>OX377618.1:28931142-31518462 GCA_947397865.1 Polietes domitor
AAATTTTAAAGAAAATCGGGTACAATATGTGGTTTCTAAAGCGGAAAAAGTGAAATATGATGCGACATTTGTATGGGGGCTATATCTAAATCTGAACCGATCTTACCCAATTTTTGCATAGGTGTTTCTAGGTGGATTATAAGATGTTGTGCCAATTTTAAAGAAAATCGGGTACAATATGTGGTTTCTAGAGCGGAAAATGTCAAATCGGGACCGACATTTGTATGGGGGCTATATCTAAATCTGAACCGATCATACCCAATTTTTGCATATGTGTTTCTAGTTGGATTATAAGATGTTCTGCAAAATTTAAAGAAAACCGAGTACAATATGTCGTTTCTAGAACGGAAAATGTCAAATCGGGAGCCACATTTGTATGGGGGCTATATCTAAATCTGAACCGATCTTACCCAATTTTTGCATACGTGTTTCTAGTTCGATTATAAGATGTTCTGCAAAATTTAAAGAAAATCGGGTACAATATGTCGCTTCTAGAGCGGAAAATGTCAAATCGGGAGCGACATTTGTATGGGGGCTATATCTAAATCTGAACCGATCTTACCCATTTTTTTTTGCATAGGTGTTTCTAGTTGGATTATAAGATGTTCTGCAAAATTTAAAGAAAACCGGGTACAATATGTCGTTTCTAGAACGGAAAATGTCAAATCGGGAGCGACATTTGTATGGGTCTATATCTAAATCTGAACCGATCTTACCCAATTTTTGCATAGGTGTTTCTAGTTGGATTATAAGATGTTGTGCCAATTTTAAAGAAAATCGGGTACAATATGTGGTTTCTAGAGCGGAAAATGTCAAATCGGGACCGACATTTGTATGGGGGCTATATTTAAATCTTAACCGATTTTCTCCAAATTCAATACCGATGGTCCTTGGCCAGAAAAAATAACTTCTGCCAAGTTTCATGACAATCGGACAACAATTGCGACCTGTAGAGTGCGAACAAGCTTAGATGGACAGCAGACGGACAGACGGACGGACAGACAGACATCGTTAAATCGACTCAGCTGGCGATTCTAAGCCGATCCGTATACTTAAAGGTGGGTCTAGCTCAATTATTTCTTGGTGTTACAAACATTTTGCGGAAAACTAACTTATAATACCCTATACCACGAAGTGGTGTAGGGTATAAAAATATCAATAAAGGTCTGACTTGTTGACCATCCAATAATCACACACCACCATTGCGAGAGTCTTTGCAATGAATATGTCTTTGACCTAAATCAGGGTTCATACTTATGTCAGAGTTAACAGAGTACAAATGAGAATTGCTAGCATTCATCGAATAAAGTCGACACACTAAAAGTGTGAAGTTCACACTAAAGTTGTGAAACATTTCATAAAAACTATGAAATCCTTCATTATATTTATGAATACATTTCATAACACAAATATTTTATTGATTATGACATGAAATCTTTCTTTGGTCGTATGAACCTAAGTTCCACTAATTTAACAATTTTGTTTTATGAAATATGAAATGTTTATGAACAAGTTGTATGAAACATTTCATTTTATTTATGAATTTTTCATACATATTAAAAAAATTCACTAAATTTAGGAAAAACCTCTTATGAAATCGCTTCATAAATAGTATGAAGTAAAATTATTTCAGTGTAGGTGCATCTAGTTGAAATACAACGTGTTCTGCCATTAAGATCAAAATCTGCAAAAGTATGTGGCTTCTAGAGCGAAAAAGTTACATAGGGAAGGACATTTGAATCGGGACTTTATCAAATCATGGAACGATGTGAACCACTTTCTCCATAGGTGTTTCAATATTAAATATAATATGTCTTGCCAAATTTACGAATGCGCAACCAATAATATAGCAGCCCCGATTCCACATTCGCTTCGGCTAAAATTTTATTTTTTTGTTTTCAATAAACGACTTACAACTTTTTTAATCAATATGTGAATTTCTTTATTGAGTCAACATTTTTAGTCAACTGAGTAATCATTGCGAGCGTCATCCATTGTTTGTGGTGGTCTACACTGAAAGAATTTTCCTTCATAATGTTTATGAAGTCATTTCATAAAAGGTTTTTCATAAATTTAGTGAATTTTTATACACTCCACGAGAGTATTATGTCTTTGTGCATTTGTTTGTAACACCCAAAAGGAAGCGAGATAGACCCATTGTTAAGTATACCGATCGACTTAGAATCACTTTCTGAGTCGATTTAGCAATGTCCGTCTGTCCGTCTGTCTGTCTGTCTGTCCGTCTGTCTGTCCGTCTGTCTGTCCATCTATTGTTGTAATCAAATTACAGGTCGCAATTATACTCCGATCGTAACAAAAATTGGCACAAATAAGTTTTGTAGATCAAGGACGAACGCTATTTAATTTGAGGCAAATCGGTTCAGATTTAGATATAGCCCCCATACAAATGTCGCTCCCAATTTGACTTTTTCCGCTTTAGAAACAACATGTTGTACCCGATTTTCTTTAAATTTGGCACAACATCTTATAATCCGACTAGAAAAACCTATGCAAAAATTGGGTAAGATCGGTTCAGATTTAGATATAGCGCCCATACAAATTTCGCTCCCGATTTGACATTTTCCGCTCTAGAAACCCCATATTGTACTCGATTTTCTTAAATTTTGGCACAACATCTTATAATCCAACTAGAACACCCTATGTTGAAAGTGGGTAAGATCGGTTTAGATTCAGATATAGCCCCCATACGTATCTCGCTGCCGATTTGACATTTTCCGCTCTAGAAACCCCATATTGTACTCGATTTTCTTTAAATTTGGCACAACATCTTATAATCCAACTAGAAACACATATACAGAAATTAGGTAAGATCGGTTCAGATTTAGATATAGCCCCCATACAAATGTCGCTCCCAATTTGACATTTTCCGCTCTAGAAACGACATGTTGTACCCGATTTTCTTTAAATTTCACACAACGTCTTATAATCCAACTAGAAACACATATGCTGAAATTCGGTAAGATCGGTTGAGATTTAGATATAGCCCCCATACTAATGTCGCTCCCGATTTGACTTTTGAAGCTTTAGAAACCACACATTGTACCCGATTTTCTTTAAATGTGGCAAAACATCTTATAATCCAACTAGAAACACATATGCAGAAATTAGGTAAGATCGGTTCAGATTTAGATATATCCCCCATACAAATGTTGCTCTCAAATGTTTAACCGATTTTGGTCAAACTATACATATTATATTTCACCTATTTCGTTCCAGATTTCAATATACCCCCATACAAATGTCCTTTCCGATTTAACATTTGTTGTCAAACACATACAGTTAAAGGATACAAATCTTCCCGTTTTCACTTTTTCACCGAATTAAATTGTAGTCGGATAGAAAGTGGAGTGTATCATAGAGTCGGCCCCGCCCGACTTTAGCCTTTACTTACTTGTTTCTTAATATGTATGAAAAATTCATAAATAACATGAAATGTTTCATACAATTTTTTTCATATAGATTTCATATTTCATAAAACAAAATTGTTAAATTAGTGAAACTTAGTTTCATAAGATCAAAGAAAGATTTCATTGTATTAAAGAAACAATTTTTAAATATTATGAAATATGTCTTAACCAATAAAATATTTGTGTTATGAAATGTCTTCATAAATATAATGAAGGATTTCATAGTTTTTATGAAATGTTTCATAACTTACAAATACATTTTTAGTGTGTCGACTTTTTCGGTTGAATGCTAGCAATTCTCATTTGTCCTTTGTTAACTCTGACATAAGAATGTACCCTGATTTAGGTCAAAAACATACCCATTGCAAAGACTCTCGCAATGATGGTGAGTGTTTAAAGGGTAGTCAACAAGTCAGGCCTTTTTTGCTTTTTTGTTTATATTATAGACTCCAGTATAAATAATGAAACTTTTCACAAAATTAATGAAGTTTCTTCATAAAAACTATGAAAATTGTCATAAATCATACTATGCAATACTGAACTTGTATGACAAAAGTTCATCGAATGAAGAACTGCATTTCATAGTTTCTGAGAAATGTTTCATAAATTCTATGACGCTTTTCATTGATATGTGTTTTATGCAACATTTCATACATTTTATGAAGACTTTCTTTGGTGACTTTTTAGTGAAATTTTTCACTGAGGTTAAGACAAAATCATAAATAGAATGAAGATAATTCTTTCAGTGTAGGAAGACAATTGGTGAGATCGTCTACTCAACATCCGAATGAAATCTGACTGGAATATTCTGAGCAAGACGGATTTTTCAAATAGATGCCTGAGGGATTGTTCTTAAAATTTATTAAAAGTCCGATCAATAAAAAAGATTGTCGCTTCGAGATAATCACGTTCGAAGTTTTTGTGAAGTTAGGGAAAACCTTTTTATTTCAGAATAGAATCGATGTTATAAATTTCAAAAATTTGATCCACTTTGTAGAACTATAATTTGTCCAAATTTTTACCCGACATATAATTAATAATGAAGATTCTCAATATGCAATAAAAAACTAGTAAGTAAGCTTCAGTCGGCTAAAACGACTTATATATACATTAGACCGGTCCTTATTTCTTTTTTTTTTTTGAATTCGTATGACGGCAAGCGCTAAAACTACTCTATTTGAACCTAAAAATACACAAAAAAAATTTGAGCTTGATTGGACAAGGAGGCGTGCCCCCGCCAACAATTGTTTGTCATTAAAGTTCGTTACTATCATATAGGGGAAATTATCACCTTTGGTGCTCTTTTTTTGACATAACTCGAGAACCACTAGTCCGATTTTGTTTAAATAAATTGAAAAATAATTAAGAATTACAATTCCTTTAAAATGTGTATATATAGCGTTTTTCTATACAATCAACAGTTTAGCCGGTAAAAATAAATGTATGAAGAAAATAAATATTTTTTGCCTAAAATATTAATATTTTTTATTTTTTAAATTCATAGAAAATCCAAAACGAACAAATACATTTTAAAATTAAAAATCTAAAGCGATGACAACCAAAAGACTTCGATCGGATGATGACATTATGTTAATTGGCGTAATGGACCACCAAATTACTGGAGCTAAATTACCAGGAAGAAAACAAGTGCTACAAGTTTTATTTTATAATTTAAGAATAGTTGGCTTAAATTTAAGAGAAAGTTCTAGATTAGTTGTTGCTGAGGTCAGCACGTTTTGGCAAAAAGCACGAATTCCAACACACCATGAAAAACACTGCATTGAGAAGCTGGAAAAATTATACAACAAGTGGAGAGATATTACAAAGCATCATGGTCGAAAAACAGAATGTCAAAACAGGAATGAAACTGAATTTCAAGATAAATTAGATGATTTATTCGATATCGCACATGCAAACGCGTTTGAATTAATTAAAATACAAGAAGACAAAGAGTTCTTAAAAAAGCAACGAGAAAAAGGAAGACCAGGTTGTATGCTAGGAACGGATAAAATTGTAATGCAGAAAGAAAAGCGAAAGGCAGTCCAGAAAGAACAAGAAAACCAGCGTCGAATAAAAGAAGATGAACGAAAAGAGTTATATGAACAACAGATTCAAAGAGGTATACAATTAAATATTCTATCTTTTAAGCAAATCAGAATTATTGTTGTAAAACAGGTATGATTGACATTGACGACGAAAACGATATTGAAGTTGTAGCATCAACATCAACATCAACATCTGTATCAAATCCAAATTCAGGTACATCAGATATCTCCAGAGGTAAAAAATTTTTTTTTACACCAAGACTGCTTTCAACTTTGGATAAGTGGAAAATCACTGATGGTGCTGCAGTTCATATCCTAAGCGCAACTGCTGACGCGTTGGGCTATGATATCGAAGATCTTATACTAAATAGATCATCAATTCGTCGAATGCGTCAGAAGCATCGTGCAACAACAGCACAAAACATTGCAGCAAACTTTGATGTAAGTACTGTAATGTGGGTTTTCCCTATGCTTCTTTTTTTATGTTTTGAGTATAAATTAAGAAACTTGAGTTTTTATTTCCAGATTCCACGTAGTTTTGTTTTGCACTGGGATGGTACAATGTTACCAGAAATTAGTGGCAGGGAAAAAGTTGACCGCTTGCCAATCATAGTCTCATCTCAAGGTATCGATAAACTACTTGGCATTCCAAAGTTAAAATCTTCGAGTGGAAAAGAAATATCAGATGCCGTGTTTAATTCAATAAATGAATATGAAATGCTTGATCTAGTTCAAATAATATGCTTCGACACAACTGCTCATAATACAGGAGTTCAAAGCGGTGCTGCTGCTCTGCTTGAAGGAAAACTAGGTCGCGATTTATTATATTTTCCCTGCAGACACCATATTTACGAGTTGTTGATCCGTAAAGTGTTTGAAATTAGAGTGGCTACTACAGCCGGTCCAGAAGTGCTAATTTTTAATCGCTTTAGCAAATACTGGATTAATATTGACAAATTAAATTACAAGAGTTGTTTAGAAGATGAACACATTATTACAGTATTGACTGCTGAAGAACGTGGAACAATTTTAAATTACTGTCTAGATAACTTAAAACAAGCTCATAGCAGACGCGACTACAAAGAATTATTGCAATTAGTTGTCACTTTTCTTGGTGGTACGGTGCCGAATTTTAACACCTTTCGCATACCTGGTGCAACTTCTCATGCTCGATGGATGTCAAAATGTATTTATGCACTTAAAATGTATTTGTTTCGTAATGAATTCAATAGGACCAACCAAGAGTTAAACGGTATACGTAGTGTCTGTCTGTTCGTAGTTCGTATTTATGTAAAAGCCTGGTTTGGATGCACTAAAGCAATTGAAGCACCAAATCAAGACTTAAATTTAATTAAAAATATTATGGCTTATCCTGAAAGGGATATAGCTCTTGCTTTGCTACAAAAAATCAGCAATCATTTGTGGTATTTGTCGGAAGAAGCAGTCGGTCTTTCATTCTTCGATACTAATGTAAGTGTTGCAATTAAAAAAAATGGTTCAGGCAATTAATGTTGAAGCAAATACAGAAAAATGCAAGCGAATAATAACTAATCCAACAAATATCGGCACATTTGCGCAAAAAGATTTAAGCGATTTTGTAAATTCCAATACACACGCATTCTTTGATCGTTTAGAAATTTCAAAAGAATTTTTGCAAGTCGATCCATCGGATTGGAATGAAAGATTTGACTACGCTCACGGATCACAAATTTGTAAAAACCTATCTGTAGTGAATGATGCAGCTGAAAGAGGCGCCAAATTCATTACAGATTATAATAATAAATTAACCCACAACGAAGAGGAGAAACAATTCCTTTTTCAGGTGGTTAAAGAATTTAACATGAATTATCCCACTTTTAAAAAGACTTCACTATTAAATTAAAATAATATTAATGTTACTATGAGTATGTAATTAATAAAAATATTTAAGTTTATTCTTAATTTTCAAATAAATGTAAATAAAATAAAAAATATATATATTTTTGCCTTATTTCTCATAATAAAAACAAAAAGGTGCTTGGGGCACGGCTAAAAATTATCCAATCGTTTTCAAATTTTTTTTATGCTTTTTGGGACTAAAACGAATATTTTTAGCGCTTGCCGTAACATATATTCGAGAAAATAAATTTGTCCATATAAATAAGGACCGGTCTAATATACATACCCTCACTCTCAGAGAACATATATACGGAAGTTATAAGGAATTAAATTTAACGTAGGGCAGGATAGTTTGTGTGGTAGGTACTAGGAGGTTCGTATCACATGGTCCCAGCTTCCACATTTATAAAACAATTGTAAAAATATGACCAAATATAAAGTCATAGTGTCCCATGCAAAAGTATAGAAGTTATGAAGTATTTAATATTACCTAGGATAGAGACAATTGTGTGGGAGGTACAAGAAGAGGCGTGGCTAAAGCGTAAATATTTTTTAGGTTTAAAGTGATTATAAAAACATTTTTAAGTATCAAATTGCAAATGATTTTGACTACTCGTATGGTTTTAGTGTAACCGAAGTTTATGCCACTTTGTGTGGGAGGTACCAGAAGGGGTGTGGCAATACGTGGTTACACGAATGTAACCACTATAAAAGCATTGCTAAATATCAAATTTCACAGTATTCCTGTCATCAGTATAGAATTTATAACATCTTTAATTTTAAGTAAGCGCCACTGGAAGTGGCGCGGCAGAACCCGCCATATTTTGCACACTTAAAGTGATTATAAAAACTTTATCAAATACCAAAATATAGCTGATTCCGAATATCCCTGAGGAACTTATATGGGTTTTAACATTGGAATATGGACTATTTGTGTGGGTGGTACCAGAAGGGGCATGACAATTTCGCCCATCTGCGAGCTTAAACTAAGTTTGGGAAAATGTTACGATGTGCAAAGTTTGAATCGATTCCTTAACTCCTCCAGCCAGACAGACGGACGGACATGGCTCAAACACCTTAAAAAGTTGTGAAACGGATTTGGTCCAAACATACTTAGGGTCTTAAGTCACTCCTTCACTCCTTTTTTCTGTCCCAAATGATATATACCCTCCTACTCTGTAGAGTGAGGGTATAATAATGGTGTACATTCGAATACTTTATTGTTTTATTGAGAAAATAATAATAATAATAATAATTGAAAATATTTTCGTTTTCACTCGATTCTATTCATATTAGGCCTTTTCGATTAGGCTGAAATTCTATGGAATTCACTCGCTGAGCTTGCTACTCCCTTTTTTGTGTTGCCAGATTTTTTCTTGTTGATCCATTTAAGAAAAAACAATGGGTAACAATGTCGCCACCTTAAGTGTAAGCTAGCCGAATAGAACAGGCCTATCTACTAAAAAGTAGCAAGTTGTTTGCCGGTCAAAAAATCTGGCAGCAGTGACTATCGCCTCACATCTTGCAGAGTTTTTTTCTCCTGAAACAATCCAGTTTTTCCCCAACCCAAGATCTAATCACACTGTACTTTATTTAATATGACAGCGGCAGACATAAACAAACGTATCGCCGCCTATATTAATTATACATAATAACAATGACATTAACATAATTTGACATTTAATTAACATCGGAATGAATCAAAGAGAAGAAGAAACAAACTCCACCTCAAAAAAAAAAAAAAATAATAAAAATAAAAGCGCATGACATGACAGTTTCGGTGACATTTGCATGTAAACAATTTTACAAAAGTGACACAATACAAAACGTAAATGAATATTTCTTAATATTTTATGAACACCAACAACAACAACAATAACAAATAAGGAAAGTTTTTTTCTTGTTAACAAGAAAAGAGAAAACAAGTCAAAATGATCAACGAAAATGGCGAATTCGTTAAAAATTCAGTGATTTAATGGGAGTTATATATGAAAGCCTGCTTACAGTTGCAGGTTGCAAGTTGGAACTTTAATATTTGCAACCAGACACAGTAACGACGACGACGACATCAGCATCGGCTATCGGCTGCAACTACTTGCGCAACACTGCAATTAATATCAGATTGACTGTTATTGGGACTGCAGCAGCCATACTTTGTGGCAAGAAGATTGGCCTCCTGGTGCATTCATCGGTTGGTTGGACTCGATGAATGGTGCAAATAAAGGCCGACACAAATCAAGGCAGGTAATAAGAAATAAAAAGAAAAATGTTTTTACCACATTGCTGCATATTGCAAGCTACTCAAGCTGTTTCTCTACTGGTCGAAAGGGGAAAAATAAAGAAGGAACACTTTAATTTCTCCAATGTCTGCCAAAAATTACAAAACAACGAGAGCGGCATGAGAATGACAGTGGTTCCGTGGTTCAAAATTATTTTTCTTCAGTAATATTTTACTTGCCCATATATTCATAATCTGATAATTATTGGAGAACACGCAGTGGGGAGTTTTTCTACCCTCTTCTAGTGAATTATGACTTTGTACCGAAAAGGAAGCGATATAGACCCATAATTTTTATACCGATCGATTTAGAATCTCTTTCCAACTATTCTTTTAATTAATGTGCTGGTCGAAATTCTGATCCCAACGAAACAGATTCTTTTAATTTATCAGGTCAGTGGGTTAAATTAAGATACAACCCCCACATATATAAACTATTTTCTCTGGTGTTATAACGGAAATACTACACCTTTTTCAATTGTAATTCAAAATACATCACTTGAAATTCAAAATACACCAGATGAAATTCAAAAATGCCATTTGCAATTCAAAACTCGTCATTTGTAATTCAAAAGACAACATTTGAAATTCAAAACTCGTCATTTGTAATTCAAAAGTCGTCATTTGTAATTCAAAAGACATCATTTGAAATTCAAAATACATCATCTGAAATTCAAAACTTTTCATTTGTAATTCAAAACTCGTCATTTGCAATTCAAAACTCGTCATAAGTAATTCAAAAGACACCATTTGAAATTCAAAAATTATTCCATTTGCAATTCAAAAGGGTAAACAAAATTATTTAAGCTAAATATACATTAGGTTGGGTAGCATTTATTTATTTCTGTAAACTTTAATATTCTGCTGTTAAGAAAACAGATTTACGTATCTCTCACGCAAATCACTCTAACCTATTTAAATTTAAAGATTTTATAACTTCTATACGGACGATCGGAATACTCTGAAATCATTGGTAATGTTATCATAGACGTTATATACACTTGCAATATGAGCGATATTGCAAGACCTCTCACACAAATTTGCATAAGCTTTGGTTAAAATAAAACTGATCAGTAACAATTTAATATTGGAAATGGTTTTACAATCACTTTATACCTGTAAAATAGTTATGAGTTGTTGTACCTCCCACACAAATAATCCAACCATAAGTAAAATATATTATAAATTATATGCAGATGCTCTCTGAGCTGGTGAAGGTCATAAACTATATATGAAATTACCGACATTTTACATCATTATAATTATTAGTTGCTTATCATATTATTAAATCTGTTTCCAAAACTGTAAAATATCCAAATTTGCAGAAAAATAAATGCTACCCCACCTAATGTATATTTTTCATAAATAATTTTGTTTACATTTTTGAATTTCAAATGGAATCTTTTGAATTTCAAATGGAATAATTTTTGAATTTCAAATGGAATCTTTTGAATTTCAAATGGAATAATTTTTGAATTTCAAATGAAAACTTTTGAATTCCAAAGGATGTATTTTGAATTACAAATGACGAGTTTTGAATTTCAAATGACGAGTTTTGAATTTCAAATAATATTTTTTGAATTTCAATTGATATTTTTGAATTTCAAATGGAATTTTTGAATTTCAAATGGTGTCTTTTGAATTCCACTTGAAAATGGTGTAGAAATTTATGATATTCTTTCAAACACATTTGGTTTTTGGAAAGGTAACATTTCGTATTTGTAATACATAACAACAAAACCAGTAGAGTCAGATGGAGTTACGGTGTTTTCGCCGATTTCCAATGATAACACAGATTATCCGTTTTTTAATAAAACGGATAAAACGGATAAAATCTATGCTTTACTTTATAAACGTTTTATTTCTGAAAAAATTGGTCGGAGCTTCTATCTATCTTTGAATTCCAGTATGACTTAAAATAAAATTGAAACCATTGCAGGAGTTAACGTTAGCAAAACCACAATCCAAGCGAGAGATGAGAAGAATCACATGTCATTGTGCCTCAATGTAAACAACTTAACGACTGCAAAAGGCAGTATTCATATAGAAATGAGTTCGTTATATAAAAATGAATCTGTGTTTGTAAGTTTGTTCTTTATAGTCACCTAACCAAACTGAAAGAATTGTCTTCATACTATTTATGATTTTGTCTTAACCTCAGAGTAAATGTTCAGTCATAAAATATAGGAAACATGTTTCATAAACCACAAATCAATGAAAAGTGTCATAGAATTTACGAAACATCTCTCAGAAACTATGCAGTTCTTCATTCGATGAACTTTTTTCATACAAGTTCATTCTTTTTCATAATATGATTTATGAAAATTTTAAATCATTTTCTATGAGTTTTGAATGTAATACATTCGAATTTCAGCTTATTCGATCAAGTAATTTCTTCTTAAGAAGGAAATCTTTGTTATATAACGTAGACATATATATAAAACTTATGACTTCATGTTAACACAAGCACAGATCAGAAGGATCACTGATGAGTTGTCTCTACACAGGACAACGAAATACGTATATGGTCAAATGTGTTCCAAAAAACAAAGATTTCCTTCTTAAGAAGAAATTACTTGATCGAATAAGCTGAAATTCGAATGTATTACATTCAAAACTCATAGAAAATCAATTAATCGATCACTAATCAACAACACAAAAACTAATTTTAAATCATAATAAATTTGCATTCTATTAAATATAGACAATATCCTAGTTCAAATCAAATATTGATTCAGACCAAAAATACAAACGAAAAAACTAAAACAAATGAGCGTTGGCACGTCGGAAGTATTGTTGGGTAACTATACCTGCATATACACATAAAGGGTGTCCCAAGAAGAGCGCAATTTTTTAATTTTAAATAAAACACAGATATTTAAGAAAAAATCGTGAAACTTTATTATATCGTAAAGTAGACAGAATGAGGTTATGTATGGAACAATATATCGTGCAGATGGCCGCCGCGGCTTCGCTGGCATGCACGCGATCTTTTAATGAATTTTTCAATGACCGTTTTGCATGAATGCTGCGGTATTTCATTAATGCAGCGTCCAATTTCGTCTTTTAAGGCTTGAGTCGTCGTCGGCTTATTCGCGTAAACCATCGACTTCAAAAAACCCCAAAGAAAACAAGTAAGGAAAGGCTAAAGTCGGGCGGGGCCGACTATATAATAATCTACAACACTCCCTGCGTATGTACCTCGCTTTCATTACTAAACCCATTTATTTCATGGGAGCAATTTTATGTAGTTCATACAAATTATATAAATTATATTCATATAATTTATATGCTATAAATTCATCTTCAGTCAAATTTAAGGAGTATGGTAAATAATATGGTAATTGATCTAATTGTCCGACAGACAAATACAAATTATACAGTAGTATACCAAAGTCATTTCAAAGTATGGACATATGGACATCACCCAAACAATTCTCATTGCAATTCAATTCGGTAAAAAAGTGAAATCGGGAAGGATTTTTGCATCCTGTAAATGTATGTGTTTGACAAAAAATGTTAAATCGGAAAGGACATTTGTATGGGGGTATATTGAAACCTGGAACTATGTGACCCGGTTTCACCATGTCTGTTTATTGGTGAAATTTAATATCTAAAATTTGGCCAAAATCGGTTAAACATTCCGGAGCAACATTTGTATGGGGGCTATATCTAAATCTGAACCGATCTTACCCAATTTTTGCATACGTGTTTCTAGTTGGATTATAAGATGTTCTGTAAAATTTAAAGAAAATCGGGTACAATATGTCGTCTCTAGAGCGGAAAATGTCAAATCGGGAGCGACATTTGTATGGGGGCTATATCTTAATCTGAACCGATCTTACCCAATTTTTGCATACGTATTTCTAGTTGGATTATAAGATGCTCTGCAAAATTTAAAGAAAATCGGGTACAATATGTCTTTTCTAGAGCTGAAAATGTCAAATCGGGAGCGACATTTGTATGGGGGCTATATCTAAATCTGAACCGATCTTACCCAATTTTTTCACACGTATTTCTAGTTGGATTATAAGATGTTCTGCAAAATTTAAAGAAAATCGGGTACAATATGTCGTTTCTAGAGCGGAAAATGTCAAATCGGGAGCGACATTTGTATGGGGGCTATGTCTAAATCTGAACCGATCTTACCCAATTTTTGCATATGTGTTTCTAGTTGCATTATAAGATGTTCTGCCAAATTTAAAGAAAATCGGGTACAATATGTCGTTTCTAGAGCGGAAAATGCAAATCGGGAGCGACATTTGTATGGGGGCTATATCTAAATCTGAACCGATCTTACCCAATTTTTGCATATGTATTTCTAGTTGGATTATAAGATGTTGTGCCAAATTTAAAGAAAATCGGGTACTATATGTGCTTTATAGGGCGGAAAAAGTCAAATCGGGAGCGACATTTGTATGGGGGCTATATCTAAATCTGAACCGATTTCCTCCAAATTCAATACCGATGGTCATTGGCCGGAAAAAATAACTTCTGCCAAGTTTCATGACAATGGGGCAACAATTGCGACCTGTAGAGTGCGAACAAGCTTAGATGGACAGCAGACGGACAGACGGACGGACAGACAGACATCGTTAAATCGACTCAGCTGGTGATTCTAAGCCGATCGGTATACTTAAAGGTGGGTCTAGCTCGTTTATTTCTTGGTGTTACAAACATTTGGGGCGAAACTAACTTATAATACCCTAGCCCACGAAGTGGTGTGGGGTATAAAAATCTAATGGTGTTAAATCGCACGATCTAGGCGGCCAATTCTGATCTCCAAAACGCGAAATAACACGACCGGGAAATGACTGATGCAGCAATTGAATTGTTTCTCTGGCTGTATGACATGTGGCGCCGTCTTGTTGGAACCACATGCCCTCCACATTAATTTCTTCAATTCTAGGCAAGAAAAAACTGGTTATCATTTCACGATACCGAACACCATTGACTGTTTGCGCTTGACCTGCCTCATTTTCATAAAAAAAGGTCCAATGATTCCTCCAGCCCAAAAACCACACCACACAGCGACACGTTGAGGATGCATTTGCTTCTCGTGAATCACTCGAGGATTTTCCGCACCCCAAATGCGACAATTCTGCCTATTGACGAAGCCATCAAGATGAAAATGGGCCTCGTCACTGAAGATGATTTTATCGGCAAAATCAGCATTTTCATGTTGTCTCTCCAATACCCAATTAACGAACTCCCTTCGCTGTCCATGGTCAGTTGGCTTCAGTTCCTGAGTCAATTGAACTTTGTATGCATGAAGATGCAAATCTTTCGTCAAAATTCGCTGCAAAGTGGATTTGGAGACACCAATTTGCTGAGCTCGGTGTCGAATTGAGGTGGATGGGGTTTGAGCGACATCATCACGTACAGCTGCGACATTTTCGGTCGATCGACCTGGTCGATGGCGCGTTGTTGTCTTTACATCACTAACAGACCCAGTTTCGGCAAATTTATCCATTAATCTCTTTACAGTTATCTCTTTTGGAGCATTATTGTGACCCCAAATTGATCGCAATTTGCGAACTGTAGCCGCAAAACTTTCACCATTTTGGTAAAACAATTTCACAATGAGAATGCGTTGTTCATTCGTGTAGCGCTCCATTTTTACTAACCTCGTACCTTCTATCAAACAATACCTACTAACAAACAATAACAATTGTTCAAATGTCAAACAATGACACTTCGAATGTTGCCAGATTTAAAAATTGCGTTCTTCTTGGGACACCCTTTACTTACATATGCAACTCAATGACATGCTTGTACTTTATTACTTGGTGCGATTTTTTTTAACTCAAATTCGTCAAGTGAGTTGTGCTTCTCGTTCGTTTGTGAGAATCATCTCCTTATAGAGGTCGGGTTTGATGTTAAAAAGTCGCTGTGAAGCCACTTGAAAAGACTTTTGACATGGTCGAAATCATGATCGTGGTAGCCTGCAGCCAAGTAATAAATGTCACCATGCCATTTGTAAATAAATTTGCATTCTATTAAATATAGAAGCAAAATGGTCTTGAGCCAGGACAATATCCCAGTTCAAATCAAATTTTCGAAAAAGCAAAAAAAGGTCTGACTTGTTGACTAACCAATCAACACAACACAGTATGTATTTAACCTAAATCAGGGTACATTCTTATGTCAGAGTTAACAGAGGACAAATGAGAATTGCTAGCATTCAACCGAATAAAGTCGACACACTAAATATGTAGTTTTAAGTTATGAAGACATTTCATAAAAACTATGAAATCCTTCATTATATTTATGAAGACATTTCATAGAAACCATGAAATCCTTCATTATATTTATGAAGACATTTCATAAAAACTATGAAATCCTTCAGTATATTTATGAAGACATTTCATAACACAAATATTTTATTGGTTATGACATATTTCATAATATTTAAGAATTGTTTCTTTAATACTGTGAAATCTGTCTTTGATCTTATGAAACTAAGTTTCACTAATTTAACAATTTTGTTTTATGAAATGTTTATGAAAAAATTGTATGAAACAATTCATTTTATTTATGAATTTTAGATATTAAGAAAAAATCACTAAATTTCTGAAAAACCTTTTATAATATATAATGACCCGGTGGTGAAAATTGGCGATATATTTTTTTGATATTTACTGTGGGCGTGGCACCTCCCACGCACATTGGGTTTATATTCGTTTTTTTATAAATCAGATATATTTATTTGTGAACGTGTAAAAAATGGGCGTTATTTGAAGGAGGGGCGAGGCACTTCCCATAAAGTTAAAACCTCTTATCGAATATTGTCAGACACCTAGAGCGCTTAATTTTTGTGTGAATGCATCCAGCAGCAATGTGCGTAGTTATGCGGAAAATGGGCGTTATTGTAAAAGTGGGCGTGGCTCCTCCCATACGAAGTTAAGTTTGTGTGAGTGCATCCAGCATTTGAGATTTGCAAGATGGGCAATTTTGATTTGCATTTTAAGTTACACAATTTCTTTGGAATTTCTTAGGATACAAAAAAAGAAATATACATTCG
The DNA here is from genome assembly GCA_947397865.1 of Polietes domitor. Taxonomy (NCBI): domain Eukaryota; kingdom Metazoa; phylum Arthropoda; class Insecta; order Diptera; family Muscidae; genus Polietes; species Polietes domitor. The sequence continues at coordinate 28,947,796 of OX377618.1, forward strand.
TCGATTTCTTCCCCTATTCGCCATTTCTTTGGTAGCTCAGGGACATACCTTGATTATAATTTCTACATATATTACAGATGACGAGAAAATTCAATATGAAATCTGGTTTTAATTTTACGGTTTGTTTCATTTTTTTGCCTGGCGGAGCGGGCGGGGATTCAGCTAGTATACAATAAATAACAAATCAGCGACAGATGTGAGTGGAGAAACCCGAATGGTTGGTTTTCGGTTCAGATCATGACTACTTTGCGTTGACACTTACGATCATCTCCAACCACTGTGCACTTGTCGCTAACAATGGGGGCTTTCAGAAGACAATAAATGAGTTTCATTGATTTTCATTTTGCTCAACATATGGAGACGGTGACGATGATGACGACGACCACGACATCATCGTTGTCGATGGTGGTGGTGGTGATGGTGATGGTGTCGTCTGTTGGTCATTACTTGAATGAATTACTACCACCAATACTACGACAGCACATCTCCATAAGGTTTGTTTGGTTGGTTTGAATTGTCTCCACCTTCGTCTTCATGTTTTATTTTTTGTTGTTGCTTCGTTGGCTGGTCATGGTGAAAAGACATTTAAATGAACATTGTCTTACATGTTTGGACTTAAATGCTACAAAATTGTCTGCTTACATGTGTGCCAACAAATCTTCTACTCTTCCATTTTTTGTGCTTGTTTATGTTCTGGTGGTCTGTCTGGTCGGTCTCTGTCCAAAGCATGCGTACATACATACATATGTACATGTACATAAAAAGCATCCATGGACGTTCTTAACCCATATCCACTACTTGACCAACAGAAACAGCCAGAAAACTAAAGATGGTCGGCTTGCTCGAGTCTACAACGGCGGCAGCAGAAGAAGACGTAGAAATTAGTTGTTGGTTGCCGGCTTTTAGAGCTGATACTGTCGGTGTGTGGTGTGGCCTGGTCAGTGGAGTCTTGTCTTGAACTTGATGGCCCGCTGTGCCAGGTTTATGGGAGAATGAACCTGTCTGTCTGTCTGTCTGTGTGTCTGTATGTCGTGTACATAGACACTACAGCAATACTCTCCTTCTTGTACATGATTGTCTTTCCTCCTGCTTCACTTTTTGCCAATGTCCTTTTTGTTGGTCGTTGTTGGGTCGGGTGATGGTGAGCGTCTTGTAGATTGCTCTTTTTTCACTCCTTCGACAGATAGATATACTACTATGCAGGCGGGTATACATTTGTGAGGAGAAAAATTCTATTTCAGCTGTTTTTCATCATTCCTCAAGCCGGACACAATTTGAATGCTAGGCACATATACATATTGAGCTGGGTCGCGTTCCACTCAAAAAAGTAGTTTCCAGTTACAAAACTGAAAACAAATTTTACATGTTTCCATCCCGGGATGAGGGTATACTAAGTTTGGCATTCCTAAAATTCATATCTAGCTCCATATGTGCCATTTAGTATGATAGTGGTCTAAGTCACACTTTATCCGTTTTGAGATATGCAATGGTTTGCTTTTGAGCCAATTGAAAACTATTTTTCCACTGAAACACAAATTTTTTTCTTAAATGATTCTACCAGAGGATGCACTGACTTAGACCACTTTCATTCTCCTCCAAGTTAAAACAATTAAACACCTTTTTGGTTTACGACAAATGGACAATTAATGTGTACTCCGTCTACGTTAGTCTGAATGAAAAGCACATGGTGTTTGAATAAGAAGTTTATTTTATCATACGTCAGTTACTTCTTTCTTTGCCGTGGTGTTCTAAAAACGTATATGTTCCGAGACAATGTAATAATAATCTAAAAAAATGTTGTAGCGTTCGTGACGTGGGAAATGCCCATATTCCTAAAATATTCCTATGACCAGCTGTCCGTCTTTACACGTTGGTTTAACATTGCATTCGCAGTGATCACTTTTTGTTACCCACTTTAACATACATGTGAGTATGTTCGATAATTAGTTGCTGAAGTTGTACGGATTCTATAGGGTGTGTAATTTGAGCGTGTTCACTGGCGGATTGAAAACTACCCAACAAGTGCTATAATATCGTATATAAAGGAATCCACAATATACATTTCATATTTATATATTTTGATATTATCATTTATATATTTATCTCATAATTCAAAAATTAGAAAAAATAGGGTTGCGATTTTGTAATTTCGCACACGTAGCTCATATTGTCAAATTATGTTACCAAAAAGGTTCTGTTGAAATCCGCCCACAGCCATGCCTACCTATCATGTAACATAAAATAAAAAACGTTATAAATTTCTCATTTTAATGTATATGTTATTACATATCATTACCAGTGTGCGTCTGTTTTATCAATATATAAAATACAAATAAAGTGGAATTTGTAGAATTTTGTCTCACTGTTTGGTATTGTTTATTTCCAAAATAATTCAGTTTATAATAATAAGTTTTTGCTATTCTTAAAGGTTAATATCTCATTTAAAGATAAATATGACTGTGTATAAATTAAAAAAAATTAAATTTATTTATTTAAAAAATACTGTCTTTCGATTTCTTCTATATTTTTCGATTCGTGTGGGATCCCACAAATTTGTTTTTTCCAAACAAAATTTGTTTTTGCTTAATTAAAAAAAATTCCTATATGAGCCATTCCATGTCAAGCGGTACGATTTTTGAACTCGATAGCTGCGATTGTTTTGAAAGTTTGTGTATGTATTCTTCTCATAAAAATATTGTATACGTATTTTTGGAAAAAATTGAAATTTTTCACGCGTTATTACCAATTTAACAGTGAAAAACATACTACTACTTTTTTCAAAAGGTGTGTTCATTCAATCGCCTGTAACTCCTGAAAGACGATTTTAATGTTATACCTCGTTTTGAAGGTAATTTTAATTGCTTTTAAAATATACTGTTGTTGTAATTTCAATTACTTTTAAAATATTGGTGTGTTGTTTAATAGCAGGTTTAGATTTTTTAAAGTTTTTGTAATTTTAATTCTTTTAGTTTGATTTTCGAAATGATTACACCAATCTATTTTGTACAAATTTTAAAGTAGTGTGCTTAGGTCTATTTTTAAGCTATTGTGTGAGTTTGAAAGTGGTGAAATGAAGGCTTCTACTTTTTACGATTTATTTTTTACAAAATCAACCAGAATTACAGTGAAAAAAATATTATTTTTCATTAGTTCATAAAAACAAAGTATAAAAAATGGTCACGTTCGACATCTTAAGTGTGAAAATTAAAAAACAAATAAAAAATTACATAAATAATTTATTTATGTAAAAAATACTTTTTAATTATTTAAATCTAGATGAGCAAAAACGGAGGTGAAAACAAGTTAGTAAGCTTCGGTCGGCTAAACCGGCTTATATATACCCTCACTCTCAGAGAACATTATACGGAAGTTATAAGCAGTAAAATTTTATTTAGGGCAGGATAGGTGCTAGAGTTTCGTGTCACATGATCCCAGCTTCCACATTTATAAAACAACATGATGAAATATCAAGTCATAGTTATGTACCAGTGTAGAAGTTATGAAGGATTTAATATTACCTTTGATAGGGACAATTGCGTGGGAGGTACAAGAAGGGGCGTGGCTACAACGTAAATATTTTTCGGTTTGAAGTGATTATAAAAACATTTTTAAATATAAAATTGCAAATGATTACCTGTATAGATATTATATCGGCTTTATTGTAACCAAAGTTTATGTCACTTTGTGTGGGTGGTACCAAAAGGGGTGTGACAATTTCGCCCATATTCCATGCGAATGTAACCACTAAAAAAGCATTTATAAATATCAAATTTCACAGTATTCCGATCATCAGTATAGAATTTATAACATCTTTAATTTTACGTAGTTTTGGTTCATTTGTGTGGGTGGTACTGGAAGGCCATATTTAGTACATGAGAAACATGAAATTCGGTGTGTTCCTTGCAATGACCATGCAGACGAGCTACAAATTGGGATTTTTCGAAATTTGTACTTTAAAGGGAGGAAACAGACAAAAAGGGATAAAAATGGTACCAATTTAAGAATTGCAGCTAGAGTCGTGAAAATCGCTATTTACATTTCTCTGACAACGTAGACTTGCAATATAAATTAATTTTTCGAAAGGGGTGAGCGGGATAAAAATGGTATGTAAATTGCTCTGACCATATAAAAGCGAAGTAAAATTGGATTTTTCGAAAATTGTACTTTTAAGGGTCTTGCGGGACAAAAAGGCATAAAAATGGTACCAACTAAAATATTACACCTAGAATCGTGAAATTTGGTATGTAAATTCCTTTGACCATATAAAAGCAAAGTAAAATTGGATTTTTCGAAAATGTACTATTAATGGGCGCGCGGGACAAAAAAGGATAAAAATGGTAAAAATGGTCGTGAAATTTGGTATGTAATTTGGTAAAATGACCATATAAAAGCGAAGTAAAATTGAATTTTTCGAAATTTGTACTTTTAAGGGGCGAGCGGGACAAAAAGGGATAAAAATGGCACCAACTAATGTATTACACCTAGAATCGTGAAATTTGGTACATAAATTCCTCTGACCATATAAAAGCGAAGTAAAATGGGATTTTTCAAAATTTGTACTTTTAGAGGGCGAGCGGGACAAAAAGGGATAAAAATGGTACCAACTAAAGTATTACACCTAGAATAGTGAAATTTGGTATGTAAATTCCTCTAACCATATAAAAGCGAAGTAAAATTGGATTTTTCGAAATTTGTACTTTTAAGGGGCGAGCGGGATAAAAATGGTACCAACTAAAGTATTACACCTAGAATCGTGAAATTTGGTATGTAAATTCCTCTGACCATATAAAAGCGAAGTAAAATTAGATTTTCGAAATTTGTACTTTTAGGGGCGTGCGAGACAAAAAGGGATAAAAATGGTACCTACTAAAGTATAACACCTAGAATCGTGAAATTTGGTATGTAAATTCCTCTGATCATATAAAACCGAAGTAAAATTGGATTTTTCAAAAATTGTGCTTTAAAGAGGCGTACGGGACAAAAAGGAATAAGTATGGTACCAACTAAAGTATTACACATAGAATAGTGAAATGTGGTATGTAAATTCCTCTGACCATATAAAAGCGAAGTAAAATTGGATTTTTCGATATTTTTACTTTCAATGGGTGCGCGGGGCAAAAAGGGATACAAGTTGTACCAATTTAAGTATTGCAGCTATAGTCGTGAAATTTGGTATGTAAATTCCACTGATAACGTAGTAGCGCAAATCTAAATGGATTTTTCGAAATTTGTACTTATAGGAGGTGAGCGGGACAAAAAGGGATAAAAATGGTACCAACTAAAGTATTGCAGCTATAGTCGAGAAATTTGGAGTGTAAATGGATTTCTTGATTTAGTATGTAAATTCCTCTGACCACGTAGAAGCGCAGTAAAATTGGACTATCGAAATTTGTACTTTTAAGGGATGCGCGGGACGAAAAGGGATAAACATTGTGTACAGTCCTTTAATTACTTAAACGCGGAACATAAATTGATATTTCAAAATTTGTACTTAATACAACGATACGTCCCGACAAAAACTAAATGTGTTACCAAATAAAGTACATATTTTTAGGGGAAGCAAAAACACATGTTACCTATAGTGGTTTTTCAAAATGTATACTTTTTGTAAAAGAGGGGCAAAAAGTTATAAAGTAGCTGGCTGCATCTAGAAACATGAGATCGAGGATATAAATGGTGGTAATTTTTTGTTTAAAACTTGGTAAAAAATGATAAAAATTATACATACGAAGGAGTTCAGCTAAAATAGTGCATATCGACAAGCACATTACTTTGACTGTGTGTGAGTGCTATGTAATAGGATGTTTCCAAATTATTATTTTAGATTTATCTATATCCACCAAAAGAAAATTAAATAAATAAATAAATAACAGAGACGGATAAAATTAACAAATAACTGGCTTTTTCGCGTGCGAAGCAGCGGGTACTGCTAGTATGAGCATAAAAATATTGAATACTTCTGTTGATTAAAAAATATTTATTACCTATAATTTCGCAAAAAAATACAGCAGAAAGAACACAAATACCATGATGTTAAATTACAGAAAAGTATTAATAATTTTTGGATAAAATCAAAACCATTTTTAAGAGACATCACTGCACAATATTCTAAAATTAGCTACATTGAAGCATGGCCACCGGTTTTTGCTGAAATCGGCGTTTGAATTGTTGGCCGCGAAAACTACTTCTGTTTTTTAAATTATCTAACGAAAATTTTCCCAAAATCAACATTAGCACCAATTATACAGTTAATTAAGAGCTATAAGTTAAGCATATGGTCAAAATAAAAATCCGTTTTATTTTCACTTTTTTGTCACTTGGAAATGCCCATATATAGAACAAAACTTAGTTAACTACAATTTTATAAATCCATAAGAAAATACAGTTGAGCATCGATTATCCGGGATGGTCGGGACCGGAAGCGTTCCGGATAATCGATTTTACCGGTTAATTGAGGTAAAAGTTTTTACTCGTTTTTACATAAATGTTTGTTTTATTTATTCAAAATGCACACTTACAAGATATAATACTTATACATTTGTATACCCTCCACCTCCAGGATGGGGGTATACTAACTTTGTCATTCCGTTTGTAACACCTTGAAATATCGACCTGCGACCCTATAAAGTATATATATTCTTGATCGTCATAAAATTCTAAGACGATCTAGCCATGTCAGTCCGTCTGACCGTCTGTTGAAAGCACGCTAGCATCTAAACGAAAGGAGCCAGAACGTTCAAATTTTCCATAAATGCGTCTTATAGTCGTAGATCGGTTGGGATTGAAATCGGGCGAAATCGGCCCAAAGGGAAAAATTTTTCCCTCACAAGGACTAAAAATACCCATAATAATCCCTAATATTTTAGCTATTTAAGCATGTTCTTGAATGTTTCTGTTTATATTTGCTTGATATTTGTTATGCGCATTCCCCTTATAGCAAAAACGTGCACCATAAAGTGATTCTTATTTGTAGGGGGTGAAATGGGGCAAAAAAGGGATGAAAATGGTACATATTAAACGACAACAGCTAGAAACACTAATTCGGTGTGTACATTCCTCTAATTGAGTAGATACATAATATAAAAGTATTTTTTCCAAATTCGTACTTTTAAGGGGTAAAATAGGAATAGAGGGATAAAAATGGTACCAACCAAACGGCTGTACCTAGAATAATGAAATTCATACATACATACATTCCTCTGATTGCATAGATAAGTAAAATACACGGATTTTTCAAAATTCGTACTTTTTGGGGTTAAAATGAAAAAAGGGGATACAAATAGTACCAATCTAATGACCGCAGCTAGAGTCATGAAATTCGGAGTATACATTCCTCTGAGTGTGAAGACACGGAAAATAAACTGATTTTTCGAAATTCGTACTTTTTGGGGTTAAAATTAAAAAAGGGGATAAAAATAGTACCAATCAAATGACCGCAGCTAGAGTCATGAAATTCGGAGTATACATTCCTCTGACTGCGAAGACACGGAAAATAGACGAATTTTTCGAAATTAGTACTTTCAAGGGATACAATGGTACAGAGGGATAAAAATAGTACCAACTAAACGACTACAACTAGAATGATAAAATTCTAATTGCGTAGAAACGTCAAGGGGGTAAAAATGGTACCAACCAAATGGAATCATGGAACTCGGTGTATACATTCCTCTGACTGCATAGACACGCAAAATAATTTTTCTTCCAAATTCGTACTTTTTCTTTTACGGCAAAAATTGGTTGAATCATGAAGTTAGGTTATTTTGCACTATGTACGTCTGATAATGGTTTTTTAAAATTACTACTTTTAAAATTCAAATAGTATGGAACAACCAACTGTAGCACCCACTATCTACCAATATTTATGGCTTTGAAAATATTTTTCAAAATATAAATAGAAGAATAATTATTTTTTGAATTGACGTATTGGTAGCCTTGCCTTATAAGCGTGGTTTGAAATAATTAAAATATTATATTTATTTATAAAATTAATTTTTCAATATTTGTATTTGTTTTGGTTTGGCTATATTAAAAAAATTATATTTTCCTGTAATATTACTGCACTTCTACGAAAACCGACAACCTCTGTGGAATGCAATCCATGGTGGAGGGTATATAAAGTTCGGCCCGGCCGAACTTAACGCCGTTTTTACTTGTTAATTATTACTTACGTAATTACTTAAAAAATCATTTAATGTGATTTGTTTTTTTCTTCTTAACCTGAATATTTTCTGCCAAAAGCTTCTCTTGGACACGGTAGATTTGAATTTTATCTTGTTCTGTTCGCTTTGTTCCCGGATAATTGAGGTAATCACGATTAATCAATTGACATAAAAATATTTTCCTTTCGTTATCGACCCCGGATAATTGATGTTCCCGTTTAATTGAATCACGCATAATCGATGCTCAACTGTACCTAAAAATTCTAAAATCCTCAGCTATGTCAAAAGTTATGGCATTGAGCATTTTGAAATAACCTCTATTGCTAACATCCACGTTGCGCGGAAACGACGCAAGACAACCAGCCCCCTCCTCGAAGCCGCAGTATACTTCGGTCTGTATAAGTTTTATGTTCACGCTACAACTCAGTTTCGTAAAATCTGTCATTCCAAAGAATGTTCCACTTTACAGTAGTATTTTGTGATTAAGTTTATTTTTCAAGACAGAAAAGTTTTTCTTGCTGATTTTAGTTTAGTTTCATTTATGCTTCATTTTAATATTCTTTTTGTCTAGCACGTAAATATTGGCTGAAAAGAAGAGTCTCTTCTATAACTTATGATTCATATTATTCTTGGTGCAATGCTACGTGGGTTTATCGTGTGTGTATACATACATATACCATATGGTTGATTCAATTTGAACGGGTCTTTCCTTTTGCATAAATTTGTATCAATATCAATTATGTTAATGACATATGTATAATACCATATACACGTGAAACTATAGGTCACATATAGGAGAACTGTGTACTCAATTTTCCATTTGGTGATCTTAAATAGGAGAATTATAGGACTTCCTTTTGCTCATGTGGACCCATGATCGTACTCATGGCAAAATTCCTTTGATTTTGCACGTCTAAACAGTCGGAGGAATACGCCAACTTTCGTTATTTATATGCAGCCGTTTGGTTGGTTATCTATATGCTGCACTATGGTCCCAAATACATTTTTTGGCAGAAATTCAAAAAAATTAAAAATGGAAAGTGATAAATGTGTATATATTTTCTTTATGGCAACACTCCAAGCCATCAAGAAAATATACTGGAGAAAATTAGGTGGCAACACCACAAGCCTGAATGGTACTTAATCTTAGCGGTTCAAAAAAGTGGGATTAATTTTGATATAAAGCAGTTTTACAAATTAATTAAAATCACGACTTAAAAGGAATATAATAAAGTGACTATATTATGAAAATTGACGGCAAGAGTTAGTAGTTAAACAATTATATTTAACATTTTATGATTATTGTGGTCTTGCAAGTATTCATAGGTATTGTAATTTTGTGATTTGTAGAGAACATAATCTATAAATGTCGTGGACCAAAAGTTATATGTATGACTCAACTTGACTCAAAGTGTAAATGTGAAAGTGTTCGTCTGAGGTTGTAGTTTATGGTGGAACTAATATCTCGTCAGTTTTTTTCGGCAAACTCCAAAAATTGTCATTTTATTTTAGCACTGTTTTTGATTAGCCATAGACATAGATGTGGTTATATCTCTTTTTTGTACGATATTTTATTTAAAAGGTATTGAAAGTACCTTTAAAATGGTATAAAACATTATTCACCTTTTTGTACACATGTATACATTTTACTTTATTTCTTGTAATAATTATTTAATTTGCAGTTTAAAGTATACTATTTGTATGCTATATTTTGTTTTTGTAATAATAAGGCTGTTTTTCTTTAAGACTGGATAACTAAGCTGCGATAACAAAAATCTAAATAAAATGTTAAATTTTCACTGAAAATAAAAGATTCTTTTTTAAAGTTGCCGCCAAAAGCAATATCAATGTGAGTGTGAAAACAAATTTTGAAAAAATAATTTTGTGTTAAAAATTTTGGACTTAGCCTGGATAATTATCCAGTGAAAGTCAATATGATGTTTATCGAGGCTAAGTCCAATAAAGTCAACACAAAATATTTTTTTGGAAAATTTGTTTTCACACACAAATTGATATTGCTTTTGGCTACAATTTTTAAAAAGAATTTTTTATTTTGAGCAAAAAATTAAATTTTTATTAACGTTTTTGTTATCGCAGCTTGTTATCCCGGCTTAAAGAAAAACAGCCCTAATGTTTAGAAAAACACATTTCGTCAAAATAAACAACTCTTCATTCTTTTAAGCTTTCATAAAATTTTGTTTTTGGCCACCCTGTACCAATACAGGGTGATAATTATGTTGGTTATATATTGAGTTTATATGGGAGGTGGTAGTGGGCGTGGTCCAATCGGCCCAATTTTATTTATGCGTATGATATGTCCAGCAAATGTGCAAAAATACAAGACTGTATGTTTATTTTTTGACTTTATGCCATAGAAAATGGATTTGGGACCAGTGTGTGCTGCGCGTCTACATGTCAGAGGAATGTATACACCGAATTTTATGATTTTTATTTTAGTAGTTTGATTAGTACATTGTTTATACCTCCTTTCCAATTTTACCCCTTGAATGTACAATTTTCTACGCAATTACAGGATTTCTAGTTTCTAGCTGATATCGCTTGATTCATGCCATATTTAGAAGTTTTGTCCTATTTCATGTACTGGGTTTCTCAAAATCTGTTGTTTTACACTTTCATATTTAGTTTATTCGGAGGTTAAATTTTTATCATAAGTTTTCGCAAAACAACTCCGTGGAGTCCTCACAATTAGCCGAATTAGGGATCTTAGTTCCTAGTTTGAATTCAGTTTCTTTGACGACATTTGAGTTCGAAGTATAACTCCGGACAATGAACATCAAATGATGAGAAGCAATTGTCACAATATGAATAAATATCTTCTCACCATAAAAAGTCATAATCCGTTTGTCCGTCTGTGGTCTTGACAGTTATGGGCCATGACATTTTGACTTGAGGACACGTGTACACTTGGTGGTGGGGAGGGAGGTTATCAAATCACATTGCAACACTTTCATGCAACATTTATGCAATTCGTTACACCATTTGCAACACACACACAACACATTAAAACAAAATCTATTTAAGACTCATTAGCCAGATTGTTAGATTGTTTACACAATCAACAAAAACAAACGAATGAAAAACAATAAGGCAAACAAAACTCACAATCTCTGGGGATGCCATCGAGCGACAAGCCAAAGCCAAGGGGTTGCTTGGAAAAGCAAAGCAAATGGAAACAACAGCCACCACATGTTTGTATTCCCATGATAAACAAACCATGAACGGGGGAACAACACAAAGGACACGGTGGCAAAAGCAAATATTTCACTTTCGCATTTATGAACTCTCAGTCAGAGAGAGAGAGAGAGAGAGATAGAGACAGAACATAACAACAGTCGAAAATCCTTAGAGCTAAAAGTCAAAATTAAATAAAAATCAGATTTCGACGCAAATGAGGTTTAAGGACTCTTTTATGGGGTCCTTATGGCACAACACAGAGAGATTAAAGGAGGCGTTTAGTCAAGGAACGATTACACGGTTAGATGCAATGTCTAGTAGCTAAAGTCAAAAACAGTGACGATTTTGTTGTGATGTCTAATGATGACGACGATGAAGGTCTCATGGGGGTTGAAAAGTCAGTGAAAATCGAATGATTATCATATATTCGTAATCCAAAATTCTCGGGGGAAATGAAAATTATGTTGTAATGCTCGGTAATCGTCATGGCGTTTAAATCGTACGAATAACAAGCCCCTTTTGTTAGGGGTATGTAGTTATTAGTCGCCATCCCCAACAACGTTTGGCGTGCATACACATACGTACATATATAAATAATCGCTGTTAATTGTTATCATGACGATGTGTTCATTTGTTATATACATAAGGAATATAAATTTTGTATAGTTCGATATCGACAAATGTTATGAAAACCTTCTCTAAAGCAAACACATACTTTTAATAAATTCCAATAACTTCATAATATTTATAAAGAGATTTCATAAAAGGTTTTTCATAACTTTAGTGAATTTATTCTTAATATGTGTGAAAAATTCATAAATAAAATGAAAAAAAATTGTTAAATTAGTGAAACTTATTTACATAAGATCAACGAAAAAATTCATTATATTAAATAAAAAACTTTTAAAGATTATGAAATATATATATATATATATATATATATATATATATATATATATATATATATATATATATATAACCAATAAAATATTTGTGTTATGAAATGTTTTCATGAATATAATGAAGGATTTTCTTGTTTTTCTGAAACCATAACAGCTAGATTTTTGTGTGTCGACATAATTCGGCCGAGCGCAATTCTAATTCTTTCTATGTTAACTTTGACGTGATTTAAGTTTCAAACTTTTTAAAAATATGTATTTATATGTGAAAACTGCGCAAAATTAATGATTTTCCTATAAAGATATGCTCAAAATTTGAAATTAAGGAAATTTAAAACAAGTAAGGAAAGGCTAAAGTCGGTCGGGGCCGACTATATGATACACTCCACCTTCTATCCGAATAAAATTTTATTCGGCAAAAAAGTGAAAACGGGAAGGATTTTTGTATCCTCTAAATGTATATATTTGACAAAAAATGCTAAATCGGAAAGAACATTTGTATGGGGGTATATTGAAACCTGGAACGAAATAGATGAAATATAATCTGTATAGTTTGGCAAAAATCGGTTAAACATTTGGGAGCAACATTTGTATTGGGTATATATCTAAATCTGAACCGATCTTACCCACTTTCACCATAGGTGTTTTTAGTTGGATTATAAGATGCTGTACCCAATTTAAATATGTGGTTTCTAAAGCGGAAAAAGTAAAATCGGGAGCGACATTTCTATGGGGGCTATATCTAAATCTGAACCGATCTAGCCCGCTTTAGCCACAGGTGTTTCTAGTTGGATTATAAGATGATGTGTCAAATTTAAAGAAAATCGGGTACAATATGCAGTTTCTAAAGCGGAAAATGTCAAATCGGGAGCGACATTTGTATAGGGGGCTATATCTAAATCTGAACCGATCTAGCCCGCTTTAGACACAGGTGTTTCTAGTTAGATTATAAGGTGTTAAGCCAAATTTGAAGAAATTCGGGTACAATATGTGGTTTCTAGACAAAAGTCAAATCGGGACCGACTGGAGGCTGTATGGAGGCTATATTTAAATCTGAACCGATCTTAACCACTTTCTGCTGTTTCTAGTTGGATGTTGTGCCAAATTTAAAGATAATCGGGTACAATATGTGTTTTCTAGAGCGGCAAAAGGCAAATCGGGAGCAACATTTGTATGGGGGGCTATATCTAAATCTGAACCGATCTAGCCCGCTTTAGCCACAAGTGTTTCTAGTTGAATTATAAGATGATGTGTCAAATTTAAAGAAAATAAGGACAATATGCAGTTTATAAAGCGGAAAAATTCAAATCGATAGCAACATTCGTATGGGGGCTATATCTAAATCTGAACCGATTCGCCTCAGATTAACTAGCGTTCGTCCTTGACCCACAAAACTTACTTGTGCCAATTTTTGTTATACCCTCCACCTCCAGGATGGGGGTATACTAACTTTGTCATTCCGTTTGTAACACCTTGAAATATCGACCTGAGACCCTATAAAGTATATATATTATTGATCGTCATAAAATTCTAAGACGATCTAGCCATGTCCGTCCGTCCGTCTGTTGAAAGCACGCTAGCATCAAAACGAATGGAGCTAGAACGTTCAAATTTTCCATAAATGCGTCTTATAGTCGTAGATCGGTTGGGATTGAAATGGGGCGAAATCGGCCCAAAGGGAGAAATTTTTCCCTCACAAGGACTAAAAATACCCATAATAATTCCTAATATTTGTTTTTTGAATATGTCTGTTTATATTTGCTTGATATTTGGTATGCGCATTCCCCTTATAGCAAAAACGCACCATAAAGTGATTCTTATTTGTAGGGGGTGAAATGGGGCAAAAAAGGGATAAAAATGGTACATATTAAACGACAACAACTAGAAACACGAAATTCGGTATGTACATTCCTCTAATTGAGTAGATACATAATATAAAAGTATTTTTTCCAAATTCGTACTTTTAAGGGGTAAAATAGGAATAGAGGGATAAAAATGGTACCGACCAAACGGCTATACCTAGAATAATGAAATTCGGTGTATACATTCCTCTGATAGCATAGACAAATAAAATACACGGATTTTTCAAAAATCGTACTTTTTGGGGTTAAAATGAAAGAAGGGGATATAAATAGTACCAATTTAATGACCGCAGCTAGAGTCATGAAATTCGGAGTATACATTCCTCTGAGTGTGTAGACACGGAAAATAAACCGATTTTTCGAAATTCGTACTTTTTGGGGTTAAAATGAAAAAAGGGGATAAAAATAGTACCAACATAACGGCTGCACCTAGAATAATGAAATTCTGATTGCGTAGAAACGTAAAATAACAGAACTTTCCAAAATTCATACTTTTTTGGGGTTAAAATTAAAAATTGGGATAAAAATAGTACCTACCAAATGACAGCAGCTAGAATCATGAAATTCGGAGTATACATTCGTCTGACTGCGTAGACACGAAAAATGAAACGTTTTTTTCCAAATTCGTACTTTCAATGGATACAATGGCTACAGGGGATAAAAATAGTACCAACTAAACGAATACAGCTAGAATGATGAAATTCGGTGAGTACGTCCCTCTAATTGTGTAGATACGTAAAATAAAGAGATTTTAGATAGTCGTACTCTTGTGGGGGCAAAATTGGAAAAAGGGGATAAAAATGGTACCAACAAAATGGCCGCTGATAGAATCATGGAATTCGGTGTATACATTCCTCTGACTGCATAGCCACGTAAAACATATTTTTTTTCAAGTTCGTACTTTATTTTGTTGCTTTTACGACAAAAATGGTAGAATCATGAAGTTGTCTTATACTGCGTACGTGAGAGATAAGGTATTTTCAAAATTTATACTTTTGAAATTAAAAGAGGATGGAAATACAACCAACCAAACGACTGTAGCTGAAAGTTCACTCTCTGTCCCCCAATATTTAGAGTATTTATGATAGCTTCCTTATATTTACTTTATGAATTGAAGTATTATATCCATTATATATATATAGTATACAAATATTGGTAGCCTTGGCTTCTTAATTAAGTTTCTTATTTTCATACAGTTAAAATTTGTTGCGGACATTCCTCTTGTAGCTTGGAAGCACCACAAAGAAAATAAAAGTTTTAGCGGGCGAAATGGGACAAAAAGGGATAAAATATGGTACCAATGATACGACAACAGCTAGAATCATGAAATTCGGTGTGTACATCCCTCTAATTGCATAGACACGTAAAATAGAGGGATTTTTCGAAATTCGTACTTTTAAGGGATATAATTAAAAAGAGGGAAAAATGGAACCTACCAAACCGCTGAAGTTGAAATCATGAAATTCGGTGTATAGATTCTGACTATGAAGACTCGAAAAAGGGTTTTTTCGAAATTTGTACATTTGGGCGGAAAAATTTATACTTTTCTTATCACTTTGTCTGTATCTGGAAATACTTCTTTCTAATGGCGACTGACAATCGCCTAATATTTCACAATTTCAGCATTTTATTTATATATAGTAGTCGATTTTAAACAGTGCGCATAAATATACATTATAGTTTGAAATAGTAAACAATTAGAGTAATGTGCATAAAAATATCACAATTTTCGTAATATGGTACTGTACTTCTATGTAAAGTCGACTTCCTTTAATCTGCTGGTAATACTATGGAATGCACACCGTGGTGGAGGGTATATAAGATTCGGCCCGGCCGAACTTAACGTCTTCTTACTTGTTTATTTTCATAACATAATTTTTCTATCACGTAGTAGGTGATCCTAAAATTCCAATAATTAAATGTAATCTTAATTTTTCAATATTTATATATTAGTAATTTCATAAATTTGTCAAAATTTTCACATCACAGAACAAATTATTTCCTCTTAAACACAAATGTAATATATGTTAATAAAGAATCTGATTAAAACAGTAATTCGATTAATTATGATTTTAATTGGATTTATTTTGTTAGTATTTACATTCATATGTAGGTAAATAGCATTTTCAGATTAAATGAAACTATTTGCACATTAAATGAAACCTTTTCCCAATTGAATGAAACTTACTTTAGAAAATATTAAATAATTTGTTGATTGGTCTACAATACGATCGCAACTGAAATCTATTATTATTGGCAGCACTTAACACAAGAACTCTATACAGAAAACAACGGACGATTGTCCCCATACAGGACATGCAATACGCCTGTGGTTGAACTGTATAGAGTTGAGAGTCTTTTCCATTACACCACTGTGTATATACCTGGTTTTGACTACTAACCCCAGGTGGTTTATGGGGGCGATTTTATGTAGTTCATATAAATTATACATCATTAGTCAAATTTAACGAATATGGAAAAATTGACGAACATCTTTTGCATTACATATTACTCACACATGTGATGGGCCTATACACAAACAAAATCGGTGTGATCCTATCTCATTGTTGCTGTGCCTAGGGAAAAATATCATCCCGGATGTAAAATGTGGACTCTAAAGCGGTAATAGTACAAAATGGGGCCAATTGTAAGGGAGCTGGATTAATAAGTGGTCCTATATAGATCGCTTTCAAAGTAGGTATTCTTAGTTGAAATATAATGTGACCTGCAAAAAATATCAAGATCAAATGTAAGATGTGGATTCTAAAGTGATAATAGTGTAAACTGGGGACCCATTTGTATGGGACCTATACCAAAACATTGACCTATAAAGCTGCCATTCAATACAGGTGTTTCTAGTAGGTATTCTTAGATGAAATATAACATGATCTGCAAAGTTTGATCATATCCTGATGTAGAATGTGGGCTCTAGAGCGGTTATAGTACAAAATGGGAGCCCATTTGTAAGGTCACTTTCAAAGTAGGTATTCTTAGTTGAAATATAATATGATCTATAAAATATTATCAAGATCCAATGTAAGATGTGAGTGATAGTAGTGAATTGGGGACCCATTTGTATGGGGGATATACCAAAACATATACCTTATAATTGGCTTTCAAATTTGATCAAGATCCGAGGTAAAATGTGAATTTTAGAGCAGTAATAGTATAAATCGGAAGTACATTTGCAACACATGGACCCATGTAGTAAATATAAAATTATCTTGAATATTTTTATCAATATCCAATGTAAAATGTGTATGTTAGAGTAGTACTAATGTAAATTATAGGGATATTTGTATGGACGCTATATCTAAATCTGAACCGATTTTCTCCAAATTCAATACCGATCATCCTTGGCCAAAAAAACTTACTTCTGTCATTTCATTGAAATCGGGCAACAATTGTGACCTGTAAAGTGCGAACAAGCTTTAGAGGGACAACAGACAGACATCATTAAATCGAAACATCAGGTGATTCTAAGCCGATCGGTATACTTAAAGGTGGGTCTAGCTCGATTATTTCTTGGTATTACAAACATTTAGTGTGAAACTAACTTACAATACCCTATTCCACGAAGAGGTGTAGGATATAATTACAGGGTCCATCCACGACAACTCAACGGAAAGAATGGGTTGAAAAAATATATGAAAATGTGCTGAAGTTTAAGTAGTTAATCACAAATTAAGTTTAGACCAACTTTATTTGTTATTTATTTTTTATAATTTTTAGACCTTAAAAAAGAATTTAAATTTTTAAATTCAACAATATTGTAAATAGTATTTTTAGAAATAAATATTAATTCGTAAGTTAAAAACAAAAATGTTAAGTAACTCCCTTTTTCTTATTCCTTTTTTGGGAGAATATAAATGTATAGCGATAAGAATGTATTATGGAAATGTTGCAGTGCGCTGCAACATAGTATAAGTATTAGTTACATAGTTCGAGAAATGTATTAGTATATACGCTAGAAATTAAGTACAAATGTTAGTCGTAAGATTATACTCAAGTGTTTAAGTTTTTGGAATTAAATAAAATCTGAATCTTTAAACTCACCGAAATAAAACAAACGAAAAATATAACATTTATATTTTGTATGCTTGTTGATATTAAATCGAATTCGCTCGCCCACTGTGTGACGAAGGGTATAGTAAACACGTGAGTTTTAGCGTCAACTGTTACATTCATTTCATTGGTAAGACTACCTCCTCTAGCATGAACATCCCTCGTTGTGGGGGGTGTTTGTTGTGACACAATGACCGCGTATTTCAGTTCATCAAATATTCGATTTTTGCTTAGTTGTGTTGGTTTTTGATTAAAATCTCTTAGTTTTACTATTCTCTGATGTTGTTTTATTTTAATTAAGCACTTTTAACAGCCGTATTGTCAGACATAATTTAGGGATTAACACACATTCAAAACTCAAAGTACATACATACGCTTAGACGCACATAATGATTAATTGAGGAATTAATGCGACTGCCGTTTTTCACCGAATACCCGAAATTTATCAAATGTGTCGCATTTATGTCTAACGCCTCATTACCATAAATAAATTGGACGCACAGTGGTGTGATCACATTTGTGATATATGGCCATAACGGGACAAGTTTTTTCGGCAAACACACATGTGTTTAATATGGTAAATGTATTAGAAAGATATTATGGGATACAATATGATAATTCGAAAACAATTACATCCTCAATGAATGGGAAACTTGTTCCTTGTCTGAACTCCATTGAAAATGGAACCATTTGGACATAAGTGACAACATAATAATTTACAGTTTTTATGTCGTTTGATTAGTGATCGATTTGTTTGATTTTTATGTGTTTGAATGTAATACATTCGATTATGTTATTACTTCATAGGTTCCTCTGCTGATTTTTCTAAATATTCGATTGCAAGATCTGAATACAACATTGCGAACAGAAGGGCATACAAGAATTACATAATCACCATGAAAAATCAATTGAGAAATAACCCTAAATCTTTCTATAAGTTTGTAAATTCCAAACGCCGATCACGTAGTTTCCCTAACTCTTTAAAATTTGGTTCCATTTTAGCAGATGATGATTTATCAATTAGCAACTTATTTGCAGACTTTTTCTCATCGACCTACTCAAATAAAAAATTTGATCGTTCTATTCCTTATCCTTGTAATATTGCTGAAGCTTCACCTATAAATGTTTCAATTATAAGCAGATTTACGGTTTTGGAAAATTTGAAGGCATTAAATATCACATTTAATCCTGGTCCAGACGGGATCCCTAATAACATACTTAAATACTGTGCTGATACTTTATCATACCCTCTTTCAATAATCTTTAATAAATCAATAAGTTTTGGATATTTACCACCTTTATGGAAGGAATCATATATAATCCCCCTTTTTTAAATCTGGTAGCAAAATTGAAGTATCAAATTACAGAGGCATTGCAAAATTAAGTGCCATTCCGAAGCTATTAGAAAAAAATTATGACTGATATGTTATCGCACCAAGTTTCCTCATTGTTGTCGCCCTGCCAACTTGGATTCCGTAAATATCGATCAACTATAACGAATGTTTTGGAACTCACTACAGTTATAAATGATGGTTTTAGAAACCGAATGCATACTGATTCCATTTATACAGACTTTTGCAAGGCTTTTGATAAAGTAAATCACAACCTTCTGCTAATGAAAATAGATATGATGGGTTTTAGTAAAACATTATTATCGTGGTTAAAATGTTATTTAGATGGTCGAATTCAAAGAGTAAAATTTGGAAAAGCTCTCTCACGAAATATAGTTGTATCATCCGGTGTACCTCAAGGAAGTCATCTTGGTCCGATTCTATTTATAATATTTATTAATAATCTTCCCTCTGTAGTTCGTCATTCTAATATTCTATTGTATGCTGATGATGTAAAAATATTTCGATCCTTTAAAGATCCCACTGAACAATGTTTTCTACAGTCTGATCTTAATAGTTTTCATGAGTGGTGTAAAATTAATTTAATGGAACTAAATATGTTGAAATGCAAACATATGTCATTTTCTAGAGCTAGAAATTTAGAAACTAATTATTTTTTTGGTGATCATAAACTCGAGTCTGTAGTTTCCTTTTTGGATCTTGGAATTCGATTGGATCAACGTTTGAACTTCAGGTCTCACATTTCTATGGTAGTAAACAAAGCTTATGGTGCTCTTGGCTTTATGAAACGTTGGAGTAAGGAGTTTTCCGATCCTTCTGTCACTAAACACTTATATACCTCTTTGCTTAGGTGCATTCTTGAATATGGTTCAGTAATATGGGACCCATCCTATACTATTCATAGTAATCTTTTGGAATCTATCCAGAAACAATTCCTTTTATTTTGTCTACGTGGGCGAGGATGGAACTTCCGTACACTGCCTTCATATGAATTTAGGATTGGCCTTATCAAGTTGCCTTCTTTGAAGAGTCGACGTACTATGTTGAACATTACTTTCCTTATGAATGTTATCCAGGGCAACATCCATTCCGAGCTTATTCTGAGTAGAATGATGATAAATATTCCGACAAGACCAACTAGATATTTTCAGTTGATCCACTATAATTATTTCCGTTCACACTATGCCAATTTGCGCCGCCTGTTTGTTCAATTTAATAAATTCTATCACATTATTGAATTATCAGAAAACAAAAACTCTATTAAAAGAAAAATTATCCTGTATTTAAATACTTAATTTGTAGTATCTAAGTGTATATATGTATATGTTTTTAGTCTGTAAGGATATTTGTATCTATAGACTTAATAATAATAATAAAAAAAGGCAATTTTTTGTTCTGTAGTGGAAAGGGGGGAGAACCACACTCAACATTGGGCATTATCTTGTGAAGGGACAAATCATCAGTGGTGATTCTTTATAGAGTGCTTTGTGTTACAATGCTGTTATAAATTTACATTTTGCAAATTCACGTACGCGATATATATACAACCGAAAACCTCATCACTGAGCATTTGAATATTATCTGCTGTAACTTTTAACATTACCATTTGACGTGTTTTCATTTCATGGATAAACTACACAAATTGTAAATATATATAGGACTTTACGTCCAATGATCCATTCTTTTGATTTTATGAGTGGTGTCCGGACATAACCCCAAATTAATTGAGGGTTAAACACAATTTTTACTCTGTATAGCCGACTTTGAACATATCCCAGAGCTTAAAATTTTTAAATTTGGCAGATGGTCTCCCGTGCATAAAATCTGTACAGGAAACCATTTATTCCGAAATACTTCATGTGCGAACAACCTTGGGATCTTCGAAAACCCCAATAGTCAAAATTCTTTAAATCTCATGGTAAGACATATATACGGAAGTTATAAGGAATTACATTTTACTTAGGACAGGATAATTTGTGTGGTAGGTACAAGAAAGTTCGTGTCACATGGTCACAGCTTTGACATTTGTAAAACAATTCTAAAACATCAAGTCATAGTGGATTCCTGCAAGCTCTTTAGCAGTGTGAATGGTGATGTAAGATTGCAGAAAAACTGCTGTTATGGCAAAAAAAACTGATGTAATAGCAAAAAGTCAAAGACAATCGCTGCTTTTATTAACAGACTTGTTCTCGAAGTGTAAAACTTCTTTTTTTTTTGAAATAGTTGCTTGAAAGGGTGTCCCAAGAAGAACGCAATTTTTAAATCTGGCAACATTCGAAGTGTCATTGTTTGACATTTGAACAATTGTTATTGTTTGTTAGTAGAAGGTACGAGGTTAGTAAAAATGGAGCGCTACACGAATGAACAACGCATTCTCATTGTGAAATTGTTTTACCAAAATGGTGAAAGTTTTGCGGCTACAGTTCGCAAATTGCGATCAATTTGGGGTCACAATAATGCTCCAAAAGAGTCAACTGTAAAGAGATTAATGGATAAATTTGCCGAAACTGGGTCTGTTAGTGATGTAAAGACAACAACGCGCCATCGACCAGGTCGATCGACCGAAAATGTCGCAGCTGTACGTGATGATGTCGCTCAAACTCCATCCACCTCAATTCGACACCGAGCTCAGCAAATTGGTGTCTCCAAATCCACTTTGCAGCGATTTTTGACGAAAGATTTGCATCTTCATGCATACAAAGTTCAATTGACTCAGGAACTGAAGCCAACTGACCATGGACAGCGAAGGGAGTTCGTTAATTGGGTATTGGAGAGACAACATGAAAATGCTGATTTTGCCGATAAAATCATCTTCAGTGACGAGGCCCATTTTCATCTTGATGGCTTCGTCAATAGGCAGAATTGTCGCATTTGGGGTGCGGAAAATCCTCGAGTGATTCACGAGAAGCAAATGCATCCTCAACGTGTCACTGTGTGGTGTGGTTTTTGGGCTGGAGGAATCATTGGACATTTTTTTTATGAAAATGAGGCAGGTCAAGCGCAAACTGTCAATGGTGTTCGGTATCGTGAAATGATAACCAGTTTTTTCTTGCCTAGAATTGAAGAAATGAATGTGGAGGGCATGTGGTTCCAACAAGACGGCGCCACATGTCATACAGCCAGAGAAACAATTCAATTGCTGCATCAGTCATTTCCCGGTCGTGTTATTTCGCGTTTTGGAGATCAGAATTGGCCGCCTAGATCGTGCGATTTAACACCATTAGATTTTTTTCTTTGGACGCTGCATTAATGAAATACCGCAGCATTCATGCAAAACGGTCATTGAAAATTTCATTAAAAGATCGCGTGCATGCCAGCAAAGCCGCGGCGGCCATCTGCACGATATATTGTTCCATACATAACCTCATTCTGTCTACTTTACGATATAATAAAGTTTCACGATTTTTTCTGAAATATCTGTGTTTTATTTAAAATTAAAAAATTGCGCTCTTCTTGGGACACCCTTTACATACATGCATATGAGTCATTCCATGGCAAGCTGTACGGTTTTTGACCTCTATAGCTGCGATTGTTTTGAAAGTGTGTGTATATATTCTCTTATTAAAATATTGTATTCGTATTTTTGGGAAAAAAATTGAAAATTGATCCCGCAGGACCCGCATTTTCTCTATGATAAATGCAGAAAATTTTATATGCTTGCTGACAAAGTATGGGTCTAAAATATGATGTCTTATGAGTTTTGGATTTTTAATTTATACAGGATATGAGCAACAGGATGTTTACTCAAAATCTTTATACGCATATTCCGACTAAAAAAAAATATTTGGAAATGTTTCTTCGTTTTTATAATCTTAAATATGTATAAATTCGAATAACAAATACAGTTTTTTGTACTTGATGAAATGTAAGACGAAAAACACCTACAAATTTTAATTCCACAAAATCAAAAAAATGGTATTTTTTATTTACCTGCGTCGATCCAAGTTACCGAATTTATTGTTTCTCTTTTGAATAATACTTGTTACATATGTACCCAAAAATAAAAATATTAACTCTGAAAAATATTTGACACAAGTGAGAAATATGACAAAAAAACTCATTTCTTATTGTTTCGCAACTTTAAAGTAGATTTTAAAATAGACGCAGAGAAAAAATGCATTACGTAGAAACGAAATTTTAGACACGTGAACATCGTTTTTGAGTTTCTTTTGTGGGAAAAATTAGTGTGTTTGCGGTAAACATGTCATCACTTTGTTGTAAATGAACAAAGATAAATATGAACAGTTTTCTTCGTTTGTCGAAATGGATTTGTATTATCATTACAAACGCCCAAAACATTTAGAAGTACCAGAAACCATTTTTGTGATGAAAATAGGTCACATCGGTTCAGATTTAGATACAGCTCCATAAAAATGTCGCATCGCAAATGTTACATCTTAGCACTCTGCAAACCACGTATTGCAAACGAAATATACGCAGCATATTATATTTGACCTGTGAACATGTGGATCAATATTTTGATATAGGCCGATTTCAATACTCAGAGAGAGAAATGCAAATTATTTTTTGTTTAAAACTTAAAGTATTATACTTTCTTTTGTATAAGTATAAAATGTCTACATAACAATTTTGTAGGTTTCTCCAGAAACGAAGAATTTTGTCTCTCCAATAGATTTTTACATAATTATTAACTTAGGGGTAGATTACTTTTCAATGATTTCATTCCAATTAGATATACCACAAATTTGTCCTCACTCATAGTTAAGCTACGGGTTTTGTTATTAAATTTCCAAACTTTTACTTAGTACACAATGAAAAGTTCATAAGATATTGCAAGAAGTCAAATGTCAAGAAGTCAAGTGGTATCGGTTAATTAAACTGATACGTTTAGTTTGTTTGTATTTTTCATAACCTTTGTCCGAAATTTAAGAAAGTGTCCACGATTTTTATACACTCCACGAGAGTATTATGTTTTTGTGCATTTGTTTGTAACACCCAAAAGGAAGCGAGATAGACCCATTGTTAAGCATACCGATCGACTTAGAATCACTTTCTGAGTCGATTTAGCAATGTCCGTCTGTCCGTCTGTCTGTCCGTCTGTCTGTCCATCTATTGTTGTAATCAAATTACAGGTCGCAATTATAGTCCGATCTTAACAAAAATTTGCACAAGTAAGTTTTTTGGATCAAGGACGAACGCTATTTAATTTGAAGAAAATCGGTTCAGATTTAGATATAGCCCACATATGAATTTCACTCCCGATTTGACATTTTCCGCTATAGAAACCACATATTGTACCCGATTTTCTTTAAATTTGGCACAACATCTTATAATCTAACTAGAAACACCTATGCAAAAATTCGGTAAGATCGGTTCAGATTTAGATATAGCCCCCATACAAATGTCGCTCCCGATTTGACATTTTCCGCTCTATAAACGACATATTGTACTCGATTTTCTTTAAATTTGGCACAACATCTTATAATCCAACTATAAACACCATTGCAGAAAGTAGGTAAGATCGGTTCAGATTTAGATATAGCCCCCATACAAATGTCGCTCCCGATTTGACATTTTCCGCTCTATAAACGACATATTGTACTCGATTTTCTTTAAATTTGGCAAAACATCTTATAATCCAACTATAAACACCATTGCAGAAAGTAGGTAAGATCGGTTCAGATTTAGATATAGCCCCCATACAAATGTCGCTCCCGATTTGACATTTTCCGCTCTATAAACGACATATTGTATTCGATTTTCTTTAAATTTGGCACAGCAGCTTATAATCAGATTTAGATATACAAATACAAACCCAAATACAAAGGTTGCTCCCAAATGTTTAACCGATTTTGGCAAACTATATATACTATATTTCACCTATTGCGTACCAGGTTTCAATATACCCCCATACAAATGTCCTTTCCGATTCAACATTTTTTGTCAAACACATACATTTACAGGAAACAAAAATCCTTCCTGTTTTCACTTTTCCACCGAATTAAATTGTATTCGGATAGAAAGTGGAGTGTATCATAGAGTCGGCCCCGCCCGACTTTAGCCTTTCCTTACTTGTTTTATGTAATTTTCGTGTTTTCATGATTTTATTGCAAAATTACCATTTCAGAAGAACTTAAAAGTTCTATATTTTATTGCTTCAGAAAGTCTAGAAGGTTTTAAAAAAGTATATGTTCGAAACCTCTCCTCCATCTTGGAACTTAAACTAAGTTTGGGAAAAATATTACCATGTGCAAAGTTTGACTAGAGTCCTAAGCTCCTTTCGAGGGTTATCGTGTACCTCAGCCAGCCAGACCGACGGACGGGCTTGGCTCAAGCAACTTAAAAAGTGGTGAAACGGATTTGGTCCAAATATACTTAGGGTCTTAAGTCACTCCTTCAATGCGTTACACTTTTTTTCTGTCCCTACCCTGTAGAGTGTGGGTACAAAAAATGCTTTCAAACACTGTATTTTCTGTCAAAAATACATCTATGACGTCCCTCAGAAACCACATATCTGTGAATATAGCTTGAATCCTCGGTTCCTAGAGAAAAGTACACAAAATACAAACAATGTTCATTTTCCGCAAACAATCATAATTTACATGACTAACATGCCCTTTGGGATCAATATCCGTTAACGGAAGTATGACAGCAACACTTGCCGAATACTCCCGTCTGCCTGCCCACAACAATTTATGGATGTTGTGTGTCTTCACCAAGAGCAGTAGTAAACCGCTTTGTGGAAACCCCACAAACTGTAAGTGAAACCACCGAAAACAAAGCGACAGAAAACAAAAAAAAACAAATAAAATTATTCCCATACACACGACTCTCCACTTCCCAAAAAGGGGTGACTTTTGCACATGGTTCAAGGCCTTCGTCGCATAAAGTACAAGGAAGTGACTTTAGCATCCCCCAAAGGATCCCTTCGCACGCTGCTGACAAAGAGTAAATCACAACATTGTGTTGGTTGTTTTCATTAGACGATGATTCGATATAAACACAAATAAAAAGTGAAATAATCCTTGTAGAAAGGTTACAAACAACAACAAGTGCATATGTTTCTACTTGTTTCACAGCATCCCAAAGGATAGGGGAGGAAACTTCCTTAAACGGATTTACTGTCTTCAGCTGTGCGGAGTTTGGGTTGGCCACATTGAGGGGTGATGATGACGATGTTGGCAGCAATAATGTTATAGCCGTAATGATTTAATGAAATGACAAACCTTGATGTTAATAATGATCGATGTTCTAGAACAACCGCATCGAAATTGAATTTAAATTCTGAAAGAGGAAAAACGAAATCTGATTAATTGTGAAACGAAAGAGTTTTATTAGAGCTTTATGGCGAGATATTGTTTATCAGACAGCTTAGCGTACATATGTAAATGGTATTGGCGATGGTGACGTTAAAAAAATCGGCAATTTGTTGAAAGATTTGACATAATCTGACACATCTTACAAATTTGGCAGGGTTATTTTTAATTAAAAGTACAAAATGATGAAAATTCATGCGATTACATCATTGATGATGATTGGCGATTTAAGTGAAAATGATTTACACAGAAATCCAGAATCAACGTAGAATTCCATTTCTCAACTAATCCATCCATTTCTCAGCTAAGATTGACACTGTGTAACGGACGTTGGACCTTTAAAGCGACAAAGTAAGGAATAAATAATAAATAAATTGCAGCATACAGTTTTTAGAGTATTACAGTTTTTTTAGAGTATTAAGCTAAGTCCATTAAGATAAGATAATTATTTTTAAGATCAATCGATCTGTTCAATCCATACACCAAACGAATTGTCTTCAATTGTGAAAACTTTCATAAAAAAGTCACCAAGTGAAGTGCTTCATAAAATATATGAAACATCTTGCATAAATCACAAATTAATGAAAAGTGTCATAGTATTTCTTAGATACTATGAAATGCAGTTCTCCATTCAATAAACTCTTGTCAGACAACTTCTTTATTTTTATACCCGACACCACTTCGTGGACTAGGACATTATAAGTTAGTTTCGCGCCAAATGTATGTAACACCAAGAAATAATTGACCTTTAAGTAAACGGATCGGCTTGGAATCACCAGCTGAATCGATTTAACGATGCCTGCCTGTCCCTCTGTCCGTCTGCTGACCATCTAAGCTTGTACGCACTCTACAGGTCGCAATTGTAGTCCGATTGTCACGAAATGTGGCAGAAGTTACTTTTTTAGCCAAGGACGATTGGTATTGAATTTGGAGGAAATCGGTTCAGATTTATATATAGCCTCCATACAAATATCCCTACAATTTACACTATTACTGTTCTAGAATACACATTTTACATGGGATCATGTAACCAAATTTTCAGGATCGTGTTATATTTGAACTAGAAACATCTCACGGGTCTATATTTGATATAGCCCCCATACAAATGTACATCCGATTTACAATATTACTGCTTTAAAATGCACATTTTGCATCGGATCTTGATCAAATTTCCCACATAATGTAACATTTAGACTAGAAATACCTGTTTTGAAAGCTAGCTATATAGATCAATGTTTTGGTATTGCACCCATACAAATGGGCCCCCAGTTCACACTATTATTGCTCTAGAACCCACATCTCACATTAGATCTTGATACAATTTTGCAGATCATGTTATACTTCAATAAAGAATACCTACTTTGAAAGTGATCTATAAAGGCCAACTATTTTATGTAGCGCCCTTACAAGTGGGCGCCCATTTGAATTATTACCTCTCTAGGACCTAAATTTTACATCGGAAGTTTTTCAAATTTTGCAGATTATATTATATTCATATTTCATTCTAAGAATACCTACTTTGAAAGTGATCTATATGGACCCACTTTTTTTGGTAGCGCCCTTACAAATGGGCCCCCATTTTTATTATTACCCCTCTAGGACCCACACTTTTCATCGGAAGTTTATCAAATTTTGCATTTGTATTATATTTCAACTAAGAAGACATATTATGAAAGTCAAATATATGGGTCCATACTTTGGTATAACCCCCATACAAATTGGGCCCCCATTATACTGTATTAAATCTCTAGAACCCACATCGTGCATTAGATCTCGATATAATTTTGCATATCATGTCATGTTTCAACTATGAATACCTACTTTGAAAGTGATCTATATAGAACCACTTTTTAATGTAGAGTCCTTACAAATGGCCGCATTTAAATTTTTACCACTCAAGAACGCAAATTTCACATCGGATTTTTTTTTTTTTTTCAAATTTTGCAGATTATATTATAACCATTTGGAATAACCCAAATGGGGGCCCATTCTACTCTAATATAACTCTGGAAACTACGTCTTACATCGGATCATGATATATTTCAACTATGAATACCTACCGTGAATGAGAAATATATAGGCCCATGTTTTGGACCAGGCCCCAAGTGTTGTTATAGACCTCCTTTCAAATGTCGTTCCGATTCATCCTATTACTACTGTATAATTTGTATTTATCTGCCGGAAAATTGGAACAATTATCATATTTTTTACCATATTCGTTAAATATGACTAAAGATGAATTTGTGGTAAACTGTTTAATTTATATGAACTACATAAAATTGCTCCCATGAAACACCTGGGTTTAGTACTAAAAGCGAGGTATATACGCAGGGAGTGGTGTAGGGTATTATATACTTGTTCATAATATAATTTATGAACGTTTTCATGGATTTTATATTATAATGAAACTTCATTAATTTTATGAAAAATAGTAATAGTAGCAATTTATGCTGAAGTTTCCAATATAAACAAGAAAGTAGAAAATAGGTCTGATAGAGGAAATTGGTTCACTGACCAGTCGAAACTCCGTATCATTTTGAGAACCTTTGCTATGGATATGTCTTTGGCCTAAATAAGGATACATACTTATGCTAGAGTTTACATAGAAACGTCATTCTTCATTGTATTTATGAAAACATTTCATAACACAATTATTTTGTTGTTTATTTGAAATATTTAAAAATTCGAAATCGAAAAGGTCGAAATCATGATCGTGGTAGTCTGCAGCCAAGTAATAAATGTCACCATGCCATTTGTAAATAAATTTGCATTCTATTAAATATAGATGCAAAATGGTCTTGAGCCAGGACAATATCCCAGTTCAAATCAAATATTGATTACAGACCAAAAAAATGCAAACGAAAAAACTAAAACAAATGAGCGTTGGCACGGCAGATGTATTGCTGGGTAACTATACCTGCATATACACATACTTACATATGCAACTCGATGAGATGCTTGTAAGATGGCATGTGTGCTTTATTACTTGGTGCGATTTCTTAAAAGCAAATTCGGCAAGTGAGTTGTGCTTCTCGTTCGTTTGTGAGAATCATCTCCTTATAGAGGTCGGGTTTGATGTTGAAAAGTCGCTGCGAAGCCACTTGAAAAGACTTTTGACATGGTCGAAATCATGATCGTGGTAGTCTGCAGCCAAGTAATAAATGTCACCATGCCATTTGTAAATAAATTTGCGTTCTATTAAATACAGAAGCAAAATGGTCTTGAGCCAGGACAATGTCCCAGTTCAAATCAATATTTAAAAATCTTTAAGAATTTGTATACTCTCCACTAGGGTATTATGTCGTTGTGGATTTGTTTGTAACATACAAAAGGAAACGAAATAGACCCATCGTTTATTATACAGATCGGCTTAGAATCACTTTTTGAGTCCATTAGAAATGATCGTCTGTCTGTCCGTCCGTCCAATCAATCAAAGTACAGGTCGCAATTATTGTCCGATCCTAACAAAAATTGGCACGAGTGAGTTTTTCGGCCCAAGGACGAACCCTATTTAGATATAGAACCCATTTACAAATATCGCTCCCGATTTGACTTTTTCCGCTCCAGAAACCATATATTTTACCAGATTTGCCTCAATTTTTCTATAATTCAACTAGAAACATCTGTGATGAAATTGAGCCAGATCGGTTCAGATTCAGATAAAGCTCGCATACAAATTTCGTTTTCCATTTAATTTTTTTGCGATATTTTAACCAATGTGCTTCAAATATGCACAAAACCCTACGTTTTATCTAGAAACAGCTGTGGTAAAAGTGAATCAGATCGGTTCAGATTTGGATATAACTCCCATGCAAATTTCGAATTGACTTTCTCCCCTCTAGAAACCACATATTTTAACCGATTTTCTTCACATTTGGCATAAAACCTTATGTTTGCGAAACGTGTTTAGTAGAAGTGGATAATATCGGTTCAGATTTATATATAGCTCACATACAAATGTCGGTCTCCGTTTAAATTTTTGCGCTCTATAAACCACATATTTTAATCGATTTTCTTCAAATTTGCAATAGCAACTTATATTCAACTGGCTCATAAAAATGTCGCTCCCGAGTTGACTTTTTCCTTCAAATTTGGCATAAAATATCGTGTAATTTAGGAAAAATATTACCATGTGCTAAGTATGAATTGATCCCTTAACTCCTTTCGAGAATTATCGCGTACACTAGCCAGACGGACGGACATGGCTCAAACAGCTTAATGAAGTAGTCGTGAAATGGATTTGGTCCAAAGATACTTAGGGTCTTAAGTCACTCCTTCAACGAGTTACACGAGTTACTCTGTAGAGTGAGGTTATAATAATTGGCTGAGATCTATCATGAACCAAGATCGATTTTCAATTTTGGCAATATCTACGTTTCGAACGCCAGGTGTTGGTTGTTTCTACAATGATAACAATTTTTCCTATTAGTGTATTTTGTATTTCCACCTATCTCAGAGCACATTCGCATGATTTTGACATTATGAGTGCTGATTCCAAGGTTAAAGAACTCTTTTTGTCTTTTTCTTGGTCCAAAATCAAACGCCGTGTTCAAATACGTGCCAAAATTGCAGCATATTCCATTTTCCTTAAACCGAGAAGGTATGCCTCACAGGACTTTTCATCTTTCTGCTACCGAAGGATCGAAATAAACGGTTTGTGTTGTTTTTATGGCCTCGTAACTTTTGTGGCACTTCTGGTAGCAACTTGTCCCACAATAAATTGTAAGTGTGAAATTGTAGTGTGGTAGGTAATTTCTCTTCCTGTTTGTATCACAATTGAAAATATCTATGGCGTTTCGAGGCGTGTTACCCAAAGAGACCACGTGGACACATTTACATCGAACGTTTCTACCAAAAGCCGGTTAATTGGACTTTTGTATTTAACTCTGGGTTCTGGATGTTTGGGTAATGTATTCCTTATCATTCTTTGTACATTAATTCAGTCTTCAGTTTAGTATTACACTATCTATCAAAAGTATTCAGTGTTGTCTACTAAAAATCCAATAGTTACATTCAGGTTAAGAAATATGAATTTGTTTTGGGATAATCATCAAAATAAAAAGTTAAAATTTCATTCAAAATAAAACAAGTAAGGAAAGGCTAAAGTCGGGCGGAGCCGACTATATGATACACTCCACTTTCTATTCGAATACAATTCAATTCGGTAAAAAACGGGAAAGATTTTGTATGTTTCCTAACCATTTGTCAAATCGAGAAGAATATTTGTATCGGGGCTATATCCAAACATGGAATGAAGTGACTAACTTTCACAATAAGTTCTTTCAGTTCAAGTAAATATGTTATGCTCATTTTGAAGAAATTCGGTGAAAATACGTGTTTTATGGGGCGGAAATAGTCAATCCGGGAGCGAAATTTATATGGGAGCTATATGTAAATTTGACCTATATTCACCATGGGTGTTTCTAGTGGAAATATAAGATATTTTGCTAAATTTGAAGAAGATCTGTAAAAATATGCGGTTTCTAGACCAGAAAAACTCAAATCGAGAGCGCAATTCGAATGGGAGCTATATACAAATCTGAAGCGATCTGACCTATTTTCACCATAGGTGTTCCTAGTTTAAATATAATATGTTTGGCCAAATCTGAAGACAATCTGATACAACATGTGGTTTATAGCGCGGAAAAAGTCAAATCGAGAGCGAAATTTGTATGAGAGCTATATATAAATCTGAACCGATCCAACACATTTTTACCACAGGTGTTTTTAGTTGAAATATAAGACGTTTTGCCAACTTTGAAGAAAATCTGTTGTAATATGTGGTATATAGAGTGAAAAGATTCAAATCGGGAGTGAAATTCGTATGGGGGCTATATCTAAATCTAAACCGATTTTCTTCAAATTAAATAGCGTTGGTCCTTGTCCTGAAAAACTTCGTTGTGCAAAGTTTCATTTGTTTTTGGTTAGAATTGCGACCTGTATCGTCCGTCGGTCCTTGTCCCGAAAAACTTCGTTGTGCAAAGTATCATTTGTTTCTGGTTATAATTGCGACTCGTATCGTGATTACAAGAATAGATGGACCGACGGACATTGCTAAATCGATTCAAAAATCAAATTCTAAGTCGATCGGTATAATTAACAATGGGTCTATCTAGCTTCCTTTTGGGTGTTACAAACAAATGCACAAAGACATAATACTCTCGTGGAGTGTATAAAAATCATTTTTTTTAAATTGCCACCAACAGCGACAAATTAAAAAGTAAAAAATTAGCTTTAACGTTTTTGTTATCGCAGCTTGTTATCCCGGCTTAAAGAAAATAATAATATTGTACATATTTCGTTAGATTCATACAAAAAGAGATTTCATTCGATCATCGATAACTAATTCGTATTAATGGCACTATCAGAGTAAACATACTGTACTTCATGAGAATGTTACATGTATCGTCATCCGGTAATTTTGAATAATGGAGTACTAATTTGAGTTTGTATATCGGATTTTCAAGCGGTAAAAATCCTTGGGTATTCCAGTATTTTTCTTTTCTAGGGAATTTCCAAGACTGCAATGGTAGTCGCAACTGCCATTGTTGAAGTTAAAAAATAATGGTTCATATTTGCTAAAGATTTTGCTTATATTGACTTCAGATAAACGTGTCGTATTTTACCCAAAACCTAGTAAAATTTTACTCCAACCAAACTCAATTGATTGGCAAAATTTTATAACATATTACATTTTTTGTTACTTTCTTAATAAACAATTTTCACTATTACTACATAAGTATCATAATGCTATGTATTATTATTAAAAGTTACTAAAAAACTAGTAAAAAAGTGTTAAGTTCGGCCGGGCCGAATCTTGTATACACTAGAGAGAAACATTTTCCCTCAGGGCCAATTTTTCCCATTTGCATTTTTTTTTTGATTCAGCTACAAACACAGTGACTGTATCATTTTTATAAGAAAAGTACACATTTCAAACATCTAATTTCATGATTCTACACACAGAGAATGAGATTGTTAGAAATCCATCATGATATAACCACAACTATTTTTATTGAACCATATTTCCATAGTCTCCATAGATATATAGTTTAATGTACTATAATAACATGGTCATAACCAAAAGAAAGTAAAGACACAAAAACATTGGATATATCAATCGAAGGCAATAAAAATGTTTTCTGCTTAGCTCTTACAATTGTGACAACTACTTTTTATACAGAAAAGAATACTTTAGTATCAATAATTAGTGATGACAACAAATAATTTATTTGTAACAATAAAATACAAACCAAAAAGCTTGTTTTTTGTCATCACTTTCTTATAATTATCCCAACATAAATATACAAAATATGAAATGAATTTGGATAACCCTACCAAAAATTTGAATTCACAAACAATAATTAGTTGTTACAATAAACGAATACAAAAATGTCATTCGGCTGCCAAACACAAGCCCAAAAAGAAAACAATCGTAAAAACAAGTAAGGAAAGGCTAAAGTCGGGCGGGGCCGACTATATAATACCCTACACCACTCCCTGCGTATGTACCTCGCTTTGATTACTAAACCCAGGTATTTCATGGGAGCAATTTTATGTAGTTCATACAAATTATATAAATTATATTCATATAATATCTTTAGTCAAATTTAACGAATACCCGCTTTCACCATGTCTGTTTATTGGTGAAATATAATATGTAAAATTTGGCCAAAATCGGTTAAACATTCGGGAGCAACATTTGTATGAGGGCTATATCTAAATCTGAACCGATCTTACCCACTTTCACCATAGGTTTTTTAGTTGGATTATAAGATGTTCTGCAAAATTTAAAGAAAATCGGGTACAATATGTCGTTTCTAGAGCGGAAAATGTCAAATCGGGAGCGACATTTGTATGGGGGCTATATCTAAATCTGAACCGATCTTAACCAATTTTTCCATACGTGTTTCTAGTTCGATTATAAGATGTTCTGCAAAATTTAAAGAAAATCGGGGACAATATGTAGTTTCTAGAGCGGAAAATGTCAAATCGGGAGCGACATTTGTATGGGGGCTATATCTAAATCTGAACCGATCTTAACCAATTTTTGCATACGTGTTTCTAGTTCGATTATAAGATGTTCTGCAAAATTTAAAGAAAATCGGGGACAATATGTAGTTTCTAGAGCGGAAAATGTCAAATCGGGAGCGACATTTGTATGGGGGCTATATCTAAATCTGAACCGATCTTACCCAATTTTTGCATACGTGTTTCTAGTTGGAGTATAAGATGTTCTGCAAAATTTAAAGAAAATCTGGTACAATATGTCGTTTCTAGAGCGGAAAATGTCAAATCGGGAGCGACATTTGTATGGGGGCTATATCTATATCTGAACCGATCTTACCCAATTTTTCCATACGTATTTCTAGTTGGATTATAAGATGTTCTGCAAAATTTAAAGAAAATCGGGTACAATATGTCGTTTCTAGAGCGGAAAATGTCAAATCGGGAGCGACATTTGTATGGGGGCTATATCTAAATCTGAACCGATCATACCCACTTTCAGCATAGGTGTTTCTAGTTCGATTATAAACTGTTGTGTCAATTTTAAAGAAAATCGGGTATAATATGTCGTTTCTAGAGCGGAAAATGTCAAATCGGGAGCGACATTTGTATGGGGGCTATATCTAAATCTGAACCGATCTTAACCAATTTTTGCATAGGTGTTTCTAGTTGGATTATAAGATGTTCTGCAAAATTTAAAGAAAATCGGGTACAATATGTGGTTTCTAAAGTGGAAAATGTCAAATCGGGAGCGACATTTGTATGGGGGCTATATCTAAATCTGAACCGATCATACCCACTTTCAGCATAGGTGTTTCTAGTTCGATTATAAACTGTTGTGTCAATTTTAAAGAAAATCGGGTACAATATGTCGTTTCTAGAGCGGAAAATGTCAAATCGGGAGCGACATTTGTATGGGGGCTATATCTAAATCTGAACCGATCTTACCCAATTTTTGCATACGTGTTTCTAGTTGGATTATAAGATGTTCTGCAAAATTTAAAGAAAATCGGGTACAATATGTGGTTTCTAAAGTGGAAAATGTCAAATCGGGAGCGACATTTGTATGGGGGCTATATATAAATCTGAACCGATTTCCTCCAAATTCAATACCGATGGCCCTTGGCCAGAAAAAATAACTTCTGCCAAGTTTCATGACAATCTGACAACAATTGCGACCTGTAGAGTGCGAACAAGCTTAGATGGACAGCAGACGGACGGACGGACGGACGGAGAGACAGACATCGTTAAATCGACTCAGCTGGTGATTCTAAGCCGATCGGTATACTTAAAGGTGGGTCTAGCTCGATTATTTCTTGGTGTTACAAACATTTGGCGCGAAACTAACTTATAATACCCTAGACCACGAAGTGGTGTAGGGTATAACAAAAGGCTATAAATTATTAACAAAATAAGTGTGGAAATTTCGAAACTAAACAAAGAAGTAAGTTGGAATTGCATATATGAAACTGTTGTCTTCATTAATGTACAAGCTGTATACATCAACGCGATCCACCATGGATATAAGTTTTGATGACCTCAGTTGCAATTTCAACATTTTTCAACAACATATATTGAAAAATTCTCCAATAAAAGATGTGAAATTCTTGCAAGAAATTAGCGATATAAACAAAAACTACCCTGAATTCAAAACTGCACTTTGCTTTTGGTTTAATAAATAGTATTACAGGAATATTGTCTTAATTAGAGTAACTCGTCAAGATTATTCGTTTTTCGCTGATTTAATAACTTTATCTCAAGATCCAATAGAATACGTAAGCAAAAATAATGTGGGTGCTGATACCTGAGGTAAGACGCATTACAACAAAATAAAAAGAAAGTACTAATATATTAATTCATAATTTTCAGATGACTTTGTTCATATAAAAAGTAGCACCTACATAAATGAAGAATAGCAGCAGTTTCAATTTTCTAAAGACGTTTCAATTTTCTGACTCCTCAAAATCTTATATAAATGCTCTTTACCCAATTTACGGTGGAATCAGTTGCTGGAGACGTTTTCCAAAATCAAAGACGGACAGTGTCCAAAAAATTATGAGACGTTCTGAAAGATTAAACGAAGGCAGCTTTTTTGCCGTCACTAATGTAATTTTGTTGGAACATTTTTATATTCTAGAACTGCAATACCTTCCTTATTACTGTCATATATGTTTCCGTCGACGGTCGTACGAAACCCATAAAGAAAATAAGCGAATGTTTCGAAAATCGAAATTCTGAATGTTGATGTGATAAGAAATACTGTGTTGATGTCCCGTTAAAAGGAATCGATTTTTTTTGCATATTAAAATGAAAACTACTAATTTAAAAAATCTGCCCTTTAGCTAAAGAAATAACTTGTGTCATGTTTGGTAATTTACTTTTGAAAAGGAATGTAGTGTTTTGTTTGGATGTATCTAAAAATAGTGCCCCTGTTTTTGGATTAATTGAGCATATTATTCTGAAATGTGAAAACTCTAGTGTGTTAAAATTATACAAATATGGTACTTCGATAGACATATTTCCCCTACAGAGTTAATTAAGTTTAATTAAAAATCCTAAATGTAAAATTCGCATCACATATTTGGAATTTTTTATATGGAAATATTAGTTATTACATTATACTGTATTTTAAAAAGTAATAAATAAACAAGTAAGGAAAGGCTAAAGTCGGGCGGGGCCGACTCCACTTTCTATCTGAATACAATTTAATTCGGTGAAAAAGTGAAAACGGGAAGGATTTTTGTATCCTTTAAATGTATGTGTTTGACAAAAAACGTTAAATCGGAAAGGACATTTGTATGAGGATATATTGAAACCTGTAACGAAATAGGTGAAATATGAAATGTATATTTTGGCCAAAATCGGTTAAACTTTTGGGAGCAACATTTGTATTTGGGCTATATTGTCAAATCGGGAGCGACATTTGTATGGGGGCTATATCTAAATCTGAACCGATTTGACCTATTTTCACCATAGATGTTCCTAGTTTAAATATAAGATGTTTTGCCAAATCTGAAGACAATCTGACACAATATGTGATTTCTAGTCAAATCGGGAGCGACATTTGTATGGGGGCTATATCTAAATCTAAACCGATCTTACCCAATTTCTGCATAGGTGTTTCAAGTTGGATTATAAGATGTTGTGCCAAATTTAAAGAAAATCGGGTACAAGATGTGGTTTCTAGAGCGGAAAATGTCAAATCGGGAGCGTCATTTGTATGGGGGCTATATCTAAATCTGAACCGATCTTACCCAATTTCTGCACAGGTGTTTCTAGTTAGATTATAGGATGTTGTGCCAAATTTAAAGAAAATCAAGTACAATATGTGGTTTCTAGAGCGGAAAAAGTGAAATCGGGAGCGAAATTTGTATGGGAGCTATATATAAATCT
The DNA here is from genome assembly GCA_947397865.1 of Polietes domitor. Classification (NCBI taxonomy): domain Eukaryota; kingdom Metazoa; phylum Arthropoda; class Insecta; order Diptera; family Muscidae; genus Polietes; species Polietes domitor. Next base: position 28,986,005 of record OX377618.1, read on the forward strand.
GAACCGACCTAACACATTTTTACCACAGGTGTTTCTAGTTGAAATATAAGATGTTTTGCCAACTTTAAAGAAAATTGAGTACAATATGTGGTATCTAGAGTGAAAAGAGTCAAATCGGGAGTGAAATTCGTATGGGGGCTATACCTAAATCTGAACCGATTTTCTTCAAATTAAGTAGCGTTCGTCCTTGTCCCGAAAAACTTCATTTTGCAAAGTTTCATTTAGTTATATTTACAATTGCGACCTGTATCGGGATTACAAGAATAGATGGACAGACGGACGGACGGACATTGCTAAATCGACTTAAAAAGTGATTCTAAGTCGATTGGTATAATTAACAATGGGTCAGAAGTTTTGTTGGGTAACTATACCTTTATATACACATACTTACATATGCAACTCAATGAGATGCTTGTAAGATGGCATGTGTACTTCATTACTTGGTGCGATTTTTTAAACGCAAATTCGGCAAGTGAGTTGTGCTTCTCGTTCGTTTGTGAGAATCATCTCCCTATAGAGGCCGGGTTTGATGTTGAAAAGTCGCTGCGAAGCCACTTGAAAAGACTTTTGACATGGTCGAAATCATGATCGTGGTAGTCTGTAGCCAAGTAATAAATGTCACCATGCCATTTGTAAATAAATTTGCATTCTATTAAATATAGAAGCAAAATGGTCTTGAGCCAGGACAATATCCCAGTTCAAATCAATTTATAACAATGTTATGAAGGTTTCACTTTATGACCGGGAAATCCCAACTTCTTCCCCCTTACAAACAGACCCGGTTTAATGTACATTATGTTTTTGGCTATCCCCATTATATTTGCGGACATGAGATTTTGCCCAGAATGGCTTAAACCAAACTGTATGCAAGAACAACAATGAATTCAGAGTTCCGCTCCATCATAAGTGATGCTGAAGACCTTTTCCAAACAAAAAAAACAAATTGTTTCTCGTTGTTACTTTTTTTCCAGTTCATTCTTCATTGTGCTTGAGCGGATGAACGAACAAAAATTATTCATTAATTAAAAATTTCACAACATTACATTATTTTTAAACGTTAATTTGCTTAATTTCGCGCCTTATGCCGCCGACACCAGCATCATCTAAAAGATGAAGGCGATAGTGACGGCTGATGATCATGACGATGACCAGAGCCTCATCAAGATGGACAGCAAGCATCTTAGTCATCGTTCCTTCTCATACCTTTAGATTTTAGACATGAACGATTCTTTATTTGTATTATACGGCAACCACTCTATAACAAAATACAAAATCGAAAAATCATTTAACAACAACCCACAAAAAAGGGAGAGACGAGTGGACGACGAAGGCACAGTAGATAAGAAATACAAAAGTGATTATATGATTGATTAAAGTATTGAAAAGTCCATTGTTCTATGAAAAGTACAAATTTGTACGCATTAAAAAGCGTTGAATTTTTCATCGCAGCCAAAAAGACGTCGGTCGGCAAACGTTCCGAACGGGATGGAACGGTCTTTTGGAATTTCGTTGGCTTTCATGTGGAAATAATACGAAATTTTGCGCCATACTGAGTGTGACGATAATTTCTCGATTTGAATTTGTTGTAGTGTTCTTCATCGTCCATATATACATATCTCCCCGGCAACATCATCAACTGAAAATAGGAAAAGCTGAAAACCAGAAACGAGAAACCTTTCGAGATGTGAAACAAACACAAAAATCTCTATAATCCAAATTAAAACAACGTGTGTGTTCACGCCAAGGTGTGGAAAAGATGCGAACAGAAAACATTGATCATCGATCGAACCGCCATGCCAGACATTGTGTCTGTAGCTATCTTGGGCGGCGGCTTCATTCGTCCGATTACAAAGCAGCAGTGGTTCATTTCGTGTTGTCGTGTTGTTTGTTGTTGTCCAGTGAACAAAAAGAGAAAACGTTTAATTAAAATCAAATTTAATGTAACATTATTCAAAATGCCGTTATTGCTATAACGGAAATAGTTGCGAGTGCTTGGCTGAAGCTTTCGCCGAGGCAACATTTTAAACGGCTAAAGCGTATATCCGCCTTTAGGGTGGAATTAGTTTCAATTTCAAATAATGAAAGCTAATTGAGCAATTGTAAGGGAGTTGTATCGATGCATGGAAAACATAATAAATAGTTGGTTATCTTTTGGCGCTGACCACTTTCAAGTAGATGTAAAATAAAACAGGTGTTCTTGTTTTTTGGAAGGTCGAGATTTTTTTACAAAAAGTCGATATTTCGGTAGAAAAACGGTAAACAAAAAATATAAATGGATATTTCTGCGAAATTTCAATATTCGCGAGATATATGGCCAATACATTTTTGTTTTGATTTTCTCGCGATTTATCCAACGGATCCGGCTGATTTTTCTATTTTGCACGAGTATTAAGAATAAATGTTGCTTCTAACATATATGTAAACGGTCGTGAAAATCGCTGCAATTGTCGCAAAACCCCAAAATTCGCAATTGCATTTGTAAATATTTTAACTTTCTCTTTCCGGGCTTTTGAAACTTTTCTGTCTCAAATATTCTCTATTTAGTCAGCAATCATATCCCAACAAATATTTTGGTATTCTCTGTAAAGATTACAATTTTCGAGTTTTCAGCAAACATTTATCCTATGTGACACCTATTTTAGCCTGATAGCTTGGCAACCAAACTTACATAAACGGCGAAATGAATTTGGAATTTGGTAATTTCCTTAAATTAGCCGTGTTTAAAACAGCGACAACTTTTGAATGGAATGTACCGTGATCGAAAAATAGAAAGTAGATTAAAACAAGTAAAAACGGCGTTAAGTTCGGCCGGGCCGAACTTTATATACCCTCCACCATGGATTGCATTCCACAGAGGTTGTCGGTTTTCGTAGAAGTGCAGTAATATTACAGAAAAATATAATTTGTTTAATATAGCCAAACCAAAACAAATACAAATATTGAAAAGTTAATTTTATAAATAAATATAATATTTTAATTATTTCAAACCACGCTTTTAAGGTAATGCTACCAATACGTCAATTCAAAAAATAAATATTCTTATATTTATATTTTCAAAAATATTTTCAAAGCCATAAATATTGGTAGATAGTGGGTGCTACAGTTGGTTGTATTTCCATTCAATTTGAATTCCAAAAGTACAAATTTTGAAAATCCATTATCAGACGTACATAGTGCAAAATAACCTAACTTCATGATTCAACCAATTTTTGCCGTAAAAGAAAAAGTACGAATTTGGAAAAAAACTTTTCATTTTGCGTGTTTATGCAGTCAGAGGAATGTCTACACCGAATTCCATGTTTCCAGCTGCGCCCATTTGGTTGGTACCATTTTTACCCCCTTGACGCAATTAGAATTTTATCATTCTAGCTGTGGTCATTTAGTTGGTACTATTTTTATCCCTCTGTACCATTGTATCCCTTGAAAGTACTAATTTCGAAAAATTCGTCTATTTTCCGTGTCTACGCAGTCAGAGGAATGCATACTCCGAATTTTATGACTCTAGCTGCGGCCATTTGATTGGTACTATTTTTATCCCCCTTTTTCATTTTAATCCCAAAAAGTACGAATTGCGACAAATCAGTTTATTTTCCGTGTCTACACACTCAGATGAATGTATACTCCGAATTTCATGACTCTAGCTGCGGTCATTTGATTGGTACTATTTTTATCCCCTTTTTCATTTTAACCCCAAAAAGTACGAATTGCGACAAATCAGTTTATTTTCCGTGTCTACACACTCAGAGGAATGTATACTCCGAATTTCATGACTCTAGCTGCGGTCATTAGATTGGTACTATTTTTATCCCCTTTTTTCATTTTAACCCCAAAAAGAACGAATTTCGAAAAATCTGTTTATTTTCCGTGTCTTCACACTCAGAGGAATGTATACTCCGAATTTCATGACTCTAGCTGCGGTCATTAGATTGGTACTATTTCTATCCCCTTTTTTCATTTTAACCCCAAAAAGTACGAATTTTTAAAAATCCGTGTATTTCACTTATGCAATTAGAGGAATGTATACACCGAATTTCATTATTCTAGGTACAGCCGTTTGGTTGGTACCATTTTTATCCCTCTATTCCTATTTTACCCCTTAAAAGTACGAATTTGGAAAAAATACTTTTATATTCTGTATCTTCTCAATTAGAGGAATGTACACACCGAATTTCGTGTTTCTAGCTGTTGTCGTTTAATACGTACCTTTTTATCCCTTTTTTGCCTCATTTCACCCCCTACAAATAAGAATCACTTTATGGTGCAATTTTTTGCTATAAGGGGAATGCGCATACCAAATATCAAGCAAATACAAACAGAAATATTCAAAAAACATGCTTAAATACGCTAAAATATTAGGGATTATTATGGGTATTTTTAGTCCTTGTGAGGGAAAAATTTTTCCCTTTGGGCCGATTTCGCCCCATTTCAATCCCAACCGATCTACGACTATAAGACGCATTTATGGAAAATTTGAACGTTCAATCTCCTTTCGTTTAGATGCTAGCGTGCTTTCAACAGACGGACAGACGGACGGACGGACATGGCTAGATCGTCTTAGAATTTTATGACGATCACGAAAATATATACTTTATAGGGTCTCAGGTCGATATTTCAAGGTGTTACAAACGGAATGACAAAGTTAGTATACCCCCATCCTGGAGGTGGAGGGTATAATTAGTTTCTGATTCTAGAAATCAATGTGAGTGAACGTAACGCAAACGTAAAACTTGGTATTCAAATCGCAGGATTTAGGTGACCACCTCTGCGAAAGATGGCGTTCGATGTGTGGCACATAAAACCTTTCTGCTGGAAGCAAATACCGTCCACGTCCATATCGTTAAATTTGGACCAAAAAAAACGTTTAGCATTGATCTGTATCGCTCGCCGTTGACGGTCCTAAATCCACGACGTGCTTCACCAGACGTTTGAGTTGGTGCCGTCCCATATACGGCAAGTTAGTATGTTAGCATAGCCATTAATCCATAAATGAAGCTCCAACGTATTTATCGTAAAATGGACGCAACGTTAGCACTAACGTACACTCAATCGTATAACTTGACATGCGAAGAATTGCATGTTAAATCGATGAGAAATTTTCGAAGGTTTTATTTTAAACAAGTTAAGTTCGGCCGGGCCGAACTTTATATACCCTCCATCATGGATTGTATTCCACAGAAACTGCCGATTTTCGTAGATGTGCAGTAACATTACAGGAAAATTTAAAATTTTAAATATAGCCAAACCAAAACAAATAAAACAAGTAAAAAGGCGTTAAGTTCGGCCCGGCCGAACTTTATATACCCTCCACCATGGATTACATTCCACAGAGTCTGTCGATTTTCGTAAAAGTGCAGTAATATTACAGGAAAATATAAACTTTTTTGATATAGCCAAACCAAATACAAATATTGAAAAAATAATTTTATAAATAAATATAATATTTTTATTTTTTTCAAACCACGCTTATAAGACAAGGCTACCGATACGTTTACACTATATATATCGAACTAATACTGTAATTTAATTAAAACAAGTAAGAAGGCGTTAAGTTCGGCCGGGCCGAATCTTATATACCCTCCACCACGGAGTGCATTCCACAGTATAACCGGCAGATTAAAGGATGTCGACATAGAAGTACAGAACCATATTACGAAAATTGTGATATGTTTATGCACATTACTCTAATTGTTTACTATTTCAAACTATAATGTATACTTATGGGCACTGTTTAAAATCTTTTACTATAAATAAATACAATGCTGTAATTGTGAAAGTGAACATGCCGAAAATAATAGGCGATTGTCAGTCGCCATTAGGGAGAAGCATTTTCAGATACAGACAAAGTGACTGCATTATTTTGATAATTGATAATTTGATTCGCCCCATTCTCCGCCCAAATGTACAAATTTGGAAAAAAAAACCTTTTTGTTTCGAGTCTTCATAGTCAGACCACCGAATACACACCGAATATATGCACCGAATTTCATGATATCAACTTCAGCGGTTTGGAAGGCCCCATTTTTATCCCTCTTTTTCAATTATATCCCTTAAAAGTACGAATTTCGAAAAATCCCTCTATTTTACGTGTCTATGCAATTAGAGGGATGTACACACCGAATTTCATGAGTCTAGCTGTTGTCGTATCATTGGTACCATATTTTATCCCTTTTTGTCCCATTTCGCCCGCTAAAACATTTATTTTCTTTGTGGTGCTTCCAAGCCACAAGAGGAATGTCCGCAACAAATTTCAAATGTATGAAAATCAGAAATATAATTAATAAGCCAAGACAACCAATATTTTTATACTATGTATATATTGAATGGAAATAATACTTCAATAAATACCCTAAATATTGGGGTGTATTTTCAGCTACAGTGGTTTGGTTGGTTGTATTTCCATCCTATTGTAATTTCAAAAGTATACATTTTGAAAAGTCCTTATCTCTCACGTACGCAGTATAAGACAACTTCATGATTCTACCATTTTTTGTGGTAAAAGCAACAAAATAAAGTACGAATTTGGAAAAAAAAATATTTTCGTGGCTATGCACTCAGAGGAATGTATATACCCAATTCCATGATACTATCTGCGGCCATTTTGTTGGTACCATTTTTATCCCCTTTTTCGCATTTTACTCCTTAAAAGTACGACTTTCGAAAATTTCATCATTCTAGCTGCAGCCTTTTAGTTGGTACCATTTTTATCCCTCTGCTCCCATTGATTCCTTTGAAAGTACGAATTTGGAAAAACGTTTTTTTTCGTGTCAGTCAGTAGAGGAATGTATACCGCGAAATTCATGGTTCTAGCTGCATCCATTTGTTTGGTACAATTTGTATCCCCTTTTTCCATTTTACACCCTAAAAGTACGAATTTCGAAAATTTCCTTTACTTTATGTGTCTACGCAATCAGAGGAATGTATACACCGAATTTCATTATTCTAGGTGCAGCCGTTTGGTTGGTACTATTTTTATCCCTCTATCCCCATTTAACCTCTTAAAAGTACAAATTTATAAAAAATACTTCTATATTATGTATCTACTCTATTAGAGGTATGTACACGTCAAATTTCGTGTTTCTATCTGTTGTCGTTTGATATTTGTATCCCTTTTCGTCCCATTTCGCCCCCTACAAATAAAAATCACTCTATGGTGCCCTTTTATGCTATAGAGGGAATGCGTATTGCAAATATCAACTAAATACAAGCTAATATGTTCAAAAAACATGCTGAAATACTCTAAATATTAGGGGTATTTTCAGTCCTTGTGAGGGAAAAATTTTTCCCTCTGGGCCGATTTCGCCCACTTTCAATCCCAACCGATCTACAACCATAAGACACATTTAGGAAAAATTTTAACCTCCTAGCTCATTTCGTTCGGCCGCTATCGTGCTTTCAACAGACGGGCAGGCGGACATGACTATATCGTCTTAGAATTTTACCACGACCCAGAATATATATACTTTATGGGGTCTCCGATGTATATTTTAAGGTGTTACAAACGGAATGACAAAGTGGTGGTGGAGGGTATAAAAATATAAATAAATATAAAATTTTATTATTTCAAACCACGCTTATACAACAGACAAGGCTACCAATACGTTTATACTATATATATCGAAATAATACTTCAAGGCAACATATTCCATCCTAATTTAATTCCAAAAGTACAAACTTTGAAAATCCTTTATCTCACGTACACAGTGCAAGATAAACTAACATCATGATTCAACCAATTTTTGCCGTAAAAGTAAAAAAATACGAATTTGAAAAAATCTTTTTATTTGTGTGCCTATGCAGTCAGAGGAATGTATACACAGAATTCCATTATTCTATCTGCGTCCATTTGGTTGGTACCATTCTTCCCACTTTACCCCCTTAAGTGTACGGCTTTCCAAAATCTCGTTATTTTACGTGTCGACGTAATTAGAGGGATGTACATACCGAATTTCATCATTCTAGCTGTAGTTGTTTAGTTGGTACTGATTTTATCCTTCTGTACCCATTGTATCCCTTGAAAGTACGAATTTGGAAAAATCATTTTATTTTTCGTGTCTACACAGTCAGAGGAATCTATACTCCGAATTTCATGACTCTAGCTGCGGTCATTTGGTTGGTACTATTTTTATCCCCTTTTTCCATTTTAGCCCCAAAAAGTACAAATTTCGAAAAAAATGCGTTTAATTTACGTGTCTACGCAATCAGAGGAATGTATACACCGAATTTCATTATTCTAAGTGCAGCCGTTTGGTTGGTACCATTTTTATCCCTCTATTCCCATTTTACCACTTAAAAGTACGAGTTTGGAAAAAATACTTCTATATTATGCATCTACTCGATTAGAGGAATGTACACACCGAATTTCGTGTTTCTAGCTGTTGTCGTTTAATATGTACAATTTTTATCCCTTTTTGCCCCATTTCACCCCTACGAATAAATAACACTTTATCGTGCACGTTTTTGTTATAGGGGGAATGCGCATACCGTATATCAAGTAAGTACAAGCAGACATATTGAAAAAAACATGCATAAATACTCTAAATTTTAGGGGTTATTCTATGTATTTTTAGTCCGTGTGACGGAAAAATTTTTCCCTTTGGGCCGATTTCGCCCAGTTACAATCCCAACCGATCTACGACTATAAGACGCATTTATGGAAAATTTGGACGTCCTAGCTCATTTTATGTAGATGCTACCGTGCTTTCAACATACGGACATGGCTAGATATAGATAGACTTTTTTTCGTTGGTGTGTTAGTCCATGTCCCCAAATTGTGACATATGGGCAATATGACGGGTTTTGCCACGCCCCTTCAAGTACCTCCCACACAAATCACCCAAAACTACGTAAAATTAAAGCTATTATAACTTTTAGACGGATGATCGGAATACTGTGAAATTTGATATTTGGCAATGCTTTTATAGTGGGTACATTCATGTGGAATATGGGCGATATTGCCACACCCCTTCTGGTACCTCCCACACAAAGTGGCATGAACTTTGGTTACAAAAAACCGATATAACACCTATACGGGTACACAAAATCATTTGCAATTTTTTTATAGTCACTTAAACATAAATAATTAATCACTTTAAAAATAGTTAATATTTACGCTTTAGCCACGACCCTTTTTGTACCTCCCACACTATTGTCTCTGTTCTAGGTAAAATTAAATGTTTTATAACTCTTTTGCCATTATGACTTCATATTTGATCATGTTTTTACAAGTATTAACAAATGTGGAAGCTGGGTCCAATTAGCACAAAAAGCTAAATTTAAGTCCTTCCGTATACTCGTTCTATGAGAGCGAGGGTATATATAAGTCGGTTTAGCCGACTGACGTTTTCTTACTTTTTTTCTTATATCGACATTTTTTTATTATGAAACTTGAAGGTTACTTGTTCTCTTTTATTTTTATTAAAAGTTGAAGTGTTATAACGAAAGTTACTACAGTTGAACTTCGATTAACCGTGACTCTATTAACCGTGAAGCTGAGTGGTTGATTTTTTACCTCTATTAACCGTGATTTACCTCTATTATCCGTGATGCATGTGACTGCTTGTTTTTTTTTTTTCGTATAATACACACACATCTCACATATTAAAATTCGGTGATTCCCCTTTTTCATGAAAGTGTAATTTTCATATCAAATTTCATATTCATTCATCAGTGTGAAATTTGATCTGTCAAGACGTGTTTTCCTTACATCATGCCACCGTCAAAAACTAAATCCGCGAAAAGAGCAAGAAAGGTTCTTTCAATTAAAGAAAATATGGAGCTGATTAATGAATACTCAAAACGTAAAGTACCTTTTAAAATGTTGTCTGAAAAATATGGAGTTGGCATTCAAACTATATCCGATTTAATAAAAAACAAAGATCGGATTTTAAAATTTTGCTCCGATACTGATTCAATGCTTGGCCTTAAACACAGATATACACTAAAAACATCCGAAAATCCAAAAGTTGATTTCGCAACATATGAATGGTTTCGGCAAGAAAGATTTAAGGGAACTCCAATTTCAGGTAAGTTAACTGAAATCGAGATATTGTATGAACTTAAACTGAAATTTGCTTCTGAACTTCAGGCGAAATGATTGTCGAAAAGGCAAAAATGTTCCATTTGAAGTTAAACATGAATTCAGAGTGCACTTATTCATTTGGTTGGTTGGATAAATTCAAAAAACGTCATGGAATCCGTCGACTGAAATCTACGGGAGAAAAGGAGTGTGCTGATTATGAGTCTGCTACGATGTTTGTGGACGACTTGGATGAAATCATTAAAAACGAACAACTTACAACTGAACAGATCTACAATGCAGACGAAACCAGTCTATTTTGGAGGTGTTTGCCTCAGAGTTCTTTGGCTAGTGGTAATGAATATTCTATTGAAGGGTACAAGGAATCCAAGGACAGAATCACAGTGCTAGTTTGTTCAAATGCTGCAGGAACTCACAAGTGTAAATTGATGATAATAGGAAAAAGTGCCCATCCAAGAGCTTTAAAAAACGTTGAACACCTTCCTGTGATTTATAAATCTAATAAGAAAGCTTGGGTAACACAACAGCTATTTCTGGAGTGGTTTAATCAAAATTGTGTACCAGAAGCAAAGGAACATCAACGGCGCATCGGTCTCAAAAATAACTGTAAAATACTTTTACTACTAGACAACTGTCCAGCACACCCAGATGTAAATGCTATGATATCTGAAAACGTTACAGTAAATTATCTCCCACCAAATTGCACGTCCTTGATTCAGCCTATGGAGCTTCAAATGTCACTACCGTAAACTGATCGCTCAAAAACTTGTTGGTGCTAATGACAGACGTGAGTTCGTTAAATCTTTGAATATTAAGACAGCATTGTGGGCAGCCGCAGCTTCGTGGGACTCTGTAACTCCACAAGTTTTAAAAAGAGTTTGGAATAACTTACTATCTCATAATGAAGATGCTCCAAATAGCCTTGTTGAGATACAAACAGATATAACCATACTGTCTGGATGTACGATTGATGCTGTCGAAAAGTGGATGGTGTGCGACTCTGATGTCGCTCCGTTTGCTATTATATCTGAAGACGAAATCGTAGACATGGTTACCCAAAGCCAAGAAGATGAGCTTGATTCAAATTCCGAGGAATCAGATGGAGGAAATGCGGACGAAACGCTTACATTGGCTCAGGCAATAGAGGCTAGTAGTATTTTGTTAGGTTTTTTAGAAAACTTTAATTGTCCAAGTATTTCAGAACCAGATAAAATGCAAATATGTATATCGCATACAAACTCATTTGTTGGAAGAACAATCAAAAGCTAAAAGCATAGGACAGACTTCCATAAAAGATTTTTTTAAATAAATGTATGTATTCCTAGAGATATGATAAGTTATTTATAGACGCAGATTTACATGTTTTTGTCAAAAATAAATAAAAATAATAAAATTTATACATGTAAAATTTTACCTCTTTTAACCGTGATTTTCGGTTATCCGTGATTAGCCCGGTCCCGAGCATCACGGTTAATCGAAGTTCAACTGTACTTTTTTTACTACGCGTGGAAATATTTGTAGCGTCCGCATTCCTACTGTAGCTAATTAAAACAATCTAAGAGATAATTCTCATATTTCATAATTCTACGAATAAAATATATCCTCTGACCTTCATTTACATGTAAAGGGTGTCCCAAGAAGAGCGCAATTTTTAAATCTGGCAAAATTCGAAGTGTCACTGTTTGACATTTGAACAATTGTTATTGTTTGTTAGTAGAAGGTACGAGGTTAGTAAAAATGGAGCGCTACACGAATGAACAACGCATTCTCATTGTGAAATTGTTTTACCAAAATGGTGAAAGTTTTGCGGCTACAGTTCGCAAATTGCGATCAATTTGGGGTCACAATAATGCTCCAAAAGAGTCAACTGTAAAGAGATTAATGGATAAATTTGCCGAAACTGGGTCCTCGAGTGATTCACGAGAAGCAAATGCATCCTCAACGTGTCACTGTGTGGTGTGGTTTTTGGGCTGGAGGAATCATTGGACCTTTTTTTTATGAAAATGAGGTAGGTCAAGCGCAAACAGTCAATGGTGTTCGGTATCGTGAAATGATAACCAGTTTTTTCTTGCCTAGAATTGAAGAAATGAATGTGGAGGGCATGTGGTTCCAACAAGACGGCGCCACATGTCATACAGCCAGAGAAACAATTCAATTGCTGCATCAGTCATTTCCCGGTCGTGTTATTTCGCGTTTTGGAGATCAGAATTGGCCGCCTAGATCGTGCGATTTAACACCATTAGATTTTTTTCTTTGGGTTTTTTTGAAGTCGATGGTTTACGCGAATAAGCCGACGACGACTCAAGCCTTAAAATACGAAATTGGGCGCTGCATTAATGAAATACCGTCGCATTCATGCAAAACGGTCATTGAAAATTTCATTAACCCTTCAATGCGCGATTTTTTATTTTTTTTAAATATTTTTGAATTCTACAAGTATTCTAAAACTAGAAAAAAATAACAAAAAAATTATTTTATTTATTTTTACATTTATTTTTCATACAAATACAGATGATTCATAAAGGGTGATTTTTTAAGAGCTTGATAACTTTTTTTTTTTAAAAACGCATAAAATTTGCAAAATCTCATCGGTTCTTTATTTGAAACGTTAGATTGGTCCATGACATTTACTTTTTGAAGATAATTTCATTTAAATGTTGACCGCGGCTGCGCCTCAAGTGGTCCATCCGCTTAGTCCAATTTTGCATTTCCACGTTTTTGAGTAACAGAGGCCCAATTGCTGCGAACGGCGACGAATCGATAATTGATGGTCATCATTAACATTGGCCGATACAGCTGCGATATTTTCTTCAGTTCGTACTCTACGTAAGCGTCTTGGTGGTTTAATGTCCAACAATGTAAATTTGGTGCGAAATTTAGTCACAATAGCCCGAATAGCCGCTTCAGTGGGTCGATTAAACTGACCATAAAATGGAAGCGTGCGATGAACTTTCTTAACAGAGCACGCATTTTGATAATAAAATTCAATGATTTGCAAGCGTTGCTCGTTAGTAAGTCTATTCATGATGAAATGTCAAAGCATACTGAGCATCTTTCTCTTTGACACCATGTCTGAAATCCCACGTGATCTGTCAAATACTACTGCATGAAAATCCTAACCTCAAAAAAATCACTCTTTATATGAATCACTGCGCATTTGTATTTAGACATTTTATGAATGGCAGATTATATAACTTACATCTAAAAATATAAAAAGGAACCAAAAAATAAACAAAGTATTTATGTATGAAATGCTACAAACCAATTTTTATCTTTGTTAAAACACAGAGCAGTGTTACATTTTTGGCAAACAACAAAAGTTTGCGATTTACAATTTGGAAATTTGCATCTAATTCGTGTATCATTCCATTTGGGAAAGTGACTCTCTTTATCTTGCCGCACATCTAGGGGAGGGATCGGTGCAACATTTGGCTTTCTTTTTTTTACTTCAATATTACCCTGCAATTCTGAAGGTCTACCACGTTTAGGTGTGTGATGTGAACCAATATTACACAGCGTCCTGGCCAATTCTAGGCGAAAATCTGCAAGTCTCATAGTAGCTTGACTCCCTTGGTAACATCTTTTATATAACAACCATGCATTTATAATCGTGATATCTATTAGATGGTAAAATTTACCATTTTCGTGATCGCATTTTTATACGATATCTTCCAACAAAGCTGTCCAATAAATCTACACCTCCCATATGTATGTTATATTGTTTTACAACAGCTGGGCATGTAATTTGAATGCATTCTTTTTTCTTTCTGTCATACCTTCGAACCATTTGTGTTGGTTCTGTTCCCACAAAAGAAGATAACATCAGTACCATTTTGTTATCCTTCCACATAGTATTTGATATAGTTGTCCCATCGAAATCAGTAAGAAATTCCAAGCTTTCTCCCCTTTTCATTTTTTTGAATTCAGAATCGGTATCTTTTGACATCTTGCATGATGGGATCCTATTCCATCTCACAGTTCCTAATGAATGTATTCCTTGTTTTTCCAGATAATTTATTAACGATATCGAGGTATAGTAGTTGTCAAAGTATATTTTGTATCCACGGTTAACAGGAACTTCTCGCGCTAATCGAACTAATAAACATTCGAACTGGCTCCTAAATCAGGTTCGCCATGCAACCGTTTACTATGATCATTTTCAGTTCCAGTATAAATTTCAAACTTGTAAAATCCAGAAACTCCAGATAAAATAAAAAGTTTGAATCCCCATTTATGTGGCTTCAAAGGCATATATTGCTTCATATGATGTCGAGCTTTTGTTGAACAGATCTGTTCATCGATCGACAGCATTTCTTCTACTGATGCAAAGTTCGATGTAAGCGAATCAATAATGGGTCTCAATTTTTGTAATTTGTCATTTGATTGTAGAGAATTATCGCTAAAATGCAAGCAAGAACGAATTTTTTCAAATTCTTTTTGGCTCATAGCATTTTTTACAATGTCCAATCCAATCACACTACTCCAATACATTCTAATATTAGGCATATAAACAACAGATGATACTATGCATAACCGATATATCTCATAAGATCGGTTTTAGTAAAATTACATGTTTTTTTTCTGGATTTTTAGAAATGCTATATCGAGTACTTTCTTCTACAATACCATCCATAAGTTGGTCGTCAAAAAAATAGTTGAAAAATTGAAATGGTGTTTGCAAATTTACTATGTTTTGAGGCAACGTTGTTGAGCCGCTAAATGAACATGGTACATTTCTCATATTGTTTTTTCGCCATAACAATTCTCTAGGTTTGGATGAATAAGATGATGTCGATGGTTGTTCAGCAGATTGGCCTGCAGCCGCTTGTTCTTGATTTTCAGGATTAGAATTATTGACATTATTTTCTTGAAAATAATGGTTCGTTAGTTCTTCCACATTGTGAGCGGTTTCTTCTGTATCGCTATTATCCATTTCTTTTTCTTCAATACCTTCAAATTCGTCATCGCTGTCACATGGTATATTGTCAATCAAGTCGAAGAGTTCGTCTCCACTCAGGGCTTCTAAATCCACTCTTTCTGTTCTATTTTTGTAAAAAAGTGGCATCTGAAATAAAGGTGTACACGAATCATATCCAAGAAAAAGAAAATAGAAGCCACTTTTACAAATGAAGACATTTTTACAAGCAGAGTTTTTATTACACACGTGTTTGTTACTCAATGTGTAGAGTTATACGAATGCGCGATGATTCATATATGAATCAACCGAGTTTTTCGATCTACAACTTTGGAATTTACACATTTTGCATTTTATTTTTCACTAATGTCACGCATACATACCACAGAATAAAAATAAAATTTATAAAACTTACCTTGATCACCAATCGCGAAATATTTTAATTTAAAATAGTTATAAATCGCAGAACTGCAATATAATGCAAAAATCGCAATGACAACTGACCAAACTGTTGCCAAAACATCCGTTACAAATCGTGTATGGGCTTACAACAACAAATGTCATACATTCTTGTTAGAATCAGCTGAAACTTAATCACTGTAATGTATAATAAAAGAGTAACATGGAAAACAAGTGGTTGATTTAAATATGCATCACGGCGCACTGAAGGGTTAAAAGATAACGTGCATGCCAGCAAAGCCGCGGCGGCCATCTGCACGATATATTGTTCCATACATAACCTCATTCTGTCTACTTTACGATATAATAAAGTTTCACGATTTTTTCTTAAATATCTGTGTTTTATTTAAAATTAAAAAAATGCGCTCTTCTTGGGACACCCTTTATATATGGAAAAACAAAGTTCTCAAAAAATCGCTGAACTTTGTATAAATCTATAAGAGCTTCAAAAGTACTTCTGTTTTTTGTAGCGTCCGTTTCAATGTAAAATTGTTTATAATTTTGTACTAAATCCTGACGATATATTTTTTAAAATGTAGTACTCTTTAAGCGCTTTAGAACACTGATCGACTTTTTCAGTTTCTTTCTTGTTTTTGGCGTAGTTTAAAGCGTATGAATTTTGCGTCCGGGCCACTGGTAGCTGCCTCAGTATAATAATGTATCATAACCGATCTACTACCGTACATTCTTCCGTTGACACTTTTACAGTTGTATGCTTATCTAGAATATATAAGAATCTTTTTAAAAATGGAATGGCGAATACAACGATATTTATTGTGGATATGTTTTTTTTTTCATTCCAAAAACGTATGGTGAAATTTCCATCGCATTTACAAATTACCCCATCTGAGTGTTAATCACTCACACTCATAGGCGCTCATTTGTATTCATTATCACATTGTTGAGCATTTCGCATTCCTTGTTAATTTCACTGTCTATAAATTTCATCATTCCGTTCATCCATCCATCCATCCAGTCATTCATTCATGCATAGTCGCATACTTTACCTTCATTTGTTAATCGCATTCATCACAGTAATTTTTGCGCTGTACATCACTCCATGCTCGTCATTTGTAAATCAATTGGTTTTGTTTCATTAGTCCGCCATTTACGTCGAATTCGTTAATATGGACGTATTTTGCGCATCTCTCCATTAGCTTAGCTTACTATCAGAATACAGGCATTGAAGGACGTTATTTAAAAAAAAATCAGCATTGTTGAAAAAGTATCAAAATTATAAATTATCGCTTTGATGTAAGTGATATTTTTAATGGAAAAGTATAGGATTGCGTGATTGTGCGATGTAATTTTCAATAAAAACAAGGTGGCATCATATTGCTGCCCGGACATAACCTCCACCCTATGGAAAGCAGACATAACCTCCAACGAAAAAACGGGCATTTATTAATGTCAAATTTGTATGAAAAGGCTGGACATACCTTAGAGGAGAAATCTGCTGATTCAAAAAAAAAGTTTCATTCTTTCATTATACGAAAACAAATTTTTATTAAAAACACTAGCTTTTTTACCCAGCGTTGAACGGGTCCATTCTTCCCAATTCCCCTCTTCATATGCTTTTGAATATAAAATTAATACTAATTGATAATTTTGAAATATAGGTTCTGTGGGCGCTACCAGACCCCTTTGTCCTATCATGACCTAGTATATCCATCCCCTGGCCAGAAGTTAGCTACAGTAACAATTTTCAAGCGAATCGGTCCACCGGTTTGGCCTCCTATACGGAACATACAGACACACAAACATACCGGTACACATTTTCATATTAAGGTGAGGAAAGTTTTTCAAAAAAAAAAAAAAACACATAAAATTCAGGAAAATATATGATATCTTTATTTGAATCGATAGTACGGTCCATACAATTTAATGTTTGAAGATTATTTCATGCAAATGTTGACCTTGACTGCGCCTCAAATGGTCCATCCGCTTAGTCCAATTTTGGCATTTCCACGTTTTTGAGTAACAGAGGCCCAATTGCTGCGAACGGCGACGAATCAATAATTGATGGTCATCATTAACACTGGCCGATACAGCTGCGATATTTTCTTCAGTTCGCACTCTACGTAAGCGTGTTGGTGGTTTAAGTTCCAACAATGTAAATTTGGTGCGAAATTTAGTCACAATAGCCCGAATAGCCGCTTCAGTGGGTCGCAGGGCCGTGCGCAGGGGGGGGGGGGTTTTGGGGGTTCAAACCCCCCCCAGAGAGGTTTCGAACATATACTTTTTAAAATCTTTTAGACTTTCTGAAGCAATAAAATATAGAATTTTTAAGGTCTTTTTAAAATAACTCGTCTGAAATGGAAGTTTTGCAGTAAAATTATGAAAACACGAAAATTACATAAAAAATCGTGGACACTTTCTTGAATTTCGGACAAAGGTTATGAAAACTACAATCAAACTAAACGAAATGTGTCAATTTCAAGATTGTGTAGTGCTAATTTCGCTAATGGACACCAAATTGTTCGGAAAATGTTCATTTTTATTAACCGATACCACTTCTTGACATTCGACTAGAGCTATATCTTATGAAATTTTAATTGTGTACTGCTTGGAAATTCAATAACAAAATCATTTAGTAATTTAAAAAACTGTAGATAAGAATCACTATGATATCATAATGAAATCTAAATCTAACAACGGTTTCTGTTACTTCCAATGTATTGGGAGTTTGTAATTATAATACAAATCCATTTCGACAAACAAAGAAAACTGTTTGATAAACTTATTTCTCTTTGTTCTTTTACAACAACTGACATGTTTATCGCAAACAATTTAATTTTTCCCACAAAAGAAACTAAAATTTCGTTTCTACGAAATGCATTTTTTCTCTGCGTGTAGGTCTCTATTTTAAAATTTACTTTAAAGTTGCGACACAATAACAAATGAGTTTTAACTTACTAAAGTTTTTGTTATATTTATCACTTATGTCAAATATTTTTCAGAGTTAGTATATTTTTGTACATATGTAACAAGTATTATTCAAAAGAGAAACAACAAATTCAGTAACTTGGATCTGCGTAGGAAAACGAAACTCTAAAATACCAATTATTTGGTTTTTTGGAATTAAAATTTCTAGTTGTTTCTTCTTGCATTTCATCGAATACAAAAAAACTGTATTTGTTATTCGAATTTATACATATTTAAGATTATAAAAATGAAGAAACATTTCCAAATATTTTTTATTTAATCGGAATAACTGTATAACGATTTTGAGTAAACATCCTGTTACTCATGTCCTATATAAATTAAAAACCCCAAAACTCTTTAGACATCCTATTTAGACCCATACTTTGTCAAAAAGCATATCCAATTTTCTGCATTTATCATAGAAAAAATGCGGGACTGAAGGGTTTATCGCCGAGGAATTTGATCGTTTTTTGTGTAATATTTCTTCAATATATATATCGAGGGCTTATGTTCAAAAGTGGCTATGAACCATTTTCTTGAAAATGAGTTTTTGATGCCAAACTATTCTCAGATTTGGATGTCATCTGTCATATAAATGTGGAAAAGATATCTTCTAAAGCCATTTTTTTAATTTTCTGATTTGGCTATCCCCTTGCACGTTAGTTTGTGATTACATAAGTGGCTATGAACATAAAAATAATAGAAATAAAATAGTTCAACAATGGAGCAGCATAAAACCGAAGGTTATAATTCGCTACAACGATTTTGTTTAAAACATTTTTCTAGGTTTAGGGCATATCGTACTATCAAATTCCATCATTTCGCGTTAATAGCATTTTGATTCCCAAGTTATCAGGCTAATATATAGGATAAATAGTGGCTGTAAAGTCAAAAATTGTAAAAAGTATCTTTAGAAAAACCGCGAAAAGTATATTTATTATATTGAGAATATAAAAATATTTCTTTGGCATGTGATCGCTGACTTCATGGAAAATATATGTGTATGAAAAGTTTCAGACTTATGAATGAAGAAGGTTAAACTATAAGGAATTGCAACCGCGAATTTTGGATTTGTCATCAATTGCAGCGATTTTCGCGACTGGCTACTTATATGTTACAAGCGACCAATCTGACGGATTGATAATGATTAATAATTTCTCTTCAAATTAAGGAGAAAATCATTTTTTCGCTCTCATGAAAAGTTATGTTTTTGTTCATAGCCACTTATGAACATAAGCCCTCGATATGTATGTATGTAATTTCAAGCAATTTTTTAAAAAAAGTTCTACACTTAGAGAACAAGTCTGTTAATAAAAGCAGCGATTGTCTGCTGCCTATCAGCAGACACTTTTCTGCTATTACAGCTTTGGCATAACAGCAGTTTTCTGCAATCTTACATCACCATTCACACTGCTAAAGAGTTAGCAGTCTGCTAAAATTGGCTGTTGTTAATAAAAATATAAAAATAGATAAGCGTTCATAAGCAAGTTTAGCTCGAATTTTCTTTTATATTAGCTTGGGACAATATGTATATCATATATATTGCTAAAAACAGCAAACAGCTGTTTACCATCTCAGCAGATACAAATCTGCAGTCTCTTTTTTAACAGCTGAAAATCTGTTCTTTCAGTAGACTTTCTGCTTTCTTTTACTGACATATTCCTTTGAGTGTACTGATGGATGGATTACTGAAATGCAATTTTGCCGACAATGTCTGTCGGACGAAAAAAAAATAAAAATAAAATTTTCCTCAGTTTAAGTAAAAAAATACTGGTTTTGAGGAAAAAATCAGTAAAATTGTCCTCAGTTTGAGTAAATATTTACTTGATTTGAGTAAACATTTACTTAGTTTTATGAAATTTTCAACAAAATTTACTAAGATTTAGTAAAAATGTACTTAGTTTTAGGAAAATTTTTCTTAAATTTAGTAAAAAATTACTTGGTTTTAGGAAAAAATTACTTAGATTTAGGAAAATTTCAGCAAAATTCTACTTATGTTTAGTAAAAATGTACTTGGTTTCCTAAATTTTAGTTAATTTTAACTCATTATAGGGTTAACTTTTTTTATGAGTGTAGATGAAAACCCCCCCGGGGGAAAATCCTGCGCACGGGCCTGGTGTGTCGATTAAACTGACCATAAAATGGAAGCGCGCGATGAACTTTCTTAACAGAGCACGCATTTTGATAATAAAATTCAATAATTTGCAAGCGTTGTTCGTTTGTAAGACGATTCATGGTTAAATTATAGACCAAACTGAAGATGTTTGACAGTGAAACAAAACACGAAAGGTGCGTCAGCTGTTTAAACCAGTGTTGCCAAAAAGATAATAGCTAAAAAATCACCATTTATATATAATAGAGTGACACTTATATTTAAGATTTTCGACAATTACCGGGCAAAAAAATGTTATATGTTTTTTTAAAACACCTATATTGAAAATTTTGGAGAAATCTAGCCACTCTCTGACGTGGCGCATTGAGGACCATTGCAATAAATTAGCCATATATTTTTTATTTTTGATCTGATTTTAATCAATCCTGGGGAATATATTATACATAGATTAGTAATGAAGTGGAGAAAAAATTGGCCAAATCGACCAGGACGAGGTCAAACGTCAAAATTGGGTTAAAATCCGTATTTGTGCAATTAGTTGGCCATTTATTATACACTCCACGATAGTATTATGTCTTTGTGCATTTGGATCATACACGACTTCTAAATTTTCAACCCTTTGGTATTCGCTATTCTCATTCCAAGTACTTGGGTCTGTTGGAATCATGAATCTCTTAAACACCTGTTTTGTTTGTTTGGTAAATAGCCTCCACAAAATTTCTAAGTTGCAACTCGAAAAGAAATCTTCCCGATGTTGCTGTGTGATTAATAGTTTTTTTGAAATATTCTCATTCAAGTACTATAAATGATTTTGAAATTTGGAAAGAGTTTTTCTGCACTAGTCAAATTTATTGATTTGTAGTTATGTTACATATGCAACTCAATGAGATGCTTGTAAGATGACACGTGTACTTTATTACTTGGTGCGATTTTTTAAACGCAAATTCGGCAAGTGAGTTGTGATTCTCGTTCGTTTGTGAAAAACATTTCCTTATAGAGGCCGGGTTTGATGTTGAGAAGGCGCTGCGAAGCCACCTGAATGAAACCTTTAGACAGGGTGGAAATCATGATAGTTGTAGTCTGCAGCCAAGTAATAAATTTCACCATGCCATTTGTAAATAAATTTGCATTCTATTAAATATAGATGCAAAATGGTCTTGAGCCAGGTCAATATCCCAGTTCAAATCAAATATTGATTACAGACCAAAAAAAAGTTATGAATTTTTCTTAAAAATTCAATATCGCTTAAGGCTGTCTGTTCTGGTCTATCGACATCAAACCAATGAAGTTAATAACATCTAATAATAACCCCGCAAATTCTACCGCTGGCTTCCGGAAATTGGTGTGTAAATATCAATATTTTTTATCAATATATGGCTTCTGCCATCCATCATGCTAAATGGAGAGCACCGGGAATTTCGAATACAAACGCTTCTACTTTATCGAAAATATTATTAGAATCCCGAGTATTATAAACAGCAGACGATATCTCCATTCCTGTTCCTGATGGTATTTCTGGCATATTTAAAATTTTATTGATTTCAGGATCTGTAGCAATTATTGCAAGACGCTCCTCTTTGCTCAAAATGCCCAAAAAAGTTTCGTTCTGCCATTAAGTGAATACTTAATTATCACTTTTGGTTTTTCTTAACAAACAAATTATGATGAATCCAGACCGACTAAATCCAATACTGCTGACAATAAATGTAATACATCTCTGATACTTACTTTCAATTTATCCAAAACAGCAGTAAGGCGTGGCGTTAAAAAACCCTTTGACCTCAATGCGCCACGTCATAGAGTTGCTTGAATTCCCCCAAATTTTCACTCTAGGTATTTTATACAGCTTATCACATTTTTTTGCCCGGTAATCCCTGAAAATCGGAAGAAAAAACTATACAAATAAGTGCCACTCTAATATACATAGAGTTGCGGTCAAAATAATAGCAGCGCACTACAGCTTAGCATACATTTTCATATATTTATTTGTGTGATAATTTTTTTATTGCTACTACTGAAATAAATGCTGTGTTATGAAGTTACAAACACAAAATAATTGTTTATTTGGTGATATATGGTGGATTATTCGACATTTTGGACCGGTCAAAATATAGCAGCATTTAAAAAATCTCAAGAAAAAGGAATTTTATTTCATTTTTCTATTCGATTTGATGTTATTAATAAGATATTATGAAATTTACACTACTTCTGAAATGTTATTGTGTTATTTTTCTTCATAAGCAGGACGAGGAGAGCATTGTGGAGAACAAAATCGAGTTCATACAAAAAGGTTGAAATCTGAGGGAAAATCATTTAGTGAAGTTCGATTTTTCCAGTGTTCCATTAAAACGATCAGAAATTCGATATTATAAGAAGAAAAAACAAAAACACGTCAAAACAAGTAAGGAAAGGCTAAAGTCGGGCGGGGCCGACTATATAATACCCTACACCACTCCCTGCGTATGTACCTCGCTTTGATTACTAAACCCAGGTATTTCATGGGAGCAATTTTATGTAGTTCATACAAATTATATAAATTATATTCATATAATTTATATGCTATAAATTCATCTTCAGTCAAATTTAACGAGTATGGTAAATAATATGGTAATTGATCTAATTGTCCGACAGACAAATACAAATTATACAGTAGTATACCAAAGTCATTTCAAAGTATGGACATATGGACATCACCCAAACAATTCTCATTGCAATTCAATGCGGTAAAAAAGTGAAATCGGGAAGGATTTTTGCATCCTGTAAATGTATGTGTTTGACAAAAAATGTTAAATCGGAAAGGACATTTGTATGGGGGTATATTGAAACCTGGAACGATGTGACCCGCTTTCATCATGTCTGTTTATTGGTGAAATATAATATGTAAAATTTGGCCAAAATCGACATTTGTAAGGGGGCTATATCTAAATCTGAACCGATCTTACCCAATTTGTGCATACGTGTTTCTAGTTGGATTATAAGATGTTCTGCAAAATTTAAAGAAAATTGGGTACAATATGTCTTTTCTAGAGCGGAAAATGTCAAATCGGGAGCGACATTTGTATGGGGGCTATATCTAAATCTGAACCGATCTTACCCAATTTGTGCATACGTGTTTCTAGTTGGATTATAAGATGTTCTGCAAAATTTAAAGAAAATTGGGTACAATATCTCTTTTCTAGAGCGGAAAATGTCAAATCGGGAGCGACATTTGTATGGGGGCTATATCTAAATCTGAACCGATCTTACCCAATTTTTGCATACGTGTTTCTAGTTGGATTATAAGATGTTCTGCCAAATTTAAAGAAAATCGGGTATAATATGTCTTTTCTAGAGCGGAAAATGTCAAATCGGGAGCGACATTTGTATGGGGGCTATATCTAAATCTGAACCCATCTTACCCAATTTGTGCATACGTGTTTCTAGTTGGATTATAAGATGTTCTGCCAAATTTAAAGAAAATCGGGTATAATATGTCGTTTCTAGAGCGGAAAATGTCAAATCGGGAGCGACATTTGTATGGGGGCTATATCTAAATCTGAACCGATCTTACCCAATTTTTGCATACGTGTTTCTAGTTGGATTATAAGATGTTCTGCCAAATTTAAAGAAAATCGGGTATAATATGTCGTTTCTAGAGCGGAAAATGTCAAATCGGGAGCGACATTTGTATGGGGGCTATATCTAAATCTGAACCGATCTTACCCAATTTTTACACAGGTGTTTCTAGTTGGATTATAAGATGCTGTGCCAATTTTAAAGAAAATCGGGTACAATATGTGGTTTCTAAAGCGGAAAAAGTGAAATAGGGAGCGACATTTGTATGGGGGCTATATCTAAATCTGAACCGATCTTACCCAATTTTTGCATAGGTGTTTCTAGTTGGATTATAAGATGTTGTGCCAAATTTAAAGAAAATCGGGTACTGTATGTGCTTTATAGGGCGAAAAAAGACAAATCAGGAGCGACATTTGTATGGGGGCTATATCTAAATCTGAACCGATTTCCTCCAATACCGATGGTCATTGGCCAGAAAAAATAGCTTCTGCCAAGTTTCATGACAATCGGACAACAATTGCGACCTGTAGAGTGCGAACAAGCTTAGATGGACAGCAGGCGGACAGACGGACAGTCGGACAGACATCGTTAAATCGACTCAGCTGGTGATTCTAAGCCGATCGGTATACTTAAAGGTGGGTCTAGCTCGATTATTTATTGGTGTTACAAACATTTGGAGCGAAACTAACTTATAATACCCTAGCCCACGAAGTGGTGTAGGGTATAAAAATCAATTTATATCACTTGCAACCATTCGCCGAATAGTAATGTCTAGCACAAAAAATCCACTTAAGCCCGCCACCGAAATAAAAAACAATGTCTGCCAATCTTTGAGAATTTAAAATGTTCGTAGAATACAAAGAAAACATAATCTGTAAGCCAGAAGTCCGAGAAAATTCCCACTTAAAAATAAAAGACATGTTGTGACATGAAAAAATTGCAATTCGCACACACACCTGCAGTAGCCAACCAAAAAGTGGGTGTACATTTTATGGTCAATTTAATCAAAAATTGTTTTATATAGTGGGACAGCCCCTCGACAGTATGTAAGACGTCCACAGAACACGGAATACATATCCAGGTATAGTACCAAAACTGTCAAATCGGCAGGATCAAGCATAATGGCTTGGACGTGTTTTTCTTATTATGGAGTTTGGTCAATACATTGGCCCAGATCTACTATGGACTCTGCCCAGTACATCAAAATACTGCCTAATATTATGCTTATGTACGTATGCAGAATATGGAATGCCCCTTAAATGAGTCTTCTAGAAGGTCAATTATCCCGAAAACCCCAGCCGACTCGTAAGAAGGTGGTTTGAAGTCAATAACATCGATGTTATGGAATGGTTTGGGCAGACACCGCATCACAATATAATCAAAAACAAAAAAAGTGTGATGAGGTCTCACTAGCAATTCTGAAAAACAATAACGATATTTGACACGAAATTATAGAAGCATGGTCAAAAATACCGCATGAAAGGTGCAAAATACTAGTTGACTCCAAGTTGACGACGTTATGTAGCAATATTTAACAATAAAGTCAGTGTGTTAAATTCAAGAAAATGTCATTATTTAAGTAATTATTCAAAAATGTTTTCAATTAAAGTGAATTGAAACAAAATATTTTTTGTTTTTATTAGCGCTGCTATTTCTTTGACTGGTCTCATTTTTGACATAAATGGTTCTAATGGCTTAATATCAAAATTACAAAAACTTAATTTTTTATTTAAAGCCATATTAAGAATGGCACAATACCACCTTTCAATCACCGTAAAAACTTTTAGGATTTTCGAAGTAAAACTGATATTTTTCTTTGTCGACATTTTTTATCTCGCCGCTGCCATTTTTTTGACCGCAGCTGTATATATATATAGATAAAACAATATGTATATTAAACCGGTGTTGTACTTTATTATATTTCGGCTATATCTTTATCCAATTCATGGCCACAGTACTTTTACATAACCTTTAAAAGTCGCAGTTTTTTTTCTTACGTGAATTTTATTTCCGCGTAAGTTACAAAAAAGTACCCCCTCATTCGCTAATTCCCGTTCACTTCCACGTTTGCGTTGCGTTCATTCACTAATTCCAAGTGATTGAACACAACGCGAAAATGAATACGAATCTAGTTGTCGATTCTCCTCGTATGTATCTAGATGTATGATTATCCATAGGTACTTGTTTGATTCGACAGTACCTTTCCAGAGTATGCCACCATCTTACGCAAAGTAGCCGAATTGAAATGAGTCTGTGATAATTTTTTGTGCCTAAAAGTATGTATCATTTACATATATTATCTATTGAGCGGTTCCCAGAACCCACTCACTATGAGTTGTGTCTCTTTGAGCGGCTCCAAGAACCCAATCAATTTGTTCGCCTACTTTGCACAAGATGGCGGTACAATCAAGAAATGTACTGTATTGAATGTACAAGAGCAAGATTTCTTGTTTTATACATTGAAGGCAGTGTTACCGCTGAGAAATTTCAAAAAGTATCACAAAAAAGGGATTTCTTCAAAAAAAGTGGCACATTTGTTAGAAAAAAGTGGCACACTTTTTTTAGTTTTTATTTCGAGAAAACAACAGATTACATTAAGGCGTATTTATACAGGTGATAGCACTAGAACAACAACAAATTCAGCAACAACAAAATACAAGTAATTTTTTGAATGGTGAGCCATACTGTCAAAGCAAAATATATGGGATTTGACAGTTTCGGTTACTTTTGAATGAAAAAAATTTCAGTCAGCTGGGCTCCTGCTATCACCTTTATAAATACGCCTTGGATTACATGAAGTTAACAAAAACAATTCATTTGTATACATATATATATTAGGCTGGGTCGCAGTCCATACAAATGGAAAAACAATTTCCAGTCACACCATGAAAATAAAGTTTGGATTGTTTAATGATGATTTGCAAAATATTACATAGAAAACACCCTATGAATCGTGTTTTCTCATGCATTTTTTTATATATTGCATTTTTGTCCAATTTTTTTTTTCTGCATTAATGAAACCACTTTAAATATAAATTTGTCTTAGGGTAACTTATTGCACGTTTATAGTAATTTTTATGTGTTTTTTCATAGTGATAACTGTAAACTTTTTCGTATTTTGTGGTAGTATCTCATAAAAAATAAATAGCAGCCGTCAATACCTTTCGAATAACCTAAATCATGTAGATCGAAAATAAATTGACGCCGCAGCGCACATTTTTGTAAAAAGAACATTTTGGATCTGAAAACCCATCTCCTGTTTCCAAGAAATGTGAGTTTTTAGCTGTAACTTTGAAAAACCACAAAAATATCAATCTAAGCGTTCAATAATATGACAAATGAATGACAAATTTATATTTTAAGTGCTTCCAAGGGTATATAAATTCATAGAAAAATTTGGACAGAAATGCAACATAAAAAATACACGGGAAAAACATTATTTTTAGAGGTGTTTTGAGGAGCGTTTAGCTCACAGATGTCTTGACCCAGTGACGAAATATTTTGCAGATTATCATTAAACAATCCCATCTTCATTTCTGGGGGGTGACCGCAACAGTTCATTTTCGTGACCCATATATATATATATATATATATATATATATATAAAACTAAAAAATAAATTAAATCACATTTTGGTATTTATTTTTAGTTACTCTTTGGTAACTTCTTTCCCATACTTTTCAATGAGATCAGTACTGGGAACCCAATCCTGCAACTTCACGTCAAGTTTTTATCTTCAACCTGTTCGTTAACCTATGTTTCATTATTGTCAGCTTAGAAAAACGCGCTCTGCGCAAGCACTGCTATGAGGCAAAGTAAAAAGATATGTGGCAAGTTGATATAAATCATTTAAATTATTTTTTAAATTTCCCACTTTATACCAGAAAACTTCGACATTAGTAATTGCAATACTGCTCGTAAGATTTATCATTTATCATTTGACTTATATTGTAATAATTTTAATTAATTTACAAAAGCCTGTGGTTTCCTAATTACATCACTAAATTCAGCTCCGTTGACAAAATAGTTGATATCATCGTTAGATTTTATATAAAAAGGGTCTAAGAATCTTAAACTATTCAGTTTTTTGTCATTTATATAAACTCTAGAAAATATATTTATAATCGATATCTATGTATACATTATAAACTCTTTTTTTAAAATGTTTTTAAAAAGTTGTTTGTCATCGAAACTATATCTTGTGTGAAGTCTCACTTTGAAAACTTTAGTTTAGTGAGTTCATGATTTTAAGAATATTAATTTTAAATATATCTTATTTTTTGTTGATAGTGAGACTCCACACAAGATATAGTTTCGATGACAAAAACTTTTTAAAAACATTTTAAAAAAAGAGTTTATAATGTTTAAAGAGATATCGATTACAAAAATATTTTCAAGAGTTTATATAAATAACAAAAAACTGAATAGTTTAAGATTAGACCCTAGATAGATTAGACTTAGACCCTTTTTATATAAAATCTAACGAAGATATCAACTATTTTCCTGTCGGTGCTGAACTAAATGATGTAATTAGCAAACCACAGGCTTTTGCAAATGAATTAAAATTATTAGAATATAAGTCAAATGATAAAACTTACGAGCAGTATTCGCAATTACAATGTTTTGTGGTATAAAGTGGTATCTGATACAAAGTGATATCAAAATTTGTATCAATTTGCCACATATGTTTTTACTTTGCCTCATAGCAGTGCTTGCGCAGAGCGCGTTTTTCGAAACTAACAATAATGAAAATAGTTTAACGAACAGGTTGAAGGTAAAAACTTGACGTGGAGTTGGAGGATTGGGTTCCCAGTACTGATCTCATTGAAAAGTTACCAAAGAAGTAACTAAAAACAAATATCAAAATGTGATTTAATTTATTTTTAAGTTTAGAATATATAAGTATATTAGGATGTGTCAAGAAAATGAACTGCTGCGGTCACCCCCCCAGAAATGAAGATTGGATTGTTTAATGATGATCTGCAAAATATTTCGTCGCTGGGTTAAGCAGTCTGCGAGCTAAAC
Organism: Polietes domitor; assembly: GCA_947397865.1. NCBI lineage: Eukaryota > Metazoa > Arthropoda > Insecta > Diptera > Muscidae > Polietes > Polietes domitor. Next base: position 29,015,033 of record OX377618.1, read on the forward strand.
GCTATCCTCTAAAAATAATGTTTTCCCGTGTTATTTTTTCATGTTGCATTTTTGTCCAATTTTTTTCTATGAATTTATAGACCCTTGGAAGCACTTAAAATATAAATTCTTATACTTGTCACTCATATGTGATATTATTGAACGCTTAGATTGTTTTTTTTGTGGTTTTTCAAAGTTACAGCTAAAAACTCATATTTCTTGGAAACAGGAGATGGTTTTTCAGATCCAAAATGTTCTTTTTACAAAAATGTGCGCTGCGGCGTCAATTTATTTTCGATCTACATGATTTAGGTTATTCGAAAGGTATTGACGGCTGCTATTTATTTTTTATGAGATACTACCACAAAATACGAAAAAGTTTACAGTTATCACTATGAAAAAACACATAAAAATTACTATAAACGTGCAATAAGTTACCCTAAGACAAGAATCAAAATTTATATTTAAAGTGGTTTCATTAATGCAGACAAAAAATTGGACAAAAATGCAATATATAAAAAAATGCATGAGAAAACACGATTTATAGGGTGTTTTCAACGTAATATTTTGCAAATCATCATTAAACAATCCAAACTTTATTTTCATGATGTGACTGGAAATTGTTTTTCCATTTGTATGGACTGCGACCCAGCCTAATATATGTATACATATAAATGAATTGTTTTTTGTTAACTTCATGTCAAGAACAAATTCGGCAACAACAAAATACAAGTAATATTTTGAATGGTGAGCCATACTGTCAAAGCAAAATATATGGGATTTGGCAGTTTCGGTTACTTTTGAATGAAAAAAATTTCAGTCAGCTGGGCTCCTGCTATCACCTTTATAAATACGGCTTGCTTCATGTAATCTGTTGTTTTCTCGAAATAAAAACTAAAAAAAGTGTGCCACTTTTTTTTGAAATTTCTCAGCGGTAACACTGTGCCACCGAACAGGAATAACATTTGCTTCTACAAAGTCCATTTGTTTGTCGGTATTTTCAAGGAGTATAGATTATTTGAATTAGTATTCATCAAGTTCGAATGTTAAATTTCGAGAAATTTTGAGAAACGCGAAATGCAAGTGATTCGTCCTTTAAGGACATCCTCAGAGTGTTGGTTTAATTAAAAATTTCAGTTAAGTCTTTTCTTGGCCTGTGTTTTGTTTTCAACTTTGATTTTATGTCATAGTGTCCGATTTTCGTTAACTTATTTTGCGTTAAACTTAAACGATTAATCTCACAAATATTGTAAATAATAATAAAATTTTCGAATTTGTTTTTGCTCACTAGAGTGTGAACGTGAGGGACGAATAAGTGTTCGTGCGTGATACAATATGTTTCCTCGTGAGCGTACGTGGACGTGAGTCAAAAATCACTCAAGCGCCAATCTCTTTTTCGGAATATGGTCAGTGCCATCTGTAGAATTTCCATCGATGTACACATTTTGCGTATGTACCCCATACTCCTTCTCGACTCACTTTGAATTCTCATTTTCGTTAGGAAGAAGAAGAATTCGCGTCTTTGCGCGATTGAAGGAGAACATATGAACAGATTGAATTAAGGAAATAATCAATAGATCCATAACATGCAGCCAGTAAGCCGAATTCCTGATTAAAAATTATATACGCTAATATTTACATGTCTACATTTTACAGACCATCGCCTCATTTTTTCAAAAATCTTCCACAAACAATGGCAATAAATCCAAAGTTGCTGAAAAAGAGCCCAAGAAACGAAAAGCCCGTGTCATATCCAGTGACGAGGATGATGATAGTGTACCCGCTTCTCCGCAAGCTTCCAAAGGTAGAGAAAGCAAAAAATCGAAAATAGAAACGAATGGTTCCGCCTCCTCCACCTCACCATCCTCGGCAAAGAAGCCGAAGTTGGATAAATTAAAAACAAAATCACCTAAAAAGGATGCTGTTAAAAAAGTTGATCCCATGTCGCTGTTTGGAGGCGAAACGAAACGTGTTGAATCCAAAAAAGCTCCAAGACCGAAAGACAAAGCTTTACAAGAATTTGAAGATGATGAGATTGACCAGAGTTTGATGGAAATTGATTTGGAGGAGAGTGTTTTGGATGCGAAAAAAGATGTACCCAAGACAAGCGATAAACACAAGGTGTCGCCCGCAAAGATTGAGAAAAAACTGAATGAGACGGCTAAAGAGGCCAAGGAAAAGCTCAAAGAATCCCCAAAAAAGAACAAAGAGGAGAAACGAACTCCTACCTCTGTTAAAGAGGCCAAGGACAAGCTGAAAGAATCTCCAATGAAGGTGAAAGAGGAGAAACGAACTCCGACCTCAGAAAAGAAAACTCCCAGAGTGATAAAGCAATCTCCGCAAGATGATGAGGAAGACAAACCGAAGAAAGGAAGGAAACCCAAACAAGATTTAGATTCAAGTAAGATGCAAGAATATATTTAAGTATAATCAATTGTGCACAAATCAATACCACCGACATCCTCGATTGGATAAGGGGAAGCTGCTCGCAATATTATTTTGTTCTTAATGAAAAGGGGCTACTATTTAGAGCCAGCAATTAACGGCAAACGCATTATGTTGAAGAAACTTTACATGGTTTCTTACTCATAAATGTCGCAAGCATTAGGACTTAAACCTGCTTTGTAGGCGAGCGCACTTCCTCGCCACAACGTCACACAATTCACTACAAAAACTAAAGATGGAGGAGTGGTTGGGAGGGATATTTTTTTTTACAAAAGTGATATATATATTATTGTCTGTATAACATGCATATGCATGTTTTTTAATTTATGGCTTCGTGTGACCATCTTAATGAAGTGGGGACTAGGCAAGGCGTATTTATATATAAATACGCCTTGGGACTAGGAATTCTGAACATAATTGATCGGCACTTGTCAACACAAGTTCTAATAAACGCCTTTCTTTGATTGTAGAGCTGTCCTATTTTTAGTTACTAGTAAATATAAGCACTGCGAAATAGTCAACGTTGTGAAATGATTGACAATCTATACAAATGTACAATCATACCAACAATGTTGTCGAATTATTTTTATTATTATTGTACCCTCACTCTACAGAGTAGGAGGGTATATATCATGTGGGACGGAAAAAAAGTGTAACTGATTGAAGGAGTGACTTGAGACCCTAAGTATGTTTGGACCAAATCCGTTTCACGACTCTTTAAGGTGTTTGAGCCATGTCCGTCCGTTTGACCGACTCTTTAAGGTGTTTGAACCATGTCCCCACTAGGGGAAGAAAGAGAAATGTTTCTGTTGATGCGAATAACGTTTTGAATTGAAAATTTAAGATAGTTTTTGTTAATTTTGAAGCAGAAAAAATTGACTCGAAACTCAGAACATGGGATATAATTTTAGGAGAAGAAAGTTCGTTGAAGAATTTGCATCGATATATATCACTGGGAGACTAATTATCATGAGGCTACCATGTTCTGACATCCACAACTTTTTCGAACTGTTTTTTTGGAGTTTCGAGAATCTGAATTTACTATTTCTTTTTAAAATGATGTTATTTAACCAAGAATCCTCTTAATTTGCATGACAGAAAAGAAAGACAACTGAAACCAGTAAGGAAAGGCTAAAGTCGGGCGGGGCCGACTCTATGCTACACTCCACTTTCTATCCGAATACAATTCAATTCGGTGAAAAAGTGAAAACGGGAAGGTTTTTTGTATCCTGTAAATGTAGGTGTTTGACAAAAAATGTTATATCGGAACCGACATTTGTATGAGGATATATTGAAACCTGGAACGAAATAGGTGAAATATAAAATGTATAGTTTGGCCAAAATCGGTTAAACTTATGGGAGCAACATTTGAATTTGGGCTATATTTAAATCTGAAACGATCTTATCCACTTTCGCCATAGTTTTGCTTAGTCAGATTATAAGATGTTGTGCGAAATTTAAAGAAAATCGAGCACAATATGTGGCTTTTAAAGCGGCAAAAGTCAAATCGGGAGCGACATTTTTTATGGGGGCTATATATAAATCTGAACCGATCTTACCCAATTTCTGCATAGTGTTTCTAGTTGGATTATAAGACGTTATCCCAAATTTAAAGAAAATCGGGTACAATATATGGTTTTTAGAGCGCAAAATTCAAATCGGGAGCGACATTTGTATGGGGCCTATATCTAAATCTGAACCGATCGAGCCCGCTTTAGCCACAGGTGTTTCTAGTTAGATTATAAGATGTTGTGCCAAATTTAAAGAAAATCGATTAGAATATGTGGCATTTAAAGCGGAAAAAGTCAAATCGGGAGCGACATTTATATGGGGGCTATATCTAAATCTGAACCGATCTTACCCAATTTCTGCATAGGTATTTCTAGTAAGATTATAAGATGTTGTGCCAAATTTAAAGAAAATCGGGTACAATATGTGGTTTCTACAGAGGAAAATGTCAAATCGGGAACGACATTTGTATGGGGGCTATATCTAAATCTGAACCGATTTGACCTATTTTCACCATAGATGTTCTTAGCTTAAATATAAGATGTTTTACCAAATCTGAAGACAATCTGATACAATATGTGGTTTCTAGAGCGGAAAAAGTCAAATCGGGAGCGAAATTTGTATGGAAGCTATATATAAATCTGAACCGATCTGTCCGATATTCACCATGGGAGTTTCTAGTGGGAATATAAGATGTTTTACCAAATCTGAAAACAATCTGATACAATATGTGGTTTCTAGAGCGGAAAAAGTCAAATCGGGAGCGAAATTTGTATGGGAGCTATATATAAATCTGAACCGATCTGTCCTATATTCACCATGGGAGTTTCTAGCGGGAATATAAGATGTTTTACCAAATCTGAAGACAATCTGATACATTATGTGGTCTCTAGAGCGGAAAAAGTCAAATCGGGAGAGAAATTTGTATGGGAGCTATATATAAATCTGAACCGATCTAATACATTTTTACCACAGGTGTTTCTAGTTACAATATAAGATGTTTTGCCAATTTTAAAGAAAATCTGTTGTAATATGTGGTATCTAGAGTGAAAAGAGTCAAATCGGGAGAGAAATTCGTATGGGGGCTATATCTAAATCTGAACCGATTTTTTTCAAATTAAATAGCGTTCGTCCTTATCCCGAAAAACATCGTTGTGCAAAGTTTCATTTGGTTCTGTCTACAATTGCGACCTGTATCGTGATTACAAGAATAGATGGACGGACGGACGGACGGACGGACGGACAGACAGACGGACATTGCTAAATCGACTCAGAAAGTGATTCTAAGACGATTGGTATAATTAACAATGGGTCTATCTCGTTTCCTTTTGGGTGTTACAAACAAATGCACAAAGACATAATACTCTCGTGGAGTGTATAAAAAGTTGTTTAAAGACAAATGCGTTATTTAGAAACTCGAAACCGCCAAAAATATGGTTTGATTTGTCCAAAAATCATACCATGCGTACAACTTTTTATTCTTATCAAAATAAAAAAAAAAATTTGGCGGCGGCCCATACTTCCCGAGTTATGGACCCTGAAAGTTCGTAGATATATTCCTCGATATCTTCCATATTTCATCGGATCGGGTCAATATGGGTATCATTAGAAAGCTTATCGCAACACCTTCAAAACGATATATATATGTTTTTTCGATCCGATAACCCATTGCGAGCCAAATTCAATATTTACGATTTTTTAGTCGAACTTTCTACAAAAGAGCTTATTATCTGGAAATATTACAGATATGGCGATACGTATTTTACATCACACACATGCAGACAGGATCATGCGCAAAAAAATGAGCCCTTTTAGGGTTAGCTAACCCTTTAAAAACCGGAGATATAAGAAAACAAAGTGAAAAATTAATTTAAAAAAAATCGCTACGTAAAAAAACTTTAGTCTGCGTAGCCGGTTTTGAACATACTCAGAGGAGAAAATCTTTAACCCCGGCCGAAGGCCGGCTACACAGAAAGACTTTAGTCTGCGTAGCCGGTTTTGGACATACCCCAGAGGAGAAAATCTTAAACCCCGGCCGAAGGCCGGCTACGCAAAAAAACTTTAGTCTGCGTAGCCGGTTTTGGACATACCCAGAGGAGAAAATTTTTAACCCCGGCCGAAGGCCGGCTACGCAAAAAAACTTCGTGTTTCCGTCTGCGTGTTTACACATACACCACTTTTAGGGGGTAGAATACATCATCATGTGTAAACACCCATATAGAAAACACTTATTTGACTCGCAATGGGTTATCGGATCGGAAAAACATATATATATCGTTTCAAAGATATTGCGATAAGCTTTCTAATGATACCCATATTGACCCGATCCGATGAAAAACATGAAAGATATCGAGGAATATATCTCCAAAATTTCGGGGCCCCGTAACTCGGAAAATATGGGTCGCCGCCAATCTTTTTATTTTATTTTTTTTATCTAAAATATGCCCTCTACCACTTAAAAAAAAAAATTTTTTTTGACATCTTTTGCTAAACTAGATATGTTCCAATATTCATCGTTTTATTTATATCAACCTTGATGTATATTTTGTGATTGTACCATTATTTCAGGCGTTTTGACTGATGAAGAACGTCATGAACGCAAACGTATGACAGCCATGTTGTATCAAAAGTTCAAAAATCGTTCAGCCGTCCTAAATCCTGGCTGCAAGGAGATACCAAAGGTTAGTAAGCTGTTTCATCTACATTAAGAACATACATACGTTCATATATTTCTCTAGCAGGTTCTTACATTTTATTTTCAATTTTCCAAAATCGTAGCTGATGACAAAAAATATGAGTTGAAAATTGCGTATTGAAGTTTGGGGCAAAATTGAAAGACAGGCGCAGACATCTCGAATTCCATCCAATTGTGGTTTAGCCATTTTAATTTGATCTCTTTACATACATATTTTTGAGAAGACACATCGTCCGAAGTAAACGCAGCTATCAATTTCGGAGTAACGATCTTATCGCACTTTCGAATGCATTTGATTGATCTTTACCCATTTTGCTGGTAACAGTAAAACAGAGACATATATGACGCATACGTTCTTCCAATTGTATCTGTGAACTCTGTTCTCAGCTCTAATTCATATATGTGATGTGTACACTAGAGCGTACCAGGTTACAAGTAAAAAAAAAAAAGTTCGCCGTACACCTTCGAATATGAAGTATTATTGAAAGGTAGTTTCAAAAAAATTTTTTTTATTTTTTTATGCCGAACGTAGGGGTCGCGCTTTTACATTTTTCTATATAACTTCTGCATTTATAAACGGATTTTAAAGTGTGATACATCGATGTTTTTGTCCGATTTTTTTGTCTTTGAAGTCATTGAGCTCATTTTCGATTATTAGAGTGGTACATTAGGGTAGTAGCAACTGAGAAATGATGGGTAAGTACCAGAAGGGGGTGCTTGAGCTCAATGACTTCAAAGACAAAAAAATCGGCCTCGTCGAGACAAAAACATCGATGTATCACACTTTAAAATCCGTTTATAAATACAAGTTATATAGAAAAATGTAAAAGCGCGACCCCTACATTCGGCATAAAAAAATAAAAATTTTTTTTTTGAAACTACCTTTCAATAATACTTCATATTCGAAGGTGTACGGCGAACTTTTTTTTTGAGGTACGCCCTAGTGTACACGGCAGATACAACAAGTCTGTCTTCAATAGCAGCTCAAGTAAAACTGCCGCTTCCGCGAAATCATCGATGTCTGAAGATGTCGTAAATATAATTATTATTTACTAAATAATTCTTTATAACTAAACTATAAGAAAACAATGTTGGACGTTATCGGTTTATTAGTCCTATAAAGAGCATATGGCCTCAAACAAGTATCGACCGAAAATTATGTCGAAAATCGCCAGCCTTATGACTCGGGGGTCAAAATTCTCATCGAACAGAAAGGGCAGTTTCTGGTACAAAATATTATGATCTATAATGCGATTAAATTTGTTTTAGATAAATATTGGTGATAAAAATTAATAATGGGGAATGCTCAACATTTTACCACCCTAGGGCTGACTCCTGAGTATTTACGAGCATATTTCTTTCAATTTGGGCCCATTTTCGATCTCACAAACTTATACACGCTTGCGGCACGGCAATTTTCATCCGATCGATCCCATATTTTTGTCAATATATTTTTTTACCCTAAACTCACACAAAGCTGTACTACGATTTTGAAACAGATAACTTTTAAATTCCTCCATGCACCTAATGTCCACTTTAATATTTATATATTCTATATAACAATTCTTTCCGTCAACAGGGTAAACCAAACTGTTTGGCCGGTTTAACGTTCCTTGTAACGGGAGTACTTGAATCTTTGGAACGGGATGAAGCTGCCTCAATTATCAAAGAATATGGCGGTAAAGTTATGACAACAGTGGGCAAACGTTTAAATTACCTCATTGCTGGCGAGGATTCGGGCCCTAAAAAACTTGCTCAGGCCGATGAGTTTAATGTAAAAGTTATAAGTGAAGATGACTTTTTAAATTTAATACGAGAAAAATCGGGCATTAAAGTTGAAAATGGCAGCATTCGAGATGATATTGAAAAGCCAAAAACTAGCCCTAAACAGAAGAAGGAAATTAAAAAGGAAGTAAAAGAAGAGATTAAAATTAAAAAAGAAAAACACGATTCACCACCAGAAAAGAAAGCGAAAGTGGAAGAATTAAATAACAATGTTTCAGTTCACAAAATTAAGAAAGAGGTGAAGGAGGAGGCGAAGAAAACAGAAATTAAACAAGAATTCCCCCGGCCACCGCCTGTAACAGAAGATATGATGGCTTGGGTGGATAAATATAAACCATCCACAGTGAAAGATATCATAGGTCAGCAAGGCCCAGCCAGCAATGTAGCAAAGTAAGTGTCCACCGAATCAAATATGTTATTACGGATAATAGTAATATTTGTACTGATTTTGATTGTTTTAGGCTTACTAATTGGCTTTCCAAATGGTATATTAATCACGATGGCAAAAAGAAGTTGCAAAAACCAAATCCATGGGCTAAAAATGATGATGGCAGTTTCTACAAAGCCGCTTTGCTTTCAGGCCCCCCAGGAATAGGTAACTTGTACTTTGTAATGTTTAAGATAAAATTTTCTAATCATTCTTCCCTGTTGGCAGGCAAAACTACAACCGCCACCTTAGTGTGCAAAGAATTGGGCTTCGACGCCGTCGAGTTTAACGCTTCCGACACACGCAGCAAACGTTTGCTGAAGGAAGAAGTCTCCGAATTGCTTTCCAATAAGTCTCTCTATGGCTATTTTCATGGAAATGCTCAGGCTGTAACCAAGAAACATGTTCTGATCATGGATGAGGTTGATGGTATGGCCGGCAACGAGGACCGTGGTGGTATTCAGGAATTGATCGGTCTCATCAAAGAGTCATCAGTTCCTATTATTTGCATGTGTAATGATCGAAATCATCAAAAGATGCGTTCGCTCGTAAATTATTGTTACGATCTCCGTTTCAGTCGTCCGCAACTGAAACAAATAAAGGGCCGCATCTTGAGTATATGTGCCAAAGAAAATATAAAACTCGATTCAACCAAATTGGATGAAATTATATCGGCAACCAACAATGACATTCGTCAATCTATCAATCATATTTCTTTGCTTAGTGCGGGTAAGGAGTTGAATTTATCATCAGACAAGCCATCTTCCAAAGCTGAGGATAAAACTGCTCAAAAGGATTTGAAAATGGTGAGTTTTTCAATTCTACATCAAATTATTTGAAAACCATTTTATTTTGTCCTAGGGTCCATGGGATGTTGTTCGTAAAGTCTTCTCGGCGGATGAACATAAAACCATGTCGTTTTATGACAAATGCGATCTATTCTTCCACGACTATAGTTTGGCACCTTTGTTTGTCCAGCAAAATTATTTGATTGTTAGCCCAGCGGGACCAAAGTAAGTCACAATCTACATATCCTATGCAATCTAATATACGTACAATTGTCTCTTCTAGATCGGAAGTTATTCGCAAAGTTGCCGTAACTGCCGACTCATTAAGTCTTGGTGATTTGGTGGATAAAAAAATTCGGTCTAGTTCTGCATGGGCTCTTCTCCCGACCCAAGCCGTTTTCAGTTCTGTTATCCCCGGTGAATATATGAGCGGTAACTTCACCGGACAAATAAACTTTCCCGGCTGGCTGGGCAAAAATTCACGGGCAACGAAACGTTGTCGTTTAGCTCAGGAAATCCATGACCACACCCGTTTGAGGACCTCAGGCTCACGTCTTTCCATTCGTCTGGACTATGCTCCATTTTTACTAAATAAAATAGTCAAACCTTTAGCTGATAAGGGGTTAGATGGAGTGGAAGAATCTCTAGCCACAATGAAGGAATATCATCTGCTTAGGGAAGATATTGAAAGTTTAATTGAGCTAACTACGTGGCCGGGGAAAAAGGGTCCAATGGATGGGGTGGATGGTAAAGTAAAGGCTGCTCTCACGCGAGCCTACAACAAGGAAGTATTGGCTTATTCCTACTCAGCGACAGCTGGTGTTAAGAAGAAGCGTGCTGAGGCAGCTGATGATATTGATGCGTTGGGCGGAATGGATGAAGGAGAAGAAGGCTCAGCAACTGCGGTCATTGATTCGGAAGACGAAAAAGATGATGATTTGGAAAATGATGGCTTAATCAAGGTTTGTAGAAAGATCTTCGTCATGTTATGAAATGTAAATTAATGAGTTTGTTTCTAACAGGCAAAAAAGAAGACATCCGCAACTACAAAAGCTTCTACGTCGAAAGCATCGACGAGCAAGAAAACTACAACAACAAAAGCTAAAGCGGCTCCCAAATCAAAGAAATGAATTCTGTAGTATTACAAATGCATGTATTAGTTTGTTATATTTTGTTTGATTATTTTTTTCGAAATATACGTTTTTAAAATAGATTTATATTATTGAAATGTTTGATTTGAACTGGGATATTGTCCTGGCTCAAGACCATTTTGCATCTATATTTAATAGAATGCAAATTTATTTACAAATGGCATGGTGACATTTATTACTTGGCTGCAGACTACCACGATAATGATTTCGACCATGTCAAAAGTCTTTTCAAGTGGCTTCGCAGCGACTTTTGAACTTCAAACCCGGCCTCTATAAGGAGATAATTCACACAAACAAACGAGAATCACAACTCACTTGCCGAATTTGCGTTTAAAAAATCGCACCAAGTAATAAAGTACACATGCCATCTTACAAGCATCTTATTGAAATGTTTTGCTTTCGATTACTGTTATATATTATTTCTGCACGGTTACACGGTGGTTTAAAAAGTATTTAATAGAGTTTTTGTTTTCAGTATGAATTATCAAATTTAAATGAAATAAGTCAAAAGTTAATTCGTCTTATTAATTAAGGTAATTATAATATTCTCGCCATTTTTGATTTGAAATAATTTTTTTCTTTCTATTTCCTCTTACTTTTCCCACCATTAACAATACCAGTTAGAATATATACCTTACTGTTTTACTTTTATTAGGATTCATAAGAGACTCTCTTGGCCTCTTTCACATCATCACTTTCATTCAATTCTTCGGGTAATTGAATATTTACTGCTGCCAATGCTTCCCTAATCCATTTCGGAACCGGTTCGTCAACGAAATGCTTTGACATAAAATCTTTTACAAATGCAGGGAATTCGTCACGCTCTATGGCAGTTCGCATGGCTTGCATTAATCTTAGCTGAAACGCCACATTATGGATACTCAATAGGCTACACGACACACTTTCCACAGTCACGATATGATGCAGATACGATTTAGTATAGAGTTTGCAAGTACTGCAGTCGCAATCTTCATCGATAGGACCCATATCTAAAGCGTATTTCTTTTGCTTCAGATTCAGTTGACCATGCATTACTAAGGCACAGCCAAATCGTGCTGTTCGCGTGGGGAATACACAGTCGAACATGTCAATGCCCAGAGCCACGCATACTACCAAATCGGCAGCGAAGCCAACACCCATCAAATATCGTGGTTTGTCTTTAGGTAACAAATCGGTGCAGGTGTGTACAGTGCGCCAAAATTCGTCTTTACTTTCACCGCCGCTCAAACCTCCCACTGCGTATCCTCTCACCTTTCTCGCCGTAAGACCAGCCACACACTGCTTACGAAGTTCCGTATCCAAGCCGCCCTGGACAATCGGAAACAAACTTTGGTCATCATCTCTGGCATGGGCTGCAATACATCTATCGACCCATCTGATTGTTCGATGCATAGCCTCCTCTACTCTTGGTCCTGTGGTTGTAGTTTTTACAACATCATCCAATTGCATCATTATATCGGCTCCAATGGCATTTTGGATTTCCATTGAATGTTCTGGCGTTAACATGCACTCTGAATTATCGAATGGAGATCTGAAATTGACACCGTTCTCATCTATTTCTGCCAGTTGCAGCAACGACACCATTTGAAATCCTCCGGAATCCGTCAAAATTGCTCTGGGCCAGTTCATGAATTTATGCAAACCACCAGCCTTCTTGAGCGTTTCAATACCAGGCCTCATTCCCAGATGGTATGTATTTCCCAATAGAATCTGACAGTTCAACTCTATTAACTGATCCGGCAAAATACCCTTCAGTGTTCCTTGTGTTCCGACTGGCATAAAGACCGGCGTGTTTACTTGAGCGTGCTTGAGTGTCATTAGTCCTGACCTGGCCTTTGAAGTGGAACATTCTGCAATGACTTTGTAGGTCAAGGGAGGCACTTTACTTGCAGACATAATCTATGATATATCAGTGTCCTTTAGTTAAGAATATAGAATATTACAAAACCTACTAACTTTTCAATCAAAACAAACGAAGATGAAAACAAGAACACATGTACGATAGTGCCCGGAGAGTTTGTGAGTACCGGCTACTCGATACCGTTTTCCGGGTACTCAATACACAAAAGTAACTACTACAATACTATCGGTATAAACTATAGGCCGGTTCGATTGGACTTACTAGTCTAATATTTGTATGGAATTTACTCGCTTAAGAAGAAAGTAGCTTATCTCTGATTTATTTAAATAAAGCCAATGGATAGAAATGTTGCTACATTATCAATTTTAATCTAGTAAGCCCAATCGAAAAGCGCTTATTTATTTGTTCGGAATCAAATTTGTATGGAATCTGACATTTGTAAATCGACCCTATGCCATTTCAGCAAGATTTTCGTTTTAAACACAGAAAGTCTGCTGTAAGAGCAGATTTTCTGCTGAAAAAGAGATAGCAGATTTGTATCTGCTGAAAGAGCAAACTGTTTGCTGTTTTTACCAATAAAGAAAAAACGCTTTCTTGAAACTTTAAACAAATGGTCGGAAAAACAATTTCCAGTCACCCCACGAAAATAAAGCTTGAGCTAAACGCTCCTGAAAACACGTCCAAAAGTCATGTTTTCCCCGTGTATTTTTTTTACGTTGCATTTTTGTCCAAAGCACTTTAAATACAAATTTTGATTCTTGTCTTAGAGTATCTTGTTGGTCGATTTATTGGACGTTTATACCTCTCGAATGTTGCCTATATAATGAACATCGGTAAGAAATTGACGTCGCAGCGCTCATTTCTCTAAAAAGAGTTTGAGCATTTTGGCTCTGAAAAGCCATCTCCTGTATTAAATTATTTCACAAATATGAAGTCAGTGACGTCATTTGTCGTCCGATATTCATCATTTGGGCATCATTCGACAGTTATTGATTTCTTCTATTTCATCTATTTTTATATTAAATGTTACCAAGAAATAAGAGTTTGTAGCTGGCACTTTGAAACCCCACAAAAAATCAATCTAAAGTCCAATAACACGACCAATGAGTTATTCTAAGACAAGAATAACAATTTTTATTTGAAGTGCTTCCAAGGGTCTATTAATTCATAAAAAAGTTTCGACAATAATGCAACATAAAAAATTACACGGTTTTCAGGAGCGTTTTGCTCTCAGATGGCTTGACCCAGTGACGAAATATTTTGCAGATAATCCATAAACAATCCAATCTTCATTTTTGCGGAGTGACCGCTGTAATTTATTTTCGTGACCCATCATAATGTACAGAACAATATAGCCAGTTAACAATTTTATTAACAACACTTTTTAGAATAAATGTTATTATAATGGAATTTATTATCACTGAAAGATATTGTGATTGTCTTTTTAATGATACGCATATTGCCCCAAGCTAATATAAAACGAAATTCGAGCTAAATTCGTAAGCTCAATCGAACAGGCCTATTATACCTAAAAATGTATAGCGAAAGCATTTAACTCTGAAGTATACTTTTTGGATCTTGTGAAATCTCTAATATATCATTCAGGGGCATGTACCTTCGGAGATCTAATTTCCAAATTCCAATACCAATCCAAATTAACAAATAAATTCAACTTTATTTACCGATATGTGAAAATAATTTTGAATTTAGCTCTGGATTGTATTTGTATTTACTTCTATGAGCCTTAAGGTATGTTAAATACATATATTATATGTTTTCTCCATTGTTTCAAACAGATTTGTACAATAATATTTCAAAAAGTGGTTGAGTTGAGCGACTACGAATTAGGTTTTGTTATACCGACCGACTTAGAATCTATGTATTTCTGCATCTTTATAGATATATCCATCTCTTAGTCTGTATGTCCATCTATATTTGTAATCATGTTACATGCCAGTGGGTTTTTTAGACTAATTAGGGGCGCTATGGCATTTGAAGGAAATCGGTTCTGATTCAGATATAACACTTTATGTATACTCAGGAAATCGGTTCAGATTTAGCCCCCATACCAAGTCATAGAAGCCACATAATGTTACCGATTTTAGTATATTTTCCAACTCGACATATTAGCTAATGTAGACAACATCGATCCATGTTTTCAAATAATCCCCATATGACATTTTGATTTGACTTCTTTCCGCTTCAGAATCCATATATTGATACATTTCGATCTATTTTACTTAGATCTCGTCTTTCCTCTTTTTGATATAGCTTCTCTATTCGTCTTCTTCTCTCTCTCTCTCTCCAGAAACCACAAATACATGTTTTTATAAAATTTTTCATAAATTCGAATTTTTGTTACTTTTAGCTATTAACTGAACCACTGAAAACTTTTTTAAATTCTTATATGTATATTCGTTTATTTAAGTAAGAACTGAAAGTAGTAAAACTCATAACAACTTACAATACAAAAACTGCCTACAAAAATGGTGCAATTGTACCGCGTTTTCCATCACTATTCCAGTGTTGTATTTTGTGGTTGCGGAAGCAACACTGCGGTCACCTAATACGTATGTAAATACCTCCACACATATTACTGTGTCAGCCGTATGCCATAGCAAATGTTCGTTCACGGAGTCATTTATTTCGTAGTAGTGAGTCGTGAACGGGTGTGTTTAAAGATAAAACAAAACTGAGCGCTGCGTGACAAAAAAGAAGAATTTTTAATGTTTTACTACACACACAAAAAAGTGGAGAATTAAAGAATTTAGTGCAAAAAATTCACATTAAAAATGTAATTAAATCATCGAAATCTTTAATTTTATCGAAAATAGAAGAAGTAATTCTCAATTGTATGTGAAAAGTTAGCGAAAACGACCATTGTTTATTGGTGGTTTTTGAGAAAACATGATTTTTGCAAAAATCAAATAAGAAAAAAATTAGAATAAACGAAGAAGAAAAATTCTATGTATGTAGGGACGTGAGCGTGTGTGTATGAACGAGTGGCTGGTGTGCGTGTATATATGTTTGTAGGTGTGTGTGTGTTGGGACCCGCTGTGTATACGTGAAAATTTCTTTACAACACCCTTGATTAAAACAAAAACCAGCAACGACAACAACAGCAAAAACAACAACGTATAAAGTCAAGTGTGTCAAAAGTGTAGAACGAAGAAAAATAGTTAAACCTTTGTGGAATTTTTATGTTAAATTTTGTTAAAAAATGTGTGGACTTGTGTCTGTTTAGAATACAAGAATACACTTTGGTGATTAGTGCGGTGTTAATAACACAGGGTGTCCGATAATTTATTGATTGATATGTTTACGAATATATTTTATCGATTTTTATAACAAATTATGTATATATTTTTCTTGCTGTGTTGTTTTTTTTTGGTTTAAATTGTGTTTTGTTAACCGGAATTAAATTTGGTGGGGCTGAATACGAGTGAAGTGAATTTTAGGTAAACAAGTGTTTTTTGTTTTTTTTTTTTTTTCAATTGGTGGTGTACAACCTTGTCCGAAACCCGAAAACCCACCCTTCTGTTTACTACAACTTTGACAACTTGCGTTTAGTTGCTTTGATAGATTGGTGTATTGTTTTGGTTAAAATTCACTCACTCTTCCCCCACCTCTCTCTTCCTTATTTAAAATTCGTGTCGTGTGAGTTTAGTTGTGAAAGTATGTGAGTGAATGTGTGGAAATTCATAACAAATTTTTTTCTTATTGTGTCAGCCAGCTCACAAGGACATTAAGGGCCGCAGGATACACACCATATAAAATCTGTAACTGTGACGAAACGTACAACAAATTAAAAGTGAAAAACAGCAACCAAGTGAAATCAAAATATACCCACACTTACGTACTCAATTCATTCATACGAGTGTAGTGTGTGGCCCACAATTACTAGAGCATCGGTAGCAGTAAAAACAACAACATTAATAACAGGACATCCGAAGTTTGATATCGTTTTGTTTATATGTGCCACCCTTTCCTTAATTTCGTACCTTGCTTACCTTTGTGTTTGTGTGTGGGGGCGTGTGTGGCTCTTCTTCTTCTTTCGCCTCATAATTGTCTCAGAGAGTCGCGCCACAGCGACTGAGGACAAGTGAGAGTGAGAGTCATCATCACTGACGTCGTAGTCAGAATTATCATCAGGTGCATTCTTCTTTTTTCCCATTCATTGTGTTATCAAATGGTGAGTTCAAGCAAAATAAAGTTATTTGTTTTTTTTCGTTTTTTTTTTTTGTGTTCTACTTCCTTTTCGAGGCTTTGTGAAATTGAATTTATTTGTTTTCTTCCATTTACTTCTCTTTTCCGTTTCGTTTGTAACGATTGTGCCGTGCCTTACAATGGTTAGGTTTCTCGGTGTCTGCTTGTCCTGTCCGTCCGCCATTCTGTCTCTTATCATTAGTTTACAATTCTGTGCACATAGAAAACGATTTTTCTTTTTCTTCATCCATTCAAATTCAGGTCATTGAATTGTGCATGTGTATTGTTGTACTACGAATTTTATCGTTGTGTTGGTTTGTAACGGTTAAATAATTTGATATTGTTTGCTCGAAAGGAAAACTTTCATTAAGGACGACGTCCTTTTTATCTGACAGGGGAGAATAGTAACCCGATTTTATGGAGGATAAATAGTTCTGACAATACCTCTTATAGACAAAACTCTGAAGACACTATTTCAAGGATATGCATGACGTTTTGCACTGATGGTTATTATAATTTGTCAGTGAAAACAGCAGAAAGAAAAATAGAAAACAGACTTGCTGCTGAAATAGCAGGAGGATGTTTGCAGTTTTAGCAGACATATTTCACGCTGTTTCAGCAGGCTATTGTTGCTGTTTCAGCACCATTTATGTATGTTTTAAGCAAAATATTATAAAATTTGTTGTTATAGGCTCATTTTCGAACGCGTCATTTACTTGTCTTATACAAAACGTCCCGTAAATAAATCCCCATTACTATAGAAGATTGATAATTATGTAAACATTTCAAAAATTTCTATAATTTACACAGTATTATAGAAAATTTTCCAACAAAAAAAAAAAAAACAATTATCACTTAGACATTTTCCCTGTAGAGAGGACTCCTTTTCCCGTAGAAAAGACCTCAAAGGAGTTATGATTTTTACTACTTCGTACGGAGAAAGCTTCTTTTGAAAGATTTTTCCTACGTAATATTTATGAAACAATTTCATAATATTATGGATTCATTGCACTGAGGTTATGACAAAATTATAAATCTTATGAAAAATATTTCCTCAACTTTAACTTACAGAATGATTTATATACACTACCCAATTTTTTGCTTACCATTTTATTGAAAAAAATCCAGCAAAAATCCTCCAGTCTTCTTTATTTCCAAATTTTTTGTCGATATTGTTTTAATGGTTTGACATACACAACTAAATATTTAGATAGATATTTGTTGTTAATTGTCAATGCATAAGGTTCGTTAATGAAGTAATCATATATCGTTAAAGCAACCCATAATTGTCGGTAATAAACGATAACGACAGAATCGTTAGAAAAGCTACAGAACTGATATATTAACATATACACCTTAATACATTGTTTCAAACATGGGACACTTGATTTCATGTTTACCAATTTTACCTGCACTTATTCATACATCATTGTAGTCCTCCAAAAATACTGATCGGTTTTCCGTTTAACTTCATCATGCGACGTTAATCTCTTTCCACCAATCATTTTTTCAAGGCAGTCAAGAGGAAGCGAACACAGGGTCTACACTCAGAAAAAAGTGAATCCTATAACGAGTTAAAATGAACTAAAATTTAGGAAAATTGAACGTATAGCACTAAAGCAATATTTCCTCATTTCAAGTTAAAACTTTTCCTTGAAAGTAGTACATGCTTTGAACTTAATTCTAGTTCAATTTTCCACAAACCAAGTAAATATTTACTAACTAACTAAGGAAAATTTCAGTAAGTTTTTCCTCAAACCTAATTCAAAGTAAAATGTTGCTGAAATTTTCCTTAATCTAAGTAATTTTTTCCTAAAACCAAGTAATATTTTACTAAAATCAAGAAAAATTTTACTAAAACTAAGTAAATTTTTCCGAAAAAGGGGGTGTTTCCGGATGACGATTGAAATTCTACACGAACGAGTGATGTCCTGACGAACGATTCATAAATAGTGTTTTTGTAAGACGTTGAAAAGTTTTCGTCTGGTGATTTGAAATTATTAAAGCCTTCGTTCATTTGTCAATCCACAATATTGCCATCAAGATTTTTTTGCAATTTTTTGATAATTTTATTCATAGAAAAGCATAATTTTATGTGTAATAGAAGGCAACCTAATAACTGGCTGAAAAAAAATTATTTGTTTACAAAATACAAATTTCAAAATAGTTTGTGTAAATATGTACATTTCTTGAGTTTGTTGTGCTAAATCGCAATATTTGTACCAATTGACCCTTTCTTACAGTGGGGAATAAAGAAGGATGTTTGGTTGGTTACGCGTATATTTGACGAATTTTGTTGCATGAGTTTTGAAGTATATTTACTACCTCATTTCTAGAAAATGAACTATTTGCTATGACTTTGAAATAAGGAAACTTTTCTCATACTTTGTTAATTTTCCTATTTTCAAGGAAATTTTTACTAAACTGGAGTAAAATTGTTGAACTAAATTGGAGTAGTTACTTTACTCAAATTTAGGAATGCTATTTTTCTGAGTGTACACATACAGATGCATCCAAATTCTTTCGATTTTTGGCGTGTTTCTGATCGTGACACCCTTCAAATATTCCAGCAAAAACATAACCCGAAAAATTGATTTGTTCGCGATCTGTAATATATACGTACCAATTTAAATCAAGGTACCTTTCAGAAACAAACACACAACTCGAAGAGAGACTGTTTGACCTGAATATGCCGGCAGCGAAAGTAAGGTCAGCATAGGTTAGTTTCACGCATAATTACACTCATAATTCCTGGAGCGGAGTCTTAACTGTGGCCGACGTAGTGCTTGACCAAAGCTTGCTATCCTGTGAACAATATTTTATAATCATGGCTCCTCATCCATACCAACGGCTTCAAACGCTTCGGTGGCAACTGCAGTGCAAATCTTCGAAATCCTCATGGATCGATTTTCTCGGCTTCTGAGACCAAACATTCGTATAAACAGGTCTGTACAGACCTGGTTGTGCCTTTTGAAACATTTCCTTTGTAAACTCGAATAAAACCGAACATAAATATATATGTTGGCCTGATTTTGTGTTAATTGTGTTCAACGTAGCCGCTTCTAGGAGGTCGTTATGGAGGGAATCGTCTCTAACAAGCAAAACAAAAAAATATATACACACATTTATATACAAAAGGTCTACACAGACCTGATTGAACCTCTTACAGTTAATTTAACAGACTTTTTTGTTGAGCGTAAAGTTTCGAAGTTGTGCCTGTCTTGTGCGCCTTTTCAAAAAATATGAAATAATAGCCACAATCAGCTAGTGTTTAATATACAGGGTTTTCCAACAAGAGGTGTTATTTTGGTATTCAAAGAAAAATGCCATTTTTGAGATAAATGATCGGATGTTTATTTCATAATGATGTCGGTTATAATAAAAAACAACATCAGCCAAATGGCCACAACGACCACGCTTACAGGACCATATCCTTTTCATGAAATTTTCCATAACCAAATCGCAAAGTGGCTGCCCTATGTCCTCGATAGCCTCACGAATTCTATCTTTGAGGTCTTGAATCGACGCTGGGCTGTTGGCGTAGACCTTATCTTTCACGTGGCCCAAAGGAAGAAGTCGCAAGGTGTTAAATCACAAGATCTCGTTGGCCAATTGTGATCACCTCTTCGAACCCTATAACGAGTTAAAATGAACTAAAATTTAGGAAAATTGAACATATAGCACTAAAGCAATATTTCCTCATTTCAAGTTAAAACTTTTCCTTGAAAGTAAATATTTACTCAAACTAAGGGAAATTCCAGTAAGTTTTTCCTCAAACCAAGAACATTTTTACTAAATCTAAAATGTTGCTGACATTTTCCTTAATCTAAGTAATTTTTTCGAGACATAACACGGTCCGGAAACTTTTCCCGTAAAAGAGCAATGGTTTCGTTGCTTCTGTGGCACGTAGCGCCGTCTTGTTGAAAGTAAACGTTGTCCAGATCAATACCATCCAACTCCGACCATAAAAAATCATTAATCATATCTCGATAGCGCAATACATTCACCGTAACTGTTGATCCAACCTCATTTTCGAAAAAGTAAGGTCCAATGACCCCGCCGGACCATAAACCGCACCAAACAGTCACACAATGAGGATGAATAGGCTTCTCAACAATAACTCTTGAGTTTACCGAGCCCCAGATGCGACAATTTTGCTTGTTGACGTAGCCACTGAGATGGAAATGGGTCTCATCAGTCAAGATGATTTATTTTTGTAGCGTGTATCGTTTCTATTTGTCAAATGTCAAAGAATAAAAGCTTCAAAAATGACAGCTACCGAGTGATTCAAAATAACACCTCTTGTTGGAAAACCCTGTATAAGCTACATTTTAGTATACACATCTCCCGTTTCTTAAATCAACTCATACTACACATGTTCATAATTAACCATAAATGCGCGTATTCAGCTTCATGTTAATGAAAATTATTCATAATGATTTCTTTTATTTAAAAGAACTAGTCAAACGGAATGCCATGGTAGCGACAGACAGTTGCCAAGTATTATCGGAGTGACCATT
Source organism: Polietes domitor (assembly GCA_947397865.1). Lineage (NCBI taxonomy): Eukaryota > Metazoa > Arthropoda > Insecta > Diptera > Muscidae > Polietes > Polietes domitor. The sequence goes on from OX377618.1 coordinate 29,036,399, forward strand.
TTTATCTGAAGTCACTTTATGAGTGGCGGCAGTACGAAAAGAAATTAATACGGTTTTCGACCTTTTGCACTTAGGATAGGAGCACACAATCATTCCGTTACACTACGGATGATTTGGATAAGTTCATCGGTTCATCTGTGTATTCCTTTGTTCGAAGAGTAATTGTACGTTTCGTTGAAACTATTAAAATGTTTTTTAATCATTTTTGTATGGGTTTCACTCATAAACTAAAGTGCTCCTCGTTGTAATAATAAAAATGAGCAATTGGTCTTTGGGGGACTTTGTTTGTATGTATGTTGCCTGCGAATGTTTTTTTGCTTTACTGGGTGAACATGGAAAATCTTTTAAATGTTTCCAGATAGGTTTTCTGTGTGGAAACACTTTGGTAGTATGTATGTATGTGCACTAATTTGGTGTGATACGTTATGCTTCTGAAGTAGATTGGAGAGATTGGACTAGCATTAAAGCCTACACAGAATGTGCCAACTTTGAGAGAAACATGAGTGTTCTAAGCCAGAAACGGCATATTGTACCCTATTTTCTTTAAATTTGGCAGAACATCTTATAATCCAACTAGAAACACGTATGCAAAAATTGGGTAAGATCGGTTCAGATTTAGATATAGACCCCATACAAATGTCGCTCCCGATTTGACATTTTCCGCTCTAGAAACGACATATTGTACCCGATTTTCTTTAAATTTGGCAGAACATCTTATAATCCAACTAGAAAGACGTATGCAAAAATTGGGTAAGATCGGTTCAGATTTAGATATAGCCCCCATACAAATGTCACTCCCGATTTGACATTTTCCGCTCTAGAAACGGCATATTGTACTCGATTTTCTTTAAATTTGGCAGAACATCTTATAATCCAACTAGAAACACGTATGCAAAAATTGGGTAAGATCGGTTCAGATTTAGATATAGCCCCCATACAAATGTCGCTCCCGATTTGACATTTACCGCTCTAGAAACGACATATTGTACCTGATTTTCTTTAAATTTTGCAGAACATCTTATAATCCAACTAGAAACACGTATGCAAAAATTGGGTAAGATCGGTTCAGATTTAGATATAGCCCCCATACAAATGTCGCTCCCGATTTCACTTTTTCCGCTCTAAAATCCACACATTGTACCCGTTTTTCTTTAAAATTGGCTTAACATCTTATAATCCAACTAGAAACACGTATGCAAAAATTGGGTAAGATCGGTTCAGATTTAGATATAGCCCTCATACAAATGTTGCTCCCGAATGTTTAACCGATTTTGGCCAAACTTTACATATTATATTTCACCAATAAACAGACATGGTGAAAGCGGGTCATATCGTTCCAGTTTTCAATATACCCCCATACAAATGTCCTTTCCGATTTAACATTTTTTGTCAAACACATACATTTACAGGATGCAAAAATCCTTCCCGATTTCACTTTTTTACCGAATTGAATTGCATTGAGAATTATTTGGGTGATGTCCATATGTCCATACTTTGGTATGACTTTGGTATACTACTGTATAATTTGTATTTGTCTGTCGGACAATTGGATCAATTGCCATATTATTTACCATATTCGTTAAATTTGACTAAAGACGAATTTATAGCATATAAATTATATTCATATAATTTTTATGAACTACATAAAATTGCTCCCATGAAATACCTGGGTTTAGTAATCAAAGCGAGGTACATACGCAGGGAGTGGTGTAGGGTATTATATAGTCGGCCCCGCCCGACTTTAGCCTTTCCTTACTTGTTTTAGTTTTTAAGTATGTTAAGTCTAGCATATGTGCAAAATTACATCTTATCTTTTTCGACTTTATGCAATAAAAATGGATATTGGACCAGTGTGCCTTGACAGAAACAATCGTGAAGGGCAAAATACAACCGCAAAAGTATCAGATAATTCTCTGCCGCAAGAGTAGTGATACATGAAGAATTATTGCAGTGCTAACGGGTAATTGGTCAATTGTAAAACATGTCCGAACTCTGCCATAGCTGCAACAACGAAGTGGAATAAGAAAAGGTGGAGCTTCAAGAAAACCACTATACATGGTCCACTGCAAACAATTACTTGACGACATTAACGATATATCGGAAATTAGTATATGCGATCTAATCTTCCGGGCAGGATATAACAGGACTTAGCATCCGATTCCTAAATGTACTACTTGACGGTTCGTGATGGTGAGCTGTCACTTAACCAATAAACGGGGTCATTTCTCCTGACGAGTATTATTTATTTATTATTATTAAGTCTATAGATACAAATATTCTTACAGACTAAAAACATATACACATATACACTTAGATACTACAAATTAAGTATTTAAATACAGGATAATTTTTCTTTCAATAGAGTTTTTGTTTTCTGATAATTCAATAATGTGATAGAATTTATTAAATTGAAAAAACAGGCGGCGCAAAGGATCATTATTGGCATAGTTTGAACGGAAATAATTATAGTGGATCAACTGAAAATATCTAGTTGGTCTTGTCGGAATATTTATCATCATTCTACTCAGAATAAGCTCGGAATGGATGTTGCCCTGGATAACATTCATAAGGAAAGTAATGTTCAACATAGTACGTCGACTCTTCAAAGAAGGCAACTTGATAAGGCCAAGCCTAAATTCATATGAAGGCAGTGTACGGAAGTTCCATCCTCGCCCACGCAGACAAAATAAAATAAAAAATTGCTATGAATAGTATAGGATGGGTCCCATATTACTGAACCATATTCAAGAATGCACCTAACCAAAGAGGTATATAAGTGTTTAGTGACAGAAGGATCGGAAAACTCCTTACTCCAACGTTTCATAAAGCCAAGAGCACCATAAGCTTTGTTTACTACCATAGAAATGTGAGACCTGAAGTTCAAACGTTGATCCAATCGAATTCCAAGATCCAAAAAGGAAACTACAGACTCGAGTTTATGATCACCAAAAAAATAATTAGTTTCTAAATTTCTAGCTCTAGAAAATGACATATGTTTGCATTTCAACATATTTAGTTCCATTAAATTAATTTTTTTACCACTCATGAAAACTATTAAGATCAGACTGTAGAAAACATTGTTCAGTGGGATCTTTAAAGGATCGAAATATTTTTACATCATCAGCATACAATAGAATATTAGAATGACGAACTACAGAGGGAAGATCATTAATAAATATTATAAATAGAATCGGACCAAGATGACTTCCTTGAGGTACACCGGATGATACAACTATATTTCGTGAAAGAGCTTTTCCAAATTTTACTCTTTGAATTCGACCATCTAAATAACATTTTAACCACGATAATAATGTTTTACTAAAGCCCATCATATCTATTTTCATTAGCAGAAGGTTGTGATTTACTTTATCAAAAGCCTTGCAAATGTCTGTATAAATGGAATCAGTATGCATTCGGTTTCTAAAACCATCATTTATAACTGTTGTGAGTTCCAAAACATTCGTTATAGTTGATCGATATTTACGGAATCCATGTTGGCAGGGCGACAACAATGAGGAAACTTGGTGCGATAACATATCAGTAATAATTGTTTCTAATAGCTTCGGAATGGCACTTAATTTTGCAATGCCTCTGTAATTTGATACTTCAATTTTGCTACCAGATTTAAAAAAGGGGGATTATATATGATTCCTTCCATAATGGTGGTAAATATCCAAAACTTATTGATTTATTAAAGATTATTGAAAGAGGGTATGATAAAGTATCAGCACAGTATTTAAGTATGTTATTAGGGATCCCGTCTGGACCAGTATTAAATGTGATATTTAATGCCTTCAAATTTTCCAAAACCGTAAATCTGCTTATAATTGAAACATTTATAGGTGAAGCTACATACATACATAGGTGTGATTCCTAATGTGATGTGTACATTAGAGCGTACCAGGTTACAAGTAAAAAAAAAAGTTCGCCGTACACCTTCGAATATGAAGTATTATTGAAAGGTAGTTTCAAAAAATTTTTTTATTTTTTTATGCCGAACGTAGGGGTCGCGCTTTTACATTTTTCTATATAACTTCTGCATTTATAAACGGATTTTAAAGTGTGATACATCGATGTTTTTGTCTCGACGAGGCCGATTTTTTTTGAAAATCGACATACTTCCTTAGGAAGAGTTTCATGATTTTATGCGAGCTTTAATTTTCTGATATTAGAGTGGTACATTAGGGTAGTAGCAACTGAGATATGATGGGTAAGTACCAGAAGGGGGTGCTTGAGCTCAATGACTTCAAAAACAAAAAAATCGGCAAGTGAGTTGTGCTTCTCGTTCGTTTGTGAGAATTATCTCCTTATAGAGGCCGGGTTTGATGTTGAAAAGTTGCTGCGAAGCCACTTGAAAAGTCTTTTGACATGGTCGAAATCATGATCGTGGTAGTCTGCAGCCAAGTAATAAATGTCGCCATGCCATTTGTAAATAAATTTGCATTCTATTAAATATATATATGTTTTTTTTTCAGAAATATCTATCATATCTCGTATTTATAGACTCCACGAGAGTATTATGTCTTTGTGCATTTGTTTGTAACACCCAAAAGGAAACGTAGACCCATTGTTAATTATACCGATCGTCCTAGAATCATTTTCTGAGTCGATTTAGCAATGTCCGTCTGTCTGTCTGTCCGTCCGTCCGTCCGTCCATCTATTCTTGTAATCACGATACAGGTCGCAATTGTAGACAGAACCAAATGAAACTTTGCACAACGATGTTTTTCGGGATAAGGACGAACGCTATTTAATTTGAAGAAAATCGGTTCAGATTTAGATATAGCCCCCATATGAATTTCACTCCCGATTTGACTCTTTTCACTCTAGATACCACATATTACAACAGATTTTCTTTAAAATTGGCAAAACATCTTATATTGTAACTAGAAACACCTGTGGTAAAAATGTGTTAGATCGGTTCAGATTTATATATAGCTCCCATACAAATTTCGCTCCCGATATGACTTTTTCCGCTCTAGAAACAACATATTGTATCAGATTGTCTTCAGATTTTGGTAAAACGTCTTATATTCCCACTAGAAACTCCCATGGTGAATATCGGACAGATCGGTTCAGATTTATATATAGCTCCCATACAAATTTCGCTCCCGATTTGACTTTTTCCGCTCTAGAAACCACATAATGTTTCAGATTGTCTTCAGATTTGGTAAAACATCTTATATTTCCACTAGAAACACCCATGGTGAATATCGGTCAGATCGGTTCAGATTTATATATAGCTCCCATACAAATTTCGCTCCCGATTTGACTTTTTCCGCTCTAGAAACCACATATTGTATCAGATTGTCTTCAGATTTGGCAAAACATCTTATATTTGAACTAAGAACATCTATGGTGAAAATAGGTCAAATCGGTTCAGATTTAGATATAGCCCCCATACAAATGTCGTTCCCGATTTGACATTTTCCTCTGTAGAAACCACATATTGTACTCGATTTTCTTTAAAATTGGCACAACATCTTATAATCTTACTAGAAACACCTATGCAGAAATTAGGTAAGATCGGTTCAGATTTAGATATAGCCCCCATATAAATGTCGCTCCCGATTTGACTTTTTCCGCTTTAAATGCCACATATTCTAATCGATTTTCTTTAAATTTCGCACAACATCTTATAATCTAACTAGAAACACCTGTGGCTAAAGCGGGCTAGATCGGATCAGATTTAGATATAGCCCCCATACAAATGTCGCTCCCGATTTGACTTTAGCCGCTTTAGAAACCACATATTGTACTCGATTTTCTTTAAATTTCGCACAACATCTTATAATCTAACTAAACAAAACTATGGTGAAAGTGGGTAAGATCGGTTCAGATTTAAATATAGCCCAAATTCAAATGTTGCTCCCATAAGTTTAACCGATTTTGGCCAAACTATACATTTTATATTTCACCTATTTCGTTCCAGGTTTCAATATATCCTCATACAAATGTCCTTTCCGATATAACATTTTTTGTCAAACACATACAAAAAACCTTCCCGTTTTCACTTTTTCACCGAATTGAATTGTATTCGGATTGAAAGTGGAGTGTATCATAGAGTCGGCCCCGCCCGACTTTAGCCTTTCCTTACTGGTTTTTAACGTATCGTATCAATTTTTTTGATTATCGTTGGGCTATTCTGCACACGTTAATACACTGCAAGGCAATTGAACCAATTGATATATTAACAATATTTTTAGAAAGAACGTTATTATATGTAACTAATATTATTTGAAAGATATTTTTTAATATAGGCATATTGTCACGAGCTAATAGAAATTGAAGTTCCGCCAGTCTGAATGGCTTTTGACTCGAAAACCCTCATTCTGTATCTTATTTTTATATTTTAATTAACAGCAGTCATTTTTAGCAGTCTACAAACTCTTCAGCAGTTTGATTGCTGACGCAAAACTGCAGATAAACTGTTGTTATGGCAGAAGACCTGCTTTATTGGCAGAAAAAGTGTCTGCTGATAGGTAGCAAACAATCTATGCAGACATTTTTTCTTAGTGCAGTCTTCTTTGGGGAAAAATCGTGTCGCGTGATGTCTTTGTAAAAGCTTTTAGTTTTAGGTTTTTTAAAATGAAATCTGATTTTTTCTCTAAAAATTTGCCTTGCATGTGGCTACGATGCAAATAACCCCATATATCAGATTTGATTCACATTTAAGCCACTAAGAACCAACAGTTTGAACAAAATTTGCGGCCCTTAATTGGCTAAGATTTTCTAAAATAGCAATTGAAGATGAATACCTCTTCAACGAGCCCTTAAAAATACAAATTGAACTAAAAATGTTGAAGTTATTGTGGATTTTATAAAAAAAATAATCAAAAATTACACAAAAACCGTAAAAATCTGGGTCATAGTGCAAGTTTTTGATACGGTTTGATAAGGCTAGCGCCAGATTTTAATTTTTAGCGGGGACTTTAATTTTAGCGGTATTTAGAGGTTATTTTGAACGCGTCCAGCTCACGAACGAAAAATCATTAAAGCGATATATTTTGGGAGAACTCATAGAACAAGCCAATCTTTTTCATTTTAGTCGGGAACAACGACAACTGTTAATTTTGAAACCACTCTACTATATAGTACACTGTAAAGTCTTTGTTAGTTCAGGAATTTGCAAACAATTTTTCAATTGATGACAATGATTAGATAAAAACCACAACAACGAATCATACTTTAAAAAAAAACTTATAAAAATATACTCGTTATTGTAAAAAAGACTCAATTGAAAAGATAAGAGGTGCAGATAAAACATGTAAGTAAAGGCTAAAGTCGACGAGTCGACTATAGAGAACCCTACATCACACTCTACGCCAATGGAAGTTTGACAATACCAAATCAATAGATTACGTTTTGCTTTTGATTATTGTCTCAGTCTGTATTGGCTGGTATGTTTGTGTGGAGACTACTCATATGTAGGATGAGTTTACTACGGATACAACGATTATTGCTGATTTTATTTAAATTTGATGTCTTGTATGGCTTCTAGGTCAAAATCGGCGCAACCGTTCCTGATTCAGAACCAATTTCCGTCATGGCCTATAAGAAACATTTTTAAGATCTGCATTCACTTGCGACTCGCACATTGCCTACAAACAGTATAGGGAAAACGGAGAAATTGCCTATTGGATTTATTCGTGAGAGTACGCCCTTTGACTGAAAACGATATCTCATTTATTTTGCCAACATGTGGCACAATACTAACTCATGATTATTTGTTCCACAGAATGGTATAGGGTATAAATATAGACTCTTCACCGCCACTGTGCGAATTATCTCATCACAGAAAGCGAAATAAAACAAAACTAAAGTTTTATTGAATTCAATTATCACTCAATTGAATGGCTAATCATCGCATTTTAGGTAATGAAGATGATAAAGATATGAAGATGATTAAATAGTAATTAGAAAGAGCGACAAATCAAATAAGACGCAATTAATTCGGTATTCTAATTAATTTAATGCCACATTAATTGGACAATATATAAAGTGAGATTATATTTATTGGTTATAGTTGTCTGCTTTAGATGTTAGCCGACTATATAAAGGGTTTTGCTCTTGGGTTGGGTGGAGTCCGTCGTATTTTTGTTTGTTATCCATTCACCGATGACAAATCATCATGTTAAGATACACGATTGAGCACTGTGTTGGGTACTGTGTTAGGTACTGCCTCTAATTTGGAAAAAGAAAATAATGGGGAAGCAAGTCCATTCGAAAATCATTTATTTTGGTATTACAATAATGCATTTATCAACGCTAAATGCGGATGTTTTTTTCTAAATGCGGATGTTTTATTTTGATTACATCACTCAAACATTGTTATAATAGGGCTGTTTTTCTTTAAGCCGGGATAACGGATATTTCATAATCTTTAAGAATTGTTTATTTAATACAATGAAATCCTTCTTTGATTTTATGAAACTAAGTTTCACTAATTTAACAATTTTGTTTTATGAAATATGAAATGTTTATGAAAAAATTGTAAGAAACAAAATTCACTAAATTTATGAAAAAGAAAAACTCTCATCAAAATCAAATTCAATTGCTATACAGATACTTATTTGTGTTTCGGTATAAATAATTCCTTATAGACAATGTGGACTGCTTAAAAATTTTAGAGCTTTAAATAGACAATAGCTTGAAGTTTGATAAATATATAAATAAGGTAGCCTCAAAAATTACTTGTATGTTTCGACGAGTTTGTAATACCGGATCTTCAGATCCCTTCAGTGTACGAAAACATGTCGGAATGGCCTTGATGATGCCATATATAGGTTACGGCTTGGAAGTACTCTCAGGTACATGTACAGGTAGCCAGGATCGCTTAAAAGTATCTTTTTTCCGCATTGTTCGTTATAAAGGGGTATTTTTTAGCTATTATCCTTTTGGCAACACTGGTTTAAACAGCTGACGCACGTTTCGTGTTTTGTTTCACTGTCAAACATCTTCAGTTTGGTCTATAATTTAACCATGAATCGTCTTAAAAACGAACAACGCTTGCAAATAATAGAACTTTATTATCAAAATGCGTGCTCTGTTAAGAAAGTTCATCGCGCGCTTCCATTTTATGGTCAGTTTGAACGACCCACTGAAGCGGCTATTCGGGCTATTGTGACTAAATTTCGCACCAAATTTACATTGTTGGACATTAAACCACCAACACGCTTACGTAGAGTGCGAACTGAAGAAAATATCGCAGCTGTATCGGCCAGTGTTAATGATGACCATCAATTATCGATTCGTCGCCGTTCGCAGCAATTGGGCCTCTGTTACTCAAAAACGTGGAAATGCCAAAATTGGACTAAGCGGATGGACCATTTGAGGCGCAGTCAAGGTCAACATTTGCCTGAAATAATCTTCAAACATTAAATTATATGGACCGTACTATCGATTCAAATAAAGATTTCATGCATTTTTCTGAATTTTATGTGTTTTTTTTTGAAAAACTTTCCTATAGCTTTTAAAAAATCACCCTTTACAGGTAGCCAGGATCGCTTAAAAGTAACTTTTTACCGAATTGTTCGCTATATATACAATTCGTTATGTATACAATTGAATTGTTAGGATGTACATTCGAAAACTTTGTTATTCTAAGAATCATATTATTATTTTACAAAATTATAAAATTTAAAAAACCTAGTTTCCAACTTTGAATTTGGAAGTTCATTTAGGACCCATTCTTTGGTGGTACCTCGTTTTCAGCCAATATTAATGCAAAGATCATTTCAAATTCGTGCTATAAGAATATGGAATTACCTAATTCCATATGACAACAGAAATTTTGCATGGACCTGTTGCAAATTCAAACAATTAGTAATTTCACGCTATTAAATAATCAATTTTTTATGTATATAGTTCTTAATGGTCGCTAACAATAACTATAGCTTTTGGTCGTCCATATTCGTGTTTAAATTAGAATTAATTTAGAATTAAGCTCATTAATCTGCATATGTACTGAATTATATAATATGTAAAAACCATTGTGTCACTTATGTTGTTCTATGTAATAAATTTTGGGCCAAGTTTTGGCTTTGGGATTTATAAAATAAATAATAAAAATAAATAATTAAAAATAGCTTTTATGAAATCGCTTCATAAATATTATGAAGGAACATTCTTTCAGTATAACGGAGTCAGATCCCTTTCAGTGAGTGTACAATTATGTCGCGCACAGCTCACTAATTGAAAGAAGCTACTCTTGTCCCTTCTGGCAGGTTTGTGGGAATATTTGTTTGTTTGATTTATTGAAAATTTGGTCACACAAAATACACGGATCTGAGTTATAACAAGTAAAAACGGTGTTAAGTCCGGCCGGAACTTTTTATACCCTCCACGATGGATTGCATTCCACAGAGGTTGTCTGTTTTCGTAGAAGTGCAGTAATATTACAGGAAAATATAATTTTTTTAATATAGCCAAACCAAAACAAATACAAATATTGAAAAATTAATTTTATAAATAAATATAATATTTTAATTATTTCAAACCACGCTTATAAGGCAAGGCTACCAATACGTCAATTCAAAAAATAATTATTCTTCTATTTATATTTTGAAAAATATTTTCAAAGCCATAAATATTGGTAGATAGTGGGTGCTACAGTTGGTTGTATTTCCATTCTATTTGAATTTCAAAAGTACAAATTTTGAAAATCCATTATAAGACGTACATAGTGCAAAATAACCTAAATTCATGATTCAACCAATTTTTGCCGTAAAAGAAAAAGTACGAATTTGGGAAAAAACTTTTTATTTTGCGTGTCTATGCAGTCAGAGGAATGTATACACCGAATTCCATGATTCCAGCTGCGCCCATTTGGTTGGTACCATTTTTACCCCCTTGACGTTTCTACGCAATTAGAATTTTATCATTCTAGTTGTAGTCGTTTAGTTGGTACTATTTTTATCCCTCTGTACCATTGTATCCCTTGAAAGTACTAATTTCGAAAAATTCGTCTATTTTCCGTGTCTTCGCAGTCAGAGGAATGTATACTCCGAATTTCATGACTCTAGCTGCGGTCATTTGATTGGTACTATTTTTATCCCCTTTTTTCATTTTAACCCCAAAAAGTACGAATTTCGAAAAATCAGTTTATTTTCCGTGTCTTCACACTCAGAGGAATGTATACTCCGAATTTCATGACTCTAGCTGCGGTCATTAGATAGGTACTATTTGTATCCCCTTTTTTTCATTTTAACCCCAAAAAGTACGAATTTTGAAAAATCCGTGTAATTTACTTATCTATGCAATCAGAGGAATGTATACACCGAATTTCATTATTCTAGGTACAGCCGTTTGGTTGGTACCATTTATATCCCTCTATTCCTATTTTACCCCTTAAAAGTACGAATTTGGAAAAAATACTTTTATATTATGTATCTACTCAATTAGAGGAATGTTCACACCGAATTTCGTGTTTCTAGGTACAGCCGTTTGGTTGGTACCATTTTTATCCCTCTATTCCTATTTTACCCCATAAAAGTACGAATTTGGAAAAAATACTTTTGTATTACGTATCTACTCAGTTAGAGGAATGCACACACCGTATTTCGAGTTTCTAGCTGTTGTCGTTTAATATGTACCATTTTTATCCCTTTTTTGCCCCATCACTCCCTACAAATAAGAATCACTTTATGGTGCACGTTTTTGCTGTAGGGGGAATGCGCAATGCGCATACCAAATATCAAGCAAATATAAACAGACATATTCAAAAAACATGCTTAAATACGCTAAAATATTAGGGATTATTATGGGTATTTTTAGTCCTTGTGAGGGAAAAATTTTTCCCTTTGGGCCGATTTCGCCCAGTTGCAATCCCATCCGATCTACGACTACAAGACGCATTTATGGAAAATTTGAACGTTCTAGCTCCTTTCGTTTAGATGCTAGCGTGCTTTCAACAGACGGACGGACATGGCTAGATCGTCTTAGAATTTTATGACGATCAAGAATATATATACTTTATAGGGTCGCAGGTCGATATTTCAAGGTGTTACAAACGGAATGACAAAGTTAGTATACCCCCATCCTGGAGGTGGAGGGTATAAAAAGATATTTCCGAATTCTACGGCAACACTCGCAAAGTAGGGATGACTAATATGAAATATTCAAGCTGGAGTAAAACTGTGATTGCATTCATAAAATACAACAGGGACATTTTTGTTTATTGACCAATAGCGTGTAATTGTTTTCTTTGGGTATCATCGGTTAATAAAACACTATTTAGTTTATGATAATATCAAATGACTCTCCAAACCATCAATAAACTTCAAAAGAGGGCACAGAACCAAATGCCAACAAAAATTTGTATCGCTATTTCACAAAAAAAAACAAAACAAATAAACAGAAAATGCGGAACAAAAGAAATGATGTTACTTATGATGTCATCATTATTTGTAGTTTAAAGTTGTGGTCGTACTTTCCTCATACTTTGATAACATTTTTAGCCAGTTCTGTATCTCTGTTCAAAGTATAAATGGTGTTTAGATATTAGGCCTGTTCGATTGGGCTTACTAGCTTAATTTTTGTATGGAATTTACTCGCTTAACAGGAAAGTAGCTTACTACTGTCTTAGCATTGCTGCCAGATTTTTGTTGTTGATTCATTTAAGAAAAACCAATGGGTAACAATGTTGCCACTTTATCAAGTATCTTAATCATAAGCTTGTAAGCCCAATCGAACAGGCCTATTGTATTAGATATGTGCTTGCTCTATGTACTACAAATTCACGAAGTTCATAGTAGAGTCCAAAATATTATGGCTTTATTTTACCAGTGGCATTTTTGCCCTGCCTGTCTTATGAATTTCGACAGAACGTTTCTACTTCCGATATGTTTTCTTTCTCATTTTTCTGTAAATTGTTGGCTGGCGTCTCTTTGTTTAACTAAGCGTCAAATTAGATTTATTTTATTTATTTTGAATGAAATTATCATGTGGAATTGTTGTAGAAAAATGCTAAAAGAAAGTAACGATTGATTGTTCCACCGAAAGAATTCGAAGAAAAATTCCTGTCGGAATGTTCGTAAAATACACTCAGAAAAAAAGATTCGTCAATGATGCCAAATTGACAAGCAAATTTCCCCAGTTTCCTAGCCCACTGAAATATTGAGTTTTTAAATATTAGGGCTGTTTTTCTTTAAGCCGGGATAACAAGCTGCGATAACAAAAACTTTAATAAAAATTTAATTTTTCGTTCAAAATAAAAAATTATTTTTTCACATTGTCGCCAACTACAATATAAATATATGATCAAAAGAAATTTTCAAAAAAATATTTTGTGTCGACTTTATTGGACTTAGCCTCGATATCCATCATTTTGACTTACACTGGATAATTATCCAGGCTAAGTCACACATTTTTAACACAAAATTATTTTTTCAAAATTTGTTTTCACACACACATTGATATTGCTTTTGGCGACAATTTTAAAAAAGAATTTTTTATTTTGATTGAAATTTTAACATTTTATTTATATTTTTGTTATCGCAGCTTAGTTATCCAGTCTTAAAGAAAAACAGCCATATTACATAGCTTTTAGGATGATTCTTGCGTTACATTACAATGCCTTACAAGTAAATGTTGTTCTTGCTATATTAGGATTGATATAAACGATGATATAATTTCCGCAAATGAACTCCGATTGTTATAAAATTTAGCATGAGGATAAAGGAAATTTACTCATCTCTCTATATACGTACCTACTTCTTAGAAGATAAGGAGAAGAAAATGAGTAAATTGTGTTTTGGAACTAAAAATTCGGACTTTTGTATCCTATCTTCCAAGGGTGCAATTTCGTGCAGGCAAAAGTCACCCTACAAAGGCGGGAATCCCTTTAACCTTTATAAATACGTATACATTTCGTTAAAGACTTTTGAAGGAAAAAAGTTGTGTTGGTCCAAAGTCAAACATTTTTTCAAAAAGGATCTTTTTTTAATAAAGGGTGATTTTTTAAAAGCTATAGTAAAGTTTTTCAAAAAAAAAAACACATAAAATTCAGAAAAATGCATGAAATATTTATTTGAATCGTCCTTGTTGACCTTGACTGCGCCTCAAATGGTCCATCCGCTTAGTCCAATTTTGGCATTTCCACGTTTTTGAGTAACAGACGCCCAATTGCTGCGAACGGCGACGAATCGATAATTGATGGTCATCATTAACACTGGCCGATACAGCTGCGATATTTTCTTCAGTTCGCACTCTACGTAAGCGTGTTGGTGGTTTAATGTCCAACAATGTAAATTTGATGCGAAATTTAGTCACAATAGCCCGAATAGCCGCTTCAGTGGGTCGATTAAACTGACCATAAAATGGAAGCGCGCAATGAACTATCTTAACAGAGCACGCATTTTGATAATAAAATTCAATAATTTGCAAGCGTTGTTCGTTTGTAAGACGATTCATGGTTAAATTATAGACCAAACTGAAGATGTTTGACAGTGAAACAAAACACGAAACGTGCGTCAGCTGTTTAAACCAGGGTTGCCAAAAAGATAATAGCTAAAAAATCACCCTTTATTTATTACAAATAAACTATATTTGGTACAAACATAGTTTTGGCATCATAATAAAGCTAAGACACCACAATTTCTAATAAAAAAGATCTGAGTACAAAATCTATTAAAATATGTGAGAAACAGTTCGACAAAGTCAAAAAAAGAAATTATGTTTATTCAGTTCTATTTAAAATGTGTGTGAAACAGTTCGACAATGTCAAAAAATAAATTAAGTTTTTTCAATTTTCAAAATCTGTAATAAAAAAATATGACTTTCCTAATAAAACCATTACGGAATTAATAAGACATGTGAAGAAGAAACGACCTGGAGAACTGAATGAACCAATTTCAAAAATATGCAAACCGATGACATATGTTCCTGGCTTCTCGGAAAGATTCAAAAACTCCAACATTTATAATAAGGACAACGTACAATTAGCATTAAAGAGCAACAACACAATTATTGACCTTTTTAGCAGGACAAAATCAAAAATAAACAAAGAAGAAAAATCAAACGTAGTCTATAAGATAAAATGTAATGGGGACAAGTCCAACGTATGCCAGAAGGTATACGTTGGTACCACAAAGATGAAATTAAAAACTCGACTTTCTGCAAACAAATCTGATCATAAAGCGATTAACAAACCACTGGAACAAAAGACAGCACTAGCAGTCCATTGTACCTTGACGGGGCATAAGCCAAACTTCAACGACGTAGACATTTTGACGCAAGAAAATAATTATCGTAGATGAAATACGCTTGAAATGTTACATATTATAAATGTCCCTACTGACCAGAGAATGAACTACAAGACTGACACTGACCACTGTGCACAAATATATCGAAACATTGTTGACAAATATGGACGAAAACAATAGCTTTAGTTGAGAAAGTACTTCGAAACGAAAGAGTTCATTGGTTTTGCTAAAATGTAATTATTGTGATAATTTTTGTTTTGTCTTTTTGTATAATTAATTTTGTTTGTATTTTTAAGTGAATATCCCCGAGGATGATCGTCGATGACGATCGAAATATCGGAAAAGAATAAATAAATAAAACAATTTAAAAAACTAAAACATCAGTTTTTTGATTTGTTCATGACCTCAAGCCGGACTATCCGGAAAAATAAAAAATAAAAAAAAAATAATTTTTTTTCTTTTTGCGTAAAACTATGTTAAAAAACATAAAAACAAAAAAATACAAATTTTAATTTTCTTTAAAATCGAAAAATACGAAAAGTAGTCAACTTTGGATCGATTTCTAAAATATATATTCCGATTTTCCGATTTTTTATGTTAATATCTGAAAATAATCCTTGGGTCCTTGCCTTGGTGTCTTGGGTGTCCCAAGAAGAACGCAATTTTTAAATCTGGCAACATTCGAAGTGTCATTGTTTGACATTTGAACAATTGTTATTGTTTGTTAGTAGAAGGTACGAGGTTAGTAAAAATGGAGCGCTACACGAATGAACAACGCATTCTCATTGTGAAATTGTTTTACCAAAATGGTGAAAGTTTTGCGGCTACAGTTCGCAAATTGCGATCAATTTGGGGTCACAATAATGCTCCAAAAGAGTCAACTGTAAAGAGATTAATGGATAAATTTGCCGAAACTGGGTCTGTTAGTGATGTAAAGACAACAACGCGCCATCGATCAGGTCGATCGACCGAAAATGTCGCAGCTGTACGTGATGATGTCACTCAAACTCCATCCACCTCAATTCGCCACCAAGCTCAGCAAATTGGTGTCTCCAAATCCACTTTGCAGCGAATTTTGACGAAAGATTTGCATCTTCATGCAAACAAAGTTCAATTGACTCAGGAACTGAAGCCAACTGACCATGGACAGCGAAGGGAGTTCGTTAATTGGGTATTGGAGAGACAACATGAAAATGCTGATTTTGCCGATAAAATCATCTTCAGTGACGAGGCCCATTTTCATCATGATGGCTTCGTCGCATTTGGGGTGCGGAAAATCCTCGAGTGATTCACGAGAAGCAAATGCATCCTCAACGTGTCGCTGTGTGGTGTGGTTTTTGGGCTGGAGGAATCATTGGACCTTTTTTTATGAAAATGAGGCAGGTCAAGCGCAAACAGTCAATGGTGTTCGGTATCGTGAAATGATAACCAGTTTTTTCTTGTCTAGAATTGAAGAAATGAATGTGGAGGGCATGTGGTTCCAACAAGACGGCGCCACATGTCATACAGCCAGAGAAACAATTCAATTGCTGCATTAGTCATTTCCCGGCCGTGTTATATCGCGTTTTGGAGATCAGAATTGGCCGTCTAGATCGTGCGATTTAACACCATTAGATTTTTTCTTTGGGGTTTTTTGAAGTCGATGGTTTACGCGAATAAGCCGACGACGACTCAAGCCTTAAAAGACGAAATTGGACGCTGCATTAATGAAATACCGCAGCATTCATGCAAAACGGTCATTGAAAATTTCATTAAAAGATCACGTGCATGCCAGCAAAGCCGCGGCGGCCATCTGCACGATATATTGTTCCATACATAACCTCATTCTGTCTACTTTACGATATAATAAAGTTTCACGATTTTTTCTTAAATATCTGTGTTTTATTTAAAATTAAAAAATTGCGCTCTTCTTGGGACACCTTTTATAATCTTTCTAGTATTTTTTGTTCCTCCCAACATTTCAAGTGACATTTTAAATTAAAATACAAAAATTCATGAAAATAGAAAATGTGTCAATTCTAGCCGCTCTATCTTGTTTGGTTTCTCCGCTAGCGATTTTTTGTTTCGCCGCCGCTAGCGTGTAGCATTGTGTTTGGGATCTAATAATGTACTTATAAACCGAAATTGTCAGAGAGATTTTTTCGAGTGTCGTTGAATGGAACGTGATCACAAGAAGTACATCGGCAAAATCACTACAATAAGAACTGATTGTTAAACACAGTAGCGAAAGTAAACATAGTATCATTGTTTGTTTTTATAAAAATAGATTGGTTTCTTATTCATACGGAAACAGGCTCACACACACACACACTTATTTGTGTATTAGGGTGGCCTTCATTTTTTTTTTTGAGAAATGGATAAAAATGGTCGTGGCGGCTGCGGAAACACAGATGGGTAATGTTGGGTACAGTTGGGTAATGTTTTACATAAATCAATAATCTAACAGATTACGGCACGCCTTAGAGTTAAAGCAGTTTTTAAGCAACTGAGTAAAACTGTGGGGCGGTGTGAGCTTTACTTTGTCAAAGTTGAAAAATACAGGCCACCCTAATAAATGTAGATACATGTTTCTGTATTATACATATATAGCATCTACGTTTGTATGTGCTTATGCACATACATATGTACATAAATAAATGTATGTATGTATGTATGTATGTATGGATTCTGCTTATTATTGGGGAGTTTCCTAGCCCAAAATTGCCTGTCAATGTTTGATTTTCATATTCGTTTTGGCTTCAATATTTGTCTAGAAATTGTTTATCTTTATGTTCAATCCAAGCCTTGGTATTTCTATTTTCTTTTACTCGTCTTCGGCTTTTGGCATATATCACGACGTTGGAGACATGTGTGGGAAATATGTAACAAATTTTATTTACATACATATGTACATATGTATGTATGTACATGAATTTCTGCTGCGAACAAAGCCGTACCAAAAAACAAGCCTCTGAGGGCCAAACATTTGAATTTGATTAACTGTATTAAGTGTATTCTCATAAGCCGCGAACAACGACATTCGGCTAAAAAATAGTGTTGGTATAATACTGCCTAAATGATGAAAGCTACTGACCAGATAGCATCATTTGTTCTTTGAGTAGAAGCGAACTTTGATATTTATTATACCTGGAGGTGGAGCACGATGGGGGTATACTAACTTTGTCATGCCGTTTGTAACACCTTGAAATATCGTCCTGAGACCCTATAAAGTATATATCGAGGATGATTTTTCAAAACGTGCTATTTGCATAATCACAATTTTTCAGGAGGGCAAAAAAACTGTTTCTTTAGTTAATGAAAAGAGTAAGAACTAATCTTTCTTCTACAATATTATTTAAAAATGACACCGAAGTTCTATATATGTTTTTTTTTTGTAATTCCTATTATTTGCGCAGATATAGCAGATAGCACTTTTTACAATTTAAATTTGATAAAATTATATTTTCAAATAAGCAAATAGCACTTTTTGTACAAAAATTCTATATTGTATACTATTGTATGATTTTTATTTAAATTTCACGCTTTTTATTCAAGTTAATTTGGTTTTAATGTAAAACATTATTGGAAAGTAATATAATAACAATATTAATACATATAACCGCTTTATCTTATTTTCCTTTCGAATTTCTGCAAAGTAATGGGCTCGTTTTTTTCTACGGCAAGCGACTACATTGTTGTTGATTTGTTCATTCTCGGAATCTGGATAAAATTATTGTTAACAATTATAATTGTCACGAATTTTAAACAACAAACCTGATATGAGATCGTGCCCAACATCGTCTTCGTCGGATGAATCATAATCAATTGCAATACGTTCTAGGGAATTACAATACACGGCTTTATGCTGCTCACTTTTTGAATAAATATTAATTTCAATCATAACAAATTTCAGTATAATAATAACAAAAAAATATTTTTTTATGCAAATAGCACTTTTTGTATGCACAAATTAACGTATTGCAGATAGCACAATCACAAATTTTGCAAAAAAAAAAATGATTGAAGAAATAATTTTTCACGTTAAAATAAATATGACACATGACAACTAAATCAGCGAACACATCGCCATCAAAAACTCATTTTCGACAAAAGTGCAAATAGCACGTTTTGAAAAATCGCCCTCGATATATTCTTGATCGTCATAAAATTCTAAGACGATCTAGCCATGTCCGTCCGTCTGTTGAAAGCACGCTAGCATCTAAACGAAAGGAGCTAGGACGTCCAAATTTTCCATAAATGCGTCTTGTTGTCGTAGATCGGTTGGGATTGCAACTGGTCGAAATCGGCCCAAAGGGAACAAGTTTTCCCTCACAAGGACTGAAAATACCCATAATAATCCCTAATATTTTACAGTATTTCAGCATATTTTTCAATATGTCTGCTTGTACTTACTTGATATTGAGTATGCGCATTCCCCCTATAACAAAAACGTGCACTATGAAGTGCTTCTTATTTGTAGGGGGTGAAATGGGGCAAAAAAGGGATAAAAATGGTACATATCAAACGACAACAGCCAGAAACACGAAATTCGGTGTGTATATTCCTCTAATTGCAAATTATTGAATTTTATTATCAAAATGCGTGCTCTGTTAAGAAAGTTCATCGCGCGCTTCCATTTTATGGTCAGTTTAATCGACCCACTGAAGCGGCTATTCGGGCTATTGTGACTAAATTTCGCACCAAATTTACATTGTTGGACATCAAACCACCAACACGCTTACGTAGAGTGCGAACTGAAGAAAATATCGCAGCTGTATCGGCCAGTGTTAATGATCAATTATCGCAGCAATTGAGCCTCTGTTACTCAAAAACGTGGAAATGCCAAAATTGGACTAAGAGTATGGACCATTTGAGGCGCAGTCAAGGTCAACATTTGCATTAAGTAATCTTCAAACATTAAATTATATGGACCGTACTATCGATTCAACTAAAGATT
The DNA here is from genome assembly GCA_947397865.1 of Polietes domitor. NCBI lineage: Eukaryota > Metazoa > Arthropoda > Insecta > Diptera > Muscidae > Polietes > Polietes domitor. Next base: position 29,056,538 of record OX377618.1, read on the forward strand.
TCATGAATTTTTCTGAAATGTGTTTTTTTTTGAAAAACTTTCCAATAGCTTTTAAAAAAGCACCCTTTATAAAAGTATTTTTTCCAAATTCGTACTTTTAAGGTGTAAAATGGGAATAGAGGGATAAAAATGGTACCAACCAAACGGCTGTACCTAAAATGCTGTGTATACATTCCTCTTATTGCATAGACACGTAAAATAAAGGGATTTTTTGGGATTGAAATGGAAAAATGGGATAAAAATACTACTTTGGTTGGTACCGTAGCTAGAGTCATGAAATTCGGAGTATACATTCCACAGACTGTGTAGATACGAAAAATAAAAGATTTTTTTCAAAATTTGTACTTTCAAGGGATACAATGGGTACCGAGGGATACAAATAGTACCAACTAAACGAATACAGCTAGAATGATGAAATTCAGTGTGTACATCCCTCTAATAGCGTAGGCACATAAAATAAAGAGATTTTAGATAGTCGTACTCTTGAGGGGGTAAAAATGGAAAAAGGGGAAAAAGTGGTACCAACCAAATGGCCGCAGCTAGAATTATGGAATTCGGTGTATACATTCCTTTGACTACATAGACAAGCAAAATGAAAAGATTATTCATACCTTTTTACTTTTACGGCACAAATTGGTTGAATCATGAAGTTAGGTTATTTTGCATTATGTACGTGGGATAATGGATTTTCAAAATTTGTACTTTTGGAATTAAAATGGAATGGAAATACAACCAACTGTAGCACCCACTATCTACCAATAATTATGGTATTTAAGCTTTTTGAAATTATAAATATAAGAATATTTATATTTTTAATTGACGTATTGGTAGCCTTGCCTTCTAGTCGTGGTTTGAAACAATTAAAATATATTTATTTATAAAATTATTTTTTTATTATTTGTATATATTATGTAGCACCAACTATCTACCAATATTAATTGCATTTAAGCTTTTTTGAAAATATAATTATATGTAAGAATATTTATTTTTTTAATTCACTTGAAGTATTATTTCGATATATATAGTGTAAACGTATTGGTAGCCTTGTCTTATAAGTGTGGCTTGGAATAATAAAAATATTATATTTATTTATAAAATTAATTTTTCAATATTTGTATTTGTTTTGGTTGGTTGGTTACTGCACTTCTACGAAAATCGACGGCCTCTGTGAAATGCAATCCATGGTGGAGGGTCCGGCCAAACTCAACGCCGTTTTTACTTCTTTTTATTTTCATTTCATTTTAATTCGATAAAAAAAATTGTTTGTTGAAAAAGACAATTTTTAACAGCCTGTAAGAAATACAGGGCGAAAATAAAAATCTATGGTTTGCGTCAGGCTCTTCAATATCATGACCTAGCAAAAATTGCATACATTTGCGTTTTGACGAAGAAAGTGCAACGTACTGAATGTTTTTTCGAAAAAAACAGCATAACTTACACACCCCAAACTTATAAGTATTTAAAGTTATTCAAACAAAGACGAACATTCCTATTTTTATCTCATATTATAATAATTCATATTTAGTCCATTAGTTCGACATGTCCCAGTCTTGATATACCAAGTATTCATTGCAATTGGGAAATACACAATTTATTTTTCCCATTGTACATACTTTCATACATAGTATGTATGTATGTGTATATAATCAAATATACCACTCAAATCAAATATTCATATTGTTAATAATCCAAAAAGCAAAAAAACACACTTCAGACAAACAATTCTTCATCTTTATTGCTGCCCGTCGCAATGAACGGCTACGATGTCTTCCTCCATCAAACGCAAAAACCTGTAAATATATTTTATATCATTGTAATAGCCATCCTACCTCTCTTGTGGTGCGGCGATTGCAAAAAGACTATGTCCTTGGTCTTCAAACGTATTCGTTTACAAAATTCCGAAGAACTGAGGCAATCAGGAATACAGTTCACTCCGTCTGTGCAAATCATTAGTATTCTAATGGGATTGGCGGCGTGGTACCTTCATCGGCGTTGGAGAATCCAGATGATGGACTCGCGATGTGATGTCCTTGTGGGCGAATTAACATTCACGGAGAGCAGTGAATTGAGTGGGCTGAAACACAAGCTGAAACATATAATCGACGGACTGATTGAGAAACGCAGTAAGGTCAACATGTTGGAATCACATCGTTGTATTGGCAGGCACACCTGCCCGATGGATGACATAAAGGAAGACTCTCAAGATACGGATAATTCTGGCGATTTTGAGAGCTACGAATAGCAAAATTAATTGTAGACATACGACGTATGAACATACGTTATTAACTATGTACGTATGTATATTTAATCTTTATAATTTATATGATGAAGTTCAAATATACACTGTTTTGTCAAAAAAATAGTAGGATTTTTTGAAGGGTGGCTTTTTTATACGTGTGCGAGATTACATAATTTGAAACTTAACAAGTAAGGAAAGGCTAAAGTCGGGCGGGGCCGACTATATGATGTCCTCCACTTTATACAATTCAATTCGGTAAACTTATAAAAAATACTTCAGAGTGTTTAGAAAAATACATGAATAGTAGTCTAAAAAGCAATTCTCGTTCGTTAGCCGAGACTTTCTTCATAAGTACTTCAAATATTACTCTAAACAATCACTGCGAACGCGCCTACCTAGCCTCCGCAGCAGTCATGGTGAAATAGCTCAACTCTTTATGGTATAAGTAAGATGAAACGTTTGAGAACTATTTCATGTTGTCATTTTTCATATGAGTGTTGCATACTCTGAAGCGAAATTTATTTCAATTATCAAGCATAGTCGTAGTCAGGCTGAATACAAATTTACTTGGTTTATGGAAAACTTAGTCAGGCTGAGTACAAATTTACTTGAATTAAGGAAAAAAATTCCGAAAATTTTCCTCAGATTGAGTATAAATTTACTTGGCATGACTACAAATTTACTTAGTTTGAGTAACAATTTACTTCGATTGAGGAAAAAAAATCGGAATATTTTCCTCAGTTTGAGTATAAATTTACTTGATTTGAGTAAAATTTCTTAAAAATTTTCCTCAGATTAAGTAAAGATTTACTTGATTTGAAGAAAAATGTTCCTCAGTTTGAGTAAATTTTACTTGCTTTGAGGAAAAGTTGAACTGGAATCAAGTTCAAAGCATGTCTTATTTTCAAGGAAAAGTTTGTACTTGATGTGGGAAATTTTTGCCCTAGCGCTATACGAAGTTAAATTTTCCTCAGTTTTAGTACATATTTACTTAATCCGTGGCATACTTTTTTCTGAGTTTAGACCGATGTGACCTGACCTGAAAGCCAAGCCGGTAGCGAAATTTGTATGGGAGCTATATATATATATATAAATCTGCCAATTGTGTTGTGCCAAATTTAAAGAAAATCGGGTACGATATGCGGTTTCTAGAGCGGAAAAAGTCAAATCGGGAGCGATATTTGTAAATCTGATCCGATTTGCTTCAAATTAAATAGCGTTCGTCCTTGATGCACAAAACTTACTTGTGCCAATACAATAATTACAATAATTGCGACCTGTAATTTGATTACAACAGACAGATGGACAGACAGACAGACATTGCTAAATCTACTCAGAAAGTGATTATAAGCCGATCTGTAGAATAAACGATGGGTCCAACTCGTTTCCTGCTGGGTATTACAAACAAATGCACAAAGACAGAATACCCTAGTAGAGGGTATACAAATTAGTTTATTATATATTTATGGCAATAGTGTTTAAATATAATTTGAGGCGGCGCACAGTGTATTTATTATCAGCGGCAAAAACTCCCAAATTTCATGCGCCCAAATCTCGGCTTTACTGATTGAATTTTGCAATGAGCATTCCTAATAAGCATATTCTAAAAGATTTGGCCAATATTGTGGTTACTTTTAGTTCAGAAATGCTAGAATAGTTGAAAATTTCATCATATAGAGTTTATTTTATTGGGATGTATCTCGGAAAACATATGTATCGTATTGAAATTTCGTTTAGTTCGTAGAAAATAGGAGCTCTTCAGGTGTTCCTTTGCGTTTAAAAAAGTGTAATTACGTTTTTGCCTTCCTTTTCAGAAAGTGGTAGGTTGTATTTATTTGCCTCGGCATTTACAAATATTGTTAAACTATTGTCTTATTGTTTCATTTTAAAAACAATATTCTGCTTATAACTGCCAATATCGATGTAATTACTGAAATGGTAAAACCTTATAAGCCAAAAATAAAGCAATACGTCCTCCGTTGTTCTCTGTTAAAGTATTTTAGAAAATTTATTTAAATCATACTTTAGGGATGTAAGGTTTTATGGCATGTGAGCGCATGTAAATATTGGACCTATATTCACCTTAAGTTATTTAAAAAGTAATAATAGCCGTTTGTCATCGATTAAAAAATAAAATAATTTTTATCAAAAAATGTCAAAAACAGTAAAAAAACTATTTTTTTGGCTTTGGGCGTGGTACTGAAAATTTGCATTTAATTATGGACTCAAATGAAATCACTGGTAATGATTTGTATTAACATATATATTAAAATAAGAAATTTATGACGTTATTTCATTATACCCTCCGCCTCCAGGATGGGGGTATACTAACTTTGTCATTCCGTTTGTAACACCTTGAAATATCGACATGAGACCCTATAAAGTATATATATTCTTGATCGTCATAAAATTCTAAGACGATCTAGCCATGTCCGTCCGTCCGTCCGTCTGTTGAAAGCACGCTAGCATCTAAACGAAAGGAGCCATAATAATCCCTAATATTTTAGCGAATTTAAGCATGTTTTCTCAATATTTCTGTTTATATTTGCTTGATATTTGATATTTGGTATGCGCATTCTCCTTAAAACGTGCACCATAAAGTGATTCTTATTTGTAGGGGGTGAAATGGGGCAAAAAAGGGATAAAAATGGTACATATTAAACGATAACAGCTAGATACACGAAATTCGGTGTATACATTCCTCTAATTGAGTAGATACATAATATAAAAGTATTTTTTCCAAATTCGTACTTTTAAGGGATAAAATGGGAATAGAGGGATAAAAATGGTACCAACCAAACTGCAGCACCTAGAGTCATGAAATTCGGTGTATACATTCCTCTAATTGCGTAGACACGTGAAATATACGGATTTTTCGAAATTTTTACCTTTTGGGGTTAAAATGAAAAAAAGGGGATAAAAATAGTACCAACCAAATGACCGCAGCTAGAGTCATGAAATTCGGAGTATACATTCCCCTGACTGTGTAGACACGGAAAATAAACAAATTTTTCGAAATTCGTACTTTTTGGGGTCAACATAGAAAAAGGGGATAAAAATAGTACCAACCAAATGACCGCAGCTAGAGTCATGAAATTCGGAGTATGCATTCCTCTGACTGTGTAGACACGGAAAATAAACAAATTTTTCGAAATTCGTACTTTTTGGGGTCAACATAGAAAAAGGGGATAAAAATAGTACCAACCAAATGACCGCAGCTAGAGTCATGAAATTCGGAGTATGCATTCCTTTGACTACGTAGACATGAAATATAAAAGGTTTTTTCCAAATTCGTACTTTCAAGGGATACAATGGGTACGGAGGGATAAAAATGGTACCAACCAAACGGCAACACCTAGAATAATGAAATTCGGTATATACATTCCTCTGATTGCGTAGACACTTAAAATAAACAGATTTTTCGAAATTCGTACTTTTTGGGATTAAAATGAAAAAAGGGGATAAAAATAGTACCAATCAAATGACCGCATGAATAGTACCAATCAAATGACCTAGAGTCATGAAATTCGAAGTATACAATCCTCTGACTGTGTAGACACGGAATATAGACGAATTTTTCGAAATTCGTACTTTCAAAGGATACAATGGTACAGAGGGATAAAAATAGTACCAACTAAACGACTACAGATAGAATGATGAAATTCTAATTGCGTAGAAACGTCAAGGGGGTAAAAATGGTACCAACCAAATGGGCGCAGCTGGAATCATGGAATTCGGTGTATACATTCCTCTGACTGCATAAACACGCAAAATAAAAAGTTTTTTTTTTCAAAATTCGTACTTTTTCTTTTACGGCAAAAATTGGTTGAATCATGAAGTTAGGTTATTTTGCACTATGTACGTCTGATAATGGATTTTCAAAATTTGTATTTTTGGAATTAAAATAGAATGGAAATACAACCAACTGTAGCACCCACTATCTACCAATATTTATGGTATTTAAGGTTTTTGAAAATATAAATATAAGAATAATTATTTTTTAAATTGACGTATTGGTAGCCTTGCCTTATAAGCGTGGTTCGAAATAATAAATATTTTATATTTATTTATAAAATTATTTTTTCAATATTTGTATTTGTTTTGGTTTGGCTATATTACAAAAAATTTATATTTTCCTGTAATATTACTGCACTTCTACGAAAACCGACAACCTCTGTGGAATGCAATCCATGGTGGAGGGTATATAAAGTTCGGCCCGGCCGAACTTAACGTCGTTTTTACTTGTTTTAACTTACATGGGAGGTAGGCGTGGTTGTGGGCGTATTTAAACAGAAAATTGTTTTTGATCTAATTTGAGGATATAAGGGATGAGTGCGAAATTTCAAGGTCATAGCTCTATTAATTCTAATTTTTGCCGCATCTTCTATGAAAATATTCCACTGTGCGGCGCCCTTCTTTAAGACATTTCTTTAAACTCCTGCGGCCTTGTTTGACCTTGGCATTGCCATTATTGCATTATTGTGTAATATTTATCCACTAAAGAGTGGTGTTGCCAAACTAATACGCAGAGTAAAGATTTCTGCGTTATCGGTCAACGGCAAGGTGAACAGCGCCACATCCACCCCGCCCACCAAAACTTACACCGCTGACAACTGTGTGCCTCAGCTATTGAGAATTTAAAGTCCCACATTTTTAGAGCGGCTTCGTTGCTACTACATTTTTTTCTATTAACTACCGAAGTATATGTCTCTCTCTCCTCTTCTTTATGCTACCGAGATCTACAAAATGTCTTGGCAAAACATCGCAAGAAGTTCTCTTCTTGGTTAAATCAGTTGGTGAAAGCTTGTAACAGAACCTCTCGCGTGTGAGTATATTCCCATTGTTGATCTAAGCCTGTGGCCGCCACAAAGAGAGCAAATGCAAATGAAATATGTCTATTTTAGGTTCATAGGCACAATTGTCACAAAGTTCAAAGCGTTGATCGCTGAGAGAAGAGAGAGTAACCTTAATTTATGATGCATGTTTATTTCAGCTACTTAAACGTTTTTGAAAACTACCATCTGGAACAAATCGTTACATATGTACATAAGTATCATTTCAGACATAATGTGACCATTTTACAAGTAGTTAAATGAAATCATGCGATTAATGTTGCCTAGCCTAGCCTAGCCCAGCTAACTGATAATATTGTGATCTCGAATCATAAAAATGTAAATCAATGTGAAAATGAATCGATTTTCTGCTGCTGCTGCTTTCTCGGTACAACGCAACGTCATCGAAGTTGTTGGGCAATAATCGATCAATGACCGGTGGTGGCGTTGCTTGATTGGCTGCGCCACAGCCGCTGCTTGAGGTTTCATTAGTTTGAAAACCTATTTTATGATTTCTGTGGCAATTATGACAGTGAATACTTAGCAGTAACGCTGTCGTCCGCAAGTTCAAATGAAATGAAAATTTATGAAACGACACGCAATTGACACAAATCAACTCTGCTCACAACTCAACATTTTAACGGACAGACTTGACGGACATGCAGTCAGGCGGGCATCATACTTCATGCGAACGCAATATGAAGTTTGTTTGGATTTATTCGAATGGAAACAACTCCACAGCCAACAACAAAATACATATGTAGTTTGTGAGACGTTCAAGTCACGTTCCACTCACTCATTCACGCCGTGTGAAGTGGCTTCTTTTACATCGTCTGCTTGTTTGTCTGCCTGAGAAACATGGAGGATACTGCAAAGCAAAATATTTATACAAATATATAAATGTGTTCATAAATAATCGTTAAGTTTGAAAACAAACTGATAAACTTAAGTTTATTTCATAATTTTAGTTGAGCGAACCGATCCGAACCGAACGAATGAACAATGTGCATCCACGCCATTCCACCATTCACATGTCACACCATTTTGCCAGTGTTGGATGGTGTACAGCGTGGGGTTAGTCTTGTCATGGTGACTTAGATTGTCACCGATTGCATGTCAAATTTCTTTTGAAGTTTAGAAAGTTTAACGATGATTGTCATGAATGCATAATTAAATATTAAATTAACGACTTTAAAGTTATGGTAATGCAATGACTGCATTTCTTAATTATGGCTCAATAGATGTAGTGAAGAAAATCTTGGGGTGAATATGTTTGTACACTATGCCACTGCAAGACTTAACATAAGTCAAAATTACCTAAAATTTGGGAAAACATTCATATATACACAGAAAAAAAAACTAAAATCAAATTTCAATTAAAAAATTCGCAGATTCAATTAAAAAGTTTATTGATTTCGGACCTAAAGAGTGATTTTTTAAGAGCTTGATAACTTTTTTTTTAAAAAAAACGCATAAAATTTGCAAAATCTCATCGGTTCTTTATTTGAAACGTTAGATTGGTCCATGACATTTACTTTTTGAAGATAATTTCATTTAAATGTTGACCGCGGCTGCGTCTTAGGTGGTCCATCCGCTTAGTCCAATTTTGGCATTTCCACGTTTTTGAGTAACAGAGACCCAATTGGTGCGAACGGCGACGAATCGAAAATTGGTGGTCATCATTAACACTGGCCGATACAGCTGCGATATTTTCTTCAGTTCGCACTCTACGTAAGCGTGTTGGTGGTTTAATGTCCAACAATGTAAATTTGGTGCGAAATTTAGTCACAATAGCCGCTTCAGTGGGTCGATTAAACTGACCATAAAATGGAAGCGCGCAATGAACTTTCTTAACAGAGCACGCATTTTGATAATAAAATTCAATAATTTGCAAGCGTTGTTCGTTTGTAAGACGATTCATGATGAAATGTCAAAGCATATTGAGCATCTTTCTCTTTGACACCATGTCTGAAATCCCACGTGATCTGTCAAATACTAATGCATGAAAATCCTAACCTCAAAAAAATCACTCTTTATAAACAAATTTCGCAAATTCAATTAAAAAATTAATTGAAATATTTCGAGAATTTTATTTAAATAATTTAATTGTATTTATTAAAAGTTTGTTTAAATTTTTTTAAAACATTCAATTAAATATTTTAATCGGATCAAATAATACTTTTTGCTGTTTGTTTTTACTTCATGCCGCTCAAAAGCAGAGCGTCTAAGCGCTCTACTTTTTCTCCGCTCTCAACACACTCTCATACACTCACACTACGGACATCTGCCATAATATAAAATTCAATTAAAAAATTTATTCATATAAGTTGTTAAACACAAATTTAATTAAAAAATTAATTGATTCAATTAAGACATTTATTGAAAACCATATTTAATTTCAATGAAATGTTTGCTTGAATATGTTGGCCCAATATTTTTTCTGTGTAAATTAAACAATAATTTTAATTTAGGTAATTTTGTGCACATTAATCTAGATCGTCATACATACCAACATCTTTATTAACTAAACCTTAGTGGAACAGTTCAATATTTCGTCATGCATTTATGGTGGAGTTCACCATAGTGGAACAGTTCGGCTGATGATGAATGCTAAAAACTCTCGATTCCGCAAAATTTGCCAACTGTTTGCCAACTGTTTGCCAGTTAACAATTTTATTAACAACACTTTTTACAATAAATGGGAATTTATTACCACTGAAAGATATTGTGATTGTCTTTTTAATGATACACATATTGCCCCAAGCCAATATTATAAAAAAATAATATAATACAAAAAAAAAATTCGTTTTCGCCGTCAATCTGGAACGCTTTTAAATTATAAACGCTTATTTTTGATCTATTTTTATAATTTAATTAACAGCCGCCATTTTTAGCAGACTGCAAAACTTTAGCAGTGTGAATGCTGATGCAGCTGTTATGGCAGAAAAACTGCTGTAATAGCAGAAATTTGCCGGCTGATAGGCAGCAGACAATAGATGTGTAGTAATTATTTAATATGCTGATATAAGTATGTTTTGCAACTCACAATTTTGATTCATCATAGTTTGATATTGAAATAATGTAATATTCATTTTATAAATAATTTTCCAATATTTGTCATTCGATAAAAACTTTTGTTCAATAAACATTCAAGGATTTGTTCATCAATACTTGTGTATCCACTGCATCTGGCGATCCTGCCAGGAGCTATTTACCAAAATACCTATAATTGCATATCAGTATCCTAAAAAGCGAAATCGTATTAATTACTGATAAAAGACGAATTTGGAACATTTACATTGAAACAGCAATTTATAAATTTGTTGAAGAACCCTCCAGTTTGCCGTAGAGCCATGTTTAACCGTTAACAGTTTACGAAATACGCAAAGGACTAATCGGTGTTCCCAACGTATTCATTTCAAGATCTTCAGATAAGGGAAACGAAAGAAATTCCCAGAATTTTAAGAAGTCAAGAAAGAATTTAACCTTGTACATTGGCAACAACAGAATTAATTCATGCATTAAGCGAGAGAAATTTTCTAATCGGATAAATACAAATTTTCCAACGTCTGGAAGTCAGATTATGTTGATAATTTAACATCTTCCTCGTCAATTAGAATAAGTTATCGTAATTACATTTATTCGAATATATTATCATTTGCAATTTGTTACGGAATTTGATTCCATTTTCCACTATCCTTATTTGATTTGGTTATCGATTGTGAGCTTCTCCCCCAGCATTATGTTACATTCTCCAAAGCGTATAAATATTCGCGCGGAAGAAAATAATGCGCAACTGATTGCTTTAGGAACGGAAAATAGTACAGAAGTTTTTCAGAATTACTATAAATGGCACGATACGAACGATTTCAATTGATAGACTAAAACCGGCATTCGTGGAGCGAGCAGATGCAGAACTAATTAATTCAACGGGAATAGGGAAAAAGAAGGCCACTTTCAATTTACTAAATATAAACTCTTCTGGAGGGGGAGTATTGTAGTAATTATTTAATATGCTGATATAAATATACTTTGCAACTCACAATTTTGATTCATCATAGTTTGATATTGAAATAATGTAATATTCATTTTATAAATAATTTTCCAATAATTGTCATTCGATAAAAACTTTTGTTCAATAAACATTCAAGAATTTGTTCATCAATACTTGTGTATCCACTACAGTTGCTGTTAATAACAGACTTTTTTCTTTAAGTGTAATTCTTAACTGAAGAACAATTTTTGGTCGAATTTTATCCAAACTGAGCTGATTCATTGGGTGCAGTTTCCCTTCCTTTGGTACTTCTTGAATGACAATTAACATCGGATGAGTGTTATTGGGCCACCTAGTACTTTAACTTTTTTCGTCATTTTAAATTTCAGAAACGTTTATCCCTACATGATATACTGTTGCTCTGTTTGAATTGCAATATATGGATGGTGACAACATGTGGTTGCAATAACATGGTTCCACATTCGACTTAGCCCGAGAAAAAATTCAATTTTCTGGTCGTGTAATTTCCTCCCCACTTTTTGATGAACAGAATTGGCCGTCCATATCATGCGGTTTTTAGTCTTCGAATGCTTTCTCTTGTTTGATCCCTTCCGCCCTGAACGGGAAATTTGATATTAACGATATTTTGAACCATCCAGTGTTACGAATTATTATTCCAAATTAAATGGCCTGTCGTTAGTTGGAGTCTATGTAAAATACATTCATTTTGTGGCCGCCCAATATGCAAATAATAAACGTACAATTCATTTGAAATATGTACGCTATCGGCTGTTCCTACTCACAGCTTGTGAAGAGCATCTGCATAATTTGCCCATGTCATGAAATGAGCCATGAAAATTTATGAGTTGCTCACACTTTACACATTCCACACATACATACATACATACACTTATTCGATTACAACGTTCATATCACGTCAGCGGTATGCCTTGAACGAAGAGCATCCACAACACACTGGTATGATGATGAACCGGGTATTATTTGTAGCTAATTTACTGTTCTCCACTGCTGGCCGACGGACTGGCTAACTGGTTGGCTGGCCATCCGCCCAACTCTATCGTACAAACCGTCCGCATATTTAAGTGGGAGAGTTACATTCGCACCTTCGTCATTAAGTGGAAAATCACTAAAGCTGTCAATTATCTTGTACGAGTATATCTTAGAGATAACTCTTGGTGTCTTTCTGTACTGGTTTTTGGCATGTCTATGATAAGCTCTGGCAAAAAGCTTGGTGGGCGGGAGGAAGAAGGACGGAAAAAGTGGCGGTGTTAACGCCTTTTCCAGTTTTCTGAGATTGGTTCGTCGTTTCCACTGAAAGATTTATGATGAATGCATGAATCTGCTGACCAGACGAAGTATTTATAAAGATAACCTTTTGGGGGAATTGCTCACTGTTGCTTCTGGCCTCATAATTTATTGTATTTGATATGGGTGGTGGGGCTTGTTAATTTCACTTGTAAGTAGAGTATTATTGGGAAATTGTATATTTCTTAGAATAGAAAACATAAGTGCATCTTTGTGCCAACAAAAGCTTGAAACTTGGTATTCTGAAAGTATGTTTCCCTCACAAGTACTGAAAATATCTGGCGGCCCAAAGCACTAATCTGGTGTTGTTTTGTTATATCTTTAATAATAATTGCATAAATGCGACAAAACGAGTCCGTAGGCTATCCGCACGTAATTTTTTAACAAAAAAACTCCCTAATAATACGTATGTATCGCACTGTGCATTATCACTTACTGTGGTGGATGTTTATCCACAGTCGGCTGTTAATGAGTTAACAGAGCTATGTTGAGCCATTAACAGAGCTATGTTGTGCCTAAATACCTGAAGAGATGAAGGTTTGCGTCTATTGTGACCAAATGGAAATACTTTAATTGATCGGACTACTACCAAATGAAAGCTAGTAAATTCTATTTTCACTGTGGGTGCAATTCTGAAAAAATCTTCAAAATATCTTTTTTTTGCCAAAAAAGCTCAATAAATTCTGGAGAGGATGATTCCATTGTGCCCAAATGGAAATACTTTAGTCGATGGGACTATTACCAAATGAGGTGTATAAGGACGTACATTTTCTATCTATTTATTTAAAAACAAGTAAAAAGGCGTTAAGTTCGGCCGGGCCGAATCTTATATACCCTCCACCACGGAGTGTATTCCATAGAATAACCGTTAGATTACCGCCTGTCGAATTTACAAAGAAGTGAAGTAAGTTTAAATGTTGACCTTAAAGTACGATTTGGGAGAAATACTCATATTGTGCGTGTCTACGAAGACAGACGAGTATAACCACTGAATTTCATTATTCTAGCTACCAATTTTATTCCGTTTTTAATTGGTACCATTTTTATCCCTTTCGTCCCATTTTCCGCCTAAAAGTACAATTTTCGAACAAATTCATTATGTTTCACGTCTACACAGTCAGCTAAATGCATACACCGAATTTCATAATTTTATCTTCAGCGGTTTGGTTGGTACCATTTTTATCCCCCTTTACCAATTGTATCCCTTAAAAGTACAAATTTCAAAAAATCTTTATATTTTACTTGTCTACTTAATTATAGGAACGTACACACCGAATTTCATGTTTCTAGCTGTTGTCGTATCAAAGGTACAATTTTTATCCCTTTTGTCCCATTTAATCCACTAAATCTTTTTTGTACTTTTTTTGTGATTTCACGTTACTGGAGGAAGGTACGAAACAAATTTCAAGTGTATAAAATTGGAAAATTTCAAAAAACATGCTGAAATACTCTAAATACTAGGGGTAATTTCAGTCCTTGTGAGGGAAAAATTTTTCCCTCTGAGCCGATTTCGCCCACTTTCAATCCCAACCGATCTACAACCATAAGACACATTTAGGCAAAATTTGAACCTCCTAGCTCATTTCGTTCGGCCGCTATATATGATAGTCATGTTAAATCAACATGAAGATCAGTTCGATTCAAACGGATTTCATGTTATATTAAAATTGAAAATATATACATTTTTCTACATGAAAACACGTTGAAACAACATGAAACAGCTATGAAGCAAAATCATAGGGAAAATCACTTTGAATCATAGCTATTCACGTTGATTTTACAATGATTTTTTTCTGTGTGCAGACGCTACAAAAACAGAAGTACTTTTGAAGCTCTTTTAGAAATATACAAAGCTCAGCGATTTTTTGAGAAGTCTGTTTTTTCATATATACATGTCAATGAAGGTCAGAGGATATATTTTGTTCGTAGATTTATGAAATATGAGAATTATCTCTCAGGTTTTTTTAATTACGTACAGCAGAAATACGAACGCTACAAATATTTCCACGCTTAGTAAAAAAGTAGTAATTTTCGTTATAATACATCAACTTTTAATAAAAATAAAAGAGAACAAGTTAACTGCAAGTTTCATAGACCTTTTTTGGGAGATGCCCATATTGGTCCACCCTGTAGTACGTCCTCCCAGAACGACAGTGTTTAATGAGGTCCATGAACCCATTTCTCCTATCCATAATATTATTTGTCCCCGCTGCATTTGGCAACATTATTTCAGTCCTTCGACATTAAGCGGTTTGTTTATTATCTTGGATATTTTGTGGTGGCTCTTCCAATCATTTCTAAATATAACATTTTCTAAACGTCTTAAACGCATTCATGTATTAACCTCTAACGTTTTATTTAAAAATTGCGAACTGCGGCACCCTGTTTCCTAGGTGACCTCTATTTATTTACCACACACACATACATATATCCCTCCGTAAAACAATTGAGGAAAGTTTAATTAAAATTTAAGGCACCATAATTTTCATCGAGTGCGTTTGACGTACTTTGCCTCATATCCGAAACTTTACACGTTGTACATGCCCCTTCCCCAATATGGCTTAAACAAAATCCCATTGTTGATATCGTAACCAAAAATTATATTTGAATGAAGCAACAACATCAAATTCAATCCAATTCAAACCACCGATCCCTCTCGTCAAAGGTTAACCATCAAACGAAACCCACAATCAAATTGGGTACCCGCTGCCGCACCAACGCACGCAAACAACAACAAAAAAATGATGGCGCAAACTTTTTTCCGAACTAAAGAGCAGTTGCTGGTGGTGTGCTGCCGTGAAAACGGAAAGCGTGCCACGGAAACCCACACATTTATTGGCGCCAATTATTTACGGTGGGAAGTTTATAACAGCAACAGCAACAACAATAACAAGAACAGCAAAGTGGGGTCGGAAACACTAAAACTAAATAAAATTATTTGTAATTTTTGATTTACCACAAACAGCATACAAGCGTACGTATGCATTTACGTACTACTAAATATATATATATGTATGTATGTATGTATATTTTATGTACATAGGTTTGTATAAAACCATAACATACATTTACGACAAAACGCGCACATAAAATCCACATTAAATGGATATAAAGGAAATTGAAAATTATAGCGTTTTGCTGGGCCCGACCTACTCCACCCCAGAGGCACGGAAGAGGTGATATGCTGTAGGTGGCCATATCAAATTGATGTTTACACCTAATCGTACATTTGATCACAGGCAAAATTATTGAAATTTTTACTTAAAACGAAAACCGTATGACCTCGTTTTCTTATTTCAAGTAGCGTTTCGGGGGCGTTGAGGTGCAACTGCAGTTTTGTGGTGAAGGGCCTGTTACGCGTTAAACTCTCTAAAGGTCCCACAAGCAAACGATTTCAGATGACAGAACTCGCATGAAATTCCCTACCACTTTCAAAAAAATCTAATGCAAGACTTATTGCAGGCTTTGCACAGAAACAAAGCATACATATCACATTAAAGCGAAAAGTTTTTGTTGACAATGCACAATTCAAACACAATAGGGTTGTTTTACTTTAAGCTGGGAAAACTAATCTGCGATAACAAAAATATAAATAAAATAAAACAAAGTTTGAAACAAGTAAGGAAGGGCTAAAGTCGGGCGGACCGACTATATGATACCCTACGGCGATTTTACTAAAGGGTGGTTAAATTTTAAGGGCCGATGTTGATTTTGAATAAAACACAAATTATTTAGGAAATTGTTGTCATTTATTTTTATTATGATAATATTGGTATGGTTCAATTATGTATGGAACAAAATATCGGCGAAATGGCCGCCGGCGGCACACCTCCATCCGATGGTCCAAATTTTCGATGACGCAGAGGCATAATTGAGATTCTATGCCATTAATGTGCCGAATTATCTATCCTTTAGCTCTTGAATTCTTGCTGGCTTATTGACGTACACCTTTTCTTTCAAATAACCCCAAAGAAAGAAGTCCAATCACATGATCTGGGCGGTCAATTGACATCGCCACCACGCACTGTGGAAAATCGTAGAGTAAGACCAGCCCATAATTAATTTTTAAAAAGTTTCGAATTACACCATGATTTTTTTTATCTAGAAGCTAAGATGTCGAAGTTAATAATTTGAGGAAAATATTTGATGTTTGGTCAATAGTAATAGCCGGAAATAGGGAACGTATTCACATATTTTTACAACAACGATTTATTACTATAAAAATAAAACATATTTCAGAGCATATTTTCAATATAATTCACATTACAATTAAGGAGTTATATACCTTATTGGAAAGGTAATTTGATGTATATTCCGATTTTATAAATAGTGGATCAGGTTTTAGTGAAAATATTTGAAATTTGAGCTCCTGAATGATGAAATGTAGTTTTGGCTGCATTTAATAACTTTGGTGAGGCTTTTAGCTAGGAGCTCTGTTTAGCTATGCGCTCATATTTAAAAATTTTAAAGCTTAATATATAAATAAAATACTATAAAAATATTAGCTGCATATTCGTGCCTAAACAGAAGTTACATTCAATAATCTTAAAAAAGTCAGTTTGCCTGCTTCTGCTATGCGAACATTGCATGACTCATTTGTTGCGATAAATAAGCTTAAAAAAGCTAATATACAAAAACGTTTTCGTGAAGAGTTGGGATTAATTATTGATAAGCCAAGGCAAGGAAGAGGTAACAGCAATGATGGTAATACCGCTAGAAGGCTTTTTTTAATTTTTCGCGATCTGCTGATATAACTGGAGTAGATGAAGAATTAATAAAAAGGTTTCATATCATTCTTCAAGCTTTATCGTCTGATTTAATATTAGACCCTGGAAAGTTTGGCGAATATGCAATGGAAACAGCAAGATTGTATATAAAAAATACAACTGGTATCATATGCCATCATCTGTCCACAAAATATTGATACATGGGGAAAGCATTATAAAACATTTTGCAGTGTTGCCTATTGGTCAGCTGTCCGAAGACGCACAAGAGTCGCGCAATAAAGACTACAAAAATTATCGTTTACATCACTCTCGAAAATGTTCGCGATCAGCCACTAACGAAGATGTTTTCAACAGACTTCTTTACACCTCTGATCCATACGTAACAAGTATAAGAAAACCATCTGCAAAACTTGCAAAAGATTTGGATGAAGATACGCTTAAATTGATGAAGTAACCACAAAATAGCGATTTCTATGAAGAAAATATCTCGGTTAAAGTATTATTTAAATATTTACAGTTGCATTATACCTAACATAATGTTTTTTAAGTTTCTTTTTTATTGTATTATTTACTAATTGTAAGCAATACGAATATGGTAATTTAATTTTATAAGAATTATACCTATTGTTAAAAATGTTATATAATTAATTGGAGAAGTTTATGTTACACACTTTATATTTACTAAAATATGAATTTAAAAAAAAGAAATTATTTATATTAAAGTTTATTTAAATTTAAAGCTATAATTTTGTACCAAATACATGTACAAGTCATCTCTATATGAAAAAAATAAACTTCTTACCTTTATTCTGAAATAAGTTCTG
Source organism: Polietes domitor (assembly GCA_947397865.1). Lineage (NCBI taxonomy): Eukaryota > Metazoa > Arthropoda > Insecta > Diptera > Muscidae > Polietes > Polietes domitor. The sequence continues at coordinate 29,074,480 of OX377618.1, forward strand.
TTTTAATTTGGCTCATATTTTATAAAATAATAGCAAATACATTTAAGATTATTCGTGCAAAATTTCAGAACTCTATCTCTAAGAACAAAAAAGTTACAGATTTTTGATCCGATAAGGACTAAAATTTTCCACTGTGCCACGTGAGATAACAGGCCATTGAACTTGTCGCGCAAAATAGCCATTGTTTCGTTAGCTGTGTGGCATCTGTTAAAACCACATATCGTCCACATCCATATCTTCCACTTCGGGCCATTAAAAGTTCGTTGCTATCACACGATAGCGGAGACCATTCACAGTAACTGCCTGACCGGCCTCATTTTGGAATAAATACGGCCCGATGATGCCGCCAGCCCACACTGGTCCCAAATCCATTTTTTATGGCATAAAGTCGAAAAATAAACATACAGTCTTGTAATTGTGCACATCATACACAAAAAATAAAAATAAAATTGGGCCGATCGGACCACGCCCACTACCACCTCCCATATAAACTCAATATATAACCAACATAATTATCACCCTCTAAACATTATTAGAAATGCAAAATATAGCAGTATACTATAAACTGCAATTTAAATAATTATTTCAAGAAATAAAGTAAAATGTATACATGTGTACAAAAAGGTGAATGTTGTTGTATACCATTTTAAAGGTACTTTCAATACCTTTTAAATAAAATATTGATGGGTCTCGTACACAAAACTAATTCAGAGATATAATCATATATATGTCTATGGCTATTCAAAAATTGTGCAAAATAAAATGACAATTTTTGGAGTTTGCCGTAAAATGCTGACGAGATATTAATTCCACCATAAACTACAACCTCAGACGAACACTTTCACATTTACACTTTGAGTCCAGTTGAGTCATACATATAACTTTTGGTCCACGACATTTATGGATTATGTTCTCTACAAATCACAAAATTACAATACCTATGAATACTTGCAAGACCACAATAATCATAAAATATTAAATATAATTTTTCAACTACTAACTCTTGCCGTCAATTTTCATAATATAGTCACTTTATTATTTTCTTTTTAAGTCTTGATTTTAATTAATTTGTAAAACTGCTTTATATCACCTAATTTTCTCCAGTATTTTTTCTTGATTGCTTGGAGTGTTGCCATAAAGAAAATATATACACATTTATCACTTTCCAATTTTAATTTTATATATAACCACCCTTTATAAACTATATAGTATAATATAAATGCATCTTAATCAAAATGAAGCAATATGGCAAAATTGATGAAAATCTCTTGGATTATAAATATTACTTATACATGTGATGGGCATAGCTGTAGCTGCGCCTAGGGAAAAATATAACGATTTTTTTCATTAAGATTGGATTTAATAAGTTGAACCTTGAGTGCTAGGTAAACAAATCAAATATTGATAATGAGCGATGGCAATATCTTTGCGTAATGCTCCACTTTTGCTGTGTTCCTAACTGAAATATAACGTGATGTAGAAAATAAGTCTAAAATCGTATCTGAGGCCTGTTGGGTCAACATCAAAACAGTGACCTATGGTCCACTTCATCAGTAAGTATTCCTATGTGAAAAAGTTGATCCAGATCCGATGTAATATTTGGTGGGGCTATTGCATTTGAAAACATTGACCCATATGTACCAATTTTCCGGTATATATTCCGAGAGTAGATATAACATGATATGGATAATTTGAGCAAGATCCGATGGCAAATGCAGATTTGACAGCGGTAATAGAATAAATCGGACAGACATTTTTGGGGTCCTATAACAACACTTGGCGGTTGTACCATAGCATGGGCCTATATAGTTCTCATTCCTAGTTGGAATATATCTTGATCTGCAAAATTTGAGCAAGATTCGATGTAGGTTCTACAGCGGTAATAGTACAAACTGGGGGGTTATACAAAAATATGGACCCATATATTTGACTTTCGTAGTAGGTATTATTAGTTGAAATATAACATGATCTGGAAATTTTGACAGACTTCTGATTAAAATATGGGTTCTAGAGGGGTAATAGCAAAAATGGAGAGCCCATTTGTAAGGGGCTCTACATAAGGACCTATATAAATGACTTTCAAATTAGGTATTCTTAGTAGAAACATAACATGATCTGCAAAATTTTATCAAGATCAAATGTGAGATGTGGGTTCTAGAGCTATAATAGTGTAAACTGGGCGCCCCATTTTTATAGGGGCTTTACCAAAACATGAACCTATATAGCTGGCTTTCGAAGTTGGTATTTCTCGTCTAAATGTAACACCGAGTGGGAAATTTGATCAAGTTCCGATGTAAAATGTACATTTTAGAGCAGTAATAGTGTAAATCGGAGGTTCATTTGTATGGGGGGCTACATCAAAACATGGACCATTTTTTACGTTAGATGCTTCTATCTCAAACATATCATGAGCCTGAATATTTTATCAATATCCAGTGTAAAATGATTATTCTAGAACAGTAATAGGGTAAATTGAAGGGATATTTGTAAAAAAAAATTTATTTAAAGTGCTTCCAAGGGTCTGTTAAGTCAGAGAAAAAAAATTGGATTAAATTGCAACATAAACAAAATTACACGGGAAAACATGATTTTTAGTGGTGTTTTCAGGAGCGTTTAGCTCACAGATGGCTTGACCCAGTGACGAACTTTTTTGCAGATCATCATTAAACAATCCAATCTTAATTTTTGGGGGATGACCGCGGCAATTTATTTTCGTGACCCATCCTAATGTCCATATGTATGTACATGGCGAATAACAATCATTTATTAATATGGTGTTCAATTCGATTAGATTAATGTACTATTTTGAAATTGTTTTTTAGTTTCCCTATCAAATACATGTCACGAATCATTTTTTTTTTTTTTTTTTTTTGAAACAAAATTCTATATCTGAGATGAAGTAGATATCTTCGCTGATATCTTCTCTTATTCATAGGTGTTCTTTTAGTTCTGCAACTTTCTCGATATCCCCCCATTTGTATATACCACCATGTAGTTGGAATGGTATATATTTTTTGGGATATATAAAAAGTGTAACATATCGAAGGAGTCACTTAAACCTCTAACCGGAAATTTTTTAAAAATTAAAAATATATGTTCAGATATTTTTTTCTGGGATAATTGGGCTAAAATGAACTCAGAAAAAGAAGAATCAGAAAGTAAGGTGCGACTAGATAGTCACACCTTATCAGAAAAATATAACACATTTAGATCCGGGCCCAGAAATCAGTATTATTTAGATTGGAAACAAAATTTTACGATTTTTCATTTTTTCGGACTTCGTGTACAAAACTGAAAATAAAATCTAAACCAAACGTTATAATGTGTTTGGTACTTATAAAAAAGTGTTACTATGTCTTTTGTTCGAAGGCCCATTATAAGTTTGTTTTTGTTAGAATAAGTAATTATTAAGTAAATTCGAGATTTGCGAAGAGTGCCCTGAGGCACTCTTGCGGGTTAGAGGTTTAAGATATAATATATGTCCGTCCGAGGCCTCATCCGACCGTCCATTTGTCTGGCAGGCTGGTGTAAACGATAACTATAGAAATGATTTGAAGAATTTATTCAATCTTGAACATCTTTTTTTAGACTTTGTCAAATTATATGCGATCCAACGAGAACAAATCTTTCTCCCTGTTAAATGATGATGCAATATTTTCTATATGCTGCTAGTCAAATTGCAATCTTGTATTATCAGCTTTTGCACAACATCAATGTTTTATGGCACAGCAACTGATTTTATTCCATAGTGATTTTATTATTAATAGTGGCTTCATCGGCAGAAGTGGAAGAAAATGTATGTGAGCATTTTTGTCTAATGAATAATTGCATCCAAATTTTCACCAGTTAATTCCATTTTTTGATTTAATTCCATTCAATTTCACAGAAATATACTTTGTTGTCTATTGATCATTGTATCTAGATTTTACTGCAATTCACTCAGTATAGAGCTGTAGGAGATGAAACGGTCGATCATGCTTTCCGAATTTTGTAATTCTATTTGTCTTTCAATTTATTCATAACCAACCATCCATATCTGCCTGTCATCCATTCGGTTATAATTTCTGTTTAAGCTGGGTTTTCGTTTTCTTTTCAGTTGTTGCCCCATTTGCTACTTTTTGTTGGTTCCGCTTTCTTACGTTGCCATCCGCACCCACGTACGAACCCCTTGTCAGCAGATTATTCCACGCGCGCATTGGTATTGTCATTGTTGTCTTTCCAGTTTTTTTTGTGGCTAAAATGTCTTATTTTAAAGTTGTTGTGTTTTTTCCTGTTCTTCTTTTCTATACTCGTATTTCGTTTACTAACAATAAATTTATATTCCTTGAAAAGTCTTCAATATTTCTAATTTTCTCATCTTCTTCATTTGCTTTTCTACTTTTAGGTAATAAATCTTAAACTTCTTGGTTGGTGTCGAGTTGAAACATAGAGTAAGTACAAAATGATGAATGGCACAATAAAGAAAGCGAATTGTGAGTTAACACCCAATGGACCCTAAAGGGAATTGTAGTGAGGGAATTGAGATTTAATTGAATGTTATATGAGAGTGAGGCACACAATGGCAATTGATAATATGAACTGAAACTGAAATCTTAGAGTGACTGATTGTCTTAGTAATGATGCTATTTCAGTATAAAAAGTATTTCGATTTGAGATTAAGTATTCTTGTTCGATTTAAATTCTTGGCCGCTTTCTTAATAGATAATCTTTGCAAGAAATTCCTATATATTTAATTTTTAAGCTTAAAATGCTTTTTCACAATCTTTATATAAAAACGGCAAGCAAGAATTTTTCGGTATCATTTTACGGCGTTTTATAGGCTCAATATATACAAATAATATATCATTGGAAAGCTCTTGCCCCAAAGAAGAGCAGAATTACATTTGGGCACATCTTTAGTTTAATAATTATTAATTTTTGTTATTTCGTGTGTGTTTTCTTGTTTTATTTTATTTTTATACACTCCACGTGAGAATTATGTCTTTGTGCATTTGTTTGTAACACCCAAAAGGAAGGGAGATAGACCCATTGTTAATTATACCGATTGACCCATTGTTAATTATACCGATTGACTTAGAATCACATTCGATGTAGCAATGTCCGTCTGTCCATCTATTGTTGTAATCACGATACAGGTCGCAATTGTAGCCAAAACCAAACGAAACTTTGCACAACGAAGTTTTTCGGGACATGGACGAAAGCTATTTACTTTGAAGAAAATCGGTTCAGATTTAGATATAGCCCCCATACGAATTTCACTTCCGATTTGATTCTTTTCACTCTAGATAGCACATATTTCAACAGATTTTCTTCAAAATTGGCAAAACATCTTATATTTAAACCAGAGCTGTTAAATTTCGATTACGATTAGTAATCAATTACATTACTTTTTAAAAAGAATCGTAATGATTATATAATCCACTATTCAACAATTTCTGATTACTAATTGATTACGATTACAAATAATCAGGATTACTTGCGATTACCGTTAACTTTCGGTTTTAGCTGGCAAAAGAACGAGAACAGAAAAAATCAAAACTGACATATATTGAAAAGTCAAAAGTTTTGACAAACAGACTACTATGACTCTCATACCGATTTCGCGAGAATCAAAAGTAATCACAAAAAATCAAAAGTAATCTAAAATAGTCAAAAGTAATCAAAAGTAATCTTTTTTTAGTCGAACTCATTTTTGATTACTTTTGATTATTTTTCAGTAATCGCAAGTAATCCCGATTATTTTTTGATTACTTGTAATCGTAATCAATTACTAATCGTATAAAACTGAATGTAATCGTATTGTAATCATTACTTCTACTTAAAAAAAATAATCTAATTACTAATGATTACGATTGCTAATCATTACTTAACAGCTCTGATTTAAACTACGAACACCTATGGTGAAAATAAGTCAGATCGGTTCAGATTTAGATATAGGCCCCCCATACGAATTTCACTCCCGATTTGACTCCTTTCACTCTAGATACCACATATTTCAACAGATTTTCTTCAACTAGAAACATCTGTGGTAAAAATATGTTAGATCGGTTCAGATTTATAATTAGCTCCCATAAAAATTTTGCTCCCAATTTGAATTTTTCCGCTCTAGAATGCACATATTTTAACAGATTTTCTTCAAAATTGGCAAAACATTTTATAGTTCAGCTAGAAACACCTGTGTTGAAAATGTGTTAGATCGGTTGAAATTTATATATAGCTCCCATACAAATTTCGCCCACAATTTGAATTTTTCCGCTCTAGAATGCACATATTTTAACAGATTTCCTTCAAAATTGGCAAAACATCTTATATTTAAACTACGAACACCTATGATGAAAAGAAGTCAGATCGGTTCAGATGTATATATAAATCTAATTCAAATTTCGCTCCCGATTTGACTTTTTCTACTCTATAAACCACATATTTTAACAGATCTTCTTCAAATCTTGCAGAATATCTTATATTTCAACTAGAAACACCCATGGTGAAAATGGGTCACATCGGTTTAGATTTACATATAGCTCTCATACAAATTTCGCTCCCGGATTGACGTCCCCCCCTACCAGAAACCGCGTATTTGCAGAGAATTTCTTAAAATTGAACGTAACACGTTATACTTCAACTGGAAGAACTTATTATGAAAGTTAGTTACTTCATTCCATGTTTTGATATAGCCCCGATACAAATATTCTTCTCGATTTGACAAATTTGACCGGGTCATTTTAGCCTGTGATTAGGAAATGTACAAAAAAATTTTCCCGTTTTCACTTTTTTACTGAATTGAATTGTATTCCGATAGAAAGTGGAGTGTATCATATAGTCGGCCCCGCCCGACTTTAGCCTTTCCGTACTTGTTTAACTTAAATATTATTGTTCTCAGCAGGAATTGCAGCTGCTGCAGAAAAGTACTCATGTTGCGACGAATATGCAAATTAATCAACATCTAATTTTTGGCTTTAATATGGCCAAAGTTGTGATCGATTTTAAGGAATCTTTGGAATTAAACCGGTATGTTTGATTCTGAGCCGAACTCGTAAGAACAGTTTTCCCATTTACTGTTCCAAATCGAATTTTGAAACTGTCTGTTTAAAAGTTGTGACAGTCAAGGTTTTGCTGTAATTCAAATTGATCGTTTAGTATGAATTGGTGATGGCTTACTTGCAAGTAATATTTCAGATTGGCGTAATCTGAATTGAATATTTCTGAACATATCCCAAAAAGGAAATATCCATAACATCAATAGTTAATTAATACATTAAGGCTGTTACATCAGCTTGTTAGATAAACATTCCAATTAGAAATGAAATTTTCCTCACTAGGTCTGAAGTCTTAGGCTGAAGTCGCTTATTTGCTCGATTGTAGCACTACTATGTTACCGGATTGTAATTTTTGGGCATTTTGTCGTTATTGTGAATGGTTTTTTTGTAAAAAATAAAAACAAAAATAATAAAAAAATTTTGAACCTTGGAAATAATGCATTATATTATTTATATTACAAAGGTATGTAAAAAATCATTTCTTTCAAATATGCTCGATAACTTTCAGCCAATTGGTTTCACATTATCCCATCAGTGTTGCCACCCAAGCTATTATCATTATACCCTACACCACAGGGTATAATGTCTTTGTGCATTTGTTTGTAACACCCAAAAGGAAACGAGATAGACCCATCGTTTATTATACCGATCGACTTAGAATCACTTTTTGAGTCGATTTAGCGATGTCCGTCCGTCCGGACGAACGCTATTTAATTTGAAGAAAATCGGTTCAGATTTAGATATAGCTCCCATACAAATGTTGCTTCCGATTTTACTTTTTCCGCTCTATAAACCACATATTTCCTCCAATTTGGCAAGACGCCAAATATTTCAACTAGAAACAGCTCTGGTAAATATAGGATATATCGGTTCAGATTTATATATAGCTCCCATACAAATGTCTCCTCCGATTTGACTCTTTCCGCTCTAGAAACCACAAACTTTGACAGATTTTCTAAGGTCTTATAATATTATATTAATATTATATTTCTAAGGTCTTATAATATTAATAGGGATGTATATATCGGGTTTTATTCTAAGAGATTTGTGGTTGCAACACACTTGCCAACGATAACCAATGTGATGAGAGGGAGGTATTTGTAGTCAATCTAACCATGTTATCTTGCATTGATTTATATTGGGCTGCGGACGAATTTATAAAAATGTGAGTGTATTTCATAGAAATTTCATGCGTGTTCTCAAGCTCAAGTTTGGCCATCCGAGAGGATCTGGGTATATGAACCAAATTGAAAATCCTTTTCAGTGAGTGTGAAAAAAGTTTCAGTCGGTTGTAGCGACTTACTTATACGCTCACCCTCAGTATACAAAGTTAAAACGAGTTTAATTTAACCTGTACATGTTTATATTTTGTTGGTAGGTTATGGCAAAGTTGAATTATTTTATTTGAATCGTGTTAAAACTTCAATGAATTGTTACCATTGCTACGAAAAATGCGTTTCGATGCGAAACTCCGAAACTAGGCCCCTGTATTTATATTTGCAGAGGAGCAGCAGTTTCCACTTCTTCCATTCGGAATGTTTGCGAAATTATTTGTTTGTTTGATGTCTTGATTGTGAATCAAAAACTAATGCACATATTTCCAGCAAAATTTTGGGAAAGTGTTTGGTCTATTTTCAATGGGAACATAAACGCCTTTATTGTACCCACACATTCAGTCATTTAATTATATTGGAATTAGGTTATCTTGCATCTTGAATGTGTCATTACACCGAATTGATGGAAAACGACTATTCAAGGTGTCTCTTCTTATAAATAAACAAATAAATTCAAATTAAGTTAGACTTGATGTGGATCAAAACACACACATTCAAACCGAAATCCCTAGGGATAGACTGACAGACTCATCCGTAACAACTGTAATGAGTTTACAACTGTGAACCACACCTCATACCACGCCAGTCAATCAATCACCTGCTTGCTTCCAATGGAGTTGTTGCTGCTGCTGCTGGGTTGGTTTTCTGGAAATACAGCCGACCATTTGAAATAAAACATTAAAAATGTATGTTGACAAAGCCATAAAGAAACACGACCATACGCAAACACAGATACCACAGATCTCCAGATAGATTTGTATCCATTAAATACGCCTTTTATTCGGTTTAAACATATCCACATACCTACCAACCTGCCTGTCTACCACACTTTTCTCTGGAGCTTCGAAGTTTACATTTGCTCAGTGGCACTCATGAAAGTTGCATGGGCACTCCTTGCACATACACAGTGGCAGCGATGTAAGTGCCAATACCGAAACGGAGGATGGACGATGGTGATGAACAGTTACGGATGTAACAAACTGTCATTGAAGCACTGCGTTACGTTCTATTAGTTATGCAGCCATCAAACAACCAATCCCACTGTCAATTCATTGGTTACCCGGAGAGAACCGCCTTTGGAAAGGCACATGAGCCGGCATGATTTGTATAAATTCAAATCGAAATGTTTTCTTTTTGTTGTCAGAACACACAAACCGCAGATTGTGAGAATTTGTTTTTGGGTAAAATTCTTCAAAAACCACCAAGCGAAAGAGAGTTTTCATCCATTTTCCAACAGATCTACAATAATGTCCAATAAGTGTAATTAAAGTATTCATTTTGTAGTATTCCCTAATGTCGTGCGACAAAACTAAAGTCCATTTGTTGTGATATTTATCCATTATTTTTTATAAGTTCTGCATAATTTCGAGATATGGGTTCAATTAAATTGGACAAAATGGCATCATGAATGCTTTTCCATGCGATTTCTGGAAATTATCCTTATTCCTGCAGTCATGGAGTAAAATTTTCCGATCTACGGTTTTCCATAGGACTTCTCAGATCAGATCTGCTATAAACCAATCTTTAATCAATAAACCAATCTTTAATCTTAAATTTTTCCAAAGTGGTAAAATGTGTTCCAAAATTGGAGATTTTTGTTATTAAAATGGTCGACATGCTTTTTTTAAAAAAGGGTATCCTTATCCTTGCAGTCATGGAGTAAAATTTTCCGATCTACTTCTCAGGTGATTCCATTTTCATTAATCCAATCTTTAATCTTAAAATTGTCCAGAAAAAAAAATACCCAAATTCCCAAATTGGGGAAAATTTGTTTCAAAATTGGGGATTTTTTTATTAAAATGGTCGAGATGCTTTTTTATCATTTTTATCTGCTTTGATGAATTTTGAGTATTTTTATTGGACTTCAATTAGTAAAATTATGAAAGATTTGAACTGGAATGAGCAAAACTTGTATTTTTGCAACAATTTTGTTTTAGCGAAAACTTTAATAAGTCTGTCAATTACACCTGGATTTTAAAAACAATGCGGCGTTATTTAAATATATTTACAAAAAAAAAACATTGTCAAAGTTGAAAAATGGCTAAAAATAAAAATAAAAAGTTTGCTGGACACACAGATTTCTTAAACTACATATGTATGTACATATATGTCGATCGAAAGATCCAGGTTTTTTCTTTTCAAATCTGCTAAAATCGGTTGACAACCAGTTAAGTTATAAGTGTTCATGAAAAAACGGTTTTTAGCCGTAACATAAGATTTTTTTCTCTGGCAACTTTCAAATACAGAAAATAAATTATATATATATGTATGTATACATTTTTTAATTTTTATTTTCTTCTATGTTCTTCTTAAATCAATGGCACTTTTTTTTGATGTCTGATAAATTAAAGTTAATTCAAATTTAAGAAGAGATGAACAGATTTTGCGTATTTTTTAAATTCACAGAATGAGAAAAAACCATTTCAAAACAGATTTTCGATAAAAATAGCTTTTCAAGAATGATATGTTGGATTTGTTTTTCTCGTAAATCTGCTGTAATACTTTTGCCTATGAGAACAAGTAAGGAAAGGCTAAAGTCGGGCGGGGCCGACTATATGATACACTCCACTTTCTATCCGAATACAAATCAATTCGGTAAAAAAGAGAAAACGGGAAGGATTTTTGTATGTTTCCTAATCATAGGCTAATAAGACCTGAACCAATTTGTTAAATCGAGAAAATATTTGTATCGGGGCTATATTCAAACATGGAATGAAGTCACCCACATTCACAATAGAATATAACTATCAAGTGTAACGTGTTAAGCTCAATTTAAAGAAATTCGGTGAAAATCCGTGGATTCTGGTGCGGAAAAAGTCAAGCCGGGAGCGAAATTTGTATTGTATAAATTTGTATATATAAATCTGAACCGATCTGACCCATTTTCACCATGGGTGTTTCTGGTTGAGATATAATATATCTTGGAAGATTTGAAGAAGATCTATTAAAAAATGTGGTTTCTAGAGTGAAAAAGGTCTAATCGGGAGTGAAATTCGTATGGGAGCTATATATAAATCTGAACCGATCTGACCCATGTTCGCCGTAGGTATTTCTAGTGGAAATATAAGATAGTTTGCCAAATTTGAAGAAGATCTGTTACAAAATATGGTTTCTAGAGCGGAAAAGTCAAATTGGGAGTGAAATTCATATGGGGGGCCTATATATAAATCTGAACCGATCTAACCCATTTTCATCAAGGGTGTTTTTAGTTGAAATATATGATAGTTTGCCAAATTCGAAGATCTGTTAAACTATGTGGTTCCTAGAGCGAAAAAGGTCAAATCGGGAGTGAAATTTGTATGGGAGCTATATATAAATCTGAACCGATCTAACCCATTTTCATCAAGGGTGTTTCTAGTTGAAATATATGATAGTTTGCCAAATTCGAAGAAGATCTATTAAAAAATGTGGTTTCTAGAGCGAAAAAGGTCAAATCGGGAGTGAAATTCGAATGGGAGCTATATATAAATCTGAACCGATCTGACCCATTTTCACCATGGGCGTTTCTAGTGGAAACATAAGATGTTTTGCCAATTTTGAAGAAAATCTGTTAAAATATATGGTATCTACAGTGAAAAGAGTCAAATCGGGAGTGGAATTCGTATGGGGGCTATATCTAAATCTGATCCGATTTTCTTCAAATTAAATAGCGTTCGTCCTTATCCCGAAAAACTTCGTTGTGCAAAGTTTCATTTGGTTCTGTCTACAATTGCGACCTGTATCGTGATTACAAGAATAGATGGACGGACGGACAGACAGACAGAAGGACATTGCTAAATCGATTCAAAAAGTGATTCTAAGTCGATCGGTATAATTAACAATGGGTCTATCTCTCTTGCTTTTGGGTGTTACAAACAAATGCACAAAGACATAATACTCTCGTGGAGTGTATAAAAATTCAACATTATCTGTCTTTTTTGTATATGAATCGAGCGTCACATTCCGTTAATTCGAAAGATAGGTCAGTTGTCAGTTTCTTAAACGAAAAACCGTCCAACCGTCTATCGTCGATTGGAAAATTAGTATTTGAAGCCTCTATCGTCCTTATTTAATTACCCTCCATACCTTTGCTGACGTTCTGTTACACATACATAAGTTAGCACTTTTCATCACTCACTCAACGTGACACTTGCTGTTTGATTTATTGAATATTTTATGAGTTTGCCGACATAGATTCTGTCTAAAGTTTATTAAGTCGACATGGTGTAAAAGTTAAAGATGTCATTTGTTAAAATCCCATCAAAGATGTGGAGCGCAATTTTGGTCATTCATTTCATTTGTACAAATGTATTTTTAATTAAATTCAAATCACTCAAGACGTGCTGGGATTTCTGTCAGACCGGTTGGTTGGTTGCGTTTCTCAGTGGCAATGTGCCCAAGAAATTGGATTGGAGTGATTTTCTATCCGAACATTATTTATGAGATATAAATACACGATGAAATAAAATTGAAGCATTAAGTCACGCTTCCGCTGCTTTTTTGTGGTCGGGCAACAACGGCAACATCGTCGCTGCGCGTTCTTGAGTCAGATATTTGTGAGGCAGCAACGAATTTAAAACCACTTGATGTGATGTGAGTCTTTGACGTCACCCACTTACGCTCATGGAAAAAAGTCCAAACAAAGGTAATCAAATTGTGGTGTCGGTGAAGTCAGACTCTGCGGCAACAAAACAATGTACGTTTGATTAATGTTTTATTATTTAGTGAAAACAAATGTACACAGCATACTACGATTGTTGTCGTGAGATTTACAATAGTTTGTATTGCTATAACACACAGTGTTCCGACGTTTACTAAAAGTGGCACGGTGAAATATCCTCCGATTCGGTTTATCTACTCACCATATACCACAGCATACCATATATACAGTAAGATGGGTCACGAAAATAAATTGCAGCGGTCACCCCCCCCCCCCCGGAAATGAAGATTGGATTGTTTAATGATGATGGTTTGCAAAATATTTCGTCTCTGGGTCAAGCCATCTGTGAGCTTAACGCTCCTGAAAACACCTCTAAAAATCATGTTTTCCCGTGTAACTTTTTTTATGTTGCATTTTTGTCGTTTTTTTTTCTTAATTAATGACCCTTGGAAGCACTATAAATAAATTTTTTTATTCTTGTCTTAGAATAACTCATTGGTCGTATTATTGGCCGTTTAGATTGATTTTTTGTGGGTTTTGTGAGAGACACACAGACAAACTCACATTTCTTGGTAATATTTTGTAAAAGGTGTTATGAAAAATAAATAGAAGGAATCAATACCTTTCGAATGATGCCTAAATGATGAATATCGGACGGAAAATGACGTCATCAACTTCATGTATGTAAACTAATTTAATATTCTAATTTAAATTTCTAATTCTAACTCTTTTTACAAAAATGAGTGCTGCGACGTCAATTTCTATCCGATGTGCATCATATATTCATCATTCGAAAGGTATTGACTGCAGCTATTTATTTTATAGCAAATACTAACACCAATTACGAATAAGTTTTCAGTTGTCACTATGAAAAAGCGAAAAAAAATTGCTATAAACGTCCAATAATTCGACCAACAAGTTACTCTAAGGCAAGAATCAAAATTTATATTTAAAGAGCTTCCAAGGGTCTATTAATTCAGTAAAAAATTTTGGGCAAAAATTCGACGTAAAAAAATTACACGGGAACAGCATATTTTTTGAGGGTGTTTTCAGGAGCGTTTACCTCACAGACGGCTTGATCTAGGAACGAAATATTTTGCAAATCATCGTTAAACAATCCAAACTTTATTTTTGTGGGGTGACTGGAAATTGTTTTTCCATTTGCAGGGCCCGCGACCCAGCCTAATATACAATTACAATAATCAACAATTATAACCGTCAGTTTGTGTGGAGTTTGGCAAATAATACTGTTGGTGTTTTTGGATATTACTTTCTGACACTTCATGGAACAACTTACAACTCCTTTAATCAATATGTGAATTTCTTCATCGACTGGATATGCAAATTAACGACTTACAACTTCTTGGTCAATTTGTGAATTTCTTCACAGGGTGAATATGAAAACAAGTAAGAAAACGTCAGTCGGCTAAACCGACTTACATATATGTATGTATATACCATCACTCTCAGAGAACATATCTATGGAAATTATAGTAATTTAAATGTTATGCAGGGATGATTGGTGTGGAAGGTACTATAAGTTTCGTGGCATTTGGTCCTAGCTTCCACAGTTATAAAACAATTGCAAAAACATGATCAAATATCAAGACATAGTAGACTCCATGCACCAGTATAGAATTTATGAAGGATTTAGTTTTACCTAGGATATAGACAATTGTGTGGGAGGTACAAGAAGGGGCGTAGCTACACCGTAACTATTTCTTTGGTTTAAAGTGATTATAAAAACATTTTGAAATTTCAAATTTCAAATGATTTTGACTACCCTTATGGAAGTTATATCGGTTTTATTTTAACCAAGGCTTATGCCACTTTGTGTGAGAGGTACCAGAAGGGGGTGTGGCAATATCGCCCATATTCCACACGAATGCAACATATATAAGAGCATTGCCAAATATCTAATTTCATAGTATTCCGATCTTCCTTATAGATGTTATAACAGCTTTAATTTTACGTAGGTTAGGGTGATTTGTGTGGGAGGTACAAGAAGGGGCGTGGCAATGCCCGCCATATTTAGTACGCCTAAAGTGATTATAGAAACTTTATCAAATACCAAAATATAGCCAATTCCGAATATCCGTGTGGAAGTTACATTGGTTTTAATTTATCATACGAATATGGGCTATTTGTGTGGGAGGTACCGGAAGGGGCGTGGCGAATTGCCACGTCTGGCTGGCTGGTGTACACGATAACTCTCGAAAGGAGTTAAGGAATCGATTCAAACTTTGCACATCGTAATATTTTTCTCAAACATAGTTTAAGTTCGAAGATGGGCGAAATTGCCACGCCCCTTCGGGTACCTCCCACACAAAAATGTTAAATTATTCGAATTCGAATATGCAAGTCAGTTGAATTCATCGACTTTTAAAAGTTCAAAGTTCTGTGACATACATTTTTCTTTAAGTGTTTTCGTCTGTTCTCCCCCCCCCCCCCTTTTGTGTTTAGTTATGACGTGCAAATCAAAACTTTGGTTCTATTTATATTTCATTATTACGTCATAATTCAACATTTGCATCAGTGATGGCAATTTCAGGTCAACAATAAATAAAACTTAGTTCTTTTCTCTGCTTCTCTATTCTATTTGAATAAAGCAAGTATCACTCGAGCAGATATCCATACAGTCGTACATGTGTCTAGGCCATATTGATCGATTGGTAATGCACTCGAAACAAGGTTAATTTACGCCAACACAAAAGCAAATTAGTTATCGAAAGGATGATGATGTCTCTGATGATGATTACCACGATTCAAGGAGGTGTGCTTAAAAGCGACATTAAAATAAAATGTGTTACAATGTTATTATGAATTCGATATGTACGAGGGCAGTTCAAAAAGTATATTTGATCTAAAATGAACATTAAAACATTATTTTAGTTTTTTATTTCTCAACATAGCTGGAATACACTCATACAATTACATTTTGTCCTTGTAGTTATTATCAAGGTTTCCAAAAAAAGTATTATTTTTCCATTTGAACAGGGGCTAGATCTGAAGAATATGTTAGAGTCGTAAACAATTCTTAACAAAATGTATACGAAAGATCATTTACGAAATGCTATCAGTGAATTTTTCGATAATTTCAGTTGTTGCTGCATCTTTTGGTCGCCCTGAACAATGTTCATAAGTTGTTCGACCGTGTCCCAACCTGGAAGCCAATAATCCTCAATTGATTTCGATGAGCCGTAATATTGTCTCTTTTTGCGCTTTTCCAGTGAAAAAAGTGGAGTTCACGATCTGATATATTTGTGATAAACTTGATGGATTTTGTACATCAAATCGTGATATGTGGCGTGGTAAAACCCGTCATATTTATTAAGCTTAAAGTGATTATCGAAACATTATCAAATACTAAAATAAAGCTGATTCCGATTATCCTTGTGGAAGTTATATGGGGTTTTAATTTAACATTGGAATATGGGCTATTTGTGTGGGAGGTACCAGAAGGGGCGTGGCAATTTCGCCCATCTTCGAACTTAAACTATGTTTGGGAAAAATATTACCATGTGCAAAGTTTGAATAGATTCTTAACTCCTTTCGAGAGTTATCGTGTGCACCAGCCAGCCAGACGGACAGACGGACGGACGGACATGGCTCAAACACCTTAAAAAGTCGTGAAACGGATTTGTTCCAAACATACTAAGGGTCTTAAGTCACTCCTTCAATGCGTTACACTTTTTTCTGTCCCAAATGATATATACCCTCCTACTCTGTAGGGTGAGGATATACAAATGCATTGTACACTCAGAAAAATAGCATTCTTAAATCTGAGTAAAATCCATACTCCAATTTAGTTTAACAATTTTATTCCAGATTAGGTAAAATTTTCTTACGAGAAGGAAAATTAAATAGATATGAGTACACTTTCCTTATTTCGAAGCTAGAAAAAATAGTACATATACTCAAAATATTGTAGTAAATTTACTTAAAAACATTTTTTGGATCTAGTAAAAACTTCTTACAATTAAGTATATTCATACTTGTGCGGAAGAAAATTTACTAGCGTTTAAGAAAGAAAATAATGCAGAATTTTTTTGTATGGAAAAATTCCAGTTAGGATGTTTTTACTTAAAAATGTGTTTATTACTTCAAAAAAAGTAAATAAATGTAATTAAATTTATGCCATGTTCCTCATACATTCAAGTATAAATGAACTTATAAAAAATACTTCAGATTGTTTAGAAAAATACATGAATAGTAGTCTAAGAAGCAATTCTCGTTCGTTAGCAGAGACTTTCTTCATAAGTACTTCAAATATTACTCTAAACAATCACTGCGAACGCGCCTACCTAGCCTCCGCAGCAGTCATGGTGAAATATCTCTGCTCTTTATGGTATAAGTAAGATGAAACGTTTGAGAACTATACCATGTTGTCATTTTTCATATAAGTGCTGCATACTCTGAAGCGAAAAAAATTATTTCAATTATCAAGTATAGTCGTAGTCAGGCTGAGTACAAATTTACTTGAATTAAGGAAAAAAATTCCGAAGATTTTCCTCAGATTGAGTATAAATTTACTTGGCATGACTACACATTTACTTAGTTTGAGTAACAATTTACTTGGATCGAGGGAAAAAATCGGAATATTTTCCTCAGTTTGAGTATAAATTTACTTGATTTGAGTAAAATTTCTTAAAAATTTTCCTCAGATTAAGTAAAGATTTACTTGATTTGAAGAAAAATCTTCCTCAGTTTGAGTAAATTTTACTTGCTTTGAGGAAAAGTTGAATTGGTATCAAGTTCAAAGCATGTCTTATTTTCAAGGAAAAGTTTGTACTTGATGTGAGAAATTTTTGCCTTAGCGCTATACGAAGTTCATTTTTCCTCAGTTTTAGTACATATTTACTTAATCCGTGGCATAATTTTTTCTGAGTGTATTTCCCCAGTTTCAAAACAGTAACCTGTAACCATAAGCAAGTAAAATATCAATTTATAATTACAATTTTAATCTAGTATCAGGTTTACCGCGCACTCGCTCACCCTATTTTACTGTACTTACTTTCAAGCGATTCATTATTTTCTAGTGTCACCCACTATCACTCAATATGTCTGTAATTATTCCAAAAATGTTTATTCAAATGTCGAACCTGATTCAAATGCGAAGCCGAACGCCATGATTATTATAATCCGGTGTACGGTGTAATTGACACACATTTTCAAAGATTTCAAGTAATTTTCATCATAAATCAAATCGATTGCACTCAATGCAAACCATATACTATGCCTGTGGTGGAAACTAACGGTGGAAGAAGCAGCACTGTTGAAATGTATGCCGATAATTTTGTGATAATAGATTTTTAATGATTTTCCCTCTGCCATAGCAAAGGTATAGACATACATTCATACAAATACCCAGACGACGGGGGCACATTAGGGTGTACCTCAAAAAAAAAAAGTTCGCCGTACACCTTCGAATATGAAGTATTATTGAAAGGTAGTTTCAAAAAAATTTTTTTTTATTTTTTTATGCCGAACGTAGGGGTCGCGCTTTTACATTTTTCTATATAACTTCTGCATTTATAAACGGATTTTAAAGTGTGATACATCGATGTATTTGTCTCGACGAGGCCGATTTTTTTGTCTTTGAAGTCATTGAGCTCAAGCACCCCCTTCTGGTACTTACCCATCATATCTCAGTTGCTACTACCCTAATGTATCACTCTAATATCAGAAAATTAAAGCTCGCATAATATCATGAATCATGCTTGAGCTCAATGACTTCAAAGACAAAAAAATCGGCCTCGTCGAGACAAAAACATCGATGTATCACACTTTAAAATCCGTTTATAAATGCAGAAGTTATATAGAAAAATGTAAAAGCGCGACCCCTACGTTCGGCATAAAAAAAATAAAAAAAAAATTTTTAAACTTCCTTTCAATAATACTTCATATTCGAAGGTGTACGGCGAACTTTTTTTTTTACTTGTAACCTGGTACGCTCTAGGGCACATAGACGACAATGGTTGTATTGTGCATAGTGCCGCAACTGCTGCAATGACTTTGTAATGGCCACTCACACATTGTTGACCGACATGCAACGTTTGACTGATTGTGTAAAAAAAAACAACGTTTGAATGTGCCACCGTAAAAAAATCAATTAAGACCGAACAAAGGTTGTCACGGCCTAAGTAAAGTGAGAGAGATATATAGGTGTAAAGATATGATGCCGCTCTTACCTTTGTAGATGCAACTAGATGCACGAATATTTGATGAATGCATGCACGTTGGCAGAGACAAATGTTAATTGGCTTCAAAAGCGAAGGCACGGTTTTATGAGCAGGTCAGTTAATTGAACAGTGTTGCCAGATCATGGGATGTCATAGGAACACAAAAAGTCTGCCACAAAATATATCTTCGATTTAAATTAAATAGAAAAGATTATTAGAACCCCACTCTACAGAGGTGGAGGGTATATATCATTTGGGACAGAAAAAAAGTGTAACTCATTGAAGGAGTGACTTAAGACCCTAAGTATGTTTGGACCAAATCCGTTTCACGACTTTTTAAGGCGTTTAAGCCATGTCCGTCCGTCCGTCTGTCTGGCTGGTGTACACGATAACTCTCGAAAGGAGTTAAGGAATCGATTCAAACTTTGCACATCGTAATATTTGTCCCAAACATAGTTTAAGTTCGAAGATGGGCGAAATTGCCACGCCCCTTCTGGTACCTCCCACACAAATAGTCCATATTCCAATGTTAAATTAAAACTCATATAACTTCCACAAGGATAATCGGAATCAGCTATATTTTAGTATTTGATAATGTTTCGATAATCACTTTAAGCGTAATAAATATGCCACGCCCCTTCCAGTATCTCCCACACAAATCACGCAAAACTACGTAAAATTAAAATTTATTAAATTATAACTTCTATACTGCTGAAAGGAATACTGTGAAATTTGATATTTAAAAATGTTTTTATAACCACTTTAAACCTAAAAAATATTTACGCTTTGTACCTCCCACACAATTGTCTCTATCCTAGGTAATATTAAATCATTCAGAACTTTTATTCTGGTGCCTGGAATTCACTATGACTTGATATTTGATCATGTATTTACAATTGTTTTATAAATATGGAAGCTGGGATCATGTGGCACGAACCTCCTAGCACCTTCCACACAAATTATCCTGCCCTACGTAAAATTTAATTCCTTAAAACTTCCGTATATATGAGAGAGAGGGTATATAAGGGGTGATTTTTTAAGAGCTTGATAACTTTTTTTAAAAAAAAAACGCATAAAATTTGCAAAATCTCATCGGTTCTTTATTTGAAACGTTAGATTGGTCCATGACATTTACTTTTTGAAGATAATTTCATTTAAATGTTGACCGCGGCTGCGTCTTAGGTGGTCCATTCGGAAAGTCCAATTTTGGGCAACTTTTTCGAGCATTTCGGCCGGAATAGCCCGAATTTCTTCGGAAATGTTGTCTTCCAAAGCTGGAATAGTTGCTGGCTTATTTCTGTAGACTTTAGACTTGACGTAGCCCCACAAAAAATAGTCTAAAGGCGTCAAATCGCATGATCTTGGTGGCCAACTTACCGGTCCATTTCTTGAGATGAATTGTTCTCCGAAGTTTTCCCTCAAAATGGCCATAGAATCGCGAGCTGTGTGGCATGTAGCGCCATCTTGTTGAAACCACATGTCAACCAAGTTCAGTTCTTCCATTTTTGGCAACAAAAAGTTTGTTAGCATCGAACGATAGCGATAGCCATTCACCGTAACGTTGCGTCCAACAGCATCTTTGAAAAAATACTGTCCAATGATTCCACCAGCGTACAAACCACACCAAACAGTGCATTTTTCGGGATGCATGGGCAGTTCTTGAACGGCTTCTGGTTGCTCTTCACTCCAAATGCGGCAATTTTGTTTATTTACGTAGCCATTCAACCAGAAATGAGCCTCATCGCTGAACAAAATTTGTCGAACCGAACATTTCGAACCGAACACTGATTTTGGTAATAAAATTCAATGATTTGCAAGCGTTGCTCGTTAGTAAGTCTATTCATGATGAAATGTCAAAGCATACTGAGCATCTTTCTCTTTGACACCATGTCTGAAATCCCACGTGATCTGTCAAATACTAATGCATGAAAATCCTAACCTCAAAAAAATCACTCTTTACATAAGTCGATTTACCCAACTGAAGCTTACTTACTTGTTTTTTTTTTATTGAAACATAAGTTACATAGGATAGGGTTGTATATCCTCCCTCAGTGCACAGATGAAAGTAGGCATGTTGACTTAGATAGTTGACTTGAAACAAAGACCTAGAATCGTAAAGACTGAGCATGTGGGATATTAAAAAATAATCTATTTCATATTTTCGTCCAAAGTATCATTCTAAAATTGGAATATTCACCAATGAAAATTAAATTTCTCTCACAAATAATCTCTTATCTCGACATTTTTTGATTTTGAAATTTTAACGCAGTAGTGTTTAATTGTATATGTTCTATCTATAGAGTGTGCCATTTAAACTTTTAAATTAGAATTGGCTATACAGAAGTACTGATTATTTTTCAAATTTCTGGTTTTGTCTGAAAGGTTGCACTTTGTCATTTAACAATGGAACACAATATCATGCATATGATTAAAACGAGTGTCTCGGCAGTACCTCATCCGATCAACCAATATTGTATTGGGGCTATATATAAATCTGAACCGATCTTACCCACTTTCACCATAGGTGTTTTCAGTCGGATTATACGATTCTGTGCATGACTTTGGGCAAAACTGGGAGACAAGGGGTCTTTCGATCACGTAGTGCTGTCCGTATATTTGGTTATATTTTTTTCGCGTTGCACTGTGTAACAAAAGCAAACCATTTTGTTCGGTAGAACTGACAATAGGAAAATTAACAAAATATTTATTTAATTTGAAATAATAAAACAACGCAAATAAATATTAAATAAATTTACAATGCTAAATATTATAATTAATAATAAATGCAATATTTGAAGTAGATTAATAAAGCAACAAATTTGTATTTTTAAGCAAAAATGTATAAATTGTTAAAGTTATACAAAATTAAACATTATTTATTTATAAAAGTAATAAAAAAAGTTTCTTTTTTCGAGCCACGATTCTCCCGAGAACTTCTGGATGCAAAGCGGACCTCTGTGACTCCACACTAAAAATTTGCTCCCATTCACTGTACAAGGTGGCGCAGAATGAGCTATATGGTTTAAATGGTTTATAACTATTTTTTAAATATTATTGGGGATATTTTTGCAATTAGCTTTGAACTTTTCGCAAAATTTCAAAAAAAAATGTATAAGCCAATCTTCCTTTCGGAGGATATACCGCACCAAACAGTACACTTAAGTGGGTGTGATTGTCGCTGATGAACTGCTCTTGGATTTTCCGTATCCCAAATCCTGCAGTTTTGCTTGTTGGCATACCCATTTAATACGAAATGGGCTTCATCGCTCATTACCAAATTGTGAATTGTGACCGATGGTTTGAAAAATAAATTTCAATTATTTTTGTACGTTGTTCGATCGTGAAATTATTCATAATTAATTCCCCAAGTTCACAAATTGCTGAAAAAAGAAAGAATAATAATTAAAAAAGTTATAAAGAATTCAAACCAAATAGCTCATTCTGCGCCACCCTGTAAAAATGTTACGGGATAATAACATTTTATCGACTTTTTTGAAAGTTGTTTAAAAGAAGTCTCTCAAAAGCGGGAAAAATGCAAATTTGGACTTTGAGATTCGATTAAATTACGGATCAGTATTTCCATTTTTTTTCTTGACAAAATACTGGAACTGATATGTATATAAAAATATATTTGTCAGGTTAGGTGTAACACAATTTTCAAAAAAAAATATATAATAATAATAAAGAAGTATAAAAGGTAATTCAGATAGACGCGACACAACAGTTGCTAAGACAATAGTGCCGTTCGTTGTTATTTGAACTTTCAATTGTAATTCAAAAGACATCACTTGAAATTCAAAAGACACCAGTTGAAATACAAAAATTCCATTTGAAATTCAAAACTCGTCATTTGCAATTCAAAAGACAACATTTGAAATTCAAAAGACATCAATTGAAATTCAAAAGACATCATTTGAAATTCAAAAGACATCATTTGAAATTCAAAAGACATCATTTGAAATTCAAAAGACATCAATTGAAATTCAAAAGACATCATTTGAAATTCAAAAGACATCAATTGAAATTCAAAAGACATCATTTGAAATTCAAAAGACATCAGTTGAAATTCAAAAGACATCATTTGAAATTCAAAAGACATCATTTGAAACTCAAAAGACATCATTTGAAATTCAAAACTAGTCATTGCAATTCAAAACTCGCCATAAGTAATTCAAAAGACACCATTTGAAATTCAAAAGTTTTCATTTGAAATTCAAAAATTATTCCATTTGCAATTCAAAAAGGGTAAACAAAATTATTTAAGCAAAATATACATTAGGTTGGGTAGCATTTATTTATTTCTGTAAACTTTAATATTCTGCTGTTTAGAAAACAGATTTACGTGTCTCTCACGCAAATCACTATAACCTATTCAAATTTAAAGATTTATAACTTCTATACGGACGATCGAAATACTCTGAAATTTGGTCATTGGTAATGTTTTCATAGACGTTATACCTGCAATATGAGCGATATTGCAAGATCTCTCACATAAATTTGCATAAGCTTTGGTTAAAATAAAACTGATCAGTAACAATTTAATATTGGAAATGGTTTTACAATCACTTTATACCTGTAAAATAGTTATTATTTGTTGTACCTCCCACATAAATAATCCTACCCTAAGTAAAATATATTATAAATTATATGCAGATGCTCTCTGAGCTGGTGAAGGTTATAAACTATATATGAAATTACCGACATTTTATATCATTACAATTTTTAGTTGCTTATCATTTTATTAAATCTGTTTTTAAAACTGCAGAATATCCAAATGTGCAGAAAAAATAAATGCTACCCCACCTAATGTATATTTTTCATAAATAATTTTGTTTACATTTTTGAATTTCAAATGGAGTCTTTTGAATTTCAAATGGAATAATTTTTGAATTTCAAATGAAAACTTTTGAATTTCAAATGGTGTATTTTGAATTACAAATGGCGAGTTTTGAATTTCAAATGACGAGTTTTGAATTTCAAATGGTGTCTTTTGAATTACAAATGACGAGTTTTGAATTACAAATGACGAGTTTTGAATTTCAAATGGTGTCTTTTGAATTTCAAATGACGAGTTTTGAATTTCAAATCATGAGTTTTGAATTTCAAATGGAATTTTTGAATTTCAAATGGTGTCTTTTGAATTACACTTGAAAATGGTGTAGTGTCAAAACGTCTTGCGGTTGTCGTGTAGCCTCTGTCTGAATGGACCTTAATACATTGAAGCAGCAGCGCAAAGTCATCAATACTTTCAAAATACCCATTTACAGTGGTGGTCGCGAGTTTAGCACACTTCACATGTGTTTTTTATAATAGCAAATAATTTGTTCGGATAATGAACTCTGCGCAAAATATTTGTTTTTTAGTGTTGCTTATGGTGTGATCAGTAAGCCCAATAATTTTTTTCGAATTCTTTTGTGCCTTTTCTTCGTACTCTCATGTTTTTGCAAGTAATTCGTAATCTGGGCTGGACACAAATTTAGCACATTTGATAAAAGTTGTTATTTTCTATTTATTTTTGCGTTTAAAGTAATTAATTGGTATGTTTGGGAAATTTTTACTCAAATGGAAGTTATTATTTAACAAAATTTATAATTAGACATTGCTAAAGGAAAATAGTGCATTGAGGCGCAGCGTCAGGTTAATATGCAATTGAGCGACAGTGGAAGTACCGCTGGGGATATTGCAAACATTATAAATTGATCCAGACAGATTGTGTGCAATATACTAAGCCATATTGACACTTATGGGAGCTTCAAAAATATTGCAAAATATCCTACGCCGAGAAAAACAAGCAATATTTTTTTAATTTATAGAACCTGCGTAGCAGATCCATTTAAAAGCTCAACTGTGATTCAGAGAGATTTTTCGGCAAAAATTGACATTAGCATTTCCTCAAGAACCATAAGAAGAAGAACCAATGGAAAAAATTTACTTGGTTGCATTGTTCAACATAAGTCAGACGTATCAAAATATGGCTTACAGTGTGAAATTTAATCTGCTCAGGATCATTTAGAAAAATCCAAGATTTTTGGGAAAATATCGCCTGGATTGGCGGATCGAACATTTGTCGGCGCGGATCTAATAGGAAACAATACGAATTGTGCCCTCCAAACATGCAGCACAACTCAAAGTACAAATTTGAGACGGTAAAGCTTGTTGGCGAAAATCTGATGGTGTGTACTACGTTTTCTGGACACGGCGTTTGTCCGATACACAAAATCGATGCACTGACGGATCAGTATATTTACAAAAATTTACTTGTTGGTACTATGATAACATATTCAGATAAAGACATGCCAATTAAGTGGCGTTTTATACACGACAACCGACCAAAACACACTTAACGCCAGTGAAGAGCTGTTTGAGGCTGAACAAAATAGATTTTTAAAAATGGTGCAGCACAGTCACCGGATCTCAATCCTATTGAGAATCTATGGAATGGACTTTAACAACATATTATAGCAATAAAACCCAAAAATTTGCCCGATTTCTTGAATTAAACTCAAAATTTCTGATATGCTATTCCAATGAAGCGTTTTATGTCTCTAGTGGAGAGTATGTCCAGAAGATGTACAGCTATTACTCAATATAGTGATTATCCAACCAAATATTAAGTTTATAATAAAATGTATTGGTTAGTTCAGTTTTTTTCCGATTTGATTAAAGTTTTTTAAATTTGTGCTAAATTACTGTCCAATCACTTTTCGTATTATTTGTACTTTAGATTGCATAAAACTAAAATGCAGCATAAGAACCGAACAAAAACAACGTTAAATGGTCATCTTATCGTACGTAATATTTTAGAAAAAATACCGGTCAAAAAACATAAAGTTGAAGTGGAAATATTTGCTTTATAAAGTTACATGTGGTGACTGTGCTAAATTCGTGACCACCACTGTAAATGAAGTAACCTTTCGTTTTATTGTGCAAAATATATTTTAATTCTCAGAGTACAATAATTTTCATTGATTTGGCTTTAATTCAACATAATTTGATTATTACCATATAAAAATAATACCTCATCTGAGAGTGTTGAATTAAACGAAAACTGCCCGCATATATATATATATATATATATATAGCTATATGCGTTGTGGACTATATCTATATGTGAGGTTTATCTTCAAAGTGACATAAGTCACAATAGAAAAATGCTGGAAGAATACGCTGTTTATGTTGGTTTTTCCTGGAAATTGCATTCGCGTTGAAATAAATGATTCGTTATTGCGATTAAATAGTACATAGCAACAACGAATTTTATGCTTTATTGGCTTTACAGCGACATCGCAGCATCTGTGAAATCAACAACATATTTGGGGAATACATCGCAAAAAATCTTCACGTATAATTGTGAAAAAGTAAGTAAGCTTCAGTCGGCTAAAACGACTTATATATACCCTCACTCTCAGAAAGAAAGTTTTAAGGAATTAAATTGTACGTAGGGCAGGATAATTTGTGTATAAGGTAATAGGAGGTTCGTGTCACGTGGTCCCAGCTTCCACATTTAAAAACATGATCAAATATCAAATCATAGTGGATTCCAAGCACCAGAATAGAAGTTAGGAAGGATTTAATATTACCTAGGATAGAGACAATTGTGTGGGATGTACAGGAAGGGGCGTGACTAAAGCGTAAATATTTTTTAGGTTTAAAGTGATTATAAAAACATTTTAAAATATCAAATTGCAAATGATTTTGACTACCCGTACGAATGTTATGTCGGTTTTATTATAATCAAAGTTTATAACACTTTGTGTGGGAGGTGCCAGAAGGGGTGTGTTAATTTCGCCCATATTCCATGGAAATATAACCACTAAAAAAGCATTGCTAAATATCAAATTTCACTGTTACCGATCATCAGTATAGACGTTATAACAGCTTTAATTTTACGTAGTTTAGCGTGATTTGTGTATGAGGTATTGGAAGGAGCGTGAAAAAATCCAACATATTTAGTACACTTAAAGCGATTATAAAAATATTATCAAATACCAAAATATAGCTGATTCCGATTATCCGTGTGGATGTTATATGAGTTTTAATTTAACATGGGAATATGGACTATTTGTGTGGGAGGTACCAGATGGGGCGTGGCAATTTCGCCCTTCTTCGAACTTAAACTATGTTTGGGAAAAATATTACCATGTGCAAAGTTTGAATAGATTCTTAACTCCTTTCGAGAGTTATCGTGTACACCAGCCAGCCAGACGAACGGACGGACATGGCTTAAACGCCTTAAAAAGTCGTGAAACGGATTTGGTCCAAACATACTTAGGGTCTTAAGTCACTTCTTCAATGCGTTACACTTTTTTTCTGTCCCAAATGATATATACCCTCCTACTCTGTAGAGTGAGGGTATAAGAAGGATAACCGCCTTTTATAAATCCTTCTCATAGAATTAACAAGAGAATAATCGCTAATGGAAGTACATTTTTATGTTTTTTTTTTTTGAATGTAATTCTTTCGAATTCCAGCTATTTCGATCAAATTATTTATTTTTACGACAGAAATTTTTGTTTGATAATGGCAATGAGAAGAACCACACTCAACTGTATATGTACGTATTTCATTATCCTGTGAGGGAACAAATCATCAGTGGAGCTTCTGTATAGACTGCTTGGTGTTACAAAGCTATATTTTCGCTTTATTCACTCCTCCAGAGAGCATAGGGCTGCTACAATGTTATTCCATTTACATATGTCTATCGTTTTTACTTCTTGCCATGACATATTCGATTCTTCAATTTCTAGTACAATTGTTCGCCGCAATGTGTTTTTTGGCCGTCCAAGTCTTCTGTTGCCTTGCCGGTTCCATTCTAAGGCTTCTCTACATATGCTTCCAAGCGGTTTGCGGAGTGTATGCGCCTAATTCAATGCCATTTCCTTCGTTCGTTTGTTTTCAATGCTGTTATTAGCTGTATACATTTACATTTTCTTGAGATTTTGCATCAATTCTTTTCGATATAACATCGAAAAATATTTTAGGCTAAAATGACTAATGTTATTTTGAAAATTAACCGCTGATATACGGGTCTGGTTCACAGCGTAACGTTAAGTGCCTCAGCGCCACATCATCATCTACCGACAGTCACGGCAAACAAAGCCCAACACAGACATAACGATCGCAAGAACGCTCTTGTCATCATTGATTCATTTCGTATTGTGTTGTGGCTCTACCACACCCTCGTCCGTCCCCACATTCGGGGTTGTGTTATTTCATATTTGTCGTTGCCACTGCACTGTTGGTGTTGTTTTGAATGGGTGTACATTAAACTGGGTAGCGCTGCATGTGAAAACAAGTGGAACTGCTTGGATTGAAGGTATGAAAGCAACAAATGTTCGGAATATTATTATATATTTAGATTTAGAGCAATGACTGCCAATTTGAACAAGATAAATGTCACCATGGCATTTGTAAATATATTTCCGATATATAATATATAGAAGCAAAATGGCTTTGAGCCAAGACAATATCCTAGTTCAAATCGAAATTTTGATTTGTTTTAAAGCTAAAAATTATTTTAATTTATGTTGTAACAGCTAATATCAGAACGAATTTGGAAAAACTATGGATAAATGTAAAAGTTATAGGCATTTCTTCGGTAAGAGTTATTAAGAAATGAAATAAAATAGTGCCACCTTACGATGTTATCGTGCCAGAAAAATATTAAAGTTTGGTGACTGCAAATTAAATGCAGCTGTTTTCTTAATTCCTGTGGTAATTATAATTGACAAATAATTTTTGGTTCATTTAGAATTCCAACAACGATCGATTTATTTAAAAAACTGAATTGTTTACGATCGACCATATGATCGACATCAGCTGATGCTGGCATGTGGAAGATCGACCATATGATCGGCGTCAGCTGATGCACGTATGACATACTGTGACATCCACATGCAGATGGCGTTATTGTTTGTTTTTATGTTTGTAAAAGTTGTGTGTGTGTACTTCGTACGAAGCAGCAATACGTGCTGAAAAAAAAATATTAAAATCAAAATTTGTGTTTCTTTAATAAATTATCTCCTCTAGACTCCGTCTAGGGGAGACCAACAGGGCCACCATACTGGTTGGAACCTGTTCATGGTCCTTCGAAAGCACCCTCGATCTAGAAACTAGTGATAATCTGCAGTGCGCGTTAAGAAGTGACGGCATATCCATCCAAATTAATTAAATAAAATGTCATTACGTGACATGGTTCTTCGAGCCAACTAAATTCCCCGTCACCATACCATTATGGTCACTACGTGAAGCAAGGCTTTACGAGCCAGTGACGGTGACGGTGAATAAAGCAAATATACGTTGCGTCTCTCTACACGACTCTACGAGACATTATTCAGCGTTATAGGAAGAAATAGCCCAAGTCGTCATTGGATTACGCAATCACGGCAGCATCTACCACATAATTATGTATTTGTAACTACAAAAACAATGTACACAACAACAAAGGATTTCAAGCACAACAACTACAATGTAAGCGGCGTCATCATCATTTCGCACTACACCTTTTTCAATTGAAATTCAAAAGACACCAGTTGAAATTCAAAAATTCCATTTGCAATCAAAATATATCACTTGAAATTCAAAAATTCCATTTGAAATTCAAAAAATGTCAATTGAAATTCAAAAGTCGTCATTTGTAATTCAAAAGACATCATTTGAAATTCAAAACTCGTAATTTCATATATAGTTTATAACCTTCACCAGCTCAGAGAGCATCTGCATATAATTTATAAGGAGTTTTGAATTTCAATTGATGCTGGCATGTGGAAGATCGACCATATGATCGACGTCACCTGATGTACGTATAACATACTGTGACATCCACATGCAGATGGCGTTATTGTTTGTTTTTATGTTTGTAAAAGTTGTGTGTGTACTTCGTACGAAGCAGCAATACGTGCTTAAATAAAATATTAAAATCTAAATTTGTGTTTCTTTAATAAATTGTCTCCTCTAGACTCCGTCTAGGGGAGACCAACAGGGCCACCATACTGGTTGGAACCCGTTCATAAATAAACAACAACAAATATTCCCCCAACTTTTATTGCTAAGAACAATTCATTGCATATTAATGAAATGGAACTTGTGATTTCGGTTGTTTCAGGTTCTACTCTGTGATTTGTAGTAGCAATATTGTGAGGAAAAAAACCTGGATCCCAGGTTCGTGAAAAAACTGGAACATGTGATCTGAGAACTCAAAAACCTAAAGTATTTCAGAGAAAATTGTCAATTGTTCTCCACAACA
Organism: Polietes domitor; assembly: GCA_947397865.1. Lineage (NCBI taxonomy): Eukaryota > Metazoa > Arthropoda > Insecta > Diptera > Muscidae > Polietes > Polietes domitor. The sequence continues at coordinate 29,104,917 of OX377618.1, forward strand.
TTCTTTTGAGACCCACCCTAATGTACATGTGTATGTGTTTGTCTTTCTGATTGGACTGATTATGGCAAATTATAACAACATATTTACTTATATCTGATATTTAATTCATCATTCACAACAAAACGTACATACAGTATCTAACCATTGCATTACGACCGATAACGAAATGTCAGTTTGGGTGCTCCTTCGTTTGTCGGAGTTTATAACATAAAGAGTTTGGTTATCGCGGCAAATTCTTCTGACGAAGGCCGTCAGTAATTGATGTAAATAAATGTGCATTCTACAAAACATATATAGCTGCAAAAAGGATTTGCGCCAGAACGATATCCCAATTCAAATGATTTTTTTTTTATTTTTAACCTTTTATGGGTAAAATACCCAAAACGATTTAAAGAAAATAAATTGTTCTCAATTTTTAGGACACAGTTGCTACGTGAATTTAACGCATTACTGGACGTGATCGGGCTCATGCTCCCAAATCTACAGTACACAGCTTTTGTATGCGCTATTGTCTTGACAATTCACATCGAAATAATAATAAATGCTAGTACGAAAATGTTCACGAGTTAATTCCATTTTTAGCCGGCACACATCCATTAAGTAACAATACACAGAGGACTCTAATGATGAAACGATTCGAATAAGGTTATGGTAACAAGTGTGAAACTTTCCACTGGAAATATCATACGACACTCTTATGGTTGCCAAGGTTTTCAATACTTCAAACTCATCAATTAATGTAAATTCAAAATTTGTGAAATAAATCAGATGATTCATTTAGGCTGGTTGCTTATTTATAGAAATAACCAATTTGCATTCGTTAGGTTATTTTTGTTTTCAGCCAAAAATAATTATATATTTACATAAAAGAACGAACAGTTGGTTTTGTTTTTTATTTTAAATTCAATTTTATTGACTTCAAATTTAAGGCATAAAATCTTTATTCAACCTAACTTTCTTCGCCGTCTATACATTTTAAATTCCATTTTACTCATATATAATAACATCATCGCAATTTTGTTTCCTCGGTTCTACACTCAGAAAAAAGTGAACCCTATAACGAGTTAAAATGAACTAAAATTTTGGAAAATTGAACTTTGTACAGCACTAAAGCTATATTTCCTCATATCAAGTTCAAGCTTTTCCTTGAAAGTAGTACATGTCTTGAACTTGATTATAGTTAAATTTTCCTCAAACCAAGTAAATATTTACTCAAACTAGGGAAAATTGCAAACCAAGTACATTTTTACTAAATCTAAGTAAAATTTGGCTGAAATTTTCCTAAATCTAAGTAATTTTTTTCCTAAAACCAAGTAAATTTTTAATAAATTCAAGTAAATTTTTCCTAAAACTAAGTAAATTTTTCCCAAATACCAAGTAAATTTTTACTCAAATCAAGTAAATATTTACTTAACCTGAGGACAATTTTGCTGATTTTTTCCTCAAAACGAGTAACTTATCTTAAAATAATTCAAACAAATTGTTTTGCTTCAGAGTATGCAAAACTGATACAAAAATTGACAATATGAAATATTTCTCAATAAATTCATTACACCTCTGCCATAAATTGTTGAGCATTATTTCGTGGTAGCTGCGAAGGCAAGATGGTTGTTTAGAATAATACTTGAAGTATTTAAGAAATAAGAATGAGAATTGCTTCTTAGAATAATATTCAAGAAGAATAATATTCAAGAAATTTCTAAAAAACTGAATTGATTTTTTTTAAGTTCATTAATACTTAAATGTATGAAGAACTCGGCATAAATTTCAGAACAAACATTAACTTAATTTTAAGAAAAAAACTCATTTTTTATTTAAAATTTCCTAAATGAATTTTTTTCCACACAAAAAAAATCGTAATATTTTTCTTACTTAAAACCATGGAAATTTTCTTCCACACAAGTATGAATTTACTCAATTGTAAGAATTTTTTATTAGATCCAATGAAATGTTTTTAAGTAAATTTACTACCCTATTTATAGTAAATGAACTATTTGCTATGGCTTTGAAATAAGCAAACTTTACTCATACTTAGTTAATTTTCCTATTTTCAAAGAAATTTTTACTAAACTGGAGTAAAATTGTTGAACGAAATTGGAGTATGGATTTTACTATTTTTCTGAGTGTACGTAGTCCAAAGTATTTTATGTTTTTTTTTTATAAACCCCCTCAATAACCATGGAATTTTCTAGGGAAAACTAATTTTATTTATATGTTTCCTAGGTAACTACTTCATAAAAGTGACGATGGCGATGAGGCGGATAAGTCGCCTTCGACATTGTACATAAATTGTATCAACAGCTTTGTTGTTGGTAATTTGCATTTCAAATAGGAGAGGATGAACTATATTCTCCACCACCTTCCACCCCTTTAATCCTTTGATGCGCGTGTGTTCATAGAATTTTATTACCTGAATGTTTATAATTAAATTCATCCAACATTAGAGTACATACAGTGGGGAAATGGCTTGCTATTCTGCAAGAATTGTTTGTAATTTATTACTCGGTCAAGTGGTCCGAGTGAAACTTCGGATGTTTATACAAATATATTTTTTTGTCTAAATTTGATGTTATATTTAAAAGTATATTTGCAGGTTTTGACCAAATGTTTTTCGATTTGTCATTCTATATTCTTTTTAAATTTATTTATTTTTGCCCATTATTTCGACTCGACATCGTTAGTCATCTTCAGGGGATCTGAGTAAAATCCATACTACAATTTAGTTCAACAATTTTACTCCAGTTCAGTAAAAATTTCCCTAAAAGTAGGAAAATTAACTAAGTATGAGTAAAGTTTCCTTCTTTCAAAGCCATAGTAAATAGTTCATTTACTAGAAATACGATAGTAAATTTACTTAAAAACATTACTTTGGATCGAATAAAAAATTCTTACAATTGAGTAAATTCATACTTGTGTGGAAGAAAAATGCCAAGGTTTTAAGTAAGAAAAAAATAAAAGAAATTTTTTGTATGGAAACAAATTTCATTTAGGAAATTTTAACTAAAAATGTGTTCTTTTCCTAAATTTAATTTAATGTGTATCTGAAATTTATGCCGAGTTCTTCATACATTTAAATATTAATGAACTTATAAAAAATCACCTGAAATTGTTTAGAAAATTCTTGAATATTAATCTAAGAAGCAATTCTCGTTCGTTTGCAGAGACTTATTTCTTAAATACTTCAAGTATTAATCTAAACAACCACTGCGAAGGCGAGTAATAGCTTAACTCTTTATGGCAGAGGTATCATGAAGCTTTTGAGAAATATTTCATGTTGTCATGTTTTGTATTAGTTTTGCATACTCTGAAGTAAAACCATTTGTTTGCATTTTTTAGTTAGATTGAACTCATTTTAAGTTCACTTTTTTCTTGTATCAAGTAAAATTTGCCTCAGTTTAAGAAGAAATGTACTTATTTTAAGGAAAAAATCAGCAAAATTGTGCTCAGTTTAAGTAAATATTTACTTGATTTGGATAAAAATTTACTTAATTTTAGGAAATTTATTTAATTAATTAAATATTTAGATTTAGTAAAAGTTTACTTTGTTTGAGTAAAAATTTACTTAGTTTCAGGAAAAATTTACTTAAATTTTGTAAAAAATTACTTGGTTTTAGGAAAAATTTACTTAGATTGAGGAAAAACTCACTGGAATTTTCCTCAGTTTGAGTAAATATTTACTTGGTTTGAGTAGAATTGAACTAGAATCAAGTTCAAAACAACAAGTTTGAACTTGATATGAGGAAATATTGCTTTAGCGCTATACGAAGTTCAATTTTCCTAAATTTTAGTTCATTTTAACTCATTATAGGGTTCACTCTTTTCAGAGTGCATACATATTTGATTTAATCTTTAAACTTTTAAATCTATCCGCCAGTCCAGGTCTAAAAGACATTGATTTGTATATTTTTGGTTTTGCTGAAATAAACCAGTAAGGAAAGGCTAAAGTCGGGCGGGGCCGACTCTATGATACACTCCACTTTCTATCCGAATACAATTTAATTCGGTGAAAAAGTGAAAACGGGAAGGATTTTTGTATCCTTTAAATGTATGTGTTTGACAAAAAATGTTAAATCGGAAAGGACATTTGTATGGGGGTATATTGAAATCTGGAACGAAATAGGTGATATTTATAGTTTGGCCAAAATCGGTTAAACATTTGGGAGCAACATTTGTATTTGGGCTATATCTAAATCTGAACCGATCTTACCTAATTTCTGCATACGTGTTTCCAGTTGGATTATAAGATGTTGTGCCAAATTTAAAGAAAATCGGGTACAATATGTGGTTTCTAGAGCGGAAAATGTCAAATCGTGAGCGAGATTTGTATGGGGGCTATATCTAAATCTGAACCGATCTTACCTAATTTCTGCATACGTGTTTCCAGTTGGATTATAAGATGTTGTGCCAAATTTAAAGATAATCGAGTACAATATGTGGTTTCTAGAGCGGAAAATGTCAAATCGTGAGCGAGATTTGTATGGGGGCTATATCTAAATCTGAACCGATCTTACCGAATTTCTGCATAGGTGTTTCCAGTTGGATTATAAGATGTTGTGCCAAATTTAAAGAAAATCGAGTACAATATGTGGTTTCTAAAGCTGCAAAAGTCAAATCGGGAGCGACATTTGTATGGGGGCTATATCTAAATCTGAACCGATCTTACCGAATTTCTGCATAGGTGTTTCTAGTTGGATTATAAGATGTTGTGTCAAATTTAAAGAAAATCGGGTACAACATGTCGTTTCTAGAGCGGAAAATGTCAAATCGGAAGCGACATTTGTATGGGGGCTATATCTAAATCTGCACCGATCTTACCCAATTTTTGCATAGGTTTTTCTAGTTGGATTATAAGATGGTGTGTCAAATTTAAAGAAAATCGGGTACAACATGTCGTTTCTAGAGCGGAAAATGTCAAATCGGAAGCGACATTTGTATGGGGGCTATATCTAAATCTGAACCGATTTGCATCAAATTAAATAGCGTACGTCCTTGATCCACAAAACTTATTTGTGCCAATTTTTGTTACGATCGGACTATAATTGCGACCTGTAATTTGATTACAAGAATAGATGGACAGCGGACAGACAGACGAACATTGCCAACTCGAATCAAAAAGAGATTCTAAGCCGATCGGTATAATTACCAATGGGTCTATCTCGCTTTCTTTTGGGTGTTACAAACAAGTGCACAAAGGCATACTACTCTCGTGGAGTGTATTCATACATATCGTTAAGAAGAGTAACACATGTCATAGCTGTTGCCAACAAAAACATATATTATCTCCCACTGTGCCCAACAGAGCTCACTCTACACTCAAGATGTGGTACTCCATGGACATGTTCCACATGCAATGGCATCAACTACACTGTGTACATAAATGGAATGCTGGTAGAACCGTACACACGACGACGCATGCTCTTTAAACTTCTCACCTGAGCAATGAACTTACAAGAACAAAAAATCGGTTATATGTGTGTTTAGTCGGCGTAGATGTCTTTAATTGAATTTTCAGTTTCCCTCAATAACCGAATGCACCGCAGGCAACAAAACACAAATCAAACGTGATGATTTTTCTTTTGAAATCCCAACAAAAGAACCAGAAGCCTGAATGTTCATTTCGAACCGACGACAAAATGAATAAATAACATTTACTTCCAATTTGTTGGAGGAAATTGAAAGAAACAAGTGGACGACCGCTACAAAGGCGATATTGGTGATGATGCTGCTGGAAATGAGAAATATCTGCCGTTGTCTTTATATGTACAAGTACTTCTGTATGAATATGAATGTATGTCTGACACAATATACTCTATAAACAGCTCTTGCCTATACGGGAAAATTCTATAGAAAGAATTGCGACACAGGCCATCCAAACAACAGCATCCCTCTACGGCCACAAATAGTAAGCTCCCATGAAAGAAGTCTTATGTGTGTCTACATATGTACATATATCTGCCTGTATGGCCTGTCTCTTCGCTACCACATTAAATAAGAAATTATTTGAAATCTCCACAGCAAGAGGGAGAGAATTCCAGAACTACAATCCCCCTCCAACTCCGTCTTCAGTGTCAACAGCAAAGACAAAAAAACATTCATCCAACCATCCATGCATCCCATTCCCAGCGACTCATCATTAAGATTATCCTGTTGTGGAACTGTCATTTAATGATTATGACCGTAATTGCGATGATGACGACAAAAATGAAAAAAAAGTAATGATGATGTTGGGGTGATTACGCGAATGGCAATGTCGTGAATAGACAGTTGTTGGGGTTATTCTTTTTTTGAACTTTGTTAAAGTGGAACTTTATCATCTCGAGAAAAGAGAGAGAGTGAGAATGATTTTTTTAACGCAATTTTCAAGATATTTCATAAACTATATTTAACCCTCTAACCTGCAAGAGTGTCTCAATGCACTCTTCGCAAATCTAAATAAGCAAAACACGTAAAATTTTGTGTGTGAATTCTCCTAATTCCAAACTAAATAATACTGATTTCTCGACCCGGATCTAATTGTGTTATATTTTTTGATAAGTTTCAAAATATGTACTTGTGAATGTGAAAACATTTGTTGTGTGTGTAGAGGATGCAAGGCCCTCCTCACCTTTTATCATATGGCTCTCGAACTAAATTATCAAATGACATTCTGCTTCTTTATCTTTTATCCCAGAAAAAAATATATCTCTACATATCGAGGACTTATATTCAAAAGTGGCTATGAACTATTTTCTCGAAAATGAGTTTTTGATGTCAAACTATTCTCAGATTTGGATGTCATCTGTCATATAAATTTGGAGAAGAAAATTTTTTCTAAAGTCACTTTTTTCAAAATTGTCTGATTTGGCTATCAACTTACACGTTATTTTGTGACTGCATAAGTGGCTATGAACATAAAAATAATAGAAATAAAATAGTTCAAAAACGGAGCAACATATAACCGAAGGTTGTACTTCGCTACAACGATTTTGTCTAAGACATTGTTCAGCATTTTTATAGATTTAGGGCATATCGTACTATCAAATTCCATAATTTCGTCGTTAATAGCATTTTGCTTCCCAAGTTGTTGACGATCGACCATATGCTCGACATCAGCTGATGCTGGCATGGGGAAGACCGACCATATGATCGACATCACCTGATGCACAAATGACATTCTGTGACATCCACATGCAGATGGCGTTTTTTGTTTGTACGATTGTCAAAGTTGTGTTTGTTTATAGGGGAGACCAACAGTTCCACCAAACTGGTAAGATTCTGTTCACAAGTTATTAGGCTAAAATAGGATAAATGGTGGCTGTCAAGTCAAAAATTGTGAGAAGTATCTTTAAATTTTTATTATATTGAAAATACCAAAATATTTCTTTGGCATGTGATTGCTGACTTCATGGGGAATATACATACATATGTGTCAGAAGAGTTTCAGAATCCTGGATGAAGAAAGTTAAAATATAAGCAACTGCAAACGCGAATTTTGGATTTTCCAACAATTTCGCGACTGTCTACTTATACGTTATAAGCGATATTGTTCTTAATAAACAAGCAAAAATTTAGCCGGATCCGTTGGCTAGATCGCGAGAAAATCAAAAAACAAAAATGTCACACATGAAAATCATTTTAGCCATATTTCCCGCTTAAATTTTCCAAAAATATCCAATTTGCATTTTTCGTTTTAGAAAAATTCGTACTTCTTTTTTCCGCGCCTACGTAGACTCACGAGTGCATATACTGAATATCACGATTCTAGCAACAACCGTTTGATTGTAGCCAAATTTAATTCCAATTATCGGAAGATATTCGAATTTCATTATTATAGCTGTAGGCGTTTGGTTAGTACCATTTTTATCCCCTTTCGCCCCATTTTCCGCCTAAAAGTAAAAATGTTGAAAAAATCCTTCTCATTTCGCATCTTCACAGTCAGATGAAATTACGCACCGAATTTTATTATATAGGGTCTGCCAAATAACTTCTTTTTTAAATATTTTGAATATTTTCTCAAATTTACTTTTTTTATTTGGAAGTACAATCCTTCCGGTTAATAATGGAAAATAATTTCATTCAAATGGCTGCTGAGGGCACCCCACAAATAATAGTCCAACGGTTGAATAGTTGAAAAAAACGTTAGATGGCGGACCCTATAGCTGCAATCGTTTGGTTGGTACCATTTGTATCCCCTTTTCCCCCGATTTTCTGGCTAAAAGTGCAAATTTCAACAAAATCGTTGTTACTTCGCATATTCACCGTCAAATGAAAGTGCACACCGAATTTTATGATTTCAACTTCAGCGGTTTGGTTGGTACCATTTTTATCCCTCTTTTCCAATTGTATCCCTTAAAAGTACGAATTTTAAAAAAATCATCTATTTTACGTATCTACGCATTTAGAGGAATGTACATTCCAAATTTCTTGTTTCTAGCTGTTATCATATCATTGGTACCTTTTTATCCCTTTTCGTCCCATTTCGTCCGCTAAAACGTGTATTTACTTTTTGGTACTTTTACGCTACAAGACGAATATACGCAACAAATTTCAAGTGCATATAAAGGAGAAATTTAAAAAAATACTTAAATATTCTAAATATTATGGAGTACTTTTAGTCCTTGTTAGGGAAATTTTTTTCACTCTGGGCCGATTTCGCCCACTTTCAATCCCAACCGATCTGCAACCATAAGACACATTTAGGGAAAATTTGAACCTCCTCATTTCTTTCGGCCGCTATCGTGCTTTCGACAGACAGACGGACATGGCTAAATCGTCTTAGAATTTTACCACGACCCAGAATATATATACTTTATGGAGTCTCCGATGAATATTTTAAGGTGTTACAAACGGAATGACAAAGTGAATATACCCCCATCCTTAGGTGCAGGGTATAATAAGATAACTTTTTGTTTTAGAAAACTAATGCACCCATGTAATGGTACTATATTGATAAGAGCAAAAATAATTTTAGGTGAAACTTAGTACAAATTTCTAAATTGTGTAAAAAGTTTTGCAGATTTTTATGATCTAGTGCTTCTCACTTCATAATATTGTCGAACATGCATTTTTCGTCAAAAATTCGACCAAACAAACATTCCTCCAAAGTTATTGTTATCAGTTACTGGTATTTGTGTTCAAGTGCCTCCATAGGATCGGGCATCATACAATCAATTTCTCACGTAATCAATTCACGTTTCATACTCGAAACTGGAATAATTTAAGGGTAGGTGTGTGTCGATTAGAAACAACAAAGCAGCGTATTGAGCATAATGGTAGTCGAGAGTTTAACAACTTGCCTCAATATCTTAAATCAATTGAAAGAATTTCGACTTTTAAATCTATGTTGAGAGATTATATGTTACTACAATTGCAGGAGCTTATGTAAAAAAATAATTTCAGTTTATTATTTCGATATTATATTTTAGTTTTTATTGAGTTTAATTATTGAATAATGTTTAGTACGATATATAAGTATTTAAAATGTCAACTCGCCTCTAAAATGCCCTCTTGGGCGCTGAGGCACTGAAACCATACATGAATTATAAATTGTTTATTATTTTACAAAATAAATAAAAAATGGTAGCAGGCTAAATTTTTATTATAACCTCCAGGATGGGGGTATACTTACTTTGTCATTCCGTTTGTAACACCTTGAAATATCGACCTGAGACCCTATAAAGTATATATATTCTTGATCGTCATAAAATTCTAAGACGATCTAGCCATGTCCGTCCGTCTGTTGAAAGCACGCTAGCATATAAACGAAAGAAGCTAGAATGTTAAAATTTTCCATAAATGCGTCTTATAGTCGTAGATCGGTTGGGATTGAAACGGGGCGAAATCGGCACAAAGGGAAAAATTTTTCCCTCACAAGGACTGAAAATACCCATAATAATCCCTAATATTTTAGCGTATTTAAGCATGTTTTTTGAATATGTCTGTTTATATTTGCCTGATATTTGGTACACGCATTCCCCTTATAGCAAAAACGGGCACCATAAAGTGATTCTTATTTGTAGGGGGTGAAATGCGGCAAAAAAGGGATAAAAATGGTACATATTAAACGACAACAGCTAGAAACGCGAAATTCGGTGTGTACATTCCTCTAATTGAGTAGATACATAATATAAAAGTATTTTTTCCAAATTCGTACTTTTAAGGGGTAAAATGGGAATAGAGGGATAAAAATTGTACCAATCAAAAGGCTGTACCTAGAATAATGAAATTCGGTGTATACATTCCTCCGATTGCATAGACAAGTAAAATACACGGATTTTTCAAAGTTCGTACTTTTTGGGGTTAAAATGAAAAAAGGGATAAAAATAGTACCAATCAAATGACCGCAGCTAGAGTCATGAAATTCGGAGTATACTTTCCTCTGACTGTATAGACACGGAAAATAAACTGATTTTTCGAGATTCGTACTTTTTGGGACCAAAATAGAAAAAGGGGATAAAAATAGTACCAACCAAATGACCGCAGCTAGAGTCATGAAATTCGGAGTATACATTCCTTTGACTACGAAGACATGAAAAATAGAAGGTTTTTTCAAATTCGTACTTTCAAGGGATACAATGGGTACAGAGGGATAAAAATGGTAAAATAAACAGATTTTTCAAAATTCGTATTTTTTGGGTTAAAATGAAAAAGGGGATAAAAATAGTACCAAAAAAATGACCGCAGCTAGAGTCATGCAATTCGGAGTATACATTCCTCTGACTGGGTAGACACGGAAAATAAGCGGATTTTTGGAAATTTTTACTTTCAAGGGATACAATGGTACAGAGGGATAAAAATAGTACCAACTAAACGACTGATGAAATTCTAATTGCGTAGAAACATCAAGAGGGTAATACTTTTGGAATTAAAATAGAATGGAAATACAACAAACTGTAGCACCCACTATCTACCAATATTTATGGTATTTAAGCTTTTTGAAAATATAAATATAAGAATATTTATTTTTTGATTTGAAATAAATAATGGTTTGAAATAATAAAAATATTATATTTATTTATAAAATTATTTTTTTCAATATTTGTATTTGTTTTGGTTTGGCTATATCAAAAAAATTATATTTTCCTGTAATATTACTGCACTTCTACGAAAACCGACAACCTGTGTGGAATGCAATCCATGGTGGAGGGTATATAAAGTTCGGCCCGGCCGAACTTAACTCCGTTTTTACTTGTTTCCACTTTAATTTCATTTCCATTTTGATCATCGAAATCAGATGATTAAACGGCCAAAATAAAGTCACCCATAGAAAGTGAAAACTTGCTCAAAAGATGTCCAACACCAATTAATTGTTGTGCAATTTGACATTTCTCCTTTTCTTGGTACATTTTTCATATTTCCCTTTTTTTTTGTCGATTTATCATTATTGAAAATTACTCAATTTGCTACATTATGCAGATGATTTCTGGGCTTGTGTCCAGAGTAAAATATTTCTGAATATGGAACAAAATGAAGATACCATGACATGATTAATTTCCTTCGCCTCTTTTTCATTTTCCAAACCGAGGGGAATGGTTTACACAAACTTAATTTAAAATGACAAATTATGCGATGGTTGATAAGTTATTCTATATTTTGCAATTTCCTTTGGAAAATTGAACAACATTATATGGTCGGTCGTCTTCCATTACAGTCCAATGTGAAACTAATCTTAAACTGAACTCATTTCGAAATTATTTTAAATAAACCAGCCAAGAAATGTTAAATGAAGAACAGCATCAACTACGAGAATACGAAGCAACTTTGTCATATGTACGAGTACATGCTTGAACTCATTTCATGAGCCAGAATTTCATTTGTCGCATCGCATCGCATCATCCCATCTATCCATCATAATACTCGTAGATAATATTTCATTAGTTTGCTGCGATATTTTACATTTCAACCCCCTGGCCCCAAACTGTATGGCGAAATGTGAAGGTCATGTCAAAGAGTCAGAAATGCTATGACGATGCTAATGACGACGAAGATGATGATGTTGATGTCGTGATAATGGAGGCGATAAAGCCGATGCTGATGATGATGACGACAATATTACGACTAAAAATAAAACAAATCAGTCACATGGAAAAGGGGTTTCACATTCAATATGACTGCGCACTTGAAACATTTATGGAGTCTAGAAAAGGTGGTTTTGTACTCTTTACTTCATGTTCATATACATACATACATACATATGAACTGAATCAAATTTTATGCTATAATATATCGAAGGGCTTATATTCATAAGTGGCTATGAACAAAAACACAACTGTTCAGGAGAGAGAAAAACCTGATTTTCTCCTTAATTTTAAGGGTAATTATAAATCATTCTTCTACAGTTTAATCCAAAGAGGATTACTTATTGATACGATTAAAATGGTTTCGAAATTTTTTCTAATTCGGGGTTTTATGGTTCATAGCCACTTTCGCACGTTTCAAATTGAGCACTATCAATGTTGAAATAAGCACATAGCCATTAATGCCCAACTATATAAATAAGATTTATTCTAAACTAGATAACGTTTTTCATGAAATGTTGGCAATGTTGTGTAGAAAACGTATTTTCTGAGATGTACACAGCGAATTTTAAGATTCCAACTTCATCCGTCAGATTGGTACCCTTTTTAATCCTTTTTCCGAATTTTGTTACAAAAAGTGGATATTGCAGCAGGGCACGGCAAACAAAAACAAGTAAGGAAAGGCTAAAGTCGGGCGGGGCCGACTACATGATACACTCCACTTTCTATCCGAATACAATTCAATTCGGTAAAAAAGTGAAAACGGGAAGAATTTTTGTATGTTTCCTAATCATGGGCTGATATGATGGGCTGGTCCAATTTGTCAAATTGAAAAGAATATTTGTATCTGGGCTACATCCAAACATGGAATAAAGTGACTAACTTTCAAAATAAGTTCATCCAGTTCAAATATAACGTGTTATGCTCATTTTGAAGAAATTCGGTGAAAATTCGTGGTTTATGGTGCGGAAAAAGGCTATCCGAAATTTTTATGGGAAATTTTTGCGGCGAAATTTATATGGGAGCTATATGTAAATCTGAACCGATGACCCATTTTCACAATAGGTGTTCCTAGTTTAAATATAAGATGTTTTGCCAAATCTGAAGACAATCTGATACAATATGTGGTCTCTAGAGCGGAAAAAGTCAAATCGGGAGCGAATTTTGTATGGGAGCTTTATAAAAATCTGAACCGATCTGTCCGATATTCACCATGGGAGTTTCTAGTGGGAATATAAGATGTTTTACCAAATCTGAAGACAATCTGATACAATATGTGGTTTCTAGAGCGGAAAAAGTCAAATCGGGAGCGAAATTTGTATGGGAGCTATATATAAATCTGAACCGATCTGACCGATATTCACCATGGGTGTTCCTAGTTTAAATATAAGAGGTTTTGCCAAATCTGAAGACAATCTGATACAATATGTGGTTTCTAGAGCGGAAAAAGTCAAATCGGGAGCAAATTTTGTATGGGAGCTATATATATATCTGAACCGATCTAACACATTTTTACCACAGGTGTTTCTAGATGTAATATAAGATGTTATGCCAATTTTAAAGAAAATCTGTTGTAATATACAGTTGAACTTCGATTAACCGTGATGCTCGGGACCGGGCTAATCACGGATAACCGAAAATCATGGTTAAAAGAGGTAAAATTTTACATGTATAAATTTTATTATTTTTATTTATTTTTGACAAAAACATGTAAATCTGCGTCTATAAATAACTTATCATATCTCTAGGAATACATACATTTATTTAAAAAAAATCTTTTATGGAAGTCTGTCTTATGCTTTTAGCTTTTGATTGTTCTTCCAACACATGAGTTTGTATGCGATATATTTGCATTTTATCTGGTTCTGAAATACTTGGACAATTAAAGTTTTCTAAAAAACCTAACAAAATACTACTAGCCTCTATTGCCTGAGCCAATGTAGGCGTTTCGTCCGCATTTCCTCCATCTGATTCCTCGGAATTTGAATCAAGCTCATCTTCTTGGCTTTGGGTAACCATGTCTACGATTTCGTCTTCAGATATAATAGCAAACGGAGCGACATCAGAGTCGCACACCATCCACTTTTCGACAGCATCAATCGTACATCCAGACGGTATGGTTATATCTGTTTGTATCTCAACAAGGCTATTTGGAGCATCTTCATTATGAGATAGTAAGTTATTCCAAACTCTTTTTAAAACTTGTGGAGTTACAGAGTCCCACGAAGCTGCGGCTGCCCACAAAGCTGTCTTAATATTCAAAGATTTAACGAACTCACGTCTGTCATTAGCACCAACAAGTTTTTGAACGATCAGTTTACGGTAGTGACATTTGAAGCTCCGAATTACTCCTTGATCCATAGGCTGAATCAAGGACGTGCAATTTGGTGGGAGATATTTTACTGTAACGTTTTCAGATATCATAGCATTTACATCTGGGTGTGCTGGACAGTTGTCTAATAGTAAAAGTATTTTACAGTTATTTTTGAGACCGATGCGCCGTTGATGTTCCTTTGCTTCTGGTACAAAATTTTGATTAAACCACTCCAGAAATAGCTGTTGTGTTACCCAAGCTTTCTTATTAGATTTATAAATCACAGGAAGGTGTTCAACGTTTTTTAAAGCTCTTGGATGGGCACGTTTTCCTATTATCATCAATTTACACTTGTGAGTTCCTGCAGCATTTGAACAAACTAGCACTGTGATTCTCCCCTTGGATTCCTTGTACCCTTCAATAGAATATTCATTACCACTAGCCAAAGAACTCTGAGGCAAACACCTCCAAAATAGACTGGTTTCGTCTGCATTGTAGATCTGTTCAGTTGTAAGTTGTTCGTTTTTAATGATTTCATCCAAGTCGTCCACAAACATCGTAGCAGACTCATAATCAGCACACTCCTTTTCTCCCGTAGATTTCAGTCGACGGATTCCATGACGTTTTTTGAATTTATCCAACCAACCAAATGAATAAGTGCACTCTGAATTCATGTTTAACTTCAAATGGAACATTTTTGCCTTTTCGACAATCATTTCGCCTGAAGTTCAGAAGCAAATTTCAGTTTAAGTTCATACAATATCTCGATTTCAGTTAACTTACCTGAAATTGGAGTTCCCTTAAATATTTCTTGCCGAAACCATTCATATGTTGCGAAATCAACTTTTGGATTTTCGGATGTTTTTAGTGTGTATCTGTGTTTAAGGCCAAGCATTGAATCAGTATCGGAGCAAAATTTTAAAATCCGATCTTTGTTTTTTATTAAATCGGATACAGTTTGAATGCCAACTCCATATTTTTCAGACAACATTTTAAAAGGTACTTTACGTTTTGAGTATTCATTAATCAGCTCCATTTTTTCTTTAATTGAAAGAACCTTTCTTGCTCTTTTCGCGGATTTAGTTTTTGACGGTGGCATGATGTAAGGAAAACACGTCTTGACAGATCAAATTTCACACTGATGAATGAATATGAAATTTGATATGAAAATTACACTTTCATGAAAAAGGGGAATCACCGAATTTTAATATGAGAGATGTGTGTGTATTATACGAAAAAAAACAAACAAGCAGTCACATGGACATGTGCATCACGGATAATAGAGGTAAATCACGGTTAATAGAGGTAAAAAATCAACCACTCAGCTTCACGGTTAATAGATAATCACGGTTAATCGAAGTTCAACTGTATATGTAATATATCTAGAGTGAAAAGAGTCAAATCGGGAGTGAAATTCGTATGAGGGCTATATCTAAAGCTGAACCGATTTTCTTCAAATAGCGTTCGTCCTTGGACCGAAAAACTTCGTTGTACAAACTTTCATTTGGGTCTGTCTACAATTGCGACATGTATCGTGATTACAAGAATAGATGGACAGACGGACAGACAGACATTGCTAAATCGATTCAAAAAGTGATTCTAAGTCGATCGGTATAATAAACGATGGGTCTATCTCGTTTCCTTTTGGGTGTTACAAACAAATGCACAAAGACATAATACTCTCGTGGAGTGTGTAAATACAAATTGTATATTTTTGGAAAATTTTCATTTTCGCGGCAAATATGACTAAAATGATTTTCACACATGACATTTTTGTTTTATGATTTTCTCGCGATCTAGCCAACGGATCCGACTGAATTTTTGTTTGTGTATTAAGAACCAATGCCGCTTGTAACAAATATATAGCCACCATATCGCTGCAAGTGTTGAAAAATCCAAAATTCGCGGTTGCAATTGCTTATATTTAAAGTTTCTCTTTTCAGGATTCTGAAACTTTTCTGACACAAATATTCCGAATGAAGTCAGCAATCAAGTGTCATAAAAATATTTTGGTATTCTCAATATGATAAAAAGTTACGCGGGTTTTTCTAAAGATACTTTTCACAATTTTTTAGACTTTACAGCCACTATTTATCCTATTTTAGCCTGATAACTTGGGAACCAAAAATGCTATTAACGGCGAAATGGTGGAATGTGATAGTACGATATGTCCTAAATCTATAAAAATGTTTTAAACGAAACGGTTGTAGCGAATTACAAGCTTTGGTTATATGTTTCTCCATTTTTGAACTATTTATATTATTTTTATGTTCATAGCCAGTTATGCAGTCACAAACTAACGTGTGAGTGGATAGCCAATTTAGAAAATATTGAAAAATGGGTTTAGAAAAAATTTGTTTCTCCAAATTTATATGCCAGATGACATCCAAATCTGAGAATAGTTTGACATCAAAAACTCATTTTCGAGAAATTGGTTCATGGCCTCGATATGTACATAAATAAACTGAAATCAAAAATAATAATTAAATAATTGAATGTACTCCATGTACACCACATCAAAACTATATTATTTATGATGCAATTTGATAATGGTTATTATATGGTTATTCTGTGCAGCTGTTGCTATTTTTATGCACAGATAATTTATGGGTGATTCCATTTGGAACGGGTGTGACACTTTTCCTTAAATATGTTTAAATAACTCCCATACTCATTGACTGAGATTTAGCGTTTTGAATAGTGGAGATATACAATAAACTAGAGCGTCACGGGTGTGACCTTAGCTTTGAAGAAAATATTAATTTATTCCTATTTTCTTGAATTCTTATTTTCTTGATTTCTGTAATGTTCTTCCATTACATGACTCTATTCATTTTTGCTAATCGAAAGAGTAGTTAATACACTTTCTTCAAAAGAATTCGTTACCGTCATTTCTTTATGAATATAGGAAATTGGGCGTGACATTTTGACGAAAATTCTGTTACTACACCAGTCTATATCTGGAAAAGGAAATGATCAGACCTATTGTTGTCATTATTTTTATACCCTCCACCTCCAGGATGGGGGTATACTAACTTTGTCATTCCGTTTGTAACACCTTGAAATATCGACATGAGACCCTATAAAGTATATATATTCTTGATCGTCATAAAATTCTAAGACGATCTAGCCATGTCCGTCTGTCCGTCCGTCTTTTGAAAGCACGCTAGCATCTATACGAAAGGATCTAGAACGTTCAAATTTTCCATAAATACGTCTTATAGTCGTAGATCGGTTGGAATTGAAACGGGGCGAAATCGGCCCAAAGGGAAATTTTTTTCCCTCACAAGGACTAAAAATACCCATAATAATCCCTAATATTTTAGCGTATTTAAGCATGTTTTTTGAATATGTCTGTTTATATTTGCTTGATATTTGGTATGCGCATTCCCCTTATAGCAAAAACATGCACCATAAAGTGATTCTTATTTGTAGGGGGTGAAATGGGGGAAAAAAGGGATAAAAATGGTACATATTAAACGACAACAGCTAGAAACACGAAATTCGGTGTGTACATTCCTCTAATTGAGTAGATACGTAAAAAAAAGTATGATTTCCAAATTCGTACTTTTAAGGGGTAAAATGGGAATAGAGGGATAAAAATGGTACCAACCAAACGGATGTACCTAGAATAATGAAATTCGGTGTACACATTCCTCTGATTGCATAGACAAGTAAAATACACGGATTTTTCAAAATTCGTACTTTTTGAGGTTAAAATGAAAAAAGGGGATAAAAATAGTACCAATAAAATGACCGCAGCTAGAGTCATGAAATTCGGAGTATACATTCCTCTGACTGCGTAGACACGGAAAATAAACTGATTATTCGAAATTCGTACTTTTTGGGGTCAAAATAGAAAAAGAGGATAAAAATAGTACCAACCAAATGACCGTAGCTAGAGTCATGAAATTCAGAGTATACATTCCTTTGACTACGTAGACAAGAAAAATAAATGTTTTTTTTTCCAAATTCGTACTTTCAAGGAATACAATGGGTACGGAGGGATAAAAATGGTACCAACCAAACGGCTGTACCTAGAATAATGATATTCGGTGTATACATTCCTCTGATTGCATAGACAAGTAAAATACACGGATTTTTCAAAATTCGTACTTTTTGGGGTTAAAATGGAAAAAGGGGATACAAATAGTACCAACCAAATGACCGCAGCTAGAGTCATGCAATTCGGAGTATACATTCCTCTGACTTCGTAGACACGGAAAATAAACGGATTTTTCGACTACTAAACTGCACTTCTACGAAAACCAACAACCTCTGTGGAATGCAATCCATGGTGAAGGGTACATAAAGTTCGGCCCGGCCGAACTTAACGCCGTTTTTACTTGTTTTGAAATATAATCAAAAATATGTATTATGGGAAGAATAAACATTACGAATGTTTATCGGTGTTTATACACTCCACGAGAGTATTATGGCTTTGTGCATTTGTTTGTAACACCCAAAAGGAAGCGGGATAGACCCATTGTTAAGCATACCGATCGACTTAGAATCACTTTCTGAGTCGATTTAGCAATGTCCGTCTGTCTGTCCGTCTGTCTGTCCATCTATTGTTGTAATCAAACTACAGGTCGCAATTATAGTCCGATCTTAACAAAAATTGGCACAAGTAAGTTTTGTGGATCAAGGATGAACGCTATTTAATTTGAGGCAAATCGGTTCAGATTTAGATATAGCCCCCATACAAATGTCGCTCCCGATTTGACATTTTCCGCTCTAGAAACGACATATTGTACCCGATTTTCTTTAAATTTGACACAACATCTTACAATCCAACTAGAAACACCTATGCAAAAATTGGGTAAGATCGGTTCAGATTTAGATATAGCTCCCATACAAATATCGCTCCCGATTTGACATTTTCCACTCTAGAAACGACATATTGTACCCGATTTTCTTTAAATTTGGCACAACATCTTATAATCCAACTATAAACACCTATGCAAAAATTGGGTAAGATCGGTTCAGATTTAGATATAGCCCCCAAACAAATGTAGCTCCCAATTTGACTTTGCCGCTTTAGATCGATTTTCTTTAAATTTGGCACAACAGCTTATAATCCAAGTAAAAACCTATGGTGAAAGTGGCTAAGATCGGTTCAGATTTAGATATTGCGCAAATACAAATGTTCCTCCCAAATGTTTAACCGATTTTGGCCAAACTATACGAATTATATTTCACCTATTTCGTTCCAGATTTCAATATACTCCCATACAAATGTCCTTTCCGATTTAACATTTTTTGTCAAACACACACATTTACAGGATGCAAAAATCCTGCCCGTTTTCACTTTTTCACCGAATTAAATTGTATTCGGATAGAAAGTGGAGTGTATCATAGAGTCGGCCCCGCCCGACTTTAACCTTTCCTTACTTGTTTTGTTAATAATAAATTGATTTTGAAATTGTGTCGAAAAAAGGGTCACTTTACGTGGAATCACCCTTATGGAATTAAAAGTGTGCAAGAAATCTCAATGACAATGACTCCGAAAATAACATATTATAACGACAAAAGATACGATGGTGATGCTGGCTCTGGTGAAGATAATGCCGATAATGATAATTATGATGACAATCCTCAGCTGCATCATGACGCTGCTCAAATATAGAACTTCTTTGCCTTTATTGTTTGTTATATGAATTTGATTCCAACACACAATTATCGTTTGAGTCACACACTCCAAAAGTCGCTGCCAACTTATTTGGCAAATTCAACAAAGCAACTTCGTTGATCGCTCGCACACACTTAAATGGTTTGGAAGACGTCCGTTCATTTGCAACCGCGTACAGGCAGCAAATTCCATCGTACCATATGCGACTATAGCGGCGGTGGAGTGTATGCCTTGATGGCCAGTTGTGCGTCTGCATCTATGTTGCAGCAAAGAGAAATTCCTGTGAAAAAATGCATAGAAAATAAAAGATTTCCCATTGTTTTGCGAAGAAGTTTCTTTTCGAATTCTCTGAAGTTTCTGTTTCTATTTTATGTTGAAAAACACTATTCGCGTACACAGTAGATTTCAAAATCAGTTTCTTTTGCTTTGTTGTTGTTGAGAAGTTTAAGCATTTCGGGAAATATGGTAACATTAGATTTCATTGTTTTTATGAAGTGCATAGTTAGTTGCTCACACACAACATCTGTTACTTAGTGTCCCTGCATGGCTGCCCCCGTCATCGTCGTTGTCGACATAGATCTGTGTGACATCTTTGCCGGAGTTGGAAGGAATAGAATGGAACTATGTCATGTCAATCATGGAGACGAGTGAACAAACAACCAGCGCACATTTGTTGATGCTGCTTAAACAACCTCATCCCCTCAGAGAGGACTTGACTTGACATCGAGTACTTAGCAACTTTTTCAAACAACGATTGCGTTTGGAGAAGTTTTTTGTTTTATTTTTGCACTTAACCAGCTCAACCATTCGTTTGGCGTGAGGGGATTAGGAACTCCCCTATATAATGCAGCTGGTGTGTTTAAAAAATCGCAAGAGAATTCAAGCGCATTTTTTCAAAACATACAAATCTAGTTATTTCTGGCGACTAACTTACAATT
Organism: Polietes domitor; assembly: GCA_947397865.1. Taxonomy (NCBI): domain Eukaryota; kingdom Metazoa; phylum Arthropoda; class Insecta; order Diptera; family Muscidae; genus Polietes; species Polietes domitor. The sequence goes on from OX377618.1 coordinate 29,125,797, forward strand.
CAAATATATCTCAATGACTAGCTGTTATGTTATTCTCCACAAATATCGTATCGTATCGAAAATACTTGAGTATATGATCAGTGAAGTAATTAAAAAATTCTGTTTGAGTAAGTTTTACTTGGTTTGAGTGTCTATGTAGTAAATTCAAGTAAAATAAACTTAAATTGAGGGAATATCAATTTCTCAACTGTGGTTTTGCATAGTGAAACGACTAATATAAAGGGTGGTTACACTTTAAGGGACGATGTCGATTTTGAATAAAACACAAATTATTTAGCAAATTATTGTCATTTTTTATTATGATAATATTGGAATGGTTTAATTATGTATGGAACATATGGAACGATCTCGGCAGTGCACCTCCATCCGATGGTCCAAATTTTCGATTGACGATTCGGCCGTTAATGTGCCAAATTATCTCATGCTTTAGCTCTTGAATTGTTGCTGACTTATCGTCGTACATCTTTTCCTTCAAATAACCCCAAAGAAAGAAGTCCAATCACATGATCTTGGCGGCCAATTGTCATCGCCACCACGTGAGATAACACGGCCATTGAATTTGTCGCGCAAAAGAGCCATTGTTTCGTTAGCAGTGTGGCAAGTAGCACCGTCCTGTTGAAACCACATATCGTCCACATCCATATCTTCCAATTCGGGTCATAAAAAGTTCGTTATCATCTCACGATAGCGAAGACCATTCACTGTAACTTTTTTTTTCACTGAAGCAACACTCAGGGGATGACCCCTATAAATGCAGTGCATTGCGTTGGCGGAAGGATGATCAGGTATTGGAAGGAGGAAAGAGGGAGTAGTGTCTGTTGACATTTGTTTTGAAACTCTGAATGTCATAATTGGAGAGAAAGGTATTTGCCGGAAGTCGATTCCCGGAAGAACGAATTTATTCTGTAATGTGTAGGGCGGCCGGTTGTCCAATCGACCTGGAGAGTCGCGTATCTCTACCGAACGTTCTCACGGGCGGTATAAGATCACGAATCTCCGAAGAACAAACACCATGAAAGTATCGATAGAACAATGACACACAACCAACATTACGACTATGTTCAAAGGGAGACAATATATAGGGTCCACAAAATAATTTTTTTTTTTGAAAATGCTATAAAAAAACTACTCAAATTTCTTTTTTTATTTGAAAGTACAATCCCTCCGGTTAATAATGGAAAATAATTTCATTCAAATGGCTGCTGAGGGCACCCCACAAATAATAGTCCAACGGTTGAATAGTTGAAAAAAAAACGTTAGATGGCGGACCCTATAATTGGATATCCTACCGTCGCCTATCAACACCATCGCCCTCCTCTGGACTCGGTCAAGTAGCTCCAGTGATGAAGCTGGAGCACCCGACCATATATGGGAGTTGTATTCCATCTTTGGTCTGATGTAGGTAGTGTAGATATTGAGAAGATCAAAGGGTGCGAAATATTTCTTATATCTTTTTAAAAAGCCTAAACATTTGAAAGCATCTTTCGACACATCAAATACATGTGTTGTCCAACGAACATCACATTGTATTTTTATGCCAAGAACATCGAGAGCATGTGATTGCTCAATATCTACACCGTTCATTAAAATCGACGACACCGTTGGATCAGTGAATCGCTTGTGAGACAACAAGGAGCACTGGGTCTTACGTACATTAAAATCTACTCTATTCACTCGACTCCATTCAGAAATGGCCAGCAAATCCTGGCTAAGTGACTCATCCATCAATCGCCTTTTATCCTCAATTTCTTGACGACTTGGTCTATGATCGAATGAGTATGAATGACAGAGGTTGCTGTCATCCGCGAATGAGTATATTGGATTCAAAGTGCGATTCAAGAGGTAGTCGATGAAAATAAGAAAAAGGGAGGGGGAAAGGACAGAGCCCTGTGGTACTCCTGCGGTTAACCTATGCTCATCGGAGGAGAACCCATCTACAACAACACTTATAGTGCGATCTCTCAGGAAGCTCGATATAAATCAAGAGAAGTCACTACCAACACCAAAAGCGATAAGCTTTGATATGAGTGCGCCGTGCCAAGCTCTATCAAAGGCCTTGGAGATATCTAGAGCAACGAACTTACTCTCACCAAGCTTGTGAATAGATGACCGGCCTCATTTTGGAAAAAATACGGCCCGATGATGCCTCTAACCCATAAACCGCACCAAACAGTCACTCTTTGTGGGTGCATTGGTTTTTCGACAATCATTCGCCCAAATGGGGCAATTCTGCTTATTGACGAATCCACTGAGGTGAAAATGTGCCTCATCACTGAAGATGATTTTCTTCGAAAATTTATCATCTACTGTTGCCATTTCATGCCACCATTCTGACCATTGACGAATGGTCAAGAGGCTTTAGTTCTTGAGTCAATTGCACCTTGCTCATGTTCAAGGTCCGATTCTTCGATTGTAAAATCGGATTGTAAAATAGTTGATCGGGGAATCAAGAATCGATTCTCGTCCTTGATTGACATTCAATACTAGCAACACCTACAGTAGAAGTGAAACACAACGCAATGATATAGCCTACGCTCATATGTATGGGAATATGAATAACCTTTTTGAAACGATTTACATCAAATTTGACATATTGAAATCTCCACATAGATACTAAAAACCTAGGTTTGGTAATAAAAACCGGGCATAGACGCAGGGTAGGTGTAGGTGTGGTCGGCCACTACCGACTTTAGTCTTTCCTTACTTCATACAGCAATTTTGTCAAATAAAACATTTTTTATTGGGTGTATTTGCAAAGGGATCACAGTCGTATGATTTATACTTGTGAACTCCACGTTACACATTCGCTCCATAGTCCTTCTAATAAATAAAAACGACAATCTCAAATGCCCTATTTTTGGGTGGGCATTAGGGTTTGGGTTTTAAACAGAGCTGTTAAGTAATGATTAGTAATCGTAATCATTAGTAATTAGATTACTTTTTTTTTAAAGTAGAAGTAATGATTACAATACGATTACATTCAGTTTTATACGATTAGTAATAGATTACGATTACAAGTAATCAAAAAATAATCAGGATTACTTGCGATTACTGAAAAATAATCAAATGTAATCAAAAATGAGTTCGACTACTTTAAAAGATTACTTTTGATTACTTTTGACTATTTTAGATTACTTTTGATTTTTTATGATTACTTTTGATTCTCGCGAAATCGGTATGAGAGTCATAGTAGTCTGTTTGTCAAAACTTTTGACTTTTCAATATATGTCAGTTTTGATTTTTTCTGTTCTCGTTCTTTTCCCAGCTAAAACCGAAAGGTAACGGTAATCGAAAGTAATCCTGATTATTTTTTGATTATTTGTAATCGTAATCAATTAGTAATCAGAAATTGTTGAATAGTGGATTATATAATCATTACGATTCTTTTTAAAAAGTAATGTAATTGATTACTAATCGTAATCGAAATTTAACAGCTCTGGTTTTAAAAAATATCTACAATTTCCTATTTATATCGTAAAACTAAATTAGTGCTCAAAATAAACAAAAAAAATATTTTTAATATTTCACGTATTCCCGGGAATTCCCGTCCAAAACGATTCGGGAATTCCCGGACCCCAAACCCTAGTGGGTATTCTGTCATTTAGCTAAAAGACAGAAAACATATGATTTTTATTGATTTACATATGTTGCTAGTGATTTAAATTTAACTTAAAGATAAATTACCACCCAAAAACTGGGCGGGAAAATTAAATTTTCCAGGACTAGTCCATGGTGGGTGGGTCCGGTCCTAGTTTGAACCTAAATATATATGGTGGACAAGTCCCTTTTACTTGGGTTTGTCATTGGAGGCGTGAATTGACCTCCTGTGGTATGGCTTGGACATGTCCGCTGTCTGACATAATGCTTTCAGATATTATTCAATATTTTCGCAAATTAACATATATTGTAATTAATAGAATACTTATATCCTCCACTAGGGTATTATGTCTTTGTGCATTTGTTTCTAACACCCAAAACACCCATTGTTTATTATACAGAGCGGCTTAGAATCACTTTCTGAGTCGATCTAGCAATGTCCGTTTGTCCATCTATTGATGTAATCAAATTACAGGTCGCAACTATTGTCCGATCTTAACAAAAATTGGCACATGTAAGTTTTATGGATCTAGGACGAACGCTATTTAATTTGAAGCAAATCGGTTCAGATTCAGATATAGCCCCCTATACAAATGTCGCTCCCAACTTGACTTTTTTCGTTCTAGAACCCACATATTGTACCCAATTTTCTCTAAATTCTGCACAACATCTTATGATCTAACTAGAAACCTCTATAATAAAATCGGATAAGATCACTTCAGATTTAGATATAGCCCCCATACAAATGTTGCTCCCGATTTGTCTTTTTCCAATCTGGAAACCACATATTGTACCCGATTTTCTTTAAATTTGGCACAACATCTTATAGTCCAACTAAAAACTCCTATGGTGAAAGTGGGTATGATCGGTTCAGATTTAGATATAGCGCCAATGTTGCTCCTGATTTTGGCCAAACTTTATATATAATATTTCACCTATAAAAAATCATGGGAAATGCGGGTCATATCGTTCCAGGTTAACACTTTTTGTCAGGATAAAAAAATCCTTCCCGATTTCACTTTTTTACCGAATTGAATAGTAATGGGATAGAAAGAGGAGGGTATCATATAGTCGGCCCCGTCCGACTTTAGCCTTTCCTTACTTGTTTTTGTTTGCTTTTTTTTATTCGATTTATGACATCTATACGAATTAATCGTCAGAATTAAAGGCGACATCCAAAATAATATAATAAAAAAATAAAAACTTTGGAAAAGTTCAGTGATTACTGGTTTACAAATAGCGTCATTTAAATGAACTTTAGGCTATATTTTATTCTTATTTGATTTCGTGTTTTAAGTTTCCAACTGAACAATTTTACTGTCATCCCTATTTTTATCCATTTTCCTTCTAGGGAAATTTAAATAATTACTGTCTTAACGAAATTGTTTTTATATTCTACTAGCTGAACCCCGCCCACTTCACCAGGCAGAAAAACAGACGGAAATTAAAACCGGATTTCACATTGTCTTTTCTTGTGATCGGTAACATATGTAGCACTTATAATCAAGGTACTTCCCTGAGATACTAAAGAAATAGATATGTTCCGTGGAGAATATTGAAGAACAGAACTTTACTTTACGGCGAATAAAAGAAGAATTGTCAAAAATAAACTTGATTTTAGGTTGAGTGTGATTCTCCTCCTTTCCATTACCAAAACAACCTACGTAAGAAGAACTTACTTAAGCGAATAGCTGGAATTCGAATGTACTATTTTCAAAACACATAGAAAGTCAATCAAATTGATCACTAATCAAACAACACAAAAACTAAAAAAATAATATAATTTCCGTTTTCTTGACTTAAGTCGGCATTTGACAAGTGAATATTTCTTTTTTGTAACCTTTCTTTACTATTGTGCTAAAAAAATCAAAAGAAAACGTGTAATTTTACAAAATTCAAATAAAATTCCCGCCCATTCGCATATTGTCTAAGCAGGTTTCAAACTCAACAATATAGGAATCTCGGTGTCGAGTATACTCTAAAACAGGTTTTAATTTCGAATGGGAAGGATCACGGTCACTTTCCGTCCATCTTTACACAACTATTTACACCGGATCTACTAACACAAATTTTCAGCACTCTAGGTTTTATAGAACGGACAATATTCGATAATAGGTTTTAACTTTGTATGTGATGTATAACGCCCACTTTCCCAATATCGCCCATTTTTGGCACAACTATGCACATTGATGCTAGATGCACTCACACAAAAGTTCAGCAATGTAGCTGGTATAGAACTGCATATATTCGATAATAGGTTTTAACATTTTGGCACAACTACTAGGATTTGCATCAAGGGATTTCCCGCGGGAAAATTCCCGGGAATTCGCACATTTTTCATTTCCCGTATCCCGGGAAATTTGTACGGGAATCCCGCGGGAATTCAGTAGAAAATTTTACATAGTTCTTCGCATATTTTTTTCCATTATTTCCACAATAAAATTAAAAATGTTGTATAACAATTTAGATCACATAGCTTTTAATCAGGTATGTCAAATATTGCAGTGGGATGACAAAATAAGCTGTGTTCGGATGTAGACTCAAAATCCACTTTTTCGGATTTTTCCTGTCAAGCTCCAAATTCGGGAAAAATAGATTTTGGGCGTGTATCCGAACGCCAAGAATACAGAATTTAAAGTTTTCGAAGCAACAGGACAAAGAGCAAACATTTCATTTAATGCTCTACTCACTATTAATGTGAACGATCTTCTCCGTCGCGTCCACATTTTCCAATAAAATAAGAAATATCTGATCTTTAATTAATTTTGAAACTTGAAAAGATATATGAATTGATCTCACATTGCGCTTTATTATAAAGGTTGATTTTTTAAGAGCTTGATAACTTTTTTTTAAAAAAAAACGCATAAAATTTGCAAAATCTCATCGGTTCTTTATTTGAAACGTTAGATTGGTCCATGACATTTACTTTTTGAAGATAATTTCATTTAAATGTTGACCGCGGCTGCGTCTTAGGTGGTCCATTCGGAAAGTCCAATTTTGGGCAACTTTTTCGAGCATTTCGGCCGGAATAGCCCGAATTTCTTCGGAAATGTTGTCTTCCAAAGCTGGAATAGTTGCTGGCTTATTTCTGTAGACTTTAGACTTGACGTAGCCCCACAAAAAATAGTCTAAAGGCGTCAAATCGCATGATCTTGGTGGCCAACTTACCGGTCCATTTCTTGAGATGAATTGTTCTCCGAAGTTTTCCCTCAAAATGGCCATAGAATCGCGAGCTGTGTGGCATGTAGCGCCATCTTGTTGAAACCACATGTCAACCAAGTTCAGTTCTTCCATTTTGGGCAAAAAAAAGTTGGATATCATCTCACGGTAGCGCTCACCATTCACAGTTACGTTACGATTCGCATCATCTTTGAAGAAGTACGGTCCAATGATGCCACCAGCCCATAAACCGCACCAAACTGTGACTTTTTCTGGATGCATTGGTAGCTCTTGCAATGCTTCTGGCTGATATTCACTCCAAAATCGACAATTCTGCCTATTTACGTACCCATTGAGCCAAAAATGAGCTTCGTCGCTGAACACAATTTCTTTCTTTCTGAACTTTCTTAACAGAGCACGCATTTTGATAATAAAATTCAATGATTTGCAAGCGTTGCTCGTTAGTAAGTCTATTCATGATGAAATGTCAAAGCATACTGAGCATCTTTCTCTTTGACACCATGTCTGAAATCCCACGTGATCTGTCAAATACTAATGCATGAAAATCCTAACCTCAAAAAAATCACTCTTTATTAATTCTGTAACAGGTTCGTTGCGAAATATATATTTATTTTACTTTAATATAATGTGAATGTTTCATTGGAAAAAATAAGCTTACCTTATGGTAAACAGTATGTTGACGATTTCCCGTGCTGCCCCGGGATCCCGGGAAATTGAAAAAATAATTCCCGTTTCCCGGGAAATAAAAAGTACGGGAAAATGCAAACCCTAACAACTACCCACATTGATGCTAGATGCACTTACACAAAAGTTCAGCACACTAGGTATCCTAGAACTGACAATATTCAAAATTGGGTTTAACTTCGTATGGGAAGTGCCTTGTGAGCTAAACACGCCTAAGAATCATGTTTTCCAAGTGTAACTTTTTATGTTAAACTTTTGTGAATTTTTTCTGAATTAATACACCTTTGAGAGCCCTTTAAATAGAAACTTTTATTCTTGTTTTAGAATTAAAAGAATTATCTCCATGCAATTGGGCTTTACCTTTAAAATTATTTATTATTCACTAATGGAGCAACACAATGTATTTAAAACAATAAACGACGTGAGGAATAGTAACATAAATATATAAAATGAAGAAATCAAATTAAATTTCAAACGAGTCTTTTAGTTCATGGTTTTGCTGAGCGTAGTTGTGATTATTTATAATAATTGTAAATCTATATATGTTAGGTTCACGCAGTACCTTTAAATTTTACTAACCTAACAAAAATTCCTTCCTATTATTTGCAGATTTTTCGAAAAATTGTATTCCATTCAACCCGTTCCAAGTAATAGGACTAAAAACGGCGACAACAACAACAACAACAATAGCAGCAGCACATCAACAACAGTAACTACAACGATAACGAGATGTGGAGTTTTCGATCCAGCAAAAAGTCACAGCAAACTACGAAACGAAAGCTAACACTTGCGCAGCAAAAAACAACACTACGAAATCTGGATCGTGTGAAGTCCAGCACTGAATGTATATTTTAAGGAAAACTAAAACGAGCATTTCCCAGATACGACAACAACTCAAACGACGACACCAAGTGAAACATTTCATTTCAATCCGAAACAATCAAAAGCAAAGATTTCCTCTGGTCTTGTCCACACACCACTTAAACGCCTACCCTACCACCGCTCATTGCACAAGAGCTGAAGAAATCGAATGAAGACTTTTTGACACACAACAACAAGTGTAGCAAAATTCCTTTGAGCGAAGAAACAGAAAACTACCTACAAACACTTCTATTTTGTTGCTTTTCTTTTCACAACCCATCTCTGTTTGTGTGGTAGTATGTGTTCATGCAGCACTTGAAGATTTTCCCTGCCACACTTTGAATTCTTCCGTTTAACGACGAAACACCTCTTCATTTGTTCATGTTGGAGGAAACATCAAAAACCGTTAAACAACCGCAGCAGCAACAACAAAAACAATAACGAAGCTACCTACATAACTTCTTTTTCTCTCGCCCCTCTCTCTCTCTCTCTCTCTCGGTGTCGGTGTCTCATTCCTCTTTCAACGGGAACACAATACACAACGACTATTTCCACCTTCTTTGGCATTTAAATGTAACACCACATTCCACCCATACTCCTGGTGAATGTTGCACTAAATTCGTCTTCTAGCAATTCCTTGTTTAAGTTTTCTCTAACATCAACAACAACAACAACGTAAATATCAACATCAAACAACAAATAAGAAAAGTGTGTTCAATCACAAGAAAAAGCTTTAAGCTCATTTGCATTTATTTCTCCACGGAACATATATCGACGTCTTTGCCTTCGTCTGCATCTCTTGTTTTCTTCGATTTAAAGCAAATCTAACAAATTGTTGTACAAAATGTCTCTGGTTGAGAGGTCGAAAGTGGGTGGCGGCGGTGTTAAATTGGGCGGCAGAGACACCGATGAGTGTTACATGGTCGGCTCCAACATGAAACATTCGCTGAGCACACCGTCTGGCGTTGATGGGACACCATCAACTCCCCGTCATCGAGGTGGCAAAAAACTGACGGTGAGGATTCAAATGTTGGATGACACCGTGACAATATTTCAAGTACAGGTGAGTGAGACTATGATTGTTTTTTTTATCAAAATTGTATGTTTTTCTATAAAATTAAACTCTTCAAATGTCAGAAATGACGCATTTATTGACAACCATGTCCGACCTCGTGCTGGAACAATTATAATTTAAAAGTTGATATCAAAAAGGTCAAATAAATATTAGGCTGGTTCACCGTCCTTACAAATCGAAAAATAAATTGCAGTCATCCCACGAAAACTAAAGATTGGATTGTTTAATGATGATTTGCAAAATATTTCGGTCCTAGATCAAGCCCAGAGTTACAAGCCGAACCATAATTATCGGCGGCGGCGGCGCGGTTCAAAATGGGTCGGCGGCGGCGGCTTTCGGCTGATTTGCCGGCTCGTTCTGTCATTCGATACCCCTATTTATTTGACAATTTTTGGAAAACGGAAGGAACAATTTTCTTTTATTTTTTGCCAAGTAGTTCAATATTCGTTAATATTAGCCAATGTTCCAATAATTTAATATTGTTATTAGGGTATTCAATTATTCGGAATTTTATGTTATTTGAAAACAAAAAGTTCCCATTTAATCGAATGATAAAGTCGAGAGTTATTCGATTAACCGATTAATCGAACAATTGTCCACTTAAATAAAATATAATTAATAAGAGTTATATAGACAAGACACGCCAGTTTACGGGTAGTTCCACTATATTACGTATCTGATTTTATTTATAAATTGTAATATCAAGTTCGAAATTCATTAGAAGTTGGCAAAAATCTTAATATCTTACCAAAATAAAGAACCTTCCCTTAAATGAGCACAATATCCGAAGTTATCCATTGATAATATGGATCATATGATTTATAACAGAACTGACTTTATTATCGCGGTGTTAACCTCAATTTTTCTATGAATTTACTATTCTAGGAAATTACTATTCTTTAAATTTTAAATAATTCCGAAGCTATTGGCCAGTTTTTGCTATTTTTAAATGATGACGGATAAATCGTTATTTTAATATTTGGTGTTTCATAGTTTTTTACCCAAATTGAGCAAACTGGCTATACAAAATCAATTTATCATAAAAAGCATACGACGATTTCATTAGTTTTTAAGGCAAAAAAACTATTATTTGGGACAATTTATTCGAATTATTCGTTATTCGAAAATCATGATTTTTTATTATTCGAACAAATATTTGACACAAATTATTCGATTAATCGCGGTTGGACACCCTAATTGTTATCCCACACAATTATTTTTTGGGAGTGGGAATCCATTCCCAAAATTTCTGATATGGACGAATTTAAAAAATATTTTTGTAATTACAGCTTTTCATGTGAGGCTTGAATATCATAATCCTTCCAAAGAATAATAATACTCTACCTACTTTGACACACTAAAGAAGCACAATAGAGGAGCTGTTGTTCATTGTTATTTATAGGAACACATGGCCACACGTACTGGAATTGACTTATATAAATGCGACTTTCAAATCAAAATATAATTATTCAATTTTCTATAGCCGTCATCATATAGTGGGATACCAAATTCACAGAAAGATCAATATATTTCACAGCAGTAGGTTGTCTAAGTCGACATTTATATTTTCTTTTGTAATTTTAAGTGGGTTGTCTGTTTTGCTAATAAGATTTGACTGAGTTACAACTTCGTCAAATCTCGGCGGCGTGGTTGAAGTCGATATGAGTCGATGAAATCGGCGGCGTGTTGAAGTCGATTTGAGCCGATGAAAACGGCGGCGGCGGGGCTCGTGCTTAAACATGCGGCGGCGGCTTGTCGGCTTAAAATCGATCGGCTTGTATCTCTGATCAAGCCATCTGTGAGCTAAACGCTAATGAAAATAACCCCAAAAATGGTGTTTTCCGGTGTAAATTTTATTGTTTTACTTTTTCTCCCAAATTTTTTTCTAAAATAATAGACCCTTAAAAGCGTTTTAAATAAAAACTTTGATCTTTGCCTTAGAGTAACTTATTGATCGAATTATTGGACGTTTATAGCATTTTTTTGTGGATTTTAACAATGACTACTGAAAACCTTTTCGTATTTGGTGGTAGTATTTTATAAAAAATAAATAGCTGCAGTCAATACCTTCGAATGATGCCTAAATGATGAACATCGGAATGAAATTGAGGCCGCAGCGCTCATTATACCCCAAGATGGGGGTATACTAACTTTGTCATTCCGTTTGTAACACCTTGAAATATCGACCTGAGACCCTATAAAGTATATATATTCTTGATCGTTATAAAATTCTAAGACGATCTAGCCATGTCCGTCCGTCCGTCTGTCCGTCTGTTGAAAGCACGCTAGCATCTAAACGAAAGGAGCTAGAACGTTCAAATTTGCCATAAATGCGTCTTATAGTCGTAGATCGGTTGGGATTGAAGTGGGGCGAAATCGGCCCAAAGGGAAAATTTTTTCCCTCACAAGGACTAAAAATACCCATAATAATCCCTAATATTTTAGCGTATTTAACCATTATGTCTGTTTATATTTGCTTGATATTTGGTATGCGCATTCCCCTTATACCAAAAACGTGCACCATAAAGTGATTCTTATTTGTAGGGGGTGAAATGGGACAAAAAAGGGATAAAAATGGTACATATTAAACGACAACAGCTAGAAACACGAAATTCTGTGTGTACATTCCTCTAATTGAGTAGATACATAATATAAAAGTATTTTTTCCAAATTCGTACTAATTAAGGGATAAAATAGGAATAGAGGGATAAAAGTGGTACCAACCAAACGGCTGTACCTAGAATAATGAAATTCGGTGTACACATTCCTCTGATTGCATAGATGAGTAAAATACACGGATTTTTCAAAATTCGTACTTTTTGGGGTTAAAATGAAAAACGGGGATAAAAATAGTACCAATCTAATGACCGCAGCTAGAGTCATGAAATTCGGAGTATACATTCCTCTGAGTGTGTAGACACGGAAAATAAACTGATGTTTCGGAATTCGTACTTTTTGGGGTTAAAATAAAAAAGGGGATAAAAATAGTACCAATCAAATGACCGCAGCTAGAGTCATACAATTCGGAGTATACATTCCTCTGACTGCATAGACACGGAAAATAGACGAATTTTTCGAAATTAGTACTTTCAAGGTATACAATGGTACAGAGGGATAAAAATAGTACCAACTAAACGACTACAGCTAGAATGATGAAATTCTAATTGCGTAGAAACGTCAAAAACGTCGTAAAAATGGTACCAACCAAATGGGCGCAGCTGGAATCATGGAACTCGGTGTATACATTCCTCTGACTGCATAGACACGCAAAATAAAGTTTTATTTCCAAATTCGTACTTTTTCTTTTACGGCATTTATTGGTTATTGGTTGAAATGAAGTTAGGTTCTTGTGATAATGGATTTTCAAAATTAAAATAGAATGGAAATACAACCAACTGTAGCACCGACTATTTACCAATATTTATTGCTTTGAAAATATTTTTGAGAATATAAATATAAGAATATTTATTTTTTGAATTGACGTATTGGTAGCATTACTTTATAAGCGTGGTTTGAAATAATTAAAATATTATATTTATTTATTTTGGTTTGGCTATACTAAAAAAATTATATTTTCCTGTAATATTACTGCACTTCTACGAAAACCGACAACCTCTGTGGAATACAATCCATGGTGGAGGGTATATAAAGTTCGGCCCGGCCGAACTTAACGCCGTTTTTACTTGTTTTTGTAAACATTTTGGCTGTGAAAACCATCGCCTACATTAAATTATTTCACAAAAATGGAGTCAGTGACGTCAGTTTTCATCCGTTACTCATAATTTAGGCATCATTCGAAAGGTATTGATTCCTCCAATTTATTTTTCTTTACACCTCTTACAAAATGTTTCCAAGAAATATGATTTTTTAGCTGTCACCTTGAAAACCCACAAAAAATCAATATCAACGTCCAATAATTCTGCCAATGAGTTATTCTAAGACAAGAATAATAATTTTTTGTTTAAAGTGCTTCCAAGAGTCTATTAATTCAGAAAAAAATTGGGAAAAAATGGAACAGAAAAAAATTACACGGGAAATACATGATTTTTAGAGGTGTTTTTAGGAGCGCTTAGCTCACAGATGGCTTGACCCAGAAATAAATATATTTTGTAGATCACCATTAGACAATCTTCATTTCTGGGGGGGTGACCGCTGCAATTAATTTTCGTGACCCATCCTAATAAATATAAATATTAAGGCTCTCACACACCAAATAGTTTTCTCTTCGACGCTGCGTTTTTTAAATTCTGAACTTGTTGAACGTATATCTCGGATTTGTCTGTCGCTGTAAGGTCTTGTTTATGGTTTTCATGAACATTTTGGGCTATAATGTAAGAGCAGTTCGACCAACATTTGTCATTTCGAAAAGTGGTTGAACACGACGAAAAAATGTTTACTGGAATAAAACCCTTTACCTGACCACGTGGGTTTGAATGGCAAATTCATAGATAAATAAAATAGCTTCTGTTTAATGTCGAACAAATGTATTTGAATTCCTATTAAATTCGGACATTATTCGATTTTTGATAAACATCTTTTGTTGACTTCAGTTGCAGTCTTTCAGAAATAGCGCAGTGACACATCTCAATAAAATATTCATATGTCTTTTCTAAAGGGTGGTTAAATTTTAAGGGCCGATGTTGATTTTGAATAAAACACAAATTATTTAGGAAATTATTGTCATTTCTTTTTATTATGACAATATTGGTATGGTTCAGTTATGTATGGAACAAAATATCGGCCGCCGCGACCTCGGCGGCTCACCTCCATCCGATGGTCCAAATTTTCGATGACGCTGAGGCATAATTGAGGATCTATGCCCTTAATGTGCCGGATTATCTCATCCGTTAGCTCTTGAATTGTTGCTGGCTTATCGACGTACACCTTTTCTTTCAAATAACCCCAAAGAATGAAGTCCAACGGTGTCAAATCACATGATCTTGGCGGCCAATTGACATCGCCACCACGTGAGATAACACGGCCATTGAATTTGTCGCGCAAAAGATCCATTGTTTCGTCAGCTGTGTGGCAAGTGGCACCGTCCTGTTGAAACCACATATCGTCCACATCCATATCTTCCAATTCGGGCCATAAAAAGTTCATTATCATCTCACGATAGCGAAGACCATTCACAGTAACTGCCTGACCGGCCTCATTTTGGAAAAAATACGGCCCGATGATGCCGCCAGCCCTCCCATAAACTGCACCTAACAGTCACTCTTTGTGGGTGCATTTGTTTTTCGACAATCACTCTTGGATTATCATTCGCCCAAATGCTGCAATTCTGCTTGTTGACGAATCCACTGAGGTGAAAATGTGCCTCATTAAATTGACTGAAAAAAATCACGAAGTGCACAATATGCATTTTGATTTGAACGCCCATTTTCATAATAGGCCTGAATAACTTTAACGCGTTGCTCGATTGTGTATCTTTCCATGGTTCAAATTGAGAAATGTCAAATGAAATGCGGAAAAAACTTGACATTTAGGTGTGGTTCACATTCAACATTGGCCCTTACAATTTAACCACCCTTTATAAACTTTCTAATGCCGGAAGTGTTATGCCAACCGGAAGTTGTTATGTTTAACACGTATTTTGCAAACTTCCAAACAAGTTAACGGACTCGTAAATATTTCCAATGCACAGACGAAGAAAACATGCTGACAATGATGAGTATATCCACAATGTTTGGCAATAAATCACAGAACTACAAGAGTATCTTTTAATTATGTGGCAAGTTGAAAAGAAGAAGAAGAAAGAATAAGACCAAGTCCGTCTATTTTGTTTTGTACTGTAGAGAGCGTATGCACTCGCTCTTGCCAAAGAACACATTGCAAATGTTTACAGCAAATGAAAGGCCTAAATAACGTATGGCCATTCATGTAAAAGCTCCCTACAAGCAATGTGTTGCCGCGACGTCTGCGGCCGTGGCTACCTACAACAAACGACAGGAGGCGACCAGAAACCAAAAAAAACCCAACCAAAAGAATATGAAATGGTTGGATGCCCTCAAAAGGAAACTATGTAGCAGCCAAGAAAATTACTCGCAAACAGGACCACTAAGGGTAGGGTGGTGGCTGCTGCTTATGGTTTGGTCCAAAAAAATTAGGTTTTTTTGAGCTCTTTTATATTTATAACAGAAAAAAGTCTTTCTGGCATAGAAGATGGCACTACAGTATGCAGAGGGAAGAGAAAAAAGTGGAGAACACTTCTTCTTTGTTTTCTTGTTTTGGCTTTGTTCCAAAACTCATGATCACATTAAAGTAAACGAAACAAACGTAATGAATTTCTTCTTTTCTGAGATGTCTAGATGCCTTCGGAATGGGAATGGGATGCCAACCATAAACTGCCTAAAACGTTAAACGAGGTGTGGCGGGCGTATTTACAGACACTCTTGACTGTGCAGGGAGTTTAACATGGAATGTCATTCGAAATAACGTACTACTCTTTGGAGGTGTTCTTGAGCAATGAGACTAAGTTGAAAAATCTTAGCCGGCATGGAATCATAAGATGAAAGGGTGTTTTGTCGTCTAGTGTATGTGAAATTGTCACGGGAAAGGTGCAATCTAAAGGGATACGTTTTCTAATCTGACAATGTCATTAAGCGTGTCTTTAAAGTTTTAAATATTAATTTATAAAAAATGAAACATTTAAAATATATGGATTAAATGATTTTAAAGATTTATCCGAGGGAGCAAATCTAGGTGAATATGTTATTCCAAATTTAATTATTGATTTCCTTTTTGAATACAAACATAAATCACATTGTTAGATGTTTCATGTTGATCATAATATTTATGATTTTGTCTTATCCTCAGTGAAAATTTTCATTAAAAATTCGTCAAAGAAACATTTCATAAAATTTATGAAACATGTTTCATAAAGCACAAATCAATGAAAAGTGTCATAGAATTTATGAAAAAAAAAAATCATAAATCATAAAAATTCATTATTTTTTCATAATATGATTTATGAAAATTTTCATAGATTTTATGAAGAAGCTTCATTAATTTTATGAAAGAGTTTCAAAAATAGTAATAATTTATATAATGAGAATTTCTAGCATTCAACGAATAAAGTCGACACACTAAAAATGTAGTGGTAGGTTATGATTTGTAAGTTATGAAACTATGAAATCCTTCATTATATTTATGAAGACATTTCATAAAACAAATATTTTATTGGTTATGACATATTTCATAATATCTAAGAAGAAAAAAACTAAAACAAATGAGCGTTGGCTGGGTAACTTTACCTGCATATACACATACTTACATAAGCAACTCAATGAGTTGCTTGTAAGATGGCATGTGTAGTTTATTACTTGGTGCGATTTTTTAAACGCAAATTCGGCAAGTGAGTTGTGCTTCTCGTTCGTTTGTGAGAATCCTCTCCTTATAGAGGCCGGGTTTGATGTTGAAAAGTCGCTGCGAAGCCACTTGAAAATACTTTTGACATGGTCGAAATCATGATCGTTGTAGTCTGCAGCCAAGTAATAAATGTCACCATGCCATTTGTAAATAAATTTGAATTCTATTAAATATAGAAGCAAAATGTTCTTGAGCCAGGACAATATCCCAGTTCAAATCAAAAATTTAATTTTATTATCAAAATGCGTGCTCTGTTAAGAAAGTTCATCGCGCGCTTCCATTTTATGGTCAGTTTATTCGACCCACTGAAGTGGCTATTCGGGCTATTGTGACCAAATTTCGCACCAAATTTACATTGTTGGACATTAAACCACCAACACGCTTACGTAGAGTGCGAACTGAAGAAAATATCGGAGCTGTATCGGCCAGTGTTCATGATGACCATCAATTATCGATTCGTCGCCGTTCGCAGCAATAGGGCCTCTGTTACTCAAAAACGTGGAAATGCCAAAATTTGACTAAGCGGATGGACCATTTGAGGCGCAGTCAAGGTCAACATTTGCATGAAATAATCTTCAAACATTAAATTATATGGACCGTACTATCGATTCAAATAAAGATTTCATGCATTTTTCTGAATTTTATGCTTTTAAAAAATCACCCTTTATGTATAAAAGCTGATTGCTCTGACTCGTACGCTACATAATTGCAACGAAAGGCGTAATTTCGTATCTCTTGGGGACGTAGACAATTAGAGCTGCATATTTTCGCAGTTTTCTTCTTAAAATACAAAAGATAGCAAATTTAGTATAAAAAAATAAGTGGCAAAAAATGACCAGATCCAAAAAAGTGTCATTTTGATACTTTAGTATCACAAACGGCAACACTTCCTATGGATTCACTCATTTCTGTTTCAATGGAAAATTTATTCTTGACATCTACCGTTTGCGCAAAAACGTGTCACTCAAAATTAGAGATAATATATTATATATACATAGGAGTTGTCCCACAAATAAAAAATTTTGTGCATAGTGGATTTAAGATATGGTTGACAGACGCTCTATGGACGGAATTTAAAAAATACATATTCAATATTTTGTATAAGCAAAAAAAAAACAATATAGCTGTCCACAGTTAGACATATATTTGATACTATATTTACACAACATTTGATGATGTATTTGAAATGTTGCGTGGAAAGAAAATTGAATAAAACGACATATGATAGTGGTCTAAGTCAAAAATCCAAAAAAGTTGAGATATGCCAATTTTTCTCTTTACTTTGATCATATCTCTAATTTTAGAACTTTTTAACATTTAAAAAAATGTACCGTTACAATGTCATATTTATATTTTTTTTTTTTCTAACATTTTGTGAATTCAAATATTTTTTTTATTTTATTTCATTTTATTTCATTATTAAATTTTTCATACATATTAAGAAAAAATTCACTAAATTCATGAAAAAACCTTTTATGAAATTGCTTCATAAATATTACGAAGGAAAATTCTTTCAGTGTATAAAAGACAATTATTGCGAGAAAGGTATAATTATTCTCGGCTATATTTAAGTCAATAGTCTGTGAAATAAGTGGCAGACATGTGCGATTAATTTCAGTAAAGTCTGAGATTTGTCGGCATTAGTATTCGCGCTAGGTCAGATTTCGACCAAAACGCCGCAAAATATATCAGAATTGCCTCCGAAGTACACATCGACAGATATCTATCTAGAATCGGCATCTGTTTTCAAATTCATCTGACTGAATTCGGAAGAAATTGATCGCTGGGAAGTTTTGTCATATTTTCTCTTGCCATGCTCAGACTTTAGGCACATTTTGCAACCGATTTTGTATTGTATGGATTTTGATTTGTCGCGTACAATTATATTTCACTTAGAAGCATCTATTATGGCAGTGGATAACATCGGTCAATGTTTAAAATAGCCCCATACAAATGTCCTCTTAAAATTGACATCTTTCCATCTAAAACCCTCATATATATATATTAGACCGGTCATTATTTATATGGACAAATTTATTTTCTCGAATATATGTTACGGCAAGCGCTAAAAATATTCGTTTTAGTCCCAAAAAGCATAAAAAAAAATTTGACAACAATTGGATAATTAATTTTTAGCCGTGCCCCAAGCACCTTTTTGTTTTTATTATGAGAAATAAGGCAAAAATATATATATTTTTTATTTTATTTACATTTATTTGAAAATTAAGAATAAACTTAAATATTTTTATTAATTACATACTCATAGTAACATTAATATTATTTTAATTTAATAGTGAAGTCTTTTTAAAAGTGGGATAATTCATGTTATATTCTTTAACCACCTGAAAAAGGAATTGTTTCTCCTCTTCGTTGTGGGTTAATTTATTATTATAATC
Source organism: Polietes domitor (assembly GCA_947397865.1). Classification (NCBI taxonomy): domain Eukaryota; kingdom Metazoa; phylum Arthropoda; class Insecta; order Diptera; family Muscidae; genus Polietes; species Polietes domitor. The sequence goes on from OX377618.1 coordinate 29,144,961, forward strand.
TGTAATGAATTTGGCGCCTCTTTCAGCTGCGTCATTCACTACAGATAGGTTTTTACAAATTTGTGATCCGTGAGCGTAGTCAAATCTTTCCAATCCGATGGACCGACTTGCAAAAATTCTTTTGAAATTTCTAAACGATCAAAGAATGCGTGTGTATTGGAATTTACAAAATCGCTTAAATCTTTTTGCGCAAATGTGCCGATATCTGTTGGATTAGTTATTATTCGCTTGCATTTTTCTGTATTTGCTTCAACATTAATTGCCTGAACCATTTTTTTTTAATTGCAACACTTACATTAGGATCGAAGAATGAAAGACCGACTGCTTCTTCCGACAAATACCACAAATGATTGCTGATTTTTTGTAGCAAAGCAAGAGCTATATCCCTTTCAGGATAAGCCATAATATTTTTAATTAAATTTAAGTCTTGATTTGGTGCTTCAATTGCTTTAGTGCATCCAAACCAGGCTTTTACATAAATACGAACTACGAACAGACAGACACTACGTATACCGTTTAACTCTTGGTTGGTCATATTGAATTCATTACGAAACAAATACATTTTAAGTGCATAAATACATTTTGACATCCATCGAGCATGAGAAGTTGCACCAGGTATACGAAAGGTGTTAAAATTCGGCACCGTACCACCAAGAAAAGTGACAACTAATTGCAATAATTCTTTGTAGTCGCGTCTGCTATGAGCTTGTTTTAAGTTATCTAGACAGTAATTTAAAATTGTTCCACGTTCTTCAGCAGTCAATACTGTAATAATGTGTTCATCTTCTAAACAACTCTTGTAATTTAATTTGTCAATATTAATCCAGTATTTGCTAAAGCGATTACAAATTAGCACTTCTGGACCGGCTGTAGTAGCCACTCTAATTTCAAACACTTTACGGATCAACAACTCGTAAATATGGTGTCTGCAGGGAAAATATAATAAATCGCGACCTAGTTTTCCTTCAAGCAGAGCAGCAGCACCGTTTTGAACTCCTGTATTATGAGCAGTTGTGTCGAAGCAGATTATTTGAACTAGATCAAGCATTTCAAATTCATTTGTTTATTTAAACACGGCATCTGATATTTCTTTTCCACTCGAAGATTTTAACTTTGGAATGCCAAGTAGTTTATCGATACCTTGAGATGAGACTATGATTGGCAAGCGGTCAACTTTTTCCCTGCCACTAATTTCTGGTAATATTGTACCATCCCAGTGCAAAACAAAACTACGTGGAATCTGGAAATAAAAACTCAAGTTTCTTAATTTATACTCAAAACATAAAAAAGGAAGCATAGGGAAAACCCACATTACAGTACTTACATCAAAGTTTGCTGCAATGTTTTGTGCTGTTGTTGCACGATGCTTCTGACGCATTCGACGAATTGATGATCTATTTAGTATAAGATCTTCGATATCATAGCCCAACGCGTCAGCAGTTGCGCTTAGGATATGAACTGCAGCACCATCAGTGATTTTCCACTTATCCAAAGTTGAAAGCAGTCTTGGTGTAAAAAAAATGTTTTACCTCTGGAGATACCTGATATACCTGGATTTGGATTTGATACAGATGTTGATGTTGATGCTACAACTTCAATATCGTTTTCGTCGTCAATGTCAATCATACCTGTTTTACAACAATAATTCTGATTTGCTTAAAAGATAGAATATTTAATTGTATACCTCTTTGAATCTGTTGTTCATATAACTCTTTTCGTTCATCTTCTTTTATTCGACGCTGGTTTTCTTGTTCTTTCTGGACTGCCTTTCGCTTTTCTTTCTGCATTACAATTTTATCCGTTCCTAGCATACAACCTGGTCTTCCTTTTTCTCGTTGCTTTTTTAAGAACTCTTTGTCTTCTTGTATTTTAATTAATTCAAACGCGTTTGCATGTGCGATATCGAATAAATCATCTAATTTATCTTGAAATTCAGTTTCTTTCCTGTTTTGACATTCTGTTTTTCGACCATGACGCTTTGTAATATCTCTCCACTTGTTGTATAATTTTTCCAGCTTCTCAATGCAGTGTTTTTCATGGTGTGTTGGAATTCGTGCTTTTTGCCAAAACGTGCTGACCTCAGCAACAACTAATCTAGAACTTTCTCTTAAATTTAAGCCAACTATTCTTAAATTATAAAATAAAACTTGTAGCACTTGTTTTCTTCCTGGTAATTTAGCTCCAGTAATTTGGTGGTCCATTACGCCAATTAACATAATGTCATCATCCGATCGAAGTCTTTTGGTTGTCATCGCTTTAGATTTTTAATTTTAAAATGTATTTGTTCGTTTTGGATTTTCTATGAATTTAAAAAATAAAAAATATTAATATTTTAGGCAAAAAATATTTATTTTCTTCATACATTTATTTTTACCGGCTAAACTGTTGATTATATAGAAAAACGCTATATATACACATTTTCAAGGAATTGTAATTCTTAATTATTTTTCAATTTATTTAAACAAAATCGGACTAGTGGTTCTCGAGTTATGTCAAAAAAAGGGCACCAAAGGTGATAATTTCCCCTATATGATAGTAAATAACTTTCATGACAAACAATTGTTGGCGGGGGCACGCCTAAAAATTGTCCAATCAAGCTCAATTTTTTTTTGTGTATTTTTAGGTTCAAATAGAGTAGTTTTAGCGCTTGCCGTCATACGAATTCAAAAAAAAAAAGAAATAAGGACCGGTCTAATATATATATAATATATATATGAGGTTTTTATGGTGAAAAGATGTCAATTTTAAGATGACATTTGTATGGGGCTAAAGTCGGATGGAGCCGACTATATATAAATATATATATATATAGTCGCCTTACTTATTGAACGCTGACAGCGTATTTGTCTCAACAAGTATTATGTGTTTACCATGGACGTAGGAATGAATTTCTGAATGAAAAATCCTTTGCTTTCTCTTTTTGAAATTCTTACAAGCTCTAAGGAAATGTACATATGTATTTTTTTCCTTGGCAAGATATTCAAATGTTTGTAGATGTATTCCTATAATATTTAAAGGCATTTATAGCTTCCGTAACTGTTTCTATCAAAAGAATTCACATAAGTATATCTAGATTCCAAGTTGTACAATAAGTTCTTATAATTTGGAGTTTAATTAAATAATTTTAGCTGAAATGTCAGAGGGGTGGTATTAGACCACCCCAGCCACCCCCTTCCTACGCCTATGCTGCTTACATTTACAAATGTCTTGACTGGTTTACGTGTTCACTCTCACTGGAGCGTCAAGTAGTACTTTAAGGGACCGTTTAGAATCAATAATAACAATGGATTGTATACGAAAACTTAAAACAATGAACAGATACATGTTTTTATACACTCCATCAGGGTATTATGTCTTTGTGCATTTGTTTGTAACACCCAAAAGGAGGCGAGATAGACCCATTGTTAATTATACCGATCGACTTAGAATCACTTTTTGAATCGATTTAGCAATGTCCGTCTGTCTGTCTGTCCGTCCGCCTGTCTGTCTGTCCATATATTCTTGTAATCGCGACATAGGTCGCAACTAGAAACAGCAATGGTAAATGGGTCAGATCGGTTCAGATTTACCTATGTATAGCTCACATAAAAATTTCGCTCCCGTATTGACTTTTTCCGCCCCAGAAACCACATATTTTCATCGATTTTTTTAAATTGATTGTGAAAGTTAGTCACTTCATTCCATGTTTGGATATAGCCCCGATACAAATATTCTACTCGATTTGACAAATTGGACCAGGTCATATCAAACATACAAAAATTCTTCCCGTTTTCACTTTTTACCGAATTGAATTGTATTCGGATAGAAAGTGGAGTGTATCATATAGTCGGCACCGCCCGACTTTAGCCTTTCCTTACTTGTTTTAAGTTTCAGTTAATCACCACTACCTTTTTATTGTTTAGTCCCACTGTGCGACTGTAAAACAGTCAGTCGACTCTAAATGGAATCATTTATCAATTGCCACTTTGCAAGTGCTATCACTCCAAAACCGCACCACTTCACAATTTCCATTTGCCACTCAAAGCAATTATGATGGCATGCCAAACGACCAAAATCTACGTTTGCCAGGAATGACAACCAAAGATGCGGGGGCAGGGAGAGGACCATGTGCATGGTTGCAATTGAATGAATGAATGAAAATGTATGAATGGAGGGAACAACACTAACAGATTAAAATTGCGGAACCAACAGTAGTAGTAGTAGTAGTAGCTGGAATGCGACACCAAGAACACTGCAGCTCCAGCTGTGGTGGTGGTGGTGTGATGTGGAAAAACAGCAGGAAGGAACAAGTATTCCGAACAAAAAGAGCAGTGTAACAAAGTGCAAATGACAAAAACAAATATTCGTGCAAACATACAGATACACACACACACACACAGTCACAAAGGACATAAAGAAAGATGTGGCAGGTCCACCACAAACAAAAAATAAAACTTGGCATCCCCTTTACGTGAAATAAAAGCCTAGTGTGCCACAAACAACTGCACCACAGCAAAACATACCGACAACCGAAATATGGTTGCATAGATGATGTACGAGTACAACGTGAACTAACTACTCGAACAGAGGAGCACAGTAGCTCGAGATGAGTGAGGTCTATGACCGCTTAGGTCGCGCCTAGGTATGCGGGTAACACAAACATACATGTTACGTACTGCAACTCGAATACACGCACACACACATGCGCATACAGTCTGCCAACACTATTGGTACTTGTGGTTGCAATATTTCATACGCACACCACACTATGCCATAGCAATGAAAACGGCCGGTATTTCAAGAAATCGGGTTATCGGTTGGTTCGATGACCGTTATACACATTCCCCGACGTCATCGAAACAAATAAAGTCCCATGACACCTACGACGTAAATGGCGCACCAAGCAATGACTGATACGAAGATTCTCAGTGGCCCAGATAGGCAAATTTTGTTTGTTTAGGTATCCGTGCAAATGGAAATGAGAAATTTTAATCGAAAATTGAATTAGCATCGAATTGCTTGGAAGGATGTGCAAATTAGTTGGAGGGATTTCTGCCAAAATTCCAGAGTATTTTTTGGAGAATTCGGGTGGAGTCCCATTCCCATTTCCTCCTATTTCTGAACTAATTCGACTCAAAGTGCTCAACCGCCTTATATGAGATTCAATACTCGTTCAAATCAGGCGAGCATACAAAGAGCCGTTGTTTTGTTTGTTAAAAATTATTTTCAGAAAATGATTTTTTTTCCTAATTTTTCCTTTTTAGTTTTTCTGAAGTGCATAACAATCATTTTTGTTATTGTATTCCTTTGTACAGGGGTTTCCAACAAGAGGTGTTATTTTGAATCACCCGGTATTTCGGTGGCTGTCACTTTTGAAGCTTTTATTCTTTTACATTTGACAAGTAGAAACTACGCCATTACTAAAAATGAAACGATACACATTGAAATTATTAAAATTCATGAATGAAAATGATCCAGAATTCCATCGACAAATCATCTTGACTGATGAGGCCCATTTCCACCTCGGTGGCTACGTCAACAAGCAAAATTGTCGCATCTGGGGCTCGGAAAACCCAAGAGTTATTGTTGAGAAGCCTCTCCATCCTCATCGTGTGACTGTTTGGTGCGGTTTATGGTCCGGCGGGGTCATTGGATCTTACTTTTTTCGAAAATGGGGTTGGATCAACAGTTACGGTGAATGGATTGCGGTCGGAGTTGGATGGTATTGCTCTGAACAACGTTAACTTTCTACAAGACGACGCTACGTGCCATACAAGCAACGAAACCATTGATCTTTTACGGGACCGTGTTATCTCTCGAATAGGTAATCACAATTGGCCACGGAGTTCTTGTGATTTAACACCTTGCGACTTCTTCGTTTGGGGCCACGTGAAAGATAAGGTCTACGCCAACAGCCCGGCGTCGATTCAAGAGCTCAAAGATAGAATTCGTGAGGCTATCGAGGACATAGGGCAGACACTTTGCGATTTGGTTATGGACAATTTCATGAAAAGGATATGGTCATGTAAGCGTGGTCGTGGTGGCCATTTGGCTGATGTGGTTTTTCATTATAACCGGCATACCTTCCTCTTTATTATGAAATAAACCTCTGAATTACTGAATTACATAACTCTGGAAGATATTGATTACTAAAGCATTTATCGATGACTAAAAATGTTATCGACAATTTTCTATTTTGAGCAGTTCGTTAGTTTCTTCAAACTTGAAAGTCCGATAACGCGATAACTAAGTGTGATATCGATAACATGCTGACCAAATTTATTTTTATACCCTCCACCTCCAGGATGGGGGTATACTAACTTTGTCATTCCGTTTGTAACACCTTGAAATATCGACCTGAGACCCTATAAAGTATATATATTCTTGATCGTCATAAAATTCTAAGACGATCTAGCCATGTCCGTCCGTCTGTTGAAAGCACGCTAGCATCTAAACGAAAGGAGCTAGAACGTTCAAATTTTCCATAAATGCGTCTTATAGTCGTAGATCGGTTGGGATTTAAATGGGGCAAAATCGGCCCAAAGGGAAAATTTTTTCCCTCACAAGGACTAAAAATACCCATAATAATCCCTAATATTTTAGCGTATTTAAGCATGTTTTTTGAATATGTCTGTTTATATTTGCTTGATATTTGGTATGCGCATTCCCCTTATAGCAAAAACGTGCACCATGAAGTGATTCTTATTTGTAGGGAGTGAAATGGGGCAAAAAAGGGATTAAAATGGTACATATTAAACGACAACAGCTAGAAACACGAAATTCGGTGTGTACATTCCTCTAACTGAGTAGAGACATAATATAAAAGCATTTTTTCCAAATTCGTACTTTTAAGGGGTAAAATGGGAATAGAGGGATAAAAATGGTACCAACCAAATTGCTGTACCTAGAATAATGAAATTCGGTGTATACATTCCTCTGTAAAAGTAAAAGTAAAATAAACGGATTTTTAAAAACTCGTACTTTTTGGGGTTAAACTGAAAAAAGGGGATAAAAATAGTACCAATCAAATGACCGTAGCTATAATCATGAATTTCGGAGTATACATTCCTCTAACTGTGTAGACACGGTAAATAAACTGATTTTTCGAAATTCGTACTTTTTGGGGTTAAAAAGAAAAAACGGGGATAAAAATATTACCAATCAAATGACCGCAGCTAGAGTCAGGAAATGCGGAGTATACATTCCTCTGACTGCGTAGACATGGAAAATAGACGAATTTTTGGAAATTCGTACTTTTTGGGGATAAAATGGAAAAAGGGGATACAAATAGTACCAACCAAATGACCGCAGCTAGAGTCATGCAATTCGGAGTATACATTACTCTGACTGCGTAGACGCGAAAAATAAACGGATTTTTCGAAATTCGTACTTTCAAGGGATACAATGGTACAGGGGGATAAAAATAGTACCAACTAAACGACTACAGCTAGAATGATGAACTTCTAATTGCGTAGAAATGTCAAGGGGGTAAAAATGGTACCAACCAAATGGGCGCAGCTGGAATCATGGAATTCGGTGTATACATTCCTCTGACTGCATAGACACGCAAAATAAAAAGTTCTTTTCCAAATTCGTACTTTTCCTTTTACGGCAAAAATTGATTGAATCATGAAGTTAGGTTATTTTGCACTTTGCACATGTACGTCTGATAATGGATTTTCAAAATTTGTACTTTTGGAATTAAAATAGAATGAAAGTACAACCAAATGCAGCACCCATTATCCATATTTATGGTATTTAAGCTTTTAGAAAATATAAAAAAAAGAATATTTATTTTTTGTTTTGAAATAGATAATGGTTTGATATAATTAAAATATTATATTTATTTATATAATTATTTTTTCAATGTTTGTATTTGTTTTGGTTTGGCTATATTACAAAATTAATATTTTCCTGTAATATTACTGCACTTCTACGAAAACCGACAACCTCTGTGGAATGCAATCCATGGTGGAGGGTATATAAAGTTCGGCACGGCCGAACTTAACGCCGTTTTTACTTGTTTATTTTAAATATAGTCAAATCTTCGGGCCTCGGTTATCATACTCTCCCCAAAAATGTGGGTTTACGTGGTCAATGTGAGGCTTAAAGAATGCGTCGTGACAAAAATCTAAAAACAATCTCATTATTTTGGATTTTGAGGCGCAGATGCAAACGATTGAACTCCCGTGCTTAAATTATTTTCTTTTTGGGCGAATGAAACTTATAGCAAATATAGCTCTTAGGTTTACTCGTTCCTTTTGTTTTTGCCATATTTTCTGTATCAAACATTGGTGTTTCCTTGATGTTCTTCTGAACATCCATAGAAGACTAAGGTTTCTGAAAAATTGACAGGAAGAATACGACGATATTGGTTTTATTGAGTTTTTATGAAAGCGAAAAATTAAAAAACCGGTGAGTCGGTTTTTAGGTACAACGTACTAACGAGCAACCGTAAAATGTTTTGTGTGTTTTATTTTTGAACTGTAAATAAATACAAATAAACCGCAAAAACCCTCATATAACATATCGGCTCAGACATTTAATAGAAATGGAAGTGTATTTTCCACCATCAAACAGTAGTGCAAACACTTCCACATGTTTATACCGTCTGGCAATAAAATAGCACAAACACCATCAACAGAAACTGCTCCTCCTTTGTAAATAAAGTTATTTATTTGAAATTGACAATAAGCATGTAAAAAAGCTTTCAGTCGAGTTACCTCACAGGTGTTAAGCATTTGTGACATAAATTGTTCATTTTCAACGAATGTCTAATTAACACAATTTTCGCATTTGGGTTCAGGTACATATCCGAACCCTACGATACCGGAGTAGGTATCAAATAAAAAATACTTTAAACGTTATGGTTCTATTTGTATTAGTTTCAAACCCAATAAATAAATATCAAAATTCCGCCTTAAAAAGTTAAAACAAGTAAAAACGGCGTTAAGTTCGGACGGGCCGAACTTTATATACCCTCCACCATGGATTGCATTCCATAGAGGCGGTCGATTTTCGTAGAAGTGCAGTAATATTACAGAAAAATATAAATTTGTTGTTCGCACGCCCAAAGGTTTTATCACATATTTATTGTGTGGGAAGGGTCGTATTTACACCAGCATTCCAAAGTTGCGTGGACAAAAGTACAAAACCAAACAATAACTCTAAAATGTTAGTCCCTGAACCCAAATCTATTCTAGATTTTATAGTACCTCGTTGTGTTATCAATGCTTGAAAATTTGAAATACCACCCGGATGGGTTTTGCGAAGGTTAATATAGCCAAACCAAATACAAATATTGAAAAAATAATTTTATAAATAAATTAGTATTTTTATTATATCAAATCACGCTTATAAGGCTAATACGTTTACACTATATATATCGAAATAATACTTAAAGTCAATTCAAAAAATAAATATTATTTTATTTATATTTTCAAAAAAAAGCTTAAATACGATAACTATTGGTAGATAGTGTGTGCTATTTCCTTTCTAAAGGGTGATTTTTTAGCTATTATCTTTTTGGCAACACTGGTTTAAATAGTTGATGCACGTTTCGTGTTTTGTTTCACTGTCAAACATCTTCAGTTTGGTCTATAATTTAACCATGAACCGCCTTACAAACAAACAACGCTTGCAAATTATTGAATTTTATTATCAAAATGCGTGCTTTGATATGGAAGTTCATCGCGCGCTTCCATTTTATGGTCAGTTTAATCGACCCACTGAAGCGGCTATTCGGGCTATTGTGACTAAATTTCGCACCAAATTTACATTGTTGGTCATTAAACCACCAACTCGCTTACGTAGAGTGCGAACTGAAGAAAATATCGCAGCTGTATCGGCCAGTGTTAATGATGACTATCAATTATCGATTCGTCGCCGTTCGCAGCAATTGGGCCTCTGTTACTCAAAAACGTGGAAATGCCAAAATTGAACTACGCGGATGGACCACTTCAGGCGCAGTCAAGGTCAACATTTGCATGAAATAATCTTCAAACATTAAATTATATGGACCGTACTATCGATTCAAATGAAGATTTCATGCATTTTTCTGAATTTTATGTGTATTTGTTGGAAAAACTTTCCTATAGCTTTCAAAAAATCACCCTTTACTTTAATTCCAAAAGTACAAATTTTGAAAATCCATTATCTCACGTACATATTGCAAAATAACCCAGCTTCATGATTCGACCAATTTTTGCCGTAAAAGTAGAAAGTAAGAATTTGGAAAAATCTTTTTATTTCGCGTGTCTATGCAGTCAGAGGAATGTATACGCCGTATACATTCCATTTTTCCATCTGCGGCCATTTTGTTGGTACCATTTTTATCCCTCTGTAGCCATTGCATCCCTTGAAAGTACTAATTTGGAAAAAACCTTTTACTTTTCGTGTCTACGCTACATGCGAATTTCGTGACTCTAGCTGCGATAATATTTTTATCACCTTTTTCCATTTTAACCCCTAAAAGTACGAATTTCGAAAAATCCCTTTATTTTACATGTCTACGCAATCAGAGGTATGTATACACCGAATTTCATTATTCTAGATGCAACCGTTTGGTGGGTACCACTTTTATCCCTCTATTCCCATTTTACCCCTTAAAAGTGCGAATTTTGAAAAAATACTTTTATATTATGGATCTACTCAATTAGAGGAATGTACACACCGAATTTCGTGTTTCTAGCTGTTGTCGTTTAATATGTGCCATTTTTATTCCTTTTTTGCCCCATTTCACCCCCTACGAATAAAAATCACTTTATAGTGCATGTTTTTGTTATAGGGGGAATGCGCATACCCAATATCAATAAAGTAAAAGCAGACATATTGAAAAAATATGCTTAAATATTCGAAAATATTACGGGTTATTATGGGTAGTTTTAGTCCTTGTGAGGGAAAAAATTTTCCCTTTGGGTCGATTTCGCCCAGTTTCAATCCCAACCGATCTACGACTATAAGACGCATTTATGTAAAATTTAGACGTCCTAGCTTCTTTAGTTTAGATGCTAGCGTGCTTTCAACAGACGGACGGACATGGCTAGATCGTCTTAGAATTTTATGGCGATCAAGAATATCTGTACTTTAGAGGGTCTCAGATCGATATTTCAAGGTTTAGCCCCATCCTGGAGTGCGAGGGTATGAAAATGGTTGTTAATGCTAAACTAGAACAGATAGAGGAGTAAAATTTTAAGTATTTTTAACAGATAGATTTCACACTCATAGGTTGTGAATAAGTATTTAAAACTTTTCTTTTTAATAATTCTAACCTTTGCTACTTTGTGGTCCTTTTTAAGGGACAAAAGGATGAGGAAATGAAAAATGACTCGATTTTGCCTATATTTTCAGACGTACGGTTCAAGTGAAACGATTTTTTTTTTAATTTTCGTGCGGTGCTATTTGACCTTACCAACTTATTGCTATTTAATGACGCATCATTGTTATGATGCCTACCTGTCTGCCTAACTGCTTACCCGTTGCTGCTGTTTTGACTTTTCCAATACTTTATGTCAACATTGTCGAGATGAACATGAGTGGTTGAACTCCATATTTCATGCCTTATTTAACATGAGTACCGCCGCGCCGTTCGCAAACTTTATGAGAGAGTGAGAGGCGAATATTTTCATTCATCCATTCTTTCGGCCCTTTTTCGTTGGTTACTGCAGCATGTTACTGTTGACGTTGTTTCCATTAATGACGACATTAAAGCCGTTTACAAATGCTTACAAAGTTTTGTTTGTATAGAACCGTAAATAGGCTCGGGTGCACATGTACGTGCGTTTAAACGAAGCTTTCTCTCGACGGGGCGTTAAAAGTCCTCAACTTGCAAAACACTGGAATGCGCATCAATCACAAGTTGGGTGTGGTCCGTACCCATGAGTCGAGAGATTTAAATTTTGTCCTTCTTTTTCCATTTGCATAAATGTTTTGACGGAAATGCCCCAAATGTAGCAAGCGAATCGTCGTCATGGCTGACTGATGGACGGACGTCTGACATAAGAATTGTGCCTATTCAAGCTTTCGTACGGACGGCTGACATGAAAACAAGGATGAAAAGAAGGATGTGTGAATACTATGTTTGCAGTCAAGATTTCTCTAAATTGTTGTTGTTAATCTTAAGAGTCTTAACTGGAGTCTTCTGGATTTAATGAACTCCGCATCTAACGAAGTGAAATATTATATACACTCCCTAGAAAAAGTCTGCGTACACTAATATTTGTTTGTAAAATTGCAACTTTATAAGCTTGGAAATCTTTCTACATTCAAGTTTTTTATAATCATTTTAATTGATACCTTTCAGCACTTTCCACCAATAAAAATGATACTAGGAAAGTTACATTCCGATTTTTAATTCAAAAGTTATCAAGAATTGGTCTCATTACATAAAAATAAGGCACAAGAAAGAGTCTGCGTACAGCAAATAATTTATCTTATAAGTAGTATAAAAAAATGTGGTGGTTTGTTTTTTTTAGTAACTTGTCGGGTAGCCTCTTCTTTTCAGCACCTCCAGCAGCCTTTTGGGCATGGAATCCACCAACTTAGTGGTCTCCTCAGCTGTTATATTATCCCATTCTTCATTTAGTACGTTATTCAGCATTTCTTTTGATGCCTTCATGCTGGCGGAGACGCCTTTCCAAGGAGTGCCAGACGTGTTTTATACTGAGGAAGAACATTGCCAAGGTCCTTAAAGAGAAAATAATTAAGTATTTTGTATGAAAAAATCAATTTATTTACAATTTTTTTTTTGTCTGGCGAAGCGGGCGGGGCCAGGTAGTTCATAATAAATAAATAACAAGTAAGGAAAGGCTAAGGTCTGGCGGGGCCGACTATATGATACACTCAACTTTCCAACCGAATACAGTTCAACTCGGTAAAAAGGTGAAAACGGGAAGAATTTTTGTATGTTTCCTAATCATAGGCTAATACGACCTGGTTCGATTTGTCAAATAGATAAGAATATTTGTATCGGGGCTATATCCAAACATGGAAAAATGTGACTAACTTTCACAATAAGTTCTTCCAGTTCAAATATAAGGTGTTATGCTCACTTTGAAGAAATTCGGTGAAAATTCGTGGTTTCTGGAGCGGAAAAAGTTAAATCGGGAGCGAAATTTGTATGGGAGCTATATATAAATCTGAACCGATCTGCCCCATTTTTACCACAGGTGTTTATAGTTGAAATAAAGGGTGTTTTTTATTGGGGTATAGAACTTTAAGTTGGCATCACTTTTTTAACTGGCGGCCATTTTGTCAGCTGTCAAGTGATTAATATTTAGTTTGGTTTGCCATTTCATCATGAACAGGTTGACAAAAGAACAACGCTTGCAAATCGTGCAAATTTATTTCGAAAGTAATGGTTCAGTTCGCGAAGTTCACCGCAAGCTCCGTCCATTTTATGGTCGACATAATCGTCCATCAGAGCAATTAATTCGGTTAACCATGGATCGTTTTCGCACTACGTTTACTCTATGTGATAATACGCATCCGCAGAGACGTCGAACAGTGCGCACCGAAGAAACAATTGCCGCTGTAGAGCAAAGTGTTGAAGAGGACCCGAATGAATCGATTCGCCACCGTGCACAGCAATTGGAGCTTTGTCAAATTGGACCTGTAGAATTGGCTATATTCGAGCCAGCCGCGGCGGCCACATGCCCGAAATCATATTTAAACATTAATGGCATAAAATTATCCTTCCAATAAAGCCAAATTGATGGACATTAAAACGATTTTCTTGTGTTTTATTTCAATTCGAAGTTCTATACCTCAATAAAAAACACCCTTTATAAGATGTTTTGCCAATTTTGAAGAAAATCTCTTGTAATATATGGTATCTAGAGTTAAAAGATTAAAATCGGGAGTGAAATTCGTATGAGAGTTGTATTTAAATCTGAACTGATCTGACCCATTTTCACTATGGGTGTTTCTAGGACAAATATAATATATTTCGCCTAATTTGAAGACAATCTGATAAAATATGTGGTTTCTAGAGCGGAAAAAGTCAAATCGGGAGCGAAATTTGTATGGGAGCTATATATAAATCTGAACCGATCTGACCCATTTTTACCACAGGTGTTTCTAGTTGGAATATAAGATGTTTTGCCAATTTTGAAGAAAATCTGTTGTAATATGTGGTATCTAGAGTGAAAAGTGTCAAATCGGGAGTGAAATTCGTATGGGGGCTATATCTAAATCTGAACCGATTTTCTTCAAATTAATTTTCATGACTCTAGCTGCGGTCATTAGATTGGTACTATTTTTATCCCCTTTTTTCATTTTAACCCCAAAAAGTACGAATTTTGAAAAATCCGTGTATTTTACTTATCTATGCATTCATTATTCTAGGTACAGCCGTTTGGTTGGTACCATTTTTATCCCTCTATTCCTATTTTACCCCTTAAAAGTACGAATTTGGAAAAAATACTTTTATATTATGTATCTACGCAATTAGAGGCATGTACACACCGAATTTCGTGTTTCTAGCTGTTGTCGTTTAATACGTACCATTCTTATCCCTTTTTTGTCCCATTTCACCCCATACAAATAAGAATCACTTTATGGTGCACGTTTTTGCTATAAGGGGAATGTGCATACCAAATATAAACAGACAGATTCAAAAAACATGCTTAAATACGCTAAAATATTAGGGATTATTATGGGTATTTTTAGTCCTTGTGAGGGAAAAATTTTTCCCTTTGGTCCGATTTCGCCCCACTTCAATCCCAACCGATCTACGACTATAAGACGCATTTATGGAAAATTTGAACGTTCTAGCTCCTTTCGTTTAGATGCTAGCGTGCTTTCAACAGACGGACGGACGGACATGGCTAGATCGTCTTAGAATTTTATGATGATCAAGAATATTTATACTTTATAGGGTCTCAGGTCGATATTTGAAGGTGTTACAAACGGAATGACAAAGTTAGTATACCCCCATCCTGGAGGTGGAGGGTATAAAAACTACACCGGAAAAACATGAATTTTAGGGTTATTTTCAGGAGCGTATAGCTCACAGATGCCTTGATCTAGGAACGAAATATTTTGAAAATCATTATTAAACAGTCCTAACTTTATTTTCGGGGGGGGGGGGGGGGTGACTGGAACATGTTTTTCCATTTGTATGGACGGCGATCCAGCCTAGTGCATATGTGTAGTCCTTAGCCTAAAGTTTTAATTTAGTTTTGTACAATTCAATGAATATTGCGGCTAAGTGTTAAAGGCAGGGAATAAAATCGAATCGGATGAAAGCTATCAAGGATAATAATACTGGCGAAAAAGTTGTATCCTTCGTACTTGAGATAAACTCCAGAGTTTCTCTTTATTTGTTTATTCCTTTAGGATAGCAGTGAATACGAGTAGAAGAGTTTATAATCCAATTAGCTAGTGTGTGTGGATGTGGATGGTGACAATGCCATCAAGTGAGAATTCAAACAGCACCTAGAGGCACAAGGATTCAGACACACATACACATACACTCACTCGCTCCCCTTGAAGCCTTCACCTATACAAAAACATGGAATTCTAAAAGACTCGACTACTGCACAGGTTTAGGACAAAACCAGTGCGAGGTTTTCGTGTGGATTTGTTGAAGGCGAGATAGAACAGCAACAAATGAAGAATGACTGAAGCGCAATCCGAACAATAAAAGAAAATCTCACTTCATGTGGCAACAACAGCCACAGTCGTCACAGTCATAATTTGTTTTATTTAATACAATGAAGGTTTTTTGGCGCACTTCAACGTACATACATATCTGCCTGCGTTTTGTCAGTGCTGGCATGCTTCACTGCATTTCCTGGATGCAAAGCCCAAAGGAGGTTGGAACAAAAAAAGCAAAAAGGTCCTAGTTATAAAGATGGTGCTGGCATTGCAGTAAAACCTGGTTGCCAGTGACACCATAGACAAGGGAGGAGATTGCGTTCACATTTGTATCCATCCATTTCAACATTTTGGCTCTTGAAGCGGATTTATTTTGTTCATAAATTTTGTAGGGCATATGCTTTAATTAGTGCTTTAATTCTTCCTATATACGTGAATTAATAACTATTTTTATTTTTTTATTTATTATGAATTACAATACAAAGTAAATTTATATTCTAATTTTGGGTCCAGGGATTGAGCCGGGGTGACTAAGACCATAGTAGCTAGTTATTGCAGCGACAGACCAGAGCCTCTGGTGGGAATCGAACCCATGACCACCACGCTGATAGCCCAGCACGCTACCAACTCGACTACCGGGGCGCTCTGAATTAATAACTAATTTTGTGCCATCCTTTATTAAAGTTGTCTAGCTTTGGCTAGGTTGTGGTGACAGTCATAAAGTATCCGACTCCTTAGAGGTCCTTTGTGATACAAAGTTGATTTAAGTTCCTCGGCCTCAGCCGATCCGTTAGAAGTTGTGAGTGTTCGAAAGTCTGAAATTGCTGCTCTTCCTCACAGCTCCTACAGATGAATTTTGATTCGATGTGGTTAGACTGGCTGCATATGAGGATTGATTATTTCGTGACTCTACCTTGGGGTTCAATTACGGTAATAACGGAAATCGGTGTGCTTTTATGAGGGCTACAATAAAACATCCCAGTGTGAAAAAGGAAGGCGCACGCAAGGCCTTCTAAGGGAGGCGCAAGGCATGCTTTCTGCATTCTATACTCATTTAAAATTAATAAATCGCTTCTATTTGCAGGCCTTCTAGAAGGGCTCTGACAAAAGGCCATCTAGAAGACCTCATACCAAAGACCTTCTGAAAGGCCTGCAACCAAAGCCCTTCCAGAAGGCCTTCTAGAAGGTCCAAAAATAAAAAAAATATGACGAACCAATGGACCAGCATTTTTTTCAATATTTCTGGCCTTGTTATTGGCAGTATATTAATTTTCAATTTAAATCTTTCAACATTTTTCCAGTTTAAATCTTTTAACATTTTTATTTGCCTCGGCTGGAATTTGAACCCATGATCTTCGCATTGTTAATTGGAACTTTATTGTCTCTTTGTGTCAAAAAGTTTATAGAAACACACGACCCTTAATCAAAGCGAACACCTTCGCTGCTGCCTTCTTTTGGCAGGCCTTTTAGCATGCCTGGCGAAAGAAGTGAAGCAGGAATGAGCCACAGAATATTGTTATGCGTTTACAACAGAAAGTGTGTAGAAAGTACCCATCGATAAATCGAACACCTTCCGCGCAGCCTTCTCTCGCAAGGCCTTCTAGCATGCCTAGCCGAAGAAGGCAAACAAACATGAGTTATCGATTGTGTAGCATCTAATGGGAAGGCCTTCTTAAGGCCTTTTTCATAGAAGGCCTTCAGGAATGGGTGTCGGACGTGTAATAATATTTCTGAAGAAAGTATGAAGTATATGATAAATATTTTGGCAATAAATTAAAAACATTTATTGTTTGTTCTTGAAGAGGAGTTAAATATTTTTCTGTTTCATCCCTGATAAATGGGTCTATATGAAAACATGTTTAAAGACATTTGTATAAAGGCTATATCTACATTTAAACCGATTTGCTTCATATTAAATATCGTTCGTATCACCCTGACAAAATCCACATATAAAGTTTCATTTGAATCGGTCAAGATTTGCGACCTGTAGTTTATTTAATTATTTATTTATTATGAATTACAATACAAAGTAAATTTATATTCTAATTTTGGGTCCAGGGATTGAGCCGGGGTGACTAAGACCATAGTAGCTAGTTATTGCAGCGACGGACCAGAGCCTCTGGTGGGAATCGAACTCACGACCCCCACGCTGATAGCCGAGCACGCTACCAACTCGACTACCGGGGCGCTCATACCTGTAGTTTGATTACAGGAATGGATGAACAGACATACAGACATTGCTAAATCGACTCAGAAAGTGGATCTATGTCGATCTGTATTATATTGCCTCTTTTAGTTGTTACAAACAAAGGCATAACGACAACAACTACAAATATGTTTTAACACTTAAAAAACAAAACATTTTAAAATAACAAATATGTTTTAACACTAAACAAACAAAACATTTAAAAAATAATTTTAAAAATAATAATGTCTTTCAAGTTTCAAGTTCAAATCAGGAGAATTGTAAAGATATCTTTCATAAAACTCGTAAAAATAATAAAATCGACTCCATCCGTACTGCCTTCATTCTTCCAGCAGGCCTTCTAAAAGAAGGCAATGAAGAATGTCCATTGCATCTATCTAATAGGAAATGAGAAGGCCTTTCTAAATGCCTTCTCAAAGAAGGCAGCCAAGAATGAGTATAGGATTTCTAAATGCTGATGATTAGGCCTTCTGGTAGGACTTCTTAGAGAAGCGAGGTGAGAATGTGTGCCGAATTTTTTTTCATGCGCGAATAAGGCCTTCTGGAATGCCTATTTTCAGAAGGCATACAGGAATGTGTTTCATATCCGAAGAGAAGACATTTTAGTAGGCCTTCTAAGGGGAGGCCTTCCAAATTTTCCCGCTGGGATGGACTCGTATGGTACGTCCATGGACGTATCGCAGAATTTGCTTATTTCTTCCCGACGGGAGAAACTTCTTATAGGATAGGAAAGCGATTATAGCACTTTCAACTTCTTGACGTAACGCTTTAGTGACTCCAGGATAGAAAATGCCTGCAGGGAAGTATTCTTGAGGCCATGTTAATGAAATTTACTCACCAAGGTTCAAGGTTGAAATGTTCTGGTAAAAAGTAGCGATCAGATTGATTTAACCATTGTCCGATCACAGGTCAATGTAAGAGTTTTTGCCAATAGCTGGTGTACAGATATTTCAAATAACAAATAAGAGTACTGTAGGGTTATACGTACTCGTATTGAATTTGTTTCTTACAATATATGAGATGACCTTTATCGTAATCCTCAACAAATTCACAGAATCGTGTCAAAATGTTGAGAACGTATATCTTACATTCCGTTGAATTCAAAAAGGAGTTGCCAATTCTTACCGCCATGTACGTTGTATGTATACATGTGTATGCTTTTATGGATGTCTGTCTGCATATAACATTGAAGTTCCTTGTCATTGTTGATTAACTCTTCATTGTTTATTTATTTAAGATTAAATTACTTCTCTGAATAGACTTGAATCACACCACATCTTGTTCTATGGGACCATCAAATAAACTATTTGTAGTATTCCGGCATATGTGTGTGCATGTATGTTCATCTTACAACTTCCAAAGCGTTGAATATATACAATATACACTCCGACAGATGAACTGAAAGACATACAGTTGGACGGACGGAAGACCGGACAGACAATAGCATGATCATGTTTTAATAAACGAACGAAATGTACGTGATGCTGCTAATGCTGATGGCAACTTAAATCAACAACGTTTGCCACATGCAACCGAAATGGTGGCGGAAAGGGAAGCCAATACAACTACAGGGTGATTTTTTAAGAGCTTGATAACTTTTTTTTTAAAAAAAACGCATAAAATTTGCAAAATCTCATCGGTTCTTTATTTGAAACGTTAGATTGGTCCATGACATTTACTTTTTGAAGATAATTTCATTTAAATGTTGACCGCGGCTGCGTCTTAGGTGGTCCATCCGCTTAGTCCAATTTTGGCATTTCCACGTTTTTGAGTAACAGAGACCCAATTGGTGCGAACGGCGACGAATCGAAAATTGGTGGTCATCATTAACACTGGCCGATACAGCTGCGATATTTTCTTCAGTTCGCACTCTACGTAAGCGTGTTGGTGGTTTAATGTCCAACAATGTAAATTTGGTGCGAAATTTAGTCACAATAGCCCGAATAGCCGCTTCAGTGGGTCGATTAAACTGACCATAAAATGGAAGCGCGCAATGAACTTTCTTAACAGAGCACGCATTTTGATAATAAAATTCAATAATTTGCAAGCGTTGTTCGTTTGTAAGACGATTCATGATGAAATGTCAAAGCATACTGAGCATCTTTCTCTTTGACAACATGTCTGAAATCCCACGTGATCTGTCAAATACTAATGCATGGAAATCCTAACCTCAAAAAAATCACTCTTTATATGAAGTTGTTGCTAGCTGCCACAAAAGCCAACATCTGGCGGTACATCACAATCAAAGGAAAAAATGAAGAAGTCGAAGAAGATCAGGAACACTGTCAGGCAGCACCACCATCAACAACTAATTGTTTACATTACAAGTGTTGTACGAACGAATATATACATTTTCGTACAATGTACATTAGAGTGGGTCGCTATAAAGTGAAGTTTGACTAAAATGCCGATGATTCGATTCGATTAGTTTCGCGCCAAATGTTTGTAACACCAACAAATAATTTAGCTAGACCCACCTTTAAGTATACGGATCGGCTTAGAAACACCAGCTGAATCGATTTAACCATGTACATATGTCTGTCCGTCCGTCTGCTGTCCATCTAAGCTTGTCCGCACTCTACAGGTCGCAATTGTGGTCCGATAGTCATGAAATTTGGCAGAAGTTACTTTACTTATTTTTTTTATAGCCTCCATACAAATATCCCTATAATTTACACTATTACTGCTCTAGAATACACATTTTACATGGGATCATGACCAGGATCGTGTTATATTTGAACTAAAAACAGTTAACGGGAAAGTGGACCACATTCTGATATAGCCCCCATACAAATGTACCTCCGATTTACAATAGTACTGCTCTAAAATGCACATTTTACATCGGATCTTGATCAAATTTTCCACACAATTTTACATTTATACTAGAAACGCGTATTTTGAAAGCCAGCTATAGAGGTCAATATTTTGGAATAGCCCCCATACAAATGGGCTCCCAGTTTACACTATTATCGCTCTAGAACGCACATCTTACATTGGATCTTGATAAAATTTTGCAGATCATGTTATATTTCAATAGAGAAAGTGATCTATAAAGGTTCACTTTTTAATGTAGCGCCCTTACAAGTGGGCCCCATTTGAATTATTTCCTCTCTAGGACCCACATTTTACATTGGAAGTTTTTCAAATTTTGCAGATTATATTATATTCATATTTCATTCTTAGAATACCTACTTTGAAAATGATCTATATGGACCCACTTTTGTAGGTAGCGCCCTTACAAATGGGCCCCCATTTTTATTATTACCGCCTCTCAATTTAAATCGGAAGTTTATCAAATTTTGCATTTTATATTATATTTCAACTAAGAAGACATATTAAGAAAGTCAAATATATGGGTCCATATTTTGGTATAACCCCCATACAAATTGGGCCCCCATTCTACTCTATTACATCTCTAGAACCCACATCTTGCATTAGATCTCGATATAATTTTGCATATCATGTGATGTTTCAACTAAGAATACCTACTTTGAAAGTGATCTATATAGAACCACTTTTTAATGTAGAGTCCCTATTTTCATTTTTACACCTCAAGAACGCAAATTTTACATCGGAAATTTTGCAGATTATATTATATTTCAACTAAGAATACAAAGTCAAATATATGTGTCCATACTTTGGAATAACCCAAATGGGACCCCCATTCTACTCTAATACAGGTCTAGAAACTACGTCTTACATCGGATCATGATATATTTCAACTATGAATACCTACCGTGAATGAGAAATATATAGGCCCATGTTTTGGACCAGGCCCCAAGTGTTGTTATAGGGCCTCCTTTCAAATGTCGTTCCGATTCATCCTATTACTACTGTATAATTTGTATTATTAACCATATTCGTTAAATATGACTAAAGATGAAATTATAGTATAATTTATACTGTATAATTTATATGAACTACATAAAATTGCTCCCATGAAACACCTGGGTTTAGTAATAAAAGCGAGGTATATACGCAGGGGTTGGTGTAGGGTATTATATAGTCGGCCCCGACCGACTTTAGCCTTTCCTTACTTGTTCACATTGAATGTTTTCGAGGTACTCTCAATTAGCTTTTATATTTATTCAATTGTATACCCTCCGCCAGGTATTTGTCTTGTGCATTTCCTTGTAACACCCAAAAGGAAGAGAGCTATATCCATTGTTTCTTTTACCGATCGACTCTATGTCTGATCATATATTCTCGCAATCAAAGTACAGATCGCATTTGTTTTCCAATCTCAACAAAACATGGCAAAAGTGACTTCTGTGAATCAAATAATAACGCTATAGCAAATCGGTTAAGATTCGTTACGATTTTAGTTAAACTTTGCAGAGTACATTAGCTCGATATATATATAGAGAGTAGATCAGCTCGGATTGGATAATCAGATTTGGGAACATCTGTAGTGGAAGTGGATGATGTATTTCTATGGTCCCCATATAAATACACCTCTCATTTGTTAAGCATTACATTACTATATATTTAATAGCATGAATTACAATCGGGTAGATTTGTCCCATTCTGTTAAATTGCACCGAGGAACATCTGTAGTTGAGTCCGATATGACTTCTTACCGCCGTTGAAGCCACATATTTAATTTTTTCGTCTAACTTGCCGCAACCGTATTATATTTTAACTGCAATTTTTGTCATCAAGATTTGTTAATAAAAATTAATTATCAAAATCAAGACAGAAATACATACATGCGCATACAGGGTGCGGCAGAAGTCGCAAAAGGGGTTTAAAACAATCATAACTTATTTAATTTTTAATTGAGATTTATTTTTCTTACAAAATAATAAAATATAATATCTGTAGATTTTTTTTTAATTTATGTGTGAAAGATTATGTCACGTAAGTGACACGAATCAGAGTATCTGGCTGCAACGCTCTTATATCGGCTCGAATATTCTCCTTCAGCTGTCCAAGGGTTCCGGGTTTATTGATATACACCCTCTCTTTTAAATATTCCCATAGGAAATAATCAGGTGCTGTTAAATTAGGCGAACGGACCGGCCAATTGAATGCTGAATTTTTGGAAATTAAACGTTCAAATTGATGTTCAAAATAAAATTCTATGATTTTGGTACGTTGGATAACGTTGTAACTTTCCATGTTTCATCTCCCAGATTTATTTTACAAGTCCTAAAAAGAAAAAAGGGGAAAAATTAAATTAGAAAAGTTATTAATTTTTCAAATCCCTTCGCCACTTTGCTGCACCCTGTACATACCCACCAACATAGATTCAACTCCATGCTAGACCATTTGCCTTTAGAGGAGGAAATTGAGCATATAATAAAGAAATTTAGGAAATCAGTCGCCCAAGCCGTGAAGATTATTTACTCAACAAACTAATTTATAAGCTGTATATTGCGTGGACCTTTAGAAATCTGCACTGCTACATGATAACCCAGTCAGTTCTTCGTTCTAGAATTGTTTATTCTCTACAATCATAATTATACAATGAGAAAAAACATGAATAAAAATTGGTTTAATTAGTTTAAACGTAAGACGCATTGTTAACAGAGTTTAGTAAAATATTGCCACAATATTTCCACAAAATATTGTATTTGAGTCATTCCATGTCAAGCGGTACGGTTGTTGACCTCGATAGCTGCGATTGTTTTGAAAGTTTGTGTATGTATGCTTCTCATAAAAATATTGTATACGTATTTTTGAAAAAAAAAATGCAAATTTTTTTTCACGAGTTATGACGTTTTTTCAATCGCCTGCAACTCCTGAAAGACTTTACCGATTTTAATGTGTTATATCTCATTTTGAATGTAATTTCATTTACTTTTAAGATGTTGGGGTGTTGTGTTATAGCTGGGTTAGATTTTTTAAAGGTTTTGCAATTTTAAATCTTTTATTTTGATTTTCGAAATGATTACACTAATCCATTTTTTTGAAATTTTGTAGTAGTGTGCTTAGGTATATATTAAAAGAAACTCACACAGAGTTTGAAAGTGGTCAAATGATGGCTTCTATTTTTTACGATTTTTTTTCGTTTTTTTTTACAAAATCATCCAGAATTACAGTGATAAATCATCAAAATTATAATTTTTTCATTAGTTCATAAACACAAGGTATTAAAACAGTGAAAAATCCAAGAAAAAATTGGTTATGGAAAAATTTATTTTTTTTTTCACCATTGAGATTGCACCATCAGAAAAAATGCAAAAAATATATTTTTCCATACCCAATTTTTTCTTGGATTTTTCATTGTTTTTTACACCTTGTGTTTGTGAACTAATGAAAAAATTATAATTTTGATGATTTTTCACTGTAATTCTTGATTTTTTTCTTTTTTGTTAATTCTTTGTCGATTCACAATTTCACAAAAATTTACAACTTTGATGAAGAATTTTCAAAAAAATATGTCAGGCATGTGAAATAAATCGTTTCGTTTTAAATCGATACGTTTTTATACCCTCCACCTCCAGGATGGGGGTATACTAACTTTGTCATTCCGTTTGTAACACCTTGAAATATCGACATGAGACCCTATAAAGTATATATATTCTTGATCGTCATAAAATTCTAAGACGATCTAGCCATGTCCGTCCGTCCGTCTGTTGAAAGCACGCTAGCATCTAAACGAAAGGAGCTAGAACGTTCAAATTTTCCATAAATGCGTCTCATAGTCGTAGATCGGTTGGGATTGAAATGGGGCGAAATCGGCCCAAAGGAAAATATTTTTCCCTCACAAGGACTAAAAACACCCATAATAATCCCTAATATTTTAGCGTATTTAAGCATGCTTTTTGAATATGTCTGTTTATATTTGCTTGATATTTGGTATGCACATTCCCCTTATAGCAAAAACGTGCACCATAAAGTGATTCTTATTTGTAGGGGGCGAAATGGGGCAATAAAGGGATAAAAATGGTATATATTAAACGACAACAGCTAGAAACACGAAATTCGGTGTGTACATTCCTCTAATTGAGTAGATACATAATATAAAAGTATTTTTTCCAAATTCGTACTTTTTAGGGATAAGATGAGAATAGCGGGATAAAAATGGTACCAACCAAACTGCTGCACCTAGAGTCATGCAATTCGGTGTATACATTCCTCTAATTGCGTAGACACGTGAAATATACGGATTTTTCGAAATTTGTACTTTTTGGGGTTAAAATGAAAAAAAGGGGATACAAATAGTACCAACCAAATGACCGCAGCTAGAGTCATGAAATTCGGAGTATACATTCCTCTGACTGTGTAGACACGGAAAATAAACTGATTTTTCGAAATTCGTACTTTTTGGGGTCAACATAGAAAAAGGGGATAAAAATAGTACCAACCAAATGACCGCAACTAGAGTCATGAAATTCGGAGTATACATTCCTTTGACTACGTAGACATGAAATATAAAAGGTTTTTTCCAAATTCGTACTTTCAAGGGATACAATGGGTACGGAGGGATAAAAATGGTACCAACCAAACGGCAACACCTAGAATAATGAAATTCGGTATATACATTCCTCTGATTGCGTAGACACTTAAAATAAACAGATTTTTCGAAATTCGTACTTTTTTGGATTAAAATGAAAAAGGGGATAAAAATAGTACCAATCAAATGACCTAGAGTCATGAAATTCGGAGTATACATTCCTCTGACTGCGTAGACACGGAATATAGACGAATTTTTCGAAATTAGTACTTTCAAGGGATACAATGGTACAGAGGGATGAAAATAGTACCAACTAAACGACTACAGATAGAATGATGAAATTCTAATTGCGTAGAAACGTCAAGGGGGTAAAAATGGTACCAACCAAATGGGCGCAGCTGGAATCATGGAATTCGGTGTATACATTCCTCTGACTGCATAAAAACGCAAAATAAAAAGTTTTTTTTTCAAAATTTCTTTTACGGCAAAAATTGGTTGAATCAAGTTAGGTTATTTTGCACTATGTACGTCTGATAATGGATTTTCAAAATTTGTATTTTTGGAATTAAAATAGAATGGAAATACAACCAACTGTAGCACCCACTATCTACCAATATTTATGGTATTTAAGCTTTTTGAAAATATAAATATAAGAATAATTATTTTTTAAATTGACGTATTGGTAGCCTTGCCTTATAACCTTATAACTTATCCTCTGTGGAATGCAATCCATGGTGGAGGGTATATAAAGTTCGGCCCGGCCGAACTTAACGTCGTTTTTACTTGTTATATTTCAAAACGTAGATATATTTTGCTATTTCATACTTCGTCATCTAATTTTATGGCGGGAATAATATAATAAATCAATTTAATGCTTTTATATATCATAAAACGTTACATATAAAGGTTTTAAATCGATACTAAAACCTGTATATGTAACTATGCCTCCTGAATATATCTTCAAAGGTTTACCTGATAATTTCACGAAAAAAGGTGTTACAGCAAAACAAAAATATTCGAAGAAACATTTGTTTGAAATGCTGAAAATTTTAGCCAAATTAAAAACTCATAAAATAGCAATCAATTAAAACATTTGACTAAAACTTTAGTCAATAATACAACATTTTCTAATTACATGGAAATTATTTTCTGGCGCTACATGGAATACGCAAACGTCATGCTCAACATCGTCTTATATTCAACGTTGACTTAATTCTCCGTATACCGAGCGTGGCACGATGGTAAGAATGTGCGACTGCAAATCTGAAATCCCCGGTTCGACGGCTCGCTTAGGCCAAAATTGTATTTCTTTGTTTCCAATAAATGTCTAACAACTTCTTTAACCAATATATGAATGTCTTCATTGAGTGAATATGCAAATATTTTCAACCAACGACTTACAATTTTGTAGTCAATGTGTAAATTTCTTTATCGAGTGAATATGAAAAATATTATGAATTCTTTGAATTTATTTACACCTACTTTTTGAATAATATTTCATTTGAATTCGTAAATTCGAATGATTGAATTTAATTGAATCCAAAATTTATTTTGGACTTGTTTATATTGTATCCAAGAATATCAAACATTTGGCAGGAATCACGTGCCACTCTAATGTACATATATATATAATATTAATGTTGGCTGTTGGTGCTTGTTTAAACAAATGAACTTTTACATTTTTGTTTTATTACTCGAAAACCCCCCAGAAATGGTTTATAGACACGCGACATGGGCATTGGGCGGACGTGATGCGATTCCTTCCGCAGAACGGGTAAACAGAGAAGGGGCATATAGAGTTCCGAAAGTATGTAACAAAAACACACACAACGGACAAGAAGGCGAGAGAGAAACAAATCAATAACTTATTACTGCAGTAGTTTTATGGCCAAACAAAAGGCTAAAGGATGAATAAGTGAATAGCTGAAAGTTTGCAATCACTAGGCACTACGTTAGATTCTTCTTCGCCTTTCCTTGGCCAGAGGAGGTTGCAAAACAATATTTATACTCATAGTTGTGAATGGCTCTTCAGGCAAAACCTCAAAATTAAAATAGTTTTCAAATATTTAAGAGAGCCTTTGTAAAAGAATAAAATATAAAAAAATGTTGCAGAACTTTTTTCTTTTCTTGAATTGAATGAGAAAAGTTTGGTGATGTTTCCAGGTCCCCGTTGCCACTAGACGTGGTTACGAAGGCCCTTGACTGATGTTGATGGTCGTTTTTGTAGTGGACATGAATATGGCCAGCTTAAATACTGCATTGTGGCTTACAAACACATCTTCATAGAGCTTCTAAGATAGAAATTTAAAAAATTAAAAAAAAAACTATTTAATATGGAATGAATATTTGACGCACTCAGAAAAAAGTATGCCACGGATTAAGTAAATATGTACTAAAACTGAGGAAAATTGAACTTCGTATAGCGCTAAGGCAATAATTTCCATATCAAGTACAAACTTTTCCTTGAAAATAGGACATGCTTTGAACTTGATTCCGGTTCAACTTTTCCTCAAAGCAAGTAAAATTTACTCAAACTGAGGAACATTTTTCTTCAAATCAAGTAAATCTTTACTTAATCTGACGAAAATATTCCGCCTGACTACGACTATACTTGATAATTGTTATACCACAAAGAGTTGAGATATTTCACAATGACTGCTGCGGAGGCTAGGTAGGCGCCTTCGCCGTGATTGTTTAGAGTGAGAGTTTAGTGTAACGAACGAGAATTGCTTCTTAGACTACTATTCATGTATTTTTCTAAACACACTGAAGTATTTTTTATAAGTTCATTTATTCTTGAATGTATGAGGAACATGGCATACATTTATTTACTTTATTTGAAGTAATAAACACATTTTTAAGTAAAAACTTCCTAAATGGAATTTTTCCATACAAAAAAATCTGCCTTATTTTCTTTCTTAAACGCTAGTAATTTTCTTCCGCACAAGTATGAATTGTAAGAAGTTTTTACTAGATCAAAAAAAATGATTTTAAATAATTTTACTACCCTATTTATAGTAAATGAACTATTTTTTCTGGCTTTGAAATAAGGAAAGTGTACTAATATCTATTTAATTTTCCTTCTCGCAAGGAAAGTTTACCTGGAGTAAAATTGTTAAACTAAATTGGAGATTTTACTCTGATTTAAGAATGATATTTTTCTGAGTGCGCTAACTCTGGTTAACAACCATTTTGTTATATTTTGACACCGATTTATTTAAAAAAAATCAACTTTTGGGCTAATTTTCCAAAACCACGAGAAAGTTATGATCGCAACATTAGCCCTCATAATTATATTTAATATAACGTGAAAATTTGAATTTTTATTTTTGTATACCCTACACCACTTCGTGGACTAAGGTATTATACGTTAGTTTCGCGCCAAATGTTTGTAACACCAAGAAATAATCGAGCTAGACCCACCTTTAAGTATACCGATCGGCTTAGAATCACCACCTGAGTCGATTTAACGATGTCTGTCTGTCCGTCCGTCCGTCCTTCTGCTGTCCATCTAAGCTTGTTCGCACTCTACAGGTCGCAATTGTTGTCCGATTGTCATGAAAATTGGCAGAAGTATTTTTTTCTGGACAAGGACCATCGGTATTGAATCGGAAATCGGTTCAGATTTAGATATAGCCCCCATACAAAAGTCGCTCCCGATTTGACTTTTTCCGCCCTATAAAGCACATATAGTACCCGTTTTTTTTCAAATTAGGCTTAACACCTTATAATCTAACTAGAAACACCTATGCTAAAAGTGGGTAAGATCGGTTCAGATTTAGATATAGCCCCATACAAATGTCGCTCCCGATTTGGCTTTTTCCGCTCTAAAATCCACATCTTGTACCCGATTTTCTTTAAATTTGGCACATCATCTTACAATCCAACTAGAAACACCTATGCTAAAAGTGGGTAAGATCGGTTAAGATTTAGATATAGCCTCCATACAAACGTCGCTCCCGATTTGACTTTTTCCGCTTCAGAAACCACATATTTAACCTGATTTTCTTTAAATTTGCCACAACCTCTTATAATCCAACTAGAAACACCTATGCAGAATTTGGGTAAGATCGGTTCAGATTTAGATATAGCTCCCATACAAATGTCGCTCCCGATTTAACTTTTTCCGCTTTAGAAACCACATATTTTACCCGATTTTCTTTAAATTTGGTACAACATCTTATAATCCAACTAGAGACACCTATGCAGAATTTGGGTAAGATCGGTTCAGATTTAGATATAGCCCCCATACAAATGTCGCTCCCTATTTCTCTTTTTCCGCTTTAGAAACCACATATTGTACCTGATTTTCTTTAAAATTGGCACAACATTTTGTAATCGAACTAGAAACACCTATGGTGAAAGTGGGTAAGATCGGTTCAGATTTAGATATAGCCCTCATACAAATGTTGCTCCCGAATGTTTATCCAATTTTGGCCAAACTTTACATATTATATTTCACCAATAAACATACATGGTGAAAGCGGGTCACGTCGTTCCAGGTTTCAATATAATTCCATACAAATGTCCTTTCCGATTTAAAATTTTTCGTCAAACACATACATTTACAGGATGCAAAAATCCTTCCCAATTTCACTTTTTTACCGAATGAAATTGTAATGAGATAGAAAGTCCGTCCGTCTTTAGCCTTTCCTTACTTGTATGGGAGATGTCCATATGTCCATACTTTGGTATACCCAAATGGGGCCCATTCTGATCTAATACAGCTCTAGAAACTACATCTTACATCGTATCTTCATCAAATTTTGCAGATCATGGTATTTTTCAACCAGGAATACCTACCGTGAATCCATGGTCCATGTTTGGACCAGCCCCAAAATGTTGTTTTAGGCCCCCTTTTGAAATGTCGGTCCGATTCATCCTATTACTACTGTATAATTTGTATTTGTCTATCGGATAATTATATCAATTACCATATTATTAACCATATTCTTTAAATATGACTAAAGATGAATTTATAGTGACTGTATAATTTATATGAACTACATAAAATTGCTCCCATGAAATACCTGGGTTTAGTAATCAAAGTGAGGTACATACGCAGGGAGTGGTGTAGGATATTATATAGTCGGCCCCGCCCGACTTTAGCCTTTCCTTACTTGTTTTTTTAATAATTAGAAAAGTATCTAAAAATGTAGGTGTCGATTTTAAATCCCAGTTCTCCATCTTAATTACAATCAAAATTTTACTGTCCATATATGAAGTATTATGAAATTTATTTTTATTACAAAACTAACCTCTGCCGTTTATAAACCTTGTATGACCATACAATGCCTATATGGCTGCTCGATTGGCCCATGTAAAGACATAATGGGAAGTACTGCACAAGTATTTAATAATTCGTTGACAATAAAAGGGAGTGAATTGTATGGCAAATAAATTATGCAAAGACTAGCCACAAGATAGGGAATGAAAGGCCATGCTAAAATTAAAAATACTCCTCCAACACACGCACTCTCGCCGGTGCAAGACTACTAGTCCATGTTTCTAGACAGCAAAGAGTTGAACACGCACACACAACTGTAGAAACATATTTCTATATTTACTTTTAGGCATAGTTTTTATTGGAGTGACATTAAAGTGCCTCGATTTGTATAGAGCCAACAAATGAAGAATTGTGTGTGTTTCAAGCCGTTCACTAAGTAGTTTGGCTCTATCTCTCTTGGAGAATTCGAGATTTCTTTCCAGATAGATAACTTGTCGCTAATGGGTTAACTCAATAGTTATTTTAAATAAATGCATATTAATAAAATTAATGCTCACAAAATCATCCAATAAATTGAGAAAAGCATGATATCCGCGCGATGTGGCAAATTTTCCTGTTTAAATACTTCTAAATAAAGCAAAAAATGTAATATTCTACTTCCACAAACTGGGTGAAGAGCAGAGATACAAGCAGACCGATGCACACTGGTCCCAAATCCATATTTTATGGCATAAAGTCGAATAATAAACATAGAGTCTTGTAATTTTGCACATTTGCTAGACATATCAGACGCAAAAAAATAAAAAAAAATTGGGCCGATCGGACCACTACCACCTCCCTTATAAACTAAATATATAACCAACATAATTATCACCCTATATTGGTACAGGGTGACCAAACACAAAATTTTATGAAAGCTTAAAAGAATGAAGAGTTGTTTATTTTGACGAAATGTGTTTTTCTAAACATTATTACAAAAGGAAAATATAGCACACAAATATTAACACAATTTTATGAAAGCTTAAAAGAATGAAGAGTTGTTTATTTTGACGAAATGTGTTTTTCTAAACATTATTACAAAAGGAAAATATAGCACACAAATATTATACTTTAAACTGCAATTTAAATAATTATTTCAAGAAATAAAGTAAAATGTATACATATGTACAAAAAGGTGAATGTTGTTATATACCATTTTAAAGGTACTTTCAATACCTTTTTAATAAAATATTGATGGGTCTCGTACACAAAACTAATTCAGAGATATCATCATATATATGACTATGGCTAAGCAAAAACTGTGCTAAAATAAAATGACAATTTTTGGAGTTTGCCGTAAAATGCTGACGAGATATTAATTCCACCATAAACAACAACCTCAGACGAACACTTTCACATTTACACCTTGAGTCAAGTTGAGTCATACATATAACTTTTGGTCCACGACATTTATAGATTATGTTCTCTACAAATCACAAAATTACAATACCTATGAATACTTACAAGACCACAATAATCATAAAATGTTAAATATAATTTTTCAACTACTAACTCTTGCCGTCAATTTTCATAATATAGTCACTTTATTATTTTCTTTTTAAGTCTGGATTTTAATTAATTTGTAAAACTGCTTTATATCAAAATTAATCCCACTTTTTTTGAACCGCAAAGTTTAAGTACCATTCAGGCTTGTGGTGTTGCCACCTAATTTTCTCCAGTATATTTTCTTGATTGCTTGGAGTGTTGCCATACAGAAAATATATACACATTTACCACATTCCAACTTTAATTTTTTTGAATTTCTGCCAAAAAAATGGATTTGGGACCATAGTGCGATGTTAAGCTGACAAGCCGCCGTCGCACAGTGGTTCAGAATCAAAATCCATTGGGCAAAATTCAATAACTTTTGTTCCTGTAGACATTTTTGAGTTCTGTAAAAAATCAAAATTAGACAAGGACCCAAGGATTTTTTTTGATATATTAACATTAGTTGAGTAACATTAACAAAAGGTGAGTAAATTTCCTTTATCCCCATGCTAAATTTTTTAACAATCGGAGTTCATTTGCCGGAAATATGCCAAAAAAACACAATTTCAAATAAAAAATATCTGAGTGCAAACTCTCTTAAAACGTGTGAGAAACACTTCGACAAAGTCAAAAAAATAAATTACGTTTCTTCAATTTTCAAAATCTGAAAAACGTGAAAATCTGTAAAACAAAAAAATAAATTTTTTTCTTCGCATTATGAAGAAATACGTAAGAATATGTTAAAAAAAACATAAACACAAAAAAATAAAAATTTTAATTTTCTTTAAAATCGAAAAATACGAAAAGTAGTCAACTTTGGACAGATTTCTAAAATACATCCGATTTCCCTATTTTTAATGTTGATATATCAAAATAATCCTTGGGTCCTTGTCTAATTTTGATTTTTCACAGAACTCAAAAATGTCTACTAGAACAAAAGTTATTGAAATTTGGGCGATGGATTTTGATTCTGAATCACTGTGAGTCGCATGTTTCTGCACGAGCCGCGTCGCCGCCGATTTCCTCGGCTCAAATCGACTTCAACTATTACTAAAATAGAAGTCCATTTAAAATTACAAAAGAAAATATAACTGTCGACTTAGACAACCTTCTATTGTGAAATATATGGATCTTTCTTTGAATTTGTTATCCCACTATATGATGACGTCTGTAGAAAGTTGAATGATTGTATTTTGATATGAAATTCGAAGTCAATTCCAGTATGCGTGGCCATGCCTTCCTATAAAAAACGATAAACAACAGCTACTCTATTGTACTTATTTAGTGTGTCAAAGTAGGTAGAGCTTTGCCATTGTTTGGAAGGATTATGATATTCAAGATGTCTGGTCAAATATGCCTCACATGAAAATCTGTTATTGCAAACAAATTTATTAAATTCATCCATATTATAAATTTTGGGAATGGATTCCCACTCCCAAAAAATAATTGTATGAGATAATAATATGAAATTATGGGAACATTGGCTAATATTAACGATTTTTTTCTTTTCTTTCCCCAAAATTGTAAAATAAATAGGGGTGATCGAATGACAGAAGGAGCCGGCAAATCATCCGAAAGCCGCAAACCCATTTTGGGAAGTGCCGCCGCCACCGATAATTCTGGGTCGGCTTGTAACTCTGGTGAAAGGGTCATTGGAAAATTACGTTATATAATTTCTTGTTCAAAAATGTCCTTAGTATGATGAGCTTATACATAATTTTATTTTGTGAGAAATAAATTGAACATATCGAACAATTTTCGTGTATAATGGGCTATCATAATATACACTATTGTATCTAATTTCACAAAAACAAGTAAGAAAACGTCAGTTGGCTAAACCGATGTATATAGACCCTCACTCTCAGAGAACATATCTATGGAAATTATGATAACTTAAATTTTATGTAGGGCCTGATGATTTGTGTGGAAGGTACTAGAAGGTTCATGGTATTTGGTCCCAGCTTCCACAGTTATAAAACAATTGCAAAAACATGATCAAATATCAAGTCATAGTGGATTCCATGCACCAGTATAGAATTTATGAAGGATTTAATTTTACCTAGGATATAGACAATTGTGTGGGAGGTACAAGAAGGGGCGTGGCTAAACCGTAAATATTTTTTTTGTTTAAAGTGATTATAAAAGCATCAAATTTCAAATGATTTTATGGAAGTTATATCGGTTTTATTTTAACCAAGGCTTATGCCACTTGTGGGATGGTGTGGGAGGTACCAGAAGGGGTGTGGCAATATCGCCCATATTCCACATGAATGCAACATATATTATAGCATTGCCAAATATAAAATTTAATAGTATTAAGGTCATCCTTACAGAAGTTATAACAGCTTTCATTTTACGTAGGTTAGGGTGATTTGTGTGGGAGATATTGGAGGGGGCGTGTCAAAACCCGTGATATTTAGTGATTAAAGTGATTATAAAAACATTATCAAATACCAATATATAGCTGATTCCTATTATCGATATGGAAGTTATATGGGTTTTAATTTAACATTGGAATATGGGCTATTTGTGTGGGAGGTACCAGAAGGAACGTGACAATTTCGCCCATCTTCGAACTTAAACTAAGTTTGGGGAAAATATTACGATGTACAAAGTTTGAATGGATTCCTTAAATCCTTTCGAGTGTTATCGTGTACACCAGCCAGCCAGACAGACGGACGGACGGACATGGCTCAAACGCCTTAAAAAGTCGTGAAACGGATTTGGTCCAAACATAGGGGTCTTAAGTCACTATATATACCCACCTACTCTGTAGAGTGAGGGTATAAACAGGCTTCGGCCGTTTATAGGTTAAATGAGTGTAAACGAAACCGTTTTGTTAATATAGGGTGTGCCATTTAAAGTTTTAAATTAGTTAAATTAAATTAAATTAATTTAATTTAATTTAATTTAAATTAGAGCCAAAATAAATTTTTGGCCTCCTGGGAAGGTTTGCGTCAAAACCGCTTGGCACTCAATGTGTTAAGCCTAAACTGAAGGCCGATTTCTTCTTGATAATTTTCCACGTAAAGACTCACTACTTTGGAAATAAGTTATTAATATTTCCCAAATTTGTTCGAGTGTATTTTGTAAATGTCAAACAAAAACTAAATAAAAATTATTATAAATCTACCTTTCAAAGTCATAGTAATCGGTAGTTCAAGTTTATCAAATTGTATTTTCTTTCACTACATATACGAACGAATCTTGGTTTAAAACATGTCACACTTTTTCAAAAGTATACATTAGTAAAGACAATTTCCCTAGACACTCTAATATACTTATATATACATATGTATGTACATTAATGTGGCCCAAAAACACAAAGTACGGAAATCCTTATTAATAAATATAACAGTAATTTTGCATGTAGCATTTAATAAAGAAATTTAATAGAACCTGTTTTTCACATAATTTGGTGGTCTTTTTATATAATTTTGGTCCACACTAATGTACAAAGATTGTATGCAACTACACATTAATATCGATTAATACTTGGTTGGTTGAACGACGAGACCGAGAGACCGCTGACAGGCAATAGAAGTAAGAGTCCAGTCACTGTTGCTGTTTTCATTTCTTTGTGCTGCCTCATTACAAATTGTAAACACGTCCACTTCTTGCTCACTTAGTCTTAGTCTATCTGTTCCATGCCATTGTTGACAATAAATATGGACAAATTGTGGGGTTGTTGCTATTCATTAGACATGGTGTTGGATGTACATGATGTTAACTACATTATGGCTGTGTTAAGGGATTGTGGAAATATTTTCTAAATCATGCAAATCTTTATTAAAAAATATAAACAAATTTGCTAAAAATACCTATTTCTGCTTTTCATTCTATTATGGAGACTGAATCGAAAGCTGAGTCGGACAAAAACGATTTCCTTCTGAATGGATGTAATGCTAAGCAATGTAACTGTCGCCAATGAATACAATGATCTTGGAATTTGCATTTTAGTTTTTGGTTTTAAATAAGATTTTCGATGGGTTTTTGGAGTCACCGACTCGTCATCGACATCGTTTAGTAGAAGAAAAATATAGATTCACGTGCATACTTTGTTCAAGGATGCTCAATAGTCATCTAGGCAGGAAATGCAATTGGGAATGAATATTCTATACCTTCTGTCTGAATACTTTCTGTAATTTATATTACAGTAATATATTTATTTTTACTAGAAAATTTCTGAATTATTATTAAATAACCACAATAATGCAAAAAATACAGGGCACTGTGGTCCCAAATCCATTTTTTTGGCAGAAATTCAAAAAAATTAAAATTGGAAAGTGGTAAATGTGTACATATTTTCTTTATGGCAACACTCCAATCAATCAAGAAAATATACTGGAGAAAATTAGGTGGCAACACCACAAGCCTGAATGGTACTTAAACTTTGCGGTTCAAAAAAAGTGGGATTAATTTTGATATAAAGCAGTTTTACAAATTAATTAAAATCAAGACTTAAAAAGAAAATAATAAAGTGACTATACTATGAAAATTGACGGCAAGAGTTAGTAGTTGAAAAATTATATTTAATATTTTATGATTATTGTGGTCTTGTATGTATTCATAGGTATTGTAATTTTGTGATTTGTAGAGAACATAATCTATAAATGTCGTGGACCAAAAGTTATATGTATGACTCAACTTGACTCAAAGTGTAAATGTGACAGTGGTCGTCTGAGGTTGTTGTTTATGGTGGAATTAATATCTCGTCAGCATTTTTCGGCAAACTCCAAAAATTTTCATTTTATTTTAGCACAGTTTTTGATTAGCCATAGATAGACATATATATGATTATATCTCTGACTTAGTTTTGTGTACGAGACCCAGCAATATTTTATTTAAAAGGTATTGAAAGTACCTTTAAAATGGTATATAACATCATTCACCTTTTTGTACACATGTATACATTTTACTTTATTTCTTGAAATAATTATTTAAATTGCAGTTTAAAGTATAATATTTGTGTGCAATATTTTCCTTTTGTAATAATGTTTAGAAAAACACATTTCGTCAAAATAATGAACATTTCATTCTTTTAAGCTTTCATAAAATTTTGTTTTTGGTCACCCTGTACCAATATAGGGTGATAATTATGTTGGTTATATATGGAGTTTATATGGGAGGTGGTAGTGGGCGTGGTCCGATCGGTGTCTGATATGTCTAGCAAATGTGCAAAATTACAAGACTGTATGTTATTTTTCTACTTTATGCCATAAAAAATGGATTTGGGACCAGTGTGCAGGGGCCGACTATATGCTACCCTCCATTTGTACCCATTGAATTCGGGGATAAAAGTGAAATTGGGAACGATTGTATGGGTACTATATTTTAAACCAATGTAACCTACTTTCACAATGTATATTTCCAGATGAAATATAACGTGTTTTCCCAAAATTAGATTTAAATCTGTCGGTGAAAAAAAGTCAAATCGGGAAGGACATTTTTATGAGGGTTATATAAAACCTGAAACCATGTAGCCCACTTTCACCATAGATGTTTATAGTTGAAATATATATATATATAATGTGAAGAATATCTTGATCAGACAATATCTAAATCTGAACCAAAATAGACGTTTCTATTTAAAGTACAAGGTTAAAATATATAGTCTCTAGAGCGGAAAAATTCAAATCGATAGCGACATTTTTATCGGGCCTACATCTAAATCTGAACCGATCTGACACACTTTCATAATAGATGTTTCTTGTGCTGATCCAAATGTTGAAGAAAATGGGTTAAAATAATTAAAACCGAAAGCGAAAATTGAATGGGACCTACATATAAATCTGACCCACTTTCACCATAGATGTTTCTAGTTGAAATATAAGGCACTGTGTAAAATTTGAAGCAAATCGGCATAATACCCTAGTGGATGGTATAAATATGTGTTCAATGTAAAATTTTAAACTGGAAATTTTGGATCAAAATCAATGAGATTTTATTAAATTTATATTTATTCTGTACGCCTAAAAGAAGTTGCACAGCCTAATGCCTAATAAAACCGAATGGTATTCCCATATTTGTCTGGGTTAGGATGTCCTGTACGGAAGTTTATTAGAGTACGGGGATTAATTTCAACAAATTTTAAAGTACAGTCGAAAACGCTTATCACTTACTGCTGAAAGTGATACTATCCTTAATAAATATGTAACAATGAATGTTCCAATTACATGAAAGAAGAAAAATATTTACAATTTGTTAAATAAAAACTTTAATGAGACACTAAATACAACATTTTCGAGCCCCCCGATGTTTCAATATATACACTCAGAAAAATAGCATTCTTAAACCTGAGTAAAATCCATACTCCAATTTAGTTTAACAATTTTACTCCAGTTTAAGTAAAATTTCCTTACGAGAAGGAAAATTGAATAGATATGAGTACACTTTCCTTAGTTCAAAGCCAGAAAAAATAGTACATATACTCAAAATAGGGTAGTAAATTTACTTAAAAACATTTTATTGGATCTAATCAAAAACTTCTTACAATTAAGTATATTCATACTTGTGCGGAAGAAAATTTACTAGCGTTTAAGAAAGAAAATAATGCAGAATTTGTTTGGTATGGAAACATTTTTTGTAAGGAAGTTTTTACTTAAAAATGTGTTTATCACTTCAAATAAATGTAATTAAAGTTATGCCATGTTCCTCATACATTCAAGTATAAATGAACTTATAAAAAAATACTTTAGTTTGCTTAGAAAAATACATGAATAGTCTATAAAGCAATTCTCGTTCGTTAGCCGAGACTTTCTTCATAAGTACTTCAAATATTACACTAAACAATCACTGCGAAGGCGCCTACCTAGCTTCCGCAGCAGTCATGGTGAAATATCTCAACTCTTTGTGGTATGAGTAAGATGAAACGTTTGAGAACTATACCATGTTGTCATTTTTCAGGCTGAATACAAATTTACTTGTTTTAAGGAAAATTTTAGTCAGGCTGAGTACAAATTTACTTGGTTTAAGGAAAATTTTCCGAAAATTTTCCTCAGATTGAGTATAAATTTACTTGGCATGACTACAAATTTACTTAGTTTGAGTAACAATTTACTTGAATTGAGGAAAAAAACGGAATATTTTCCTCAGTTTGAGTATAAATTTACGTGATTTGAGTAAAATTTCTTAAAAATTTTCCTCAGATTAAGTAAAGATTTACTTGATTTGAAGAAAATTTTTCCTCAGTTTGAGTAAATTTTACTTGCTTTGAGGAAAAGTTGAACTGGAATCAAGTTAAAAGCATATCCTATTTTCAAGGAAAAGTTTGTACTTGATGTGAGAAATTATTGCCTTAGCGCTATACGAAGTTCAATTTTTCTCAGTTTTAGTACATATTTACTTAATCCGTGTATATATATATATCATTTTAACATTCGTAGGCCAGTACCAGTACGTGTTGACAGAAAAGTGAAGGCATATTTTTAAATCTTAAACATATGAACATTTTTAAATTGTTACCAAAAACAAAGATTTCCTTCTTAAGAAGAATAACTGAAATTCGAATGTATTACATTCAAAACTCATAGAAAAAAATTGTTAAAAATTTATACTCAACTTACGTTGTGATCCTATTTGGCACAAATAAATTCAACCAGTTTTTCGAGAGATTTCTATTGTTCATTCCATTTTGGTACAGCCGATTTTAAATTTTGCAAAAAAGTATTATATTACGGCAATTATTTGGAACTCATTTAAATCCTTTGCCAACACTATCGAATTCATGCCTTATTTATTGAAAAATATTTATCATTTGTTTACATTTGTATTTAATAATTATTTATGCCCTGACATACTTAATGTGTATTTTTCCAATATTTGCGTAATTTTTTTTTTTGCTTTATTCTTATCTATGCCCCGGAGGTTTTGATAAACATTCCGACACCGAAAGGAAAATTGTATGAAAAAAACAACAATTTTTACTCTTTTAATATTTTATCATAACACAGATTTCGAGATATGAATACATTTATGAAAAGTGTTTTTTAAACAAACAGAATTTGTTCTTAATGTATATTCGCTAACATACATATCATCGATATGCTGGACTTTGTCTATTTCGATTAATATGAGCTTAATATGGTTACACTCAAATTGTATCGGTTTTAATTAGTTTTGTATATTATTTATCTGTCCTTAAGTAAATTAAATGGTGCACATTCAAATAACATTTGGGGTTGCTGCATCAGCTTTTGTGGATTTTACAGACTTTTAGACGTATTTTGTCATTTACCTCTATAGTACTGGATACAAGAACAGCCACATACGTTATCAACGTAGATATTTGAGATAGCTACAATTCATCCATTGTTTTCAATGCTTTTTGGGACACATTCTGTGGAAGAAACAAACTTTTAAAACTAATTTCTAGAAGATGTTAATTTTGGAAATGTCTCAACATTCGTTGGAGATTCATAGCACAGCACAGCAGTCAGTCAGTCGGTCGGCATAGATTAGGGATGTCGATACCGGAGATTTAGGCCTTGGGAATAGAAGAAAATTATCCTCTTAATGAAATCGATTTATATATTTGGAAGAATTGCAAAGATTTCTATCAGATTTTAGGAGGATTACAAAAACTACAGATAATCCTACGAATGTCCCCGAAATGTCAAGCGGTAGCTTCTCTCACCAGCTCGCTGTGCCTTTTAGGGTAGTTTTAGAGCTCTTTACTCATAAATGAAGTATATTAATTAATAAATGTTATATATCTTATCCGAAGATAAACCTGGGTTGGCTGAGATTGGCGGCATGAAATTAGGCGCAAAAAGAAATCGCCGAAACAAATGAAAAATCGAAAGAAGTAAATTAAAAATGTGATGTGAAAAATTGAGCAAAGCAAAAGGTAAATGTTGCATATGAGATTTTGCTCTGCCCAAAGACGTTCCTCTCAGTAGTTTGTTCGCAATTTAAATGTTTTTTCGTTCCCAGCCTTCGGCAGGACTGAGAAGTTTTTCTCTGGGATTTGACCAAAGTAAGCTGCGCAAAATAATGGTTTTCTCTGTTGTTTTACGATTCCCTGGGATATGACCAACGATGTGCTTGAATATAAAATAGAAATTTAACTAGCAGAGAAACCACCCATTCTAACAGAGCACTACTTAACCCAATAATAGTGCTCTGTTAAAAGGGGTGGTTTCTCCGCTAGTTAAATTTCTAACTTATCTGTGTGGATGTTAACGGCTGAAACTAGAATCCGATCCGGAGAAGAAATAGTATCGATATTCATAAACTGAAGAAAATATTAAAATATTTTTAAAACGCAAATTCGGCAAGTGAGTTGTGCTTCTCGTTCGTTTGTGAGAATCATCTCCTTATAGAGGCCGGGTTTGATGTTGAAAAGGCGCTGCGAAGCCACTTGAAAAGACTTTTGACATGGTCGAAATCATGATCGTGGTAGTCTGCAGCCAAGTAATAAATGTCACCATGCCATTTGTAAATAAATTTGCATTCTATTAAATATAGAAGCAAAATGGTCTTGAGCCAGGACAAAATCCCAGTTCAAAAAAAAAAAAAAAAATATTAAATTTGGTATTGTTTAGTTGTATTTTTCAAGAAATATATATCTTAGAATAAGCTCTTCTAATGATCATTCAAAATATACATACAAATTCGTGTTCTCTGTCTATTCGAATTTAAGTCTGTAACAAGTGAATTATGTATTTGGGAACTATTAGGAACCAGATTTAATAACCACTACATTTTGGGGGGCCAACAAAATATCCACGGAATTGCTATCAATCCCGTATCCCATATTTTTTCAATTACCATTACCGGTCGACCACCCTATTCCACTTACATCTACGCATCGATACAAGAGTTTTCAAACATGCTCTGCTAAAAGGTTTTCATTGTAATCTGGGCACTAATCATTCTTGTTGTCGTTGCTTGTGCTAAAATACTGAAGTAACACCATTTCACGAGTATAATGATTGCATATATGCCAACAGGGACGTAGATGTCATTTCAAACAAGGATATTCACAAGAGAATGGAGAGTACACTCAGAAAAAAAGCATTCCTAAATTTGAGTAAAATCCATACTTCAATTTTCTTCAACAATTTTACTCCAGTTTAGCAAAAACTTCCATTAAAATTGGAAAATTAACTAAGTATGGTTAATGTTTCCTTATTTCAAAGTCCTAGCAAATAGTTCATTTACTAGAAATATGGTAGTAAATTTACTTAAAAACATTTCATTGGATCTAATACAAAATTCTTAAAACCTTGGAAGAAAATTTCCAAGGTTTTCAGTAATAAAACAAGTAAGGAAAGGCTAAAGTCGGGCGGGGCCGACTATATGATACACTCCACTTTCTATACCTATACAATTCAATTCGGTAAAAAATGAAAACGGGAATTTTTTGTATGTTTCCTAATCATAGGCTAATATGACCTGTTCCGATTTGTCAA
Source organism: Polietes domitor (assembly GCA_947397865.1). Taxonomy (NCBI): domain Eukaryota; kingdom Metazoa; phylum Arthropoda; class Insecta; order Diptera; family Muscidae; genus Polietes; species Polietes domitor. The sequence goes on from OX377618.1 coordinate 29,187,314, forward strand.
GCAGATAAGAATATTTGTATCTGGGCTATATCCAAAAATGGAATAAAGTGACAAACTTTCACAATAAGTTCTTCCAGTTCAAATATAACGTGTTATACTCACTTCGAAGAAATTCGGTGAAAATTCGTGGTTTCTGGGGCGGAAAAAGTCTATCCGGTAGCGAAACTTTGATGGGAGCTATATGTAAATCTGACCCATTTCACCATGTGTGTTGAAATATAAGATATTTTGATAGATTTGAAGAAGATTTGTTAAAATATTTTTTTTAGAGCGGAAAAAGTGAAATCGCGAGTGAAATTTTTATGGGAGCTTTATATATATCTGAACCGATCTGACCCATTTGCTCCATGGCTGTTTATAGGACAAATATAAGATATTTCGCCTAATTTGAAGAGGATCTGTTAAAATATGTGGTTTCTAGAGCAGAAAAAGTCAAATCGGGAGCGAAATTTTAATGGGAGCTATATTTAAATCTTAAGCGATTTGACCTGTTTTCACCATAGGTGTTCCTAGTTTAAATATAAGATGTTTTGCCAAAATTGAAGACAATCTGATACAATATGTGTTTTCTAGAGCGGAAAAAGTCAAATCGGGAGCGAAATTTGTATGGGAGCTATATATAAATCTGAACCGATCTAACACATTCTTACCACAGGTGTTTCTAGTTGAAATATTAGATGTTTTGCCAATTTTAAAGAAAAACTGTTGTAATATGTGGTATCTAGAGTGAAATCGGGAGTGAAATTCGTATGGGGCTATTCTAAATCTGAACCGATTTTCTTCAAATTAAATAGCGTTCGTCCTTGTACCGAAAAACTTCGTTGTGCAAAGTTTCATTTGATTATGTCTACAATTGCGATCTGTATCGTGATCACAAGAATAGATGGACAGACAGACAGACGGACATTGATAAATCGATTCAAAAAGTGATTCTAAGTCGATCGGTATAATTAAGAATGGGTCTATCACCCTTCCTTTTGGGTGTTACAAACAAATGCACAAAGACATAATACTCTCGTGGAGTGTATAAATATTAAGATTTTTTTGTTTAGGAAATTCTAATTAAAAATGATTTTTTTCTTAAAATTAAGTTAAAGTTATGCCGAGTTCTTCATACATTTAAGTATTAATGAACTTAGAAAAAATCACTTCGATTTGTTTAGAAAATTCTTGAATATTAATCTAAGAAGCAATTCTCATTCGTTTGCCGATACTTATTTCCTTAATAATTCAAGTAATTAATTAATTATTCAAGTATTAAGGGTGTCCCAAGAAGAGCGCAAATTTTAAATCTGGCAACATTCGAAGTGTCATTGTTTGACATTTGAACAATTGTTATTGTTTGTTAGTAGAAGGTACGAGGTTAGTAAAAATGGAGCGCTACGCGAATGAACAACGCATTCTCATTGTGAAATTGTTTTACTAAAATGGTGAAAGTTTTGCGGCTACAGTTCGCAAATTGCGATCAATTTGGGGTCACAATAATGCTCCAAAAGAGTCAACTGTAAAGAGATTAATGGATAAATTTGCCGAAACTGGGTCTGTTAGTGATGTAAAGACAACAACGCGCCATCGACCAGGTCGATCGACCGAAAATGTCGCAGCAGTACGTGATGATGTCGCTCAAACTCCATCCACCTCAATTCGACACCGAGCTCAGCAAATTGGTGTCTCCAAATCCACTTTGCAGCGAATTTTGACGAAAGATTTGCATCTTCATGCATACAAAGTTCAATTGACTCAGGAACTGAAGCCAACTGACCATGGACAGCGAAGGGAGTTCGTTAATTGGGTATTGGAGAGACAACATGAAAATGCTGATTTTGCCAATAAAATCATCTTCAGTGACGAGGCCCATTTTCATCTTGATGGCTTCGCCAATAGGCAGAATTGTCGCATTTGGGGTGCGGAAAATCCTCGAGTGATTCACGAGAAGCAAATGCATCCTCAACGTGTCACTGTGTGGTGTGGTTTTTGGGCTGGAGGAATCATTGGACCTTTTTTTATGAAAATGAGGCAGGTCAAGCGCAAACAGTCAATGGTGTTCGGTATCGTGAAATGATAACCAGTTTTTTCTTGCCTAGAATTGAAGAAATGAATGTGGAGGGCATGTGGTTCCAACAAGACGGCGCCACATGTCATACAGCCAGAGAAACAATTCAATTGCTGCATCAGTCATTTCCCGGTCGTGTTATTTCGCGTTTTGGAGATCAGAATTGGCCGCCTAGATCGTGCGATTTAACACCATTAGATTTTTTTCTTTGGGGTTTTTTGAAGTCGATGGTTTACGCGAATAAGCCGACGACGACTCAAGCCTTAAAAGACGAAATTGGACGCTGCATTAATGAAATACCGCAGCATTCATGCAAAACGGTCATTGAAAATTTCATTAAGAGATCGCGTGCATGCCAGCAAAGCCGCGGCGGCCATCTGCACGATATATTGTTCCATACATAACCTCATTCTGTCTACTTTACGATATAATAAAGTTTCACGATTTTTTCTTAAATATCTGTGTTTTATTTAAAATAAAAAAATGCGCTCTTCTTGGGACACCCTTATATAACATTTTACGGCTATATTAATAATCATTTATTATAAGACGAATTATCAAACTAAAATCAATCTTTAAACCTTTGATATTTTCCATGAATATAACAGATATTTAATTGTTTTGTTATCGTGTGCTCACTTTTATTCTTAAACACTTCTGAATTATATGGTCAATAAAGTGGGATAAGTTACACTGAGGACTACTAACGCTGCAAACTGTATCAAATAAAGTTTTCTCACGGTTGGCTCAAGAAATATGCAAATATTTCAGAAAATATTAATTTCTGAGTTTTATATACCAAACTTTTTTCTGTTTGGCCAAAGTGGGCTCATTTTCCTTAAGCTCTGTTATATACTAACCTAGCTATGCTAACTGTTTAGCATTGTTCTATAGAAATGGTTTGTTAATGCCTTTGCTGTAAGTTGAAACTACTTTACTTTGATCACAGTGAGCTCATTGTTGTACAGAAATATGAAAACAAGATAGAACAATTTTAAGATTCTGAAATGTAGTTGCTGAATTTAGAAAACGAACACAGAAGCCTAATCCAACTTTGCCGAGGCCACACTTTTCTTACGCTTTGTTAAAGCCCAACATAGCTCTGCTAACTATTTAACATAGTAGGTTCGTGTCTTTGTTAAGTACATTCTAATTTATTGATTTGTTTATTCTAATTTATTTTCATACACATTCCGTCAAACATGCTAATCAGGCCACCTGGTCTAAATTTTACAGATATCGGATAATCCACTTATGGACACTTTCATTTAAAAGAAATTGTAATTTAAAAAGTCATACATTTAGTTTTTGAAGATTATTTCTCACATGATTCACTCTGGAGATACATAACATTTTTTAACCACACTCCCTTCAAAAATCTCCAAAGAAATAGTATTTGACAGACCGACAAAACTCAACGAATTTTCCACTCTTGTCTTTTTGAATTTGAAGTGATTCTCAATTAGTGTGACAACACACACACACACACATGCATACAGTGTATCTATGGAATGTCGTGTTCTATGTTCACTTTGATTCGAAACACTGATGTCAATTCGAACATGCAATGCTCGATTCACCACACATTTGACCCAATTTGTGACAAAATGAAAATTGAACCGTAATTGTAGCTGAACACGAAAACCAACGACCCAACCCTCAACTGAACTGATGTTAAATGTAGCAGCGGACATACATACGTATGAAACTATAGCCAGAGACATTGATTCAAGGGGCATTTGGAACAATAATCCCAAATGGAATTTTAAATTGTTCTTATTCATAAGATTGCATGCTTTTTGTTAACTAAATTTACAAATTCTCGTTATTTTAATGAATATTGCAATAGAGGAATATCCAGAATGCGAATTCAGATCCACACATTCAATCACTTTTTTGTTATTGAAGTTTTTTCTTTTCATATAATAAATTGAAACAATTGAGTACAAATTGATTAAAGAGACAGTTATGTACTTGTAGGCCGTGTTGTGTGAACTGCAATGACTTGTGCTGACGTTATCACAGAGCGATGTAATGTTGCAACATACCCTGAGGCGGACAATTCAAAGATGTTTTGGAATTTCACAAATACATAGAGGCTAACGGCCTTATTTATAAAAATAAGATTATTTTAGATTTAAAGTACACCATAGATTACACCGTGCATGAATTCGTCTGTAGCGATGTATAAAATTACTTCAATACTAACTCGATATCCATATACAAAAATAATTATGCTTCAATATTGTTTTCATACACCTTTTGTGCCATTTTATAGATAACTAGCTGACCCGTTAGAATGTTTCCTGTCCATATTTCAATTAGTTTGTTTGTGATAGTCGTGTGAATTTTTGAAAAGTTATTTCGAATGTTTAAACACAACTGAAATGAGAAAATATTTAGTTCTCAGTAGTTATTGTATAGGTTAACGTCTTTATACCCTACACCACTTCGTGGTCTAGGGTATTATAAGTTAGTTTCGCGCCAAATGTTTGTAACACCAAGAAATAATCGAGCTAGACCCACCTTTAAGTATACCGATCGGCTTAGAATCACCAGCTGAGTCGATTTAACGATGTCTGTCTGTCCGTCCGTCCGTCCGTCTGCTGTCCATCTAAGCTTGTTCGCACTCTACAGGTCGCAATTGTTGTCCGATTGTCATGAAACTTGGCAGAAGTTATTTTTTCTGGCCAAGGACCATCGGTATTGAATTTGGAGGAAATCGGTTCAGATTTAGATATAACCCCCATACAAATGTCGCTCCCGATTTGACATTTTCCACTCTAGGAACCACATATTGTACCCGATTTTCTTTAAATTTGGCAGAACATCTTATAATCCATCTAGAAACACCTATGCTGAAATTGGGTAAGATCGGTTCAGATTTAGATGTAGCCCCCATACAAATGTCGCTCCCGATTTGACATTTTCCACTCTAGGAACCACATATTGTACCCGATTTTCTTTAAATTTGGCAGAACATCTTATAATCCATCTAGAAACACCAATGCTGAAATTGGGTAAGATCGGTTCAGATTTAGATGTAGCCCCCATACAAATGTCGCTCCCTATTTCACTTTTTCCGCTCTAGAAACCACATATTGTACCCGATTTTCTTTAAATTTGGCAGAACATCTTATAATCCAACTAGGAACACGTATGCAAAAATTGGGTAAGGTCTGTTCAGATTTAGATATAGTCCCCATACAAATGTCGCTCCCGATTTGACATTTTCCGCTCTAGAAACGACATATTGTACCCGATTTTCTTTAAATTTTGCAGAACATCTTATAATCGAATTAGAAACAGCTATGCTGAAAGTGGGTACGATCGGTTCAGATTTAGATATAGCCCCCATACAAATGTCGCTCCCGATTTCACTTTTTCCGCTTTAGAAACCACATATTGTACCCGATTTTCTTTAAAATTGGCACAACATTTTATAATCGAACTAGAAACAGCTATGCTGAAAGTGGGTACGATCGGTTCAGATTTAGATATAGCCCCTATACAAATGTCGCTCCCGATTTGACTTTTTCCGCTCTAAAATCCGCATATTGTACCCGTTTTTTCTTTAAAATTGGCACAACATCTTATAATCCAACTAAAAAACCTATGGTGAAAGTGAGTAAGATCGGTTCAGATTTAGATATAGCCCTCATACAAATGTTGCTCCGGAATTTTGGCCAAATTTTACATATTATATTTCACCAATAAACAGACATGGGCCGCATTCTGATCTATTACAGCTCTAGAAACTACATCTTACATCGTATCTTCATCAAATTTTGCAGTTCATGATATTTTTCAACTAGGAATACCTAGTTGGAAGAGAATTATATAGTCCCATGTTTTGGACCAGGCCCAAAATGTTGTTATAGGCCCCTTTTTGAAATGTCGGTCCGATTCATCCTATTACTACTGTATAATTTGTATTTGTCTGTCGGACAATTGGATCAATTACCATATTATTTACCATAGTCGTTAAATTTGACTAAAAATGAATTTATAGCATATAAATTATATGAATATAATTTATATAATTTGTATGAACTACATAAAATTGCTCCCATGAAATACCTGGGTTTAGTAATCAAAGCGAGGTACATACGCAGGGAGTGGTGTAGGGTATTATATAGTCGGCCCCGCCCGACTTTAGCCTTTCCTTACTTTTTTCTCATAGATATTCGATTTAAGGATAGGCCATGGATATTTAGTTCAGATTACAATTCTCAGCTTATTGAAGGTTTACAGTAGGATGAAACCTATTTTTTTTAATTTTTGAAATTTAAAATTTTATTTTAAGCTATTTCACATTTATGAATGCAATTTTACCGAAACCGTCTTATAAGATTTTATGAATAAGGCTGTAAAACTTTTGGAAAACTCTAAAAGTTGATCAAAAGAGAAACGGTTTTGTTGATATTTAAATTAATTGAATGTCAGCGATAAAAATATAATTATATTTTTGTTTTATATTTTTCTCTTTACAGGCCAAAGCTGTAGGCAAAGTACTCTTTGAACAAGTATGTCGACAATTAAACCTTCTGGAATCCGATTATTTCGGCCTGGAATATCAAGAAAAGACCACACAAACCAAATATTGGCTAGATCTAGAGAAATCGCTTAATCGACAGGTTGGCCTGTCTCTCGTTGATCCAATGCTACGCTTTTGTGTTAAATTCTACACCCCCGATCCATCACAATTGGAGGAGGAGTACACAAGGTATGTTACATGGGTGCACAGTGCAAAGATACTAAATGATGTATATACATATATGTGCATGTAGCACACAGCAGAGTAAAACCTTAGCTTGAACTTTTTTAAAAAAGAATGAAAATGTTTAACATATATCCCAGCAAAAACTCTCATTACCAAGTAATGTGGGGAATAAGGCAAAACCAAAAACCTGCAGTACTTATTATTCGGAACCGTTTCTAATTATGTTTATAAAGGGATTGTAAAAACTTTAACTTTATGATTCTGCAAAGAAATAACTCGCATTCGGCGTAACATGTGCACACTTCGATTGACAAGAAGCAAATAAATTTTCTTCACAATCGAAAATATCTTCGAGTGACGGTCGCGTCAACATCGAAATGGCTAGATGACAAAGCTACACTCAACTCTATGTGTAGCAAAACATGGATGTGTTGTTACCAATAACTACTTTTTTAAGCCATTATAAGGAATCCATTATTTCACACTTCAAAATAATGCAGGGCGTAATGGGCTGTCATTACTAGGTAATGCTAATAATAATGAGGTGGCATTACCGAGTTTTTGTTGGGATGTATGTACATTGCACTATAGACAATGAGAGAAAAAGTTTCGGTTTTTCGCAAATAAAATGAAACCTTTTTCACATAACATCTAAAATCCATGTTTTCTTAAAATCTTCTTAATTAAAGCATTTACATAACGAATATTTCTTAAGCTGCTCATGTGTGGCCATCTAGCGATAACGATCGTATTTTTAAAATCAATTTTAAGTGATAAAAATCAATAATATACATGAAAAGGGGTCAAACTCATTACTTTTGGTTTTGTTGGTTAAGCCACTCTTGCTTTAAGCGTATCATTTTGTACCAAATTCTTAACTTCTTGCTTATTTCTCCCCGCTAGGTATCTATTTTGCCTCCAGGTTAAACGTGATCTTGCCACCGGTAATCTACAGTGCAATGAGAACACAGCCGCTCTTATGGCCAGTTACATTGTTCAAGCATCGTGTGGCGATTACGTGGCCGAAGATTATCCCGATCATACGTATTTGTCATCGTATCGCTTTGTGCCAAATCAAGACGCAGCCATGCAGAGGAAAATTATGGAAAATCATAAAAAGCACGTGTAAGTACGGTTGGAGTTTTTGATCACACCAAACAATGACAGTTCACATTATGTAGGATGTTCCAATAAATTTACACGATTTAATATAAAAATAAACTCATATTTATAGACCAAGGAGTGATATTTGAATTTAGTTCATTTTTTCTAATCGGAACCAATTACAGTTACTCTTTACAGTTCTTTGGCAAATGAAAACGAACTAAAATTCAAAACAGAACTTTCGTTCATCAAAAGCAGAGGACATATTTAATTGAGTTCTTCAATACTTCGCATATTCTTTGAAATTTCTGGCCGCAATAGCAAATAAATGTCACAAAAAGAAATATCCATTCGTCCCAAGCCTCCTACGCAGATAAAGGTTTAGAATGTTGCCTGGATAAAAAACGTTCTCCTGTAGGGTATGTCCAAAGCTTCAGAACGTAAAGGGTTTCGTTGCTGGCCTTTGTCTAAAGCATTTTCTCCTCTGGGGTATGTCCAAGCGGGCCACGCAGAGCAAAGCTTGTCTGTTTTGCAATAAAACTGAATTAACTGAATTTTATTTTTAAATTTTTGCCGTGATACGTCTTCTCTTTTTTATTGTCTTTATTCGGACCAAATCGAAGACGAAAGGGTCCACTATTAATCAATGTTAAATCAGACAAAAAAATTTACCTGGCTCCGAGTGAGGCTTCAGAGCGTAAAGGGTTTAGTTGCTAACCTTTGTCTAAAGCATTTTCTCCTCTGGGGTGGGTATGTCCAAGCGGGCCACATAGAGCAAAGATTGTGTGTTTTGCAATAAAAGTGAATTAAATAAAAAAATCGAACGTTTTATTTTTAAATTTTTGCCGTGATACGTCTTCTCTTTTGTTGTTGTCTTTAATCGGACCAATCAGACAAACGAATTTGTACCTAGCCCCGAGTGAAGAAAATCGGTTGTGATTTAGACATGCAAATGTGGCAAATTTGGTTCAATGTGGCAAGTAATAGATCTATAGCATCTGAAACTCGGTGCATATTTGGTAAATAAAACCTGATTGTAAATCTATTTTCCAGATGTTTAGTTTAGATCTCGATTTTAAGAAATGATTACATTAATAGTTTTTATTTACAATACACACTAAGATGTATTTATACATTCCCTCTGAATGCTGCCAATTGCATCTGGGTTGTACAAATTTGAAAAAAATAATTCAAAATAAATTGAACTAAATGAGGGTTCATTTAGAAATTAGAAATTTTCTAATTGTTTATTAAGTTCGTCTAACGACTGAAAAAATAGAAATATTCAAACAGTTTATCTCCCAATAATGTGAGGGTCCCCTTAGGAAATTTCGTCAAAGTCAAGGTGTGGCCCAGAAATTTGTTATTTTCGATATCTACCGAAAACACGTCTTGTGGCTTGTCCATAAACGTCACATACTTACAAAATATGGTAAAATTGTGGCATTATTAGTTTTAATTTACCTATATTAGACCTGTATTTCCCTATCACATTCCACAACTCGTTAGCTTAGTATGCAAACGTGCTAAGTCCACTTTTTACGACAATTGCGATTTACATGCAGAAAGATAGATACACAAAAAAGACATCCTTTAAACACAAAGAAACTACCGTTATGTCTTTCTTATTTGTTGTAATGCAGTGGTAAGCAAATGTGTCAAGTCCACACTCAACAAAAGAGAACGCAGACCACGTGCTAAGTCCAGTTGAAAATAAAAATTGTTCCATTCAATCAATTCTTTGTTGTTAGATGACAAAGTCGTGCCAACATTTTACTTAATAATTAATTTGATAGGTTAACTATATAAAGAAGGTATATATCGTATCTTGCTTTTCGCTAAGCATTATTTAATTTATAACTATTTTATGTAGGAAATTGTTATGGATTTTGCTGATAAGCATACCAGCAATCGTGATGATTATGGGACTGCATTAGATGACGGAGTTGTGGGACATGTTCCCTATGGTTTCAATAGTGATTCCGATAATTCATATGAGTTACCGTCGACATCAAAAAGACGTAAGAAGAGGGTTCGTGTTGAAGACTCTACATGGTTTGCCGCTAGAAATAGAAAGCATAGAGAAGAGGGAAAACGTTATTTAGCAAAACAAAAAGTGGGCAGCAACTGGAACTACAAAATAATTAAGGAATCACGGACTTTGAAGGAACGATGTAACTGTCGAAAAAAGTCTCCATGCAATGTGCGCTGATAACTGACGTCGTCCAGAGAAAGCACATATTTACAGAATTTTGGCAAATGACTTGGAACGAGAAAAGAATTTATATTAATACTTTAATTCAGACTGTGCCAATTAAAAGGCATAGAAATAGGAAAGATGATAACGATTCCAAAAGATGTCGAACCTTCCAATACTTCCTAAAAGTAGAAAATACAAATATGAGAGTGTGCAAAACTTTTTTTTCTAAATACATTGAACATTGGCAGACGAACAGTTAATGATTGTGTTGAAAAGACTATAGATCCAAAAACAATTTCAAAGAAAAGTGCTCCAAAGAAAAATATATGCTCAACAGCAGAGAGACAGTGCCTAAATGCATTTTTTGAATGTCTACCATCAATGGAATTTAACTACTGTCGTGCTGTAACTAATAAAAAATATCTGCTGACGGAATGGTGTTCAAAAAAGAAGTTGTATGACTTTTTTGTTAGTGACTGGTGTAAGGAAAAGAGTGTACGACCACTTTCTACTTTAGTGTTTTATGACACGTTCAGTGCTAAGAACCTGGCTTTGTTTACACCAAAAAAAGACCAATGTGAAATTTGCACACGGTTTTCGGTCGGGAGCCTGACGCAAGATGAATATACTCCACACCAAATAGAAAGAAGAGGCCAGGAATGAAAAAAACAAAGATAAGGACGATGAAACACATGTTTTCATCGTAGATCTTCAATCTGTCCTAATGTCACCAAGATCTCAAGTGAGTAACTTGTACTATAGAAGAAAGTTACAAGTTCACAACTTAGTTTTTTACAACCTTAAAAACTAAAAAGGTTACTGTTATTTGTGGAATGAAGTAGAAGGCGGTTTAGGTGCTGAAGAATTTGCTAGTATTTGGACATCCTTTATTGAGAAAAATATTATCTCCTTAAACGAGAATCCAGCAAAAATAATTTTTTATAGCGATGGTTGTACGTACCAAAATCGCAATAGTGTTATGAGTAATGCCTTGCTTAATGCTGCCGTGAAGCATAACATCATAATTGAACAAAAAATTCTTGAAATTGGCACACGCAAATGGAGGCAGACAGCGTACACTCCATCATCGAACGTGCTATGAAAAACAGAAATATTGATGTCCCGGCTGATTATATTGGCATATGTAAAGCAGCTCGTAAAAAGCCTGAACCGTACGAAGTCATTTATTTAGATCACTCGTTTTTTAAAAAATTTAATAATATTGAATTTTATAAAAGTATACGACCTGGTCGTGGTAAAGGGGATCCAAAAGTGACAGATATTCGTTGTATTAGATATACTTCAAATAGAGAAATTTATTTTAAACTCAGATTTTCTAATGAGTGGAAGGCATTGCCACAAAGAATAAATACAAATATAAATGCTATGGAGTTATCGAATTTAGAGGCACTTTACACGGAGAGAAGAAAAATTAGTGCTAGAAAATACGAAGATTTGCAGTATTTAAAACTAATTTTACCTAAAGATCACCATAAGTTTTATGAAGATTTACCTCACGAATGATTTGTTTACTATTTGAAGTTATTGGACTATATAAAACATTTATGAATGAAATAAATACATATGTTGTTATTCTTAACAGCATTGAAGTAAGACTGTATTTGGTTATTATTTATATTGAAGCAATAAAAAGTACAAATATACAAACAAAAAATTCTTTTAACAAAGAAAAAAAAATACTAAGAAATTGTGCTAAGTCCACATAGAAACCACCAAAAAATAAAAAGCAAATGTGCTAAGTTACAAAAGAACCTATTAGCCTAAATCTGTAATATTTTCAAATATGGCGATTATTGGTGTCGAAGCTTGATGAATAGAAGAAGATAACTGCGTTTGAATATTAAAAATATATTCAAAACAAAACTAGTAAATCAAAAAAAAAAATTTTTTTTTCAAATCCATGCTTTATGCAAGCAGAATTCTTTTGGGCCTAGAAATTCTTTTTTAGTTATCTTTTGTAGAAGGAAAAATTACTGCAAAATTTCAGTTTTTTATCTGCCATAGAACGGCATATATTCGAAAATGGGTTTTAACTTCGTATGGGAGGTGCCACGCCCACATTTCCATTACCGCCCATTTTTGTCACAACTACGCACATTAATGCTAGATGCACTTACACAAAATTACAGTAGGTGTAATTTTGGTTTTAACTTCATATGGGAGGTGCCACGCCCACTTTTGCATTACCGCCCATTTTAGGCGCAACTACGCACATTGATGCTAGATGCACTTACACAAAATTTGAGCACTATACGTGTCATAGAACTGACACTATTCGATAATATGTTTTAACTTCGTATGGGAGGTGGTACGCCCACTATTCCAATACCGCCCATTTTTGGCAGAACTACGCACATTGATGGTAGATGCACTTACACAAAATTTCAGCACTCTAGGTGTCATAGAACTGACAATATTCAATAATAGGTTTTAACTTCGTATGGGAGGTGCCACGCCCACTTTTCCAATACCGCCCATTTTTGGCACAACTATGCACATTGATGCTAGATGCACTTACACAAAATTACAGCACTCTAGGTGTCATAGAACTGACTATATTCAATAATAGGTTTTAACTTCGTATGGGAGGTGCCACGCCCACTTTTCCAATACCGCCCATTTTTGGCACAACTATGCGAATTGATGCTAGATGCACTTACACAACATTTCAGCACTCTAGGTGTCATAGAACTGACAATATTCAATAATAGGTTTTAACTTCGTATGGAGGTTCCACGCCCACTTTTCCAATACCGCCCATTTTTGGCACAACTATGCACATTGATGCTAGATGCACTTACACAAAATTACAGCACTCTAGGTGTCATAGAACTGACAATATTCGATAATAGGTTTTAACTTCGTATGGGAGGTGCCACGCCCACTTTTCCAATACCGCCCCTTTTTGGCACAACTATGCACATTGATGGTATATGCACTTACACAAAATTTCAGCACTCTAGGTGTCATAGAACTGACAATATTCAATAATAGGTTTTAACTTCGTATGGGAGATGCCACGCCCACTTTTCCAATACCGCCCATTTTTGGCACAACTATGCGAATTGATGCTAGATGCACTTACACAAAATTTCAGCATTCTAGGTGTCATAGAACTGACAATATTCAATAATAGGTTTTAACTTCGTATGGGAGGTGCCACGCCCCGTTGTCCAATTGGTCAAATTTTTCCATTTCCTTGTATTGTCATCGAAAATGATTAAGTGTGCAAAATTTGAGCAAAATTGGTTGAGAAAAAAGCTTTCAAAAATTGATTTCAAATTTTGTGGCACACAAACATATATAGAAAGTAACCTTATATAAAGCATGGAAAAAGTTAGGAAGTTTTTTCTTTCTACTGAAAGTTTAAAAAATATGACTTAGCACGTTTGCATACTAAGCTAACGAACTGTTTTTTTTGCAAGTAACAAGTTTAGTTTGAAGAACATAGTAGCACTTTTTAAAAAATCCGCAATTATTTTCATTTGTAATTATTTTTTCCTGGTACATACTATAAAATTCAAACAAAAATGCTTTCCCATAAAACTAAACGCAATTTTCATCATGCTTGGTTACATACATATAACCAACGTTTACAGATATCAGAACCAACAGTTATAGATATTGCGAAAATTAGGGTTAGAGAGTTGAATTCCAATAATGTAAACATTTCAGTAGCCTTTTTAAAAAATGTGACCATGATAACAACAAAACTTATATATTGTTTTTTTTTTTAATCATTCACCGTCTCCCAAAAACAGTGGCCAATCACCAGCTGAGGCCGACTTAAATCTCTTAGAAACAGCCAGACGTTGTGAATTGTATGGCATGAAAATGCATCCTGCCATGGATCATGATGGCATGCCACTCAACTTGTCCGTAGCTCATATGGGCATAGCAGTCTTCCAAAATCTAACACGCATCAATACATTCTCATGGGCTAAAATACGTAAAATATCATTTAAACGTAAACGATTCCTAGTTAAGCTACATCCCGAAGGTTATGTAAGTATCATCGAGCACTGCCACCATATCCGAGCTCTGTAATCGAATTTATCTTCCATGCAGGGTTACTACAACAATACTGTGGAATTCCTATTTCCCGGTCGTAATCAGTGTAAAAACTTTTGGAAGAAGTGTGTTGAGAATCATGGTTTCTTCCGATGCACAGTGGTACAAAATACGCCAAGACGCAAGGCCCGAGTCATGTCGAGAGGCAGTTCATTCCGGTAAGTAGTTTAAAATTTCCATATAATTTTGGTATGGTCGTTTATTAATTTTGTTTGCTTGTAAAATTTTTTAGTTATAGCGGTCGTACACAAAAGCAAATTATTGATTTTGTTCGTGAGAATTATGTAAAAAGACAAAATTTCCAAAGGTAAGTTGTGGAAAATGCAAAATTCACTTTTACTTTTGTTTGTTTATTTTTCTTATATTAAAACACAAGATCGAAAGTCTTCTAATGATGCATAGAATAGAATGTTATGCTATTGAAAGATAATATTTTCTGAAAGCTTTAACTAGTCTAAACGGGTTTTGATTTAATTTATTTTTATTTGCAACAAAGAATAGCTCATTTATTAGAAAATATTTGAGTTTTACAGGCTACGAAAAGGGTTTATAGAGAATTGTGTTGGTCAAAGATGTTCTACATCACCACATTGGATGTACATGACAGTGCTGGACATCTCCCAGTGGCCGGGACGCGACATTCGTACGTTTTACACAAAAAAGAAACAGAAAAAGTCGATCAGCATTTTTAGTATTACTACATTTTAAAAATATATTGCCAATAATTGTAAAATGTTTGTTGTTAAATGTTTGCAAGGAATTCATCCTTGCCGGAAAGTAATCAACCACTCCCCTTGATCGAAAATGTATCTAGTTCCATGCCTCAGATATTTTTTCGAACACGTGGAGGTAAACGGGTTCTTACAAATCTCGACGTAAATAAATCTCCAGGTCCGGATGGTATTTCAGCACTTGTCCTATGTAAGTGCTCTTCTACGCTAGCCCGTCCACATCGCAACCTTTTCAACCTTGCATACCGTGCAGGGGTCTTCCCAGTTTAAAGATTGCGAACATTCAGCCCATCCCTAAAAAAGGTGAGGCTAATAACCCTGCTAACTATCGACCGATCGCGATTTGCTCAGCGCACTCGAAGGTAATGGAGAGTATGGTGAATCACCATCTTGTGAGGTATTTAGAGACTAATGACTTACTTAATGATCGACAGTTTCGTAGGAATCGATCTACGTGTGACCTGATGACGCTGCTGTCCGAAAAGTGGAATCGTTCCATTCACCTGTTTGGTGAGAGTAAGGTCGATGCTCTAGATATCTCCAAGGCCTTTGATAGAGTTTGGCACGGCGCACTCATATCAAAGCTCATTGCTTTTGGTGTTGGTAGTGACTTCTCTCGATTTATATCGAGCTTCCTCAGAGATCGCACTATAGGAGTTGTTATAGATGGGTTCTCATCCGACGAGCATAGGTTAACCGCAGGGGTACCTCAGGGCTCTGTCCTTTCCTCTTCCCTCTTTTTTATTTTCATCGATGACCTCTTGGATCGGACTACAAATCCAATCTATTCATTCGCGGATGACAGCAACCTCTGTCATTCATACTCGTTCGATCATAGTCGTCAAGAAATTGATGACAAAAGGAGATTGATGGACGAGTCACTCAGCCAAGATTTACTGGCCATTTCCAAATGGGGTCAGGTGAATAGAGTGGATTTTAATGCACGTAAGACCCAATGCTCCTTGTTGTCTCACAAGCGATTCACAGATTCAATGGTGTCGTCGATTTCTATGAACGGTGTAGATGTTGAGCAATCGGACACTCTTGATGTTCTGGGCATGAAAATACATTGCGATATTCGTTGGACAAAACATATATTTGATGTGTCGAAAGAAGCATTCAAGTGTCTTGGTTTTTTAAAGCGCTGTAGGAAATTCTTCACTCCCTCCGATCTTCTCAATATCTACATTACGTACATCAGACCTAAGATGGAATACAACTCCCATATATGGTCGGGTGCTCCAAGATCTTCCTTGGAGCTACTTGACCGTGTTCAGAGGAGGGCGATGGTGTTGATGGGTGACAGCAGGATATCCGATTCTGTTGTCTCCCTTGAACATCGTCGTAATGTGGGATATGTATCGCTGTTTTATCGATACTTTTATGGTGTTTGTTCCTCGGATATTCGTGATCTCATACCGGACGTGAGGACGTTCGGTAGAGATACGCGGCTTTCAAGGAACTCTCACCCATTTGTTGTCGATTGGACAGCTGGCCGCACTACACATTACAGAATGAATCCGTTCTTCGCTCGCGCAACTCGTATGTGGAATCGACTTCCGGCAAATATCTTTCCCGCCAATTATGACATCCTGAGATTCAAAACAGATGTCAACAAATACTAGTAGATTTTAGAAACGTTTATTAAACATTTCATTTTGTTTATTCAACGGTTAAATTGTCCTCACTATAAATGTGTGAGTATGGCAACACCACTGATAATTATCAACTGAGATCAATCAAATGACAATGCTGTGCTAACTCAATTAGATCTACCGTGAATGTTAACTATATGGGTCCATGTTTTGGCATTTACCCCACAGAAATGTTCCCTAATTCGTATTATTAACGCTCCAGAACCATCATTGTAAATCGGATCTTGGTAACGTTTTCCGTATGGGTCCACGTTTTGTTATACCCCAATACAAATATACAGCCGATTTACTCTTTAGTCTTTGCTTACTTCTTGTTTATAACATATAATGTTCTAACATCCCTCATCGCCTGAAATTTTCTCAAACTTAAACTTCAAACGCATTTGAATTTCGAAATTTATATAGTTAAGCAACTAAAAGGTTTTTGAACCAAGACCACTTATGCATTTTATTATAAATGATTTATTTCGAATATGGGGTTTATTAAAACGGATACAATGACGATAAATTGCGTGACTCTGATACAGCGAAGCTCTACATTGCACATTCATTAAATTAACCCTTTCTTGGATTGTGTAGATGTGTGACCATCATAATGCCACTCCACATTCGTAACATGCACCAGAATGAACATTTTGTATGAATCGGAAATGAAGAAATCGGAAATAGTAAATCGGATTTATAGTAGGTCTGTTTTTCTTTAAGCCGAGATAACAAGCTGCGATAACAACAACGTTAATAAAAGTTAAATGTTTTGCTCAAAATAAAAATTATATTTTCATAATGTCGCCAACTACAATATAAATATTTGTATCAAAACAAATTTTCAAAAAAATATTTTGTGTCGACTTTATTGGACTTAGCCTCGATAACCATAATTTTGACTTACACAAGATAATTATCCAGGATAAGTCTAAAATTAATAATAAATTTGTAAAACAAAAATATTGCTGTTGGCGACAATTTTAAAAAATATTTTTTTTATTTTGAGTGAAATTTAAATTTTTTATTTAAGTCATTGTTATCGCAGCTTAGTTATCCAGAAAAACAGCCATAGTATAAACACAACTTTAGCGTTGGAGTAAACTTCCCAAAACGTGTACTCATTAAACACGGAAGATATTACTTGATTGAAGGTCCTAATTCGGCAGGAGAAATTTTAAAGAATAACGCCAAGAAAATAAATAGAAATCTGACTTTCTATACTATATTTCTAGCACTCATTTTCATAAGAAAGTTTGCTACGTCACAGTTGTGGTTATTAGGCCGATTTAAGGCACGCACAACAAAACTTCTTTCCTTTGCTAGATATTCCTTATTTTCCGGCTTTTTCTGAGTACGCTATTATTGTGAGTTGCTGACGTGGCTGTTTAAAAAACGCATCGTCGTCAATAAAAAGCTTTGTGACGTCACGTCTCACATTATAGGCTATAAAAATAAAAAAGTAAAACAATTGTAAAAAAAATATTCCAAATCATATTCCAAAAAGTTCGACGCAATTCGCACTGCTCTATTCTATTTTGACTATGCAGTCCAGTTATTTTCTTCCTGTCTCTGTAATTATAGAGCGTCTTACTTTGTACACAAAAATATACAGAAGTAAAAAATTAAGTTTTTCGTTCTTCATCCCATGGAAACGTACGACTGGGAAATGCCCGTACATATTTAGAGAAAACTATTTTCAGTGTTATATAATAGTATGTGTGTATATAAAATTTAGGTGACGTCATTAGAAGACTTTTTCTTGTAAATTGCTTTGATTTTTTTCTCAACTATTCTTGATTTATATGTACTTTCAAGAACAAAAAGTCTTTATTGAAAACTATATGATTATTTTTTTTAATATTATTCAAAAAATTTCTTCATTGCGTGTATCACCTGCATCATTCATCCAATGTTTTGGTTGTTTTTCGGTTACCTCTTATTTTCACCAAAAACAAGCAAAAAAAAGAAACGAAAATTAAAAAAAAATTATTTCATACAAACCCGGCTGCAAAAATAAAATATATTTCATGCTGAATAAAATTGTTAGAATTTTCAAAATTTCATCCCTAAAAAAGAAACACAAACAAATTTGCAATTTTATTTTATGTCAAAGAAAAAATAAAAAACAATGAGTGTGTGAGAGAGAAAAAAAATAAACCTTTATAATTCCAAACATGAGCTGTACCGAAAAAAGCAATTTTAGAAAAGAAAAGAGGATTTCAAAAGAATCATCAATTAAAGAACATATGTAACAAGCATTTGATTGGTTTAAATAGACAAATAAAATGTACATAAATTTGAACAAAACAAAACAAAACGTAAAGAAAAGAATTATTATATTTTATTTTTGTTTTTTTACAAATCATATTCTTTTATGTTTTCGTTATTACCTTTTCATTTCGAAACCTGTGTATATGTGCTGTTTCAAAGTTATCAAATAACGTTTTTCCAATTTCATTTTTTCTGTCCTGAACTTTCTTCATTTTATGTAAAAAATCATTTTAACTAAAATATTGGCACTAAAAGTTATTTAGTCGTGTTTTTTTTTTGTTCAATTTATTTTTAACATTTTGCCATACACCTTCATTTGCCTCACCTTTGTATATGTACTTCACACACACACACACAGACTCATATTCCATCCACTTGTTCTGTCATCAAATGTTGATTTTGGTCGTATATTCTTCGCCATTCATAGAAATCTTCACATCCGCCGTCCATTCGTAGACTGTCAAAACTTTGTACCACTACACACTCACACACATACACTACATTCATGTAGATCTTTTTTTGTACCTTTAGTAGTATAAATGTGTTACAATAGCATCACTATCATCATCGTCAACATCATCACAGTCACTAGCTCCACTACTCCTATCACTACTTCCACTTCTACTACAACTGCAGGTCACATCTATGTTTGCATACATAGTCGTATACGTATGTATGTATGTATGTGTATGTAGTTTAATAATTAATGTAGTATGTGTATGACCTTTCAACTATTGTGTTTGTTCTGAGCTGCTGTTGCTGTTTTTGTTGGTGTTGCTGCTGCTGCTGTTTGGTGTGTTTGTTTTTCGTTTGTTTCCAGCACATTCATTCATTATTCATTCAGTTTTTTTTTTGTTTTTGGTCTCCCCATTCTCCCCCAAAATCAAACAGGCACACAATTTTTATACACTCCACGAGAGTATTATGTCTTTATGCATTTGTTTGTAACACCCAAAAGGATGCGAGATAGACCCATTGAATCATCTTAATCATCTTATATTTAAACTAGGAACACCTATGGTGAAGATAGGTCAGATCGGTTCAGATTTATATATACAGTTCCCATTAAAATTTCGCTCCCGATTTGACTTGTTCTACTCTAAGAACCACATATGTTAACAGATCATCTTCAAATTAGGCGCAATATCTTATATTTGTTTTATAAACAGCCATGGTGCAAATGGGTCAGATCGGTTCAGATTTATATATAGCTGCCACACAAAATTCACTGCCGATTTCACTTTTTCCACTCTATAAACCATATATTTTAACAGATCTTTTTCAAATCTTTCAAAATATCTTATATTTCAACTAGGAACACCCATGGTGGAAATGGGTCAGATCGGTTCAGATTTACATATAGCTCCAATACAAATTTCGCTCCCAGATAGACTTTTCCGCCCCAGAAACCACGAATTTTCACCGAATTTCTTTGAAGCGAGCATAACACGTTATATTTGAACTGGAAGAATTTATTTTGAAAGTTAGTCACTTTATTCCATATTTGGATATAGCCTAGAGCGTACCAGGTTATAAGTAAAAAAAAAAGTTCGCCGTACACCTTCGAATATGAAGTATTATTGAAAGGTAGTTTCAAAAAAAATTTTTTTATTTTTTTATGCCGAACGTAGGGGTCGCACTTTTACATTTTTCTATATAACTTCTGCATTTATAAACGGATTTTAAAGTGTGATACATCGATGTTTTTGTCTCGACGAGGCCGATTTTTTGTCTTTGAAGTCATTGAGCTCAAGCACCCCCTTCTGGTACTTACCCATCATATCTCAGTTGCTACTACCCTAATGTACCACTCTAATATCAGAAAATTAAAGCTCGCCTAAAATCATGAATCATGCTTGAGCTCAATGACTTCAAAGACAAAAAAATCGGCCTCGTCGAGACAAGAACATCGATGTATCACACTTTAAAATCCGTTTATAAATGCAGAAGTTATATAGAAAAATGTAAAAGCGCGACCCCTACGTTCGGCATAAAAAAATAAAAAAAAATTTTGAAACTACCTTTCAATAATACTTCATATTCGAAGGTGTACGGCGAACTTTTTTTTTGTGGTACGCCCTAATATAGCCCCGATACAAGTATTCTTTTCGATTTGACAAATTGGACTAGGTCATATTAGCCTATGATTAGGAAACATACATACATGTATTCGGATAGAAAGTGGAGTGTATCATATAGTCGGCCTCGCCCGATTTAGGCTTTACTTACTTCTTTCGTCTGGGTGCACCCACCCAGTGGTGCAATTTGGCGAGACCTATCAAAAGGAGGACCTCTAATACCTTAAACGATATTCCACTCTGTTTCCACTTCAAGATCTGCTAGTATTCTTATTCTTCCTTTCACTTTTATTCTCTTCTGCGAGAGGGACATATAGAAGACCTTCTTAAACCTTCTAAAATACGGCATTATCACTTACCTTCCTTACAGAAGTCTTTGTATAGGCCTCCTTGTGGAAGGGTTTGTCGAGTGGCGAAACACATGTTTAATATATTCTGTTTTTGACATCAAGATTTACTTTGTAATAACGGAGTGTAGAAGGCTTGTTCACTTGACTGTCAATAAAGGCTTTGCTTGCATCGCAACATATTAGTATGTATGTCCTGGAGAATATCCGCCACTATGTGTGAACTTAGTCAGATTTCACGATTCTAGAACCAAATTCAGAAAAATCGCATTACGTCGCATGTGTAAGGATCAATTTTGATTACTTTTCCACTAGAAGTAGGAAAATACAGTCTTACGGTTTCTTCTACAAGTTTCGAGTCGTGTGAGATCCCTCTAATTTGTTTTGATTGCAGTTGATAGCAAACCCATTTGGCTACTTCTCGTGAAATTGATTGAAATAAATATCGCGCATCAAAATATCTTAAATATGTCAGAAGGTATGAAATGTAGAGAGCTCACGACACGCGTTTCGTGGAAAAGGCCCTGCATCCTGCCCTTCTATGTACACTAGAGCGTACCAGGTTACAAGTAAAAAAAAAAGTTCGCCGTACACCTTCGAATATGAAGTATTATTGAAAGGTACTTTCAAAAAATTTTTTTTTATTTTTTTATGCCGAACGTAGGGGTTGCGCTTTTACATTTTTCTATATAACTTCTGCATTTATAAACGGATTTTAAAGTGTGATACATCGATGTTTTTGTCTCGACGAGGCCAATTTTTTTGTCTTTGAAGTCAGAAGAGTTTCATGATTTTATGCGAGCTTTAATTTTCTGATATTAGAGTGGTACATTAGGGTAGTAGCAACTGAGATATGATGGGTAAGTACCAGAAGGGGGTGCTTGAGCTCAATGACTTCAAAGACAAAAAAATCGGCCTCGTCGAGACAAAAACATCGATGTATCACACTTTAAAATCCGTTTATAAATGCAGAAGTTATATAGAAAAATGTAAAAGCGCGACCCCTACGTTCGGCATAAAAAAATAATTTTTTTTTAACTACCTTTCAATAATACTTCATATTCGAAGGTGTACGGCGAACATTTTTTTTGAGGTACGCCCTAATGTACACAGCATTTTGAGCTAAAATAAACTTCTGAATTGGGTCAAAAACGGTGGAAAAAAAATAATTTTTTGATCTGTTCTGCAGAGATTCCCACATTTGTGTATAAATATATCCAGCGTGTGAAATTGTGAGCTTTTGCATCCGCAATGACCTATATTCATTCCCATGTCGTAGTAGATCAAATGCAAAAATGAATAAAAAATTTTGAAACTGCTACCAAGAAGACTACCAACCTTTAAACGAGTTACAAATAAAACTCCACAAACCTTCTCATAAGATGCGACCCGGAATGCAAAAAGTAATTTAATAGACCTTTTTTAAAGAAAGGGGATATGAACACTTGTAACACCTTCCCTACTCTTTGCAAAGTCTTCAGTAGATATTTTAACAGAAAATATGAAATCTATATGTCTCAAATAATGAAGGCCTTCTATATTCCGTCACTACTTTTGGGCCTTTCTGATTGTTTAAACTGCAGTCATAATTAACAGACGAGCAGACGATTCATGATGACTTACTGATCAGAAATGTAAACACAGTTTGACATTATCAGCTTCCAAACCATAGTTGTCGATATCGATAGTTCTCATGCAGCTTAAAAACACCTATTAGTAAAAGATTATATTAATATTATTATTATATATAATGGTAACGACGACGCGCTGCAATCACTATGCAATTTTAGTAGAAGAATTTTCTTAAAAATTTGTCAGTTTTGAAGTTTCAATAAAAAAGTTTGAAGGCATGCCTAATTTAATATAATCATTGTGGGAATAACTTAAGCGCCTTGGTCCAGGATCCTTGGAATGCCTGGACCATCCATGCTATGACTTGTCAATCCTTACTGATCAGAAATGTTAACACAGTTTGGCTATCAAACCATAGTTGTCGATATCGATAGCCCTCATGCAGCTTAAAAATACCTGTTGGAGCAAGATTTTATTAATGTTATTACACTCAGAAAAAAGTGTAAAAATTCCAGTAAAAATTTACTAAAATTTAGGAAATTGCCACCTATTTGGCACCCGGTATGCCTTTAGTCAATTTAAGTTGATTTTTTACTTGAATGTAGTATGTACATACTCAAACCAAGTAAAATTTATTCAAAATGAGTATTATTTACTCATTTTAATTACAAATGTACTTAGATTGAGTACATTTCTCAACTCAATTTTAGTATGCTTCAGTATCAAACTTTTTTTCAGTGTAGTATATAAAGGTAACGAAGATGCGCTGCAATCACTATGCAATTTTAGTAGAAGAGTTTTCTTCAAAATTTTTCAGTTTTGAAGTTTCAATAAAAAACTTTGAAGGCGTGCCTAATTTAATATAGACAAAAATCATTGTAGGAATAACTTAAGATCCTGGAATGACCCTATAAGCTGCCTGGACCATCCTGCGACATCCTCTATGATATAATACCTTTCTAAATACATATCACCTCCCATAAAAATCACCTAAATCGTGATCAGATTCCTGTTATAAGATATAGCCGCAACCACATCCATATTTACTATTGCTTTGTGATAGAGACTATCTCTAAATTTAGGTTATTATGTACACATCTTATGAATTTAATTACTAGAACCAAATTTTCAAGCAGTTTAAAACGGATTTTTTCAAGATTTATGATACTTATTTTCAAAGTGTTGTCAAAAAATATCCGACTGCGAAAGAGAATTAAGGAAAAATAGTAAAAACAGAGAAATTTGATTTGTTTTTTATGAACGACATGAAGATAACAATTAATTTTTGAAGAAAAATCCATGAATAAATATATCTAGCAAAAATATACATATATTGCAATAGGTTCGTGATAAAATTATTGATATTTTGTCTTGGAATTCTACGAGATACTATCTCACTTAATAGGATATCAATTCCACACTTAGCCATTGATTACACTGTGCGACAGTCCAAAATACCTGGGAAGTTATACTTTTTTTGTAATTGAATGTTTCCAAAAACACCAATACAATCTGTCGTAAATATACATGTATTGTAATAGGTTCGTGATAAAATTATTGATATTTTGTCTTGGAATTCTACGAGATACTATCTCACTTAATAGGATATCAATTCCACATTTATCCATGGATTACACTGTGCAACAGTCCAAAATACCCGGGAAGTTATACTATTTTTTTTTGTAATTGAAAGTTTCCAAAAACACCAATACAATCTGGCGTACCCTTGCGCACTTACAGGACTGTAACTTAGTTGATTCTTAACGCATTTTAAGTATCTCCCCGGATTTGAATAGAACATAAATAGAGCTTTCGAACGTTATATACTTCATTTAACTTGAAACCTTGTGAACTCAATGTGTATTTGACTAGCATTTTTATACACTCCACGAGAGTATTATGGCTTTGTGCATTTGTTTGTAACACCCAAAAGAAAGCGGGATAGACCCATTGTTAAGTATACCGATCGACTTAGAATCACTTTCTGAGTCGATTTAGCAATGTCCGTCTGTCCGTCTGTCTGTCCATCTATTGTTGTAATCAAACTACAGGTCGAAATTATAGTCCGATCTTAACAAAAATTGGCACAAGTAAGTTTTGTGGATCAAGGACGAACGCTATTTAATTTGGAGCAAATCGGTTCAGATTTAGATATAGCCCCCATACAAATGTCGGTCCCGATTTGACATTTTCCGCTCTAAAAACCACATATTGTACTCGATTTTCTTTAAATTTGGCACAACATCTTATAATCCAACTAGAGACACCTATGCAAAAATTGGATAAGATCGGTTCAGATTTAGATATAGCCCCCATACAAATGTCGCTCCTGATTTGACATTTTCCGCTCTAGAAACCACATATTGTACCCAATTTTCTTTAAATTTGGCACAACATCTTATAATCCAACTAGAGACACCTACGCAAAAATTGGATAAGATCGGTTCAGATTTAGATATAGCCCCCATACAAATGTCGCTCCCGATTTGACATTTTCCGCTCTAGAAACCACATATTGTACTCGATTTTCTTTCAATTTGGCACAACATCTTATAATCCAACTAGAGACACCTATGCAAAACTTGGATAAGATCGGTTCAGATTTAGATATAGCCCCCATACAAATGCCGCCTCCCGATTTGACATTTTCCGCTCTAGAAACCACATATTGTACCCAATTTTCTTAAAATTTGGCACAACATCTTACAATCCAACTAGAGACACCTATGCAAAAATTGGATAAGATCGGTTCAGATTTAGATATAGCCCCCATACAAATGTCGCTCCCGATTTGACATTTTCCGCTCTAGAAACGACATATTGTACCCGATTTTCTTTAAATTTGACACAACATCTTACAATCCAACTAGTCACACCTATGCAGAAATTCGGTAAGATCGGTTCAGATTTAGATATAGCTCCCATACAAATGTCGCTCTCGATTTGACATTTTCCGCTCTAGAAACCACATATTGTACTCGATTTTCTTTCAATTTGGCACAACATCTTATAATCCAACTATAAACACCTATGCAAAAATTGGGTAAGATCGGTTCAGATTTAGATATAGCTCCTATACAAATGTCGCTCTCGATTTGACATTTGCCGTTCTAGAAACCACATATTGTACCCGATTTTCTTTATATTTGGCACAACAGCTTATAATCCAAGTAAAAAACCTATTGTGAAAGTGGCTAAGATCGGTTCAGATTTAGATATAGCGCAAATACAAATGTTGCTCCCAAATGTTTAACCGATTTTGGATAAACTTTACATATTATATTTTACCTATATCGTTCCAGATTTCGATATATATACAAATGTCCTTTCCGATTTAACATTTTTGTCAAACTTTTTCACCGAATTAATTTGTATTCGGATAGAAAGTGGAGTGTATCATAGAGTCGGCCCCGCCCGACTTTAGCCTTTCCTTACTTGTTTTTTTTTCGATTTGTGTTTGGAGTACGAAGGTCATTAATTTGTCGCTTTAAAGACATTTTAAATATTTTCATCCGCCCCAATTGTTCGTGAATTTCTTATAACAAATATTTTTTAGCTGCTGATAGGCCGAATGTTGTATTTTTTCTGAACAAATTTTAATCGATAAAAATTATAGATATTGAATTAGGCCATGCTTGCTTTAGTTGCACCTTATGATCTCAACACGGTGAATATTTTTAATTTATTTCGTTCAGGCTAGACTGTATTGTGTTGTAGTGCTGTAGTAGATAGTTGCTGGTGTCTCAACAAATCCGGACTTTTAATTTCAATTGGATACTTTTAATTTAGTTACATCTTTATTGATTAATTTACTTACATCTTTATTTAATTCATTTCAGCCATAATGATTATTTATACTTCCTTTTTATGATATTACTTTTTTTTTGTTTGATGTGTTTATTCGATTTCTTCACGATTTTTCTAAATACATATTGAAAGCAACGATCAATAAAAAATTCGGAATGCATTTTTGTTATTGAAAAGTCAGAAATTAAAAGCAATTAAAAGAAAAATATTAACAAACAAAATATAAAAAAAACAAAAAGTTAGAAAGAAAAGAGAGCACCTTTAAAAAAGAAAACGTGGTATCAATCCTCTTGTCTTTTCTTTTCTTGCTGCAGGTCACAATCATTCCGGCAAGGGCCATTGAATGCAAGTAGCCGAAGTCAATCGCATACCTATGTGAATTCCAGCATTTCAGCCAATCCCTTACTCCCAATCGATACCGGTTTGTATTTATTTTTTGTTTTCAGTTTTTTTACTTTGTTTGTTTATAAATTAATTCGTGTGTGGTTTTATTAAATATTTTGCTTAATTCATTCTATTAATTTGATTTTATTACAAAATTTTGCTTTATTTTTTTTTATTGTAAATGTATGTGTAAATTGTTACGGAAGATGCTTTATTTACATTGAATTTTTGTTTGCTTTTATTTTGGAAAATTACAGCAGCCTGGGATTATCGCAATCAATGCACCGGCTCGATGACGCCTTCTCTGACGAAGAGGGCAGCGGATACCTTGGATCGCCGACAAGACAATCCTACCGACCGCAAGCATTCTCAAGTAATGTTATAAAACGCAGATGTCTTCAAATGATATTGATTGTTGCTATTTTTTTTCATTTGAACTTGCAGGTCACAGCAGCCCAGGTGGAGATTTATCAGACGAAGAATTATGCCTCGGAATCGCCAACCTCGGCGGAACAATTACACCACTCGGTAGCGGGTGCGCCGGACCATCAAATGAATGCGAATCGATCTGCTTCCCCACAGGGTCCTCAGTCATGGACTTCACCCCAACACAACAACACTCAGCATCCAACACACCAACAGCAACAACATCGCGCCCAAGATCCGGCTCGTGCGCATCAAAGCGATCACAATTTAGGTGAGTTGAAATCTCTAGTTCTAGCTGCCTCATTTTCAACTAGAGCTTATTTATTCATTTTTGTAGAATTTTAGAGCGTTTTTTTTAATTTTTATTACCAAACAGTGTTTTCTCACAAAGATAATGTACATTTTTGGAAGATGTACATAGTTCGGCGGATATTTTTTTAATTAAAAGCTGAGTTTTCATATCGTCCATCATTGAAATGTACAGGCCGTTGCAACTATCCATTTAAAACTCACTGTTCACTTTCAATAAGTCTCGGTCGGTATATTGCAATTACACACAAATGTAGTGACTTTTCGGATAGTTCTGTCAATTACACTCCTGTTGGAACTATATATATATATATATATATATATATATATATATATGTGACCCGGTCTACGAAAAGGGACCTTCGGTGTAAAAACAAGTTTTCGAGAAAACAGCTGTTAAAGATAAACAAGTCATGTGATCAGTTTCGCTTTTTCTTTTTTTTGTAAAATTCCTGACAAACTTCTTTACGAGTTGGAAACTTCTGCTTTGCGCCATTAGAAAGAGCACACATTAGTCTATCCGAATCGCCAAAAAAGTGAAAAATGATATTTTCACACCGAAGGTCCCTTTTCATAGACCGGGTCACATATATATATATGAATAATACAGCGTTGTGCTAATATATGTTGATGATAGATTACTATTCACATCGTACGAGAGCAGTTTGACAAATACATTAGTTTTTTAATAAAATATATTTTTTCGGGCTAAAAGCGTTGTATTTCTCAGCTCGTCTCCTTTTAGGTAGCAACGTTTTTTCATTTTTTATTCCTTCCTAATAAAGGAGTTTCTCAAAGACCTCAAAACAGGCCTTCTCTTCATTGGACTAAAATCTCATATCGGAAATAGAAAAAAAAAGTCATCTTGTTTTCACCCATGGCTTTTTAAGAAAATGTTGTGCTTCCAAATAAAAGACGATTTCGATTCCACTACAAAAAGGTAACTGACTATATTCTATTTTATTTATTCTCAAACTCATCGACAATTCCATAGCCTACTCCAATTACAAAACTAGTCGTCAGTGGCATAGCCTACTATAAACAATATCAATACAATATCAATACAATATCAATACTTTTTCTCTCATCCTTTAAAAGGTCAATTTGAAATCGCAAATTTCTTCCAATAAACCAATCGGCTGGAGCTTTGTTTTCAGAAACGTTTGGATTTGGGGTTGAACGGTAAGCAGCGAGAAAAACTAGGAGATTAAGCTTATCATTCCTTGAATTTTCTTGATATGCTTTATGTAATGATCTTTTGACCGTATCCACAAATCGCTCGGCCTGTCCGTTCGACTGAGGATGATAAGGTGGTGTTGTCATGTGGGTTATGCCATAACTTTGGCACTGTGAACTGGGTGCCATTGTCCGAAACAATCGTCTTAGGAGACCCAAATCTGCTAATAAACTCTTGTAATTGAAATATTATGGTCTTACTCGATATTGACGCTATCTGAATTACTTCTGGCCATTTAGAAAAACTATCCACCATGACTAAGTAATGATTACCTCTGACTGGTCCAGCAATGTCGATGTGCAATTTTTCCAATATTTCCTGAGGCATCGGCCAAGAACTAAGTGTGGTCTTAATAGGTGATTTGGCAGCTGATGCACAGCCATAACATTGTTTAACGAATTTGCTTATATCTTCATCTATACCAGGCCAATAGACATATGATCGTGCAATTGCTTTCATACGGCCTATGTCCTGATGTCCTCGGTGAATTTGCTTCAAAATTTTCAATTTGAGTTCTGTTGGAATTACTATACGTTCTCCATACATCAAAAATCCTTCCACGACGCAAAAAGAATCTTTTCGATTGAAAAAGGATAGCAATTCGCTTTGGACATTCTTTGCGCTATTTCGCCATCCATTTTGCATACATTCATGTACAACTTGTAAAGTTAAATCTGATTTGGCTATATCCATAATCTGTTGACGTGTAACTGGAAGTTCGCTAATGCTCTCTTGTAGAATTACATTTACCTCTGCTTCAATCGATATAGATGCCACTAGGAAATCTTCATCCACTGATTTGTTGTCTATCAATCTGGATAATACATCGACGTTACCAAATTCGTTAGTGTGTATATACTGGATGTCGAAGTCATAGGCCATCATAATCAGCGCCCATCTTTGCAATCTATTCGCTATATGAGTTGGAAAACCTTTCTTTGAACCTAAATATTGCCAACGGGAATCTTGTTTTCACAGATGGTTTTTTAAGAAAAAATGCTAGATCACGAAATGCATATAAATCAAATTTCAAAATGTTGTCTGCTTTCAAACTAAAATACGCCTTTTTCTAAAAAATGTACAGTCGTCTATTAATAGTTGATAGTTACCGAGGAGCAGCATTGATGTTTAAATAACTACAAAGAAATTTAAAAAATCACGGAGTTGTGAAACTGCTCTCGTAGATATTGTTTGCGTGTATTGTGTCATCCTTACTACACTCATTGCCAAATTTTAGAGTATTTCGAACATCCGTATAGAAGTTATAACAGCTTTAATTTTACGTATGTTAGGGTGGTTTGTGTGGGAGGTACTAGAAGGGGCGTGGTTAAACCCGCCATATTTTGTACGCTCAAAGTGATTATTAAAACGTTACCAAAATATAGGAGATTCCGAATATCCGTGGAAGTTATATATTGGTTTTTATTTAACATAGGAATATGGACCATTTGTGTGGTAGGTAGCAATTTCGCCCATCGTAGAACTGAAACTGAGTTTGCATAAATATCCATTTAACACACAAATTTTCATCAGCAAAAGGTATCATATGCCGGGCCATCTTTGTGTCAATCTACTCCATATAATGGGTCCTACTCCATGTCATTCCATGTTTAACAGTTTTGAAAGTATAGCCAGGATTTAAGTCATGTTTTGGAGGACGTCCAACATTTTTCTTTCCGTCGGATCCAATAGAATTTTGATTCATCGTTCCAAAAACATTTTTCCAGAACGAAATTTGGTAAATTTGGTTGGTAGTAGGTAGATGACCAACATTGTAGCTATGTCCCGCTTATACACAATTAAACAACCTATTTATCCGCAGTTCATTTATCAAAAAAGTTCATGTGGATAACAAGTATAGGTTAGTAACTTTCTATCCATTTCTGACAGTTTGTGAAATAAATGTATACGTAAATTAATGTTTTAAGTCAGACAAGATATAATGTTTTTCGTGTATATTATGCATTAGAAATTAAAATTTAGTTTAAAATCATGTAGCTCCGTTAGACTTAGCCAAGAGTTATAAATATCAATGTTCACACAAACTGACATCTATAACTCCCGCTTAGTCCTAACTTTCTGTTAACGAAGCTACATGAAAACCGGGGTCAGTGTTCAATCGCATGAATCCTTACGTCTGAACTTGGAAGTGTATTTTTATTGTAAGTTATTTCTAAATTAAAGTAGCCCCAAAGAATTTTGTGCAACTACAAAAACTGAACGATAAATCTGATGGAGACCGTTTATTACATATTTCAGGATGTGAACAGTATATTGTTTTCTTTCAACAAAAGGCTACAGTGGGCTACAACCTCATGGGGGTTTATCATGATGTTGAAAATGTATAAATATAGATGGAGTTACAAACGGAATGACACATTATTATAGCTCTTTCTATTACGAAGGGTGCACGATTTTATATTTTATTTTATACTGCTAAGTACCGCACAAAGGTTCAGAATCAAATTTCATCGGCCAAAATTTAGTAACTTTTGCTCTAGTAAACATTTTTGATTTCTGTAAAAATTTAAATTTAAAAAGTAAAGTAAAAAATTAATGTTGTCATTTAAAAATGCAATGACATGAGGTTTTTTGAGGTAGTTCTGTAAACGAAACCGATAGATATAGATGTCAGTATGTGTGGAATTTGACGTTTGTATGTGAAAACGATCGATCGATCGATTCAAACTAGCTTGACAGTAGCCCTTCCTGTCATCCCATTTTTGTTTTAAATTATTATTTTTTCTTTAAATCGATACAGTTTTACGAACATGTCCAGAAATATTGGCATTGACGATTTAAGTTGAATTAAATTTTCAGTTGAAACATTATTTCTCCCTTCGTATTTCTTTCTTTTTATACCCTCCACCTCCAGGATGGGGGTATACTAACTTTGTCATTCCGTTTGTAACACCTTGAAATATGGTCTGAGACCCTATAAAGTATATATATTCTTGATCATCATAAAATTCTAAGACGATCTAACCATGCCCGTCCGTCTGTCCGTCTGTTGAAAGCACGCTAGCATCTAAACGAAAGGAGCTAGAACGTTCAAATTTTCCATAAATGCGTCTCATAGTCGTAGATCGGTTGGGATTGAAATGGGGCGAAATCGGCCCAAAGGGAAATATTTTTCCCTCACAAGGACTAAAAACACCCATAATAATCCCTAATATTTTAGCGTATTTAAGCACGCTTTTTGAATATGTCTGTTTATATTTGCTTGATATTTGGTATGCACATTCCCCTTATAGCAAAAACGTGCACCATAAAGTGATTCTTATTTGTAGGGGGCGAAATGGGGCAAAAAAGGGATAAAAATGGTATATATTAAACGACAACAGCTAGAAACACGAAATTCAGTGTGTACATTCCTCTAATTGAGTAGATACGTAATATAAAAGTATTTTTTCCATATTCGTACTTTTAAGGGGTAAAATGGAAATAGAGGGATAAAAATGGTACCAACCAAACGGCTGTACCTAGAATAATGAAATTCGGTGTATACATTCCTCTGATTGCATAGACAAGTAAAATACACGGATTTTTTAAAATTCGTACTTTTTGGGGTTAAAATGAAAAAAGGGGATAAAAATAGTACCAATCTAATGAACGCAGCTAGAGTCATGAAATTCGGAGTATACATTCCTCTGAGCGTGTAGACACGGAAAATAAACTGATTTTTCGAAATTCGTACTTTTTGGGGTTAAAATGAAAAAAGGGGATACAAATAGTACCAATCAAATGACCGCAGCTAGAGTCATGATATTCGGAGTATACATTCCTCTGACTGCGTAGACACGGAAAATAGACGAATTTTTCGAAATTAGTACTTTCAAGGGATACAATGGTACAGAGGGATAAAAATAGTACCAACTAAACGACTACAGCTAGAATGATAAAATACTAATTGCGTAGAAACGTCAAGGGGGTAAAAATGGTACCAACCAAATGGACGCAGATGGAATCATGGAATTCGGTGTATACATTCCTCTGACTGCATAGACACGCAAAATAAAAAGTTTTTTCCAAATTCGTACTTTTTCTTTTACGGCAAAAATTGGTTGAATCATGAAGTTAGGTTATTTTGCACTATGTACGTCTGATAATGGATTTTCAAAATATGTACTTTTGGAATTCAAATAGAATGGAAATACAACCAACTGTAGCACCCACTAACTTCCAATATTTATGGTATTTAAGCTTTTTGAAAATATAAATATAAGAATATTTAGTTTTTGTTTTGAAATAGATAATGGTCTGATATAAAAATATTATATTTATTTATATAATTATTTTTTCAATATTTGTATTTGTTTTAGTTTG
Source organism: Polietes domitor (assembly GCA_947397865.1). Lineage (NCBI taxonomy): Eukaryota > Metazoa > Arthropoda > Insecta > Diptera > Muscidae > Polietes > Polietes domitor. The sequence goes on from OX377618.1 coordinate 29,220,614, forward strand.
GTATATTAAAAAATTTATATTTTCCTGTAATAAAGGGTGTTTTTTATTGAGGTATAGAACTTCGAATTGAAATAAAACACGAGAAAATCGTTTTAATGTCCATCAATTTGGCTTTATTGGAAGGATAATTTTATGCCATTAATGTTTAAATATGATTTCGGGCATGTGGCCGCCGCGGCTGGCTCGAATATAGCCAATTCTACAGGTCCAATTTTCAACCACTTTTTCGAGCATATGGGGCCGTATGTTGGCAATAACGCCACGAATGTTGGCTTCCAAGTCCCCTAACGTTTCTGGTTTGTTGGCGTAGACGAGCGACTTCACATATCCCCAAAGAAAATAATCCAGTGGTGTCAAATCACACGATCTTGGTGGCCAATTGACATTGATCCATGGTTAACCGAATTAATTGCCAGTTAAAAAAGTGATGCCAACCCTTTATTACTGCACTTCTACGAAAACCGACAACCTCTGTGGAATGCAATCCATGGTGGAGGGTATATAAAGTTCGGCGCGGCCGAACTTAACGCCGTTTTTACTTGTTTTTTCTTTAAATCGATGCAGTTTTACGAACATGTCCAGAAATATTGGCATAAAGGTTTGACGATTTAAGTTGAATTAAATTGTCATTTGAAACATTATTTCTCCCTTCGTATTTCTTTCTTTTTCTGAGGAAAAACTGACCATAGATATTAAATTAAAAATTAATGCCATATTATGTATTAATATCTTTTTTTGTGTTACTATTTTATAATTTTTGTATTCGACCTTTAGTATTTTACAGTATATGCTCAGTGATCTCGAGCTTGTCTTTTTACTAACCAGGATATACTGTAAAATTCTTTTATTTGAATTGTTGGAAAACATTTCCTTAAGAAAATTAGCTTGGTTTCAGTTTTCTTGGATTAAGAAAAATCAGATTAAAAGTATGTTCTAATTTTAAGGAAAAGATGAACTTGATTTGAGGATAAATTACTTTAGTCTAACTCATTGTACGATTCACTTTTTTTCTTAGTTTGCATCCAATGCCGCCATCAAACTTTGGTAAACTTTGGTTATAGAAAATTAAATAATGCTGAAACGTATTAGATGGGCTGGTATTTTGGAGCAATATATATGTTTTGGGGTTGGGAAAATGGTCCATTTCTTCCATTTCTCATAAGCCCGATTTTTTCTTTTCTTGACGAACACCATACAAACGGCCTTCTTTAAAAAACTTCATGACTTTTTCTATTAAATTCGTCTATGCGATGCAATCCGAGTAACTACACGTAATGCGCATATATGTTTCTTATGTATTCTTCCAAATTTGATCACTGGGAAACACTGTTTAAATAATATGTTTGTTTATTTCATTTTACAGGTTTTTTATTCACTATTTTCTACCTACAAATACCCCTCTAAAATTCCCACTTGTCGTTCGTTCTTCAGCTTTTTAAATTTATATCGGAAATCTTTAATTATTTAAAATTATTTTTACCAGAATCATTTACGTTCAACATGTGAATATTTAGTGAAATTTATGATTTTTTACAACAACAAAAATGTGTTTTACAGAAATTTAGTGGTTTATTTAATTTCATTTACAGTGTTTGAACACCGAAAACAGAAATCAAAAAAAAAATGTTTGAAAGGTGCATGCATGCATATTTTCAGTTCAAGTGTTTTGTATATTTTCGTTAAGTTCGTTTAGAATTTAGTATGGTTTGTATTTGCCTCACATGTGAGAAAAGCCAAAAGCATGAAAAACTGTCCGGAATGTAAGACGATAGATAAATTTAAATTCCCTTTTCTTCCCTTAACTTTATTCTTGTCTATTTTTCTTTGTCACAAAAAAATAAACATGCTTTCATTGGCATCGATGTACCCGTCAGGTCTGAGCCACTTGTCCCACTTGTACAGCAGCAACACGCCTCGTCGAGTCTCAGTGGCATCCCAGGCGTTTGCCCCTGTGTCGCCGCAACACAGCAATGCCAACACCACCAGCAGCAGCAACAACATCAACAACAACAATTACCTTCACACTATCACCACCAATACGGTGGGTCTCTCAGTGGATCTCAGCAGCTCTATGGAATTGGATCAGGAGGAGGAGGAGGAGGATCAGGAACCGGAGGAGGAAATGCAGCCGGAATTGGAGGAGTCGGATTTACCCGAGGAGGAAGTGGATTCGGACTTGACACAATCTACCATCAATCGGGAGAGTATGCATACGGCAGTATCGGCAGTGGGCCCGGCCTCATCGGCAGTGGTGGCAACAATAATTGCCCCTCATCCGCCGCATCGGTCACAGGAGTCCCCATCTCAAACTGTCACCCCAATTCATTATAGCAGTACCAATTATTCGATGTCTAAACAGTGTATGTTAAATAATAACGCAACCTCAACCGAAACCGAAACAGACAACATTATCTACACCGATATCAACGACATTAATCACTATAAATATCCCGAGTTCACTCCCAAGATGGAGAATAAAATCACAAATAGTGAAACTTTGAATCTGAACGATCGAAATGACATTTACGCGACCGTAAATCGCAAAACCAAAGCCAAGACACGTGAAAAACATTTCTCCGATGAATTCATCGATGAAAGTATTCTAGAATATACTCGGTCCAAACAATTGGGCATAGCCGCGGACATACGTATGCCCGTCGGCTGTGGTACGTTCACAGATCCAATTGAGCACAATACGTTCTCTAGTTTGAACTATCAATATCACAATGACTTAAATCATCCTTCGGATTCTTCTTCCTCGTATTTCGGTACCGGGTTCAATACCAAAAAATATACCACAACGCTGAATACCGAAAGAGTGAAATTGGCTTTTTCAGAAAACTATCTCAATCCCTCCATGGACTCTCAAAGTTCGACCTCTGTTAATAACATGCCTAGACATACACATTCCTTACCAAGAAGTTCAGAATTATCCGGAGTAGATTCTGTAGATTCCTATGATAGCCATTATCTGACCCATCATTCTGTAGGGCACCTACCCAAATCCTCTAATATACCTCCACATTTAGTCTATCGTTCCATGTACAACACACAGGAAGTTAAACCTCCACCTGTAGTAGTAGATGATCGTAGTTCATCGGGATCACCTTTAGACCGTTTCAAGACCTCTTCGGAGAAATTAGAATATCAGATGTCATCATCTAATCTGTACTCTACCGCTTCGTACAATAAAAATGCCGCTTATTCGAGTGAAAGTCGAGATGAAGAAGATGATGATGATGACGATGATGATGACGACGACGAAGAAGAATGTGTGGAGAACATATACGACCAAGTAGAAAAGGAATCCTGGTTAAAAAGCTCCTCTTGCAAAGATCTTTACGACTTCTCTCATTATGATCGGGAGCAATCGAAACCGATGACTGCTTTTGATAAGGAATTCTTTTCGTTTAATCGTATTGATTCTCCAGTAACGCGTTACGATGATTCGCGCCACTCGCTGTACTTTACCAAGAACCATTCTATTGATGCTACCCAAGACTTTTCCCCCCTATCGCATTCCAAAGCATATTCCTCCAGTTATCCAGGTACTACCTATACTACACAGGTTCATCATAATCATCATCGCCGAGGTTATGGTCAGCACGTTGACTACTGTGGTTCTCAAGATGATATTTCCCAGGACAGTTATGAATTATTGGAAAAATATGATATTGACTTCTTTAGTGGTCGTCGTCGATCAGAAGATCATATGCGTTCTTGTTCCCTAGACTCCGGCAACTATATTCCCACAGACGATGAATCGGTATCGGAGCATCACAAGTACAGATCGGCCATGGATGTTAAATGTAAATCGGCAGCGGAATTAATGAATGAAATCTGGGACTTAGAAGATCCCCGTTATCTCCCACGTGAAAAATTGTCTGTGAAGTCGGATGGTAACTTCTATAAGAAAATTAAAGGTAACTTATCCCGTACATCTAGCCAAGAGTCGCGTTCCGATATGTACGAAACAAAAATTTCACGAAGTTCTGATTCTAGTAAAAAATCCAGAGACAGTTTATACCACACCGACAGCAAGAAGTCTAGGGAAACTACCAAGTCAAAGACTTCCGAGGCTTCCAGTCAAGATTCCAAAGAATCTTTGGTAGGAGATTATTTGGGTAAAAACTATGAAATGCCAACAACCACAGGCAAAATATACAAACATTTGAGTAAGAAAGAGAAATTTGAGAAATTCCTACAATCCAGTCAAGAATCCAAAAGTGATTACTACGACGCTATTGAAATCGTAGAAACAGACGGTTTATGTGTTCGTCCCAAAGTTAAATCTCACGACTGTCTATTGTCCGACAATCAGGGCTCTTCAGTCAATAGTTCATTTTACGATAGCCGTGATACGTATTCGACATTTCCCAGCAATAAATCTGCTAAGACATCGAAAGTACACTCCATCAGCTTGCAAAATGTTGAAATTGAACGAAATGCTAAATCATTTGGTTCCAAATCACCAGATTCAGCCAATACCCCCAAGAAAAAGGAGGAAAAGGAGATACAGACTAACGATTCCATTGATCAGACGGCTCCTTTTAAAAAATCTGATTCACAGTCTTGTAAAATGATCGCATTCCGACGAAGGTCGGATAGCGAAAATATATTTAGCTTCGATCGCGATCGCATAGAATGCATTCAAAATTATGGCAAACAATGGGAATCTCCTGGGAAGGAGGAAAAACCCAAACAAAGTCCAGAGTACCCATTGACTCCAGAGTTAGTTTCCGAATTCGAAAAGCAACAGGCTCGAGCAATAAACCAGAAAATTACACGCAAGGAAGAGTTAATGGCCAAGACGCACTTTGAGGAATACAACCCTATTATGGTGCCTCTGAATTATTCGCATGCTACAGTAGAGCGAACTAAAAGTGATCCGAATTCTTTGGCTAATCGTGCACGTCTCGGCAGTAATTCCAGGCGTCATGTGTTAATGCACCAGAAGTCAATCGATTTAACACCTGCCGATTCCAGCGATGAAGATTACATTTACAAACAAATTCCCAGTGCTCCTCCCCTGTGCAAGGCACATGGAAACTTCGAAATCCCCAAATGTTATGATTCTCCTTTAAAATCTGCGGATATTCCTAAAATGGGCTTTGAAATGCCCAAATCTTTCTTCCGCGAATACGAACGACGTTTCACTAAAGTACTCAAAGAAGATATACCGTACGTTTTGCATAAGAGACATATTATGAATGGCACAGCTCCATCGCCCAGCGAGAAGAAGCATAACAAACCAAAATCTCCAAAATCACCCAAGTCCCCGAAATCGCCGAAATCACCCAAGTCCCCGAAATCGCCCAAAGTAGAATCATCGAAAAGTCTTTTGCAGCCAGATGGCGATTTTTTGCCGAACATCTTGGATAGTTTACTTCCAGCAGAAACAAAAGAGTTCTTATTCACCCAAAACATCGATCTCTCCAAAGTAGATCCAATTACTTTGGAAGTGGATAAAACCATTCCTATCATACAGCTGTCTTCGCCCACGAAACGTGATATTACCAAACAGATTGAACCTTCTCTACTCGAGAAACTGAATAAGAAGTTAAGTCAAATTGAAAGCGATTCCGCCACCAGTTCTAGGACCGAAAGTTTGCAGCAACAAAAGAACAAATTGGAACAAAAACAAATCGAGCTAATACAAAGTTTAAGGGCCGAATTGCAAGCTAATGCCCGCAAGTCCCTAAAGGCCCGTGTAATACCGAAGACCAAGGTAACGGGTAAACCTAAAAAGGCAAAAACTCGTATAACTTCATTCTCCTCGGACGATGAAAGTCTAGACTCTGATGATGTGTTCGGTTCTGCAGAAGCCATACCAGATCGTTTGGAATTTTCCCCACCACAATCGCGTAAAGAGATCGAGCCCATACTTAGAATAGAACAAAGCCGTCTTATATCCGCCGCCTGGGGAAGAGGTCAAACCATGAGCTCCACCGAAATTGAAGGATCTCCTCCACAATGCCGCCGCCTTGCGGAATTAGAAAGTCGTTATCAGACGCAAAAGTTAGACCCTCATTATGCCAATGCCAGCGAACTGAGACGCATATCTGAACGATCTATTTCCATACCCTCGTCAGAGGATGAACCTCATGTTCCAGTTAGAGGGCGAATGGATGAATGCACTAATGATTACCAACGCAACGAAAACATACCGTCTCCCATATTAGAGCACAATGAGTTCTTTAGAAGCAACGACGACATTTACGAGACTTGTCATGAGGTTAGGATAACCGAAATGGATATTGACTACACTTTGAAGAAGAAAACCTCACCTAGAATTGATAAAGCCAAGTCTAAAATAAAACTCATTGATGAAATCGTAGATTCTTCTATGGCCATGAGATCGAAAGGTCATGCTCCCATACTATTTGCTCATGCTCGCTTGAATCTGTCGGAGGGATCAGTTTCATTGCAACGACAGAAGGCAACATTAGAGTCACCCACCACTGAAAGACGAACGAAGAGTTTGGACACACCAGTAATTTCCCTGCACAGATTGCCTCCCATGAATGCTTTCTCTTCAAAAGATGACACGGTGGGCTTCGAAGAAGAGGCTGAAATTCTGGAGGAAAAATCTTTGGAACGGGCCAAAGCCTCTCAACAAGATGACGACAGGGCAGACAGTGTTCACTCATGTGCCGGCTCTATACCTACACAGACATCATATGCTTCAGTGGGAAAAGACTCAGTATTGAGTGGCATAACCATAGACGACGAGGAGGTTCAATTGTTAGATCAATTGAAATTTATAGAGAAAATTGCTTTACAAGGAGTCAAAATCAAAGATAAAAAGAAGTCCAAAATGAAACTCAAAAGCGGGGATCATCTTATTCTAAATATTCCCAAATACAGATTTACAGATTGGTCCCCATACAGTTCAGCCAATAGTTCTCGCAAAACATCTCCCGGTGTGTCAAGAGCCAGTAGTATTGAGAGTACCGGTAAGGGAAAGCTGAAGTTTAGTATGGGAGAGATTTGCAAAATAAAACCGGGTGTTTCACGATCACGCCCCGAGTCCCGGAGAACAAGTGCTGATGATATCAAAAAGGATGGCAAGATTAAGAAAACCAGTCCCAAGGAAAGGCCGCGAACAATAGAAACACGAAGGCTTAGTAAGGACAAGAGCAAAAGTCAGGAGGAGACGGAAGCAGATATAGCAAAACGCAAAGAAAGACAACAAAAACTTTACGAATCGGCCATGAAACAAACCATAACTATGCTTAGTCCTGTCAAGGATACTTTGCCTCCATTCCCAGCACCAGAAGATAAAATTTCGGTGAAAACGGAAGGCGACAAAATTATAATTGAAACCGAGTTCAAAAGCAAAGCTGAAGATCATGTTCTTATAGCCAAGTCGCCTCGAAAACTGGATACGTCGTTGACCAAGTTCAGTCGTAGTTTTGATGAGGGGCGTAGTCCAGATAAATTGGATAAAGCCAGCCGTAGCTTCGAAGATAGAAATAAATCCTTTGAGGATTCAGAAAAGTCGGATGCCCCCGATGACATGGTTATGAAATCACCCAAAAAAATAGCCAAGAGCTATGAAATGAAACAAAAAATTGAAGGTCAAGTGAACATACATAACAAGGTTGATAGTAAGTCCAATAGTTTGGAGAAGCCTTATCTGATCGAACATAATTTACTAGGTACGGATATTAAGGTCCGTAGCCCGGATGATAAGAAACAAAATCTGACCGAATCAAAGAAAATCGAAGAGAAGCCTCCTGCTCGCAGTGCTATAGGTGACAGACGCATGTTCGCCCACCAATATAATGTTCATGAAGACATTGACATGCAAGCCGTTATTTCGGAGAGAAGATCTCTGGAGATACTAAAAAGATCGTTGCCTTCAGAAGATACAAGGGATAGTGATTGTACTTACAGCCGAAAGGCTTCAACGGCAGATAGCTTGGATTCATTCGTCTCTGCAGACGACAGTCATTCGCCGGCTAGCAAATCACCTATCCCACCACCGGAAGGTGTGTATCCTCATCGTGTTCCCACCATAGAATGCGAGGAGGCTTCAATAGAAGAAGATGACAGCTCAAGACATTTGAAAGTATCTCGCATGGACACAAATCGTCTGAGTTTAGATCGAAGTCGTAGCGATGAAACAGGTTCATGGATGACTGTGGAGTGCGACGAATTTGTCGGTTCAGATACTTCAGAAAATGAGCCCCGAACACTAGAACCAGATCGTAATGTGTTGGAGACACAAGCAACTTTGGACGATGCTGTACCTCTGGAATACTCAAATTGTGCAACACCCACATCAGATCTCAACATATTGGTCACACCACCTAACACAAGCCCAATGGCAGAGAAAAATATTATTGAATCATTTGAAAAGCAAGCTGAACAACCTGAGACAAAGCGTAAACCTACTCTCGAAAAACAAAGTGATAGGTCTAAAAGTTCTGACTCCTGGACCAGCGGCGAAAAAGATGTCAGCCCGGCGAGAGGAGAAAAGGGTGACTGGAGTTTGTCGGTGAGTGGAGGTAGGGAGAAAAGTTCCGTAGAGGAGGAGTCGAGTGTCAGTTGTTCTATAGCTCGTCCTTTGGGTATATCACAAGACTTTGGAGATTTAGATGCTAAAAAATGTATGGAACTAAAACAAAAAATGTTGAAGTTAGAAGTGGATTCCAATATGAGCTCGGAGATCAAATTTCATAGTCCATGCTCATCCAAAGACGTTACTCCTACTAATGAAACTGCACCGGATGCATCAAAAGTATCAGTTAAAAAACCCAGTACACCAACTTTAGAAAAACAGAGCCCAATTGACCTGGGAAATAGTACTGAATCTTACCTAGATCCTATAGAAGAGAAAATTGCCAAGCTTTTAGAGCGACCTGGAGACATTGAATTAACATCGGTTGAAAAGAAATTGCCGAAAATAGAGAAACCAGCCCGCAAGTTAAACGTAAGTAAATCTGAGGGAGAAAAGGCAAAGTCTGGCAGTAGTTCGCAAGAATCAAAATCAAGTTTTGATTCCAAAGGCTCCTTAAGTGTAGAATCGCGCGGATCATTTGAAACTGAAAGCAGTTCTGGCTCAATGGGAGCTGCTCACCGTCGAGGTGAGTTACTAGTGAAGGAACAACAATCGACTTGGAAACCCTTCACTATAGAGAGCAGTAACAGCTCCAGTACCGATGATCCATGGCATCACATTGAAACCGATGGCGGCTACGAACGATTTGATGTCAATAATCCACAACGAGACTCTTCTGATAGCGAATTTAAGGAAGTTTCGCCAGACGAACAAAAAGAAAGCGATGCAAGTTTCCAAGACGAATTAAATGACTTTCCTACCACCTTCGGTTATCCAGCGATGACCAGTTCGATGAATGGTATAGGCGTAAATCCCACTGATATAATAGGCTATAGTTCCGGATTCACACTGGGTAGAACATTGTCAAGAATTTCAGAACGAAGTACAGCCTCAGAAAAATCCAGCATGGACGATGATAAAGCCTCCACTCACTCTATGAGCATTCACGATGAATCAATAGGATCTGCAACAGACCATCAACCCAGCCTCAGCTCGGATTCGAGAAGTAATACAAATTTAAATTATATATCTGATACAGATCGACGAACTTCAGCTGAAATGCCAGATATACCCTGCGACTCCGCTACCGGCGATCGCTTATCCAGCACTAGCAGTTTTAATGAACCTAAATCACCTACCATGGTAACAGGAAGGTTCTCAGTTACGCATGTGGATGAGCAAGATGGTGAGGATCGTCCCACTTTGATGTGCCTATCAAATGCAGGTAGTCAGGATTCGGAAGATTGGCCTTTGCCAGAAATACCATACGATCACGTTCCGATAAAACCAATGGATTCCTTATATGAAATACCCGATTTGGATAAACCTGTACCGAAATCTTTCTGTTGGAAAGCTGGCATGTCTTTCCCATCTGAAGATTCTCAAGATTGGCCATCACCGCCTTCCAGTGCTGGAGGCACTCCGGTTGTAGTGGAAGATATCGAAACGTATTTTACTTCCGAGGTGCAAAGCGCCGACCAGGTTATGGTAGAATCATTCACTACCACTGACAGGACTGATGACGAGGATAAATTATCCTGCGAAGACTTCCCCATATCTCCACCAGATATGGCTAAGGTTTTGCCATACGAAGACACGGCTTATCTAATGTCAGCAGTCTTTGAGGATAGGGATTTTGGAGTTGACGATTTTCAACACGATGCTCCTACTTGTTTGAGCTCTACCCTAAACGCGGCGACGTGTTTATCGAACTCATTCAATGTCTCATGTTCCTCCTCGCCAAAGGCACATCGTATAAGTCCTCTATGCAAAGATTCAAGTTCAGAAACAGTTATAATGTCACAGCCAACACGATCGCCAGCTCCAAGAAGTCCACTCTCAGAGGATGAAGTGTTCTCAAATGATGATGTTTTCATGCCGGGCACTATAAAAGTACAACTGTCGCCGGATGAGAATAAAACTAATGAGTACATACGGAAATTGTCTAGAGGTTCCAACAATTCGGATACTTCTATCGATGATATCCTTTCTCCCACTACAGGCACCATCAGGCATAACTACGAACATCGTCTAAGCTCAGGCAGTTGTAGAAAATGCAGTCATTCCAGCCATTCAGAAGAGGATACAAGTTCTATAGGCACCGATTTGGATGGTACGGTACGCATGGGTATGCAAAAGAAATGTACGCATAGCTCCCATTCGGAAGATACATCTATTGGCTTAAGTATTTCGGATTGGTCAACTGGTACGAATACGGTAAGACAATATGCCAATCTCTCTGGCTCAGATAGCTTATCGGCCGTTTCTAATCTATCATGTGCCAAATCAGAAAAATCTAATCAAACTAGGTCTAGCCTGAGTTCAATTAATAAATCCGCCGAGAGTTTATGTGACAACGGATCCTCCGATGGCCTACGTTATGATATGTTGTCTAGTTCAGAAACGGATAAAATGTCCGACACCACATCGGCTACGAAAAGTGATGATACAACTTTAACGCTAACTGAAATGGCGCAGACTATGTCAGAATGGTCAACTTCTAGCAGCCGCACTCTGGTGGGTCAAGCTCCTGGAGAAAATCAACCGATACAGGAACAAAAGAATGGCCGACGAGGTAGTTACATTGATTATCAACCACTTAAGTATCATAAAGGTAGCAGAGAGAAATCCACCGATGATGAGAAGAAAGGTCCCTTACCCCAAATACATAGGAGAAGTAGTAGCAATGGCAGTCAAAGAACCAGCGCAGAAGATTTAGCTCAAAGAACTTCTCCACCGAAATCAAACGATCCGGCCAGGCCTGGCATGCCCGTGAGAATAACTGGCAAAGACGACATGTCCGAGACGAACGCGGCACGAAAACGCAGATCTTTGGAGATGATGTCCAAACGTTACCAGAGCCAAGAGTTATGTTCTGAAAGTGAATCATTTGTAGAAAGGCTGTATTCACCCAGTGAAAAACTCACGGAACGGTATCAAAGCCAAGAATTTGTCCCATTTCATGGGCAGACATCAAAAACTTCGCCTCAAACCTCGCCAAAGCCTCAGAAAGGCAGAGCACCCCAGCCGCCTGTAAAACCCAAGGCACCGCAACCTCCAACCAAACCCAAGCCCAAAATGACAGTTACACAGCCTCTGATGCAAGCCTTACTTAAACATATGAAGCAACCAGGAGTAGCCGAAGCAGCAGCTGCGAAAGCAGCAGAAGAAGAACAAAATATTCATGCCGATGAAAACCAGGATCAAAAACCCAAACAACCGCCACCAATACCTGATGAACCACCACTAATTATGTCGCCAAGTGATGTGCCGCAGACTGTTGGACCTCCAGGTGTGAAACCTTTGGCCAAGCACCACAGTTATGATGACAAAACCCTCTCGAAATCGCAGATACGTGAATACAAAACGAATAAAGTTCGACAATCGAACTCATTCCACGAACATATGCTGACACAATCACAACAATCATCAATGGAATCGATGCCGCCCCGCATCGATGAAGAGTCATCCTCTATCGGAGGAGGTGCTAGTGCAACCTCTTCGTTTACAACGACAACAACGACAGTTAACAGTGGTAATACAACGAGTGCAGAAAATTCGTCGCCCATGCTGCCAATAAGAGCCGAGAAACTTATCAAATGTTCGCCCTATTATTCGAGTAGTTTAAGCTCTGAATCACCACCTAATCAGTTAATACAGAAACCTCCGCGTAAAGGTTCAATATCTAGAGCTCCAATTGTGAAAAGTCCACCGAGTGGCAATGATACCGACAGTTCAGTAGATGTTCGGGCACAAGATCCCAAATTGCGAACACGGGGATATCGCAAGAAGCGCCAGATAACAGCAAAACGTATAAGATCTTCGGATAGAAACCTAGTTGAACAGGAAAGTTCCGAATGTTCGGAGGGCTATATGCCAGAAATGGACTCTGGAGGTTCGGACCCTTCCTACCGACATGAGTACTACGAGTTCGACGAAGAACTGGAGGAGCGTGAACAAGAAACTGATGAATATGATGACTACCCACATTATTCTGGCGTTGCCTTTTCATCCACATCATCGGCCTTCGAAAGTTTGGATATGACTGATAATGTAGATGAAATGGGTTTCCCCCGGTACGACCGTTTAGGTCATATCACCAATCCTATCTACCAGCAATCCCCCCACTACCAACAGCAACAGCAACGCACAAGTAGCATAGTAGCAACTAGCAAACCAGCACCAGCTAATCATCCCATGCCCCCACCCTCGGGCCAACCCATCAAACCGGCAAGAACCAAAAAAAGGCAATTGAAACGTGAAGATTCAGTGATGGGCTCCCAGCAATCATCGTCGTACTCCCAATATCATGGTAGATCATACTGCAATCCCGAAGAGAGTGAATTTGAAACGAAGGGTGGTTTATCTGATGATATGGCCAATAGTAGCGAGGATAGTAACAATAGCTTTTACCACTGCACTGGTACCATTAAACGTGCCGCTGCTGCGGCCAAGGCCAGTGGTACGGCCGCATCGAGTGTTGGTGGTGCCAGTTCTAGTGGTAGTGCTCAGCAAAGGCGCAAGTCAAAATCTGGCGATCTAGATTTACCCTATCCAGATTTTCTGTCCGATTATGAAACAGAACCCATTGAATATGAGCGTTTCGCCTGCGGGTTAGATATACGTGTAGATCCACCGCCGAAATTTCACGACTCAGATGAGCTAAGCGATCAGTAAGCGTTAGTCATGTCGTAGTGATTAAACTAAGCCAAAGGCGTGGGTTGTTGTTTGTGAGAATAAGTACTATCAAAATAAACCGTATTAATTTTGTAAATCTAAATTCTTACATACATATATAACCGTATCGTAGGAATCGAAAGTATCCTCCAATAGGTTGACACGTTAGAATGTATTAGGAAATATAATGTGCAAATGTGTGTGATATATATATTTTGTATATCCCCTCCCTGCTTGAAGACCAAATAACTCAGAACATGTTGTTCGAATTCTTGGCTATTATCAAATATTGATTGCTACGAGAGTCGTGCTGTAAGCCTGGTGAAAGATAGCATATCTTTATTTTTAACGTAGTCACTAATACCTCTCGTATTTAGATCGGCTTAATTTCAAATGTTAGACTCTTCGAATAACAAACAATCACTCCAACTCTTTTAAAAGATTCGAATTTGCAACTCGGATATTGGAACTCGCTCCCTTTTAGCTAATTACCGAAAATGATTGTTTTGCAGAAAAAATTGAAGCCCCATTTCGAAATTCGTTAGTAAGGCAGAAATACCGTATCATTCGCTCAATAAGCATTGACTTTTGTGGGCAGGTAATGCGTGATGTTTGCCATTTACTACGAATAGTGATGGGATAGCATTATCCTATTTTCGGACACAGTCATGTAGTTACAACCTGGAAAAGTTCTGTGTTTCGACCATTTCCAGACGTTTGATCGATACATATTTTGGGTACAGTAGTGTCTCGACGACCGAAATCACTTCGATGTACTTAAAGATTTCCTCCCTATGAGTAGTAAGAGGGCGTATCGCAAGACCCTTGTTTGAAAACGTTTGAGATATTTGCGGAGCTTACATTTCGTAATATTTGATATAGGATGTGTTCCATGTCTAGACTTATTCTACTGATGGTCGAGATAGTGAGCTGAGCAAAGGGTGTACTGGAACATTGATGATTACAATTAGTTGTATACTCTTACCTGAATACCTTACAATTCCCAGCAGCAGTTTAATTTCTTTGAGACTGATTTTCATTTCTTTAAAATAAACAACAAAAACCAACAATTTTAAATGTATATTAACAGGAACTGTTTATTAGACTAACAAACAAATGATTACACATTTTTTTAAATACTTGCGTCATTCTAATAATAACACCCTTTGTGAAACCGTAAAAGAACTATTATTAATGAACACACGAAAAAACAACGGATGATGTTAAAACTAAACCTAAACACTTCAAAAAATTAATTCAATCACCTAAAACATACACAACCACATATACACTCCAATTTTAAAGTAGAATTGTCTGCGTAGGTTTAAGATGGGAAAAAACGATAAACAACAACAAAAATCTCTAACCACTTAACAACTAAAAATATATTTAATAGGTTGCGTTATCTATTTATAAAATAAATAACAATTTGTTCGAAAACAAAAGAAATAATTTCAAATTTTTAAACCAAATCAAAATACATACATACATACTGCACTGTTTATTCATCGAATAATGAAAAAGAAGAGGAAGCAAAAAAGTTGCAAAAACTAAAAACAAGAAGAAATATTGAAAAAAAAATAAATAGCTATTTTAGATCTAATCAAATCGAAAATGTTATGAATCTCTGAAAAATTCATGGACAACCTATGACAAATAACTCAAAGAAAAAAAGAAAAAACACAAAAGATAAACTAAAGAAAGTTAAGAAGATAAATTACAAAATATATAAGAAGAAAACTGTTATAAGGTTACATACACTTCAGTCATTTTTTACCACATTACACAATAAGTTGGTCGAGAAAAACAAGAAAATGTAGTCCATTAAATGTATATATTACAGTGTAATACGAGTAATATCTTTGGCATGTATGGTCTGGAGATTTTACAAATACGATCTGGAATAAATACATACGTATGTGTTAGTGAAATCAATCATTGTGGCTGTTTTTCTTTAAGACTGGATAACTAAGCTGCGATAACAAAAATCTAAATAAAATGTTAAAATTTCACTCAAAATAAAACATTCTTTTTTAAAATTGTCGCCAAAAGCAATATGTGTGTGTGAAAACAAATTTTGGAAAAATAATTTTGTGTTCAAAATTTTGACTTAGCCTGGATAATTGCCCAGTGTAAGTCAAAATGATGGATATCGAGGCTAAGTCCAATAAAGTCGACACAAAATATTTTTTTGAAAATTTCTTTATATTGAAGTTGGCGACAATGTGAAAAAATATTTTTTTATTTTGAGCAAAAAAAAATTTTTAACGTTTTTGTTATCCCGGCTTAAAGAAAAACAGCCCTATTACTGGCCTTTGGTTCATCTCTTCACAATTTCTACGTCTCTCCATGAATATTGTGATAGTCTCAACAAAGTCTGTTCATAATGAAAAATCGACAAGACAATATTTTTAGAAGAATTCGAACTCAATTCAATTATCTGTTGATTTGCATTGTTTTACACTAAACTCGTACATGGTTAATTAAATAAAGTGAAAGTGAGCGACCACGTAAACCGAGCCCGCTTCCTTGGTTTGTTTTCAACGCCCTACGTCGAAGATACATATACTTGATACCTGATACGGGTACAATACGCCCAAAGAGTAATTATAAACATCCCAGCAAAACCTCTCATTAGCAAGTAATATGGGGAATAAGGCAAAACCAAAAACCTTCACTAATGGGTGTTTTTATTGAGGTATAGAACTTCGAATTGAAAAAAGCTCCAATTGCTGTGCACGGTGGCGAATCGATTCATTCGGGTCCTCTTCAACACTTTGCTCTACAGCGGCAATTGTTTCTTCGGTGCGCACTGTTCGACGTCTCTGCGGATGCGTATTATCACATAGAGTAAACGTAGTGCGAAAACGATCCATGGTTAACCGAATTAATTGCTCTGATGGACGATTATGTCGACCATAAAATGGACGGAGCTTGCGGTGAACTTCGCGAACTGAACCATTACTTTCGAAATAAATTTGCACGATTTGCAAGCGTTGTTCTTTTGTCAACCTGTTCATGATGAAATGGCAAACCAAACTAAATATTAATCACTTGACAGCTGTCAAAATGGCCGCCAGTTAAAAAAGTAATGCCAACTTAAAGTTCTATACCCCAATAAAAAACACCCTTTACTTATTTTTCGGATCCGTTTCTTATTATTTTTATAAAGGGATTGTAAAAAATAAGTACTTCCTCGCACGCTTACAAAAAGTTGAGAAATAAGTACTTCCACGCACGCTTTCGAAAAGTTAATAAATAAGTACTTCTAAAGGAGTTGTAAAATAAGTGGCCTCAGGAAGGTACAAAATAAGCCAATATTGATAACTAGCCAAATAATGCATTATCAATAATGGGCTTGTATAATTGTAATCAAATTACAAATACTACGCCAATAATTATACCCTACACCACTTCGTGGTCTAGGGTATTATAAGTTAGTTTCGCGCCAAATGTTTGTAACACCAAGAAATAATCGAGCTAGACCCACCTTTAAGTATACCGATCGGCTTAGAATCACCAGCTGAGTCGATCTACAGGTCGCAATTGTTGTCCGATTGTCATGAAACTTGGCAGAAGTTATTTTTTCTGGCCAAGGACCATTGGTATTGAATTTGGAGGAAATCGGTTCAGATTTAGATATAGCCCCCATATAAATGTCGCTCCCGATTTGACATTTTCCGCTCTAGAAACGACATATTGTACTCGATTTTCTTTAAATTATAATTAAATACTTATAATCGAACTAGAAACACGTATGCAAAAATTGGCTTAGATCGGTTCAGATTTAGATATAGCCCCCATACAAATGTCGCTCCCGATTTTACATTTTCCGCTCTAGAAACGACATATTGTACCCGATTTTCTTTAAATTTTGCACAACAGCTTATAATCCAACTAGAAACACGTATGCAAAAATTGGCTTAGATCGGTTCAGATTTAGATATAGCCCCCATACAAATGTCGCTCCCGATTTTACATTTTCCGCTCTAGAAACGACATATTGTACCCGATTTTCTTTAAATTTTGCACAACAGCTTATAATCCAACTAGAAACACCTATGCAAAAATTGGGTAAGATCGGTTCAGATTTAGATATAGCCCTCATACAAATGCTGCTCCCGAATGTTTAACCGATTTTGGTCAAATTTTACATATTATATTTCACCAATAAACAGACATGGTGAAAGCGGGTCACATCGTTCCAGGTTTCAATATACCCCCATACAAATGTCCTTTCCGATTTAACATATTTTGTCAAACACATACATTTGCATCCTGTAAAATCCTTCCCGATTTCACTTTTTTACCGAATTGAATTGCAATGAGAATTGTTTGAGTGATGCCCATATGTCCATACTTTGGTATGACTTTGGTATACTACTGTATAATTTGTATTTGTCTATCGGACAATGGGATCAATTAAGATATTATTTACCATATTCGTTAAGATAAGATATTATTTACCATATTCGTTAAATTATGAATATAATTTATATAATTTGTATGAACTACATAAAATTGCTCCCATGAAATACCTGGGTTTAGTAATCAAAGCGAGGTACATACGCAGGGAGTGGTGTAGGGTATTATACAGTCGGCCCCGCCCGACTTTAGCCTTTCCTTACTTGTTTTATATAAATTTGTGCGATAACGACAGCACTGCTATTCTCTGACCCTCCACAAAAATGTAGAAAATTAATTTTTAAATTCTGAAGTTCTATGAAATTTAAATTACTAATAACTACTTATTTAAAACATTATAAGGAAGTAATTATTTCATACTTCAAAATAATGCAGGGCGTAACGAGCTGTCATTACTAGGTAATGCTAAAAATAATGAGGTGTCATTACCAATTTTTTGCTGTGATATAGGTATATGTTCATAGTTACGCTTCGTATAAGCCATATTTATGTTTATATAAATAATTTTTTTTTTCGCATCGAAGAGGTAGACCAAATTGTCACAATCTTTTCGGAAACCTCCCAAGCAAATGTGTCAGGATAAATTAAATCGTCACATAAAATACATAAAGGGTGTTTTTTATTGGGGTATAGAACTTTAAGTTGGCATCACTTTTTTAACTGGCGGCCATTTTGTCAGCTGTCAAGTGATTAATATTTAGTTTGGTTTGCCATTTCATCATGAACAGGTTGACAAAAGAACAACCTTGCAAATCGTGCAAATTTATTTCGAAAGTAATGGTTCAGTTCGCGAAGTTCACCATTTTATGGTCGACATAATCGTCCATCAGAGCAATTAATTCGGTTAACCATGGATCGTTTTCGCACTACGTTTACTCTATGTGATAATACGCATCCGCAGAGACGTCGAACAGTGCGCACCGAAGAAACAATTGCCGCTGTAGAGCAAAGTGTTGAAGAGGACCCGAATGAATCGATTCGCCACCGTGCACAGCAATTGGAGTGGTTGAAAATTGGACCTGTAGAATTGGCTATATTCGAGCCAGCCGCGGCGGCCACATGCCCGAAATCATATTTAAACATTAATGGCATAAAATTATCCTTCCAATAAAGCCAAATTGATGGACATTAAAACGATTTTCTTGTGTTTTATTTCAATTCGAAGTTCTATACCTCAATAAAAAACACCCTATATAATAAAAATATTAATTTGTGGTGCATGATTTTCTGTTTGATTCTCAAGTTATTTCGCAATAAATAAATTGGCATTCAACACTATTTCAGTATTAGATTTTGAAATGTGAGAGAAGTGCGCAACTTGCACGTCCTTTATACTACCTACCATATTCCAAGTAGATTATAAATATAAAAATCTAAGGAACTTCTACAAGGAGCATAATTACAATTACGAGCTTTATTACAACTTTTATAATTTTGTATTTGGCTATTATTTAACAATGTAATATGGTATATGTAACATGGCTTGGTCGACGGAATATTTTTCTTGCTTCTTGAAACCTAACCCGTAGAAGTATAGTGCAAAGATGAACACATTCATTATTCGCTATAATACACGATGAATGTTTTATGTTGTTTTTAAGACTGGATAGTATTTGAATAAGAATATAACTATATTGTTTGTTATAGATTTTAAAGATTGTAAAGCCCCTTTGATTTTCCAAAAACGACTGATAGAACATCAGAGAGAACACCCAAGTATATAAGCGAGGTTAATCTAATTAGAAGTACGTCTATTAAATATTTATATATTTTGAATAATATCACATTCTAGTGCATAACAAGTTTAAACATGTAAGACTTTAATAAATTTGTTGACAAGCTCAAAGCAAATTGTCACTGATTCATCTCGAAGTTTGAAAATATTTGAGGTCCTGTCAAATTGTGAAGAGTTACAACAAAATCCACCAACGGTTTTACTAACACATCTCAGAGTTTACATGCTGCACTGAATTATATTTAATGAAATGTAAGAGCATACCATTAAATGCGAAGGTAAATAAGTTTTCCATAGTCTAAGTTCCACAAAAATACACATTCATTATGTACAATCAAAACTTGGTTAGAACATTGGCGAGTTAGTATTTATTTCGCAAAGAAAAAATCAAAATTTTCATTACAAAAAAAAAATATATATAAAATTTCAATACTTTTATTCCATCAATCAAAATTTAATCATTTGTATACGCATGGATGGATTTTGCAGTCAACAGTAAGTGTTATTTTTTGAGCTGTTCTGGGATTTTGACAAAGCGTTTCTCTGTATCCATATTTTATAATTGGCGTATTTTATTTATAAACTAACTGATTTCCAGCTTAGCAGTATCTGATATAATCTGATGATAAATTGTCCGGATATTGGAATTTTCAAAAAATGTCTTTGATTGCAAATAAGGGCTAACTAATTACACCAGAAGCAATTAATTTGTACAGGTTAACATTTTTAGAACAAAAATATGCCGGACCCGCTTAAGGTTTTATTGAAATAATATTTTTTTGCAATTATTTAATTCTAATTTGCAAGCGAATACATTTTTTTAATTTTAAAATTATCGAACAAACATTTCTAAGCGGGAAATCCACTAGCTTGTAAATAAAACACACTACCATTTACAGACTGTAAAATCCGCGCTAAGATTTTATTTTAAATATACAATGTCGTACTTTACTTTTGTTTATAAAAAAAATCAAAATAATTTACCATCCTATAATCAAAGTAAGTATTTTAGTTTCTCTACTCATTTAGTCTACTTTAAGTGTACAAGAAAAATTAGTAGAAGATGAAACGAAATGAATAATGCATTTAGAGTATAATTTTTAATATACACCTCTTCTTTATAGATTATTCCATTTACAAAACTGCTCAAAAAGTTCAGATTGAGTGGTCCTCGAATGTTTCTTAAACTACATACCATATTTAAGATCTGCATAGAAATAACTTAATATGTTGTCCGAGTCAGAATGTTATCTATTTGATTAG
This sequence comes from Polietes domitor, assembly GCA_947397865.1. NCBI lineage: Eukaryota > Metazoa > Arthropoda > Insecta > Diptera > Muscidae > Polietes > Polietes domitor. The sequence goes on from OX377618.1 coordinate 29,241,280, forward strand.
ATGTACTCTGTAAGAACAATTCAGATTCAGATTCAGATTTTATTAAATTCCAAAAACTTAAACAATTGAGTATAATCTTACGACTAACATTTGTACTTAATTTCTAGCGTATATACTAATACATTTCTAGAACTATGAAACTAATACTTATACTATGTTGCAGCGTACTGCAACATTTCCATGATACATTCTTATCGCTATACATTTGTATTCTCCCAAAAAAGGAATAAGAACAAGTAAGAAGGCGTTAAGTTCGGCCGGGCCGAATCTTATATACCCTCCACCACGGAGTGCATTCCACAGTATTACCAGCAGATTAAAGGATGTCGACTTTTAAAGATATCCCCATTCACCCCATTCTCCACCCAAATGTACAAATTTCGAAAAAACCCTTTTTCAAGTCTTCATAGTCAGAATGTATACACCGAATTTCATGATTTCAACTTCAGCGGTTTGGTAGGTCCCATTTTTATCCCTCTTTTTAATTATATCCCTTAAAATTACAAATTTCGAAAAAGCCCTCTATTTTATTTTGCAATTAGAGGGATGTACACACCGAATTTCATGATTCTAGCTGTTGTCGTATCATTGGTACCATATTTTATCTCTTTTTGTTCCATTTCGCCCGCTAAAACTTTTATTTTCTTTGTGGTGCTTCGAAGCTACAAGAGGAATGCCCGCAACAAATTTTAACTGTATGAAAATAAGAAATTTAATTAATAAGCCAAGCTACCAATATTTGTATACTTATATATAATGGATATAATACTTCAATCCATAAAGTAAATATAAGGGAGCAATCATAAATACCATAAATATTGGGGGATAGAGAGTGTATTTACAGCTACACTTGTTTGGTTGGTTCTATTTCCATTTTATTTTAATTTAAAAAGTATAAATTTTGAAAATACCTTATCTCTCACGTACGCAGTATAAGACAACTTCATGATTCTACCATTTTTTGTCGTAAAAGCAACAAACGAATTTGGGAAAAAAATATTTGACGTGTCTATGCAGTCAGAGGAATGTACACACCGAATTCCATGATTCTATCAGCGGTCATTTTGTTGGTACCATTTTTATCCCCTTTTTCCAATTTTGCCCCCTCAAGAGTACGACTATCTAAAATCTCTTTATTTTACGTATCTACACAATTAGAGGGATGTACACACTGAATTTTATCATTTTCATCATAGCTGTATTCGTTTAGTTGGTACTATTTTTATCCCCTGTAGCCATTGTATCTCTTGAAAGTACGAATTTGGAAAAAACGTTTTATTTTTCGTGTCTACTCAGTCAGAGGAATGTATACTCCGAATTTCATGATTCTAGCTGCTGTCATTTGGTAGGTACTATTTTTATCCCCTTTTCCATTTGAACCCCAAAAAGTACGAATTTTGGAAAGTTCTTTTATTTTACGTGTCTACGCAATCAGAGGATGTATATATCGAATTTCACTATTCTAGGTGCAGCCGTTATGTTGGTACTAATTTTATCCCTTTTGCCCCATTTAACCCCTTTAAAGTACGAATTTAGACGAAATACTTTTATATTATTTATCTACTCTATTAGAGGAATGTACACGCCAAATTTCGTGTTTCTATCTGTTGTCGTTTGAAAGGTACCATTTTTATCCCTTTTTGTCCCATTTTGTCCCATTTCGCCCCCTGCAAATAAAAATCACTCTATGGTGGCCTTTTATGCTATAAAGGGATGGCGCATTGCGAATATCAAGTAAATACAAGCTAATATGTTCAAAAAACATACTGAAATACACAAAATATTAGGGGTATTTTCAGTCCTTGTGAGGGAAAAATTTTTCCCTCTGGGCCGATTTCGTCCACTTTCAATCCCAACCGATCTACAACCATAAGACACATTTAGGAAAAATTTGAACCTCCTAGCTCATTTCGTTCGGCCGCTATCGTGCTTTCAACAGACAGACAGACAGACAGACGGACAGACGGACAGACGGACATGGCTATATCGTCTTAGAATTTTACCACGACCCAGAATATATATACTTTATGGGGTCTCCGATGAATATTTCGAGGTGTTACAAACGGAATGACAAAGTGAATATACCCCCATCCTGGAGGTGGAGGGTATAAAAAGGGAGTTACTTAACATTTTTGATTTTTACTTACGAACTAACACTTATTTCTAAAAATACTATTTACAATACTTAAAATCTAGAAAGTTATTGATTGGTGTTGTACACCAAATCAGCCATATCCAAGGAACCTAACCTCCTGTGATAAAACAGGAGCCTATCATCCCTAAACAGAAGACCTTCCCTATCTAAGGTCAGAATACTGACCGGCGGTCTGTAGTTGTCCGTCGATAGTCTCTGCAGACTGTTGTCATACAGAAGACTGTCCTTAACCAGTCCGTTTTCTAGAAAGGAAGCCTTTTCTAGAAACTTGATTGCACTCCTCATGAGGAATACATCAATCCTATCAAAATCTATGGAGTCATAGATGGTCCTGGACGACGGTTGTCGCCAGGAACCATCTGGATGTCTGCGTGGTCGTAAGCCCAGGCAGGACACCAGAATCCTCCTTTCCCAGATTCTAAGCCTTTCCATTTGGTGGGAAGAAATCCCATACCAAACTGGAAAGGCGTTAGAGATCATGGCCTAATGATCTGTTTATAGATCAATAGTTTGATTACTGTAAGAACAATAACAAAATTCACTATAGCTGTGTTTTTTCGCAACTCATACACATGCGAAAGTACATCTTAACATGTTAATTTATGTCCGTCAAAGTTAAGGGGAAAAGAATGCGAAAGGAATAGAAAAAATGCATACGTTCAAAGGACTACTAGTGTAAGTATTGCCAATTGAGACGATAAATCACTGTATTCCTAATATATGTATGTACATATTTGTTAGTGTGTACACTTTACGAACACACAAACCTTCGGAGGGCATAATAAAATCGACCCTGCGAAATCAACTTTTCGGGACGGAGTTTTGTTTTGAAACTCGATAAATTTTTGGTGGAAACTTTTGCATATTCCGTCAAATATGGCTAACATACAAACAAACTACAGCTTAAAACATTAAAAAACAACTGAAAGTATAGGGTCCGCCATCTAACTTTTTTTTATACCCTCCACCTCCAGGATGGGGGTATACTAACTTTGTCATTCCGTTTGTAACACCTTGAAATATCGACCTGAGACCCTATAAAGTATATATATTCTTGATCGTCATAAAATTCTAAGACGATCTAGCCATGTCCGTCCGTCCGTCCGTCTGTTGAAAGCACGCTAGCATCTAAACGAAAGGAGCTAGAACGTTCAAATTTTCCATAAATGCGTCTTATAGTCGTAGATCGGTTGGGATTGAAATGGGGCGAAATCGGCCCAAAGGGAAGAATTTTTCCCTCACAAGGACTAAAAATACCCATAATAATCCCTAATATTTTAGCGTATTTAAGCATGTTTTTTTTTCAATATGTCTTTTTATATTTGCTTGATATTTGGTATGCGCATTCCCCCTACAGCAAAAACGTGCACCATAAAGTGATTCTTATTTGTAGGGGGTAAAATGGGGCAAAAAGGGATAGAAATGGTACATATTAGACGACAACAGCTAGACACAAAATTCGGTGTGTACATTCCTCTAATTGAGTAGGTACATAATATAAAAGAATTTTTTGCAAATTCGTACTTTTAAGGGGTAAAATGGGAATAGAGGGATAAAAATTGTACCAACCAAACGGCTGTACCTAGAATAATGAAATTCGGTGTATACATTCCTCTGATTGCATAGACAAGTAAAATACACGGATTTTTTAAAATTCGTACTTTTTGGGGTTAAACTGAAAAAAGGGGATACAAATAGTACCAATCAAATGACCGTAGCTAGAGTCATGAAATTCGGAGTATACATTCCTCTGTGTAGACACGGAAAATAAACTGATTTTTCGAAATTCGTACTTTTTGGGTTCAAAATAGAAAAAGGGGATAAAAATAGTACCAACCAAATGACCGCAGCTAGAGTCATGAAATTCGGAGCATACATTCCTTTCACTACGTAGACATGAAAAATAAAAGTTTTTTTTCCAAATTCGTACTTTCAAGGGATACAATGGGTACGGAGGGATAAAAATGGTACCAACCAAACGGCTACACCTGGAATAATGAAATTCGGTGTATACATTCCTCTGATTGCATAGACACTTAAAATAAACAGATTTTTCGAAATTCGTACTTTTTGGGGTTAAAAAGAAAAAATGGGATAAAAATAGTACCAATCAAATGACCGCAGCTAGATTCATGCAATTCGAAGTATACATTCCTCTCACTGCGTAGACACGGAAAATAGACGAATTTTTCGAAATTCGTACTTTTTGGGGTTAAAATGGAAAAGGAGGATACAAATAGTACCAACCAAATGACCGCAGCTAGAGTCATGCAATTCGAAGTATACATTCCTCTCACTGCGTAGACACGGAAAATAGACGAATTTTTCGAAATTCGTACTTTCAAGGGATACAATGGTACAGGGGGGTAAAAAAGTACCAACTAAACGACTACAGCTAGAATGATGAAATTCTAATTGGGTAGAAACGTCAAATAAAGAGATTTTAGATAGTCGTACTCTTAAGGGGGTAAAAATGGTACCAACCAAATGGCCGCAGCTGGAATCATGGAATTCGATGTATACATTCCTCTGACTGCATAGACACGCAAAATAAAAAGTTTTTTTTTTCAAATTTTTTCTTTTACGGCAGAAATTGGTTGAATCATGAAGTTAGGTTATTTTGCACTATGTACGTCTGATAATGGATTTTCAAAATTTAGACTTTTGGAATTAAAATAGAATGGAAATACAACCAACTGTAGCACCCACTATCTACCAATATTTATGGTATTTAAGCTTTTTGAAAATATATTTAGAAGAATATTTATTTTTTGAATTGACGTATTGGTAGCCTTGCCTTATAGGCGTGGTTTAAAATAATTTAAATATTATATTTATTAATATTTTTTTAATATTTGTATTTGTTTTGATTTGGCTATATAAAAAAAATTATTTTCCTGTAATATTACTGCAGTTCTACGAAAATGGCCATCCTCGGTGGAATGCAATCAATGGTGGAGCGTATATAAAGTTCGGCCCGGCCGAACTTAACGCCGTTTTTACTTGTTTTTTTTTTCAACTATTCAACCGTTGGACTATTATTTGTGGAGTGCCCACATCAGCCATTTGAATGAAATTATTTTCCATTATTAACCGGAAGGATTGTACTTTCAAATAAAAATAGAAATTTGAGAAAATATTCAGTAGTTTTTTTTATAGCTTTTTAAAAAAAAAATTTATTTGGCGGACCGTTCGACAATTAAAAAATCGTCGTTACAATTTAACCGGATGATATGCGTATGAAACTATAGGCAAAATGGGGTTAATTGGCGTATTTAGTTTTTCATTTCCTCATCCTGTAGCTCGTAGACAGGACCACAAACTTCCAAAGAATACTCTTTTTCAAAAAATATTTTAAATACTTACTTGCACCCTATAATAATGGTACCCGTGTCAAATTAAAGAGAAGATTATCAGCTAAAAAAACATTGCATGCTTCTATTTATATTAGTTTAGCATTAACAACCATTTAATTCAAGTTTCCCCTTAGTTTAATCATATTTTACTTTTTATGAGGGAAAACTTTAAATGGTTGTTAAGGATGTAATTTGATGTACATTTAGCTGATATTCTTCTCTTTAATATGAAACTAATATCGGTGTTCAAAGTTACGAATATCTGTTTAAAATATTTTTTGACAAATTGTAGCCTTTGGAACTTTGTAGCTATTTTAAGGGTTATTAGGATGAGGAAATGGACAACTAAAATGCAAATTAACTCTATTTTGCCTATAGTTTCAGACGTATAGCATGCGTTTCAAGTGCAATATGACAGTGTAATAGAAAAATGCACAACTTTCTATTGTTGTTTTCAATTTATGCCGTTTTAATGCATCAAAAATAGGGATGTCAAAAACCGACCCTCTTCGGGAAACCGGTTTTTGGTTTGTTGAAAAAATTAAAATTTTTAAAAAACCGGGTTTCGGTTTTTAAAATTTGAAAACCCGGTTTTTTATTTATAAGCTAAAATGGAACATTTTATATTACTTTTATACTTTTTCGAGATTATTGAACACAAAAAAACATTAAACCGCAAGAATTCAAATACGATTTACTTATTTTCTAATTTCATTTTTTGATATTTTAAATGAAAATTTAAAAATTTTTGTTTATTTAAATTACTAAATTATTGTGAAGTTTGTTTTGACCTTTCTTTTGAACACCATCAGAAATACGTTAGAGAGTGCTATGTTATGTTATCAAAAACTTGCACAAAGAAGTAGAGAAATATGAGACAGACATGTCATTTGCAAATTCATATATTCGAAGATTAATTTTTTGATGGAAATATACAGGAGGTGTACACAAAATGGCTTCGAACGAAGCTATTTGATATCCTACTTGGTTTTTTCAACGTCACAAATCAATATTTTGGGAGGTCCTTTAGTTTATATTCGCTGCTAGTAAACAAATCATTACTCTCACATTTTCTTGCGTATTTTTATTGTAGAATATATCCACGAAATGCAAATGTTTTGTAATATAAAAAAACCGGTTAACCGACATGAAGACACCGGTTTCCCCGGTTTGTCGAAAGTGCCAATTTATAAAAAAAACCGGTGGACGGTGTCAGAGTTAACACCGGTTAACCGGTTTTCGGTTTTGACATCCCTAAGAAACTCGCAAAGTTTAAAGTAAATTAAATCTTTGATTTGAACTGGGATATTGTCCTGGCTCAAGACCATTTTGCATCTATATTCAATGGAATGCAAATTTATTTACTTGGCTGCAGACTACCACGATCATGATTTCGACCATGTCAAAAGTCTTTTCAAGTGGCTTCGCAGCGACTTTTCAACATCAAACCCGGCCTCTATAAGTAGATGATTCTCACAAACGAACGACAACCACAACTGATGTTGAAAAGTCGCTGCGAAGCCACTTGAAAAGACTTTTGACATGGTCGAAATCATGATCGTGGTAGTCTGCAGCCAAGTAATATCCCAGTTCAAATCAAATATTGATTACAGACCAAAAAAAAATACAAACGAAATAACTAAAGTAAATTAAATCTTTAATATTTGCAATATGTTGTTCATTTAATACGGGGGAGCCCCAATTAAATATGTAATTAACCATTATTGAAAGAATGTTAAATGCGATCCAAGAAATATGCTTTACCAAATACGAATGGACAGAGAGAGGTAGGCAATATCGGTGATTAAAGTCTATACCTTAATTTGTTGGATGTGATTTAGCATTCGTTGACCACTCACTCGAACCCTTGGAGCAGTATGGTTAGTTAGGATTTAGTGCCAAATTTTAGATTATATACAATCCGAGAAAAATAATTGAAAGAAAACTTTTGCTTATAAATGTTATAGAAATCGAAGTGGCAAATAAAAAGCGAACAAGTTTATTAAACAAACAAAAAGTCTCAAAAAGAAAAGAACAATATTAAGTATTTATTGTAATAAAGAACTTGTACCTTTTCCCTGTTAAACTTAATGAAGAAAATTGAAAAGTATTACACAAAAGTGTCAAAGAAGAGAAAAGCATTAAAAAATAAAAACTGAAAATATTAGTAATAATTATTGTAGAATTATCGAATCGAAAAGCCAAACTTTTACCCAACCCGCTTTTTATAATTATTTGTAAAAGCACACACGTTATAAAATTAACATCGGTTCCAAACATCTCGTTTTTTGTAATTTTTAACGATCAAATTGTTGATGATCCTTTAGACATGGCTTAAATGTTAATCAAACAAAAAAAAAAGAAAAATAAGGCAGTATATTTTCTGCAAAAGGAAAAATGTCAGTATTAAATGCACAAATAATGTGTCAATAATTTAATACTAATTATTATTATTATTATGTAATACCGATTAAGTAAGTATTTGTTGCAAAAAACGATAAATTGCAAACTTTGATTATTGAGAATTTTGAACAAATTCAGAAAAGGCCAAATTCAATTAAATAATTATTTTAAATTCCTTTTTATTATATTGATAACAATAATCACAAGTTAATTCCTAATCATTTTTGGTTTATTTTGTGACATAGTAAATGACAACAACTACAACTGTTCAAAATGCATTAATAACCACAACATTAACAACAACTTACAAATCGAAAAATAATTATTAACAAACGAAAGCATGGTCAGTCAGTCATACAAATTAATAAAACAATACAAAAAAATAATACTATTTCACAATATGCAAAAACGGACAACCAATAAAAAGAAATTTAATCAAATCCCTTTATTAATCTTTAATAATGAAAAGTGAAAAATCTTCCAAATGGTCAAATGCAAAATACAAACATTATAAAAATGAAAATAAATAAAATTAATCATTAACAATATTGATGTGGTTTTTAAACTTCGTGAAATGCAAGATTAGGTCATTGACTATCATTGATTTATTTATTTTGGGAATGATTTTCGTAAGTGTGAATTAAAATATACTTTCAAAAAGTGTCTATTGGCAGAAACGCGTTTTTAATAACCGCCTTTTCTCATCGAACGAATTTACATGTTCTACACCGAATATTGTTTCAAATTAATGGTGAGACTAAGTGTTGTTAGGTGGAGGGTATATATCATTTGGGACAAAAAAATAACACATCGTAGGAGTGAATTCAAATATGTTTGTAGAAAATCCGTTCCATGAATTTTGATGTTTGAGTCATGGCTAGGTTTTGGGGTTTCCCGGAGTTTTTTCATTTCCCGGGAAACGGGAATGAAAATTTTCCCGAGAAAAAATAATTTATTTTAGGGTTTAAAATATCAACATTTAGTAACAGGTGTGATTTTTTAACCCAATAACGCCCACCGTACAAGTCCGTGCACACTATTGCAAGGTTTTCATAGTTTTTTAATCATTTTCAATATGAATGCAATTATTGATTATTAAACTATGTATATGGTAAAAGTGATCGAGAAGAACACAACAAAATAATAATAATCTAAAGCTAAATATTTTTATTACTTTAGTTATTATTACGAAAATAATATAATAATATAAGAAATGAATGAATGAGTGTTAATGGGTTAAAATACTGACATATTACAAATTAAAAACGAACGTTTTTGGTCAAATATTTTAGAAATTATTTTTCATTCTACAAATATTTTACTCTAGTCAAATAGTCAGAATTGAAGGAGTCAAAATATTGGACATTGTAATCACAAGTAAACTGACACATACACAATTAAAAAAAATATTTAAAGAAACAAAGAATGTTATGGCGTCTTCAATTAAGGAAATGCATTCGTCTAGACCCTAGAGAAGAAAATGTTTTACAGAAACGGGGGGGAAATATTCTAAATTGTGAATGCCATAGAAACATTAAAAATGTTAATTTTTATTAAATAAATTCATAAAAATAAAAACATTGAATTGGTGCAGTCTTTAATTTAAATATGGGAAAATCTACAAAATAGTCCGATTTCAATTTTGAAAAATTAAAAATTTCAAATTAGAGGCACACGTTTTATTTTAGCGTCAACTTGTTAAAAATACATTAAATATAAATAATGTGCTCGCGTGCATCATTTTTTTCAAGTGCTGAAGAAGTTATAATCGGATTGTCCCTTTTGGTTCTATTGCAAGTTAAGCCTGAAAACCCTATGAAAATCAACAAAATTTAACCTAAAATGGCTCTCGGTACCAAAATAATAATTCGATCTATTTAGCACTTACACACATTATTAGTATTTAGTACCCATATTCACCGATCACACAGGGTTGCCACCAGTTATTTTTCAAACTGCGGATGTGCTCTTCAAAAAATATGAAATTTCATGATCTGCACGCATCGACCTGATGATGTTCGTACTGTCATAATCTCCTTGTCGCTGAAGGCACACCAAATCGTCCGGTCGCCTTTTGTTAGTATCTCTGTCGTTTATAATCCAATATTAAAAAATTTGCAATTATGTTCACGCTGAAAGCGCAAAAAAGAAAATTGTATCAATTTTCGTTGACAGATTTTGAAGAGCTACCATTTATTCCTCAGTGATGGCACACGCCCTTTTCAACATATAGAAGATTCCGCAACATCATTACTATCATCCACAAAAAGATCAGAATGATTTTCTCTTATGCTGAAAAAGTTATAGCCAAAAGAGTTGAACAACTCCCGAAAGTTACAAGCAAAAATAGGGTAAATTAGGGTAGAACTTAGCTCAGTAGACTACATTAACAGCATAATTTTAAAACTTTAGGATGTTGGCGAGGTTAAACTCGTCGTTTTGAAAATTATGACACTCTCAGAAATATTATATATTGCTCTTAAAGCGGTTAGAAGCCTGAGTGACATGGAATCGTACTATACTGTAGATTTGCCCATATATCGTAGGGTATATTTCTATTCATATTAGATTTCTCTTGGATTGTTCTAGGTGGTAATTTTATTTTTATTCCTATTTTTAGATCATTTCTTAATGGTTTCACATTTAAAGTAAATTCGACTTTGAGAAGATTTTCACCTTTTATTTCGTCGATTCTTCAGGGAAAACAAGATAAACGAAATAGCACGAGGGGTTACGTATTGGCACTACGTCAGCCATAGTATGAAATGGTCATTATTAATATTATCAAATGTATACATTTGAAATATATCTACAATTTCCCATTTATATAGTAAAACTAAATTAGCGCTCAAAATAAACAACATTTTTTTTAAAATTTCCCGTATTCCCGGGAAAAACGATTCGGGAATTCCCGGACCCCAAACCCTAGTCATGTCTGACTGCCCGTTAAACACTATAACTTTCTAATGCAGTAAATATTTTGCCAAAACTTTTTTTAAATTCGGAGGTGGACAATACTGGCACCTACCTACCTACCTGGCTACCCTACTAGTAGCTCCCTCACAAATGGCCTATATTATATGTTAAAATAACATCCATACGGATGTTGAAAATGTTTGTATAGTTATAAAATATTTATGTTTTCACCATATCACTCCTACTACCTCCCACGCAAATTACGCTCATATAGGTAGAATTATACTCCCTATAACTTCGATGCCAGTGCTTGTTGATCATAACCTTTTTTATAATTTGACCGCACTTTTGTGTAACATCCCCGTTTTTGACTTTAGTACAATTTCCTTCAAATAATAAGTGGCTATGAACCATTTTCCGAAAATGAGTCTTTGATGCCAAACTATTCTCAGATTTGTATGTCATCTGTCATATAAATTTGGAAAAGACATTTTTTTCTAAAGCCATTTTTTTCACATATTTCTGATTTGGCTATCTACTCACACGTTAGTTTGCGACTGCTTAAGTGGCTATGAACATAAAAATAATAGAAATAAAATACAGTTGAACTTCGATTAACCGTGACTCTATTAACCGTGATTATCTATTAACCGTGAAGCTGAGTGGTTGATTTTTTCCCTCTATTAACCGTGATTTACCTCTATTATCCGTGATGCACATGTCCATGTGACTGCTTGTTTGTTTTTTTTCGTATAATACACACACATCTCTCATATTAAAATTCGGTGATTCCCCTTTTTCATGAAAGTGTAATTTTCATATCAAATTTCATATTCATTCATCAGTGTGAAATTCGATCTGTCAAGACGTGTTTTCCTTACATCATGCAACCGTCAAAAACTAAATCCGCGAAAAGAGCAAGAAAGGTTCTTTCAATTAAAGAAAAAATGGAGCTGATTAATGAATACTCAAAACGTAAATGTTGTCTGAAAAATATGGAGTTGGCATTTAAACTGTATCCGATTTAATAAAAAACAAAGATCGGATTTTAAAATTTTGCTCCGATACTGATTCAATGCTTGGTCTTAAACACAGATATACACTAAAAACATCCGAAAATCCAAAAGTTGATTTTGCAACATATGAATGGTTTCGGCAAGAAAGATTTAAGGGAACTCCAATTTCAGGTAAGTTAACTGAAATCGAGATATTGTGTGAACTTAAACTGAAATTTGCTTCTGAACTTCAGGCGAAATGATTGTCGAAAAGGCAAAAATGTTCCATTTGAAGTTAAACATGAATTCAGAGTGCACTTATTCATTTGGTTGGTTGGATAAATTCAAAAAACGTCGTGGAATCCGTCGACTGGAATCTACGGGAGAAAAGGAGTGTGCTGATTATGAGTCTGCTACGATGTTTGTGGACGACTTGGATGAAATCATTAAAAACGAACAACTTACAACTGAACAGATCTACAATGCAGACGAAACCAGTCTATTTTGGAGGTGTTTGCCTCAGAGTTCTTTGGTTCTTTGGCTAGTGGTAATGAATATTCTATTGAAGGGTACAAGGAATCCAAGGAGAGAATCACAGTGCTAGTTTGTTCAAATGCTGCAGGAACTCACAAGTGTAAATTGATGATAATAGGAAAACGTGCCCATCCAAGAGCTTTAAAAAACGTTGAACACCTTCCTGTGATTTATAAATCTAATAAGAAAGCTTGGGTAACACAACAGCTATTTCTGGAGTGGTTTAATCAAAATTTTGTACCAGAAGCAAAGGAACATCAACGGCGCATCGGTCTCAAAAATAACTGTAAAATACTTTTACTATTAGACAACTGTCCAGCACACCCAGATGTAAATGCTATGATATCTGAAAACGTTACAGTAAATTATCTCCCACCAAATTGCACGTCCTTGATTCAGCCTATGGATCAAGGAGTAATTCGGAGCTTCAAATGTCACTACCGTAAACTGATCGTTCAAAAACTTGTTGGTGCTAATGACAGACGTGAGTTCGTTAAATCTTTGAATATTAAGACAGCTTTGTGGTCAGCCACAGCTTCGTGGGACTCTGTAACTCCACAAGTTTTAAAAAGAGTTTGGAATAACTTACTATCTCATAATGAAGGTGCTCCAAATAGCCTTGTTGAGATACAAACAGATATAACCATACCGTCTGGATGTACGATTGATGCTGTCGAAAAGTGGATGGTGTGCGACTCTGATGTCGTTCCGTTTGCTATTATATCTGAAGACGAAATCGTAGACATGGTTACCCAAAGCCAAGAAGATGAGCTTGATTCAAATTCCGAGGAATCAGATGGAGGAAATGCGGACGAAACGCCTACATTGGCTCAGGCAATAGAGGCTAGTAGTATTTTGTTAGGTTTTTTAGAAAACTTTAATTGTCCAAGTATTTCAGAACCAGATAAAATGCAAATATATCGCATACAAACTCATTTGTTGGAAGAACAATCAAAAGCTAAAAGCATAAGACAGACTTCCATAAAAGATTTTTTTTAAATAAATGTATGTATTCCTAGAGATATGATAAGTTATTTATAGACGCAGATTTACATGTTTTTGTCAAAAATAAATAAAAATAATAAAATTTATACATGTAAAATTTTACCTCTTTTAACCGTGATTTTCGGTTATCCGTGATTAGCCCGGTCCCGAGCATCACGGTTAATCGAAGTTCAACTGTAGTTCAAAAATGGAGCAACATATAACCGAAGGTTATAATTCGCTATAACAATTTTGTTTAAAACATTTTTCAGCATTTTTATAGATTTAGGATATATCGTACTATCAAATTCCATCATATCGACGTTAATATCAATTTGCTTCCCAAGTTATTAGGCTAAGATAGGATAAATGGTGGCTGTAAAGTCAAAAATTGTTAAAAGTATCTTTAGAAAAATTCGCGTAACTTTTTATCATATTGAGAATACCAAAATATTTCTTTGGCATGTAATTGCTGACTTCATGGGGAATATTTGTGTCAGAAAAGTTACAGAATCATGATGAGGAAAGTTAAAATATAAGCAATTGCAACCGCGAATATTGGATTGTTCAACAATTGCAGCGATTTTCGCGTTTTCGGTTACATAAATGTTACAAGCGACATTGGTGCTTAATACACAAACAAAAATTCAGTCGAATCCGTTGGCTAGATCGCGAGAAAATCATAAAACAAAAATGTCATGTGTGAAAATCATTTTAGCCATATTTGCCGCGAAAATGAAAATAATCCGAAAATATCCAATTTGTATTTTTTGTTTACCATGTTCTATCGCAATTTCCCCTTTTTGTAAAAAAATTGGAAAAAGGGATAAAAATGCTACCATTCTGACGGATTCTGAAGCTAGATTCTTTAAATTCGCTGTGTACTGACTGACTGACTGACTGACTGACTGACTGACTGACTGACTGACTGACTGACTGACTGACTGACTGACTGACTGACTGACTGACTGACTGACTGACTGACTGACTGACTTATCATTGACCAGCCCCCAGACCAAACGGCTGAAGATAGGGTCATAAAATTTTAGTGTAGTTCTCCAATATGACGTAGACGTCGACTAAGAAAAGGGTTTTACGAAATTCGTACTTTTAGGGGGTAAAATGGCCCAAAAAGGGATAAACAACGAACCTTCGTCCTGACTAAACGGCAGTAGTTAGAAACATGAAATTCGGTGACTTCCTTGCACTGACCATGCTGAAGAGCTACAAATAGGTATTTTTCGAAATTTGTACTTTTAAGGGGCGAGCGGGACAAAAAGGGATAAAAATGGTACCAACTAAAGTATCACACCTAGAATAGTGAAATTTGGTATGTAAATTCCTCTGACCATATAAAAGCGAAGTAAAATTGGATTTTTCGAAATTTGTACTTTTAAGGGGCGAGCGGGACAAAAAGGGATAAAAATGGTACCAACTAAAGTAGTACACCTAGAATCGTGAAATTTGGTACGTAAATTCCTCTGATCACATAAAAGCGAAGTAAAATTGGATTTTTTCGAAATTTGTACTTTTAAGGGGCGAGCGGGACAAGAAGGGATAAAAATGGTACCAACTAAAGTAGTACATCTAGAATCGTGAAATTTGGAATGTAAATTCCTCTGACCATATAAAAGCGAAGTAAAATTGGATTTTTCGAAAATTGTACTTTTAATCGCAATTTCCCCTTTTTGTAAAAAAATTGGAAAAAGGGATAAAAATGCTACCATTCTGACGGATTCTGAAGCTAGATTCTTTAAATTCGCTGTGTACTGACTGACTGACTGACTGACTGACTGACTGACTGACTGACTGACTGACTGACTGACTGACTGACTGACTGACTGACTGACTGACTGACTGACTGACTGACTGACTGACTGACTGACTGACTGACTGACTGACTGACTGACTGACTGACTGACTGACTGACTGACTGACTGACTGACTGACTGACTGACTGACTGACTGACTGACTGACTGACTGACTGACTGACTGACTGACTGACTGACTGACTGACTGACTGACTGACTGACTGACTGACTGACTGACTGACTGACTGACTGACTGACTGACTGACTGACTGACTGACTGACTGACTGACTGACTGACTGACTGACTGACTGACTGACTGACTGACTGACTGACTGACTGACTGACTGACTGACTGACTGACTGACTGACTGACTGACTGACTGACTGACTGACTGACTGACTGACTGACTGACTGACTGACTGACTGACTGACTGACTGACTGACTGACTGACTGACTGACTGACTGACTGACTGACTGACTGACTGACTGACTGACTGACTGACTGACTGACTGACTGACTGACTGACTGACTGACTGACTGACTGACTGACTGACTGACTGACTGACTGACTGACTGACTGACTGACTGACTGACTGACTGACTGACTGACTGACTGACTGACTGACTGACTGACTGACTGACTGACTGACTGACTGACTGACTGACTGACTGACTGACTGACTGACTGACTGACTGACTGACTGACTGACTGACTGACTGACTGACTGACTGACTGACTGACTGACTGACTGACTGACTGACTGACTGACTGACTGACTGACTGACTGACTGACTGACTGACTGACTGACTGACTGACTGACTGACTGACTGACTGACTGACTGACTGACTGACTGACTGACTGACTGACTGACTGACTGACTGACTGACTGACTGACTGACTGACTGACTGACTGACTGACTGACTGACTGACTGACTGACTGACTGACTGACTGACTGACTGACTGACTGACTGACTGACTGACTGACTGACTGACTGACTGACTGACTGACTGACTGACTGACTGACTGACTGACTGACTGACTGACTGACTGACTGACTGACTGACTGACTGACTGACTGACTGACTGACTGACTGACTGACTGACTGACTGACTGACTGACTGACTGACTGACTGACTGACTGACTGACTGACTGACTGACTGACTGACTGACTGACTGACTGACTGACTGACTGACTGACTGACTGACTGACTGACTGACTGACTGACTGACTGACTGACTGACTGACTGACTGACTGACTGACTGACTGACTGACTGACTGACTGACTGACTGACTGACTGACTGACTGACTGACTGACTGACTGACTGACTGACTGACTGACTGACTGACTGACTGACTGACTGACTGACTGACTGACTGACTGACTGACTGACTGACTGACTGACTGACTGACTGACTGACTGACTGACTGACTGACTGACTGACTGACTGACTGACTGACTGACTGACTGACTGACTGACTGACTGACTGACTGACTGACTGACTGACTTATCATTGACCAGCCCCCAGACCAAACGGCTGAAGATAGGGTCATGAAATTTTCAGTGTAGTTCTCCAATATGACGTAGACGTCGACTAAGAAAAGGGTTTTACGAAATTCGTACTTTTAGGGGGTAAAATGGCCCAAAAAGGGATAAACAACGAACCTTCGTCCTGACTAAACGGCAGTAGTTAGAAACATGAAATTCGGTGACTTCCTTGCACTGACCATGCTGAAGAGCTACAAATAGGTATTTTTCGAAATTTGTACTTTTAAGGGGCGAGCGGGACAAAAAGGGATAAAAATGGTACCAACTAAAGTATCACACCTAGAATAGTGAAATTTGGTATGTAAATTCCTCTGACCATATAAAAGCGAAGTAAAATTGGATTTTTCGAAATTTGTACTTTTAAGGGGCGAGCGGGACAAAAAGGGATAAAAATGGTACCAACTAAAGTAGTACACCTAGAATCGTGAAATTTGGTACGTAAATTCCTCTGATCACATAAAAGCGAAGTAAAATTGGATTTTTTCGAAATTTGTACTTTTAAGGGGCGAGCGGGACAAGAAGGGATAAAAATGGTACCAACTAAAGTAGTACATCTAGAATCGTGAAATTTGGAATGTAAATTCCTCTGACCATATAAAAGCGAAGTAAAATTGGATTTTTCGAAAATTGTACTTTTAAGGGGCGTGCGGGACAGAAAGGGATAAAAATGGTACCAACGAAAGTATTACACCTAGAATAGTGAAATTTGGTATGTAAATTCCTCTAACCACATAAAAGCGAATTAAAATTGGATTTTTCGAAATTTGTATTTTTAAGGAGCGAGCGGGACAAAAAGGGATAAAAATGGTACCAACTAAAGTATCACACCTAGAATCGTGAAATTTGGTACGTAAATTCCTCTGACCACATAAAAGCGAAGTAAAATTGGATGTTTCGAAAATTGTACTTTTAAGGGGCGAGCGGGACAAAAAGGGATAAAAATGGTACCAACTAAAGTATCACACCTAGAATAGTGAACTTTGGTATGTAAATTCCTCTGACCATATAAAAGCGAAGTAAAATTGGATTTTTCGAAAATTGTACTTTTAGGGGGCGAGCGGGACAAAAAGGGATAAAAATGGTACCAACTAAAGTATCACACCTATAATAGTGAAATTGGTATGTAAATTCCTCTGACCATATAAAAGCGAAGTAAAATTGGATTTTTCGAAAATTGTACTTTTAAGGGGCGTGCGGGACAGAAAGGGATAAAAATGGTACCAACGAAAGTATTACACCTAGAATAGTGAAATTTGGTATGTAAATTCCTCTAACCACATAAAAGCGAATTAAAATTGGATTTTTCGAAATTTGTACTTTTAAGGGATGCGCGGGACGAAAAGTGATAAAAATCGTGTACAGTCCTTTAATTACTTAAACGCGGAACATAAATGGACATTTCAAAATTTGTACTTAATACAACGATACGTCCCCACAAGAAATAGATGTTTTACCAAATAAAGTACATATTTTTAGGGGAAGCAAAAACACATGTTGCCTATAGTGATTTTTCAAAATGTGTACTTTTTGGGAAAGAGGTGCAAAAGTTATAAAGTAGCTGGCTGCATCTAGAAACATGAGATCGAAGATATAAATGGTGGTAATTGTTTGTTCAAAACTTGGTAGAAAATGATAAAAATTATACATACGAAGGAGTTCAGCTAAAATAGTGCATATCGACAAGCACATTACTTTGACTGTATGTGAGTGCTATATAAAAGGATGTTTCCAAATTACTATTTTGGATTTATCTATATCCACCAAAAGAAAATTAAATAAATAGATAAATAAATAAATAACAGAGACGGATAAAATTAACAAATAACTGACTTTTTCGCGTGCGAAGCAGCGGGTACTGCTAGTATTTATATATTTGAGCATTAATGGCTATGTGCTCATTTCAAAGCACTATGAATGCTCAATTTGAAACGTGCAAAAGTGGCTATGAACCATAAAACCGCGAATAATAGGAAGTTTCGAAAACTGTTTTAATCGTAGCAATTAGTAATTTTCTTTAGATTGAACTGTAGAAGAATGATTCATAATTACTCTTAAAATTAAGGAGAAAATCAGTTTTTTAGCTCTCCTGAAAGTTTTGTGTTGTTGCCCTCGATATGTTATATACCAATGAATTTTGATGGTTCTGACAAATCTTAGGGAAATTGTACCCGAAGAGCTGTGCGCGATATAATCTTGTACCTAATGTTCTTTAGATTCGGCTCTGAACGGTTCTTTGCATTTTTTTAGAAAAACTTCACAAGCTTTACATAAATGTCGCTGAATGAGGTAAGCTGGTCTAGTAGTCTGTAGTTGAACATGGGTTGTCTGGATGGTAAGCGTGCACACTACTTACCATACTGCTGCCACATATTTCTTTTTTTTACTATTGTTTTTTACATACATACATATATCTTAGATAAGATTTTAATAATTTAATTTTTCTACCAAAAATCGTTTTCATTTTTTATATTGTTCCCACAACAAATAAATATATATTTTCACAATTTTTGGTTCATTTTCCCATTTTCAATGACAATTGAAAATTGGAGTAAACCACCTTCATCTAAAATTTAGGCAAAGTTCATGCCCATTTGTAATCAAACTATTCGAATTCATTACAGAAGTTTATCATGGTATAAATGGCAACATGTCTTTGGATCGCCGGGATTTGACCATCGGATCAGATAAATCTTCGTCGCTATCCCGATCGGAGGCGGGTACGTATGATGTTATACAAGCGGAAATACAACATGCCAAACGTCAAGAATTGTCGACGGGACAGGCGGCAATTGCCAATAACAATGGACCAGGGGCGGCACCAGCACTAAATGCTGCCGACATTGACGCAGAAGCCAAAAAGAGGGTAACGAAGAAAGAACTCGAAAGAATGTATTTTGTGATTATGTGTTTAACTTGTTTCTTATAGAAATGGCCCACGGAGAAATCCTACTTTTTGGCCAAAGAATTGCTGATGAGTGAACGCACGTACAAGAAAGATTTGGAACTTCTAAACTCCAGTTTCCGCCAAGAACTCTCAGCTGAAGATGTGGAAAACTTGCAGCCTCTTTTCCAAATGCTTGAATCTATGGCTCAGCACCACAATATATTCTTGAGAGACTTAGAGCATCGTATGGTATTGTGGGAAGGTCGTGGCACCCACGACACCCATCGCATTGGCGATGTTATGCTGAAGAATATGGCCGCCCTGCCAATCTACGATGAATACGCTCAGTCCCATGCAGAGATTTTGCAATGCTTAAACGAAATGTTCGAAATGGACAATCGATTCCAACAGATCTATAAGGATTTCGAACAGCAAAAGATTTGTTACTTACCCATTGGAGAATTGCTTATGAAACCCTTGCATCGCATGTTACATTATCAGTTGATATTGGAAAGTATGTTTAACCACTTTTTCTTCTTGGAATTGTATAATAAATTTCGTTTTTTTTCGTTTTTACTTTAAAGGACTTTGTGACTTTTATACCGAAGAGCATTTAGATTACACCGATTGCCAGGCTGTGTATCATTTGCTTTCCCGCACTACCAAACAGATACGTACCCAGATGCCCGAGTCCATGAACTTTATACATCTCTGTGAACTGCAGCGTGACATTAACGGCTTCGATAAATTGGTGCAAAACCAGCGTCGTCTCATCAGGCAGGGTTGCCTGCTAAAGCACTCCAAACGTGGTCTGCAACAGCGTATGTTTTTCCTTTTCTCCGATATACTATTATACGGTTCAAAGTCACCCATCGATCAATCGTTTCGTATACTCGGCCATGTCCCTGTGCGTTCTTTGCTCACCGAAAATGGCGAACACAACTCTTTCTCGATCTTTGGTGGCCAGTGTGCCATAACGGTGAGTGCTTGTACGACGGCTGAGAAGACTTTGTGGCTGGCGGAGTTATCGAAAGCAGCGGCGGATATCAAGAACAAGCCGCACACTCAGTTGACGTTGACAAATTTGAAGACTTGTAGTGAGTATTTGTTTTATTCCAGCTATTCATCCGATTAGCATAATTTTGAACTATTTCGGTTTTCTTTTGGCTGCCAAGAAAAGGAAGAAGTGATGTCACGTAAGAAATGCTTTCTTCACATCCTTAGTCCCCTATATAAGAGATTTGAAATAATTCGAAACAGATTCGGTGCGTCAGAATACTCTTTTTCAGGTTATAATCCAAAAATATCTACATACATATATGTATATAAACAAAGCAAACAAAGAGCCACTTATGCCCATTTTCATGTAGCTCCGTTAGAGTTAACCAAGATTTATAGATGCCAATGTTCACACAAACTGACATCTATAACTCTGGGTTATCCCTAACTTTAGGTTATGGGAGCTACATGAAGACGGGAGTGGAAGGTCTTTAATTTGCCAGAAAGTACAAAAGATATTGCTAGTTTCTAAATTATGGGTAGTTTGTTGCTTTGATTGAAGACTTTTGGTCCCCATGACAAAAATTATTTGAAAACTAAATTTTTGCCAAAGCCATTATATATAGAGAAAAACCGCCAAATCAATTTTACTATCTCGAAATGAAAAAATCTTAGAGTACCCCACATTTTCCCTTTGCGAGTAACATTTTCCTATTGCAAACTGGCGAAAAACTACATAAAATCGATTAACAAGGAATACTTTTGGTCCACATTTCATAAATATTTGCTCGCATGTTCATACATCGTATGGACACTTTAACTAAAAGCATGCGTGTATGCATGTTTATGATGTTGTACAATGTTAGTGTACAGTTTCGTAGAATAAAAACAAGTAAGGAAAGGCTAAAGTCGGGCGGGCCGACTCTATGATACACTCCACTTTCTATCCGAATACAATTCAATTCGGTGAAAAAGTGAAAACTGGGAAGGTTTTTTGTATCCTGTAAATGTATATGTTTGACAAAAAATTTTAAATCAGAAGGGCAATTTGTATGAGGATATATTGATACCTGGAACGAAATAGGTGAAATAAAGGGTGATTTTTTAAGAGCTTGATAACTTTTTTTTTTTTAAAAAACGCATAAAATTTGCAAAATCTCATCGGTTCTTTATTTGAAACGTTAGATTGGTCCATGACATTTACTTTTTGAAGATAATTTCATTTAAATGTTGACCGCGGCTGCGTCTTAGGTGGTCCATCCGCTTAGTCCAATTTTGGCATTTCCACGTTTTTGAGTAACAGAGACCCAATTGGTGCGAACGGCGACGAATCGAAAATTGGTGGTCATCATTAACACTGGCCGATACAGCTGCGATATTTTCTTCAGTTCGCACTCTACGTAAGCGTGTTGGTGGTTTAATGTCCAACAATGTAAATTTGGTGCGAAATTTAGTCACAATAGCCCGAATAGCCGCTTCAGTGGGTCGATTAAACTGACCATAAAATGGAAGCGCGCAATGAACTTTCTTAACAGAGCACGCATTTTGATAATAAAATTCAATAATTTGCAAGCGTTGTTCGTTTGTAAGACGATTCATGATGAAATGTCAAAGCATACTGAGCATCTTTCTCTTTGACACCATGTCTGAAATCCCACGTGATCTGTCAAATACTAATGCATGAAAATCCTAACCTCAAAAAAATCACTTTTTATAAAGAGTATAGTTTGGCCAAAATCGGTTAAACTTTTGGGACCAACATTTGTATTTGGGCTATATTTAAATCTGAACCGATCTTACCCACTTTCACCATAGATGTTTTAGTTAAATTATTAGATATTGTGCCAATTTAAAAAAAAAATCTGGTACAATATGTGGTTTCTATAGCGCAAAAGTCAAATCGGGAGCGACATTTGTATGGGGGCTATACTAAATCTGAACCGATCTAGCCCGCTTTAGCCACAGGTGTTTCTAGTTGGATTATAAGATGTTGTATCAAATTTAAAGAAAAATCGAGCACAATATGTGGCTTGTAAAGCGGCAAAAGTCAAATCGGGAGCGACATTTGTATGTATATCTAAATCTGAACTGATCTTACCCAATTTCAGCATAGGTGTTTCTAGTAAGATTATAAGATGTTGTGCCAAATTTAAATAAAATCGAGTACAATATGTGGTTTCTAGAGCGGAAAATGTCAAATCGGGAGCGACATTTGTATGGGGGCTATATCTAAATCTGAACCGATCTGACCTATATTCACCATGGGTGTTTCTAGTGGAAATATAAGATGTTTTAACAAATCTGAAGACAATCTGTTACAATATGTGGTTTCTAGAGCGGAAAAATTCAAATCGGGAGCGAAATTTTGTATGGGAGCTATATATAAATCTGAACCGATCTAACACATTTTTACCACAGGTGTTTCTAGTTGAAATATAAGATGTTTTGCCAATTATGAAGAAAATCTGTTGTAATATGTGGTATCTAGAGTGAAAAGAGTCAAATCGAGAGTGAAATTCGTATGGGGGCTATATGTAAATCTGAACCGATTTTCTTTAAATTAAATAGCGTTCGTCCTTGTCCCGAAAAACTTTATTGTGCAAAGTTTCATTTAGTTATGTCTACAATTACGACCTGTATCGTGATTACAAGAATAGATGGACAGACGGACGGACGGACGGGCGGACATTGCTAAATCGACTCAAAAAGTGATTCTAAGTCGATCGGTATAATTAACAATGGGTCTATCTCGTTTCCTTTTGGGTGTTACAAACAAATGCACAAAGACATAATACTCTCGTGGAGTGTATAATTACACTAAGACCGATGAACAGCTTTATGTTTTCGTAGTGATTTTTTCCATACTGACGTGATGAAAATTGTGGAGAGGATCCCTCAATTTATATAAGTTGAAAGCAGCAGAGCAAAAACCAATTCGGCATGAAGTATGACAGTTTCGATTGCAATCGAATGAAAAAATTCAGTCAGCTGGGTCCTGACTTCACCTGATACAAAAAACACCTCGGGAACTGTCAAACACAATAATACTATTTGATTTTTGTCTTCATTTACTACACTGAAGGCGAAATCTACCTTAACTAGATTTCAATTGGCGTTGGAATTTCGATATCGTCGTCGGTGTAAAAAATGGAAAATTGTTTTCAAATGAAAAAAAATGAACGTTTCACACTCTGAAAAATCTACCCTAATATACATGCAAACGAACGGCACAAGGCGTATTTATAAAGGTGATAGCAGGAGCCAAGGCGTATTTATACAGGTGATAGCACTAGAACAACAACAAATTCGGCAACAACAAAATACAAGTAATTTTTTGAATGGTGAGCCATACTGTCAAAGCAAAATATATGGGATTTGGCAGTTTCGGTTACTTTTGAATGAAAAAAATTTCAGTCAGCTGGGCTCCTGCTATCACCTTTATTAATACGCCTTGGCAGGAGCCCAGCTGACTGAAATTTTTTTCATTCAAAAGTAACCGAAACTGTCAAATCCCATATATTTTGCTTTGACAGTATGGCTCACCATTCAAAAAATTACTTGTATTTTGTTGTTGCCGAATTTGTTGTTGTTCTAGTGCTATCACCTGTATAAATACGCCTTGGAACGGCATGTTTCTCGATGTCGAACGAAACCCTGTAACTTCCGCCAGGAAATTTGTTTCTTTAAGGTTCGGTCTTTCGTTCCCCGGGCCTTTCGTCGCGACTGCAAACGTTCGACATTGTGAAACAGGGCTGGTATACACTCCAAAAGTGTGTGCAAATGGAAAGGGAAAATTAAAGAAAATATATATTTGAGAAATGTTGAGTACAACAGGAGAAGAATGTGAATTTGAAATTCCATTGAACTATTTCGACTTTCTTTTTAAATGCCTATTTCTCTCTCTCTCTCTCTCCCAAATAGCCTCTTCCGAAGAAGGCCTAGATCTGTTAGGTTTGACCAATGGCAATGCATCGATGACTGCTCAACAATTGCTCCAGCAACAACAACTGCAAAATACACAAAACAAAACGCCACCCTCGCGAAGCAACACAGCTCTACACGTTTGTTGGCATCGTGGCGCCACCGTCGGTTTGGGCGATCATCTCATATCGGCCGAAAATCAACTATCCGGCTATTTGCTGCGTAAATTCAAGAATAGCAGTGGCTGGCAAAAGCTCTGGGTAGTGTTTACCTCATTCTGTTTATACTTCTACAAATCGTACCAAGATGAATACGCTTTGGCTAGCCTGCCGCTATTGGGCTATACCGTGGGTCCACCCGGTGTCCAAGACGCCGTACAAAAGGAATTTGTTTTCAAATTATCCTTTAAGAATCATGTGTATTTCTTTAGGGCTGAAAGTATTCACACATATCACAGGTGAGCTGTGAATTTTAAATGGAAAGCAATTAAAGGGAAAATTGACTAAATTTTTGTTGGTATATTTTTTCAGATGGTTAGAAGTTTTACGCAGCACCACTCAAACACAAGATTTTAAAAATATCCATGCTTCGGCCCAATAACTGATGTCATCCACTGCATGTTAAAATTGTTGTTCTCAATTATTGGAGGGATGAAGGTGGTCGAAGTCACTTGTGTTTCAAACACGTTCGTGCAATTACGTATATATACAGACATATTTTGTATCTTAATGTCTTAAGAAAAGTGCCTTGAAGTATTTTTGAAAAATATTTTTGTAATAATATCAATTTATTTATATACATACATATACGCTATACACTATAAACTATTTCCGGTTTCATTTAAAAAAAAATATATCGAATAAATCAGACGATATTGTGTACTTTGTCATTACGTATTGATATTTAATCAAAAACACTAAAAGAGGAAGATGTCGGATGGACAAATTGGAACAAAGCTCAGGAGAGGAAGATTGGATTCTTGAAATTTTGAAAGCTGAAAAACACAAATGTGAACGGAAAAATCCACATTTTTTATTTTTTATATAAAATAAATTACGAATCAAATACAAAACAACGGATAAAGGATCATGCAATTCCGCAAGAGCTATTTTTTTTTTTTTCGAAAATCCCAATCGCCCACTACTGAGTGTGAATTCAAGTACCTATTTTGATCTACATAATTCAATTAATTTCCACAAGGTGAATTTCGATTGCAACCTATGACTGTTTCGGTCGTACATTTTGATAAAATGGTTTGCCAAGCATCAAATGTCTTTATAATCGCCTTACATTAAATTGTTTCATTTCAGTATTATTGCAATTTTATGTATTGAAATGCTGTACAATAGGTATAGTCTGTTCAGTTAGACGCGAGCTTAAAACTTCCATGTAATTTGCTGGCGTAACAAGAGAGTTGCTTTTTCTTTGAGATCCATTTAAGGAAAAACAAATGTTAACATCTCAGTTTTCTAACAAGTAAACTAATAAAATAGCAGCAAATAATTACTATTTTTGTAGCAGAGGAAATAGTATGAATCAAACCCCAAATTTCATATACAACAGACCGACACCAACATGTGTACGTTCTGTAGACACTTTTGAAATAAAAACCGGAATTAGCCTAAAAGTCCTAATACCTTAATTCTAATTACTATGCATTTTGATCTGTATATATTTGTTGAAATATTTATGTTTAACAATTTTAAAAAACATGTACAGATACATTATATGCATATACATATAGTAAACACATATAATAACAAAAATTCAAATCTAACTACAAGTGAATATATTTTTCTATGTATCCTTTCGTATGTCTTCTAAACTAAGTTAAACTTGTCATTTATTTTATACATACATAATAGAATTATAAATTATAAATTTTTATCCAAAAAGAAACTAAAATCTCTGTCATCGACAAGCATAAAAAGTGTATTCTTTTGTATGATTTGAACTGGGATATTGTCCTGGCTCAAGACCATTTTGCATCTATATTTTATAGAATGCAAATTTATTTGCAAATGGCATGGTGATTAGTTCTTTATATTTATGTAAAAGTTGCCTTAAATAAAATCTTAACGTTTATAAAAATAAATCTAATTCTAGCGAAACTAATGTTAATGAAACTAAAAACATCCATAACCTTTTTAAATATTTTTTTCATTCTTTTAGGAAAGTTAAGTATTATTTTTGTATGTACTGTGTAGTTAATGTATCGCTAAAGCTAACGAAAATCGAGAGAGTGAAAAAACAAATTTACATTAATATTAAATACAATTACGAATAAAGGATTTATTAAACTGGAATAATATTCACTTTTATTTTCACAATGAGTTTTAGAATGTTTAACGATCGACTAGGATTTACCATTTTATCCCGAATAGACAGAACAACGCTTTGAAATTGTCCAAATCTCTTTCATTATTCAATTCTGTTCAGTGATGAGGACATTTGTTTTCTTAAGTAAAAATGCTGCATTTTGTGTGAAAGAATTCGCCGAAAGATTCACAAGGCACATAAACTCACATAAACAAAAACTCAGTGTTTGAAATATTGGTCCTTATTTTTTATTATTATTCAAAATGACGAATTAAGACACTACTAGGGCCATATAGTTGCAATAAAAAGATCTACTTTCCGACTTTTTTAAAAATTTAGATTTAAAATCGGCTAATCGACTTTTCAAGACCAAAACCTCGACATTTTATATGAAAATGATAAAACTAAACATTCTTATGTTGATACTAGCAAATACCCGCTACTTCGTATGCGGTGTAAGGATATTTATTTCAGGGTAAATACTCACAAAATTTGAAAACACGTTTTAAGTTTCCCAACTACGTATTTACACCAAATTCTCGATTCCAGTTCCTACGTAGCTGGAGGAATTTATACAACGAATTGATTTTTGTCCCCCTTGTACAAATTAAACAAAAAATAATTTATATTGTGTCATCAATTTATACGCAGTCAAGATATTAATTTAAGTAGGCAAACAAATTGAAACAATTTTCTTAAAAAAATCGTATAAAGTAGAAAATTATTTGCCCGTTTATTCCGAGATTATCATACCCTCACTCTACGGAGTAGATATACAGTTGCGGTCAAAATAATAGCAGCGCACCACAGCTTAATATACATTTTCATATATTTATTTGTGTGATCATTTTTTTATTGCTCCTTCTGCATTAAGTGTTGCGTTATGAGGTTACAAACACAAAATAATTGTTTATTTGGTGATACGATTTTAATTACTTAAGAAATTTCACATTTTTTGGATTATTCGACATTTTGGGCCAGTCAAAATAATAGCAGTATTCAAAAAATCTCATGAAAATGGAATTTTATCTCAATTTTTTAATTCGATTTGATGTTATAAGTAAGATATTATGAAATTTACACTACTTCTGAAATGTTATTGTATTATTTTTCTTCATAAGTAGGGCGAGGAGAGCATTGTGGAGAAGAAAATCGAGTTCATACGAAAAGGTTGAAAACTGAGGGAAAATCATATAGTGAAGTTCGACTTTTATTCCAGTGTTCTATTAAAATGATCAGAAAAATCCGTTTATATCACCTACAACCATTCGCCGAATAATAATGTCTAGTACAAAAAAACCCACTTACGCCCGCCACCGAAATAAAAAACAATGTCTGGCCATATTTGAGAGTCTAAAATGTTCGTAGAATACTAAGAAAAAATAATCTGTAAGCCAGAAGTCCGAAAAAAGTCCCACTTATAAATAAAAGACATGGCATAATAAATAATATTATGCTTACGTATGCAGAATATTAAATGAGTCTTCTAGCAGTTCAATTATCCCGAAAACTCCAGCCGACTCGCAAAAAGCTTGTTTGAAGTCAATAATATCGATGTTATGGAATGGTTCGGGCAGACAACGCACCTAAGTGTAATGAGGTCTCACTAGCATTAATGAAAAACAATATCGAGCTTTGACACGATATAATAGTGGTATGGGCAAAAATATCGGGTAAAAATTTTAAAAGACTAGTCGACTCTATGAAACGGCCTTAGGTAATAAGCCATAAAGTTAGTACAACTAAGTATTAAATTCAAGGAAATATCCCTATTTAACTTTTTATTCAAAAAAGTTTTCAATTAAAGTTAATTGAAAAAAAAAACTAATCTCAAAATTACAAAAACATAATTTTTTATTTAAAGCCAGATTAAGAGAGGCACAATACCTCCTTTCAATCACCGTAAAAACTTTTAGGATTTTCGAAGTAAAACTAATATTTTTCTTTGTCGACATTTTTTCTCGTCGCTGCTATTTTTTTGACCGCAGCTGTATATGCATTTGGGATAGAAACTATAAACAAAGTAATATTTTTCTCAGACTTATTTTAAATTCGGTGATGGATGAAATTGATATACCCGTTATAGTACCCCCACACATGTAGTCCATATTTCTAGTAAAAAATTCGGAACCAGTTGTATTTTGATAAAGTTTTTATAATCACTTCGAGTGTACGAAAAATGCAATGCAACTTTGCAATGTTCCTTTTTGTACCTGCCACACAAATTACCATTTCATACGTAAAATTAAACATTTTATAACTTCTATACGGATGATCGGAATCTTTGTCAATATTTTCATATATGCTGCACACACCTTTGGTCAATATAAAACTGATAAAACATCCATACGGATAGTCGAAATCAGTTGCCATTTCAGATTTAAAAATGCTTTTATAATCACTTTAACCCTATAAAATTTGTATGCTTTTGTCACGTCCTTTGTCAAATTAAATACTTTGCATATAACTTCTATACTTCTATTCTATTGCAATATATTGGTAGATACTATTTGTATCCTTTTTTATGTGGGTGCCATTTCTACCACTTTTTGTGCCGCCCTTAAACGTACACATTTCGAAATATTATTTTATGTTGCGCTTCTACGTACTCGGAGAAATGTACACACCAAATTTCTAATATTATATTCATATTCCAGCTGAAAACTTTGGTTAGTACCATCTTTATCCCAATTTCGCCAATTTGGTTTGTTCGATTTTTATCACTTTTGATCCGCTTCCACCTTTAAAGTACACATTTTGATTCAATACATCTGTATTGAACGTCAGAGTAATATATACCTTATTTGATACATTGGTGGGTACCATTTTAATCGCTTGTTGTTCCGATTTCTACTTAAAGGTATGCATTTACAAATTAGGTAATGCTTCGCGTCTACACGATCAGAGGAATATACATACCGAATTTTGCAATTCTAGCTTCAGCCGTAGTACAAATTTTATCCCATTTAATCCCTTGAAAGTAAAAATTTCGAAAAATTCTTTCTTATCAGTGATCTGCGCTATAAAACGAATATGCACACTGAATTTCATGATTGTAGCGTCAACCGTGTTCTTGGTACCTTTTTATTCCCGTTTTCCCCTTTACTCTTTAAAAGTATGAATTTCGAAAAATTCCTTCATTTTGCGTTTGTAAGCATTTTGAGGTATATACCCGCCGAATTTAATGATGCCAGATACGTCTGTTTGATTGGTACTATTTTTATCCCTTTTTACACAATTTACGAAAGTACGAATTTTTCAAAAATATTTTCTTGCACGCATCATGCTATAAGAGTAATATGCATTCCAAATTTTTAGATTCTAGGCCCAGTCGTTTGGTCAGGGCAGTGGTGCATTTTTAACCCCTTAAAAAGAACAAATTTCGGAAAATTCCTTGTTATTGTTTTTGGTACCTTTTTCCCCTTTCTCGTCGAATTTCGAAAAATTCCTTCATTTAGCGTTTCTAAGCATTTTCAGGTATGTACACGCAGAATTTCACGACTACAGCTCCGTCTGTTTGATTGGTACCATTTTTATACCTATTTACCTGTTTTCGCCCTCAAAAAGTACGAATTTTGCAAAAATATTCGTGCTATAAAAGTGATGCCCGTTCTGAATTTCAAGATTCTAGGCCCAACCGTTTGATCTGGACTGTGGTAAAAATTTTTATCCCATTTAATCTCTTAAAAGCAAAAAAAATGGAAAAATTCTTTCTTATCAGGGATCTGCGCTGTAGAACGAATATATATACCGAATATCATAATTCATTTTGCGTTTCGAAGCATTTTGAGGGAATTTATGATTCCAGCTCCGAATTTTTTGATTCCAGCTCCATCCGTGTGATTGGTACCATTTTTATCCCTTTTTACCCGATTTCACCCCCAAAAAGTACGAATTTTAAAAAATATTTTATTGGGTGTGTTAAAGCTATAAGATTAATTTGCGTACCAAATTTCAAGATTCTAGGCCCAACCGTATGGTCACTGATGTGGTACCATTTTTATCCCTTCAGCACCATTTTACCCCATAAAAGTACGAATTACGAAAAACCCTGCTCATATCTGATCTATACGCTGTAAAGCGGGTATTAGACGGGCATACATGTCTGTAGACATGTGTGATGGCATACCAAAAAACACTGTCTAATAGCATGTATACATGTATGCCCGTCTAATACCCGCTTAAGAGAAATGTACATACCAAATTTCATGCTTCTAGCTTCAGCCGTGTTGTTTGTGGCATTTTTGTCCCTTTTTGTCTCATTTAACGCCCCAAATGTACGAATTTTTCAAAAACCACTTTTTGTGATGCCTCCATGCCGCAAGAGGAATACCCATACCAAATTTCAAGATTCTAGGCCCAGCCGTTTGGTCATTGCTGTGGTACCATTTTTGCCCCATTTTACGAATTTCGAAAAATCCCGTCTTATCACACCTCTACACTGCAAGAGAAATGTACACACCAAATTTCATGATTCTAGCTCTAGCCGTTTGGTCTGGGGATTGATCAATCAATCACTCAGTCATTCAATCACGCAACTCTTTTATATATGTAGATACTATTTTTTGTTCTATTCAAGTTTTTGTATTACAGTGATAGAGATAGAGTGAAATCAATTCACAATATACTTCATACATAAATAAAAAATAAATTTAAATATAATCAGCTTTATCAGTCCGGGAGCATCCTTCCGTCACCTCGTTGTTCTATGTCAGCCCACATATGTATAAAAAGGAAACAAAACAAACTACGTATGTATGTATGTTGAACCTACCGATACAACGTATCCCTACGGAAATGCGGTGTCAATTATCCTGAATGTGCCGATCCAATAAGTGGTAAACGTGGGACCTATCACAGAACTGGTTCCATGCGGACAGAACGTTGCTGCAACCATCATACCTAAAATGGATCGTCAACGTGTTACAAATTTAGAGTAGGACAATATTCGACGAACAGTTACTAAAAAAAGAACTAACAAGAAATTAATAGTGTTGTTTTTCTTTAAGCCGGGATAACAAGCTGCTATAACAAAAACTTTAATAAAAATTTAATTTTTCGTTCAAAATAAAAAATTATTTTTTCACATTGTCGCCAACTACAATATAAATATATGTATCAAAAGAAATTAAAAAAAAAAATATTTTCTGTCGACTTTATTGGACTTAGCCTCGATAACCAGGCTAAGTCAAACATTTTTAACACAAAATTATTTTTTCAAAATTTGTTTTCACACACACATTAATATTGCTTTTGGCGACAATTTTAAAAAAGAATTTTTTATTTTGAGTGAAATTTTAACATTTTATTTAGATTTTTGTTATCGCAGCTTAGTTATCCAGTCTTAAAGAAAAACAACCATAATAATGATAATGATTGTTAAAATACTTTTCACACTGTATTTAGAGTGGTCAAAAAAAAAAAACGGTTGGGCCGGGTTTTTCTTGAAACAGTATAAAATGGGGTAATTATTCATTACAGGGTAATCCCACAAAATGTTGGCCCATTGGTCGTAGAACAATTTTGATGTCATAATCAGTGTCAGCACACTCAAACCTTTCGAAAATTATTCCAAACATTCCTGACTGAATTAGCTTGAGAAACAGTTCGGTCCATTGCTAAAAAATCATTTGGCGATTTTTAATGATATATCTTTTAAATTTAAGTATATATAGAGAAACCCCATCAGTATGGCTGTTTTCTTTAAGACTGGATAACTAAGCTGCGATAACAAAAGTCTGAATAAAATTTCACTCAAAATAAAAAAAAATCTTTTTTAAAATTGTCGCCAAAAGCAATACCAATGTGTGTGTGTGAAAACAAATTTTGAAAAAAAAATAACAAAAATCTGAATAAAATTTCACTCAAAATGAAAAAATCTTTTTAAAAATTGTCGCCAAAAGCAATACCAATGTGTGTGTGAAAACAAATTTTGAAAAAATAATTTTGTGTTAAAATTTTTGGACTTAACCTAGATAATTATCCAGTGTAAGTCAAAATTGTGGTTATCGAGGTTAAGTTTTGAGCAAAAAATTAAATTTTTATTAACGTTTTTGTTCTTGCAGCTTGTTATCCCGACTTAAAGAAAAACAGCCCTATTACTTTTCGTCCTTCAACTATTCTTCCCAAAATATCAGTTTAGAACAGGTGTTAACACCGTAAAAAATACAAATCATGCCTTGCTGAAATAGATAATCATTTTGAAAAACAGCTGTAATTTCTGAACCAATTACCCCATTCTGCGGTTCTAATATCTTGTAGAAAATAAAGTACCAACTTTGGACCAGCGTAAAAGTAGAACAACGTTCAACTTTCACCTACGGTAAACGTCATATTACCTAAAAGGATGAGTGCGTATTACCTAAATGCTGCGGCCACACCCAGGAATGAATACTGTATTGTTCAATGGTGATCTGCACAATATTTCTTCGTTGGGTCAAACCGCCAGTGAACTAATCGCTCTTGTAAACACATCAAAAAGTAATCAAGTCCTCAATTTCCTTCTAAATACGCTTAGTTCGTAAAGTTTTTTTGTTTTATTCTGTGAGGCTTGTGATAACATTAAAAGTAGGATATTATAAATAAATTCGCACCGAAAAAATGCATTTTTGCACCATGAAAACCCGGTGGAGACCGATATAAAAAAACGGGTTTTCCGGTTTTCCAAAAAACCGACGGTTGGTCCAGATGAATAACCCGGTTTTCGGTCTCGGGTTTGATCACTCTAACTATATTACCACTAACATTTTACAATTACATAGCTTTTCATTATCTTACTTTTTGCGTTATAAAATGGTTCTAATATTTTAATTAGTATTTTACAATGAATTGTGATTAGATAGTAAGATTGTAGCCAGTAATTCAATAAAAAAGGCAAATAAAAAAGTGTAGAAATAGCTCGGTGTTTACTTCAATAATCATTTGTAAATCCTTCGCTGTGTATGAATGAATGATGAATACGACAACAATCAGTAATATACCTAAAACATTTATTATACCAAAGAGATCAGACTGGGACAATGGCGAGCCCTTCAAAGGGCTTTCGGTCTACACTGATGGCTCAAAGATGGAACAAGGCACAGGTGCGGGATTCTATATTGAATCACTACAACAGATACGCAAGTCTCTCCGACTTGACGGCAACTGTAGTGTTTTCCAAGCAGAATTAGTGGCAATTGAGAGGGCAGCTAGATTTCTATCGAGTGAGAACATTCCGGTGAACACGGATATAAACTTCTACATAGATAGTCAGACAGCAATGAAATCAATCATGTCACACACTGTCAAATCCAGGCTTGTGCTCAACGACCATGTCGTCCGTCTCTGCTGGGTTCCCGGACATAGCAATGTCAAAGGAAACGAAATAGCAGATGAATTGGCTAGACATGGTTCGTCCTTGGAAATCGATAGAGCTGACAACCACCGATTGGCACGTTTTATAGACTGATTGATTCAAGGAAATGGTCACAGATGAACGAAGCATGGAATAGGTTGTCAACCTGTAGGATCGCCAGGGGGCAAAACCAGAGCTAAACAAGGGAGAAATTCGAACTTTGATAGGTATCTACACAAGGCATTACTGCACTAGGAGTAGGATCTCAAGATGGCAGTTGGACATTGAAGATCACTGTCGATTATGTGAGGATGAGGATGAGATAGAATCTATTGAACACATAATCTGCAGATTTCCAGCGCTTTGTGTACGCAGAAATAAATACCTAGGATGTTATTTCATCAGTAACATAGAGTATATTGCAACCCGCACCATTTATGACATTTTGGGATTCTCAAAAGGGCTAAATCGGATCAGGGGTGGCTGATTAGGAACAAGGATGTAACCGCATAGACAGTTGACGGCTAACAAAGAAAGAGAGCCATAAAGGCATACCACCAACGGTATACCGGATGACTCTCGACAAATTTTCTTACCTAGTCGTCAACCATTGAAAACACCCACACACAGAAATACTAAAACATACCCCCATATCCCCTTACTTCCTTCACTTCTCATCTATCATCTAACACCACTCACTCCTTCCTAAATCCCATCCCTCTCCTATAACCTTATACTTTCAGGAAACAAAAGGATTTGCACAATGGACCCAACTGGGTCTCCGAGTGTTCAGAATGCAGGAGCATTCTGGTCCTTAAAACCAAACCAAAACATTTATTAATGTTGAATTTTCCATTAAGTTTTGTTAAGCCGGAAAGAAAAGAAGACTTTCATCGAAACAGAAATGAAATGACTTCTTTCCGTCTCCAATTCTTCACGAGAACCATCAGTTTATTAAAAACCGTCGACATTTACTTCCCATCTCTTTGCCTTAGGTGTTGGTGGAGCACGACGTTTCATCCTTGCATTTGTGTTTTTTATAGTGAATTTGTTACTTTAACATGAAAGCTGCAGTAACAGTGGGTTAGTTAGAAGTAAGAAAAAAATAGATTTTAATCAAAATTGGAGTTTCACTCAGCTTAACAATTATGTGGATTTGCTCTTCTGCCTCCAACTGCAATTCACCACGCTCACGTTTCCTCATCTCCTTGTCTTTTAAAGCCATCAATTCATCAATTACAAAACCATCACCACGGATCACAATTGCGAAATGGTCATTTCCAAACATTCTATTAATAAATTGAAATAAATAAATTATTTTCCAAATGTTAACTTTGTGTTTGTTTTGCTAATTCGGAAGAGTTGACTGGAATGCTATGCTGCCCTGATGGATTGCGTATCGAGGTTTAAAGAAAAACACCTTTATTTTGGAATTAGAATGTTACCATTTACATATGGAAAAATCGTACGTTTGAGGCCTTTAAGGCCAAAACACAATCAAAGTATGCATATCGGTCATGCATGCATTAAACGTGCTTTTGCTGTTTGTAAGACACATAAAAAGTACGCATGTATGATATGAAAACAACAAAATCAGCTGTTTTTACATATCTGTTTCACGAAGCACACAAAAGTTAAAAGTTCACCAACTTTTTGTATTTATGATGCACACTTTTAGGATGCACGCTTTTATTGTATGCAGCTTGATATATTTACATACATTTCAAAATTGCTCGAGACATGCATGCTTAAAAATATACGTATATTCTGCTCATTGTGTTTTGGCCTTTACATACACGTGTTAGTTAGGGATGACTGGGTGTGTGGCCGTAAATAGGCACGTGCAGAATCGCAAAGATGGTCTGACTAAAGTATGATATGAAGAGGTCGAGTTGTCTTATTTCAGTTGAAAGATTTCAATTGTATTCGTTGATTTCAGTATTGACAGGGGACTGCGTAATAGGTACGACTTTTGTACAAGTTGTGGGATCGACATAGATATTCTCCTTCTATGTCCAACCAGAGCAAAGCAAAAACGACGCACGCTTTTCAGAAAATCGGTTCAGAATTAGATATAGCCCCATATAGATGTCGCTCCCGATTTGACTTTTTTCCATTCTAAAAACCAATTATTTCGTCCGATTTTCTTCAACTACAACTTTTCAAGTTTATAATGAGAAAATATAATTTTTAATCAGAACATATAAAATGTAAATCCTATTATAAGGAACATGTTAATTCATAATCGCCAATGTAAACTCATATTGAGAAATATAAATTCAAAATGAGTATTTTTGTTTTTATTGACGTTGTGCGTTTGTAAATTCTAAAAATTATTTGCAAATTTTTAGTCAACACAAAACAGCTGACTTCGAATACTCGAATTTCTCTCTCCCTTGTTAATGTCTTCTCCGACCGTTTAGAATTGGACGATTTTAATTCCGGGAAAAATTAATTATCCCGCGGAATATTAAGAATTGTGCTGAAGGTGATTTAGATATTTTCCCGTGTTTAATTATGATGTGAAACTGTTTCGCATGCAATCACCACTATCGCGAATTGCAATAGTGATTTTTTGCACTTTTTCAAGTTTTTTTCTACCGTCTTGCCTTGAATTGCGGCATTCTATCGAATCAAAACGTCGATTTTCAATGTCTCGAAATGGCGCATTTTGATCGAAATTTCATTTTGATTCGTACGTGAAAAGATTAAATTCGTGTGTACCTTTTGAATTTAATAAAGCCATTAAAAAATGATCGGATTTGAAATCTCATCGCCTTTGTTGCCACATATAATTTAATAATGCTTTGCTTCAGATTTAATTTTATTATTACTTCTTTTAATTACATTTATAATAGTAATAATTATAAATTTATTTTAACATAATTCTAATATTAGGATTGAGAATAATTTAAAAAAGAAAAAAATAGTATCAGATAATATTTCATTGCTAGAGGAAAAGCGAAAAATAATTGTACAAATAAAGAGGAAATAAAAACAAACTAAATGCTGGATAAAATTCAAAAAAATGAGAAAAACTTTAAAGACCTCTAAATAAACATAATAAAAGACGACGTTACAACTAAAGCTAAGAAATAATGAACAAAGTGAATTATTTTTTAAATATATATATTTTGAATTTGTTTTTTCATTTTCTTCAATATATTTAAACATTAATATTTTATGTTTTAATGTATTTTTATGTAAGTTTATAAGAGTGTATGTGTGTTGTAGATTGTTTGTTTATTGATTTGTTGTTGTTATTTTTCATTTTGCATGGGAGAAAGAAATATGATTTCTGGATGTATTATTTTATTGTTATGTGTAATTTGATTCATTCCCTTCAACTTCTATTAAAACAATACGAGGAGTCTGTTTACATCTCTTCCCACAATAGTTATTATTGATATTTAAGAATTACGAGGAGATAGAGGGAAATCAGGGTAGCTCTATAGAATAGTAGTGGTGTTAAAAGCAATCTTTTTCTTTAAAATTTAAACCGATTCCCTCGTTTGTTTTACTTTTTATGTTGTTTGTGTGGAGATATTAATTAAATACATAATTTGAATTTTCAACATTTCTGTATGTAAACGCGACTACTCTATTAAATTTTTCGTATTCCTCTTTTGGTAACACTTCTGTTGTGAAGGGGCGCGACAGAGGAGGAGGGATTTATTGGTGTAGTAGCATTTTTTATAAAACGGAAATGATTGTGAGTATGAACTCCAGGTGAAAATGTTGTTGTTGTTTAAGATTAATTTTCATTAAATTAAAGGCTTTAACGGCGGCGGATGGCTAGTCAATGAAACTTTGCTCTACACAAGCTTTCACTCGTTTCTCATATTCACGACGATTTTCCTTGTAAAGTTGGGCAGCTGTAGAATTAGCTGGCGAATTTGGATTTGGATCACTCAATAAAGACTGTAAACAAAAACAAGAAAACAAATATTAATATGCTAGTGTGATGCGATTTCTACAAGACTTCTAACCTGTATTGAAGTTAATATTGCTGATACATCATATGTGGGACTCCATCTATTTTGTAAAATATCCAAACAGATTCCTCCATCTGCATAAACATTGGGATGAAATACTTTTGATACGAATCTCACCGTTGGCGGTTTATTGGGATATTCTTCCGTAAATTCTATTGTTAATTTGAATGTACCATCTTCGAAAGGTGTGTCATGTGGACCGAAAATCACAGCATTCCAAATCATAATATTATTATCTGTAGGCGCTCCAGAAACACCGGTTGGTGGATCTTCTTGAAGTCTAAAAATACAATAGAAATACATAGTATGTTATTACAAAATGTAAACATATGAAAAAAAGTTATGAAATAATAAAATGAATCAGTGCCCATCAAAAGATTTCGATTCCGCCACACGACTTGTCTGTGAGTGCACCTACACGACGATCAGCAAAGTGAATTTCAATATTTTTGCATATCATTGTGAATCACTGCATCAACAATTTTCGTTCTACAAAGAAACGTAGTACATACATACATACTACGAAAATAATGCGTCACTTCCATTTTTGAATTATTTTTTAAGTTTGGAAAATTCGAATTTACACATTGAAACAAGGAATTCATTTTATTTAACAAAATAAAAATGATAAATTCCATCTAACATCAAGCAAAACGATAAAACGAAAGACCGCCTTTTGTATTCGAAAAATATCTAATAAACCCATTTATACGAATACAAGTGATTGCATCAGG
Source organism: Polietes domitor (assembly GCA_947397865.1). Lineage (NCBI taxonomy): Eukaryota > Metazoa > Arthropoda > Insecta > Diptera > Muscidae > Polietes > Polietes domitor. The sequence goes on from OX377618.1 coordinate 29,280,183, forward strand.
TGCTTACGTGTTGTTGTTAAATGATGATTGAACCAATGGGTATGTGTGTCGGTTGTTTGAGTTTTGTTTGGTACATTGGCAAAAAGCCAGACAATTTTGCATTTTTTGTATATCTATTTTTTTGTTTTCTTAATTCATTAAAACGTTGAACTTGCGAAGAGAGTATGTCTCAAATATGTATATATGTACATACATACATGTATTAAAGAAGAAGAAGAAATATAAACACAATGTCCGAACACATCCCGTAAAGTAAAGTAAAACGTTTAATTGACCATTATTAGGCTGGATAGATTTCAATCCATTTAAGTAAATGTTACGGTCTTATCGATTATTGTCCTCTTACAACGATTTCCCTACTTTTTTTCTTTTGTGTTTTTAATATGAAAACACCAACCTAAAAACAAGTAAGGAAAGGCTAAAGTCGGGTCGGAACGACTATATGACGACTATATATACTATATATATATTATATCTTGACCGATTTGGCCCATTCTCATCAGAGATGTTTTTAGTTGAAATATAACGTTCTGCCAAATTTGAAGAAAATCTGTTAAAATATATAGTTTCTAGAGCGTAAAGTCAAATCGGAAGCAACATTTACATAAGGGCTATATCTAGACCTGAACCTCTTTTGCAAACAAATGGACAAAAACATAATATCCTAGCGGAGGGTATAAATATAGGCGTATTCCCACCTCGATTCTAAACAAATCATGTAAATTTCAGAGTGGAGTTTATAGGTTATATTAAAAAAATATTTAATAAATATAGTCAACCGCAGACGAATATTCCCAGTTGGCAATGTCTTCGAAGAGGGGTACAGGACATATCGGTTGCACCCATACAAATCGTCCACGGCATTTGTGTTCAAAATCATACAATACTAGATAGACGACACTTCCCTTATCTGGCTGAACCTACAATCTCCCGAAATACCATTCCTTAGATAAGTGACATAACAATCCAAGTTTTTCTTTACGCTTCCCTCAATTAATTTTCGTAGTAAAATTGCGTTTTAAAATTGCAATACATATATTAAATGATTCTTAAAAAGAAGTATGTAGTATTTGTACTGTATTTGAAATTATCTTTGCAAAATTGACATGACAATTACTATGGCGACGGCAATAAACGTTTTTCGCGTTCTAAACAACAAATTTACGTTTTTCGCGTTCTAAACAACAAAGTTACCAGAACAAACAATATTTTACAAAGAAATTGCAGTGAGTCTCATTAATATTCGACATTCGCATTGGTGAAAGATCAAACGGCCATTACTCTATGACCAGTATTTAAACATAAAACTTTATTTTATAATTTTAATTCACCATTAGATAAGTTTCAAAATCTGCAAAAAAAATAATAATTAACTGTCCCAATTAGTACCAATTCTTCGTTTGATTTTCTCCTTACCATTGGGACTACAAAATCTGAAACCGAAGATTAAGTTTGATAATGGCCACGTCTAGGCTTAGGAGAACTAATTGACTCGAAAAATTGGTATTTTTTGACGGAATTATAAATAAACAAGATTATTTGAGGATATTAAGAGAAAAATTGAAGTCAAACTGGGAAAAACTAGGTGTTCACAGGACAGCTTCAAATTTTATCGGGGCAATGGTCTGAAAAACATCCATCCTCATCCCCAATCCCCAGACATTTGTGGGATGAATTGGACCGCCGTATTCGCCGCCACTCAATAACCTCCACATTCGAACAGAAAATCCGATATCATGAAGAATAGTGCTCAGAGACACAACAACAATATTAACGATCGTGTGACAATGAAAACCCCCTCATTTTGAAAGTCAAAAAGAAACGATTATAGTTCGCAATGATGAACAGAAATAGGAATATAGATTTTTGGAAAACTGTAGTATTTAGCGACGAAAGTAAATACAACAATGAAGCACTCAACACAAAAAACATCAAACCTACTATAAAATATGGGAGTGGCTCAGGGATGGTATGGGCATGTTGGCCCTGGGAGTATGAAGACATACATTTATAAATGGTAAATATCTAATTTTTTTCAACACTATAACAACCTCAAACACACTGCTTGAGATTATTAATTAATTTATTTATTTAATTTTCTAATCAATACATATGTTGAAAAAAAAAACAATATCAGTAAATTATATCATTCAAAAATTAAACCTAGAAACTAAATATACATATATATAGATTTGAGTTGGCAATTTATTTCTTAGGTTCATACATATATATAAATCAATGTGTGTCTGTATGTTTCGTATAGGATGCCAAACCGCTGGACCGATTTCCTTGAACATTTTGGAATGGTTCCTGGATATATTAGGTCAAGATAGGAAAAAGGGGCGTGGTACCACCCACACAAAATTTATTTTAAATCTATCAATTTTTATCTTAAAAATTATATGAAGGGGAATAGGGAAGAATGAACCCGTACAACGCCGTCTTTTTATAAAAATAAATAATAATAGCTTAGAAGTTATTAAAAATTGTCAGTGAAATTCAAAGTAAAAAGTCGCTGCGAAGCCACTTGAAAAGACTTTTGACATGGTCGAAATCATGATCGTGGTAGTCTGCAGCCAAGTAATAAATGTCACCATGCCATTTGTAAATAAATTTGCATTCTTTTAAATACAGATGCAAAATGGTCTTGAGCCAGGACAATGTCCCAGTCAAATCAAATATTGATTACAGACCAAAAAATACAAACGAAAAACTAAAATAAATAAAAACTTATTTGATCTGTATTTGGCTGCCGTTTTACCACATATTACACCTACGGACGACTAGGCTAGTGGTATTACTTTGAAGGGGCATGTCACAGATCCCGTTCGGAATTGATTTGATTCTGTAATAAAATTGCCAATGTTTTTGTTTTAGCTTCTACAGATTCCGTTCGATTTTGTAAACACGTTAATAGAAAATTTACTGTTCAATAAGTATAAAATAGATTTATTTTAAATTAATAGTTAATAAGAATAATTTTATATGGAGGTTGATTGACACACAAATACACTTTGGAAATTAAAAGTTGTTGGAAAAAATACTTTGTCGCAGCAAATACCAACAACTTAACAAGAGACATTATGCAGCAATTTAACCAATAAATGGAAGGAAGCTATGGCAAAGGAAATATCATCCCTACGAGAGAAGAAAACATGGTCAATGCAAGAACTTCCAGCTGGTCATAAGCCAATTAAATGCAAATGGGTTTATGCATTAAAGAAGAACAAGTCAGGTGAAGTGGAACGCTACAAGGCAAGGCTAGTAGCGAAAGGTTGTAGTCAGAGATATGGTATTGATTACAAAGAAACTTTCTCACCCGTTGTCAGGTATGAGACAATTCGATTGCTGCTAGCTTTGGCGGTTGAGCATAAAATGCATTTACACCAATTGGGTGTGGTAACTGCTTATTTGAATGGGGAACTTCACGACGAAATATATATGTACCAGCCAGAAGGTTTCGAAGATAAGCAAAATCCAAAGAAGGTCCTTCGTTTACACAAATCTCTGTACGGATTGAAGCAAGCTGGTCGAGAATGGAATTTCAAATTAAACGATAATTTGTGTAACATTGATTTCACCCGTTGCGAAAATGAACCGTGTTTATACAAGATGATGCGAAATGGAAATTTGATCCTTATTGCTGTCTATGTCGACGACCTTATAATAGCTTGCAAGGATAAGAATACTATTTTTAAAGTCAAAAATGAAATAGCCAAAGAGTTTGAAGTTACCGATAAAGGATTATTGGAACATTTTCTGGGAATGGAAGTTAATCTTGATGGAGAGACGGGTAATATTGAGTTGAGTCAATCAATGTATATTAAAGATATGCTCGCAGAATATGGAATGGAGAACTGTAAGGCAGCGTCAGTGCCGTTAACTCCAGGTTTCCAGATTAGGTGTAATGATAACTGCCAGAAAGTGGATCCTACTACATATCAATCCCTAATAGGATCGTTACTTTATTTGGCTTTAACTACACGTCCGGATATACTTCATTCCGTTTCTAAGTTGTCCCAAAAGAACTCAGATCCTCATGTGGAGCATATGACTGCAGCGAAACAGATACTTCGATACCTGAAAGGAACGCAAAATCTCAAAATGCAATTTAATTCTGGTAGTAATCAACTTATTGGTTACGCAGATGCAGATTGGGGCGGTTGCTCAACAGACCGTATGTCATACTCAGGATCAGTATTTTATCTGGGCGAATGTTTAATTTCCTGGGAGTCTAAGAAGCAAAATGTCACAGCTTTAAGCAGCACGGAAGCGGAATACGTATCAATTTCAAATGCAGCAAAAGAAGTTGTGTACTTAAGAAGATTGTAAAATATCATCACATAAGAGATCTTGCGGAATACGTATCAATTTCAAATGCAGCAAAAGAAGTTGTGTACTTAAGAAGATTGTAAAATATCATCACATAAGAGATCTTGTGAAATCGGAAGTATTACGATTGGAATAGGAAGATATGGTTGCTGATATTTTTACAAAGAATTTGGCAAAGTCCAAACACGAAAAATTTGTAAATTTAATTAATTTAAAATGATTTGAATTTGTAAAGAATATCCATGTTGAGGAGGAGTGTTGGAAAAAATACTTTGTTCAAATATACTTCAACATGAATATTCAACCTTTGTATTGGAAAATTATTTCTAACTTGAAAATAATTTTTCAGTCAATATTATTCGTTTCAAACATTCACATAGTCTTTCTATATTGTTAGAAAATAAAATTTTATATAAAAGGACTTTTGCTGCGTTAATTATTCTGAAGATCCAGGATTCATCCATCAAAAGTTTCATTCCGTAATAAAAATTTACATTTTCTGTGGAAGCAAATTTCGGATTAGATTCAATTCCGAACTGAATTTGACTCTGTGACAAGGCCAGAAATATAGAATTATTTTAATGAGATTTGTACACATATCCCCATCGCTTTTATTCCATTTTCTTTTCTGAGAGAATGAATGTACAGCAATATACAAAAAGAAAAAGTACATTGACAATGAAAACATGTGAACAAAATTATTCCATTTATTTTTAGCCCATATCAATTGTTTCATCTAATATTTACGTTTTATTGAAAAGACGAGAGCACAGGGAAAACGTTGAGTGAGTACATGAAAGCAAAAATAGTAAAAATGAGAAGATATGTTACTGCGAAAATACAAGAAAAGAACTTTAAAATACGGCGTATAGAGAAAGAAATGAAAAAAGAAAATTTAATGTAATTGTCATTCTTTATGAAAGTCCCGCGTTTTTCTAATGATGCGGCGTGAAAATATAAACTATGCGAATATATAAATGTGAGCGCACAGCACACCAACGAGAGTTAGTCTCATGCAAACATCGGCTATTGAAATATATTTATTTATTTATTATATTATTATTATTTATTATATATCAAAGCCAATGCGGTCAATTAAACAATATAACAGTTTAAAATACTTTAGAAGTATACTCCAAAAAATTACAACATTGTATATTATTTAAGATTTTAAAATTCTTCTTACAAATAAAAAACTAGTAAGGTTGTGCAGTGTCCCTCACACAGAGATCTACACCTCGACTCAGTCGTATTATGTTCTAAATATATTTATTTGGTACCCTGTGTGATTTTATTCAATTTAAGTTTACTTGACTTTAGTACGTGCTTAATAAATCAAATAAAGTTACTAAAAATTACTAATTTAAACTACAAGCATATTTAAAGTGAGTACAATTTTAGACTCAATATGCTCCAGTATAACAAAAATCCGATTTTGCATCAATTGCAACAGTTTGGTCGAATTCTGTAAAATAAAAAATCTTCTTTGATTTGGGGATTTTTCACGGCTAAGGAAAAATGCATATAGGCATCACCCAAAAATGGTCTGCCAAAAAAAAAATGAAATCAGACCACACTAATAGCTTTTAACTTTATTTTTTTCTTATTTCGACAACTTTTTTATTATGAAATTTGAAGTTAACTTGTTCTCTTTCATTTTTATTAAAAGTTGAAAACAAAATTTACTACTTTTTTTATTACGCGTGGAAATATTTGTAGAGTTCGTATTTCTGCTGTACCTAATTAAAAAATCTAAGAGATATTTCTCATATTTCATAAATCTACGAACAAAATATATCCTCTGGCCTTCATTTACATGTATATATGGAAAAAGAAAGTTCTCAAAAAAACCGTATTTCAGTTTTCTACGATATTTCATAATTCTACGATAAAAATGCTACAATTAGAGAAGTATTGATGGAATAACCCATTGAAATTATCGCCGGAAAGGAGAGTAATTCGCCTAAAAAGCTGACTAACAGATAATCACACTCTAAAATTCAGACCGGCGCGCGTAACTCCTTTTATACAAACATACTGGTTTTTAATTCCACGATTTGGGACATACATATATTTAATATAACTCTTGTTTCCAATTCATCTTTTATATTTCTAAATTGCAAACTTTTCCCGATACCTTTAATAATTTATGTTTTAACAAATAAGAATACAGCTTATTTTCCAATCGATTCAAAAAAAGCGTTTCCAGTCATGACGGCTAACAATTACTATTGCAATAAACAGAATTTTTCAATACCACGTAATTGTTTGTAGTATCTAATCTTAAATTATTTTCTGCCTCTCGATGATGTAGTTTACATTAGTTGCTATTTCCTTTTACCGACGATTTGATGACCTTTTTCTGATAAACAATTTTGTGCAATATATGTCTCGTCTTCAATAGTTCATTTATGTACCACACCATCATAGCCATTGTTGTTGGCATCGTAATCGTCGTGTCAAAGTAGTTTACGAAAATTGTCTTATATAAATTGCGTGTTTGTCTTTTATTAAAAAAAGAACAGAAGCAATATAAAAGAGAAAGAATATATGTGTTGCAAAAATGGTGCTGTTACAATTTTCGTCAACTTTCATTTCTTGTTGTTGGTTCTGGGCAATTTCGTAACCATAATATAGTGACAGTGGTCGACAGCAATAGGTATGCGTATAAAAATTAAATAAAATATTAAATACTCTCAATCAAATTATTTCTTGCATAATATAAACATGAAAGGTAAGAAAACAAATTGAATATTTTTGGTAATAGATGTTTTATACATACATTTTTAATTCGTTAAATGTAATAAAATTTGACTTAAGAAGCATAATAATTTATTTAAATCAATTCAATTCAAAATTGTACGCAAAATTGTAAACATTTTTCATAAAAAAAAATAATTTTATGTTATCGCCATAAACCATTTGAAAGGTGTACAATAATCTTCTTTTTATTCGTTTTTTTATATTATGTTTTACAATTTACAATACTTATGTCGACCACTGTATCTGTTTATTTAACTGCTTTATATGAATGATAGAATGAGGAGTAAAATAATTTATACTTAAATGGTTAATTTTCCGCCTCAAAATTGTGTGCGTGTTCTTTATGGAGGACAAAAAAGGTTTTTTGGAGATTACTTGTTTACGAGACAAGACAAATGTAAACTATTTTAGCGTATAAAATGGTCAAATTTAAAAGACAAACAAATATAAATAATAAGGTGTGTTGTCTACAAATGAATGAGTTTAGGAAACAGCAATGTCATCAAGTTAGTTTATTCTCCTATCCTTTAAATGTTGATAGAAATGTTGTCGATATTATTACGGTACCAATTCCGTCATCATTATATTGTAGGAATTCATATAAATATGTACATACATACAAACTTACATATTGACATAATCAAAAATGTGAATTTATTAAGCAGACTTAAAGCGTTCGTAGTTAAATCGACTGATGGATGATCAATTGGAGAAATAGAAAAACACAAATAAAAATTTGGATGTCTTGTAAAGAATTGTTATCGTATATATAAAAAAGGATTAAATGACATAAGAAATCAGAAGCTACACTTCAGAATATATTCAAATTATTTTTTACTGGTGCTTTATTGCCATAAGACTACTTGAGACTTAGGAGTTAAGGGGTTACAGCACTCTGACTTTTCTCTACTTTTTTTTGTTTTCTCTAATAATCCTATATACACTTTAAAGTATATTTTAAGCGAATCCGAAAAGTTATGCAATATTTTTGATCTAAATTTTGATGAAAATTCGTTTCTGTTTCAAACGGTCATTTTTCAAAGAAAAAAATGTAAATGTAAATAAATGTGCCGAAATAAAGGGTGATTTTTTAAGAGCTTGATAACTTTTTTTTAAAAAAAAACGCATAAAATTTGCAAAATCTCATCGGTTCTTTATTTGAAACGTTAGATTGGTCCATGACATTTACTTTTTGAAGATAATTTCATTTAAATGTTGACCGCGGCTGCGTCTTAGGTGGTCCATCCGCTTAGTCCAATTTTGGCATTTCTACGTTTTTGAGTAACAGAGACCCAATTGGTGCGAACGGCGACGAATCGAAAATTGGTGGTCATCATTAACACTGGCCGATACAGCTGCGATATTTTCTTCAGTTCGCACTCTACGTAAGCGTGTTGGTGGTTTAATGTCCAACAATGTAAATTTGGTGCGAAATTTAGTCACAATAGCCCGAATAGCCGCTTCAGTGGGTCGATTAAACTGACCATAAAATGGAAGCGCGCAATGAACTTTCTTAACAGAGCACGCATTTTGATAATAAAATTCAATAATTTGCAAGCGTTGTTCGTTTGTAAGACTATTCATGATGAAATGTCAAAGCATACTGAGCATCTTTCTCTTTGACACCATGTCTGAAATCCCACGTGATCTGTCAAATACTAATGCATGAAAATCCTAACCTCAAAAAAATCACTCTTTACCTTATCCTTTAGCTTTTGAATTGTTGCTGGCTTCCTTTTTATCACTGTTTTTGTGCTGTCAGAGTGGCGTAACCCCTTAAATAACATTGGTGTAAGGTAAGTAGTCTGACTGACAAGTAGGATTGGATTGCAAAATAATAATAATGCAAATGTATAAAAACAAAATTCCGTTGCAGGACGTAACCATGACAATTGGTACAAATGTTTCATGTTGGATAGTGAAGTGGGTGCTGAGGTCGTTCGAACATCGCTTACTGGATATATTACTTTTCATTAGATTTCACGTAGGTTGGAGTATTCCATGATCCGAAAACTAATTTTGATATCAACGTCTAGCAATTGTAAACTTGACGCTTTCAAACATCATAAGATGAAGTGATCTTATGATATGTCTGATGTGTGCAAACAATTGCCTGCCAACATTATTTAAATACATTCAAATTTATTTTTTTAAGCAATTACTCTGCGTAGACATATCCCACAGATCGGTTTAGATCATTATTTTACCAGCATTTTATTTGTTGGCCAATTTGTTATTATTCAATATATATCACATTAAGGCACGCTCCCCTCATGATCTTCAATAGCTTAACCCGAATCACCCTGGCACATTTTGCCCATTTTTATACACTCCACGAGAGTATTATGGCTTTGTGCATTTGTTTGTAACACCCAAAAGGAAGCGAGATAGACCCATTGTTAAGTATACCGATCGAGTCAATTAGCAATGTCCGTCTGTCTGTCTGGCTGTCCATCTATTGTTGTAATCAAACTACAGGTCGCAAGTAAGTTTTGTGGATCAAGGACGAACGCTATTTAATTTGAGGCAAATCGGTTCAGATTTATATATAGCCCCCATACAAATGTCGCTCCCGATTTGACATTTTCCGCTCTAGAAACCACATATTATACTCGATTTTCTTTAAATTTGGCACAACATCTTATAATCCAACTAGAAACACATATGCAGAAATTAGCTAAGATCGGTTCAGATTTAGATATAGCCCCCATACAAATGTCGCTCCCGATTTGACATTTTCCGCTCTAGAAACCACATATTATACTCGATTTTCTTTAAATTTGGCACAACATCTTATAATCCAACTAGAAACACATATGCAGAAATTAGGTAAGATCGGTTCAGATTTAGATATAGCCCCCATACAAATGTCGCTCCCGATTTGACATTTTCCGCTCTAGAAACAACATATTGTACCCGATTTTCTTTAAATTTGGCACAACATCTTATAATCCAAGTAAAAAACCTATGGTGAAAGTGGCTAAGATCGGTTCAGATTTAAATATAGCCCAAATACAAATGTTGCTCCCAAAAGATTAATCGATTTTGGCCAAAGTATACATATTATATTTCACCTATTTCGTTCCAGGTTTCAATATACCCCCATATAAATGTGCTTTCCGATTTAACATTTTTTGTCAAACACACACATTTACAGGATGCAAAAATCCTGCCCGTTTTCATTTTTTCACCGAATTAAATTGTCTTCGGATAGAAAGTGGAGTGTATCATAGAGTCGGCCCCGCCCGACTTTAGCCTTTCCTTACTTGTTTTACTCTTTTTTCGTGATTCGGGTTAATGCGTTCCACGATTTGATCGACTGAACTGTTGAACGTTCAAATATATCGTTTGAAGCTCGATCAATCCATTTAGAAAATCTCAAAGAAAAAAAGTTGGTCGTTAAGTTGATTTTCAGCTTTGATTACAAATCATTAGACTCATCGCAAATTCACTGTCACTGTTGACTGACAAGTCTGAACATTCTCAGAACTCAGATCTCAGATGATATATACCAGTGAATATTGTTGTTGCCAACTTTACATCAAAAAACAGGAACGCAACGAAATAGTTTGGTTTCATTTTATACAATCTAAGCGTAAGTTCTTGAATGGAAATTTGTTTACATCCGAACATTTTCTTCATTCAGAGAGCGCTCTACAAGCAGAGCTAAAATGTGACTTATAGCGTCACATTTTAGCTCCGCTTCAATTCACTGGAGAATTCGGAATTCATTTCTTTTACATTTCCTTATGATTTCTAATGGCAGCATAAAAATATTGAAATTATACCTGGATCTCCGTAATTTGGCATTATCCATTTTTGTTGTTTATGTGGCTCTTGCCAACAACACTTGTACACGTTTAATTCATTTATATATTCTCTTTGTTTAACAATTGGGTTAGTAACACATACATACATACACTCCTCTACTTTACTATAAAACGACAAATATTTTGCGCAATTCATTCATCTTTGAAAAGAATAGAATTTACAAATCCAGTGTTTAATTATGAATAACTCATTCTTTCATCTGACAATTGTGTTCGTATATACAATATGGAATGTGGTATGATTGCATTCACTTCGAATATTATTCATATTGTGAAATTCCAAAACTTTTATGGCAGTATTGAGTGTTTATTCATCTTCTTTACCTCGAATGCAAAGGGTGTTATTATTAATAACAAGGGAGGACATTTTTTCCAATGAAATTTTATATTTTCTTGCAGATGTTATTGGTAATACGAAAATAACACGGATTTTCAGCTTCCTTTCGTAAAACCAGAAATAATGCGATCAATTCGAAGGAATATTTCCGGGGAAATATTATTCATGATAATAGTGAATAATGGTTTCAACAATGGGATGTGGTATGATTGCAATCACTTCGAATATAATTCATATTGTGAAATTCCAAAACTTTTATGACAGTATTGAGTGTTTATTCAATCTTCTTTGCCTCGAATGCAAAGGACGTTATTATTAATAACAGGGGCATTTTTTCCAATGAAATTTTATATTTTCTTGCAGATACTATTGGTAATACGAAAATAACAAGGATTTTCAGCTTCCTTTCGTAAGATCAGAAATAACGCGATCAATTCGAAGAAGTAAAAAATAGTTCCCGGGGAAATATTATTCATGATAAGAGTGAATAATGGTTTCAGTTAAAAGTGTGGCAAATCAATACTGCCTAATGCATCCAATGGAGGAAAATAAGAATTTTTGTTGTTGGCTGTTAACACATTCATTGGGCTGTCACATTTTTATCTCGAATATCACTCAGAAAATTATGAGAAAAATAAGAAATGACAGAACTAAAACTTTAGATTTTTACAAAACTGGTCTCAAAAGTTGCACAATGGAATAAGTAGTATTTGGACAAATGGAATAAATATTTGAATCACATTCTCTTTAATGTTAAAGATAAATTTCTTTCCCAATTGAGAATATATTTATATACACGACAGTTAACAGAAATTACGTGATTTTCAAACAAAAAATCGATGAACATACACTGGGGTCGCAGATTAATAAATAAGCGTAGCTTGAGGTTTGTTAAAGATCCGAAGAATAAATTCTTCGTTTATTGGTTTAATTCTTAAATAGAACACACGATTCCATCGATACGGATATGAAAGAGAATATTGCTCCATGCTTAGTAATAATAGGATGGTATATATCTAGGGTAGTTATGTTGCGTTCGGATATGTTAAAATTGAACGGATTCTAAAATGTCGATTTTTCCAAAAAATGTGAATTTTCATTTTTAAAACGAATTGAAGGGAAAATAGAATCTCGAGAAATTTCAATTTAGTACAGAGATTGGACGAGCATAATATTGATAAACCCGAGATTTATGATATTTCCAAATATATACTTCCAATACAAGATTTGCAAGTTAGCATTGAACAACTTTTCTCTAGAGTAACGAATATAAAGAATCCCAGTACAAATGTATGGCAACCTTAATACTACTGTAGTTTTTTGAGCAAACAAAGACCTTTTTAATATTTAAATCAAGCATTTTTTCATTCAAGTATAAAACCTATGATATGCATTTCAATAATGTTTTTAAGATAGTTAAAGAAAACAATTTTTTAATTGTAGGCCTGTTCGATTGGACTTACTAGCTTACAATTAAGAGACTTGATAAGGTGGCAACGTTGCTACACATTGGTTTTTCGTAAATGGATTAACAGAAAAAATCTGGCACCACAGCTAAGAGAGTAGTAAGCTACTTTCTTGTTAAGCGAGTAAATTCCATGCAAAAATTAAGCTAGTAAGCCCAATCGAACAGGCCTTGTATTGTTAAATCAAAAATTAAATATCGTTATTGTCAATGAAAAAATACAGTTACCGTTTTAAAATACGGTTACCTTAATAATTAATTTTCAAGTACCTTTATGGTTACCGCTAAAGAAATTTATATTTTTCCTATAACGTTACCGTTGGCCGTTACGTTATTAGTTTCTCGAAGCGATAAAGTATCGTCTAAAGTTTTAGTTTTCTCATTCCATCGTTTAATTGTTATAAATCTTTGAGTATTGCAACATTACAAATAATTATCAACTGAAATGAAAATCAAATATCAATGCTGTGCTAACTCAGCTGCTAATTTTATAGTTGTTTGTGTTGAAGTTTAAAAAATTGAATGTACATCGAAGATGATACAAAAACAACGTTAGAAATATGCTTCACAGGATGTTAAACACTTAATAAGTAGAATTTTTGCATTACTAGATAAGTATCTGAATCCATTCTTTATAGAACTAATGGATGAGTTATTTAGTTGTGTTTATCACAGCATTTTATCTAATAAAAATGGGTTTTTCAAATACAATGAAATCCAATGGATTTTGTACAAATGCTGAATGTGTGATCGCTGCGTTAATCAATTTTTGTATTTGCTAATGTAAACGTGGTATAGTGGATACCGATGCTCTATTACAACTGACTTTACTTAAAAGAATATTCAAAATCTTGCAAATATTTTGGATTGTCCATGTCAAGGGTTTTCATTTATGCCTCGATTAATGTAATGGAACGCAAACATACGCCTTTGCAAAGCAATCAATTCCAATGACCTTCAATTCTCAATTGTTTATTAAATAAAAATAAACAACAACATAACAAGGAAAAGAATAAAACCCGAAAGGCAAAATGTGATTAACAAAGGCATCCTTGACATTTGAGTGGCAACATAAGTATCCTTGAAGTACATATTAACCGAATCAACCCAGAAAATAATAAAAAAATCCCCAAAAACACGAAATAAAAGAAATTTATAAGAATGACAAAAGCAAAAGAAATCAAGCAATTAGAAATTGAAGACACAGGGAAACGACAAAAAAAACAGGGATGAGTCAACCGAACAAATGAGACAAACATGCCACAGACAAACGAGAGTCTGTCTGTATTGAAAAAAAAAAACGCGGACAAGTGAAACAAAAATCGAACAATAACGAAATTAGTTTTTATTTTTCACCTTTGTACAAAAACCATAACAAATATACCAAAAACAAATAGAAAATTCGGGAAGTATTTTTATACACTAGAAATTAAAAAAAAATGAAGACGTTATGATTTTGTTCAAACTAAAAACAACAAAAACAGAGGTTCTTTTGTGAATGCCATCCAACAACAAAACAAAATAATTCAAGCACAAATGAGCGAAAACAGCCCCACTTCCTCTCTCAGGTTGGTGCTCGCTAAATCATCTCTTCTCCTTGTTTTACACTCACACAGGGACATTTTGGTCAAACTGAGAAATTACAACACAAGACTAAAAATCACACGTAATTTGTTTTTTTTTTTTTTAATTTGAGAATCCAAAAAACTGCATCAGAAAATCTTCTAACAATTGGATAAGCAACTGAAAGGTCTTTTGCGTTCTTGTTTGACACAATTTTCATTTCCAGTATTTTTGGTATAGCTGATGATGTACGTACCTTTTAAAATCTCTCATTAAACGTCTGCGTGCGGGTGTCGACATTTTTTATGCTTCACAAAAAATACTTGTGTTGTGTTCGAAAGAAAAGGTGGCCTTTTTTTCTTTTATAACTTTCCTTCTTCGTTTATCAACTCTTTCGTGAAATGGCAGAAATTTTCGAAGACTACAATGCAAATATGTAATTCCGTTTGTTTAAAATTTCTCTTGCAACTTTTTTGCTTGGCAATTAACGAACGTTTCTTTATTCTTTGCTTTTGCTATTTCCTAAAAAATATAAATTCAGTCTTTGCCTGTTTGATTTATTTTCCTTCGTTTGACACTTTTTCACGTCTTCCTATAAGCACGAACAAAATTTAACTAAAAATCAACGAAAGTTTTACATATATTCACAAATACACAATCGCCGAAGAGTTCAACTAATGCTAGATTTAATCCCAAACCGCCACGTTGTTAATGCGTTAGAGAAGGACAATAAGAAGTTTGCAAAATGCCTCAATTTCTTGGCTGACATGAATTGAATTTCATTGACATTAATATTTTGTCTTTGACTTTATCAGTTTTGCCTTATTTATTAAATTTTACATTGTTTTCAATTTGCACACACACCAAATAGCCACACATATGCAAAAAATTAATTAATATCTCTTGCAACTTGATTTACTGATATTTTATTCAAAGTGAGAAGAGAAGGATAGGCATAGTTGTATTGTAAGACATTACCCAAGGTTGTATTTGCGGCATGTATAGAGATGTCAAATACTGAGTACTCGAATGCCGGGTACTAATTTAGTCATAACATGAAATTGTATCATAGAGCATGTTAAGGGCCATTTCTCATAGTCCGGTTATCGTAACTATATACTCCTGGTTACGACAATTTCATTTTCTCAATATCTGTTTAGAGGCTAAAAGCTAACCGGCGAAGAAGTGCCGGTCGGATCGAAAAACTTGAACAGCTGATGATATTTTGCTGTTGATGTAATTAAAAATGTGTTCCATCAATTTATATTTAGCTTCATTTTTTTGCAGTTGCAGTTTCTGACTATATATTTCCTAACATAGACTTGTGCTCCTCATAAGCTTAGGAAGTAGGTGTTTCAACTCATGTGAATCATGTTTCAATCGTTTCTTTTTGGATCATTTTCGATGTATTTTCGATGTATTTTTTTCACTTCAATACAAAAATAAACAGCTGCTTTAGCACAGCATTGCCATTTGATTCTCATTTCAGTTGATAATTGTCGTTGGTGTTGCCATACTCACACATTTATCTGAGAACAATTTAACCGTTGAATGAAAAAACCATTTTAGTTAACGGAGACTTTATCGCTTCGAAAAACGAATGCCCTAAAATAGCAAATAGCTGTTTTCTGTTTTTAGCAATAAAGAAAAACGTTTTCTTAAAACTTTAAGCATATGCACTGAACAATATAGCCAGTTAACAATTGTATTAACAACACTTTTTAGAATGAATGTTATTAAAAGGGAATTTATTACCACTGAAAGATATTGTGATTGTCTTCATAATAATACGCATATTGCCCCAAGCTAATATAAAACGAATTTCGAACTTAATTTCGTTTCTGCCGTCAATCTGAAAGGCTTTTTTTACAAACGCTTATTTTTGCTGCTGTAATAGCAGAAAATTGCCTGCTATTGGCAGCAGACAATCGTTTCTGTTAATAATATCTTTCAAAATAAAAGGTCTTACTAGCTTACGATTAACATTGACAACATTTGTATCCATCGGTTATACTTAAATAAGTAAGAGATTAAAATCTGACACCACCTTACTCCGTAACTAAGAAATTAGCAAGCTATTTTCTTGTTAAGCGAGTAAATTCCATACAAATACTATGCTAGCCCAATCAAATAGACCTAACCAAAGTTTCGCAGTCCACAAGGGAACTATAGGCCGCAGTAAACAAATATTTTTATTTTATTTTTTCCTTAAGCAGCCTTTATATTACTGCAAGTCACTTTATTTTGTAGCACGATTGAAATGTCAAATTTGTATGGGATCTGACATTTGTAGTAAAAATAAAATGGCAGTCAAAAAAAGTGAAATTAAATTTTTGAATTGAAAAAAAAAAACAGAAATATATATGTAAATATATTCTGTTGCAGTTTATGAGGAAAAAAACGTTTTAATTCAAGACCTGTGTTCAATTGCATTACTCCTTGGGAACTGGGGAGTGCTTTTTACAACCTACTCAAATATTCTAAATTATTATGTAAATATATGTCTGTTTATATAAATTGTTTCAAAAGCATAGTTGGTATGTGTATGTATGTATGTGTAATTACAAAACATGAACCATATACACATGATACATTCTTCTACAGAAAATCTAATGATAACGAATAAATACATATATTTTGAAGTTTTACTGTGTAAATTGTTTTAAATAACAAAAAGTGCTAGTGACGTCATAGCATTTGCTTATAAAATAATTTTCATGCCTAGAGTTAAAACGATATTTTTTCCGTTTTTTTTACTTGAAAACATGGGTGCATATCAACATTCGCTGTTATCTTTCAAACTTGGGCCAATAATAATACTTAGAGTAAGATTTCAAGACTTGTACATTGCAATTATTTGCCCGACGCCGACGCTTTCGTTTAAGTTGGTCCCCATGACTTACCAAATATGCTATGGTAATTGTACTAACAAAAATCGTACGTACTAAAAATGGTACCATTTTGGCTAGATTCCGATCACTGTTGATTAAACGCACCCACAATTGACAGTTGTCATTTTATAAACAGCCCAATAAGAGAGAATGAAGAGAGGCTTTGTACAGTTTCAATTAATTTGTTTACATTCCGTGCAATATAATTTTAAAAGTGAACTAAAATATATTCAAATTATAAGAAAATAAATAAAAAATTCTTTTAAAAGTTCAAATTAAGTAAAGGCTTCAAAAAGGGACAAAAATAGAGGTAATACTGCGATTACAAGTGGACGCCAATACACTAAATAAACTTGGCTTGAATTGGGCGTGTACTGTGAAACAGCAACAACAATAATACGACGACATCAAGTTTCTATTTGTGATGTGATGTTGTGAGACATGAGACACTCAATTGCCGAATCAAGTGAATTTCATTACACTACTGTTTGAAATGACCACGATTGTCGTGTGAAGTTAAAAGTATTATATTTATTAATTTTTCTAGCAAAATGACAGTATTGAGTTCCTGCTGGTCTCCCATTATATGGTCGAATGATGTTAAGACAGGAAGTTATGCGGTGGCTGTTTATACGGCTGCCCTCTCCGTGGTTTTCATTACAATGGTAAACATGAACAAGTGTTATCTAGTATTGATTTCTATTAATATTTTTGGTATCCTTTCCAGATTTGTTATATGCTGTCTGGTGGAGATTCAGCTCAATTGTATTCTCCTTTGTTTGAAACAGACATTCGGTCATCCATGCCCATAGTGGGCGGAATCTTTATATTTTATTTCATATTGGTCATCATATCGTCTTATTTCATTTACTATGGCATCAAGATCAGGTAAAGTTCCTTTTTTAGTTTGAAATTACAATACCACAGAATCTAATTTAGTCATATGTATACGAAAATATTGAACATTATTTCTTTTTATATGACTAGGTTGTAAGGGAATGTACAATTTTCATTCAATTGAATGTCTTGTATAAATACGCAAATATGTCTTTGTTTAGTTTATAATTCTCGTTTGGAAATTACTATGTTCTAGTATTACCGTTGCTGTATCGCATACATACTTATCAATGGTTCAGTTCCAGAATATCTTAACATGTTTTAAGCTTTTTCGAATTTGACTTGTTTTAGGTAAAATTATGTCAATATCAGGCGCAATCTCGAGATTTTAAGAGAAAAGTACAATAATAATTTATTGAGAAAAATATAAATTCCCATCAAATCTCATAGTTTTGATCGAATTTTATATTATTTACATATTAAGTAAAAACACGTGATTAACCTATTTTCAATTAAATTTTATTTTAATAAATTTATTTATTTTCTATTTGAAAGTTATCACTTGTGCCAAATTTTATTACGATCGATTGCCAATGCAAATTGAAATGCGACGTACATAGCTAAATCGATTTCGGAATCGGAATTTGAATACAAGTACATCGGTATAATAATCGGTGGGACTCTCATTTCCAAACAAACCCGGTAAAATCTGAACTTCACAAATCTTTCTCGCTCTATGTGCGACGAAAAGAACGAAAAATCATGATCACCATCAAGAGAATTCGATGTGTGACAAATTGTTATTTTCCTACTAAATGAACAATTATGTACAAATTGATAAATAATTTATACTAATAATATATTTTAAAATTGCAGCACACGCGGATGGCTCTTACCTTGGTTGATCTTGGTTGGCATTGGCATTTTGTTCCAATTGGTGTTTGGTTTATGGCTCATTGGTGGTTATTACATTTACGTAAGTCATTTATCTACTTTGACATCTTCGAAAATATTTTTTACAATATTTTCCCTTTGCAGCTTGAGCAGACTTTTTCAGCACTGATGATATTTCTTTGGATGTCTTACAATGTACGATGTTGTTATGTTTGAATTTACTTTGTCATTATGTTTAAATCGATTTCTTCATTCATGTCTTTCTAGTTCTACTGCTGGCTTTGTGTCTTTTCTCAATACCAAATCTTTTTGGAAATACAAAATCCCAACATTGAGTTACTGATGCCATAGAAGAGCATTCCCTCATTGGGTTTTAGTTAAATGATAACATTTTACGCATTTTCTTCTTAGCTGTATTTACAAAACGTAGATGTAGTTTATAGGGTTGGGAAATTAATTCCAACATTTTATGAAAAAGAGACTAAAGTTACATTCCGTCCATTTTAAATGTAATTTAATTCACCACTTTTGCCTTATACAAACAATATAGCATATCGAAGTTTCCACAACATTGTATTTTTACAAATAACGAATATAATTAAGAACAAAGCTATAAATAAAATCTATACATTTTTGTTTTAACAATTTGAGTTACGACTCATAAATAATATAATTAAAAAAGTGTCAACAACAAACTTTTGTTCATTTGATGGAAATCGCGCGATTGTCAAATCGCATGTAATTTGTAAATCGCCAAAATTATTTCATTATGTGTTGTAGTTCATGCAATCTGTTATTTTGAGAAGTTGCATTTGAAAAAATGAAAACATAAGTTTTAACAATCGAAAACATAAAAAATAAAAGGATGTTATTAAAAATATGTCGACAACGTTCTTTTTATGCAGTTATACTTAAAGTAGTCGCAATCAAAAACGCTTACAAAATGATAGATAAAATAAATAATATTTTTTAATTTCATATTTATAATGGAAATTGTTTGGGCCAAATTAAAAATCATATTAAATTTGATTTGTGCGTCATTACATTGGCTCTTTAAAACTAAAATGAATAAATTATTTGATGTCTTGCGTTTATGAACCACAGCACACCTATTAGTATACGAATTCAAATTCATCACATGGACGTTTGCCAATCTCAACCGAAAATCTTAAGGCTGAAGTATCAAGATAGTGAAAACATCATTTACCATATGTGAGATTCGACGAAGCCATCTGTACAACGTCAAATCTTAAGGCTCACACAATTTCATGTGATTTTGATGTGGAATCGATGAGTATCGACTCTAGAAGGAAATTATTTCGGAATTTTTACCAACACGAAATGATGCACCAAAAAACTGTTTCCATTTGTAAAGATACCCAATTTAAATAGATTTTTATATCCGGAAAAGATCAGCAAATGAAACATTGAGTACACAGTACCTCTATATTCAATCTCTAATTTCACGTGTATATGGCGCTGGTCAAGTCCAAAAAGTATAATCTTTAATTCTTTTCTAATCTAACCGATTATTTTTTTGTAAATATTTGACTAATATGATTTTCTGTTAAGGATTAACTAAAAATGTTGGAAATAACATTTATTGGTAATAACTACTTGCTCCGATATCAACATACATATTCAAGTAAGTATTAATCTTTTTCATTGTGTGAAAAATCACGAATATTTTTCCTCTGTTCAAATCGGTTTCTTGTTCTCTGTTACTGCTGAAACTATAAGAACAAAATTCAAGTATGTGCTATAGTATGCATAATGTTTCAACAACACTAAGAGAGTTACAAGCTACTTTCTTGTTAATCGAGTAAATTTCATACAAAAATTAGGCTAGTAAGCCCTATTGAACAGGCCTATTGTAGTGTCTGACAGCTCTTCAGCCACACTATCCCGAATAGCAGCAATATTTTCTGCAGTACGAGCTGTACGAGCATGCACTGGTTTTTTCATATCTCCTACAGACCCGGTTTGCTCAAATTTTTGCTCGATTTTTTCTATTGTACGCACATTTGGACTATTAAATTGATCGAAAAAATCACGAAGTGCACGATATGCATTTTGATTTGAAGGCCCATTTTCATGATAAGCCTGAATAACTTTAACGCTTTGCTCGATTGTGTATCTTTCCATGGTTCAAATTGAGTTAGTCTGAAATTAAGAAATGTCTAATGAAATGCAGAAAAAACTTGACGTTTAGGTGTGGTTCACATTCAACATCGGCCCTTACAATTTAACCACCCTTTATATGTATGTATGTATACTCGTCTTATGAGCTTCAACTGAAACCGCAGGAAACCTACATATGCATATATTTCCAATACCTAAATTCACCACCATGAACTACATCTCCTTACCTTTTTGTGGCGCCCTAAACAAATTATTCATAATTTTGATTTATTTTTGGCAGTGATTTTTAAATTGACTCGAATGTTTTTTTTTTGTTTTGGGGTTTTGCTGGTGCTTCAGTTCTACCTTTGTACCTGATTAAATTACACTAAGAACAGCAGAAGTACGCTCATCGAGAATTGCTCGAAAATAAAGCAACAACATCCGTTCCATCAGCAACAAAAACAAGTTAATGAAACCTACAGACAGAAGGACGGACGGACATACAGACTGAATGTTTGTTTGTGGTTTGATACAATTTTTGTTTGCCATACATATACATTAGAGTGGCTTCTTTTGCGAGGAAGGCAAAAATGTTGTTGATATTCCCGACTAAAATGAAAGATTGGTTTGTTTTATGTGTTCTCCCAAAATATTTTGCTTTTATCATTGTCCGTTCGTGAGCTGGACGCATTCAAAATAACCTCTATAAGTCAGGTTTTTCTTGAATAAAATTCACGATGAGAATGTTATTGAGAAAAACCGCTAGAAATTATAATCCGACCCGAGCCTTATCAAACCATATAAAAAATTTGCAATATGAGCCAGAATAAATGCCAGATTTATACTATTTTAGTGCAATTGTTGATGTATTTTTTATAAAAACCGCATAAACTTCCACATTTTTAGTTCGATTTATGTTTTTAGGGGCTCGTTGGAGAGGTATTGATCCAAGAATTTTCTAACCAAAAAGGGCCACAAAATGTTTTCTTACTGTTAATACTCAGTAGGTTAAGTGTGAAGTAAAAACTAAAATATGAGATTATTTGCATCGTAAACACATTCTAGTCTTATATAAAGCTTATTTTTTGGAAAAAAATCAACCATTTCAAATTTCCACCTTAAAAATTAAAACATGAATAATCTACATAAACTTTTTAAAGGGGGAAAATTCAAATGGTTATTAATGTTAAATTAACATAGATAGACGCTTGAAATTTAAAGTATATTTGTCAGATGTTCTTCTCTTTCACTTGATACCCATACCGCCATTGTATGGCACGCAAAAGTACGAAACTAAATTATTGAAACAATTACATCCTTTGGAAATTAAAAGTCGTGTAAAAAAGACAAACGACAGCGAAATAAAAAACTGAGTATGAATTTTCCTATTAGTGACCTATAGTTACACTTCCATATAATCTCGTTCTTGGGAGGGAAATCATGTCGCACGGTTTTATTGTAACATCTTATGTGAAGTTTTCCTCCCAATTTATCCATTGAAAGACCAAATTTTCAGATGTTTTTTTTTTTAATTAGCTTTTTGTACGACTAGAATGTGTTTACGACACAAATAACCCCATATTTCAGTTTTTACATCACAATTAACCAACTTAGAACCAACAGTAAGAAAAAAATTTTCGGCCCTTAATGGGTTAGGAAGTTCTAAAAATTGCAATTGGTGATCAATACCTCTTCAACGATCCAACAAAAACACAAATCGAGCTAAAAATATGGAAGTTACTACCGTTTTTATAAAAAATGCAACAAAAATTGCACAAAAATGTTAAAATTCTACCCTCTATTCTGGGTTAAAATGTAAGTTTTTGATATGGTTTGATAAGGCTCGAACGAGATTGATTTTATTCAAGAACGAGATGGATTTTATTCAAGAAAACCCTGATTTATAGAGGTCATTTTGAACGAACTCACGAACGGACAATGATAAAATCGAAATATTTTGGGAGAACACATAAAACAAACCAATCTTTCATTTTAGTCGGGAACATCAAGAACTTTTATTTTGAAGCCACTCTAATATACATATGTATGTATATATATATAAGTACATACATATGTATGTGCAGTATAAGTGTGGCTCTGTGTCAGTTTGGGTTTATATTATTTTGAATGTTAACAAACTTTTAATGGGGAGCTAATGTTGTTTTTATTTTTGTCGACGTAGTAGTTGTAAATACAAACCGTACAATTCACCTGGCGATTTTTCGTGTGAATGAAAGCGCGGCAAACATTGAGTTTTCCTATTCTCATACCTTTATTCAAATAGAAAATGAAAGTGAAAACGGTGATGGACATATATTTTGGCTCTACGGAAGAGGGAATTAAGTTCGACCAGACCTAATCTTATATACCAACCGCCATGAAGTCCATTGCACAGTATTATAGCGCGAAAAAAATAGAAAAAAGTGAGTTAGTTTTTGAGCTGTATCAATGGTTCTACCATTATTATTTTTTATTAAGATTTTGCTTCAACTAATTCCACAGAAAGGTCCACCAAAAGGACAACAGTTAGAAACCTCTGTGTAGCCTTGTGGATATTTCGAAATTCTTACTTTAAGGGGTAAAAATGGAAGAGGCATAAAAACGGTACGACCATAGACTGCGGTCAAAATCGATTTAAAAAGTGATTCGTTGGCTGTTACGAACAAATGCACAATGGCAGGTACGCAAAACCAAGATATTGGGAAGTGTCTGGGAAATTTCAATAACATATTCTCATTTTACTCGACAATATCTACAAGAAAAATAATAGACGGTTTTCTGAATTACACTTTAGGTGTAAGTGAAGTGAGTAAGCAAGTGAGTGAGAAGGCAAAAACATTGTGTTCCGATAAATTAACAAAAAATAAGTACAAAATTTCCATACAAATTTATTGTTTATCTTTTTCGAGCTCAGTTGGCCAATATATATAAATAAATGATCTAAATTTCTTAAAAAAAACTACTTTACTCGACTAAAACCACAAAAATTACATGAAAAACTTGTGATGTCAATACCACAATCCAATCCCAGGATACATACTGCAATTTATTATACCCTACACCACTTCGTGGGCTAGGGTATTATTTTTAGTTTAGTTTGTGTCGGAAATTATCAACAATACTCGAATAATGTTAAATGTTCAAGCACCAGTTATAGTATTCCAATGACACACCGATACTTTCCAATGACTGCTTAACAATTTCAGAAATACAAGCAATTCAATTATTACAGAAAATCTCAAAATGTTCAGAAACATCCGGGATGGTTGGTGAGTCCGGTTTGAGTCCGTTTTAAATTTTATAAATAGTAACAACCTTACAATATGTAACAGAGGAACTAGCCCTACATTTGTATTTACAAGTACGTATAATTTTCGTTCTGTGAATGACTGAACAATAGACCTGTTCGATTGGGCTTACTAGCTGATAATTAAGAGACTTGATAGGGTGGCAACGTTACTACACATTGGTTTTTCTTAAATAGATTAACAGGAAAAATCTGGCAATACAACTAAGAGAGTAGTAAGCTACTTTATTGTTAAGCGAGTAAATTCCAAACAATTAAAATTAAGCTAGTAAGCCCGAACTGGCCTATTAGGGCCTACTAGCTTAATATTTGTATGGAATTTACTCGCTTAACAAGAAAGTAGCTTACCACTCTCTCAGTTACCGAGTAAGGTGGTGCCAGATTTTTATCTTTGATTTATTAAAATAATGCCAATGGATACAAATGTTGCCACCTTATAAAGTCTCTTAACCCATTAACGCCCAAAGAAAATTGTGGTTCGGTTGTTTTGGCCGTTTTTCTGTACCCAAGCGAGTACAGTGGGAACGAATGGGTTAATTGTAAGGTAATAATCCCAATCGAACTGGCCTAATATCTCATACTGTAGATGACTGAACAGTATCTAGTAAGAAGTCACTTTCTGACCATCATCCCAACTAAAAGTGACTGATTCCGCAGCTAACGCTAAAAGCTATCGAAATGATGAATATATGTTTAATAGATGCAAAATTATAAATTATGAAATTATTTATTTTATATTTTCGACTTAGTTTGGACGACTGTGGATTTTATTGCTATCGAGAAAAATTAACTCTTTATTAACGTATTTTATCGCAATTTGTTTCCCGGCTTAAAGAAAAATAGGAAGGTTTTTTATTATTTTATGTAACTAAAACTAAACTTTTGTCGACGGAGAAAAAACTGGCAATGCTGTTCGCAATGAACTGTGAACATGTTGACAACGAACTGTGAACATGTTGACAACGAACATATATCATGTTGACAATGAACTGTTATTTTGAGAACGAACAGAGGTCAAGTTGGCAACGAATCGGGTCTAGCTGCGAACGACACGCGGTCATGTTGAGAACGAACCACGGTCATGTTGATAACGAACCGCGGTCATGTTGACAACGAACCTCGGTCTTGTTGAAACTGAACCACGGTCATGTTGAGAACGAACCTCGGTCATGTTGACAACGAACCTCGGTCTTGTTGAAACTGAACCACGGTCATGTTGACAACGAACCTCGGTCTTGTTGAAACTGAACCACGGTCATGTTGACAACGAACCTCGGTTATGTTGATAACGAACCTCGGTCATGTTGACAACGAACCTCGGTCATGTTGACAACGAACCTCGGTCATGTTGACAATGAACCTCGGTTATGTTGATAATGAACCGTGGTCATGTTGAGAATGAACCTCGGTCAAGTTGTCAACGAACCGCGGTCATGTTGAAAACGAACAGCGGTAGTGTTGACGACGAACCTCGGTCATGTTGAAACCGAACCGCGGTCATGTTGACAACGAACCTCGGTCTTGTTGATAACAAACATCGGTCATGTTGACAACGAACCTCGGTCTTGTTGATAACGAACATCGGTCATGTTGAGAACGAACCTCGGTCATGTTGAGAACGAACGAAAATTTATTGTTTGTCATTTCCGAGCTCAGTTGGCCAATATATATAAATAAATGATCTAAATTTCTTTAAAAAAGCCTACAAAGAAAGGGTAATTCATTATATTGTTCTTGGTTTTCGGCTTACTTTACTCGAATAAAACCACAAAAATTACATAAAGAAGTTGTGATGTCAATACCATAATCCAATCCCAGGATTTTCATACTGCTATTTAATTTTAGTTTAGTTTGTGTCGGAAAACATCAACAATATTCGAATAATGTTCAATGTTCAGGCACCAGTTATAGTATTCCAATGACACCCAATACTTTCCAATGACTGTTTAACAATTTCAGAAATATAAGCAATTCAATTATTACAGAAAATCTCAAAATGTCCAGAAACATCCGGGATGGTTGGTTAGTTCGGTTTGAGTCCGTTTTAAATTTTTTAAATAGTAACAACCTTATAATATGTAACAAAGGAAATAGTCCTACATTTATATTTACAAGTACGGACCTGTTCGTATGGAATTTACTCGCTTAACAAGAAAGTAGCTTACCACTCTCTCAGTTACTGAGTAAGGTGGTGCCAGATTTTTATCTTTGATTTATTAAAATAATGCCAATGGATACAAATGTTGCCACCTTATGAAGTCTCTTAATTGTAAGGTAATAATCCCAATCGAACTGGCCTAATATCTCATACTGTAGATGACTGAACAGTATCTAGTAAGAAGTCACTTTCGGACCATCATCCCATCCCATCATCCCAAATACAAGTGACTGATTCCGCAGCTAACGGTATCGAAATGATGAATATATGTTTAATAGATGCAATATTATTTGCGATCCTAATGGTAATTATGAAATTATTTATTTTATATTTTCGACTTAATTTGGACGACTGTGGAATTTATGACTATCGTGAAAAATTAACTCTTTATTAACGTATTTTATCGCAATTTGTTTCCCGGCTTAAAGAAAAATAGCCTTAATATTACGAGAAAGCTAAATCGGAAGATTTTGTAGTATTTTATGTAACTAAAACTAAACTTTTTCGGCGGAGAAAAAAACTGGCAATGCTGTTCACAATGAACTGTGAACATGTTGACAACGAACAGATATCATGTTGACAATGAACTGTTATGTTGAGAACGAACAGAGGTCAAGTTGGCAACGAATCGGGTCTAGCTGCGAACGACACGCGGTCATGTTGAGAACGTACCTCGGTCATGTTGATAACGAACCGCGGTCATGTTGAGAACGTACCTCGGTCATGTTGATAACGAACCGCGGTCATGTTGACAACGAACCTCGGTCATGTTGAAACTGAACCGCGGTCATGTTGACAGCGAACCTCGGTTATGTTGATAATGAACCGCGGTCATGTTGACAATGAACCTCGGTCATGTTGATAATGAACCGCGGTCATGTTGAGAACGAACCTCGGTCAAGTTGACAACGGACCGCGGTCATGTTGACATTGAACTGAGATCATGTGACATTGTACAGTGATATTGTTGGGAACAAACCGTGGTCATGTTGCAAATGAACTGTGATTATGTTGACAACAATTTTTGGTCTTGTAATGTTGACAACAAACCGTGGTTATGTTGATAACGAACTGTGATCTTGTTGGGAGCGGACCAAGACCATGAAGACTAATTGAATAGGGCTGTTTTTTAACACTGGACAACTACGCTGTGAGAACAAAACCCTAAATAAAAATATAATATTTCACTGAAAATAAAAAAATCTCTTTTAAAATTGTCGCCAACAGCACTATCAATGTGTTTATTGTAAAAATAATTATAATTATTTTTACAATATTTATACCCTACACCACTTCGTGGAATAGGGTATTATAAGTTAGTTTAGCGCCAAATGTTTGTAACACTAAGAAATAATCGTAGTATACCGATCGGCTTATAATCACCAGCTGAATCGATGTCTGTCTGTCCATCTAAAGCTTGTTCGCACGACACAGGCCACAATTGTTATCCGATTGCGATAAAATGTGGCAGAAGTATTTTTTTGGGCCAAGAACGATCGCTACTGAATTTGAAGGGAATAGGTTCAGGTTTAGATATAGCCTCCATACAAATATTCTTCCAATTTACCCTATTACTGCTCTCGAATGCACATTTTATATTGGATCTTGATCAAATTTACAACATAGTGTTATATTTCAACTAGAAACAGCTAACGTGAAAGTGGAGTCTATGTTTTGATATATCCCCCATAGAAATGTACCTCCGATTTGCACTATTACTGCTCTAAAATGCACATTTGACATCAGATCTTGATAAAATTTTCCACATCATATTATATTTCAACTAGAAACATATACTATACAAGTCAACTAAATGTCCATGTTTTGGTACAGCCCCCATACAAATGATCCCTCAGTTTACACTATTATAGCTCTAATACCCACATCTTACATCGGATCGTGACCAAAATTTTCAGTATCATGTTATATTTGAACCAGAAACAGCTAATGTGAAAGTGGGCCCATGTTTTTATATAGCCCCCCATAGAAATGTAGCTCCGATTTACACGATTTCTATTTTAAAATGCTCATTTTACATGGGGTCTTGAACAAATTTCCCACATCATGTATATTTATCAACTAGAACACCTACTATATGGGTCCATCTTTTGGCTAAACCAAAAAAAGTTTACACTATTAGCCCAGTTTACACTATTATTGCTCTCAAACCCAAATTTTAGATCGGGTTTTGATAAAATTTTGCAGATCATGTTATATTTCAACTAAGAAAACCTACTGTGAAAGTAATCCATATGGGTCAACTTTTTGGTGTAGTCCCCTTAAAATAGTCCCCAATTCTTAGTATTACGTTTCTAGAATCCACATTTTGCATCAGAAGTTGATCAAATGTTGCAGGTCTTTGTTATGTAGGAATACATATTATGAAAGTCAAATATATGGGCCCATTTTTGGTAAAACCCACGTACAAATGTGGGGCTAGTTTACACAATCATCAGTCTTGAACCCACAACTTACATACCTAGCTAGTGCATACACACCCATGTTTTTCTGCATCCCGCAGTCCTCACGTGCAAAAATGTTCACAAATTTTGCCATATTCGTCAAATTTGACCGAAGACTGTCTCTATAATTACAATACATAATTTTACATGTGTTGTCAATAATCTAAATGCAACTTTTTAAGACTGGATAACTACTGATGCTAGCTATCTGATCATTAATATGACTATAAACGCTCTGTGGATCGAGGCCCCCTTTATGCTATAATTTGTCCACACCAATATTCTTAAATGTAAATATAATTTTTAAGATTTTTATCTATGCCGGTATTTGTTGTTGTGTTGCAGTGTTTAGTATAAACTATTTTTTCAAAGAGCACTTTAGTGATTGTTGCTCTAAAAGAATCAAATGACTATCTAAGAGAACTTTTTTGAGAAAGAGTGGTGTTGTATAAGAGCAATGATGCATTTAATTTAAAGAGAATAGTTGCAGTTTCTAACTAAATGTAATTGACAAACCGGAAACTTATATTTCAATAGGAAATAAATATGTACATATAAAATGAAAGTCCTCCGCATTAGGGGTGTGTTTAATTTTAGTACAAACGAGCAGTACAGAATACTATTGAATATATTTTAGAGCATCCATATATTTGTTTGTAGCACCCAAAACTAATAGAGTCTGCTTCTTATAGGATCTATGGGAATATATATTAGGACGGCTCACGAAAATAAATTGCAGTACCGATCGACTTGGAATCACTTTTTCAATCGATTTAGCAATGTCCGTCTGTCTGTCTGCCCGTCTGTCTTTCTGTCCTTCTATTCTTGTAATCAAAGTACAGGTCGCAATTGTAGCCAGAACCAAACGAAACTTATCACAACGAAGTTTTTCGGGATAAAGACGAACGCTATTTATTTTGAAGAAAATCGGTTCAGATTTAGATATAGCCCCCTTACGAATTTCACTCCCGATTTGACTCTTTTCACGCTAGATACCACATATTTTATTAGATTGGCTTCAAAACAGGCAAAACATCTTATACCTGCGATGAAAATGGGTCAGATCGGTTCAGATTTATATATAGCTCCCATACAAATGTCGCTCCCAATTTGACTTTTTCCGCTCTATAAACCACATATTTTATCAGATTGTTTTCAAATTTGGAAAAACATCTTATATTTAAACTAGGAACACCTGTGGTGAAAATAGTTCCGTTCGGTTCAGATTTATATATAGATCCCATTCAAATTTCGCTCCCGATTTGACTTGTTCTGCTCTAGAAACTACATATTTGAACAGATCTTCTTCAAATTTGACAAAATATCTTAGGTTTCCACATGAAAAACCCATGGTGAAAATGGGTCAGATCGGTTCAGATTTATGTATAGCTCCCATACAAATTTCGCTCCCAAATTGACTTTTGCCGCTCTAGAAACCACATATTGTTTCAGATTTGGCAAAACATCTTATATTAAAACTAAAAACACCTGTGGTGAAAATAGGTTAGATCGGTTCAGATTTATATATAGCTACCATACAAATTTCGCTTGTTCCGACCCAGAAACCACTTATTTTCAGATAATTTCTTCAAATTGAGCATAACACGTTATACTTGAACTAGAAGAACATATTGTGTAAGTGGGTCACATTCCATGCTTGGATATAGCCCCGATACAAATATTCTTCTCCATTTGACAAATTGGGTCTGGTCATATCAGCCTATGATTAGGAAATATACAAAAATTCTTCCCGTTTTCAATTTTCTAACGAATTGAATTGTATTCGGATAGAAAGTGGAGTGTATCATATAGACGGCCCCGCCCGACTTTAGCCTATCCTTACTTGTTTTCTATTGTATTTAAGTCTCTTTGTAATGTTCTTCTCCACGTCATCTTAGGGCGATCTGGCCGTCTGCTGCCTTGGGGCTTCCTGTCCAAAGCAATGGAGTCGGAAGGCTTTCTGAGAGTTTGACCTATAAATTTCCATTTTCTTCTTTTTATCTGCGCTCCCACTGGCTTCTCCTGACTCCAGAGACTCATATTCTTCATTATCCTGCCGGACTTCAGCTATTTTCTTACTAGTTTTAATTACTAGTTTTAATTATTCCGAAAAGTGATAATAAAATGTGTTCTTAAGAAGGAAGAAGGTTTGGTAACAAAAAATTATATTTTTAACATTTTAAAATACAATAATAATACATTTATTAATTATTCACATCTTAAGAATTTTTCTTCTAGATGGCTTTGGTTTTGCTTGTTCGCCTGCGCCAGTGCAGTTTACTGTTATGGGAAAACCGGCATTAAATAACCGGGTTAACCGAAAATTGTTATTTTTCGAAAACCGGTGACGATTGTGAGACAAAAAACCG
Organism: Polietes domitor; assembly: GCA_947397865.1. NCBI lineage: Eukaryota > Metazoa > Arthropoda > Insecta > Diptera > Muscidae > Polietes > Polietes domitor. The sequence continues at coordinate 29,311,515 of OX377618.1, forward strand.
AAAAAGACAATACAAAGCAGCAGTAATCCGTCGAAATAATTTGAAAAAGTAAACTCCTGTGATATTAGTATTAAGTTGTGATTATTTATATTATTATTAATTAGTTGTGTGTGAAGTCCAGTTTTTTATAATACATAGTATAAATCATTACACTTCTGATGTAAAATAAATTATTTTTCAATAAAATAATTTTCTTCTGATGATGTTGTATAAAAGCCAACGAAACGTCGAGAAGAAGGATGAAATAATTAGTTTTATTTACATCTAATACAAATATTTGACCAAATTAGCCCAATAAAACAATATACTCTAAAAACCGATTAACCGGTTACGGTTTTGATTATTTTAATAGAAATAAAACAAGTAAAAACGGTCTTAAGTTCGGCTGGGCCGAACTTTATATACTCTCCACCATAGATTGCATTCCACAGAGGCTGTCGATTTTCGTAGAAGTGCAGTAATGTTACAGAAAAATTTAAATTGTTTTAATATAGCGAAACCAAAACAAATACAAATAAAAAAAAGTAATTTTATAAATAAATATAATATTTTGAATATTTCAAACCACGCTTTTAAGGCAAGGCTACCAATCAGTTTGCATATCGAAATAATACTTCAAGTCAATTCAAAAATACATATTCTTATATTTATATTTTCAAAAAGCTTAAATAACATAAATGTTGGTAGGTAGTGGGTGTTTCAGTTGCTTGTATTTCCATTCTATTTTAATTCCAAAAGTACAAATTTTGAAAATCCATTATCTCACGTACATGTGCAAAATAACATAACTTCATTATTCAAACAATTTTTTCCGTAAAAAGTACGAATTTGAAAAAATCTTTTAGTTTGCGTGTCTACGCAATTAAAGGGATGTACACACCGAATTTCACGGCTCTAGCTGCGGTCATTTGGTTGGTACTATTTTTATCCCCTTTTTCCATTTTAACCCCAAAAAACACGAATTTCGAAAAATTAGTTAGAATGTGTACACGGAATTTCATTATTCTAAGTGCAGCCATTTGGTTGGTACCATTTTTATCCCCCTATTCCCATTTTCCCCTTAAAAGTACGAATTTGGAAAAAATACTTTTATATTACGTCTCTACTCAGTTAGAGGAATGTACACACCGAATTTCGTGTTTCTGGCTGTTGTCGTTTAATAGGTACCATTTTTATCCCCTTTTGTCCCATTTCACCCTTAACGAATACGAATCACTTTATGGTGCACTTTTTGTTATAGGGGGAACGCGCATACCCGATATCAAGTAAGTACAAACAGACATATTGAAAAAATATGCTTAAATACGCTAAAATATTAGGGATTATTATGGGTATTTTTAGTCCTTGTGTAATTGGGCCGATTTGCCCTTTGGGCCGATTTCGCCCCACTTCAATCCCAACCGATCTACGACTATAAGACGCATTTATGGAAAATTTTAACGTTCTAGCTCCTTTCGTTTAGATGCTAGCGTGCTTTCAACAGACGGACGGACATGGCTAGATCGTCTTAGAATGTTATGACGATCAAGAATATATATACTTTATAGGGTATCAGGTCGATATTTCAAGGTGTTACAAACGGAATGACAAAGTTAGTATACCCCCATCCTGGATGTGGAGGGTATAATAATAAAATGATTCTGGACAAACGTCAGGAACGCAAAGTGGTTTACATACTACAATTTTCAGCGTACGCGTATCGTTCACTCACTTAAATTTAGAAAATGAGGGGGTTCAAATTTTTGGATTCATGGTGTTTCCCACTTTCATTGTTTATCCATAATTTTACCCCATCTCTTTTATTTTTTGAATAGAGTCAGTCACTCTCTTTATTTCGTGAACAACTCTCTTAGTGAAAATGGATCGCAGTGGAGTAGTATGTCTGTGATTCTCTTAATGTGGCGCTAGCAGCACCCAATGTGCATCACAATCATCATCATCATTATGACCATTGCGAGCTGCAAACATCATAATGATTATATTCAGATAGACTACAGCATGCTCAGGTAGTTGATCATTCATTAAACAACAACGTATCGAAGCGTGCGGATGTCTCTAAATACGAACGACGGTCACGACGATCAACGAGTATAGTTTTCTGGCGTGCGCGCGTGTGTGTGTGTGTTCAATAACACTTCGTACGAAAATCCGAATCCGAAACAAAACATTCACGTTGAAAAAGTGTGTTTTCTGCTTTAAATAAAGAGCCAAGTGGGAAATACATTTAATAATAACAGTGACAACAACAACAACAACAAACATCGAAAACAAGTACGTTAAAGTTACGTACAATTAAAACAAATACAGCAAAGAAAATTCTGATGAAGAAAAGTAAAAGAATTTGAATTGTTGAAACAAAACAAAAAATATAACTTCAAATAGAAACGCGAACGTAAGTTTAAAATAAAGCAAATAAAATATTTGTCAGTTCTGTTTTTTCCTATTCAGTTATTTTTTATTTAATATTTTTTTTTTCGTTTACGTGTATGTGTGTGTTATAAAGAAATTTATTTGCGGCAAGTGAGCGAGCGAGTGAAACACAGATGAAAACAGAAGAGTTATTGAGAATGAGAAAAAAATAAAGATAACAAAATTGGTTGTTTATTTAACCGAAAAAAAAGTTGATAAAAATCACAATACAGCAGCAAAAAGTATTTTTCGCACTTGAAATTCTTAAATTTATAAAATGGAAAAAATGTCGAGTGTTAAAAGTGTTTAAACAGTTTTGAAAAATATAAAATAAAAGAAATATAACTTTACAATTGTCATAATTCAGTTAAGGAATGTTTATGCTTTTGTTTACATTTAGGGTCGATAACAACAAAAAAAAACGTAATCGCCAGAATCAGTTGCTAAAAATCCAACAGGTGAAATTTTCTAAAATATTTTTAATAATGATTTCAAAGAAATAATAAAGACTTTTGTGCACATTTGGGTTACTTTTATTCCCACATTTTGAAAATTGACAATTGGCTGCAGCAAATTCAAATAGGCAATAGTCAATTCCTAAATAAACGGTCTATCCCATTATTTTGCAACCCGCGAGCTTTCGCGTTGCGTTATTTGTGTGTAATTCGGTTTGTAACAACTACAAATTGTAATGGTTTTGAAAATGTACTAAATTCCTTGTCAAACTGTTGGAACCAATTTTACAACTGACCCTAGGAATGCTAAAATTATATAAGTTCACAGGTCCAACCCTAGAATTTCTTGGGAAAAACCCTGAAAAATAATTGCTGGAACCACATCCATTTACTTTTCACGTAAGTAGATATACATATTTAGTTTACAAGTAAGGAATTCTACAATTATTTGTGTATAAAAAGCAGGAACTAAATATAAAATGTTTTGCAACAATATTTTCTCCGTGTACTAATATGAAATGAGCTAAATAATTTAAATTTTGATAACAGACGTTTTAAAATGATTTTCAATAATAAAGACAATTATGCACACTGGGGTAAGTTTTTACCCACATTTTCAAAATTAATAATAGGATCTAGCAAAATCAAATACGCAATAGAAAATCCCTAAGAAACTGGCTTATCTGGTGCCAAATAAATTTCATGGAAAGTGGGTTGTAGTTTTGGAAATTTACTTAATTCCTTGTCAAAATACTAGAACTGATTTTGCATCCCTAGAATTATTAAAATCTATATATATAAAAGAGTTGCGTGATTGAGTGACTGACTGATCACTCCCCAGACCAAACGGCTAGAGCTAGAATCATGAAATTTGGAATGTACATTTCTCTTACATTGTAGAAATTCGTACTTTTAAGGGGAAAAAAGGGATAAAAATGGTACCACAGCAATGACCAAACGGCTGGGCCTAGAATCTTGAAATTTGGTGTGGGCATTCCTCTTGCAGCATGAAGGAATCCCAAAAAGTGTATTTTGAAAAATTCGTACTTTGGGGGGGGGGGGGGGGGGGGCAAAATTGGGCTAAAAGGGACAAAAATGGTACAAACAACACGACTGCAGCTTGACTCATGGAATTTGGTATACACGTTTCTCTTACAGCGCACTATGGTCCCAAATCCATTTTTTTTTGGCAGAAATTCAAAAAAATTAAAATTGGAAAGTGGTAAATGTGCATGTATTTTCTTTATGGCAACACTCCAAGCAATCAAGAAAATATACTGGAGAAAATTAGGTGGCAACACCACAAGTCTGAATGATACTTAAAATTTGCGGTTCAAAAAAAGTGGGATTAATTTTGATAAAAAGCAGTTTTACAAATTAATTAAAATCAAGACTTAAAAATAAAATAATAAAGTGACTATATTATGAAAATTGACGGCAAGAGTTAGTAGTTGAAAAATTATTTTTTAAGAGCTTGATAACTTTTTTTTTAAAAAAAAACGCATAAAATTTGCAAAATCTCATCGGTTCTTTATTTGAAACGTTAGATTGGTCCATGACATTTACTTTTTGAAGATAATTTCATTTAAATGTTGACCGCGGCTGCGTCTTAGGTGGTCCATCCGCTTAGTCCAATTTTGGCATTTCCACGTTTTTGAGTAACAGAGACCCAATTGGTGCGAACGGCGACGAATCGAAAATTGGTGGTCATCATTAACACTGGCCGATACAGCTGCGATATTTTCTTCAGTTCGCACTCTACGTAAGCGTGTTGGTGGTTTAATGTCCAACAATGTAAATTTGGTGCGAAATTTAGTCACAATAGCCCGAATAGCCGCTTCAGTGGGTCGATTAAACTGACCATAAAATGGAAGCGCGCAATGAACTTTCTTACAGAGCACGCATTTTGATAATAAAATTCAATAATTTGCAAGCGTTGTTCGTTTGTAAGACGATTCATGATGAAATGTCAAAGCATACTGAGCATCTTTCTCTTTGACACCATGTCTGAAATCCCACGTGATCTGTCAAATACTAATGCATGAAAATCCTAACCTCAAAAAAATCACTCTTTATATATATAACATTTTATGATTATTGTGGTCTTGTAAGTATTCATAGGTATTGTAATTTGTAGAAAACATAATCTATAAATGTCGTGGACAAAAAGTTATATGTATGACTCAACTTGACTCAAAGTGTAAATGTGAAAGTGTTCGTCTGAGGTTGTAGTTTATGGTGGAATTAATATCTCGTCAGCATTTTTCGGCAAACTCCAAAAATTGTCATTTTATTTTAGCACAGTTTTTGATTAGCCATAGACATATATATGATGATATCTCTGAATTAGTTTTGTGTACGAGACCCATCAATATTTTATTTAAAAGGTATTGAAAGTACCTTTAAAATGGTATACAACATCATTCACCTTTTTGTACACATGTATACAGTTTACTTTATTTCTTGAAATAATTATTTAAATTGCAGTTTAAAGTATACTATTTGTATGCTATATTTTGCCTTTGTAATAATGTTTAGAAATAAGATTTCGTCAAAATAAACAACTCTTCATTCTTTTAAGCTTTCATAAAATTTTGTTTTTGGTCACCCTGTACCAATACAGGGTGATAATTATGTTGGTTATATATTGAGTTTATATGGGAGGTGGTAGTGGGCGTGGCCCGATCGGCCCAATTTTATTTTTATTTTTTGCGTATGATATGTCTAGCAAATGTGCAAAATTACAAGATTGTATCTTTATTTTTCCATTTTATGCCATAAAAAATGGATTTGGTACCAGTGTGCAGCGTAGAGATCAGCTATGAAGTGAGTTCTTCGAAATTCGTACTTTTAAGGGGTAAAATGGGAAAACATGGAAGAACAGCAATGACCAAACGCTTGGGCCTAGAATCTTGAATTTGCTATGCAAATTCATTCAATGTGCCCAATAAAACATTTTCTATAATACGTACTTTTTGGGGGTGAAATCGGATAAAAATGGTATCAATCAAACGGATGGAGCTGGAGTCATAAAATTTGGTGTGTGCATCTCTCAAAATGCTTAGAAACGCAAAATGAACGAATTTTATGAAATTCATACTTTTAAAGGTTAAACGGGGAAAAGGGGTTAAAAAAGGTACCAACAACACGGATGACGCTACAATAATGAAATTCGGTATGTATATTCGTTTTCCGGCGCAGATCACTGATAAGAAGGAATTTTTTGAAATTTGTACTTAAAGGGATTAAATGGGATACAAATTGTATGACAGTGCACATAAAACGGTTGGGTCTATATTTTTGAAATTCAGAACGGGAATTAGTTTTATAGCACGATTACGATTGTGTTTTTAAAGGGTAAACGGGAAAAAGGTACCAACAACACGGCTGACGCAATAATGATGAAATTCGGTGAATAGTTGCACTCTTAAGGTATTAAAATGGTATTAAGGTATTAAAAGGCGATTTTACGCCTTTTTGCAATATTCGAACTTGTTGGGGGTGAAATTGGGTAACAAGTGATTACAATGGTACCAATCATGAAATTCGATTTGTACATCCCCATGCATCGAAATTAAGGAAATTTTTTAAGAATAATGAGGAAAAGAGGGATTCAAATGGTACCAACAACATGGCCGAAGCTAGAATCGAGAAATTCGTTGTATATATTCCTCTGACCTTTAAAGGATTTTTCAAAATTTATACTTTTAAGTCGATCGGGAAAAAAGCGATTAATGTATCGAATAAGGTGTATACATAATTACTCTGACGTGCAATACAAATGTCTGGTATCAAAATGTGTATTGTATCAAAGGTGGAAGCGGATGCTATTAGAAATTCGGTGTGTACATTTCTCCGAGAACGTAGACGCGCGACATAAATTAATTTTTTGAAATTTGTGTAAGGGCGGCTCAAAAGGGGTAAAAATGGTACCACTTACTAACATAAAGGTTTTTTTTTTGAAATTTGAGACATAAAGGGATAAAAAAAAGTACCTTCCAAAATATTGCACTAGAATCGTGAAGTTCTCCGAATTCAAACTAAGTCTGGAAAAATAATACTTTGTTGAATAAATTCCTTAACTCCCGTCGAGGGTTATCGTGCACACCAACCAGCCAGACAGACCAACGGACGTCACTCCTTCAATGCTTTGCACTTTTTTCTATCCCAAAATATATATATGTGCTCCTACTCTGTATTGTGAAGGTATAATTATCGCACCTTAAGAAAGAAACGGGCCAATAATTTTCTACTTTATATGATTTTTTTGTAAGAATATTGTTTCAATTTGTGTGCCTACTTAAATTAAACAAAATTCAATTCGGTGTATAAATCCCTCTAATCCAGCTACGTAGGATCTGGAATAGAGAATATGGTGTGAATATACCTCTGAATACGTAGTTGCGCAACATATTCCCTGAAAGGGATATCCTTACACCGCTTACGAAGTAGCGGGTATTTGCTAGTTATATATATACATATCTTCATAGGTGTATATGTATATTTGGATTTCTTGAAAAAATTCTTCTAGGATGAAATTAATATGAAATGAGCCAAATCGTTGAAATTTTGATAACTCACGTTAAAACAAGTAAAAACGGCGTTAAGTTCGGCCGGGCCGAACTTTATATACCCTCCACCATGGATTACATTCCACAGAGGTTGTCGGTTTTCGTAGAAGTGCAGTAATATTACAGGAAAATATAATTTTTTTAATATAGCCAAACCAAAACGAATACAAATATTGAAAAATTAATTTTACAAATAAATATAATATTTTATTTATTTCAAACCACGCCTATAAGGTACTGATTGGTAGCATTACCTTATACGTGAATTCAAAAATAAATATTGTTATATTTATATTTTCAAAAATATTTTCAAAGCCATAAATATTGGTAGATAGTGGGTGCTCAAGTTGGTTGTATTTCCGTTCTATTTTAATTCCAAAAGTACAAATTTTAAAAATCCATTATCAGACATACATAGTGCAAAATAACCTAACTTCATGATTCAACCAATTTTTGCCGTAAAAGAAAAAGTATGTATTTGGAAAAAAACTTTTTATTTTGCGTGTCTATGCAGTCAGAGGAATGTATACACCGAATTCCATGATTCCAGCTGCGCCCATTTGGTTGGTACCATTTTTACCCCCTTGACGTTTCTACGCAATTAGAATTGCATCATTCTAGCTGTGGTCGTTTAGTTGCTACTATTTTTATCCCTCTGTACCATTGTATCCCTTGAAAGTACTAATTTCGAAAAATTCGTCTATTTTCCGTGTCTACGCAGTCAGAGGAATGTATACTCCGAATTTCATGACTCTAGCTGCGGTCATTTGATTGGTACTATTTTTATCCCTTTTTTACCCCAAAAGGTACGAATTTCGAAAAATCAGTTTATTTTCCGTGTCTACACACTCAGAGGAATGTATACTCCGAATTTCATGACTCTAGCTGCGGTCGTTTGATTGGTACTATTTTTATTCCCTTTTTACATTTTAACCCCAAAAAGTACGAATTTTGAAAAATCGGTGCATTTTACTTATCTATGCAATCAGAGGAATGTATACACCGAATTTCATTATTCTAGGTACAGCCGTTTGGTTGGTACCATTTTTATCCCCCTATTCCTATTTTACCCCTTAAAAGTACGAATTTGGAAAAAATACTTTTATATTATGTATCTACTCAATTAGAGGAATGTACATACCGAATTTCGTGTTTCTAGTTGTTGTCTTTTAATATGTACCATTTTTATCCTTTTTTTGCCCCATTTAACCCCCTACAAATAATAATCACTTTATGGTGCACGTTTTTGCTATAAGGGGAATGCGCATACCAAATATCAAGCAAATATAAACAGACATATTCAAAAAAACATGCTTAAATACGCTAAAAGATTAGGGATTATTATGGGTATTTTTAGTCCTTTGGGCCGATTTCGCCTCATTTCAATGCCAACCGATCTACGACTATAAGATGCATTTATGGAAAATTTGAACGTTCTAGCTCCTTTCGTTTAGATGCTAGCGTGCTTTCAACAGACGGACGGACGGACATGGCTAGATCGTCTTAGAATTTTATGACGATCAAGAATATATATACTTTATAGGGTCTCAGGTCGATATTTCAAGGTGTTACAAACGGAATGACAAAGTTAGTATACCCCCATCCTGGAGGTGGAGGGTATAAAAATAATATAAAACTATGCTAGTTTTTTACTTCCGTATAATGAACAGTGTAAGTTTATAAAATTAAAATTGTTGGGTATCCATACTTTCAAAGGTATAAAATGAAAATTTCCCCCAAATGGGAAGTATGAATGGGCGCCAATGAAAAAATGGCCAAAAGTATGAGAAAAAGTTTAGTTTGGGACTATTTTCAAGTTTATGTGTAATGGCATGAATCGAATCAGACTGTGGTCGTGTTTACACGGCTATGCACAGTAGGTGCATATTCGTACCCCATGACCAAATTTGGCTACGCTTATTACAGACATTCTGCGTAGACAGCCTTCGGTTGGACTAGAAGATATTCTCCTCTGGGGTATGTCCTAAACCTGATACATACATATATTATATTTTTTTGCGTCATTGACCTTCTGCTGAGTTTACAGATATTTTTCTCAGAGTACTTAACATATTCTTCTCTAAGCTGTGTTCTAAGTGGCACGCGAATATTACAGATTTCCTGACCTTATGTCGGGCTTAGAGATCATTTCCTTAGAGTAAAGATTTTCAAGTTATCCAAAATTCGGTAGGGCTTAAAGATTTACTCATCTGGGATATTTCAAAAGCCGATTACGCAGGGTACAGATTTCCTGAGCAAGACCTCTAAAAACAATTTGGGTACACTTTCATTTCGCCATATGGATCTCAATTTTACATTACAAATATAGCCCAATTAAAATAATAAACAATTACCGTAAAGAAATACAAAATATAATTTACCGTTTACCCTTTAAAAGTAAGAATTTCGAAAAATTCCTTCACTTTGCGTTTCTAAGCATTTTCCAGCGAATTTCATGATTCCAGCTCTGTCTGTTTGATTGGTACCATTTTTATCCCTTTTTACCCAATTTCACCCACAAAAAGTACGAATTTTGCAAAATATTTTCTTGGTGCATTCATGCTATAAAAATAATGCCCGTTCCGAATTTCAAGATTCTAGGCCCAACCGTTTGATCTGGGCTGTGGTACAATTTTGTTATCCCTTTTAATCCCTTAAAAGTACAAATTGCGCTGTAAACCGAATTTCATTATTGTAACATTATCCGTGTCTTTCTTACCATTTTGATCCCCTTATCCCGTTTGCCCTTTAAAAGTACGAATTTCGAAAAATCCCGTTTTTTCACACCTCTACACTGTAAGAGAAATGTACACACCAAATTTCAAGATTTGGTCTGGGGAGTGATCAGTCACTCACTCAATCACGCAACTCTTTTATATATATAGATAAAGGGTTTTCCAATAAGGACTTGATAACTTTTTTTAAATGAAACACAAACCATTTGAAATATTTCCAAAACTTTATGATCGACTTGAAATACAATCAATACATTTATGAATGGAACTCGACTTCGTTTATATGGCCACCGCGGGCACGTCGGCAGCGGTCGTTTCGTTGGACCCACATTTCGGCCTAACGGCCGCTATTTTGCTTTCAATGTTGGCTCTGAGTTCTTCCAACGTTGTCGGCTTGTAGGCATAGACCAATGATGACGTAGTCTCAAAGAAAAAAGTCTAGAGGCGTTAAATCGCACGAACGAAGCGGCCAATTGATTGGTCCATTTCTTGAGATAAAATGCTTACTCTTCAATAAATCGGTTGTAACGCTGCGCTGTGTGGCACCGTCGTGTTGAAACCACATGTCGTCCAAGTCCAAGTCCATGTTTTCACAGTAACGTGACGATCGTTATTGTCGACGAAGAAATATGGTCCAATGACACCGCCGGCAGGCAAACAGCACCAAACCGTTATTTGTGGATTTTCACCAAACCAATAACGCATATTTTGCTTATTGACGAACCCATTGAGCCAAAAATGAGCTTCGTCACTGAAGATGATTTTGCGATGAAATTCATCATCTTTGCGCATCTTCTCCAGAGCCCAATCGGACAACGTACAACGCGTCAATTGGCTTCAATTCTTGAGTCAGCTTGATCTTGTATGGGTGCAGACCAAGTTCCTTACGCAAAATTCGTAGACTCAAATTTTTGCACTATACGTGTTATTGCTTGTCTACTTGGGCTAGAATAAAGTTCGTTCGTGTACTTTACCATGATGTTTAGTTTACTGAAAAAAGGAAAGTAACAGTTAGATGATCAGTGGAATAGTGCGTTCACAAATTAAATTCAAAATTGTCACTGGGAAACCCGTTATCATCGTGGGAGAATTGAACAATTAATAAACCAACCCTGTATGGGACGGTATCTCAACTTACCCCCTCGTTTTCTAAATTATTTTTGCAAAATGCAATCCACACTGTCAATTTCGATATCTACGATGCCAAATATATCACTGGTGTTTTCGATAATTTCAGAGATTTGGATGATTTTCCCTACATATCAAATGACCTATATACATTATTTTAAAATTGACTTTTTTAAAAATATACATTCATTTTTAAAAACCATCTTGAGTTGAATAAACCAAAATCGTTTCTAAAATTATCGTATGAGAGATGTGACTTTTACTTTGTTATATTTTTAGTTGAGTGTTTTTCTGTTGTTAATTTATTTTCTTTAAATTGTGCGTAGGCTTTTTGTGAATTTTGCAGTTTTTTGTGAAGCGATCGTCATCACCTCGAGATAAATAAACGTGCTTGAAAAATCAATTGCAGTTGGCTGTTACAGTTGCAACAGGCATAGTCGACGTTGCCGCCACCATCGTCGTCAACAACAACTTCATTATCATCGTCATCATCGACAATATTAGCCAACAGTAGCAACATCATTAACGGCGGGTATCTCAACATCAACGACAACATCATCATCCACATCGGCATCGCCACCACCACCACCATCACCATTGCCATCGTCATCAATATTGCCATCAACATCACTTTCAACATCCGTAATAATAAAAAAACGAGAAGAGAAGTACGTTAAGTTGTGATTGCAAATTACAGAGTGTGCTGCTTTGATTTATATTTTTGGCAATGTTTCTTTTGAGTCAGGGTTTGGAAATAAATCAGAAATACATACCATTCACTTTACAAAAGTGACCAGTTAACTCATTATGAAAAACTTTCAGATGATCGTTGGACTTTGTGGGATGCTCTTGTTTTCTGTGTGGAACGTTTTTTAAATGAACTACTTGTGATACGCGGTATTTATTAAATCAGGGTGAGGGTAGGAACTATTTTAAAACAAGTAAGGAAAGGCTAAAGTCGGCCGGAGCCGACTATATGATACACTCCACTTGCTATCCTATTATAATTCAATTCTGTAAAAAAGCGAAATAGGGAAGGATTTTTGTATCCTGTAAATTTATGTGTTTGACAAAAAATTTTAAATAGGAAAGGACATCTGCATGGAGGTACATTGAACGTGGAACGATGTGTGGTGTTCATTCACTATGTATGTTTATAGGTGAAATATAATATGTAAAGTTTGGCCAAAATCGGTTTAACATTTGGGAGCAACATTTGTATATATATATATATATATATATATATATATATATATATATATATATATAAAGAGTGATTTTTTTGAGGTTAGGATTTTCATGCATTAGTATTTGACAGATCACGTGGGATTTCAGACATGGTGTCAAAGAGAAAGATGCTCAGTATGCTTTGACATTTCATCATGAATCGTCTTACAAACGAACAACGCTTGCAAATTATTGAATTTTATTATCAAAATGCGTGCTCTGTTAAGAAAGTTCATTGCGCGCTTCCATTTTATGGTCAGTTTAATCGACCCACTGAAGCGGCTATTCGGGCTATTGTGACTAAATTTCGCACCAAATTTACATTGTTGGACATTAAACCACCAACACGCTTACGTAGAGTGCGAACTGAAGAAAATATCGCAGCTGTATCGGCCAGTGTTAATGATGACCACCAATTTTCGATTCGTCGCCGTTCGCACCAATTGGGTCTCTGTTACTCAAAAACGTGGAAATGCCAAAATTGGACTAAGCGGATGGACCACCTAAGACGCAGCCGCGGTCAACATTTAAATGAAATTATCTTCAAAAAGTAAATGTCATGGACCAATCTAACGTTTCAAATAAAGAACCGATGAGATTTTGCAAATTTTATGCGTTTTTTTTAAAAAAAAAGTTATCAAGCTCTTAAAAAATCACCCTTTATATATATATATATATATATATATATATATATATATAAAATAATATCTAAATCTGAACCGATCTTTCCCACGTTCACCATGGGTGTTTTTAGTTGAATTAAGATGTTGTCCCAAATTTAAAGAAATTGGGGTACAATATGTGGTTTCTAAAGTGGAAAAATTCAAATCGGGAGCAACATTTGTATGGGGGCTATATCTAAATCTGAACCGATCTGACCGATTTTCACCGTCACTGTTTTCACTTCAATTATAGGGTGCTGTGCCAAATTTGAAGCAAATCGAGTTTAATATGTGGTTTCAAGAGCATAAAATGTCAAATCGGGAGCGACATTTGTATGGGGGCTATATCTAAATCTGAACCGATTTGCTTCAAATTAAATAGCGTTCGTCCTTGATCCACAAAACTTACTTGTGCCAATTTTTGTTAAGATCGGACTATAATTGCGACCTGTAATTTGATTACAACAATAGATGGACATACGGACAGACAGACAGACGGACAGACAGACAGACAGACAGACAGACAGACAGACAGACAGACAGACAGACAGACAGACAGACAGACAGACAGACGGACATTGCAAAATCGACTCAGAAAGTGATTCTATGCCGATCTGTATAATAAACGGTGGGTCTAAGTCTTTTCCTTTTGGGTGTTACAAACAAATGCACAAAGCCATAATACTCTCGTGGAGTGTATAAATATATTGGGGGAGTTGATACGTTCCTATGATGCCTCTGTCAATCCTTTACTTTTTCTTAGGCATAAAATGCTACTTAATTATTTTCGTTTGTTTTAATACGATCTGTAAATCGATTTAAAAATCGGGTATTTCCCTGTCTCAGACCATTTTGTATCTATATTATTTATCGTCTTCTGTAGGATTTGCATAGATTTTTCAAGAACAAACGAAAGGAACCAGAAAACTTTTCGAATATCAGTTAAAAACAATCAATCATGTACTACTCTTTTTTCGTTAAATAGTGAAGGGAGTCTAAACTCAACTCTGCGGTCTATATTCAAAACAATTTCAAGTAAAAATTTGCTAAAATTTGAATTAAAATTTACTGCAAATGTGTTTAATTTACTCATTTATACTACAAGTGTACTTAAATTTAGTATATTTTATATCCTCACTCTAGAAAGTAGTATATATATATCATTTGGGACAGAAAAAAAGTGTAGTACATTTAAGGAGAATGTTTGGACCAAATCCGTTTCACTACTTTTTGAACTATTTGAGTCATCTCCGTCCGTCTGTCGGTCTTGCTTGCTGTTGTACATGATAACTTTCGAGGGAAGTTGAGGAATCTATTGAAACTTTGCACACAGGAAAATTGTTCCCAAACTTAGTTTAAGTATGAAGATGGGCAAAGTTATATATATTTTAATATTTGATAAAGTTTTTAAAATTTGTTAAATTTAAAAGTTCAGAAAACTTTAAGTGGTGTATTCTATAATTAAAAACAAAAGTAAATGGAACCATGTTCAGTGTGGAATAAATATAAAGAAATTGAAAAATGTACAAAAGATAGGAGCTCAATATGAACCAAACACTTGTCTTTTTGTGGAAGTACCTCCACACATTCCAAGTATTCGGACAATTCCACAAAATATTGCGTAGATATGCCAACATATAATGAAAACTTTGTGAACGTTTTTTAGAAGTCATTTATATTTTAATATCAATATTTTCGAGCAAATTTTTGATATATTCGATCAACATCCGCCGTCGTAATTAGAGACTATTTTTATACCCTACACCACTTCGTGGACTAGGGTATTATAAGTTAGTTTCTCGCCAAATGTTTGTAACACCAAGAAATAATCGAGCTAGACCCACCTTTAAGTATACCGATCGGCTTAGAATCACCAGCTGAGTCGATTTAACGATGTCTGTCTGTCCGTCTGCTGTCCACCTAAGCTTGTTCGCACTCTACAGGTCGCAATTGTTGTCCGATTGTCATGAAACTTGGCAGAAGTTATTTTTTCTGGCCAAGGACCATCGGTATTGGATTTGGAGGAAATCGGTTCAGATTTAGATATAGCCCCCATACAAATGTCGCTCCCGATTTGACATTTTCCGCTCCAGAAACCACATCCTGTACCCGATTTTCGTTAAATTTGGCACAACATCTTATAATCCAACTAGAAACATCTATGCAAAAATTCGGTAAGATCGGTTCAGATTTAGATATAGCCCCCATACAAATGTCGCTCCCTATTTCACTCTTTCCGCTTTAGAAACCACCTATTGTACCCGACTTTCTTCAAATTTGGCACAACATCTTATAATCCAACTAGAAACACCTATGCAGAAATTGGGTGAGATCGGTTCAGATTTAGATATAGCCCCATACAAATGTCGCTCCCGATTTGAGATTTTCCGCTCTAGAAGCCACATATTATACCCGATTTTCTTTAAATTTGGTACAACATCTTATAAACCATCTAGAAACACCTATGCAGAAATTGGGTAAGATCAGTTCAGATTTAGATATAGCCCCCATACAAATGTTGCTCCCTATTTCACTCTTTTCGCTTTATAAACCACATATTGTACCCGATTTTCTTTAAAATTGGCACAACATTTTATAATCGAACTAGAAACACCTATGCTGAAATTAGATATAGCCTCCATACAAATGTCGCTCCCGAATGTTTAACCGATTTTGGCCAAACTTTACATATTATATTTCACCAATAAACATACATGGTGAAAGCAGGTCACTCGTTCCAGGTTTCAATATACCCCCATACAAATGTCCTTTCCGATTTAACATTTTTTGTCAAACACATACATTTACAGGATGCAAAAACCCTTACCGATTTGTTTGGGTGATGCCCATATGTCCATACTTTGGTATAACCCAAATGAGGCCCATTCTGATCTATTACAGCTCTAGAAACTACATCTTACATCGGATCTTCATCAAATTTTGCAGATCATGATATTTTTCAACTAGGAATATCTACCGTGAATGAGAAATATATAGGCCCATGTTTTAGACCAGGTCCAGCATGTTGTTATAGGCCCCCTTTTGAAATGTCGGTCCTATTACTACTGTATAATTTGTATTTGTCTGTCGGATAATTGCATCAATTATCATATTATTTACCATATTCGTTAAATTTGACTAAAGATGAATTTATAAGATACTGAATAATTTATATGAACTACATAAAATTGCACCCATGAAATACCTGGGTTTAGTAATCAAAGCGAGGTACATACACAGGGAGTGGTGTAGGGTATTATATAGTCGGCCCCGCCCGACTTTAGCCTTTCCTTACTTGTTAAACTATACGCTTTTTTATATTACTTTACTATTTAAAGTACTATTTCTTATGTAATATGCTGAAAACATATATATTTTTTTACTGAAAGACTGAAGTCAATTTTTAGCAATATAATTTTTTGTGATTTGAAATCATTATCTTATTTTTAACAATACAAGTCTTCATTGTAAAGACATTGGTCTACTTCTAGAAAAAAAAAAAAATAATAAATATATAATTTTGTTGTTGCCAAGAAAAAATATGTTATTGTATTAAATTCATTTTCATAACTCAACAGGAAAATACCTTGCAAACGTATCTTCGCGCATTGACATATTTCGCACTAACATAAACTTCTAAACTGAGCAAAAAAATTGAGAGAAAATTTTTAATTTTTGATCCGTTTTACAGAGAATCCTCATATATTGTCTGGTTCAACATATCAACCGATTCCAATTAAAAATCGATTCTAAGAATCGGATTGAAAAATGGTTGATCGGGGAATCGAGAATAGATTCTCGCCCTTGATTACCATTCAATAGTTCCTACAAACGGAGGCCACGTAAACCACGTAACCAACACAAATCACCAAAAATCAAAGCTCACAGTGAATCAACCATTATAAGTCGATTTAACCGACTGAAACTTAATTACTTGGTTAAGTTTAATTTTAGTGCGCCATAAAAGTTTATTTTAGATTGACTGATTTTCACGTTTAGTTCTCAATTTATCTTTATGTTGTGCGTTCTGGCTTCAATATTTTCGTTGGTACCATTTCTATCCCTTTTTGTTCCATTTCCACCATTAAGGTTCAAATTTCACGAAATCCATTTATGTTGACGTCAAGATGAGTCTTATTTCTATGGAAGATTTTGTTTGAAATACTTTCCTTAATTTTTAAATAAAGAGTTGTACCTTCGAGTGGCACTTTATTTTAAATAACATTGGACTGTTAGCTTACGTCAGGACACGATTTTCGTCTGCTTTCTGCCAACAACGTCCGACAATTTACCTCAGAAATGTTGAGAATTCAAATCTGTGAAAAAATAATTGCGCCACGATGGAGCACGCTAGGCCGGAAGGTAGTCGCACACTCTTGCTGTAAAGTACTTCCCTCAGATCAAAACATATCCGAACACTGTTCTGCACCAGACATCCTCCCCCCAATCACCATAAAAGACCAGAGAGAATAATCATTAAGGAAATTGTTAGCGAATTGAATTGAATTAAAATACACAGTTGCGTTGATAAGACATGAACCGAAAGAATGAACAGAAGAAGGCCAAAAAACAAAAAAGAAGATGATCAATTCGTTTTCATTTCTTTGACCCACAATAACGCGTCCGTCCCTTGCCGTTGCCTTTTCGTTGAGTAGCGTAGAGTTGTGTTGAGTTCCTATAATTAGATGATTTTTTTGCTCTCGTAAATTTCTGGCGAAACGAATTAAGGTAAGACTACGTGTGTGTATGTGCGAATATAGCCGTTTTGATTCAATTACCATTATGACCAAAAAGAAAGACGTCCAAAAAACGTTGAAAATCATTGTGTTCAATTCGTTAGTCCAGCCGTCTTTCTTTTGCTTTGTGCGCCGGTAGATTCATATGGTATTTATGCTAGGGTTCGCATATGCGAATGTGAACAATTCGCTTCATGTTGAACATTCCTAAATAAATATACTTGAATATACGCTTTCGCAAAGACGAATTCTCAATAGAGTAATTCCATTTGAAACGGCACAGAAATTTTCCTTAGGTTCTTCGATTTAAATAAAAGTTTGCAAATTTGTACTTTTGAATAAGGGAAATAAAACTACATTTCCCGATTTTCCAAACAAATATGAAATTGTAAACACTAGAGGGATCGAAAATCAAGAATTTTGTCTTAAGGCAATTTTAAAATATCTGATAGATATATATTTAAGTTTAATATAAAGCTGGCAACTTTTGTTGTTTAATTTGTTTCTTGTTTCCTTGTAATTCTTTAATAATCAAAAAAGTAAATCTTCGATTTTTTAAATAATTTTTATTAACAGATAATAATAGCCTTACTAAGACGCTTCATTAGTTTCATGATGGAGTTCCCTACTATCTCTGAAACAATTATATATGTGATTGCAGTGGAAATTAAAAATATATAATAGAAGTAATTAAAACAACTTAGTTTAAGCTGGCTAAAGAAAAAATGTGTCTTATCGGGCCAGAGGGAAACATGTTTCCCTAACAAGGAATGAAAGTACTCCCTAATATTTAGAATATTTAAGCATTTGTTTTTACATTCCTCTTGTAGCGTAAAAGCACCAAAAATTAAATACACGTTTTAGAGGGCGAAATGAGACAAAAAGGGATAAAAAAGTTACCAATGATACGATAACAGCTAGAAATATGAAATTTGAAATGTACATCCCTCTAATTGCGAAGATACGTAAAATAGAAGGATTTTTTAAAATTCGCACTTTTAAGGGATACAATTTGAAAAGAGGGATACAAATGGTACCAACCAAACCGCTGAAGTTGAAGTCATGAAATTCGGTGTGTACTTTCGTCTGACTATGAAGAAACGAAATAAAAAGGATTTTTTTCGAAATTGGTATTTTTAGCCGTAAAATGGGGCGAATGGGGATAAAAATGGTCCAACCAAACGGCTACATCTATAATAATGAAATTCGGTGTGTGCACTTCTCTAACTGCGGTGACGCGAATAATAAAGAGATCTTCCGATTGTCGTAGGACTCTAAATGGAATTAAATTTGGCACCAATCAAGCGGTCGTAGCTAGAATGATGACATTCAGTATTTACACTCGCCTGACTACGTAGACGCGGAAAATAAGATTTACGAAATTTTCTAAATGGGTACTTTTAGGATCACAATGGAAAAAAAGAGTGAAACTGGTACCACTAAGACCGCTGTAGCTAAAATCATGAAATTAGGTGTGTACATTCCCCTCTGAAACATATTTGATATTCAATATTACAACTTTTCCTATCAAAATGGTACAGACATTTTTAGGCTGTAGATGGTATCAAGAAATTGCAAATGCGGAAAATCGGGCTTGAGGAAAATTGTTTCTACCTAATAATATTTAGGGCACATTTTTGAAGATTTCTGACTGATAATTATATTAATATTTATATAGTAGAGGGCTATTTATATTATAATAATGAAGAATCACAATTTTCCTAATATGGTAGTGCACTTCTGTGTAATGTCGACAGCCTCTAATAAACCGATAATACTGTGGAATACACTCCGTGGTGGAGGGTATATAAGATTCGACCCGGCCTTTTACGCCTTTTTACTTGTTTTATTTATTTTAAATAACGCTTGACTGTCATCATACGTCAGGGCCATTTTCGTCTGCCTCAAGAGAATTCAAATCTCTGAAGAAAAATAATTGCTCAAAGATGATGCACGGCCTACATCCAGAAGGTAACCACTTCCAGAGTAGATAGGGTCAGCCGAGGGAATATCACACACTCTTGTAGTGCTTTCTTCAGACCAACACATATCCGATCACTGTTCTGCACTGATTTCACATACATCCTAAAATTTGTACGGATCAAATGGATGGATAAATAAAGGACATATGTTAATGGATACAGCCACAATAATAAACTTCTGTATCTATATTCCACTGACTGTGTAGACACGTAACATAAAGGATTTTATAAAATTTTTATGTTTAATGGAAAACGGGCGAAGATGGGATAAAAATGGTAACAGATATTAACTTCCAAACAAATTTGTGTGTATTCCACAAGATTCAAAAATGATAGACGAGTTAGTGCGAATTAGATTAAGACCAAATTTGGACCAAAAAATATTATTGCATTTTATTACTATTATTATTATTTTATTAGTGAAAGTTAGCTGTTGTTTTATGACAGATATTAAAAAATAAAGCAAAATACATTTTCCCTATTTTTATAGGGTTTTTCGTGCCAGCAAAAACGATTTTTTTGGCGACTGGTCTGTTTCCACATCTGTTTCAATGTTAAAATGTATTGGCAATATGCGAGCTTTCATAATTAAAAACAAGTAAGGAAAGGCTAAAGTCGGGCGGGGCCGACTATATAATACCCTACACCACTCCCTGCGTATGTACCTCGCTTTGATTACTAAACCCAGGTATTTCATGGGAGCAATTTTATGTAGTTCATAGAAATTATATGAATATAATTTATATGCTATAAATTCATCTATAGTCAAATTTAACGAATATGGTAAATAATATGGTAATTGATCCAATTGTCCGACAGACAAATACAAATTATACAGTAGTATACCAAAGTCATACCAAAGTAAGGACATATGGGCATCACCCAAACAATTCTCATTGCAATTCAATTCGGTAAAAAATTGAAATCGGGAAGGATTTTTGCATCCTGTAAATGTATGTGTTTGACAAAAAATGTTAAATCGGAAAGGACATTTGTATGGGGTTATATTGAAACCAGGAACGATGTGACGCGCTTTCACCATGTCTGTTTATTGGTGAAATATAATATGTAAAATTTGGCCAAAATCGGTTAAACATTCGGGAGCAACATTTGTATGAGGGCTATATCTAAATCTGAACCGATCTTACCCACTTTCACCATAGGTTTTTTAGTTGGATTATAAGATGTTGTGCCAATTTTAAAGAAATATGTGGATTTTAGAGGGGAAAAAGTCAAATCGGGAGCGACATTTGTATGGGGGCTATATCTAAATCTGAACAGATCTTACCCAATTTTTGCATATGTGTTTCTAGTTGGATTATAAGATGTTCTACAAAATTTAAAGAAAACCAAGTACAATATGTCGTTTCTAGAGCGGAAAATGTCAAATCGGGAGCGACATTTGTATGGGGGCTAAATCTGAATCTGAACCGATCTTACCCAATTTTTGCATACGTGTTTCTTGGGTTTTTAGTTGGATTATAAGATGTTGTGCCAATTTTAAAGAAAAACGGGTACAATATGTGGATTTTAGAGCGGAAAAAGTCAAATCGGGAGCGACATTTGTATGGGGGCTATATCTAAATCTGAACCGATCACACCCACTTTCAGCATAGGTGTTTCTAGTTCGATTATAAAATGTTGTGCTAATTTTAAAGAAAATCGGGTACAATATGTGGTTTTTAAAGCGGAAAAAGTGAATTCGGGAGCGACATTTGTATGGGGGCTATATCTAAATCTGAACCGATCTTATCCAATTTTTGCATACGTGTTTCTAGTTGCATTATAAGATGTTCTGCAAAATTTAAAGAAATTCGGGTACAATATGTGGTTTCTAGAGCGGGAAATGTCAAATCGGGAGCGACATTTGTATGGGGGCTATATCTAAATCTGAACCGATCTTACCCAATTTTTGCATACGTGTTTCTTGTTGTATTATAAGATGTTCTGCCAAATGTAAAGAAAATCGGGTACAATATGTGGTTTCTAAAGCGGAAAAAGTGAAATAGGGAGCGACATTTGTATGGGGGCTATATCTAAATCTGAACCAATCTTACCCAATTTCGGCATAGGTGTTTCTAGTTGGATTATAAGATGTTGCAACAAATTTAAAGAAAATCGGGTACAATATGTGGTTTCTAGAGCAGAAAATGAACCGATTTCCTCCAAATTCAATACCGATGGTCCTTGGTCAGAAAAAATAACTTCTGCCAAGTTTCATGACAATCGGACAACAATTGCGACCTGTAGAGTGCGAACAAGCTTAGATGGACAGCAGACGGACAGACGGACGGACGGACAGACATCGTCAAATCGACTCAGCTGGTGATTCCAAGCCGATCGGTATACTTAAAGGTGGGTCTAGCTCGATTATTTCTTGGTGTTACAAACATTTGGCGCGAAACTAACTTATAATACCCTAGACCACGAAGTGGTGTAGGGTATAAAAACAGATATCATTCCAATAATGAACACTATTAACCCCTATTTTCATAACGTCTGAATGCCTAAAATTATAGATATAGAGGACAGTTTGTGAGGGTGTTTGACTTCTACAACTATTTGTTCTCTTTAATCGGACATGGTGCTAATGGGAGTTAGTGGCATTAATGACACATTAAAAACAATTTTACAATAACGTAACATTTCATCACATTAATGAAATTGATTCATAGATTAGATGAAACATCTTTCGTTCCGTGCATGATGGAGGGCATATAAGAATCGACCAGGCCGAACTTAACGCCTTTTCTACTTGTTATTACTTAGGCTGTGTGGTGGCGGGCAAACGTAACTTACATACGGGAGTAATTTGTATATGAACAAGTGAAGCTATTGCCGTTCGCCGCCCGTTGCTGTTTATCTCATTTTTATCTGTTTGTTGTTGTTCTTCGTTCACCTGCGTTAAAATACCATATCTTTGTTTTCGGTGATTTTTGCGGTTGTTGTTTTTGTTGCTGTGATGTTTGGCTTTTCGTTTCATTACTTTTTTGCGTTTTTTTTCGGAGGCAACTGTGGGTTGATCTTAAGCGCAAGTGAAGAAACAGATCGTGAGTTGTCGGTTTTTTCATTCGATTTGTTTTGTTTCCAACGGTTATGTGTGAGTTTGTGGAACTGATACATTTCTGGGCTTGTGCCTGTTGTTTTTGTTGTATTTTGTGTTGACTTTGGAGGAGATAACTCTTGCAAATACCAAGGAAATGTACAAAACCATATGAGAAAAAACTCGCATTACCAACAACCAACAACAAAAAAAAAAACAAAATGTTGCTCCTCCAAACCGTTATGTTTTGCTTATATTTTAATTCTTATATCATTTCGACCTATATTCGATATGTTGACCATGGTGGTGGTGCTGTGCTGCTGCCGCCGATGATGATGACGACGGCGTTGAAGATGATGATCATCATCCTCAGAAACGTGGTGTGTAATAAGCCAATGAATATGGCTAAGAAAACAACCACACCAAAAAATAAATAAAATGTATGCCATTCATTTGTGAAAAGGCAATTTAAGTGCTTTTTCGCTCTCTTGCAACTCACACTCATGGCTGGATTATCGACCACACAGTAGAGGTAATTGCCAAAGGCCTGTAATTTAAGGAGCCTCGAAAATCATTTTTATTAGAATATCAGACCATCCTGATCTTAAAGGAAACAATTGAAAATAATACCAAATTTTTCCACTTTTTTATCGTCTGTGATAGATATTCGAAGGTCATTAGAACAACAATCGATACTGCCGAACCACGATGTCGAAGGTTAACATAACGCCTAAGCATTACATTTGCGAATGAAAAGTCAGATCGCTGTTTGATGCGAAAGTTCGATTTTCTTTCGTCATCGTGGACAGTCGTGAACATACAGCAATTTTGAGGCAAGAAGTCAGGTTTAGAAGTAATGTAATGATTGTTGCCAACATTTCAAAATGCAAAATATAAAAAAACAAGTAAGGAAAGGCTAAAGTCGCGCGGGGCCGACTATATAATACCCTACACCACTACCTCGCTTTTGTTACCAAACCCAGATGTTTCATAGGAGCAATTTTATGTAGTTCATATAAATTAGTTATATATAACAAAGTCATATTTAACAAATATGGTAAATAATTGATCCAATTTTCCGGCAGACAAATACAAATAATACTAGTAATAGGATGAATCGAACCGACATTTGAAAGGACTTGGGACCTGGTCCAAAACATAGGTCTATATATTTCTCATTCACGGTAGGTATTCATAGTTGAAATATATCATGATCCAATATAAGACGTAATTTCTAGAGCTGTATTAGAGTAGAATGGGGGGTCATTTGGGTTATTCCAAATATGGACACATATATTTGACTTTGTATTCTTAGTTGAAATATAATATAATATGCAAAATTTGAAAAAAACCGATGTAAAATTTGCGTTCTTGAGGGGTAAAAATTAAAATGGGGCCATTTGTAAGGGCTCTGCATTAAAAAGTGGTTCCATATAGATCACTTTCAAAGCAGGTAAGATTGTGTGGATTAAGATCCGGTGTAAAATGTGCATTTTAGAGCAGTAATATTGTAAATCGGATGTACATTTGTATGGGGCTATATCAAAACATAGACCCATGTGGTTCACTTTGCCGTGAGCTGTTTCTAGTTCAAATATAACACGATCCTGAAAATTTGGTCATGATCCCAAGTAAAATGTGTATTCTAGAGCAGTAATAGTATAAATTATAGGGATACTTGTATGGAGGCTATATCTAAATCTGAACCGATTTTCTTCAAATTCAATACCAATCGTCATTGGCCAAAAAAGTAACTTCTGCCAAATTTCATGATAATCGTACCTCAATTGCGACCTGTAGAGTGCGAACAAGCTTAGATGGACAGCAGACGGAAGGTCGGGGCTCAAGACTTTTTTCCATCTATATTTTATAAAACGCAAAATTATATACAAATGATATGGTGACATTTATATAAATAAATAATAGGAATAAAAATCTTGTTATCCGTAATAAAATGATCTTCCCAGCAAAAACTCTCATTACCAAGTAATGGGGCAAAACCAAAAACCTTCACTACTTATTATTCGGATCCGTTTCTAATTATTTTTATAATGGGTTTGTAAAAAAATAAGTAGTTCCACGCACGCTTACAAAAAGTTAATATATAAGTACTGGTTGGTAAGTATGTTGGTTGACGTTGTTGTGTGTTGTGGTTGGAGGTTTGAACAAACACAAAATTTGTATGATGAACAACCACATCTCGGCAAGCAAACGTATACACAAAAAATACAGAATGGGAAATGCATTTTCCATTCTTCTTATTTTTATTGTTGTGTTGTTAAGATTATTACACTATTTTAAGATTATAATACTATTTTAGCAATAAAATAAAACATTTTCTTAAATTCCGATTGACAAGAAGCAAATAAATTTTCTTCGGCAACATCGAAATGACTGGATGACAAAGTTACACACAACTCTATGTGGATGTGTTGTTACTAGGGTTTGGGGTTTCCCGGCCTTTTTTCATTTCCCGGGAAAAAAATAATTTATTTTAGATAAGTCCAACATGATTTAAAATGTCAAAATTTAGTAACTGGTGTGTTATTTTAACCTATTAACGCCCACCATACACGTCCGTGTACACTATTTCAAGGTTTTGGTACTTTTTTGATAGCTTTTAATATGAATGTAATTCCTGATTATTAAACTATAAACTGTTCGATTGGGCTTACTAGCTTATTTTTTGTATGGAATTTACTACTCTCATAATGTTGCTGCCAGATTTTTCTTGTTGATTAATTTAAGAAAAAAAAATGGATAAAAATTTTGCCACCTTATCAAGTCTCTTAATTGTAAGTGATCGAGAAGGACAATATAATATAATAATAATCTAAAAATAAATACTTTTTATTATTGTAATAAATAAAAAATAGGTTAAAATACTGATACCGATTACAAATTAGACGAATGTTTTTGTCAAAATATTTTACAGATTATTTTTCACTTTACAAATATTTTACTCTAGACTAATCGTCAGAATTAAAGGCGTCATAAAATTGGAATTTAAATCGCAGTCACAAGTGACTACACTAGATTCAAAATTTAAAAATTATTAAGGAAACAAATAACTCGGAGAATGTTATGATGTAATTAATTTAGAAGATTCATATAAAACATTTACAGAAACAAAGTAAAATATTCTACAATGTAAAAGTAATATAAAAAAATAATATTAAATAAATAATTAATATTAAATAAATAATTAGTTCTTACAAAGGATATATTTCTATTCATATTTTATTTCTCTTGAAAGTTACCAGGTGAAAAATTTTAAATGTATCCGAATTTTGTACAAGTTCTTACTGGTTTCATATGTAAAGTAAATTGTTATTTAAGAAGATTTTCACCTTTTATTTTGTCGATTCTTCTAGGAAAACAAGAAATTTAAAGTATAACAAGCACGAGGGTTTAAGTATTGACATTATGTCAGCCATAGTATTGTCGGTATGATATTTTTGTTTCACAATAAAGATCATGCAAATATACTCACAAAAAGTTTTTATTCCCCTAACTGGGTTTCGCAAAAAATGGGTGGCGAATTTAAAATGTTCTGTTTGTAGTAATAAACAAATACCTATTATTATTGTCAGAAATGTAAATTTACATTTACTATAATTTATATAGTAAATGTAAATTAATGCTCAAAATAATCAATAAAATATTTATTTAATATTTCCCGTATTCCCGGGAAATCAAAATTTTTTTTCCCGGGAATTCCCGGGAAAACGATTCGGAAATTCCCGGACCCCAAACCCTAGTTGTTACCAATAACTACTTTTTTAGGCCATTATAATTAGTCCATTATTTCATACTTCAAAATAATGCAGGGCGTAATGGGCTGTCATTATTAGGTAATGCAAACAATAATGAGGTGGCATTACTGAGTTTTTGCTGGGTTACTCCCGGGAAAAACGATTCGGAAATTCCCGGACCCCAAACCCTAGTTATTACCAATAACTACTTTTTTTAGGCCATTATAATGAGTCCATTATTTCATACTTCAAAATAATGCAGGACGTAATGGGCTGTCATTATTAGGTAATGCAAACAATAATGAGGTGGCATTACCGAGTTTTTGCTGGGTTACTCAAAAAATTGACTTAATGTCTACATACATATTTCAGAAAGTCGAAAAGTCGCTATTTTATACTGAATTGTGAATCATCAATCAAAATGGTGATTTAGTAAGCCCATGTAATTTGTATATATTCAGGCCCCAAATTTACCATTGGACCAGAATTGAATACGGCACTGCCAACACTTGCACATACTGGCAGGAAAACAAAACAACAAAACCGCCGAAAATGCTACGAAAACCCCATTAAATTGACCAAAACACAGTGAAGTGGCGAACGCGCATACATACATCATTCATGCATTTAGCATAAGCACGAGGAGTAGTATCTTCGGGATGTTGTTGCTGGTGTTGCCGTAATGTTTAGATATACCACATCTTACAGATAGTTGCTGGTGTCGCCGATGCTGATGATGCTGGTTGTTGTTTTTGTTCTTGGTTCTCGACTTGGGCCTTCCTTCTCTGTGCGAGCAGAAGAATGCGTTTGTTTAAATAGAGAAGAACGAGCAAAAAATCTAAAATAAATATCTTTTGCATTCGTATGCAAATAAGTCCAAATACGACAACAACAACAGCAACAATTTTTAACCACTTTGCATCAACAATTTTCATTTCGGTACGCGCCAGAAAGAGTCGGCGTTACGAGAGTCTCCTCCAAACTTTGTGCACACGAGCGAGCAGTTGAGTGTGATGTGGCCACAAAATCGAATAATAATCCTCGGACAGAGAAAATAAGAAGTGTTTCTTAAGTGTACTTTAACATGTAAATGAAATTAAACACATACCTGCACACATACACATTCAGATGTATATATATACGTATATATACACACATTTATACATTTTTCACACAATTTAACACCATATTGCCATCTGGGATATTCCACGGAAAACTTGCTCTCACCCGAATCCAACTTTATACTGGATTTAGAATCCGCTTTCGACCTACGAATGTCAACGCTTTGAAAGGACCACACAACTTGGAGAGGTGTCATATCCAGCCAGAAAGTTTGTGATATTTGATTAGATATCTAATATAAATTTCCGATATCTCGTCAATTGCTTCGTGAGGGCCCTGTGAAGTGCTGGGGCATAATAAGTGCTCTTCTTCCTCTTCGCAGCTTCGACAGTGGTCATTGAATTGCAGCTTCATTCATCTGAAACATGATACATACATATTTTTTTTAAATACTTGAATAGTAATCTAAGCATTTCTCGTTCGTTTGACGAGACTTATTATACACTTCTTACATACACATTTCAAATATTTTTCTAAACAACCTCTGCGAAGGCGCCTAAATTTCATTCACAGCAATCACGGAGCTCCACTATGAATGACGAATATACCGTTAAACGTCTGAGAAATATTTCAAATTTTCAATTTTTATATGAGTTTCGCTCTGAAGTAAAATCATTTCTTTGAGTTATTGAGGAACATTTCCTTCAGTTTTGAAAAAACTAACTTATTTTAAGGTCACTTTTTTTCTTATATCACGTAATTACACCCAGAGTAGGAGGGTATATATCATTTGGGACAGAAAACAAGTAAGGAAAGGCTAAAGTCGGGCGGGCCGACTCTATGATACACTCCACTTTCTATCCAAATACAATTCAATTCGGTGAAAAAGTGAAAACGGGAAGGATTTTTGTATCCTGTAAATGTATGTGTTTGAAAAAAATGTTAAATCGGAAAGGACATTTATATGGGGGTATATTGAAACCTGGAAATATAGTTTGGCCAAAATCGGTTAAACATTTGGGAGCAACATTTGCATTTGGGCTATATCTAAATCTGAACCGATCTTACCCACTTTCTGCATATGTGTTTCTAGTTGGATTATAAGATGTTGTTCCAAATTTAAAGAAAATCGAGTATAATATGGGGTTTCTAGAGCGAAAAATGTCAAATCGGGAGCGACATTTGTATGGGGGCTATATCTAAATCTGAACCGATCTTACCCACTTTCTGCACAGGTGTTTCTATTTGGATTATAAGATGTTGTGTCAAATTTAAAGAAAATCGGGTACAAAATGTCGTTTCTACAGCGGAAAAATGTCAAATCAGGAGCGACATTTGTATGGGGGCTATATCTAAATCTGAACCGATCTTATCCAATTTTTGCATAGGTAGTTGGATTATAAGATGTTGTACCAAATTTAAAGAAAATCGGGTACAATATGTGGTTTCTAGAGCGAAAAATGTCAAATCGGGAGCGACATTTGTATGGGGGCTATATCTAAATCTGAACCGATCTTACCCACTTTCTGCACAGGTGTTTCTATTTGGATTATAAGATGTTGTGTCAAATTTAAAGAAAATCGGGTACAATATGTCGTTTCTACAGCGGAAAATGTCAAATCAGGAGCGACATTTGTATGGGGGCTATATCTAAATCTGAACCGATCTTATCCAATTTTGCATAGGTATTTCTAGTTGGATTATAAGATGTTGTGCCAAATTTAAAGAAAATCGGGTACAATATGTGGTTTCTAGAGCGAAAAATGTCAAATCGGGAGCGACATTTGTATGGGGGCTATATCTAAATCTGAACCGATCTTACCCACTTTCTGCACAGGTGTTTCTATTTGGATTATAAGATGTTGTGCCAAATTTAAAGAAAATCGGGTACAATATGTCGTTTCTACAGCGGAAAATGTCAAATCGGGAGCGACATTTGTATGGGGGCTATATCTAAATCTGAACCGATCTTACCTAATTTCTGCATATGTGTTTCTAGTTGGATTATAAGATGTTGTGCCAAATTTAAAGAAAATCGGGTACAATATGTCGTTTCTAGAGCGGAAAATGTCAAATCAGGAGCGACATTTGTATGGGGGCTATATCTAAATCTGAACCGATCTTATCCAATTTTTGCATAGGTATTTCTAGTTGGATTATAAGATGTTGTGGCAAATTCAAAGAAAATTGGGTACAATATGTGGTTTTTAGAGCGGAAAATGTCAAATCGGGAGCGATATTTGTATGGGGGCTATATCTAAATCTGAACCGATTTGCCTTAAATTAAATAGTGTTCGTCCTTGATCCACAAAACTTACTTGTGCCAATTTTTGTTAAGATCGGACTATAATTGCGACCTGTAATTTGATTACAACAATAGATGGACAGACAGGCGGATAGACGGACAGACGGACATTGCTAAATCGACTCAGAAATGGGTCTATCTCGCTTCCTTTTGGGTGATACAAACAAATGCACAAAGCCATAATACTCTCGTGGGGTGTATAAAAAGTGTAACGCATTGGAGGAGTGACTTAAGACCCTACGTATGTTTGGGTCAAATCAGTTTCACAACTTTTTAAGTTGTTTGAGCCATGTCCGACCGTCCGTCCGTCTGGCTGGCTGGTGTACACGATAACTCTCGAAAGGAGTTAAGGACTCGATTTAAACTTTGCACATGGTAGTATTTTTGCAAACCTAGCTTAAGTTCGAAGATGGGCGAAATTGCCACGCCCCTTCTGGTACCTCCCACACAAATTACCCATATTTCTATGTTAAATTAAAACCAATGTAGCTTCCACACGGATATTCGGAATCAGCTATATATTGGTATTTGATAATGTTTTTATAATGACTTTAAGTGTACTAAGTATAAAGGGTTTTGCCACGCCTCTTCTAGTACCTCCCACTCAAAAGTACATAAAGCTGTTATAACTTCTATATTGATGATCGGAATACTATGAAATTTCATATTTAACAATGCTTTTATAGAACTTACACTAATTTTATATTTGAAAATGTTTTTATAATCACTTTAAGCCTTAAATATATTTATGGTATCGCCACGCCCCTTCTTATACCTCCCACACACTTGTCCCTATCCTAGGTAATATTAAATCCTTCATAACTTCTATACTGGTGCATGAAATCCACTATGACTTGATATTTGATCATGTTTTTTAAATTGTTTTATAAATGTGGATGCTGGGACTATGTGATACGAACCTCCTAGTATCTTCCACACAAATTATCCTGTCCTGAGTAAAATTTAATTCATTATAACTTCCGCATATATGATCTCTGAGAGTGAGGGTAAATATAAGTCGGTTTAGCCGACTGAAGCTTATTTACTTGTTTTTTTTTTCTCTATTTAAGTAAACATTCAGTATAACTTTCTTCAGTTTGAGTAAATATTTAATGGGTTTAGGGAAAAGTTGAAGTACAATAAAATGCAAAGTTCAAGTTGGTTATTTTTATTTGAGTTTTATATATTCGTATTATTTATTTGAGGTATTGGAAAACATTTTCCTCAAAGTTAGTTAAAATGTCTCTTATAACAAAAAAAAAAATACGACGTGTACCAATTTTGATGGAATTTGACTCACCTATATTTTAATGGCTAAAAAATATCGAACTTCTGATGTATTCAGTATAATTTTAGTCTATAAGTCCGATCATGCACGGTTATACGCTAAATTAAAATTTCATTTTTTGTCTAAGGTAACTTAAATATTTCTACTATATTTGAGTAACTATAATTCTAATCATACTATGCTTATAGTAAATTAAATGCAAAGTTGTAAGTTTCTCTTTCATGCAGAAGTAGTGTAACCGTCAATTTTTTTGAAAGCTGTTTTTTGTTCGCCCGAAACCCTTAAAATCAGAAAACAAATTATAATTTATAATAGCGGATGTATTAATGAAGAAATTTTGAAGAAAAACTATGGATAAATGAATATATTATGAAATTGGAATATTGAATGGGATTTTAATTGATAAAAAAAGTCAAACCAATTTCTAAGCTTTTCTTTAAAAAATTGTTTGTTGTTTTTAAATTTTCGTATTCTGAGCTATATTAAAAATGTAACTGCTCGGTTATGTGAATCTGGTAGAATGTTATTCTTCCATTTATGTAAATATGTTTCTTGTGCCGGTGGTCAGCACAGCACTAAAAGCGAGTGTATTTGTCCACTAACTATATACAGAGACAACAACTTTCAATTCTTCCGCTGGGCGTAGACAAGATCTAAGCCAAATAATGCGATCTTGACGTCCACACAACTTTTGAAACTAAAACTGACTGACTCTTTAAGTTTCGCACCAGGAAGCATATAAATATGGACACAAAATGGTATGTATTGACCCATATTATTGGAAGGAGAAGAGTTCGCTAAAAATAATTCCTGACCATAAACGTTCTTTACATGGGCACACACACTTTCAGAGCTGCATCCATTTAACGGCCGTTAGGCGATCGCAAGTAATTCGTTTCTTTCTTGTTCGTTTTCATTCTCGCTATGTTTGTTTTTAACTTAAATTCTTAGGCATTTTATGCTGTGTGTGTTTTCGGCCTAAACTGAGATCAGCTTAATCCACAAATAAACAGGCAGCATCATCATCACGTTCATAATGATAATGATGATGATGATGTCGTTCATTATTATGAAGAGGCTTAATATAAAGTTGGCGCAATCTAAACATGCAAGAATATGCCAGGATGGTCAGCTTTCCAGGATTACGACAATATGAGGGATAGAGCATGAGTTGGGGCAATAGCTTTGGGATTTAGCGAGTCGTTGTGCTAGTGACCCACTTGTGTAAGCCTTCTTTGTACTACAGGTGGTTAAATTCTAAATATGTGGTACAGATGAATTTCTTGAATTTCCCTTGAATATTGAATACATACTTTCGCTCAGATACAATCCGGGTTTACCTTAAAATTCTAGTTGTTTCAAAACTAGTTTTATATTCCAAAAAAAATGTCTCACTATGAGAGAGCTCAATGAAAATAACGAAAACATTCGAATTCGGTGGTGCTATTTAATCGAATCAAAAGGAGTGCTTTGAGTAAAAATCCACGGATTCCGAATACCTTCTTCTTCTAGCGTTTTTAATAAAAACCTGCAACCTGCCTAATACGAAAAAACGCAAGGTTTGAAGTGCGTGGGCCTTTAATTGAATAAAGCCTTACTCTATGTCAAACATATAACAAATTCCTTAATTTTAGTTTATCTCCCTACAAGGAATATTATGCTGAGGTATACATAGATGGCTAGAAAATTGATTCTGGAGTTTTGTACGGTGTTTTTTGGATGGACTATTATGCTCATTCCGACTTCAGGCTGCTGTAGTGTCTCCAATAAACTTTCCTTTTTAGGCAAATCAGTTCGCGTTGGAGTCGATCTACAACTAGTAGGTATATGGTTGGTAAATTTTGACCTCCCAGCTCCTCCCGTTTAGATGCTAGTGTAAATTCAATAGACCTGGCTATAATAATTTTAAACCTCGTGAGCAGAGGGGTCGAGCATATTGAAAAACCCGGTAGCCCGGTAATTTCATTATTCTGGGAAATAGATTGTTACTAAAAGTAGAACATTTTTATTAAATTTTAAGTTTGTATATTTATATTTGTTATTTTATATAAAAATATTTGTACTCAAATATAACAAGTAAGGAAAGGCTAAAGTCGGACTATATGATACACTCCACTTTCTATCCGAATTAGGGTTTGCATTTTCCCGTACTTTTTATTTCCCGGGAAACGGGAATTATTTTTTCAATTTCCCGGGATCCCCGGACAGCACGGGAAATATATCGTTTACCATGAGTCAAGCTTATTTTTTCCAATGAAACATTCACATTTTATTAAGGTGGGATGTGTTCGATTTTTCGAACGGGTATTCGGCAAGTGAGCTGTGCTTCTCATTCGTTTGTGAAAATCATTTACTTAAAGATGCCGGTTATGTTGTTGAAAAGTCGCTGCGAAGCCATCTGATAGTGGTAGTCTGCAGCCAAGTAATAAATGTCACCATGCCATTTGTAAATAGATTTTAAATATATATGGCCTTGAGCTTCCCAGTACAGTAAAATAAAAATGTATTTCACAACGAACCTGTTACAGAATTTAACTCAAACATCTTTTCAAGTTTCAAAATTAATTAAATGTTTGCAGTCAAAATTTTGTTTGACTCTTTGAATTAAGAGCAGACAATGCATTTACCACGTCATCAGATATTTCTTATTTTATTGGGAAATGTGGACGCGACGGAGAACGATCGTTCACATTCAACAGATGTAGTCAGTAGAACATTAAATAAAATGTTTAAGTTGTCTGTTCTTTGTCCAGTTGACTCTTGGAAACTATATATATTTTTTTAGACAGCTATCTTGACTTTTTTAATACAATATTGTTACGTGCGTTTTCTATAGAATTGTTTAAAATATTTTTAAACGACTGACCTCATTTATTTTGGGTTTTCCATTACCCGAAAAAGTGAATTTTGGGTGTATACCCGAACGCATTTGTCATCGAACTGCTATATTTGACATACCAAATTAAAATCGATATGAGCTAAATTATTGAACAACATTTTCATTGTGGAAATGATGGAAAAAATATGTAAAAATTTCTACCGAATTCCCGCGGGATTCCCGTACAAATTTCCCGGGATACTGGAAATCCCGGGATGCAAACCCTAATCCGAATACAATTCAATTTGTTATTTTTGAATCCTGTAAATGTATGTGTTTGACAAAAAATGTTAAATCGGAAAGGACATTTGTATAGGGGTATATTGAAACCTGGCCATATCTAAATCTG
This sequence comes from Polietes domitor, assembly GCA_947397865.1. NCBI lineage: Eukaryota > Metazoa > Arthropoda > Insecta > Diptera > Muscidae > Polietes > Polietes domitor. Next base: position 29,346,100 of record OX377618.1, read on the forward strand.
AACCGATCTTACCCACTTTCACCATAGGTGTTTTTAGTTGGATTATAAGATGTTGTGCCCAATTTAAAGAAAATCGGGTACAATATGTGGTTTCTAAAGCGGTAAAAGTCAAATCGGGAGCGACATTTGTATGGGGGCCATATCTAAATCTGAACCGATTTTACCCACTTTCACCATAGGTGTTTTTATTTGGATTATAAGATATTGTGCCAAATTTAAAGAAAATCGGGTACAATATGTGTTTTGTAGAGCGGCAAAAGGCAAATCAGGAGCAACATTTGTATGGGGGCTATATCTAAATCTGAACCGACATTACCCACTTTCAGCATAGCTGTTTCTATTTAGATTATAAGGTGTTAAGCCAAATTTGAATAAGATCGGATTCAATATGTGGTTTCTAGAGCGGCAAAAGTCAAATCGGGAGCGACATTTCTATGGGGGCTATATCTAAATCTGAACCGATCTTACCCACTTTCTGCATAGGAGATTCAGGAGATGGACAGACGGACATTGCTAAATCGACTCAGAAAGTGATTCTAAGCCGATCTGTATAATAAACGATGGGTCTAACTCGTTTCCTTTTGGGTGTTACAAACAAATGCATAAAGTGATAATACTCTCGTGGAGTGTATAAAAATCCTTAAATAGGTTTCCACGTAATTATAAGGATGAGTTTCCAGTAATTATTCTTCAGTTTGTATGTGTGTATAAAAACCGGCATAATTTGATCACTCTACTCATGAGATGGAGATTTAAAGGTTAACATATGGAAGAGACTCAGACCAAAAATGCTCCCTGGGGGATCTGCTATGTAGTTTTTAATCTTCAGTCTCCGATATATGAGGTTCTATTTTAAAATTATGACGTAGAACTAGAAAACGCTTACTTCTTCAATTGTGTAACCACACAATTATGCAGTGGCCGACAAAAGTCAACATACGACCCACATTTTTGCGATTTAGCGAGTTCCAAAACATATTTGAAAAAAGTAATGATGCGGTTTTGTTTGAAATCGTACTAAGTTTTCCAATTCCGCAGGTGATATTTGTCGCCATTCCTCTTCCAGCTTGTTTTTTAGCGTTTGGGCGCTAGTTATGTGATGTTTTCGGATCCTGCGTTGCAGAATCTCCCACACATGTTCAATAATATTCTGGTCGGGGCTTTGTGGCGGCGAATAAAGTTGTCTTGGAGCATGGTAAATCAGCCAATCTTTAACAAATTGGGCTGTGTGCTTCGGATCGTTATCTTGTTGGAAAATCCAGCGCTCTCCGAGGTTTAAATTATCGACCGATGCCTTCAGATGTTGTTCCAATATGGATTAATATTGATAGCGATCCATGTTACCCTCAATAAACGCAAGATTTCCAACTCCAGACGCCGCGACGGCACCCCAAACCATTACGTTGCCACCACCACCACACATTACGTTGCTTTACCGTAGCAAGTAAATTCTTCGGATTCATTGCCGTATTCGCTTTTCTCCATACTTTGGCTCTCCCGTCACTTCCAAATATATTATACTTCGACTCGTCCGTAAATAAAACCCGCTTCCAGAAGTCTAATCCCTTGTCCAAGTGTCCTTGTCATCTCGTCGACTAAGTTTTTTTGGACGCCCACTTCTGGGCTTATTTTCAACAGTACCCGTATTTTCGAAGTTTTTGTATATAGTTTGGACAGTTGATTTACTTAAATTAACCATTTTAGCTATTTCGCCTAAAGATTTCCTTTCGTTTCTGCATTTTATTACTAAATTTCGAATATCAGTTGCAATTTCTTTACGAGAAGCCATTTTCGCGGACTAATGTTTCTTGAATTATATTTATTTAAAGAAGAGCAAGCACAAGACAAATGACAATACAAATTTCGTCAATTCTCCTATAAAGTACATTATAAAAAATGACGTAAAGCATGGGATGCTATGTCGTATGTAGACTTTTGTCAAGGTGTTTTTTGTTTGTTTTGCCAATATCTTTTAAGTTTATATTGAAGTAAAGCATTTTGTTATTGTTATATGAATAAAAAACGATTTCAAACAAAACCGCATCATTTTTTCAAATATTTTTTGGAACTCGCTAAAACGCAAAAATGTGGGTCGTATGTTGACTTTTGTCGGCCACTGTATATGACATAAAAGTATTACATTAAATAAGGAATTTTCAGTAATTAAATTTTTGGAAATAAAATCACTATAATTTTCGCACCCCGCAAACGTATTCAGTGTTTGAAATTAACAGTCAATACACGAATAAATACTTCAAAGTGTTTGTAATCGACATTTCCAGGTGTTACAAAGGGAACGATAATCCTGATATACCCACATCCTATAGTGGAGGGCATAAAAAGGTATGTATACCCGCCACCTGGATATTATGCCTATGTGCATTTGGTTGCAACACCTAAAAGGAATCCTGGTGACAATATACTAATGAACTTAGAATCACTTAGTTCATATAGTTCACCCGTTTGTTCATCTGTCTTTCTGTCTCTTCATCCCTTCTTCCACAACTATGTGGAGGCATTTCTAATAGTCTTCAATCTGGCCCGGCACATTTTATGCCCCATCCCTACCTCATCAAAATATCAATAAAACACTTTCAAATGATTTCCACCCGTCCACCATACAAAGCTCACAAGGTCTATGGGGCTTAAACTAGCCAAGTCTTATGACATTAAAGATTCACTCAAGGAAATAAACCTTAAATGATGGTGAATGTTAAAAAGGGCCATTAAATGCATACTCATTGGCTGTGGTTTACTCCTGTTTGAAATTTTTGTTTGTTCTTCTTCTGCTGCTGCTGCTCCTACTTTCGCGGCTATCGGCATCCTCATCCCCATCCCCAACAGCTGAACTGGAAATACCATCATCTGCTTTTTCTGTTCGTCTGTTCCATTGAAGACATTGAATTGAATGTGGCAAGGCTGACTGACGCTACGCAATGCCACTGAAGCTTATTGGATTGTTTAGACTTTTGTATGCTTGTTTTCGCAAAGGCATGAATACAGCAGGTCTGTGTCATCTGTGAAGTTCTGAAGTGAATATCGTTGTGTGATAACATCCGTTTGTTAGAAACGGACAACTCCAAATCCAACTCTTAAAAACCGTGCTAAGAATGACTACAAGGAATCTTACTCAACAAATCTGTGGCAGTAGAGGAAGACAAGTTGTAGTATGCAGGTAGTGTGATAAGCGTGGTCTAGATTTGGAAATCGTTTCCACTTTTTTTCGGCATATTATTTGAAGGAGCAAATATTCCCATTATTTATTGAACACGATTTTCCCAAAGTTGTTAAAAAGTAAAGCGATTTATTTCGTTCCACGGAGATGTGCTGCTCTCCTTCATCAGTTGTCCTGAACCATTTCCACCAAGCCATTGTTTTCACGTTTGACAACAGGAAGTAGTCATAGTGGACAAGATCTGGAGAATATGGTGGGCAAAATTATTTACATTCGGTTGATTGTCATCTCTGTTAGAGATCGACTGCTCATAGTTTTCTAAGTGCTCACTTTGATGTAGAGAATATTAGAAATGACCAGGCCCTACTTTTACCTCTACTCACTGAAAAGAGTACACAATTTACTGTGTATTATGTTACAATTTACCCTGTATTTACTTGTGTTCCTTTGGTTTCGACCACATTTCTCATACCACCCTGGCAAACGTGTCTGATAGACAAAAATAAAAACGAGAACAAGAACAAGATGAACTTTAAGCGCGTGTGCTAAATTGTATATATTTTCGAGGCGCTCTTATTGGTGTTACTACTTTCAGTCTTCCTTAGTCGGGTGTTGTTACGTTTTTCTTGACGCAACAGCAACAACAACTACAGCAACATGAACATGCACTATCACCAGCGTCATCATCATCAACAACAACAACCACATCCACATCCATATCGACATCATGAACATCCAGACCAGACACGAGACAGTCCAGCTAGCACACAGACAAACATTAAAAAAATGCAAACAAACAGACAGTCTGACCGACGGACAAACATACGAAACATTTCGAACAACGAACACCGAACACCATTTCCCATTGATTTCCCAAATAGATGCATACGAATGTTTTGTGGTGATAAACAAGGTTTCTTCCTTCCTTACATACTCCTAGTACGTCGATTGTGAAACAATACTGACAGAGGTGGTGGTGGTGGTGCAACATGGTCTGACCATGAGTCGGCCGCGGCCAGTCGGTCTATGGTGATTATGGCGATGTGTACTCTCGAAATGTGATCATATATAACACCTAATGCAACAGTGCCCAATGCTGTGTGCAGTAGACTGGGCCGAATTTCTCTATTTCCAGATGCATAATATCCAGTATGTCTCTAACAAACGAAAAACCTATAATAATCAGGACATTATATAGGTTCATATTTTTGAAATGGGTCTCTTTGGACATTGGTATTGTTATTTGGATTGTTACTTATTAAATTAAATATTTACCAGTGCAAAACAAGACAATCACCCTTATTCAACATCACTTTGTGTAATAGAGGGTTTAGACACACCAAACACACCAAATTTTTCCATTTTATGTAAAGCGCTCTTTGTCCAAATATTGATGCCCTTAAAGGCCATTTTAAACATAAATATTTGTATTTGGAGTGTCTAAACCCCCATATAAATGACAAGTTTTGTCAACATCTCTTTGACGGTATCCACAATTATAATGATAAAACTCACATCTCTAATAATTCCGACACTTTGTTGTTTTTTTGGTGGATTATTTTTTATTTCTTATGGAGCAACCAGATACCTTCGGCATGCCAAGTAACAAGTAGGAGGTAAACTGATACATTGTTTTGCTTCCAACTAATAAATTTTGTTGATACAAGTAATTCCTGCAGATTTTTATACCCTCCACCTCCAGGATGGGGTTATACTAACTTTGTCATTCCGTTTGTAGCATCTTGAAACATCGAAATGACACCCTATAAAGTATATATAGTCTTGATCGTCATAAAATTCTAAGACGTTCTAGCCATGTCCGTCCGTCCGTCTGTTGCAAGCACGCTAACATCTAAACGAAAGGAGCTAGGAGGTCCAAAATTTGCATAAATATGTCTTATAGTCGTAGATCGGTTGGGCTTGAAACTGGGCGAAATCGGGATTGGGATTGAAACTAAAAAAAAAAACATAATAACCCCTAATATTTTAGAGTATTTTAGCATATTTTCTACAATATGTCTGCTTGTACTTACTTGATATTGGTTATGTGCACTCCACCGATAACAATAACGTGCACCATAAAACGATTTTTATTCGTAGGGGGTGAAATGTGGTAAAAAGGGATAAAAATGGTACATATCAAACGACCACAGCTAGAAACACGAAATTCGCTGTTTACATTCCCCTAATTGAGTAGATATATAATATGAAATTATTTTTTTCAAATTCGTACTTTTACGGGATAAAATGGGAATAGAGGGATAAAAATGGTACAAATAAAACGGCTGCACCTAGAGTAATGAAATACGGAAGGATTTTTCGAAATTCGTGCTTTTTGAAGCTCAAACAGAAAATGTTGATAAAATAGTACCAACTAAATCACCGCAGCTAAAGTCATTAAATTCGGAGTATACATTCCTCTGACTGCGTAGACACGAAAAATAAAAGGTTTTTTTTTCAAATTCGTACTTTCAAGGGATACAATGGGTACAGGGGATAAAAATAGTACCAACTAAACGAATACAGCTAGAATGATGAAATTCGGTGTGTACATCCCCCTAATTGCGTACACTCGTAAAAGAAAGAGATTTTAGATAGACGTATTCTTGAGGGGGTAAAAATGGTACCAACCAAATGGCCACAGCTAGAGTCATGGAATTCGGTGTATACATTCCTCTGACTGCATAGACACGCGAAATAAAAAGATTTTTCCAAATTCGTACTTCGGCAAAAATTGGTTGAATCATGAAGTTAACTTATTTTGCACTATGTACGTTAGATAATGGATTTTCAAAATGTTACTCTTGGAATTAAAATAGAATGGAAATACACTCAATTGTAGTAGCACCTACCTACCAATATTTATGGTATTTAAACTTTTTTGAAAATATAAATATAAGAATATTTATTTTGTGAATTGACTTGAAGTATTTTTTCGATGCATATATAGTGTAAACGTATTGGTAGCCTTGTCTTAAAAGCGTGGCTTGAAATAATAAAAATATTATATATATTTATAAAATAATTTTTTCAATATTTGTATTTGTTTTGGTTGGCTATATTAAAAAATATATATTTTCCTGTAATATTATTGCACTTCTAGGACAGCCTCTGTGGAATGCAATCCATAGTGGAGGGTATATAAAGTTCGGCCCCGCCACTTGTTTTTATTTAAAAACAAGTAAGGAAAGTCTAAAGTCGGCCGGGGACGACTATATAATACTCTACACCACTCCCTGCGTATATACCTCGCTTTGATTACTAAACCCAGATGTTTCATGGGAGCTATTTTATTTAAATTTAACGATGATGGTAAATAATATAGAAATTGATACAATTTTCCGGCAGATATTCCGAGTATAGTAAATATACCATTATCTGGAAAAAATTATCAAGATCCAATGAGAAATACAGATTATACGCGGTAATAGGATGAATCGGAAGGACATTTGAAGGGGCCTATAACAACACTTGTGGTATGTGCCAAAACATGGGCCTATATAGTTATCATTCACGGTAGACATTCCTAGTTGGAATATATCATGATCTGCAAAATTTGATCAAGATCCGAAGTAAGATGTAGTTTCTAGAGTAAAATGGGAGCCAATTAGGGTTGTACCAAAGTATGGGCACATATATTTGACTTTCATAGTAGGTATTCTTAGTTGAAATATATGAATGTAAGATGTGGGTTCTAGAGCGATAATAGTGTAAACTGGGGGCCCATTTGTATGGGGGCTATACCAAAACATTGACCTATATAACTGGCTTTCAAAATACGTGTATAGTGTATAAATGTAACATTGTGTGGGAAATTTGATCAAGATCCGATGTAAAATGTGCATTTAAGAGCAGTAATATTGTAAATCGGAGGTACATTTGTAAGGGTCTATATCAAAACATAGACCCATGGTGTCCACTTTCTCGTTAGTTATTTCTAGTTCAAATATCGTTCTGTATATATAAGTTGCGTTCACTCACTTGGAATTGGAATTAAAAAAGGGGTGGTAATGAACAAAAGTTAGTACCCCAACTCTGAAAACTGGAGTCTTGAATAATGCCAAATTACCAGAATTGTGGGTGAAGTGTTTTATAGCATTTTAGAAAGTTAGGTGGTTAATCTACTTACCACTTATTTTCTAAAATGCAACCCGTCACATGACCCAAATTTTGGCGTTTTGGTAAATGGATATTCTACATATATATATATATATATTAGGCTGGGTCGCGGTCCATTTAACAGGAAAAACAATTTCCAGTCACCTCGCGAAAATAAAGATTGGATTAATGATGATGACATTGTTGTAGTAGTAGTAAACAAATAAATATTCAATATCTTTCGAATGATGTCTACATGATGAACATCGGAAGGAAATTGACGCCATGGCGCACATTTTCATAAAAAGAGTTTGTACATTTTGGTTCTGAAAATCCACCTCCTGTTTTAAAATATTTCAAAAAAATTTAGTAAGTGACGTCATATTTCGTCCGATATTGATCATTAAGGCATCATTCGAAAGATATTTATACTTATTTTCATAACACCTTATACAAAATGTGTTCAAGAAATATTTAGCCACAAAAATCAATCTAAATGTTCAAAAATACGACCAATGAGTTATTCTAAGACAAGAATAAAAAATTATGTTTAAAGTACTTCCAAGGGTCTATTAAATGGATATTACTTTTTACAAAGGGGTGTGACACCGCCCACTTTTCTAAAAGATATTTATATTCCAAGTATCATCCTTCTAGGTCTTATAATTCTGGAGATATCGCTGAAAGACGACATTTTTACCTGACGTTCCTTCTTTCGAGAAAATCTTTAATCCTTGATCGATTGTGACAATTGCAATACCAACCGTTGCAGGACAATAACACATATTTCTGCAAAATTTAAGCCACCTGGTTTGAGACATGTACATTGCTAGATCGTCTTAGAATTCATCTTAGACCCATGGTTTCTTGGAGAAATGTTCTTAGAATTTTCATAAGATTTCGTTTTTGCCTACTTAACCTGTAGTAGATATTAATTTAGGTTACATTGTTTTGATCACATTTTTAAAAGTTGTCGATGTTCCGACTAAAATGAATGATTGTTTTCTTTTATGTGTTCTCCCAAAATATTTCGCATTTTGAAATCTTCCTAAATTTCCATGGCAGAATACACATTATTAATTGTAATATTATTATAACTTGCATATTACTATAATTTATCAATATATTATGCTTTTGGGACCAATTTCTTCGAGAATTATTTTGAATCGAATGATCAATTTCTGTATTCTGGCATCCTCCAACCTTGTAGTTGATACTGTACATTTCATTGTAGAAATATAATTGTAAAGAAACACAATAAAATACTATCTTAAAAAAGTTATTTTGTAGTTAGTTAATAGTTTATTTTATAAAAAAAGAATTTAAAAGGGAACAAAATGAAAATGGGAATTTTAATAAACATTTAAAAAATATCCATTAACACATTTTTGCTGTGGATCCTTAAAAACAATTCACACAAAAAAAATAAATTTTCATTTTCCACACACAATTTTTTAATTGCATAGTGTTGCTCACACGATCGTCCCCTTCGACCTGGGCTAATGTGCCTGCGTACGTACGTACGCATGTGTGAGTATTTGTACACCTTGTAATTGTCGAATTTTCATTGTATGTTGTAGTCATACAAGTACTTGCACTCTTTATGTGTATGTGTTGTTGTTTTGTTTTGGTTGTTTTATTTTATGGGTTTGTGGTGGTATTATTGTTGTTGTTGAATGTTTAATGTGTAATCGAATGTGTTTGTTGTTTATTTATTTAATTGGGCGTTTTTCTCTCCTTGTTTCTGTATTTCTCTCTGCCTTCGTTTCTGCTCCTCGGTTTGTTTTTGTTGTCAACGAGGATATAGTGGGATTTTCCGTTTTATGTTGTTTGTCTGTTGTTTTCAAATCATCGATTGATATGTGCCATAAATTTCCATTCATCGAAAAGTTCAATGACAAACAAATTGGTGAAGGCAACCGCCACAACTATAAACATCCATGCATACGTACATATATGTGTATATGTATATTAGGCTGGGTCGCGATCCAAACAAATAAAAAAATAATGTTCATTGTTTAATCGTCACTAGGTCAAGCCGTAAAAATTATGTTTTCCCCATGATTTTTTTATGTCGTGCTTTTGTCATTTTTTTCTTTTTAAATAGTAAACCCTTGAAATCAATAACTAATAGAATAAAATAACTAATAAATAGACGTTAATGGTACATTTTGTGTTTTTTCACAGTACCAATTGGAAAAGTTATGGTACTTGCTGGTAGCATTTTGTAAAAAACAAATAGCTACAGTCAATACCATTCGATTGCAAATTTTTATTTAAAGTGCTTTCAAGGGTTCATAAAAAAATTACACTAGAAAAACATGATTTAAGGGGTGTTTTCAGGAACGTTCAGCACACAGACGGCTTGACGTAGGGACGAAATGTTTTGCACATCATCGTTAAACGGTCCAAGTTTTATTCCTGGGTGGTGAACGCAACTTTTTTCGTGACCCAGGCTAATGTACATTAGGCTGGGTCATGGCTGTCACCCCCCAATGAAGATTGGATTGTTTCATGATGATCTGCAAAATATTTCGTCACTGGCTCAAGCCATCTGTGAGATAAACGCTCCTGAAAACACCTCTAAAAATCATGTTTTTCCCATGTATTTTTTCGTTGGATTTTTGTCCAATTTTTTCTAAATTAATAGATCCTTGAAAACACTTTAAATAAAAAAATATTCTTGTCTTAGAATAACTCATTGGTCGTATTATTGGTCGTTTATATTGATTTTTTGTGGGTTTTCAAGGTGACAACTAAAAACTCACATTTCTTGGAAACATTTTGTAAGAAGGAATCAATACCTGTCGAATGATACCTATGTTATGAATATCGGACAATAAATGACGTCACTGACTCCATTTTTGTGAAATAATTTAATACAGGAGATGGATTTTCAAAGTCAACATTTTCAAACTCTTTTTACAAAAATGAGCGTTGAGGCGTCAGTTTCTATACGATGTTCATCATTTAGGCATCATTCGAAAGGTCTTGACTGCAGCTATTTATTTTTCATGAAATACTAACACTAAGTACGAAAAAATATTCAGTTGTTACTGTGAAAAATCACTATAAAGGTCCAATTATTCGACCAATAAGTAACTCTAAGACGAGAATCAAAATTTATATTTAAAGTGCTTCCGAGGATCTATAAATTAAAAAAAATTTTGGACAAATATGCAAGGTAAAAAAATTACACGCGAAAAATAATCTAGGAACGAAATATATTGCAAATCATCATTAAACAATCCAAACTTTATTTTCGTGGGGTGACTGAAAATTGTTTTTCCATTTGTATTGAACTCGACCCAGCCTAATGTACATATATACTGTTATTTAAAGTGCATTCAAGATAGTTGTTGGGATAGGTTATACATATATATGTATGTAAAGGGTGATTTTTTAAGAGCTTGATAACTTTTTTTTTAAAAAAAACGCATAAAATTTGCAAAATCTCATCGGTTCTTTATTTGAAACGTTAGATTGGTCCATGACATTTACTTTTTGCGGCTGCGTCTTAGGTGGTCCATTCGGAAAGTCCAATTTTGGGCAACTTTTTCGAGCATTTCGGCCGGAATAGCCCGAATTTCTTCGGAAATGTTGTCTTCCAAAGCTGGAATAGTTGCTGGCTTATTTCTGTAGACTTTAGACTTGACGTAGCCCCACAAAAAATAGTCTAAAGGCGTCAAATCGCATGATCTTGGTGGCCAACTTACCGGTCCATTTCTTGAGATGAATTGTTCTCCGAAGTTTTCCCTCAAAATGGCCATAGAATCGCGAGCTGTGTGGCATGTAGCGCCATCTTGTTGAAACCACATGTCAACCAAGTTCAGTTCTTCCATTTTTGGCAACAAAAAGTTTGTTAGCATCGAACGATAGCGATCGCCATTCACCGTAACGTTGCGTCCAACAGCATCTTTGAAAAAATACTGTCCAATGATTCCACCAGCGTACAAACCACACCAAACAGTGCATTTTTCGGGATGCATGGGCAGTTCTTGAACGGCTTCTGGTTGCTCTTCACTCCAAATGCGGCAATTTTGTTTATTTACGTAGCCATTCAACCAGAAATGAGCCTCATCGCTGAACAAAATTTGTCGATAAAAAAGCGGACGTAAAGCGCGAAACACATTTCGAACCGAACACTGATTTTGGTAATAAAATTCAATGATTTGCAAGCGTTGCTCGTTAGTAAGTCTATTCATGATGAAATGTCAAAGCATACTGAGCATCTTTCTCTTTGACACCATGTCTGAAATCCCACGTGATCTGTCAAATACTAATGCATGAAAATCCTAACCTCAAAAAAATCACTCTTTATTTCGGTACCCTAATTCTGAAAGCGCTTAGCTGACATCTTGCTTAAATCGTATTTTTTACATATTCCGACACAATGGACCTCTTCTGGTCTAAGTGAGTAAGACCTTAATTTCTGACTGCCACCACAACCTACATATATATTTCGATGTTTTCTAACGTTTTCTATCAGAATATGTAAAAAACACGATTTCGATAAAATTGTCAGTTAGGCCCTTCAAGGCGACGATATGCGGTATTACTGTCGTAAAAGGAAATTAACTTCGAAAAAAAATCAGAAATGTGTTTGGAATATTTGGTATAAGTTATTAATATTATGACAAGAATAACCAGGTATTTCATGGGAGAAATTTTATGTAGTTCTTATAAATTTTACAGTTACTATAAGTTCATCTTTAGTCAAATTTAATGAATATGGTAAATAATAAAGTAATTGATCCAATTTTCCAGCAGATATTCCGAGTAAAGTAAATATAAAATGATCTGGAAAAATTGATCAAGATCCAATGATAAATACAGATTATACAACGGTAATAGGATGAATTGGACGGACATTTGAAGGGGGCCTATAACAACACTTGAGGCCTTTGCCAAAACATGCGCCTATATATTTCTCATTCACGGTAGGTATTCCTAGTTGAAACATATAATGATCTGCAAAATGTGATGAAGATCCCATGTAAGATGTAGTTTCTAGAGCTGTAATAGAGCAGAATGGGGCCCCATTTGGGTTATTCCAAAGTATGGACATATGGGCATCTCCCAAACAAGTAAGGAAAGGCTAAAGACGGACGGAGCCACTATATGATACACCCCACTTTCTACCTCATTACAATTCAATTCGGTAAAAAAGTGAAATCGGGGAGGATTTTTGAATCCTGTAAATGTATGTGTTTGACAAAAAATGTTTAATCGGAAAGGACATTTGTATGGGGGTATATTGATACCTGGAATGATGTGACCCGCTTTCACAATGTATGTTTATTGGTGAAATATAATATGTAAACTTTGGCCAAAATCGGTTAAACATTCGGGAGCAACATTTGTATTGGGGTTATATCTAAATCTGAACCGATCTTACCCACTTTCATCATAGGTGTTTTTAGTTGGATTATAAGATGTTGTGCCAATTTTAAAGAAAATCGGGTACAATATGTGGTTTCTAGAGGGGGAAAAATCAAATCGGGAGCGACATTTGTATGGGGGCTATATCTAAATCTGAACCGATCTTACCCAATTTAAGCATAAGTGTTTCTAGTTCGATTATAAGATGTTGTGCCAATTTTAAAGAAAATCGGGTACAATATGTGGATTTTAGGGCGGTAAAAGTCAACTCGGAAGCGACATTTGTATGGGGGCTATATCTAGATCTGAACCGATCTTACCTAATTTTTGCATATGTGTTTCTAGTTGGATTATAAGATGTTGTGCCAAAATTAAAGAAAATCGAGTACAATATGTGGTTTCTAGAGCGGAAAAAATCAAATCGGGAGCCACATTTGTATGGGGGCTATATCTAAATCTGAACCGATCTTACCCACTTTCACCATAGGTGTTTTTAGTTGGATTATAAGATGTTGTGCCAATTTTAAAGAAAAACTGGTACAATATGTGGATTTTAGAGCGGAAAAAGTCAAATCAAGAACGACATTTGTATGGAGGCTATATATAAATCTTAACCGATCTTAATTAAGCATAAGTATTTCTAGTTCGATTATAAAATGTTGTGCCAATTTTAAAGAAAATCGGGAACAATATGCGGTTTCTAAAGCGAAAAAAGTGAAATCGGGTGCGACATTTGTATGGGGACTATATCTAAATCTGAACCGATCGTCACAGGTATGCCTAGTTAGATTATAAGGTTCTATACAAAATTTGAAGAAAATCGGGTACTATATGTGCTTTATAGGGCGGAAAAAGTCAAATCGGGAGCAACATTTGTATGTGGGCTATATCTAAATCTGAACCGATTTTCTCCAAATTCAATACCAATCGTCCTTGGCCAAAAAATAACATCTGCCAAATTTCATGATAATCGTACCTCAACTGCGACCTGTAGAGTGCGAACAAGCTTAGATGGACAGCAGACGGACGGACAGACAGACATCGTTAAATCGATTCAGGTGGTGATTCTAAGCCGATCCGTGTACTTAAAGGTGGGTCTAGCTCAATTATTTCTTGGTGTTACAAACATTTGGCGCGAAACTAACTTATAATACCCTAGTCCACGAAGTGGTGTAGGGTATAAAAAGTGGGGTCTATTGAACAAAATTGGACAGAAATTAATGTACATGTCACAGCCAAATTAACTTTTTCATATTTCATTGCGCTATATCTCGTGGACTAGAAGTGATTGAGAAAAAAAAAAAAACTTCGAAGATTATCATCACGGTCGATTTGTTGTGATAACTTTAAGCTACCAAGTTGGTCATCATGATGTGAAAAAAGAAAAGTAGTAGTTAAATATTGGAATTTTGGTTATTTCCAAATCACAATAAAATGACAGCGAGAGATTCAAATTCATAATTGAAACAATAAGAACGCCTTGAAATTGCGATGGTTTTGAGAACCCTCGTACGTCCTGTTAAAATTGTTATCTTAAATGATTCTTTGTGAATACCTATAAATACAGTCATTCTTGTGGAACGAGAAAATCAATCATTCTCTTCCAATTCATTACATACGTTGAAGTTTCCAATCCATTTCAAACTAATGAAATACACATTACGGAAAATGATGTACGATTGTGACAAGGTGACACCAAAGTCACTGGACCATTTGTTCAGAAATGTTTAATGTTTTATTTAAATTGTTTAAACCAATTCACATTTGTTTTAGAATGTCATGGAGGAAGAGACTTTGAGTATTATCTTAGTCAACTATTGTTTTATTTGTATATGTATGGCGATATATCAGGGGTATTTGTGAAAAATCGCTGCTCACAAAAAATGTACACTTCCTACTACAGCTGACAAAAACTTGTAAATTGATTTTTTAAATAATCATATATTCACATAGATAGATCATTGATAACTGAAAATCGGGAAATTTTGAGATAAGCGAATTATCCTAAAATCCACAAATATTATGGCTGTTTTTCTTTAAGACTGCTGCGATAACAAAACCCTAAATGAAAAATTTCACTCAAAATAACAGCAATATTGATGTGTGTGTGAAAACACATTTTGAAAATTAATTTTCTGTTAAAAATTTTGGACTTAGCCTGGATAATTATCCAGTGTAAGTCAAAATTATGATTATCTAAGTCCAAAAAAGTCAACACAAAATATTTTTTTTTTTTGAAAATTTGTTTTGATACAAATATTTTTATCGTAGTTTGTAGTTTTCGACGATGTGAGAAAATATTTTTTTATTTTGAGCAAAAAATTTAATTTTTATTAACGTTTTTGTTATCTCAGCTTGTTATCCAGGCTTAAAGAAAAACAGTTCTATTATGTTAGAAAAAATTATTTTGACAAGTTTTAAAAATTGTGGCAACTCTCTAACTTGTGAATTAAGTGAGTTAGTTATTAAGATCTTTTGTCAGAACAATTTAAAAATATAAATAAATTCAGAGACACTTAAAATCAGACATAGATACTTATATGAGATCATTCCGATGATCTATTACTAGTCTTTTCAACTTTAAAACAAAGTCGCAATAAAAAACCTCCACAATTCCTTTGCTGCCCCCTCACACTCCAACAAAGTTTCTCAAAAACTCCGGCTCTGCTACCACTTCACAGTCCTGTCGTTGACTTTTGAGTCATCCTGTACATCCGCTACAGCACATTTGTAACGCTGGCACACTTGCAGATGAACCCTCTCCCGGTGTCTTCTTTGAAGGCTCTCCAAAAAGATGTTGAAATAAATGAGGAATTTCGTGTGTGTGTGTGAGTTTAGATGTAAGTAATTCTGCAGCAGCAGTTTGTGACGTTCAAGAAGTTGACTATGGCGATGATGATTTGCATTTGTGCCCGCCACATGCACTTTTGGCACTGTTGCACTAGACTACATCATAAACACTCACTCTGCCACATATATACTAGTACATATGCTGTTCTGGCATAGTAAACTTAACTAAACATTTTTCGACATGCTCTCCAAGAAGTATGTACTTCTTTAGACACTCGAGTATACACTTGAATACTTACGTCCATATGTCCATCTATCCAGCTGGCCGTCCGGTCTTCCATACATTCATCCAATAAACGGCTACAGCAACCGCTTGCACTCTATTATGAAATTAAAGTTAAAGATGTAAAAATGTGGCCATTCTATGATTTTTCCTTGTTGCAGTCGTCGTTGTCGTTTTCGCCATCCATCCAAACCGAATTACAAGAGTAGCATTTTCTGCTTTTCATAATTTTGAATTTCTTAAATGAAATGTCGTTATGTTTGGTACACTGAAAAGAAAATGGTGTTTTAGATCGAAGGCCAATGTTAGCTTCTGAAAGACAGGCCAATGCTTAGACAAACAATTTTATTGCCCACTTGTGATATAAAATATATACAGCCGGAAAAATAATTGAGGAAACACAAACATATTTAGTCCGCAAGTAAGGATTTTTATCGGATTTTTTAACAATTTCGAGTTGTTCGCATAAACCAGTGACTTCATGTAACCCCAGGAAATATAAAATTTCTCTATTTCGGATTCCAATTGACTGACCCTTACTAGTTGCATCCCAAAAAAAAAATACAAACCGAAAAATCAAAATCCGATTTCTTATATTAGATCTTTTCGCCTCGCTTGTCGATGTCTGCGTAGAATTAAAAACAAACAAAAGCTTTTATAACATTTATAGAGATAAATATTTAATTTATGCCCATGCCCACTTTTTCCATACCACCCATTTGTTTGTACAAATAGACACTTTAATATTCAATGGACTCATACAAAAAATTGCATGCTTGGGATTTCTATACAACGGGAGATGATCTTTCAAATACTGCTCATTTTTATCTAGTGTACTAGGTTACAACTTAAACATTCCAGCAAAAACTCGGTAATGCGACCTCATTATTATTTGCATTACCTAGTAATGACAGCCCATTACGCCCTGCATTATTTTGAAGTATGAAATAATGGACTCCTTATAATGGCTTAAAAAAGTAGTTTTTGGTAACAACACATCCATGTTTTGCTACACATGTTCCCCACATTACTTGGTAATGAGAGTTTTTCCTGGGATGCAAGCGAATATTTTTGATAATATGTTTTAATTTCGTATAGAAGTGCTATACCTACTTACTTTTGTACAACTAGTTATATTAATATTGGATGAACTACTCATTTCAGCACTGTGACACGGTAGTGAATATATTTTATAATACGTTTTAACATCGTATGGGAGGTGCCTTGCCAACTTTTCCAATACCGCCTATTTTATTTACATATTAATGCGGAATGAACCCACCTTTCCATTTTTGTACAACTACGCAATAGTACTGGATGCACTCACACAAAATTTTAGGAAACTCAATTTTATAAGAGAGAATATATATATAAAGAGTGATTTTTTTGAGGTTAGGATTTTCATGCATTAGTATTTGACAGATCACGTGGGATTTCAGACATGGTGTCAAAGAGAAAGATGCTCAGTATGCTTTGACATTTCATCATGAATCGTCTTACAAACGAACAACGCTTGCAAATTATTGAATTTTATTATCAAAATGCGTGCTCTGTTAAGAAAGTTCATTGCGCGCTTCCATTTTATGGTCAGTTTAATCGACCCACTGAAGCGGCTATTCGGGCTATTGTGACTAAATTTCGCACCAAATTTACATTGTTGGACATTAAACCACCAACACGCTTACGTAGAGTGCGAACTGAAGAAAATATCGCAGCTGTATCAGCCAGTGTTAATGATGACCACCAATTTTCGATTCGTCGCCGTTCGCACCAATTGGGTCTCTGTTACTCAAAAACGTGGAAATGCCAAAATTGGACTAAGCGGATGGACCACCTAAGACGCAGCCGCGGTCAACATTTAAATGAAATTATCTTCAAAAAGTAAATGTCATGGACCAATCTAACGTTTCAAATAAAGATTTTGCAAATTTTATGCGTTTTTTTTTTTTAAAAAGTTATCAAGCTCTTAAAAAATCACCCTTTATATATATATTCCACAATATAATTTTGGCAATAAGAATTCTCTCAGGCATTACCTTACAACACTTTTTACACCCTCCACCTCCAGAATGGGGATATACTAACTTTGTCATTCCGTTTGTAATACCTTGAAATATCGACCTGAGAACCTATGAAGTATATATATTCTTGATCGTGATACAATTCTAAGACGATCTAGCACGTTAGCATCTAAACGAAAGGAGCTAGGACGTCCAAATTTGCCATAAATGCGTCTTATAGTCTTAGATCGGTTGGGATTGCAGCTGGGCGAAATCGGCCCAAAGGGTACAATTTTTCCCTCACAAGGACTGAAAATACACATAATAACCCCTAATATTTTCGAGTATTTAAGCACCTTTTTTCAATATGTCTGCTTATACTTATTTGATATTGGGTATGCGCATTCCCTCTATAACAAAACGAGCACCACAAACAGATTCTTATTTGTAAGGAGTGAAATGGGGCAAAAAGGGATAAAAATGGTACATATTAAACGACAACAGCTAGAAACACGAAATTCGGTATGTACATTCCTCTAATTGAGTAGATATATAATAAGAAAGTATTTTTGAAATTCATACTTTTAAGGGGTAAAATGGTAATAGAGGCTGCACCTAAAAGAATGAAATTTGGTGTATGCATTTCTCTGATTAAGTAGACACGTAAAATAAAGAATTTTCTCGAAATTCGTACTTTTTGGGGTTACAATGGAAAAAGGGGATACAAAAGGTTCCAACCAAATGCCAGCAGCTAGAGTCATGAAATTCGAAGTATACATTCCTCTGACTGCGTAGACACGAAAAATAAAAAGGTTTTTCAAATTCGTACTTTCAAGGGATATAATGAGGACAGAGGGATACAAATGGTACCAACTATACGGCTACAGCTAGAATGATTAAATTCGGTGTGTACATTAGAGCGTACCAGGTTACAAGTAAAAAAAAAAAAGTTCGCCGTACACCTTCGAATATGAAGTATTATTGAAAGGTAGTTTCAAAAATTTTTTTTTTATTTTTTTATGCCGAACGTAGGGGTCGCGCTTTTACATTTTTCTATATAACTTCTGCATTTATAAACGGATTTTAAAGTGTGATACATCGATGTTTTTGTCCGATTTTTTTGTCTTTGAAGTCATTGAGCTCAAACATGATTCATGATTTTATGCGAGCTTTAATTTTCGATTATTAGAGTGGTACATTAGGGTAGTAGCAACTGAGAAATGATGGGTAAGTACCAGAAGGGGGTGCTTGAGCTCAATGACTTCAAAGACAAAAAAATCGGCCTCGTCGAGACAAAAACATCGATGTATCACACTTTAAAATCCGTTTATAAATACAAGTTATATAGAAAAATGTAAAAGCGCGACCCCTACGTTCGGCATAAAAAAATAAAAATTTTTTTTTTGAAACTACCTTTCAATAATACTTCATATTCGAAGGTGTACGGCGAACTTTTTTTTTGAGGTACGCCCTAGTGTACATCCCTCTAATTGCGTAGACACGTACAATAAAGAGATTTCCGTAAGTCGTACTCTTAAATGACAAAAAAAGACGATAAAAATGGTACCAACCAAATGGCCGCAGCTAGAATCATAGAATTCGGTGTATACATTCCTCTGAATGCATAGGCACGCAAAATAAAAATATTTTTTTCCAAATTCGTACTCATTTACTTTTACGGCAAAAATTGGTTGAATCTTGAAGTTAGGTTATCTTGCACTGTATACGTGAGATAATGAATTTTCAAAGTTTTTACTTTTGGAATTAAAATAGGATGGGAATACAACCAACTATAGCACCCATTATCTATCAATATTCATGAGTTTTAAGTTTTTTTGTTGAAGATTGTTGTCTTATATTTTCTTTTTGAATTGACTTGAAGTATTATTTCAATATACATATATAGTATAAACATATAGGTAGCCTTTTCTTATGTTGGTTTGGTTATATTAAAAGAAATTTACTTTTTCCTGTAATGATACTGTACTTCTACTGCACTTCAACAGCCACTGTGGAATGTAGTCCATGGTGGAGGGTATATAAAGTTCGGCCCGGTCGAAATTAACGCCGCTTTTAAAGGGTGATTTTTTAAAAGCTATAGGAAAGTTTTTCAAAAAAACACATAAAATTCAGAAAAATGCATCAAATCTTTATTTGAATCGATAGTACGGTCCATATAATTTAATGTTTGAAGATTATTTCAAGCAAATGTTGACCTTGACTGCGCCTCAAATGGTCCATCCGCTTAGTCCAATTTTGGCATTTCCACGTTTTTGAGTAACAGAGGTCAAATTGCTGCGAACGGCGACGAATCGATAATTAATGGTCATCATTAACACTGGCCCATGCAGCTGTGATATTTTCTTCAGTTCGCACTCTACGTAAGCGTGTTGGTGGTTTAATGTCCAACAATGTAAATTTGGTGCGAAATTTAGTCACAATAGCCCGAATAGCCGCTTCAGTGGATCGATTAAACTGACCATAAAATGGAAGCGCGCGATGAACTTTCTTAACAGAGCACTCATTTTGATAATAAAATTCAATAATTTGCAAGCGTTGTTCGTTTGTAAGACGATTCATGGTTAAATTATAGACCTAACTGAAGATGTTTGACAGTGAAACAAAACACGAAACGTGCGTCAGCTGTTTAAACCAGTATTGCCAAAAAGATAATAGCTAAAAAATCACCCTGTACTTGTTTCGCTTAATATAATGCTCCCATCTATAAAAATTTAAAACTTTGATCCGCTGAAAAAAGAAACTCAGACCAGCTGGACTATACAAAAATGGTCTACTCAACATGCCCTTTCAGAATTATATGGTCGCTACTCTGTTCTGATGCTGTTGGACAGTGTAATTAGTAAACTTTCATAAAATGTTAGGACTCTTTCTGCCACAATTTTATTAGTGTGTTTTGTCAAATGAAAATATCAAAAAATATATGCCTATTTTCAGCAACAGTTCTGCATATCGATGCATTACTAAATTCAGACATATTCAGACATATTGGGATATAAAAGAATTCGGAAAATCCATGAATTTGGGGTATGAGTTCAGATAGCATTAATGCGAGTTGTTGTAAACAAATGGGCGACATAGGGAAATTGGTCGTGCCACCTACCATACAAAATTGAACCCTATTCTGAAATATCTGTGGCTTGTTTTGAGTTTATATTTCCATAAGCTTTATTTTCTTGCTCTCTTTCACAATATTTAAACAGCCAATGTCTAACTTAACCCAGAATATCTTTATAAATGTGGGCCAAGACAACGGTGAATTCATTTATAAAAACTTTTTATAAAACCCTCAATTGCAATTTTCTCGAAAGTGGATATTTTGACATTGGAAATTTGAAATTGAAATTCTTTGCTAGTTCATCCAGTGCTAATGTGAGCAAATGTGCAACAATAATTCACGTTTTTCAATTATGTTCACTAAATATTTCACTAACATAGCTGTTAGACTGATGGTGCTCCATATCTAACATGGTGAGTTCATAATATTCCACAGTTTGGCAAGGCGAGATTTGTATATAATCGGAGCTAGGTATTTTTTTAAGTGTACATTCAGAGTAAGAACTAGACGCAAATGTAACCGTTTGCATAAACTAAAAAGGGGAGATGTATCGTTTAGATTTTTATTGGTAAGAATTTTACTTTTTGTTGATCATCATCGCCATCGTCTTGCTGATATGCTTCTATATTAAGATGCCTCAAAGACAAATGGACAGTCACAAAATTGGACATTTAGTCAGACGTTTAGTTTAGTCAAGCATTAAAGTGAGTTTATGATGAGGAAAAAATCCCAAATGAAACGACCAAGAATCAAATAAAGAAAACGACCTACGGTCTGGTCTGCCTGTCCAACCAAGGCGACTGCAGCAGTAAAGTGCAGTAAGCATTTCTTTTACTCATCATCTGCCTTTGGGCGCTGTTGTGGAGATACTCGGCCGCCACGCGCACATTTGATAGATAGATGGTGATGTCGCTGCCGCTGCTGCTGTTGTTGAGGAGGCCTGCAGCAGGGCAGCCTGTTTGGATTGAATGTAGCCGCTGCCATTGCCTGTAGCCTGCAGAGTTTGGTTGTTTAATGTAAATGAAAGAAAGAGGCACACATCCGTCCGAAGATGAAAAAGAAAAATAAAATAAAACGAAAGAGAAAAATATCTGTAGATTGTTTTATTTTTGGCATTAACTTAAAAATAACTTATTCGAAATGAAGAAAAGAGCTGCTGCTGCTGCTGGTGCAGCAACACGACACGGCGACAACAGCTCTTGAAGTCAATCAGCAGCAGTCGCACAGTCCGAAATAAGAGAAACGTTTTGAAATAGCCGGGAAAGCAACAAGTATAAATTGTATTAAAGGTGCCAACATGCAAATTGTTCTTGGCGAGCCCATGATGACGCTGTTGACGATGGTGATGAGGATCAGAAAAACGGATTACAAAACTTATTTTGATTTTTTTTGGATTTTTTCTGAGGCATCAGCACAATCTTCCTCTTAATGAAGAACTGTTAACGACCTGTTTGTGCTTTTTCCGTTTCCACTGCACTTGGTCGAGCGACTGAGGGCCTGTGTATGTCAGGGAAATGAAGTGCCGTTATTTATTTCAATTTTGGAGACATCAATCATTGTTATTGTCCAACCGGCAGTTGTAAAGATCTTAAAGGAATTTGTTTATTACACGAATTACCAAATATCTGCTCATGCCACACTGGCAACGTGGATATGAGTGCTATGCACATGATACTTAAGCAGCCTCTACGCTGAAAGAATTTCACTTCATTATATTTATGAAGGGATTTCAAAAATGTAGTGATTTTTTTCTTAATGTGTATGAAAAAATCATAAATAAAATGAAATGTTTCATATTTCATAAATAAAAATTGTAATCAGTGAAACTTAGTTTCATAACACCAAAGAAAAATTTCATTGTATTAAAGAAACAATTCTTAAAGATTATGGAATATGTCATAACCAATAAAATATTTGTGTTATGAAATATCTTCATAGATATATTGAAGGATTTCATAGTATTTATGAAATGTTTCATAACTTACAACTACATTCTCATTTGAACGCTGTTAACTTTGACAGGTCAAAGACATATTCATTGAAAAGACTCTCGCAAAGATGGTATGTACTGATTGGTTAGTCAACAAGTCAGACCTTTTTTGCTTTTTTGTTTATATTGGAAACTTCAGTATAAACTGTTAATATTTATGAAACTTTTTCATAAAATTAATGAAGTTTCTTTAAAAAATCTATGGAAAATGTCATAAATCATATTATGAAAAATAATGAACTTGTATGACAAAAGTTAATCGAATGAACTGCATTTCATAGTTTCTAAGAAATGTTTCATCAATTCTATGACACTTTTCATTGATTTGTGCTTTATGAAACATGTTTCATACATTTCCTTGGTGACTTTTTAATGAAAATGTTCACTGAGGTTAAGACAAAATCATAAATATTACAAAGATAATTCTTTCAGTGAACAAGCAAAGGAAATGAGAAATAAGGTAACCAAAAATGAAATCGCGCGTTAAATGTCACTACTACTACCGATGAGAAAGTGAAAATCGGTTGATAACCAACTAAGTGCGCAAAAGTTCGAAAAACCTGTAACTTAAGATTTTGGGGTGTCTGGGAAATTTCAAATTCAGATTCTAGTTCTACTCAACAATACCTACCAGAAAAATAATATCACTTTTCAGACTTTTCTACTTCATCCTTTTTTTGTAGCACTGCATAATATGACATGGGCATAATTTAATATCGGTTTAACGAACTTTTCAAATTTTCCACTTGTGACATTCACATTGAAATACGCTTTAAGTTTTTCCTTGCATAATATTGTCAATGTTATGTGCTTTCTGTTTTATTAAATGTGATAGCTCACTCTCTTAAAATTGTTTGTAAAATGAGATGTTTCAAAGCAAAAATTAGAGAAATTTGTGTTGGGCTAAAATTTTATCATATTTCAGAAATGTTTTTTGTTTGTAATGTTGGTGAAATTCATGTTTGTCACGGCTTCCGACTTAATTGTAATGAAATACTTGCATCATACTTAATAAGCATTAATATGAGCTAGGCGGACTTTCGAATCTACACTTTTTTAAATACTTACTTTCATTTTTTCTTCTTGGTTATACTCATACATATGTATTCCATTTAATATGATATATCAATTATTATAATCAGTCATGACTGCACTGTTTGGTCGTGAGGTACACTTAGTGCATATTTATATGTATTTATAAATCGTAACTTCCTGTGGTAGTTTTTTTATCACATACGTGGTTCAGAAATCGAATGGAATGAATTTTGGTTTATAAGGTTTTCATTGATGAACGCAAATCTGTTCTCAGTAATTGTTTACGTACTAACGTAACTTACTAATAGTCGTACATCAGTTGGGTCTGCAAATGGATGAAATAGGTCTAGAGGAAAAATGTTTACTAATAAGTTCTAGAAGTACTGCTAATATTTAGGGTATATAATATTTTTCTGAAAATGACTGTCTTATAAAGGCTCTTTTGCAAAAGACCCATCGTGATTAGAGTGATTAAACCCGAGACCGAAAAACGGGGTTTTCATCTGGTCTGAAAGGTTGATGAACTCCCCTTTGCGAATATAAGAGAAAAGTGAAAAAATGTATTTTAAGATGTCTAAAAATACACGTAATCCCTATATTTAAATTCAAACATATGATTTATTTTATTCTCTACAAGATATCAGAATCTCAGAATGGAAGAATTTTTGTTTTCCTAATCATAGGCCAACATGACCTGACCTAATTGGTCAAATCGCGAAGTATATTTGTATCGGGGCTATAACCAAACATGGAATGTAGTGATCCACTTACACAATAAGTTCTTCCAGTTCAATTATATCGTGTTATGCTCAATTTGAAGAAATTCGGTGAAAATACGTGGTTTCTGGGCAATAAAAATCAAGCCGGGAGCTATATATAAATCTGAACCGATCTGACTCATTTTCACCCTGGGTGTTTCTAGTGGAAATATAAGATATTTTGCAAAATTGAAGAAAATCTGTTAAAATAAGTGGTTTCTAGTCAAATTGAGAGCGAAGTTTGTATGGGAGCTATATATAGATCTGAACTGATCTAACCTATTTTCGCATTGGGTGTTTCTAGTTGACGTATAAGATGTTTTGGCAATTTTGAAGAAGATCTGTTGAAATATGTGGTTTCAGAAAAAGTCAAATCGGGAGCGAAATTTGAATGAGAGCTATATATAAATCTGAACCGATCTTACTTTTTTCACCATACGTGTTCCTAGATTAAATATAAGATGTTTTGCCAAATTTGAAGACAATCTGATAAATATGTGGTTTCTAGAGCGGAAAACCTAAAAAGGAGAGCGAAATTTGTATGGGAGCTATATATAAATCTGAACTGATCTGACCAATTTTCGCCATGGGTGTTTCTAGTTGAAAGATACGATGTGGTATCTAGAGTGAAAAGAGTCACATCGGGAGTGAAATCCGTATGGGGCCTATATATAAATCTGAACCGATCTCCCTTAGTTTAACCATGAATATTTCTAGTTGAAATATAAGATATTTTGCAAGATTTGAAGAAGATCTTATAAAATATGTGGTTTCTAGAGCGAAAACACTCAAATTGAGAGCGTAAATTGTATGGGAGCTATATATAAATCTGAACCGATCTGACCTATTTTCGCCATGGGTGTTTCTAGTTGAAATATAAGATGTTTTGTCAATTTTGAAGAAAATCTTGTAATATTTGGTATTTAGAATGAAAAGAGTCAAATCGGAAGTGAAATTCGTATGGGGGATATATCTAAATCTGAACCGATTTTCTTCAAATTAAATAGCGTTCGTCCTTATCCCGAAAAACTTCGTTGTGCAAAGTTTCGTTTGGTTCTGGCTACAATTGCGACCTGAACTTTGATTACAAGAATAGATGGACAGACGGACACTGCTAAATCGATTCCAAAAGTGATTCTAAATCGATCGGTATAATTAACAATGGGTCTATCTCGCTTCCTTTTTGGCGTTACAAACAAATGCACAAAGACATAATACTCTCGGGAGTGTATTATGAGGATTTTCTTTATTATAGGGTAATTCCACAAAATGTTAACCATTTGTTTGTTTGACCTTTGTTCATACTCGTATGCGGAATGGAATGATCAGATGTACAATGCTAAGGAGCCTAGCTAAGCCCTTCAAAGATGGAAAAGCAAAGAGTTAGATTTTTATTTTGTACAAATGCATCTGGAACCCATAAAATCAAATTTTTGGTTATAGGAAAATCTAAAAATCCTTGCCCCGTACACTACAAACCCAAAGTCAGCTTGGATGACTTCTATAATTTTTAAAGATTGGTTTCACTTTTTTGTAGGCGTTGCTTTTAGACACAACAACCCAGAATTATGCGAAAATGTGAACAAATTCTATAAAGTGAATTATGGTGGTTTTTTTAGTTCACATTACCGAGAGTTCACTGTAGTTTTAGCCAGAAAAATTTTATTTTTAAACATTTGTGCAATGGTACCAACGAAAAGGCTGTAGATGGCATCATAAAATTCGACAAGTACTTTCCTCCGACTGTGTGGACGTGCAAAAGGGCGAAGTGGGTCCTGATGTAAAAATGTTATGAAACACATTTCAAATGCACATCACTATTCTGAACCAAAAATCGTATTGCTACCAAAATATAGAACATTTTTTTTTCTTGGAAGAATCACCTCACTAACACTCTATTATGGTGGAGGTTGTATAGAAAACGGGACAGTTACAAGCTATTGGCAGATCCTGACTTCTTTGTTATGGAAGCCATACATTTTACGATATTTTGCGAAATCGAAATTGGTTAACGTCTGGTCATTCTTCATGACTAAACAAAGGCGCTGCACGATAGGATAAAGATCAAAAAGCGCATTAACTGCTTGTCCGGCGCAGAGTCTGTTTATTATCAGTTTTTCGAGAAAATTGTATTTATTTTTTAATTTCCGCTCAAATTTTTAACACTTTCACATTAACTACAAAGGCAACGCAATGAGCAAAAAACACAGCACACATAGCAACAATGCCATCGCATTGCCACCAACAGCAACATCAGTAATAATAACAAATCCGCCAACAACAACATTAAAACGACATTACAGATAAGAAAACTAATGTGCAACATATGCAACATCTAGTCATAAAAACCCCAAAACCCATTCACATATACACCACACACCATATGTTGCACAGTGTCGTGACAGTGACCAAAATAAAAAAACTGTGTTTTTTTATATGTGTAGTGGTGAAGAGTACGGAATCTGATAAAATAATTAAGCACAATATGTATAGCACGATCGACAACTCCAACGTAAAGTCTGACCTGATATGCGACCGTTAATTTTGGAACGCTGCACTTAAAGACATCAGATTATAGCTGTCTTCGTAAAATTATACGTATACTTTGGCCCGTAGATATAAGAAACACTGATCTATGGCATATTACTCACTAAACTCTCAACTATGACGAGACAGACACCGGCAGCATCATGGGCGTATGAATAGATTTCGACTGTGAAAGACTATAGCCTCCTACAGTTTCTTTAGAAAAATGCCATATCTTATGAGATTTTTCGCAAGTAAACTCAAACTCATATTGAAATCATCATACCACTAGATAGTGTGTCACCTTGTCATTTGTAAATAAATTTGCTTTCTATAAACTATAGATGCAAAATGGTCTTGAGCTACGGCAATATCTTTATATGATAAATAAATATATTACATAAACAATAATTCAATCTTTTAAACCAACAATTGAACTGGGATTTTTGAGTATATATTTAAGTCCGCATCAGTTCTCATTCAATTGAGTTTGTGAGGCAGATATACAGACCAATAATAACCGGAGTAGTTGTTACATTGCAGGGGGCATTGATAAGGGGCAACCAACCTAGCAACGGAACCAAATAAATGTCACACACTTCTTTTTAAAATACTTTGTTTTTTGTTTAAGAAAAACAAAAGATTATTTTTTATTTTTGGAGACTTCAACGACAATGACATCCCTAATCTGTGGAGAGAAAAGGCGAAAACCTTTCAGATGATACCAGATGATCTGATAATGCGACCAAAAGATATCATTAAGGAAGCAATCTCTTCACAAAACGTCCAAGAACAACAACTTTGGGCCACTGTACTAGTTCAAACCACGTACTAGATCTAGCTACGGTAAATGCTATATTACCCGCAAGTACTAGTAGAATGTACGTGCCAGATTGCATCAAAATCGGAGGGGATAATTATTCAAATCTATGGTTTTTGTATCGTGTTGTAATGAAATTACGCAAAGCGTAATAGTTTGCGTAATTTGCCAAATTTATTTTCGCGCAGTGAATTAAAATGGCTTGTTTTTTCTTTTATTTTGAAGTCCAGTCTTGGACTTCATCTCTACTCACAGAACAATCTCCGAAACATACGAATCGTTCTTCTATCTCTAAATTTATTGAAAATCTTATAGAAACTATGAAATAATCTACTTTAATGCGCCTGGCCCCGCCCATTATCAGTGAGAAAAAGCCACACGCAATTGTATTTTCTAACTATCAAATCTTGACACCACAAACATTTCATTTTCTTCTCGCTGCTCTCTTGGACGAAAATTTCAACATACGAAACAAAACATTGTCTCAACCTCAGTGAAAATTTTCATTAAAAATTCGCCAAAGAAACTTTTCATAAAATATATGAAACATGTTTCATAAAGCCCAAATCAATGAAACGTGTCATAGAATTTATGAAACATTTATGAAAATTCAGTTTTTCATTCGAAGAACTTTTGTCATAAAAAATCATTATTTTTCATAATATGATTTATGAAATTTTTCATAGATTTTATGAAGAAACTTCATTAATTTTATGAAAGAGTTTCATAAACAGTAATAATTTATAAAAAAGATCTCACTCGTTGACTAACCAATCAACACACACCACCATTGCGAGAGTCTTTGCAATGCATACAGTGGCCGACAAAAGTCAACATACGACCCACATTTTTGCGATTTAGCGAGTTCCAAAACATATAACAATAACAGAATGCATTACTTCAATATAAACACAAAAGATATTAACAGAATACACAGAAAAAACCTTGACAAAAGTCTACATACGGTTTGAGATGAGACATAAAAAATGCAATTTAACGTGACAAAATGATACTATTATATAATTTAATATTTTGTTGGTCCACCATGAGCATCTACAACAGCCAGCAATCGTCTGGGCATTGATGCAACTAAGTTTTCCAATTCCGCAGGTGATATTTGTCGCCATTACTCTTCCAGCTTGTTTTTTAGCGTTTGGGCGCTAGTTATGTGATGTTTTCGGATCCTGCGTTGCAGAATCTCCCACACTTTTCAATAATAATCAGGTCGGGGCTTTGTGGCGGAGAATAAAGTTGTCTTGGAGCATGGTAAATCAGCCAATCTTTAACAAATTGGGCTGTGTGCTTCGGATCGTTATCTTGTTGGAAAATCCAGCGCTCTCCGAGGTTTAAATTATCGACCGATGCCTTCAGATTTTGTTGCAATATGGATTTATATTGATAGCGATCCATGTTACCCTCCAGACGCCGCGACGGCACCCCAAACCATTACGTTGCCACCACCATTAGGGCGTACCTCAAAAAAAAAGTTCGCCGTACACCTTCGAATATGAAGTATTATTGAAAGGTAGTTTCAAAAAAAAAAATTTTATTTTTTTATGCCGAACGTAGGGGTCGCGCTTTTACATTTTTCTATATAACTTGTATTTATAAATGGATTTTAAAGTGTGATACATCGACGAGGCCGATTTTTTTGTCTTTGAAGTCATTGAGCTCAAGCACCCCCTTCTGGTACTTACCCATCATTTCTCAGTTGCTACTACCCTAATGTACCACTCTAATAATCGAAAATTAAAGCTCGCATAAAATCATGAATCATGTTTGAGCTCAATGACTTCAAAGACAAAAAAATCGGACAAAAACATCGATGTATCACACTTTAAAATCCGTTTATAAATGCAGAAGTTATATAGAAAAATGTAAAAGCGCGACCCCTACGTTCGGCATAAAAAAATAAAAAAAATTTTTTTGAAACTACCTTTCAATAATACTTCATATTCGAAGGTGTACGGCGAACTTTTTTTTTTTTTACTTGTAACCTGGTACGCTCTAACCACCATGCTTTACCGTAGCAAGTAAATTCTTCGGATTCATTGCCGTATTCGCTTTTCTCCATACTTTGGCTCTCCCCTCACTTTCAAATATATTATACTTCAACTCGTCCGTAAATAAAACCCGCTTCCAGAAGTCTAATCCCTTGTCCAAGTGTTGCTGGGCGAATTCAAGGCGAAGCTTACGATTCTTTTCACTTATAAGAGGTTTTTTGCGTGGCGTTCTGCTTCGGAAACCATTATTATTCAGACTTCTTTGAATTGTTCTTGGATGTACAATTGTATCCGACCTTTCTGCGAGTTGTTTGGACAACATTGTAGCATTCACTTTCGGGTTTTCATTAACTTCTTTTAAAATAAAGCTTTCATCTCGTCGACTAAGTTTTTTTTGGACGCCCACTTCTGGGCTTATTTTCAACAGTACCCGTATTTTCGAAGTTTTTGCATATAGTTTGTACAGTTGATTTACTTAAATTAACCATTTTAGCTATTTCGCCTAAAGATTTCCTTTCGTTTCTGCATTTTATTACTAAATTTTGAATATCAGTTGCAATTTCTTTACGAGAAGCCATTTTCGCGGACTAATGTTTCTTGAATTATATTTATTTAAAGAAGAGCAAGCACAAGACAAATGACAATACAAATTTCGTCAATTCTCCTTTAAAGTACATTATAAAAAATGACGTAAAGCATGGGATGCTATGTCGTATGTAGACTTTTGTCAAGGTGTTTTTTGTTTATTTTGCCAATATCTTTTAAGTTTATATTGAAGTAAAGCATTTTGTTATTGTTATATGAATAAAAAACGATTTCAAACAAAACCGCATCATTACTTTTTTCAAATATTTTTTGGAACTCGCTAAAACGCAAAAATGTGGGTCGTATGTTGACTTTTGTCGGCCACTGTATGTCTTTCACCTAAATCAGGGTTCATACTTATGTCAGAGTTAATGAGAATTGCTAGTATTCAACTAATAAAGTCGACACACTAAAAGTGTAGTTGTAATATATGAAACATTTCATAAAACCAATGAGATCCTTCATTATATTTATGAAGACATATCATAACACAAATAATTTATTGATTATGACATATTTCATAATATTTATGAATTTAATACTACGAAATCTTTATTTGATCTTATGAAACTAAGTTTCACTAATTTAACAATTTTGTTTAATGAAATATGAAATGTTTAAGAAAAATACAATTCCATAGAATGTATGAAAGAGACGTTTGGAAAAACTTGGTTGTTAACCTGGAGTCCCGTTTGGTCTAGCAAAATTCCATTATGCTGATTCAAGTTATATATGTTTGTAATGGGAGCTCGACACTGTGCGGAGTTTGTCGCCCAATGTTCGACACTGAAGGAAAAAACGCCATAAGAAAAAGAAAAGCAAAACGTATAAAACGCATAAACTACGCTATAAACACTATTAACTGACTACCATCGAGCAATAAGCTTTTAAATATAGACGTCGTTCATTCGTTATAGACCAAGAAACTCCAACTGCAACTGCAAGCGGCGGCCAACAACATCAGCAAAAAAGCAACAGCCAGCTACACAAACAAATGACTTTGTATTTCAAAGGAGAAGTTAATAATGGGGAAATGTGCGAATTGTTCGTACTCCTCGTATGGTTATGGAGTAGTCTCCTTTTTTCCACCAAAATGCTGTTGTTGGCGTTGTCGTCCAAGAAAAACATCGAAAAAAAAACCACCGAAAATTGTCTTAATTTTGTTTGGCCGGCCAATTTACGAATATATGTATATATACGATGTACGGGTATGCCCATATGCACAATACAATTTTGTTGCTGAATGCTACCGTACCTCGAAATTCCCCCCGAAAATAAAGTATTTGTATTGAAAATAAAAGTCCATGCCATGCGTTCATTGTCTACCGGACTTACACTCAAAACTATTTGACCGTTCAATAGCAAGTAGTCAGTCCATCCCTCCATACTTTCCCTAACAAATTCTTTTGATCAAATTTTTTATATTCCACATGTAAGTGCCTTAACTGTAGCTTGAATGCAATGACAATGCAGTCGTCGTAAGTTTATAAAAACTTTTCCCAAAAGATGGTACCTGACGTAAATTCTCAGTCATTTGTATGTGAGTGCGACGATTTGCCAACGCCATCTACGCAGAGTCCTGCGGTACTCTTGCGGTTAACCTATGCTCGTCGGATGAGAACCCATCTACAACAACTCGTATAGAGGGCGACGAATTGCCAACGCCATCTACGAAGAGTCCTGTGGTACTCTTGCGGCTAACCTATGCTCGTCGGATGAGAACCCATCTACAACAACTCGTATAGTGCGATCTCTGAAGAAGCTTTAAATAAATCGTGATAAGTCACTGCCAACACCAAAAGCAATGAGCTTTGATACCTGCGCGCCGTCCTAAACTCTGTTAAAGGCCTTGGAGATATCTAAAGCAACAACCGTACTGTCACCAAATTCACCGATTCCTATGAAAGCCATACCGTCGATCATTAAGTAAGTCGTTATTCTCTAAATACCTCACAAGATAGTGATTAAAAATACTCTCTATAACCTTTTAGAGCTCTGAGCAAATCACAATCGGGCGGTAGTTAGTAGGGTTATTAGCCTCACTTTTTTAGGAATGGACTGTATTTTCGCAATCTTCCAAAGCACTGGGAAGACCCCTGCACGGTATGCAAGGTTGAAAAGGTTGCGAAGTGGACGTCGAGATTTCGATATTGAACTACTTAGCCATTTCCTGAGGATACGCGACATTTGGGGTCACCAAATCCATGGATCTAATGACAGTCTGTTTATACGAATGGATGTTGACGCGTTGCGACGCAACGACTCTGCAACTTCTTTAATTGTCACAATTTCGGTCCTACCGGAGAATAGGTCATTGAAATGTTCGCATGGGTGATCTTATGTTAGTCGAAATCGGTTGATGCAATAAAAACATATGATTATTTCAATTTATAATGAAACGATCAGTTTAAGCCTCATTATTGACAATTTGAATTCGTAGACGTTTTAACGGGATAGGTAAATATATCAACCTGATATACTATTTATATATTTGTTAAAATTGCGAGCAGTATGATGTTGATGAAATTTCGCAATGAAATTTTCGTTAACATCGGGAGCACATAAATAGGTTGATATCTATGTTGTCCCCTATCACAACTCCCAATGTTTAAATTTCAGTTGTGTTTTCACCAACACTATTGACTGAGTGTACAAATACCTTAAGGCCTCTGTAAAGCATATGAATCTGTGCAGTGTACGGTGCATGCATGTATGATAATATGGTCACTTGTATTCAATATCATTTCTGTTGACTGTTGCAGTTGACTGTGTTGCATACGAGCGACTAAAATGTAATCTTTTCCTGTCTCTCGTTTAAACTGAGCACAACAACAGCAGCATACGAGCATATATGCATTGTTTCGTATTGGGTTTAGATTTCATACATTTCTTTCACAAAAAATAACGCAAAGTTTCATTTTTTTTGTTTTCTGGCACAAGGCGTTTACCACTTCTTTTTCTGAAAACAAAAAAAAACATCAGAGGTCGTGAAGATCATTTAATACGCGCCTCTTACTAAGCGCGATTCACTTAAAACAACATCAAAATTGAACAATAACAATACTCACAACATCACAAACAAAAAAATAAACGAGGAGAAGAAACACTTGGTGCTTTGGCGTTCATTGTGGACTGTGCCACATTTTATGAAAAAAGGCGAAAAATAACTATAAACACTACTCCGACTCCAACACTCAAAGTTAGCACATACAAAAACATTGCATTCATATTTATTGCATTGTTGCATGGCAAAGATTTATAGACACAAAAAGACATTGCGAAAACTAGCGTTTTCCTTATTAAAAAAGTAACTCTAAATGTTGAAATTTGAGAAACTCTTGTATTTTCCATTTGAGAAAACTATTTCGGAAGTGGAAAGATAGAAAAAAATGATTAAAAATTCACATAAGCAACAGTTGCGTTACTAGATTTTAGACAAATTACGAGCATAAAGACATTCTCTCAAACAAACATCTACTTAATAATAGCTCATATATCCTTTGCAGGCGATGGAGGGTAAAGAACCAACACAGAGTGACGGGAAGATGTTGGACATAGAGTCAAACAGCTGAAATCATCTTGCGATCGCATTTACGGTGTACCCTGCATCGAACACTGTACAAATAACAAATAATAATGTAATTTGTGTTTGGCTATGTTGCTTTTTCTCCTTTAAAAATAGACTTAATATTTATGCATTATGTCTTTTAAGTAACTGACTTGATGATACACATAGAAAATCGTGTAAATTAATTCCATTTTTGCTGACATACATATCGTTACCAAAATATAAAAAAGTCTCAACTAACATTTTTGTTTATTATCAAATCAATATTTTTGTTTATTATGACCGAAGTTGTTGTGTTTTGTTAAAATAACCAAAAATCTCGATTTGCAAAAAAATCTTAGTTGAGTCTTTTTTATATTTTGGTAACGATATTTTAAGTAAGTAATTATAAAAACACAAAACACGCTAACATGACAAAAAGTTTTTAATTAGGTTATGTAAAAGTTCTCATTGCGTCTGACCATACATAGCACTGAGAAAGCTTACAATATAAATAGTGATCCTCGTTAACGCCTTACAAAGGCATTATTATTCCTCCACGGCATAATAAATATAATACATATATATAATAATTCTGTTTTAGTATCTTGTTTTCATGACTTGGGAAGCATAGATTAGATGTTTCTGATAAAATTGATTGCACAAGTTTACAAAACAGTTTTTTTGTATCGTGAAAGTAAGAA
The DNA here is from genome assembly GCA_947397865.1 of Polietes domitor. Lineage (NCBI taxonomy): Eukaryota > Metazoa > Arthropoda > Insecta > Diptera > Muscidae > Polietes > Polietes domitor. Next base: position 29,380,872 of record OX377618.1, read on the forward strand.
TATGTAGTTATATACATAAATTTATTTATCCTATAATCCGAAATCGATTTTTAATTTTTCATGTCCAAATTGATTATAAGAACTTCATGAAATGGATCTGGACCGCTGTGTGTGAAGTACCAGGAGGGGCAAGTCAATTTCTACCACATCCGAACAAAATCAAGTTTGGAGAAAATATTTATATTGGAAAATCTTGGATACATTTCTTTCATGATATACCAGTCAGGCAGACAGCAAAAGAACGGAAGTAGTAAAAGGTCCTGGATATTGTCTAAACATATTTTAGGTCTTAATATACTTACCCTCAAACCCTGTAGGGTAAGGGTATAAATATATTAAAATTGCATCCAACAAAAAAAATTAAAATCTGCTATATATATATATATATATATATATATATATATATAGCGGATTTTTTTTTTCGTTGGATGCAATTTATATATATATATATATATGGGATTCTTCGCAGAACGGATCAAAAATTAATTTTTTTTCCCCATTTTCTTAAAATAATGAAAATCGGGTAGTTTTGTTTCATAAAAATATGCGAATGTGTGGGGGCCACCTTAAGGGTTGCACTTGGAGGGCAGATTGTTTCTGACAAAATACTGGGGGTTGGTCACACAATCCTTGGGCCATTCAGAGTGGTGGTAGCAAATTTTATAAAAATTGGTTTTTGTATGGGGGCCCCTTTAAGGATAGGGGGTAAGATTGTTCGGAAAAATGTTGGGGACCGAAAATAATGAAGGTCGGCCTTACATTTAACCCATATGTCATAAAAAAATTATAAGACAAGTAAGTAAGCTTCAGTCGGCTAAACCAACTTATATATACCCTCACTCTCAGAGAACATATATACGGAAGTTATAAGGAATTAAATTTAACGTAGGATAGAAGAATTTGTGTGGAAGGTACTAGGAGGTTCGTATCACATGGTCCCAGCTTCCAACATTTATAAAACAATTGTAAAAACATGATCAAATATCAAGTCATAGTGGATCCCATGTACCGGTTTTGCAAATGATTTTAACTGCCCGTATGGATGTTATGTCGGCTATATTGTAACCAAAGTTTATGCCACTTTGTGTGGGTGGTGCCAGAAGGGGTGTGGCAATTTCGTCCATATTCCATGCGAATGTAACAGTATAGAAGTTATAACAGCTTTAATTTTACGTAATTTTGCGTGATTTGTGTCGGAGCTACTGGAAAGGGGGTGGCAAAACCCGTCATTTTTAGTACACTTAAAGTGATTATAAAAGCATTATCAAATACCAAAATATAGTTGATTCCGATTATTCGTGTGGAAGTTATATGGGTTATAAATTAACATTGGAATATGGGCTATTTGTGTGGGTGGTACCAGAAGGGGCGTGGAAATTTCGTCCATTTTCGAACTTAAACTAAGTTTGGGAAAAATATTACGATGTGCAAAGTTTGAATCGATTCCTTAACTCCTTTCGAGAGTTATCGTGTACACCAGCCAGCCAGATAGACGGACGGACGGACATGGCTCAAACACCTTAAAAAGTTGTGAAACCGATTTGGTCCAAACATACTTAGGGTCTTAAGTCACTCCTTCAATGCGTTACATTTTTTTCTGTCCCAAATGATATACAGCTGCGGTCAAAAAAATAGCAGCGACGAGATAAAAAAATTTCGACAAAGAAAAATATTAGTTTTACTTCGAAAATCCTAAAGGTATTTACGGCGATTGAAAGGTGGTATTGTGCCATTCTTAATATGGCTTTAAATAAAAAATTAAGTTTTTGTAATTTTGAGATTAAGCCTTTAGAACCATTTATGTCAAAAATGAGACCAGTAAAAAAATAGCAGCGCTAATAAAAACTAAAAATATTTTGTTTCAATTCACTTTAATTGAAAATTTTGTTGAATAATTACTTAAAAAACGATATTTTCTTGAATTTAACACTTACTTGCACTGACTTTATTGCTTAATATTGCTACATAACGTCGTTTCTTGGAGTCAACTAGTATTTTGCGGTATTTTATACCATGCCTCTATAATTTCGTGTCAAATATCGTTATTGTCTTTCAGTATTGCTAGTGATATCTCATTTTAGTCATCACACTTCAAATTTTTGATTATATTGACTTCAAACCACCATTTTGCAAGTCGCCTGGTGTTTTCGGAATAATTGACCTGCTAGAAGACTCATTTAAGTGGCATTCCATATTCTGCATACGTAAGCATAAAATTAGGCAGTATTTTGATGTACTGTCAGAGTCCATGGTAGTTCTGGGCCAATGTATTGACCTAACTCCATAATATGAAAAACAAGCCCAAGCCATTATGCTTGATCCTCCCTATTTGATAGTTTTGGTACTACACCTGGAGATGTATTCCGTGGTCTGTGAACGACTGTCCCACCATATAAAACAATTTTTGATTCAATTGGCCATAAAACGTGCGCCCACTTATTGGTTGGCTACTGTAGGTGTGTTTTTGCGAATTGCAATTTTTTGTGACATGTCTTTTATTTTTAAGTGGGACTTTTCTCGGACTTCTGGCTTACAGATTATGTTTTCTTAGTATTCTACGAACATTTTAAGCTCTCAAAGATGGACAGGCATTGTTTTTTTATTTCGGTGCCGGGCGTAAGTGGATTTTTTGTACTAGATGTTACTATTCGGCGAATGGTTGCAGGTGATATAAACTGATATTTTTTGACGTGTTTTTGTTTTTTCTTCTTATAATATCGAATTTCTGATCATTTTAATGGAACACTGGAAAAAAAATTGAACTTCACTATATGATTTACCCTCGGATTTCAAACATTTTATATGATCTCGATTTTGTTCTCCACAATGCTCTCCTCGTCATACTTATGAAGAAAAATAAAACAATAACATTTCAGAAATAGTGTACATAATATCTTATTTATAACATCAAATCGAATTGAAACAAGTAAAAACGGCGTTAAGATCGGCCGGGCCGAACTTTATATACCCTCCACCATGGATAGCATTCCACAGATGTTGTCGGTTTTCGTAGAAGTGCAGTAATATTACAGGAAAATATAAATTTTTTAATATAGTCAAACCAAAACAAATACAAATATTGAAAAAATAATTTTATAATTAAATATAATATTTTAATTATTTCAAACCACGCTTATAAGGCAAGGCTACCGCTAATACGTAAACTAAAAAAAATAATATTCTTATATTTATATTTTCAAAAAGCTTAAATACCATAAATATTGGTAGGTAGTGGGTGCTACAGTTGGTTGTATTTCCATTCTATTTTAATTCCAAAAGTACACATTTTGAAAATCCATTATCAGACGTACATAGTGCAATATAACCTAACTTTATGATTCAACCAATTTTTTCCGTAAACGAAAAATTACGAATTTGGAAAAAAAAACTTTTTATTTTGATTGTCTATGCAGTCAGAGGAATGTATACACCGAATTCCATGATTCCAGCTGCGCCCATTTGGTTGGTACTATTTTTACCCCCTTGACGTTTCTACGCAATTAGAATTTCATCATTCTAGCTGTAGTCGTTTAGTTGGTACTATTTTTATCCCTCTGTACCATTGTATCCCTTGAAAGTACGAATTTCGAAAAATCCGTTTATTTTCCGTGTCTACGCAGTTAGCGGAATGTATACTCCGAATTGCATGACTCTAGCTGCGGTCATTTGGTTGGTACTATTTGTATCCCCTTTTTCTATTTTGACCCCAAAAAGTATGAATTTCGAATAATCAGTTTATTTTCCGTGTCTACACAGTCAGAGGAATGTATACTCCGAATTTCATGACTCTAGCTGCGGTCATTTGGTTGGTACTATTTTTATCCCCTTTTTCTATTTTGACCCCAAAAAGTATGAATTTCGAATAATCAGTTTATTTTCCGTGTCTACACAGTCAGAGGAATGTATACTCCGAATTTCATGACTCTAGCTGCGGTCATTTGATTGGTACTATTTGTATCCCTTTTTTTTTATTTTAACCCGAAAAAGTACGAATTTTGAAAAATCCGTATATTTTACTTGTCTATGCAATCAGAGGAATGTATACACCGAATTTCATTAGTCTAGGTACAGTCGTTTGGTTGGTACCATTTTTATCCCTCTATTCCCATTTTACCCTTAAAACTACGAATTTGGAAAAAATACTTTTGTATTATGTATCTACTCAATTGGAGGAATGTACACACCGAATTTCGTGTTTCTAGCTGTTGTCGTTTAATATGTACCATTTTTAACCCTTTTTTTGTCTTTTTTGCTTTTTTATTAGGGATTATTATGGGTATTTTTTGTCCTTGTGAGGGAAAAATTTTTCCCTTTGGGCCGATTTCGCCCCGTTTCAATCCCAACCGATTTACGACTATAAGACGCATTTATGGATAATTTGAACGTGCTAGCTCCTTTCGTTTAGATGCTAGCGTGCTTTCAACAGACGGACAGACGGACGGACATGACTAGATCGTCTTAGAATTTTATGGCGATCAAGAATATATATACTTTATAGGATCAGGTCGATATTTCAAGGTGTTACAAACGGAATGACAAAGTTAGTATACCCCCATCCTGGAGGTGGAGGGTATAAAAATGAGATAAAATTCCTTTTTCTTGAGATTTTTTGAATGCTGCTATTATTTTGACCGGTCCAAAATGTCGAATAGTCCAAAAAATGTGAAATTTCTAAAACAATTAAAATCATATCATCAAATAAACAATTATTTTGTGTTTGTAACCTCATTACACAGCATTTAATGCAGTAGTAGCAATAAAAAATTATCACACAAATAAATAAAGAGTGATTTTTTTGAGGTTAGGATTTTCATGCATTAGTATTTGACAGATCACGTGGGATTTCAGACATGGTGTCAAAGAGAAAGATGCTCAGTATGCTTTGACATTTCATCATGAATCGTCTTACAAACGAACAACGCTTGCAAATTATTGAATTTTATTATCAAAATGCGTGCTCTGTTAAGAAAGTTCATTGCGCGCTTCCATTTTATGGTCAGTTTAATCGACCCACTGAAGCGGCTATTCGGGCTATTGTGACTAAATTTCGCACCAAATTTACATTGTTGGACATTAAACCACCAACACGCTTACGTAGAGTGCGAACTGAAGAAAATATCGCAGCTGTATCGGCCAGTGTTAATGATGACCACCAATTTTCGATTCGTCGCCGTTCGCACCAATTGGGTCTCTGTTACTCAAAAACGTGGAAATGCCAAAATTGGACTAAGCGGATGGACCACCTAAGACGCAGCCGCGGTCAAAATTTAAATGAAATTATCTTCAAAAAGTAAATGTCATGGACCAATCTAACGTTTCAAATAAAGAACCGATGAGATTTTGCAAATTTTATGCGTTTTTTTAAAAAAAAAAGTTATCAAGCTCTTAAAAAATCACCCTTTATATGAAAATGTATGCTAAGCTGTGGTGCGCTGCTATTATTTTGACCGCAACTGTATATGAGGGTATAAAAATACAAAAAGTCTATGGGGACCACCTTAAGGGTTGGAGATAGGAGGTAAATATGTTCAGAGAAAACGCGGGAAAAAATATTGGGGTCGGTCATACATTTGACTCCACTAGCAACCTCCTTGGCCAGTAAGAGCGGTGGGAACAAATTTTATAAAAACGAGTGGAGACATGTGTGTGTGTGTACATTTTAACATTTACATTTAACCCCTCTGGGGCGACTACGAGACAGTTTTGAGGCTTTTTGTGTATTTTTGCCCCTTTATTTGTAATTATATATATTTAATTTTTATATATTTTTTGACCATAGTAAGCGAAGTTTAGGAAAAAATTATAATGTTATTTATCCAACTAGCAAAGAAATGTTAAACAACGTTTTTTTAAAGAAATTGTTATACTCGAACCGAATGATATTCTACAGCATCTGAAACTATAGGAAAAATAGAGTTAATAGGCGCTTTCAGTTTGCAATTTCCTTATTCTGTTGCCTGTAAAAGAACTACAAGTTGAAAAGGATAAACTTTTTTAAAAACATTCGAATTAGTGCCAAATTAAAGAGGAGAATATCTGTTAAAAATCATCCTTTCATCTGTAGCATTAAAGGGAGAAAATTTGAAATGGTTGTTAATAAGGATGTTCTTTTCTTTAAGTTTTTCTACATTTTCGTCAACAACAATATTTTTTGTCAAAAACTAATTGGACAAATAGAGAAACATGAAAAAAATTCTAAAAATTCCAAATGCCTCTCCAACGAACACATAAAAACACAAATCGACTAAAAATGTGGAAGTTATTGCGGATTTTATAAAAATGCATCCAAAATTGCACTGAAATCGTATAAAATATATCGCCTAAAAATATTTTCTACTGTGATTTTTTTTTTCAAGGAAAAACTGATTTATAGAAGTTATTTGAACGTGCTCACGAATGGACAATGATAAAATCGAAATATTTTGGGAGAACAAATAAAACAAGCCAATATTTCATTTTAGTTGGGAATATCGACAACATGTTTTCTTCATCACAGAAGAAGTCACTCGTATATTAGTATGTATGTATGTGCTGCAGCTGATATTCAAGTTGATTTCCCAACATTATTGCGGATTTTATAAAAAATGCATCCAAAATTGCACTGAAATCGTATAAATATGCCTAAAATATATTTTCCATCGTGATTTTTTTTTCAAGGAAAAACAGATTTATAGAAGTTATTTGAACGTGTACTGCTCGAAATATTTTGGGAGAACAAATAAAAGAAACCAATATTTCATTTTAGTCGGGAATATCGACGACATGTTTTCTTCCTCACAGAAGAAGTCACTCGTATAATAGTATATCAACCCGCCCTAACATACATATTACATATATATGTATGTTAGGTGCGGGTTGATTTGTATGGATGAAAAAAAAATTAAAAATCGTATAGCAAAAACGTAATCTACATTCAATTCTAAGAAAATTCTCCGAAGAAACCATGGGTCTAAAATCAAACCCTAATCCGCGCCTCTCGACTTGGAAATTTTTACTTGGGTGAACATTTTTTTAATGAAATAAAATGTTGAGTGTAGAAAAAATATAAAGTGCAATAGAACTAAAACGATTTCTTTTTGGAAAAAGCTATTTTTTTCTAATATTTATTTTTTGGCAAAGGCGGGCATATACATTTTGAAGTCGAGAGGCGCGGATTAAAATTTTATTTTAGATACATGGTTTCTTCCGATAATTTTCTTAGATTTGTATGTAGTTTGCGTTTTTGCTGAACGATTTAAAAAATAAAAATCAACCCGCCCTAATGTATATACACATAACTAAATTTACAGTTGATTCTTCGCACCAAATAGAAGGCACAATATATGTTTTCTTTATTTTCCGCGTAAATTGTCATTCATTTACAAAATATATTTTTTTGCTACATCATACGATAAATTAAAATTCCCACCAGAAAAGACAAAATTACAAATTATTCACTTTATACGGATCAAGATTTAAAAAACGAAGTCCAGTTTACAAATTGAGCCAATAACAAAATACCTCGAAGAAAAAAAGAGCGGTGAAAAATCGATGCAACATTAAAAACTGAGATGAAAAAACTAAATCCACGGCATTTAATGGACGCTATGTTGTCTCGAAGTCGTCAAGGTGAGGCAAATAAAATATGTAAAATGCACAGTGGATCCAATCAAGTGAACAGATGTGAATGCTTTGACTCGAAGAATATTCGTGTTCCCATCAAAAAGATCAACATTGAAAATTGCCACGCACTTATTTGTGAGGGAGAAAAAACCATTACCATTTAAGTTATTGGCATTAATAATTTAGACGAAAGTCGCATAGTTTTCAGGGACAGAGAACTAACTACCTACAAATGCTCAGGTATTTGATTGCCTTTTCTAAAAGAGACAAATGACAAAGAGATTATAAGAAAGACGGGTAGTTGCCAGGAACAGACATTTGACTTGAAAGAGAGAAATAAATGGACAATTATGAGATTGGATACTTATTAATTTATTTAAGTCATCGTGTTGTCCGTCTCGTGGTGTTTCCATCAGCCGTTGTTGATAAAAGAGCCTTTTTATTTGATTTTCATAAAGAAACTTTTAATAAAAATAAAAGAGAACAAGGAAAAAAATAAAGTTAAAAGCTATTTAATTTATTTGATTTAATTTTTTGGGAGATGCCCATATGCGAATTTTCAAAAATTTAAGTATATATACAATTGATAGCACTTTATACAGAACGCCGCCCATGGTTATTCCCACACAGAATATGATATATGTATACTAGTGACTGGTAAATCTATTCCGATTCTAATCGAGAATCGATTCTGAGGGTTCAAAACTCGATTCTTTTGGAATCGATTACATGTGTCCAACTCTATACTGGAATCGATTATCGATGCTTGAGAATCGAAATTTAATTTAATGGAAAACAACCAACAAGAATGTACGTAATGTACGTACTTTTGCGGTAACAAGTTGTGAAGTTTAAAAATTTTAATTGTATTAATTAAACAAAAGGAAATGACACTAAGTATTGAATTGATATAAAAAATTTACAATGGTATAAAGGTTAGGAGCTCAATATGTACTAAACACTTGGGCTTTCTTCTTCCAAGCATTTGGAAAAAAACATAAAATTTTGCGTAAAAAGACATCACAATGCTAGATAGATCTCTTGCAATGGAAATATCGGATAAAGAACACATAAAACATATTATAAAAAATTTACATAAATAAAACTGCCAATGGAAAAGTATTTTTAAGTGCCCATGAAAATATTATTTATACAGAATTGGTCCATGTAGAAAGTTTTATTCAAAACGGTGAGAGCGGCCACGCAAACCAAGATAGTTTTCTACTTTATTTGTTATTTTATATTGTAATATTATTTATATTTCACGAATTGCTAATAACTCCAATAAAAAATCTAACATATTCTGAAAATTCGGTGAATTAGTTCAGTCGATTTTTTTATCAATATTCACTACCAACAATACAATTTCCTGAACTGATGGAAATCATTTACATTTTAATATCAAGATCCTCGAGAAAATCTATTTGAAATAAAATATTTTGAAATTTGATACACATATAGACAACTTTCTTTTTAAAATTTAAAATTCCTTTTTAATTCCTAAAGAAAGGATGAATTATATATTTTTTCTATGGTATCATTCAATAGATCGGAAAAAATATATATAAGAAAAATGTTTTCCAAAAACTATATAAAGGGTGAAGGCTAGCCCCACAAAAAATAGTCTAAAGGCGTTAAATCGCACGATCTAGGCGGCCAATTGACCGGTCCCGAACGTGAAATAAAATGTTCACCGAACTCGCCTCACATGCGCTCTGTGGGGCATGTGGCACCGTCTTGTTGAAACCACATGTCATGCAAGTCAAGCTCTTGCATTTAGGGCAAAAAAAAGTTGGATATCATCTCACGGTAGCGCTCACCATTCACAGTTACGTTACGATTCGCATCATCTTTGAAGAAGTACGGTCCAATGAAGCCACCAGCCCATAAACCGCACCAAACTGCGACTTTTTCTGGATGCATTGGTAGCTCTTGCAATGCTTCTGGCTGATATTCACTCCAAAATCGACAATTCTGCCTATTTACGTACCCATTGAGCCAAAAATGAGCTTCGTCGCTGAACACAATTTCTTTCTTTCTGAACTTTCTAAACAGAGCACGCATTTTGATAATAAAATTCAATAATTTGCAAGCGTTGCTCGTTAGTAAGTCTATTCATGATGAAATGTCAAAGCATACTGAGCATCTTTCTCTTTGACACCATACTAATGCATGAAAATCCTAACCTCAAAAAAATCACTCTTTATTACACTCAAAACACTACGAATATTTGTCTCCAAAAATATTTTGCTTTTATCACTGCTCTTCGTTAGATGGGCACATTTAAAAAAATCTATAAATCAGGTTTTTTGTGAAAAGATTTCACAGTGTGTATGTTAGAGATTGGATCTGACACGAGCTATATCAGAAAGTTTCAATATGACCCTGTATAAAGGGGAGATCTTGATGATGATAAAATCCCCATTTGGCGTTCTGAATGCGATATTTTTATACAACCTTCAGTAAACACAGTTCTTTGAGAGTAGTTTTAAATGACAGTTAAGTAGCTACTTAACCATATTCGTGCAGAAATTGTCATGGCCAGAGTTACAAGCCGAACCATAATTATCGGCGGCTGCGGCGCTGTTCAAAATCGGTCGGCGGCGGCGCCTTTCAGCTGATTTGTCGGCTCGTTCTGTCATTCGATTACCCCTATTTATTTGACAATTTTTGGAACAATTTTCTTTTATTTTTTGCCAAGTAATTCAATACTCTTTAATATTAGCCAATGTTCCAATAATTTAATATTGTTATTAGGGTATCCAATTATTCGGACTTTTATGTTATTCGATTTATCGTTTATTTGAAAACAAAAAAATTTCAATTAATCGAATGATGAAGTCGAGAGTTATTCGATTAACCGATTAATCGAACAATTATCCACTTAAATAAAATATAATTAATAAGAGTTATATAAACAAGACTCGCCAGTTTACGAGTAGTTCCACTATATATTGAACGTTTATTACGTACCTGATTTTCGAAATTCGATTTTCGAAATTTTCAAATTCGAAATTCATTAGAAGTTGGCAAAAATCTTAATATCTTATCAAAATAAAGAACCTTCCCTTAAATGAGCACAATATCAGAAGTTATCCATTGATAATATGGATCATATTATTTATAACAGAACTGACTTTATTATCGCGGTGTTAACCTCAATTTTTCTATGAATTTACTATTCTAGGAAATTACTATTCTTTACATTTTAAATAATTCCGAAGCTATTGGCCAGTTTTTGCTATTTTTAAATGATGTCGGATAAATCGTTATTTTAATATCAAACAAAAATCGAAAAAATTGTGGTTTTATATTTGGTGTTTCATAGATTTTTACCCAAATGGAGAGCAAACTGGCTATTCAAAATCAATTTATCATACAAAGCATACCACGATTTCATTAGTTTTTAAGGCAAAACTTATAATATCGATTAATCGATTATTTGGGACAATTTATTCGAATTATTCGTTATTCGAAAATCATGATTTTTTATTATTCGAACAAATATTTGACAAAAATTATTCGATTAAGCGCGGTTGGACACCCTAGTTGTTATCCCACACAATAATTTTTTGGGAGTGGGAATCCATTCCCAAAATTTATAATATGGATGAATTTAATAAACATTTTTGTAATTACAGTTTTTCGTGTGAGGCTTGAATATCATAATCCTTCCAAAGAATAATAATACTCTACCTACTTTGACACACTAAAGAAGCACAATAGAGGAGCTGTTGTTCATTGTTATTTATCGGAACACATGACCACACGTACTGGAATTGTCTTATATAAATGCGACTTTCAAATCAAAATACAATCATTCAATTTTCTATAGCCGTCATCATATAGTGTGATACCAAATTCAAAGAAAGATCAATATATTTCACAGCAGTAGGTTGTCTAAGTCGACATTTATATTTTCTTTTGTAATTTTAAGTGGGTTGTCTGTTTTGCTAGTAAGATTTGACCGTCAAATCTCGGCGGCGTGGTTGAAGTCGATTTGAGAAGATGAAATCGGCGGCGGCGCGGCTCGTGCGGAAACATACGGCGGCGGCGGCTTAAAATCGGTCGGCTTGTATCTCTGGTCATGGCGGACGTTAGAATGTGGGTTTGGAAGACAACATTCCTCTGCATAATTTTTCACAAATTTTGCACTTTAAAGGGAAAACACGAATTACACAAAAGAAAGAAGATTATTTGAATATTTTAAATTTTCCCTACTGAGGATTATATTTCGTCTATGACGGACGTTACGTGACCGACATTACACTTTTTATTTTTTATGCAAATAAAACAACAATATTCCAGTAATTCAATATACTTTTGAAAATATTATTATTTCTTGTATTGCAAAGAATAAATAGTTTCTAATAAAACGTAAATAACATATGGTTATTTTTACCAGTTTTATGAACATCTGAAAAACGTACATTTTTTGGCAAAATAATTAAAATTAAGAGGTAGGTCATAGATCTGTAGTTAAAAGCAGGCCATTAATAAATATATCAATAAAAAGCTTATTATTTATATACACTATGCCACAAAAGTCTACAAACGTTGGTACATACATACAGTTGAACTTCGATTAACCGTGATGCTCGGGACCGGGCTAATCACGGATAACCGAAAATCACGGTTAAAAGAGGTAAAATTTTACATGTATAAATTTTATTATTTTTATTTATTTTTGACAAAAACATGTAAATCTGCGTCTATAAATAACTTATCATATCTCTAGGAATACATACATTTATTTAAAAAAAATCTTTTATGGAAGTCTGTCTTATGCTTTTAGCTTTTGATTGTTCTTCCAACAAATGAGTTTGTATGCGATATATTTGCATTTTATCTGGTTCTGAAATACTTGGACAATTAAAGTTTTCTAAAAAACCTAACAAAATACTACTAGCCTCTATTGCCTGAGCCAATGTAGGCGTTTCGTCCGCATTTCCTCCATCTGATTCCTCGGAATTTGAATCAAGCTCATCTTCTTGGCTTTGGGTAACCATGTCTACGATTTCGTCTTCAGATATAATAGCAAACGGAGCGACATCAGAGTCGCACACCATCCACTTTTCGACAGCATCAATCGTACATCCAGACGGTATGGTTATATCTGTTTGTATCTCAACAAGGCTATTTGGAGCATCTTCATTATGAGATAGTAAGTTATTCCAAACTCTTTTTAAAACTTGTGGAGTTACAGAGTCCCACGAAGCTGCGGCTGCCCACAAAGCTGTCTTAATATTCAAAGATTTAACGAACTCACGTCTGTCATTAGCACCAACAAGTTTTTGAACGATCAGTTTACGGTAGTGACATTTGAAGCTCCGAATTACTCCTTGATCCATAGGCTGAATCAAGGACGTGCAATTTGGTGGGAGATAATTTACTGTAACGTTTTCAGATATCATAGCATTTACATCTGGGTGTGCTGGACAGTTGTCTAATAGTAAAAGTATTTTACAGTTATTTTTGAGACCGATGCGCCGTTGATTTTCCTTTGCTTCTGGTACAAAATGTTGATTAAACCACTCCAGAAATAGCTGTTGTGTTACCCAAGCTTTCTTATTAGATTTATAAATCACAGGAAGGTGTTCAACGTTTTTTAAAGCTCTTGGATGGGCACGTTTTCCTATTATCATCAATTTACACTTGTGAGTTCCTGCAGCATTTGAACAAACTAGCACTGTGATTCTCTCCTTGGATTCCTTGTACCCTTCAATAGAATGTTCATTACCACTAGCCAAAGAACTCTGAGGCAAACACCTCCAAAATAGACTGGTTTCGTCTGCATTGTTGTAAGTTGTTCGTTTTTAATGATTTCATCCAAGTCGTCCACAAACATCGTAGCAGACTCATAATCAGCACACTCCTTTTCTCCCGTAGATTTCAGTCGATGGATTCCATGACGTTTTTTGAATTTATCCAACCAACCAAATGAATAAGTGCACTCTGAATTCATGTTTAACTTCAAATGGAACATTTTTGCCTTTTCGACAATCATTTCGCCTGAAGTTCAGAAGCAAATTTCAGTTTAAGTTCATACAATATCTCGATTTCAGTTAACTTACCTGAAATTGGAGTTCCCTTAAATCTTTCTTGTCGAAACCATTCATATGTTGCGAAATCAACTTTTGGGTTTTCGGATGTTTTTAGTGTATATCTGTGTTTAAGGCCAAGCATTGAATCAGTATCGGAGCAAAATTTTAAAATCCGATCTTTGTTTTTTTTTTTTAAATCGGATATAGTTTGAATGCCAACTCTATATTTTTCAGACAACATTTTAAAAGGTACTTTACGTTTTGAGTATTCATTAATCAGCTCCATTTTTCCTTTAATTGAAAGAACCTTTCTTGCTCTTTTCGCGGATTTAGTTTTTGACGGTGGCATGATGTAAGGAAAACACGTCTTGACAGATCAAATTTCACACTGATGAATGAATATGAAATTTAATATGAAAATTACACTTTCATGAAAAAGGGGAATCACCGAATTTTAATATGAGAGATGTGTGTGTATTATACGAAAAAAAAAAAAACAAACAAGCAGTCACATGGACATGTGCATCACGGATATCAGAGGTAAATCACGGTTAATAGAGGTAAAAAATCAACCACTCAGCTTCACGGTTAATAGAGTCACGGTTAATCGAAGTTCAACTGTATTATGTTTTATTTATTTTTTTCTGGAGACTGGAGATTATTCTTCAACTTCGTTCTAATATTATGGATATAAATAAACTTAAATAAGCCTAAACCAACCTAACCACATACAAGAAATGTTGTTGTCTTTGTCGTGTCTTAAGAACATAACTACAATTCTTATTTTATTCATAATTTATTACGGTTTGTAGACTTTTGTGGCATAGTGTATTTCGGAGATTTTAAAATTTTGGCCTTGATATTCCATTTTCGGATTCAATAAAAAAAAATGGTGTGATAAAGAAATTCAAAGAATTAATGAAGAAATTTGTAAGCCGTTTATTGAAAGATCTATAAAGAAATTCACATATTGACTAAAAAAGTTGTGAGTCGCTAATTGAAAATATTTGCATATTCACTCAATAAATAATTTCACATATTGATTAAAAAAAGTTGTAAGTCGTTTATTGAAGACAAAAAATAAAAATTTGGCCGAAGCGAGTATCGAACCGAGGATGGTACATTTGTAGTCGCGGCGTACGGATAATTAAGTCAAAGTTGAATATAAGTCGATGGCGCGCATGTCATTGCGATTTTGTCAATTCCATGAAGTATCACATTTCAATTAAATATGTATTAGAAAATGTTGTGTTTTTGACTAAAGTTTTAGTCAAGTCTTTTAATTGAGTGATATTTTAGGAGTTTCTGATTTTGACTAAACTTTTCATCAATTCAAATAAATGTTTGTTCGAATATTTTTGTTTTAGTGTAACAACTTTTTTCGTTGAAATTATCAAGTGTACTTTTTTTCTGTGTACCTGAATAACTTTACATTTGGGACAGACTCGAATGATTATTTATTATAAACAATAGGTATGTTTTATCCCCTTTTAACTGTAGTCTTTTGATGAATTATTGCTGCTGTTTACTTTGTTTTCTTGTACCACTGTGCGACACTAGGCATGCGGTATTGTCAGTTGCTGGTTGCGTGCAACAACATGTGGACTTGTGCCTAAACAACAACATAATGATACTACATGCAACAACAATAACAGCAACGTAAACATCCATTTAAGAGTGTGGCATAATGATTAATTGACATTTGTTTTGATTTTATGTATGGATTTGAATACTACTTATAATTTCGGAAATGGAAAACACAAACAAAAACAACAACACAAAAACATGAAGGAAACGAGTGTGCCACTGGGGTGGGCAATTTAAAGTTGTTTATACCCTCCACTTGGGTATTATATCTTTGTGCATTTGTTTGTAACACCCAACAGGAAGCGAGATAGATCCGATCGACTTAGAATTGTAATAGCGAAGAAAGTGGAGGGCCCCGTCTGATTTTAGCTTTTCCTTACTTGTTATTATGGTGTAAATGTCCTCCACCTTTTCCTTTAGTGCAGCATTGTTTTCTGTTAGTATTTTGTAGTTCTGGAACAATTTTACAAAGTATAAACATTAGGGTGACTTTTTGGTGGTGGTATTTATAGGCGGATACGAAGAAATAAGTTTCCCACAAATTAATCTTTTAAATAACTTCAAATATTCCATTTAACTTTCACTTTGTCATAAATTTGCAATTTTATACATTCCTACAACTAAATCTTATCTAATATGTTCATGGATACTAAGCCGTATCGTGAAATAGCTGAAATGCGAATGTATTACATTTGGTAATAAACAAGTCAGGAAAGGCTAAAGTCGGGCGTGACCGACTATAAGATACACTCCACTTTCTATCCGAATACAATTCATTTCGGTAAAAAAGTGAAAACGGGAATTTTTGTATGTTTCCTAATCATAGGCAAATACGACCTGGTCCGATTTGTCAAATCGAAAAGATTATTTGTATCGGGGCTATATCCAAACATGGAATAAAATGACATTTGGCACAACTACGCACATTGATCGTTTGAAGAAATTCGGTGAAGATTTGTGGTTTCTGGGGCGGGAAAAGTCTATCCGGGAGCGAAATTTGTGTGGGAGCTATATGTAAATCTGAACCGATCTGCCCCATTTTCACTATGTGTGTTTCTAGTTGAAATATAAGATATTTTACCAAATTTGAAGAAGATCTGTTAAAATATGTGGTTTATAGAGTGGAAAAAATGAAATCGGGAGCGAAATTTATATGGGAACTATATATAAATCTGAACCGATCTGACCCATTTTCACCAAGGATGTTTCTAGTGGAAATATAAGATACTAGCTGAACCCCCGCCCGCTTCGCCAGACAAAAAACAAACAGTAAAAAAAAGCTTTCATATTGGTTTTTCTCGTGATGGGTAATATATGTACCAATTATAATCAAGATACTTCCCCGAGATACTAATGGATTGATAATAAATGGATATGTTGCATGGAGAACATTGAAGAACAGAACGTTAGTTTACGAATAATGGAAGAAATGTCAAAACTCAAATAGTTTTTTTTTTGAGCGTGATTCTCCTCCTTTCCATTATCAAAACAAAAAACTTTAAAATTTCCACATCTTTCAAATCCCGCCCATTTGTGTATTGTCTAAGCAGGTTATAACTAAATTAACTCACACAACAATTTGAGAGTCTCGGTGTCGAAGATACTGTAAAACAAGTTTTTCTTTTCGTATGGGAAGGGTCACGGCTACTTTACGCCCATCTCGGTGTCGAATATACTCTAAAACATGTTTTAATTTCGTATGGGAAGGGACACACCCACTTTTTGCCCATCTTTGCACAACTATTTACACTGGATCCACTCACACATTCACATTCAGTAGTCTAGGTGTCTACATTCGATAAAGGCTTTAACTTCGTATGGGAAGTTTAACGCCCACTTTTCCAATACCGCCCATTGACACAATTACGCACATTGATGCCAGATGCACTCACAGAAAATGTCAGTATTGTAGCTGTCATGGAACTGAATATATTCGATAATAAGTTTTAACTTCGTATGGGAGGCGTCACGCCCACTTTTCCATTACCGCCCATTTTTGGCACAACTACGCACATTGATGCTAGATGCACTTATACAAAATTTCAGCACTCTATTTGTCATAGAACTGACAATAATCTATTATAGGTTTTAAATTCGTATGGGAGGTACCACGCCCACTTTTCCAATACCGCCCATTGTTGACACAATTACGCACATTGATGCCAGATGCACTCACAGAAAATGTCAGTATTGTAGCTGTCATGGAACTGAATATATTCGTTAATAAGTTTTAACTTCGTATGGGAGATGCCACGCTTACTTTTCCAATTCCGTCCATTTTTGGCACAACTACGCATATTGATGTTATACGAACTTACACAAAATTTTAACAGTCCAAGTGTCATAGAACTGGCAATTTTCAATAATAGGTTTTAACTTCGTATGGGAGGTGCCACGCCCACTTTTCCAAAACCGCCCATTTTTGTCAAAACTGTGCAGAATAATAATTAGTGAACTTTCACAACAATTCTAGACTATAGCTGCAACAGTACTCCGAATATGTTAATTTATCAAAAACGAATAAATCCCCAATGTGTGTGGGAGGTGCCACGCCCACTGAAAATATCAAAAATTTATATAGCCTATTTTCACCACCGGGTCAGCATGAACTGTGAAAATTTCAAGAAGATCGGTTCAGTAGTTTAGTCTGCTAAAGAGTGATTTTTTTGAGGTTAGGATTTTCATGCATTAGTATTTGACAGATCACGTGGGATTTCAGACATGGTGTCAAAGAGAAAGATGCTCAGTATGCTTTGACATTTCATCATGAATCGTCTTACAAACGAACAACGCTTGCAAATTATTGAATTTTATTATCAAAATGCGTGCTCTGTTAAGAAAGTTCATTGCGCGCTTCCATTTTATGGTCAGTTTAATCGACCCACTGAAGCGGCTATTCGGGCTATTGTGACTAAATTTCGCACCAAATTTACATTGTTGGACATTAAACCACCAACACGCTTACGTAGAGTGCGAACTGAAGAAAATATCGCAGCTGTATCGGCCAGTGTTAATGATGACCACCAATTTTCGATTCGTCGCCGTTCGCACCAATTGGGTCTCTGTTACTCAAAAACGTGGAAATGCCAAAATTGGACTAAGCGGATGGACCACCTAAGACGCAGCCGCGATCAACATTTAAATGAAATTATCTTCAAAAAGTAAATGTCATGGACCAATCTAACGTTTCAAATAAAGATCCGATGAGATTTTGCAAATTTTATGCGTTTTTTTTTAAAAAAAAGTTATCAAGCTCTTAAAAAATCACCCTTTATAAAGAACAAACAAACACAGATTCATTTATATAAGGGTGATTTTTTAAAAGCTATAGGAAAGTATTTCAAAAAAAAACATAAAATTCAGATTCATTTATATAAGGGTGATTTTTTAAAAGCTATAGAAAAGTTATTCAAAAAAAACACATAAAATTCAGAAAAATGCATGAAATCTTTATTTGAATCGATAGTACGGTCCATATAATTTAATGTTTGAAGATTATTTCATGCTAATGTTGGCCTTGACTTCGCCTCAAATGGTCCATCCGCTTAGTCCAATTTTGGCATTTCCACGTTTTTGAGTAACAGAGGCCCAATTGCTGCGAACGGCGACAAATCGATAATTGATGGTCATCATTAACACTGGCCGATACAGCTGCGATATTTTCTTCAGTTCGCAGTCTACGTAAGCGTGTTGGTGGTTTAATGTCCAACAATGTAAATTTGGTGCGAAATTTAGTCACAATAGCCCGAATAGCCGCTTCAGTGGGTCGATTAAACTGACCATAAAATGGAAGCGCTCGATGAGCTTTCTTAACAGAGCATCATTCCATGTTTGGATATAGCCCCGATACAAATATTCTTCTCGTTTTGACCAATTGGGTCAGGTCATATTACAAAAATCCTTCCCGTTTTCACTTTTTTACCGAATTGAATTGTATTCGGATAGAAAATGGAGTGTATCACATAGTCGGCCCGTTCGATTTTAGCCATTCCAGACTTGTTTAAATTGGAATGGAAAGAAATGTATAAAAATTATTAATAATAGCTGTGTTCTCTCGTCCGATTTATACAGTAGTGGCCAAAACATACGCAGTTAAGGGTGACTTACTTTAATAGGCTCTGTGAGTTTGTAAATTTGAATCACAAAGAAAATGTTGTTTAAATAATTTTTTAGACAGCATTAAGATTTCAAATAATTATCAGAATGCACATATTCTGTTTAAATTTCTTTGTTACCGGTATTTTTATCGTCTATAGGAAGAGATAATGGGTGTTTTTTCATAAGTCTGTTCATAAAATTGTTCATCCGAGCACTGGTCGACCACCCCGGTGTATTAAAGAAATTTGTGATTTTTTATAAAAATTAGCAGTATTTAGAAATATTGAACTTTTATGATCATTATATTTCTGGACAATGTCTTTGTGTAATATTCCACAGGAATAAGCTATTCGTTGTTTGAGCTAAAATATCACTTTATCACATATCATTTCAATACAAACTCTATTTTAACTTCAATGGAAAATATAACAAAATAAAATATGCATACACATATCTTTACACAAACATTTCAAAAACGCTGGTCTTGTGACAAAATCGAAAACAAAAACCTTGAGTGGTGGCTATGCTTCAGATGTACATTCTATCAAAGATTAAGTATCTGTGATATGCATTGTTGTTTGGCTTTTGTTTATGTGTTATTATTGCAAAAGGTATTGCATTCGATTTTTTAACCCGGGTAAAATTCTACGCGGTTTCTCTCATCAAAAAATCTTTTGACCCGAAAGGATAGTCTGAATTTTGATTGAGTTGGGATTAGGGTTTGGGGTCGGGGGTCCGGGAATTCCCGAAAAAAATTAGACGGGAATTCCCGGGAAAAGATTTTATATTTCCCGGGAATACGGGAAATATTAAATTATTATTTAATTGATTATTTTGATTATTAATTTAGATTTACTATATAAATGGGAACTTGTAGATATATTTCAACTTTATATAATTACATTAGTGACAATAACAATGACCATTTCCGCAAGGGAATACAAACTTTTGTGGGGATATTTGCAGGTTTGCTCGTGCTATCTGATTTAACATTAAATTTCTTGTTTTCCCAGAAAAATCAACAAAATAAAAGGTAGAAATCTTCTTAAAGAAGAATTTACTGAAAAGGTCTAAAAATGGGGATAAAATTAAAATTGTTCACCTGAAAACTTTCAAGAGAAATCTAATATGAATAAAATTAGAATATTTCCCCCTATATCTGTAAAATATTTTCATCTCTAGACGAATGAATCTTCTAAATTAAAGACGTCATAACATTTTGAATCTCGTGTCAGTCACTGTGCTTGTGATTTAAATGGCCAATATTATGACGATTTTTCTAGAGTAAACTATTTATAAAATGAAAAAAATTTCTAAAATATTTTGACAAAAACATTAATTTTTAGTTTGTAATGTGTCAGTATTTTAACCCATTAACGTCCAATGTTAATTTCATTTATTTTCAATTATTTTCGTTATATTAAAATAAAAATATATATTAAAATATTTGTTTTTAGATTATTATTATTGTGTTTTGTTCTTCTCGATCATTTATTTTCAATTATTTTCGTTATATTAAAATAAAAAAATATATTAAAATATTTGTTTTTAGATTATTATTATTGTGTTTTGTTCTTCTCGATCAATTATAATTTAATAATCAGAAATGACATTCATATTGAAAAGTACGGAAACCTTGAAATAGTGTACATGGACGTGTACTTTGGGTACCAGGTACTAAATGTTGATATTTTGAAGCATATTTAACATACCTAAAATAAATTATTTTTTCTCGGGAATTCCCGGGATTCCCGGGAATGAAAGTTTTCATTCCCGTTTTCCCGGGAAATGAAAAAAGTCCGGGAAACCGCAAACCCTAGTTGGGATGAAATAAATATACATTTTAATCAAAATATGCGCTTTTCATAAAACATGCACTAATAAATCTCTCTCAAAAAAAAAACAAAACTCGCAGAAGTTCTCGGCAGAGTAACCCTATTTGTTGTGTGAAATCGAGTTCTCTCTTGGCCCACTGCCTTTGAAAGTTTGGTCACTGCGGCAACTTATTACTCGTTCACGCTTGTTGGGATCTGTGTTCCTCTTACATAGCGCTAAACTGTGTGTGAAAATCTATTTTAATGAAAAACATTTTTCATAATTTTTTTCGGTACATTTTCTTCATTTTTGTGGTAAAAATAAACTTTCATGTTGTTTTTTGATTTTGCTTTTTTTTAAGAAACTCGCATGTCGACGTTGCGTTTAAATTGTTGTTGCTGTTTTGGAATTTTCATATTTGTGGGGTTTTCTTAACAAGAGTAGAGTTTGTTGTTGTGGTGGTTTTCAATATTGAAATTATGAAATTTTCGTAGCACACTGTGCATGAATATGTATGAATATATTTTCATCATATCATAACCTATCCTATGACCAGCAACACCAACAGTTCCACCACCATCATCATCATCACCACCAACAAGATGATCTTCCAGTGCGAGTACTACTACTAAAATGTGATTTCCTTTTGTTTGTCTCTTTTCAGGTTTTTGGTTCATTGTTTTCATTCACGGTGTTCGAATTCCATTTTTCAAGTGTATGGACTGTCAGATTTTGGCAATTATTGAAATTTGTTCAATGTTTTGGAAATAAACAAATGCATGTGTACATGTGTGCGTGTACGAAAGTAGTGTCTGCGATATTCAGCAGCTGCCCCAACTTTGAAGTTGGATTGGGGATTTTTCATCTTCGCTGAAGGTAAGTTGGTCAATGTTTTCACTCCTTCCATCACTACTTACATATTAATATCACTTGTGTGCACATAAATATGTATGCATACATAGGTATGTACATACATATGCATGTTATTCCCTCTTATCGGCGTTTCTCCCTCTTTCCATTATTATTACCAATTTTTATTTATTTGTTGTGAGCTGTATAATTATGAAGAAAAATTCACATTTTCTTATTTTTTGTGATCAGCTCTTTCTTCCATTCGGTTTTCAATAATTTCTTTGCTTGGCAATATTAATTGCCATCATTTTTCAAAATGATATGAGTAGAATCTCCAGTACTTTACTTTGGTAAATGAAAAAAGTTTATTATTTTTCTCTGTGCAAGAGTAGTAGTAATGGCAGTGCTTAGTAGTTGTTTGAAACAATTATTCAAATACGGCGATAAGCCGAAGATCGAAGAATACGGGCTGATGCACTGGGCACACTTCGGCACTGTGTGTGATGAAAAATCCATTTAGTGTAAGTTCGTTCAGTAATAATCTAAGTAAGTTGTACAAAAAAAGGATGGTATTGGTCAAGTGTGCTTTCATTGAGTATTAATGTGCGCATTTTGACAAAGAAAATTGGATGTATTGGGAAAGTGGGCGTTAAAAATCCGACACATGGTAATAATATATTGCTATTCATATTATTATGATGGGGCGTGGAAAATCTCTTGAGAGCTACCTTGTTGAGAATTGGTACATGTATTATACCGATCCACAGTAGTCGCAGTTGTATGGAATCAGCGTCCACAAATATTTCGAGAAGAGATATCGACTTGAAAATTTGGTGACGGCTTAATAAAAATGATGTGGATTTTGAATAACGCCTGAACGACTACCTACCAATATAATTTGAAAGTTCTTGAAAGACATAGTAAGTTCTTAAAATGATTTAGTTTTATGAAGAAGACGGTTTGTATGGGTTGAAACATTGCTTATCCGGTCAAATTTCCACAAACTGACATAGACGCTTCTAGATGTTCTGCAAAATTGTAACAATATCGGCTAAAGTACATATGGGCATCTGCCAAAAAAGATCCACCAAAAAAATTAAATCAGACAACACTAATAGCTGTAAACATTATTATACCCTCCACCTCCAGGATGGGGGTATACTAACTTTGTCATTCCGTTTGTAACACCTTCAAATATCGACCTGAGACCCTATAAAGTATATATATTCTTGATCGTCATAAAATTCTAAGACGATCTAGCCATGTCCGTCCGTCTGACCGTCTGTTGAAAGCACGCTAGCATCTAAACGAAAGGAGCTAGAACGTTCAAATTTTCCATAAATGCGCTTATAGTCGTAGATCGGTTGGGATTGAAACGGGTCGAAATCGGCCCAAAGGGAAAATTTTTTCCCTCACAAGGACTAAAAATACCCATAATAATCCCTAATATTTTAGCATATTTAAGCATGTTTTTTGAATTTGTCTGTTTATATTTGCTTGATAGTTGGTATGCGCATTCCCCTTATAGCAAAAAACGTGCACCTTAAAGTGATTCTTATTTGTAGGGGGTGAAATGGGACAAAAAAGGGATAAAAATGGTACATATTAAACGACAAAAGCTACTTTTTTGGGTTAAAATGAAAAAGGGGATACAAATAGTACCAATCAAATGACCGCAGCTAGAGTCATGCAATTTGGAGTATACATTCCTTTGACTACGTAGAAATGAAAAATAAAAGTTTTTTTCCAAAAACACAGATTTTTCAAAATTCGTTCTTTTTGGGATTAAAATGAAAAAAAGGGGTTAAAAATAGTACCAATCAAATGACCGCAGCTAGAGTCATGAAATTCGGAGTATACATTCCTCTGACTGTGTAGACACGGAAAATAAATTGATTTTTCGAAATTCGTACTTTTTGGGGTCAAAACAGAAAAAGGGGTTAAAAATAGTACCAACTAAATGACCGCAGCTAGAATCATGAAATTTGGAGTATACATTCCTTTGACTACGTAGAAATGAAAAATAAAAGGTTTTTCCAAATTCGTACTTTCGAGGGATACAATGGGTACGGAGGGATAAAAATGATACCAACCAAACGGCTACATCTGGAATAATGAAATTCAGTGTATACATTCCTCTGATTGCGTAGACAATTAAAATAAACAGATTTTTCGAAATTCGTACTTTTTGGGGCTAAAATGAAAAAGGGGATACAAATAGTACCAATCAAATGACCGCAGCTAGAGTCAGCAATTCGGAGTATACATTCCTCTGACGGCGTATACACGGAAAATAAACGGATTTTTCGAAATTCGTACTTTCAAGGTATACAATGGTACAGAGGGATAAAAATAGTACCAACTAAACACAGCTAGAATGATGAAATTCTAATTGCGTAAAAACGACAAGGGGGTAAAAATGGTACCAACCAAATGGTCGCAGCTGGAATTATAGAAGCCGGTGTATACATTCCTCTGCCTGCATAGTCACGCAAAATAAAAAGTCTTTTTTCCAAATTCGTACCTTTTCTATTACGGCAAAAATTGGTTGAATCATGAAGTTAGGTTATTTTGCACTACGTACGTCTGATAATGGATTTTCAAAATGTGTACTTTTGGAATTAAAATAGAATGGATATACAACAAACTGTACCACCCACTATCTACCAATATTTATGGTATTTAAGCTTTTTGAAAATATAAATAAAGGGTGATTTTTTAAGAGCTTGATAACTTTTTTAAAAAAAAAAACGCATAAAATTTGCAAAATCTCATCGGTTCTTTATTTGAAACGTTAGATTGGTCCATGACATTTACTTTTTGAAGATAATTTCATTTAAATGTTGACCGCGGCTGCGTCTTAGGTGGTCCATCCGCTTAGTCCAATTTTGGCATTTCCACGTTTTTGAGTAACAGAGACCCAATTGGTGCGAACGGCGACGAATCGAAAATTGGTGGTCATCATTAACACTGGCCGATACAGCTGCGATATTTTCTTCAGTTCGCACTCTACGTAAGAGTGTTGGTGGTTTAATGTCCAACAATGTAAATTTGGTGCGAAATTTAGTCACAATAGCCCGAATAGCCGCTTCAGTGGGTCGATTAAACTGACCATAAAATGGAAGCGCGCAATGAACTTTCTTAACAGAGCACGCATTTTGATAATAAAATTCAATAATTTGCAAGCGTTGTTCGTTTGTAAGACGATTCATGATGAAATGTCAAAGCATACTGAGCATCTTTCTCTTTGACACCATGTCTGAAATCCCACGTGATCTGTCAAATACTAATGCATGAAAATCCTAACCTCAAAAAAATCACTCTTTATAAGAATATTTATTTTTTGATTTGGTTATGGTTTGAAATAAGGAAGGATTCCTGCGTTGGTCGGCCTTCGGCCGGGATTGACAATTTTATTTTATGTCGCAAATTTGGGTTTTATGACGGTCCGAGGATTGGGCTTTATAGTTTTGGGCGTTAGAGATTTGGGTGTTGTTGCCTAGAAATAATGTCACAATGCCCAAACGCAACGACATATTGGCCAAACAATCGATAAATCACAATCAATGCATGGTTTTTGGGCTTTATGACATTTTCAATTTGGGCGCTATGATCGTACGCTTAGAAAAACAATGTTTTCAAAAATCGCTGAGGTAACACAAAGAGTGTCACATGGTGGTAGCTGATATGAGCAGTTCTTACTCGATCAACCACCTCGGTGTACAACATTTTTTTTTATTTTTTTAAATTAGAAATAATTTTGAACTTTTATGAATATTGAATTTCTGGACAATGCCTCAGTGTTATTCCACAAAAATAAGCAGTCACAATTCATTGTATGAGCTAGATCCGAATTTATCGCATGCCATTTCATACAAATTATAGTTTAACTCCAATAGAAAAAATAACAAAATTAAATTGAGTATTCTTAAAAATTTCCTTACACCGGGTTATTATTTACTAATACGAACAACGACAGATCAAAAGAAATTTAAAAAAGTTCGTTTTTTAAAACAAAGTTGTCGAGTTGCATATTTTTTTTCCACACCAACTTTTATATTTATGGAGAAAAATTCCAATAACAAAGAAATTTTAACAGAATATGTGCATTTATATGTATTAATATTTATTTAAACTTCATTGTCATATCTACATTAGAGCGACTCACGGAAAAAATGTAAAAGTTGCTTTTCTCAAAATAAAGATTGATATTCCTAAAATAATTCGGCTCTATCAACATCCGCTGGCGAGCTAAACCGTATTCAAAGTACCTCTAAATATGGGGGTTTTACTCAATATTGAATTATCCATGAAAATATGAACTTTGCTTTAATCACAATTATTTTCAAGATTTAGTCCATTTTGACTTCTTCCGAGTGAATGCATCATATAAATAAACCAGATACAATTATTAGTTCCAGAATAATCCGTATCCATTCCGCATCATTTACATGTTTGCGCAGCACAACAAATAAGCAACTAAGTATGCACATCTAGCCATTCATGGTATGACATTTTCACTCGACTCGTTGCAACAATGATGCCACATTTCCAAATATTGTTCGCTTTTCAGTTAACCAATAATCTCTTAGCTATTTAAGCAGAACAACATCTTCTCATGTACTTCTTGCGGGCAATGATGAATGAAAATGAGCGGCAAATCGGTTATAAATTATGGCCGTATATCTCTTAGCCAACATTTCACGTGTTATCTCAAAGTGAGAAGTGACTGGGCCAAAGAGAATGCTGTTCCATTTAGATTAAATCTCATTAGGTGAAATTCTTTCTGCTGTTTGCCGCAGCGGCAAAAAGACGAATGGACAAATAAATCGTTTAAGCCATTTTTGCCCCTCCAATCAATTTTCTAATCGTTTGTCACATTTCAACAACATTTATGTTTAAATAAATTTACAATTTGCCAAACTGCAAGAAAAAGGAAAACGAAAATATCTGTAGAAGTAACCCAAGCGACAGACAAATGAACACATGAACAAATTAACCGGCGGAGCTAGACTGCTGAGCAAGGACAGACAGACGGTGGGACATTATGCCACTAGGAAGCCAGGCCAATAGTTATGCCATGATCATTCAATATTTTCCAAATTACTACTCGTTCATCGTCGAAAGCATTTCTCAAGTCATCTGCATACATACATTGGACAGCGTCACAACCAGGCACAGTGGCGGATATAGGAGAATATTTTGAGTAAATTTTTGATATAATTGAGTTGTCTTAAGCTGACCGGATTAATTTAAACAAGTAAAAACGGCGTTTAGTTCGGCCGGGCCGAACTTTATATACCCTCCACCATGGATTGCATTCCACAGAGGTTGTCGGTTTTCGTAGAAGTGCAGTAATATTACAGGAAAATATAATTTTTTTAATATAGACAAACCAAAACAAATACAAATATTGAAAAGTTATTTTTATAAATAAATATAATATTTTAATTATTTCAAACCACGCTTATAGCGTAATGCTACCAATACGTCAATTCAAAAAATAAATATTCTTATATTTACATTTTCAAAGCCATAAATATTGGTAGATAATGGGTGCTACAGTTGTTTGCATTTCCATTCTATTTGAATTCCAAAAGTACGAATTTTGAAAATCCATTATCAGACGTACATAGTGCAAAATAACCTAACTTCATGATTCAACGAATTTTTGTCTTAAAAGAAAAAGTACGAATTTGGAAAAAAACTTTTTATTTTGCGTGTCTATGCAGTCAGAGGAATGTATATACCGAATTCCATGATTCCAGCTGCGCCCATTTGGTTGGTACCATTTTTACCCCCTTGACGTTTCTACGCAATTAGAATTTTATCATTCTAGCTGTGGTCGTTTAGTTGGTACTATTTTTATCCCTCTGTACCATTGTATCCCTTGAAAGTAATAATTTCGAAAAATTCGTCTATTTTCCGTGTCTACGCAGTCAGAGGAATGTATACTCCGAATTTCATGACTCTAGCTGCGGTCATTTGATTGGTCTATTTTTATCCCCTTTTTTTCATTTTAACCCCAAAAAGTACGAATTTCGAAAAATCAGTTTATTTTCCGTGTCTACACACTCAGAGGAATGTATACTCCGAATTTAATGACTCTAGCTGCGGTCATTAGATTGGTACTATTTTTATCCCTTTTTTCATTTTAACCCCAAAAAGTACGAATTTTGAAAAATCCGTGTATTTTACTTATCTATGCAATCAGAGGAATGTATACGCCGAATTTCATTATTCTAGGTACAGCCGTTTGGTTGGTACCATTTGTATCCCTCTATTCCTATTTTATCCCTTAAAAGTACGAATTTGGAAAAAATACTTTTATATTATGTATCTACTCAATTAGAGGCATGTACACACCGAATTTCGTGTTTCTAGCTGTTGTCGTTTAATATGTACCATTTTTATCCCTTTTTTGTACCATTTTACCCCATACAAATAATAATCACTTAATGGTGCACGCATACCAAATATCAAGCAAATAAAAACAGACATATTCAAAAAACATGCTTAAATACGCTAAAATATTAGGGATCATTATGGGTATTTTTAGTCCTTGTAAGGAAAAAATTTTTCCCTTTGGGCCGATTTCGCCCCATTTCAATTCCAACCGATGTACGACTATAAGACGTTTAGATGCTAGCGTGCTTTCAACAGACGGACGAACGGACATGGCTAGATCGTCTTAGAATTTTATGACGATCAAGAATATATATACTTTATAGGGTTTCAGGTCGATATTTCAAGGTGTTACAAACGGAATGACAAAATTAGTATACCCCCATCCTGGAGGTGGAGGGTATAATAAAGGGCAAAAATCATAGTAGCAGATTTGAAATCTGCAAAATTTTTAATTTTTTGATAGTTACTACGAGAAAATTCCAATCTGAATCATTTAAATGGATTTATATTTAAAGATTTATTGTATAAATTAAAGAAAAAACAAGTAAGGAAATGCTAAAGTCGGGCGGGGCCGACTATATGATACACTCCACTATCCGAACACATTTCAATTCGGTAAAAAAGTGAAAACGGGAATAATTTTCGTATGTTTCCTAATCACAGGCTAATATGACCTGGTCCAATTTGTCAAATCGAGAAGAATATTTGTATCGGGGCTATATCCAAACATGGACTGCAGTGACTAACTTTCACAATAAGTTCTTCCAGTTCAACTATAACGTGTTATGCTCAATTTGAAGAAATTCTGTGAAAATTCGCGGTTTCTGGGGTGGAAAAAGTCAATCCGGGAGCGAAATTTGTATGGGAGCTATATGTAAATCTAAACCGCTCTGGCCCATATTTTGCAAGATTTGAAGAAGTTCTGTTAAAATATATGGTTTCTAGAGCAGAAAAAGTCAAATCGGGAGCGAAATTTGTATGGGAGCTATATATAAATCTGAACCGATTGACGTATTTCCACCATAGGTATGACTAGTTTAAATATAAGAGATGTTTTGGCAAATTTGTATAGGAGCTATATATAACCAATACCACAGGTGTTTCCAGTTGAAATATAAGGTGTTTTGCCAATTTTAAAGAAAATATGTTAAAATATGTGGATTCTAGAGTGGAAAGAGTCAAATCGGGAGTGAAATTCGTATGGGGGCTATATCTAAATCTGAACCGATTTTCTTCAAATTAAATAGCGTTCGTCCTTGTCCTGAAAAATTTCGTTGTGCAAAGTTTCGTTTGGTTCTGGATACTAAATCGATTCAAAAAGTGGTTCTAAGTCGATCGGTATAATTAACAATCTATCTCGTATATCTACCTCGATCTCCCTTCCTTTTGGGTGTTACAAACAAATGCACAAAGACATAAACTCTCGTGTAGTGTATAAAGATTGTGGGGAACATTTCAAAATGTATAATTTTTTATTTATTTATTATGAATTACAATACAAAGTAAATTTATATTCTAATTTTGGGTCCAGGGATTGAGCCGGGGTGACTAAGACCATTGTATCTAGTTATTGCAGCGACAGACCAGATCCTCTGGTGGGAATCGAACCCCCACGCTGATAGCCGACCATGCTACCAACTCGACTACCGGGGCGCTCATATATCATTTTCTTTTTTCTTAAAGTTTAGATCTATTTTTCTTTGAGGACTAAAATTACAATAAAATAAATCTTATTGTGTAGGGTCTTTCAAAAAAAAGAATTTCGATAATATATAAAACACAGCTTGCTTTATCGCAGTTTAACATCGGCTTACCCTTACTGGAAAACGGTTATGTATATACCTACAACAATTAGGTATATACATAATTGCATAATTAGGACCGCGTTGATCCTTTTATTAGAATAGGTAGGATTTTTGGACAAAATTTTGCTTCAACTAAATATTTTTTTGATTGATTCAATCCACTTTTATATACATACTTTATATGACGTAGACGTCATACTATGAAAGGGTTTTACGAAATTCGTACTTTTAGGGGGTAAAATGGGACAAAAAGGGATAAACATCGAACCTTCGTCCTGACTAAACGGCAGTAGCTAGAAACATGAAATTCGGTGTGTTCCTTGCACTGACCTTCTAGGGATTTTTCGAAATTTGTACTTTTAAGGGAGGAAAGAGACAAAAAAGGATACAAATGGTACCAATTTAAGAATTGCAGCTAAAATCGTGAAAATCGGTATTTACATTCCTCTGACAACGTAGACTTGCAATATAAATTGATTTTTCGAAATTTGTACTTATAAGGGGTGAGCGGGACAAAAAGGGATAAAAATGGTACCAACTAAAGTATTGCAGCTAGAATCTTGAAATTTGATGTGTACGTTCTTCTGACCATGTAGAAGCGCAGTAAAATTGGATTTTTCGAAATTATAGTTATAAGAGGTTAGCGGGATAAAAAAGGATAAAAATGGTACCAACTAAAGTATTGCAGCTATAGTCGTGAAATTTTGTATGTAAACTCCTCTCACCACATAGAAACGCAATATAAATGCATTTTGTACTTTAAGGGTTGCGCGGGACAAAAAGGGATAAAAATGGTACCAACTAAAGTATTGCAGCTAGAATCTTGAAATATGATGTGTAAGTTCTTCTGACCATGTAGAAGCGCAGTAAAGTTGGATTTTTCGAAATTATAGTTATAAGAGGTTAGCGGGATAAAAATGGTACCAACTAAAGTATTGCAGCTATAGCCATGAAATTTTGTATGTAAACTCCTCTCACCACATAGAAACGCAATATAAATGCATTTTGTACTTTTAAGGGTTGCGCGGGACAAAAAGGGATAAAAATGGTACTAAATAAAGTATTGCAGCTAGAATCTTGAAGTTTGATGTAAGTTCTTCTGACCATGTAGAAGCGCAGTAAAATTGGATTTTTCGAAATTTGTACTTATAAGAGGTGAACGGGACAAAAGGGATAAAAATAGTACCAACTAAATTATTATAGCAAGAATAGTGAAATTTGGTATGTAAATTCATAAGCGCATTAAAGTTGGATTTTTCAAAATTTGTACTTTTAAGGGTTACGTGGGACAAAAAGGAATAATAATGGTACTAATTTAAGTATTGCAGCTATAGTCGTGAAATTTGGTGTGTAATTTGGTCGTGAAATTTGGTTTGTAAATTCCTCTGTCAATGTAGAAGCGCAAATCCTATTGATTTTTTTCGAAATTTATATGAGCAGAACAAAAAGGGATAAAAATAGTACCAACTAAGGGGAGAGCGGGACCAAAAAAGATAAAAATGGTACCAACATTATGATTACAGCTAGAATCATGAAATTTAGTATGTAAATGCTAATGTATTATTTTTCGAATAAAAGGCTCTGCGGTTGTAATTTTTTTGTAAACAACTGGGTGGAAAATGATAAAAAATATATATGCGAAGAGAGCTCAGCTAAAACAGTGCACATCGACAAGCACATTCCTTTGACTGTATATGAGTGCTATGTTTCCAATTTACTATTTTAGAAAAGAAAACAAGTAAGGAAAGGCTAAAGTCGGGCGGGCCGACTCTATGATACACTCCACTTTCTATACGAATTCAATTTAATGCGGTGAAAAAGTTTAACAAAAAATGTTAAATCGGAAAGGACATTTGTATATATATCGAAATCTGGAACGATATAGGTAAAATATAATATGTAAAGTTCGGCCAAAATCGGTTAAACATTTGGGAGCAACATTTGTATTTGCGCTATATCTAAATCTGTACCGATCTTAGCCACTTTCACAATAGGTTTTTTACTTGGATTATAAGCTGTTGTGCCAAATTTAAAGAAAATTGGATACAATATGTGGTTTCTAGAGCGGAAATGTCAAATCGGGAGCGACATTTGTATGGGGGCTATATCTAAATCTGAACCGATCTTACCCACTTTCTGTATAGGTGTTTATAGTTGGATTATAAGATGTTGTGCCAAATGTAAAGAAAATCGGGTACAATATGTGGTTTCTAGAGCGGAAAATGTCAAATCGGGAGCGACATTTGTATGGGGGCTATATCTAAATCTGACCCGATCTTATCCACTTTCTGCATAGGTGTTTATAGTTGGATTATAAGATGTTGTGCCAAATTTAAAGAAAATCGGATACAATATGTGGTTTCTAGAGCGGAAAATGTCAAATCGGGAGCGACATTTGTATGGGGGCTATATCTAAATCTGAACCGATCTTACCAAATTTCTGCATAGGTGTGTCTAGTTGGATTGTAAGATGTTGTGTCAAATTTAAAGAAAATCGGGTACAATATGTCGTTTCTAGAGCGGAAAATGTCAAATCGGGAGCGACATTTGTATGGGGCTATATCTAAATCTGAACCGATCTTATCCAATTTTTGCATAGGTGTCTCTACTTGGATTATAAGATGTTGTGCCAAATTTAAAGAAAATTGGGTACAATATGTGGTTTCTAGAGCGGAAAATGTCAAATCGGGAGCGACATTTGGGGCTATATCTAAATATGAACCGATCTTATCCAACTTTTGCATAGGTGTCTCTAGTTGGATTATAAGATGTTGTGCAAAATTGAAAGAAAATCGAGTACAATATGTGGTTTCTAGAGCGGAAAATGTCAAATCGGGAGCGACATTTGTATGGGGGCTATATCTAAATCTGAACCGATCTTATCCAATTTTTGCATAGTTGGATTATAAGATGTTGTGCCAAATTTAAAGAAAATTGGGTACAATATGTGGTTTCTAGAGAGAAAAATGTCAAATCGGAAGCGACATTTGTATGGGGGCTATATCTAAATCTGAACCGATCTTATCAAATTTTTGCGTAGATGTCTCTAGTTGGATTATAAGATGTTGTGCCAAATTTAAAGAAAATCGAGTACAATATGTGGTTTCTAGAGCGGAAAATGTCAAATCGGGAGCGACATTTGTATGGGGGCTATATCTAAATCTGAACCGATTTGCTCCAAATTAAATAGCGTTCGTCCTTGATCCACAGAACTTACTTGTGCCAATTTTTGTTAATATCGGACTATAATTGCGACCTGTAGTTTGATTACAACAATGGATGGACAGACAGACGGACAGACGGACATTACTAAATCGACTCAGAAAGTGATTCTAAGTCGATCGGTATACTTAACAATGGGTCTATCCCGCTTCCTTTTGGGTGTTACAAACAAATGCACAAAGCCATAATACTCTCGTGGAGTGTATAATTAAATAAATACTATCCTAAAACAGAGACGGATAATAACAAATACCTAGCTTTTTCGCGTGCGAAGCAGCGGGTACTGCTAGTATTCGATAATAGGTTTTAACTTCGTATGGCAGGCGTCACGCCCACTTTTCCATTACCGCCCATTTTTGGCACAACTACGCACATTGATGCTAGATGCATTTATACAAAATTTCAGCACTCTAGTTGTCATAGAACTGACAATAATCAATTATAGGTTTTAAATTCGTATTGGAGGTACCACGCCCACTTTTCCAAAACCGTCCATTTTTGTCAAAACTGTGCAGAATAATAATTAGTGAACAATTCTAGACTCTAGCTGCAACAGTACTCCGAATATGCTATTTAAAAAAAAAAAACGAATAAATCCCCAATGTGTGCGGGAGGTGCCATGTCCACTGAAAATATCAATATTTTCAACTACGCATGAACATACTGTGACAATTTCAAGAAGATCGGTTCAGTAGTTTGGTCTGCTATAAGAACAAACTTACAAACACAGATTCATTTTTATATATGTATATAGATAGATAGATACTAAAAATCACAAAAGTCATTCTGAATGGTCAAATATAGTTTTAACCCCAAAGCCCCCACTGTGCCAGGGTTGGGCAGGCGGTCGGTGTACAGTAGTATGTTGGTAAATGAATGGTTATAGGAAAGATATTTGTTTGGTTGGTTTTTTATTTGTGTGATTGTATGTGTATAGAAGAATCTAATCGAAATATTTATCTTTATTGCAACCATGTCATGTTTAATTGCCAACTTTTGTATTGGCATACAAACTATCGACGGCAACGGGCAACGGCTACGGAAAAGGAGACCCCTCGGCGTGGAGGGAAACTGAAGCGGAAAATGCATTTTGAAGATTTAAATCGAATTGTTTGTTGTTGAGATGTACATGTGTATGTAAATATATACCAGTATAGACGACGGTGTAAGGAAGTTTTGTCTGATGATTTGAGTTATAGTTCGATTTCAAAACAGCGAAGGCTGTCTGACAGGCTTTGGCTATGCCACAGACAGTTTACAACATCAACAGTTTAACAGTTCACATTTTCGTTTTTCTCTTTCTTTTGTTCAGTTGTTGCTGTGTTGTTTCCCCGTTGCTTTGCTTTGCCCAAAAGATGTCATATTAAAATTAAATGATTTTCTTTTATGGTGTGAGACATTCAAACTAGAAACACCGCTGTTAAGAAGGGGACATTTCCGTATAAAAAAAAAACAAACAATCAATACAAAGATAATGCGCTCAGGTGAAAGAGAAATAGTTTGATGACGTTTTGCGCCATCGTCAGCTTTAGATAAACTTTGAGGGAATGAAATACTGTAACCTCGCTTGCTTGATTTTGTGCCGGGACAAACGTGATCCATTCCCAACTATAAAATCCTGCTCAATACAAAATAAGTATGGATGTGCAATGGATACCTTTACACCGGAATACCAAATATGGATGTCTTAAAATGTCAGTGGAAATATCACACTCATTGTCGGAGTGTTGGTGTTGCAAACTAAATCATGATATTAACAAATGTTTAATGTTTTTTATAAGTTTTTGTTTTAATTTTTATAACAATTCCAATTTTCGTCAATGGCCATTACTTCGCATATCAGGGTTTGGACATATCCCAGAGGAGAATTTTTGTAAGTACTGTAACGCGGGAATCTTTTAGTCTGCTTACATACCTGGACGTAAGCGATCAGAGACACACAAATTGTGTGTTTTTAGGATGTATTCGATAGTAATTCTCATTCACGTTGTTGGAGTTCTGACCTAAGTAGTTGAGCTGCTGTTGCGAATAATCACTTCGAAGTCCATTGCCGGTGGTCACCATGGAACTAAATTATCTATACTGAAAGAAAAACGTTCGAGGCCGGGATGAATTTTGTCTTTGAAAATCTACTAACGTCGGCGTTCGTTGCTGCAACGATAAAGTTTCGTTGCTGAAACGAAAATGTATAATTTATTGGCACGAATATTTTGAAAACCACATTGTTTCAGCAAGGAAACCGCGTTGTTGTAGCAACGAAACAGAGTTGTTGCAGCAACGAATCAGAGTTGTTGCTCCAATGAATTAGAGTTGTTGCAGCAATGAAATGGCATTGTTACAGCAACGAAACCGTTGTTGCAGCAACGAACATATTCGTTGTAGAACTATAATTTTCATTAAATCAAGATTCGTTGCATCAACGAAACTTTGTTCTTTGCAGCAACGAACGCCGACGTTGGTAGACTTTCAATGAACAAATTCGATGCAGCAACGTACAATTTCGTTCCGGTTACTTACGTTTTTCTTTTAGTGTAACATGAGTTTAAGTTTTCAAAACGCAACGCATCACTTCACCCAAACTTTGGCGTTGGAAATTCAAAGAGACAATAGTCGACCAAGAACGATGAGATTTTACTTATTTGTACAGCTTGCACAGGCAAAAACTTGTGAAAGTTGGTTACCTATAACATAAATTTGAATAAAAATAATTAATCGTTACTAAATTCCCATAAAATTTAAATTTTATTTTTTTAATTGTAAATAAATTCTCCATGTTCATATTGAAGGCAAATGTTACCGACAGAGACCTTCGATTTTTAGTCCAAATACAAAAATATGCTCCTTTAAAAAATTTTTACTGGTCTGAGTTCCCATTAACTTGAATAAGACCTTTGCCCAGATGACTAGTATGTTATGATACTAAAGAATCAGGGGAAACTAAACTAAATTACCAAAAAAATCCTCATTGTGATGTAGATCGTAATGGGAAAATTCAATGCAGAGCAATTCCCGGGAATTCCCGAAGAAAATACCAAATATGATGGTAGGAACCATTTGATGTTTTCTAATAAATACAGCACTAAACGATTTATGATTTGCGAGTAATTGGAAAACGTTATTTGTCTGTACGGGATGTGACCCACACTGAAAGAATTATCTTCATAATATTTATGATTTTGTCTTAACCTCAGTGAAAATGTTCATTAAAAAGTCGCCAAAGAAACATTTCATAAAATATGTGTTTGAAACAGGTATCATAAAGCACAAATCTATGAAAAGTGTCATAGAATTTATGAAACACTTCTTAGAAACTATGAAATGCAGTTCTTTATTCAAAGAACTTTTATCATAAAAATTCTTTAATTTTACGAAAGAGTTTCATAAATAGTAATAATTTATACTGATGTTTCCAATATAAACAAAAAAGCAAAAAAGGTCTGACTCGTTGACTAACCAATCAACACACACCACCATTGCGAGAGTCTTTGCAATGAATATGTTTTTGAGCAAAATCAGGGCTCATACTTATGCCAGAGTTAACAGAGTACAAATGAGAATTGCTAACATTCAACGAATAAAGTCGACACACTAAAAATGTAGTTGTAAGTTATGAAACATTTCATAAAGAATATGAAATCCTTCATTATATTTATGAAGACATTTCATAATAAAAATATTTTATTGGTTATGACATATTTCATAGTATTTAAGAATTGTTTCTTTAATACTATGAAATCTTTCTTTGATCTTATGAACCTAAGTTTCACTAATTTAACAATTTCGTTTTATGAAATATGAAATGTTTATGAAAAAATTGTATAACATATTTCATTTTATTTATGAATTTTTCATACATATTAAGAAAAAAATCACTAAATTTATGAAAACCTTTTTATGAAATCGCTTCATAAATATTATGCAGGAAAATTCTTTCAGTGCAGTCTAACTTTGCACACATGTGCATACAATGACATTAAAGGTTTTCCCTTTAATACTTCATTACTTGCTTGATGTTTTCGGATTAAAATTAAAAGACATAAAACGAATAGAAAAAACGAAACGCTAAAAGTTCGGTTTAATCTTACGTTACATTTAAGCGGGCAAAGTAGTTCATTATGCTGACATACATATGTGCGCAGTAAAATCGAAAGAATACCATACTCCATCAACGGCTCTAACAACAACCAAAAAAACGAAGTCATACATAACAGCCAACAACAACATCGAAGAAAAACTAATTTTATGTGATCCTTTGCAAGACGAAAAACGTAGACTCAAAAGCAACAAAAACGAAGAATCTCTGCGATAAGATCTCTGAAAACTGACGTAAAAAGTCGTTTAATACAAACCAGAGCTTTTCTTACTCAGACTCCAAGTTGAACTAGAAACAGCGATAGAAAATCTCACATGCATAGGCGAGAGAAAAAAACAACGAAAATCAACAAGCTGCATAATATCCTCAACAACGTATCACATACGGTAAAGCCTCTCCTTTGTGAACGATCACTGAGAACCACAACTAATTTTAGCATGGCGAAAGATAGTACGTCCGTTAAGATGTCCGATCTACCGGTAGGTATAGGTTGGGAGCTTGACATTCAGTTCCATCTTTAAAGTTGGCTGCTGATGTCGTTTTCGCCTCGAGAAATGTTTCATCCAAATGCAAGCAGCAAACTTGTCCCTCTGAATTTCGAATCTACTGTATATTCCCGATTTCGATTTCATCACACACTCAGAAAAAAGTGTATTAAATTCCAGTAAAAATATACTAAAATTAGGGAAATTGGTATCTGTTTGGCACCCAGTATGGCTTTACTAAATTTAAGTTTATTTTTTACTTGAATGTAGTACGTTCATACTCAAATCAAGTAAAATTTATTCAAAATGAGTTTTATTTGCTAATTTTAACTACAAATGTACTTAGATTGAGTACATTTCTCAGACTCAATTTTAGTATGCTTCAGTATCAAACATTTTTTTCAGTGCACTGATGAAAATGATATAAATGTTTTCGTACCTCCTTGTTTCACAGCATCTTCACCTTATCGCTGGTATAGGGTTACTTTTTTGTGGAGTGCTGCCTGAATACAGACATCAGGTCTGTTCCTGTGGCTGATAAATAGGAATAACCCCTAGCAAAACTAAGCTGGGGCATAGTTACGAGTGACATCAATTTTTATTTATTGCGAAAGAAGTATAAATTTCCAACGAAAACTAATAGGATATTGGGATAACGTATATTGGAACTATTTTTGTGTAATTTCAGTCGAAATTTATGCCATTTTTACAATAAACAAAAGCACCTTACGATCGAAACTTGATCGTAATCATTACGCTGGTCTTCTATACCATTCTAGAACGACGACAATCCCCACAAGGTTCACCAGTTCGCAATTCATCGCAAAGAAATATGTTCGGTGTGGAATTTGGACGACGACCTTGAACTTCTGCAACAACGATGGGGATATTGCTATCACCGTCCATGACGTTATACATGCATAAATGAATACTAATCAACTTCCTTGACCAAAATCTGATGATATGAATGTGAAGGACATGTGGTTCCCCAATAGGTTGGTGATATCTGTCACACAGCAAATACAACAAAGTCATCCTGCATTTGAGCGATTTGAGTCCGTTACTATATTTTTAGTAAATCACACAACGTCAATATAAAGCTGGCCATAGCTTAAATTCAGTCGGAAATGTGAGGTAGAATCATTGAAATGTTGACTTTTTGCTACCTCCCACTTTTTTGAAATCTTAATCCATCCTCCACAAACCTCGTGCATATTTTAAGCTATTCTACTTGGCAGTTTCGAAATTATACAGTTACTAACAACGTTATGCTTCAAATCATATCGTATTATTGGCAAGGTAATCTAAGCCATGAAGGAAACAAAGATCGACTATCGATAGGTTCCACTGTATTAACCAAACTCGCATACCAACAATCAGCATCCATTTCTCCTGCCCCATGGAAGCACTCCTGCTAAACGATTGCCGTTTAACATACTTCTTCCTCAATCCATAATCTCGGTTTTTCATATTTTTCCTCTTCCAGCTCATGGGGAGATGAAAGAGAATAAGAAAACGAAAAAACCCGAAACCAAAACAAAAACAAAAAAACGTAGAAAAATATTCATCTGACAACATGCAACATTACATGCCTATAATTTGTTTTTACACAGCAGGACGTTTTCACTCCATAAGCCATCAGAAAGAGGTCTTAAATGGTCACATTACTGCCATTTCCAGCGGTGTTGGTTCGTATGGCATTTCATTGCATACATACCTCCTATTCATAGTTGCTGCTGCGACCGTTGCTAGTGCCCCGGCCTCAACCTCGAATGCTGTTGCAATACGGCAACAACAACAACAAGACTGCACGGTCTGTAAAATTTGAATATCGTTTGTACTGGGTTGTCGCTGTTGTTGCTCTTCGTCCGATTTAATGTATATTACTTCTGTTAATCCATTTATTTATAGTGTCTGAAGTAGAAAAAGACGAAATATTTGGGAGAAAATCGCATTTTTTTGGATGTACGCTCGTAAACGGCTTAAATGGGGTTTTTATTTAGTCATAAATTATACACACCAGCAACTATTTTTATTTGGCCACCAAATATAAAAATAAAACAATTTCAAATTTACATTGTTAGAGAATGGCGAATATTTGGCTGGCGGAAACATCAGAAAAATTAAAATGTTTCTAGAAAAGAACGCATCCCGATTGATGCTGCACAAATGTAGTGGAATAAAGTTAATATTTTATAAATGTTGGGAGCACAAACTTGTAGATTTGTATCCAACATTTTCCCACCTTACCCACTTAAAGTCTTAGATTAATATAAAACAAGTAAAAACGGCGTTAAGTTCGGCCGGGCCGAACTTTATATACCCTCCACCATGGATTGCATTCTACAGAGGTTGTCGGTTTTCGTAGAAGTGCAGTAATATTACAGGAAAATATAATTTTTTTAATATAGCCAAACCAAAACAAATACAAATATTGAAAAGTTAATTTTATAAATAAATATAATATTTTAATTATTTCAAACCACGCTTATAAATTAATGCTACCAATACGTCAATTCAAAAAATAAATATTCTTATATTTATACTTTCAAAAATATTTTCAAAGCCATAAATATTGGTAGATAGTGGGTGCTACAGTTGGTTGTATTTCCATTCTATTTGAATTCCAAAAGTACAAATTTTGAAAATCCCCAAAAAGTACGAATTTCGAAAAATCAGTTTATTTTCCGTGTCTACACACTCAGAGGAATGTATACTCCGAATTTCATGACTCTAGCTGCGGTCATTTAATTGGTACTATTTTTATCCCCTTTTTCATTTTATCCCCAAAAAGTACGAATTTCGAAAAATCAGTTTATTTTCCGTGTCTACACACTCAGAGGAATGTATACTCCGAATTTCATGAGTCTAGCTGTGGTCATTAGATTGGTACTATTTTTATCCCCTTTTTTATTTTAACCCCAAAAAGTACGAATTTTGAAAAATCGGTGTATTTTACTTATCTATGCAATCAGAGGAATGTATAGCCTGAATTTCATTATTCTAGGTACAGCCGTTTGGTTGGTTCCATTTTTATCCCTCTATTCCTATTTTACCCCTTAAAAGTACGAAGTTGGAAAAAATACTTTTATATTATGTATCTACTCAATTAGAGGAATGTACACACCGAATTTCGTGTTTCTAGTTGTTGTCGTTTAATATGTACCATTTTTATCCCTTTTTTGCCCCATTTCACCCCCTACAAATAATAATCACGTTATGGTGCACGTTTTTGCTATAAGGGGAATGCGCATACCAAATATCAAGCAAATATAAACAGACATATTCAAAAAACATGCTTAAATACGCTAAAATATTGGGGATTATTATGGGTATTTTTAGTCCTTGTGAGGGAAAAATTTTTCCCTTTGGGCCGATTTCGCCCCATTTCAATCCCAACCGATCTACGACTATAAGACGCATTTATGGTAAATTTGAACGGTCTAGCTCATTTCGTTTATATGCTAGCGGACGGACATGGCTAGATCGTCTTAGAATTTTATGATGATCAAGAATATATATACTTTATAGGGTCTCAGGTCGATATTTCAAGGTGTTACAAACGGGGGTGGAGGGTATAAAAAACGCTGAAGAACAGACTCCTAAAGAAGCAAGGAAAATACAACTACTTGTTGAATGAAGCAATTCCACATGATTTAATCTATCGTAGATGTGTATAAAACGACACAGTTGCATATATCCTTTTGGAAGTTGAAATTATTTCCCATTAAATTTTGTAGACCAAGTGAGTGCCGCCGACAGTTTCTCTCTCTAAAATTCAAGGGAATTTTATTCAAAATTTCCCGAGAATTAATATTCATTAAATTTGTCATTATGACCTTAATAACATTGATGATTTTCTTATAATTTATTTTAATTTACAGTGGTCCATTGATTGATTGCTATCATAATAGTGTTCTCAAAAAAGTTCACATGTTATCTGAATTAAAGGAAATCGGTCCAGTATTATTTGAAGGCAACACTTTTTCAGATGTGGACTGGTAATTAAAAGATCTCCGTTGGTATCAACATGTATCTACAATTTCAAAAGTGTACGCGTAATGATAGAAGTTTTGCATCAGAAGCTTACTTTTGGAAAATATTTCATAAAAATTCTAAAGAGAGTAATAATGTCTCAGTGTCATCGAAAATTTGGATCATCGGATGGAGGTGTGCCGACGAGGTCGCGGCGGCCATTTGACCAATATTTTGTTCCGTACATAATTGAATTATATCAATATTATCATAATAAAAAGAAATGACAATAATTTCCTAAATAATTTGTGTTTTATTCAAAATCAACATCGGCCCTTAAAATTTAACCACCTTTTACATACATTACTAGCAAAAGTAACTTATTGTTTTAAATTTTTTAATTTAACATCAATTAAAGACCATATGACTAGATTGTATTTAGCCCCTATTACACTCGCACATAGGCGCTGATGTTACCTATCTTTTCGTATACATTACAACGGTTTTCTACGACGTTAAATACTTGTTTTCGGAGATAAAAAGTTTTTTTTTCGATTTTCGGTGTTTTTTTTACATATAGTTCCTGCGCACATTGAAGCACAAACTAAAGATTTTTTCCTTATTTTTTGCTATTCCAAAGCAATTAAAAATCAATACGTCCTAGGTTACAACCTCTTCTCATATTCAAAATATTTCTTAATTTAATTTGATTTGTTGAATTACTTTCGTTAGTTTTTAGTAATTCATTATAATTTTTGATTGAAATTAATACTTATGTGTTATACGAGAGAAAGACTTTGACTTTTTAAGAAGATGTATGAACAAATTGACTTTTAAACCAGTAAGGAAAGGCTAAAGTCGGGCGGGGCCGACTCTATGATACACTCCACTTTCAATCCGAATACAATTCAATTCGGTGAAAAAGTGAAAACGGGAAGGTTTTTTGTATCCTGTAAATGTATCTGTTTGACAAAAAATTTTATATCGGAAAGGACATTTGTATGAGGATATATTGAAACCTGGAACGAAATAGGTGAAATATAAAATGTATAGTTTGGCCAAAATCGGTTAAACTTATGGAGCAACATTTGAATGTGGGCTATATTTAAATCTGAACCGATCTTACCCACTTTCACCATAGTTTTGTTTAGTCAGATTATAAGATGTTGTGCGAAATTTAAAGAAAATCGAGCACAATATGTGGCTTTTAAAGCGGCAAAAGTCAAATCGGGAGCGACATTTGTAGGGGGGCTATATCTAAATCTGAACCGATCTTACCCAATTTCTGCATAGGTGTTTCTAGTAAGATTATAAGATGTTGTGCCAAATTTAAAGAAAATCGAGTACAATATGTGGTTTCTACAGAGGAAAATGTCAAATCGGGAGCGACATTTGTAGGGGGGCTATATCTAAATCTGAACCGATTTGACCTATTTTCACCATAGATGTTCTTAGTTGAAATATAAGATGTTTTGCCAAATCTGAAGACAATCTGATACAATATGTGGTTTCTAGAGCGGAAAAAGTCAAATCGGGAGCGAAATTTGTATGGGAGCTATATATAAATCTGAACCGATCTGACCGATATTCACTATGGGTGTTTCTAGTGGAAATATAAGATGTTTTACCAAATCTGAAGACCATCTGATACATTATGTGGTTTCTAGAGCGGAAAAAGTCAAATCGGGAGCGAAATTTGTATGGGAGCTATATATAAATCTGAACCGATCTGACCGATATTCACCATGGGAGTTTCTAGTGGAAATATAAGATGTTTTACCAAATCTGAAGACAATCTGATACATTATGTGGTCTCTAGAGCGGAAAAATCAAATCGGGAGAGAAATTTGTATGGGAGCTATATATAAATCTGAACCGATCTAACACATTTTTACCACAGGTGTTTCTAGTTACAATATAAGATGTTTTGCCAATTTTAAAGAAAATA
Organism: Polietes domitor; assembly: GCA_947397865.1. Lineage (NCBI taxonomy): Eukaryota > Metazoa > Arthropoda > Insecta > Diptera > Muscidae > Polietes > Polietes domitor. The sequence goes on from OX377618.1 coordinate 29,424,806, forward strand.
TGTTGTAATATGTGGTATCTAGAGTGAAAAGAGTCAAATCGGGAGTGAAATTCGTATGGGGGCTATATCTAAATCTGAACCGATTTTCTTCAAATTAAATAGCGTTCGTCCTTATCCCGAAAAACATCGTTGTGAAAAGTTTCATTTGGTTCTGTCTACAATTGCGACCTGTATCGTGATTACAAAAATAGATGGACGCACGGACAGATGGACATTGTTAAATCGACTCAGAAAGTGATTCTAAGACGATCGGTATAATTAACAATGGGTCTATCTCGTTTCCTTTGGGTGTTACAAACAAATGCACAAAGACATAATACTCTCGTGGAGTGTATAAAAAATATTTCTCCATTTTTGCGTTAGTTTAGGAATTACTTTTTTTATAATTTTCGTCTAAATGTAATAATTATGTGCTATAGAGAGGTGTGTGGACAACCGGCTTTTTTAAAAATATTCATCCATATTTGCAATTTAAGGTATATAAGCTCATATATTTAGATAATTTAGAGTCAAGCTGAAGGCGCTAGACTATCTAAAGGTATGATCTGATCCTTTATAGAAAAAAACCAATAAAAACAAGTAAGGAAAGGCTAAAGTCGGGCGGGCCGACTATATGATATACTCCACTTCCTACCCGAATACAATTCAATTCGGTAAAAAAGTGGAAATGGGAAGGATTTTTGTATGTTTCCTAATCATAGGCTAGTATGACCTGACCCAATTTGTTAAATCGAGAAGAATATTTGTATCGGGGCTATATCCATACATGGAATGAAGTGACCCACTTTCACAATAAGTTCTTCCAGTTCAAATATAATGTGTTATGCTCAATTTGAAGAAATTCGGTGAAAATACGCGTTTTCTGGGGCGGAAAAAGTCAATCCGGGAGCGAAATTTGTATGGGAGCTATATGTAAATCTGAACCGATCTGACCCATATTCACCATGGGTATTTCTAGTTGAAATATAAGATATTGATCAATATAAGATATTGATATAAGATTTGAAGAAAATCTGTTTAAAATGTGGTTTCTAGAGCGGAAAAAGTCAAATTGGGAGCGAAATTTGTGTGGGAGCTATATATAAATCTGAAACGATCTGACCCATTTTCACCATGGGTGTTTCTAGTTGAAATATAAGATGTTTTGCCAAATTTGAAGACAGTCTGTTAAAATACGAGGTTTCTAGTCAAAAGTCAAATTGGGTTCGACATTTGTATGGGAGATATATATAAATCTGAACCGATCTAACACATTTTCAGCATACGTGTTTCCAGTTGAAATATAAGATGTTTTGTCAAGTTTGAAGGAAATCTGTTAAGATATGTGGTACCTAGAGTGAAAAGAGTGAAATCGGGAGTGAAATTTGAATGGGAGCTATATATAAATCTGAACCGATCTGACCTATTTTCAACACAGGTCTTCCTAGTTTAAATATAAGATGTTTTGCCAAATTTGAAGACAATCTGGTAGCTATACATAAATCTGAACCAATCTAACACATTTTTACCACAGCACACTTGTCCCAAATCAATTTTTTGTGGCATAAAGTCGAAAAATAAACATACAGTCTTGTAATTTTGCACATTTGCTAGACGTATCATACGCAAAAAATAAAAATAAAATTGGGCCGATTGGACCACTCCCACTACCACCTCCCATATAAACTCAATATATAACCAACATAATTAACACCCTGTATTGGTACAGGGTGACCAAAAACAACATTTTATGAAAGCTTAGAAGAATGAAGAGTTGTTTATTTTGACGGAATGTGTTTTTCTAAACATTATTACAAAAGTAAAATATAGCATACAAATAGTATACTTTAAATTGCAATTTAAATAATTATTTCAAGAAATAAAGTAAAATGTATACATGTGTTCAAAAAGGAGAATGATGTTGTATACCATTTTAAAGGTACTTTCAATACCTTTTTAAATAAAATATTTATGGGTCTCGTACGAAACTAATTCAGAGATATAATCATTTATATGTCTATGGCCAAGCAAAAACTGTGCAAAAATAAAATGAAAATGTTTGGAGTTTGCCGAAAAATGCTGACGAGATATTAATTCCACCATAAACTAAAACCTCAGACGAACACTTTCACATTTACACTTTGTGTCAAGTTGAGTCATACATATAACTTTTGGTCCACGACATTTATAGATTATGTTCTCTACAAATCACATAATTACAATACCTATGAATATTTACAAGACCACAATAATCATAAAATGTTAAATACAATTTTTCAACTACTTTTTTTTGCCGTCAATTTTCATAGTATAGTCACTTTATTATTTTCTCTTTCTTTATATCAAAATTAATCCCACTTTTTTTGAACCGCAAAGTTTAAGTACCATTCAGGCTTGTGGTGTTGCCACCTAATTTTCTCCAATATATTTTCTTGATTGCTTGGAGTGTTGCCATAAAGAAAATATATTCACATTTACTACTTTCCAATTTTAATTTTTTTGAATTTTTTCAAAAAAAAAATGGATTTCGGACCATAGTGCACAGGTGTTTCTAGTTCAAATATAAGACGTTTTGCCAATTTTGACGAAAATGTGTTAAAATATATGGTAACTAGAGTGAAAAGAATCAAATCGGAAGTGAATTTCGTATGGGGGCTATATCTAAATCTGAACCGATTTTCTTCAAATTAAATAGCGTTCGTCCTTAACCCGAAAAACTTCGCAAAGTTTCATTTGGTTCTGGTTACAATCGAGACCTATACTTAGATTACAAGAATAGATGGACAGACAGACAGACGGACATTGCTAAATCGATTCAAAAAGTGATTCTAAGTCGATCGGTATAATTAACAATGGGTCTATCTCGCTTCATCTTTGGTGTTACAAACAAATGCACAAAGACATAATACTCTCGTGGAGTGTATAAAAATCGCCTAGGGACGAAATATTTTTTTCAAGTCAACATTAAACAATCCGTACTCTATTTCCATGGGGTGACCGGAAATTATTTATTTATTTATATGTACGGTCCGCGACCCAGTATAATATATTAGAACATATACACCTTGAAAATTTACTGCTCTGAAAATGAAGACTGGCATGTTTTCTTATTATTCCTACATACCGAATAGTAAAGCATATACTTTAGTTCTTCATAAATTGTAACGAAAAAATATTTGCCATAACAGTCGAATTCTTATTTTCCGTAGATTTAAATTATTCATCACTTTCCATAGTTCTCTTTGTTATTTTTTATTCAGATCTTAGGAATTTAAAATTTTAACATGCATATCGTCGGTGTGCTGCAAAAACATCTCAAGTCCATGATGGAAAAAATTTCCCAAAAGTCATAGTCTATGCCCTGTAAGAAAATCCCATGCCGATTTCAAGTGGTTTTGTAGTTATTTAAATAACTCAGAAAAAGAATTATGTAATTTTAGATGTTTTTGTATGGTTCGAGTTATCAATATGTTTAAGAGTTATCAAAATATAATTTCAGAAATTAGTTTTGACCTTTGATTGTTACCCAGACCACAAGAACCAATGTTTGACTCATACTAATGTACAAAGTTTATAGCTAATTTGTTTATCTTTTCAAGACGAATACAATTTGTATTTTTTTATAAAAAATCAACCATTATTTTCATGAAAAGAATTAGTAATTTTATTGGCTTTAGCGCTTAATTTATAAGCGCTTAACAAAAGTCGACGAAGAAATGGATGAGTTGCACACATCGACAAATAACACAAAATGATGAATAATTCCAATATGCGCATTTTTTTTACAAATTTCATAATGTAGATCTAAAAGTATTAGATACATTTATCATTATTGCAACTTTGGATAACATTTGGAGTAATAGATTCAGTATTGAGTACAATCGCCATAATCAGAGGTAGTTTGAAAGCGGTTTAGTACGCCAGCGGAGTCAAACTATTTTGGGAATAATCAAAAAACATGTCCATCTACATTTTCAGGGGAGAACTTTTTCACTTTTTTCGGCTCTATGCAAAAAGAGTCGGTCTAATATACATAAAATTGCAGCTTAAATGAGAGCATGTTTTGTTGTATGAATATCCACAAAATATTTCGGCTGTATTTTTACCTCCATTTTTACCAAATAATTCAGCATCCAACGATGTCAAAATGCTATATAATGCTAACTATCGTTAAAAATTATCATCAGGATAAAAATCAGGAATTTCATACAAATGTTATGAAAATTTATTCAAAATTACCAATAATCACAAATCATTTTTCATCTATTAGATATAGATTGAACATCTTAGAACTCATTTATTTGTCTCTGTCAATTGGTCAGTCGAATTATTGTGTATGAATTCTTTGTCAGCGTGATACTTATATTAAAGAAGACTTATCAGAAATTATACATTGTCTGCTGATCACCTCATGTAGTCTTCTATCTTCAAACTGGACACCGCCAAAAATATTGATCTTTTAAGGCAAGCTGCTAAAGAACTCTGTTCCTTGACAATTCCCGTGACCTAGCCCCCTCTCTACTAATATCTTCTCATTTTTAGTTGGTTTAGCTAAATTAGAAAACTTTAACCGGTAATTTATGAACAAATAATTGTTCGGATACTTTGTTGTGGCTCTTGTCCGCTACCTCCATGGCCACTTTGCTTTGCAACTTCAACATCAGCCACAACAGCCACCATCATGAAAAATAAAAACATGTCAAATGTCAGAAATGATTAAAAACAACGAATGTTTTCGATTTTATTATCGTAAATTTTTCATCAATAATCGTGATAACAAGAAAGGAAAGAAGAAAATAAAAAACATAAAGGAAATGTTTGTTTTCTCTCAGTTTTCCTCATCGGAGGACTTTCATAATAATTTTGTGATATTTTAGATTGAAAAATGCAGCAAAAAAGCACAACAGTTTATAGTAATTGAACAAAAAGTGTAAAAAGGAAAAAAGTAAGCGAAATGAAAGAGACAAGTTTAACCAAAACATGTATAAGTAGAGATGGAGTTAAGTACAGCCGGCCCGAATCATATACACCCTCCTCAATGTATGGCATACTTCAGTATCACTTATGGCATACTTCAGTATCACTTCGTAAAATTTTGAGAGATGTGAACTGGAATAGCCAAAACTTGTATTATTGCAAATATTTTGTTTTAGCGAAAACTACAATGACAAAATTACTGACAGATGATAACATGGTATCATTTTACTCTCTATTTAACGTCCTTTGGAAATAAATTCAAATGTAGCACGGTTACTTTCCAAAATAAAACAAGTAGGGAAAGGCTAAAGTCGGGCGGGCCGACTATATAATCACTACACCACTCCCTGCGTATATACCTCGCTTTTATTACTAACCCCAGGTGTTTCATGGGAGCAATTTTATGTAGTTCATATAAATTATACAAGATGATTTTATGTCTTTAGTCATATTTAACGAAAATGATAAATAATATGATAATTGATCCAATTTTCCGGCAGACAAATACAAATTATACAGTAGTAATGGGATGAATCGGACCGACATTTGAAGGGGGGCCTATAACAACATGGAGTAATAGAGTAGAATGGGGACCCCATTTGGGTTATTCCAAAGTATGGACACATATATTTGACCTTCATAGTATGTATTCTTAGTTGAAATATAATATAATCTGCAAAATTTGATAAACTTCCGATGCCAAATTTGCGTCTTTGAGGGGTTAAAATTAAAATGGGGTCATTTGTAATGGCACTACATTAAAAAGTGGTTCCATATAGATCACTTTCAAAGTAGCTATTCTTAGTAGAAATATGACATGAAAAAAAAATGCAAAATTGTATCGAGATCCAATGCACGATATGGTATCTAGAGCTGTATTAGAGTAGAATTTGTATGGGGGTTATACCAAAATATGCACTCATATATTTGACTTTCACAGTATGTATTCTTAGTTGAAATATAATATAATCTGCTGCAGTTGCAACAATAAAGGTCTCACTTTGCCTTTTTTTGCTAATTTTTGGGTTCTGCTGAAGACTTCAGCACAACCTATGGTCTTAAACCAAAATAAATGACAAGATAATCTGCAAAATTTGAAAAACTTCCGATGAAAAAAGCGGGCCTTTATAGATCACTTTCAAAGTAGATATTCTTTATTGAAGTATAACATGATCTGCAAAATTTTAAAAAGATCATATGTAATATGTGGGTTCTAGAGCGATAATAGTGTAAACTGGGGGCCAAGCCATAGCTGGCTTTCAAATTACGTGTTTCTAGTATAAATGTAACATTCTGTGGAAATTTTGATCAAGATCCGATGTCAAATGTGCATTTTGGAGCAGTAATATTGTAAATCGGAGGTACATTTGTATGGGGGCTATATCAAAACATGGACCCATGTGGTTCACTTTCCCGTGAGCTGTTTCTAGTTCAAATATAACACGATCCTGAAAATTTGGTCATGATCCCATTTAAAATGTGTATTCTAGAGCAGTAATAGTGTAAATTATAGGGATATTTGTATGGATGCTATATCTAAATCGGAATCGAAACATTTGCGACCTGTGGAGTGCGAACAAGCTTAGATGAACAGCAGACGGACGGACAGACAGACATCGTTAAATCGATTCAGCTGGTGATTCTAAGCCGATCCGTATACTTAAAGGTGGGTCTAGATCAGTTATTTCTTGGTGTTACAAACATTTGGGGGAAACTTCCTTTTAATACCCTAGTCCACGTGTAGGGTCTAATGAAAAAACATTCCCAAAGTTGGAAAATGACGAAAAAATGAAACATTATGTGTTTGATGGACAAATACACATGTATATTGTATGTATTTGTAGTTTAAAAACCCCTAAAATGCATTCGTTATCCCGACATTATTTCACTTGCAATGAGTTTGAATGTAATTTAATATTATTTAAATCTATTAATGCTCAATATAATTGATGTTTGAGTCAAACATTGGCAAGAGCACATAAATATTACGTAGGAGTAATACCATATTAAACCTGTGGGATTTCAAGGCGCGACCTGATATACACAATTAATTGCCAACATCTACAACAATTATGTATATTGTTATTTATGTGTTGCTACCAATTTCCTGGTTTCCTGAGGGCAGATATACGATGTTTGCCACAAACATTCAACCTACATACATCCCAGATAACACAATTTAAGGCTAATAAATTTGTTTGTTTCGAAAATCCTTTCAAACATTTCTACACCATTAAATTAGTTTCTTTGAGGGTTATCTGGATATTATTTGTATGACATAGTACTACAATTACAATTTACATAATTAAATAATTTATTGACTAGAAGTTGGTAATATGAGTTAATCGTTCCCTGTGGCCAAATTATGTCTTACTTACACCACTCTTAGGAGATGGTCAACTATCTGAACTGTTGAAACAGTTAGAATTGTCTATTCTTTTTATACCCTCCACCTCCAGGATGGGGGTATACTAACTTTGTCATTCCATTTGTAACACCTTGAAATATCGACCCTATAAAGTAAAGGGTGATTTTTTAAGAGCTTGATAACTTTTTTTTAAAAAAAAACGCATAAAATTTGCAAAATCTCATCGGTTCTTTATTTGAAACGTTAGATTGGTCCATGACATTTACTTTTTGAAGATAATTTCATTTAAATGTTGACCGCGGCTGCGTCTTAGGTGGTCCATCCGCTTAGTCCAATTTTGGCATTTCCACGTTTTTGAGTAACAGAGACCCAATTGGTGCGAACGGCGACGAATCGAAAATTGGTGGTCATCATTAACACTGGCCGATACAGCTGCGATATTTTCTTCAGTTCGCACTCTACGTAAGCGTGTTGGTGGTTTAATGCCCAACAATGTAAATTTGGTGCGAAATTTAGTCACAATAGCCCGAATAGCCGCTTCAGTGGGTCGATTAAACTGACCATAAAATGGAAGCGCGCAATGAACTTTCTTAACAGAGCACGCATTTTGATAATAAAATTCAATAATTTGCAAGCGTTGTTCGTTTGTAAGACGATTCATGATGAAATGTCAAAGCATACTGAGCATCTTTCTCTTTGACACCATGTCTGAAATCCCACGTGATCTGTCAAATACTAATGCATGAAAATCCTAACCTCAAAAAAATCACTCTTTAGATGCCATTGAGGCCGAATGGCGCGGTCTGACTGGCTGATGTCGCTGCTGCTGTCGATGCTATAGCAGTACTGTTGACGTGGTTGTTGGTGTAATTGTTGGGGTCACCTCACCCAAAAAGGTCGTGAAAGTAACAATAACGAAACGAATCGTTTAACCATAAAAAACAACAACAACAACAAATCACTACAGCAACAAACAGTACTTACGGATTGGAGTCAATGAGATTTCGTAAAGAGCACATTTCTTTTGATGAAGTAACCCGGTACTGGAAAATGTCTTTGTGCTGTTTCTCGTCATTACTGCTGTTCTCTGGGTGGATTATTAAATGCATCAACGTCCACATCAACAGCAGCAGCTGAAGCGGCGGCTAACATGCCAGTATAACAGCGACTGCAACTCAGCGGTATATTTAGCCGTCGTCTCTTCAACGTTTAAATGTCTGTTTAACCCTAATGATATTTTAGCATTCAATCGGGCAGATTTTGCCTTTGCGATCTCAACAAAACTTAAGACCGACCGAACGCTTCGCAGTGCAATTTTCATTTAATCCACCATCACTATTTAAACACACCGAATATTAAGGTCATAATATTTTGGCTTGAAATGCGAAGAAAAGATCATCGTTGTAGCCGTTAATGAAATTTTCAATTTATTAAATGACTGCGATTTTTTTTTCTTTTCTTGTTTGCGGATTTGTCTATAGTTATTCAGTTTGTTAGATATTTTTCAATGTGGCCAGAAATGTTCGTGAATATAGTTTGGCCAACAATTTCGTATAAACTCCCATTGGCCTTTGTGTGAAAGTGTGTGTTTTGTTCGAAATAGTTTGACAAATGAATTCATTAATTATTTTATTTAAAAATCAACATTATTTTCACAAATTAACTTATATCTTGCAAATCTATTCATTTTACTCTTTTTGGCTAAATTTATTCATTATGTAATGCACTCGTTGGTTTGGTTCGGTCGTTGCTGCTACTGCTGTACTGAAAGGAAATGATAGCTAAAAATCGAAGGTGAAGGTATGCCAAAATCTCGATATGCAAATTTAGAGAGAATTTATTTGTAAATTTTTATGAAAAAACTTTTAGCTTGATCTACAATGTTTATATATTATTAAAAACTTTAAAATAACGATCATCTAGTATGATTGAAATCGAGTCATATCCAATGACATCTAATGTACAAAACGTACTTGGTTGCTCTTTGAGAAATTAAAGCGAATTCATTTCAAGAAAAGGAGGGAAATTTTAAATTGCATTTTGTAAAATAAAAACAACAGAAAAACTATAATTTTAACAGAAAATCGTTCCCGATTTCACTTTTTTTTCCCTAAATCACTTGTAGTGGAGATTATCATATAGTAGGCCCCGTCCAACTTTAGCCTTTCATTACTTTTTTAATATTTTTACTTTTTTAATATTACTTTATTACTTTTTTAATATTGTCCCATACATATAGGTCCTTGCTTTGATAATATTTTAGGCTTATTTTCCACATCACGTTATACTTCAGCTGGGAACAGTTAAAACAAGTAAAAAAAGGCGTTAAGTTCGGCCGGGCCGAACTTTATATACCCTCCACCATGGATTGCATTCCACAGAGGTTGTAGGTTTGCGTAGAAGTGCAGTAATATTACAGGAAAATGTAAATTTTCCTGAAACAAATACAAATACAAAACAAATACAAATATTGAAAAAATAATTTTATAAATAAATATAATATTTTAATTATTTCAAACCATTAGTTATTTCAAATCAAAAAATAAATATTCTTATATTTCTATTTTCAATAAGCCATAAATATAGATAGATAGTGTGTGCTACAGTTGGTTGTATTTCCATTCTATTTTAATTCCAAAATAAAAATTTTGAACATCCACTATCAGACGTACATAGTGCAAAATAACCTTCATGATTCAACCAATTTTTGCCGTAAAAGAAAAATTACGAATTTGGAAAAAAACTTGTTTTTCCAGATTTCCATGATTCCAGCTGCGCCCATTTGGTTGGTACCATTTTTACCCTCTTGACGTTTCTACGCAATTTGAATTTCATCATTCTAGCTGTAGTCTTTTAGTTGGTACTATTTTTATCCCTCTGTTAAATTGTATCCCTTGAAAGTACGAATTTCGAAAAATCCATTAATTTTCCGTGTCTACGCAGTCAGAGGAATGTATACTCCGAATTGCATGACTCTAGCTGCGGTCATTTGGTTGGTACTACTTGTATCCCCTTTTTTCATTTTAACCGCAAAAAAGTACGAATTTCGAAAAATTCGTCTATTTTTCGTGTCTACGCAGTCAGAGGAACGTATACTCCGAATTTTATGACTCTAGCTGCGGTCATTTGATTGGTACTATTTTTATCCCCTTTTTTCATTTTAACCCCAAACAGTACGAATTTCGAGAAATCCGCGTATTTTACTTGTCTATGCAATCAGAGGAATGTATAAACCGAATTTCATTATTCTAGGTACAGCCGTTTTGTTGGTAACATTTTTATCCCTCCGTACCCATTGTATCCCTTGAAAGTACGAATTTGGAAAAAAACTTTTATTTTTCATGTCTACGTAGTCAAAGGAATGTATACTCCGAATTTTATGACTCTAGCTGCGGTTTTTGATTAGTACTATTTTTATCCCTTTTTTTCATTTTAACCCCAAAAAGTACGAATTTTGAAAAATCCGTATATTTTACTTGTCTATGCAATCAGAGGAATGTATACACCGAATTTCATTATTCTAGGTACAGTCGTTTGGTTGGTACCATTTTTATCCCTCTATTCCCATTTTACCCCTTAAAAGTACGAATTTGGAAAAAATACTTTTATATTATGAATCTACTCAATTAGAGGAATGTACACACCGAATTTCGTGTTTCTAGCTGTTGTCGTTTAATATGTACCATTTTTATCCCTTTTTTGCCCCCATTTCACCCCCTACAAATAAGAATCACTTTATGGTGCACGTTTTTGCTATAAGGGGAATGCGCATACCAAATATCAAGCAAATATAAACAGACATATTCAAAAAACATATTTAAATACGCTAAAATATTAGGGATTATTATGGGTATTTTTAGTCCTTGTGAGGGAAAAATTTTTCCCTTTGGGCCGATTTTGCCCCTTTTCAATCCCAACCGATCTACGACTATAAGACATATTTATGCAAAATTTGAACGTTCTAGCTCCTTTCGTTTATATGCTAGCGTGCTTTCAACAAACGGACAGACGTACGGACGGACGGACATGGCTAGATCGTCTTAGAATTTTATGACGATCAAGAATATATATACTTTATAGGGTCTCAGGTCGATATTTCAAGGTGTTACAAACGGAATGAAAAAGTTAGTATAGCCCCATCCTGGAGGTGGAGGGTCTAAAAAGTGGAGCATAACGTAAAGATATAGCCCCCGCTCACACGTTCCTAACGATTTGTTTACATAAACTCAAGATTAATTTTCTTGATGAAAATTATCGTTATATTTTTTTCATAGGCCAGGAAAAAATATACAGGGCCCTTCATATAATACTATATAGCGTATATGATCTACATAATATCGATACTAAAACACCTGGATTTAGTAATCAAAACCAGCTATAGACGCAGGGAGTGGTGTAGGGTATCATATAGCCGTCCGGCTTGAGCCTTTCCTTACATGTTTCCTTTGAAGTGTTTCGATTTTGTTATTTTTCACACAATACAATGAATTAGTATTGTTATCAGGACTATCAGTGATTACCTCAATTATTCTAATTCTCACAGAATGAGATGAATGAAGCCATGTACTGGTAAGGACATATGGCATGCATGCATACCATTTGAAAACTATACAAATTTTCGAGGGCATTTTCACACATTTTATTGGATCTTTTTCTTGGGTTTCATTCCTTTGCACCTCATAAATCGCCAACATTTCACACACAAGAGAAAACAACCATAGACAACAAATCTTCAAAGCCACGAAATCTCAAAATCCAGGCTTACCTGCAACTCACAGCATAGATAGGACAGCAACAACGTTCAAAAAAGCAAAAGGAATAAAAGAAAGAAAAAATGATCTGCAATAAAAAATCTCGACAGAGAAATAAATGAAAAACGAACATGACATAAGATCAGCAACTGATAACGAAACGTTTTCGTATAACAAAACTCTCGTAGAGCTTAGCACCACTCTGCTCATCTAAGAAGGAAAGGACTCAAACCTACATCAACAACAGCCAAACGAAGCCCATAAAGACCAAACCAAAGAATGGCCAGACTTTTGGCTTCGAGATGGACATTGGGAGACAAGGTTTGTTTTTGTTTTCTCTGCAATATGGTGGGTGATATAATTATTTTGTCCTTCCGTTTGCAACACGTTGAATTGCTATAAAGCATTGCAAAATTACAATTAAATTTCTAATTTTTTCATAAAGAATTATTGATAAGATAAATTAATTTATAAAGAGTTTTCCAATTAGGGTGAATGGTCTTTGTCAACGATTTCTACACGATTGTGATGCATTTCTAGATTATATCACTTTATTATCAGAATGATTTTTCGTTAGTTCGAACCTGACACCTTAATATTGGCCATACAATCTTCCTTAATGTCAAAACACATTTTTGGATGAAAGGCTATGAGAACAAAGAAAATTGTCGTATGTGGGACGACACCGACATACATGAGTATGTTAAGTGCGTATTTCGTGTGAGCTTTCTTCAAAAACGATGATATGGAATTTATTGCAATGCAAATTTATCAATGGGCGATTTGGTTAACAGCAGAAAGGCGCTACGTTACACATAGCAAATGGGGTTTTCAGTGGTCTCAAGTCAACATTACCCTGGGGCTCATTATGTAACATGGAGCCGAACAAACTGCCAAAAACTCCATTGTTTGTCGGCATATCTCATGAAAATGATGAGATATAAGGTCTTGTCTGGCGAAATATTCGCATTCCACAATGGAGGGTATGTAAAAGTCGGTGTAAATGATAGTATGGCTAGTTGTTACGTCTGCCGTTGTTTTGTAAGTATTTTTCATGATGATGCTGACGTTGTTGCTCGTTTAAACACCTTCAACCTTTCGGCAGGATACTTTTTAATAGTGGTGAAAACCAGAAGAAAAAATCAGTTTGAAAAATCTAAGACGGAACATCAGTTAAAGCAGAGTACGCTTTTGTTTCGTCTGCTCATTTCGTTCGTTTGGCACAGAACATGCAACATATTTTATCGAATGTTAAATGGAGATGATGGCAGAGCAGAGCAGAGCAAACACAATCCAAGCAAACTGTGCCACTCAACACTTGTTGAAAGAGTTTCCGAATCTATGTATTTTCGACGTCTGTTTGTTGCACGTTACACCACCACCACTCTGCACTTCAGATACAATGTTACCATCTTGTTGGCCAACTCAGCGTTCGCATTGTTAACAACGAAAAGACGAGAATGACGATTACAATGATGGCGATGAAGAAGATGACAAAAAGGGATCATGCTAAGTGTTCTTATGTCTGTAACATACACTCAAAAAAACGTCATGATACAAACGAGCTATTTTTACTGCAGCAATCCAATCTTAATGTGAATCATATTCATTAACACAACATTATTGTTTCATTAAGAAAAAATATTGACAAGTTAAATTAATTTATAAAGGGTTTTCTCATTTGGGGTGGGTGGATGTTGACAGCCAGTGGAGATCAGTTTGTATTGTCGATGTTTATTAAATCACCATTCCAATTTTTCGTTTTTCGTTAATCTTTCTCTTAACTGACATTAAATATTTACATTTTACGGAAGGTTTGTTCAAACGAGCGATCTTTATGTGAAATTTGAACTAAATGGAAATCAATCGAAATATTTAGACAAGCGAGAGATGTTTTATAGGCAGATAGACGCCAGTTCTTTGTGGAATTAATAAATAGGAAGTTCAAATCCCGCAGAGTTAAGCAGGCAGGGATGAAAGGTCCGGTATTGTTTTACGTCTACCTTTGAGGTATTCCACAACCACCTGAAGACTTGGAAATCTTGAAATATACTGATAATTAGGTTTGGGGTTTCCCGGACTTTTTTCATTTCCCGGGAAAACGGGAATGAAAAGTTTCATTCCCGGGAATCCCAGGAATTTATTTTATTTATTTTAGGTATGTCCAATATGGTTTAAAATAACAATATTTAGTAGTGTGCTTTTTAAAAATACTGTCATATTACAAATTAAAAGCGAAAGTGTTTGTCAAAATATTTTATTCTAGACTAATTGTCGTCATAAAATTGGACATTTAAATCATATGCACAAGTGCCTGACAACAATAACTCGTATGGCTGAGAACGTCTTTAATTTAGAAGATTCATTCGTCTAGACACGAAAATATTTAACAGGAACGGGGGAAATATTCTAAACTGTAAAAGCAATAGAAACATTATAAAAAATTAATATTAATTAAATAAATTCATAAAAAATTAAAACATTGAAATAGTCCAGTCATTAGTTCTTACAGAAGGTCATTTAAATATACCGTAGGATATACATATTTCTATTCCTATTAGATTTCTCTCGAAAGTTTCCAGGTGAACAATTTTAATGTTTTCCTATTTTTATACCATTTCATATGTAAAACAAATTCTTCATTAAGAATATTTTCACCTTTTATCTCGTAGATTCTTCTGGCAAAACAAGAAATTTAAAGTTAAACCAGATAGCACGAGGGGTTAAGTATTGACACTATGTCAGCCATAGTATTGTCAGTATGATATTTTCGATTTATAAAGGTTGATTTTTTAGCTATTATCTTTTTGGCAACACTGGTTTAAACAGCTGACGCACGTTTCGTGTTTCGTTTCACTGTCAAACATTTTCAGTTTGGTCTATAATTTAACCATGAATCGTCTTACAAACGAACAACGCTTGCAAATTATTGAATTTTATTATCTAAATGCGTGCTCTGTTAAGAAAGTTCATCGCGCGCTTCTATTTTATGGTCAGTTTAATCGACCCACTGAAGCGGCTATTCGGGCTATTGTGACTAAATTTCGCACCAAATTTACATTGTTGGACATTAAAACCACCAACACGCTTACGTAGAGTGCGAACTGAAGAAAATATCGCAGCTCTATCGGCCAGTGTTAATGATGACCATCAATTATCGATTCGTCGCCGTTCGCAGCAATTAGGCCAAAAACGTGGAAATGCCAAAATTGGACTAAGCGGATGGACCATTTGAGGCGCAGTCAAGGTCAACATTTGCATGAAATAATCTTCAAACATTAAATTATATGGACCGTACTATCGATTCAAATAAAGATTTCATGCATTTTTCTGAATTTTATGTGTTTTTTTTTTTTAACTTTCCTATAGTTTTTAAAAAATCACCCTTTATTAAAAATCCTGCAAATATCCTAATAAAAAGTGTGTATTCCCCTAGCTAGCAAAAAAAGCGACTTAGCGAATTTAAAAAGTTTTTTTGCAGTAATATGATGTAAAGAAATGTTCATTACTATTGCCAATAATGTAAATATATGAATTTAAAATATAATTAAATATATAAAATATAATTAAATATATAAAAAATAATTTCCCAATTGTACAGTAAAACTAAATTAGTGCTCAAAATAATCAATAAAATATTTTTTAATATTTCCCGGGAAATTAAAAAAGTTTTTCCCGGGAATTCCCGGAAAAATTTGGACGGGAATTCCCGGACCCCAAACCCTACTGATAATTGAATGATTCTATAGTCGAGCCAAAGTTCGGATCAATTATACTGAACACTTGTTTCAATAATTTTACTAATTTATTTGCCTGATAATCGTCAGCCACATTATATACTACAGAGGTCAGAATGACATTGAATAGGAGAGTCTATTCTAGCATAACTACATGGTGTAACCGGCTGAATTCGTATTGGACGGGAATTGTTGGCAACACACAATGTGTCAAAATCCCATTTTTAGTGACAAAAGTCCACAACTTTCGATCTACTGGATTTTTTTTTGACGATTTTTATACCATCACTCTACAGAGTTGGAGGGTATATATCATTTGGGACAGAAAAAAGTGTAACGCATTGAAGGAGTGACTTAAGAAAGGAGCTAAGGAATCAATTCAAACTTTGCACATGGTAATATTTTTCCAAAACTTTGTTTAAGTTCGAAATTGCCTCGCCACCAGAGGGGGCCTCCCACAAATATGACCCATATTCCTATGTTAAATTAAAACTAATGTAACTTCCACACACATCTTCGAAAAAAGCTATATTTTGGTATTTGGTAATGTTATTACAATCACTTTAAGTGTACTAAATATGGCGGGTTTTGCCACGCCCCTTCCAGTACCTCCCACACAAATTACCCTAAACTTCGTAAAAATAAAGCTGTTATAACTTCTATACGGATTATCGGAGTAATGTGAAATTTGATATTTGGCAATGCATTTATAGAGGTTATATTCACATAGAATATGGGCTATATTGCCACACCCCTTCTGTTACTTCCCACACAAAGTGGCATAAACTTTGGTTACCATAAAACCGATATAACATCCATATGGCTAGTCAAAATCATTTGCAATTTGATATTTGAAAATGATTTTGTAATCACTTTAAACATAAAAAATATTTTCGCTATAGCCACACCCCTTCTTGTACCTCCCACACAATTGTCTCTATCGTAGGTACAATTAAATGCTTTATAACTCCTCTGACCATGACTCTGACTCTGACCATGTTTTCACAATTATTAACCAATGTGGAAGCTGGATCCGATTGGCGCAAACTTCTAGTACCTCCTACAAACATACACCAGCGTTCAAATATGCCAAAACAAATTTATTTCAACTGGACACATTATGGTGAAAGTGTGTCGATAGAGGGCTCATTAAAATGTCGCTCCCGACTTGACTTTTTCCACTCTATAAACCATATAATTTAACCGACGTTCGTCCAATTTGCCAACATACATTATATTTCAACTAAAAAACCTATATTACTATTAAAGTTGGCCACATCTTTTCAGGTTTTACTACAACCCTCATACAAATTTGCTTTCCGATTTAAATTTGTGAAAGTAAGTAACATCGTTTCATTATATAGGAAACATACAAAAATCGTTCCCGATTTCACTTTTTTCCCCGAATTCAATTGTAATGGGGTAGAAAGTGGAGGGTATCATATAGTCGGCCCCGCCCAACTTTAGCCTTTCCTTACATGTTTATTATTTTTTTATTCCTCGACGCCTCACTAAATTTCACACACAATTTATAACAAAATTTATTCACGACCTCTTTTACTTTTGTTGTATATATTACGTCATTGGATCCACAACGAATGTTACCTAAAATAAATTCCTCTATGCGTTGTTATTTTATGGTTTCGAGGCGATCTATAAATAATCCGCAGGGCCATCATACTGTTTTAGTGAAATCTTAGAAAGTCGCAGCCAAATTTCTGGCTTTTGTAAGGAAAGAATCTGCGAAAATTTTGGTATCTCGCACAGCCCGGGACTCCGCGGGACTTATTAGTTATGGCTTAGGAAAGAACACAATATGTTCTACATTTATCCATAGATTTTCTTTCTTTGGTTTTCTAAGATGCTAGTTATTACCAACTAAAATAAAAGATTCTGTTATAAAATTTGTAGAGGGATTTTTTTTATATATAAATAGTTGTGTTACTGACTGACTGGCTCATTGATCTATGCTCAGATCAAGCGGTTGAAGACAGGGTCGTGAAATATAGATATAAATACGCAATATAAATGGATTATTCAAAAATGTTTACTTTTAAGTGGGAAGCGGTACAAAAAGGGATAAAAATTGTACCTTTCAAAGTATTAAATCTAGAATCGTGGAATTCGGCATGTATTAGGGTTTTCCAACAAGGACTTGGCAACATTTTTAAATCGATTGTAACGAGTGCTGTGTGGCACTGTCCTGTTGAAACCACATGTCGTCCAAGTCCATGTTTTCCAAATTGGGCCAAAAATAATCGGTAATCATGGCGCGATAACATTCGCCATGCACAGTAACGTTATTGTCGACGAAAAAATATGGCCCAATGACGATTGGGCCATGACGTCGGCATGACGCAAGCATGCAAACCGCACCAAGGAGTTATTTTTTGTGGATGAAGTGGTGATTCATGAAGCACATGTTGATTTTCACCAAACCAATAACGCATATTTTGTTTATTGACGAACCCATTGAGCCAAAAATGAGCTTCGTCACTGAAGATGAAATTCATCATCTTGGCGCACCTTCTCCAGAGCCCAATCGAGAACGTAGGTCGCGTCAAATGGTCCATCGGCTTCAATTATTGAGTCAGCTTGATCTTGTATGGGTGCAAACCAAGATCATTCCGCAAAATTCGCCATAAAGTGGTCTTGGCGAAGGGATTTCAGCTAGAATAGTGTAATTGGACAAACATTGTCGACGCAAATAAACTACCTAAATGGAGGTTTAAAAAATTAATATTTTAGATTTATCTATATCCATCAAAAGAAAATCAAATTAATACAAAAAAAGTAACGGATAAAACGCATGCGAAGTAGCAGGCACTTCTAGAATGGGGTGGGCCATGTAAGATTTTAAATTTGAACTACCGATTTCTTTGACTTTGAAAGGTAGAATAACATTAATTTTTATTTTCAGGTTTATGTTTGACATTTGCAAAATGGGACGCTACACGCTCGAACAAAATTGGCAAATATTAAAAACTTACTTCCAAAGTAGTGAGTCTTTCGCGCAAACTGTAAGAAATTAACGTGGACAATTTTAGTGCTTGCAGGCGAAGCTTATTTTCATCTCGTTGGATATGCCAATAAGCAAAATTTCCGCATTTGTGAAGCCAATGCCACAACGAGTCAATGTTTGGTGTGGATTTTGGGCTGGCGGCTTCATTGGGGCATGTAATGAATTAGGTTGATCGGATGAGGTACTGTCGAGCCAGTCGTGGTAGTCATATCAATGATATTGTGTTCCATTATTACATGACAAAGTTAAACCTTTCCAATAAAACCAGAAATTTGAAAAATAATCAGTAGTTTTTTATAGCCTATTCTATAAGAATGTTGAAATAAATCATCGCTTCATTCAAATATTAAACTTATTGTTAAATTTTTACCTGTTGTAGGTTATGAATTCAAATCAAGACAATTTTAACAATAATTGGGTAGTTAAATATAAAAGTTTTAATTTGAATTTCTAGAATTTCCACATAGGCTTTTATGGTCTAAATTGACTTTTAAGCTCAGTGGAATTTATAGCTATAAAGGTCCAAATATGTTAACATAAAAATTGTGCAAGTTTATAATACAAGCATCGATAATGTAGATGGCGACAATGTGAAAGAAGAACTTTTTATTTTGAACTTTAGTAACATTTTGGTTATCGCATCTTGTTAGCCAGGCTTAATAACAGCTCTAATGATCCAACCAAATATTGAACGCAGATGTGTCTCAATTGCTGTGGTGAAAATGCAATGGATTTTGTACATGCATAAATAATGACTTCCTTTAATTGACTTTCATCTAGATTTTTTACATGTCTTGCTATTTTCAAATTCATTTAGTTCCTTCATGACTGCTACATAGATTTGTGAAGGTTCTACAAAGGAAAAGGCTAAAATGCATTTAGCTTTAGGTTTTTGGCATTCACATCAGCATACATGCAAGAAATTGATACCAGAAATACAAAAATTGCAAATCATCGCCAAGGTTTTGACACTATCAACATGCGGGTATATGTCGATATCGATTCAAAAAATACGTATTCACACTAATTATTGATATTATGTTATTGTACTTATTATGTATAACCAGTGACACGATTATTTTCGTGAGTGTAATCTTAAGCACTCGATTACATTTCCATGTTTGCAGCCAAGTGGCAAGCAACAAATTAAATGAACACTGTTTAGGACAAAGGAATTAAGTAAAAACAAGAGAATAGTAAAACGTAAACTTCGAACTGTTCATGCAAAATCGGGACGCTTATATTCCGAAATATTAGTTAAGTAAAAGTTAAAAGATGCATATTTTTGCATATTTTGTGAAATACATTTTAATGTAACGTCTTTTAATTATTAATTAATTAATTAAATTTTAAATCTTTTTACTTTTCCGTAAATATAAAGAATAAAAATAGATTTCAGAAAATAAAATTATTTTTTTAATGAAACTTAGTTTCATAAGATCAAAGAAAGATTTAATTACATTAAATGAAAATTTCTTAAAGATTATGAAATTAATTAAGAAAAAATTTAATGAAATGTTTATTGTTTATTAACACGGGTCTGTTTGTATGATTGAAAAAGCTACGGACTGAAACCTATAAAAATTATATTCTTCTTAATCATGGTTTGGATTAAATAATGCAATATAATTATCGTATTTATAATAATCGCTAAAAACGGGACAAAAATGTATAAATTCAATAAAATCTTCAGAAAAATTCTTCGAAACAACACGTAAAATTGTATTGTGTCTATAAGACTTATCACCCATTTTTCATACGCATCACATTACTTAATTCAAATTTAGGCGTTTTGGTAGTATATCGTTGTATTCCTTTTCCTTAACTTTTTTAAACTATGTGACATATCGTAATTATCCTTCCTTAAGATAATTCGGGACAAAAAATCTCAATGGCAAAGTGATTAAAATAATATTATTTTTTCCACGTTCACATTCGCTTTTACTCACTTCGCTTTTTAAAACCAGTAAGGAAAGGCTAAAGTCGGGCGGAGCCGACTATATGATACACTCCACTTTCTATCAGAATACAATTCAATTCGGAAAAAAGTGAAAACGGGAAGAATTTTTGTATGTTTCCTAATCATAGGCTAATATGTCTGGTTCAATTTGTCAAATCGAAAAGAATATTTGTATCACGGCTATATCCAAACATGGAATGAAGTGACCCATTTCACAATAGGTTCTTCCAGTTCTCAATTTTAAGTAATTCGATGAAAATACGTGGTTTCTGGGGCGGAAAAATCAAGTCGGGAGCGATATTTGTATAGGAGCTATATATAAATCTGAACCGATCTGACTCATTTTCATCCTGGGTGTTTCTCATGCAAATATAAGATATTTTGCCAAATTTGAAGAAAATCTGTTAAAATATGTGGTTTCTGGAGCGGAAAACTCAAATCGGGAGTGAAATTCGTATGTGGGCTATATTTAAATCTGAACCGATCTGGCTCATTTGGTCCGTTTCATGGGTGTTACTAGTTTAAATAGAAGATGTTTTGCCAATTTTGAAGAAGATCTGTTAAAATATGTGGTTTCTACAGCAGAAAAAGTCAAATCGGGAGTGAAATTCGTATGGGGGCTATATCTAAATCTGAACCGATCTGGCTAATTTTCACCGTGGGTGTTTCTAGTTGAAATATAAGATGTTTTCCCAATTTTGAAGAACATCTGTTAAAACATGTGGTTTCTACAGCAGAAAAAGTCAAATCGGGAGTGAAATTCGTATGGGGTCTATATCTAAATCTGAACCGATCTGGCTCATTTTCACCGTGGGTGTTTCTAGTTGAAATATAAGATGTTTTGCCAATTTTGAAGCACATCTGTTAAAATATGTGGTTTCTACAGCAGAAAAAGTCAAATCGGGAGTGAAATTCGTATGGGGGCTATATCTAAATCTGAACCGATCTGACCAAATTTCACCATAGGTGTTTCTAGTTGAAATGTAAGATGTTTTGCCAAGTTTGAGGAAAATCAGTTTTAATATGTGGTATCTAGCGTGAAAAGAGTCAAATCGGGATTGAAATTCGTATGGGGGCTATATCCAAATCTGATCCGATTTTCTTCAAATTAAATAGCGTTCGTCCTTATCCCGAAAAACTTTGTTGTGCAAAGTTTCATTTGGTTCTGTCTACAATTGCGACCTGTACTTTGATTACAAGAATAGATGGACAGACGGACGGACGGACATCGTTAAATCGATTCAAAAAGTGATTCTAAGTCGATCGGTATAATTAACAATGGGTCTATCTCGCTTCCTTTTGGGTGTTACAAACAAATGCACAAAGACATAATACTCTCGTGAAGTGTATAATTATTGGATTAGATTGAACATTTGTACACCATTGTAAGCGGTATAACGCACTCAATGTTACCCTACACTGAAAGAATTATCTTCATAATATTTATGATTTTGCCTTAACCTCAGTGAAAATTTTCATTAAAAAGTCGCCAAAGAAACATTTCATAAAATGTATGAAGCATGTTTCACAGTTCTTCATTCGAAGAACTTTTGTCATAAAATTCATTATTTTTCATAATATAATTTATTATTCATTAATTTTATGAATAAATAGTAATAATTTGTAATTAAGTTTCCAATACAAACAAAAAAGCAAAAAGATCTGAATCGGTCATTATATTTATGAACACATTTCATAACACAAATATTTTATTGGTTATGACATATTGCATAATATTTATGAAATGTTTCTTTAATACTATGAAATCTTTCTTTGATCTTATGAAACTAAGTTTCACTAATTTAACAATTTTGTTTTATGAAATGTTTATGAAAAAAAAAAAAAATATGAAACATTTCATTTTATTTATGAATTTTTCATACATATTAAGAAAAAATTCACTAAATTTATGAGAATCCTTTTGTGAAATCGCTTCATTAATATTATGAAGGAAAATTCTTTCAGTGTACCTTTCAAAACCTGAAGCACTGAGTAATATAACACATAATAGCATTTTCCAAATATGTACTTTTACCATGTAGTTGCCGGTTTTGAGAAAAAATTCCGATTTTTTACCCGGTTTATTGTATTAACGAAAGGATTCATATTTAATTTTGTGGACTTTATTGAATTTAGTACTTTACTAAAAATGTTCATAAAAATAAAAAGCGGAGTGAGGAAGGATTTATATAACATACTTCTTGTGATCCTTGCAAAGACTGCTTAAATGAAGATTTCAAAAAATATCAGTTAATTTCTAAGAGTCCTGATTTTTCGTGAACAGATCTCTGTCAGCTACCAACACCAAGTTGGCAAATCCAAATGATCAGTTAACTTAGCCACAGTTTTAGTTTAACTGTCCACTTAAATGACAATGTTGTTGTACTGGTTGTTTAGTTCGTTCACATAGCAGAAAAGTGAGGCACACCAAAAACTTAAATGCAAACACCAACCGACCAACAGCCTTTCCTCCGGCCTGTTAGACTGTCTGTAGTTGTCATCTAAAAAATAGTGAAAAACATTGAAACTGTAAAAACGAAACAACAAAACCAATGAAAGAGCACAAAACTATCATGTTCTACTTGCCTGGAGTGTCGTCCGTCTCGGTGATACCTTCCTCTGCATGCAGCCGTACTTCCCAGGCGGCTGCCACTTTGCTGCCACTGCTCCTACAATTTTAACCTTCAACCTTAACTGCACACAGAGAACTGAGCCACGGAGCAACGGCAACGGTGCGGACAATGACAGTGAAATGTTAGCGAAACGTAAAACAAAACTGACAAATGTTTTAAGAAGGTGGCAACACCATTTATTTAAATCGCTTTGCCGCCATCCATGCTCCTCGGTGCGATGCACAAGTCATTCTTTTGCAAAACTACCGCCACAACGTATCTTCACAGTAATAAACAATTGGCGGTAGAAAGGAACGAAACTGGGCAACGTTCGCAAAAAATATCAAATGACGACAGTTTTAGGACATCGTTTTCGTCGTCGTCGTCGTCGTAGTACGTCCGCCTGTCTGTCCATTGGTCTGTCCGTCCATCCTGTCTGTCTAATCTAAATGTCTGCCTTGAAAAGATTTACGGCAAAACAACAACGACAACGACTACATAAGTAACCTTTTTCGTTGTTACTGAACATCGATTGAATTGGGCGAAAACGAGGGTGACTCTAGTTTCTGCAAACACTTCCAGTTGTGTTCAGTTGATGTCGTACACATATATTCACTCTGTGATTCTGGCCACAATTCGATAAAAATGTCGATAACAAAAAATTAAAAATAATAATAGTTGGTGCTAATGGTGATTTTGCTAACTTATAGCTCTAAATTAACTGTATAATTGGTGCTAATGGTAATTTTGGGTAATTTTTGTTTTAGTTTCATTTTTTCATTTTGGTATTTATGTTGTTTTTGTTGAACTTTTTGCAAAATTGTAGATAACTTATATCAGAAACAACGAAATTTTGTTTTTTTTTTTCAATTTATTGCTTTGTAACTTTAACTGATATTATTTCAACATTCTCACGTGACCAACTTTAAAGAAGTGCCAAGGCCACACATTTTCTTATTTTCCAGTAAGTTTATTATACACTCCACGAGAGTATTATGTCTTTGTGCATTTGTTTGTAACACCCAAAAGGAAACGAGATAGACCCATTGTTAATTATACCGATCGTCTTAGAATCACTTTCTGAGTCGATTTAGCAATGTCCGTCTGTCTGTCCGTCCGTCCGTCCGTCCGTCCGTCCGTCCGTCCGTCCGTCCATCTATTCTTGTAATCACGATACAGGTCGCAATTGTAGACAGAACCAAATGAAACTTTGCACAACGATGTTTTTCGGGATAAGGACGAACGCTATTTAATTTGAAGAATATCGGTTCAGATTTAGATATAGCCCCCATACGAATTTCACTCCCGATTTGACTCTTTTCACTCTAGATACCACATATTACAACAGATTTTCTTTAAAATTGGCAAAACATCTTATATTGTAACTAGAAACACCTGTGGTAAAAATGTGTTAGATCGGTTCAGATTTATATATAGCTCCCATACAAATTTCTCTCCCGATTTGACTTTTTCCGCTCTAGATACCACATAATGTATCAGATTGTCTTCAGATTTGGTAAAACATCTTATATTTCCACTAGAAACACCCATGGTGAATATCGGTCAGATCGGTTCAGATTTATATATAGCTCCCATACAAATTTCGCTCCCGATTTGACTTTTTCCACTCTAGAAACCACATAATGTATCAGATTGTTTTCAGATTTGCTAAAACATCTTATATTTCCACTAGAAACACCCATGGTGAATATCGGTCAGATCGGTTCAGATTTATATATAGGTCCCATACAAATTTCGCTCCCGATTTGACTTTTTCCGCTCTAGAAACCACATATTGTATCAGATTTGGCAAAACATCTTATATTTAAACTAAGAACATCTATGCAGAAATTGGGTAAGATCGGTTCAGATTTAGATATAGCCCCCATATAAATGTCGCTCCCGATTTGACTTTTTCCGCTTTAAATGCCACATATTCTAATCGATTTTCTTTAAATTTGGCACAACATCTTATAATCTATCTAGAAACACCTGTGGCTAAAGCTGGCTAGATCGGTTCAGATTTAGATATAGGCCCCATACAAATGTCGCTCCCGATTTGAATTTTGCGCTCTAAAACCCGATTTTCTTTAAATTTGGGACAACATCTTATAATCCAACTAGAAACACTATGCAGAAATTGGATAAGATCGGTTCAGATTTAGATATAGCCCCCATACAAAAGTCGCTCCCGATTTGACCTTTTCCGCTTTAAAAGCCACATATTGTGCTCGATTTGCTTTAAATTTCGCACAACATCTTATAATCTAACTAAACAAAACTATGATGAAAGTGGGTAAGATCGGTTCAGATTTCAATATAGCCCAAATTCAAATGTTGCTCCCATAAATTTAACCGATTTTGGCCAAACTATATATTTTATATTTCACCTATTTCGTTCCAGGTTTCAATATATCCTCATACAAATGTCCTTTCCGATATAAAATTTTTTGTCAAACACATACATTTACAGGATACAAAAAACCTTCCCGTTTTCATTTTTTACCGAATTGAATTGTATTCGGATTGAAAGTGGAGTGTATCATAGAGTCGGCCCCGCCCGACTTTAGCCTTTCCTTACTGGTTTTTATTTTAATTGCATTGAAGATCTTTCTGCGTGTACTTTGGACGCAGTAACAACAAATGTTGTTTTTCAGTGAAAAATATGCGATAATGTAAAGCAAATAGTAGATTGCAGTCGTATAGTTTCTTACCCTTTATTTTTATACCCTCCACCTCCAGGATGGGGGTATACTAATTTTGTCATTCAGTTTGTAACACCTTGAAATATCGACCTGAGACCCTATAAAGTATATATATTCTTGATCGTCATAAAATTCTAAGACGATCTAGCCATGTCCGTCCGTCTGTTGAAAGCACGCTAGCATCTAAACGAAAGGAGCTAGAACGTTCAAATTTTCCATAAATGCGTCTTATAGTCGTAGATCGGTTGGGATTGAAGTGGGGCGAAATCGGCCCAAAGGGAAAAATTTTTCCCTCACAAGGACTAAAAATACCCATAATAATCCCTAATATTTTAGCGTATTTAAGCATGTTTTTTAATATTTCTGTTTATATTTGCTTGATATTTGGTATGCGCATTCCCCTTATAGCAAAAACGTGCACCATAAAGTGATTATTATTTGTAGGGGGTTAAATGGGGCAAAAAGGGATAAAAATGGTACATATTAAAAGACAACAACTATATAGAAACACGAAATTCGGTGTGTACATTCCTCTAATTGAGTAGATACATAATATAAAAGTATTTTTTTCAAATTCGTACTTTTAAGGGGTAAAATAGGAATAGAGGGATACAAATGGTACCAACCAAACGGCTGTACCTAGAATAATGAAATTCGGTGTATACATTCCTCTGATTGCATAGATAAGTAAAATACACGGATTTTTCAAAATTCGTACTTTTTGGGGTTAAAATGAAAAAAGGGGATAAAAATAGTACCAATCTAATGACCGCAGCTAGAGTCATGAAATTCGGAGTATACTTTCCTCTGAGTGTGTAGACACGGAAAATAAACTGATTTTTCGAAATTCGTACTTTTTGGGGTTAAAATAAAAAAGGGATAAAAATAGTACCAATCAAATGACCGCAGCCAGAGTCATGAAATTCGGAGTAGACATTCCTCTGACTGCGTAGACACGGAAAATAGACGAATTTTTCGAAATTAGTACTTTCAAGGGATACAATGGTACAGAGGGATAGAAATAGTACCAACTAAACGACTACAGCTAGTATGATAAAATTATAATTGCGTAGAAACGTCAAGGGGGTAAAAATGGTACCAACCAAATGGGCGCTGCTGGAATCATTGAACTCGGTGTATACATTCCTCTGACTGCATAGACACGCAAAATAAAAAGTTTTTTTTTCCAAATTCGTACTTATTCTTTTACGGCAAAAATTGGTTGAATCATGAAGTTAGGTTATTTTGCACTATGTACGTCTGATAATGGATTTTCAAAATTTGTACTTTTGGAATTCAAATAGAATGGAAATATAACCAACTGTAGCACTCACTATCTACCAATATTTATGGCTTTGAAAATATAAATATAAGAATATTTAATTTTTGAATTGACGTATTGGTAGCATTACCTTATAAGCGTGGTTTGAAATAATTAAAATATTATATTTATTTATAAAATTATTTTTTCAATATTTGTATTTGTTTTGGTTTGGCTATATTAAAAAAATTATATTTTCCTGTAATATTACTGCACTTCTAGGAAGACCGATAACCTCTGTGGAATGCAATCCATGGTGGAGGGTATATAAAGTTCGGCCCGACCGAACTTAACGCCGTTTTTACTTGTTTTATTCTTATTACTCCCTAAAAGATTTTAGACAGCAAAAGTCGAAACGTAATGTCTCTCTTTAAGAACTTTTATCAAAACAAAGTATGCAGGAGCAATATTCAAACGAGTAAAGTTGCGCGACTTTCCATTCGAATATCTCGAGGTTGGATATGAATAAATGTAAAATTTGTTTACATTAGTTAAATATGAGTTTCCCCATGAAAATATAATAAAACAAAGTGTTTACAACAACTTTTAATTTGTTGGTCTTGGTGGACCATTCTGTGGAAATGCCCATATTAGGAATTAGTTATATTTTGATTTTCTAGTGACTATAAGGTACGTAATATGTATGTTTTGTCATCCTAAGCTAGGTAAAATTAAATTAAAGTTGTCATAATTTCTATACGGATTAGCTGAATCGTTTGTTATTGGATATTGACAATAGTTTAATAGATGGGAGATATTACCACAACCGTTCTGGTGGTTCCTCCTCCAAAAATGGGACCAACCTTTGATTAAAATAAAATCAATATAATATATTCTTGATCTAACTATCTTATTTCTCCACATTTACAAACATTTTCCCCGTTTCGAAGAGTGGTCTAGCAATCAATTCATTCCAGTGTTCGAAGCTTTTGCTGTTGACTATTCTTGCACAAACATTCTTTGCTAACCTCGTACATTGTTACGATACAACTGAGGATCTATTCCCCTGGTGTTGTCTTGGAGATGTATTTTGTTGGTCATAGTAATGTTTGCTTTGTAATTCATTCTTTTTTGTGTGTATTTTCGCAAGCATGCTTTCCTAAGTAGAAACATTTTGTCCGCCTTAATGTCTGTCAGGTTTTCATTTGCTCTTGATGAGTTGTTGGCTGGTGGAAATCGTGGAAAGTGGATGGCAACCGAGCCATGGAAAAAATCAACGTTTGTAATTGAATGGTTATTAGTGTTTTATGATAGTCGATAATTAACATTGGCCGGCCATCCGCTTTCGTTTGGGCGGGAAATGGATTTATTTGATTAGAGGATTTCATATGGATAGAAGAAGAAGAGGCTTGGTTTGGGAAGGGTTTTGGTGAAACTAAGACTGAGAAACTTTAATTAACAGCAAAGTCCAACAAAATATTGATTTGTAAATAATTAGTTTCAAAAGTGAGAAGATAAACGTGTCACTTATTTACGTCGGCGTTGTGGCAATCTGTAGACTAGACCTGCAGCTTTTGTGGGATTAGTTTAATCAGCGACCATATTACGTTGTAAAATTATATGCAGAGTTTGTTTTTATGCACTCCACGAGAGTATTATGTCTTTGTGCATTTGTTTGTAACACCCAAAACGAAACGAGTTAGACCCATCGTTTATTATACAGATCGGCTTAGAATCACTTTCTGAGTCGATTTAGCAATGTCCGTCTGTCCAACTCATTCTCAAATCTCAATCTCATTTTCGGCCCATACACCAAAATCACGACGCATTGCATGGTCTCGCGGCTTTAATTCTTGCACAAGCTGGATCTTGTAAGGTCGCAAGCCAAGATCTTTGCGCAAAATCTTCCATAAAGTTGATGGACAAAGCTCCAATTGCTGTGCACGGTGGCGAATCGATTCATTCGGGTCCTCTTCAACACTTTGCTCTACAGCGGCAATTGTTTCTTCGGTGCGCACTGTTCGACGTCTCTGCGGATGCGTATTATCACATAGAGTAAACGTAGTGCGAAAACGATCCATGGTTAACCGAATTAATTGCTCTGATGGACGATTATGTCGACCATAAAATGGACGGAGCTTGCGGTGAACTTCGCGAACTGAACCATTACTTTCGAAATAAATTTGCACGATTTGCAAGCGTTGTTCTTTTGTCAACCTGTTCATGATGAAATGGCAAACCAAACTAAATATTAATCACTTGACAGCTGACAAAATGGCCGCCAGTTAAAAAAGTGATGCCAACTTAAAGTTCTATACCCCAATAAAAAACACCCTTTAGTTTAGTTTACCGTAAATTAGAGAGACCTGATTCCGTTGATTACTATCATAAAAGAAAAGGAAGACATTTTGAATGTGGATTGAACATTAATAGGTTTGTATCTGCACCAGTTGTCTTCAGTAGGCACATTGAACTGGGTCGCTTTGTATTGAAAAAATGAGGTTGTCCTCTCCGAAAATAAAACTTTGGTTTGTTTTATTATCTCTCTTTTCATTAGCCAAAAATTTAAGCACGATTTTAAAAGGTTACTATAAATAGCTCGAAGCTTCGAGATGGTAAAAGATATAGCAGAAATATGCTGGATAATTTAGTTATCGAGGGCTTATATTCAAAAGTGGCTATGAACCATTTTCTCGAAAATTAGTTTTTGATGTCAAACTATTCTCAGATTTGGATGTCATCTGTCAAATAAATTTGGAAAATATTTTTGTTTTCTAATGCCATTTATAAAAAATTTTCTGCTTTGGCTATTTACTCACACGTTAGTTTGTGACTGCATAAGTGGTATTTTGTTTCCCAAGTTATCAGGATACAATTAAATTTAATTAAATAGTGGCTGTAAAATCAAAAATTTTGAAAAGTATCTTTAGAAAACAGAGCTGTTAAGTAATGATTAGTAATCGTAATCATTAGTAATTTGATTACTTTTTTTGTTAAGTAGAAGTAATGATTACAATACGATTACATTCAGTTTTATACGATTAGTAATTGATTACGATTACAAGTAATCAAAAAATAATCAGGATTACTTGCGATTACTGAAAAATAATCAAAAATAATCAAAAGTAATCAAAAATTAGTTCGACTACTTTAAAAGATTACTTTTGACTATTTTAGATTACTTTTGATTTTTTGTGATTACTTTTGATTCTCGCGAAATCGGTATGAGAGTCCTAGTAGTCTGTTTGTCAAAACTTTTGACTTTTCAATATATGTCAGTTTTGATTTTTTCTGTTCTCGATTACTTTTGATTATTTTTCAGTAATCGCAAGTAATCCTGATTATTTTTTGATTATTTGTAATCGTAATCAATTAGTAATCAGAAATTGTTGAATAGTGGATTATATAATCATTACGATTCTTTTTAAAAAGTAATGTAATTGATTACTAATCGTAATCGAAATTTAACAGCTCTGTTAGAAAAACACACGTAACTTTTTATTATATTGAGAATATCAAAATATTTATTTGGCATGTGATTGCTGACTTCATGGAGAATATTTGTGTCAGAAAAGTTTCAGAATCCTGTATGAAGAAAATTAAAATTACAACTGAATTGCAACCGCGAATTTTGGATTTTTCAACAGTTGCAGCGATTTATGCATATATTGGGTCTTAATAAACAACAAAAATTCAGCCGCATCCGTTGGCTAAATCACGAGAAAATCAAAAATAAATATAATAAAATATAATAAATAAATATAATAAATTTCATGTACGAAAATCATGAAATATGGCTAATTTCCCACGAAAATGAAAAATTTCCAAAAATTTGATTTGAACTGGGATATTGTCCTGGCTCAAGACCATTTTGCATCTATATTTAATAGAATGCAAATTTATTTACATGGCAGAAAATATCCAATTTGTATTTTTTGTTTACCGTGCCCAACCGCAATATACACTTTTTGTAAAAAAAAATGGAATGGAATTAAATTCGATGTGTACATCACAGAAAATGCGTTTTCTATACAACATTGCCAAGATTTCATGAAAAACGTTATCGAGTTTACAATAAATCATATATATATATGTATATGGACATAAATGGTTATGTGCCTATTTCAACATTCATAGTGCTCAATTTCAAACATGCAAAAGTGGCTATGAACCATAAAACCGCGAATAATAGTAAATTTTGAAAAAATTTTAATCGTGTTAATTAGTAATCCTCTAAACCGTAGAAGAATGATTAAAAATTACTTTTAAAATTAAGGAGGAAATCAGTGTTTTCGCTCCTCTGAAAAGTGAAGTGTGTTTTTGTTCATAGCCACTTTTGAATACAAGCCCTCTATATATAGAATATATTAATCTTTCATATGATGAGTAGGCAACCACAACTTTTTTCCCAACTTTTGTAATGTAAATAATTTAATAACGTCTAAGGAAAGGCTTACTGCATGACTTGCGATTATGGGCACTACATCAAAGCGTGGTTCTTTATGGACCAGAGTGAATAACATTCTCAATAGATATTTCTAGATAATGCGGTCTGGAAAAATGAACACATTGCGGAAGTAGCGATATTTTCATGGGAGTACATCTCACTCCGTCATTGATCCGCAAAAATCGCCTGTGCAAAGTTTTATTCCCATAAGACAATAACAGTCACATGTTTATCAATGTCTGTCTGTCGGTCTGTCTGTCTGTCCGTCTCTCTGTCCGTCTGTCTGTCCATCTATTCTTGTAATCACGATACGGGTCGCAATTGTAGACATAACCAAATGAAACTTTGCACAAAGAAGTTTTTCGGTGCAAGGTCGAACGCTATTTAATTTGAAGAAAATCGGTTCAGATTTAGATATAGCCCCCATACGAATTTCACTCTTGATTTGACTCTTTTCACTCTAGATAACACATATTAGAACAGATTTTCTTCAAAATCGGCAAAACATCTTATATTTCAACTAGAAACACCTGTGGTAAAAATGTGTTGGATCGGTTCAGATTTATATATAGCTCCCATACAAATTTCGTTCCCAATTTGACTTTTTCCGCTCTAGAAACCACATATTTTATCAGATTGTTTTCAAATTTGCAAAACATCTTATATTTAAACTAGGAACATCTGTCGTAAAAATAGGTCAGATCTCATTAAAATTTCGCTCCGGATTTGACTTTTTCTGCTCTAGAAACTATATATTTTAACAGATCTTCTTCAAATAGAAACATCCATGGTGAAAATGGGTCACATTTATATATAGCTCCCATACACATTTCGTTCCCGGCTTGACTTTTTCCGACCCAGAAACCACGTATTTTCACCGAATTTTTTCAAATTGAGCATAACACGTTATACTTGAACTGGAAGAACATATTGTGTAAGTGGGTCACATCATTCCATGTTTGAATATAGCCTCGATACAAATATTCTTTTCGATCTTATTAGCCTATGACTAGGAAGCATACAAAAATCCTTCCCGTTAGAATAGAAAGGATAGAAAGTGGTGTGTATCATATAGTCGGCCCCGCCCGACTTTAGCCTTTCATTACTTGTCTAGCTGAAGTTTGTGTTTTTGGGATGGGCATTAATTTTATTTTTTTGATTTTGAAAAAAAAAACGTCTGACAATAATCTGATGGTCGGTGGAAGTGGGAGATACCGACCATGCTATTTTTAGATTTCAGTTTAATCGCTCTACGTATTGATAATAGATTTTTAGATTTCCTCAAAAAAACATACAATTGGTGGAAAATGCCCAAAATCTATGCAGGCTAGTGTAACTGTTGGCATTGCATAAGTTGAAACCACTGTGTTGCCCCACAGGGGACTTCAAAAGTACAGAACAATTTATAAATTCCAGCAAAAACCTTTCCCATTCATCTGAATAGCAATAAAGCAGAGAAAGTGAAACCACGGAGATCGGAAACAAACTCACACAAACCCGTAACATCAATTTGTTTTATCAATTACAATCCGAACGCATTCGAAGCCAGTGAAACACACACACACACAGCCACACACATTCCCGCTTAATATTAATTCAATGCCGTTGCAAATGAATACAAAGGCGAAATAAATTTCTAATTAATATGATAATTATAATGAAAAATTATTACATTGAAATATAAAAATTGAAATAATAATTGCATTTTCAAATCAATGACACACCAGGTGGCAACACTTCCCTAACCAACCCAATGAACAAAATTCCCTCTAAGACAAAAAAAAACACAAAAACAGCAACAGCAACAGAAACATATTGTAACATTAACATGTTTCGATTTAACATAAGACCTAACAAGCAAAAGTTAACAACACCACCAGACCGAAGAAAGACTGTCCGACGGACAAACGTGCCGCTGAACAGACTTACAAACGGACAGACGAACGGATATCCACGGCTTATTAACAAATAAATGCTGGGTATACAACTTTAATCAGCCACCAAAGTTTTGAAGAAAACACTTAAATTGAAAAAAAAAAAAATAAAATCGCCCAAAAAAACGAAACACAACATGAGCAGAAAGTCATCAATCGCAATTAATAATATTTATGTATGATTTCAATATTTTTGCGTGTATATGCGAGGGTCATTGCATAAGTTGTTGTTTACCTTGGCGAAATTCAAACAATCATCTTGTAGTTTTTATGTTGGTGTCCTTGTCTTGCTTGGCATAAAATGAGCTAGAACAACAACAATAATCGTATAACAATAACAACTTATTTGGTAACTCGTAGCGGTAAGAGATTTCATATATCGAAATGCTAGTCACGATTAAATAGTGTAAATAGTATCACTTTTTCGGTCCTAAAAATTACAGGGGGTCCAAAGCCACCCCGAGTGTTTTCCAGACATGCATATTTTATTTCTTTCCATAACGAAAGGGACTGGTTCTAAATATTAAGCTGTGATACTTATAGTGTAATACAAATTTTACTGGCTCCCTGACTATAAGTAAAGTTTTCTGATTTCAAAGTCAGTGTAAATAGTTTATATACTAGAAATAGGGTAATAAATTTACATTTTCCGCTAATTGAGCGGCTGTTTCTCGAACTTATTTATACAACGCAGGACTCCATAATTCGTCGTGTCTACAGGAAAGCACATAAGGAGCTTGTAGCTAAAAATTCTCTGAAAATTTCGTCAGTATGAATAAATATTTAGTTGGTTTGAGGAAGTATATATTTCCTTGGTTTCAGAAAAAACTGATTTTATGTAAACACTGCACACTGGTCCCAAATCAATTTTTTGTGGCATAAAGTCGAAAAATAAACATACAGTCTTGTAATTTTGCACATTTGCTAGACATATCATACGCAAAAAATAAAAATAAAATTGGGCCGATCGGACCACGCCCACTACCACCTCCCATATAAACTCAATATATAACCAACATAATTATCACCCTGTATTGGTACAGGGTGACCAAAAACAAAATTTTATGAAAGCTCAAAAGAAAGAAGTGTTGTTTATTTTGACGAAATGTATTTTTCTAAACATTATTACAAAAGTAAAATATAGCATACAAATAGTATACTTTAAACTGCAATTTAAATAATTATTTCAAGAAATAAAGTAAAATGTATACATGTGTACAAAAAGGAGAATGATGTTGTATACCATTTTAAAGGTACTTTCAATACCTTTTTAAATAAAATATTGATGGGTCTCGTACACATAACTAATTCAGAGATATAATCATATATATGTCTACGGCTAAGCAAAAACTGTGCAAAAATAAAATGACAATTTTTGGAGTTTGCCGAAAAATGCTGACGAGATATTAATTCCACCAGAAACTAAAACCTCAGACGAAAACTTTCACATTTACACTTTGAGTAAAGTTGAGTCATACATATAACTTTTGGTCCACGACATTTATAGATTATGTTCTCTACAAATCACAAAATTACAATACCTATGAATACTTACAAGACCACAATAATCATAAAATGTTAAATATAATTTTTCAACTAATAACTCTTGCCGTCAATTTTCATAGTATAGTCACTTTATTATTTTCTTTTTAAGTCTTGATTTTAATTAATTTGTAAAACTGCTTTATATCAAAATTAATCCCACTTTTTTTGAACCGCAAAGTTTAAGTACCATTCAGGCTTGTGGTGTTCCCATCTAATTTTCTCCAATATATTTTCTTGATTGCTTGGAGTGTTGCCATAAAGAAAATATATACACATTTACTACTTTCCAATTTTAATTTTTTTGAATTTCTGCCAAAAAAAATGGATTTGGGACCATAGTGCACTGGCAGTACGCGCACGCGAAGAAGCCAATTATTTGTTATTAGTTTTATCCGTCTTTGATTTTGAATAGTATTTATTTAATTTTCTTTTGGTGGATATAGATAAACCTAAAATAGTACTTTGGAAACCTCCTAGTAGATAACTCTTATACACAGTCAAAGGAATGTGTTTGTTGAATTACACTATTTTATCTGAACTCGCTTCGCATGAGCCTTTCATATACTCGATCTCATGTTTATAGATGCAGCCGGCCACTTTATAACTTTTTGCACCTCTTTCCCAAAAAGTACACATTACACAAATCACATATAGTGATTTTTATAGGTAACGTGTGTTCTCGCTTCTCACTTTTACTCACCAAATTTCACGACTATAGCGGCAATACTTAAAGTGGTACCATTTTTATCCCATTTTGCCCCGCGCAACTCTTAAAAGTAAATTTTTTTCAGAGGAATTTAAATTTAAATATCATGACTATAGCTGCAATACTTTAGTTGGTAGCATTTTTATCCCTTTTTGTCCCGCTCACCCCTTATAAGTACAAATTTCGAAAAATCCATTTAGATTTGCGCTTCTACGTTGTCATAGGAATTTACACACCAAATTTCATGAATATAGCTGCAATACTTACATTGGTACCATTTTTATCCCTTTTTGTCCCGCGCAACTCTTAAAAGTACAATTTTCGAAAAATCCAATTTTACTACGCTTCTACAAGGTTAAAGGAATTTACATACCAAATTTCACCATTCTAGCTGTAATACTTTAGTTGGTACCATTTTTATCCCTTTTTCAAATTTCGAAAAATCCATTTATGTTGCAAGTCTACTTTGTCAGAGAAATGTAAATACCGATTTTCACGAATATAGCTGCAATTATGAAATTGGTACAATTTTGCAAATTTGGTACCATAGTACAAATACCGAAAATTCCTATTTGTGGCTCTTCTGCATGGTCGGTTTAGACAGGACGAAGGTTCAATGAGTATCCCTTTTTGTCCCATTTTACCCCCTAAAAGTACGAATTTCATAAAAACCTTACTTAGTCGGCGTCTAGTCATATTTGGGAACTACCCTGGTTTCAGCCGTTTGGTCTGTCCGCTGGCCAATGATAAGTCAGTCAGTAACACATCTCTTTAATATAGGGTCCGCCATCTAACGTTTTTTTTCAACTATTCAACCGTTGGACTATTTTTTGTGGGGTGCCCTCAGCAGCCATTTGAATGAAATTATTTTCCATTATTAACCGGAAGGATTGTACTTTCAAAAAAAAGAATTTTGAGAAAATATTCAGTAGTTTTTTTATAGCATTTTCAAAAAAAAAAGTTATTTGGCGGACCCTATATATACAGATTTATTTGGTTTTAGGTAAAAAATAGCAGTCAAAAATATCTACTGAGTTTTAGATTTTGTAGATTTTATAAAAATTTGCTTTGTTTCAGGGAAAATTTATTACAATTTTCTTCAGATTGAGTAACTCATATAGGAAGAATTTATTTTTCATATAGGAAGAATTATAGTCTAGTTGAATGCGTGTCCTACTTTCAAGGAAAAGCATGAACTTGACATGAGAAAATATTGTTTTTGTTAATTTTAACTAACTTTCGTTTTAATGTTTTTCAGAGTGTAGGAATAATCCATATATTATTTTAGTAATTTTTCTGCGTGGTTGCAAAATTATAAATTGGAAAAATATTATGGTGTTTTTTTTCTGGGAAGAAATGCTTTCTTGATACAAGACAACATTACATTTCAAACTCTTCAAATATGTCATATTTTTACTGATTACCAACGGTTTTTGCTCCTCGACTTTTTATTATCATTTCCGATTTTTATATATCATACGTTCATTATACACAGTACTTAAATGTCAGCAATATAAGATAATCGTAATCCAAAACCACGTAAAACTAAAAACACTTAGAATTAACAGAAAACGTTGTTGTTGGATCTGTAGGAAAGTAGGTCACATCGGATAATATTTAGATATAACTCCATAGAAATGTTACTACTGATTTTACTTTTTCCGCTCCAGATAAAACCAATTCCGTTCAAATGTCCTATGTCCGTGTAATTTCACTTAGAACATCTGTCGCTAATTTTATATATCGCATTTTGAAATGCCCTTCCCGATTTGTCTTATCAAAATTGAGACACTTCGTCCCATGCCATCTTTGCACTATAGAAACCACGTATTGGAAACGGTAAATATGAATTGCTACACCATGTTATATTCGACCTGGGACATCAGTTGTGGAAGTGCAATGTAGTTTTAATATAGCCCTGTATTTCTTTTAACTCCGTTCCATACAAATTATAATCTATAACTGTTACTACAAACTTTTGTTAGTGGTAATATTAAAAAATGGAGTTAATTAAATTCAACTTCTTTATTTTAGTTGTGGAATCTCACTCAACTGGAAAATAAATTATCGATTAGTGTCTAGTATTGTTTGAAAACTACTTCTTAAACGTTTTCTATTTTTTCCTTATAACATTTTCTCCTTTACCCTTTAAATAAATTTCTGACAATTTTCGTGTAAGTGAAAGTTCTTTCACAGCAATAACAAGTTAGGAAAGGCAATTCAATTCGGTGAAAATCGTGAAAGCCATTTGTATGTGAGCAATATATAAATCTGAACCGATTTCATCCTCTTTTACCATAGATGTTTCTAGAGCAAATAAAGAGTGATTTTTTTGAGGTTAGGATTTTCATGCATTAGTATTTGACAGATCACGTGGGATTTCAGACATGGTGTCAAAGAGAAAGATGCTCGGTATGCTTTGACATTTCATCATGAATCGTCTTACAAACGAACAACGCTTGCAAATTATTGAATTTTATTATCAAAATGCGTGCTCTGTTAAGAAAGTTCATTGCGCGCTTCCATTTTATGGTCAGTTTAATCGACCCACTGAAGCGGCTATTCGGGCTATTGTGACTAAATTTCGCACCAAATTTACATTGTTGGACATTAAACCACCAACACGCTTACGTAGAGTGCGAACTGAAGAAAATATCGCAGCTGTATCGGCCAGTGTTAATGATGACCACCAATTTTCGATTCGTCGCCGTTCGCACCAATTGGGTCTCTGTTACTCAAAAACGTGGAAATGCCAAAATTGGACTAAGCGGATGGACCACCTAAGACGCAGCCGCGGTCAACATTTAAATGAAATTATCTTCAAAAAGTAAATGTCATGGACCAATCTAACGTTTCAAATAAAGAACCGATGAGATTTTGCAAATTTTATGCGTTTTTTTTTTAAAAAAAAGTTATCAAGCTCTTAAAAAAATTACCCTTTATAAGTTTTCCTGACGAATTTGAAGAAAATCGGTCAAGATATGTGGTTTCTACAGCGATTAACCTCAAATCGGGGGCGAAATTTGTATGGGAGCTATATCTAAATCTGAACCGATTTGAAACATTTTTACCTTAAATCTAGTTGAAATATAAGGTGTTACGCCAAAATTGAAGAAAATCTGTTAAAATTTACAGTTTCTAGGCCGGAAAATGTCAAATAGGGAGCGAAATTTGTATGGTGGCTATATCTAAATCTGATCCGATTTGACCCATTTTCACCACAGATGTTTCTAACTTAGCTATAAGGTGTTTTGTAAAATTTGATCAGAAAAAGTGAAATCGGAAGCAACCGATTGCTTCAAATTAAATAGCGTTCTTGCTAAATAGATTCAAAAAGTGATTCTATGTCGATCGGTATAATAAACGATGGGTCTATCTCGCTTCCTTTTGGGTGTTACAAGCAAATGCACTAAAGATATTATACCCTGTGGTGTAGGGTATAAAAACGACAGTTGCGATAAAATATAGCATTTGAGAAAAATATTCCAACTATTCCAGTAAACGTTTAGGGTATGCACCCAAAGAAGTTATTTTGCACCAATTTCTGAAACAGACCGATGATCTAAGTAGAGTGTGTGATGTGAATTCCAGATACCTTGGTCCTCTCGAATTTGAAATGCCGTCACATTCCCATCGCTGACTGTCAATCACTACCCTCGTATATAAAAGAGAGAAACAAAAAACGAAATAAATGGTTTTCATTTCACTTTCATTCGGATAAGAGGTCGGTCCAATGAAATCAATGAAAATGAAAACAGTCTCCCCGGAGACCCCATCCATGGAAAGAAACACCGAACAACAACAACAACATCGACAGAAAAGAAATTACATGCAAATAAACATTATTATGCCATAATCATAAAAAACAAATGTAAGATAAAAATTTGCATCTGGTTACTTGGCTGGTTGGGATGACTGCTTGGTCGCTAGTTTCGAATGTTTCGTTGTTGTTGCTGGTGTTTGTCCATTTAGCCGTCTGAAATAAGTAGTATGCATAAAATGACGTCAACACTGGTGGTGGTGGTGATCAGCTAAAATAAATGATCACAGCCCACCACAAAAGAGTACGCACACACATAACAAGGATCCCTCACATTCGTATGGGATGGGATGGGTTGGGTATGTGTACGTTCGGCAAGTAAGAAAGAAAGAAAAGCGGGTCAAACATGTATAACCTTTT
The DNA here is from genome assembly GCA_947397865.1 of Polietes domitor. NCBI lineage: Eukaryota > Metazoa > Arthropoda > Insecta > Diptera > Muscidae > Polietes > Polietes domitor. The sequence continues at coordinate 29,464,990 of OX377618.1, forward strand.
TATAGAAGACCCATTTAGTTGATAATGCTTAAATATGGCTGATGACGATGACCATCGGTCTCACCATGAAGCATCATCGGCACGAGTACCAAACACCAGAGTCCAATTCATGTACAGATCGCCGCACGAACGGGCGTCTGAATGTGTTTTACAAGCCCTTATACGATCATTCATACCAAATGTATGCATGTTTTCCATTTCAATTGATACAAATTGAAGTTTCATTCCTCCATCTTCTGTATTTTTGGTTTTCGGAAATGTTTGTGCTTTGTATTAATGGTTCTGATATTAAAAGAGATTAAAATTCCCCAAAAGTACATGGTTATTATGCTTTGTTGTTTTCCATTTCATTCCCATCTCTTTTCTTAAATGAAAGTAAAAGTCATCATCATTATAAATAAAAAAAAAAATAAAAAAAACTTCATCCGTCGGAGTAATATTTTCTCTCGAGAGATTTGTTGGAATCCGCCCGTTTTGATGCATAAATTAATAATGAAATTTATTGCAATATTGCGGTGTTCGTAGAATTTCATTAAGCAGAATATTGAATAAACATTTGGGTTTTATTAAATGATTGGACATAAGCGTATTACTTAAAATTTATTTTTTTTTGGTTATTTTGCATTGACTGCTGGTAGATGCCACTGCTGGTAAAATGGTTTGAGGCGGAGTTTCCATTTCAGGCGCACTTTTCCAAGCAATATTTAGTATATTTTTACTTAATCCATGGCATACTTTTTCTGTGTTGTTGATCCTCTTTGTAGAGATATTTTCCAAAAATTAGTATACACTCCACGAGAGTATTATGTCTTTGTGCATTTGTTTGTAACACCCAAAAGGAAGCAAGATAATTATACCGATCGACTTAGTATCACTTTTTGAATCAATTGCAATGTTCGTCTGTCCATCTATTGTTGTAATCAAATTACAGGTCGCAATTATAGTCCGATCTTAACAAAAATTGGCACAAGCAAGTTTTGTGATTCAAGAGCGAACTCTATTTAATTTGAGGCATATCGGTTCAGATTTAGATATAACCACATACAAATGTTGCTCCCGATTTTCCTATTGCCGCTCTACAAAAAACATATTGTACCCGATTTTCTTTAAATTTGGCACAACATCTTATAATCCAATTAGAAACACTCATGCTGAAAGTGGGTAATGTCGGTTCAGATTTAGACATAGCCCCCACACAAATGTTGCTCCCGCTTTGACTTTTGCCGCTCTAGAAACCACATATTGTACCCGATTTTCTTTAAATTGGGCACATCATTTTATAATCCAATTAGAAACACCTAATCTAAAGTGCTGAAAGATCAGTTCAGATTTACATACATACAAATGTTGCTCCCGATTTGCTTTTTGCCGCTCTAGAAACCACATATTGTACCCGATTTTCTTTAAATTTGGCACAACATCTTATAATCTAACTAGAAATACCTGTGGCTAAAGTGGGCTAGATCGGTTCAGATTTAGATATAGCCCCAACACAAATGTTTCTCCCAAATGTTTAACCGATTTTGGCCAAACTATACATATTATATTTCACCTATTTCGTTCCAGGTTTCAATATACCCCCATACAAATGTCCTTTCCGATTTAAAATTTTTTTGTCAAACTCATGCATTTACAGGATACAAAAATCCGTCCCGTTTTCACTTTTTCACCGAATTGAATTGTATTCGGATAGAAAGTGGAGTGTATCATATAGTCGGTCCCGCCCCACTTTAGCCTTTCCTTACTTGTTTTTTGTTAAGTGTTGTTTTCTTCCTGATTTACTCCTTAATTTTAAGAGTAATTATGAATCATTCTTTTACAATTCAATCTTAAAAGTTCAATCTACAATGCAATCTAATTGATACAATTAAAAAGTTTTCAAAATTTCCTATTATTCGCGGTTTTATGGTTCATAGCCACTTTTTTATTTTTTTTACAAATAGTGTATATTTCGGTAGGGCACGGTAAACAAGAAATACAAATTGGATATTTTTTGGAAAATTTTAATTTTCGCGGGAAATATGGCTAAAATGTTTTCATGCATGACATTTTTGTTTTTTTTTTATTTTCTCGCTATCTAGCCCACGGATCCGGCTGATCTTTTGTTTGTTTATTAAGAACCAATATCGTATAAGTAGTCAGTCGCGAAAGTCGCTGCAATTCTTAGAAAATCCAAAACTCGCGGTTGCAATTGTTTATATTATAACATTCTTCATCCAGGATTCTGAAACTTTTCTGACACAAATATTCCCCATGAAGTCAGCAATCACATGCCAAAGAAATATTTTGGTATTCTCAATATAATAAAAGTTATGCTGGTTTTTCTAAAGATACTTTTCACAATTTTTGACTTTATAGCCACCATTTATCCTATTTTATCCTAATAACTTGGGAAGCAAAATGTTATTATCGGAATGAAGGAATTTGATAGAACTATATACCCCAAATCTATAAAAATGCTGATAAATGTTTTAAACAAAATCATTGTAGCGAATTACAACCTTCGGTTATATGTTGCTCCAATTTTGAACTATTTTATTTCTATTATTTTTATGTTCATAGCCACTTATGAAGTCACAAAATAACGTGTGAGTTGATACCCAAATCAGAAAATTTTGAAAAAAGTGGCTTTAGAAAACAATTTTCTTCTCCAAATTTATATGACAGATGACATCCAAATCTGAGAATAGTTTGGCATCAAAAGCTAATTTTCGAGGAAATGGTTGATAGACACTTTTGAATATAAGTCCTCGATATGTATGTTGTTTGATTTTCTAATAACTGAAATATTAACGAAGGAAACACATGTAGAAGGTATGACCATCCTTGTAGATGTAAAAGAATTAAAAAAATCTGGTTTTGCTTGAACCGATTTACCTATAACTTTTACATTTATAAACAAACAAGTTTTGTTTTCATCGTTAGGATGGTATGTGCTTTCATATTGTTCTATCGCAGGCATTTAAAAAGTCATGTTTTTAGAATATTCGTCTCCTGGAAACCGACCTTAAGATTGGGTGAATTAATTTCTACTCTTGTTTCATCTGCTGGGTATACCGATGATTCATTGGATATACATTGTTCCAGCCATATGAATTTAATGCCATCGATTTTAAAGTAGTTCATCGATACCCGTTGCTTTATTGCTCCTCAACCGGTTCATTGCGGTCCTGACCGCATTTCGTCTGAGCGGTGTTCATTTTCATGGAACTGGGTTAGTCTAAATAGAAATCTCAGCTGAAAGTATCGTCGGAGTATTGTTTTATTTAGTTCATACATTATGGCATCACCTTGACTTTTCAACTGAAAGTGGTAGGATGCATAAATTATATTGGAAGTGGTGCTGTGTCGTCTCTTTGTTTATATCAAATTAATTATTAACCCCTTTTCACGAAAACAAAAGTTAAATGTTAATAACTTCACCTAGCAGCTACCCACCCACAAGATTATCGATAAATAATGATAAGCTCATTTGTAAAACATAACTCAGTAGCAAATTAGTTAAAAACCCAGCTAAGAGTTAAGCTTGTTGAAGCCACTTTTTACTTCTTTAACACAATCAGTGCATGACTTTGTCGTGTTGCGGGTATTGTTGTCATCCGTTCGAAAGCAAAATTCCAAAAAGACACATTCATTGTCTTACCTGATGCCGATACGGACGATGATGGTGGAGGTGGTAGGGGCGGCGATTGTGCTGGGGATAATGACAATCATATTGTCTTCGGACAAACAAAACGCAGCTGCACTTCTAAACATCTTAACTTATAAACTACATGGCAACAAATTACCATCCGATTCATATTGAGCGTGTCACAACTTTTGCAACACCTTAGAAGTGTATATTATGGGGCCTTGTTAATTCATTCATTTAAAATGTTCAGCTGTTTTTAGAAATTTCGTTTTCGAAAGTGGACGGAACGGACCCGCAGTAATCATGAAGTCCATTCATGATGGCCAGAATAATGATGCCAAATTTCGTTTCTAAACTCATCAAAGCTAGTTTTGGTTAAATGCCTAGATAAACAATCAGAATCGTTCCATTTGAATTAAAAAAAATTTAGAAGAAATTGAAGGTCTCTTCTCATCTTTCAATAATCTTTCATCTCTATTTCTTCAAATATTATGCCTATATATAGTAGCATGGTCACGAAAATAAATTGATGCGGACACCGCGCAGAAATGAAGATTGGATTGTATAATATTATATTTCGTTGCTGTGTCAAGCCGCTAAACGCTCCTGTAATTTTTGTATGTTGCATTTTTGTCCAATTTTTTTCTGACTTAGTAGACCCGTGGAAGCTCTTTAAATATAAATTTCTATTCTTGTCTTAGAATAACTCATTGGTCGTATTAATGGACGTTTATATCGGTTTTTTTGTGGTTTTTCAAAGTGACAGTCAAAAACCCATAGTTCTTGGAAACATTTTGTAAAAGGAGTTATAAAAAATAAATTGAAGAGATCAATAACATTTGAATGATGAATATCGGATGAAAAATGACTTCACTTTCATTCTTGTGAAATAATTTAATACTGAAGTTGGTTTTTCAGAGCCAAAATTTCCAAACCCATTTTACAAAAATGAGCGCTGCGGCGTCAATTTCCTTTCGATGTTCTTCATTTAGGCATCAGTTGAAAGGAATTGCATGCTGCTATTTATTTTTTATAAAATACTACCACCAAATACGAAAAAGTTTTCAATCGTCTCTATGAAAAAACTTAAAAAAATACTACCAACGATTAATTTAGTAATTCGATAATCTAAGACAAGAATCCTATCAAAAAATTATATTTAAAGTGCTTCCAAGGGTCTATTAATTCAAAAAAAATGGACAAAATGCAACATGAAAAAAAATACACAGGAAAACATGATTTTTTTTAGGAGCGTTTAGCTCACAGCTTGATCTAAGAACGAAATATTTTGCAAATAATTTTTAAACATTCCAAACTTTATTTTCGTGGGGTGACTGGAAATTGTTTTCCATTTGTTCCTGATAATTCACAAACGGAACATTTTCACCTATACATATTCTATACCACTTTGTTTTTAGTAGCTTGTCACATTGTTAGCCTCTGTGACGCTGTATCACCTTTCACTTTTTTGTCTCTTTTTTTAAAATTTCTACGTTTTTTGAATTCCCTCTTTTCGAAAAATTCGTTTATGTTGCGTGGTACGCAGTCAGGATGAAAATAGAAGAGTAGCCACCATTTTTATCCCCTTTTGTTCCACTTTTTCATTAAAAGTATAAATTTAATTTCCAGTTAAGATATTAGAAAATATATTTAAATATGTGTTATCAAAAGCGGAACATGTCTAACCATGAACGACACATAGCTGAAATGTAAAGTCCTGTACTAAATTTGAATCAAATAGAATAAAATATGTGGATTTTAAAGCAAAAAGATCAGATTGGGAATGATTTTTATGTAGGAGCTATATATAAAACTGTACCGATCTTACATATTCCAACCATATATGTTTCTACTTGAAAGATGAAGATGTTTTGTAAAATTTGAAGAAAATCGATTAAATTTGGTTCAGGGTTGTCAGATTAGTTTGTACTTATAGCGTCAAATCAATTGTCAGAAATCGCCAAAAACCGCCAAATTTAAAATACTTCAATTTTTGTTAAAAAATCGACAGATTCCATTTTATATTTAGTACTTGTAAAAATGTATGAAATTCAGATATTATATTTGAATTTAATATTTTGAACATTTCATGAAAAAGAATTGAAACTTATTTTATTAGTATTTGTTATTCTTAACAAAGTAGAAAATTTATATATATCATGACCTAGTTTAGGCAATTCTTAATGAACTTTCAACGCAGGAATTACTTAAACAACGTTAAAAAAACAATTAACATTAAAAATGCATTTTTTATCCTTTAAGAAACAGTTTCTAATATTGAGTGGATCTCTTTATCCCGTTTTCATGTCCCCTAAATATTATTCAAAGTATTTTAATTTTAATAAAACAAAATGGAAACAAATCTCAACAAAAGCATATAGATTATTTTAATCTGAAATTTAAATTTTAAAAAATCTGTTTTAGTAGAAAAGTCAATGCATACATTCATTCAAAAGTAGCGTTTTCGGTGGTCTAAATTTATTATAGTTTTTTAATTATTATTATTTCTCAATTCTAAAATTCTATTTTTGTTTTTTGACTTTTTAAGAAAACCACAAAAGATAACAAAATACAATTATATTTAAATAAGTCTTTATTCTTTGAATTGTACCTACGCGTTTTTACACAATACCATTTTCAGTGTTCCTACCTCGAACCTTTGGCCACGTTTGGCGAGAAATCGCCATATCTGACAACCCTTGTGTGGTTCACTAAGCAGCAAAAGTGACATATGTATGGGATCTATATATAAATCTGAACCGATGTGACCGACCTTCACCACAGCTGTTTTTAGTTGACATATGAGGTGTTGTGCCTAATTTGGATAAAATCTTTTAAAATATGTGGTCTCTACAGCGGAAAAATTCAAATCGGGAGAAACATTTCCACCACTAATGGTTTTATCTTAACTAGAGGGTGTTGTGCCAAATTTGAAGAAAATCGGTTAAAATATGTGGACTCTAAAATAGAAAAAGCCAAATCGGCAGTGCCATTTGTATAGGAGCTATATGTATATAATTCGCAACCATTTTCACGATATATGGTTCTCGTTTTTCCAATATTGAACAATTTTTAAAATTGTGTTGTTTCTGGAAAGGGAAAATGTCAAATCGAACAGAGAGACATTGCTAAATTTATCCAAAAAGTGATTATAAGTCGATCGGTATAATTAGCAATTGGTCTATTTCGCACTTTTTACCCTAAGGTAGGGTATACAGATATTGATATAAAGGTACCATTTGTTCGTTATAGTATTTTTGTGATTTTTTAAGATTTAATAATTTATAACTTTTCTTATATTACTACCACATCACATTGGGCCCGCAAAATCTTCAATAGAAACTCTTTCGCTTAAAGAGCAGCTTAAATTTTTAAACTTTCGCCATTAAATACTTTCAAATTTTACAGTAAATATTCATTTGTAAACACCCCTATTGGAAAAGTAAAAAGTGTAGACGCTACGGTGACAATGTCAACAAAAAGTCCCCAAAAGTGAGCGAAAATCTGGTGACTTGGAGACACTTGACCACCGGTTTCTTACAGGGAGTATACAAATAACACATTTTGCACATAATGCATGTATTTCTACGTAAAGTCGTCAGCCTCAAATGTGGCGGTAATACTTTGGTGTATAAGATTAGGACCGACCGATCCTAATCTTATACCCCCTAATGCGCGCTACAGTATGCAGTTTTATATTTTTCTTAGAATCTAAATACGAATAATAAGTAATGTGTTGCTTTTTATTTATGTCTCGTTCTGTACAGTTTTGATATTTACTGAATTATAAGTGAAGTCCATATTCTAGGTTTTGGTTAAATCCGTGGAAATTTATTTGATACGTTGCACAGTATATATATTTTATTTATAATGAGTAAAAAACAACGTTTTAAGACTCAACTCTTTTGTTTCCAAACAATAGAGTCGTTTTTCTGATGCTGTTGAAGTGAGTTTGCTCATGTGAGTTTTGTAAGTGGTGCGCCTTAAAGTTGTTGTGTTTTCTGCTGTAAAACTATGATTTTAATTGATGTTAACACACATACATATGTACACATATATAATGTGTACATTTTGCTACTCATTTTTCTTCCATTTTAAAGGAGCGTTGTCGGTGCAAGACGTGCACTACCACACAGAAACACAAACACACACAGCCTCGCTCATCTTGGCGAGCCAAATGCATCAGCAAAAGGTTGCGCGATACTCCTCTTTTTTCCAGTGGATGTTGTTGTTCATTGTGTTTAGTGTCATGTTTAACTATCATGTTGCTACTGTTAAGTTGAAACAAAAAATACTAGAAATGTTTAGGAAAAAGAAAGAAAAAAATGTTTATATTTTAGATGACAGCAGTCTTGGGCGGCCAAACTGAGGAGCACGGTCAAAGAATTGCCATTTTAACAATTACAAATGTTATACAAATTTGACAACGGAGTTAAAAACAAGTAAAAAAGGCGTTAAGTTCGGCCGGGCCGAACTTTATATACCCTCCACCATGGATTGCATTCCACAGAAATTGTCGGTTTTCGTAGAAGTGCAGTAATATTACAGGAAAATATAAATTTTTTAAAATAGCCAAACCAAAACAAATACAAATATTGAAAAATTAATTTTATAAATAAATATAATATTTTAATTATTTCAAACCACGCTTATAAGGTAATGCCACCAATACGTCAATTCAAAAATAAATATTCTTATATTTATATTTTCAAAAATATTTTCAAATCCATAAATATTGGTAGATAGTGGGTGCTACAGTTGGTTGTATTTCCATTCTATTTGAATTCCAAAAGTACAAATTTTGAAAATCCATTATCAGACGTACATATTGCAAAATAACCTAACTTCATGATTCAACCAATTTTTGCCGTAAACGAAAAAGTACGAATTTGGAAAAAACTTTTTATTTTGCGTGTCTATGCAGTCAGAGGAATGTATACACCGAATTCCATGATTCCAGCTGCGCCCATTTGGTTGGTACCATTTTTACCCCCTTGACGTTTCTACGCAATTAGAATTTTATCATTCTAGCTAGTCGTTTAGTTGGTACTACTTTTATCCCTTTGAACCATTGTATTCCTTGAAAGTACGAATTTCGAAAACTTCGTCTATTTTCCGTGTCTACGCAGTCAGAGGAATGTATACTCCGAATTTCATGACTCTAGCTGCGGTCATTTGATTGGTACTATTTATATCCCCTTTTTTCATTTTAACCCCAAAAAGTACGAATTTTAAAAAACCCATATATTTTACTTATCTATGCAATCAGAGGAATGTATACACCGAATTTCATTATTCTAGGTACAGCCGTTTGGTTGGTACCATTTTTATCCCTCTATTCCTATTTTGCCCCTTAAAAGTACGAATTTGGAAAAAATACTTTTATATTATGTATCTACTCAATTAGAGGAATGTATACACCGAATTTCGTGTTTCTAGCTGTTGTCGTTTAAAATGTACCATTTTTATCCCTTTTTTGCCCCATTTCACCCCCTACAAATAAGAATCACTTTATGGTGCACGTTTGCTATAAGGGGAATGCGCATACCAAGTATCAAGCAAATATAAACAGACATATTCAAAAAACATGCTTAAATACGCTAAAATATTAGGGATTATTATGGGTATTTTTAGTCCTTGTGAGGGAAAAATTTTTCCCTTTGGGCCGATTTCGCCCCATTTCAATCCCAACCGATCTACGACTATAATACTCATTTATGGAAAATTTGAACGTTCTAGCTCCTTTCGTTTAGATGCTAGCGTGCTTGCAACAGACGGACGGGCGGACGGACATGGCTAGATCGTCTAAGAATTTGATGACGATCAAGAATATATATACTTTATAGGGTCTCATGTCGATATTTCAAGGTGTTACAAACGGAATGATAAAGTTAATATACCCCCATCCTGGAGGTGGAGGGTATAATGATTAATGGGGAAATGTATGTAGTTCTTATCAAAATATGAACAACAACTTGCGTTAGGGAAGCCAAACCCGAAAATATTTGAATATCGAAGATATTTTCCACAATAAAATAAGTAAGGATGTTATTGCATCATTATGAGGATGTTCTTAACACACAGCAAATAAGTGAACGTGATAATTTCAGCGAAGAAAAGTAAAACAAAAATATACAAACAAACAAAGATTTATTTGAATTGTTGATAAGTTCTGCCAAAATTAGAAACTTCTAAACTAGCACCCAATTAAAACATTTAACTATAACTTTAGTCGAAAACACAACATTTTCTAATTATACATATAATTGGAAATTATTTTGTGGAACTTCATGGAATTGACAAAATCGCAACGACAAGCGTGTCATCATTTTACATTCAACTTTAACTTAATTTTCCTTATACCGAGCGTGGTGCGATGGCAAGAATAAATCTATCATCCCCGCTTTGATATTCTCTTCGGCCAAAATTTATTTTTTTTGCTTTCAATAGACGACTTACAACTGTTTTTAATCAATATGAGATTTTCTTTATTGAATGGATATGAAAATTATTTTCAAAAGCGACTTACAAATTTCTTCATTGATTCTTTGAATTTCTTTATCACACCATTTTTGAATAATATTTCATTTGAATTCGTGATTTTTTAATTGAATCCAATAGTGCAATACTTTAAAATATAAGTGAAAGGTTAATGTCGGGAACATTGCTGAAAAGCCAATCCAAACTAAATCTAAACCGATTTGCTTCAAATTTAATAGCGTTCGCCCTTAACACACATCTTTTGCTAACTTATGTTGGGTGCGGACAAGTTTTGTTATATGTACTTTGGCTAAATCCATTCAGAAAGTTATTTTATTTCGATTGATATAATTCCCTTTTGGGAGATACAAACAAATGTACAAAGACAAACTAACCTGGAGGTTAGTTATTAAATTGTTTTTTACAGTAAACATCGGAAATCGGTGGGGTGATTTTATAGACCATAATATTTTATAGACCAATATATACATATATTTTATATTAACGATATTATCGTTGACTTGATAATATTTTGGTGCATACTCCATTTTAAGATATTTTGATTTAGAAATGTATCTAACATCGATTTTTACTATATGCCATCACAATGTCCACTAGTTTTCGATACATTCTGTGTTAATAATGGATCAGTGTCGATCCACCTCTATATAAAGATGTACATGCAATCGTGAACCTTTAAACATGCCTTCTTACAGCAATCAAACCTTGTTGGCACTTGAAGGTTGGTTAAGTCTGCAGCAATGCTGCACTCGTAATGTACCTGATGGTAACATCATCAACAATCATCGTTTGTGTGTGTCATGTAAGAGAGTGTCATTTGCTGGGGAAGAAATAAAGTGGGATTGTTTTCCACTGACAGAACCAGCGGTAGTGGTTTCTCTCTACTATATATTTACTACGACAGACTGCCCTTCTTTCCTTGTGCAATGAGTATGAGTGTGACCAATAGTTAAGCAATGAAATTAATACCATTTTATGTCAATTTAATGTCATTTCTAATTTGCTTAATTTTCAAAATGAAAGAAGTAGCCTGTGAAAATGCACACAACGTAAGCCTAAATTATGTTCACAAAGAAATTACACAGAAAAAATTTATGATAACATAAATTTAGAAACATAATTTAATTACAACTCTAAAGTGCAGATTTCAAAGTGACTCAAATAACCGCATTTAAAAATAAATCCAAGGAAGTGGAATTTGTACAATTTAAGCGTGATATACACTCATGTGTGGACAAAGGAGACATACATTGGGCTGTTCAAAATTATGTGCGATCATAACCTCATATGGGACATTTTACACGCAACTGCAACGAAGGCTTCTTTCTACTACATTTGCATATACATACGTGCTGTATTTAATTAATTATATTAATGTTTTCGCATATTGAATATAACTTATTTTAATAACTCAGTGAACATTTTTTGTTTTGTCCGATGTTGTTTGTTTGAGTTGAAAACATCGCGTAAGATGAAGAGGTCAAGTCTGTGTTGTGTTTAAACAAAGCGTAAAGGTATATTTTTTGTTTTATTTGTTAGAAGTTCCCTGGGGCGAAATGCCTGCCAAAAAGATTAAAAAAAGGCAAATAAATTACTTTGATATCATCTCGAATATTGCCCCGACTCAATAAATCCGCATTATCATGATTTCTGGTACGTGGTCCGGCCTTCAACAAAATGATTTGCAGCCGTTTTTCAAGAAATAACCCCAACCCTTTAAATCCGAAGTTCCCACAAACGAATTAGAGTGTGTGGAAGTACTTATTTCTATAAAAATAATTAGAAACAGATACGAAAAACAAGTAAAAAAGGCGTTAAGTTCGACCGGGCCGAACTTTATATACCCTCCACCATGGATTGCATTCCACAGATTTTATAAATAAATATAATATTTTTATTACTTCAAGTCAATTTTATAAGGCAAGGCTACCAATACGTTTACACTATATATATCGAAATAATACTTCAAGTCAATTCAAAAAAGTAAAAATTCTTACAAATATTTATATTTTCAAAAAAGCTTAAATACCACAAATATTGGTAGATAGTGGGTGCTACAGTTGGTTGTATTTCCATTCTATTTTAATTACAAAAGTACAAATTTTGAAAATCCATTATCTCACGTACATAGTGCAAAATAACCTAACTTCATGATTTAACCATTTTTGCCGTAAAAGTAAAAAGTACGAATTTGGAAAAATCTTTTTATTCCGCGTGTCAAGTAAGACTATCAAAAATCTCTTTATTTTACGTGTCTACGCAATTGAAGGAATGTACACACCGAATTTCATCATTCTAGCAGTAGCCGTTTAGTTGGTACTACTTTTATCCCTCTGCACCCATTATATCTCTTGAAAGTACGAATTTGAAAAAAATTTTTCGTGTCTACACAGTCAGAGGAATGTATACTCTGAATTTCATGACTCTAGCTGTTGTCATTTAGTTGGTACTATTTTTATCCCTTTTTTCATTTTAACCCCAAAAAGTATGAATTTCCAAAAATCCGTTTATTTTACGTGTCTACGCAATCAGACGAATGTATGCACCGAATTTCATTATTCTAGATGCCGCCGTTTGGTTGGTACCATTTGTATCCCTCTATTCCCATTTTATCCCTTAAAAGTACGAATTTGGAAAAAATACTTTTATATTATGTAAATTAGATGAATGTACACACCAAAATTCGTGTTTCTAGCTGTTATCGTTTAATATGTACCATTTTTATGTACCCTTTTTTGCTCCATTTCGTCCCCTACAAATAAGAATCACTTTATGGTGCGCTTTTATGTTATAAGGAGAATGTTCATTCATTCATACAAAAAGCATTCTGAAATACTCTAAATATTAGGGGTATTTTCAATCCTTGTGAGGGAAAAATTTTTCCTTTTGGGCCGATTTCGCCCACTTTCAATCCCAACCGATCTGCAACCATAAGACACATTTAGGGAAAATTTGAACCTCCCAGCTCATTTCGTTCGAAAGCTAGCGTGCTTTCAACAGACAGACAGAAGGACATGGCTGGCTATATCGTCTTAGAATTTTACCACGACCCAGAATATATATACTTTATGGGGTCTCCGATGAATATTTTACAAACGGAATGACAAAGTGAATATACCCCCATCCTGGAGGTGGAGCGTATAATAAGTAGTTCATGGTAATGAGAATTTTGCTGGGATCTAAGCAAGTCGGTTCAGATTTATATATTGACCCCATACAAAAGTCTAATTCAATTTGAGCTTTTCCGCTCTACAAACATACAAAATTTTGATTACATGTAAGGATTGAAGGGCAAAACATATCGTTTTCAGACAAATGTTATGTATTATATGTATTGCCACACTACAATGCTGTGTGGATCTTTTCAAAATGTCTTCAATACATTGCAATAAGCCAATCAACATAAATATGTTGAGAGAAAAGGTTGACAAAAATAGTTTTCCAAATGTTTATAAATGATTGCAAAGTTCCAATAAGTCTCCCGATGAAGGAAGTTTTTCGGCGATGCGTCGAATAAAAACTTTAACTAAGATCTGTTTTCTTTTTATTTCTCAAACTTAAATATCAATAACGAATTAGTAAACTAGTTTGTAGACCTCGGATTTTTTGCATATCTTTGACATATTTTTGCATTTGTTTTTCTTATTTTCTTATATTTTATATTTGAATGATAAAACTTCTAAATGCAAATAGGGCGAAAAATACGCAAAACTTCCAGGTCTAGTGATGAGGTACCTCCATTAGACTTACTGATGTCAAATTCCACATGAAATGATATCGTAACTCTCCGACAGTATTTAAGTTTTTATATCCTCCACCTCCAGGATGGGGGTATACACCTAGAAATATCGATCTGAGACCCTAAAAAGTATATATATTCTTGATCGTCATAACATTCTAAGACGATCTAGCCATATCCGTCCGTCTGTTGAAAGCACGCTAGCATATAAACGAAAGAAGCTAGGACGTCCAAATTTTCCATAAATGCGTCTTATAGTCGTAGATCGATTGGGATTCAAACTGGACGAAATCGGCCCAAAGGGAAAAATTTTTCCGTCGCAAGGACTAAAAATACCCTAATATTTTACAGTATTTAAGCATATTTTTTCAATATGTCTGCTTGTACTTACATAAAGTAATTTTTGTTCAATTATTTTTTTTGTCCCAAAAAGTGATAAAAATTGTACCTATTAAACGACAACAGCTAGAAACTCGAAATTCGGTGTGTACATACCTCTACCTGAGTAGAGACATAATATAAAAGTATTTTTCCAAATTCGTACTTTTAATGACTATTTTATCGTATTTATCTAAACGTAATGGTCCATCCGTCCTACTAATTCGGCTAACAATGTATCTTTTTCATACACAACTAATACGAATCATTCGATTCGTATACTCTATCAACATTAGTTTCTAAAACGTAACTAATCACTCGGCCCATAATTATATGGTTTTGGTATTATTCAAAACCCTAGCCTTCTCATAATTGATTTACGGTTCTTGTTTTCGGTTTTCATAGATGCAGTGCGGTAGTTGTGATAACCAAGTCAGCAAACTTTTCAGGCTAAAATAATACATAAAAATAGGTGAAAACGGAGAAATTTGGAAGGACTTTTGTGTGGGTCCTCTATTTTTAACCTATCTTTTCCATAGATGCCACATGTTGAAATATAACGTGTTTGCCAAATTTTAAGAAAATTGTTTAAAATTTGTGGTTTATAGTCAAATCGGGTGGTTTGCAGTCAAAGTGGGCATCAAATTTGTATAGGAAATTGTATACAAATACAATACAAACCGGTCGGTCACACATTCAGCATATACGTTTCTATTAGTAATATGTACCAAATTTGATGAAAATCAGTTAAAATACGTGTTTCCAGACCGTGAAAACTCAAATCGAGAGCTAAATTTATATGGTGGCTATATCTAAATCTGAACCGATTTTCACCAGAGATGTTTCCAGTTGAAATATAAGATGCTGTGTTAAATTTTAACGAAATCGGTTAATTTACATTTGTTTGGGGTATATATCTAAATGTGAACCGATTTGTTTCACATTATATAGTGTCCATTCTGGACCCGCAAAAATTAATTGTGTCAATTTGTGTTAGGATCGGACAATTGGTGTGACCTGTACTTTGATTACACGAATATTTATATGGACAGACATGGAAGACAAACGGCCAATAAAAACTAGGAAATAAACTGAAGTATAACGAGAGCCAAACATGCTTTGTATCCAAGATTGTTTGATTTCGCTGTAAAAAGAAGTAATATACGTATTTTAAAAGGCCACTTTAATAAAAAAAAAACAAGTAAGGAAAGGCTAAAGTCGAGCGACACTATTATACACTCCACTTTCTATACGAATAAAATTCAATTCGGTGAAAGAGTGAAAGCGGGAAGGATTTTTGTATCCTGTAAATGTATGTGTTTGACAAAAAATGTTAAATCGGAAAGGACATTAGTATGGGAGTATACTGAAATCTGGAACGAAATAGGTGAAATATAATATGTATATTTGATTTGAACTGGGATATTGTCCTGGCTCAAGACCATTTTGCATCTATATTTAAAGAGTGATTTTTTTGAGGTTAGGATTTTCATGCATTAGTATTTGACAGATCACGTGGGATTTCAGACATGGTGTCAAAGAGAAAGATGCTCAGTATGCTTTGACATTTCATCATGAATCGTCTTACAAACGAACAACGCTTGCAAATTATTGAATTTTATTATCAAAATGCGTGCTCTGTTAAGAAAGTTCATTGCGCGCTTCCATTTTATGGTCAGTTTAATCGACCCACTGAAGCGGCTATTCGGGCTATTGTGACTAAATTTCGCACCAAATTTACATTGTTGGACATTAAACCACCAACACGCTTACGTAGAGTGCGAACTGAAGAAAATATCGCAGCTGTATCGGCCAGTGTTAATGATGACCACCAATTTTCGATTCGTCGCCGTTCGCACCAATTGGGTCTCTGTTACTCAAAAACGTGGAAATGCCAAAATTGGACTAAGCGGATGGACCACCTAAGACGCAGCCGCGGTCAACATTTAAATGAAATTATCTTCAAAAAGTAAATGTCATGGACCAATCTAACGTTTCAAATAAAGAACCGATGAGATTTTGCAAATTTTATGCGTTTTTTAAAAAAAAAGTTATCAAGCTCTTAAAAAATCACCCTTTAATAGAATGCAAATTTATTTACAAATGGCATGGTGACATTTATTACTTGGCTGAAATTCGGTGTATACATTCCTCTGATTGCGTGGACACGTAACATAAGCGGATTTTTCGAAATTCGTACTTTTTGGGGTTAAAATGGGAAAAGGGGATAAAAATAGTGCCAGCCAAATGACAGCAGCTAAAGTCATGAAATTCGGAGTATACATTCCTCTGACTGCGTAGAAACAAAAAATAAAAGGTTTTTTTTCCAAATTCGTACTTTCAAGGGATACAATGGGTACAGATGGATAAAAATAGTACAAACTAAGCTACTACAGCAAGAATGATAAAATTTGTGTGTGCATCCTTCTAATTGCGTAGACACGTGAAATAAAGAGATTTTAGAAAGTCATACCCTTAAGGGGGTAAAATAGGAAAAAGGGGATAAAAATTGTACCAACCAAATGGCCGCAGCTAGAATCATGGAATTCGTCGTAAAATCGCACCAAGTAATAAAGTACACATGCCATCTTACAAGCATCTCATTGAGTTGTGTACTTTATTACTTGATGCGATTTTTTAAACGCAAATTCGGCAAGTGACTTGTGCTTCTCGTTCGTTTGTGAGAATCATCTCCTTATAGAGGCCGGGTTTGATGTTGAAAAGTCGCTGCGAAGCCACTTGAAAAGACTTTTGACATGGTCGAAATCATGATCGTGGTAGTCTGCAGCCAAGTAATAAATGTCACCATGCCATTTGTAAATAAATTTGCATTCTATTACATATAGATGCAAAATGGTCTTGAGCAAGGACAATATCCCAGTTCAAATGCAATATTGATTACAGACCAAAAAAATACAAACGAAAAAACTAAGTATAATATGTATATTTTAGACAAAATTGGTTAAACATTTGGGAGCAACATTTGTATCTGGGCTATATCTAAATCTGAACCGATCTTACCCAATTTCTGCAAAGGTGTTTCTAGTTGGATTATAAGATGTTGTGCAGAATGTAAAGAAAATCGGGTACAATATGTGGTTTCTAAAGCGGAAAATGTCAAATCGGGAGCGATATTTGTATGGGGGCTATATATAATTCTGAAACGATTTGCCTCAAATTAAATAGCGTTCGTCCTTGATCCACAAAACTTATTTGTGCCAATTTTTGTTAAGATCGGAGTATAATTGCGACTTGTAATTTGATTATAACAATAGATGGAAAGACGGACAGACAGACGGACGGACATTGCTAAATCGACTCAGAAAGTGATTCTAAGCCGATCTGTATAATAAACAATGGGTCTAACTCGTTTCCTTTTGGGTGTTACAAACAAATGCACAAAGAAATGCACTTATCCTATGTCAAATTATAAAATACACATAATTAGGTTACATTGCACTTCAAATGACAAATATGAGAATAGAAAAGAAAGTGGCCATGAAAATAATACCAAATGTTGCACTAGTAATGTGTCTGTTGGTAACAACATCAACAATCATCGTTCGTTTGTGTCATTTGCTGGATAAGAAAAAAATAGGATTGTATTCGACTAACAAAAACAGCTGTAGTGTTTCCTCTCTACTGTATGTACTACGCCTGACTGTACGTCTATCAATGTGTCATTATGTCAATTCTAATTTGCTTAGTTTTCAAAATGAAAGAAATAGCCAGTAAATTATGTTCACCAAGAAATTACGGAGAATTTAATGAAAATTTATGATAACGTAATGATAGAATTTAATTACAACTATAAAGTTGAGATTTTACAATTACTCAAATAACCGCATTTAAAAATAAATCCAAGGAAGTGGAATTTGTAAAATTTCAGCGTGAAATAAGTGTGGACAAAGAGCGTTATGTTGGGCTGTAATAACTACATATGGGACATTTGAAACGTCTTGTCTCCAAGTTCAAATGTATGTATAATAGGCATGGTTGTACCAAGAGAAAGTGACCATCTGAAGAAATGAAAAAGAAGCTAACTTTGTGACTCGGAAGTTGTGAAAATTACGACACTCTGATCATCTCAGTTATACTCTATTGTGAGTGGTGATTAACTAAAGCAAACCATATTTCAGTTAAGGAAATTTAACAACATATTTGATTAACATAAACTAATGTATAATACAAATAAATATTAAATTAAATTAGTATTGAAGTAATTGATACTATATTATAGTATTAATTAATTGAATACTAATTTTATTTAATATTTATTATACATACGTTCATGTTAATCAAATATTTTGTATAAATATTTTAAATATATTTAATTGATATTATGAAGTACTAGTAATTAGTAAATATTATTAAATATTTAAAGTACATTAATAAAACAATAAATTATGAAACAAAATTGTTTTAATTAATAAAATTAAACATTATTATAGCACGTAAAAACGAAGTTAAGTTCGGCCGGGCCGAACTTTATATACCCTCCACCAAGAATTGCATTCCACAGTAGTATTACAGGAAAATATAATTTTTTAATATAGCCAAACCAAAACAAATACAAATATTGAAAAATAATTTTATAAATAAATACGTTTACATATCGAAATAATATTTCAAGTCACTTCAAAAATAAATATTCTTATATTTATATTTTCAAAAGGCATAAATACCATAAATCTTGGAGGATAGTGGGTGCTACAGTTGTTTGTATTTCAATTTTATTTTAATTCCAAAAGTACAAATTTTGAAAATCCATTATATCACGTACATAGTGCAAAATAACTTAACTTCATGATTCAACCAATTTTTGCTTTAAAAGTAAAAGGTACGAATTTGGACAAATCTTTTTATTTTTCGTGTCTATGCAGTCAGATGAATGTATACACCGAGTTCCATGCTTCTAGCTGATGCTATTTGCTTGGTAACATTTTTCTCCCCATTTTCCTATTTTACCCCCTTAAGAGTACGACTTTCTAAAATCTCATTATTTTACGTGTCTACGCAATTAGAGGAATGCACACCGAATTTCATCATTCTAGCTGTAGTCGTTTAGTTGGTACTATTTTTATCCCTCTGTTCCCATTGTATATCTTCAATGCACGAATTTGGAAAACCCTTTTAGTTTTCGTATCTACGTAGTCAGGGGAATGTATGCTCCGAATTTCATGACTCTAGCTGCGGTCATTTGGCTGGTACTATTTTTATCCCCTTGTTCCATTTTAACCCCAAAAAGTAAGAATTTCAAAAAATCCGTTTACATTGAATTTCATTATTCTAGGTGCAGACGTTGGGTTGGTACCATTTTTATCCCTCTATTCCCATTTAACCCTTTAAAAGTACGAATTTGAAAAAAAAAAAACTTTTATATTATGTATCTACTCAATTAGAGGAATGCACCGAATTTCGTGTTTCTAGCTATTGTCGTTTAATATGTACCATTTTTATCCCTTTTTGTTCCATTTCACCGTTTTTGTTATAGGGGGAATACGCATACCCAATATCAAGTAACTACAAGCGGGCATATTGAAAAAAAATTTAGTCCTTGTGAGGGAAAAATTTTTCCCTTTGGCCCGATTTCGCCCCATTTCAATCCCAACCGATCTACGACTATAAGACGTATTTATGGAAAATTTGAACGTTCTAGCTCCTTTCGTTTAGATGCTAACGTGCTGTCAACAGACGGACAGACGGACGGACATGGCTAGATCGTCTTAGAATTTTATGACGATCAAGAATATATATACTTTATAGGGTCTCAGGTCGAATGTCATGGTGTTACAAACGGAATGACAAAGTTAGTATACCCCCATCCTGGACAAATAACAAAAAGGGATTTTCCCAACCCACTATTCAAACCCCAGATCTTCTGGGTGCAAAGAGAACACCTTACCTCTATGACCCACGGTATATTAACATATTATAACCTTTTTTGGAATTTCTTCAAAAGAATTTCATATAATGTTGTAAAGATGACATTTTTGGATGTGTTTAAAATGTGCTTCCGGTGGAAGTATTTCATGCCAGAAGTGGTTTCGTGGTCAAGTGGCCTAATTTCGGCATTCTTGGCAACTGCCCATACAACCTTCGGTATGATGTTCAATTCACATCGGCATTATATTTGGTTAAACATTTTAGTTTTTTTGTTTGTAGGAAAATAAAAACTTTCGGTTGGGATGAGCTAAACTTATACATACAACGAAATGTGATTCAAATGTCACTGTCTTTATTGCGACCTTATTCTGTTCTTATTTATATTATTTTGAAGTTTGAAAACTCTAAAAAATAAATATGTATTTCTAACATTATATTATTATTTAATTTGCAGAGATAATGGCAGTGGGGCGTTTGAAATTCATTCATTGATCGTTGCAGTTTATCCTGAAATCATTAAAGGTATGTCACTAATTTTTTCTCTAAACTAGATGTAGATTTGAAAAAAATCAGTTCTACTTGTAATTCCGTATAGTTTCAATATTTCAAATCACCACTGCGTTTTGTTATTCATGTCTGTGTGATCGAAGCAAGAAGAGTCCTAACATCGAAGTTTATTAATGTATTCCCCCAAGTTTCTTAGACGGACAGACTATGCAATGAATGCTACCTTATACGGCTTTCTATGCAAAAGAATGGGTATGGAAATTGGAAGTTTGATTTATACGGACTATAGAGGGTGCCCAATATTTCAAGCAAGAAGTGGGAGTGTGATTTTTATGCAAAAACCTTGGATTTGAAAAATGCCGAGAGAAAAAAGTCACCACTTTTCGCATCAAACCGGAAAATTGCACTATCTATCGGGTAGTGAATGGTAAATCGATTCCGATTCTAATCGAGAATCGATTCTGAGGGCTCAAAAACGATTCTTTTGGAATCGATTACATGTGTCCAACTTTATACTGGAATCGATTATCGATGCTTGGGAATCGAAATTTAATTTATTGAAAAACACCCAAAAATTATGTACTAACTTTGTACGTAAAGTAGATTTTGGTGGTAACAAGTTGTGAAATTTAAAAGCTGCAATTTTATTAATTAAACAAAAGGAAATGACACTAAGTGTGGAATTGATATAAAAAATTGACAGTGGTATAAAGGTTAGGAACTTAATATGTATCAAACACTGGGGTTTTCGTACCTCCAAACAGTCCAAGCATTTGGAAAAATTAAATTATTGCGTAAAAATACATCCCAATGCTAGATAGATCGCTTGTAATGGAAATACCGGATAAATTAGTAGACGATAATGATTTAACATATTATACAAAATATGCATAAATAAAACTGCCGATGGAAAAGTATTTTTAAGTGCTTATGGAAATATTATTTATACAGAATTGATCCATGTAGAAAGTTTTATTCAAAATGGTGAGAGCGGCCACGTAAACCAAGTTTTCTATTATAATATTATTTATATTTCGTGAAATAAAGTAGATAAATTAAGTTAGATAAACACGAATTGTTAGTAACACCTATAAAAAATCTAACATATACTGAAAATACGGTGAATTAGTTCATTCGATTTTTTCTTTATCATTTCTCACTACCAACAATACAATTTCCTGAACTTTTGGATATCATTTACATTTTAATATCAAGATCTTCGAGAAAATCTGATCATTTTAATATCTAAAATCGCATTTGACTAATGAAACTATCATTAGAACAACTTTTTATAGTTGTTTTCATGTTAGTGTTAATTATAAAGTGTTAGTTTTGATGAAATATTACACAAAACTTGATCGAATTCATCATAGTCACATAGTCTAACGAAACATAGCCTAACATAGTATAGGCGAAAAAAATGAGAAACTAACTTTAAAATTCAATATCTCAAAAACGAAGAAAATAGTTTGAAATTTGATAAACTTATAGACAACTACATAGACAACTTATAGACAAATAAAATAAATCTAAAAATATTAAAAAAATAAAAATTTCGAAATGTTAAATTTATTTTTAATTCCTAAGAGTAAAGGTGAACATTAAATTATATATTTTTGCGATGGTATCATTCAATAGATCGGAAAAAATCTATAAGAAAAACTTTTTCCAAAATATATATATTATAGATTATTCAGAATAGTCGATTAAGGAAGAGCACCTTAGTGTAAAACAATTACAAAGGCGTAAAGTGTGGTCATGGCGATTCTTATATACTCTCCACCATGTATTGGAGATATTTTTATGCAAATTTAAATAAATTTAAATTCCACTCTCGCTTGTAGGAAGAGGCTATCAAAACATTTGGACAGCGTGTATATCGTTCTTAAGTACCCTAACTTTGTTATTGTGTGCATTTTCTGTACTAGTTAGTTAAAATTATACCTCTTGAGTTTTATGGTTAAACATTTCTACCGATTCCGATTAAGAATCGATTCTCAGGTCCGATTCTTCGATTCTAAGAATCGGATTCAAAAATAGTTGATCGGGAATCGATTCTTGTCCTCGATTACCATTCACTACTATCGGGCTGAATGGAATATGGCAAGATCTTGTTGAAACCATATATTTTGTTTTCACATATAGCGAGAATTATCAACTGTTGTTGGTGACGTATTCAGACCAAATGTCGCGAATTTCGAACAATTGATGTGTGTTATAGATTTGCCATTAGTCACATCCAATCTAATATGAAATTTTAACAAAATCGTTTGTAATAAGTGGTTTCCAGAACGGCAAGCTGCTAAATTGGGATGGACTATATCAAAACGACCTATGATTAAAATTAATTTCGGATTAGCTTGATAAAAGCGTCTTTAAAAGTTATACAAGGACAGCAAACGAACTGTCTGACATACAGTGATCAGTAGATATGTGATTATTTGGGACTAGTAACAGTTCGTTTTATGTGGTTATTTTAAGATAAGGGCGTCGTCGTTTGCTTACGTCTTGTCTCTACAAATATTTCATATGAATCGAGGCTTACTTTTGATATGCCTAACTTGTTATAGAGTTGGGTTTATAAAATGGGAGGATTTTTTGAGTATTTACTACTGGGATGTCAAGTGGTAAGGCAATAAAGTTCGACTTTGGATAACACACTGTGTGCATTATTTTACCTGTTTTTTTTGAGACATCAGCTAACTTAGAATTAGTTGTTAGCAATACTAAACTGTCCCACAAATTGTCTGTGGCTCTATTATTACGTCACTGTGAGTCAAGCGGAAACAATGAATGAGACCAGACATCTAAGATAAAAATTACATATCAAACAACTGGGTCATTTCAACTGATGCTTGAGGTAGGTTGAGATGCATCAATGCATCGCTGACATCACACATCACATATGCATATATGTAGGCAAGTTCTTTTTGTAACGTACCGTTAGTGAGTTATCTTACATTATCATATATCTTGTCCCTAACGATGACTTTTTACCATATTTGTCTCAGGTCTGACACATAATTCATCAGCCAACAATTTGAAGTAAAATGACCCATATGTGTGGTTGTATGTGTTATACAATCGACACCCACAGTCGTGGGTGTCACACAATACCAGCTGAGTTGAAAATTTAAAAAGTGTGGACAAAAATGTTTATGTGTGCTATTTAACCACGCTGGACAAAATTTTACGAGTAGGAATGCATGATTATGTTGAAATATAAATATATACGTATGTACAAATATAGAGAGTTGGGTTAGGTCAAAGTCGATGTTTATTACCCCTAACCCATGGAAAGTGGAAGTATCGGTTTAAATGACATCTGATTTTTGAGAGGAGAATTAAAATAAAAATAATAATAATGGTGGATACTATCTCATTGCTACTATGTTTCTTTATATAAATAGTTGGCCAAATAATAGATGGTATCGGCATTGCGGACGAGAACCATATAACAGATTTACTATATACGACAATTGTGAGCAAGTCTTTTTTACAAAACATAGAATTGTTTATGTTTTAGTTTAGATCAAGGTTCTTGATGAGTAAAAATATTATTATTATTATTTTTAATTATCAATAATTTTTCTTTATTTATCCATAACTAGCTGACACGACAAACGTTGTTTTGCCTTCATATTTTATTTATTTTTCGGTGCAGGTAGTTCACATTTATTTGAAAAAAATAATAAAAATGTGAATAGTGTATGAACTATTATATGATAAAAAGTATATGCATAAATAAGAGAATGTTAGTGTTATTCATTATAGTGGACCCGGAGAACTTCGTCTCACAGGCGATGTCCTCCGTCATTTCAAATTGCAGAAAATCTGTCAATTGTCCATTGCAATTGATTTTTTTTAATATTTGCTGGATGGGTTACGGTCATTTCGATTTTGAATTGTATTTTCCCTCATTGAAACACTCTGTGATAAACAATATTTTTTTGTTGTCATTTGCGAAAACGATCAAAGCGGATGTTCGTATGGTCGTCGATCTGGCAATGGCTAACCTGACTAACAAACTGCTGCACATGAGGTAACACATGCCTTCTATCACAACCAAAGCCTGGTTGTGCATTTCTTCATTCATCTTAATATAGGGATTCTCTGAATGGACACGAATTCGATGCAAAATGTCTTCTGACATATCATCCTTGTACTTGTCCCACAATTCACGTGGATTTGATGAAAAACATGTGGCAATAATGATAGCAAATAATATGCGTAATTTATTTGGGAATGCAGAAACAGTTGTTTCATCGATTGTCGTATCCCAATGGGTATAGTTTTCAAGCAAATTGAGCTCCTGACACGCAGCACGAAATGTTGGCAACAATACACCATGGATATTTCGAAGTGACTCAAATGATGAGTCGCAAGTAAAAGCATTCATCATTCTTTGGATGAACTGTATAAATACGACCAAGAGCTTCTGTAGAACGCAAATCCTAATGACCAGGAACTACATCACCTTGCTTTCGAGAAGAAACTGGACAACGTTGTCGGTGGTGGGTTTTGAGCACGCTATGCAGCATTTGCTGCAGTGAAATAAACTTGTTGACCGTCCTCCAAATGCACTGCCAAATGAGTAACACTTGGATAGCGTTCGTAAATGGGAAATGAGAATATACGTCATATTGGCGCTCCGTATCTCGGAATCATCGAACGCTACGCGTAAAAATTCTTTGCGCTGACCTTCTTGGATTGAATCTGCGTTCATCAATAATGTCTGCTCCAAATTAAGTAATTTGAAAGCATCCGTTATATTTCTGAGTGTTCGAAAGAAAATGAAGTGATTCTGGTCTTTCGCCATAAAGCAATGCTGGTAATTTAACCTTGTCACTGAGGCAGCACAATCCAAGCGTTTCTACAGTGAACTTCAATGCACCGTAAACATAAACGTCATCTATTATGAAGATGACATCGTAGAATCACTCCATACAAATCGGGGATATTTCGAGAATTTGGTTATTCTTATTGTTTGGCCGGCGACCAATCCGAATCTTGAGTTAAAGCGTAGTAACTCTTTTATATATATATAGATAATCTATCCTACGGAACAGTCACAGTATTTCTATTTTTAAATTTAAAAATTCTCTGCAAATGACTAACGATGTTAGTCTAAATTTTGGGCATTAAATAAATAAAATTTAAAACAGTATACTACATATTTTTACTTATCAGGGAGCTTGATTCAATTCAATTCAATTGTTGGCGACAATTCTTAAACCACCATGAGGTTTAAGGATTATTGCCATAGGCAAGAAATACTTAATATTAATAAAATGTTTCTTATTTTAAATTTACTTTTTTGAGACCATTTTCATTTTGATTCTGCCGAGATTCCAATCAACGATTTTGCAACGTTTACTCTAACCCTAAATCTTTTTTACTGATTTATATCTTATTCGTCGTAGAAAAAACGTTCCATTCCACGACTGGAATATTGAAAATGAAACTTTTATAAATTGTTCTTTTAAAAAATATATTTTTTATAAAATTAAATTTTATCAATGTACGGTTTCAAAATTAGTCCGGAATTTAGAATAAGTTGCAATTTTGTAACTATAAAGTACCAAAAATAATGTTACACGAAAAGGCTGGACCTTTTTCAAAAAAACTGGGATAATGCGGGATGAAAAATTTAAGCGGGACTAGGCATCAAAAAGCCGCATAATCCTGCGAAAAACAGATTTCACTAACAGAAATTAACAAATAAAATTAATTAAATTAACAATAAATAGAGTAGCAAAGTGTCGAGTATTTAAATATGTAACAGACGGATTGACTACCTCAACATACATACCGTTCACCCTCTGCTAGAAAAACTCTGGACAAGGTCCACTTTTAATACTTTGGTTTTAAAAAGAAAATATATTAAAAAAAATAAATAAATAAAATTGAGTCAAGTGAAGTTAACAAAAGGCTGTATCAGAGCAGACGAATACTACACAGAACAACAGCGAATACAGATTCACGAAAGTAACACAGTGCAACACGAAAAAAAATAACCATATACGGACACCGCTACATGATAAAAGACCAAAAAAAAAAGACCCGTGTTTTTTTTTTTCCCCAAAGTCATGCACTTTTTTTTTTATGGGCCCCCAGAGATTTGAGGCCTCGGTGTAATTTTTGGAAAAAGTGATCATATTCTCAGGCTCATATCTTGCAAACCGTTCGGAATTTTGATTTACTCTCTGAGGCAAAGTTCTAGCTCTTGTCATAAAGAACAAAAATTGTGAACATATAAAATCAAAAAAACTTCATCTTCAAGGTCAAAATCGCAAATTTCGTGGAACAAATCGTATAGGTTGTATTGTGTATAGGTAGCGTATACGTGCTGTTTATTAATGATAATACCACTCATACGCACTGTAGTCGGACTGACCAATAACAGAAACAATCCTGTATGATATATTTTTCCTACCTAAACGGTGTCAAGCATCATTCCTAGGAAGTTCATATGTTCTAGTAAGTTGTTTATTGAGATCTTAGGTACATTTTTGTAGTTGATTGTTTCCCTGAATTTTCAGCGGTTTGCTACCTATGGACCTGAACAGGGGAAAAAAGGTTAAAAAAATCGATTTTTTTTAAGTTTTTTGCGATTTTGACCTTGAAGATGAAGTTTTTTTGATTTTATATGTTCACAATTTTTGTTCTTTATGACAAGAGCTAGAACTTTGCCTCAGAGAGTAAATCAAAATTCCGAACGGTTTGCAAGATATGAGCCTGAGAATATGATCACTTTTTTCCAAAAATTACACCGAGGCCTCAAATCTCTGGGGGCCCATAAAAAAAAAGTGCATGACTTTGGGGAAAAAAAAAACACGGGTCTTTTTTTTTTTGGTCTTTTATCATGTAGCGGTGTCCGTATATGGTTATTTTGAAATGACTTCAAAAATGTTGCACAGTGTAATCAAACATTCATTTCGTTACGTCGGTCCATCCCACCCACTTACCCGCATGTGGTTGCTGTAGCTGCCAATGCGGTGCATGGTGCATGTTGTGCGGTGTTTGTTCGTGTTAATTTTTTACTCAGACAAACGTTTGAAAAAAAAACAATCATATCTTAAACTTCACATGAAATCAAATATCACAGTTCAAGTGCAGTTTTGTTGTCTAAACAAAGATTCGAGAAGACAAAAAACGCTGTGGAAAACCAACAATACGAGTACACACACCAATCGAACCGCAACAGAAATTATGCAAATTACCACAGCAACAAATTCGAAATCACAAAAGGCACTCGCAGTATTTAAAACAAAATGTTAAATAATTCACTTATTGGTGATATTTTCGTCTTCGTTTTCTGCGTTACAATGACATTTGAGGAATTGATTTGATCGCATTCGATCTCTATACTCCATTTGTCATCGTTTGTTTGGTTAAATCAAAACTGACAGATGGGCGTACGAACGCAACAATTACGTATCTTGAAGTTACAATTTTCAAAACCGCACGATGAAAACACCTTAACGCTCGAGTGTCGATTTCAATAAAAGCGTAACACAAGTTGCAAGTATAGTTACACGTTTTCAAATTGTATAATTTTGTACAAAGCACATACATACGTTTGTATGAATATATAAATAGGTAGGTAGATAGGTAGTCTCCAGATATGTCGCTGGATGTGACCCTATAGGAAAAATTCAAATCGAAGAAATTCCTGTCATTTCGGGCAATTTTGGCCAAAAATTGCTATTTTGGTAATTAAGGGTAGGTTTCTAAAAAACGAATTCCTGTGTGATGAGTGATTCGTTAATACAGAAGATTCATGTTCAAGGAAGAATTATAGTTGAACTCCGAAATGCGACAATTTTGGACGATTAACCAATCACCTTGCAATTGAAAATATGGCTACGGAAGTAAACGATTAATGATGGTTTCCGACCCTGACGCATAGGACAAATAAATTACAAAATTTTGATCCTGGAAGTGGACATTGGAAAATAAAGTACGTCATCGTAAACTTCAAATGTATTTATGTATTGGATTGTTCAACGTTTATAATTTTCTCGAACACATGTAGGCCCTGTTCTTCGAAAGTTGCTGGTTATATATTTGTATATTAAGAGATATGTCCTGTTTTCTACGATCTCAAGGGAATGGAAGAATTTTGCGTATCCTGTAACGATTTCACTTGGATGTGCTTGATTTTTGTATTTGCTTTGAAAATCGTATATAGTTTAAAGAGTATTTCCCCATAACGAAATTTAAATTATTTCCAACTAAAATAAAGCAAGAATACAGGGTGAGAGCAAAACATTTGTTATATTTATACACATTTGTTTATGGGAATACATTTAATTCATTCGTACATTACTTAACATCGGCATACTTTCTTATATAACTCGACATACAGCTCGTGGGTCTGATGATACTATCGAATACAAAATTCAAACCTGATCTGAGTCCATATTTTGATATGTCACATCGAGCAAATATTTGTCCGTATTAGATTGTAATGGAAAAATTTTCTTCCCAGAACTAAGAAACTAGTTTTCTAGCCAGTACCATATTTTGACCTACATATAAAGGGTGATTTTTTAAAAGCTATAGGAAAGTTTTTCAAAAAAAACACATAAAAATCAGAAAAATGCATGAAATCTTTATTTGAATCGATAGTACGGTCCATATAATTTAATGTTTGACGATTATTTCATGCAAATGTAGTCCTTGACTGCGCCTCAAATGGTCCGCTTAGTCCAATTTTGGCATTTCCACGTTTTTGAGTAACAGAGGCCCAATTGCTGCGAACGGCGTCGAATCGATAATTGCTGGTCATCATTAACACTGGCCGATACAGCTGCGATATTTTCTTCAGTTCGCACTCTACGTAAGCGTGTTGGTGGTTTAATGTCCAACAATGTAAATTTGGTGCGAAATTTAGTCACAATAGCCCGAATAGCCGCTTCAGTGGGTTGATTAAACTGACCATAAAATGGAAGCGCGCGATGAACTTCACGCATTTTGATAATAAAATTCAATAATTTGCAAGCGTTGTTCGTTTGTAAGACGATTCATGGTTAAATTATAGACCAAACTGAAGATGTTTGACAGTGAAACAAAACACGAAACGTGCATCAGCTGTTTAAACCAGTGTTGCCAAAAAGATAATAGCTAAAAAATCACCCTTTATTTCCTATATTGCCTTATTTGTTTTCCATGTTTTCATACAATATGGCGAACCACTTCTTTAAGGCCTTACATGTTTACCATGATGATGACAGTCATTTCCCATTGGGTTAGTTTCCCGCCTCAATGTGAAGTAGAATGTGCGGAATTTAATTAAGTCTCTTATTTCGATCTAAATATAACCGCAAAATGATGAAATGGGAAATAATATGACATTTTTTTATTAAAACATGACGAAACGCTTTTGAGGTGAAAATAGACTAGAATTTTTCTACACATATATATGTATTGCGAGTGATAGATTTTTTGTGATTTCCTAAGTAAACAGATGAGATCATGGAAACATTCGACAATTTAGTTGAAACAAATAGAAGTCATAAAAAATAATAGAGAGGGGAACAGGCTCATAAATTGAAGAGTCGGTCTTGGGGATTTATTCTCTCTCTGAAGATTTCCTTTACCACAATCCTCACATGTGCTGGTTCATCTGCACTTTTTCAAAAAAATAAACTTTTCTTGTCTAAAGAAACCCATTAAATTGTGGCGGAGAAGTTTTGACAGGTTGCCAGCGTTTAAATGTCAGCATCATACCGTCGCAACAACAGCTTAACGAATAAAAACAGCACTCGAAGCGCGGCACAGTGTCGTGATATCGATATGTTGGCCCAAATATGTGTATGTAAATAACACAAGTAAGGTTTAATTCAAATTTAAATGTGAATATAGCCACCGAAGTGGAAATGGGCTTCATCAGTCAACATGAATTTTCGATGGAATTCCGGATAATTTTCATTCATCTCAAGGACCCAATCATGCGTTGTTGAAGCGTGTATCGTTTTTTAGTAATGGCGTAGTTTCTACTTGTCAAATGTCAAAGAATAAAAGCTTCAAAAGTGACAGCTACCGAAATACCGGGTGATTCAAAATAACACCTCTTGTTGGAAAACCCGGTATCATACACCTATCACAATATGAATATGCAAAAAATTCATATGGTACCGTAAGTCAGTGACTTTTCTGAAATATCATTGACTTGAAGAACTTCTCTCTGATATACCTGACTTGAATAACTTGAATACTATTCTTGGCTATGCTCGCGACACTGTGCGACATGAGTGCAATTGTGCATCCATCACCACACATCAACACCAGCGAAAATCGCAGTCGACTGTAGTCCTGGTAAAGTCAATTCGCGTAAGTGACTGGAAAACGATGTATGAACATTTCTGTCATTTTTTTTCTTTTGTGTGCCTTGGCACGTTTCAGTTAATACAATCTTTAAGCCATTTAAACCATTCAACACAATGACCAATAATTAAATCTAAACTTATGTCTACACATTCAATTCCATTCGAAGTAAAAAATGAGAAATAGCAAAACGAAGCAGGGCGTTGTTCGAAGAATGAAATGAATTTCTTGGTGCTTTTCTACATTTTGAAGTTCACAACAACGAGAACAACCCCGCCTATTACATTCGCCGATATTCAAATGTTGACGGCTGCTTTTCCCGTCCGACGAACAATAGTAAGTCTTGCAAGCTACTAGCATCATATGCTCTTGTTTCTCTACGCGGCGTGGCTCTGTTGTTGACTGACTGACAACTGACTGACAAAAGTGTTAAAACTTCAAGGAAAAAACTTTGGTTTTTGTTGTTAAATAATAATAATAAATATTAACGTACGTTTTGAGATAACAAAAAGACACAACTAGCGAAAAAAAACGAATTGTAAATTACTATTTATGATTAATCTTTTTGGCATTTTTAGCGCTCGGCGGCAACACCTTCGCGTCCGTCATTGGCTATTTTTAAAACACTTTTTACTTTTGCGCTTACAATGAACGATCACTAGCCAACGGCTGAGAAGAACAAACTTTAGAAGTTTTTCGTGAGGTACAATTGAGTTGGTTGTGGAATTCAGATTTTGATTTCGTGCATTTTAGATATTTTAGGCATATAGTTCAAGATTGTTGGTAATCTGATTGCTGACTTCCATTTAGCTATTTTCCACAAACTTCCATCCAATAATAAGTCGTTGAGACCATGGTTTAATGGTTTGATAAGACTCGGACCTCTGATTGACACGTAATGAGAAATGAAAAAAGGGGATACAAATTGTCCCAACCAAATGTTCGCAGCTAGAATCATGGAATTCGATGTATACACCGAATCCGACTGCATAGACACGCAAAATACAGAGATTTTTCTAAATTCGTACTTTATGTTTTACTTTTACGGCAAGAATGTGACTTTAGCCTTTCCTTACTTTTTTATTTGTTTTGAGTTGGCTATATGTACCAGTTAGTTTGATAGTGGTCTAAGTCCAAATCCAAAAAATTGAGATATGACAATTTTCTCCTTACATTGATCATATCTCTAATTAGAGCAATTTTCTTTTTGACATTTATAGAAAAAGTAGCGTTGCAATGACATTTTTCAATTTATGCACACCTTAATTGTCTTTAGTGTTAGTTTGAAAGTGGTCAACTGTCATTGGTGTGTGGTTATGTAAACACATTTTTATACCCTACACCACTTCGTGGGCTAGGGTATTATAAGTTAGTTTTCCCACAAATGTTTGTAACACCAAGAAATGATTGAGCTAGACCCACCTTTAAGTATACGAATCGGCTTAGAATCACCACCTGAATCGATTTAACGATGTCTGTCTGTCCGTCCGTCCGTCTGCTGTCCATCTAAGCTGGTTCGCAATCTCTACAGGTCGCAGTTGTGGTCCGACTGTCTTGAAATTTGGCGGAAGTTGCTTTTTTCAGCCAAGGACGATTGGTATTGAATTTGGAGAAAATCGGTTCAGATTTAGATATAGCCTCCATACAAATATCCCTATAATTTACTCAATTACTGTTCTAGAATACACATTTTACATGGGATCATGACCAAATTTTCAGGATCGTGTTATATTTGAACTAGAAACAACTCACGGGATGTACAAATGTACATTCGATTTACAATATTACTTCTCTAAAATGCACATTTTACATCGGATCTTGATCAAATTTTCCACACAATGTTACATTTATACTAGAAACACGTATTTTGAAAGCCAGCTATATAGGTCAATGTTTTGGTTAAGCCCCCATACAAATGGGGCCCCAGTTTACACTATTATCGCTTTAGAACCCACATCTTACATTGGATCTTGATACAATTTTGTAGATCATGTTATATTTCAATAAAGAATACCTACTTTGAAAGTGATCTATAAAGGCCCATTTTTTAATGTAGCGCCCTTACAAATGGGCTCCCATTTCAATTATTACCTCTCTAGGACCCACATTTTGCATCGGAAGTTTTTCAAATTTTGCAGATTATATTATATTTCAACTAAGAATACATACTATGAAAGTCAAATATATGGGTCCATATTTTGGTATAACCCCCATACAAATTGGCCCCCATTCTACTCTATTACATTTCTAGAACCCACATCTCGATATAATTTTGCATATCATGTGCATCCTCTTTTAAAAAAGTTATAGTAGTAGGATATTCTAAGAAAAAAGATTCGGTTTAAAAAAAATATTATTCGGTGTAAAAATATTAAACATAGACCACTAGCAACTGGCACACATAATACAATGTTACTGCACTTCTACGTAAAATGGAAAGCCTCTGTGGAATGCATTCCACGATGGAGGGTATGTAAGGTTCGGCGAAGCCTAACTTAATGCACTTTTTACTTGTTTTACCTAACAAATTTTAGGTTCCATTCTTTTTAACTGAAAACAATTTGCCCATAAACGCTTCTTTATTTCTGGATCAGCCAATTGATCAAAATGTCATTTGTTAACAGAAATAACTCTACAAATTAGTTTATTATGGCTTTTTCCGACATCAGATGCAAATTACATAATTTGCATATATAAATTTATTTTGTATGAACGATGAAAATATGATTTTGAATCCTCTCCGACAAAAAGGTTTGAATAAGCTTCTCTGCCATGACAAGACAATGATGATATAGCAATTGTTATCAACTATATTTTTTTTAAGAATGACTCATATATGGCAAACTAGCAGTACCCGCTGCTTCGCACGCGAATAAGTCAGTTATTTGTTAATTTTATCCGTCTCCATTTTTGGATAGTTTTTATTTAATTTTCTTTTGGTGGATATGGATAAATCTAAAATAGTAATTTGGAAACCTCCTATTAGCTAGCACTCACACACAGTCAAAGGAATGTGCTTGTCGATATGCACTATATTAGCTGAACTACTTCGTATGTATAATTTTTATAATTTTCTACCAAGTTTTGAACAAAATATTACAACCATTTATATCCTCGATCTCATGTTTCTAGATTCAGCCAGTTTATAACTTTTTGCACTTCTTTCCCAAAAAGTACACATTTTGAAAAATCACTATAGGTAACATGTGTTTTTGCTTCCCCTAAAAATATGTACTTTATTTGGTAAGACATTTATTCCTTGTTCTCCCGTATCCCCCTTTTAAGTACAAATTTTGAAATATCCATTTATGTTCAGTCGGCCCTTAAAAGTACAAATTTTGAGAAATCCATTTATGTTGCAAGTCTACGTTGTTAGAGAAATTTAAACACAAAATTTCACGACGATAGGTGAAATATTTTAGTTGGTACTATTTTTATACCGCTCATTGTTTATAAGTACAAAATTCGAAAAAATCGTTCAGATTTGCTCTTCTCGTTGTCAGAGGAACTTTCACGACTATAGCTCCAATACTTTAGTTGGTACTACTTTTATCCCTTGTTGCTCACCCCCTATAAGAAAATTTCGAAAAAATCCATTTAGATTGCGCTTTACACACAGTTTACACTCCAAGTTTCCCGACTATAGCTGCAATTCTTAAATTGGAACCCTTTTTGTCCCGCCTGTTACAAATTTCGAAAAATCCAATTTTACTTCGTTTCTATATGGTCAGAGGAATTTACATACCAAATTTCACGATTCTAGCTGTAATACTTTAGTTGGTACCATTTTTATCCCTTTTTGTCCCGCTCGCCCTTAAAAGTACAAATTTCGAAAAATCCAATTTTACTTCGTTTCTATATGGTCAGAGAAATTTACATACCAAATTTCACGATTCTAGCTGTAATACTTAGTTGGAACCATTTTTATCCCTTTTTGTCCCGCTCGCTCCTTAAAAGTACAAATTTCGAAAAATCCCTGTTTGTAGCTCGTATGCATGGTCATTGCAAGAAACTCACCGAATTTCATGTTTATAGCTACTGCCGTTTAGTCAGGACGAAGATTCGATGTTTATTCCTTTTTGGGCCCTTTTACCCCCTAAAAGTACGAATTTCGTAAAACCATTTCTTAGTCGACGTCTACGTCATGTTTTGGAACTACCCTGAAAATTGCATGACCCTGGCTTCAGCCGTTTGGTCTGGGGGCTGGTCAATGATAAGTCAGTCAGTCAGTAACGCAACTCTTTTATATATATAGATTATAATGCAGCACAATAAAAAGTAATTCGGAGGTATAACGTGTACAGATCAAAAGTTTTGGTGTTCTGAAATTTTCTTTTGATAATTTTTAAAACTATGGGCCGATTCTATTGCACAATCTATATGCATATTTAAAATCTTCGTTTCACAATGATCTGCTTAAGGGCCTATGGTTGGTACCTCCAGTGGGTAAATAACATATCTTCGTTGGACTCATATCATATCATCAATTCTTCAGCAGTTTTTTGTGCTTTTTTGATCTGTTTCGTTTGTTTCGGACGATCCCACTGAACTCGCAAATATTGAAATTGAAACTTGAATCGTAAATTGAAATTGAAACTTTTGACTGAAGGATAAATGAATGGCATAGGAATGGAAAAAAATTTGACTGTCAGTTTGTCTGCTTATTTCCATACGAATGAATGTGCGTATGGTCCGACGTAAACACTGATGATCTTCTTGATGGAAATGATGATAGCGTCGCGCCGCGCCGAGACGCGCTTCATATGACAGTGGCCGGTGGCTGCTCTGGGTGTTTGGTGGTGATGCGTTTGTAATGGTGCGGATCTTCTGTTATCTGTTCTATCCTGGTGTCCGCTGTCGGTGTTGCTTGAGCATCTACTGGTTGTTGGCACCTTTTAAGTTTAGTCATTATTTTTTGTGTTCTCAGCTTTGTCTACTTCTACTCCAACTGATGCTGGCTTTGAAGGGATTTTCATTGCGGTAATGTTGTTGTTTGTGGCGACTCTAAAGGGAGGCGAGTTTTAAATGTGCGTGAAAATCATTTGTCGTAGAATAAGAGGTATAAAGTTTTTTTCATATTATCTTAACACGTTTCTAGAATGTTGAAACATTAAAAGCTTAATTGCAAGCGTGACAAATATTTTCTCATTCCATGCTGGACCATCACACAAACTCGAATTATGGTAGACAAATGATAAATTATGTGAGATTTATTTAAGTTGCATCAGCGTGTAGTGTAGAAGAAATCAAAAGTGTTTAGAGTACGGATTAATACAGATAACTGCGAGTTATTTTTATAGAGTGGTGAAATCAAGATGTCTCCACTGAGTGTGTTTATTATAAATATAAACTGCATATCGCCCCAAAGTAGTGAACACAGCACATTGGCTTTACGTTTTCTGTACGATTTTTTCGTAAATACTGTTATTCAGGACTCATACCCATAGGAGCTACTGTATTGCATTCTGAGGGTGTTTGCATTGACCGGAGGAATAATGTGGTCCATTGGGAAAAGTCAAATGGGTAGATACTACTACAAAAATTAGGGTATATCCTACTACAAATTCCATCAATAGGTGTGAAAAAGGATAAATGTTGGCTCTTATCATAAAGAATGTGCCGAATTATCTCATCCTCTTGAATTATTGCTCTTGAATTATTGCTGTCTTATCGACGTACACATTTTCTTTCAAATAACCCCAAAGAAAGAAGTCCAACGTCACATGATCTTGGCGTCCAATTTACATCTCCAGCACGTGAGATAACACTGCCATTGAGTTTGTCGCGCAAAAGAGCCATTGTTTCGTTAGCTGTATGGCAAGTGGCACCGTCCTGTTGAAACCACATATCGTCCACATCCATATCTTCCAATTCAGGCCATAACAAGTTCGTTATCATCTCATTTTGGAAAAATGATGCACAATATGTATTTTGATTTGAACGCCCATTTTCATAATTAGCCTGAATAACATTAACGCGTTGCTCGATAGTATATCTTTCCATGGTTCAAATTGAGTTAGTCTTAAATTCAGAAATGTCAAATGAAATGCAGAAACACATTCACACATGGTTCACATTCAACATCGGCCCTTACAATTTAACCATCCTTTATGTATATGTTACATGCGACATTGATTTTTAATAAACATACAGTTCGATCCGTTGGATAGATCGCGAGAAAATCACAGAACAAAAGTGACATCACTTTAGCCACATCCGTGGAAATCAAAATTTCGCAAACATATTCATTTTGTATCCTTAGTGTACCGTGTTCTACCGAAATATCCACATTTTGACATGCTCATAAATTTTAACCCGAAGCGAAAAAAACTAAAGAAAACAAACAAAAAATTTAATTTTAATGTAGATGTATTTGAATATGTCGATCAAGGCTTCAGGGGTGGAAATCGTTTGAAGGTACAGGGTGCGGCAAAAGTCGCGATTAAATTAATTTTTTTTTACAAAATAATAAAATATAATATCTGTAGATTTTTTAGATTTATGTGTGAAAGATTACGTCACGTAAGTGACCACCATTTTCAGCCGCGCAAAGTTTAGCTCTTTCAAAAGTATCTGGCTGCAACGCTCTTATTTCGGCTCGAATCTTCTCCGTCAGCTGTTCAACTCTTTTAAATATCCCCAAAGGAAATAATAAGGTGCTGTTAAATCCGGCGAACGGGCCGGCCAATTGAATTTTTGGAAGTGTGTGCAGTAGCCTCATCTTGTAGGAACCATATCTCTGGACTGTCAGAAAGAGCTGGCCTTACAAAAATTTGGAGCATATCTCGGTATCGCTCACGATTAACAGTTACAGCATTGCCTTCGAGTTGATTTTCAGGATTCTCCTCAATACTCTCCTGAACGCGTTGAATATTTCCTACATTAATTACAGAACGTGGTCTTCTGCTTCATGGAAGATTCCTCACTGAGCCTTGTTCCCGAAATCGCGTCACTAAGCGTCGAATCAATGATTAGGAGGGTGAATTCCGCAAATTAAAATGACGACGATAGGCTCGTTGACTTTGAATTATTGATCGATGATGTTCAAAATAAAATTCTATGATTTTGGATCGTTGGATAACGTTGTAACTTTCCATGATACCGACTCTATGATACTCTCCACTTCCTATCCGAATACAATTCGGTGAAAAAGTGAAAACGGGAAAGTTTTTTGTATACTGTAAATGTATGTGTTTGACAAAAAATTTTAAATCGGAAAGGACATTTGTATGCGGGTATATTGAAACCTGGAAAGAAATAGGTGAATATAAAATGTATAGTTTGGCCAAAATTGGTTAAACTTTTGGGAGCAACATTTGTATTTGGGCTATATTTAAATCTGAACCGATTTACCCACTTTCACCATAGGTTTGTTTAGTTGGACTATAAGATTTTGTGCTAATTTGAAAGAAAATCGGGTACAATATGTGGTTTATAGAGCGGAAAATGTCAAATCAGGAGCGACATTTGTGTGGGGGCTATATCTAAATCTGAACCGATCTCACCCAATTTTTGCATAGGTGTTTCTAGTTCGAATATAAGATGTTGTGCCAAATTTAAAGAAAATTGGGTACAATAATTCGTTTCTAGAACGGAAAATGTCAAATCGGGAGCGACATTTGTATGGGGGCTATATCTAAATCTGAACCGATCTTACCCAATTTCTACACAGATGTTTCAAGTTGGATTATAAGATGTTGTGCTAAATTTAAAGAAAATTGGGTACAATATGCGGTTTCTAGAGCGGAAAATGTCAAATCGAAAGCGACATTTATATGAGGGCTACATTTAAATCTGAACCGATCTCACCCAATTTCTGCATAAGTGTTTCTAGTTGGAATATAAGATGTTGTGCCAAATTTAAAGAAAATCGGGTACAATAAGTGGTTTCTAGAGCGGAAAATGTCAAATCGGGAGCGACATTTGTTTGGGGGCTATATCTAAATATGAGCCGATTTGCCTCAAATTAAATAGCGTTCGTCCTTGATCCACAAAACTTAGTTGTGCCAATTTTTGTTAAGATCGGACTATAATTGCGACCTGTAATTTGATTACAACAATGGACAGACGGACAGACAGGCATACGGACATTGTTAAATCGACTCAGAAAGTGATTCTAAGCCGATCTCTATAATAAACGATGGGTCTAACTCGTTTCCTTTTGGGTGTTACAAACAAATGCACAAAAACATAATACTCTCGTGGAGTGTATAAAAAGGGGGAAAATTAAATTAGAAAAGTTATTAATTTTTCAAATCCCTTCGCGACTTTTGCCGCACTATGTACTTACATAAATACATTTAAACTGGGATATTGTCCCGGATTGATTACAGAAAGAAATAAATCAAACGAAAAATAAGGACATTTTTATATTTTCAAGTAGGAGTACTAGAATATAATGATTAACCCTTTCCGTGTCGAATGAATCAATGTCAAATTTATTGGACAAAAACAATCTTTCATACCACGCTATATAACTACTATAACTTATACACGGATTAGGGTATCCAACCGATTAAATTTTATTCGATTAATCGAATAATTTCTTTCGAATATTTGTTCGAATAATCAAAAAAATGTGATTTTCGAATAACGAATAATTCGAATAAATTGATCGATCGATTAACCGATATTATAAAATTTCCATAAATATCTGGCATCAGTATTATAAATTGATTTAGAATAATCCGTTGGCTTTTTGGTGATGTTGTATTTTTAACGAAGAAATTGCGTACAAATTGATTTCACTTGAATTTAATTTTAAATTTGTAGGAAATCTAGATTACATAAAGTGATAGATGTCTGGATTATTATTAGCCGCGATTTTGATACTATAAGATCAAAATTGATGAGTTAATCCCGTTTATACAATTTGAGAAAAATTGAATAAACTTATTATTTAAACTTAGGACCGGTTTCTGTATTTTTTTTCGTTCGTCTGATGCGAACGTTCGAAAATTATTACAATTATTACATGATTTATATATTAGCTACGAGCTATCTGCATGCTTTTCTATAGAAACGCCAA
This sequence comes from Polietes domitor, assembly GCA_947397865.1. Classification (NCBI taxonomy): domain Eukaryota; kingdom Metazoa; phylum Arthropoda; class Insecta; order Diptera; family Muscidae; genus Polietes; species Polietes domitor. The sequence continues at coordinate 29,504,992 of OX377618.1, forward strand.
ATTCTAGACTCCTGTGGCTTAGAGATTCCTCGTAATTATGGAGTGATTTTCGATAAGTTACAGCAACAGGCCCTTATTCTGATTTTGGAATTAACAACTTCAAATTAAGATGGATATGTTTTCTTGTCTCTATAGGACTTATTAATTATGTTTTATTGAGGTGGAAAAATTTTCGATTAATCGGTTAATCGAATAATTTAAAAGTTCGAATAATTGGATACCCTAATGATAGAAAAATTCATTGCTTTGATATTTGATAATATTTCTATAATTATAGATTACGAGGCTATGGTTGTTTTCATAAACAGAAGAAAATCTTTCATTGTATTTTTGAAAAACATTTCATGGCACAAATAATTGTTGTTTTTAATTTAATAATATTGTTCTATGATTTTATGAAACTAGATTCTACAAATTATACAATTTTATTCGATGAAGTCCAAAATTTACATAAAAATATGTATTTTATGAAACATGTCCTACTATTTTTAATTTTTTACTTTTCTTCTGAAAAATTTAAGAACACATTTGGTTTTATCCATTAACGTTGGTATAACGGGTGAACTATATACAGAAAATACGTAAAAGCCGTAGTCCAATTAAAGTCGACTGGAAACACAATATCACAATGTGCGATGTAGGGTATAACCATTTTCAAGTATAAAATTTAACACACATTACCTTCAAGTTGTTCAACGCTTCTTCACCCAAAGTGGTCCATCTAATTTTGCTACTGAATTTAAACAAGACAAGACGATAGCAGGTAACGTAAACGCTGCGTAATGTAATTTACGATTTCATAAAATAAAAAAAGTAAGGAAAGGGTAAAGCCAGGCGCGGCCAACTATATGATACCCTTCACTTACTCCATTACAATTGAATTCACAGAAAAAAGTGAAATCGGGAACGATGGATACTATATTACGAACCGATGTGACCTAACACCTAATGTGTTCTGCCAAATTGATCAAAACCTGCAAAGTTATGTGTCTGAGGATTATATGGTTTCTAGAGCGAAAACAGTCAAATCGGGACCGCTATTTTGATATGGCCTATATCTAAATCTGTACCGATCTGACCCACATTCACTATCTAGTTGAACGGTTAAAATAAATTGTTTCTACAGCGGAACAAATCAAGTAGAGAACGGAATTTGTATTGGAGCTGTATATAAATCTGAACCGATCTGACCCACATTCTCGGCAGAATTCTCCTATTATGTGTTGTGCTAAGTTTGAAGAAAATTGGTCAAAATATATGGCATCTACAGCCGAAAAAGTCAAATCGAGAGCGAAATTTGTATGGGAGTTATATCTAAAAGTGAACCGATCAGACCCGATATCGCCATAGATATTTCTAGTTGAAATAAAAGGTGTTGTGATCAATTTGAAGAGTAGTTTCTAGAGCGGAAAAGTCAAACCGAATTGCTTCATCCTTTTGAGCTTTGCAAACAAATGCACAAAGGCAAAATACCCTACCGTAGGGTATAAAGATAGAAAATTTAGTACGAGTATGCTCATACTATGTAGGTTGCCAATGATTCTTTTCATCTTATCATCTTGTCATAGAATTGAAATTGCTGATAACAGCATGATAAGACAATGATAGATAAAATGACGTTGAAAAGGTCTTTGTCACCAGAAATTAGCACTATGATCATATGAACTGTTCCAAGCCTTTAAAAGTAAAGGCCCATAGAAACTTGAAAACATGTTATTGAATTTTTGATGTATTTTTTCCGTTTCAAATAACTTCTATTTAGCCGATATGTTTAAAAAAAATCCAATAGATGTAAGCATTTGTGTACCCTCTACTAGGGTATTATGGGCGTTGTTCATTTGTTTGCAACACCCAAAAGGAAACGAAATAGACATATCATTTATTAGAAACACTTTCTGAGTCGATTTAGCGATGTCCCTCTGTCTGTCCGTCCATCTATTTTTATACTCAAAGTCCAGGTCGCAATTATTGTTCGATCCTAACGAAAATTGGCACAAGTGAGTGAGAATAGGTACATATATAGATGTAGCCCCCGATTTGACGTTTTCCTCTCTAGAAACCAAACATTTAACTAAATTTGCTTAAAATTTTTCACAGTATCTTATAATTGAACTAGAAACATCTATGCAGAAAATTGGTCAGGCCGGTTCAGATTTAGATTAAGCTCCCATTGGACTAGTTTCAGTCCTCATTAAACGTCTTGCAGCAATCCACTCTCAAATGATCTACACATGAAAAAGGGGAGTGAACTTTACAAGGCCTTATCCATTTCTAGGAGGAGGAGGACGCAATATATAAAAAATATATTTACTTTCGCGACAAAAGAAACAATTTTTGGCAAACTCGTGTTATTATTACGAGTTAAATCGAAACATATACATTAGGCTGGATCGCGGTCCATACAAATAGAAAAACAACTTCCAGTCACCCCATGATTGTTTAATGATGATTTGCAAAATATTTCGTTCCTAGATCAAGCCGTCTGTGAGCTAAACGCTCTGAAAAAGCCCCAAAAAATCATGTTTTTCTGGTGTGTTTTTAGACTGTCTGTCCGTCTGTCTGTCCAACTATTATTCTAATCACGATACGGGTCGCAATTGTAGACAGAACCAAATGAACGAACGAAGTTTTTCGGTACAAGAACGAACGCTATTTAATTTGATATAGCCCCCATACGAATTTCACTCCCGATTTGACTGTTTTAAATCTAGATACCACATAATTTAACAGATTTTCCTTAAAATTGGCGAAACACTTTATATTTCCACTAGAAGCACCCATAGGCATCATTCGAAAGATATTGATTCCCCTATATATTTTTCATTACACTTCTTAAAAAATGTTTCCAAGAAATGTGAGTTTTTAGCTGTCACTTTGAAACCCCACAAAAAATCAATATAACCGCCCAATAAATCTATCACTAAGACAAGAAAGGAATATATTTAAAGTGCTTACTAGACCCTTATTAATTCAGAAAAAAATGTTGGGCAAAAATGCAACATAAAAAAATTACACGGGAAAAACATGATTTTTAGAGGTGTTTTCAGGAGCGAAATATTTTGTAGACCATCATTAAACAATCTAATCTTCATTTCTGGGGGTGATCGCAGCCATTTATTTTCGTGACCTATCCTAATGTATGTGTATATTTATTTGTGTGGCGATAATGATCTGTAAAAATAGAAAAAGTAATAAATTTCTATCACAATTGGTCATGGATAATTTTACGCGCATTTCGTATTATTCGTTTCACGATATTCACGTCACTACTATGGATGGACCGACAGGCTGAGAATGGTGGAGGTGCCTTCGTCTTTCTACGCAAAGTTAACATCTGCTTCAATGGGCCGTAAAATAAGTTTACTAAATTAATGCACGGTTTTGTTGTATTAAAAAAATATAAAAACAATAGTCGATGCGACTCAAAAGTATAATATTAATTGCAAGTTTGTTGTTAGTTAATGACTATTGTATGTTCGAACATTGCACCTAATACAAACGTGCTTCGATTTATTGAACTCTCAATCATCCTTACTTCCTCGTGAACTCAAAGCTGAGTTCTACAACAAACATAATAGAGACAAACGTAAAGAAACTAAATCTTTTATATTAAAAACAAGTAAGAAAACGTTAGTCGGCTTAACCGACTTATATATACCCTCACTCTCAGGGAAGATGTGTATGGAAGGACGTGTATGTTTGATAACAATTGTAAAAACATCATCAATTATGAAGTCGTAATGGATTTCAGACTGTTTTTAAAATCATTAATGAAATGACATTATTCGCCTCATTAATGAGTGCTGCTTTACGGAATAAAAATCCTTGTAAAGCTTCAATAAGAGCCCTTTGGGGTCGGCTCTAAACTGCATGTACATTTCAGTGAGTATCCAATATGTATACCCTCGAGTAGGGAATTATGTCTTTGTGCATTTGTTTGTAACACCCAAAAAGAAGCGAGTTATACCCATCGTTTATTATACAGATCGTATTAGAATCAGTTGATTTAGCATTGTCTGTCTGCCCGCCTATCAGTCTGTCCAACTATTGTTGTAATCAAAGTACAGGTCGAAATAATCGCCCTATCTTGACAAAAGTTATAACAAATTTGTAGATCAGAGGGGAACGCTATTTAATTTGGAGCAAATCGGTCGGAATTGACTTTTTCCGATCTATACCCCACATAGATAGTATTCATACAAAAATCGTTCCTGATATTAGTAGAAAGTGGATGGCATCATATAGACGGCCGCGCCCGACTTTAGCCTTTCCTTACTTGTTCCTACCTATTAACGACTGACAATACACCTAACATTTAGGGCACATTTTCAAAAATTGCTTTTTCATTATCACTTTTTGATTCGATTTGAAGCATTATATTTATATATACCCAGCAACACATATACATATACATTAGGATGGGTCGCTGTCCATACAAATGGAAAAACAATATCCAGTCACCCCACGACAACATGACGGAGAAGTGGTTAAACATTCGTTCAACTGGTGAAAAGATGATATGAAACTAATTCTTTTTTGGGCGAATTATACTTGACTTTAACATTGGGTTGTCATTGAGAGAAATGAGTTCGTTTACAGATCTCCGTCACTTCGTTCGAATGCGTGCTTAAAAGCACTGCATGTTCGATGCTTACATGACATTTTTTCATAGGTGAAAGTTATTCAATTTTGGATACATTATGGGAGTTCTTATGAATCACTTGTCTGAATTAATGAAAATGCAGTGAAACAAATTTCTTTACGAATCCTTCTTAAGACAGATTTTACATTCCTACAGTTTAATTTTACTTTTAATAAATTTTTTTTCTTTTCTAACAAATCTTAAATGTCCTTTCGCAGCTCATTTTACCTGCTAATTGAAGTTTATTTCATTATTATTATTATATTATTTATGTACATACCAATGGTAGGGAATTTCGCGGCAGCTAATTTTCACAAAATTATGATAATTTTAAAATTTTTCCATTTTAGAAACCCCCGATTTTCTTTAGATTGGGCACAACATCTTATAATCCAAGTGGGTAAGATCGGTTCAAATATAGATTTAAATTTATTTGTATATATACAAATGTTTCTCCCAAATGTTTAACCGATTTTGGCCAAATTGTACATATTATATTTCACCTTTAAACAAACATGGTGAAAGCGGGTTACATCGCTCCATGTTTCAATATACCCCATACATTCCGATTTAACATTTTTTGTCAAACACATACATTTATAGGATACAAAAATCCTTCTCGATTTCACTTTTGTACCGAATTGAATTGTAATAGGATAGAAAGTGGAGTGTATCATATAGTCGGCTCTGTCCGACTTAAGCCTTTCCTTACTTGTTTAATATTTGGTTATGTTTTCCATTTTCTGTAGTGAAGATTTGAAATGAAAAAAGTAAATATATATAACGTATTTCTATTGAAAGAGAAAATTCTAATATATAATTTATTTATTCGCATTTGAGAACCTATTTTGAATGAGTTATCATGGATGTATGATTCAGGAGCAAAGTGTCATTCATTGGGAAATAGTTCAATTTTATTGTTGGGAATAAGCATTAAACTACATTTTTGCCTTTGAAAGACTTCTTTAGATGACAAATATATTTGCAAACTGTTTAGAATGATTTAGCTTGGATGCATGATTTAGGACTAATGATAATGTCATTCATTTTGATTTAGCAAGAAGTTTTATAAGCAGAAGCCATCAATTACAAAACCTGTTTTCAACCTTTTCAAAATAAATGTGAGACTGTGAATTAATTTTCTCGGTATGCAAAATTATGTCATTATTACAAAATTTCAGTGATGGGAGCCATCATTTTCCACTATGAAATCCTACTTTATTTTTGCTGAAAGTAATTTTAGATAAATATTTTTTCGGAAATAAAGTATAAAATGTAACTGAACACCGAATCTGAAAATTTTATGAGCAAATCATTTTTTAAGTACTGTTTGCATACTTAAAAAAATAAAAGTGTTTTTGAATTAAAACAAGACGATTAAAATTAAAACGAACATTGGATCTCTACTTATAAAGGGTGATTTTTTAAGAGCTTGATAACTTTTTTAAAAAAAAAAACGCATAAAATTTGCAAAATCTCATCGGTTCTTTATTTGAAACGTTAGATTGGTCCATGACATTTACTTTTTGAAGATAATTTCATTTAAATGTTGACCGCGGCTGCGTCTTAGGTGGTCCATTCGGAAAGTCCAATTTTGGGAAACTTTTTCGAGCATTTCGGCCGCAATAGCCCGAATTTCTTCGGAAATGTTGTCTTCCAAAGCTGGAATAGTTGCTGGCTTATTTCTGTAGACTTTAGACTTGACGTAGCCCCACAAAAAATAGTCTAAAGGCGTCAAATCGCATGATCTTGGTGGCCAACTTACCGGTCCATTTCTTGAGATGAATTGTTCTCCGAAGTTTTCCCTCAAAATGGCCATAGAATCGCGAGCTGTGTGGCATGTAGCGCCATCTTGTTGAAACCACATGTCAACCAAGTTCAGTTCTTCCATTTTGGGCAAAAAAAGTTGGATATCATCTCACGGTAGCGCTCACCATTCACAGTTACGTTACGATTCGCATCATCTTTGAAGAAGTACGGTCCAATGATGCCACCAGCCCATAAACCGCACCAAACTGTGACTTTTTCTGGATGCATTGGTAGCTCTTGCAATGCTTCTGGCTGATATTCACTCCAAAATCGACAATTCTGCCTATTTACGTACCCATTGAGCCAAAAATGAGCTTCGTCGCTGAACACAATTTCTTTCTTTCTGAACTTTCTTAACAGAGCACGCATTTTGATAATAAAATTCAATGATTTGCAAGCGTTGCTCGTTAGTAAGTCTATTCATGATGAAATGTCAAAGCATACTGAGCATCTTTCTCTTTGACACCATGTCTGAAATCCCACGTGATCTGTCAAATACTAATGCATGAAAATCCTAACCTCAAAAAAATCACTCTTTATAAAGATATAATTTGACTGTGATCAACACCAAATCTATTTCTTTCGAGACATGATGGACTTGATAGAAACTTTTCGATAGTTTTTCTTCCATTTCCTTAAACCAAAAAAATGTAGCCCAAATTGTTTCTTTTTATTTCGTAAGTGTGGATAATCTAGAAGATTCGTTTTTATATGTTATTTCGAAATCGACATCTATTTCCTTTTTTAAATATTCATAAGAACACAGTATCATGTCTCCACAGGTTGAAATGGACAAACAATTTTGACAATTTTCAATATTTAGCGGGCTGTTTTAAAACTGCAATAAAATAAACACTGTATTCAATTCATTATCGATGGATGTGCCTAATTTTTTAGTACATTTTCGACGGTCACTGATTCTAATTAGCAAATCACTACAGCCACATAAGTGCATCACACGTAAGTGGCTGATCGGCATAAGAGTAATATTCCACTGCACCCCTCCAGAAGTAATCTATATATATATATTTAATTTCGTTTCAAAACAGTTACTTTTATTTGGATCACCAAGTACGCAGATTTGTTATGTATAGTCCCATATTCCAGAATAATAAAGACATTTCCGTAATTATTTTATAGTTTCTGAGTCCGAATTTTTCTTTCGGATCTATATTTCCAGGTTCTGTTTTTTACTTTGATGATATATTTATTCTCTCAATGATATCGATATGATACATAATAAGAAAAATGTATAGACAAAAAAAAACAAAGCAATTTTACACACATGCTAGGAAGTTTTTTTTTTGTAAACTCGCCTACGCAGTCTCTTGTTTCTGTTTGCCAAACTTATTTCTTTTCTCTCAAAAAGACGAGTTTTTCTTGAACAGAATGTTTTGCAACGATAGTCATGAGTAACTGTTAATTATTTAATTGTTTTTATTATGTCAAAGAATTTGAAGAATGTGTTAATTTAAATATTTATTTAAACTCGCACGATGTTTGTAGAACAGCAATAACAGCGTGAATGCATATTAGAGAACTTAGTGCGAAAACGTGCAATGGAATTTTCAAACATCGACTTATTCGAATGTGTTTCACTTTTGTAAAGGAATTAGCCATAGGAGTGTTCAGTGCATATCTGTATGTTTATTAAGATCATCTGTGAAAATTACAGATTTCAGTTTAAGATTTCCGATTGGTCTGAAGCTTCATAAAAGTTATTTTTATATCCATTTTCATGTTCAACTGTACTATGAAGTAGACTTCTTCTTAAGATTGATGATACACGGATGATGTAATGCGTGAGTACTTCTGGGGTACTAATTGGGGAAGGAAGGGGAGTCCCCTCAGAAATTGTGGTCTCTCACAATTTTAAATTCATTTAATACAATTTCAATTTGAATCATATTTTAGCTTTACATCATACATTTTTATTTTAGAACTATGTATGTACGAATTAATCTTCACAGTTCAACTTCAAAAGTTTGGATTCTTTAATTGTAAAGAAAATTCATTGTTTAATAAAATAGATCTTTTTCCGGAGAGACTCGCAATGCATTTGGAATAAAATGTTTGTAGTTTCTGGATATGATAAGTGGTTAGGAAAGCTCTAGTAAAACATAATCGGTCGCTATGTACCTTCCAGTGTGGCCAAGCGTATAAAAAGTATACAAAATCATTTAACAATATTCATTCCCCAATTTCACAACAATATACAAAACAAGTCGAACAAAGTCGTCAGTATTTACGAAAGATTATTGACTTATGTAGTTTTGTTCTCGATGCATCAAGTAATTCTTTTCGAAGTCAGCGAGAAAGTATAAATTCGATGAACAGGAAAAAACCATTTGGAAATAACAATTAATTTAGCGAAATATGCGAATTTAAACTGAATTTGAAGGATTCAATAAATTATTGAAGTTCTTCAATTCAAAACGAAATACGAGAGTTGCTTTATATTTTTTAGTTTGCCAAGGCTACAATTGTTGCAGACTCCATCTGACATTCTCAATTGAAAGTTTTGCCTTTTAACTATATCACTCTTCAAAACGTCATTTGAGCATAACTTGAAAATTACAATTCCAATAGTTTGACAATCAATCATGAGGGTCTAAAGCATCCCCCAGAAAAATATACCTCCTACGCGAATGGATGTACTTGTAAATTTTTTTTCACGATTTCTTGGAATTCCCGGGAATCTCTCTTTATTGAATTTTCGCTTTACGATCTATATCACAATGTGGTTTTTTATAATTAGGTAATGATTATGTTAAAACGTACATACATATTTTAGAATTTGAATAAAAATAAAAGGTCCTTGTAGATACAAATTGTCTTTGATCAACAGATGATGTGTGTTCTAGAGAGGTAATAGTAACAATTTTGCACCTATTTGTAAGGGGTCACAGCAAAAGTTAATCAAGATCCGATCTAAGTTCTAGAGCGGTCCATTGTATGATGACCATTTGTACGTGGACCCATATAGATAGAAGATCTTATTTGTTAAATTATAACATGATCTGCTAGATTTTCTCAAGGCATGTATGGCATGAGCCAACCGATATGCTGACTGCAACTTCTCATAACAATTTCTTTTGAAATGCTTCAAAAGCAAACAATCACCATATGCAACTCTCAACATTTCAAGTGATTTTGATCATTTAATTAGATTTTTACACACAATTTGATGTAAATTTTTGATCAATTTTTTCTACAGCAGAAAATTGCTGAACAAACAAAACACGCCATTCACAAACAAACTCAACTAACAACATATTTTTGAAAATATGCCTATATAAAAAAACGTAAATCTATTGCCAGAGAAATTTCTAAGTTCAACTTTTCTATCGAACAGACCTTGTACAACATGATGTGGATAATTTGATAAAGATCCAATATAAAATATGAATTCTGGAGCAGCAGGAGAGTAAATCCTATGGGGGCTATATTTAAATCTGATCCGATTTTCTTAATAAATTACTGGGACCAAATATGACGACAATAGGACAATAATTACTACCTGTACTTTCCGAACTGGGTTGAGATGGACAGACAGACATCGATTCAGCTGTTGATTCTGAGCCGATCGTTATACTTTACGATTATTTCTTGGTGCTACAAGTAAATACGATTCGAAAGAGAAAATACACATTAGTTACCACCAACTCTTGAAGGAACAAAGTTCGTTGTTTGTTTTATTGAAATGTAATTATTGTAATAGTCGATTGTTAGTAAATTTTTATGTATATTAATTGTGCTATTTTTGTAATGTTGTTTAGTGTAACACCCCTGAAGATGATCGACAAAGTCGAATCGAAATATTGGGCAAAAATTAAATAAAAAAAGATAACAACAAAACCAACAAAATCAAGGTTTTATCATTTTATGGCCTCAAGCTGGACAATATCAAAAACATAAGTCAACAACATGTCAACAATACACACATACATTATTTTTCAATATATAACAATATTTGAACTGTGAAAAATGTCAAATGAAAGTGACAATATTAGTGGAACCTCTTTCATAAAAGCAAATTTTTAAATCTACTGTTACAGAAAATAAAATCTACAGAGAATTGGTTTTCACGATTGTAGTATTTATTATAAAATTAATTAAGTTTTATTTTATCTTTTACAAAAATGAATAGAATTCATAAAAATATATATAAAAACATACATCACATACATTAAGGATCACGGAAACGATCCTGAAAATATAAACAAGTTCCTATGTACAATGTCTATTTAAGAGTAGTAATAGTGTTATTTGGAGGTGCGTACATATAGTTCACATTCACGTTAACTGTTCAAATGGAACATGATCCTGAAAATAATATAAATATCCAATTTAAATGTGTATTCTAGAGTAGTAAGAGGATAGATTGGAGGGATATTTGTATGGAGGTAATATCTCAAAATTCAAATACTTCTGCCAAATTTCATGACAATCGGAAAACAAATGCGATCTTTCATTTGCGAAGAAGCTTTTAATGGACAGCAGACGCACAGACGGAGGGAATGGCTGGTATCGTTAAATCTCAGCTGGAGGTTCTAAGCCGATCGGTATACTTAAAAGTGGGTATAACTCGATTATTTCTTAGTATTACAAGCTGTTAGGAACCCAGCGTCTCAATTTTCACAATTCTGACATAAATAATTGCTTCATCTATACTTATTGTAATATTTTCATATTCAGCGGGAATTCCTGGAAAATGGTAAAATATTTCCCGGTTTCTCGGGAATTCCCAAATAATTGGGAAAGGAGAACCTGTTATACATATAAAGCGTGTCTTATTAGGCATAAGCCATGTAGATTGAAATAAATTCAATACCTTCGTGTTTGGACACTTACGTCATTACACAGCTTCGTTCACATGACTCGATTAGATGGGTATTCAAGGCATATATTTTTGGTCTCCACCTCGTCATTTGTATTTCCGCACAAACTAGGGAATTAAACTAGCCCGACCAAACAGTAAATGGTTGGTTTACGTGATCGTCCATCACCATTCTAAATACATCACAAAAATCGGAAAGGTATGATTTATCCAGCTGAAAGATGGAGACATTTCTTTATACCTTTTATATCAATTACCTACATATATCACGGAAAGTATTTGTTTCCGGAGGAAACTTTATCGAGATAGCTTTGTTATGGAAGTTACTGCAGTGAGCGTTAAATAATAGTTATTTCAACTTGAGATTAGCTTGATCAGATAGTGCATAAAGATACATCCGTGAATTACTCCCTCTCTCATGATTCGAAATTTTTGTTCAACCAAAATCCATGTAACACGTTTTTTCTCCAAAATTTTTGATTCGTTTCCGACAGTCACAGATTCCAATCGCGGACGTAAGACAAGTTTGGTGGTCGTGCTGTTTCAATTCCTGATTGAATCTTTTAGGGCGGAGATAAGTCCATTCGAGAGAGACAAATAAATGAGGAGTATAGCCGGTCTGGACCACGTTCACTGAAGGCAGATTTAAAAGTTTTTACAAAGAATCGATTGTGATTTGTTTCTTCCGAGTTGGTGAAAACGTATGGGGACTATATCAAAACAAGGACCGATCAGTGTACCACGATTTATTTCAGTTTAATTCAAACCTCGTTTTCAATGGTTTCTTTATAATTAAAATGGAACCCACATTTCCACATTTTCATTTCCCACACACTTGTCCATATACACTCACTCTCTCTCTCAAAGACGATAATTTGTGTATGCTTTTGTTTGGAAGCGGAATGGAAATGTGTTAATTCTAACACTTCCTAATAACCGCAACCAACTCACAAAGCATCACTACCGGTATCTCAATTCGCTTTCAAGGAAAATTGAAAAGTGCACTCATTTAACACTATATACGAGTACACACGAGTATACCGGCAGTATAGTTACCCATTGTATCATTGTATTTTTTTGGTTTTGTTTGAAATTTCCCATAATATCTCACGTTATGTTTGTTGTTCTAGTTTGTTTGAAATGTAAACAATTCAATGATTTTTATATGTTCCACATGTTCCAATATAGGGTGTGTAGTGTATAGTCTTAATGTTTGTAATACTTTTAAATAAACATTGGGTACCACCTCATAAAAATCTTGGGGTATATATGGATAGACAACTAAGGCAGTATCTAATCAAGTAAGGAACGGCTAAAGTAGGACTGACACGTCTATACTGGTTCAGAATCAAAATCCATCGGCCAAAATTCAATAACTTTTGTTCTAGTGGACATTTGTTCAAAAAGGATATTTTTTAACATATTTATTACAAACAAACTATATTTGGCACAAACATAGTTTTGGCATCATAATGAAGCTAAGAAACCACAATTTCTAATAAAACCAATTTAGGTGTAAAATTTTTTAAAATGTGTGAGAAACATTTAGACAAAGTAAAAAATACGATTTTTTTAAGTTTCAAAATCTGAGAAAGGTGAATCTGTAATACAAAAGAATTAAAATTTTTTCTTCGCATTATAATCTAATACGTAAAAAACATAAAAACAAAAAGAAAATATAAATTTTAATTTTCTTTAAAATCGAAAAACACGAAATGTAGTCAACTTTGGGCCGATTTCTAAAATTTATCAGATTTTCAATATTAATATCTCAAAATAATCCTTGGATCCTTGTTTAATTTTGATTTTTTGCTGAACTCAAAAATGTCTACTAGAACAAGAGTTACTGAATTTTAGCCGATAGATTTTGATTCTGAACCACTGTACTTTTCAACACTCTCTCACTTCTCAACATACTCGTACATACAAAGAGTTACTGAAGAATACTTTCTGCGAAAATTCAAAATTTCAAATAAATACAAGAAACTGTTATTGTTATTATTTAAAATTTATTTAAAAAATAACTAAAAAGTGCATGAGATATGTCCAAGTTTCTTATAATATTCTCATGGTTTTGCTTTCGCCCATGATTTATAAAGCAGAAACTGTCACTTTCTAATAAATAGAATTAAAACTGGAAAATTACCTTGTAAAAATGTTAATCAAATAAAAAAGAGAAACTCATAAAACAGTTTAACAAATACTGTTCGTTAAATATATCAATTACTCCGGAAGCTATTAACATTGAAAACAATTAAGATATTAAAACATGTAAGGAAAGGCTAAAGTCGGACGGGGCCGACTATATGATACACTCCACTTTCTATCCGAATACAATGCAATTCGGTGGAAAAGTGAAAACGGGAAGGATCTTTGTATGTTTCCTAATCATAGGATACTATGACCTGCCCCAATTTGTCAAATAGAGAAGAATATTTGAATCGGGGCTATATCCAAACATGGAATGAAGTGGCCCAAATTCACAATAGAATCGTCCAGTTCAAGTATAACGTGTTATGATCAATTTGAAGAAATTCGATGAAAATCCGTCGTTTCTGGTGCGGAAAAAGTTAAGCCGGGGCGAAATTTGTATGGGAGCTATATGTAAATCTGAACCGATCTGACCAATTTTCTCCATGGGTGTTCCTACCCAGCAAAAACTTGGTAACGACACCTCATTATTTTTAGCATTACCTAGTAATGACAGCTCGTTACGCCCTGCATTATTTTGAAGTATCAAATAATTACTTCCTTATAATGGTTCAAATACGTAGTTATTGGTAAGTTAAATTTCATAGAACTTCAGATTTTAAAAATTTATTTTCTACATTTTTGTGGTGAGTCAGAGAATAGCAGTGCTGTTGTTATCGTAGCTTAGTTATACAGTCTAAATTCTGTATTCAGATTGTTAACAAGTCGATACAAAATATATAATTTAATAAAAATGTTGTTTTCATCACTTATTAATCCCATTATTTATAATACATTAGACCTGTTCGATTGGGCTTACTAGCTTACAATTAAGAGACTTCATAATGTGGCAACGATATTACCCATTGGATTATCTTAAAGAAATCATGAAGAAAAATCTGGCAACATAACTAAGAGAGTAGTAAGCTACTTTCTTGTTAAGCGAGTAAATTCCATACAAAAATTAAGCTTGTAAGCCCAATCGAACAGGCCTATTATATGGCTAGTTATCGATAATGACTTATTTTGTATCTTCCTGAGGCCACTTATTTTACAACTCGTTTAGAAGTACTTATTTATTAACATTTCATAGGCGTGGGTGGAAGTACTTATTTCTCAACATTTTGTAAGCGTGCGTGGAAGTACTTATTTTTTACAATCCCTTTATAAAAATAATTAGAAACGGATCCGAAAAATAAGTAGTGATGTTTTTTGGTTTTGCCTTATTCCCCACATTACTTGGTAATGAGAGTTTTTGTTGGGTAGTTGAAATATAAGATATTTTGAAAGATTTGAAGAAGATCTGTTAAAAATGTGTTTTCTAGAGCGGAAAAGTCAAATTGGGAGCGGAATTTGTATGGGAGCTATATAAATCTGAACCGATGTAACACATTGTCAACACAGGTGTTTCTAGTTGAAATATAAGATGTTTTGCCAATTTTGAAGAAAATCTGTTAAAATATGTGGTATCTACAGTGAAAAGAGTCAAATCGGGAGTGAAATTCGTTTGGGGCTACATCTAAATCTGAATCGATTTTCTTCAAATTAAAATTCGTTGTGCAAAGTGTCATTTGCATTGCTACCTGTATCGTGATTACAAGAATAGATGGACAGACAGACACGGACGGACAGTGCTAAATCGATTCAAAAAGTGATTATAAGTCACTGGTAAATTAAAGAAACTTACAAGGCTGTATTGAAAACTGGCAATATTGCTAAAAATATAATACAGTGGAAATTTCCAGTGCTGTCCCGGGATGCCGTGAAAATGAAAAATAATTCCCGTTTCTAGGGAAATAAAAGGTACGGGAAAATACATATACTATCCCGATTTGAAATTCCAAAAAAGTTCTTCAGTACACCCTATTACAATTATGTGAGGCTTTAAAAATAGATTTGTTAACGAGTGTGTGTTTTTGTAGATCAAGTGCATTGTTTTTACTTCCCCCTTTCATTGCTTACTCCACAAACACTCTCTCACTCTCAATTCTGTATAGAATAACTCCAATGTAAATGAACTCATTGAGCATGAACATCTTCTATGTGACCTTTACAATACTTTTTCGCTTCAGTATTGACATGTTTATGGATTTCAGGTCTTTTGTTTTGGTTGTGAAGAGGTGTGGGGAAGGGTGAGTGTATTTCGTTACGGACACATTTTATTGACACAATTGTCTTGTGTTAAATGTAATTTATGGTGGTTGGGTTTTCCACATTTCCACCATACCCTCTCCATTATTTCATTTCTCAAGTTGTGAGTGGATTTCATAGTAGTTTTTTCCTCGGTGAACAATTTTGTAAATGTGGATCCTATAAGTTTTTTATTGAAATAATCATTATCATAAGGAGGTGCAATGTCTTGGCGGGTGCCAATACATAGGCTAATATTTTTCCAGGGTTTTCCAACAATAGGTGTTATTTTGAATCACCCGGTATTTCGGTAGCTGTCACTTTTGAAGCTTTTATTCTTTGACAAGTAGAAACTACGCCATTACTAAAAATGGAACGATACACGCTTCAACAACGCATTGAAATTATTAAGATTCACGACTGAAAATAATCCGGAATTCCATCGAAAAATCATCTTGACTGATGAGGCCCATTTCCACTTCGGTGGCTACGTCAACAAGCAAAATTGTCGCATCTGGGGCTCGGAAAACCCAATAGTTATTGTTGAGAAGCCTCTCCATCCTCATCGTGTGACTGTTTGGTGCGGTTTATGGTCCGGCGGCGTCATTGGACCTTATTTTTTCGAAAATGAGGTTGGATCAACAGTTACGGTGAATGGATGGCGCTATCGAGAGGTGATTTATGATTTTTTATGGTCGGAGTTGGATGGTATTGAACTGGACTTTCAACAAGACGGCGCTACGTGCCACACAAGCAACGAAACCATTGCTCTTTTATGGGAATAGTTTCCGGACCGTGTCATCTCTCGAAGAGGTGATCACAATTGGCCACCGAGATCTTGTGATTTAACACCTGGCGACTTCTTCCTTTGGGGCCACGAGAAAAATAAGGTCTACGCCAACATCCCAGCGTCGATTTAAGACCTCAAAGATATAATTCGTGAGGCTATCGAGGACATAGGGCAGCCACTTTGCGATTTGGTTATGGAAAATTTCATGAAAAGGATATGGTCCTGTAAGCGTGGTCGTGGTGGCCATTTGGCTGATGTTGTTATACACTCCACGAGAGTATTATGTCTTTGTGCATTTGTTTGTAACACCCAAAAGGAAACGAGATAGACCCATTGTTAATTATACCGATCGTCTTAGAATCACTTTCTGAGTCGATTTAGCAATGTCCGTCTGTCTGTCTGTCCGTCCGTCCGTCCGTCCATCTATTCTTGTAATCACGATACAGGTCGCAATTGTAGACAGAACCAAATGAAACTTTGCACAACGACGTATTTCGGGATAAGGACGAACGCTATTTAATTTGAAGAAAATCGGTTCAGATTTAGATATAGCCCCCATACGAATTTCACCCCCGATTTGACTCTTTTCACTCTAGTTACCACATATTACAACAGATTTTCTTTAAAATTGGCAAAACATCTTATATTGTAACTAGAAACACCTGTGGTAAAAATGTGTTAGATCGGTTCAGATTTATATATAGCTCCCATACAAATTTCTCTCCCGATTTGACTTTTTCCGCTCTAGAGACCACATAATGTATCAGATTGTCTTCAGATTTGGTAAAACATCTTATATTTCCACTAGAAACACCCATGGTGAATATCGGTCAGATCGGTTCACATTTATATATAGCTCCCATTAAAATTTCGCTCCCGATTTGACTTTTTCTGCTCTAGAAGCCACATATTTTAACAGATCCTCATAAAATTAGGCGAAATATCTGATATTTGTTCTATAAACAGCCATGGCGCAAATGGGTCAGATCGGTTCAGATTCATATATAGCTCCCACACAAATTTTACTCCCGATTTCACTTTTTCCACTCTATAAACCACATATTTTAACAGATTATCTTCAGATTTGGTAAAACATCTTATATTCCCACTAGAAACTCCCATGGTGAATATTGGACAGATCGGTTCATATTTATATATAGCTCCCATACAAATTTCGCTCCCGATTTGACTTTTTCCGCTCTAGAAACCACATATTGTATCAGATTATCTTCAGATTTGGTAAAACATCTTATATTCCCACTAGAAACTCCCATGGTGAATATTGGACAGATCGGTTCAGATTTATATATAGCTCCCATACAAATTTCGCTCCCGATTTGACTTTTTCCTCTCTAGAAACCACATAATGTATCAGATTGTCTTCAGATTTGGTAAAACATCTTATATTTCCACTAGAAACACCCATGGTGAATATCGGTCAGATCGGTTCAGATTTATATATAGCTCCCATACAAATTTCGCTCCCGATTTGACTTTTTCCGCTCTAGAAACCACATATTGTATCAGATTGTCTTTAAATTTGGCACAACATCTTATAATCTTACTAGAAACACCTATGCAGAAATTGGGTAAGATCGGTTCAGATTTAGATATAGCCCCCATATAAATGTCGCTCCCGATTTGACTTTTTCCGCTTTAAATGCCACATATTCTAATCGATTTTCTTTAAATTTGGGACAACATCTTATAATCCAACTAGAAACACTATGCAGAAATTGGGTAAGATCGGTTCAGATTTAGATATAGCCCCCATACAAATGTCGCTCCCGATTTGACTTTTGCCGCTTTAAAGCCACATATTGTGCTCGATTTTCTTTAAATTTCGCACAACATCTTATAATCTAACTAAACAAAACTATGGTGAAAGTGGGTAAGATCGGTTCAGATTTAAATATAGCCCAAATTCAAATGTTGCACCCATAAGTTTAACCGATTTTGGCCAAACTATACATTTTATATTTCACCTATTTCGTTCCAGGTTTCAATATATCCTCATACAAATGTCCTTTCCGATATAAAATTTTTTGTCAAACACATACATTTACAGGATACAGAAAACCTTCCCGTTTTCACTTTTTCACCGAATATTGAATTGTATTCGGATTGAAAATGGAGTGTATCATAGAGTCGGCCCCGCCCGACTTTAGCCTTTCCTTACTGGTTTTTCATTATTAACGGCATACCTTCCTCTTTATTATGAATTTTCTTCGAATACCAAAATAACACCTCTTGTTTGAAAACCCTGTATAATTATAGACAGCGGAATTTCCCTTGATTCGGGACTTCCTGAGTTTATTTCATATGAAAATGTTTACATACAAAATGGACCACGTCGGTCTATGCTACGATGTTGCCTCCGGTCATTGGGATTTATTTCACCCAGGTCTATTTTTATGTTTAGGGAAATATTCTCAAAGAAATTATTCCTAACGAAAAATTAAGAAATAACAATTTTTCTTGCATAATTTTCGGAAGTTATTTCATGCGAAACACCAACCATTTCTTTTCGCCGATTTAAATGTTCTTGTGCGTTATTTCATTCTTTAATAAGAGTTATTCTAGTGTGAAATAATAACCAGCGGATATCTAATTTCGAATGAAAGTTCATTTTGGCTCTATGAAATAAATACGAAATGATATGAAAACCAGAAATTAAATAAAATATGTCCCGTCATTTTTCATACATTTTTGAATTAATTCATAGTAAGCAATAGTAAGTCCAAGCACGAGTGATTATTTTGCAACATGTGGTTATAATTTATTTAATCAATGAAAACACATATTACGTATTGTTCTCTTCGATTGATTTTTGGAATTTCATAATGATCTCATCCTGAAATTTTGACAATTTTTTTACTCAAAGATACAAGATATTTTGAACCTCCTTGTTCGTTTTAAAGCAGTCGTCAAGAGCTTTCCGACGATACTTAAGTTTTTATACTCCGATGATGCATGTGGACAAAAATTCAAATTAAACGCAAACTTTGACGAATCGTAAATTACAAACTACTTTCAATAATGCCAAAATGTCCACGTCAAAAAAATCGCAGCAATAAGGCGAACAAACATGTCAAATTTTATATAAACTGGAGGGTCGAGTCCGGAATCACCATTGTTCTAACGCACTCAATGCGGATTTGTTACTGTCCATTCGTTAGCTAGTCAGTTTTTTTTTGCTATTTTTGTTTTAAAGGGCTCTCTTTTTAATTGTTGGTTCTCTAGGTAAAAACTAAAAAATTACAAATAAATAAAAAAGAAATACAAACTATCTTTTATTATTTGAAAATTCTCTGTTAAACAAGATGTAATTTGCTGTAGATTCGCCAAAAATATATCCTTATATTATACACCCGAGCGGTAGAGCCTGTGGTGGCACAGCTGTTATTGTGCACAATAGGGTAAGGCATTGTCCAATACAGGAATATAGAACAGAGCACATACAGGCTACGTCAATCAACCTCACAAATATGAACATTGTGATATCAGCAATTTATTGCCCTCCGAGATATAATATAAACAGTGCTCAATTTGTAGACTTCTTCTCTACACTAGGGTCGAAATTTATAGCAGCTGGTGACTATAACGCCAAACATACCTATTGGGGTTCACGAATTACCCTTCCAAGAGGTAGGCAATTATTAAGTGCGATGTCACGCGCTAAACTAGACGTTATTTCTAGCGGCCAGCCGACACACTGGCCCTCAGACTTAAGCAAAATACCTGATTTAATCGACTTCGCTATAGTCAAGAATATAAGACGTGATCAAAGTTCCATATATACTTCATTCGATCTTTCTTCTGATCACTCCCCTTCAATTATGACATTGTTCAATATCAAGTCAGAAAATGAGAACGAAGTCCATAACTTTCCTAACAGACGCACGAACTGGATGAAATACAAAAAGTATGTTAGTACACATATTCCTCAGGACATTTGTTTAAAATCTGAGGATGAAATAGAACATGCCGTTAACCTCTTTACTGATATTGTGAACAATGCAGCTAAGGTGGCAACACCGAAAGACATTAATGGAGGTGGCAACCCTGCAAACTGCCCAAGGGATATTGAAGCCCTTATTAGAGAGAAAAGAAAGCTTAGAAGGGAATGGCAGAGATATCGCTCCCCAACTCTGAAGTGTCGACTCAAGCATTGCCAGAAAAGATTAACGTCTGCCCTTAAGGCAAAGGAGGAATCTGCCCTCAAAATCTACCTGCAGAATTTAGATCCAACAGAGAGAAGTGATTTTAGCCTCTGGAAGGCCACAAAAGATATGCGAAGCCCTATTGCGCATGAATCCCCGCTACGCCTTCAGAATGGCAGTTGGGCAAAAAGCACTGAAGAGAAGGTCAATGCATTTGCCAACCACTTGGAAGAGGTATTTACACCAAATAGTGGACCATCTTCTGTCAATCCTCCCGAGATAGACGAAATGGTCCCTCACCCACTGCGTCTCAGGTTTAAGATCATAGAAGAATCTATTAAAGACCTCGAAACTAAAAAATCCCCTGGTAAGGATGGAATTACAGCGAGAATGATTAAAGAGCTTCCTCATTCAGCAATGAAAACTATTCTATTTATCTTTAATA
Organism: Polietes domitor; assembly: GCA_947397865.1. Lineage (NCBI taxonomy): Eukaryota > Metazoa > Arthropoda > Insecta > Diptera > Muscidae > Polietes > Polietes domitor. Next base: position 29,526,001 of record OX377618.1, read on the forward strand.
GTATTTTGCGTACGGGCTACTTTCCAACATCTTGGAAGAGGTCTGAGATAGTAATGATTCCAAAACCCGGAAAGGACTTAACTCAGGTTAAGTCATACCGTCCGATAAGTCTACTGTCGATATTGTCAAAAATGTTTGAGAAAATTCTATTGATGAAGATTACACCATACATAGAAAATAGCGGAATTATACCCGATCACCAATTCGGGTTTCGTAAAAGCCACAGTACCATAGAGCAAGTACACCGTATTGTTACTGTTATTAGAAGGGCGTTTGAGAACAAGCAGTATTGTTCCGCCCTCTTCATAGACATTTCCCAGGCGTTTGACAAAGTTTGGCATGATGGACTTGTGCATAAAATAACTCGTTTGCTGCCAAATAACACACACAAATTGCTCAAAAACTATTTAACAGATAGATCGTTTGAAGTAAGATTGAAAGGCAAATTTTCTAGCCCTAAGAAAATAACTGCAGGCGTCCCTCAAGGTAGTATTCTGGGACCCATCTTGTATATCTTATACACGGCAGATATGCCGACGAGTTCTCTTACACATACTTCCGCGTTTGCAGATGACACTGCTTTCGTTAGTGTCCACAAAGACTCAACAATTGCGTCTTATCAATTGCAGTCACACGTCCGTGTGCTTCAAACGTGGTTAGTGAAATGGAGGGTAATGGTAAATGCAACAAAGTGCACACATGTCACGTTTACCCTAAGAAGAGACACTTGTCCACCAATTGATATATTTAATAACAGTATACCTCAAAAGGCAAACGTAAAGTACCTTGGAATTCATTTGGACCGCCGTCTTACATGGGCATACCATATTGATTCCAAAGTAACCCAGATAAAGCTGAAATTGCTACAGCTACAATGGCTTATTGGACCACGGTCTGCTCTAGACCTTGAATATAAAATCCTTATTTACAAATGCATTATAAAACCCATATGGACATATACTGCAAAAATGATGAGCCAAATCGAACATGCCTAATAATTACAAAATATAAGTTAGTATGTCCGCAGTGCTGTGTATCGAATGATAAATCCGCCAACCATATGTGTTACTATAGGTTATATCCACAAATATAACTATAAAACATTTCGCACGCCATTTGTTATTAATTGTGAAGTAAAATATTGATGTTTATTTAATTAAATCAAAGTCTCATTTTATAGTTTCAACGTTCTCACACATACACACACTCACCATTGGACAGTCAGCACACTATCGAGAAAAACGCGCCAATGTTTAAACGAAAATGCCGGAGGCAAATGCGAAACGAAATGGGCTAACTGAGGATATGGCGATGTCCACACGGCCACACACCGACAACAGTAAATTGCCCAAACCGAAGTGGAACAGGTGAAAAGCAAAAAACACGCTTATCAGAAATTTATATAGTTTCCTTTGGCCGCCAATAACCACACACTAGGATAACGCTACAAGTAGCAATGCATGAGCAAATTAAAACCTATGAAGAAATGCATGTTAATGTCTTTATGTTGTTGTTTTATTTTATAACTTTCTGTTTTATTGTATTTTCCTTATTGTTTGATAACAGCAGTACAGTGTAAACGTTTAGAGCAGCACTATAACATCAATAAATATGTATTTCAAATGCAAAACCAAAGTATACTTTCAGGCTTTACGATGTACAGTAAAGGCTTTATGCATGAGTCCACGAGAAAAATAAGCACCTGCTATATTTGTATCCTACACCACCCTGCAGATTGATCGGGTGATAAACAGTTACCAATGAAGCTATCATTTTAGTGCGAGTATTTAGTAACAAGTGTTTTTTGTTGTGATTTTTATTAATATTATTCAAAGTTTATGTACCTTTTGAAATAATGGTAATTCTTTTAACGAATTTGGGTATGAAAACTAGTTTGGGTGTTGTAATAGAACATGCCAACTTTTCAAATTTTGGTTCATTTTTGACTCAATGGATATTTCAATTAGAGCTGTTAAATTTCGATTACGATTAGTAATCATTACTTTTTAAAAAGAATCGTAATGATTATATAATCCACTATTAAACAATTTCTGATTACTAATTGATTACGATTACAAATAATCAAAAAATAATCAGGATTACTTGCGATTACTGAAAAATAATCAAAAGTAATCAAAAATGAGTTCGACTACTTTAAAAGATTACTTTTGACTATTTTTGATTACTTTTGATTTTTTGTGATTACTTTTGATTATTTTTGATTTTTTGTGATTACTTTTGATTATTTTTAAAGGAATCTTGTACATTACATTTATTGAAAAAAAAACTATACAAAGTTAAGTTAGGGTGAATCCGCTAAATAATTGAAAATCTGAATTAAGCAAGTAACATAAATAAATTAAATTCTGCTACAATAATCTTTTAAAGTAGTCGAACTCATTTTTGATTACTTTTGATTATTTTTGATTATTTTTCAGTAATCGCAAGTAATCCTGATTATTTTTTGATTACTTGTAATCGTAATCAATTACTAATCGTATAAAACTGAATGTAATCGTATTGTAAAAAATCTAATTACTAATGATTACGATTACTAATCATTACTTAACAGCTCTGATTTCAATAAACAAAATTGCCGCATTTGGTAAAGAGAATTCACAAGACACTGTTACATCCATAAGAAGTAAGGAAAGGCTAAAGTCGGGCGCGGCCTACTACGTGATACCCTCCACTTTCTACCCCACTACAATTCCATACGGTGAACGTGGACTGATGTAAACAACAGATGTTTCGAGTTAAAACATAAGGCTCTGTGCCAAATTTAATGAAAATCGCAAAAAGTTAAATGGAGGCCGATACTTCTACGGGAGCTACATCTACTACATCTACGTTTACGACAAATGTTTCTAGTTCAAATAAAAGGCTTTGTGCCAAATCGAGTAAAATATGTGGTTTCTAGAGCGGAAAAAGTCAAATCAGGAGCGACCCAGCAAAAACTCGGTAATGACACATTATTGTTATTAGCATTACCTAGTAATGACTGCCCATTACGCCCTGCATTATTTTGAAGTATGAAATATTGACCACTTTATAATGACTTACAAAAGCAGTTGTTGATAACAGAAAGTCCATGTTTTGCTACACATTGAGTTGTGTGTAACTTTGTCATCCATCCATTTCGATGTTACCGCGACCGTCGCTCGAAGTTTAAAACGATTTGATATTTTCGATTGATGAAGCAAATCAAGTTGCTTCATGCCAATCGAAGCGTGCGCATGTTACGCGGAATGTGAGCTATTTCTTTGCAGAATCATAAAGTTAAAGTTCAATAATGGAATTAAAAAATGTTTTATTTTATTGTTAAAATAGTATTATAATACTATCTTATTAACACAACAACAATAAGAAGAAAGGAAAACACATTCACCATTCTTCTTGTTGTTCTTTTCATTTTGTTACAACAACAAAATTGTAATTTTTTGTGTATACGTGCGCTTGCCGTGGTGTCGTTGTTTATCATACAAAATTTGAAATATAATGAAGTTGCAATAAGTTGAAGTTGCAATAACTTGAAGTTGCGAGAAATGTTTTGCTGTGTTTCTTCAAACCTCCAACCACAACACACAACAACGTCAACCAACATACTTACCAACCAGTACTTATATATTAAGTGTGCGTGGGAGTACTTATTTCTCAACTTGTTGTAAGTGTGCGTGGAAGTACTTATTTTTTTACAATCCCTTTATAAAAATAATTAGAAACGGATTCGAAAAATAAGCAGTGAAGGTTTTTGGTTTTGCCTTATTCCCCACATTACTTGGTAATGAGACCTATTGCTGGGGACATTTTTATGGGACCTATATCTAAATCTTAACCGATTCCCTTTAAATTAAATAAGGTTCGTCTTTGGACCGCAAAACTCACTTGTGCCAATTTTTTGTTACGAGCGGACTATAATTGTGAACTGTACTTTCATTACAAGAATAGATGGATCGATCGATTCAAGAAGTGAAGTGAAAAAGTGATTCTCGCTTCCTTTTGGATGTTACAAACAAATGCACAAAGACATAATACCCTAGGGGATGGTATAAAAACTGATGTTTGGTGTACTTCATGGGACGGTGGTGTCGTTGGTATTTACTTCTTAAAAACTGAACTGTACAATCAATGGCGAACTCTATCTTGTTTGTCGATTATTTCGTGCTCCAACGGAATGAAAAGTTGAATGGGGGTCGTTCTACATGTCATAGAGCCCTTCAAACAATAGACTTATTTAAGGAAGCAATAGGCGAATGCTTTATTTCTCGAATTATACATATATATATATATGGTTGTAACTCGAAAAATTTCACCTATTTATTGCAAGTCTGCCAATCTTTTTCACACCACTATTTCATATTGATTGTTGAAAGTTAAAAGTAAATTTTACAAAAAAAAAAATAGAGATACGTGAATATAACTTCGTAACTACCATGTTATGTTTGCAAATCTTCAAATTGAAATACTTTTAAATATCTAACACGTGGTTATTGATCTGATCGATAGTTCTAAAAGAATGTCCTACGATAGGGTCTTCGATTTTGTGATATACGTGGAGATAACTTCGGAGCTGCAATGTGTCGCCAGAGTCTACCTGATTCAGGTACTTTTCTTCGGATGACAATTAAATATATAAATTATTATTAGAAAGCATTTCCCCTAAACTGACACAAATGGTAAAACACTTATTTATGGTCTACTTTATAATATTTAATTTCGTCTTAAAAATAATGACATTAAATTGTGTTTTGATGTGGTGTAGGGTATAAAGAAGTGGACTGCACCGTACTTTCCTATTTTCGTACAAGTTTTAAGCCGCATTTGTCTTTTATGTATTTTTTTGTATATAAACTTACTGATTTCTTTCTCCTGCTGTTTTCAGATCCAACTCCATCAATGTCACTTATATACCACTCACAGAACGCCAAAACGGTGGCTTTTACTCCAACGATGATTGCCTGCTCGATAGTCAGAAACCGTGTCAAAATGATTCGTGCAGCCTAAATTCATCAGATAACTGTAGCTTTTGTTGCTGCTCGTCGAATACAAGTTCTTCGTGTTGGCATTTAAAGCGCAGGCAGATTATACGACAAAGTTCACATGCATCAGGTGGGTACAAACAAGCAATCAAACGATTTTACAGAAAGCGAGAGGTAATCCGAGAGATGTTCACCCAGTCTATGTATATAGTCTATTAATATTTCCATCAACTTTAACATTGAAGATCCGAATCTATTTATCTTAGTGTTTTCATGTCCACTTGATTTTATTTTGAAAGTACGGTGGGTGGTATAAGTAATTTTAATTTAAGTTACTCATACCCACCAAAGCATTCCGTATACAAAATTGTTAATTTCCATTTTTAACTTGCAAACAAATTGATACCAAAAAAGTTTAATATAATGATAATAGTTTCAGATGTTTCAACCCTCCAGCATGTAGCCTCACATCCAGCGATGCAACCCAATTAAAATTTTAGACATCAATTCAGTATGAAAACCTACTAAATATTTGATCTGTTTTAAATAAATCATCATATTTCAGAACAATAGCATTCCTAAGCCTGAGTAAGATCCATACTCTATTTTAGTTCAGCAATTTTACTCCAGTTTAGCAAACATTGCCTTAAAAATAGCAAAATTATCTAAGTGCAAGTGAAGTTTTCTTATTTCAGATTTGTTGTAACTAGTGAATGGTAATCAATGGCGAGAATCGATTCTCGATTCCCGATCAACTATTTTTCAATCCGATTCCTAGAATCGAAGAATCGGACCTGATAATCGATTTTTAATCGGAATCGGTTGAAATGTTGAATCATACAATCTGTATATTGGATTCTATGCAAAATGACAATGACAATGTCTTTAATATTGTTAAAAAATATTTATTTTAAATCACAAATAATTATATTTTTATTTAACAAAAGCATATAGTTTGAAAGTAGCCTGTCTTCTTACAGGCTTACTGACAGTATTTGGATTTTTTCGAGGTCCGCTGTTCATACACCGGGGAATTCGAGTTTTATGTAACATTTCTTCAACTTGCAAACGACTTTTTGAAAAAAAAAGACGACGATTCTAATGAAGATGCACTAATGAAATGATATTTTGGCGACGACTTATAAAAAATTTACTAGAAGATCTTCATATTAAAATAATAATGATTTTCAAAGTTTCGCGAAATATTGCATTGAAATTTTAAGTATATGTTGCAATATCTATGCCTCATTTTGTGAACTTTTCCAAATGCTTGGAATGTATGGAGGTGTTACCACACAAAAAAAACACTGTTTGGGACATATTGAGTTCCTATATTTTGAACCATTTTCAATTTCTTTAAAATAATTCCACACTGCCTGTTTGTTTTTTAATAATTCCACATTTTCTTTTGTTTTTAATTATAGAATTCACAACTTAAAAATTTCCCAACTTTTAAATTTCACAAATTGTTACCGACAATTGTACATACTTCTCGGTATATTCTATTAAAATAAATTTCGATTCCGAAGCATCAATAATCGATTCCAGTATAATGTTTGACGCGTATAATCGATTCCAAAAGAATCGGTTTTGGACCCATAAAATCGATTCTCGATTAGAATCGGAATCGATTCACCAGTCACTAGTTGTAACTAGTTCATTTACTAGAGAATGGGTAGTAAATTTTCTTAAAAACATTCTTTTGACATGAAATAATAAAAAAGGTTTATTTACAAAAATACATTTTGGAAATTTTAAGTAAAAATATTTACTCCTTAAATAAACTTAATAGTCGATCGAATAAAAATCAACACTATATATAGGCATTTATCCAGAAGGGTCCATCATGCTCAAAAAAATAAAAGTTGAAAAAATATTGTTTCTGACTTGTATCAGTAAACGAAAATATAATTAAACTAAAAGGCACAAAACTTACATAGAATGATAATGATTCTGATTACAAAGTTCCATTCATATTTTATTAATTTTTTATTTTAAGATCATTTTTTTCTTATGACAAAATATTTGTTACACAAATAACCAACACCAATGATGTGAAAAAATAGATAATAAAAACCAGTTTAGTGTAAAATTTCAATATATGCTTTCATTAACCCTTCTATTGTCTCATGTCTTGTAACAAATATAAAATTTATGTCACATCACGTTCACATTATAGGTTGTAAAAAAGTAAAAAAAAAAACAACTTTTATTAACTCGCCAATTGTTATAAAGGGTGATTTTTTAGCTATTATCTTTTTGGCAACACTGGTTTAAACAGCTGACTCACGTTTCGTGTTCTGTTTCACTGTCAAACATCTTCAGTTTGATCTATTTAACCATGAATCGTCTTTCAAATGAACAACGCTTGCAAATTATTGAATTTTATTATCAAAATGCGTGTTCTGTTAAAAAAGTTCATCGCGCGCTTCCATTTTTTGGTCAGTTTAATCGACCCACTGAAGTGGCTATTCGGGCTATTGTGACTAAATTTTGCACCAAATTTACATTGTTGGACATTAAACCACCAACACTCTTACGTAGAGTGCGAACTGAAGAAAATATCGCAGCTGTATCGGCCAGTGTCAATGATGATTATTATGACAATTATCGATTCGTCGCCGTTCGCAGCAATTGGGCCTCTGTTACTCAAAAAAGTGGAAATGACTAAGCGGATAGACCATTTGAGGCGCAGCCAAGGTCAACATTTGCATGAAATAATCTTTAAACATTAAATTATATGGACCGTACTATCGATTCATATAAAGATTTCATACATTTTTCTGAATTTTATGTGTTTTTTTTTTGAAAAACTTTCCTATAGCTTTTAAAAAATCACCATTTACAAACTAAAAATATTCCAAATCATTTCAAAATAAGTCCGACGCAATTCGCACTGCTGTGCACCCCCTTTAGTAGCTAATATTTTAGGACAATGCAGTTCAATTGTTTTCTTCGTTTTAGTAAAGTTAATATTTACCTTTCTACCTATAATGAAAACAAACATGACGAATTTCATACAAATTTTATGAAAATTTCTTCAAAATATTGTGGTTAGTCATAAAACAAACCAAGCTTTCATTTTATATTATGAAAACAGCAATTTTTTTCGACCCGGTTAAATATTAAGTTAATACTTCAAGTAAATTCAAATAGTGAATATAATGCAGCAATCTTCAAAAAAATGTATGAATAGCCTAAATATTAATGGTTATTGGATGTGTTTTCAGTCATTGCTATGGAAATTATTTTCCCCTCTAGACAGATTTCGCCCATTTGCAATTACAAACGTCTACACCGAATTTCATGACTGCAGCTACAGCCGTTTGGTTGGTAGTATTTCCGTCTCATTTTGATCCCAAATGTACGAATTTCGAAAATCCATTATTTGCCGCGTCCATAACTTAATGATTGTAGCCATTTAACCAATTAGAGTCGTTTAATAGGTACTCTTTTTATAGCCTCCACCTCCAGGATGGGGGTATATTCGCTTTGTCATTCCGTTTGTAACACCTTGAAATATTCAACGGAGACCCCATAAAGTATATAATATATAAGTATATAAGACGATTTAGCCATGTCCGCCTGTCCGTCTGTCTGTTGAAAGCACGCTAGCTTCCGAACGAAATGAGGTAGGAGGTTGAAAATTTCCGTTAATATGTCTTATGGTTGCAGATCGGTTGGGATTGAAAATTTCTTCCCTAACAAGGACTGAAAATACCCATAACATTTAGACTATATAAGCATTTTTTTTTTTTAATTTTCGATCTTTATATACTTAAAATTTGTTTTGTAACTTCCCCTAGTAACGTTTAATCATCAAAAATTGCAAAAAAGATTTAGCGAGAGAAATGGGACAAAAATGGATAAAAATGGTACCATCGATACGACAACAGCTAGAAACATGAAATTCGGTGTCTACATTCCTCTAATTGCGTAGGCACGTAAAATAGAAGGGATTTTTCAAAATTCGTACTTTTGGGACGAAAAGGGATAAAACTGGTACCAATAATACGACAACAGCTAGAAACATGAAATACGGTGTGTATGTCCCTATAATTACGTAGACACGTAAAATAGAAGGGATTTTTCAAAATTCGTACTTTTAAGGGATACAATTGGAAAAGAGGGATAAAAATGGTACGAATCAAACCGCTGAAAATAAAATCATGAAATTCGGTGTTTGTTTTTATCTGACTGTGTAGACGCGAAAGATAAATGATTTCTTTTCGAAATTTGTACTTTTAGGCGGAAAGTGGGGTGAAAGGGATTAAAATGGTACCAATCATACGGTTGCAGTTTGAATAGTGAAATTCTGTGTATACATTGACTGCGTAGACACGAAAAATAAACACATCTTTCGATATTCGTACATTTAGAATGAAAACGGGATAAAATTGGTACCACGCAAACGGCTGTAGCTAGAATCATGAAAATAGATGTGGATATCTGAAATTTGTACTTTTCTTATCAAAATTATACAGTCACTCTGTTTGTAGCTGAATCAAGAAATTGCAAATGGGAGAATTCGGCCCTGAGGGAAAGTGTTTCTCTCTAATGACGACTGACAATACACCTAATACATTTTTAAAGATTGTTCCCTCATGTTCACTTTCTGATTACAATTGCAGTTATATATTAGTTGATTATTATTATTATAATAATCAAGCAATGAAATTTATTTAAAACAGAGCGCATAAGTATGCCTTATAATTTGAAATAGTAAACAAACATAGTAATGCGCATTAAACATATCACAATTGTCAATTGTAAAACCTTATAAAGGGTGATTTTTTAGCTATTATCTTTTTGGCAACACTGGTTTAAACAGCTGACGCACGTTTCGTGTTTTGTTTCACTGTCAAACATCTTCAGTTTGGTCTATAATTTAACCATGAATCGTGTTACAAACGAACAACGCTTGCAAATTATTGAATTTTATTATCAAAATGTGTGCTCTGTTAAGAAAGTTCATCGCGCGCTTCCATTTTATGTTCAGTTTAATCGACCCACTGAAGCGGGCTATTGTGACTAAATTTCTCACCAAATTTACATTGTTGGACATTAAACCTCCAACACGCTTACGTAGAGTGCGAACTGAAGAAAATATCGCAGCTGTATCGGCCAGTGTCAATGATGACCATCAATTATCGATTCGTCGCCGTTCGCAGCAATTGGGCCAAACCCGTGGAAATGCCAAAATTGGACTAAGCGGATGGACCATTTGAGGCGCAGTCAAGGTCAACAATTGCATGAAATAATCTTCAAACATTAAATTATATGGACCGTACTATCAATTCAAATAAAGATTTCATGCATTTTTCTGAATTTTATGTGTTTTTTTTTTTGAAAAACTTTCCTATAGCTTTTAAAAAATCACCCTTTAGTAGGGGTATTCTCTGCTAGGGAATTTTTTCCTCTTGGCCGATTTCGCTCAGTTGCAATCCCCACTCATATACAACTATTGGACGCATTCATGAAAAATTTGGATCTTGTAGCCCTTTAGATCCTAGCGTGCTTTCAACAATCGGAAGCACATACCGATATGTCTTAGAATTGTATGGCGATCGATAATGAATAAATTATATATAGGGTATCAGGGAATGAAGGGGATTATTTCTTATTCACATTTTTTTTATACCCTCCACCTCCAGGATGGGGGTATACTAACTTTGTCATTCCGTTTGTAACACCTTGAAATATCGACCTGAGACCCTATAAAGTATATATATTCTTGATCGTCATAAAATTCTAAGACGATCTAGCCATGTTCGTCCGTCCGTCCGTCCGTCTGTCCGTCTGTTGAAAGCACGCTAGCATCTAAACGAAAGGAGCTAGAACGTTCAAATTTTCCATAAATGCGTCTTATAGTCCTAGATCGGTTGGGAATGAAATGGGGCGAAATCAATCAACAAGGACTAAAAATACCCATAATAATCCCTAATATTTTACCGTATTTAAGCATGTTTTTTGAATATGTCTGTTTTTATTTGCTTGATATTTGGTATGCGCATTTCCCTTATTGCAAAATAATTTTTTCCAAATTCGTACTTTTAAGGGGTAAAATGGGAATAGAGGGATACAAATTGTACCAACCAAACGGCTGTACCTAGAATAATGACATTCGGTGTATACATTCCTCTGATTACATAGACAAGTAAAATACACGGATTTTTTTTTAAATTCGTACTTTTTGGGGTTAAACTGAAAAAAGGGGATAAAAATAGTACCAATCAAATGACCGTAGCTAGAGTCATGAAATTCGGAGTATACCTCTGACTGTGTAGACACGGAAAATAAACTCGTACTTTTTGGGGTCAAAATAGTAAAAGGGGATAAAAATAGTGCCAACCAAATGACCGCAGCTAGAGTCATGAAATTCGGAGTATACATTCCTTTGACTACGTAGACATGAAAAATAAAAGGTTTTTTTTCCAAATTCGTACTTTCAAGGGATACAATGGGTACGGACGGATAAAAATGGTAACAACCAAACGGCGGTATACATTCCTCTGATTGCATAGACACGGAAAATAGACGAATTTTTCGAAATTCGTACTTTTTGGGTTTAAAATGGAAAAGGGGGATACAAATAGTACCAACCAAATGACCGCAGCTAGAGTCATGCAATTCGGACTATACATTCCTCTGACTACGTAGACACGAAAAAAATACGGATTTTTCGAAATTCATACTTTCAAGGGATACAATGGTACAGGGGGATAAAAAAGTACCAACTAAACGACTACAGCTAGAATGATGAAATTCTAATTGCGTAGAAATGTCAAGGGGGTAAAAATGGTACCAACCAAATGGGCGCAGCTGGAATCATGGACTTCGGTGTATACATTCCTCTGACTGCATAGACACGAAAAATAAAAAGTTTTTTTTTTCCAAATTCGTACTTTTTCTTTTACGGCAAAAATTGGTTGAATCATGAAGTTAGGTTATTTTGCACTTTGCACATGTACGTCTGATAATGGATTTTCAAAATTTGTACTTTTGGAATTAAAATAGAATGGAAGTACAACCAACTGTAGCATCCACTATCTTCAAATATTTATGGTATGTAAGCTTTTTGAAAATATAAATATAAGAATATTTATTTTTTTATTTGAAATCGATAATGGTTTGATATAATTAAAATATTATATTTATTTATATAATTATTTTTTCAACATTTGTATTTGTTTTAGTATATTACAAAATTTGTATTTTCCTGTAATATTGCTGCACTTCTACGAAAACCGACAACCTCTGTGGAATGCAATCCATGGTGGAGGGTATATAAAGTTCGGCCCGGCCGAACTTAACGCCGTTTTTACTTGTTTTGTTAAGAAAATGCTTTGTGGCAATTTTCATCACTGTACGATTTCTACCTATAATTTTTGCAATCAAATATCATCCAACCATCGCACTGGGCACCCTGCGAATGATTGTACTTAGCACACCGAGGGTTTTAACAGACTGAAACTTTTTTATTTGTTAAATATTGTTCGACACATTCGTGTTTTTCTTAGTTTTGAATAACCACAATACGGTTTTAGCCAACGACAACAACTTGCCTCACAACTATTGCGAAATTCAAATCTTGAACGAGTTTTGGAACACCCTCTGTAGATTTTCATTCAAAATGACTAAATTTTTGTTGCCCTACAAGTGATTTTTTATAGACATGTGTGTATGTGTATGCATATATGATAAAATTTATAGTTTTCATGTTTCTATTTGAAATATCTCCTATAATTTGTAACGGTCAGTAATGATTAATTATTTCGATTAACGGTCAGCAAGTATATTCAGTTTTTTCTAAAATAATTACAAAATGTTTAGAAATCAATTAAGAAAACGAAAACAAAGTAAAAATGTTTATTATGACTGTTATAAACAATTTAAAAATAAATCTGAGAAAAGAAAAGCGCCTGCCTTTGTAAACAAAGAATTTACCCCAGAAGAAAAGCAAAATAGATGGCCATAAAATCAATTAAAGAAATATCAAAAAACATGGTTATAAATAATTTTTGAGTAATGAAGACTAAACACTTTAATTTAATCAAAATAAATAGTATTTCAAGAGAAAACGACATGATTTTGTTTTTAGGCCCAAGGAAAGGGAAAATAAAGTGCAATGAAGAATAAATAAACAAAAGCAGAGGAAACAAAATTGTGAAAAAAAAACATACAACAATCTACACAAAACATTACAGAGACCACGGTTTTTTGGATGTGTGTTTTTGACTAAATATGGGTCATAATTTAAATTTAAATCGAATGGGACCCCAACTCTTTGGGACGTTTGTCTTGTGTGTGTGCGTTTTCCGTTTTTGATGTCTGTTTTTTTTTTGGATGGATGTGGCAGTCGGGGAAAAGCGGAAAATTTATTTGTAAGCTTAGCAAAAAAACTTATTTTTAAATTCAACGAATTTTGACGATATTTCTTCGTCTTTCACTTCATGTCATTCGTTACTGTTGTTGTCTTTTTTCCAAGGAAATTTTGTATAAGTATATTCATTTTGGTGACTTTACTCATTCTCTCTCTCTCTTTTCTTCTCTTTTCACATGTGCAATGTTCCTGAATGCGATCGCTGTGTAAATCTGTTGAATAATGGGCATGACGCTTTTCTCGGCACACGATTCAAAAAACACGAACAACAAAAATGTCTTTTAATGATCATCTGGCCTTTGATGTGTTGTTCGCACTTCTTCTTCGGTGGGGGGAATGGGATGGTGCATGTGCGGGCTGATGCGTTTTGGGTTGTTTCTGTTTGGATGACGAACGCAACGCAATGCTCTTCATGCTGATGCCGACGATAATTATGATGCCGATGCGATGCGATGCTGATGGTGATTACTAAATAAAGCTAAAAATAAATTGGAATATATAGAATCGCGCACCGAAATAAAACAACAAACGACAGCTACGAAAAAATCCATCTCATTGCCGGCCACACCGAATCTGTCGCAGCTACGACGACCTGTTAGATCGAGCTATAAGAAATTGGGCGACGATCAACGGGTCACAAATGTACACATGCCTTTGACATATGATAATTTACCGCAAAGACGACAGCAACATTTACAACACCCCTACAAAGCGGAACATCAGCAGGCCTTCTCAAGTTTATCCTCCACATTGCAAAACGACGACAAATCCATGTTGTTGAAGCATCCAGGACGTTACGATGATACCCACCTATCGAACACCTTTAGCCCTTCACACAGCAACAACAACAATGCAACCATGTGTGCCAACATTGTTATGGTTGCCGCAGCCGCGGCTGCTGCATCGAATCAAACAAAACAATCGAAACAAACAGCTGGTTGTTTTGTTCAATCCGCAACATCCGACAAGAGTGAAGGCGGTGGAGGCGACCGCCTGCTCTCCACCAGGCAAAAATCTCAAAATTCACCACGGCCTGTTGGCGGTGGTGGATTTCTGCGCTGTGAGCATTGTTGCGAGAGTATCGAACATAATAGTGGCCAAAATAATGGTTTAAAGCACACCTCATCCTACTCGGCCATGTATCAGCCATCTGATACGGAAACAGTCTCGGAATTGTCGTCGTATCGCTTTGTAACGGATGAAGATTTAGAAATTGTTCACAAAAGTTTCAACGACCGAAGGCAACAGCAAACACAGTCACCATCGGCGCCGAGTGACTTGTGTATGAACTATGACGACAGTATAGAAAACGATTTCTCGGAAAATCTCACGAATAATCACGAAAACTACACTAACAACAATAATTATACAACAACTAATAATAACAATAGTGAAAGAATAGTCCAAAAGAAACCCGAACGCCAGCCATACTCTAATCACGATCAACAACACAGCCATTGGCACCATCACTATCCGCAAAATACGTCAGTCAGCCAGAATCGCAGTGATCGCCGCTGTGTTGAAACACCAACAAATTGTTGTTATACTATTGACAAATCGCACAGCGATAAATTGATCTACCATCAGACAACTGCCGTAACTGAACCGTTACAAATACCGCTGCGCGATTCTACGCTCAGCAGTGAGGATTTGTTGTCGTCCTCTCTGCCACGTAACTATGGTAGTAACTTTGAGGCGCCCACATTCGCCCGTCAGTTGCACCTACGTCAGTCTCTGAGATCGTACAAAAACGGGCCACCGCCGGTACCGCCCAAGCCGTCAGCCGCGGATGACAGTTATGATCCCAGCTACGACCCGCAAAAATTCTATCGTAAATTACAAAAGTTCGAAAAACAAAATACGGTCATCCATCAGGCAGTAACGAGGGATACACTGCGATCGACCCAAGAACGTTCTGTAACCCCTGAACGGTGTGAACTGTTAAACTGTTTCCCATCGTATCGTAATCGTTCCAGTCCCGTAAAAGAAAGTCTAGAATCTCATGCTCAAGACAACAAAGAAATTCGTATTCGTGACAATCGGGAATCTGCTAATAGTCCCTTAACTAACAATAACCATGCGATTAGAATCGGAAGAGAATACTCAGCTAGCCCCAAACGGACTTTACGTTATGACTGCCATGGTCGTTTGAAATCGTCGCATATTTCACAGCTACCAGTCACAAATTTCTATCGGCATAATTCGTTGGAAACGGAGGGCGTACAACGTGCCTTCATCCATACGCCCGTGAAATTAACGCCAACTTTAACACGTAAATTTACTTATACGCCAAAGCATACCATTACCGCGGAGTTGACGGAAGTCAATGAAGAAGAATTCGAATTAAACGATAAAACCCAAAAGAATAATGATAACACCACAATCTCGTTAGTAAATTATGAAAATTTTCGAAAACGTTCATTCAATGATCATCGAAACCCGGTTATAAATCGAGCCTCAAGTGAACTACAAGCCACCGACAAAGCAGTCTTCAGTGAAAATCAAAACCGTGTTGCAACTAATCCCGTAAGTGAAGATTCAAACCATCGCTTGGATCAAGTGAGAAGTGCTAGTGAAGTTGAAAATGTTAGCTTGAATAGCAAAAATCAATGTTTTGACCCATCCGCGAGTGAAAATCACAACCATGATTTAAATAAATATTTCAGTGAAGCTCCAAACCAGTCACTCAACGAATCAACAAGTGAATATTCAAACCATACAAATTACAGTGAAGTGTCAAACCAACCCGAAACCCAATTTGAAAGTGAAGAACAACATGTTCTTGCAAATAATCAATTTCTTAATGAAAACCAGAATCGCATAAAACGTGAAATTAAAGTTGCGCCCCTTAGTCTATCTACAACTCCGCCAAATTCGCCCACATCACATACTACACCCAGTGTACAGATAACATCACCCTCGCGCATCACACCGAAAAAGTCACATTCATCTCCGCTGGTACTACATCACGACGCCTTGCCATCGAGCCCCGTCTGGCTGAGCTCGGAGACTATAGAATCTCAAACATCGTCATCACAACGATGTCTCGATGAAACGCAATCGAATTGTAGTGATCAAACCACAATCTTTCATTTCGAACAGGACTGCTCGACATCGTCATCACCCTCCTCCCATTTGTACGGCTCGCCAGTGCAGAGTAACGCTGCCGGGAATTTCCTAAAGGGTCCACTGTTGGTGAAACGTTTACCTGCGATTCAATCATTTGGATACATACCCACACATTCGAGTTCATTGGGAAGTGCTAATGTGCGAGAGTACATTGAAAAGGAGGTGAGTAACAGAAATCTTTCTACTTTCTAGTCATTTCTTAGATATCGTAAATGAAGGTATTGAGTATATGTATGACGAAATCAGTTCCGATCTTGCCCTGTGATTGTTCCCCTGTGGGTGGGCCTGGTTCTATTTCTATCACAAATGTATGTATGGATTGGGCATGGACTGTTCTATAATACACGTCTTAGGACCCGTCTCAAAGAACATGACTTGGAACACACCTAAAAAGCCACTTTCAGTGTTATTTCTAGTGCCAAACATTTTGTTTTCGCATTTTTAAAGCAAGGTTTAATACCGAAACGAATAACGTTACGATAACGGTAAAAGTATAGGAAAAAATATATATTTCGATAACGGAAACGCCATTTCAAAAATCATTACGGGTAAGGTAACAATTAATATAACAATTTCCAGTCACCTCACGAAAATAAAGTTTTGATTGTTTAATGATGACTTGCAAACTATTTCGTTCCTAGATCAAGCCGTCTGTTAGCTAAACGCTTCTGAAAATACCCCTAAAAACATGTTTTCCCGAGTATTTTTTTGTTCTGCATTTTTGTAATTTTTTTTCTGAAACCATGGACCCTTGAAAGCACTTTAAATATAAATTTTGATTCCTATCTTAGAGTAACTTATTGGTCGAATTATTGGACCTTTATAGTAATTTTGTGTGTTTTTATACACTCCACGAGAGTATTATGTCTTTGTGCATTTGTTTGTAACACCCAAAAGGAAACGAGATAGACCCATTGTTAATTATACCGATCGTCTTAGAATCACTTTCTGAGTCGATTTAGCAATGTCCGTCTGTCTGTCTGTCCGTCCGTCCGTCAATCCGTCCGTCCGTCCGTCCATCTATTCTTGTAATCACGATACAGGTCGCAATTGTAGACAGAACCAAATGAAACTTTACACAACGAAGTTTTTCGGGATAAGGACGAACGCTATTTAATTTGAAGAAAATCGGTTCAGATTTAGATATAGCCCCCATACGAATTTCACTCCCGATTTGACTCTTTTCACTCTAGATACCACATATTACAACAGATTTTCTTTAAAATTGGCAAAACGTCTTATATTGCAACTAGAAACACCTGTGGTAAAAATGTGTTAGATCGGTTCAGATTTATATATAGCTCCCATACAAATTTCGCTCCCGATTTCCGATTTTCCGCTCTAGAAACCACATAATGTATCAGATTGTCTTCAGATTTGGTAAAACATCTTATATTTCCACTAGAAACACCCATGGTGAATATCGGTCAGATCGGTTCAGATTTATATATAGCTCCCATACAAATTTCGCTCCCGATTTGACTTTGTCCGCTCTAGAAACCACATATTGTATCAGATTGTCTTCAGATTTGGTAAAACATCTTATATTCCCACTAGAAACACCCATGGTGAATATCGGTCAGATCGGTTCAGATTTATATATAGCTCCCATACAAATTTCGCTCCCGATTTGACTTTTTCCGCTCTAGAGACCACATAATGTATCAGATTGTCTTTAGATTTGGTAAAACATCTTATATTCCCACTAGAAACACCCATGCTGAAAATAGGTCAAATCGGTTCAGATTTAGATATAGCCCCCATACAAATGTCGCTCCCGATTTGACTTTTGCCGCTTTAAAAGCCACATATTGTGCTCGATTTTCTTTAAATTTCGCACAACATCTTATAATCTAACTAAACAAAACTATGGTGAAAGTGGGTAAGATCGGTTCAGATTTAAATATAGCCCAAATACAAATGTTGCTCCCAAAAGTTTAACCGATTTTGGCCAAACTATACATTTTATTTTTCACCTATTTCGTTCCAGGTTTCAATATATCCCCATACAAATGTCCTTTCCGATATAACATTTTTTGTCAAACACATTCATTTACAGGATACAAAAAACCTTCCCGTTTTCACTTTTTCACCGAATTGAATTGTATTCGGATTGAAAGTGGAGTGTATCATAGAGTCGGCCCCGCCCGACTTAAGACTTTCCTTACTTGTTTAATAGTGACAACTGAAATTTTTCGTATGTGGAGTTAGTATTTTATAAAAAATAAATAGCGGCAGTCAATACCTTTCGAATGATGTCTAAATGGTGAACATCGGATGGAAATTGACGCCGCAGCGCTAATTTTTGTAAAAAGAGTTTGGAAATGTTGCCTCTGAAAATCCATCTCCTACATTAAATTATTTTACAAACATGGAGTCAGTGACATCATTTTCTTCCGATATTCATCATTTAGGCATCTTTCAAAAGATATTGAATCCTTCTATTTATTTTTCATAATACATCTTATGAAAGTTTCCATGATATGTGAGTTTTTAGCTGTCTCATTGAAAATCCACAAAAAAGCAATATACATGTTCAATAATAAGACCAATGAGTTAATCTAAGACAAGAATAGCAATATTTATTTAAAGTGCTTCCAAGGGTCTATTAATTCAGAAAAAATTTGGACAAAATGCAAATTAAAAAAATTTTACGGGATAAACATGATTTTTAGAGGTGTTTTCAAGATGGCTTGACCCAGTGACGAAATATTTTGCAGATCATCATTAGACAATCCAATCTTCATTTCTGAGGGGTGACCGCTGCAATTTATCTATTTCCCAAAGGAGACAACATTATCTCCTTTGTAAAATGTTTTGCGTTTTTACATGCGTTTAATGCCTGACAACAGAACTTGCCGGTAGATTCCCAGCAAAAACTCGGTAATGCCACCTCATATTATTTGCATTACTTAGTAATGAAATAATGGGCTCCTTATAATGGCTTAAAAAAGTAGTTATTGGTAACAACACTTCCATGTTTTGCTACACATAGAGTTGTGTGTAGCTTTGTCATCCAGCCATTTCGATGTTGCCGCGACCGTCACTCGAAGATATTTTCGATTGATGAAGAAAATTTAGTTGCTTCTTGTCAATCGAAGTGTGAGAAGTGTTCTTCGCAGAATCGTAAAGTTAACTCGTAGAACAATATTGGAATCTAAAAAAAATGTTTTATTTTATTGCTAAAATAGTATTATAATACTATCTTAACAGCCAAACAATAACAATAAGAAGAATGGGAAATGTATTTGTTCCGTACCTTTTGTTACGACAACAAAACTGTATGTTTTGTGTATACGTTCGCTTGCCGAGATGTGGTTGTTCATCATACAAATTTTGAAATATATTTTGAACTTGAAGTTGCGAGAAATGTTTTGCTGTGTTTCTTCAAACCACCAACCACAACACACAACAACGTCAACCAACATACTTACCAACCAGTACTTATATATTAAATTTTTGTAAGCGTGCGTGGAAGTACTTTTTTCACAACTTTTTGTAAGCGTGCGTGGAAGTACTTATTTTTTACAATACCTTTTTAAAAGTAATTAGAAACGGATCCGAAAAATAAGTGGTGGAGGTTTTTGGTTTTGCTTTATTCCCCACATTACTCGGTAATAAGAGTTTTTCTCAAATGATTAAATAAAGAAAATGTTTTTTTAGATTTTTTACGTTGACTTCTTACCCAGCAAATACTCCCCTACAAACATTTGGATGCTATATCAGCAAGAAGATATTGCGGCAATATCTTCCATTTATCACTTTGAAGAAATTCATAAAAATATTTATTTCATATGACCCTTGTATCATTTTGAGGAAATATTGGCGATATTGATTTTATTGTCATATTTCGTATGAATGTTTGGGAAATAAAAAAATCTATATTTTTTGTAAATTCGTGTATCTTTTCACATTTTATTGGTGCATTGCCAAATGAACTAGCACGGTATAAGTAAACGGAAAGCTGCAAGTTGAAGTTCTAAACGAAAAGCCATCTCGTAAGTTGATTATTGATACACATCTTTTTGGTATATTTTATCAGACATTCACATTTTTTGCATTTCATAGAGACAATGTTTTCAAAACGAATTGGAGGAGTAACATGCAGTTTTGATAAGACATGCTCCGAAAAAGCTTTTAACTGACCTTGGTCACCCAATTTACATTAATGGGAACCAAGGAGAAGCTATCGATTCAAAATTATAAACTCATTTGTGCAATTAAATGTATGTAAGCGGAATTTTATTAAAATAGCTTGTACATATACATTTCATTGTCAGATATGTACATTAGAGCGTACCAGGTTACAAGTAAAAAAAAAAGTTAGCCGGAAACCTTCGAATATGAAGTATTATTGAAAGGTAGTTTCAAAATTTTTTTTTTATTTTTTATGCCGAACGTAGGGGTCGCGCTTTTACATTTTTCTATATAACTTCTGCATTTATAAACGGATTTTAAAGTGTGATACATCGATGTTTTTGTCTCGACGAGCCTTCTAGGTGGTTATCTGGCGATATCCCGTTTTTATCTTCCAGGTATATTATAAACGTACTATTTGTATTATATTTCTCTATTGTTTGTCTTTATTCATCACTTCTTGTAATTATTAATTTTGAAACATGTAATATGAAAATGTGAAACATATGGAAAATTGCATTTTCGCCTTCTAGGTGGTTATCTGGCGATATCCCGTTTTTATCTTCCAGGTGATATTATGGCGATATCATCCAGATTTCTTCCGGATGATAATCTGGCAATATCGCCGATTTATCATCCGGATGTATTGCTTTCGTATTGCCTTGACGTATCGCCCTGGCCGCACAAACTTCTCTATGTGAGGTAACTTCCGTAATACGAATATGATTGTTGCCGCAATATTATTTTTCTTCTAATCGTTTTCGTATTACTTTGCTTGTTGGGCTCCTACATCCCAGCGGTATAAAAGTATGACAATCGTTTTAGTAAAATTCCAAGACTTTTTTATGTTAATTAAATTTCAAACCTATTGCATTATTTCTTATAAAGCAAGTCTGCTAAAAGTTTGCAGTTTTGACAGAAAAAATGCTTAAAAGCTTCACATTATCACAAAACTATCTAGTACGAAAGGAAAAATCATGGATTCTTCCGAAAAATAGTCTCTGTGAGACATTCATAAAAGTGACTCATTTCGCAAACACTTCATATCCATTGAGTTTTCTTTCAGTGCAACCTCTGATCGGTTTATTCATCTTTTATTAATTTTCCATAGAATGCAAAAATCTTGCCGTTCTTTTTGTTGTTAATGTTAATGTTCTTGTTTTGTTTTGTCTTGTGTTTTGTTTCGCTTCATTTTAAATATCACAATAATAAGAAGAAGACACAGAACATTTATTTAATAAAACAACGCGTTATACAAAATGGATTGAAAAATTATTGACTTTCATGTTGTCAGATATGTTTTGTATACGGTTTTTATGTACATATGTACATACATACATGTGTGTGTATGTGGCGTTTCGTGTTCGTTTGCTTATCCAGCAACAAATTTCAATTTTTATTGATTTGGAAAATTTACGCTTTTTTTCTGACGTCGCTTTTGTTGTTTCACTGGCATTATTCGAATCTATACGATTGCGTTCGACTGTGGAAATTTATTTGTTTTATTCGAATATGGCTGTAGTCGTTGTCGGACATGCAAAAACATGTACTCATATATACATACATATATATATATGTATGTATGTATATGTGTATACGTAGGTATGTATACGTATATTAGTGTGTTCCACAATTATGTGCGAAAAAAGATGTACGCATACATTTTTAACATTAAAAAAAAATTAATGTTCATGACTTTAGTGTAGGCTATATACTAGGGTTTGGGGTCCGGGAATTCCCGAATAGTTTTTCCCGGGAATTCCCGAAAAAAATGGAAGGGAATTCCCGGGAAATATTAAATTATTATCTAATTGATTATTAATTTAGATTTACTATATAAATGGGAACTTGTAGATATATTTAAACTTTATATAATTACATTACTGACAATAATAATGACCATTTCAGCAAGGGAATACAAACTTTTGTGAGGATATTTGCAGGATTTTTATTGTGAAACAAATATGACAATACTATAAATATAATGCTATGGTTTGCTCTGCTATCAGCATTAACATTAAATTTCTTGTTTTCCCAGAAAAATCAACAAAATAAAAGGTAGAAATCTTCTTAAAGAAGAATTTACTGAAAAGGTTTAAAAATGGGGATAAAATTAAAATTGTTCACCTGAAAACTAATATGAATAAAATTAGAATATTTCCCCCTATATCTGTAAAATATTTTCATCTCTAGACGAATGAATCTTCTAGATTAAAGACGTCATAACGTTTTGAATCTCGTGTCAGTCACTGTGCTTGTGATTTAAATGCCCAATATTATGATTCATTCAATTCTGACGATTTTTCTAGAGTAAACTATTTATGAATTGAAAAATAATTTCTAAAATATTTTGACAAAAACATTCATTTTAGTTTGTAATATGTCAGTATTTTAACCCATTAACGTCCAATTTTAATTTCATTTATTTTCAATTATTTTCGTTATATTAAAATAAAAAATATATTAAAACATTTGTTTTTAAGTTATTATTATTTTGTTTTGTTCTTCTCGATCACTTATAGTTTAATAATCAGAAATGACATTCATATTGAAAAGTACGGAAACCTTGAAATAGTGTACATGGACGTGTACGATGGGCACCAGGTACAAAATGTTGATATTTGGAAGAATATTTAACATACCTAAAATAAATTATTTTTTCACGGGAATTCCCGGGATTCCCGAGAATGAAAGTTTTCATTCCCGTTTTCCTGGGAAATGAAAAAAGCCCGGGAAAACCCAAACCCTACTATATACATATCGCTCATTTACTCCAAGAGTGGAGTAACTCAATATAATGATCCATCTTGTGTAAAAATCATTTAATATCTTATGTATGTATATAAACTTAAACTTTTAAATAATCTACGTTCAATTCATTTATGCAAACACAAATTTCCGAAAAGATCGACAAAATAAAACAATCTTCCGAAATTTCGCAATTATATTGACTTGCATCTTCTGAGTAAAAACGAAAAGCTACCATAGTATCCCTACTCTAGTTTATTGATGCATTATCAGGTTGGGAGCGGCTTACCGACTCATCTTCGTGCTATTCATGTGAAATTTACTTATTTACTAATATTGGACCCACGAAAACGTGTCCAATATTGGGTTGATCTGTACCTTAGTGGTCCAATTTCCCATAAATTTCGGTTCAACTGTTTTTAGATGAGAAAGAAAAATAAGACCAATAGAAACACGTATAATGCATTTTAATACAAAATTTTTAACAAGTAAAAAGGCTTTAAGTTCGAACGGGCAGAATCTTATATACCCTCGACCATGGAGTGCATTCCATAGTATTACCGGCAGATAAGATGTTGTCGACTTTACGTAAAAGTGAAGTACCATATTGGGAAATGATGATATGTTTTGCACATTACGATATTTGTTTAATATATCAAACTATAAGGCACACTTATGAAATTTGTCTTAAATAAATTGTGATGCTTCAGTACTATAATATTAATAGTCCTATACTATATGTATATATAATACTTCAAGTGTAATCAAAAAGTGCGCATGAGGCAGCAATCTTCGAAAATGTGTCCTAAACATTTTCCCTGGGGGCAGATTTCTCCAATTCAATTTCCTGATTTCAGCTACAGACCAAATGTCTGTAACATTTTGATATAAAATTTTGAAGATCCATTATGTTTCGCGTTCACAGTGGAAAGTGCAGACCTAAGATTCTAGCTACAACCGTTTGTTTGGTACCAGTTTTAGCCCTTTTACTTCAATTTTGACCCGAAAAGTACGAAATATTCTTACTTTTCTACAGCCGCATGCTTGGTACCTTGGCGTTTACGCATTCAAAGAAATGCACACTCCGAATTTCACTATTCATACTATAGGCATTGGTCAGTACTATTTCTATCTCCTATCGTGTCACTTCCCCCTAAAAGTTCAAATTTAGAAAAAATCGTTTACATTTTGCGTCTGCACAGTCAGATGAATTTATTCACCGAATTTCACGATTTCAACTTCAGCCGTTTGGGTGGTTCCTATTTTAAACCTCTTTTCCAGTGGATTCCTTAAAAGTGCGTATTTTGAAAAATTCTACTATTTTACGATTATACGCCATTAGAGGGATGTACATTCCAAATTTCATGTTGATAGCTGTTGTCGCATCATTGGTACAATTTATATCCCCATGTATTTCATTTCAACCGCTATATATTTTTAATTTCTGGTGCTTTCATGGTACTAGAGGAACGTACACAACAAATTTGAAGTGAACAAATTTGAAAAAATGCTTAAATATTGGGGGACATTTTCAGTCCATGTTATGGAAATTTTTTCCCACTGTGCCGATTTCACCCACTTTCAATCCCAACAGATCTACCATTAGAAAGATTTACGCGTTCCGTTGCATAAGTGTTTCACATCCATGTTCTTTGCTAATTGTTCGAACTAATTGGCTTAATGCGTTTGTGTCGCATTCACGTTCAGGCTGCAATTCTAGTTCGAAAGGGTCGTATGGTCAACGATCTGGCAATGGCACTCCTAACCTGACTAACAAACTGCTGCACATGAGGTAACACATACCTTCTATCAAAACCAAAGCCTGGTTGTGCATCTATTCATTCATCTCAATATCGGGATTCTCTGCACCGTTCTTCATTGTCGTTGACCGTTCTTCAGATGCACTGCTAAGTGAGCAACAGTCGGATAGCGTTAGTAAATGGGAAATGAGAATATACGCCAAATTGGCGCTCCGTTTCTCTTTCGCCATGATGCAAAGAATTTAATGGGTCTTCAATTCACCGTAAACATAAACGCCATCTATCATGAATATGGCGTCATAAAATCAGTCCATACAAATCGGTGATATTTCGCGAATTTTCGTGGGTATTCTTCTTGTTTGGCCGGCGACCAATCCGAATTGGTGCGAATCATCGAAATCTGTCCATGCGTTCTTGAGTTATAAGCGTAGTAACTAACGCCACTCTCTTTTATATATATATATATATATATATTTCGTAAAAGTCGGAGTCGTCATCGATTTAACGGAAATCGTTCGGTACGATATGGAATGAGCGATATGATAAGTTGGACATTCAAGTTGTGTCACAATACCAAAGTCAGTAACGACAACCAAATTATAGTACCTTCGGTTATGATTGTACTTTATCGGAGTCGAACTGAGGTCTATTACGGATAAATAAAATTTTTTGATTTGAACTAGGTATGTCAAAAACCGGCCCTCTTCGGGAAACCGGTTTTCGGTTTGTTAAAAAATTTACAATTCTTAAAAAACCGGTCACACCGTTTTTTATATTGAAAATGGAACATTTTATATTATTTTTATACTTTTTTGAGATTATTGAACAAAAAAAAATTAAACCATAAGAATCCAAATACTATATAAATGAAAATTCACTTAAATCGCCGATTTTGTTTATTAAAATTACCAAATTATTGTGAAGTTTGTTTTGATCATTCTTTTGCACACCACAAGAAATACGTTAGAGAATGCTAAGCTATCTCATCAAAATGTTGCATAAACAAGTATGAAAATATGCATTATGTCTCAATCAGCGATGCTGCCAAATTCAATATGAGAAATTTATAAAGTGTCATTTGCAAAGTCAAAGTATTCGAAGAATAATTTTTTGATGGAAATATACAGAGGTGTTCACAAATGTTAATATTATTATTAAATACACATTTCGTACCTTTTCTGCCTCCATTAATACTCTCTAGTCTCTTCTTTTTTACTGCCAGAGTGATATGCTTTAATTTTGCGATATTATTAGACATGACTGTTGGATCGAATAAGACATGATTCCTTTAATTATAAACCAATAAGAATTAGCAGTAGCAGTCAATGTTTTCAAGCTCCAAACGAAGCTATTTGATATCCTACTTGGTTTCTTTTTTTCAACGTCATAAATCAATAGAAAGTTTATATTCACAGCTAGTAAACAAATCATTACTCTCACATTTTCTTGCGTATTTTTATTGTAGAATATATCCACGAAATGCAAATTTTTTTTATTTTAAAAAACGTTTAACCGACATGAAAACAACGTTTTCCCCTGTTTGTCGAAAATGCCAATTTAAAGCAAGTAAAAACGGCGTTAACTTCGACCTGGCCGTTTCGAATGTCATTATTCTAGGTGTAGCCGTTTGGTTGGTACCATTTTTATCCCTCTGTACCCATTGTATCCCTTGAAAGTACGAATTTGGAAAAAACCTTTTATTTTCCATGTCTACGTAGTCAAAGGAATGTATACTCCCAATTTGTTGGTGTTGGTACTATTTTTATCCCCTTTTTCCATTTTGACCCCAAATAGTACGAATTTCGAAAAATCCGTGTATTTTACGTGTCTATGCAATCAGAGTAATGTATACGCCGAATTTGATTATTCAGAGGAATGTATACATCGAATTTGATTATTCTAGGGGCAGCCGTTTGGTTGGTACCATTTTTATCCATCTGTACCCATTGTATCCCTCGAAAGTACGAATTTGGAAAAAACCTTTTATTTTCCATATCTACGTAGTCAAAGGAATGTATATTCCGAGTTTCATGACTCCAGCTGCGGTCATGTGGTTAGTACTATTTGTGTCCCCTTTTTCCATTTTGACCCAAAAAAGTACGAATTTCGAAAAATCCGTTTATTTTCCGTGTCTACACAGTCAGAGGAATGTATACTCCAAATTTCATGACTCTAGCTGCGGTCATTTGATTGGTACTATTTTTATCCCCTTTTTTCATTTTAACCCTAAAAAGTACGAATTTTGAAAAATCCGTGTATTTTACGTGTCTATGCAATCAGAGTAATGTATACGCCGAATTCGATTATTCTAGGGGCAGCCGTTTGGTTGGTACCATTTTTATCCCTCTATTCCCATTTTACCCCTTAAAAGTGCTAATTTGGAAAAAATACTTTTATATTATGTATCTACTCTATTAGAGGAATGCACACAGCGAATTTCGTGCTTCTAGCTGTTGTCGTTTAATATGTACCATTTTTATCCCTTTTTATCCCTTTTTCGTCCCATTTCAACCCCTACAAATAAGAATAACTTTATTGTGCACGTTTTTGTTATCGGGGGAATGCGCATACCCAATATTAAGTAAGTACAAGCAGACATATTGAAAAAATATGCTTAAATACTCTAAAATATGTTTTTTTAGTCCTTGTGAGGGAAAAAATTTTCCCTTTGGGCCGATTTCGCACCGTTTCAATCCCAACCGAGCTACGACCATAAGACGCATTTATGGAAAATTTGAACGTTCTACCTCCTTTCGTTTAGATGCTAGCGTACTTTCAACAGACGGACAGACGGAATTTAGAATTTTATGACGATCAAGAATATATATACTTTATAGGGTCTCAGGTCGATATTTCAAGGTGTTACAAACGGAATGACGAAGTTAGTATATCCCCATCCTGTCGGAGTTAACACCAGTTAACCGGTTTTCGGTTTTGACATCCCTAATTTGAACTGGGATATTTATGTATATAATGCAAATTTATTTACAAATGTCATGGAGAAATTTATTACTTGCTGCACAATACCTTTATCGTGATTTCTGGTCCGTTACGACCCTCTTCAGAAGGCTTTGCAGCGATTTTTCAATCTACCCATGATGGAAGTAGACTGAAATATTGCATGAGAACTTCGTAGTTAGATTCTTATCATAATGTGAAATAGTTGTAGAAGATTTATATTTTAGGGCCACACTAGTGTATATATCCATCTTCGTATATGTAGAAGACATTAAATTCAATATTTCGAAAGTATATTTTGCTTTCAGTTGTTCTATCTCATAGTCAAATATTTTTGGTCCATTGTTTATTATTGTTATTGTTTTAAATTTAGCTTTTATAAACTACTTGAACTCAATTTATGTATATACGTCGATGTATATACATATGGCCATACTAAGTATATATGCATATCATTTAGACGTTTAATTACAACCTACACCTAATTAAGGTGTAGCTAAAATGTTTAATATCGGCATATAAATACTAGAACATTTTTCTACTGTCCTGAATTTGAAAAAATCACACATTGTCTTGACTGTTAGTCCAGGACAGAAATGTTGCCATTCTTTGATTTGTATCCTACATCATACATTTCTTTAATTTATTTTAGCTTCAAATATTTGTAATACATAGAAATATTGTCGGTCGATAATGAAATATAGTATTTTACCAGAAAGGGACGGACGGTAAGAATGTTACAAATGTTGCTAGGTAATATATATATGTATATAATGATACTATCCAAAATCGACTTTAATATGTGTTTTCTAGAGCGGTAAGAAATAAACTCGTGAGGGATATTTGTTAGGGGCTATATCAAAACTTGATCGGATGTAACCCACATTTAGGTATATTCCTAAGGAAAGTATAATGTGTTTTATCCAATTGTAACAAAATCGGTTATAATATTAAATTGTCAAATCGGGAGTTACATATGTATATCCAAATCTGAACCGATTTTCTGCAAATTCACGAAAAAAAATTAGAATAGATGGACGGACATGACTAAATCGACTCAGAAAGTAATCCTCGCTTCCTTCTGTGTATTACTAACAAATTCACATATTCGATTCACTTTTTATCATTTCTACTCCTATTCCCCATAAACTAACGTTCTGTTCTTATATTTTTGACATAACACATCTACACATTTCTACAATTATCGAGACTGCAACTTTTTGGAAGTAAAAAATGCCTTAAACTTGTTTATATATTTCTAAGCAACTTAATGCAGTATCGTTGCAAAGATTGTGATATATTTTTCTCAAAAAGCGAAAAATTCTGTCAGATTATTTTAACATTATTTTGCAACTCACCTAGTCATCTATTTTTTTATTTTTCAATGTATATCTCCAATAATCCTTTTTTTAACAGAAAAATATTGTAAGGAAAAGTAGAAAACTAAAGAGTTTATCTTCGAAGATGTAAGCGATTACCCTCGTACATATAATTTTGGGATATATTCAAATATTATTAATGTTCTCAACGTACGATAAATATTTGTGTTAAATTTAAATATTTCAATATGATTTATTTCACATATTGGCTACTGCGTTCGTAGGTTTCATTGTTGTTTTTATCTCTTTTTTCCTAAAGGGAAGTGCCAAGTTTCCGGCTGTTAATTAAACAATTGAACTCGCCAAAGTGTTAACAATAATTATTGAATGTACAAGTATGCAGTGTACACAAGGGTGAGTTTTT
The DNA here is from genome assembly GCA_947397865.1 of Polietes domitor. NCBI lineage: Eukaryota > Metazoa > Arthropoda > Insecta > Diptera > Muscidae > Polietes > Polietes domitor. The sequence goes on from OX377618.1 coordinate 29,555,838, forward strand.
TTTTTATATCGGCTCTAGCAAAATCGAATAGGGAATTGAAAATTCCAGGAAAATTAGCGTTCATTTTTTCCAAAGTCAAAACATTGAATTGTGTTTACTTTTCTTTTCGAATTATTTATACAAGTCTTAAAACTACCATATTATTGTCGTGGTGTACAATTTCTTAGGAAATTCCGTCCGACCTGGTTGATATTATGATACTAATATGAAATGGCCAAAAAAACATCAAATTTGTAAGCATTACCTTTCTGAATACATTTGAAATCTCTACTAAAAAGAGGTGCAAATTTTAATATTTTCAAAGGCACGAGAGTTTTTGTTCAAATCAGCCACGGATTTTTTTGAACTAAAATCTTAAAAAAAAATAAGTTTTCCTAAAAAAGCTAACATGATTTTTTATATAAAATGTTTAAAAAAGCGGCTGCTTTTTAAATTTTAAACATTTGCAATACAAAAATTTTAATTTCATGTTTGCTCATTTATCGGTGCGTAAAATAAAACATGACAAAGGTTAAATACTAATATATCGAAATCTTATTAATTTGCTTGCGAAAAGCAATTAAATCATTTAGACGCCTCATGCATCTGCATTGTTGTATAAGGAACTGAATTTATAGATGATATGCAACAGCCATTGTATATATTCCATACAAGCGCTTCATATTAAGACAGGATATGAAATATACACAGAATTCATTCAAATCGATAATAGTAATTATTTTACTAAAATTAGAAGCACTTCTAACGCTATAATAACAGATTGTTTAGCATTAACATAACTATGTATTACCAGTGAAACTGAGCAAACTGCAAATTTTATGATGTATGGTCTGTCAATTCTTCAAAAATAATCTAATTATATGCGTTTGCATTTTCAAAAAGTATTTTTTTGTTTATTCAAATGATGCTATCGCTTTAACTATGCTATTGTTGCAATGTAAATACTTTGTTGTTAATCCTATTAGATATAAAATGTTTGATGTCAATATCTTAGAGATAAACCTCATAACATGTTTTGTACGTATAATTATGAAATCTTGGAAGAATAAATTTAATTTTAAAATTTAATAATGTTAAAGTATATTTAATATTTCCACAATTCTTCTATCAAGAAAACTTTGATCCAATATCAATTTTTCAAGCAAAAAATAAATCTTGTATGAATAAATTGAATTTTAAAATTTAATACTGTTAAAGTATACTTTGTCCAGAATCAGTTTTTCAAGCAAAAAATACATTTGATACAAAAAATCGTTTTAACTGTTGCAATACATACAAATTACCATGTGAAGTTTAAATCAAAGAAAGTCACCCTAGTGTACACACACACATACACTTGTATTCTTGGAATAAACACTCGTAGCTACCTATCTTCCTACCTACCACTGTTTTATCGCAAATTTCAATTGAAAATTTTGTTTCGATTGGCGAAAGTCTACACATTGAATAATTTATGGTATTTTCTATAATATTGGAGGTATCGATGCCAATATAAGCACAACAATTGCTGTATGTACGCTATCGGTGTTGCTATTTGTCGGGTGTTCGGCGTAGAACAACAGATTTCAGAATTCACTTGGCCCACCCATTCAAGTGGAAATTTATGAGAAGCATGAACGAAATTGAGTCATACAATGCCTCGATGTTTTGATTGATAGCTACATTGATATGCGTTTATTTATATTGTTTTAATGCTCATATTTTTCAGACGCTCCCAGACGTGATATAAATCCTCAACTTGCTATACGGAAGTTGCTCAAAATTAATTTAACTTGGGTTTGTCATTGGGTGGATTTATTTTACTGTAGAGAATATGTGTATATTTTCAATTGTGAAAAATATTCACTTCTTCATCTCTTCTATGATTTGAAGTGTTACGCGCTGAAAAAAAACCCACGAAGACAAAACATACTCAAATTGAGTTCAAACAATTTTGCTAGTTGTATATTAATTGATGAGACACTTTATTTCCTTATAAGGAACTAGCTGGACCCCGTCCACTTCGTCGGGCAGAAAAATAAACGGTAAAATTAAAGTCAGGTTTCATATTGTTTTTTCTTGTGATCGGTAATATATGTACCAATTATAATTCAAGGTACTTTCCTGAGGTACTAACAAGTGAATATGTTTCATGGATAATATTGAAGAACGAACGAAGAAATATCAAAAATCAAATTCTTTTTAATTGAGTGTTATTCTTCTCCTCTCCAATGCCAAAACAAAAATCTTCCTACGCAAGAGAACTTACTTAATCGAAAGCTGCAATTCGAATGTACTACATTCAAAACACATAGAATATCAATCAAATTGTTCACTAATCAAACAACACAAAAACTAAAAAATTATTATAATTTGCGTTTTCTTGACGAATGAATATTTCTTTTTTAACCTTTCTTTACTATTGTGCTAAGAAATACCAAAGGAAATGTGTAATTCCACAAAATTCAAATCAAAAATGTCCATTTGTATATTGTCTAAACAGGTTACAACTAATTAAAGTCACACAACTATACGAATCTCGGTGTCGAATATACTCAAAAACAGGTTTTTAATTTCGTGTGGGAAGGGTCACAGCCACTTTCCGCCCATCTTTGCATAGAACTGAATATATTCGATAATAGGTTTAAACTTTGTATGGGAGGTGCCACGCCAACTTTTCCAATACTGCCCATTTTTGGCACAATTACGCACATTGATGCTGGATGCACTCAGACCAAATTTCAGTATTGTAGCTGTCATAGAACTGAATATATTCGAATAGGTTTAAACTTCGTATGGGAGTTGCCACGCCCACTTTTTTGGCACAACTGTGAACACTAACAATAAGTGAACTTTCACAAAAATTCAAAACTCTAGCTAATGCTATACTCCGAATATGCTAAATTATAAAAGACGAATACAACCCCAATTTGTGTGGGAGGTGCCAGGTCCACTGAAAATATCAAAAAATTATATAGCCTATTTTCACCACCGGTTAAGCATGAACATACTGTGAAAAATTCAAGAAGAGTAAAAGTAATTTAGGCTGCCATAAAGAACAAACAATCTTACAAACACAGATTCATTTTTATAAAGGGTGATTTTTTAAAAGCCATAGGAAAGTTAAAAAAACACATAAAATTCAGAAAATTGCATGAAATCTTTATTTGAATGGATAGTACGGTTCATATAATTTAATGTTTGAAGATTATTTCATGCAAATGTTGACCTTGACTGCGCCTCAAATGGTCCATCCGCTTAGTCCAATTTTGGCATTTCCACGTTTTTGAGTAACAGACGCCCAATTGATGCGAACGGCGACGAATCGATAATTGATGGTCATCATTAACACTGACCGATACAGCTGCGATATTTTCTTCAGTTCGCACTCTACGTAAGCGAGTTGGTGGTTTAATGACCAACAATGCAAATTTAGTGCGAAATTTAGTCACAATAGCCCGAATAGCCGCTTCAGTGGGTCGATTAAACTGACTATACAATGGAAGCGCGCGATGAACTTTCTTAACAGAGCACGCATTTTGATAATAAAATGCAATAATTTGCAAGCGTTGTTCGTTTGTAAGACGATTCATGGTTAAATTATAGACCAAACTGAAGATGTTTGACAGTGAAACGAAACACGAAACGTGCGTCAGCTGTTTAAACCAGTGTTGCCAAAAAGATAATAGCTAAAAAAATCACCCTTTATATAGAGTGATTTTTTTGAGGTTAGGATTTTCATGCATTAGTATTTGACAGATCAAGTGGGATTTCAGAGAAAGATGCTCAGTATGCTTTGACATTTCATCATGAATCGTGTTACAAACGAACAACGCTTGCAAATTATTGAATTTTATTATCAAAATGCGTGCTCTGTTAAGAAAGTTCATTGCGCGCTTCCATTTTATGGTCAGTTTAATCGACCCACTGAAGCGGCTATTCGGGCTATTGTGACTAAATTTCGCACCAAATTTACATTGTTGGGCATTAAACCACCTACACGCTTACGTAGAGTGCGAACTGAAGAAAATATCGCAGCTGTATCGGCCAGTGTTAATGATGACCACCAATTTTCGATTCGTCGCCGTTCGCACCAATTGGGTCTCTGTTACTCAAAAACGTGGAAATGCCAAAATTGGACTAAGCGGATGGACCACCTAAGACGCAGCCGCGGTCAACATTTAAATGAAATTATCTTCAAAAGGTAAATGTCATGGACCAATCTAACGTTTCAAATAAATTTTATGCGTTTTTTTTTTAAAAAAGTTATCAAGCTCTTAAAAAATCACCCTTTATATAGATGAAAGTACCTTGGACAAGGGTCTTAACTTTACACTTAGCAAAATGCAATCAGTTGGAATTTTTTTCTCCGAACTGGAATAGTCCCAGGTAAAACTCACATTACCAAGTAATGTTGGACATATACTAAACGAAAAGTCTTCACTACTTATGTTCGGATCCATTTCTTATTATTATTCCCTCCACAAGATTATTATGTCTTTATGGATTTGTTTGTAACACCGATCGACATAGAATCACTTTTTGAATCGATTTAGCAATGTACGTCTGTCTGTCCATCTATTTTTGTAATTAAAGTACAGGTCGCAATTGTATCCAGAACCAGTTTTCCGGGATAAGTACGAACACTATTTAATTTGCAGAAATTTGTTTCAGATTTAGATATAGCCCCAATACAAATTTCACTCCCGATTTGATTTTTCCGCTCTAGAAACCACATATTTTAACAGATCTTCTTCAAAATTTGGCAAAACATCTTATATTTCAACTAGAAACACCTGTGGTAAACATGTTTTAAATCGGTTCATATTTATATATAGTTCCCAAACAAATTTCACTTCCGATTTGACTTTATCCATTCTAGAAACCACATATTTTAATAGATCTTGTTCAAATCTTATCCTATATTTTAACTAGAAACATCCATGATGAAAATGGGTCAGATCGGTTCAGATTTATAATAGTTCCCATACAAACCACGTATTTTCACCGAAATTCTTCAAATTGAGCATAACACGGAAGAAGCTATTGTGCAAGTGGGTCACTTTATTCCATGTTTGGATATAGCCCCGATACAAATATTCTTCTCGATTTGACAAATTGGGTCAGGTCATATTATCCTATGATTTGGAAAAATACAAAAATCCTTCCCGTTTTCACTTTTTTACTGAATTGAATTGTATTCGGATAGAAGGTGGAGTGTATCATATAGTCGGCCCCGCTCGGATGGTAAAACAAGAAGTATTTCCACGCTCGCTTACAAAAAGTTTGGCCAAAGCGAGAACTACACCATGCATGTTGGACGACGCTGTTGTGAATCAGTGTTGCCATTTTGGTGCTTTTCGGGCTGATTTCGGGCATTTTACGTCTCCGTTAGTTACATTTTCCTAAATATCGTATTTGCCCATGGTGCTATTAGTGTTTTTCTTATACAGCAAAACCTTTTCTTATTAATAATCTATTTAATATACTTGTCCAATTATTCGGACTATTAAATTATTTGATTAATCATTTATTCGAAAATAAAGAAGAAGAAGAATAATTGCCTCAAGGGTTATTCGATTAACCTTAAAAATAAATTCAATGTGAGTCAGCACTTCCCATACTTCTGTGTAAATATATTTAATTGTTAGCGTTTGGAATAATATCTGACAAAACACGCCGAAAAAAAATGCTGGTAGCCCTGTCGTATTTTGGGACAAAATATATATCGCATGTTATCTATTAGAAGAAGAATAATGTTTTTCAGAATATGTTGAAACTACAGTTTTTATGAATAGTGGTTATTTCAAGTTTGTTTAGATTTACGATTAATTAGTCGATGGAATAATTTTGAGATTAAAGTTTCAAAATCGCGCTTAATAATAATCCACACGTATATTTTCTTTGTGTCCTCTGAATTTCCTTCAAATTTATGATTTAATTAAGGGAATTATCCAAACCAATTGGTCTACAATCCCTTCTTTACGGATTAATCCAAATCAATTTAGTTTTTTTTTTTGTATTTTGCGTAAAAGTATTCAAATTATTCGGTATTCGAAAATCACGATTTTTTTTTCATTCTTCAAACATATGGTTGATAACAAATTTTAGATTAATTTCATAAAATTTAATCGATTGGTAAGTATATTTGTTTATACAGATGTTTATACTTACATATATTGTAATCATTTGTAACTTTCCTTTTCGTATTCCAACCGGCTAATTAATCTAATTTTTTTTTTGCTTCGTCCTCGAGCCTCCGCGAAGGTGCTCATAATTGTTGTTTGATTGTTCGAAAATTCAGAAATTGCATTTTATTTCTTCGCAGAATTTGTTAAAAAAAATCCAATCAGGCACGTGTGTACCAGACAATGTGCTAGGTCCATGGACCTATCACACATGTCTTTCTTTAGGAATGTTTTCGTTTGTGTTTTTATCATTATCACATACATACTTTGTGTTTATTTTCTATTTGGTATTATGTTAAAAAACACATTGTTTGATTTACTTGACTCATAATTAAATCCCCTGGATTTTGAATTTCTTCTGTGTTAGTACTCGCTCGAGCGTTCAGGATTTTGTTGTTTTCTTTTTCGTCGTTTTTTATTTTTTTTTAGAAAATAAAATTTCGAAAAACATTAGAAAAGAATCAAGCAAAAAAGCTTCGGAACAAATTTATTGCTTCATTTTGTGGCAGCATTTGCAAATATTATTCCGTTGATTTATTTTTATAATAACAAAAAAGACGGAAAGAACACATTCGAAACATCGCGTATGACCGAGAGTAGCGTGAAGCTTTAATGGTCACAAATTAGTAAAATCATATTTCAGATGGAAATGTTGACGGAGTGAGTCGGTGTTTATAACATATATCCGTTAGCAGCAAAACTGCCAAGGACTTGTTTTCTGTCTAATTAATTTTTAAAACTCTGCCAATTTATTTAATATTAACCAATGTACATAGAATACAAACTTACATAATTTGATTTGATATCTACATATGCTAAAAGTAGAAATTTGTGAAATTTTTAATATATTTGAATATAAGTGTGACTGCATATACATATGTATGCTGTCGGCAAGAAGTTCAAGTAAAAATGTCAGAAATTACGCTATCATTCGAACTAAATGAGCTAGGAATTTCAAATTCTCCATAAAAGAAGAAAATTTTATTTTCTCTAATATTTAGATTATTTAAGTATTTTTTTTTTTAATTTCTGATTTATATACACATGAAATTTGTTGCGTACATGCCTCTTGTAAATAAAATGCACCAAAAGTAAATAAAAGTTTTAGCGGGTGAAATGGGTTAAAAATGGTACAATGATACGACAATTACTAGAATCATGAAATTCGGTGTGTAGAAATGTAAAATAGTATGATTTTTCGAAAGTCGTACCTTTAATCGATACAATTGGCAAAGAGAGATAAAGTGGTACCAACTAAAATGCTAAATTTGGTGTACACATCTATCTGAATGTGTAGACGCGAAAAAAAGAGATCATTCGGTAAAAAAGTGAAAACGGGAAGAATTTTTGTATGTTTCCTAATCATAGGCTAATACGACTTGGTTCGATTTGTCAAATCGATAAGAATATTTGTATCGGGGTTATATCCAAACATGGAAAAATGTGACTAACTTTCACAATAAGTTCTTCCAGTTCAAATATAAGGTGTTATGCTCACTTTGAAGAAATTCGGTGAAAATTCGTGGTTTCTGGGGCGGAAAAAGTTAAATCGGGAGCGAAATTTATATGGGAATTATATATATCTGAACCGATCTAACACATTTTTACCACAAGTGTTTCTAGTTGAAATATAAGATGTTTTGCCAAATCTGGAGACAATATGATACAATATGTGGTTGCTAGAGCGGAAAACGTCAAATCGGGAGCGAAATTTGTATGGGAGCTATATATAAATCTGAACCGATCTGACCCATTTTTACCACAGGTGTTTCTAGTTGGAATATAAGATGTTTTGCCAATTTTGAAGTTGTTGTATGTGGTATCCAGAGTGAAAAGTGTCAAATCGGGAGTGAAATTCGTATGAGGGCTATATCTAAATCTGAACCGATTTTCTTCAAATTAAATAGCGTTCGTTCTTATCCCGATAAACTTCGTTGTGCAAAGTTTCATTTGGTTCTGTGTACAATTGCGACCTGTATCGTGATTACAAGAATATATGGACGGACGGACGGACAGACAGACAGACGGACATTGCTAAATCGATTCAAAAAGTGATTCTAAGTCGATCGGTATAATTAACAATGGGTCTATCTCTCTTCCTTTTGGGTGTTACAAACAAATGCACAAAGACATAATACTCTCGTGGAGTGTATAAATATCGCGGTATACGTAACGTGACCATGTCTTATTGGGCAAAAAGCGGGATTTGGCGTGATTTTGTAGAAAAGAAGCGGGATTGTGAAAATCTAACAAAAAAAACGTAAACATAAAAAACTAAATTAATTAAACAAACCAAAAAGACTTCTTCCAAATTCGTAATTTTTGGGTCACGATGGGAAAAGGAGACACATGGTACCAATCAAACGGATGTATCAGGAATCATGAACTTCAGGCTACCCTGATTGTGTAGGCTGTTAGGATTATTATGGTTTCTTTTCATAAACTGTTTGTCATTCATTGTCGTGTCTTCTTAATATATGTTAAAAATTAATCAATTGAACAACGTAGCATTACAATTAATGATCTTAAATGTTCCCTTAAAACTAGAGCCAAAATTTAGAATACGGCAAATTATTAAATATTTTCGAAATTTTGGACTTTTAACGGTTACCAAAATATTTTGAAATGACAATTTTTTATCGATATTGTCTCAAAAATAATGTAAAACAAAAAAGCAGGACTTTTGTCAAAAAGCGGAATTATGCGGAATGGAAAATTTTAGCGGGACCGGACATAAAAAAGCGGGATAGTCCCGCGAAAAGCGGGATGGATGGTCACCTTAGGTATACGCTTTGTTTTATACTTGGATTTTATGCCAGTGGCCGATTTTTAACGTATGTTGCATTAAACTATACGATATATCTAACTATAAGTTTGTAAATATAATAATATAAATAAATAATTTTCGGATTTGCGTGGCATTTTGATTTAGAATAGGAAATAAGGGTGATCATGCTTATATTATTCTCTTTGTGGAAATTGTTTGCGTGATTTACGTGAATCACGCGTGACCGTGAACAAAATTTATTTTACTCTCGTGAGCGTGCGTGAACAGGAAGATCGAAAAAGTCTGCGTGAACGTGTGTGATTCATTTTTTTCCTTCGTGATCGTGCGTGAACGTGAGCCAATAATCATTCATGCGCAAATCTCCAAAGAGGCAAAAAGTCCATTTTTGGAGTAACGTATTTTCAGAAAGTAATAACGGCAGGTTGTTGCCAACAGTTTTAAGTGACAAAATATAAAAATTTGGAACCAGTTTGCAACTCGTTTTTTAAAACCATGCTGCCAAAGTTACTACTTTTTCTCTTGTTTCATTTTAGATATTTTAGATATAAAACGACACTCCTTGCTCCTTGGTTTTAATAAACACGGGTCGTATAATATCAGTGGCTATAGTTTATACAGTATAAATTATCCCGTGTACTTCAAATTCATATTTAACCAAATTAAACGTTATATGTAAAATTTTATGAATATATGTTATGATACTCCTACAAAAACCTTTATTGCGGACTCAACTTATTTTATTATACTCTCCACTAGGGTATTATGTCTTCGTGTATTTGTTTGTAACAACTAAAAGGAAACGATATATACCCATCGTTATTTTTTGAAGTCATGGAAATATAACCTTATACGGACACCACTAGGTGATAAAATACAAAAAAGACCCGTGTTTGCCCAAAGTGATGCACTTTTTTTATGGGCCCCCAAAGATTTAGGGCCTCGGTGTCATTTTTGCAAAAAAGTGATCATTTTCTCAGGCTCATATCTTACAAACAGTTTGGATTTTTGATTTACTCTCTGAAAGTTGTAGCTCTTATCATAAAGAAAAAATTGTGAACATATAAAATCAAAATGAAATTCAAGGTCAAAATCACAAAAAACTTTAAAAAATTCGAATTTGTTAACCTTTTTCCCCTATTCAGGTCCATAGGTAGCAAACCGTTCAAAATTCAAGGAAAGAATCAACTACAAAAATATAAATAAGATTTCAATAAACAACTTTCTAGAACATGCAAAAATCCTAGGAATTATTCTTAACACCGTTTAGGTAGCCGCAGAAGTGAAAAATTTCCCGAAAATATTTTCAATTTCATTTGTTTTTTTTCTTTTCTTTAACATTGAGATACTCTGCTATATATTACAAAATGCGTACTATTAATTATATTATGTCATAATAACGTATACGTACCCCGATGTTAGGTGTGTTGGTATGTTTTTTCATATGATTGACATTGGGGTAAGATTTTGAGATTTGGATGAGAGTTTGCACTTGTTTTATAAGTACGTGGGCGTATACTTACTATTATTACATTATATTTTAATTAAGTATACGTAATGCAAGCTAAGTTATAAAGGGTGATTTTTTAAGAGCTTGATAACTTTTTTTTTAAAAAAAACGCATAAAATTTGCAAAATCTCATCGGTTCTTTATTTGAAACGTTAGATTGGTCCATGACATTTACTTTTTGAAGATAATTTCATTTAAATGTTGACCGCGGCTGCGTCTTAGGTGGTCCATTCGGAAAGTCCAATTTTGGGCAACTTTTTCGAGCATTTCGGCCGGAATAGCCCGAATTTCTTCGGAAATGTTGTCTTCCAAAGCTGGAATAGTTGCTGGCTTATTTCTGTAGACTTTAGACTTGACGTAGCCCCACAAAAAATAGTCTAAAGGCGTCAAATCGCATGATCTTGGTGGCCAACTTACCGGTCCATTTCTTGAGATGAATTGTTCTCCGAAGTTTTCCCTCAAAATGGCCATAGAATCGCGAGCTGTGTGGCATGTAGCGCCATCTTGTTGAAACCACATGTCAACCAAGTTCAGTTCTTCCATTTTGGGCAAAAAAAAAGTTGGATATCATCTCACGGTAGCGCTCACCATTCACAGTTACGTTACGATTCGCATCATCTTTGAAGAAGTACGGTCCAATGATGCCACCAGCCCATAAACCGCACCAAACTGTGACTTTTTCTGGATGCATTGGTAGCTCTTGCAATGCTTCTGGCTGATATTCACTCCAAAATCGACAATTCTGCCTATTTACGTACCCATTGAGCCAAAAATGAGCTTCGTCGCTGAACACAATTTCTTTCTTTCTGAACTTTCTTAACAGAGCACGCATTTTGATAATAAAATTCAATGATTTGCAAGCGTTGCTCGTTAGTAAGTCTATTCATGATGAAATGTCAAAGCATACTGAGCATCTTTCTCTTTGACACCATGTCTGAAATCCCACGTGATCTGTCAAATACTAATGCATGAAAATCCTAACCTCAAAAAAATCACTCTATATTACACTCTGTGTAATTTTTTAAGTCATGGAAATAAAACCATATATGGACACCACTACGTGATCAAATTTTTGGATTGCAAGATATGAGCCTGAGAAAATGATAACTTTTTTGCAGAAATGGCACCGAAGCCCCAAATCTTTGGGGTCCATAAAAAAGTGCATACCTTTGGGCAATACTGAGAGACACGGGTCTTTATTTGGTCTTTTATCACGTTGTGGTGTCCGTATATGGTAATATTTTTTCGTGTTGCACTGTGTTATACAGATCGGCTAAGAATCACTTTCTTTCGATTTAGCAATGTCTGTCTGCCCATTTATTGTTGTAATCAAAGTACAGGTAGTAATTATTGCACGATCTTTACAGAAATTGACACAAGTGAGTTTTGCAGCCCAAGGACGTGCGCTATTTAATTTGAAACAAATCGGTTCAGATTTAGATATACATAGCTCACAAACAAATGTTGCTCTCGATTTGACTTTTCCCGCTCTACACGATTTTCTCCAAATTTGGCACAACACCTTACAATCCAACTAGAAAGTTGGTAAGATCGGTTCAGATTTATATACAGCCCCCATACCCCCCCGATTTAACGTTTCAAACGACCTTCTTCAAATTTGGCACGAAACCTTATAAAGGGTGATTTTTTAAAAGCTATAGGAAAGTTTTTCAAAAAAAAACACATAAAATTCAGAAAGATGCATGAAATCTTTATTTGAATCGATAGTACGGTCCATATAATTTAATGTTTGATTGATTTAGCAATGTCTGTCTGCCCATTTATTGTTGTAATCAAAGTACAGGTAGTAATTATTGCACGATCTTTACAGAAATTGACACAAGTGAGTTTTGCAGCCCAAGGACGTGCTCTATTTAATTTGAAACAAATCGGTTCAGATTTAGATATACATAGCTCACAAACAAATGTTGCTCTCGATTTGACTTTTCCCGCTCTACACGATTTTCTCCAAATTTGGCACAACACCTTACAATCCAACTAGAAAGTTGGTAAGATCGGTTCAGATTTATATACAGCCCCCATACCCCCCCGATTTAACGTTTCAAACGACCTTCTTCAAATTTGGCACGAAACCTTATAAAGGGTGATTTTTTAAAAGCTATAGGAAAGTTTTTCAAAAAAAAACACATAAAATTCAGAAAAATGCATGAAATCTTTATTTGAATCGATAGTACGGTCCATATAATTTAATGTTTGAAGATTATTTCATGCAAATGTTGACCTTGACTGCGCCTCAAATGGTCCATCCGCTTAGTCCAATTTTGGCATTTCCACTTTTTTGAGTAACAGACGACCAATTGCTGCGAACGGCGACGAATCGATAATTGATGGTCATCATTAACACTGGCCGATACAGCTGCGATATTTTCTTCAGTTCGCACTCTACGTAAGCGTGTTGGTGGTTTAATGTCCAACAATGTAAATTTTGTGCGAAATTTAGTCACAATAGCCCGAATAGCCGCTTCGGTGGGTCGATTAAACTGACCATAAAATAGAAGCGCGCGCTGAACTTTCTTAACAGAGCACGCATTTTGATAATAAAATTCAATAATTTGCAAGCGTTGTTCGTTTGTAAGACGATTCATGGTTAAATTATAGACCAAACTGGAGATGTTTGACAGTGAAACAAAACACGAAACGTTCGTCAGCTGTTTAAACCAGTGTTGCCAAAAAGATAATAGCTAAAAAATCACCCTTTATTTGAACTGCAACCCCCTATGATGTAAGATAGAGTGGTTTCAAAATAAATAAATCAAAAGTCACTAACTAAGCAGTCATGCGTTGGCATGTACATTAGGATGGGTCACGGAAATAAATTGCAGCGGTCACCCCTAAAAATTAAGATTAGATTGTTTAATGATGATCTACAAAATATTTCGGCCCTGGGTCAAGCCATCTGTGAGCTAAACGCTCCTGAAAACACCTCTAAAAATCATGTGTTCCCGTGTATTTTTTATGTTTCATTTTTGCACAATTTTTTTCTGACCTTGGAAGCTTTTTAAATACAAGTTTTTATTGTTGTCTTAGAATAACTCATTGGTAGAATTATTTGACGTTTATATTGATCAAGGTGACAGTTAAATAATAGATACAAAATATAGCTCATTCCGAATAGCAGTGGGAAAGTTACACCTTTTTTGTTTTTTAGTATAGGTTAGAAATACTACCAACTAAATGGCTGTAGCGGAACACGTACCCAATATGTTGATCCCAAAAGTACGAATTTCGAAAATCCAAATCCAAAATAACCGAAATCTCCCTGGTCCGCTGTGCAAGATAACCGAATTTAATGATTCTTGTCATTTTCTCGCCACAAGTTTAATCATTTTTACTGTACTGTACGAATTTTCCCATTTTACACCCTTAAAAGTACGAATATCGAAAACTCCATTTACTTTACACTACGCAATTAGAGTGACATACACACCGAATTTCATTATTCTAGCTCTACCTGTTTGATTGGTACCATATCCTCTTTTCCCTAAGGGGAATGCATGTAAATATATACTTTATAGGACCTCAGGTACATATTTCAAGGAGTTCCAAACGGAATGACAAACTTAGTATACCCACATACTGCTATTTTTGGGCAAATGCGCTCAATAATTCTCAATGAACTCACCCGGAATCGATGTTTCCATAGGGTGAAATATATATGACAGGGAAACGAAGAACGAAATGAGCTAGGAGGTTCAAATTTTAATGTGTATTATGGTTGCAGATCGGTTGGATTGAAAGTGGGCGAAATCGGACCAGAGGGAAACATTTTTCCCCAGCAAGGATCGAAAATATACCCTAATATTTCAACTATTTAAGCATTTATTTTGCACTTGAAATTTGTTGCGTACATTCCGCTTGTAGCGTAAAAGCACCAAAAAGTAAATAAAAGTTTTAGCGGGTGAAATGGGACAAAAAGGGATACAAATTGTACCAATGATATGACAATAGCTAGAAACATGAATGTGGAATGTAACGGGTGGTTAAATTGTAAGGCCGATGTTGAATGTGAACCACAGCTAAACGTCAAGTTTTTTATTTGTATTTCTCAATTTCAGACTAACTCAATTTGAGCCATGGAAAGATACACAATCGAGCAACGCTTTAAAGTTATTCAGGCTTATTATTGAAATGGACGTTGAAATCAAAATGCATATCGTGCACTTCTTGATTTTTTCATCTTCAGTGATGAGACATATTTTCACCTCAGTGGATTCGTCAATAAGCAGAATTGCCGCATTTGGGCGAATGATAATCAAAGAGTGATTGCCGAAAAACCAATGCACCTACAAAGAGTGACTGTTTGGAGCGATTAATAGGCTGGTGGCATCATCGGGCAGTATATTTTCCAAAATGAGGTCGGTCAGCAGTTACTGTGAATAGTATTCTCTATCGTGAGATGATAAAGAACTTTTTATGGCCTGAATTGAGAGATTTGGATGTGGACGATATGTGGTTTCAACAGGACGGTGCCACTTGCCACACAGCTAACGAAACAATGGCTCTTTTGTTCGATAAATTCAATGGCCGTGTTAGCTCACGTGGTGGCGATGTCAATTGGCCGCCAAGATCATGTGATTTGACAGCATCACAATTTTCCTAATATGGTAGTGCACTTCTATTTAAAGTCGACAGCCTCTAATCTCTCGGTAATATTGTGGAATGCACTCCGTAGAGGACCAGCCGAACTTAACGCCTTCTTACTTGTTTTCTTTCTTTTGATCGAAAAATTAACATTTTAATTGTGTTTTCGTTATTCTGACATAAAAATCATCCCTAAAATCGCTATACCTTTACTCAACAAGCAATACTGTGGACTGCAGCCCAGTGTGGAGCGAAGATTTTGTATTTGTCAGCTATTGTAATTCATTGGCGAAGTGCTGTTTTGCCATGCTTTCATTTTTCTCAAACATGTAAATGGGATTTTCTTCATTTTTATTCGCCTTGTTTCTGTTTAATCTGTATTTTCGTGTCTCACCGATGTAGGCGCACGTACTATATACATACCTACAAATATGAAGATAGAAGAAGAAGCAAAAGATGCTCTAAAGATCTGAGTCAAATCGAATGAAATATGTTTGGCCTTTTTTTGCTTGTTTTGTGTATTTTCTGCTAAACGCGTGTGTGTTTCTTTCTATATCTACTATAGAACAGATACAGAGCAAAATCGGTGCTATAAATCTAACTATATGTCTGTAGATATATATGCACATATACATGTGTATGTATGGACAGACATACATACATATGTTCACGGAATTGTTGGCAGTTGCCTCTTGTTGTCGGCGTAGTTTTAGCTTTGTTTGTTCCTCATAGTGAACAGGCTTGCCAGATCAATTTTTTCCTTGTCTCCATAGTCGCCATGAAAAATCCCTAGTGATCCCCAGACAAAAAAGGATTCGCCAAATAAATAAAAATATAAATAAATAAAATAATACAAATAAATACAAATTTTAGTAATTTTAGTTGAATTTCTTTGAGTGTGCGAGTATGGCTATGATACTATCCGCCAAATAACTTTTTTTTTGAAAATGCTATAACAAAAACTACTGAATATTTTCTCAAATTTCTTTTTTTATTTGAAAGTACAATCCTTCCGGTTAATAATGGAAAGTAATTTTATTCAAATGGCTGCCTCGGGCACCCCACAAATAATAGTCCAACGGTTGAATAGTTGAAAAAAAAACGTTAGATAGCGGACCCTTTATAATGTTTATGTCAAATATTTTGAATCTTTGAAAATAAATATCTGTATCAAAACAAATTAAAAATGATATATTTTGAGTTGACTTTTGTAGACTTAGCATCAATAAGCATAACGTTGACTTACACCGGTAATTATCCACAATAAGTTCAAAATTTTTAAAATAAAGTAAAATTAACAAAAATTTTTGAAAATTACAAAAAAATAACGTTTTATTATTATTTATGTTTTTGTTATAGCAGCTTAATTATACAGTCTTAAAGAAAAACAGTCCTAATTAAACATATGTAAATCGTGTAGTGATGTCTGGTGTTGATTAAAAGCGAATGTTTATAGGAATTTAGAGCCGCATTAATCGTCTTCTTGTCAACCATAAACAGGTGCTGAATTTATAATATCAATTTTTATTGATAACTAGATTTTTACCCGGCGTTCATTCATTCTTCACTATTCCCCTACTTCGTATAATTTTGTTATTAAAATGAGTACTAATCACTAGTTTTTAAGTATAGTTTGTGTGGACAGTACCACGCCCAATGTCCTATCATGACCTAGTATAGCCAGAAATCATCCTCAGTCCACTGGTAAGCTACAGTAAAATTTCCTGGAGAATCGGTCCACCGGTTTGGAGTCCTATACGGAACATATAGACACACATTCATTTATATATATATATTTATTTTCATTTCATATTTATTTATTTTCAGTACTCCATTTTTGTCACTGACATTTTCTTTTTCCTAACAGTATTGATTATTTTCTTACTCAAAACCAGCATAGTCTTCTGAAGATTTTCATCACCGACAAAAACCATGATAAAGTTAGTGAACAACCAAGTAATAAATGTCACCGAGACATTTGCAAATAAATTAGCTTTTAATAAAATACTAGCTTTTTACTCGGCGTTGCACGGGTTCATTCTTCCTTATTCCCCAACTTCGTATGCTTTGGAAGATAAAATGAGTAATTTTTTAAAATATTGTTTGCGTGCGTGGTACCCCCCTTTGTCCTATCGTGACCTAGTATATCCAGGAAGCATCCCCTGTCCAGAAGTTGTATACAGTTCAATTTTCAGGTGAATGGGTCCAAAATTCTAAAACGATTTAGCCATGTCGTCTCTCCGTCTGCCAGTCTGTCTGTTTATTGAAAGCATGTTAGCTTCCGAACAAAATGAGCTAGGAGGTTGAAATTTTCCGTTAATGTGTCTTATTGTTGCAGATCGGTTGGGATTTAGACTATTTAAGCATTTTTTTTTGAAAATTTCTGATTGTTATACACTTGAAATTTGTTTCCTACCTTCCACAAATAACGTGTAATCACCGAAAAGTACAAAAATGATTTAGCGGCTGAAATGAGACAAAAGGGATAAAAATGGTGCCAATGATACGACAACAGCTAGAAACATGAAATTCGGTGTGTACATACCTATAATTGCGTAGACGTGTAAAATAGAGAGATTTTTCGAAATTTGTACTTTTAAGGGATATAATTGGAAAAGAGGGATAAAGTGGTACCAACCAAACCGCTGAAGATAAAATCATGGAATTTGGTGTATGTATTGATCAGACTGTGTAGACGCGAAACATAATGGATTTTTTTTTCGAAATGTTTACTTTTAGGTGGAAAATGGGGCGAAAGGGATTAAAATGATACCAATCAAACGGTTGCAGTTAGAATAGCGAAATTCGTTATGTACATTGCTGTGACTGCGTAGACACGAAAAATAAAAATATCGATATTCGTACCTATAGGATCAAAACGAAATAAAATTGTTACCACGCAAATTCAGTGGTTACACTCATCTGCCTTCGTAGACACGCACAATATGAGTATTTCCCCAAAATCGTACTTTTGGGGTCAAAATTAAAAAAAATGATACAAGTGGTACCAAGCAAACGGATGTACCGAGAATCATGAAATTGGATGTGTTCATTCCAATATGGACGCGAAACGTAACGGATCTCTGAAATTCGTACTTTTCTTATCAAAATTATACAGTCACTCTGTTTGTAGCTGAATCATGAAATTGCAAATGGGAGAAATCGGCCCTGAGGAAAATGTTTCTCTCTAATGACGACTGACAATACACCTAATATTTAGAGTACACTTTTGAAGATTGCTCCCTTATGTTCTTTTTGAGTACAATTGCAGTATTATATATAGTAGTCGACTATTAATATTATAATAATGAAGCAATGATATTTATTTAAAACATTGCGCATAAGTATGCCTTATAGTTTGAAATAGTAAACAAATATAGTAATACGCATTTAAATTATCGCAATTTTCAAAATATGTTATTTCACTTCTTTCTAAAGTCGATAGCCACTAATCTGCAGGTAATACTGTCTAATGCACTCCGTGGTGGAGGGTATATAAGATTCGGCCCGACCGAACTTAACGCCTTTCTACTTGTTGAAAATAAAATAAGTTCTAAAGTATATATATATATTATCCACGTCCTATACGGAAGATACATGTACAGCTGCGGTGAAAAAGTAGCAGCGACGAAATAAAAAAATGTCGGCAAAGAAAAATATCAGTTTTTCTTCGAAAATCTTAAAAGCTTTTACGGTGATTATTCCATTCTTAATATGGCTTTAAATAAAAAAATAAGTTTTTGTAATTTTGAGATTAAGCCTTTTGAACCATTTATGTAAAAAATGAGACCAGTCAAAAAATAGCAGCGCTAATAAAAATTAAAAATATTTTGTTTCAATTCACTTTAATTGAAAACTTTTTGAATAATTACTTTAATAACGACATTTTCCTGAATTTAACACTTATTTGTACTGACTTTATTGCATATATATATATAGATAATATGAACATGAGCCAGGATAATATCGCGGTTAAAATCAAATATAAAATCCCCGAAATAGTTTATGATATCTTCACATAAATCCCCTGTCTCTATTTCTTTTTTCTTTCTGACCATCATAAAATACCCATTATTGGGACAAATCCTCGCATCTGGCAAATCTGATAGTTAATGATTTTAAATACTAGAATACTATCGAGTACATATGTATGAATATGCATTTAAACAATCCATTCAATGGGCGCACAGAAACGATGGAAACAAGCTTTATACGTACAGGCACGTAGATACATACATATGTATGTGGCTATATACATACATGCGATATAGATGTATGCACATAGGGACGTGTACATTCATACATATTTATGTCGTACGACACACGAAAAGAAGATGAAAATAAACAATACTAGCAATTCTTTCGCCTGTGTGCAAAGAAAACGTTTATCACCGTTTGCTTGAAGTACAGTGGGATGAAATGTGGTATAGTGCAAATGTAAATATTATATATGTGTGTCTATCTATTGCAGGGCGTTGGTGTAATTTTCCCACATCTTTTTCATTTGCTGGAAGACCGGATTATTATTACACTATGCAACAAAAATTTTGTCGAATGGCTATGTATAAAATTTTATGATGTATTTTGAGATTCTAAACCTGGATGATGATGATGGCTATCACTTTCGCACAAAACGGTGCTTTAGAAACAGTCTCAAAAAATATTTCTTTTTCAAAAAAAAAATCTTTTTTTTTTGTGCTACAAAAAAATTGAGAAAAATATTTTGTTTTGTTTTTATTCTAATTCTAACAACGCAAACAATGTCTGCAATGTAAAAGAATTATGGATAAACGTAGAACTTGTGGCACTATATGTAAATGTAATCAATCAATTTTTTATTTAAATTCAAATTAGATAACAAAATCTTTTGTTTAACAATAATCAAACAATTGCTTTCAAATATTTGATAGAATAATGAAATAATTATTATCGAATATTGCGAATAAATTGCCCCCAATAATTTATTAATCGATATATGTACAAGTTTTGCATATCGAGGGCTTATATTCAAAAGTGGACCATTTTCTCGAAAATGGGTTTTTGATGCCAAACTATTCTCTGATTTGTCATATAAATTTGAAGAAGAATTTTTAGTTTGTGATTGCAAAATTGGCTATGAACATAAAAATAGTATAGATAAAAGCTCAAAGGTTATAAGTCTGTGCAACGACTTTGTTTAATTTTTTTTTTCTAAATTTAAGGTAAATCGTAATATAAAATTCTATCATTTCGCCGTTAATAGCATTTTGCTTCCCAAGCTATCAGGCTAAAGTTGGATAAATGTTGACTGTAAAGTCCAAAATTGTGAAAAGTATCTTTAGAAAAACGAGTGTAACTTTTTAACATATTTTTTGGCATATGATTGCTAACTTCATGGGGAATATTAGTGTCAGAAAAGTTTCAGAAACCCAGATAGAGAAAGGTAAAATAAGCACAAATGCAACCGCAAATTTTGGAATTTTGCAACAATTGCAGTGATTTTCGCGACTGACTACAGATTTGTTACAAGCGACATTGGTTCTTAATACACAAACAAAAATTCTGTCGGATCCGTTGGCTAGATCGCGAGAAAATCATAAAACTACTGAACTGGGATTTTTGGGTGTATATTTAAGTCCGAAGCAGTTCTCATTTAATTGAGTATGCGAGGCAGATATACAGCCAATAATTAACCGGAATAGTTGTTGCATTGCACTGGGGGAGTGGCGTCCCTTGAAACGATCGTCTGCCCTGCTAGCAACCGAACCAAATAAATGTCACACGCTTCTTTTTAAATACTTTGTTTTCTGTTTAGGAAAGCAAAAACAAATGATCTCGAACCTGAGTAAGAGTTACAACAAAAACTATAAAACAAAAATTTCATACATGAAAATCATTTTAGCCATATTTCCCGCGAAATGAAAATTTTCCAAAAATATCCAATTTGTATTTTTCTTCACCGTGCACTACCGCAATATCCACTGTTTGTAAAAAATTGGAAAAGTGGTACCAATCTAGCGGATGAATCTGGAATCTTTAAATTCGTTGTGTACATCCCAGTAAAGGTCCCATTACGACATCGCGATGTAGAATGGTCTACATATTTAACGGTTTGTAGTTTAACAAAGGGTTTCAGATAATTTAAGTCGCGAGGTCGTATTTCAGTCTCGTGAACTAGAGTGTAACTCCCGTAATCATTTTTTTTCCTTTCGAGTTATCGCGGATTATGAAGAGTTCAGGTTTATTATCTGTTCAGCATCGTTAGGTAGAGTAGTAACTCTGATAATCAATTCTTTTCCTCTCGTATTTTCGCGGTTTTCGAAGATTTCATGGTGAATATTTGTCGCGAGGGCGTATTTAAGCCTCGTAAAATGGCACACTCCACTCTCTAGTTTTTTCCTCTCGAATGTTACAGTGTCTGCTTCTGTGACGTGAAGTACAATATGAAATGAATGTATGCATTTTTAGTTTAACCTCTTCGTAAGCGAGAAGGTCGTATAACATTCAGAACGTGTCTTGCCAAGATGTTGAAGCTTCTATTGATGTTTCAGTTTGATGTTTTGTATTCTAGATTCAGTTTCGAGTTTTAGTTAAGCAGCCAATGAAGTTTTCGGATTTTTAGGATAAATTGAGTTCTTTTGGCTTTGTGTGGCTTCGCCAAGTTAATCGGCGGTCCAAGGTTGTAACATAGTCAGATTATGGAAGAGAAATATTGTTTAGTTTTTCAGTTGGGCATGTATTAAAATTTAAAGTAAATGTTACCTGTTTACACTTTGACTCGTTAACTTTTATCCTCCAGATAGACAACCATGATTTAACGCGTTTTAAGTGACCCTGTAGGGTAATTGATGCCGTTATCTAATTTTTGGTTCTACTCATTATGGCTGTGTCATCGGCGAAAGTTGACATGAGGACGCTTGAAGATATGGGTATATATGCAGTGTATACAAGGTAGACGATAGAACCCAGTACGCTACCTTGTGGGACAAGACTATTGCAAAATTTGTAAATACTTTAACAGGCAATTAATTTGCCGATATTGTCAGTGGATCACTACGGGATGGTATTCGTAATGATGTTGCTTGGATATAGTTTTCCGAAAATCTCAGTGAGAAACTTGTCTTAAATCCGTATTGCCGGTTTAGCGGGTATAATATGTGAAAGAGATCGGATTGCGACTCCACCCAATTTAGCCCCTGGCCAAATCTCACCTTCTCTGCATAAGGCAGTCCTGTACAGGGCGTTACAATACTACAATTCACATCACCCCTATTTCCGGACTGCTCTTGACAACCTGTGCCACCATGAGAATACCTGTGCCACCATGAGCCTTACCGTCGGTGTGGTTTGTACAGTAAAAACTATAATTTGGTATTTGAAAGTTGTATGTGTCTGTGAGATGTGTTTCAGATAAAAGCATTATATCTATGTTCTCAGAATTGAGAAAGTTTGAAATTTTCTGTCAGTGCTGACTTACCCGTTTGCGTTCCAGCTGTATATTTGAAGGGAGGAACTTACTTCTTATCTGTATTTCAGGAGTTGCCTCGTTTTGGTATCTTACAGTCTGTAAAGCGCACATTAAATTTCCTTTTAAGTGTCTTGTAGACCCACTATTGAATATAAGCCCTCGATATGAACTATCATCAACCAAATAATATATCTACACAAATTAAAAGAAATTAGGTCTTATGTTATTTGAACATAAGGCCCGTTCGATTGGAACTCATTTTATTCATTTTTGTATGGAACTTACTCGTTTAACAAGAAAGTAGCTTGCTACTCTCTTAGTTGTTTTGCCAGAATTTTCTTGTTGGTCCATTTAAGAAAAAAACAATGGGTCTTTTAAGTGTTAGCTAGTAAGCCCAATCAACAGACCTATGGATATGTAAAAGTTCTGACTCACATTGAATTATTTTTTCGTACCCAACTTCTATTAATTATGCTTTATGTCGTTTTTTCGATTAATCGATTAACATTTCAGACCACTATTCGAAATTCATAACTAACCTGTCGGCACAGGCCATTTTGTATGGCCCACCCCTACGTCCTACGTTCCTGGTTGGATATCCATCCTATCCATTTGGCCCACTGTAGCACAATGAAAATAAAATCACCACAATAAAGAAATAAGTGCCGCAATACCGCGCGCGCACATTGAAAGATACGAAAATATTTTCTTGCGCTGTGTTGAGAAAATGCCAAAAATGAAAATGGGAAAATTTA
The DNA here is from genome assembly GCA_947397865.1 of Polietes domitor. Taxonomy (NCBI): domain Eukaryota; kingdom Metazoa; phylum Arthropoda; class Insecta; order Diptera; family Muscidae; genus Polietes; species Polietes domitor. The sequence continues at coordinate 29,579,104 of OX377618.1, forward strand.
GAATGAGTGAGTGCTACAACAATTAGTTTGTAGTTACGTAGGAGCATTCTACAAACACACTTATGTGTATGTATGTATGTATGTATATGTTCTCACCATCTTACAGTCCTACATAGATACGTATGTACAGATGAAGACACAACCGAAATGTTTATTATACACTCCACGAGAGTATTATGTCTTTGTGCATTTGTTTGTAACACCCAAAAGGAAACGAGATAGACCCATTGTTAATTATACCGATCGTCTTAGAATTACTTTCTGAGTCGATTTAGCAATGTCCGTCTGTCCGTCTGTCCGTCTGTCTGTCTGTCTGTCCGTCTGTCTGTCCATCTATTGTTGTAATCAAACTACAGGTCGCAATTATAGTCCGATCTTAACAAAAATTGGCACAAGTAAGTTTTGTGGATCAAGGACGAACGCTATTTAATTTGAGACAAATCGGTTCAGATTTAGATATAGCCCCCATACAAATGTCGCTCCCGATTTGACATTCTCCGCTCTAGAAACCACATATTATACTCGATTTTCTTTAAATTTGGCACAACATCTTATAATCCAACTATAAACACCTATGCAAAAATTGGGTAAGATCGGTTCAGATTTAGATATAGCTCCCATACAAATGTCGCTCCCGATTTGACATTTTCCGCTCTAGAAACGACATATTGCACCCGATTTTCTTTAAAATTGACACAACATCTTATAATCCGACTACAAACACCTATGCAAAACTTGGGTAAGATCGGTTGAGATTTAGATATAGCCCCCATACAAATGTCGCTCCCGATTTGACATTTTCCGCTCTAGAAACCACATATTGCACCCGATTTTCTTTAAAATTGACACAACATCTTATAATCCAACTAGAAACACCTATGCAAAAATTGGGTAAGATCGGTTCAGATTTAGATATAGCCCCCATACAAATGTCGCTCCCGATTTGACATTTTCCGCTCTAGAAACCACATATTGTATCCAATTTTCTTTAAATTTGGCACAACATCTTATAATCCAACTAGAAACACCTATGCAAAAATTGGTAAGATCGGTTCAGATTTAGATATAGCCCCCAAACAAATGTAGCTCCCGATTTGACTTTTGCCGCTTTAGAAACCACATATTGTACTCGATTTTCTTTAAATTTGGCACGACAGCTTATAATCCAAGTAAAAAACCTATGGTGAAAGTGGCTAAGATCGGTTCAGATTTAGATATAGCGCAAATACAAATGTTGTTCCCAAATGTTTAACCAATTTTGGCCAAACTATACATATTATATTTCACCTATTTCGTTCCACATTTCAATATACCCCCAGACAAATGTTCTTTACGATTTAACATTTTTTGTCAAACACACACATTTACATTTACACATTTTCACCGAATTAAATTGTATTCGGATAGAAAGTGGAGTGTATCATAGAGTCGGCCCCGCCCGACTTTAGCCTTTCCTTACTTGTTTTTTAATTCAGTTTTTTTTGTTTTTGTTAAGATTGCGATATTTGTGTTAATTTTTTGTGGTTTTGTTTTGATTTTGCACTTTTAATATAAATAGAGAATAGAAGAAAAACAAAACAAATAATTGGTATGGAAAAAGGGAAACCGTAAAAATAACCAAAATAAAAGGGGGACGCGATACACGCGTCAGAAAGATAAATGTTTTGGTTTTAAAAGATGTGACGATTCGGTGAAGAGGGCCAAGAGTTTGGGACGACAGGAGGGTGGCGTGAGAGAATAAGTGCAAAGAGAGCGATTTAAGGTTCAATAACGAGAGCAAGAGCTCATAAAATTTGGATATTTATTGATGAAATCAACAGACACAGTTGTTGCGCTTTTTCAAAATTCTTTCTTTTTTCTGTTTTCACACTAATGACTTCTCCTCGATGCTCATGAACATTTTCATCATCAGCAGATTTTTTCATCATATTCTTCTTCTTGTTTGTCTGCTATTTTCAGATCACTATGGAAAAACGACGTAATACATTGGATCGTATTCATCGTTTGGGGTTTGGCCGCAAATCATCGCCAAGCACAACCGCGGCGTCCAAGAATTCTACTTCAGCTGATACGTGTGGCTCCTCGAAACAACGCAAATCGTCCGAGAAGTCTGAACGGTTGCGTGAACTAACCGAACTAGTGCGCGCGGGCAGTGGGGGCCAGAGTTCTTCACCAACCCCACCGCCCATTCCACCACCACGCAAACAACGTTCGTCCACGCCATCGTCGGCATCTACAAGTTTTGATAAGGCGGATGCCAGTGAGAAATCATCACCTTCCACGTCATTGCTGCTAACGGAAAATTCGGCCAACAATAACAACAGCAATCGTTGCAGCGACAGCAGCAACAACGAACCAATTCTGTCATTTATGTCGACGCATTCCGATGATATATTGCTAATGGATCAAGATGAGCCGAGCAACACCTCAAAGTCTCTGCGCCATCTACAGAAGCAAATATCCATGGAGGCTGGGGTGTTGGAAGAGAAAGGCATACAGCAATTAAAAGTAAACAATGCCATCGATTCGAAGCAATCAACGTCGTCGGCATCGGCATCGGCCTCGACAACGCCACTCTCCTCTCCCACTCTGAAAGCCAACGCATCACTCTCAAATTTTGAAGTGTTGCTAATGAAACGTGAACAAGGCAAATCACCGCCATCCGCCCCAGTCGAGAGTGTGGCGGAGGATGAAAATCGTACGGCGGATAGTACGCATAATGCTACCAACCTAGACAAATCAGAAGCGCGCACGGAAATCGGATCGAACTGTCCGAAGGGAATACCATTTCGTTCGGCATCGTTTTCGGCGATCGACTATTCGGCGGGTAAATACAAAAAATCGGCTCTCAGTGCTCTACGGGATCGTTTAAGACGCGACAAGACAGTGGACAATACGAGTCCTACTAGTTCAATTTTCAATAGTGTCGTCGATAGCCTTACGTGGCCTCGCAAAAAGGTCGAAGAGAAATTTGAAGAACCGGTTGACCGACTGAAAACTGTGGAAGAACCAGTGAAAAAGGAACCCGACTGGATTTATATACCGTTGAAACAGAAATCAGAACTCAGTATTAATTTGTGTTATGGTCAGGACAAGAGCCTCGAGGACGTTATGGAGTCCCCGGAAATAATACCCGAGGAAGAGGTATTCGTGGCTGACACCATACAAGAATTGCCCGATGATAAGTTGGAGGCATGTGTGGCTACAATTCAGGCTGCCCACGCCAAAATGGAATCTCTGACGGACACCATTCAGTCTGACAATGACTATGTCATAGACGAGTCACAAGTTCCGATAACAGTGGGTGCCAATGATTTGATGGAGGCCAAATCGGACAGTCTGGAAGAAAGTGATGAAAGTAGGTCACCCAAAGCATCAGCTAGCACGGATATATTTGCGCCCAATTTAGCTACTCTCATGGAAGAACAAATTCCTTTGGAATCTCCTCCAGATAATTTCTTACAAACTGCTACCACGTGCCTAATACCAGTGCCGGTGTATGAATGTGCTGCCCAGGAATGGGGGTTAGAAAATCCTCCTCAGGAATGGGAAGAAGTGGCTCCCGAGGAATTCGTCATCATACCCGAAACTATAGAGCCGCTTATAACGCTGCATCAGTGTAATATAGAAAAGCCAGAAACTAAAACGGATACCGAACAGTTACCTACTATCTCGGTTAGACGATCTTCCGATGAGATGGATGATGATGCCTTACTCAGAACAAAGGTGGACACTGCCGCACACAGGTCAGACGAAATGAAGGTGGAACAATGCGAGGGCACCATAGACCAAGCGGAAGTAAAAAAACGTTACAGCGACGATGACATGGACATAGCTGCCGAAAACCGGTCGTCTCTTGACAATATACCCACACGTCACAGTTCGGATGATCGGCGGAAAGCCGACATGTCCAAAAGACGTAAAGGAATTTACATTGAAAACTGGCAAGAACCTTCAGACACCACAGATAGTACAACTAATAAATCCCTGGCCTTGGACATATCTATTGCAAATCTTAATGCCATAAAACCCGATTCCCCGGAGGATAATACAATGTACATAAACAGTCCGCCCACAGATGACAATAAAACTCCAGCGTCCTTGTATTCCTTTGATTTAACGACTCCCGAATCAGAATACCGCCACTCGCCTGTTTGGTCGAAAAACCCTATGCTTTCAAGTTTTAGCTGTCAAAGTTCGGAAGAGAAAGATGACATACCCTTGGCATCACCACCTGTCTCTCTGAGTACTTCCCACATTAGTCTGCCACGTCAAAATAAAAGTTTTCCGTTTTTACGCACCGACTCTGTTTCGGATAATGAAAGTGATCGTACGCCACCGCCGTCGAGGGATCGAAGTAGCCCAGTTTCAAGTGAACACGATTTTAAACGATTTTCCAAACGTCCTCTGCGTGGCCCGTATGGCCAAATGTTGGAAGCGGAAATGAACAAGCCACATAAAATGCATTTCGAAGAAATCTTGGAGGAATTACGAGAAGAGAATAGGTGAGTAGATGACTTAAAATAAAAAATTACGACATCTTTTAATGAAATAAAAATATGGGAATCGTTCGAAACAAACCCTAATTATATTCTTCGAAAACGAAAATATTAGTTACAAAAAGATTTCGAAATTAATATATATTCTATTTTTTTTGCGTAAATGCCTAAAAATTTAATGCCTAAAAAAGTGGGACTGTGAAAAGTTACAAATGTATGTGGTAATTTTACAATCTCTTTCACTTACAAAATGGAATATTGAAAAGCTTTAATCTGATGATTTACAGAAAATAAAGTCAGCAGAGTAATATCTGAAGTAAATAATAATAGTATATAATAAATATGAGTAGAAGTTTTTAGTTCTTCCGTTTGTAATATTTATTACAATAAATAATTTTAATTATAGCATTACAAATATTAACACAATTCATAAAAATGTGTACACTATTTCTTCATAGAAATCCCTCCAAAGTCAAATACTGCGAACGGCATATGGTCCAAAAAAGTGTTGTAAGATTAGATGCTTACTGACAAACAGAAGATTCTTTAAAATAGGCCAAATATGTTCTTGAGAAGCTCTTGGCAGGTCCTGTTCATATTTTGGAAAACCAAATAAAATATTATTAGATTAGTTGGGACCACTAAGTCATCTAAAAAGGCTAAGGGTCCCGGCACGACCTTTTAGTGATGTTGTCAAGAGCAGTCCGGAAATAGCTGTCATTGATAGGGGTGATGTGAATTGTAGTATTGTAACGCCCTGTACAGGACTGCCTTATGCAGAGAAGGTGAGATTTGGCCAGGGGCTAAACTGGGTGGAGTCGCAATCCGATCTCTTTCACATATTATACCCGCTAAACCGGCAATACGGATTTAAGACAACACTTTGAAGGGTGCGTAACATAGTTTCTCCCTGTTGACCGACCGGTCGAAGGAAAGGTGAGACCTCCACCAGTCACAGACGTAGTTTCGGATACGGGCCAGCCCGAAGATCGAGAATGTACATAGGTCACAGAGGGCCAAATGAGGGTTACAGCAGAGGCGGGCGCGAAGTCGCCAAGCCCTTCGGACCCGACTCACTGGAGGATAAATCAACTCATGAGTCGGGCGATATCCTCGTTGAGATGGGTGAGAATGTGGACTTATCTAAATGTTGAGGCTATTCCAGATTAACTATATGTGGACATACTAGATAATATCCAGTCACCTGTCAACCGATGAGTTGATCCCATACGTTTACTTTAAAAAGAGTTATGTTTTGATATTGGGCGCAAAGACGCAAACGCTCATCATCAGTTTTGTACCTGTACATAGTACAGATACAAATAATGGAGGTGAGACATTGCTTTAATTTGCTCCCACTACTGACATGTTTATTAGAGTGGCTTCAAAATAAAAGTTGTGGATGTTCCCGACTAAAACGAAAGATTGTTTTTTTTTTGTGTTCTCCCAAAATATTTCGCTTTTATCATTGTCCGTTCGTGAGCTGGACGCGTTGAAAATAACCTCTATAAATCAGGTTTTTACTGGAATAAAATTCACTGTGAGAATTGTATTTAGAAAAAACTGCTAGAAATTAAAATCTGGTCCGAGACTTATCAAACCGCGATAACAACTTGCATTTTAACCCAGAATAGAGGGAAGATTTTTAACATTTTTGTGCAGTTTTTGTTGCATTTTTTATAAAAGCCGCAATAACTTCCACAGTTTTAATTAGATTTGTGTTTTTGTTGGATCGTTGAAGAGGTATTTATCACCAATTGCAATTTTTAGAACTTCCTAACCCATTAAGGCTTGACAATTTTTTTCTTACTGTTGGTTCTCAGTGGGTTAAATGTGATGTAAAAATTGAAATATGGGGTTATTTGCATCGTAAACACATTCTAGTCTTACAAAAAGCTTAATTAAAAAAAAAACATCTGAAATGTTGGTCTTTCAATGAATAAATTGGGAGGAAAACTTCACATAAGATGTTACAATAAAACCGTGCGACATGTTTTCCCTCCCAAGAATGAGATTATATGGAAGTGAAACTATAGGTCAGTAATAAGAAAACTCATACTCAGTTTTTTTATTTCGTGGTCGTTTGACTTTTTTACAGGACTTTTAATTTCCAAAGGATGTAAATGTTTCTCTAATTTAGTTTCGTACTTTTGTGTGTCATACAATGGCGGTATTGGTATCAAATGAAAGAGAAGAACATCTGTTAAATATACTTTAAAATTCATACGTCTATCTATGTTAATTTAACATTAACAATCATTTAAATTTTTCCCCTTTAAAAAGATTATGTAGATTTTTCATGTTTTAATTTTTAAGGGGGAAATTTTTAAATGATTGAATTTTTTTTCCAAAAATTAGCTTTATATAAGACTAGAATGTGTTTATCCTATCTTATAATCCCAACTGGAAGTTTTTACTTCACATTTAACCTACTGAATATTAACAGTAAGAACAAAATTTGCGGCCCTTAATGAGTTAGAAAATCCTTAAAATTGCAAAAAAATGTGGAAGTAAATGCGGTTTTTATTATTTTTATTATTTTATTTAAAAAATCCATCAAAAGTTGCACTAAAATAGTATAAATCTGCCCTTTATATTGGGTAATATTGCAAGTTTTTAATATGGTTTGATAAGCCTCGGGTCGGATTTTAATTTCTAGCGGGTTTTTTCTCAATACCATGAATCAATCGTGAATTTTATTCAAGAAAAACCTGATTTATAGAGGTTATTTTGAAGCGAAATATTTTGGGAGAAAACATAAAACAAACCAATCTTTCATTTTAGTCGGGAACATCAACAACATTTTTTCCTTCCTCACAAAAGAAGCCACTCTAATGTTTATATGTAACTAGAGACAAGCGGGAGGTTCTTTATGTCATTTTTGCCACTAACTGGACAATAAATAGTTTTAAGCCATTAAATTACCTGGTCTGAATGGTAATGCACCAATTGAAATACAAAACGTTTCAAATCTCGTGATTTTTGGTTGTTTAAAACTGTCATACGTATGTATGGAGGAGCAGAAAGGTTAATTTTATCCCAAAGTATAACCTCATTTTTTGGAAAACATTCGGGAGGTTGAAAATGGATTTTCGATTAAACGGCCAACTTTTTCATTTCGATTTTCAAAATTGATTAATCGACTTGGTCGATTTTGAATCATTGGAAATAAGAACAATACCTATCATAAAATCCCCATGGTTGGGAACAAATCCCCACATCTGGCAAGTCCGCAAGAATGCTACGGAAAACGTTACTTTTAGCACCAAAATGTCAACAATGGACCCAACAATTTTAACTTTCTCCATTTTATTTCCATATTAAAATCCTTTAGAATTGTAGTTGCAAGAGTTCGTTGTTTGCAATTCTTCTCGGCCATTCTATTTTAACTATTCTCCTTAGACATCTGTTCGTGAAGCTTTGGAGTTTTTGACCATCATGAAATCTCCATGTTTGGGGACAAATCCCCACATCTGACAAGCCCGCTCTGTAGAATTTAAGAATACTTCCAAAAATTGTACTTTTAGCACCAAAATGTCAACAATGGACCCAAATTTTTAACTTTCTACATATTATATCCTTTGATTTGTAGAGATCGTTGTTTGAAATTCTCCTCCGCCATTCTATTTTAAGTATTCTCCTAAAACATCTGCTTGTGAAGCTTGGGAGTTTTTGTTTAATGGTTATGTTAATAAACCAGGGGCGTTTAATAGCACGTATGTGTTGTATATAGAAATTCCAAATATGTCGTATGTTTACTTATGAAATAACTTTGTTTGCTAACGCTGTCTGTCTGTTTGGCCACCGAAAATAAAGTTATTGATTTCGTCAATTTGGCTTTCAAGAAAGAATAAAATTGGTACCAACTAATCACGAAATTCAGTGTTTATACTCGTCCGGCTGAGTAGACACGCAAAAGATAATTTTTCCAAATTTGTGCATTTAGGGTCAAAGTAAAACAAGTAAGGAAAGGCTAAAGTCGGGCGGGCCGACTATATGATACACTTCACTTTCTATTCGAATACAATTCAATTCGTAAAAAAGTGAAACAGGAAGAATTTTTGTATGTTTCCTAATCATAGGATAATATGACCTGACCTAATTTGTCAAATCGAGAAGAATATTTGTATCGTGGCTATATCCAAACATGGAATGAAGTGACTCACTTACACTAGAGGTTCTTACAGTTATGCTCAATTTGAAGAAAATACGTGGTTTCTGGGGCGAAAAAATAAAGCCGGGAGCGAAATTTGTATGGGAGCTATAATAAATCTGAACCGATCTGACTCATTTTCACCCTAGGTGTTTCTAGAGGAAATATGCGATATTTTGAGAAATTTGAAGAAAATATATTAAAATATGAGGTATCTAGAGTGAATAGAGTCAAATCGGGAGTGAAATTCGTATGGGGACTATATCTAAATCTGAACCGATATATAAATCCGACCGAAATATGAGATATTTTAAAAGATTTGAAGAAGATCTGATAAAATATTTGGTTTCTAGAGCGGTAAAACTCAAATTGAGAGCGAAATTTGTATGGGAGGTATATACAAATCTGCACCGAAATATTAGATATTCTGCCAATTTTGAACAAAATCTGTTAAAATATGTGGTATCAAGGGTGAAAAGAGTCAAATCTGGAGTGAAATTTGTATGGGGGCTATATCTAAATCTTAACCGATCTGACCTATTTTCACCGCAGCTGTTCCTAGTTGAAATATAAGATGTTTTGCCAATTTTGAAGAATATATGTTAAAATATGTGGTTTCTAGAGCGGAAAAACTCAAATTGAGAGCGAAATTTGTATGGGAGCTATATATAAATCTGAACCGATCTGACCTATTTTCACCATGGATGTTTCTAGTTGAAATATAACATGTTTTGCCAATTTTGAAGAAAATCTGTTAAAATATGTGTTATATGGAGTGAGAAGAGTCAAATCGGGAGTGAAATTCGTGTGGGGGCTATATCTAAATCTGAACCGATTTTCTTCAAATTAAATAGCGTTCGTCCTTGTCCAGAAAAACTTCGTTGTACAAGGTTTCGTTTGGTTCTGGCTACAATTGCGACCTGTACTTTGATTACAAGAATAGATGGACAGACAGACGGATAGACGGACATTGTTAAATCGATTCAAAAAGTGATTCTAAGTCGATCGTATAATTAAAAATGGATCTATCCTCCTTCCTTTTGGGTGTTACAAACAAATGCACAAATACATAATACTCTCTTGGAGTGTATAAAATGGAATCGAGATAGACCTATCGTTTATTATACAGATCGGCTTAGAATCACTTTCCTTCACCCATACAAATGTCTCTCCCTGTTTGACTTTTTCTGCTCTTTAAAAACCACATAATTCAACCGATTTAGATCAACTTTGGCACAACAACTCATATTTGTACTAGAAACATCTGCGGTGAAAGTGGGCCAGATCGGTTCAGATTTATACAAAGCTGCATACAAACATCGCTCCTGGGGGGTTACTATGTAACTCGATTCGAAAGTTCGAACAGCTCGAAAGTTGTATTCGATCCGAATTTATACTCTTACCATGTAAGAGTTTTGAATCGAGTGAAAAGTGCTGCCACTATTTCTTAACATTTTTGGCAGTACTTTCGAATGTATTATTCAGAGTTGGCAACATTTATTACATGAAATGTCAAAACAAAATAAAAAGTAAATAATATTTGTGTGTTACAAAAATGGAATGGAAAAAAGATTATAAATTACTATTTACTTCTTCTAGAAGTAATATGGAACGCTTGTGGTAGTCCATTTGTCCATTCACTTGCTTTTCTAGCAATGCCTGTTTTTTTGGAGCAGCACGATTAAAGGACAATTGTGGTGTGGTGGCTGTACGAGCTGATGAACAACGCGGTGGGGACGGTGCAGACACTAAGATGGCTTTAAGATGGGTCTTGTGATCTGCCCAAACCTAAAAAGAAATAATTAATTTCCATTTATGGGCAAACTATCACTTGCATACTTTTTTCCAACCGACCACTTCCCGCATTGGTGGACCGGCTGCATTTAGCTTTTCTGTCAATCGAGACCATAAATTATTGGTGGCTTGTTTGGCTTCCGGAGCTTTGACATAACCCTTAGCCAACTGCGGATGATCCTTCATAAAATTTAGCATGATCTCAAACTGTATTTGTTTGGCGTTTACATTTTTTGTTGGATTTTCCCTATTAAAAGACATTTTTATAAATATTAATCTACTGATATATTTATAAATTTAATAAATACTTACATTTTTATGCGTTTGGTGTCAATAATTTAATATTTTAATTCTTTCCGTTAGCATAATATCAAACGAGTACAAATGTTTCCTTTTGAGCGACTTTGACATCTAAATTCGAAATACATAGTGATGCACATACGAAAGTAGAGTATGAGTATCCGATAATCGGATGTGGCAAATCGAAAGTAGCAAATGTATTTGCGAATTCGAGTTAGTTGGTAGGGAAAATCCGTTTTCGTAATATTTAACTTTCGAATCGAGTTACATAGTAACCCCCCTGATTTGACTGTTTCTGTTCTAGAAACCACACATTTTAAACGTTTTTGTTTAAACTTGGCTGAAAACCTTATATTACAACTAAAATCAGCTGTGGTGAATGTGAGTGAGATATGGATCAGATTCATATATATATATCTGTCATACAAATTTCACTCCCGATTTGACTTTTTCTGCTCTTTAAAATCCACATACATAATTTAACCGATTTAGATCAAGTTTGTCACAAATATTATATTTTAACTAGAAACATCTATATTACAACTAAAATCATCTGTAGTGAAAGTGGGTTAAATCGGTTCAGATTTTTATATAGGTTCCATGCAAATGTCGCCAATTTTACTCTAGAAAATATATATTTTAACAGATTTTGATCATTATAAGTTATATTTCAGATGGAAGGATACATTGTGAATGAGAGTATCATAGGTCAATGATATAGGACACTTTCCAAAATCCTCACCGAATTGAATTGCAATTTTTTTCTTTATGTAGATAAATGTTTCCTGAAACCAAGCAAATATTCGCTTAGGAAAGATATTGTAATTTTTTCCTCAATCCAAGTAAAATTGTATCTTTAGTATTTTTTCCTCAATTCAAGTAAATTTTTATTAACTAAATAAATATTTCCTAATATTCATGAAAATTTAATTATAACTTTTCCTTGAAAGTAGGAAAATTTAGTAATTTTTTCCTCAATTCAAGAGCATTTGTTTGTATCACCCAAAAGGAGGCGAGACAGACCCATTGTTAATTATACCGATCGACTTAGAATCACTTTTTGAATCGATTTAGCAATGTCCGTCTGACTGTCTGTCTGTCTGTCCAACTATTCTTGTAATCACGATATAGGTCGCAATTGTAGCCATAACCAAACGAAACTTTGCACAGAAGAGTTTTTCGAGACAAGGGCGAACGCTGTTTAATTTGAAGAAAATCGGTTCAGATTTAGATACCATACGAATTTCACTTCCGATTTGACTCTTTTCACTCTAGATACCACATATTACAACAGATTTTCTTCAAAATTGGCAAACATCTCTCAAGAACGTAAAAATACTTGACATCGAGAAGAAAGAGAATAAGAGATACACACTAGAGAGCCTACGCATACAAGAGAGACTGAAAAATTCAATCAACACCAAAGAAGATAAAGACAATGCAAAGCTACAGTATTCCGTCGCAATAAGTTGAAACGTTAAGTTCTGTGATATTAGTATTAAGTTCTACTGTGATTTTTACATTTAGTTATTATTATTTATTTTAATTATACTTAATTGTGAGTGATGTCCAGTTTTTTATAATAATAAGTAATAATGACAACTGTAATGCAAACTAATTGTAAGTAGAATTAATACTGTGTTAGAACAAAAACATATTTGTAATTGAAAAATTTATTTGGTAGGATTTTCAAATAAACAGACCCCTGAAGAAGCTGGAAACAAGCCAGAGAAACGTTGGGTAAAAAATGAAATAAATTAGTTTCATTTCAATAAAAAGTTGACCAAATTAGCCCGTACAAAATTGAAGTTAATAAGAAAACAACATTGGTCATAACAAAATAACAATAACATCTTACATTTAAACTACGAACACCTATGGTGAAAATAGGTCAGATCGGTTCAGATTTTTATAGAGCTCCCATACAAATTTCGCTCCCAATTTGACTTTTTCCGCTACAGAAACCACATATTGTATCAGATTGTCTTCAAATTAGGCGAAATATCTTATAATTGTACTAGAATCAGCCATGGTGCAAATGGGTCAGATCGGTTCAGATTTATATATAGCTCCCACACAAATTTCACTCCCGATTTCACTTTTTCCACCCTATAAACCACATATTTTAACAGATCTTCTTCAAATCTTGCAAAATATCTTATATTGCAACTATAAACAGTCATGGTGAAAATGGGTCAGATCGCTCCCGTATTGACTTTTTCCGCCCCAGAAACCACATATTTTCACCGTATTTCTTCAAATTGATTGTGAAAGTTAGTCACTTCAATCCATGTTTGGATATAGCCCCGAACAAATATTCTAATCGATTTGACAAATTGGACCTGGTTATATTAGTCTGTGATTAGGAAACATACAAAAATTCTTCCCGTTTTCACTTTTTTACAGAATTGAATTGTATTCGGATAGAAAGTGGAGTGTATCATAGCCTTTTTTGTATTTAGCCTTTCCTTACTTGTTTTTTAATATGTATGAAGAACTTACCATAAATTTATGTAAACGTATTAATTTAATTTTAGGAAATTTGTTACTTAAAATTTCCTAAACGGTGCTGCAAAATAATGCATTTGAAATATTGGGGGAAATTTTTCTTCAGTATTTGTTCGATATAAATATAATGCATATTTAAAATGTCACATTTTCTCGAACTCAAATTTTGGTGGAACCATTTCTCATTTACAACTTAAAATTCTATGAAATACGTATCAGAAAACTAATGATGTCTGATTTCACCTAAATGAAATTAGGATGTATGCCTGATGCTGGCGTAAAACAACACAAATTCTTTAAATTGAATCATTCCATGAAAAGTCAACTGTCAACTGAATTCATACCACGTATTTTTGTTTTGGTATTCTCCCAACAATATTTAATAAATATACATATCAACAAAATAAAAATGTCTTTTAACACTTGTTTTTTCTTTGTTCTTTAATATTTTGCAGTTCTTTACAACCAAGGCGCCAACGTTCTTCGGACGATGACGCAGGTGGCCGTAGCAGCAGCAACAATGTGCTGCCCTACTATTCCAATTCGATGCGTGTGCGTAAAACAGCGAACAACACATGCTTGCCAGTGCCACAGCATACGCGTGCCGCCTCTACACCTTCACAAATAGAAAATGTCAGCAGCAGTGGTGGTAGTAGCGGAAAAAATGACGTCACAGACAATGATCTGTGTATAATTAAGCCGTTGGAAAAGAAATATCAATCTACACTGGATACTACCACAATAGGCCGCGAAGGATCCGATGATTTAGTGGCAACCAAATCAAAGGGATCACCTGCTGCCAAGGGAACGGTCAACACAGCGACGCCGGCCAAATCAAAGGCATCATTGTTGCAACGCGAACAGAAGAGGGCAGCTTCCGAGAGTCCCAGCACTAAGACGGGTCACAGCAAACGTAGTCAATCGATGAGCAGCGGTGACAAACCATCGGGACACTTGCAACATGTGCACCAACAAAAACGCAGTCTAGACGTGACAAGTTCTACTGCGAAGCATAACAAAGTTGGCGCAGCAGCAGCCAAACCGTCAACATCGGCACAGGCGTCTGGCAATACAACAAACATACTACCCACGCCCGAACTTTTGGCTCAGTTGCTGAAGGGTTCCAGTGAAAAACTGCTCTCCGAACAACGTCAACAAATGTTTGCGGTAAGTTCGCCCTGTAGTATATATGTGTGTGTGCCTAGCCGCATGTAGGCCCATGAGTATGCCCTTATATATCCATATGTATGTAGATAACTATATATAATCATCGATGTATATTTATACATTTTATGTATGTAACGTAATTGCAACAACAAACAATTTCCAGTTCATTACAGAGCTCATTGAAGATATTTTTGTGATTTTCGTGTGGCAATCATTGCCAATACGTACGCAATGTTTCTTTGCCACGAACAAGTCAACGCTACAGGTTGATGCTGGTGTTGTTCGCCCATTAGTTGGTGGTGACAGTAAAAACAGTTGCGAAATATAGTGAAGCTATATAACAACGTTCAATAACAATTTAAATACATTGACCTACCATCATTTAGATAGATACATTCTAGTATGACAAAAAGGCAACAAAATAAGTAAGGTAAGGCAAAAATCGGACCATGCCGATCCTTGCGCCAATACCTGTTTTTGATTATTCAACCCAGGTGTTTTAATACCGTTGGACGATTTCATAAATTCATCTTAAACCAAATTTAACTTAATGTGTCAAGTTGGATTAAAATTTGTTGCAACTTGCAATATGTTACTCCTACCTCTTGTGAGTCATTTTAACAGAGCCGAAGAAAAATATAATTTCACTAATGTTGGCTGTAATATGTGAAATCTAGACAAATCGGAAGAGACATATGAGCATAGGGATGGGTCGCGGTGCATGCAAATGAAAAAATAATTTCCAGTCACCACCCGGAAATGAGTATTACATTATTTAATGATGATATACAAAATATTTCGACTCACAGTCGGCATAATCATGATTTTGCCTTGTAATTGTTGTCCATTTTTTTCTGAATAAAAAGACCTTCAAAGCACTTAAAATATAAATTATGATTCTTGTTTTAGAATAACTATTCTTATAATTATTGGACGTTTATAGAATTTTTTTGAGTATTTTCAACTGAAAACATTTTCTTATTTGAATGGTAGTATTTTGTAAATAAATAAATAAATGCCTAAATGATGAGCAGCGGAAGGAAATTTACGCTGCATCGCTCTTTTTGTAAAAAGAGTTTCAAGGTTTTAGCTTTGAAAATCATCTTTCAGAGATGCATCATTAGAAAGGTAGTGATTCCTTCTGTTTATCTTTCATGACATCTTTTATAAAATATTTGAATGGAATATAGTTTTTGAATTTGGTGTTTGTACTATACCTTGTTTTGAAGGAAATTTCAATTACTTTCAGTATATTGAAGTGGAGTGGTATATACGCGTAATATTTTTTAATTTTTTTTTTAATTTTATTTCTTTTATTTTGATTTTCGAAATGGTTACATAATCCATTTTTTGAAACTTTAAAGTAGTGTTCTGAGATGTCTATTTTAGTGACTGTGTGAGTTTGGAAGTGGTGAAATGATGGCTTCTCCTTTTTACGATTTTTTTTTGCAAAATCAACCAGAATGTAATTGAAAAATCTTCAGAATGATTATTTTCGGTAGTTTATTAACACAAGGTTTGAAAACAATGAAAAATCAAAACAATGAAATCTAATAAAATTTAATCAATGTTTCATGATGTACTCTTGTGAATATAACTTTGTAATCCTTTTAGGAATGTTTTATGTTAAGCTGGGATAACAAGCTGCGATAATAAAAACTTTACTAAAGAGTTTATTCAAAGTAATGAATTCTTTTTTCACATTGTCTAAAACTATAATATAGAAACTTATTTGAAAATAAATTTGCAATACAATAATTTTTGGACTTAGCCACGATAACGAAAAAAAAATCCACTTATTCTGGATAGTTCAAGCAAAGTCGAAAAATTTACATACAAACAATTTTTCCAAAATTTTCCTGTTATTTCGAATTTTTAAATTTTTTCATTAAGTTATTTAGCCTGGCTTAAAGAAAAACAAGTAAGGATAGGCTAAAGTCGGACGGGCCGACTATATGATACCCTCCACTTTCTACCCCAATGCAATTCAATTCGGTAAAAAAGTGAAATCGGGAAGGATTTTTGTAATGATGGGCGATAGTGACCCACTCTTTATGCTTCGATTTAACGCGTACTGTCAAATTATTTAAAAGTAATCTGACAAAAAAAGCTAAAAAGTTAATTGGGAGCAACATTTGTATCTGGCCATATCTAAATCTGAACCGATCTTACCCACTTTCATTATAGATATTTGCTAGCTGGAATATAATGTGTTGTGCCAAATTTGAGGAAAATCGGGTAAAATATGTGGTTGGAGCGTCATTTGTGCGAGGGCTATATCTAAATCTGAACCGATCTTACCCACTTTCACAACAGGTATTTCTAGTTGATATTATAAGATGTTGTGACAAATTTAAAGAAAATCGGGTAAATATGTGATTTCTAGAGTGGAAAAAGTCACATAGGGAGCGAAATTTGTGTGGGGGCTATATCTAAATCTGAACCAAGTTGCTTCAAATTAAATGGCGTTCGTACTTGACCCACAGAATTTGCTTGTGCCAATTTTTGTTATGGGCAATAATTGTGACCTGTACATTAGAGCGTACCAGGTTACAAGTAAAAAAAAAAAAGTTCGCCGTACACCTTCGAATATGAAGTATTATTGAAAGGTAGTTTCAAAAAAAATTTTTTTATTTTTTTATGCCGAACGTAGGGGTCGCGCTTTTACATTTTTCTATATAACTTCTGCATTTATAAACGGATTTTAAAGTGTGATACATCGATGTTTTTGTCCGATTTTTTGTCTTTGAAGTCATTGAGCTCAAACATGATTCATGATTTTATGCGAGCTTTAATTTTCGATTATTAGAGTGGTACATTAGGGTAGTAGCAACTGAGAAATGATGGGTAAGTACCAGAAGGGGGTGCTTGAGCTCAATGACTTCAAAGACAAAAAAATCGGCCTCGTCGAGACAAAAACATCGATGTATCACACTTTAAAATCCGTTTATAAATACAAGTTATATAGAAAAATGTAAAAGCGCGACCCCTACGTTCGGCATAAAAAAATAAATTTTTTTTTTTTGAAACTACCTTTCAATAATACTTCATATTCGAAGGTGTACGGCGAACTTTTTTTTTGAGGTACGCCCTACTGTACATTGATTGCAATAATAGATGGACAGATGGACATTGTTAAATCGACTCAGAAATTGATTCTAAGCCGATCTGTATAATACACGATAGGTCTATTTCTTTTCGTTTTGGGTGTTACAAGAAATGCATTAAGATATAACACCACATATGTAGTGTAACTAATATTTAATTTGATATTTTTCTCTACCAATACATGTCGGACTCAAATTGTCGTTACGTTTTTATTTTTGATCACGGTGAAACTTTCTGGAGAAACCCATATTTTTATCTGATCAAATATTCTTTTACGTCGTCATTTTTTATATTCCTCAATAATATAAAAGTAGCCAAAAATCTTAAATCATCTGTAAATTTTCACTTCTCTATGAGTTTGGCATATGCGATCTTTTTTCGAATTTTTAAGTTTTTTTCAATGGAAAATAAATACGAATTCGGCTAGGGTTTCCACAAAAAAGATAAACCCAAACGTATGTATGTACATTGTAGTGTGCCTTTCGATCTATAACGTCCATAGTGTGCATTACCCCGGTTTTCACATTTCTACAGCAACAGGTTCATGTTGTTTTTCCGTCTGTGTGTTTATCTGGCACTGTTTTTCATTATGTTATTTCACTATTTCGCAACTCTTTATGTGGCTCGTTCTGTTCTTATTATTCCTCATATACGACCATTTTCCATCCCCACAAATCCGTGTGTGCATGCATGTGTATGTTCTGTCTGTGGCTGATACAATCGGCACAATGTTCCTACTCGTACAGACATCCAGCCAAACGTATACATATATACGTATGCATGTTTGTTTGTATATAGTTGTCCATACTTTGTAATTGTTCGATTATTTATTTTGTTGTGGTTTTCATTCCACTTCGTTTTATTCCTTCATCGCTTGCGATTTTCCATGTTACGCATGTTTACATGCCTGTTGTACGGAATACAACTGCTACCCAACAATAAAATTGACTAAAAATTAAATCGAGTATGTATTAAGATTTTGTACATATCTATGCTAACATGATGTGTATGAACCGTTGTAGGATGAATGTAGCTATGTTTTTTTATTTATGCCTTCTGTTTTCCATTTGAATGTGTCCCACAAAAAATAAAATTTGAAGAAAAAACAAAAATCATTTCTTTGATCCAAACACTATAAATTACACTATAAACATTGAAAACTTTCACTACCCAAAAATTAAAATTAAATCATTGATTTTTTTCAATATTTGTGTGGGGTATTATTATTTTTAAATCCTACTTCACATCGCCGAGGGATAGAATCAATTAAATTATCGATAATTTCCATAGAAACTTTTTGCCACCCCGTAGTTACTGCCATGAGATATGGCTTGGTTGTGTAATTTTGGGTCCGAATTTTTCGATGGTGACTGAACTGGCCATTTCAAAACCATAACTGCATTCGATAGTATCCATTCGGGTCATTTGTGTCATTATAGTGCCGGAATCTCCAGATCAGGGGCATGTTTTCCTCCGAAAATGGAAACATAATATCACTTAGGATTTGTCTGTATCTAATTCCAGTTAGAGTATCCTTTTCAACATGAATTGGCCCCCTCCGTGGCCAAAGAAGCAACCCCACACTATTATATAACAGCCACCAAATTTAACTGTTTTATTTGTATAATTTGGATCCTTCGCCCCTTGGTCGTCATACAAAAGCTCTTCCATCAAGACCTCATAGATTGTATTCGGACAGTATTCCATTTCTGTCTGTATACATTTATGTGTTCTTTGGCAAAATTTATACGCGCTATGCGATTTTTTCAGATATTAGTGGTTTATTTACAGGACGATAACATTTAAGATCAGCCTCATCTGCTCTTCGTCCCGCAGTCCGAGCGCTTACTTCCTGTTTGAGATTGTTAATATCTTTCTTAGACAGCATTTTTTAAACTCTTGAGAGGTTTCGCGGGGCCTATCGCCTAGATGACGAGTACTACTTTCACGATTTTTTTTGTTATCTTTGAAATTGTTGATTTATTCATAGAATATTTCAGACAAATTTCATTCTGCTTTAGACCAGCATTAAAATCATTTATTATTCTTGTTTTCAATTCTGAAATATTATATGTATACGCAATTGAGTTTTATTCAGTTTATTGTGATTCTTATTAATAGCTCAAAAATTTAGCTTCAAATTGTTGAGATAAAATCCTTTGTCCTATATTTATAGGCGTCGAATTAAAGTTAAAATATTTTTCCATTTGATAGAAGTATTCATTTATTTTTTGGCCATATGAAAAAATTTTCGTCGGAACATATTAATCGTATAATAAAATGACTTAGAATCAAAATTATTTTTGAGGATTTTTATTTGCCATCTCTTCTTTTAGGGAAAAGGCTTAGAATAAATAAAAGATTGTATTGTTGGAATTGCACAAAATAAAATAAAATTTTAAGACATTCTTTATTGGTCTATTTTTAAGTCGTATGAGTCATGTTTATGTCTCGCCTAATCTAGTACGTTCCTCACAAATCGCCCTAACTTATGTAGCATAGAGATGTTCGTAACTTCTACCCTTTGTAACATCTTGTAAAGTCGACCCATGTCAAGCGGTACGGGTTTTGACCTCGATAGCTGCAATAGTTTTGAAAGTTAGTGTATGTATTTACTACACTCCACGTGAGTATTATGTCTTTGTGCATTTGTTTATAACACCCAAAAGGAAACGAGTTAGTCCCATCGTTTATCTGTATGATCGGCTTAGAATCACTTTCTGAGTCGATTTAACAATGTCCGTCTGTCTGTCTGTCCGTCTGTCCATCTATGGTTGTAATCAAATTACAGGTCGCAATTATCTTAACAAAAATTTGCACAAATAAGTTCTGTGCATCAAGGACGAACGCTATTTAATTTGAGGCAAATCGGTTCAGATTTAGATATAGCCCCCATACAAATCTCGCTACCGATTTGACATTTTCCGCTCTAGAAACGACATATTGTACCCGATTTTTTTTAAATTTGGCACTACATCTTATAATCAAACTAGAAACACATCTGCAGAAATTGGGTAAGATCGGTTCAGATTTAGATATAGCCCCCATATAAATCTCGCTCCCGATTTGACATTTTCCGCTCTAGAAACCACATATTGTACCAGATTTTCTTTAAATTTGGCACAACATCTTATAATCCAACTAGAAACTCCTATGCGTTAATTGGGTAAGATCGGTTCAGATTTAGATATAGCCCGCATATAAATCTCTCTCCCGATTTGACATTTTCCGCTCTAGAAACCACATATTGTACCCGATTTTCTTTAAATTTTGCACAACATCTTATAATCCAACTAGAAACACTGTAGAGATTGTGTAAGATCGGTTCAGATTTAGATTTAGCCTCCATACAAATGTCGCTCCCGATTTGACTTTTGCCGCTCTAGAAACCACATATTGTACCCGATTTTCTTTAAATTTAGCACAACATCTTATAATCCAACTAGAAACACTTGTGTAGAAATTGTGTAAGATCGGTTTAGATTTAGATATAGCCCCCATACAAATGTCGGTTCCGATTTGACTTTTGCCGCTTTAGAAACCACATATTGTACTCGATTTTCTTTAAAATTGGCACAACATCTTATAATCCAACTAAAAAAAGCTATGGTGAAAGTGGGTAAGATCGGTTCAGATTTAGATATAGCCCAAATACAAATGTTGCCCCCAAATGTTTAGCGGATTTTGGCCAAACTATACATATTATATTTCGCCTATTTCGTTCCGGGTTTCAATATACCCCCACACAAATGTCCTTTCCGATTTAACCTTTTTTCAAACACATACATTTACAGGATACAAAAATCCTTCCCGTTTTCACTTTTTCACTGAATTGAATTGTATTCGGATAGAAAGTAAGGTGTATCATAGAGTCGGCCGCGCCCGACTTTAGCCTTTCCTTACTTGTTTTCTTATAAAAATATTGTATACGTATTTTTGGAAAAAAAATTGAAATTTTTTTCACGAGTTATGACCAATTGAAAAGTGAAAAACATACTACTTTTTTCAAAAGGTGTGTTCATTCAATCGCTTGTAACTCCTGAAAGACTTTACCGGTTTTAATGTGTTAACCTCGTTTTGAAGGTAATTTCAATTACTTTTAAAATATTGAGCTGTTGTGTATTAGAAGGGTTAGATTTTTTAAAGTTTTTGCAATTTTAATTCTTTTATTTTGATTTTCGAAATGATTACACCAATCCATTTTGTTGGAATTTTAAAGTAGTGTGCTTAGGCCTTTTTTTAAGCGACTGTGTGAGTTTAAAAGTGGTGAAATTATGTTTCTACGATGTTTTACGATTTTTTTCTCGATTTACTTTTAACAAAATCAAACAGAATTACAGTGAAAAATCATCAAAATTCTAATTTTTACATTAGTTCACAAACACAAGGAATAAAAACAATGAAAATCCAAGAAAAAAATGTTTATGGAAAAATTATTTTTTTTTTTATTTTTTTTTGTAGTGTGAGATTGCACAATTTAAAAAATCTCAAAATCACACAGACTCACACAAGAAACATATTTTTCTCGTTAGATAAAGTAAGAGAGATGAGGATTGACTTAAAATAAAAAATGGCGAAATAATGACATCAGCTGCTTTTCCATTTCCCTGCGTAAAATACGCAATTAAAAAGTGTTGAGTAAAAAAATATGTTATTCCAGCTTGTTATCCTGACTTATATAAAAACAGCCAAGCCCTATTGATTGCTTAATCTGGATATTTGGTTGTTACTTGTCAGATCATCTGAAAAGTTCGAAATTGTTTTTCTGACAAAAAGAAAATCATATGAAAATGTATCCGTTGATACATGTTTTATTGCTACTCCATAGAATGCGTGTAAAATTGAAAATTCTGAGGTAACAATTACTTTTAAGCGCACCAAACTTAAGAAACAAACGCAAATTTTTGCTGGGTTGCTGCTTCCGAATGAACTGACCCATTATGAACGGTTGAGTAGCGCCGGGTGGTTGGTACAGAGATACGAGAATCATTTGGCCAAACGCGTGTGCTCTTGTCTTTGCTTGGTTTTTCTTCTGCCACAACACAGTGAAGTGTGTGCGCTGTTTGTGAAGTGGTTGTTTGCTGTATACTTGTACACGTGTGTGTGTGTGCATGTTTTTCACGCAAGGCCACTGAGTGGCATACTCAATTTATGTATTATTTTGGCTTCTCTTTGGTGCTGGCTATTCTTTTTGTTTATCCAAAGTTTTTGGGATGTCTATACTGATGACGAGAGCGAGAGCTTTTGAAAATGTTCTCTTATATTGCAATACAGGTATTATAAAGTCGAAAGTGGTTACTGTGAGCTTTTTTCAGGAACACTCTTGTAGGAAATGTATAGTCCTGCGACATTGACTACACCGTACGACAATTTACACATGAACATGATGAAACTATATTCAAAATGGAGCCAATCGGTGCTTTTCATTTCCTCATCCTGTTGCCTTCACAGGACTAGAAAGTTCCAAAGGATACAATTTGTTTAACAAATATTTTAAATGCTTATTCGCGCACCCTATGAGAACGGTATAAGTGTCAAACTAAAGAGAAGAATATCGGCGAAAAATACTTCAAATTTCTTGCATCTATCTGTAATAGTTTAGCATAAACAACCGTTTCAAGTTTCCCCCTTGATTTATTTAGTTTATTCATATTTTACTTTTTATAACCTCAATTCACACTATTACCACTCTAGAACCCGATACTTAGATCGTATTTAACCCATTACCGCCTTCTGTCCCCACCTGTTAGTGCAAAACATATGAACCAAACGTAAAATTAGCACAACCCAAACATTTTTGTCGGCGGCATGAAAAATAGCCCTAAATAAAAGTGCCAGAAAGGAAATTCTCCCTATGCAATGAAAAATGACCAAAATTAATCACCGATATGATGCAAAAAAATACATAAATATGATGAAAAATGTACAAATATGATGCAAAAAAGTACAAAAATACACCACTTACTTTACTTTAAAGGGAAAATATTATCCTATCTTCAAAAATGGGGCTCTGAACTACATAACGTAGAGCAAAGGTTCCTGAGTTGATATAAAGACTTTCTACACGTGGTATGTCCAATGCTTGCCATTTTCTCCTATATATAAATCCCTCAAAGCGATATTTTTCATATTTAAAATTATGAAATATCACCCAATGAAATATTTTTCGGTAAGTTTTCGTAACTATTTGTGAGACTTGCCACGTTTTCATATATTTCCACTTACATGCTGGAACATTGCCATTTTCAAAAGGTTAGTGGCATTTTTAAAAGGTAAAGTGCCTTTAAATTTACGTTTTTTGACATTGAAATCGCTTATAATTATTATATATTATTATTATTATATACGGTACGATCTAATGTAGGTATTAAGTATCAATCTCTCGCACCTATGCCCAATGTATTGCATCCACACGTACAATATGCTCATTACAAAAAACATTAGCACATCGCGTCCTAGTGTACGGTAGGTTATGAACACGCCTGGCCAACATTTACTCAATTAAGCAGTTTCTTCACCTCAACATGGCGAATTGCCGAATACGATCATTTCTTGGCTCCGTAAGAAGCCCATTAAAATGTAAATGAATGAATTATTCACCGGCCAAATTGGAACATTCTTTCACACCTCATGCGCTAATCGATGGATGGATGGATAGATAGATCGGCCGATGGAATGGAGAGCCAGCTGCCTGGCTGGATACGTACATCTAAAACGCATGATATTTGTGTTTTGAAAGAACCTCCATTCGTAATCGCTGTCTTTCGAATAAACAAAGACAAACGGAACGAAATCGTAAAGAGGAATGAGAAAAAATTCTCTGCATGGCTTTACTACTACGCGCCATATGCATTTTGCCACTTGTCGAATGCAAAATCCACTGTAACAACATCAATGTCGATTATATAGAGCAAAAAATAAGCTAACAAGCAATAACGAAAACAGATGGGGAAAGAAGAAGAAGAAGAAAAACGATGAAAAACTTTCAGTGAAAAAGATAAACATTGGACGAAAAGAGAGGCTACAGGGAAAACTGTTGCTATTTCCATATGAAGGAACTACTGGGCAAGAAGGGGCAGAGAGTGAGCATAATATCTGGTCTATGTGTGCGTATTTGTGATGTGAGATTGGTCGATTGAGTAACGTGAGTGGGATACAAGAGTGAACCGTTGTGATAGAGTGACGGTTTTTGAGATAACCACAAAGAGAGAAACATATCTTTTCAGGAGCTTTCCGGCGCATGTTTCAATGAGACACGTTATTGGTGTATGCGAAATATCACACCAGGGATGCCAAGTTTTGCATATAGCGTTTACTGTGTGAGATTTTGTAAATCAAGGATATAAATAGTAGAAAAGAATAGAAAATAGTAAAAAGAGGTGAAAAAATTCACACAGAACTTCGGCAATGGATGCTTTTATTATTATTAGGTTGTTTCTGCCAAATGTTCTTAAAATATATTAAAATGAGCTAGGACAAAGTTTATTATATTTCCATGCTTTATAAAGGGTGATTTTTTAAGAGCTTGATAACTTTTTTTAAAAAAAAAACGCATAAAATTTGCAAAATCTCATCGGTTCTTTATTTGAAACGTTAGATTGGTCCATGACATTTACTTTTTGAAGATAATTTCATTTAAATGTTGACCGCGGCTGCGTCTTAGGTGGTCCATCCGCTTAGTCCAATTTTGGCATTTCCACGTTTTTGAGTAACAGAGACCCAATTGGTGCGAACGGCGACGAATCGAAAATTGGTGGTCATCATTAACACTGGCCGATACAGCTGCGATATTTTCTTCAGTTCGCACTCTACGTAAGCGTGTTGGTGGTTTAATGTCCAACAATGTAAATTTGGTGCGAAATTTAGTCACAATAGCCCGAATAGCCGCTTCAGTGGGTCGATTAAACTGACCATAAAATGGAAGCGCGCAATGAACTTTCTTAACAGAGCACGCATTTTGATAATAAAATTCAATAATTTGCAAGCGTTGTTCGTTTGTAAGACGATTCATGATGAAATGTCAAAGCATACTGAGCATCTTTCTCTTTGACACCATGTCTGAAATCCCACGTGATCTGTCAAATACTAATGCATGAAAATCCTAACCTCAAAAAAATCACTCTTTATAAGGTTACTTTCTATATATGTTTGTGTGCCACAAAATTTTAAATCAATTTTTGAAAGCTTTTTTTTCAACCAATTTTGCTCAAATTTTGCACACTTAATCATTTTCGATGACAATACAAGGAAATGGAAAAATTTGACCAATTGGACAAAGGGGCGTGGCACCTCCCATACAAAGTTAAAACCTATTATTGAATATTGTCAGTTCTATGACACCTAGAGTGCTGAAATTTTGTGTAAGTGCATCTAGCATCAATGTGCATAGCTGTGCCAAAAATGGGCGGTATTGGAAAAGTGGGCGTGGAACCTCCCATACGAAGTTAAAACCTATTATTGAATATTGTCAGTTCTATGACACCTAGAATGCTGAAATTTTGTGTAAGTGCATCTAGCATCAATTCGCATAGTTGTGCCAAGAATGGGCGGTATTGGAAAAGTGGGCGTGGCATCTCCCATACGAAGTTAAAACCTATTATTGAATATTGTCAGTTCTATGACACCTAGAGTGCTGAAATTTTGTGTAAGTGCATATACCATCAATGTGCATAGTTGTGCCAAAAAGGGGCGGTATTGGAAAAGTGGGCGTGGCACCTCCCATACGATGTTAAAACCTATTATCGAATATTGTCAGTTCTATGACACCTAGAGTGCTGTAATTTTGTGTAAGTGCATCTAGCATCAATGTGCATAGTTGTGCCAAAAATGGGCGGTATTGGAAAAGTGGGCGTGGCACCTCCCATACGAAGTTAAAACCTATTATTGAATATTGTCAGTTCTATGACACCTAGAGTGCTGAAATTTTGTGTAAGTGCATCTACAATCAATGTGCGTAGTTCTGCCAAAAATGGGCGGTATTGGAATAGTGGGCGTACCACCTCCCATACGAAGTTAAAACATATTATCGAATAGTGTCAGTTCTATGACACGTATAGTGCTCAAATTTTGTGTGATTGTACAAAGGGGCGTGGTACCTCCCATACAAACCACAAATTAAAAATCTATTATTTCTGCTCCTGATAACGCAGTAATTTTTCCTTCTACAAAAGATAACTAAAAAAGAATTTCTAGGCCCAATAGAATTCTGCTTGCATAAAGCATGGATTTGAAAAAAAAATTTTTTTTTGATTTACTAGTTTTATGATCAGAATTACTGAGTAGAGTTGAAGTAAACTAAAGGTTTTTGCACTATTGTATGTATAGGGTGGGCCACGTAACATTTTAAATTAGAATCGTCTATAAAATGTACTGATTATTTTTTCAAATTTCTGGTTTTATTGGAACTTTGGTTGAACTTTGTCAGTAGTTTAAAATTGGAAAACAATATCATTCATATGACTACCACGACTGGCTCGGCAGTACCTCATCCGATCAACCCAGTACAGCCCAAAATCCACACCATACAGAGACTCGTTGTGAATGCATTGGCTTTTCAATAGTCACGTGCATTTTGTTCGAACGTACAGCGTCCCATTTAGCAAATGTTAAACATAAACCTGAAAATAAAATATTATGTTACTCTACCTTTCAAAGTCATAGTAATCTTTAGTTCAAATTGAAAGATTTAAATGACCCACCCTACTTAATGGCGTCGCTCAGTTGTTCAGAATCAACTACCGTCGATAAAAATTGAATAAATTACTAACTTGATATATTAAATAATTTGGGTTTAATATTATTAGGGCTGTTCTTCTTTAAGCCGGCATAACAAGCTGCGATAACAAAAACGTTAATAAAATTTAATTTTTTGCTCAAAAAAAAATATTTTTCCATTGTAGCCAACTACAATATAAATATTTGTATCAAAACAAATTAAAAAAAATATTTTGTATTGACTTGTTTGGACTTAACCTCGATAACCATAATTTTGACTTACACTGGACAATTATCCAGGCTAAGTCCAAAATTTTTAACATAAAATTATTTTTCCAAAATTGGTTTCACACACACAATTGGCGAAATTTTTAAAAAAGAATTCTTTATTATCTTTAACATTTTATTTAGATTTTTGTTATCGCAGCTTAGTTATCCAGTCTTAACCAAAACAGCCCCATTATTGTCGAGTTTGTGCTATGATTATGGGTTACCTAATCAGGTTTTAAAAAAACGCAGCTCCTACGATGAAAGGCATTATACACACTCTTTTTAATTGTGGAATTCATGGATGCCGTATCGCTCAGTTATCGAACTGATCGGCACTGAGAAAACAATATTATGGTTGTTTTTCTTTAAGACTGGATAACTAAGCTGCGATAACAAAAATCTAAATAAAATGTTAAAAATTCACTCAAAATAAAATTTTATTTGTAAATTGTCGCCAAAAGCAAATGCTTGTGAATACAAATGCTGAAAAAATAATTTTGTGTTAAAAGTATTGGACTTAGCCTGGATAATCCAGTGTAAATCAAATTTATGGTTATCGAGGTTAAGTCCAAAAAAGTCAACACAAAAAAAGTTTTTTAACAAAATTTGTTTTGATACAAATATTTATACTGTAATTGGCGACAATGTGAAAAAATATTTTTTTTAGCAAAAAAAATACATTTTTACTTTTGTTATCGCAGATTGTTATCCCGGCCTAAAGAAAAACAGCCCTATTGTGTTAATTCCTTCAAACGGCATTGTTAGTAATATTTTTGTAAGTATTTTTTGATCTTTCCTTTGGGCCCAGATTCCAATTGCAATGTTTTAACCATTATAACTATTAATAATAGCTATTAGTCCAGAAAATATTATCCCAAAATTAACAACTTTTCTTATTTTGTGATTTTAAAGTAAAGTAAAACTTTTAATTTGTTTTTTACATATATTTTAAAATATTTTTATTTTTTTGCATAATGCACAGATTTTTCAGATTTTGCAGATTTTCACCTTTTTCAAATTTTGAAAAATTATTAGTGCGTATTTATACTTTTTTCAAAAAGAGTATTTTTATATATTTAAAGCTGTAGCTATTTGAATTAATTATATTTTAGTTTTGTTAATTTATACTTTGGTTTTCAAATATAAAGGGTGTTTTTTATTGGGGTATAGAACTTTAAGTTGGCATCACTTTTTTAACTGGCGGCCATTTTGTCAGCTGTCAAGTGATTAATATTTAGTTTGGTTTGCCATTTCATCATGAACAGGTTGACAAAAGAACAACGCTTGCAAATCGTGCAAATTTATTTCGAAAGTAATGGTTCAGTTCGCGAAGTTCACGGCAAGCTCCGTCCATTTTACGCACGTCACAATCGAATTATTGAAGGAAACATTCGATGAGCGCATAATTTCGCGGAATGGACCTGTCAATTGGCCACCAAGATCGTGTGATTTGACACCATTGGATTATTTTCTTTGGGGATATGTGAAGTCGCTCGTCTACGCCAACAAACCACAAACGTTAGGGGACTTGGAAGCCAACATTCGTGGCGTTATTGGATATATTGGACCTGTAGAATTGGCTATATTCGAGCCAGCCGCGGCGGCCACATGCCCGAAATCATATTTAAACATTAATGACATAAAATTATCCTTCCAATAAAGCCAAATTGATGGACATTAAAACGATTTTCTTGTGTTTTATTTCAATTCGAAGTTCTATACCTCAATAAAAAACACCCTTTATTATTTGATTTTTCAAATATTTAATTATATGTCATTCCCAAAATATTTCGCACACAATCACCTACAAGGAAACCTCTATTTCTAATAAAAAATAGTACAAAAGCTTTTAAAATGAATTAGAGACAGTTCGACAAGGTCGAAAAAGAAATTAATTCTTCCTTAATTTTTCAAAACCTGAAAAGGTTGAAAATATGTACTACGAAAAATAATCTTATGTACTATCAAAAATAATCCTTGGGCCTGTTGATCTTGAACTATTTCAATTAAAATAGAAGTATTACTTTGCGAAATATAGTTATGAAAAAAGGCTGCATTATGATGCTGAAACTGTATCTCAACCAAATCTTGCAAAGCCAAAGTTTTCCATGCGTATGGAGTAGATTTTATTCGCGTCCTAAAATTACAATATGCATATGTATATCCCGCTTTCTAAGAAGTTATTTTATAAAACTTCCAGAAAAGTCGACTATATGCAGTAATATTTTACGAATTGCATTTTCATAAGTGAAAGCGATCGATGTTTTTCGCATAGGAACAAGGAATACGTTTTGCACACAAATGAAATCGGGTTCCGTGAATTCCCTTATCATTTTATTGATTTGAGCAATTTTGTTTCAAATTTGTATAATTAATTTATTAATAAAATTAATATTATTCATATTATTAATGTAAATTTTTAAGCAATGTTTATTAATTGAATAGTTAATATTAATGTATTTAATATACATGAACTAATTCAAATGAAATAAATATATTGCTCTGTTTCTCATAATCAATATTGGCTTACAAAGTGCATGTTATCGATTTGACTTCTAACCACTATATAATTTTGGTCAGTTTTTCATTGTACCATTATATTTCACTTAGAAACCTCTGTTTGGGTTCTTGCATCTGTTACTTATAATTTCCCTATTTTTGTAAGTTAAAATTAGAACAGTGTTGTGTTATATTTTAAATGTCATTTTAAGTCATGCGGGTTTGGTCTAATGGGATTGAGAGTGAATGGTATCATATAGTCGCCTCCGTTTTAAATGAAATGAAATTGAAAAAGTGGACCCTCTTCACTAAATTAAACTTTCAAAATAAAGGGCAAACGACAATTTCATGTTAAATACATTTGTATGTACGCACTTGTTCACTTGTTAAAATGTCACCTCTGTACGAGCTGTACCTACTGGGTCCAGCTTGTTTATAGAGAGTACTATGTCCAAACACTAGCAAGTTTGCCTTTAATTTACTTTACGTGCTGGCAACTCTGAATCTTACTTATGGCCAAAAGAAGGAAAAAAGCACAGATACTTTATGTGCGACAAACAAAAAAAATATAATAATAATAAAGAGAAATGAAAAAAAAGATAACAATTTAATAACTTAAAATGCAATAAATTAAAACAATTTCGAACCAAAATAATTTTAAGCAAATGAAAAATTTCGATTCTAAAATTTAGTCATGAAAATGTAAGAAAGCTTTTTTTGGGCCCAAAAGAGCATTCATCTATCCATTCGCTATATTTCCTGTTGCTAATTTCTGCTGTCGTCTGGCTGAGAGCATTATGCGCGTAGAAGAGTATTTTGTTCGTGCGGAAGCATGGCTTCTGTAGTGTCGGCCCAAGAAGAATTTCGGTGCTTGTGTCAGTAGTGGTTGTATTAGTCTGTAGTAAATATTTTCCAGCACCAGTAATCATATCAGCCATCAGACCGTCGAAGGAAAGAACACACCGTGTGAAGATTGGAAAATAGCAGACATCATGCACAAAACAATTACTGTTTAATTAAATGCGAATTTAAATGGAATTAAAGTAATAACAGATTATGGTCTATTCGTGGCCCATAAAGGAATCAAAACTTCAATTTACTATGTGGATAATTTGGACACATTTCGCAAAGTTTAACCATTGATTTCTGTTCGGTTAAAGAAAAATCGTGTGGAAATTCGAATGAATATTCAAATAAGAAAAAATGAAAACAAATAGTATTTGTTTAAACAAATACAAAGAAAAAGAAACACACGGCGAAAAAATGTGTGTAGTTAAATGAAACCGAAAGGAAAGTGTGTGTATGTATGCCTGTGTATGTGTGCTCCAGCGAAAAGAAGAACATTTTTTGGAAAAATACTGTGAAGAATACAAAAGAAAAATTCGAAAGAAAAGTGTGGCGAAGAAAAAATATTGAAAGTGATGCAAAGTATTGTTTGTTCGAATATAAAGAAAGAAATGCAAATTATTTAAAATAGAAACAAACGAAAGTTCTACAGAAATCAAATCAAGAAAAGAAAAGTTGAATTGAAATTACAAAAAAGAAGATTTTACTAAGGCGAGAATCGAACAAAATTAATATTAGAAAAAATAAAAGAAAATCCCTTAAAAAGGACCTGCCATTTAAAGTTTGTCAGCCAGAGCCACTCATCCCTTTAGCGCTGCTCGGCACAAGTAGTAGCTGGAGTTTTCTTTTGTGTGTATTTTTTGTTGTTATTGTTGTTAAATATTTTTTGTTGTGTTTTCCTTCTTTTTTATTACTTTCATCAATTCTACATGTACACATAATGATTGCACCTGCGTATAATGTGTATGAGCTGTACTGTGTCGCTTCTTTTTACTTTCGTGTGTGTGTGTGTGCGTTACCACTACATTAACATATTTCAAATTTTCTAACCTCAACATACCTACATATATGCAACCATACAGCGATAAACAAATCACAAACCCACTTACATATGTAGATATGTATACACGGTCATACACATACATACACACATCTATCTAGATAAAGAGACACGGCATTGTGTGGTGTTAGTTTGTATTGTTGTTGCTGTTGTTGAGACAAAAACAAAACCGAAAGTAAAGGAAATTATCGTTAAAATGATTAGAATGAGGTTCCTGGGGATACAACCGTAAGCTGGTGTGCAGCAGGGGTATG
Source organism: Polietes domitor (assembly GCA_947397865.1). Taxonomy (NCBI): domain Eukaryota; kingdom Metazoa; phylum Arthropoda; class Insecta; order Diptera; family Muscidae; genus Polietes; species Polietes domitor. The sequence continues at coordinate 29,611,276 of OX377618.1, forward strand.
ATATCCTTAATACACATATACATGTGCAAGTATATGTATGTTAAATGAAATCGAGTTGGAGTAACAAGAGTTGTGGCTGTCTGCACCCAAAATTAAACCTTAGTTTGTTGTATGAACAGTTCTATCTTTTATCAACTCCGAGCGATTTAACTTCATCACAAAAAATGTTTTTCTAAAGCAACGTTATACAAATAAAATATAAAAATTTTAATCCTTAGAATCCAGTGGTCGTAAAAACCGGTGGCATACTCCGTTTTATAAGATTAGGTCACAATCAAGAGATGTTATATATGTATATAAGTTGGCATTGTCTCCAAAAAGATTTTTTTAAATATACACTTAAAATCTAACGAAATTAGAATCGAATAAGTTTATTCTCTCCCTGTCAGTTTCACAACAATGCGAATGAGGAATATCACAACAGGTATAACTCATACGCCACCAATACTTGATAGGTGCATTACACAATTGATAAATAATAAACAAGTAAGGAAGGTTAAATTCGGGCGTGGCCGACTATATGATACCCTACACGTAGTCATTATACCCTGTGGTGTAGGGTATTAAAAGGTGGTTACATTTGAACAGGGCGATAAACGACACAGCTATAAGAGGAGAATATACTACAAATTTCATACTGCTATCTATCTATATTTGTAAGAAAATTTGAAGACTCACTTTGAATGGGAGCTATAAATAAATCTGAACCGATCTGACCCATTTTAGCATAAGTTTTCTAGCTGAAATATAAGACGCTTTCCCAAATTTAATACAAATCTGTTAAATATGTGGTTTCTCGAGCGGAACCGATGTGACCCTCTTTCGCCATAGATGTTTGTATTTGGAATATTAGCTGATGTGCCGAATTAGAAGGAAATCTGTTCAAATATGCTATTTCTAGAGCGGAAATAATCAGTTTGGTGATGAAATTTGTATATAGAGCAGAAAGAGTCAAATCGACGTATGGGGCTATATCTAAATTTGAACCGATTTTCTTCGAATTAAATAGCGATCATCCTTATCCCATAAAATTTTTATTTAGTTCTAACAACAATTGCGAGCTGTACTTTGATTACAAGAATGGATGGAGAGACGGACATCGCTAAATCGACTCAAAAAGTGATTCTAAGTCGATCGGTATAATTGACGATGGGTCTATCTCGTTTCCTTTTTGGTGTTACAAACAAATGCACACAATTAATTACACAAATTGGAAAGTAAATGGAAGGTCATCACTGTTAGAGTTAAATTTCGACATTTTACTGAATTCAATTGAAAAGTCGCTGGGTCTCAGGGTGGAAATCATGATAGTGGTAGTGTGCAGCCAAGCAATAAATGTCACCATGACATTTATAAATAAATTTGCATTCTATAAATTGTAGAAGCACAATGGTCTTGAGCCAGGAGAATATCCCAGTTCAAATCAAATATTGGATACAAATTTTAATTTTAAGATGTTTTATTGATCTAGAGCTCCGAGTTGTTAAATGCAATTAAGTACACATTTCAAAGGGATTTATGAATCCTTGGGCGGTTAATATTACATATCCCCAAAGTATGTATTATTTCAAATATATTTGGCGGCAAAGCTTAGATTTTCTTAAAATAGATTTTTCGTTGATTTATTTGTGAATTTTTTTTTGGTCCAAAACAAGTCATTTTGAATACGGTTAATAACAACAGATTTCAATTTCGGATTATGTACCACTTTATTGTAAAAGTTAAAAAAGAAATACCGATAATTTTATTAACATCAAAAAGTAATTTTTCCCTAATAAACTAGATTTCCAATATTAACACGATCTGTGTCTTTCCAATTCCCACCAAATTTCGTTTCTGCTATTATAAATCCAATCCAAATATTTAGAGTGAATTGCAAGAAGCTCACATACAGCTTGGGTCACTTTAATGTGTATACATTGTTGGGAAAATGTATACATAAATATTATTATATTATTTACAATGAAAATCAAAAAAGTCTGATTAAACATTTAAAACGTTTTTGGTCAACTCATTGTGAAAAAGTTTCGTTGAGACAACAACGTATCAGGGTAACAAATGTAAAATTTCCCATTCACAATATCATTTTCTATGTGTAATGTTCATTCTTTCAATTACACACTTCCCGATGGGATTTATTGAAGAGAATATTTTTCATAAAATACATTATTTCCCCCACCCGCAAACATGTGTATGTATCTTTGCCACATTAAACCTTTTGGATCTGTTATACCATCAACCATCATAAATTGCCAATACGATTTTCAGTGTGTCTTTGTTTTCATTTTAATCTGGTCGAAAGCCCACTCATACTGTACGTCTCTTTCCGCTGCTGTTGTTATCATCCACTCACTCGCTTATATCGTATTTATTTGTACTCAGAATTATACTTGTTGTTGTTGCTTCGTATCACATTTATTCCGTTTTATCTTAAAAAGTGTTCCATAAGGATCATGGAACGTTATGCATTGCTGAGTGTGTGTGTCTGTGCGTGGTACGTACGTTGTTGCATTACCGCTTCGACGAGTATTGTAAATAAATTATTGTGCATAAATGCACTTTTGTCAAATTATTTTAGTAAAAATTATAGAACGATAGCTCAACTTAAAAATGTTAACAGAAAATCACATAAGTGAAGGATTGCGTTTTAAATAATGCCAAATCGTCAAAAATTGGGTGAAAGTAAGCGTTACGTTTGTCCGGAAGTATTATTTTTGTTTAAAAACTTTAGCAGAGAACACACCAATATCGATAATATTTTCGGGAGTACTGTGTGTTATTATTTTGGGTAAAAGTTTTCATGGTGATTTGTTAGAGGTTCAAATTTCAGATAACGATTAGGTGTTAACAAATTGGTCAATTTGATTTGTCGTTGCATCATGAATAGTCCGAATAACTATCATTCGCGGTCTTTTCGAATATTGCTATAAAACGAATATTGTTTAGTGATGGGGCTCATTTTTGACAATAAACTAAATTGTCTCATTTGAAGTGAAGAGAATACACGAGATGTTCACGATGTGCCGTTACATCCACAAAAACGTACTGATGGGTGTGCTGTACGGGCAGGAGGGATCGTTGGAAGGTTTACGTGGCCCCTTATGAACTTGATATTTCCAGCTTGAGAATTTTAAATATTTAATTAGATTTCTAACATCAATTTGCAATCACGTGAATAAATTGTTTCAATATGTCCCAGTGTTGTGGGTTTATTAATGCTTCGTTTATTCCCCTTCGTTATCATAAACAAGTAAAGAAAGACTAAAGTCGGGCGGGACGACTATATGATACCCTCTACGTTCTATCCGAATACAGCAAACAAAAATGAAAACGGGAAGTATTTTTGTGTGTTCCATAATCATAAGCTAATATGACCTGAGCCAATTTGTCAAATCGAATATTTGTATCGGACCTATATCCAAACATGGAATGAAGTGACGCCACAATAGGTTTTTCCAATTCAAGTATTACTAGTTATTCTAAATTTGAAGAAATTCGGTGAATATACAGGGTTACTGGGGCTGAAAAAGTAAATACGGGAGCGAAATTTGTATGGTATTTTGAAGGTATTTAAAAATTTTGAGAACAAATATGTTAAGATATGTGGTTTATAGAGTGCAAAATGTCAAATCGGGAGTGACATTTGTGTGGGAGCCATATGTAAATCGGCACCGATCTGACCCATCTTCAACATGGGTGTGTCTAGTGGAAATAAAAAATTGCCAAATTTGAAGAAGATTTGTTAAAATATAATAAAATAAATATATATATATAATAATAATAAATATATAAAATAAAATATAACACAATTTTTGCCGCAGTTTGTTTGCAAATATTCCACTGTACGGCGCCTCATGGTTAAGTGCAGTCATTGGCTTAAGTAAACAATGCGGAAACTTTGAACGCTTTAGAAGTTTGATTTGTTTTTCAACAAACGGCTTGTGATTATGAAAAAACACCCAAGAACGTTAATAAAAGCCGAAAAACGTTTATGTCATCTATGTACTTTATCTGTTACCCATGATAGGCTAATACCAACCTCAAAAACGAACAGGATTTACGATAGTCTTTTGTTTTCTATGCCACATGATTCGACTTCGTAAGACAAATGAATTAATTGAATCGCATTACTGTGGTCACATGTGTTGTGGTTGTAGTTTTTTTTTTTTTTTTTGGATTTTTCTCAATAACGTACCACATACAATATTTATGTGGTCACATGTGCTGTAGGTGTTTACCACTGGTCTAGACTGAAGAGATGGATACGCAAATATGCACCTATATATGTATTAGGATGGGCCACGAAAATAATTTGCGGTTGTCAACCCCCAGTCAAAAAAATGAAGTTTGCATTGTTTAATGATGATCTGCAAAGTAAAAATGCTCCTGAAAACACCTCTAAAATCATGTTTTTTCCGTGTAATTTTTTTATTCTTTTTTTTGAATTAATTGTTATTGGCTTAGAATAACTCATTGGTCGTATTATTGGACGTTTAGATTTATTTTTTGTGTTTTTTTGTAAGTGATAACTAAAAACTCATATTTCTTGGAAACATTTTGAAAAATGTTTATCATTTAAGCAAATGATGATTAAATGATGAATATCGGAAGAAAAATTATGTCACTGACTCCATTTCTGTGAAATAATTTAATTCAGGAGATGGATTTTCAGAGCCAAAATTTTCAAACTCTTCTTACAAAACTGAGCGCTGCGTCGTCAATTTCCTTCTGATTTACATCATTTAGGCATCATTCGAAAGATATTGTTAGATACCAATACCAAATACAAAACAGTTGTCAGATGTCGCTATGGAAAAAATAATTCAGAAGATTAGAATTGAGCGCTGCGTCGTCTGTTTCTTTCTGATTTACATCATTTAGGCATCATTCGAAAGGTATTGCAAGATACCATTACCAAATACAAAAAAATCAGATATCGCTATTAAAAACTCAAAAAATTTCTATAAAGGTCCAATAATTCGACCAAAAAATTAATCTAAGACAAGAATCAAAATTTATATTAAATGTTGCAAGGGTCTATTAGTTTAGAAAAAAATTTGGACAAAGGTGCAACATAAAAAAAATACACGGGGAAAAAATATTTTTATGGGTGTTTTCAGGAGCGTTTAGCTCTCAGACGGCTTGATAGAGCAGAAATATTTTGCAAATCACATTAAACAATGCAAAGTTTATTTTTGAGCGGCGACTGGAAATTGTTTTTCTATTTATATGAATCGCGACCCAGCCTAATGTACATAATATTTATATATTCTTATGAATGAATTGATATCAGAGATATTAATAGACAATAATGCAAAACATATTTTCGTAACATGTCATTGACATATGAATTACAGTTACATATGTACGAGAATATACAGAATTCTAAATGGAGTTTTCAACAATCGTTATGCAGTGATGCCCACAAATTGAATTTCCATAACATGCGTTCTGGACCACCAAAATGGTCGAGTTCCATACAAATGGAAAAACAATTTCCAGTCACCCCACGAAATTAAAATTTGGATTGTTTAATGATGATTTGCAAACTATTTCGTTCCTAGATCAAGCCGTCTGTGTGCTAATCGCTCTTGAAAATAACCCTACAAATCATGTTTTTCCGGTGTAATTTTTATACCCTACACCACTTCGTGGACTAGTTAGACTATAAGTTAGTGTTCCCCCAAATGTTTGTAACACCAAGAAATAATTGAGCTAGACCCACATTTAAGTATACGGATCGGCTTAGAATCACCACCTGAATCGATTTAACGATGTCTGTCTGTCCGTATATCCGTCCGTCCGTCTGTCCTTCCGTCTAAGCTTGTTCGCACTCATGCCAATCGGTCGCAATTGTGGCCCGATTGGCATGAAATTTGGCAGAAGTTACTTTTTTCAGCCAATGACGATTGGTATTGAATTTGGAGAAAATCGGTTCAGATTTAGATAAAGCCTCCATACAAATATCCCTATAATTTACACAATTACTGCTCTAGAATACACATTTTTCATGGGATCATGACCAAATTTGCAGGATCGTGTTATATTTGAACTAGAAACAGCTCACGGGAAAGTGGACCACATGGGTCTATTGTTTTATATAGCCCCCATAAAAATGTACATGCGATTTACAATATTACTTCTCTAAAATGCACATTTTACATCGGATCTTGATCAAATTTTCCACACAATGTTACATTTATACTAGAAACACGTATTTAGAAAGCCAGCTATATAGGTCAATGTTTTGGTATAGCCCCAGTTTACACTATTATCGCTTTAGAACCCACATCTGACATTGGATCTTGATACAATACAATACAATTTTGTAGATCATGTTATATTTCAATAAAGAATACCTACTTTGAAACTGATATATAAAGGCCCACTTTTTAATGTAGCGTCCTTACAAATGGGCCCCCATTTCAATTATTACCTCTCTAAGAAACCACATTTTACATCAGAAGTTTTTCAAATTTTGCATATTATATTATATTTCAACTAAGAATACATACTATGAAAGTCAAATATATGGGTCCATATTTTAGTATAACCCCCATACAAATTGGCCCCCATTCTACTCTATTACATTTCTAGAACCCACATCGTGCATTGGATCTCGATATAATTTTTCATATCATGTCATATTTGAACTAAGAATACCTACTTTGAAAGTGATCTATATGGAACCACTTTTTAATGTAGCGTCCTTACAAATGGCCCAATTTTAATTTTTACCCTTCAAGGACGCAAATTTTACATCGGATTTTTTTTTGTCAAATTTTGCAGATTATATTTCCGCTAAAATACATACTATCAAATATATGTGCCCATGCTTTTGAATAACCCAAATGGGCCCCCATTCTACTCTACAGCTCTAGAAACTACGTCTTACATCGGATCATGATGTATTTCAACTGGGAATACCTACCGTGAATGAGAAATATGGGCCCATGTTTTGGACCAGGCCCCAAGTGTTGTTATAGCCCCCTTTCAAATCGGTCCGATTCATCCTATTACTACAGTATAATTTGTATTTGTCTGCTGGAAAATTGGATCAGTTATTCGTTAAATATGACTAAAGATGTATTTATAGTATACTGTAAAATTTACATGAACTACATAAAATTGCTCCCATGAAACACCTGGGTTTAGTAATAAAAGCGTGGTATATACGCAGGGAGTGGTGTAAGGTATTATATAGTCGGCCCCGCCCGACTTTTGCCTTTCCTTACTTGTTTTTGTGTTACATTTTTTTTCTGAATAATAGACCCATAAAAGCACTTTAAACGAAAATTTTGATTCTTGTCTTAGAGCAACATATTGGTCGAATTATTGGACGTTTATAGTAATTTTTTGTCGATTTTCACAGTGTCTACTGAAAACTTTTTCGTATTTGGTGGTAGTATTTAGAAAAAATAGCTGCAGTCAATACCTTTCGAATGATGCCTATATGATGAACATCGGAATGAAATTGATGCACCCTCATTTTTGTAAAAAGGGTTTGAACATATTATTTCACAAAAATGGGGTCAGTGGCGTCATTTTTCGTCCGTTATTCATCATTTAAGCTTCAATAACCCTAAACATCATGTTTTTCCGGCGTATTTTTTTTTTGTTGCATATTTTCTCAATTTTTTTTCTGAAATAACAAACTCTTGAAAACACTTTAAATATAAATTTTGATTATTGTTTTAGAGTAACTTATTGGTTGAATTGTTGGATGTTTATAGTAATTTTTGTGAATTTTCACAGTGACCACTGAAAGCTTTTTCGTATTTGGTGGTTGTATTTTACAAAAAAAAAAAAATAAATAGCTACAGTCAAGACCCATTGGATAAACATGGGAATAAAAGTGGCGTCGCAGCGCTCATTTTTGTAAAAAATGTTTGAACATTTTGGCTGTGAAAACCATCGCCTGCATTAAATTATTTCACAAATATGGAGTCAATGACGTCATTTTTCGTCCGATATTCATAATTTAGGCATAATTCGAAAGGTATTACAAACTTTACTTGAAAACCCACAAAAAATCAATTTAAACAGCAAAAACTTCTAAGACAAGAATTAAAATTTTTATTTAAAGTTCTTCCAAGAGTCTATTAATTCATAAAAAAAAATTGGGCAAAACTGCAACATAAAAAAATTACACGTTTAGCTCACAAATGGTTTGACCCAGTGACGAAATATTTTGTAGATCATCATTAAATAATCCAATCTTTATTTCTGGGTTGTGACCGCTGCAATTTATTTTCGTGACCCATCCTAACGTATAGTATAAGTTTCTTCGTGTAGTTTCGATAGTGATAAATTCGATAGTGTTTAAATTTTTCAATGCAAATCAAATCAGTTGGTGCTCAGAATTTGTTAGATTAAAGTCTAGCTGCGCAATTGGTTGAAATTTGTTTTAAAATAAAGACAAGTTGAACTTCGTTTAATTGTGTTTCATATTCAAGCGCAATGTGTGATAATATGTGCGTGAACATCGATGTTTACTGTTTTAAGTACATAAGGACAGATTGTTTGTATGTGAACTGATATCAAACTGATTTTCACGTCGCTCAAAAAACAACAGTATTTGACTTCTGAATCATTTTAAACTAAACTCTTAATGATAGACTTAACAGTCTATAGTTCCAATATTTTTATCAGATTTAAAAACTAATAACACTGAACTTAGTTTTGAGTCGAGAATCCAGACAAATTATATATTGCATTTTTTAGATTGTATTCGGTGTCAAACGATTTTTTGATTATAAGGAAAATAAGGAAAAGACTTTGAAAATTCTTTTGAAATTAGTTTATTTACAGTTTATTTCTCCAATTTTAGGCGTATTCATTCCATTTCATTTTGTGTCACTATTTATTAATTGGGCAATATTACTAATTAATTAGCGAATGAGTTATTTTTATTACGGCTAATTTTCTTTAAGCCGGGATAGCTAAGCTGCGATAAAAGAACCGTAAATAAAACTTTAATTTTTCACTCAATGAAAAAATTAAAAATGAAAATTGTGACCAAAAACAATATAAAAGTGTATATCAAAAAAGGTGGAAAAATAGTTTTATATTCAAATTTTTAGACTTATCCTGGCTATTCAGTGTTATTGATATTTATGTCTATCGAGGCTAAGTCCAAAAATGTCAATATAAAATTATTTTATTTTTATTATTTACTAGTATTTTGTACCCGGCATTGCACGGTTTCATTTTTCCCTATTCCCCCTACTTCGTATGCTTTGGAAGATAAAAGGTAATTTTTGATAGTTTTAAAATATTTTTTGTGTGGGAACTACCACCTTTTGTCCTATCTTGACCTAGTATATCCAGGAACCATCCTCTGTCCAGAAGTTAGATGCAGTAACATTTTCAGGCGAATCGGTCCACCGGTTTGGCGTCCTATATGCAACATACAGACACACATTGATTTTTATAGTAGTTGGCGACATTGTGAAAAAGTAAAATTTTATTTTTTAAAAACTACTTTTTTATTAACGTACCGGCTCAAATAAAAACACCTTACTCATTCACGTTGTTATAACATTGGAACCGAAAATTCCTGACAATTCTTCACAAAAGCAAGCAAAGAATATGCTTTAGGAATGATGACTTGTAAATGATTAATAAAGAAAACTTTACATCAAATAACCCAAAATCAGCTATTTCATCTACGGTTAATAACGAAGTAGTCATTTGTCAAAAGAAACTTTAAAACATTTAGAGACATTAAGACAAAAAAGTTATTTGAGCACTAAAGCTCGGTCTAAATCTGACGGAAAACATCTGCAATAGAGTTAATTCGCAAAAATATCTTTAAGGCATCAGCTTATAAAGGGTGTTTTTTATTGAGGTATTGAACTTCGAATTGAAATAAAACACAAGAAAATCGTTTTAATGTCCATCAATTTGGCTTTATTGGAAGGATAATTTTATGCCATTAATGTTTAAATATGATTTCGGGCATGTGGCCGCCGCGGCTGGCTCGAATATAGCCAATTCTACAGGTCCAATTTTCCAAAGCTCCAATTGCTGTGCACGGTGGCGAATCGATTCATTCGGGTCCTCTTCAACACTTTGCTCTACAGCGGCAATTGTTTCTTCGGTGCGCACTGTTCGACGTCTCTGCGGATGCGTATTATCACATAGAGTAAACGTAGTGCGAAAACGATCCATGGTTAACCGAATTAATTGCTCTGATGGACGATTATGTCGATAAAATGGACGGAGCTTGCGGTGAACTTCGCGAACTGAACCATTACTTTCGAAATAAATTTGCACGATTTGCAAGCGTTGTTCTTTTGTCAACCTGTTCATGATGAAATGGCAAACCAAACTAAATATTAATCACTTGACAGCTGACAAAATGGCCGCCAGTTAAAAAAGTGATGCCAACTTAAAGTTCTATACCCCAATAAAAAACACCCTATATTAAAACTTTCGACCATTTAACAAAATACGATATATGTATAATTAATAAGTAAAATAAACAATATAGGGTCTACGATACTGCCTTTGGGAACCCAGAAGAAGCTTTATAAGAAAACGAATCAACAGAGTCAACAGAAACCAAACAGTTTCGATCCTGTAAATTTGATTGTATCCAATTAAAAAAACCGAATGAAGCACAATATGATATAGTTTATTAATTAACATTAATGTTAATATATTATTTAGCTTTAAGTTGTTGCAAACATGTTTCTCATGACGACTAGAATATTTTTTTTTTGGTTTTATAGAAATTATGACGTGAAGGGTATATATATTTGTGTATTTGTTTATTAAAACTGAAAAATAGAGCCTTTGTCCATTACAATCTGGCAGCTAAGCGAGTAACAAGTTATGGATTAACTCTTGTTAGACGAGTAAATCCATAAACAATTTTAATCCCTTACGTTATGGCGCAGAGCAATTCCTTTTCTGCATATAACATTTCTCCGCTCACCGTTAGGTTCAACGTAATCATTTATTTTTACCCAATGAAAGACATACAGATCTTGTACAGAAGCATTCTTTGTAACATTTTATTAACCTCTTACAAAGGGGGAAAACTTTCACTGTATGACATGTTCCAATCTAATGAAACTGCACATTTCTAATGGTTAATATTGATTATAGCCTTGATTTCTTATAACATTTATCCATTCAACTATCAGTTATATATCGTTATGAGACCCTTTTTCTAAAATAAGCAGTCATGATATGGAACGAGAATACATCACAAACTAAACTAGCATTCATTGAGATTAAGACAATTTTACATGGACACACTAACTCAACGTGATGACCTTTTTATACACTTGAATTTCCGGTTATTTATGACCATAATCATGAAGTGTCAAAATACAGAAAAAGGGATAGATAGCCCTACGTCAGATCACAAATAACAAAGAACGACGAACTAGAAGAGACAACGTGTCGATATTTCAATTTCCTCTGGACAATCCGTAAACCCAAAACTTTTTTGTAATTGTTTTTCAGTTGTGCAGCTGACGTGATTAACAAACTGTTGCTAGAAAATCATCAGCAGCCGAAATACAAGTAGCAGAGGACAGGGTAATCATGACAGCAACAGCTACGAAAGCGTTGTACAATGTGTATATCTATCTACATAGATGTATGCCTGTACGTACATAAGGGTGTCTGATAAAAAATAAAAAAGTAAAAATGTCAACAAAAAAATGTCAAAAAATTACAACAATTATGTGGCTTTCACGAATAAACATTTTTTTGTAATTGTTAATTATTGACACCAAAGTGCTACATTTTCCGTGGGCTTTTCATAAATGTAAATTTTTCTGGAAAACTATGTACCACTACTTACTTTGCGTTCCAAAAAAAAACAAACAACAACAACAAAAGTTAAATGTTTAATAAAATAGTTTGCAGCTCTAACGTCATTTGTCGACATAAGATGTATTGTAGCCAAATCTTTTTTCGAATAAAATACATATAAGGACTTATATTGTTATTCATGCAAAAAATATTAACTTTTTTCATTTATAAGTAGTTATAAAAACGTGTGTGGTTCTTGTTGTCTTCATCAGCAACATTTATTTTCACAAAAACGTCTGATGTGGAGATGAGCTGTTACTTTGTACACACTTTTCTGCGTCCATAACAATATGTTTCTTAAATCCTTCTACGAAATTTGATCCTCTCGGATGTTTCTTTTCCAAATTATATTCAATTATTATTTTTGTTCTCGTGAAAAGTTGGATTTTATAACTTAAGCGGTTATTCGAGAAAACCACATAATTCTTCAATAACCAATGAGTGGATGAACACTAAGTGTGTCATTTTCTTTGTAACACCTGCGTTGAGCATATATACATTAGGCTATATACAAACAGAAAAACAAGTTCCATTCACCCCAATCTAATCGAATATAATCTTCATTTCTGGGGGGAGACCGCTGCAATTTATTTTCGTGACCCATCCTAATATACATAATAGTCCATCTGTCTGTTTAGATATCATCTCATATACATTGATAACTGGTTCATCAGAATTGTATCGCAAATATAAATGTATATATGGGACATTCCACGACAAATCGGCAGTTCAAAAAAATATTTTTGATTCCCTTCATTTTGTACTTTTTTTAGTACCCACTAAAAACACCCCTGGTATACTTTGAGTTTTTTCTGATTACTCGTTAAAAAGATATAGTTTTTTTTTTAAATCGTTAAATATTAGTTATTTTTTCAGTCTTTTGCTCATTACTTCGTCAATAATGGTCCGAATTAAATTACTTTTCAGAAAAAAATATTGAAAAAATCTTCACAATGTTTTCGTATACAAATTTTGATTTAAAAAAAACTTTATTTTTTCATTGTTTGTACTCTTCGATTTTCTCGAAATTTTTTATTTAAACATCCATTTATTCTGTAAATTTAGTGGCTTGGTTGAAAGTGGGCCTATAATAATAAATAATTTTTTTGAAAATTTGGAAAACCATAAATAAATTTAAACTTTATTTTTTTTAAGTGTTTGTGCTCTTCGATTTTCTTGAAAAATTTTTTATTTAAACATTTATCTACTCTGTACATTTTGAGGCTTGGTTGAAGTGGGCCTATAAAAATTACTATGTTTTTTATTTTTTTTTGAAAATTTGGAAACTCGAAAAAATTTAAAAAATGGAGGAAATCAAAAATATTTTTTTATTGAATTGTCCGATTTGTCGTGGAATGGCCCATATATATTATCGTGCTAAATATTGGAAATATAATACAAACTAGAGCGTAACGAGTGTGTCCTTACATTTGAATAAAATCTTATGGTTTTACATACATTCTTGAATTATGTAATGTTCTTCCATGAATTCAGGAAATATTGAATATTTAAATTGTAACTATCCTCTTTCATTTGGTACAAATATCGGGAATAGCAGAAAAATATATCCTTCAAAATTGCCAAGTACTTTTAAACGCAAACTCGAACACAATATGAAAAACTTTTACAATTCTATAGACATTTGCTTCGTGAAATCTTTCAGAATTACATAGACTTACATACGCTTGCTGGAGGATATATAAGATTCGGTCTATTCGGTATTAACAGCAAATAATGCGGCCCTTTTAAATTGTACGAAAATCCTATACAAATATAATTATAATTTATCTTAAGGTTAAACCACTCTAATATACATACATACATTTGTATGTGTATAATATGTACGTAATGAAAAAAAACTGTTAAAATATTCAGGAATATTTACATGAAAGAAAGATCATAGTCACTCGAACATTTTAACGCATTTCCGGTGTTTAATTGTTTATTTTGTCTGGTAAATTTAAATAATCTCATAAATATTCCAGCGCCTAGGGGATGAGTGAGCTCTGTACAATATTATTTTTGTGCTCACTGAAAGCGTCCTACTGCTAAGATCCAGCACTGAACTGCTAATGCATCATTTTAGAGAAACTGCATTCGTTCAGAGAAACTTTACGTGGCATTTTACTTATAAATGTCCCCAGCCGTTGAATAAGCGCGCATAGTACTAACCATAAATAACAAAAATCTTATATTTTATTATAAGGACCAACTGATAATCATTATTCACTTTAACTTATACAAAACATCATTTCGATTTTTAGGGAACTTTTCGATTTGTAAACGTTTTCGAAAAAATGTTTAGGTCGATTAGGTTTGATCTTGCTATAAATTACAAAAAATCCATCACAATACTAAACAAAATATTCAATTTCAAAGACTATTTTTATGAAAGCAGTGCCTACGACGTGGTCGATAATTGTCAACACATTGCCTTTCATATGCATATGGCAGATAATGACGACGTCGGCTGATATCAAACTATCCATGTGTACAAATGTACGTACCCGTAGTTACAATAATTCCCCCGTTGAATACAGTCCATTCTATTTTTGCCCCCTAATAGAGTAGGCTAAAAATAAATGCAGCAAATACTACCCGGAGTTCCCGTATTTTTTTTTACATAATGGCATTATTAAACAGTGTTGTAGTACAACAGCAGCAGGCTTGTCAGCGTTATTGCTTAATTTTACATAGATACTATCTATCGGTGTATATATTATGGAATTTTCAGTTTGTACTCCGGACATTTGATTATGATGACTAATCAGTATAAGTGTGGACGGATGTATGCAGTTAGTTATTAAGTGTTAATGTTGGTGTTACAGACACACAGTTTGTTTTGAACAATAACTATGAATTGTAAAAGTTCCACTCCGATATGTTTTTGTCATTTGCTTATAACGTCCATCGTTTTTTATACCGACCGACTTAGAATCACTTTATGTCCGTCTGCTAAGCTATTATTGCAATAAAATTACAGGTTACAATTATTGTCCGGTCCTATCAAAACTTGAAACAAGCGATTTTGCGTTACGAGGCATTTGAAGCAAATCGGTTCAGATTATTTGATTTAAACACACATTTATATTTTTAATAGTAAACTTATGTTGTTCGATCGCTGGAAAGTCGTATCCGCCAGGTGGGCAGATAGATATAGTTCCATAGGATAGCTCGCGTTTGTAGGGTAGTTCTAATGATAGTCTTTACAGGGTTACTACTAGACACGCAAACTTTTCAAACTACTTCTAATTATGGTGGTTTGAAAATTGATTTCATTATCCCAGCTTTGGACCAAATAAGTAGGATAAATTCAATTCGAAACCTCTTAGATTTTGAGAAAATTTTAACATGTGTTTGCTTTCCACTGGCAAAAAAAAATTATATATATACATGGTTTTCCAGCAAGAGGTGTTATTCTGGTATTCAAAGAAAAATGCCATTTTTTGAGATAAATGATGGGATGTTTATTTCATAATAAAGAGGAAGGTATGCCGTTAATAATGAAAAACAACATCAGCCAAATGGCCACCACGACCACGCTTACAGGACCATATCATTTTCATGAAATTTTCCATAACCAAATCGCAAAGTGGCGGCCTTATGTCCTCGATAGCCTCACGAATTCTATCTTTGAGGTCTTGAATCGACGCTGGGCTGTTGGCGTAGACCTTATGTTTCACGTGGCTCCAAAGGAAGAAGTCGCAAGGTGTTAAATCACAAGTTCTCGGTGGCCAATTGTGATCACCTCTTCAAGAGATAACTGGTCCGGAAACTTCGTTGCTTGTGTGACACGTCACCAGATCAATACCACCTCCGACCATAAAAAATCAATTATCATCTCTCGATAGCGCAATCCATTCACCGTAACTGTTGATCTAAGCTCATTTTCGAAAAAGTAAGGTCCAATGACCCCGCCGGACCATAAACCGCACCAAACAGTCAAACGATGAGGATGGAGAGGCTTCTCAACAATTACTCTTGGGTTTTCCGAGCCCCAGATGCGACAATTTTGCTTGTTGACGTCGCCACCGAGTTGGAAATGGGGCTCATCAGTCAAGATGATTTTTCGATGAAATTCCGGATCATTTTCATTCGTGAATTTTAAAAATTTCAAAGCGATGTTGAAGCGTGCATCGTTCCATTTTTAGTAATTGCGTATTTTCTACTTGTCAAATTTCAAAGAATAAAAGCTTCAAAAATAACAGCTACCGAAATACCAGGTGATTCAAAATAACACCTCTTGTTGGAAAACCCTGTATATCGAGGGCTTATATTCATAAGTGGCTATGAACCATTTTCTCGAAAATGATTTTTTGATGCCAAACTATTCTCAGATATGGATGTCATCTGTCATATAAATTTGGAGAGGAAATTTTTTTCTAAAGCCACTTTTTTCAAAAATTTCTGATTTGGATATCAACTGACACGTTATTATACCCTCCACCTCCAGGATGGGGGTATACTAACTTTGTCATTCCGTTTGTAATAAATATCCACCTGAGACCCTATAAAGTATATATATTCTTGATCGTCATAAAATTCTAAGACGATCTAGCCATGGCCGTCCGTCTGTCCGTCTGTTGAAAGCACGCTAGTATCTAAACGAAAGCAGCTAGAACGTTAAAATTTTCCATAAATGCGTCTTATAGTCGTAGATCGGTTGGGATTGAAATGGGGCGAAATCGGCCCAAAGGGAAAACATTTTCCCTCACAAGGACTAAAAATACCCATAATAATCCCTAATATTTTAGCGTATTTAAGCATGTTTTTTGAATATGTCTGTTTATATTTGCTTGATATTTGGTATGTGAATTCCCCTTATAGCAAAAACGTGCACCAAAAAGTGATTCTTATTTGTAGGGGGTGAAATGGGGCAAAAAAGGGATAAAAATGGTACATATTAAACGACAACAGCTAGAAACACGAAATTCGGTGTGTACATTCCTCTAATTGAGTAGATACATAATATAAAAGTATTTTTTCCAAATTCGTACTTTTAAGGGGTAAAATAGGAATAGAGGGATACAAATGGTACCAACCAAACGGCTGTACCTAGAATAATGAAATTCGGTGTATACATTCTTCTGATTGCATAGACAAGTAAAATACACGGATTTTTCAAAATTCGTACTTTTTGGGGTTAAAATGAAAAAAGGGGATAAAAATAGTACCAATCTAATGACCGCAGCTAGAGTCATGAAATTCGGAGTATACATTCCTCTGAGTGTGTAGACACGGAAAATAAAATGATTTTTCGAAATTCGTACTTTTTGGGGTTAAAATGAAAAAGGGGATACAAATAGTACCAATCAAATGACCGCAACTAGAGTCGTGAAATTCGGAGTATACATTCCTCTGACTGCGTAGAAACGGAAAATAGACGAATTTTTCGAAATTAGTACTTTCAAGGGATACAATGGGTACAGAGGGATAAAAATAGTACCAACTAAACGACTGCAGCTAGAATGATGAAATTCGGTGTGTACATTCCTCTGACTGCATAGACAAGCAAAATATTTTTTTTTCGAAATTCGTACTTTTCCTTTTACGGCAAAAATTGGTTGAATCATGAAATTGGGTTATTTTGCACTATGTACGTCTGATAATGGATTTTCAAAATTTGTGCTTTAGGAATTCAAATAGAATGGAAATATAACCAACTGTAGCACCCGCTATCTACCAATATTTATGGCTTTGAAAATATAAATATAAGAATATTTATTTTTTGAATTGACGTATTGGTAGCATTACCTTATAAGCGTGGTTTGAAATAATTAAAATACTATATTTATTCATAAAATTAATTTTCCAATATTTGTATTTGTTTTGGTTTGGCTATATTAAACAAATTATATTTTCCTGTAATATTACTGCACTTCTACGAAAATCGACAACCTCTGTGGAATGCAATCCATGGTGGAGGGTATATAAAGTTCGGCCCGGCCGAACTTAACGCCGTTTTTACTTGTTTTTGACTGCATACGTGGCTATGAACATAAAAATAATAGAAATAGAATAGTTCAAAATTGGAGCAACATATAACCGAAGGTTGTAATTGGCTACAACGATTTTAAAACATTTTTCAGCATTTTTATAGATTTAGGCTATATCGTACTATCAAATTCCATCATTTCGCCGTTAATAGCATTTTGCTTCCCATGTTATCAGGGTAAAGTAGGATAAATAGTGGCTGTAAAGTCAAAAATTGTGAAAAGTATCTTTAAAAAAACCCGCGTAACTTTTTATCATATTGAGAATACCAAAATATTTTTATGGCATATGATTGCTGACTTCATTCGGAATATTTGTGTCATCCTGAACAGAGAAAGTTTAATTGTAAGCAATTGCAACCGCGATATTTGGATTTTCCAACAACTGCAGCGATTTTCGCGACTGACTACTTATACGTTATAAGCGATATTGGTTCTTAATAAACAAACAAAAATTCAGTCGAGAGAAAATCATAAAACAATACTGTGATGCATGAAAATCATTTTAGCCATATTTGCCGCGAAAATGAAAATATTCCGAAAATATCCAATTTGTATTTTTTGTTTACCATACCCTACCGCAATATCCACTTTTTGTAAAATATTTGGAAAAATGGATAAAAATGGTACCAATCAGACGGATGAAGCTGGAATCTTTAAATTCGGTGTGTACATCCCATAAAGTGCGTTTTCAACACAACATTGCCAACATTTCATGAAAAACGTTATCGAGTTTACAATAAATCTTATTTATATGTTATATGGGAATAAATGGCTATGTGCTTATCTCAAAATTCATAGTACTCAAGATATTTCGAAAACTTTTTAATCGTAGCAGTTAGTAATCCTCTTTAGATTAAACTGTAGAAGAATGATTCCGTTTTTCGCTCTCCTGAAAAGTTGTCTTTTTGTTCATAGCCACTTATGAATATAAACCTTCGATATAAATGTATTTACATACATTAAAACCAGTAAGGAAAGGCTAAAGTCGGACGGGGCCGACTCTATGATACACTCCACTTTCAATCCGAATACAATTCAATTTGGTGAAAAAGTGAAAACGGGAAGAATTTTTGTATCCTGTAAATGTATGTGTTTGACAAAAAGTTTTATATCGGAAAGGACATTTGTATGAGGATATATTGAAACCTGGAACGAAATAGGTGAAAGATAAAATGTATAGTTTGGCCAAAATCGGTTAAACTTATGGAAGCAACATTTGAATTTGGGCTATATTTAAATCTGAACCGATCTTGAACCACTTTCACCATAGTTTTGTTTATTTAGATTATAAGATGTTGTTCGAAATTTAAAGAAAATCGAGCACAATATGTGGCTTTTAAAGCGGCAAAAGTCAAATCGGGAGCGACATTTGTATGGGGGCTATATCTAAATCTGAACCGATCTTACCCAATGTATGCATAGTGTTTCTAGTTGGATTATAAGATGTTGTCCCAAATTTAAAGAAAATCGGGCAAAATATATATTTTTTTGAGCGCAAAATTCAAATCTGGAGCGACATTTGTATGGAGCCTATATCTAAATCTGAACCGATCTAGCCCGCTTTAGCCACAGGTGTTTCTAGTAAGAGTATAAGATGTTGTGCCAATTTTAAAGAAAATCGAGTACAATATGTGGTTTCTACAGAGGAAAATGTCAAATCGGGAACGACATTTGTATGGGGGCTATATCTAAATCTGAACCGATCTGACCGATATTCACAATGGGTGTTTCTAGTCGAAATATAAGATGTTTTACCAAATCTGAAGACAATCTGATACATTATGTGGTTTCTTGAGCGGAAAAAGTCAAATCGGGAAGGAAATTTGTATTGGAGCTATATATAAATCTGAACCGATCTGACCGATATTCACCATGGGTGTTTCTAGTCGAAATATAAGATGTTTTACCAAATCTGAAGACAATCTGATACATCATGTGGTTTCTAGAGCGGAAAAAGTCAAATCGGGAGCGAAATTTGTATGGGAGCTATATATAAATCTGAACCGATCTGACCGATATTCACCATGGGTGTTTCTAGTCGAAATATAAGATGTTTTACCAAATCTGAAGACAATCTGATACATCATGTGGTTTCTAGAGCGGAAAAAGTCAAATCGGGAGCGAAATTTGTATGGGAGCTATATATAAATCTGAACCGATCTGACCGATATTCACCATGGGTGTTTCTAGTTGAAATATAAGATGTTTTACCAAATCTGAAGACAATCTGATACATCATGTGGTTTCTAGAGCGGAAAAAGTCAAATCAGGAGCGAAATTTGTATGGGAGCTATATATAAATCTGAACCGATCTGTCCGATATTCACCATGGGAGTTTCTAGTGGGAATATAAGATGTTTTACCAAATCTGAAGACAATCTGATACATTATGTGGTCTCTAGAGCGGAAAAAGTCAAATCGGGAGAGAAATTTGTATGGGAGCTATATATAAATCTGAACCGATCTGTCCGATATTCACCATGGGAGTTTCTAGTGGGAATATAAGATGTTTTACCAAATCTGAAGACAATCTGATACATTATGTGATCTCTAGAGCGGAAAAAGTCAAATCGGGAGAGAAATTTGTATGGGAGCTATATATAAATCTGAACCGATCTAACACATTTTTACCACAGGTGTTTCTAGTTACAATATAAGATGTTTTGCCAATTTTAAAGAAAATCTGTTGTAATATGTGGTATCTAGAGTGAAAAGAGTCAAATCGGGAGTGAAATTCGTATGGGGGCTATATCTAAATCTGAACCGATTTTCTTCAAATTAAATAGCGTTCGTCCTTATCCCGAAAAACATCGTTGTGCAAAGTTTCATTTGGTTCTGTCAACAATTGCGACCTGTATCGTGATTACAAGAATAGATGGACGGACGGACGGACGGACGGACGGACGGACAGACAGACGGACATTGCTAAATCGAATCAGAAAGTGATTCTAAGACGATAGGTATAATTAACAATGGGTCTATCTCGTTTCCTTCTGGGTGTTACAAACAAATGCACAAAGACATAATACTCTCGTGGAGTGTATAAAAACATTCTCTGACATATACGTGTTGTTAAGTTGAATACGCATACAAATGAATAAACAAGGATGAAGGTCCTTGACTTTCAACACTACCTATCTAGTACGGCAAAAGTAAATATTTACGAATGCACCTACAATTACGAATAGAACACGAACATGTTTGTGGCAGCATGTCGAAAAACATGAACACAAAGCATTTAAATGCACATAGCTGAGTACATACATATGAACTTATTAAGGTGTTCCGAAAAAGGCATTGTTATGTTTCAGGACGATTTCTGTGCTATATTTATTGCTTACTGGCATGAAAATTGTGCACTTAGTTGATATGTACTCCACCATAACAATATTTCACTTGACTATTCACGACAGACACGATCCACGTGTTTTGGGTTCTCGTCTACTGGCTATCCAAATGTTGGAGAACAGCAATTTGGGGAAATTTCTTACCATTTCCCTACTCTGCACACTGGTCCCAAATCCATTTTTTATGGCATAAAGTCGAAAAATAAAGATAGAATCTTGAAATTTTGTACATTTGCTAGACATATCATACTTAAAAAATAAAAAAAATTGGGCCGATCGGACCACGTCCACTATTACCTCCCGTATAAACTCAACATATAGCCAACATAATTATCACCCTGTATTAGTACAGGGTGACCAAACACAAAATTTTATGAAAGCTTAAAAGAATGAAACTTATTTCGCTTTGATAAAAAATGTTTTTCTGAACATTATTACAAAAGCAAAATAGAGCATACACACATTCTACTTGACACTGCAATTTAAATAATTATGTCAGGAAATAATGTAAAATATATGCATGTGCATAGAAAAGTTAATAACGTTATATACCATTTTAAAGGTACCTACAATACCTTTCAAATGAGATCTTGATGGGTCTCAAAACAAATCTGATTCAGAGATATGATCAAATATGTGTACTATGGCTAATCGAAAATTGTGCTAAAATAAAGTGGCAATTGCAGGAGTTTGCCGAAAAATGCTGATTCCACCACAAACTACACACTCAGACGAACACTTTCACATTTACACTTTGAGTCAAGTTGAGTCCTACATATAACTTTTGGTCCACGACATTTATATGTTCTGCTCACTACAAATCACAAACTTACAACACTTGGCAAGACTTGACAAGACTACAGTAATCACAAAATGTTTTAAATATATTTTTTCAACTATTTACGCCGGCCTTCAATTTCAATAATATAGTCACTTCATTATTTTCTTTTTACGCCTTAATTTAAAGTATTTTGTATAACAGCTTTAGACCCGAATTAATCCCACTTGTTTGAACGGCAAACTTTAAATGCCTCTCATGCTTGCGGTGTTGCCACCTCGTTTTCTGCAATACATTTTCTTGATAGCTTGGAGTGTTGTCATTAAGAAAATATATACACATTTAACAATTTCCAATTTAAATTTTTGAATTTCTGCCAAAAAATATGGATTAGGGTCCATAGTGCTCTGATTGGTTTTATGAAGTGGCAAAATCTGTCCAAACGAAAGATGGATTTCATGAACTGAAGAATTCCTTTAAAGTTGTCTAGTTGGTCTATGTGCTTGTTGTTTTAACGGGTTCGTGTGAAAATGATTTGAGCCAAATTCCGGTAATGGTTGCGACTTAGATAAATCGATTCCGAATGTGATACTGAATTAATATTTACAATTAATTCTGGATTTGTCAAACAAGTGCTCTGGCATATTGTAGTATTCTGTCGCACAGTCTGATGTAGGGTGAAAACACGAAAATCACTGAACAGCCCTTGTCATGTCCATGAGAACAAAAGTGTCACAACCATAATAACACTGCACATTATGAGTGCAACAACGTCAGCAAGGGCTACTGCAACAAATCCACAGTAATGTTTGTTATTGCTGCAACACGAACTACGTAGAAAGTTAGCTGCCTGCATGCCAGTGATGCTATTGAGAATGCCACGAATGACGATGGCGATGACAAAAACAACAATAACAACAACTTTTCTTCAAGCATATTGTACCACAACAGCCCACTTGTTGATGTTATTTTGACATCAACAACATACATAACTACAAGGCAAATACATGCATACAACGTACACACATCTATACAACCACATACATGTGTACAACGCCAGGCGCATTCGAAAACACGCAGACCCACCCATTAACAGATCTATACACAGGAAATAATTTTAAATGCAAACAGAGGAAATACAGTAGTGGGCATAACAATTTATAGTTGACGGACAAGTAATTAGAGTGGTCAGTGGTTCACCAGTTGTTTTTCCTCTACCATTCCCGGTTTTGTTCAAAATGTAGAGTTCTTACCGGATTTTCTGGCGACATAGCGGAAACAGCAAACGTCCCAGCAAAAACTCGGCATTATTATAAGCATTATCTAGTAATGATTACGCCCTGTATTATTTTGAAGTATGAAATAATGACCACTTTATAATGGCTTACAAAAGTAGTTATTGATAACAGAAAGTCCATGTTTTGCTACACATTGAGTTGTGTGTAACTTTGTCTTCCATCCATTTTGATGTTGCCTGTCGCTCGAAGATTAAAACGATTTGACATTTTCGATGAAGCAAATTTAGTTGCTTCATGTCAATCGAAGCGTGTGCATGTTTCAAGAAATGTGAGTTATTTCTTTGCAGAATCATAAAGTTAAAGTTCAATATTGGAATTAAAGAAATGTTTTATTTTATTGTTAAAATAATATTATAATACTATCTTATCAACACAACAACAACAATAAGAATAAAGGAGAACACATTCACAATTCTTCTTATTGTTCTATACCTTTTGTTACAACAACAAAACTGTACTTTTTTGTGTATACTTTCGCTTGCCGTGGTGTCGTTGTTTATCATACAAAATTTGAAATATAATGAAGTTGCAATAAGTTGAAGTTGCTATAAATGTTTTGATGTGTGTGTGTGTTCAAACCACCAACCACAACACACAACAACGTCAACCAACATACTTACCAACCAGTACTTATGTATTAACTTTTTGTAAGCGTGCGTGAGAGTACTTATTTCTCAACTTTTTGTAAGCGTGCATGAAAGTTCTTATTTTTTATAATCCCTTTATAAAAATAATTAGAAACGGATCCGAAAAATAAGTAGTGAAGGTTTTTGGTTTTGCTTTTTTTTTCACATTACTTGGTAATGCGAGTTTTTGCTGGGGTGAGATTTTATAAAGCGAATCGAATTTATTCATAAAAAATTATACACTTTTTATTTTTGTAATAAAAAAGATAAACATATTTTTTTAATTAAATTCATTTTTATAAATCCACAAGAAAATGCCTATAGAGTGTACCTGCGGCCATCAAATATCTTAGCTATGTCCGAAGTTATGGAATTTAGATAACAAGTAGCGTCTATCGCTCATCCTAGTCTTTCCCCCCGGGTTGCACGGAAGCGCTGCATGAGCCCTACCTGCACTACTACATAACATTGTGCACTTTGTTTATCCGTTTTGGAGAGAATTCCACATATATATGTATCTAGAATCTAAGATTTGCAATAAGAACATTTTAGTGGGGTGGAATATAGAGGGTATCATAGAATCGACCAGCCTGACTTTAGTCTTTCCTTACTAGTTTTATTCCTTAAATGCGCATTTAGACTATCCTATCCGGCGAAAATTTGTGTCAACTAGAAATCGTACGTTGACCAGAAAATGCATATATATGTATATACAAAGTATAATAAGCTATATAAGAAGCACTAGCTTCTGAGGCTATTGGCGAGTTTACAGTTCCTGAAAAATACTACAAACGTTGCATCACAAACTAAACAAAATTTTGTATTTTGCATTTTTCACAGGGTTAATTCCAGAATTCACAATAAAGAGCTTATATTTTTTAATATATTTTTAACACTTTGCATCACTAATTAATAAAATCTTTCATAAAAATGAGTAATTATTGATAGTTTTAAAATATTTTTTGTGTGGGAGGTACCACCCCCTTTGTCCTATCATGACCTAGTATATCCAGGAACCATCCTCTGTCCAGACGTTAGATACAGTAAAATTTTCAGGCGAATCGGTCCACCGGTTTGGCGTCCTATACACAACATAGAGACACACATTGATTTATATATATATATTTTTATACCCTCCACCTCCAGGATGGGGGTATATTCACTTTGTCATTCCGTTTGTAACACCTTGAAATATTTATCGGAGACCCCATAAAGTATATATATTCTGGGTCGTGGTAAAATTCTAAGACGATATAGCCATGTCCGTCTGTCCGTCTGTCCGTCTGTCTGTTGAAAGCACGATAGCGGCCGAACGAAAAGAGCTAGAAGGTTCAATTTTTTCCTAAATGTGTCTTATGGTTGTAGATCGCTTGGGATTGAAAGTGGACGAAATCGGTCCAGAGGGAAAAATTTTTTCCTCACAAGTACTGAAAATACCCCTAATATTTAGAGTATTTCAGCATGTTTTTTGAACATATTAGCTTGTATTTACTTGATATTTGCAATTCGCATTCCCTCGACATTCTTTAATCTACTGGTAATACTGTGGAATGCACTCCGTGGTGGAGGGTATATAAGATTCGGCCCGGCCGAACTTAACGCCTTCTTACTTGTTTTAACTTATTTTATTTTATCTAATGATATTTATTTTTAGAATGGTAGTTAAAACAGATTTCCGTTTATATCTGCTAGTTACAATTGCACAAACATATTCAACCGAGCTGTTCTTCCAAACCCCACTCGGGTTTATCTTAGTTCTTATTTTCAGTTTTTTTGTTTATTGCTAAAGATCATTAATTAAATGTTTAACCAGAAAAGTTGGACAGTTTTTCTTCCTGAGAATGAAATTGGAATCAGAAATTTTTAGCGATCCTGCTTCTAGGCAATCACACTGTAGTAGAAATATTATGACGTTCTGTTTGTATAACTTCGTTGTTATATTTTTCTGCAGCTATTTTATTTACACATCGATGTTTTATTTCACAAAAGGTAAATGCTGCATTACTCGTGCCACACATAGTCACTCACTTACTCACGTCCATGTTGCTCTCACTCATGCAACATGTCACTGTACATGAATTGTGCGGGGGAAGTGGTACTTGTTCGCCCTGTTGCGACTTACTTCACACGACGATTGTTTAGAAAGGCTTGGTGGTTGTGGATTTTTGTTGTCGGTTCCTTGAATGCTCTGAATGCTGAACAATACCGACACCATTGACATCGCCAGCTATGGCAGCGGCAACAACGCAAAATATTGTTTGTCAAGGTCCTTTCAAGTTATTTTGTTATATTTTTCCAGCTTTAGTGCCTATGTTATTGTACTTGAAAAGCAAAAAACAAAAAGACAAAAACAAAACTGAAAGTTAAGGTTAAGAGGAGTGTTGTACCACCGCATTCACATACCGAGTCATGTAGTTTCCTAGAGAAGAATGAACACATGAAAAAGTTTATACTTTTTAGCAAATTCGCAGAAGGTCTTTAATTCGATTTGATATTTACATGCACTCATATAGTTGAGTTTTCAAGGAAAATATATTGTTGTGCGCCATACATTAACAACTACCAACGTAATAAGTTATGAAAATAATTGATTTTAAATAAAATTGAGGTTAGGAATATTAAATTATTACATATACACGCATCGGAAGAGTCCTACAAAAATATATAAGGATGGTTTATTGATAGTGATTGTTATGCATGCAAAAAATACATACGCCCTTATTATTGTATATTTATTATTATTTCGTCTTAAACAAGTAAAATTCTATAGCACATTGTAAATTATTTATTGCTGATATCTGAGCAGGGTCCAGGATATTTTTATATTCTTTGGAACCATCTGTGGATTTTGTTACTTCATACGTGAATTTTTAATGGGATTTTTAAAAATTAAATAGATTCTCGCAATCTTAAAACAGTATGGTCTTACTATATATCCAGATAATTTAGGTAATTGTGTGCTTAAATTTAAACTGAATTTAAAGAAATGTGAATAATATATACCAAATATGAGCAAAGTTAAAGTAAACAATTAAAACGAAATAAATAGAGTAACTGGCTACACATTTAAACGATGCAGACAGGTCACCTAACTCTTCGAAAATTTTGTTATTGTATAAAGGTAATTTGAATTAGTAGTTTATTTTTAAATTTAATATTATGGAAAATCATACTCTAATTCGGGAAGATTGTTTCATAGACGTCTAGCATATATGAATAATGTTCTATCCCAAACCATGTACCACATTCTGAACGGTTGATCGGGAAATATGTAACCAATAATTGTGATACTTAGGTTACGGTCATTTTATGGAGTGAGACTAAATTTTGATTAGAACGATATATGTAGACCTATATTCACGATTCGGTTTATTTTCGAATTTTCCAGCTGTTGAGGAACATTGATTCAGTACTACGTGACTGAATATGTGTGTTATGCAAGGTAGCAGTGGCAGATACTTATGCCTCTTACGGTTTATAACGTGTTATATTGTGTGAAACACCAGAAACTGAAAGCAATATCGTCGTTATGCGAATGTATTTGCGACGATGTCCATGTCGAAATATTGAAGTACTGAATCTACCGGCAAATCTTCAAATGGTATATCGGCGCTTGCCTTTGAGATTCGAAAGAAATTAATATTGACAAAATTCGATGTACCTTTTTGACTGTGAACATTTTAAGATCTTCGGAGTACCGAAAATTTACACCTCAGATATCGGATATAAAATCGGCCTAAATTTGACTAGTTTTCGTATTTTTTGATTTTAAAGAAAACTATTTTTTTTTTGTTTTTATGTTTTTTAACATATTTTTACGTATTTGTTCATAATGCGAAGAAAAAAATTTTATTTTTTTGTATTATAGATATTACGTTTTTCAGACTTTGAAAATTGAAAAAAACCTATTTTTTTACTTTGTCGAACTGTTTCTCACACAATTAAGAGATTTTGCACGGAAATTTGTTATTAGAAATTGTTGTTTCTTAGCTTTGTTATGACGTCAAAACTAATTTTGTGACAAATATAGTTTATTTGTAATAAATATTTAAAAACCAGTAAGGAAAGACTAAAGTCGGGCGGGGCCGACTATACGATACACTCCACTTTCTATCCGAATACAATTCAACTCGGTAAAAAGTGAAAACGGGAAGAATTTTTGTATGTTTCCTTATCATAGTCTAATATGACCTGGTCCAATTTGTCAAATCGAAAAGAATATTTGTATCGGGGCTATATCCCAACATGGAATAAAGTGACTAACATTCAAAATAAGTTCTTCCAGTTCAAATATAACGTTTGGTGGTCACTTCAAAGAAATTCGGAGAAAATTTGTGGTTTCTGGGGCGGAAAAAGTCAAATTGGGAGCGAAATTTGTATGGGAGCTATATAAATCTGAACCGATTTGACCCATTTTCATCATGGGAGTTTCTAGTTGAAATATAAGATAGTTTGCCAAATTTGAAGACAATCTGATACAATATGTGGTTTCTAGAGCGGAAAAATCAAATCGGGAGCGAAATTTGTATGGGAGCTATATATAAATCTGAACTGATCTAACACATTTTTACCACAGGTGTTGCTAGTTGAAAAATAAGATGTTTTGCCAAATCTGAAGACAATCTGATACAATTTGTGGTTTCTAGAGCGGAAAAAATCAAATCGGGAGCGAAATTTGTATGGGAGCTATATATAAATCTGAACCGATCTGACCCATTTTTACCACAGATGTTTCTAGTTGAACTATAAGATGTTTTGCCAATTTTGAAGAAAATTTGTAAAAATATGTGGTATCTAAAGTGAAAAGAGTCAAATCGGGAGTGAAATTCGTATGGGGGCTATATCTAAATCTGAACCGATTTTCTTCAAATTAAATAGTGTTCGTCCTTATCCCGAAAAACTTAGTTGTGCAAAGTTTCATTTGGTTCTGTGTACAATTGCGACCTGTATCGTGATTACAAGAATAGATGGACAGACAGACAGACAGACGGGCGGACATCGCTAAATCGATTCAAAAAGTGATTCTAAGTCGATCGGTATAATTAACAATGGGTCTATCTCTCTTCCTTTTGGGTGTTACAAACAAATGCACAAAGACATAATACTCTCGTAGAGTGTATAAATATCCTTTTTGAACAAATGTCTGACTTTGAACTAACACAACTTTTTTCCTTTAAAAGCCTTTAACGAAATATATATTTATTTGGAAAGGTTGAAGGGTTCCTCGTTTTTTCAGGGTAACTTTTGCCCGCTTGGAAGATAGGATACATTTTGTGCAAAAAGTCAGATTTTTTACCCGACGTTGCATTCTTCTACTTCGTATGTTTTGGAAGATAAAATGAGTAATTTTTGATAGTTTTAAAATACTTTTTGGGTGGGAGGTACCACCCCTTTGTCCTACAATAACCTAGTATATCCAGGAACCATCCTCTGCTCAGAAGTTAGATACAGTAAAATTTTCAGGCGAATCGGTCCACCGGTTTGGCGTCCTATACGCAATATTCAGACATACAGACAAACATTGATTTTTATATATAGATATCTTATTCTACTTTACACTCAGAAGAATTTGACATTTGCTGAAATAGCAGGATATTGTTTGCTCTTTGTAGCAGTTTTTTCCTGCTGTTTCGTACTTATACTTATGCTGCTAACAACAGTTGTTTAGAAAAAATTTAAGTTTCTCAACCTACTGCCATACCCATTTACAGTGAGATGGCAGTTGATTTTTTGAAGAAAATACATTACGAAATATATAGGCCATTAATTCCGTACATGTACTTATGGTACTTACCGAAGTTTTCTAGCAAAATTTTAAGTTGAGCAATCTACTGCCACACACACTTGCAGCTAGATCTTAGAAATGTATTGCAGTTAACATCAATGTAATTTTAAAATGTTGGCAACACGCTGCCGTTATTACTTTTTGAAAATGCGTTTGTTCAAAAATTGACTTTGCTTCAAAAATTGCCATTTGGCCCCATGGTGGCTCGTGTATCATAACATATATTCATAAAATTTTACATATTATTAAATTTGGTTAAATATGAACGTATAGTACACTGGATAATTTATATGGACTGTATAAACTATACCCAATGATATTAAAACCGGGTATAGGCGCAAGGAGTGGTGTAGGGTATCAGATATTCGACCACACCCTTTTTTTACTTGTGAGTTGATGCTACACATTAATTATAAACACTTCTGTGAAATTTCGCGGAGATTAATGGCATTTCGACCATTAGGTAGAGCAGGTTTCTTGGAACTACATAGTAATAGAACTGGCGGATGTTATTAACGAACTTCTGGTAGAACATATGTCTAAGTCT
Source organism: Polietes domitor (assembly GCA_947397865.1). Classification (NCBI taxonomy): domain Eukaryota; kingdom Metazoa; phylum Arthropoda; class Insecta; order Diptera; family Muscidae; genus Polietes; species Polietes domitor. The sequence goes on from OX377618.1 coordinate 29,641,485, forward strand.
AAGAAGCCACTGACTTCTAAATCCTGAATCGAAACGCGAAACTAGCTATGTTCTGTGTGGTCTAATTTTTAAAGAAATACGAACTGATTGCATCCGTTCATAAACCACAGGAAATAGTGCATATTTGTAGATTTATCACTTCGGGTTGCTTATAGGTCCATAGGTCTCGAATTTGTTTATTGACGTATTCATTTTGCTAGGAATGTGCCTGCGCTGATTTTCGTAATATATGTAGTTGCTACGGAGTGAGTCTTTCCATGACGAATTGTCAGACAATACTAATATCTGTAAAAAATGAATCATATTTTATATAGACAGGCTTCGGATCTAATTGTTTAATATAATAAAAAATTCGCATATTTATTGATTGTATGATCGCATCATTTGTATGTCTATAGCAGATCTTGAATACCACGTCCCTATATGAAAATATAACTTATTTAATAAATTTACTTTATATAAAGACCTAGCAAGCAATTTGGTGTATGCTCAATAGCACTCTTTAAATGGTGTATTACGTGGGCTTAACATCGGCGTCACTTTATATGCAATATTTTTTAATGCACACCATGGTGGAGGCCTTATGAGATTAGGCCTGGTCGTACTAAACACATTTTTAGATGTTATGCTTTAGTTGATAATGAAGTTAATGCATTGATGCCTTTGTCGACCCACTTACACATGAGTGGGCAAAATATTACATATACATATACGTAGACAAGCATACATAGCAAAATCTGTATATTAATTAATACACAGATGTAAAATAATGTATTTCTTGTTTATGGGTACCAACAAAGAGTACAAGCGCATTGTTGCAATATTTTTTAGCAGTAACTTCTTATTCCTTTCATTTACACCATCTACGTTAATCCCGTGTTTTGAATTTCTTTGTCATATTAATTTCTTTCCATAGAAAACAATGTTTGTACCATCAACAAATTTTTATATAAGACTATATGAACTGGTTGAAGCTGGTTCATTATGAACGGTTCTTAAATTTTGAAAAGAACGAACTAATTTTACCACAAGCAATCAATATTATAGTGTTAACATTTTTGGAGCAAAAATTATGCCCCTAAAACGTGTAATAAGTGGGCACACCTAAGGTTTTATAATTTGAATTTTCTAATAGTTTGTTATTTTTACAATTAAAAGTTTCATGTGTAATTAGTTAGGTCGTATTTGCAACCAAAACAATTTTTGACAATTCTAAAGTCATGACAATTTATCGAACAAATACCAATAATAAAATCATTTTTTTAAGAAGCAAGGTTCGGCCAACAGACAACATGCTGCGTTTGATTTCAAAAATGTCCCTAGTATTGATTCACATAAATATATCTATAAACTTTAAGATAATAGGTCTCCAACACAAATTTTTATTTTTTTTGTTAGTGAGCATTGTTATTAAAATTAATTACTTGTTAACACTATTTGGTGAAGTATATAAAATTGTTTAAAACTGTTCTGGAAAATGTCGAATCTGCGGGCCACTTTATAGTGTTGGCGTGGATGACAAGAGAAAAGTTTCGGATTTATGTAATCCTACCGCATATTATTTCCACACCTCTTTAAGTCGACGTAGTATTTGGAATTAAATTACAAGTTGTTTATATTAAAATTGTCCTCATATGGCACTGCATTTGCATGTAATGTCGAAGCCCTCTAATGTACCGGTAATAGTGTGGATTACACACCATAGTGAAGAGTGAAGAGTCACAAAGGATATGTCAAGGCAATTTAGTCCTCCAATACTTTTACCCTCTCCTGCTATATCTGCGATTTGATGGCTCTGCTATCTGGCAAAAGTACTCAACAACTGTGAAGTTATTGTTATTTATTGATTGAAAACCAATGCATTGAATGTCGCTGAGGCTTCGATCAACGCCACCATTTCTTATATGACACACATATCCGTTTCCCTTCGTCAACAGAGCTCATCAAAGAAACAATGCTGTTAAATTATTTGTAAACAAACATTTAAACATAAGAAACAAAATTAATAATAAACAAACCGACATAAACAAACAACTATCACCAATAAATTGACGAAAACAAGTGCAAAATAAATACCATCAGTCATTGGATCACACTCAAAAAAAAAAAAGAAACAATACAAAAATCCCAAAATACCCCATCAGAAATTAAGACAAAAAATCCAAATCTTTACGCAACACTCAAAAGCATTTGCTAAAGACTTGTAATTCAAAATGACACACAATCGTGAAAATTTACGCTTAAGTTTGCACGATTTGCAACAGACAACCACTGCACCCATAAATTCATCATCCAGTTCATCCAGTGTCTCACAATCCATGTCAGTGATAGCAAACCAGGCCATTACCACCGTGGCCAACAAATTCGCAAAGGGAGCGTATCAAAATGATAAATGTGAGCGTTTGAAAAAAATGACATCGATAACATGTTCCGATTCCGAAGATGATTCCGAACGACGTATACAATTGGATGGCAATGCCAAATGGCAAATAGGGGGCTATGAAGGTGTAAGTTTGACAAATGAAAGGGAAATTGTTAATGTTGTTGCCTATCTGATTTCTTTATAATCGATAATTCTTAGATAACAAATATTAATATGTTTTTGTCTTCACACAGGATACACGTACTCACATCGTCCAGGAGATCTTTCGCAATGAACAGTCCTATGTTGAATCGCTGCAAACCATGGTCAATCGTTATTTGAAAGCTTTAAAGTCACCAGAACATACGGGTGTCATTGAATCCCGCACCGTAGATGAAATATTCTTCATGGTTCCCGATATCTTGGAAATTCATGAGAAATTTCTGACAGAACTAAGAAACCGTTTGGACAACTGGGATACCCAACAAAAAGTGGGCGATGCCTTTATGGAGACGGTAGGTTTGGACCGATTTAAATATGTACATCGTTTTCTAATGGTTATGTTTTTGCAGTTTTCAAAACTTGAAGTTCTTGAGGTTTATACATCATTTGTGAACAATTGTAGTCGCGCCAAAAACGCCATACGCACGACGAAACACCAACGACCATCGTTTGCCAAATTCCTGGAGACCACAGCACGAGAACATAAGGGCAAGTTGACATTGGATTATTTGCTGATTAAGCCTGTGCAAAAGTTTCCAAAGTAAGTGACGATCAAGGACAACTATAATTGTTGATTTAAAAAAGAATAATGCTAAGAATGACATTGACTAGGTTATAGTTACCTAGTTATAACCATTGTTTGTTATTAGACTGCCACCTATAATTTTTTTTTATATTGTGCCGTTCATCTTAGATCGCAATCTCAAAACAATGCAATTTCATTATGTATTTTTACATATTTATTTTTCTCGTTCCAGCTATGAACTTCTCTTTCAAAGACTTATCAAACACACAGATCATGATCATCCCGATCAAAAACATTTGCAAGATGTCTTGAAACTCGTGCATGACATACTGGTACACATCAATTGCAAGGAACGTGAAATTTTGGAGAATGGTCAGAGGGAAGCAACACTGCGTGAACTGGAGGGTGTAATAGAGGGCATAACAGATCTCACAGCACCAGATCGACAATTTTTACTATTCGATTTGGTGACAATGCCCTCGGGACAGGGAGCCCGCAAGGAAAGGGGATTCTTTCTCTTCAACGATTTACTGGTGTTGACGAGTATTAAAAAGCGCAGCGGCACCATACGAAAACCGAACACGTAAGTAACAATGAATATAAGCAATTCTTATGGAAGATAATGACCATAATTGCTTAACATAGAAACACGTGCCCGGGAACGGTGGCCTCAACGTTGGATACCAACAAATATAAATTTTTAACCAAGATCTCTTTGGATTGTTTAGAAATTGTAAAGAGTAAGTCGGTGGATCTTCCTTTTGCTTCGAATTATCCTCGATTTTCTTTTCACTTTTAACGATATGTTCTTTTTCCCAGCAAAAGATGAGAATGTTAAACGCATTATGACTGAAATCGAAAATTTGGCCGATGATTGCAATAAATTACAGCAGATCACCGAAATCACAGCCTCTCTTAAGTTTCCCCATCAGTATTTGGAAGATGTTATCAGAGAATTGCACAGAGATGCTCAGCGACAATTGTCGGAGAGACAAACAAATGATGCTCAATTGAATATGCTCGAATTAGCGGTGAACTCGCCGTAAGTATAATTTGTTCTTAGATCATCTTCCCTTTGTCATTAACATATTTATTGGTCTGTTTCTCTTTGCAGAAATGGTACTCAAAAATTATCCATAGTTTTTAGTAAGTCTGAAAAGAGAACGCAATGGGAGGAGACATTCAATGAAGCCAAACAAAAATTAGGTAAATTGTAAACATTTATTTTGTCCGTAATTTCAACATATTTACATTGTACCGACTCATTTTGTGTGGAGCCAAGAAAAGTAAAAAAACCTTGATAATGAAGACTGGTATGTGGCATACGCAATTAAAATATATAATACCCTTAGAGCTGCACTATAAAATTTGCAAAAATGCCGTAGATTTGCATTATTCACCATTTTCCGCTGTTTTTGATATTTTTGTCCAGATTCTTTGGAATTTGAAATTTTGACATATCTGTGTATGTACATATCGTTACCTTAATTCCAAAAGGGCATAACTGGCAATTTTTTCGATATCACGTTTTAACTTGTGTGTATGTACATATCGTTACCTTAATTCCAAAAGGGCATAACTGGCTATTTTTTTGATATCACATTTTTAACTTGGAACTGATTGGTTCCAGCGTTTTGTGTGGGAAAATGTATTAAACGCTATTCATCCATTGGACGATATGTACGTTTGTATGTTCCTTAGTATGGATCGTTACCCATACAAATTAACGCGGACAAGTTCAGAGTACCAAATATTGATTTTGACATTTGATTGTTTCTCAAAACATATGAAAATGTTTTCGATCTACACTAATGTACATTAGGCTGGGTCGTGTTCCATACAAATGGAAAACCAAATTCCAGTTACCCCACGAAAATAAAATTTGGATTGTTTAATGATGATTTGCAAAATATTTCGCTCCTAGATCAAGCCGTCTGTGAGCTAAACGCTCCTGAAAATACCCCTAAAAATCAAGTTTTTCCCGTGTAATTTGTTTGTGTTGCATTTTTGAATAGAATGGAATAATAGACACTTGAGAGCACTTTCAATATAAATTTTGATTCTTGTATTAGTGCAACTTATTAGGCCTTTATAAATAGAAATTTTTTGTGTTTTTTCATAGTGACAACTAAAAAAAATTGTAATTTGTTGTTAGTATTTTATAGAAACTAAATATCGGCAGTCAATACCTTTCAAATGATGAATATCGCAATTAAATTGACTCTCATTTTTGTAAAAAGAGTTTGGACATTTTTGGCTCTGAAAATCCATCTCCTTTCGCCCGATATTCATCACTTAGGTATCATTCGAAAGGTGTTACTTCCTTCTATTTATTTTTCATAACACCTCTTACGAAATGTTTCAAAGAAATATGAGTTTTTAGCTGTCGCCTTGATAAACCACAAAAAATCAATATAAACGTCCAATAATACGACCAATGAGTTATTCTAAGATGAGAAAACAAATTTTTATGTAAAGAGTTCCCAAGGGTCTATTAATTAAGAAAAAAAAAATTATACGGGAAAAACATGATTTTTTGAGGTGTTTTCGGGAGCGTTTAGCTCACAGATGGCTTGATCAAGTGACGAAATATTTTGCAGATCATCATTAAACAATCCAATCTTAATTTCTTCTGCTGCAATTTATTTTCGTGACCCATCCTAATGTACATAGTTTCATTATCTTTTCAAAACATATAAAATGGTGGCATTTTTAATAAAAGGAGTTATATATAAAGCATTTTGTATAAACGACATGATAAAGCAATACGAAATTGTGAATAATTCAGATCTACGCGATTTGTTGCATATTTTGTAATGCAGATCTAAAGGTATTCGATACTTTCAATACGTATGCAACTTTATGAGTCTAAAATTGGGATAACGAATTCAATATTGAGTAAAACACCTATATTTAGAGGTAGTTTGAAAATGGGTTAGCTCGCCAGCGGATGTTTATACATTTATTTAAATATTTTAGAAATAGAAATAGAAAGAAATCATTTCATTGGTTGAAATTATGAACATTAGCCGAAGTTTTCCAATGAGTTTTGTTACGACAATAGGTTGCGCTGACGGATTATTTTGTGTCAACATATTACTTTGTAGTTTATCTGTCAGAAACTTTATTGTTTTTCAATTTTGATCACTGATAACAATTAATACATTTATTTTATATATTTTCAAGCCGCCACTTTGGAACGCCATCCTATACCCGAGTTCTTGACCTCCATACCCATACGCAAGACTAGAGCTGGTCTCCAATTCACATGTGCCGCCGCTACCCTAAGTGAAAAACGTGATGTTTGGGTCTGCAACAGTGATGGGTATGTGGGTCAGGTCTGCATTATGTCTCTTCATCCTGAACCAAATGTTACCAGTTGCAATGGTGTTTGTAATGCTCGCATTTTGTGTGTGGCATCTGTACCTGCTTATAGTCCTCAGAGCCCTTCCATCAAATCAACTTCCTCCTCCAATGAAGATCAATCATCCTCAGCGTCCTTGACAGCGGCGCAACAACTTTATCATCACCACCAGCAGCAACAACAACAACGTTCTTCGTTACCTCCCTTAAGTTACACTCAACAGTTATTAGATTATCGCAAGAGCATTTCACCCAACTATTCCACGCCATCATCGTTGATTGGTACGCCGGAAAAGAAACGCGATAAGTCACTGGCGGTGAACAGTACAGCTGCAGCCGGGAGCAATAGCTCCGTAGTGGCAACTGGCAATAGTAGTGATATTCAATTAGATTTAAATTTAAGTTCTAGTGACGAGGAGGCTGATGCAAATGCCGCTGCCAGTGGCAATGTGAGCATTTCTTCGGCTGGTATTGGTGTTGGCAACAGTGGTATTTGTGAACGGGTACCAAGTCCTGCGCCTTCGACACACACAACGGGCTCGACATCGACTGCCTCAACGGCAATTGTTGGCAGCAGTAGTACGCTGTATCATGGACACCAGGTAAGTGTTCAATTTAGAGAATGCAAACGACATGTTGATTTTCGGGAGAACTTTTATCCCCTGAACATTATTAGTTATGATAGTTAGAAGAAAAATTCTTACTATTAAAAAATTTAACGGAAGTATCTAAATTTTAAACTATTTTTAAGTATATTTTGAACATCAAAACTAAATTTGTATATACAATCCGTTAACTTAAAAATTGATTAACAAATAATCCTCCTTCTCTGCTATGATGACGATATAGAAATTGTTCCTAATTCCTGGTGTCGATATTGAACCTCTTTTCGTCAAAAAATATCCTATTGTTGTCCTTGAGGCACAGTAAATAACATGTGATCCTTCGCGAATTGCAAAATATTCTTCTTGAATACGGGAATAAGTGTGGATATTCTGTAATTTTTGACGCGTTTGGAACTTCATCGTTTTTATAATATTGCTGTTTTGCAAACGTTCACTCCAGCTCCCATATTGGAATATTGGAATTCTAAAGCTGTTGAATAATTTTTCGTTTATCTCGCGAATTTACATTTTTTCTTTTTATTTAAATTTTCCCCCTATCTATAGTAAACTTCAATTAATTTGTCTCCACTTTTGGATCCATTTGATTTTTCGTTTTTTATAGGCTCCACCTTAGGAATATTCACTTTGTCATTCCATTTGTAACATCTTGAAATATTCAACGGAGACCCCACAAATTATATATATAGTCTATATCCTCATAAAATTCTAAAACGATTTAGCCATGTCCGTCTGTTGAAAGTTCAAATTTTCCGTAAATGTGCGTTATGGTTGTCAATAAGTTGGGGTCGAAAGTGGGCGGAATCGTCCCAAATGGAAACATTATTCCCTAACAAAGAATAAAATAAACAATGACGTAAAATAGATGGATTTTTCAAAATTCTTTTTTTAAGGGATACAATTGGAAAAGAGGAATAACAAGTAAGAAGGCGAAAGGCGTTTAACCCCTTAAAAGTACGAATTTAGAAAAAATACTTTTATATTATGTATCTACTCTATTAGAGGAATGTTCACGCCAAATTTCGTGTTTCTATCTGTTGTCGTTTGATAGGTACCATTTTATCCCATTTCGCCCCCTACAAATAAAAATCACTCGATCGTGCCCTTTTATGATATAAAAGGATTGCGAATTGCAAATATCAAGTAAATACAAGCTAATATGTTAAAAAACATGCTGAAGTACTCTAAATATTAGGGGTATTTTAAGTCCTTGTGAAGGAAAAATTTTTCCCCCTGGGCCGATTTCGCCCGATTTCCCAACCGATCTGCAACCATAAGACACATTTAGGAAAAATTTGAACCTCCTAGCTCATTTCGTTCGGCGTCTATCGTGCTTTCAACAGACAGACGGACATGGCTATATCGTCTTAGAATTTTACCACGACCCAGAATATATATACTTTATGGGGTCTCCGATGAATATTTTAAGGTGTTACAAACGGAATGACAAAGTGAATTTCGGTGTATACATTCATCTGACTGTGTAGACGCGAAACATTTTCTAAATTTTGACTTTTAAGGAGAAATGACGCGAAATGGGATAAAAATAGTACCAACCAAACGGCTGCAGTTATACACTCAGAAAAAAGTGAACCCTATAATGAATTAAAATGAACTAAAATTTAGGAAAATTGATTTCGTATAGCGCTAAAGCACTATTTCCTCATATCAAGTTCAAACTTTTCCTTGAATGTAGTATATGCTTTAAACTTGATTCTAGTTCAATTTTTCTCAAACAAAGTAAATATTTACTCAAACTTAGTAAAATTCCAGTAAGTTTTTCCTTAAACCAAGTACATTTTTACTAAATCTAAGTAAAATTTTTCTTAAATTTTCCTGAATTTAAGTAAATTTTTCCTCAAACCAAGTAAATATTTACCAAATTATAGTAAAATTTTCCTAAAACTAAGTAAATTTTTACTTAAATCAAGTAAACATTTACTTAAACTGAGGACAAATTTGAAATTTTACTCGATACAAGGAAAAAAGTGAACTTAATATAAGTTCAATTTAACTAAAAATTAAAAATTAAAATTAAAACAAATGATTTTGCATCAGAGTATGCAAAACTAAAAATTAAAACATGTTCTCAAAAGTGACACCGCTGCCATAAAAAACTGAGGTTTTACTCCATGATTGCTGCGAAGGCAAGACAATCGTCTTCGCAGTGGTTGTTTAGAATAATACTTAAAGTATTTAAGAAATATGTCTCTGCAAACGAACGAGAATTGCTTCTTAGATTAATATTCAAGAATTTTCTAAACAATTTCAAGCGATTTTTTATAAGTTTATTAATACTTAAATGTATGAAGAACTCGGCATAAATTTCAGTAAACACATTAACTTAATATTAAGAAAAAGCACATTTTTTAGTTAAAATTTCCTAAATGAATTTTTCTCTATACAAAACATTTCTTAATAATATTCTTACTTAAAACCTTGGAAATTTTCTTCCGCACAAATATGAATTTAATCAATTTTAAGAATTTTTCATTAGATCCAATGAAATGTGTTTAAGTGAAATTACTTCCCAATTTCTAGTAAATAAACTATTTGCTATGACTCATACTTAGTTAATTTTCCTACTTTTAAGGAATTTTTTACTAAACTGGAGTAAACTTATTGAACTAAATTGGAGTATGGATTTTACTCAGATGAATGCTATGGTTTTGAAATAAGGAAACTATACTCATACTTAGTTAATTTTTATTTCGTTATACACTAAATGGTTAAATAAGTAATTTCTAAAATTCAATTCCAGTTATTCATACATTTATGTATTAAACACATTAAATTAAAGAATCGAACACTTGTGCGATCGATTGAATAGATTTCTTAAGTCTGACACGGAATAATCTTTGCTAGAAGACGTTGGAGTAAAACTTTAATATTTGCTTTCTTTTAACAGGACTCCAATCCGGAAGAAAGCGATGGCAATCAATCGACAATGTGGATTGGCACTGAAGACGGCTGCATACACGTCTACAACAGTACCGATAATATACGCATCAAAAAGAATCGTATCAAAATTGAACATCATGCTGCGGTCTACTCCATATTGTAAGTAACATGGGACTCTAAAAACCGCCAGTTTTTATTATTTTAACCTACCCACATCAGGTACCTGGACAATCGTGTATTTGTGGCCTTGGCCAATGGCGACATATGCGTATATCTACGCGATGGCTCTGTCTGGAACACGACATCATCGCACTGCTTGTCAATAGGAACGGTAACCAGTCCGGTAACAAAATTGATCAATGTACACGGCAGACTGTGGTGTTCGATACAGGGCATCATAAAAGTATTGGATATTGAAACATTAGCGGTGAGTGTTGCAACCAGAAAGGAGAAGACTCGATATCCAATATTTCGGTTTTATTTCAGGTGGTCAATCAAATACAAATATCATCCGATTCGAAGCCGATAACAAACATGTGCGTTTCCAGCAATTATGTATGGATATCAATACAGAATTCAGCACATATCAAATGTTTCCATTCCAATACGTGAGTATCTTTGTACAATACTAGGGAGGGCTAATAAAAATTATTTTTTTTAATGCAGACATCAATTAATAACTGAAGTTAATTTGGCACAGGCTGTGAATAAAATGCTTTCAAATTGTGATGAAATCATACGGCAACATAAGGCTGCTTGTTTACGTGTCACCTCGCTACTGTCGTGCCGCGATCTGATCTGGATTGGTACCAGTGCCGGTGTTCTACTCACCATACCATCTCAGGGCTATGAAAAGGGTGCACCCAATGTTGTACCCACGGGTATACCGCACGGTCATACGGGTCATGTCCGCTTTCTGACATTTGTCGAAACGACTGCAGCCTCAGGCAACACCTCAAGCACCGAGAGTAACAAAGAGCCTGAGACGGCCGGTTCAAAGTCACCCAAACCCAAGGTTGAATCTACATCCGCGGCGGCTGGTAACATTTTAATCATATCCGGCGGTGATGGCTATGAGGACTTCCGCAATTCGGGCGCGAATTCCTTAAGCGAAATCGCCGGACGTGAAGACAGCACGAACCATTTGCTGATATGGCAAATTTGAAGCCGAAGGCGCAAAAATCGTTGGCGTGTTCTACTCAAACGTTGGAAAAACAATAATTAGCATCAGCTAAACGTGATTCTAGGAAACAAGTTTAAAACATTTTAGGTTGGATTCGCAAGCGAGCACTGACATCAACGGCAGGACGATGAAATTTTGTGGAATCTAGTTTCTTTCATGAAAAAGCGTAACCTAGAAAACTGAAATATGTGCCAAAAAGGTATTCCCCAAACTATGTATGTATTTTATTTTTGTCAATCTTTTGTTTGTCTATTACTTCTCCCAAACAAAAGTAAAGCCGCAAATCAATGATATTGTTAAAAATGGATGTATATCAAAATGAATGTAAGCGAGTGTTGAAGAAAGGGTTGTGTTGCATTAGAGATCAGGTGAAAATGTTACTAATAAATTAGCTTCCTTTTTTCCGAAATATGGACACGGATTGTTATAAACTTCGACTTATTATCACTCTTCATATAAAGGTTTATGTTTTACTTTGAAAATTTCCCGGATTCAACGCAATAATTAGCATGTACATATTTTTCGATTCTTTGGCTCTGAGAATTTTTTAGAATGGGAAAACATCTCAGATTCTCAGAAATGTTTTTTTTTAACGATACGAACACAAAATGTCTGCCCTTCCCATGGAGAGAGGCTATTTAAAAGCTTTACGCAATTTAATAGCTGCCAATATGAAGGTGTCGTTGACATTCAATGCGAAAGTTCTGATTAACCTTTGTTTCGCAAAATTCAGAAACTCTACTTCAACAAACTTTAGTAGTTTGTCCGATTCTTAGGTTCTGAGAAGATTTTACTTGTACGAAATTTTCGCAGATTCTTAGAAATTTTAATTTGAAATCACTAAGATATTCAAAAGGTTTATGGCCGATGGGTGTAAAGGGAATAACAGAATTGAAACCTACTTTAGAAAATTGTTATCAATGCTGAAACCTTTCGATGTATGTATTTCGAATAATATCACGAAACCTTGAACTCATATAAAATAGTAATAGTCATAAATAAGCATAAATAAATAGTGAATAGTAATCGTGGATAAACATGGAATATATCCTGTTTTTTTCATAGCATTGTAGCATACAATCCAAATGGTCAATTCTTTGGCCAATTTTAAATACTTCTTCAGTGCTCTGCTCATTTTATAATAAATCATCGCTTGTAAAAAAGCTCTTTTGAAAAGTGCACGAACAATTTTAAGTAATAGGCCTGTTCGCTTGGGGTGACTAGCCAATTTCAATGCTCACTTAGTCAGTGAACTGATTGTTACTAGTGTAGATAACGAGAAGAGTGCTGCCAGATATTTCTTCCTGAAAACTCAATGTAACAATGCTATCACATTATAAGGTCTTTTAATTGTCTGGCAAGCGAACCGCTCAAGAATCAGCACATATTTTGAGTTGAAAATGAGTTCCAATTGAAACGGTGAAATGTAGCAAAGTGCAACATTCTGGCAACACTTTGATAAAAACCATAAATACGTAATAAATCACACAGAATATGTGTCACTAGAACAGTATAAGACATAATATCAATTAAATAATATAAATTAAAACATGCTTAATGGTATAGTTATAGACCGTCTAGGATCTACATTCAAAGGAAGCCCCTACGAAACTATTATTTTGCCTAGCTGTTCTACAAGAGTATGCAAAATATTACACATTTTCTTTTAACACTAGATAAAAAGACGCCAAGGGTAAAAACACATAGATTCAATAAAAGTCTTACCCTTTTCACTTGCTAAAACGCATCGTCACTTGACACAAATTTTTGGCGTTTTGGTATTATTTAAAACGAAAGTGTTCATTTACGTGATTTTTTGTGCCGAGTTCCGTTTTTGCTTTAGAAACCACTTAATTTAAACGATTTTTATTAAATTTGGCACAACACCTTATATTTTAACGAGAAACATCTTTAGCGAAAATGGGTTATATCGGCTCAGATTTATATATAGATTCCATACACATGTCGCTGATTTTACTTTTTCTGCTCTAGAAAACACATATATTTCTCCTGGAAACATACATTGCGAAAGTGGGTATTATCGATCCATGATATATGACAAATTACAAAATACTCACCGAATTGAATGCCATTGACGTAGAAAGTGAAGGGTTTCATATAGTCGTTCCACCCGAATTTAGTCTTTCCTTACTTGTTTTTATTCTAAAGATTATAACACAACAAAATTAATTGTTTTTGGTGCAGATGGTATATATATAATTTTGAAATTTATTCTAAAAACGTCTTCTAAAGTAGCCTTAACAAAAATCGCGTTTACACTTTTCACCAAAAATAATGCAAAATTAGAAACATTTAACAAGCGGTTTTAATTTTGCTTACTTCATTTCGTCATTTTTTGGCAGATCGCGCGATTGGATTGCGTAATGTAAAGGCTGCTTAAGCGGTAAAATCCGTTTGTGGTAAATAAAACACGCTTATTACAATTTTCAAACGCAGAAAAAACTATGTAGGACACGTCCGACTATATAAATAAGACCTTAAGTAACATTAAACATTTTTAAATAACTATTATTTAGTCGCAGCTCACGATCGCTTCGGCCTAAAGTCTATGGTCCGCCTGTAGAGGTTTTTAATCGAAAACTGTCCTTAGCTACGTTGACAGGATTGACCAATTTTCAAATCGCATATTTAGTTATTTAAAATTTATAGGTGTATTGCAATACTGTTTTCCATGTATTCCAAAAGAAATTCAGATATTTGAATACAAACATGTTCACGGGTGGAACTAATTAAGCGAAACTGGGCATCAAAAAGTGAAAAGAGTTGAGTACAGTGCTGTTCTCACGTTAAGATTTATTGTATATCTTGAAATTATATTATTACGAAAGCTTTCACAAAACTGGAATCTGATTCTAAGTTGTACAACAAGTCTTTATGTGTTAACATCGCTTGTGGTATAATAGTTATCTTTAACCTTTTTATACCCTCACCTTGAAATATTCATGGAAGACTCAATAAGGTATATATATTCTGGATCGTGGTAAAATTGTATAACGATCAAGTCATGTCCGTCTGTCCTTCCGTCCGTCTGTCTGTTGAAGGCACGCTAGTCCGAACAGTTAGTGTGTATATTGCTTTTACTGCTTAGATAAGGAAAATAAAGATATATTTCGAAATTAGTACCTTTGAAAGAAATGGGATAAAAATGATATCGAAGAAGCGGCTGTTGCTAGAATCATTAAATTCAGTGTTTACACTCGTTTACTGCTACACGCAAAATAAGAGCATTTCTCCAAATTCGTACTTTTAGGGTTAAAATGAATAAGACTATAACTAGTACCAAAAAACGGTTGTAGTTTTATTCATAAAATTAGTTGTTTATTGGATCTTCATAATTAGTACTCTACCTATGAAAATGGTACAGACATTTGGTCTGCAGCTGAAATCAGGAAATTGAAAATGGGGAAAATCCGCCCTGAGAGAAACTGTTTCACCCTGACGACTGACAATATACCTACTATTTAGGGCACGTTGTCGAAGATTGCTGCCTAATGTTCGCTTTTTGAAGAATTATATTTATATATAGTAGAGGACTATTAATATTATAATAATGCATCATCAGAATTTATTTAAAATAAACCTCTTAAGATAGTCTTATAGCTTGATATAGTAAACAAATATTGTAAATATTAGAATAAAATCAAGCCTATTATAACAAGTAAGGAAAGGCTAAAGTCGGGCGGGGCCGACTATATAATACCCTACACCACTCCCTGCGTATGTACCTCGCATTGATTACTAAACCCAGGTATTTCATGGGAGCAATTTTATGTAGTTCATACAAATTATATAAATTATATGAATATAATTTATATGCTATAAATTCATCTTTAGTCAAATTTAACGATTATGGTA
This sequence comes from Polietes domitor, assembly GCA_947397865.1. Taxonomy (NCBI): domain Eukaryota; kingdom Metazoa; phylum Arthropoda; class Insecta; order Diptera; family Muscidae; genus Polietes; species Polietes domitor. The sequence goes on from OX377618.1 coordinate 29,656,541, forward strand.
AATAATATGATAATTGATCCAATTGTCCGACAGACAAATACAAATTATACAGTAGTATACCAAAGTTATACCAAAGTATGGACATATGGGCATCACCCAAACAATTCTCATTGCAATTCAATTCGGTAAAAATGAAAATCGGGAAGGATTTTTGCATCCTGTAAATGTATGTGTTTGACAAAAAATGTTAAATCGGAAAGGACATTTGTATGGGGGTATATTGAAACCTGGAACGATGTGACCCGCTTTCACCATGTCTGTTTATTGGTGAAATATAATATGTAAAATTTGGCCAAAATCGGTTAAACATTCGGGAGCAACATTTGTATGAGGGCTATATCTAAATCTGAACCGATCTTACCCACTTTCACCATAGGTTTTTTTGTTGGTAGGGTTTCATGGACAAAAAATATGCAATTTTTTAAAACCTTAATTTGTTTTACGAATACCACCAAAATATTTCAGATGTATTTTGCGAAAGATTACATAATCTCTGAAGCAATTTTAGATAAACCCTAAAATTAAAGTTTTACTCCAAAATTGCGAGTGTTTTCAGTTTCGTCTTCATTGGCTATTGTTATACAGATCAAATTAATATATGTTTTATACTTTTTGTGTGCGTCAATTTATTATTGTTCAAAGTATTATTACATACAGACGATTTGATTGAAATGCATAAAATTGAAACTAATTTACGACTGATATAAACTTTCAGCTCGCACTGTTTTTTTTATAGAAGATTTCTTTAGGAAAACACCTAACCCCTGACTTTGCACTCGTCATATTCATATTGGCTTACTCTCCTCATAACCTTATTTATGGCCCTGTAAAAGTTTATATTTTTCTTTAAAAGAAAAATATATTGTAAATTTTTTGTTAATTTTAACATAAAGAAAATCCTTAAAAATATCATATAATTTTGTGTGTGAACAATAATTTAATAAGAATTTTTAATATAAAGAACATTTTAAAAATAACATTTTCAAAACAAAACACACACATACAAAATTTTAAAAATTCTACAATAATAATGTACATTTTGTTTACTGAATTATGAATGAATGAATTGATGACATAAATTACACAATCTAATTATTTTTATTAGCAATAACTGCATTGTTTACTATCATTGCAATCAGTAAAATATTAATCGAAAAAGAAACTCTGTCAACAAACTTTTCTTTCATTATGTACTTAAACATAAGTTAATTGCAGACAATTTCTATCGTATATACATAAAATATACACATATTGTTTATAAGAAAATGTCTTGTATATTTATATAAATAAAAATTAAAAAATACCTATTCATATGTTTATGTATCTAATTATAGTTAAATTCCATTAAGTAACATACAACTGATTCATACACACTCATACATACATACACATGTTCGAAGTACTATGTTTAGATTTGAAATAATAAACACACGTACATATATTTACATATACATAATTACTTATATACTTTTTGTGAAAAGAAAACTTAATATTTAATTATAAAGTTAAATTAAAGTAAACTAAATTGAAGTAAAGTGAAATGAAGTGATGAAAACCATTTATTTGTAATTTCTATGTTTTAATGTTGTTTAGTAACAATTGTTGTTGTTACCTGTTGTAAATAAATTGATTAAATTATTTAACTAAATGAATATTTAACATTTAAAAAACAAACAAAACCACAACCCCAAAAATGTTGTTCGAATTTATTTATCAAACGAGTACAAGCCAACCGCAAACTACAGTGTACTACTGAAATAATTACCTATAAACCTGAAGAAAATTATAAAAACAAATTATAATAAATACAAACAAAATATATCATTAACAATGACAATTACTTATCATGTTAAAGTGTAAACAAATCAAAATTTGATTTGTGTCGTGTCGTGTTGATCAAGATCGGACAAAGTTTTGGAAAAAGTACGTTCTTGGGATTTGTATATTTAATTTGTTTTATTATCATATATTTTTTGACACCTACATTGTAAAGTTAATGCATGATGGTCTAACCACAATCAAAAAAACTGGCGAAAGCGGGATACAAAATGTCAGATCCACTATGTGGGAAAAGGTGACATAAAGTCTCTACCTTCTGCTAAAAATCTAATATGATTTGCGGTGACTGAATCTTTTTTGACGATGCATATAATCATAGGTTTTTGCAGTTCAAAACAGAAAAGAATACCAATAAACAAAATCAGAGCCCAGCATTGCCACTGAGGGGTTTTTAAAAGAAAAATTGCCATTTTATCGATCGGTATATAAACATATCTCACGATGCTTAATAAAATTCCGTGTGGACCCGCCAAAAAATAAGTAAAATCCCAAGTGTATTTGCAGTTATTTATACACTGAAAGAATTGTCCTTCATAATATGTATGAAGCGATTTCATAAATTTTGTGAATTTTTCTTAATATGTATGAAAAATTTAAAACTAAAATGAAATGTTTCATAAAATTTTTTCATAAACATTCCATAAAACAAAATTGTTAAATTAGTGAAACTTAGTTTCATAAGATCAAAGAAAGATTTCATGGTATTAAAGAAACAATTCTTAAATATTATGAAATATGTCATAATCAATAAAATGATTGCGTTATTAAACGTTTTCATAAATATAACGATGGATTTCGTAGTTTTTATGAAATGTTTCATAACATACAACTAAATCTTTAATGTGTCGGCTTTATTCGGTTGCATGCTAGCAATTCTCATTTATCCTCTGTTAACTCTGACATAAGTATTTACCCTGATTTTGGTCAAAGACATACTCATTGCAAAGACTCTCGCAATAATGATGTGTGGTGATTGGTTATTCAACGAGTCAGACCTTTTTTTGCTTTTTTGTTTATATTAGAAATTTCAGTATAAATTATTATTTATTTATGAAACTTTTCCATAAAATTAATGAAGTTTCTTTATGAAATCTATGAAAATTTACATAAATCATATTATGAAAAATAATGAACTTGTATGACAAAAGTTCATCGAATGAAGAACAGCATTTCATAGTTTCTAAGAAATATTTTATAAATTCTATGACACTTTTCATTGATTTGTGCTTTATGAAACATGTTTCATCCATTTTATGAAGTGTTTCTTTGGCAAATTTTTAACGAAAATTTTCACTGAGGTTAAGACAAAATCATAAATAGTATGAAGATAATTTTTTCATTGTTCCAAACATACGATTTATTTTGCAGTACCGCGCATTTGTTTTTATATTACTTGGTGCGATTACTTTTGATTGAGAATCGATAAGTGAGTAAACCGACCCTTTTCAGTATACCGGTTTTCGGTGTGTTCGAAAGATCATAACAATAAAAACCGGATTTCGGTTTTTAACTTTTGATAAAGCCGACTTTTATATTGGAAGAAATGCAAAATTATTTTTGTAGTTTAATGAATTTCGTTTAAAGTAATCTTCCACGCCATTTCCATATAGTTATGTTAATAATAATATACATCTACCTAATGCGTGGCTGGAAGCTGCTAGTTGAAATCTTTATGATATTGGCTATTTTACGCACTTTCACTTAGCGATTATTTTAATCGCGGATTTTCAGGATCTTTTTTGGAGTTGGCACAAAACATTTAATATACGACCGTGTTTTAATTCTGTAAACCAAAACCCCAGCTGTTTGCAGTGGAGCAGGTTATGAAGGTTTTCCTTGATTTAATTTCCATTTCTTATTGTTTACAGCAAAAACCAACCTTTCATTTTCTAATTCGAAGTGAACGCATATCAATGCAGACAATCCTTCTCACAATGTTGTCTTCCAAGGCATCCAATGTTTACAGTTTGGTCGCAATGACTTCACGTAACCCCTTGGAAAATTATCTATAAACAACAAATAACTGATTGGCCATTTCGTGAAATAACTAGTTCATCAAATGTTTCCTTGGATATGTTGTTGTTTAACGCTTTTTATTAAATTGGATTCGTCCGTTTTGAAAACATTAAACTTAGTTGGGAAACGAAATAATGGTAATAATTCTCGCCGTACTCATATTTAAAGAAGTGCAGACCAAACGATTCTTCCGGATGGATGTAATGTTGCCTTGTGAATCTTTCGTGGTTCTTTTCACTCAAACTGCGTCATTTTTGCAATAAAACAGTGAGTTAACTTTTATCTGATTTGTTGCACACTTTGTAAATTTTTTAAATTATTTATTCCGTATATCGCAAACTATCGTTCAGTATAGCTTTCATATATCCCATCATTTTCTAACTCCAATTGGAAGAACGCAACGCAGACATGAAAATGAATGTGATCGTGGGAAAATTGTATTATTTAAATTACCTAGCGTTTGGGACATCATTCCAGAATTATTTTATTTTGCAGAAATCACTATACAGAAATGCCCAAAAACGGAACGTAGTGCAATATTTATATTTAATATTTTTATTAGAAAAATCTTACACAGAACGATAGTTCGCGATAAATCCATGAACGCCAGCTCTGAGAACCAAACAACAAAAACGAAACTGAGCGCTAAAAAACACTTAAGTGAATTTTTGCGTTTGAAAAAATTCTAAAACGCCATAAAATGGACGTTTTGTTTTAGAAAATGTGGGGTTAAAAAAAGAGTTATAAATCGTCATTTGAAATGATGTATACTTTAAGGCGCCAAAATAGCATTGGTGATTTATTACCCCCTCATTGTCAAGTGAGTGAACGCAACGCAAAAGTATTTTAAACAACACAATTTAACGATTTAAGTCATAAAATTATATTTTCTGAATAACGAAAAGAAATTATTTTTAAGACTGCGGCATCGGTAAAAGATTCTTTAATATTTTTCTTAACTGACATCTTCATTATATCTCTATAAGTTACTTTTGAAAAGAAAGAGGACTAGAAAAACATCTTGTTACGAAAAGTTTGAGCAAAATAAAAGCACATCTCCACATCAGATGTTTTTGTGAATTTACCATAAATGGGGCCCAATAAACCACTGGATGCGCACAAGTGTTTTTAATATGAAATTCCAAAATTTTAGAAATATTGCCAAAAATTGTGAAATTCAAAAAGTTGGAAAACTAATTTCGTTTGAATAGCACAACGACTCAATGGAGAAAGTTACCCACTTTATAATATAATTGCATTTTTGTGTTTCGAAAATATCCTGCAAAATCGCTATGTAACCAAAATTATTTTCACATTAATACGTTTAATTGCTTCTCTTGTTACGCCATTTTGTATTTCAGAACAATTAGTTTTTTTTTTGAATGAAGAGAACAATTTGTTTTTTTATAAGAAATAAGCCCCATTATGTTATAAATCAAAGTGGGCGAACGAGAAAGTGAAGGCGACCGCGGAGAAAATGTATTACTTATATCAGTTTGCGTTTGCGATGTTTGCCATGATTATTATTTTTTATAAAAAAACTAGTTTAACTGAAAATGAAAAAGAGTTGACAATAATCTAATACTTTGAAAACCAAAGAAGAAAAATGGAATCCACCACAGGAAATCACATAAGTGAACACTTTCATTTTAAATAGTACGAAAACACCAATATCGGGGTGAAGTGATGTTTTGCGTTTTGGAAAATGAGGGCGTAAATAAACTTGCAGATAATCTTGCATTCGTCGAGTTCTGTGGCTAATACTACAATATCTAATAGGTTTCCTAAATAAAATGTTGTACCACCTCAAGCTGTTTAACCGGATTGTAGCTAAAAGAAATAAAAATTGATTTTTCAAATTAAAAATTTAAGTTAATAATTACGTAGATAAAAACCCCACCGAACTTGGTTTCATATCGCGAATGTGAATTTCACACTCGCACAAATCGAATGAATTTTATGGTTGTTTCAAAAGGACACAATGAAAATATTTCCAAACGAAGACATATCAATGTTTCATTTTACAGGGATTAACGAATTTATGAATGTATTTTTTTTTTATTTTCCTAGTACATATTTTTAGTTTATATTTTATCCTGGGTGCCTATGAAAGATACTTTTTCCAAAAGTTATCAGTACATACATAATCATTTATCGACGATTTAATGTTTACTTCTAATTGAAAAATTGTATTACAAATATTTGATAAATGATTAGTGTGTTTCCATACGAATAATTTCTACGACGAAGATGAAATCGGTTATGTTATAAAAATACGCAGAACTATTAATTCATTGTGCCATTAGCCCAGTAAATGTACTCGGATCAAAGCATGACAAGATTTTAAATTGGCATAAAGATTAAATAGAATTAAGAACAAAACTTCTTTGGTTGTATCAAATCAGGATTCCACAGTTCAGCCCTACATCAGACATTTTTCTTTTATGTTATGTGTACTTGGTGTTGGTGCACTTTTAAACCAATTTTCATTGTACCCAAATGTTACCAGTACTACCGAACAGCTTTTCACCCTTCTTCATTTAAGGCGATTTCAGTACCACCCAGCCATAATTTTCAAGTGTGGAAAAAAAGGTTACTAAATCGGGCGAAATGTACTTAGTGAAGCCGTATCAAGTTAAGGTTTATATTTCCCTCAAATCAAGGAAATTTTCCGTTAAACGAAATTACTAAATCCTTTTTCTATTTTAAATAACAACTTTTATTGATAGCTATACATATGCTGTACCTTAATGTGTGGCCACTGTCCATACCAAAATTACTTTTTCCGTATATTATGATGATTCCAACATCTAGTGGTCATTTAAAAACATGTAAAATTATAATTTCGTCTTTCTACTTGGGACAAAACAATTGTTCAACATTATAGAAATATAGTTTATAAATATAGTATTGAGAGCATTGGTTTTGCTGGCACGTAAATCCCATAAAAATAAAAAAAATCGGAAAAATATTTTCAATTGTAATTGTTGAAGTTATGAATTGTATACTTAATGGAATTAAAAAATCGAAACGAAAATCAATCAATATTTGATTTGAACTGGGCTATTGTCCTGGCTCAAGACCATTTTGCATCTATATTTAATAGAATGCAAATTTATTTACAAATGGCATGGTGATATTTATTACTTGGCTGCAGACTACCACGATCATGATTTCGACCATGTCAAAAGTCTTTTCAAGTGGCTTCGCAGCGACTTTTCAACATCAAACCCGGCCTCTATAAGGAGATGATTCTCACAAACGAACGAGAAGCACAACTCACTTGCCGAATTTGCGTTTAAAAAGTCGCACCAAGTAATAAAGTACTCATGCCATCTTACAAGCATCTCATTGAGTTTCATGTGTATATGCAGGTATAGTTACCCAGCAATACTTCTGCCGTGCCAACGCTCATTTGTTTTAGTTTTTTCGTTTGTATTTTTTTGGTCTGTAATCAATATTTGATTTGAACTTGGATATTGTCCTGGCTCAAGACCATTTTGCATCTATATTTAATAGAATGCAAATTTATTTACAAATGGCATGGTTACATTTATTACTTGACTGCAGACTACCACGATCATGATTTCGACCATGTCAAAAGACTTTTCATGTGGCTTCGCAACGCATCTATATAAGGAGATGATTCTCACAAACGAACGAGAAGCACAACTCACTTGCCGAATTTGCGTTTAAAAATCTGACCATTTTTTTCTTTCTATTTTTATGTGTACTCAATGCCAGCAAGAAACGATTTGAATTCTATTGCAACATTTGTAAAATAATTGTGTATAAGCGGGCGTGATCCGATCCGATATTAAAACAATCGATAAAAATATTATAAAATTTCTCCATAAAAAATGTTGTGTTTATTTTATGAATCAGTATGTCTCAATGCGCCTAAATACTACACTCTTAGTTCCAGGACATCAGGAATCGTTACTATTCCAAAAATCCCCAGGAAGTATACACTACGTTATAATTATCATAGAAATGTGGATTGCATCGCCCAAGTTTTGATATATTCCTCCCGATTTCAATTTTTATCGCTCGATTAACCGCAAATGACATTTTACTCCAATTTCTCACATTACAATATATATAATCGTGGAGGTGTACCACGTACGTAGAAAGTGGGGGCATGCCACATATTTTCTACATTACGTCAAATTTGTCTATTTTTTGCTGTGAGGAGCTCACATCAAAAATATTCAACAATTTTAGATTTTCTAGTTATAGTGTTCCAAACTATGTATGTTATCGGTTTCTCTATCTGAATTAATCTGTTTCCAATGAGGTTGTACAATCAAGAACTTGATGATGATGTCTGGTCGTTTAGTATATTTGTCACAATACAGCATATTTTCCCATATCATTCTAAGTTTCATTGTTTTTCGTTTAAAAAAATAATTGGCAAACGCCATTCATCTTCGTTATTAAATTTATATATAGATGTTTATTTTTTTTAATTTGGAGTTAAGGCAAACATACATAATTTATTAATAAAGAAGTTACATAACTTATTAATTTTAAGTATTCTAAATGACAATGTTGATTCTGCTGACTTACATATATAGAAATTACATAGCAAATGGCATTAAGTTCTTACTCATGTCTTGCGTTTAATAGTAAAAATCAAACTATTGAATCAGATCATCACATACCAGTAAGATGTGATAGAATATCTTTGTTAATGTCGTTGTTCATGACTACATGTTTAGTTTTTGTATAGTAAACAAACATTATTATGCCTTTTTAAATACATCATTTTATTAAACGGTTTTCCTTCTACACATTTCATAATATGTAACTCATGCTAACTGTAACTAAGACTTATTTCGTAAGAAGAAGACGACATTTTCTTTAACTGTGTTGTTCGTGCTTTCTTTCAAAAATCGAAAAAGAACGATTTGTTACTCATAACATAATATTAAGGTAATGACTATCATGACTATTATGATTACTAATAATTTCTTTAACATATAAACAATTAAGATAGTAACATAAGTTTCCTGTTTATTGTGACTAACATGAATAACATGATAATATGCATTCAATAATTCAAATGAAACAAAAGCCTAAACCTGATGTGTTAAAATAATATTTATGAAAAAATAAATCATTTTTAATTTAAATAAAACAGCAGTCAGTTTATTTCAAAATACGTTATTTTTATGACTTTTATTTCTCTCAGGCCATGTGGCGTATGTTTAGCATCGACGAGGACGAAAAAGACATTCCAGCAAAAACTTGGTAATGACACCTCATTATTATTTGCATTACCTAGTAATGGCAGCTTATTATGCCCTGCAATACTTTGAAGTAAGAAATAATGACCACTTTATAATGGCTTACAAAAGTAGTTATTGATAACAGAAAGGCCATGTTTTGCTACACATTGAGTTGTGTGTATCTTCACCTTCCATCCATTTTGATGTTGCCTGTCGCTCGAAGATTAGTAGGATTTGATATTTTCGATTGTTGAAGCAAATTTAGTTGCTTCATGTCAATCGAAGCGTGCGCAAGTTACGCGGAATGTGAGTTATTTCTGGTTGAACTATATTGGAATTAAAAAATGTTTTAATTTATCAACACAACAACAATAAGGAGAAAGGAAAACACATTCACCATTCTTCTTATTGTTCTGTTCCTTTTGTTACAAACTGTACTTTTTTGTGTATACGTTCGCTTGCCGTATTGTCGTTGTTTATCATACAAAATTTGAAATATAATGCAGTTGCAATAAGTTGAAGTTGCTAGAAATGTTTTTCTGCGTGTGTTCGAACCACCAACCACAACACACAAAAACGTCAACCAACATACTTACCAACCAGTACTTATATATTAACTTTTTGTAATCGTGCTGGGTGGTAATAAGAATCAGATACACAATATTCCGGTCTGCGATGCTGTACAATGCTTTTCGTGAAAGGGAAAATCTCCAGTACGACGTAGATTAATGTGAAAGTAGATAATTTACTTTTAGAATGTGAAAATTAATGGTATTACCGTCAAAAGTATCAAACACATTGAGTCAGTTTGTCTACGATCATTGTCATTATTTTATAAAGAGACCGGGAAGTGGCATGTCAAAAGATAATTTTTTCAGCAACATTCCAATTGATTCTATTGAGTGTGTATTAAGCGATCACAATTTAATATCCTGCAAAGTTCTTTTACGAATAAAAGTTCCATCAATGTAATTATGATATTTAAAGATCTCATATTCAAGGCCAATTTTGCAGATAAATCGAATTAATAGAAACAGGTACTGCACACAGTCAGTATTGCAATTCATTCAGGAGTAAACATTGCCATTGTGTTCTTATATATAGGGTGTTTTTTATTGAGGTATAGAACTTCGAATTGAAATAAAACACAAGAAAATCGTGTTAATGTCCATCAATTTGGCTTTATTGGAAGGATAATTTTATGCCATTAATGTTTAAATATGATTTCGGGCATGTGGCCGCCGCGGCTGGCTCGAATATAGCCAATTCTACAGGTCCAATTTTCAACCACTTTTTCGAGCATATGGGGCCGTATGTTGGCGATAACGCCACGAATGTTGGCTTCCAAGTCCCCTAACGTTTCTGGTTTGTTGGCGTAGACGAGCGACTTCACATATCCCCAAAGAAAATAATCCAATGGTGTCAAATCACACGATCTTGGTGGCCAATTGACAGGTCCATTCCGCGAAATTATGCGCTCATCGAATGTTTCCTTCAATAATTCGAGCTTGCGGTGAACTTCGCGAACTGAACCATTACTTTCGAAATAAATTTGCACGATTTGCAAGCGTTGTTCTTTTGTCAACCTGTTCATGATGAAATGGCAAACCAAACTAAATATTAATCACTTGACAGCTGACAAAATGGCCGCCAGTTAAAAAAGTGATGCCAACTTAAAGTTCTATACCCCAATAAAAAACACCCTTTATATATATATATATGAATATCAATTTAAATCACGTCAATGGCCCTCATAGCGCCTTTGTTGCCTTTATTGTATTTTCTTTAATTCTAAGTCTTTTACCTGTTACTTTTCAAATTTTTGCAAGTTTTTAATACTTTTAACCTGATAAACCAATTTTCATTTTAGGCAGAAATTAATAAAAAAAAAAACAAATTGGAAATTATAATATGTGTATATATTTTCTTTATGGCACCACAGCAAGCAATCAAGAAAATGTACCGGATAAAACTAGGTGACAACACCGCAAGCCAGAAAGGTATTTAAAGTTTGCGATTCAAACAATTGCGATTAATTCTGGTCTAAAACACTTATACAAAATAATTGAAATCAGGGCGTGAAAAGAAAATAATAATTTTTTTATGATTATTATTGTTCTGTCAGTTTTATTAAGTTTTGTGATTTTGTTATTCGTAGTGAACATAGTCTTTAAATGTTGTGGACCAAAAGTTGTATGTAGGACTCTAGGCTAAAAGTGCAAATGCGAAAGAGTTCATCTGAATGTGCTTATTATTTGAGAAAAGTTTCCGATTAGCCAGAGTTAACATATTAGACTTTTCATGTATTGAAAGAACCTTTAAAATGGTATATAACATCATTCACTTTTCTATTCACATGTAGACATTTTATAATATATTCTGAAATAATTGTTAAAATTGAAAAATACGAAAATTAGTCAAATTTGGGCTAATTTCTAAAAAACGTTTGCCCAAATCCATCCAGTTACCGTTATCGTTACCGAAATAATTATTTTGGATATTTTCGGCAATATTCTGAAGTCCGTTTTAGTTCGAACTATTCAAAATAAATATTGAAAGGAAAATAGATTCTCACGAAATGTCGATTAAGTCCAATTGATAAACCCGAGATTTATGATATTGCCAACATATTACCAAATTTTCCATATTCACCAAAATTTTCCCCGAGTAAAAGTTTCCATTTCGCACACGGCCCAAACTATCAATAACCTAAAACAAGTAAGGAAAGGTTAAAGTCGGGCGGGGCCGACTATATGATACTCTACACCACTCCCTGCGTATATACCTAGTTTTGATTACTAAACCCATGTTGTTTATTGGGCGATTTCATGTTGTTTATATAAATTATACAGCATTCTCTAAATTATGCTGTAGTCAAATTAAACGAATACGGTAAAATTGATGAAAATCCACCAAATCCAAAAAATGTGGATGGACCCATACACAAACAAAATCGGTGTCATGCCTTCTCATTGTAGCTGTACCTAGAGAAAAATATAATTTTTTTTCATCAAGATTGACTGTAATAAGTTGAATCCATAATCGGATGGTGCATATGAGCGGTGACAATATATTTGCGTAATGGTCTACTAAATGGTCCATGGTAAAATGGCGAGACAGTTGTATTTAAAAAATGGACCCATATGTTCTAATTTTCCGTCTGGTATTCCGAGAGTAAATATAACATGATCTGGAAAAATTGATCAAGATCCGATGACAAATGCATATTGGACATTTGTGGGGGCCTATCACAAAACTTGGGCCTGTGCCGAAAACATAGGCCTATATAGTTCTGATTCATGGTAGGTATTCCTATTTAAAATATATAATGATATGCAAAATTTGATCAAGATCCGATATAAGGTGTAAGTTATAGAGCGATAATAGAGTAAAACGGGTCCCATTTGTATGGGGTTTAATATGGACCCATATATTTGAAATCAAATAATATGCAAAATTTGATAAACTTCTGACTATGGGTTCTAGAGAGGTAAAAGTAAAAAATGGTGGCCCTTTTGTTAGGGCGCTACATTAAAAATTAGGCCCTTATAGATCACTTTCAGAGTAGGTATTCTTATTTGAGATGTGCAAACTATTATCAAGATCCAATGTAATATGTGGGTTCTAGGGGTGTAATAATAAACATTGGGACCAATTTGTAAGGGCGTTACATTAAAAAGTTGGCCCTTACAGAGTACTTTCACAGTAGGAATTCTTAACTGAAATAAAAAAGGATCTGCAAAATTTTATCAAGATGGGCTTTTTAGAGCGATAATAGTGTAAACGGGGCACCCAGTTGTACGAGGGCTATACCAAAACATGCACCCAAATATAGTTGACTTTCAAAGTAGGTATTTCTAGTTTAACCCAAATGGTGCTAGGGTGACTATATGGTCACACAGAAAAGCCGTTCACCAACGCGTCTGGTGTGGACCACTGATAACATGAAAGTTTTATCTCAAAATTCGAAAAAAAAAATTACAGCACTATTCGGGTTAACTTTAATATGGTGTGGGAAATTTGATCGATATCTGATGTAAAATGTGCACTTTAGGGCAATAATAGTGTAAATCGAAGGTACATATGTATGGAGGTTATATGGAAACATGGACCCATGTAACCCACTTTCATGCTAACTGTTTCGCGTTCGAATATAACATGATCCTGAAAATTGTATCAAGATTTAATGTAAAATGTGTATTCTAGAGGAGTAATAGGGTAAATTGGAGGGATATTTGTATGGATGCTATATCCTCCAAATTCAATACAAGCTTTAGAAGGACAGACAGACATCATTAAATCGACTCAGCGGGTGATTCTAAGCCGATCTGTATACTTAAAGGTGCTGTTACAAACATTTGGCGGAAAACTAACTTATAATACCTTAATCCACGAAGTGGTGTAAGGTATAAATATTTGTATGAGAAACCTAAACGGCACACTCAGTGTCAACAGGATCATAGTTCGTTGTCAAAATTACATCGGTTAATTCTCAATATGACAACAGTTGGTTCTCAACATGAACTTGTCCATGGTTCGTTGTTAACATTACCAGAGTTCGTTCTCAACATCACCACAGTTCGTACTCAACATCGACGCAGCTCGTTCCCAACATATCATGATAGTTGGTTGACAACATGATCATGGTTCTTTCTCAACATGAGCGCAGTTCGTAACCAACACGGTCGCTGTTCGCTTACAACGTGGCCACAATTCGTTGTCAGCACGAACAAGTCAATATGTGATAATTGGCGTGATTTATTTACCATAAGCTTAAGTTTCTTCCGTTAACCAATTAGTACATGAAGTCCTTTAAAGTTTCGGTTTAATGCGAGTGATAGGAAATTTTATTTGTTAGATAAATTGTCAGTAATTTCGCAGCGACTTTTCAACAACATATGTAAATATCCCAGCAAAAACTCATTATTATTTACATTACCTTGTAATGACTGGCCATTACGCCCTGCATTATTTTGAAGTATGGTTGAAGGATAGTTGAAAAAAAGTAGTTATTGGTAACAACACATCCATGTTTTGCGACACATTGAGTTGTATGTAGCTTTGTCTTGCAGCTGAAGTTAGAACGATTTGATAGATGAACCAAATTTAGTTGCTTCATGTCAAACGAAACGTGTACATGTTGCGCGGAATGTGGGTTATTTCTTTGCAGAATCATAAAGTTAACTGGTTGAACTATATTGGAATTTTGAAAAATGTTTTCATTTATTGTTAAAATAGTTATCATACTATTATCAATTATCTATCTGTCTTATCAACACAACAACAATAAGATGAATAATTAGAAACGGACTTGGTAATGAGAGTTTTTGCTGGGATATTCAAATTATGTAAAAGAAAATCTTAAACGGGTCGTTTCTTACCCGTTTAGCGATTTAGCAGCATAATTCTGATTCTAAGTTATAAGTTAGTTTCGCGCCAAATGTTTGTAACACAAAGCTGAGTCGATTTAGCTATGTCTGTCTGTTAGCCAGGGCCGTGCGCAGGGGGGGGGGTTCAAACCCCCAGAGAGATTTCGAACATATACTTTTTAAAACCTTTTAGACTTTCTGAAGCAAAAAAATATAGAATTTTTAAGGTGTTTTTAAAAAAACTCGACTGAAATGGTAATTTTGCAGTAAAATCGTGAAAACACGAAAATTACATAAAAAATCGTGGACACTTTCTTGAATTTCGGACAAAGGTTATGAAAAATACAAAAAAACTAAACAAATTGTGCCAATTTCAAGATTGTGTAGTGCTAACTTCGCTAATGGACACTAAATTGTTCGGAAAATTTTCATTTTATTAACCGATACCACTTCATGACATTCGACTAGAGCAATATCTTATGAACTTTAAATTGTGTACTACAATAAAAGTTTGAAAATTTAATAACAAAATCTTTTACCAATTTTAAAAGAGTTTTAACATACTCAAATTTGTGTTATATTTCTCACTTGTGTCAAATATTTGTCAGAGTTAGTATTTTTTTGTACATATGTAACAAGTATTATTCAAAAGAGAAACAACAAATTCAGTAAATTGGATCAACGTAGGAAGACGAAAATAAAATACCAATTATTTTTTTTTTTTTTGGAATTAAAATTTCTATGTGTTTCTTCTTGCATTTCATCGAGTACAAAAATCTGTTAAAAAAGGAAGAAACATTTCCAAATATTTTTTATTTAATCGGAATATGCGTATAAAGATTTTGAGTAAACATCCTGTTACTCATGTCCTATATAAATTAAAACTCATTAGACATCCTATTTAGACCCATACTTTGTCAAAAACCATATCCAATTTTCTACATTTATCATAGAAAAAATGCGGGCCTGAAGGGTTAAGCGCCGAGGAATTTGCTCGTTTTTTGTGTAATATTGCTTCAAAATTTGTATCGAGGGATCATATTCAAAAGTGGCTATAAACCATTTTCTCGAAAATGAGTTTTTGATGCAAAACTATTCTCATATTAATCTGTCATATAAATTTGGAAAAGAATTTTTTCTAAAGCCATTTTTTTAATTTTCTGATTTGGCTATCCACTCACACGTTAGTTTGTGACTGCATAAGTGGCTATGAACATAAAAATAATAGAAGTAAAATAGTTCAACAATGCAGCACCATAAACCGAAGGTTATAATTCGCTACAACGATTTTGTTTAAAACATTTTTCTAGATTTGAGGCATATCGTACTATCAAATTCCATCATTTCGCGTTAATAGTATTTTGATTCCCCTGTTATCAGGCTAAAATAAAAATTGTGAAAAATATCTTTAGAAAAAGTGGCGTAACTTTTTATTATATTGAGAATACCAAAATATTTCTTTGGCATGTGGATGCAGACTTCATAGGGAATATTTGTTCAGGAAAGTTTCAGAATCCTGGATGAAGAAAGTTAAAATATAAGCAGTTGCAACCGCAAATTATGGATTTTTCATCGATTGCAGCGATTTTCGCGACTAGCTACATATATGTTACAAGCGACATTGGTTCTTAATACACAAACAAAAATTCAGCCGGATTCGTTAGCTAGATCAAAAATGTCATGCATGAAAATCATTTTAGTCACATTTCCCGTGAAAATTAAAATTTTCCAAAAAATATTCAATTTGTATTTTTTGTTTACCGTGCCCTACCACAATACACACTTTTTCTAGAAAAAGGGATAAAAATGGTACCAATCTGACGGATGAAGCTGGAATCTTTAAATTCGCTGTGTACGTCACAGCAAATGCGTTTTCTATACAACATCGCCAAGATTTCATGAAAAACGTTATTGAGTTTACAATAAATCTTATTTATATATTAGGGCATAAATGGCTATGTGCTTATTTCAACATTCATAGTGCTCAATTTTAAACATGGCTATGAACCATGCAACCGCGAATAATAGGTAAATTTTTAATCGTAGCAATTAGTAACCCTTTTTGGATTAAACTTTAGAAGAATGATTAATAATTTCTCTTCAAATTAAAGGAGTTTAATCGCTCTCCTGAAAAGTTGTGTTTTTGTTCATAGCCACTTATGAATATAAGTCCTCGATATGTATGTAATGCATATAGTTGCATATGCAAAAAAAGAAATTCAACACTTAGAGAACAAGTCTGTTAATAAAAGCAGCAACAGTTTTTCTGCAATCTTACATCACCATTCACACTGCTAAAGAGTTTGCAGTCTGCTAAAATTGGCTGCTGTTAATTAAAATATAAAAATAGATAAGCGTATAGTTGCTTGGGACAATATGCGTATCATTAAAAAGACAATCACATTATCTTTCCATGTTAATAAATTACTTTATAATAACTTCAATTCAAAAAAGTGTTGTTAACATGTATATCTAAGTGGTATACTGTTCTTTCCATATGCTTAAAGTTTTTTTCTATATTGCTAAAAACAGCAAACAGCTGTTTACCATCTCAGCAGATACAAATCTGAATTTTCACCTGCTTTATTTTTTGTAAAACTACAGTCAGAAAAATAGCATTCCTAAATCTGAGTAAAATTCATACTACAATTTAGTTCAACAATTTTACTCCAGTTCAGTAAAAATTTCCTAAAAAGTTAGAAAATTAACTAAGTATGAGTAAACTTTCATTCTTTCAAAACCATAGTAAATAGTTCATTTACTAGAAATAGGGTAGAAGATTTTCTTAAAAACATTTCTTTGGATCTAGTAAAAAATTCTTACAATTGAGTAAATTCATATTTATGTGGAAGAATATTTCCAAGCTTTTAAGTGAGAAAAAATTTCAAATTTTTTGTTCTTCATGCATTTAAGTATTAATGAACTTATAAAAAACATTTGAAATTGTTTAAAAAATTCTTGAATATTAATCTAAGAAGCAATTCTCTTTCGTTTATTTCTTAAATACTTTAAGATTTATACTAAACAACCACTGCGAAGGTGTCTCTCTTGAATTCGCAGCAATCATGGAGTAAGAGCTCTGCACTTTATGGCAGAGGTATCATTTTTTGTACAAGTTTTCCAAAACCATTTGTTTGATTTTTTAGTTAAATTGTACTTATTTTAATTTCACTTTTTTCCTTGAATCAAGTTTCTCAGTAAATTAAAAAATTACTTGTTTTAAGGAAAAAATCAGCAAAATTGACCTCAGTTTAAGTAAATATTTACTTAATTTTAGTAAAAAATTACTTACTGTTAGGAAAATTTCAGCAAAATTTTACTAAGATTTAGTAAAAAATTACTTGGTTTGAGTAAAAATTGATTTAGTTTTGGGAAATTTTTACTTAAATTAAGTAAAAATTTACTTGGTTTTAGAAAAAATTTACTTAGATTTAGCAAAATTTCAACAAAATTTTACTTAGATTTAGTAAAAATGTACTTGGTTTGAAGAAAAACTTACTGGAATTTTCCTCAGTTTGAGTAAATATTTACTGGTTTGAGGAAAATTTAGCTAGAATGAAGTTCAAAGCATGTACTAATTTGAAGGAAAAGTTTGAACTTGATTTGTGGAAATTTTGCTTTAGCGCTATACGAAGTTCAATTTTCATAAATTTTAGTTAATTTTTACTCATTATAGGGTTCACTTTTTTATGAGTTTAGATGAAACCCCCCCCCCCAGGGGAAAATCCTGCGCACGGCCCTGCTGTTAGCTATGTCTGTCTACAATCGCAATTAATTTCCGATTGCCATGATATTTTGGCGCAAATATTTTTTTGCCAAGGACGATCGGTATTGTTTTTGGAGGAAATCGGTTCAGATTTAGATATAGCCTCCATAAAATATCCCATTAGAAAATGCACACGCCTTATTACAGCATGGACCATATGTGTCTACCTAGATAGCTCTAATGCAAATGTACCTCCCAATTGCGCTATTACTGTTCTAATATGATAATTTTACATCTGATCTTGATTGAATTTCCCACATTATGTTATATTGCAAGTAGAAACACCTACTATGGTCCATATGGGTCCATGTTTTGGTATAGCCCCCACACAAATGGATCCGCAGCTAACACTATTTTGCAGATTGGTAATCATATAGTCGGGCCCGTCCGACGTTAGACTTTCCTTACTTGTTTTTTAATACTTCAAATTTAAGGTTTTGAAATTTTCCCTTATTTTATTTAGATTATTCATATTTTTTCAAAGGGGAGACGTAAAAGGATTGTTCATGCTAAACTAATACAGATAGCCAAAAACTTTATGTCAAGAAATTCCTTGTAAGAGCGACACCTTTGTCGAAGCGTGTTTGATACAAAAACAAATGTGGTCATTTGTCATTGTTTAGGAATGATATTAGCTATTAATAAATAAAATAAAACTTATAAAGAAATTATCATTCTGATGGTTTTCTTAGAGTAAATTCACTGAAATTTTAGTAGATTTGGCAAAGATATTTAGAAAAATCTTAAAAATAGAATGTATTACTTCCAAATTCGCACAGACGGACAGTGGTGGCCAAAACATATGCAACTAAGGGTGACATACTTTAATAGCCTCTGTAAGTCTTTTACAATTTCTTTGTTATCGGTATTTTATGGATAAATATAAATATCGATATATCGTATAGTCTTTTTTTTCTAAAAAGTAAAACTATTCTGGACAAACAACGCGATAATTTTAGAAAATGAGGGAATAAAACTGTTTAGCAGTTGATATAGCTGATTTTTATGCCCATACGTTTTTTCTGTAATTAAAGCGGGGAAATAGATTCCACAAAAAGCTTATGAAACGTAAAACATATGTATGTAGGTATATTGGAAGCAATGCCAAATAGCTTTAAAGAAGCTTTTATCTGAGGGGAAATTATTAATATAGACAAAAAATAATTTGTCTTCATTTCTGTTCCACCAATAATAAGTAGCTGGTTAGAATAAGTTGAGTTGGTTTATTTATATCACTTACAATGTTTTATAAGTAAGTTTCTCGGGAATGTAAAATGATATAAAACAAGTAAAAACGACGTTTGGTTCGGCCTGGCCGAACTTTATATACCCTCCACAATGGATTGCATTCCACAGAGGCGGTCTAAAATAAATATTTTTAATATAGCCAAATCAAAACCAAAATAAAAATATTAAAAAAAAAATAATTTTATAAATAAGTATAAAATTTTATTTAATTAAAACCACACTGATGAACGCTGCCAATATCTTCCAATTCAAAAAGTAAATATAAGACAGCAAAGCTTAAATAACCTAAATATTGGGGAATAGTGGGTGGCATTTTCAGCGACAGCTGGTTTGTTGTATTTCCATCATATTTTAATTCCAAATTGGTATAATTTTTGAAAATGCATCTCTCACATACTCAGTGCAAGATAACCTAACTTCATGATTTTTTTTGCCGTGAAAGTAAAAAGTACGAATTTGGAAAACTATTATATATATACCGATTTCCATGATTCCAGCTGCGGTCATTTGATTGATACCATTTATATCCCCCTTTTCCCACTTTAGCCTCATCAAAGGACGACTTTCAAAAATTTATTTCACGTGTCTACGCAATTAGAGAGATGTAGACACGAAATATCTATCTACTTTTTATACCCTCCACCTAAGGATGGGGGTATATTCACTTTGTCATTCCGTGTGTAACACCTCAAAAGATTCATCGGAGACTCCATAAAGTATATATATTATGGGTCGTGGTAAAATTTTAAGACATTTGTTTGTTTGTCTGTTGAAAACACGCTAGCCGCCGAACGAAATGAGCTGCGAGGTTCAAATTTTCTGTAAATGTGTCTTATGGTTGCAGGTCCAGAGGGAACAATTTTTCCTTAACAAGGACTGAAATTACCCCTAATATTTAGACTACTTAAGCATATTTGAAGAGGGATAAAAATGGTACCAACCAAACCGCTGAAGTTGAAATCATGAAATGCGGTGTATACATTCAGCTGACTGTGAATACGCTAAACAAAAAATAATATTTCGAAATTTGTACTTTTAGACGGAAAATTGGGTGAATGGGGATAAAAATGGAACTACCCAAAGGCTGAAGCTATAATAAGACGCGAAAAATAAAGATAGCTTTCGATATTTGTACCTTCAGTATCAAAAAGGGATGAAATTGGTACCACACAAACGTCTGTAGCTAGAATCATGAAATTCAGTGGTTACACTTGACTGTCTTCGTAGATAAGCACAATATGAGTATTTCTCCAAAATCGTACTTTTAGGGTTAACATTTTAAAAAATGATAAAAATGGTACCAAGTATAACGGATCTCTGTTTGTAGCTGAATCAAGAAATTGCAAATGGGAGAAATCGGACCTGAGGGAAAATGTTTCTCTCTAATGACGACTGACAATACACCTAATATTTAGAGTACATTTTTGAATACATGAGGGAACATGTTCACTTTTTCGGTAGGCTATTAATATTATAATAATGAAATTTATTTAAAACAGTTTATTTAAAACAAATATAGTAATGCGCATTAAAAATATCACAATTTTCAAAATATTTTACTTCACTTCTTTGTAAAGTCGACAACCTCCAATTTAACGCTAATACTATGGAATGCACTCCGTGGTGGAGGCCATATTAGTCCGTTATTTTGCGTCCGAAATTCATCATTAAGGTATTATTCTTCTATTTATTTTTCATAACACCATTTATAAAATATTTTTAAGAAATATGAGTTTTAGTTTTCACTTTGAAAAAACACAAAAATGCCCTTAAACGTCCAGTTATACGACCATGAGTCATTCTAAGACAAGAAAAAATGTATATTTAAATTTCTTTCAAGCGAAATAAACAAATTTCACAGGATTGAGGTGCTTTTGAAAGAGTTTAGCTCATAAACGACTTGGCTCACATCAACATTAAACAATCAAATCTCCTTATCTGGGGGTGACTGCAGATTTTTTTTTCGTGGCCCAGCCTAATGTACATTTGTTGATATTTATTAAACTTATTTAATTGAATATAGCTACATATATTCAACTCAATGTTATATAGGAGTTTGGTTTAATTCAATACAAAGGTGATGACCGCGAAATATATACAATTTACAGACTCACGTGTATTTATTATAGATTTGACGATTAAGTGTTAAAGTAAAAAAAAAAAAAACAAAAAGAAATCTGGCAGTTTTTTAAAAAAATTATGAAATTTTATCTTCAATTTCAAAAATGTTATTTTTTGAGTAGTTAAAAGTGAAATGTAAAAAATAAGTTGAATGTGTTGGTCAACTGATCGAACGATGACAATATGCACAAACGTTGCACAAAACGTGATGATAGATTAATATTTACTTCCACCTTATATTGTTAAGAAATTTAATATTATTGATATTAGACCAGCAGACATCTTAAAGCTTTCGTAAAATCATCCAGCTTGTTTAGTTTCACAATAAACGAATTTAATTAGAAATCACAGTTGAAACCAGTCGTGCATATAATTGACAAAATTTAAATATCACCACCAAAACGAAACCCAAACTATACTAAAGACAACTTTACTTCGAACCAATGAGAATATGCAAATTAATACTAAAAACATAGTTATCTGCATATGTTAGAAAGCACAAACGAAATTGTGGAAGTATACGGGGGAAAAGGAAAATGAGGAAAATTAAAACGTTCTGCACTAAAGCTTATTTTCACAACTATTTTCGAATAAATATGATGAAACTAGTATACATGAATATAAAACTTTGTAAATAAAACTTCAGATGTACCTTAAAAATCTTAATAGTAGTGATAGAAGTACTGCACATTTTGTAGAGAAAGAAAAAAGATTACAGGTTAAAGTCGATAAAATGAAAAAAGTGGCAACATCGACTGAAAATATCGTTACAAATTATTTTATTTTGCCTACATTACACAAAAGTCCCAAAACTGTCTCGGAGTGTCTAGAGGGGTAGTATGTAATACCGTCTTCAAATCCACTCCTAATCCCCCATATACTCACTCGATTTTCTTTAACAAGGCGTGAGACTAAAAGAATTGTTTCTTTGGAACCGACAGTGTGAAGCAGTTATATATTATAATATGGCTGTTTTTCTTAAAGACTGGATAACTAAGCTGCGGTAACAAAAACCTAAATAAAATGTTAAAATTACACTGAAAATACAAAATTCTTTTTTAAAATTGTCGCCAAAAACAATATCAATGTGTGTGTGAAAACTAATTTTGACAAAATCATTTTGTGTTAAAAAATTTGGACTAAGTCTGGATAATTATCCAGTGTAAGTCAAAATAATGGTTATCGAGTCTAAGTCCAATAAAGTCAACACAAAATATTTTTTAGAAAATTTCGTTTGATACATATGTTTATACTAACAAATACCCGCTACTTCGTATGCGGTGTAAGGATATACTCTTCAGGGTAAATCGTTTGTAAACGATCAAAACCTAAAAAATCACATTAGTTTGCGCAACTGTATTCAGAGGTATATTCAAAGCAAATTGTAGATTCCATATCCTACATTGCCGATGGAATTTATACACCGAACTAATTTTCGTCCCCTTTGTACAAATCATCATAATCAATTTATACGTAGTCAATAGTTTAATTTAAGAAGGCATAAACATTGAAACAATTTTCTTACCAAAAAGTCATATAAAGTAGAAAAATATATGTCCGTCTCAACAGAGTAGGTGCGTATATGTCACTTGGGAAAAAAGTGTAACGCATTAAAGGAGTGACTTATTTTTAAAATCCCTTTCACGTCCGTCTGTCTGTCTATCTGGCTGGCTGGTGTACAGGATAACTCTCGAAGGGAGTTAGGAATTTATGCAAACTCTGAACATAGTATTACTTTACCCAGACTTAGTTTAAAATTGGAGATGGTTGAGTTGATTATGGTACCCCCACAGATATAGTCCATATAAATATATAGTCCTAGTAAAATATTCTGATCCAGTTGTATTTTGATATTTGATGAAGGTTTTATAATCATTTTGAGCGTACGTAATATGGTGGATTTTGCCACGCCCCTTCTTGTACCTCCCACATTAATCATCATTACGTAAAATTAAACCTTTTATAACTTCTATACAGATGATCGGAATAATGTGAAATTTGACCTTTACCAATACTTTCATATATGCTGCACACACCGTTCGAAATAAGTTGCAATTTTAGATCCAAAATGTTTTTATAATCACTTTAAACCTACAAAATATGTATGCGCTTGTCACGCCCTTTGTAAAATTTAATCCTTTACATATACATAACTTATATAGCGGTGCATGACTTCAAATCTGAACTTATAAATAGAGCAAACATTTTTTATATACTTTTTAAAATTTTTTTCGACGGGGCTCTAATGTTCGCACAGAACTTCACGATTCTAGTGCAATATTTTGGTAGGTACTATTTTTATCTCTTTTTGTCTCCAATTTCTGAAAAATCATTTATGTTGCGCGTCTACGAACTCGGAGAAATGTATACGCCGAATTTTTAATAGCCTTTTCATATTCTAGCTGAAAATTTTGGTTGGTACCATCTATATCGCAATTTCCCCAATTTGGTTTGTTCGATTTTTATCACCTTTGATCCGATTCCACCTTTAAAGTACACACTTTGATACAGTGCATGGAAAGGGCTTTATCCATTTTAAGCCCTTAAAAGTAGAAATTTCGAAAAATTCCTTCTTATCTCGCATCTACGCTATAAGACGAATATACACACCAATTACATGTTTATAGAGTCTGTCGTGTTGTTGGTACCTTTGTGTCTCCTGTTTCCCGTTTACCTTTACGAATTTTGAAAAATTCTTTGATTTTACGTTTCTAAGCATTTTGAGGAATGAACACGCCGAATTTCATGATTACAGCTCCGTTTGTTTGATTGGTACCATTTTTATCCATTTTTTTTTAACCACGAAAGTACGAATTTTGCAAAATATTTTCTTGGTCGCATTAATGCTGTAAAAGTAATGTCCGTCCGAATTTCAAAATTCTAGGCTCAACGGTTTGGTCTGGGCTTTGCTACAATTTTATCCCATTTAATCCTTTAAAAGTACAAATTTCGGAAAATTCCTTGTTATCACTCATCTACACTGTAAGGCGAATATTCACACCGATTTTATGATTGTAGCGTCAGCCGTGTTTTAGGAACCATCTTTATCTCCTTTTCTCGTCCACCCTTTAAAAGTACGAATTTCGATAAATTCCTTCATTTTGCGTTTCTAAGCATTTTCAAGGATGCAAACTCCGAATTTCTTGATTCCAGCTTCGTTTGTTTGAAAAGTACGAATTTTGCACAATATTTTCTTGGTCGCATTCATGCAGTAAAATTAGTACCCGTCCAATTTCAAAATTCTAGGCTAGGATCTGGGCTGTGGTACAATTTTTATCCCATCCCGAAAAATAAAGTTGAAAAAATCATTCTTATCAGTGATCTACACTGTAAAGCGAATATACACGCGAATTGTATTATTGTACCGCCATCCTTGTTGTTGGTACGTTTTTATCCCCTTTTCCCCGTTAACCCTTTAAAAGTACGAATTACAAAGAATTCCTACATTTTGCGTTTGTAAGCATTTTGAGGTACATATATACACACCGAATTTCACGATTACTGCTCCGTCTGTTTTGTGGGTACCATTTTTTATCCCTTTTTACCCGATTTCACCCTCAAAAAGTACGAATTTTGCAAAAATATTTTCTTGGTCGCAATCGTGCTATAAAAGTAATGCCCGTTCCGAATTTCAAGATTCTAGGCCCAACCGTTTGACGTGGGCTGTGGTATAATTTTTATCTGATTTAATCCCTTAAAAGTACAAATTTCGAAAAATGTTTTCTTATCAGTGATCTGCGCTGTAAAACGAATATACATACCGTTGGACGCGTTGAAGCTATAAGATGAATTTGCGTACCAAATTTCAAGATTCTAGGCCCAACCGTTTGGTCATTGCTGTGGTACCATTTTCATCCCTTTCGACCCCATTTTACCCCTTGAAAGTACGAATTACGAAAAACTCCCTTCATACCTGATCTCTACGATGTAAGAGAAATGTACACACCAAATTTCATGCCTCTAGCTTCAGCCGTATTGTTTGTACTATTTTTGTCCCTTTTTGCCCCAATTAACCCCCACAAAAATACGAATTTTTAAAATGCCACTTTGTGGGATATCTTCATGCCGCAAGAGGAATATCCATACCAAATTTCAAGAATCTAGGCCCAGCCGTTTGGTTATTGCGGTGGTACAATTTTTATCCCTTTTTACCCCTTAAAAGTACGAATTTCGAAAAATCCCGTCTTATCACACCTCTACACTGTAAGAGAAATGTACACACCAAATTTCATGATTCTAGCTCTAGCCGTTTGGACCGGGGAGTGATCAGTCAGTCAGTCACTCAATCACGCAACTCTTTTATATATATAGATTGTAGTTGGGGACGATGTGAAAAAATAATTTTTAATTTTGAGCAAAAAATTAAATTTTTATTAACGTTTTTGTTATCGCTGCTTGTTATCCCGGCTTAAAGAAAAACAGCCTTAATAATTGCCATATAATTTCCTGACTCCATGTCTGAAGAAAACATCTGCTTAACGCAATTATTTGATATACATCAAGCAGATGATAAGGAACTCAACCCCGAAGATTTACTATCGTATAAATCTGAGGGTAATAGCACCTCAGTGTACTCCAGACGCGTATGTTCCATCCCTTTCCGACGTACATTAACACTCAAGAAATGTCATGCCGATGTTACTAAATACACACCAGATACGCTGAGTAAAAAACGAGTTTGGGCATAATCCCAAATCCCATAATTCCCAAAATAAAGGGTGTTTTTTATTGGGGTATAGAACTTTATGTTGGCATCACTTTTTTAACTGGCGGCCATTTTGTCAGCTGTCAAGTGATTAATATTTAGTTTGGTTTGCCATTTCATCATGAACAGGTTGACAAAAGAACAACGCTTGCAAATCGTGCAAATTTATTTCGAAAGTAATGGTTCAGTTCGCGAAGTTCACCATTTTATGGTCGACATAATCGTCCATCAGAGCAATTAATTCGGTTAACCATGGATCGTTTTCGCACTACGTTTACTCTATGTGATAATACGCATCCGCAGAGACGTCGAACAGTGCGCACCGAAGAAACAATTGCCGCTGTAGAGCAAAATGTTGAAGAGGACCCGAATGAATCGATTCGCCACCGTGCACAGCAATTGGAGCTGCACAGCAATTGGAGAAAGTGGTTGAAAATTGGACCTGTAGAATTGGCTATATTCGAGCCAGCCGCGGCGGCCACATGCCCGAAATCATATTTAAACATTAATGGCATAAAATTATCCTTCCAATAAAGCCAAATTGATGGACATTAAAACGATTTTCTTGTGTTTTATTTCAATTCGAAGTTCTATACCTCAATAAAAACACCCTATACAAGATAAGGGTTACGCAATGGAGACAGCGATTATGCGTTTTAGGGATGAAAAATTAAAAATTACCTCCATTTTTGCTCATGTATATTTTTCCGAACCTCACTAAATTATGTATTCTAGTGTATCCAAATCTTATAATTTAGAATATTCATTCAGCAGCATCCCACTCTACAATTGCGAGTAAATGTCAAATTGAAATTTAATCTAGCAAATCGAAAAATGCCTGATATGGACAACATTTGATTTCATCAAGACGATGCGAAATTCATTTCAACCAGTGTGTTTCACTGTTAAATTACTAAGTGTTTTGCAACTATTTGGTTTCAATTGGAAGGGAATATACATATACATATTTAATTAGTTAGGAACCTCGTATGTAAATAAACCAACCAAAGTTGTTGTTAACGTTAATTTTTGAAGGTGGTTTGTACTCATGACATTTGTATTTAATTATCAACTTATATTCTATTTCTATACCAACATATGTAAGCAGAGAGTTTGTTCAGTATTAAATTCTACCATAGGGACTAATTAAAATCGAAACCACATATGTATCTTGCAATCACCAAATCATTTGTTTATTTTGAAATTAAACCCAAAAGTATGATAACACCGTACGACAGCTAAAAAAACGGATGTTATACGTATGAAACTACAGGCTAATTGGAGTTTATGTGCGGTTTTAGTTTTTTATTTCCTCATCCTGTTGAAGGGGTCACAGGACAATTAAGTTGAAAACGATACATTTTTTAAATAGTTTAAATACTTATCCTATCCGTTACCCTATGATAAGGGTATTATTGTCCAGAGTTACAAGCCGAACCATAATTATCGGCAGCGGCGGCGCTGTTCAAAATGGGTCGGCGGCGGCTTTCGGCTGATTTCCCGGCTCGTTCTGTCATTCGATTAGCCCTATTTATTTGACAATTAAAAAAAAACGGAAGGAACAATTTTCTATTATTTTTTGGCAATAATTTAATTGTTATTAGGGTATCCAATTATTCTGACTTTTATGTTAATCGATTTATCGTTTATATGAAAAAAAAATTCCAATTAATCGAATAATGAAGTCGAGAGTTACTCGATTAACCGATTAATCGAACAATCGAACAATTGTCCACATATATAAAATATAATTAAAAAGAGTTATATGGACAAGGCACGCCAGTTTACGGGTAGTTCAACTATATATTGAACGTTTATTACGTATCTGATTTTATTTAAAAATGTTAATATCAAATTCGAAATTCATTAGAAGTTGACAAAATTCTTAATATCTTATCAAAATGAAGAACCTTCCCTTAAATTAGCATAATATCAGAAGTTATCCATTGACTTTTTCGAATATTGATCATATGATTTATAATAGAACTGACTTTATTATCGCGGTGTTAACCTAATTTTTTCTATGAATTTACTATTCTATGAAATTACTATTCTTTAAATTTTAAATAATTCCGAAGCTATTGGCCAGTATTTGCTATTTTTAAATGAAGTCGGATAAATCCTTATTTTAATATCTGTGGAGCATACAAATCAAAAATCGAAAAAATTGTGGTTTTATATTTGGTGTTTCATAGTTTTTTTACCCAAATGGAGCAAACTGGCTATTCAAAATCAATTTATCATACAAAGCATATGACAATTTCATTATTTTTTAAGGCAAAACTTTTAATATAGAATAATCGATTATTTGGGACAATTTATTCGAATTATTCGTTATTCGAAAATCATGATTTTTTATTATTCGAAAAAATATTTGACAAAAATTATTCTATTAATCGTGGTTGGACACCCTAATTGTTATCCCATACAATAATTTTTTGGGATTGTTAATCCATTCCCCAAAAAATATAATATTGATTTAATAGATATTTTTGCAATTACAGCTTTTCATATGAGGCTTCAATATCATAATCCTTCCAAAGAATAATAATACTCTACCTACTTTGACACACTAAAGATGCACAATAGAGGAGCTGTTGTTCATTGTTATTTATAGTGGGATACCAAATTCAAAGAAAGATCAATAAATTTCACAGCAGTAGGTTGTCTAAGTCGACATTTATATTTTCTTTTGTAATTTTAAGTGGGTTGTCTATTTTGCTAGTAAGATTTGACTGAGTTAGAACTCCGTCAAATCTCGGCGGCGTGGTTGAAGTCGATATGAGTCGATGAAGTCGGCGGCGTGGTTGAAGTCGATTTGAGCCGATGAAATCGGCGGCGGCGCGGCTCGTGCAGAAACATGCGGCGGCGGCGGCTTGTCGGCTTAAAGTCGGTCGGCTTGTATCTCTGTTATTGTCAAATTAAAGAGGAGAATATCTGTTAGAAATACTTCAAATATCATGCTTCTATATGTATTAGTTCAGCATAAGCACCTATTTCATGTTTAGCCCTTAGTTTATTCATATTTTATTTTTAAGATGTAAAATCTGAAATGGTTGTTAATGCTAAAATTATCTGAACCTTACAATTTAAAATATTTTTAACACGCATTCTCATCTTTAGTTTAACATTTATATCGGTATGATATGGTACAAATAAGTATTTAATATAATTTTTAAAATTTGTATCCTTTCTAACTTTGTAGTCCTTTTATGGGGCAAAGAGATGAGGAAATGAACAACTAAAAACGCATAATAAATATATATTATTTAGTTTGAGTGTAATACGCACTGTCGGACAGTGTTACACCGGCCACCTTAGAATAGCGATAGCGTGACCCAAATTTCTATGAAAAATATATAAAGCAGGCGGAATCTTTTAAAATTATATCAGATAATGCTAGGAATTACCTTTTATAGCCCTCATGCATTATTTCAGCCATTTGATACAATGGAAAGGTGATATAACACGGTCATTAGTGTTAATTACTTCAGTGGAAATATTTTGTCCATATACATATATTGTCCATTACGACCGATTTTGTTCAACTTTCACATAGCTTGTTATTCATCATAAAAAATAAAATGCGTTTGTAAATCAGACTTTTTGGTCTTTTTATTCGTTTTTATTAAGTGAAATACAACACAATATAGAACATATAGTAATTTGTATTGTTGAACCCATTAGTATGGAGATTATACCAAAACATGGACCTATATAGTTCACTATCACATTAGATATTCACATTTCAAATATTACATGATCTCGAAAATGTTATCGATATGCGATGTAAAGTGGTAATGCTTGTGCAGTAAAAAGGTAAATCAATGGGATTTTTGTATGGCGATTAAAATCTTGACCGACTTTCTCCAAATTTAATAACGACCCTACTTGGCCATGCATCTGCCGTAATTCAGCGCGAACGACAACTGTGACCTGTACTTTGATCATAAGCTTTTTGCAGACAGACAGACGTACGAATACACAAAAATGATTCTAAGCTGATCGGTATACTAAAGGTCTAGCTGTCTTGGTGCTACAAACATTATAATACACTATTCCACATAATTGTAGTACCTATTTCATACTAATTGTAGGATATACAAATTGTTTTTGTTAATGTTTTTATTATTATATGAAAATTGATTTATTGGACTTAAAAAATGACCACTGTAGTGCATCACATACATTTTGACTATCATCCAACTCACAAATTAAATATATTATCCACATTTGGTATTGTTTGTATTTGAAAGTGAAAAATTCATAACACCATAGGACATTTAAAAAAAAGTCGTTACACTTGAATCGGATAATATTCGTATGAAACTATAGGCTAAGTGAAATTTCCTCATCCTGTTGAACCTTCACAAGACTACAATATTCCAAAGGAAACAATTTTTCAAAAATGATTTTAAATACTTAATTAAAGATATCTGATTAAAAGTACTTCAAATATCGTGGTTCTATCTGTATTAGTTCATTAACAACAATTTCAAAGTTACCCCTTAGTTTATTAAGTTTTTTATTTTACTTTTAAGAAAAAAAAAAGAATTTGGCATTTATACAAGTATCATAAAATAATTTTTGAATAATTGTGTCCTTTTGAACATTGTATAGGGTCCGCCATCTAACTTTTTTTTCAACTATTCAACCGTTAGACTATTATTTGTGGGGTGCCCTCAGCAGCCATTTGAATGAAATTATTTTCCATTATTAACCGGAAGGATTGTACTTTCAACTAAAAAAAGAAATTTGAGAAAATATTCTGTAGTTTTTTATAGCATTTAAAAAAAAGTTAATTGTTGAAATATGTGGTTTCTAGAGCGGAAAAAGTAAATAATAGAAGACATTGGTATGGTGTCCGCCATCTAACGTTTTTTTTTTCAACTATTCAACCGTTGGACTATTATTTGTGGGGTGCCCTCAACAGCCATTTGAATGAAATTATTTTCCATTATTAACCGGAAGGATTGTACTTTCAAATAAAAAAAGAAATTTGAGAAAATATTCAGTAGGTTTTTTATAGCATTTTAAAAAAAAATATTTGGCGGACCCTATAGTTCTTTTATCCCCTATTTCATTTATGTTTGATGGACATAAATATCCCATAAATTGGTTCTTATTTTTGTTTTGATTAGATTTTGCTCTTATTGCCTCAAAATAACCTCTCCACCAAAAAATTTGTTATTTGTTAAGCCATGGCAAAAAATATACTATTAGTCTAATGTTAAAAAAGTAATCGATTACATTAGAAGCAAGGAAGGAAAGGCTAAAGTCGGACGGGGTCGACTACCCCATTGCAATCCCATTGTAACCCAATCCCATAATGAATGTTTCAATTTCAATAGTATTTAATAGTATTTCGTAAATGTATATGTTTGACAAAAAATGTTAAATCGGATAAATAAATTTTGTAGGTGAAATATAATATGTAACGTTTGGCCAAAATCGGTTAGACATTTGAGAGCAATAATTTTATGGGGGCTATATGTAAATCTGATCTGACCGATCGTACCCATTTTCACCATTGGTATTACTAGCTGGTTTACAGTGTATTGTGCCATATTTGAGGAAAATTGGTTAAAATATGTTGTTTCTAGATCGAAAAAAGTCATATCGGGGGCGTCATTTGTGCGGGGGCTATATATAAATCTGAACCGATTTCATCTGTTTTCACGACAGGTGTTTTTATGAGGAGGGGGATTCTGAGAAAGAAATAGGATCGGATCGGTCTATATTTTATAAAAATATTTCCCGCCTCTGATTTGACTTCTAACCACTCTAGGATACACACATTAGTTAAGTCAGATTTGTTGCGTATCGTTATACATATTTCGCTTAGAAACATGTTTTGCGTGATCCACTTTCGCTAATCGGCCAATGTTTTGATGTAGAACCCTGCAATGTCACCTCCCATTTGACTCCTTGCCAAGTAGGGCCCATATATCTACATTTTTGGTCAAATTTGCATTGTTTTGTGTTCTATTTTCACTGAAATTTTTGGTTATTAGTCATCCAGATTAGTCCATCTTATTAATTCATGTACATATATTCTGGGACGATTCTAAGTCGATCGCGAGTCGATTCACATCTCCTTTTCAATAATTTTTCGATACTTATTTCCGTTTTATGCAACTAAGGTGGAGGGTATAAAAATTAAAGTAGTTAGACGAGAGCTTATTATTTGAAGTTTATATCCTTTGTAGTTAAAAGTTAATACATATATTTGTATGTCTACTGTAACGTCATGTGGCAATGTTTTTCGAAGATTACAGACATACCTTTTGATGGAACTTCTCCAGCAAAAGGCTTTTTTTCTGCGTTTAACTCTTGGTCCATACGCACCTAATTAGATTATCAATTTTTGGCTCCTTCATGTTTTTAGTTCCTTCTTGAAGCAATAATGAGTTCAATCAATCGGTGTTGCTTTTCAAAAAAACACGAAAAAAAACATTTTTTTTGATCTGGGATATTCTCCCGGCTGGAGACCATTTTGCATCTATATTTTCAGAATGCAAATTTATTTACAAATGGCATGGCGACATTCATTACTTGGCTGCACAATGTCAATTTTTCCGGCCTGTGAAAGACTTCGTCAGGAGACTTTCCAACAAATGTTACCATGCCATTTGTAAATAAATTTGCATTCTAGAAAATATAGATGCAAAATGGTCTTAAGCCATATTAACTACTAGCAAATACCCGCTACTTCGTACGCGGAAAAATTGGGTGGTATTGACAGTATTTTGTATCGGTATTCAAACAGTTTTTTCATATTTTGAAATTGCCTTAGTCTAAGGATATCACTTTCAGCGTAAATCGTTTGTAAACGCTCACAACTTTTGAAGAATCGCTACGTATTCAGAGGTATATTTACACTACGCTACGATTTAAACACCTTGTACAAATTAAAAAAATCCATATATATTGTGCCATCCATATACGTAGTCAATAGTTTTTTAATTAATAGGCACAAAATGGAAACAATTTTTTTACAAAAAATCATATAAAGTAGAAAATTATTTGCACGTTTCTTTCTTAAGCTGTGAAAATTATACCCTTACTAAAGAGTAAAAGCGTATATATCATTTGGGATAGAAAAAAAGTATAACGCATTGAAGGAGAGATTTAAAACCATAAGTATGTTCCAAGTCCCCTTCAAGTCCGTCTGGCTCGCTGGTATATACGCTGGAGATGGGGTCTTATACATCTTATGGTGATATACATCTTATGGTACCCACACACGTATAGTCCATATTTCAAAACAAACGACCCGTACGTAAAATTAAACCTAATATACTTCTATACTTTCCATGCAAATTGACATAAGCTTTGGTCAAAATAAAACTGATATAACTTCCATACGTATGGTTGAAATTAGTTGCAATTCGAGATTTTAAAATGTTTTTATAATCACTTTAAACCTACAAAATATGTATGCTTTTCCGCGTCGTTTGTAGTCCCTATCCAAGTGAAAATTAAAACCATAACTTCTATACCGGTGCGTGACTTGAAATCTGAACTTATAAATGGAACAAACATTTTGTATCTATCTTTTATTTTGACTATAATGTTCACACAGAACTCTTTCTGTGCCGCTTGTGCCCTTAAACATACAAATTTCGAAACATTATTTTTTGTACTCGGAGAAATGTACACACCGAATTTCTTTTCATATTCCAGCTGAAAACTTTGGTTGGTACTATCTGTATCCCAAATCCCCAATTTTGGTTGGTACCTTTTGCACCACTTTTGATCCGCTTCCCCCTTTAAAGTATACATATGATACAATCCAATTGTATTGCAGTATCCATTTTAATCGCTTTTTTTCAAGTTCAACTTAAAAGTATAAATATTGGAAATCAGC
This sequence comes from Polietes domitor, assembly GCA_947397865.1. Classification (NCBI taxonomy): domain Eukaryota; kingdom Metazoa; phylum Arthropoda; class Insecta; order Diptera; family Muscidae; genus Polietes; species Polietes domitor. The sequence continues at coordinate 29,690,706 of OX377618.1, forward strand.
TAATGTTTCGCGTCTACACTGCCAGAGGAATATACACACCGAATTTCACGATTCTAGTTTCAGCCGTGTTGTTGGTACCATAGGGATATAAAAAGGTACGAATTTCGAAAAATATATTAATTTTGTGTTTCTATGCATGTACAAACCGAACTTCATGATTGGTACCGCTGTTATCCGTTTTTACCCAATTTCACACCTAAAAGTTTAAATTTATCAAGAATGTTTTCTTGGTCGTTTTCGCGTTATAAGAGTATTATGCGTTCCAAATTTAAAGATTCTAGGTACAATTTTTAACCCATTTAATCCCTTAAAAGTACAAATATCAGAAAATTCCTTGTTATTACTCATCTACATTGTAAGACGAATACGCGCACCGAATTTTATTATTGTAGCGTCATCCATGTTGTTGGCACCTTTTTTATCCCGTTTTGCCCTTTAAAAGTTCGTATTTCGAACAATTCCTTCAATTTGCGTTTTTAAGCATTTTCAGGGATGTACATGCCGAATTTCATGATTCCAGCTCCGTCTGTTTGATTGGTACCATTTTGTAACCCTTTCTACCAAATTTCACTCACAAAAAGTACGAATTTTGAAAAATATTTTCTTAGTCGCATTCGTGCTGTAAACGTAATGCCCGTTCCGAATTTCATGATTCTAGGCCCAGTTGTTTGGTCTGGGCTGTGGTACAATTTTTATCCCATTTAATCCCTTAAAATTAAAAATTTCGAAAAATGTCTTCTTATCAGTGATGTGTGCAATAAAACGAATATACATACCGAATTTCATTATTGTGGCGTCATCCGTGTTGTTGTTGGTACTTTTTTATCCCCTTTTTTCCCTTTAAAAGTACAAATTTCGAAAAATTCCTTTATATTGCTATTCTAAGCATTTTGAATTTTATGGTTTCAGCTACATCCATTTTATTGGTACTATTTTTATCCCTTTTACCCGATTTCATCCCCAAAAAGTACGAATTTTAAAAAATATCTTCTTGGGCGCGTTGAAGCTATAAGAGATTTTTTTTACCAAATTTCAAGATTCTAGTCCCAGCCGTTTGGTCATTGCGGTGGTACCTTTTACCCGATTTCATCCCCAAAAAGTACGAATTTTAAAAAATATTTTCTTGGGCGCGTTGAAGCTATAAGAGATTTTTTACCAAATTTCAAGATTCTAGTCCCAGCCGTTTGGTCATTGCGGTGGTACAATTTTTATCCCTCTTTAACCCATTTTACCCCTTAATAGTACGAATTACGAAGAACTCCCTTCAAATCTGATCTCTTCGCTGTAAGAGAAATGTACATACCAAATTTCATTATTCTAGCTTCAGCCATGTTGTTGGTACAATTTTTGTCCCTTTTTGTCCCATTTGACCCCCCAAAGGTATGTAGGATGTCTTCATGCTTCAAGAGGAATGTCCATACCAAATTGCAAGATTCTAGGCCCAGCCGTTTGGTCCTTGCGGTGGTACTATTTTTTATCCCTTTTACCCCATATTACCCCTTAAAAGTACGAATTTCGAAAAACCCCGTCTTATATCTAGCCGTTTGGTCTGGGGAGTGATCAGTCAGTCAGTAACTCAGTCACTCAATCACGCAACTCTTATATATATATATATATATATATATATATATATATATATATATATATAGCAACACCTTTCATATGATACCGCAAAATGGTCTTAAGCCATATTAACTATTTAGCAACAACTTTCATATGATCCGGATGAAAAATTTAGATATTACGTACATTTTCACACCAAATGTCGCAACATTCCTTTTAATGTGAATGAGTTTTCTTCATCTGTTAACCAAATAAAACATTAACAGTCAATTTGTATTATTGTGGTCAGTAAATTGCATTAACATCCCATCCAGAAGTTTCCAATTTTTGTGTTTTTTTTCTTGGAATAAATTAAATTCAATTTTATTATTTCTTCGCAAGTAGGGGATATCGTATTTGCATTATCATGTTTTTTGTGGCTTTGCATGGCGAAAGTCTTTAGCAACCGCATGGAAAATCTGTTTTCTCAAAATTAAAGTAATTACTTTTTCTGTGTACTTTGTTTGAAATTAATGGTGATTAAAGTGATAATTGTTAATGTGATTACCAATCCAACAATATCACAACATTTCGTTCCAGCTAAGGTGGCTTTATTACCAAATAATTGAATCATTTTATCAAATTAAATCAAAATGTTGTGTGTCTCTTTTATACCAAAGAAAGAACATGTTTCCATATTAATGTATACGGCGCATTGCGTATAAAAATTAACGCGATTTTATTTACTTTTTGGCGAACATTTTATATACAGATCTGTATACGTTTTTATTTTAAATATATCCTACTGTATATAAGAAATATTTAAAAATTACAAAATAAACTCAGTGTTGTAAATTGTGTAATAATTCAGTGCAGTGGAGTGAGAGTCGGTTTAAATGAATATTTCGAAAAAAATATTTTGTGTGTGTATGGTGTGTATGGTGTGTTTTTAATTTTCTTTTTGTTTTGTTCGGCTGTAGGCTTTATTTGAAAAACAGGTGTTGTTGTTTTTGATAATTTATTTGTTCCCAATATTTCGAAATCTTCAATCATCTTCAGGGGTGTCTATACACAAATAAGAATTACACATTTTACATTACAAATTTTCTCAAAAAGTTAAACAAATTTATGGATAATTACATTTATATATATAATATTATCTGCAGTCCGAGCGGTTTTGCGTGCTTTCGTCTACTGATGATAGTTTTGATCGTCTGTATTTGTCTACTGTGTAACGATAGATTTTGGCGCATTTATCTGTGTCAGTTTTGTAGTTGAGTCTTTTGTTGGTAGGAACGTCAATGATATGTAACATCTCAAGAGTGTATCTTCTATTATAATTTCTCTCCTCTGTCAGTATCTCTACATTGTCAAAATTTGGTATATGGCCTGTGATGGTACATTGTTTTTTATACCCTCCACCTCCAGGATGGGGGTATACTAACTTTGTCATTCCGTTTGTAACACCTTGAAATATCGACATGAGACTCTATAAAGTATATATATTCTTGATCGTCATAAAATTCTAAGACGATCTAGTCATGTCCGTCCGTCCGTCCGTCTGTTGAAAGCACGCTAGCATCTAAACGAAAGGAGCTAGAACGTTCAAATTTTCCATAAATGCGTCTTATAGTCGTAGATCGGTTGGGATTGAAACGGGGCTAAATCGGCCCAAAGGGAAAAATTTTTCCCTCACAAGGACTAAAAATACCCATAATAATCCGTAATATTTTAGCGTATTTAAGCATGTTTTTGAATATGTCTGTTAATACTTGCTTGATATTTGGTATGCGCATTCCCCTTATAGCAAAAACGTGCACCATAAAGTGATTCTTATTTGTAGAGGGTGAAATGGGGCAAAAAAAGGGATAAAAATAGTACATATTAAACGACAACAGCTAGAAACACGAAATTCGGTGTGTACATTCCTCTAATTGAGTAGATACGTAATATAAAAGTATTTTTTCCAAATTCGTATTTTTAAGGGGTAAAATGGGAATAGAGGGATAAAAATGGTACCAACCAAACGGATGTACCTAGAATAATGAAATTCGGTGTATACATTCCTCTGATTGCATAGACAAGTAAAATGCACGGATTTTTCAAAATTCGTACTTTTTGGGGTTAAAATGAAAAAAGGGGATAAAAATAGTACCAATCAAATGACCGCAGCTAGAGTCATGAAATTCGGAGTATACATTCCTCTGACTGTGTAGACACGGAAAGTAAACTGATTTTTCGAAATTCGTACTTTTTGGGGTCAAAATAGAAAAAGGGGATAAAAATAGTACCAACCAAATGACCGCAGCTAGAGTCATGAAATTCAGAGTATACATTCCTTTGACTACGTAGACATGAAAAATAAAAGTTTTTTCCAAATTCGTACTTTCAAGGGATACAATGGGTACGGAGGGATAAAAATGGTACCAACCAAACGGCTGTACCTAGAATAATGAAATTCGGTGTATACATTCCTCTGATTGCATAGACAAGTATAATACACGAATTTTTCAAAATTCGTACTGTTTGGAGTTAAAATGAAAAATGGGGATAAAAATAGTACCAATCAAATGACCGCAGCTAGAGTCATGAAAGTCGGAGTATACATTCCTCTGACTGCGTAGACAAGGAAAATAAACGGATTTTTCGACTACTAAACGACTACAGCTAGAATGATGAAATTCTAATTTCGTGGAAACGTCAAGGGGGTAAAAATGGTACCAACCAAATGGGCGCAGCTGACTGCATAGACACGCAAAATAAAAAGTTTTTTTCCAAATTCATACCTTTTCTTTTACGGCAAAAATTGGTTGAATCATGAAGTTAGGTTATTTTGCACTATGTAGGTCTGATAATGGATTTTCAAAATTTGTACTTTTGGAATTAAAATACAACCAACTGTAGCACCCACTATCTACCAATATAAGAATATTTATTTTTTTGATTTGAAATATATAATGGTTTGAAATAATTAAAATATTATATTTATTTATAATATTATTTTCTTCAATATTCTTCTATTCACTTCTACGAAAACCGACAACCTCTGTGGAATGCAATCCATGGTGGGGGGTATATAAAGTTCGGCCCGGCCGAACTTAACGCCGTATTTACTTGTTTTTGTTTAACTTTTTGAGAAAATTTGTATTGTAAAATGTGTAATTCTTATTTGTGTATAGACACCCCTGAAGATGATTGAAGATTTCAATCGAAATATTGGGAACAAATAAATTAAAACGGAGGCTCCTTCCAGATTTCGAAAGAAATAATAATAACTATAATAATAACCAAACAGTCAATTTTGTGGGGTACAATGGTGATTTGTTAACGGCTTGAGGATTGCCTTGACTCCAAATACGACATTTTGCTTATTAACGTTGTAATTTAACTAGAAATAGGCTCCATAACTAAACACATTTTTTTAGGCGAAGTGATCTATGAACATTGCGAATGGCTCATGATCATTTGCCAATCCTTACTGAAGAGTAAATCATAGCAGCTTAAAAACACATTATATAGAAGCAAATCCTCTTAAACAGTGTTGTGTCGTGCTAATATATTATGTAATAATTTGTCATTCATTTACAAAACCTTGAAAAATTCACAGAAGACCCCATAATGTACATATATTCTGGGACGATTCTAAGATTGCCACATGACGTTACAGTAAACATACAAATATCTTCCCTTTTAACTCGTCTTAGAATCGTCCCAGAATATATGTACATTATGGGGTCAATACGGGTATATATATATATATATATATATGGGGGTATATCGAAATACTACTTCAAGTCAACTCAAAAAAATAAATATTCTTATATTTATATCTTCAAAAAAGCTTAAATACCATAAATATTGGTAGATAGAGGGTGCTACAGTTGGTTGTATTTCCATTATATTTCAATTCCAAAAGTACAAATTACTATGCAGTCAGAGGAATGTATACAACGAATTCCATGATTCTAGCTGCGGCCATTTGGTTGGTACCATTTTTATCCCCTTTTTCCTATTTTAACCCCTCAATTGTACGACTTTCTAAAATCTCTTTATTTTACGTGTCTACGCAACAAAGTCAGAGGAATGTATACTCCGAATTTCATGACTCTAGCTGCGGTCATTTGGTTGGTACAATTTTTATCCATTTTTTCTATTTTAACCCAAAAAAGTACGAGTTTCGAAAAATTTCATTATTCTAAGTGCAGCCGTTTGTTTGGTACAATTTTTATCCCTCTATTCCCATTTTACCCCTTAAAAGTACGAATTTGGAAAAAAAAATCATATTATTTTTTACTCAATTAGAGGAATGTACACACCGAATTTCGTGGTTCTAGCTGTTGTCGTTTAATATGTACCATTTTTATATCTTTTTGTCCCATTTCACCCCCTACGAATAAAAATCACTTTATACCATATCCGCATACCCAATATCAAGTAAGTAAAAGCAGACATATTGAAAAAATAAGCTTAAATACTCTAAAATTTTAGGGGTTATTATGGGTATTTTTAGTCCTTGTGAAGGAAAAAATTTTCCCTTGGGCCGATTTCGCCCAGTTTCAATCCAAACCCATCTACGACATAACACGCATTTATGGAAAAATTTCGACGTCCTAGCTCCTTTCGTTTAGATGTTAGCGTGCTTTCAACAGACGGGCGGACGGACATGGCTAGATCGTCTTAGAATTTTATGACGATCAAGAATATATATACTTTATAGGGTCTCAGGTCGATATTTCAAGGTGTTACAAACGGAATGACAAAGTTAGTATACCCCCATACTGGAGGTGGAGGATACATATAAAAATGTAAAAATGAATATGCCATTTCTACAATGTTTGTATTAGGGTTTGCATCCCGGGATTTCCTCGGGAAATTTCCCGGGAATTCGCACATTTTTCATTTCCCGTATACCGGGAAATTCGTACGGGAATCCCGCGGGAATTCAGAAGAAAATTTTACATATTTCTTTGCATATTTTTTCTATCATTTCCACAATAAAATTAAAAATGTTGTATACAAATTTAGATCATATAGTTTTTAATCAGGTATGTCAAATATTGCAGTTGGATGACAAAATATTTTTAAGCTGCGTTCGGACATAGACTCAAAACACACTTTTTTGGATTTTTCCTGTCAATCTCCATATGAAAAATCGATAATCCGGGAAAAGTAGATTTTAGGCGTGTATCCGAACGTCAAAAATAAAGAATTTAAAGTTTTCGAAGCGACAGGACAAAGAACAAACATTTTATTTAATGCTCTACTGACTATTAATGTGAACGATCGTTCTCCGTCGCGTCCACATTTTCCAATAAAATAAGAAATATCTGATCTTTAATTAATTTTGAAATTTGAAAAGATGTTTAAATTGATCTAATATTACATGGATTCTGTAACAGGTTCGTTGTGAAGTATATATTTATTTTAGTTTAATAAAATGTGAATGTTTCATTGGAAAAAATAAGCTTAACTCATGGTAAACAGTATGTTGACGATTTCCCGTGCTGTCCCGGGATCCCGGGAAATTGAAAAAATAATTCCCGTTTCCCGGGAAATAAAAAGTACGGGAAAATGCAAACCCTAGTTTGTATTGATTGGTTTTTAATCCCATATTAATGTAGCCAAATCATTTGGCTTGTCGGCGAAATTATAGAATTGGCATATATATTTGCACAGAAAGAGATTAAGAATTATGTATTTCAATACATACATATATTAGGTTGTGACATATTTTATACCTAACACCGTGGATGAAGGAATTTCACATTTTAAATTCCGTTTGAATATTCCTCAGTAAGCCTAAGAGTGTACATATTGTGAAAAGCCATGGAATTGGAAGATGTGGTTGACATGTGTGAGTCACCTGTCTTCTGTTACCACGCTAGTACCCAAAGGAAGCTAGTTAATTAATATTATTCAGATTTATGTCTCCTGATTGTGGATCGATAGATATTAACAATGGGCGAAATCCTTTAAGGAAAGACTGCAGCTGATTTAATGGCGGTGGGGTAAATATGTATTTCATACGGGAAATTTGAAACAAAAAATTAAAAATAAAAATTAAAATAAAATAAAATGGTTATTTAAATTTATGTCAAGTTCTTTATATATTTATGTGTACGTTTCTTATGTTCTTCAATTGTTATTCTATATTACGGAGGCGCCTACAATGCCTTTGCATTAATCGTGAAGTGATAGCTCAACACTTTATGGCAGAAGTGTATCATTCTTATCATGGTCATATTAATTTTGTCAAAAATTAAATCTTCCGAAATTAGTTGCATAGGTGGAATGCTGTCGAAGAGCATTCAGGAATGATGAATGTGCTTCAACTAAACTCCTTCTGAGTTGGACAAAGTTTTGATCAATTCGGAGAAGTGTAAAGTGTACTATGAAGCACAAAAAGCCCTAGTATTAAATCCGGTTTGGTAGTTCGCTTTACATTGTGAGTGGTTACACAGCATTGTGCAAAAACGTCAAGACACCCAAATTAGGTACGAGTTGCAGAACGATCAATCTGGGCAATTATTTTCAAAACAATAGCTGTAGATTTAAAATGTTAGGGGAAAACGGGGATAAAAATGGTACCATGCAAGCGACTGGTCGTATATATATCGCTGTATACTTCGCACCGGTTGCGTAGACTTAAAAAATCTCTTTTCGAATATGTTTACATTTCGTTATAGGCTTTTGAAGGGAAAAAGTTGTATTGGTCCAATGTCGGACATTTGTTCAAAAAAGATATTTTTTAAAATATTTATTACAAACGAACCATAATAAAGCTAAGAAACCACAATTTCTAATAAAAAAAGATCTGAGAGCAAAATCTCTTAAAATATGTGAGAAACAGTTCAACAAAATCAAAAAATAAATTACGTGTTTTCAATTTTCAAAATCTGAAAATCGTGAAAATCTGTAATACAAAAAAAATAAAATTTATTATGAACAAATACGTAAAAATATGTTTAAAAAGCATAAACGCAAACAAAAACCAGTATGGAAAGGCTAAAGTCGGGCGGGGCCGACTATACGATACACTCCACTTTCTATCCGAATACAATTCAACTCGGTAAAAAGTGAAAACGGGAAGAATTTTTGTATGTTTCCTTATCATAGACCTGGTCCAATTTGTCAAATCGAAAAGAATATTTGTATCGGGGCTATATCCAAACATGGAATAAAGTGACTAACTTTCAAAATAAGTTCTTCCAGATCAAATATAACGTTTTGTGGTCACTTCAAAGAAATTCGGAGAAAATTTGTGGTTTCTGGGGCGGAAAAAGTCTATCCGGGAGCGAAATTTATATTGGATCTATATGTAAGTCTGAACCGATCTGACCCATTTTCACCATGGGTGTTTCTAGTTGAAATATAAGATATTTTGAAAGATTTGAAAGAATCTGTTAAAATATGAGGTTTATAGAGTGGAAAAAGTGAAATCGGGAGAGAAATTTGTGTGGCAGCTATATATAAATCTGAACCGATCTGGCCCATTTTTACCACAGGTGTTTCTAAAGGGTGATTTTTTAAGAGCTTGATAACTTTTTTTTTAAAAAAAACGCATAAAATTTGCAAAATCTCATCGGTTCTTTATTTGAAACGTTAGATTGGTCCATGACATTTACTTTTTGAAGATAATTTCATTTAAATGTTGACCGCGGCTGCGTCTTAGGTGGTCCATTCGGAAAGTCCAATTTTGGGCAACTTTTTCGAGCATTTCGGCCGGAATAGCCCGAATTTCTTCGGAAATGTTGTCTTCCAAAGCTGGAATAGTTGCTGGCTTATTTCTGTAGACTTTAGACTTGACGTAGCCCCACAAAAAATAGTCTAAAGGCGTCAAATCGCATGATCTTGGTGGCCAACTTACCGGTCCATTTCTTGAGATGAATTGTTCTCCGAAGTTTTCCCTCAAAATGGCCATAGAATCGCGAGCTGTGTGGCATGTAGCGCCATCTTGTTGAAACCACATGTCAACCAAGTTCAGTTCTTCCATTTTGGGCAAAAAAAAGTTGGATATCATCTCACGGTAGCGCTCACCATTCACAGTTACGTTACGATTCGCATCATCTTTGAAGAAGTACGGTCCAATGATGCCACCAGCCCATAAACCGCACCAAACTGTGACTTTTTCTGGATGCATTGGTAGCTCTTGCAATGCTTCTGGCTGATATTCACTCCAAAATCGACAATTCTGCCTATTTACGTACCCATTGAGCCAAAAATGAGCTTCGTCGCTGAACACAATTTCTTTCTTTCTGAACTTTCTTAACAGAGCACGCATTTTGATAATAAAATTCAATGATTTGCAAGCGTTGCTCGTTAGTAAGTCTATTCATGATGAAATGTCAAAGCATGAAATGTCAAAGCATCTTTCTCTTTGACACCATGTCTGAAATCCCACGTGATCTGTCAAATACTAATGCATGAAAATCCTAACCTCAAAAAAATCACTCTTTAGTTGAACTATAAGATGTTTTGCAATTTTGAAGAAAATCTGTTAATATATGTGGTATCTAGAGCGGAAAAAGTCAAATTGGGAGCGAAATTTGTATGGGAGCTATATATAAATCTGAACCGATTTGACCCATTTTCATCATGGGCGTTTCTAGTTGAAATATAAGATAGTTTGCCAAATTTGAAGACAATCTGATACAATATGTGGTTTCTAGAGCGGAAAAAACAATTCGGGAGCGAAATTTGTATGGGAGCTATATATAAATCTGAACCGATCTAACACATTTTTACCACAGGTGTTGCTAGTTGAAAAATAAGATGTTTTGCCAAATCTGAAGACAACCTGATACAATTTGTGGTTTCTAGAGCGGAAAAAATCAAATCGGGAGCGAAATTTGTATGGGAGCTATATATAAATCTGAACCGATCTTACCCATTTTTACCACAGATGTTTCTAGTTGAACTATAAGATGTTTTGCCAATTTTGAAGAAAATCTGTTTAAATATGTGGTATCTAGAGCGAAAAGAGTCGAATCGGGAGTGAAATTCGTATGGGGGCTATATCTAAATCTGAACCGATTTTCTTCAAATTAAATAGCGTTCGTTCTTATCCCGAAAAACTTAGTTATGTAAAGTTTCATTTGGTTCTGTGTACAATTGCGACCTGTATCGTGATTACAAGAATAGATGGACAGACAGACAGACAGACAGACAGACAGACAGACGGACGGACATCGCTAAATCGATTCAAAAAGTGATTCTAAGTCGATCGGTATAATTAACAATGGGTCTATCTCTCTTCCTTTTGGGTGTTACAAACAAATGCACAAAGACATAATACTCTCGTGGAGTGTATAAACAAGTAAGGAAAGGCTAAAGTCGGGCGGGGCAGACTATATAATATGCTGCACCCCTACCTGCGTATATTCCTCGCTTTTATTACTAAATCTAGGTGTTTCATCTTTAGTCATATTTAACGAATATGGCAAATAATATGATAATTGATCCAATTTTGGAAAAAATTTGCCCATTGAGAGGTAAAAATTATAAGGGCGCTACATTAAAAAGTGGTTCCATATAGATCACTTATAAAGTAGGTATTCTTAGTTGAAATATGACATGATATACCAAAATTATATCGAGATCCAATGCACGATGTGGGTTCTAGAGATGTAATAGAGTAGAATGAGTCCCAATTTGTATGGGAGTTGAACCAAAATATCGACCCATATATTTCTCTTTCATAGTATGTATTCTTAGTTGAAATATAATATAATCTGCAAAATTTGAAAAACTTCCGATGTGAAATGTGGGTCCTAGCGAGGTAATAATTAAAATGGGGCCCATTTGTAAGGGCGCTACATTAAATTGTGAGCCGTTATATATCACTTTCAAAGTAGGTATTCTTTATTGAAATATAACACGATCTGCAAAATGTTATCAAGATCCTATGTAAGATGTGGGTTCTAAAGCGATAATAGTGTAAACTGCGGGCCCATTTGTATGGGTGCTATACCCTAGTCCACGAAGTGGTGTAGGGTATAATAAAAATTTTAATTTTCTTTAAAATAGAAAAATACGAAAAAGAAGTTAACTTTGGGCCGATTTTTAATGTTAATATCTCAAAATAATCCTCGGTTCTTGCCTAATTTTGGTTTTTTACAGAACTCAAAAATGTCTACTAGAACAAAAGTTATTGCATTTTGGCCGATGGATTTTGATTCTGAACCACTGTGCGGTGTCGCACTACGCCCCAGAGTTATGGCCGTTCGTGGTGGCCCACGAATTTAGTGATTCCAGAGCACCACACGAACGCAAACATACACGATATCAGTATTCACATGAAGAATGTGTAGATCGATGAGTCTTTCATGTGCATTCAGCAAGAATTACGAAATGCTTATTAGTCTAAACTCTTTTGCGTATTTGTGACTTCGTTCTCCTGTCTTGGGGATGAATGCCAACCTCCCACAATTCGCTGGTACGTAGATGGGAGAAAGACATTGACGGTATATTATTGAAGACCGTGAAATTATAATACCCTCTGCACTTTGCAGTATCTTGATTTACTAGATGATTTGTATGGAGTCACACTGTTTATAGCCCAACATATTTTCCCTTGGTCCAGAATGTTATGCGTTTTGGTATCAATTAGTTCACGCAGATCTAATGGGATTAAGAGTGAATAAAAATCCGCCTGACTTTAGTTTTTAATTCAATTTAAATCAAAGACCCTCTCCTATTGTACAACAGCCCGGATGGAGACTACCACACTCCCATTATAGAGCGTGTTGTAATTGATTTTTAGTTGATTTTTGTTCGTTACAAACATCAAAAGGGCGTATCATTGTTTTCAATGTACTGAAAATGCTCAGCTTAATTAATTAAATTTAAAGAGCATATAATATGTATGGTAATGAACGTTTTGTTATTAAGCATCCTATACATCAGTTTAATATTGCGGCATCTTTTACATTGCACAGTACTTTGAGTAGGTGTATTAATAGAATGCAATCAGAATATATATTAGACTGACTAATTAAGTAAAAAACATGTAAGAAAAGGCTAAAGTGTATTGTGAAATACTTAAAATATAAATGAATACTTTAAAATATAAATGAAAGTGTAAATGGGTGCAGTCGAAATGTACATTGCTATGTACATTGCTCATAAAAAAGTGAACCCTATAATGAGTTAAATTGAACTAAAATTTAGGAAAATTGAACATCGTATAGCGCTAAAGCAAAATTTCTTCATATCAAGTTCAAACTTTTCCTTGAAATTAGTACATGCTTTGCACTTGATTCTAGTTCAATTTTCCTCAAACCAAGTAATTATTTACTCAAACTGAGGAAAATTCCAGCAAGTTTTTTCTAAAACTAAGTACATTTTTACTAAATCTAAGTAAATTTTTTCCTAAAACCAAGTAAATTTTTTACTTAATTTAAGTACAATTTTCCTAAAACTAAATATATTTTTTACTAAATCTTAAATTTTCCTAAAAGTAAATAATTTTTTACTAAAATCAAGTAAATATTTACTTAAACTCAGGTCAATTTTGCTGATTTTTTTCCTTAAAACAAGTAATTTTTTAATTTTATGAGAAACTTGATACAAGGAAAAAAGCGAACTTAAAATAAGCTTAATTTAAGTAAAAAATCAAACAAATGGTTTTGCAAAAGTGATACAAAAAATGACAACATGAAATATTTCTCAAAAGTTTCATGATACTTCCGCCATAAAGAGCTGAGCTCTTACTCCATTATTGCTGTGAAGGCAAGAGAGGTGCCTTCGCAGTGGTTGTTTGCAATAATTCTTAAAGTATTTAAGAAATAAGTCGCTGCCAACGAACGAGAATTGCTTCTTAGATTAATATTCAAGAATTTTATAAACAATTTCAAATGTTTTTTATGAGTTCATTAATAATTAAATGTATGAAGAACTCGGCATACATTTCAGTAAACATTTTAACTTCATTTTAGGAAAAACACTTTTTTGTTGAAAATGAGAAACGCTGATAAACAAAATATTCCACCGAACTAAGTCGACACACTAAAAATCTCACTTTGCCAATTCAATGTTGTGCATGTGCTCGCATCGCTCGCAACAATGCAAAGGTTGTTGTTGTACGGTATGTCCCGTCTTCACTGTACCTCGTGTGTATTGTTGTTGTTTTTATGTATAGTTGGTCTGTTATGTTGTGTGTCTTGTCATTTATTTTGGTTTAAGACCAAAGGTTGTGCTGAAGTCTTCAGCAGAACCCAAAAAATTAGCAAAAAAAAGAGGAATGTATACTCCGAATTTCATGCCTCTAGCTACGGTCATTTGATTGGTACTATTTTTATCCCCTTTTTCAGTTTAACCCCAAAAAGTACGAATTTTAAAAAATCCGTGTATTTTACTTGTCTATGCAATCAGAGGAATGTATACACCGAATTTCATTATTCTAGGTACAACCGTTTGGTTGGTACCATTTTTATCCCTCTATTCCCATTTTACCCCTTAAAAGTACGAATTTGGAAAAAATTCTTTTATATTATGTATCTACTCAATTAGAGGAATGTACACACCGAATTTCGTGTTTCTAGCTGTTGTCGTTTAATATGTACCATTTTTATCCCTTTTTTTGCCCCATTTCACCCCCTACAAATAAGAATCACTTTATGGTGCACGTTTTTGCTGTAGGGGGAATGCGCATACCAAATATCAAGCAAATATAAACAGACATATTCAAAAAACATGCTTAAATACGCTAAAATATTAGGGATTATTATGGATATTTTTAGTCCTTGTGAGGGAAAAATTTTTCCCTTTGGGCCGATTTCGCTCCATTTCAATCCCAACCGATCTACGACTATAAGACGTATTTATGGAAAATTTGAACGTTCTAGCTCCTTTCGTTTAGATGCTAGCGTGCTTTCAACAGACGGACAGACGGACGGACGGACGGACATGGCTAGATCGTCTTAGAATTTTATGACGATCAAGAATATATATACTTTATAGGGTCTCAAGGTTCAAGGTGTTACAAACGGAATGACAAAGTTAGTATACCCCTATCCTGGAGGTGGAGGGTATAAAAAAATATTTGGAAATGTTTCTTCATTTTTATAACAGTTTTTTTGTACTCGATGAAATGCAAGAAGAAACACCTAGACATTTTATTTCCAAAATACCAAATAATTGGTATTTTAGAGTTTCGTCTTCCTACGTAGATCCAAGTTACTAAATTTGTTGTTTTTTTAATAATACTTGTTACATATGTACAAAAAAATACTAACTCTGAAAAATATTTGACACAAGTGTGAAATATAACAAAAATTTGAGTAAGTTAAAACTCATTTATTTTTGTTTCGCAACTTTAATGTAGAGAAAAAATGCATTACGTAGAAACGATTTTTTTGAGTTTCTTTTGTGGGAAAAATAGTTTGTTTCCGGTAAACATGTCATCACTTGCTGCAAATGAACAAAGAGAAATATGTTTACATATATCAAACAGTTTTCTTTATTTGTCGAAATGATTTGTATTATGATTGCAAACTCTCAAAACATTAGAAGTAACAGAAACCGCTTTTGTTGCATCTGTGATGAAAATAGGACACATCGGTTCAGATTTAGATACAGCTCCATATAAATGTCGTATTGCTAATGTTACATCTTAGCGCTCTACAAACATCAAGCATTTATTAAGAATGTTTTTAGATTTCATTATGATATCATAATGATTCTTATCTACACTATTTTAAAATTACTAAAATATTTTGTTATTAAATTTTTATTGTAGTACACAATTATAAGTTCATAAGATATTGCTTTAGTCGAATAACAGGAAGTGGTATCGGTTAATTAATTTCCGAACAATTTGGTGTCCATTAGCGAAATTAGCATTACACAATCTTGAAATTGGCACAATTCGTTTAGTTTGTTTGTATTTTTCATAACCTTTGTCCGAAATTCAAGAAAGTGTCCACGATTTTTTATGTAATTATCGTGTTTTCATGATTTTACTGCAAAATTACCATTTCAGACGAGTTATTTTAAAAAGACCTTAAAAAATTCTATATTTTATTGCTTCAGAAAGTCTAGAAGGTTTTAAAAAGTATATGTTCGAAACCTCTCTGGGGGGGGGTTTGAACCCCCAAAACACCCCCATTGCGCACGGCCCTGGCTATGTATAAGAAAAGACCAAGCGGAATTCTGTTTTTCAGTCAGAGATCACCTCAAATTGCAACAAAAAGCGACCTAAAATAAAAACATTCATCCCAACCAATTTCGATGACAAACTTTCTACTCGTTCTTGTGGGTAACATGGAGCTTGTCTTAAGTCAAAGTATGTAGTACAAGCCATATCTTGAGAAAATAAAATGATATCCCGTAAATGGATTAAAATGCAATGTAACGATAATCTTGACCAAAAAGCAAGATATTTTATCATTTCGTTTGCTATATTTCAGTAGAGCGAATTGTCAGTTTAATTATGATTGGGCCTGTCACATTGGTTCTAAATGCATTATTTTTGACATAAATTAACATATAAACTAACAAGTAAGGAAAGGCTAAAGTCGGGCGGGGCCGACTCTGTGATACACTCCACTTTCTATCAGAATACAATTTAATTCGGTGAAAAAGTGAGAACGGGAAGGACTTTTGTATCCAGTAAATGTATGTGTTTGACAAAAAATGTTAAATCGGAAAGGACATTTGTATGGGGGTATATTGAAATCTGGAACGAAATTGGTGAAATGTAATATGTATAGTTTGGCCAAAATCGGTTAATCATTTGGGAGCAATATTTGTATTTGGCCTATATCTAAATCTGAACCGATCTTACCCACTTTCACCATAGGTTTTTTACTTGGATTATAAGCTGTTGTGCCAAATTTAAAGAAAATCGAGAACAATATGTGGCTTCTAAAGCGACAAAAGTCAAATCGGGAGCGACATTTGTATAGGGGCTATATCTAAATCTGAACCGATCTTACCTAATTTCTGCATATGTGTTTCTAGTTGGATTATAAGATGTTGTGCCAAATTTAAAGAAAATCGAGTACAGTATGGGGTTTCTAAAGCGGAAAATGTCAAATCGTGAGCGAGATATGTATGGGGGCTATATTTAAATCTGAACCGATTTGCCTCAAATTAAAAAGCGTTCGTCCTTGATCCACAAAACTTATTTGTGCAAATTTTTGTTAAGATCGGACTATAATTGCGACCTGTAATTTGATTACAACAATAGATGGACAGACGGACAGACAGACGGACGGACATTGTTAAATCGACTCAAAAAGTGATTCTAAGTCGATCGGTATACTTAACAATGGGTCTATCTCGCTTCCTTTTGGGTGTTACAAACAAATGAACAAAGACATAATACTCTCGTGGAGGGTATACAGAAATTATCAGGATTATATTTTTATTCGAAAATGCAATGCAAATGTAGCCAGAACCAATCGAAACTTTGCACAGCGAAGTTTTTCGGGACAAGGACGGACACTATTTAATTTGAAGAAAATCCGTTCAGTTTTAGATATAGCCCCCATACGAATTTCACTCCCGATTTGACTCTTTTCACTCTAGATACCACATATTACAACAGATTTTCTTCAAAATTTGCAAAACATCTTATATTTAAACTTGGAACACCTGTTGTGAAAATAGGTCAGATAAGTTCAGATTTTTATATAACTCCCATACAAATTTCGCTCCCGATTTGACTTTTTCCGCTCCAGAAACCACATATTGTATCAGATTGTCTTCAGACTTGGCAAAACATCTTATATTTAACTAGGAACACCCATGGTGCAAAGGGGTCAGATCGGTTCAGATTTATATATAGCTCCCACACAAATTTCACTCCCGATTTCACTTTTTCCACTCTATAAACCACATATTTTAACAGATCTTCTTCAAATCTTGCAAAATATCTTATATTGCAACTAGAATCAGCCATGGTGATAATGGGTCAGATCGGTTCAGATTTACTATAGCTCCCACAAAAATTTCGCTCCCGTATTGACTTTTTCCGCCTCAGAAACCACATATTTTCACCGAATTTCTTCAAATTGATTGTGACGGTTAGTCACTTCATTCCATGTTTGGATATAGCCCCGATAGAAATATTCTACTCTATTTGACAAATTGGACCAGGTCATATTAGTCTGTGATTAGGAAACATACAAAAAGACTTCCCGTTTTCACTTTTTTACCGAATTGAATTGTATTCGGATAAAAAGTGGAGTTTATCATATAGTCGGCCCCGCCCGACTTTAGCCTTTCTTTACTTGTTTGAGGGAAACTTCAAACATTTTTCTCAATCGCAATAATGGCAATCTGTGATATTATAACTTTATTATTACTAGTGAAAATCAGAAGAGAGGTATGTAGTTCATGACCAATATGGCATAATTCTAGAGTGATCAAACCCGAAACCGAAAAAAAATTCCACGCAAAATTTTCTGCACCAACTGGATCTTATATGGGTGTAGGCCAAGATCTTTGCGCAAAATTTTCCAGGTACTGGACTGGATTAAGTGTGCAATAAAAATCACGAAGGCGTCTATAAATTTCGCGAATTGATGATAGATTTTTCAAAGTAAATTTGTATTGTTTGGTAGCGTTGTTTATGCGTAAATCTATTCATAGTGATTTGCGACAGTTTGTTTGACAGTTCGAAAGATCCATAAAAATTAAAAAACACCCAATATATATTTTTTTTAATCAAATGTTTGTAATTTACATAATTCGTATGTTTTGCTGAGGATAAATAATAAATTGAAGGAATTGTTACTTATTTTTTTCGACCTAAAAATCACAATTTCCTATTTCTTACTGTTTTAAGAAAAACCCGAATGAATCCGGTCGGACCGAGTTTTCAGAAAAAAAAACGGGCAAACGGTTTTATCAAAATCACGGTTTACGAAATCATAGAAAAACCGTGTTTTTGATCACTCTACATAATTCACAGTGGTTTTGTCTTCCTCTCTCTTTTTACATTTGGTGTTCAGAGATACATAATATCAAAGTATTTATGTTTCGTGGAGTAAAAGTTATAGATGTTCACAAAAGATTAAACGTACGGTGGTTCATTAAAAAGTAATTTATCACGTATTATATATATACCGACAGATTAGAGGCTGTAATGTAGAAGCCCTACTGAAAATTGGTGGAAATTGCTACAATCGTACCTATCCTTGGAAAGGTCGATAGAGACATATCACAGAACTGGTCCCATAGTGTAAATAAAGGCCAATTTACTTCTTATTTCCTTATATATATTTAAATAACAGTATTGTACATTTTCTGTGATAAATATTATGGCTGCCTCGACGCAATTAAACACAAAGATCTCTATCAACTTCTACGACAATTTAGTCATTTGAGATGTGGTCCAGTTCATGTCCTTTGAGACCGATCCTAGGGGAGGTCATTTGGTCCACCGAGGGGAGTGTAGTAACATATTAAGAAAATTATGATATTTTTTATAGCGTGTATGTATCTATCAATCTGAGCTTCATTAACAAGGTGATAGCTCGTATTATAAACAAGAGACTATCTGATGTCATCCTACTTGGACTCAGAAAGGAACAATCTGGCTTTCGTCCACATCAGTCTCGTATAGACCACGTCAACAGCTTAAGGGTTATCGTGGAACATTCAGTTGAAAGGAAAGGCATTCGACACCCTCAATCACAGTGTTATATGGTACGCTCTTGCATGTAAAGGCGTCCCTAAAAAGCTGATAGATCTTGTCGAATACTCGACGAAAATCTACTCAGTGACAAAAGAGCTTTTAATGCTGGGGTTCGACAAGGATGTGTGTTGTCTCCATTTCTGTTTAACTGTGTACTTGACCTGGTAACCCATACCTTTGGGAACATGCAGTTAAAGTTGACAAATGTACAAGAAGCGGCGAGCTCTGTGGGTCTGAATTTGATCGACTAAGCATACAAAACCAATAATTAAAGATGTCGGCGGTTCTAAAAAAGACATATTGATAAAGCTCGGCAGACATTCGTATTTTCGAACCCTGTGTGGAAGTCAACAGTCATATCACAAAAGACGAAATTGAGCCTATTCAACTCGAATGTTAAATCAACGTTACTTTACGGCTGTAAGATATGAGATATGCAAGCCATTCAGGCATTCCAAAACAAATGCCTACGGCCCAGAACTATTGCGAACAACCAGCTTTGGGAAGTGATAAAACAGCAACCAATTCATTTGGAAATCAGAAAACTCAAATTATCGATTTTCATAAAAACGAAAATCAAAAATTTTGGCAAATATGGCTCGATATTATCGGTATCAATGTCATCCCTTTTTCCACATATCCCCCTAACTACCTGTTTTTGTTTTACTGGTTTCATTTTGTTAGTTTTTGCACCATTTCACCCATAAATGTATAGATCGTTATAAAATATATGCACTACTCGAATATCTATTAAAAACAATGCAGAAATTCTCAAAACAATGTACTTAAGTAGTCGAAATATTACGGATCATCAAATTCTTATTTCAATATTCCACCACAGGATGGGCTTATACTAAGTTTGTAACACCTTGAAATGTCTGGCTAAGACCATATAAAATATATATATATTCTTAAAATTATAAGACGATCTAGCCATGTCCGTCCGTCTGTTGAAAGCTCGCTAGAATCTAAAGGAAATGAGCTAGGAGGTCCCAATTTTTCATAATTGTGTCTTATAGTAGTATATCGGTGTGTATTGCAACTGGGCGAAATCGGTGCAAAAGGGAATTTTTGAAAAAAAAAAAGATAATAAAAACCATCCTAATTTTTTTACATTCTTAAATTACTGAATTGCATGAAAATTGTCATCTGTATTACAGTAACTTCACTTGATTTTTTCTAAGACAAAATATTACTTTGTACTAAAATAAATTATGGATTATTCTCAGTGGAACACTTTTCTAACGCTAATTGTAGACAAATGTGTTTTTTTTTCAGAAAAATACCAGTGTTCGGCGCAACGCTCACCGGGTTTGCTAGTATTAGTATATTAAGAAGGATATTTATTTGCTTACAAATACAAATTGCTCGCCCAACCAATTGGCATCTTTCGAAATTTCATTTTCCCTTCACTCATTCGTTTGGAATATCTCGACTTCAGCATATTGCTGCAATTGCCAGTCTTTCATTCTCCCCTTCTGCTTCCGCTGATCTTCATTTTTTTTTACTAAACCCACACAGCGTTCAGTTATTAGTTTTCTTCTTCGCCATTATTCCCTGATCTTGTACACCTTCATGGATCTTAGGTACGTCCCGATAATTTTCATTTTCCTCTACAGAGGACACACCACAAACTTGACTATATTCGCCAAACGCCATGCGAGATTGTTGTGGTTAGGGTCTTAATCATAAAATTCAGTATTTATACTGTGTAGGCAAGCAACATAAATCGCTCTATAGAGCGCTAAGATGTAAAATCGAGTACAAGGACCGATTAAAATATTTGGTTTCTAGTAAACCATTTTTATGGAGCTATATATATTTATCTGAACCGATATATAATCTGAAACGATGTAGCATGCTTACTGCATGTCTTTTTTGCGCAATGATTTTTTTTAACTAATCTGCGATAACAAAAAACTTAATAAAAATTAAAATTTCTTTTAGTTTTTTCGTTTGCATTTTTTTTGGTCTGTAATCAATATTTGATTTGAACTGGGATATTGTCCTGGCTCAAGACCATTTTGCTTCTATATTTAATAGAATGCAAATTTATTTACAAATGGCATGGTGACATTTATTACTTGGCTGCAGACTACCACGATCATGATTTCGACCATGTCAAAAGTCTTTTCAAGTGGCTTCGCAGCGACTTTTCAACATCAAACCCGGCCTCTATAAGGATATGATTCTCACAAACGAACGAGAATCACAACTCACTTGCCGAATTTGCGTTTAAAAAATCGCACCAAGTAATAAAGCACACATGCCATCTTACAAGCATCTCATTGAGTTGCATATGTAAGTATGTGTATATGCAGGTATAGTTACCCAGCAATACTTCTGCCGTGCCAACGCTCATTTGTTTTAGTTTTTTCGTTTGCATTTTTTTTGGTCTGTAATCAATATTTGATTTGAACTGGGATATTGTCCTGGCTCAAGACCATTTTGCTTCTATATTTAATAGAATGCAAATTTAGTCTGCAGCCAAGTAATAAATGTCACCATGCCATTTGTAAATAAATTTGCATTCTATTTGTTCGGTCACCGTATTAGTTTACATATTGAAAATAATTTATATATACTTTTTCACTACTGAGCCACTGTATTTAAATGTTTCAAATTATGTTTTTCTCTGCTTGCGCTGGTCGCAAGTTCTGTAAAGACAAACTATGGATTAGTGTTATGTTTGTTGTTGTTGTCTTTGACTGAATTCGTCAAAAACAACCAACAGCAATTATACATGTACATATGTATGTAAAAAGTACATCGAGCTAGATTCACTCAATTTAGCGGTGTTTATCTACGTAAATATATTTGGTATATATATGCATACATGTGTACGTATGTATGCATAATTTTCAATTTCTTTTTGTCTCGCTGTTTGTTTTTGAGTTTTGAAATAATAAAGTATTGTATTTTTGGAGTTGACTGAAGCATCATCGCTGCCTTTTTACTTGATCGAGAGATTGACAGTAAGGCTTGCCTTGTGATTTGCACTGTTCAAAGGAATTGATTTGCAGTGTGTGGTTCTTTAGTTCTATTTGAACAAATCCATATAGCTGCCGATTGGGAAAACACTCCTGACCGTACATTTTGGCGACCGTGACAGGACAGTGCAAATTTACATTTTTTTGTCGAGTTATTGTTAATTGTTTCGCTTCCAGCAAGTTACATTGACATTGCGAAGTATCCATCTACTTTTTGTTTGGCCCATCAAGTACACTCTTATCATCATCATGACGTTGGAAGAATATAAGCAACAACGTGCTACAGCGAAGAAAAATATATCTCGTATTAAAACAATCATCGAAGCCAGTGGAAAAGGTGGAATAAAGGCACTATCTTCCATTGATCTGAAGTGCCGCTTGGGAATACTGGAGTCATATTTTAAGCAAATACTTTCTTTCTAAACTTGCATCGAAAACCTTGACCCTAATGATAATGGCCGTGTAGACATAGAAGAATTATACATCAGTGTTAAATCCCAGATTCAGCAACAGCTTAATGAGGACGTTCACAATACAACCATATCTGAGTCATCTGTGATGTTTACACCTTCCAATAACAATTTGCCCCGACTTAAATTACCCAGCTTTGACGGGAAGTACAGTGAGTACAAAAATTTTATAACGTCGTTCAACCAAATCATCGACCGTGAGCATGCACTATCAAATATAGAAAAATTTAACCATTTGTTAAACTGTCTCCAAGGTCATGCTCTAGATACAGTGAAGGCATTTATGGTTAGCAATGAGAATTACCCCAAGGCTTTAGAACGGCTAAAGGCCCGCTATGATAATAGCACGATGACATTTTTGGAAAACATTACGTCACTTTTTGAGCTACCTGATGTTTCTAAATCAAACTCTGGTCAGTTAAGGAGTCTCGTCGATAATGTATCCGCACTCTTTAGCTCACTTCAATCTTTGGGCTCGCCCACTGATATTGCAAACGCAATGCTGATCCATATCGTAATGGAAAAAGTTGACGAAGACACTAAAAGAAAATGGAAAGATTCGTTGGATTTTAGTAAACTTCCAACATGGGACGAATGTTCAACCATTCTCGAAAGGCGATGCCAATATTTGGAATCTCTAGATTCCACCCCTGTCTCTAGAAGGTTAGACCAACAGTCCGGAAAGTCAAGGCCTAAACAATCGAAACAAGGTTATTCGTTTACATGCTCCAAACATCCTTGTTCATTCTGCTCTAAGTCGGACCATACAATTTTCCAGTGTCAACGCTTCAAGGACTTTGATGTACCTCAAAGATTTGAAAATGTGAAAAAACTTGGTCTTTGTCTCAATTGCCTCTATAAGGGACATCAGGTTAGCGGTTGTCCATCGACATATAAGTGTAAAAAATGCACTGGCCCTCATCATACCATGCTACATCGTCAGCAGTCTGCTGCCAGACCATCGTCTCCTGTTCCTAATTCTTCGACATCTAGGGCTGCATTAAACGATTCGTCTGCGTCGGTCCATACACATATGGAAAAAACTTCTCTACAGCAAGTACTTCTTGCTACCGCTACGATTCTGGTTCGAGATAATTCGGGAATTTACAGATTAGGATGTGCTCTTCTGGATTCTAGCTCTCAGCTTAATTTTATCACTGACGAATTTGCTCAACGGCTACATCTCAGCAAATCTAAAAATTCCGTTGAAGTTTCTAGCATTGGAAATTCATGTACAAGAGTGAAACATAGATGTTCTACGACAATTAAGTCACGCATTACTGATTTCGAAGTGCCTCTCTCGTTTTGCATTACACCTAACATATCATATCAACCTGATTCAGAGTTAGACGTTTCGTCGTGGAATTTGCCTCCGAATACACATCTTGCTGATGAAATCTTTTTTAAGTCAAAGAAAATCGACTTACTGATTGGTACAGAAACTTTCTTCGATATTTTGTCTGTGGGTCAAATTAAACTTGGTCCAAATTTACCTAAGTTACAAAAGACTCTTTTCGGGTGGATTGTCACCGGTAAATATAATTCTGCAACCAAGAACAATTTTGGGTCATCGTACATGCTCTCTACTGAAGATGAAATCAACATGAAATTGGAACGGCTGTGGAAAGTCGAGGAAATTGATACTGGCTCTGCAAGAATGACACAGGAACAGTATGAATGCGACAACTTTTTTAAAACTACAGTTACTCGAGAATCTTCAGGTAGGATTGTCGTAAAATTACCTTTTAAAGAACCTTCTGAATCTCTAGGTCTGTCACGCAACACCGCATTGCAACGATTTGCTGCACAAGAAAGACGATTGGCTCGTGATTTAGATCTGAAATCAAAATATGTGGCATTTATGAAGGAGTACGAAGATTGCGGACATATGAGTTTGGTTAGGGAGCCGCTTCTTAAGGGGCCACACTACTATATTCCACATCATTGCGTTCTCAAGCCGAACAGCACTTCAACGAAACTCCGAGTAGTCTTTGATGCTTCTCGCCCATCTTCATCGGATAAGTCATTAAATGATGTTTTAATGGTTGGCCCTACAATTCAAGAAGAATTATTTTTGCTGCTGCTGCGCTTTCGATTAAATCGTTTCGCCATTACTGCAGACATAGTCAAAATGTATCGACAAGTCCTCGTTGATCCACACGACCGTAAGTATCAATACATTTTATGGAGAAATTCTGAGCAAGATGAAATTCGAACATATCAACTTAATACGGTCACTTACGGAACATCCGCCGCCCCATTTCTCGCTGTTCGGAGTCTGCACTATCTTGCTGATGAATATATGGAAGAATTTGAAATTGGAGCAAGGGCTATCAAATCTTCATTCTATGTAGACGATTTTCTGGGCGGTGCTAACACCCCAGAAGAATTAGCGGAACTTAAATATCAAGTGACTCAGATATTAGAAAAAGGCTGTTTCGAACTTGATAAATGGCACTCAAATCACGAAAACGTTCGCCATGACAAAACGGTCAAAGACTTGAATTTGGACGATTCGTCGATTACGAACGCCCTTGGTATAGCCTGGGATCAACAAAGGGACTTGTTTCTGTTTTCGTTCTCGCCAAGAATGCAAACCTGTGGCAAAATATCAAAAAGAACAATTTTGTCTCTCTCATCGTCGCTATTTGATCCACTAGGACTTCTGGCACCTCTTATCATAAAGGCTAAAATTATTCTACAAGAGTTGTGGATCCTTAAAATTGGTTGGGACGAGTCTGTCCCACAGAACCTCCATACAGCTTGGGAGTTCTTCGTCAGAGATCTAACATCACTATCATCCCTACACATCCCACGTTATTGTCTCATACACGCGTCAGAATTGAATCAGTTACACGGCTTCTGCGATTCTTCAATTCGTGCATATGGTTGCTGTATCTATGTTAGATTGAGAGATGGGCATGGTAAAATGTGTGCTAGACTCTTTACGGCAAAGTCGCGAGTGGCTCCTACGAAGAGAAAATCGCTACCAAAACTGGAGTTGTGCGGAGCTCTGCTTCTCGCTAGACTATATTCCAAAATAAAAGATCATATAGATATTCCAATTCAAAGTGTGTTCTTATGGACTGACTCACAAATCGTTCTACATTGGCTCAAGCAACATTCGTCAACTCTGTCGGTATTCGTTGGCAACAGAGTATCGGAAATACAGGATATCTCGAGTGACTGCATTTGGCGACATGTTCCCTCACAATTAAATCCGGCTGACATTGTATCGAGAGGCTCATCTGTACAGGATTTAAGGTCTTCAATTTGGTTCGATGGTCCTGATTTTCTCACATTAGATCCTAGTCATTGGCCACAAAATAGGTACATCGAAATCGACCAAGATGAAGTTGAGAGAGAAAAACGAAAAACTACATTGCATGTAGAAGTTGCTGCAAATTACATCATCGACTCAATTAAGAAATATAGTTCTTATCTCAAAATGGTTAGAGTTGTCGCTTGGTTGTTTCGTTTTTATTATAACATTGTTTCTAGAAACAGTAATAATTTTGATTCCGAGTCATTACAGCCTCAGGAATTGGAACACGCTTTATTTGCGATAGTGTGGAACATCCAACAACAACACTTCAAGGATGACATTATGCGGGTCTGTAAGAAGAAAGATCCACAAGGGATTCTTAAATGCCTCAATCCATTTCTGGAATACTCTAACGGCTTTGAAATACTGAAGGTTGGTGGACGGTTAGCATTAGCTGAAATTCCTGAGGGACAAAAGCACCCAATAATTTTGCCAACAAAGCATCATTTTGTTCAATGCTACATTCAACATCTACACATTTCTAATTATCACGCAGGCCCGAAGGCCTTGATAGCTCTGACTCGTATGCGCTTCTGGGTAATCAATCTACGAGCTCTCTGTCGAAAAATCGTAAATTCTTGCCCACAATGTATTCGCTATCGCCCAAAACTGCTCCAACAAATGATGTCTAATTTGCCAGCAGACCGACTCAATCCATCAAGGGTGTTCGCAAGATGTGCTGTTGACTTTTGTGGCCCAGTCAACACCTATGTTCGCATCAGAGGAAAGGTACCATATAAAACCTACATCGCACACTTTGGTGGCTTATGGGAAGCCGCCGTTAAATCTGCCAAAGGTCATCTCAATCGGACACTCGCAAATACCAGGCTAACCTATGAAGAACTGGCCACGGCCCTAGTCGAAATAGAAGCTATTTTGAATTCAAGGCCTATTTCACCGCTATCATCTGACCCGAGCGATTTCGAAGCAATTACTCCAGGCCACTTTATAACAGGCAGTGCCTTACGCTCTCTTCCTGAAAGAGACGTATCAACAAAGGAAATAAACAATCTGCAATACTGGGCTCAGATAAGTGCTGTGAAACAACGCTTCTGGAAAAGGTGGTCTCATGACTACATAAACGAGCTTCAAGTTAGAAATAAGTGGACTAACTTAAATCCAAATGTTGCTGTTGGTGCATTGGTTCTAGTTCATGAGGACAATATTCCTCCCCAAAAATGGCTCATGGGAAGAATTGTGAACATAATTCCTGGTCGAGATGGACGTGTAAGAGTGGCTGATGTGAAAACTACAAAAGGAATTATACGTCGACCTATCCAAAAACTAGCTCTTCTTTTGTATTGAAAGTGTCCTTTCAATGGGGCCGGTATGTTCGGTCACCGTATTAGTTTACATACTGAAAATAATTTATATATACTTTTTCACTACTGAGCCACTGTATTTAAATGTTTCAAATTATGTTTTTCTCTGCTTGCGCTGGTCGCAAGTTCTGTAAAGACAAACTATGGATTAGTGTTATGTTTGTTGTTGTTGTCTTTGACTGAATTCGTCAAAAACAACCAACAGCAATTATACATGTACATATGTATGTAAAAAGTACATCGAGCTAGATTCACTCAATTTAGCGGTGTTTATCTACGTAAATATATTTGGTATATATATGCATACATGTGTACGTATGTATGCATAATTTTCAATTTCTTTTTGTCTCGCTGTTTGTTTTTGAGTTTTGAAATAATAAAGTATTGTATTTTTGGAGTTGACTGAAGCATCATCGCTACCTTTTTACTTGATCGAGAGATTGACAGTAACGCTTGCCTTGTGATTTGCACTGTTCAAAGGAATTGATTTGCAGTGTGTGGTTCTTTAGTTCTATTTGAACAAATCCATATAGCTGCCGATTGGGAAAACACTCCTGACCGTACACTATTAAATATTGAAGCAAAATGGTCTTGAGCCAGGACAATATCCCAGTTCAAATCAATTAAAATTTCTTTCAACATATTTTTTTAAATTGTCGTCAACAGCAAAATTAATGTGTGAACGAAAACAAATTTTGAACTTAGCCTGAATAATTATCCAGTGTAAATCAAATTTATGGGCATCCAGGCTAAGTCCAAAGAAGTAAACACTAAATATTGTTTGAAATTTTTTTTGCGTCAGTGTGAAAAAATATCTTTTATTTTGAGATGTTTTCGACTCGGCTCCTTTCTTCACTGCGATGGTAGAATTTTATTCTTTTCCCCATTTTACTCCTTTCTAACAGGATGATCTGGACAGTGAGTCAGTCACGCAACATTTATATATACACTATGTCACATATTATCTTTAAATTATTTTTTTATTTTCTGGAGACTGGGGATTATTCTTCAACTTCGATTTAACATTATACATATAAATAATACTCTCCGTAATCACATATAGAACTCTAACATATATTAGGGTGGTTCGCGGTCCATACAAAAAGAAAAACAATTTTCAGTCACCCCACGATTGTTTAATGATGATTTGCTAAATATTTCGTTCTTAGATCAAGCCGTCTATTCTGGAGACTGGGGATTATTCTTCAACTTCGATTTATCATTATACATATAAATAGTACTCTCCGTAATCACATATGGCACTCTAACGTATATTAGGCTGGTTCGCGGTCCATACAAAGAGAAAAATAATTTTCAGTCACCCAAGACCTTTTACTATTTTTTATGTTTTGAACTGGGATATTGTCCTGGCTCAAGACCATTTTGCTTCTATATTTAATAGAATGCAAATTTATTTACAAATGGCATGGTGATTTTTTTTATGTTTTTCATAGTAACAACTGTTTTTTTTTCTTATTTGGTGTTAGTATTTTATATAAAATAAATAGCGACAATAAATACTTTTCGAATAATGTCTAAATGATGAACATCGGAAGAAAATTAACGCCGCAGCGTTCATTTTGTAAAAATAGTTTGAAAGTTTTGGCTCTGAAAATCCTGTATTAAATTATTTTACACACAGTCACTGTGTTTATTTTTCGCCCGGTATTCATGATTTAAGCATCATTCGAAAAGTATTGATTCCTTCTATTTATTTTTCATAACACCTCTTACAAAATGTTTCCAAGAAATATGCCTCCAATGAGTTATTCTAATATTAATTCAGAGAAATTGACAATAAATACAAAATAAACAAGTAAGAAGGCGTTAAGTTCGGCCGGGCCGAATCTTATATACCCTCCACCACGGAGTGCATTCCACAGTATTACCAGCAGATTAAAGGATGTCGACTTTACATAGAAGTGCAGTACCATATTACGAAAATTGTGATACTTTTTATGAACATTACTATATTTGTTTACTATTTCAAACTATAATGTATACTTATGCGCACTGTTTAAAATCGACAATCAGTCGCCATTAGAAAGAAGCATTTTCAGATACAGACAAAGTGATAAGAAAAGTATAAATTTTAAAGATATCCCCATTCGCCCCATTCTCTGCCCAAATGTACAAATTTCGAAAAAACCCTTTTTCGAGTATTCATAGTCAGAATGTATACACCGAATTTCATGATTTCAACTTCAGCGGTTTGGTAGGTCCCATTTTTATACCTCTTTTTAATTATATCCCTTAAGAGTACGAATTTCGAAAAATCCCTCTATTTTACGTGTCTATGCAATTAGAGGGATGTACACACCGAATTTCATGATTCTAGCTGTTGTCGTTCCATTGGTGCCATATTTTATCCCTTTTTGTCCCATTTCGCCAGCTAAAACTTTTATTTTCTTTGTGGAACAACAGGAATGTCCGCAACAAATTGTAATTGTATGAAAGTAAGAAATTTAATTAATAAGCCAAGGCTACCAATATTTGTATACTATATATATAATGGATATAATACTTCAATTCATAAAGTAAATATAAGGGAGTAATCATAAATACCCTAAATATTGGGGGATAGAGAGTGTATTTTCAGTTACAGTCGTTTGGTTGGTTGTATTTCTATCCTATTTTAATTGCAAAAGTATAAATTTTGAAAATACCTTATCTCTCACGTACGCAGTACAAGACAACTTCATGATTCTACCATTTTTTGTCGTAAAAGCAACAAAATAAAGTACGAATTTGGAAAAAAATATTTTACGTGGCTATGCAGTCAGAGGAATGGATACACCGAATTCCATGATTCTATCAGCGGCCATTTTGTTGGTACCATTTTTATCCCCTTTTTCCAATTTTGCCCCCTCAAGAGTACGACTATCTAAAATCTCTTTATTTTACGTATCTACACAATTAGAGGGATGTACACACTGAATTTCATCATTCTAGCTGTATTCGTTTAGTTGGTACTATTTGTATCCCCAGTAGCCATTGTATCCCTTGAAAGTACGAATTTGGAAAAAACGTTTTATTTTTCGTGTCTACGCAGTCAGTGGAATGTCTATTCCGAATTTCATGATTCTAGCTGCTGTCATTTGGTAGGTACTATTTTTATCCCCTTTTTCCATTTGAACCCCAAAAAGTACGAATTTTGGAAATTTCTTTTATTTTACGTGTCTACGCAATCAGAGGAATGTATATATCAAATTTCATTATTCTAGGTGCAGCCGTCAGGTTGGTACTATTTTTATCCCTCTATCCCCATTTAACCCCCTAAAAGTACGAATTTAGAAAAAATACTTTTATATTATGTATATACTCTATTAGGGGAATGTACATGCCAAATTTCGTGTTTCTATCTGTTGTCGTTTGATAGGTACCATTTTTATCCCTTTTTGTCCCGTTTCGCCCCCTACAAATACAAATCAGTCTATGGTGCCCTTTTATGATACAAAGGGAATGCACATTGCAAATATCAAGTAAATACAAGCTAATATGTTCAAAAACATGCTGAGATACTCTAAATATTAGGGGTATTTTCAGTCCTTGTGAGGGAAAAATTTTTCCCTCTGGGCCGATTTCGTCCACTTTCAATCCCAACCGATCTACAACCATAAGACACATTTAGGAAAAATTTGAACCTCCTAGCTCATTTCGTTCGGCCGCTATCGTGCTTTCAACAGACAGACGGACAGACGGACATGGCTATATCGTCTTAGAATTTTACCACGACCCAGAATATATATACTTTATGGGGTCTCCGATGAATATTTCAAGGTGTTACAAACGGAATGACAAAGTGAATATACCCCCATCCTGGAGGTGGAGGGTATAAAAACTACTCGGGAAAACAAGATTTTAGAGGTGTTTTCAAGAGCGTTTAGCTCAAAGATGACTTAATCCAGTGACGAAATACTTTGCAGATCATCATTAGAGGTGTACAAATACTGTGCCAATTTTATTGAGTTCGTACGCGGAAAAATTGCAACGCCCCTTGAAGGACGCTGCAGGCAAACATCATTATTTTATATTTTTCTAACTAAAAATAAAAAGTACGTCATGGCAAAACCTTTTTCATTTTAATATCGTAACGTTACACACAACAAATGTGCGTATCGTGGTTTTCAATATTCTATGACGTAGTTAATT
Source organism: Polietes domitor (assembly GCA_947397865.1). Lineage (NCBI taxonomy): Eukaryota > Metazoa > Arthropoda > Insecta > Diptera > Muscidae > Polietes > Polietes domitor. The sequence goes on from OX377618.1 coordinate 29,722,151, forward strand.
AAAATGAAAATTACAACTTAATTAATTAAATATAAAACACACTTAATATGATAATGGGCGTATTATCAGCTTGATATTATACCAAAGAAGAATACCATATACTAGTAGATAATTACTTTCAGTGGAAAGTAATGACAAAATATTTTGAATGTGTAACTACAAGGCTGACAGGCTGATATTGCCATGACTCACTAATTTATTTTTTTGGCTTTCGTTTTAAATAACAAAGACTCAATCCTTGAGAAATTAGCCGTTCACCAAAATAATGGAACAACTTAATCTTGCAGTTCAGCCAAGATAAAACGTCTGTTTAATTCGGCGACAGATTAATATCTGGCTTTATTTTGATTTCCTTTAATTCTATTTACGTTCAATTTTACATTTGTTTTATTGTTAAATGGAATTTCCTTGTGTTTAAGGTTTTATATTCAATATGTTGCCTTGTTAGTTGTGTTTGTGTGGGTCATGTTTTCGTATCCATATATTGAATCATGTGTTGCTGGTTGTCCAGTCGCAGAAATTGGGAGGCCTAGAAATATCTATAGAATACACTACTCACAAATGTCTTCCATGCTTGGAAGCCGTCTTTTGGCATATTCTAAGTCTAAGGAAAATGCCGGTAGACATTCCCATCTCCTTTCTCGAAGTAGGCTAGCAAAGAGGCCTGCTCTATGCCTTCTGAAAGATCTCATATTCATACTTTTTCCACGTCTTTAAGGAGACATAGTAACATGCTTCCACAGTGAGTACTAAATGATTTTACACAGAAGGAAAAATTACATTCCAAATTTAAGCTAAAAATTCTTAATTTTCATACTTTTGGTACTCTTATGTACGATTCTTACTCAGATATTCGTAAAACAACCCTAGGGGACATTGATGGCAATTGCTGTAAACCTACCTATCCTGGGATAGGTCGCTATGGATATATCACAGAACTGATGCCAAAGTGTGAATAAATTGTCAATTCACTTTTCATTAATTATGGATTTACAATAAGATATATTGTCGCATATTAATAAAAATAGAGGCAAATTCCGGAAATTTTGTGCTAATCTCTTCAAATATAATATTCATCAAAAAAATCTAACATATTCTATTTATAAGCTCTCTGCCAACTATAACAACAACTTAGATAGTATTATACAATAATTTGAAATCGGCTTTAAGACTTTACACAAAAGAGACAAGTACGATGGTACTTGTCTCTTGAGGTGCGTCCTTTGAATCCGATTTCAGCTCATATCCTTTGAGACCGGTTCCAGGCATGACCTTTTGAGACCAATCTTATGTTATGGTCCAAGTCGTGTCCTGTGAGACTGGTTTTAAACTGCTAGTTTAGAACAGACAGCGGACATGTCCAAGATGCATTACGTTGTCACCCTCCCCAATGACAAACCCATGTAGAAGGGACCGCTTCCCTATATATATTTGGGTTAGAACCAGGACCGGTCCTAACCAAGCAGGGACTAGTCCTAGGACATGTCCTGAGACAGTTAGTTTTCCCGTAGGTAGTTTACTGAAATAGTCGTAACTTTTTCAAATGCTATTTTTTATCGTATATGTTATGTCACCCGAAAAGAGTTCCACTTTCCTATAGGTTCAAATTTATTTTATTTTACGTGCATAAGACATAATTTAGAGGCGTTTAATGCTCTTCATGAATCATTTTGGTAGAAGGAGATCCTCTCCAAAACTAAAAATTTTTTATACAAAAATTGCAAATTGCAAGGCACTATAGGCTACAAGACCCATATCCCTGGCCAAAAGTCAAAGTTCTCACATGGTCTGTATGTTGATACAATCTAATAAAATAAATAGAAATGATTTTGGTCTTTACAACAAAATATTCCCGTTGCGTTAAATGACGTCATATTAAAATGTTAGTGTAAATCTCTTTATGCGGCATTGAAGTAACACATTTGGAATAATACGGATTAAATGTATCTCAATATGTGCATTAGTGTGGCTCTTTTAGGAATAAGAATCAGATAATGAATTTGTGTGTGTAGACTACGTACATCTTAATGGTTTCTCATATAATTTGATGCCACATTAATGGTTTAAGAAGAATTTATTAATTATACTTGGTTAAAATAAAACTTTTTAATATCCTCAAAATGTTGGCATCCACTAAAGTACTTTTCTGTTCGAGATAATATCGAATTTCGGGTCGCTTCAGCTTATTACAATATTTTTGATACTAAAAGATGTCGAAATAAGAATTTTTTGTTGTCATACTTTGTCTCACCAAAAAGGGCAAGGTACAGGGGAAGTTATAATTTTAGGTTTCTGACTTGTGCATATTAGTTTGAATTCGTTTATATATACATTATATATCGTAATGTATATATATGTCTGTATATTAAGCAGAGCAACAAAAAAATTGCTACGATCACCCCCAAAAATGAAGATTGGATTGTATAATGGTGGTATGTAAAATATTTAGTCTCTGGGTGAAGCCGCTTGTGTAAATGCTCCCCATTTCCCATGTAGTTTTTATGTAGCATTTTGTCTAAATCTTTCTGAATTATTAGACCCTTGAAACCATTTTAAATATAAATGTTCACCCTTATCATAGAATAACTTATTGGTCGATTTATGGAACGTTTTTGAGATTGTTCATAGTAACAACTGAAACAACAATTAAAACCAACAATTAGCGCCACAGCGATCAATTTAAAACTGGTTAGATCTTAACAAGGCGAGGTTAAGAAATTAAAAAAACATGGACCACTGTGTTTACTTTCCTGAATGGTTTTCTAGTTGAAATAGAACACGTCGTGTCAAACTTGATTTAATTTTTTTTGTGCGTAATTTGATACAGAAAACAGAAATGGCAATATAATTTATTCGATTTGAAATAAGTACATGCGAGTATACCGAGCTTTGGTTTTGCTAATGGTAATGAATTCTGAGCTAGCATTTGATTCCAAATTTTTATACCCTACACCACTTCGTGGTCTAGGGTATTATAAGTTAGTTTCGCGCCAAATGTTTGTAACACCAAGAAATAATTGAGCTAGACCCACCTTTAAGTATACGGATCGGCTTAGAATCACCAGCTGATTCGATTTAACGATGTCTGTCTGTCCGTCCGTCCGTCCGTCCGTCTGCTGTCCATCTAAGCTTGTTCGCACTCTACAGGTCGCAATTGTTGTCCGATTGTCATCAAACTTGGCATAAGTTATTTTTTCTGGCCAGGGACCATCGGTATTGAATTTGGAGGAAATCGGTTCAGATTTAGATATAGCCCCCATACAAATGTCGCTCCCGATTTGACATTTTCCGCTCTAGAAACGACATATTGTACCCGATTTTCTTTAAATTTAGCAGAACATCTTATAATCCAACTAGAAACACGTATGCAAAAATTTGGTAAGATCGGTTCAGATTTAGATATAGCCCCCATACAAATGTCGCTCCCGATTTGACATTTTCCGCTCTAGAAACGACATATTGTACCCGATTTTCTTTAAATTAGGCAGAACATCTTATTATCCAACTAGAAACACGTATGCAAAAATTGGGTAAGATCGGTTCAGATTTAGATATAGCCCCCATACAAATGTCGATCCCGATTTTACATTTTCCGCTCTAGAAACGACATATTGTACCCGATTTTCTTTAAATTTTGCAGAACATCTTATAATCCAACACGTATGCAAAACTTGGGTAAGATCGGTTCACATTTAGATATAGCCCCCATACAAATGTCGCTCCCGACTTCACTTTTTCCGCTTTAGAAACCACATATTGTACCCGTTTTTCTTTAAAATTGGCACAACATTTTATAATCGAACTAGAAACATCTATGCTGAAAGTGGGTATGATCGGTTCAGATTTAGATATAGCCCCCATACAAATGTCGCTCCCGATTTGACTTTTTCCGCTCTAAAATCCATATATTGTACCCGATTTTCTTTAAAATTGGCACAACATTTTATAATCGAAATAGAAACATCTATGCTGAAAGTGGGTATGATCGGTTCAGATTTAGATATAGCCCCCATACAAATGTCGCTCCAGATTTGACTTTTTCCGCTCTAAAATCCACATATTGTATTCGTTTTTCTTTAAATTTGGCACAACATCTTATAATCCAACTAAAAAACCTATGGTGAAAGTGGGTAAGATCTGTTCAGATTTAGATATAGCCCCAATACAAATGTCGCTCCCGAATCTTTAACCGATTTTGGACAAACAAACTATTATATTTCACCAATAAACATACATGGTGAAAGCGGGTCACATCGTTCCAGGTTTCAATATACCCCCATACAAATGTCCTTTCCGATTTAACATTTTTTGTCAAACACATACATTTACAGGATGCAAAAATCCTTCCCGATTTCACTTTTTTACCGAATTGAATGGCAATGAGAATTGTTTTGGTGATGCCCATATGTCCATACTTTGGTAGACTACTATATAATTTGTATTTGTCTTTCGGACAATTGGATCAATTACCATATTATTTACCATATTCGTTAAATTTGACTAAAGATGAATTTATAGCATATAAATTATATGAATATAATTTATATAATTTGTATAAACTAAATAAAATTGCTCTCATAAAATACATGGGTTTAGTAATGAAAGTGAGGTACATACGCAGGAAATGGTGTAGGGTATTATATAGTCGGCCCCGCCCGACTTTAGCCTTTCCTTACTTGTTTATAGAAGATATAGTTTTCACATGTGGTACATATTTTTCTCCTTTCTCGGAAAATGTGCATTTCCCTTCAAATGAATGCCGAATTCGTGTTTAGAGAGCTTATTTACAATATGGTTTGGTTTCCATACTTTTCATTAAGTCATGCATTTAAGGGTTAAAACAAATTTCGATATTTATGAAAAACAATGTACCCGTAGTCCGCATCAAACTCCTCGGTAGACATATTTGAACTTCTTATGCGTCAGTTGATTCAAGCAATTTTAAACTTAATGAAAGGCTTACGGAATTTCAGCATGCCCTTTTAGATTGTAAATACAAAAGGAAACTTAAAAACATTTACTTTTATTCTCCATAAGTATTTGGCCACACTGTCCGCGAAAAAACAACCGACTTTCAAAAATAGATAAAATTCTTATAAAGAAATGAAACCCAACCGAACCTGCTTTAAACAAATCCCTTTTCCTTTTGATAAAGCTAATCATTGTGAAAGAGAAGAATGTGGCAGGAATCTAAACTCGTGCAGTACTTACTTTGATATCTGTATTATTTACACAATGCGGTTGGTAATATCATGCTACATAGCCCACACTCGACCAAATCAACGCCCACAGTCTTTGCAGCAGGCTGCTTACCCCATACACTTCAGTGTCTTGTGGCAATTGAAGTTTATAATTCTGCACGAGCAGCATTTGATATTTATTTGGTGTGCACAAGTACTTGCCAGACTCTGCTGTTCTTTGGGTGTCTACTCGTCAGCACGCCCCTGTCCTTAACACACATTTGAGTGATTTTATTCCTCTTTCGAGGAGTTGCTGTGCAAATTGTAATTGTGTTTGTGATTCACATAAATGTGGCGTGGAAATCTTGTAGATGCTGGATTCATTTCAGACTTCTGAGCGTTGCTGTGGTAAGTGTAAAGTTTTACTGATACATATTTCGCAAGAGTTTATGTGGAGATAACATGAAACTCCAAGTAAGCATTGACGTGGGTGTATTACGATTTTTTAGTGCAATTTAGATGTCATCATCGGCTTTAGTGGAAAACGATTGCTAAAGAAAAATTCCCGTACCAATATATCGATCATTCCATTAAAGCCGAACACTATTTTACATTACCATTTCCGTTTTCTTTGAAACTTAGCATAATACCTAAACTGTGGAACTATTTTATGTACCTCACATCATAACTTGGACATATATGGTAACTGTAATATAACAAATTTCACGAAAAACTGTTGGAATACATAAAAACATGCAACGATTTTTGTTGTTATGTTATGTTTGCAAGGAGAAAATTCTGTAGTGGTAAAACCGTAAAGCATACGGTCATTCGTATGGAGGCTATAAAGGAGGTATATTTTTTTGATACACTTCAAGGTACATATTCCTATACGAGAACAATAATATCTGCACAATTTGAACATGATCCGATTTGGGTTCTAGAGTATGTTGAGGGCCCAAGGGATCGACTCATATTGTTGGCTTTCGCAGTACATGCTTAAAGTTAGAGTATAAAATGATCTAGCAAACGTAATCATGATCCGATGTAGTTTCTATATCGGAAATATTGTAAATTGTATGGGAGCTATATCGAAACATGAGCCTATACGGTTCACTTTCATAGTAGATATTTATAGTTGAAATATAACATGATCTGAAAATTTTCATCAAGTTGTGATGCCAGAAGTGTGTTCTAGATCGGTAATATTATGCTTGTATGGGGCCTATACCAAAAGTGTTAGTGTCACTAGTTACTCTAAGCGTTCCGAGTTGAAATATCGGAGGAATATTTGTATGAGGCTATATCTAAATGTGATCTGAATTTGTTCTTATTTAATACTGACCGTCCTTCACAGAAAAAAATATTCCTGTTAAAATTCGGACAACAATTTCGAATTGTACTTTTATAACATTATGAACATAAAAATAAAATATTTAAAATAGTTCGCAAAAGGACTGTGAACTTTTGTTTAAAACATTTTTCTAGTGTTAGGGTATATCGTACTATCAAATTCCCACATTTCGCTGTTAATAGCATTTTTGTTCTAAATTAGGATAATATGGAAGTAAAGTCAATAATTGTGAAAAATATCTTAAGAAAAAAACGTGTACCTTTTTATCATATTGAGGGTACCAAAATATTAATATGGCATATGATTACAGATTCTGTTACTCAAAAACGTGGAAATGCCAAAATTGGACTAAGCGGATGGACCATTTGAGGCGCTGTCAAGGTCAACATTGGCATGAAATAATCTTCAAACATTAAATTATATGGACCGTACTATCGATTCAAATAAAGATTTCATGCATTTTTCTGAATTTTATGCGTTTTTTTTTTTTGAAAAAAAAAATCCTATAGCTTTTAAAAAATCACCCTTTAATTTAAGTCGTGGAAATAAAAACATATACGGACACCACTATGTGATAAAAGACCAAAAAAAGACCCATGTCTCCCAGATTTGCCCAAAGCCGTGCACTTTTTTATGGGTTTGGGGCCTCGGTGTAATTTTTGCAAAAGTGATCATTTTCACAGGCTCTTATTTTGCAAACCGTTTGGAATTTTGATTTTCTCTCTGAGGCTCTTGTCATAAAGAACAAAAATTTTGAACATATAAAAATACGATTGACATTGTGGTACGATTTGGATGAGAGTTTGCACTTATCTTATAAATACGTGGGCGTATACTTGCTATTAATCCATTATATTTTAATTAAGTATACGTAATGCAAACAAACAAAAAAATGGCAAAATGTGCCATTTTTTGAGTCATGGAAATATAACCAAATACGGAACTCATTTCTTTTTATTATTTTTGTAATAGATAGCAGAGTATCTCAATTTTGAAGTAAAGAAAAAACAACTGAAATTAAAAAAGCGCTACATAAACGGTGTTAGTGATAATTCCTAGGAAGATCATATATTGTAGGAAGTTGTTTATTGATATCTTAGGTACATTTTTGTAGTTGATTGTTTTCTTGAATTTTGAACGATTTGCTACCTATGGACCTGAACAGGGGAAAAAGTTGACTTTGAAGATGAAGTTTTTTTGATTTTATATGCTCACAATCTTTACTTCAATTCTTTATGACAAGAGCTACAACTTTGACTCAAAGAGTAAATCAAAATGCCAAACGGTTTGCAAGATATGAGCCTGCGAAAATGACACCGAGGCCCCATATCTTTGGGGTCCATAAAAAAGTGCATGACTTTGGGCAAAACACGCATATGTCCGCATATGGTAATATTTTTTCGTGTTCTTCAACTATTGCAGCAGCGACTGACTTCATATATGTATGTTACAAGCGAAATTCGTTGGCGTTGAAATTTTGTCATTATTTAATGTAGTTTGCATTTTATGATTCGTTACAGTTAATAATTTCCAGTGTTTCTAGAACTAACTATAATACTTTAAGATGAATTATTGTCAGCATGCATCATCGGATTATAAAAGCTTAGGTATTATCGGAAAGCTCTTGATGAATAATGCCAAAATTTTAACGCTAAAAAAATCGCAGCAATGAGGAGAACCAACGCACAGAGGGTTGAAATTATTAGAGATTAATTCAAAAATCAAAATATTTTTTTTTGAAAATTGTTTATTATACGATTAAAGAATATAAAATTATACATCACTACCGAAAATATTAATGGCATGTGTTATTTACTTTCCCAGTTTCATTACCTTAAAGTCAAGAAATTATTGAGATTTACGCTATCAGTTGTGCAAAGTTCAAATTGACATAGTTTAAAGTTAATATCTTGATAAAAAGTAACACTTTGATTATGAATTCTTCAAGTTCAGTTATTTTAGAGTATTTTTACCAAAAAATGTTTTAACGAAAGTATTGTAGAAATATTTTTAAAAAATTGTTGAAAATATGTCTAAATTTGAGGTATTTTCAAAATATATGTGGAGTTTTAAATGTGAATTCTGTAACATATCGCCAGATGGTGAATTTCTAATAAAATTACAATGTGTTAGCTTCAATATTCCGCAATTACATGTTGCGCGTTTTTGCGATAATTTATTTTATTAAATAAATTGTGAAAATAGCCACTCTTTATGGGTGCTTATACATTAAGTTTTATTGTACAACTGTAATTTTTAATATGACGAAAACTTAATATTTAGGTATTTTGTAATGAAAAATAAGTCTTTTATTTACTTAACACTTAAATGAAATGAATGAAATTATTTCTCATGAAAAGCATTCACAGAAGCAGAATGAGATTCCAAGTTGTACAATAAATCTTAATTTATAAAGATCCCTATACAAAAACGAAGTGGTGTAGGTTATAACGAGTACGGAAAGACTAAAGTCGGGTGATACCGACTTTATCAAACAATGGACCGATGTCACCGAATTTAACTACAGCTGTTTGTAGGTGCAATCTAATGTTATGTGCCAAATGCGAACAAAATTAGGTAAACAATTGTGTTACTAGAGCGGAAAAGTCAAATCTGGAGCGACATTTGTATGGGAGCTATACCTAAATCTAAAGCGATGTGACCCACTTTCGCCACAAATGTTTCTAGTTGAAATATAACGTGCTGTGCCAAATTTGAACAATAACGGATAAAATATGTGGTATCTAGAGCGAAAAAAGTCAAAGCGGGAGTGACATTTGTATGGAAGATATATCTAACTCTGAACTAATTTGCTTAAAATTTAATAGCGTCCGTCATAGATGCGAAAAAATTAGCTGTACCAAGTTCTGTTGGGATTGGATAATAATTGCGACTTGTACTTCCACAACAAGAATATATACACGGACGGATTATTAATTTATTTTCCAGGAAAAACTATTTTCCACTAAATTGTACTCAAGTTGTGTTTTCTTTTACTGATTTTGATATAAATATTGAAAAATATAAATATTACCTGACCCGAAGGCTTCCCCTAATTAATCTCCATTTTTGACGATTTCAACCCTCTGTGCAACGTGTCAAATTTTATATCGGAGAACTTGCGGCCCGCGACTATGCCGAAATCACCCATATGTATATAGATTATCTACGTAATCACAGAATGCTCATGGTTTCTCCTCTTCTCATTATAACGGATTAGAAAATGTCCTACAATATGGTTACTATACAACAAAATTTATCCATAATAATGATGGCATTATCATAAGCCATATGGAATATTAGGACAATATGCAAATGTGGTGGCAGTTGAGGTTGTTATAAAATAAATATTACATGGAAATGTTTGTAAATTTTCATATTTCAAATTATAATATTTATCCGTAGCGGTACAGCGAATTATATGTAATGGGATGGAAGAAGTCTACGATATTCTTATTGAATGTTGAAGGAATGTAAGTGGAGATGTGCTCGCACTAAAGTGGCCCAAGTACTAAAGGAGATTGTTAATATACATTCTAATTATTTGCAATTGAGTTATTTGTTTTCCTTTCTATCTTAAAACAACAGAAACAGAATTTGGTGAAAATGGGAGTCTTAATATTGGTTTATAAATGAAAAAACATTATATTTTAATGTTATTAAAATTACCGCTGTTTGTTATTATGTCTAAAATATATTATACTCTAAAATCTCTCTTGCCTTTCAAACTAGGTGGACAACAACCAATATCGGTTGGTATTCACTCGCGAATGGCTCATTTTGGACATAATGAAAAATTGATTAATCTCAGATGAGAACTCAGAATCATCCACATATATCTTAATAAAGTAGTAAGACCTAAAATTTTTCACGCATGATAAACTTCACTAAGATATTTTTTCCCTTCAAAATTTTAAAGAAATAATTCTTAAAAATCGACTTTCGAACCACAGTATTATTAGTAATATATGTATTTGGTGGAATTCCTCTGCATTTCACATTACTTTAAATGTTTGCCAAATTTAAATTACTATTGATGGACAAAATATAACTAAAAAATATTTGAATGTTACAATTACATTTAAGCGAACAAATTCTTCACTCAGAAAAAATTATGCCACAGATTAACTAAATATGTAATAAAACTGAGGAAAAATGAACTTCGTATAGCGCTAAGGCAATAATTGCTCACATCAAGTACAAATTTTTCTTTGAAAATAGGACATGCTTTGAACTAGATTCCACTTCAACTTTTCCTTAAAGCAAGTAAAATTTACTCAAACTGAGGAACATTTTTCTTCAAATCAAGTAAATCTTTAGTTAATCTGAGGAAAAATGTTAAGAAAATTTACTCAAATCAAGTAAATTTATACTCAAACTGAGGAAAATATTCCGATTTTTTCCTCAATCCAAGTAAATTGTTACTCAAACTAAGTAAATTTGTAGTCATACCAAGTAATTTATACTCAATCTGAGGAAAATTTTCAGAAATTTTCCCTTAAACCAAGTAAATTTGTACTCAGCCTGACTACGGCTTTACTTGATAATTGAAATAAATTATTTCGCTTCAAAGTATGCAACGCTCATATGAAAAATGACAACATGAAATAGTTCTCAAACGTTTCATCTTACTTATACCATAAAGAGTTGAGCTATTTCACCATGACTGCTGCGGAGGCTAGGTAGGCGCCGTCGCAGTGATTGTTAAGAGTAATAATTGAAGTACTTATGAAGAAAATCTTTGCTAACGAACGAGAATTGCTTCTTAGACTACTATTCATGTATTTTTCTAAACAAACTGAAGTATTTTTTATAAGTTCATTTATACTTGAATGTATGAGGAACATGGCATAAATTTAAGTACATATATTTACTTTATTTGATGCAATAAAAACATTTTTAAGTAAAAACTTCCTAAATGGATTTTTTCCATACAAACATTTTCTACATTATTTTCTTTCATAAAATTTTCTTCCGCATAAGTATGAATATACTTAGTTGTCAGAAGTATTTACTAGATCCGAAGAAATGTTTTTAAGTAAATTTACTACCCTATTTTGACTATATGTACTATTTCTTCTGGCTTTGAGATAAGGACACTGTACTCATATTTAGTTCATTTTCCTTCTCGCAAGGAAATTTTAACTAAACTGGTGTAAAATTGTTAAACTAAATTGGAGTATGGATTTTACTCAGATTTAAGAATGTAATTTTTCTGAGTGTTGATACATAGAAAGGAAATTTAATCAAATACAACTTTATTCTGTGGGTTTCACGAATAATGACTAAACCCTTAGATTGTCCACAAACTAAAATGTTTTATACCATACGTCCACACTAATAATTTGGTAATATGATGCAAAAGCGTATCAATCACAACGTCTGTTTTGTACAGGTTTAATGCGATTTTTGGGGATTTTTTGTTCACGCACGCTCACGTGAGTAAAATGAATTTCGCTCACAATCACGCGTGATTCACGTATTATTAAAGAAGTATACAAAATTACCGTGTGATATATCGTATAATTTAAGGCAAAATAAGTTTAAAAAAATCGGACACTATTGGATGACAACAAAGTAGAAAAAAAGCATATACCACGATATTATTTTGTGAACATATAAACATAGTGCATGTGTTGGAAGAGTGAATGGTTACAACTATATATCTACATATCTGAAAAATATGTTTTCATTCCCAAAGGTTCCGTAAAAGTGTAATTTGACTTTATTCGCACGCAAGTATTAAAGCTAATAACTATGTATAGATAGTAAATTGAAAACAATCTAATTGAAAATATCCAACAAACTGAATGGAAATATGTGGTAAACACGAAATAAAATGAAATCAAAAATAAAATCATGTGACTCACGCAGAAATTAGACTCACGCACATTCACACACGCTCACTTGAGTCGCACCCATCTCCATATTAGCTCTACTGAACATTTTGATTTTTCGAGTTAAGTGGTTATCTGCGAAAACCACAGAAATGTTTAAGAAAATATTTTGCAGCACGACACGGTATTTGTCGACATAATATGTATTGTAGCCGAATCTTTTTCCTAATAAATAACATATAAGGATTTATTTAAGCACTTTTAAAAACTTGTGACAGCATTTTTCTTTTTGAAAATTATATATAACTTCTATAGACATTATAAAAATTTAATTTAAGAAAAAAACATTTGCCGAAGTTACAATCTTAAAAACAATATGTTTTCGTTCTCCTGAAAATTTTGATTTTATGACTTCAGAAATTATTCGGGAAAAGCACAGAATTATCTGTACTTTTATACATATTGTTTTCTTAAAAAAGTTTGAAATGTTGTTTTTTATAAAAAAAACAATTCGCAAGCACTAATAAACAACTAAAAATTACAAAAAATGGATATGTTGATGAAAATGCGATAAAGTTGCAACTCCCCGTATTTGCGTCATTTAACCTCGAATCTGTATCGCTCTAGGGTAGTTTATAAAGGGTGATTTTTTAAGAGCTTGATAACTTTTTTTTTAAAAAAAACGCATAAAATTTGCAAAATCTCATCGGTTCTTTATTTGAAACGTTAGATTGGTCCATGACATTTACTTTTTGAAGATAATTTCATTTAAATGTTGACCGCGGCTGCGTCTTAGGTGGTCCATTCGGAAAGTCCAATTTTGGGCAACTTTTTCGAGCATTTCGGCCGGAATAGCCCGAATTTCTTCGGAAATGTTGTCTTCCAAAGCTGGAATAGTTGCTGGCTTATTTTTGTAGACTTTAGACTTGACGTAGCCCCACAAAAAATAGTCTAAAGGCGTCAAATCGCATGATCTTGGTGGCCAACTTACCGGTCCATTTCTTGAGATGAATTGTTCTCCGAAGTTTTCCCTCAAAATGGCCATAGAATCGCGAGCTGTGTGGCATGTAGCGCCATCTTGTTGAAACCACATGTCAACCAAGTTCAGTTCTTCCATTTTGGGCAAAAAAAAGTTGGATATCATCTCACGGTAGCGCTCACCATTCACAGTTACGTTACGATTCGCATCATCTTTGAAGAAGTACGGTCCAATGATGCCACCAGCCCATAAACCGCACCAAACTGTGACTTTTTCTGGATGCATTGGTAGCTCTTGCAATGCTTCTGGCTGATATTCACTCCAAAATCGACAATTCTGCCTATTTACGTACCCATTGAGCCAAAAATGAGCTTCGTCGCTGAACACAATTTCTTTCTTTCTGAACTTTCTTAACAGAGCACGCATTTTGATAATAAAATTCAATGATTTGCAAGCGTTGCTCGTTAGTAAGTCTATTCATGATGAAATGTCAAAGCATACTGAGCATCTTTCTCTTTGACACCATGTCTGAAATCCCACGTGATCTGTCAAATACTAATGCATGAAAATCCTAACCTCAAAAAAATCACTCTTTAGAGATTATAGATTAGATGTGACTTTCTTCCGAGTACGAGTTTTAAATGTCAATTAAATTTATTAGAATTCTGCTTAAATAATAACATTAATAACACTGTCCAACAGTATTTTTGGAACAGCGTAGAGGCCCTATAATTCTGAAAGGGCATGTTGAGTATACCATTTTTGTAGAATGAACTTATAGCCCAGCTGGTCAGAGTTTCTTTTTCCAGCGTGTCATACTTTTCATCTTTTTGTTCGAATTGTGTATTATACTAAGCGAAAAAAGTGTTGGAAGCTAATATTTTAGAGAATTCTTATTGTCCGAACTATATTGTGGAATTTTATGGGGATAATTTTTGTGGAAGATCTTAACCCTCCAGCTCCTCTCTTCATGGGTCAATTTGTTAATTTTTATGGAAGATCTTAACCCTCCAGCTCCTCTCTTGAAGGGTCAATTTGACCCTTTTTTCGAGAAAATCAAAAAAAGTCCTTTCAAAGCGGACATTTAAGGATTAAAATAAAAAAAATGTCGGAAATTTTCAGTGGGGGTCACCGAAGACATCAAAGTTGTAAGTAAAACTCTTCACGCTTAAATAGTACACTTACATGCCAACTTATACAATAAAATTACTAGGGTTTAAATTGGTCCATGTTTTTTTGAAGATCGATTGTTTTTGACAAAAATGTGGCTATTTCTGTAGAACAAGGTAAATAAAAAATATAAATTGGATGTTTTTGCAATATTTAAATTTTCGCGGGAGATATGGCTAGAATGGCAAACCATTTTCGTGATATTTTTGTTTTGTAAAATTTTCGCGTTCTATCCGGATCCGGCAGATTTTTTGAATGTGTACTAAGAACCAATGTTTGATTGTTGCTAAAATCCAAAATTTGTGGTTGCAAATGCATTTATTTCAACTACTGAAACAATTCTATCGCAAATATTCCCTATTTAGTCAGAAATCATATGCCAAAAATATTTTGGTATTCTCAATATGATAGAAAGTTACACAGGGTTTTCTAAAGGCGCTTTTCACAATTTTTGACTTTACAGCCAACATTTATCTTAAGTTTCTAGAATTAATGTATATCGTGGTATCAAATTCCATCATATTGCCGATTATGTCATTTTGTTTCCAAAGTTATCAGGCTTTTAGCAAATGAAATAGGATAAATGTTGGCAGAAAAATCAAAAATTGT
Source organism: Polietes domitor (assembly GCA_947397865.1). Taxonomy (NCBI): domain Eukaryota; kingdom Metazoa; phylum Arthropoda; class Insecta; order Diptera; family Muscidae; genus Polietes; species Polietes domitor. The sequence goes on from OX377618.1 coordinate 29,737,280, forward strand.
GTAAAGCAACTTAACTTTCATCATATCGAGAATACCAAAATATTTTTTGGTTTGACAATTTTTTCGTAGAACATTTTAATCCATAAATGTCCTTTTTGAAAGGATTTAGTTTAATTTTCTCGAAAAAAGTCAAAGCGATTCATCAAGAGAGGAGCTAGGCGGTTAAGATCTTCCACAAAAGTGATCCCCATAAAATTTCACAATATACTTCTGACAATAAGAATTCTCTCAGACATTAGCTCTCTCAGACATAATGCTGCCTTTGGCCAAAAAATGAAAACATAGACCCACTGTAAAAAGAAACTCAGACCAGCTGGGCTAAAAGTTTATTCTACAAAAAATGGTCTACTCAACATGTCCTCTCAGTTTAATTTTATTGCATGGTAGAAAAATATTGTAATTGTTGTTTGTATGCAAAACTTGTATTTTTGGTACAATCATTATACACTCCACGAGAGTATTATGTCTTTGTGCATTTGTTTGTAACACCCAAAAGGAAGTGAGATAGACCTATTGTTAATTATACCGATCGACTTAGAATCACTTTTTGAATCGATTTAGCAATGTCCGTCTGTCTGTCTGTCCGTCCGTCCATCTATTCTTGTAATCACGATACAGATCGCAATTGTCGACAGAACAAAATGAAACTTTGCACAACGACGTTTTTCGGGATAAGGACGAACGCTATTTAATTTGAAGAAAATCGGTTCAGATTTAGATATAGCCCCCATACGAATTTCACTCCCGATTTGACTCTTTTCACTCTAGATACCACATATTTTAACCGATTTTCTTCAAACTTGGCAAAACATCTTATATTTCAACTAGAAACACCCATGTTGAAAATTGGTCAGATCGGTTCAGATTTATATATAGCTCGCATTAAAATTTCACTTCCGATTTGACTTTTTCTGCTCTAGACATCACACATTTTACCGGATCTTCTTCAAATTAGCTAAAATGTCTTATACTTCCACTAGGAAGACCCGTGGTGAAAATGGGTCAGATCGGTTCAGATTTATATATGGCTTCCACAAAAATTTCACTCCCGATTTGACTTTTTCCACTCTATAAACCACATATTTTACCAGATTTTCTTCAAATCTAGCAAAATACCTTATATTTCAACTGGAAACACCCATGGCGAAAATGGTGTAGATCGGTTCAGATTTATATATAGCTCCCATACAAATTTCGCTCCCAATTTGACATTTTCCGCTCTAGAAACCACATATTGTATCAGATTGTCTTCAGATTTGGCAAAACATCTTATATTAAAACGAAGAACACCTGTAGTGAAAATACGTCAGATCGGTTCAGATTTATATATAGCTCCCAAATTTCGCTCCTGATTTGACTTTTTCTGCTGTAGAAACCACATATTTTAACAGATCTTCTCCATATTTCGCAAAATATCTTATGTTTCTGCCAGAAACATCCATGGTGAAAATGGGTTAGATCGGTTCAGATTTATATATCGCTCCTATACAAATTTCGCTTCCAACTTGACTTTTTCCGCTCTAGAAACAACATATTTTGTCAGATTGTTTTCAAATTTGCCAAAACATCTTACATTTAAACTAGGAACACCTGTGGTGATAATAGGTCAGATCGGTTCAGATTTATATATAGCTCCCATACAAATTTCGCTCCCGGATCGACTTTTTCCGACACAGAAACCACTTATTTTCAGAGAATTTCTTCAAATTGAGCATAACACGATATACTTGAACTAGGTGAACATATTGTGTAAGTGGGTCACAATCCAAGCTTGGATATAGTCCCGATACAAATATTCTTCTCGATTTGACAAATTGATTCAGGTCATATCAGCATATGATTAGGAAATATACAAAAAATCTTCCTGTTTTCAAATTTCTACCGAATTGAATTGCATTCGGTTAGAAAGTGGAGTGTATCATATAGTCGGCCCCGCCCGACTTTAGCTTTTCCTTACTTGTTATACCCTACACCACTTCGTGGTCTAGGGTATTATAAGTTAGTTTCGCGCCAAATGTTTGTAACACCAAGAAATAATCGAGCTAGACCCACCTTTAAGTATACCGATCGGCTTAGAATCACCAGCTGAGTCGATTTAACGATGTCTGTCTGTCCGTCCGTCCGTCAGTCCGTCTGCTGTCCATCTAAGCTTGTTCGCACTCTACAGGTCGCAATTGTTGTACGATTGTCATGAAACTTGGCAGAAGTTATTTTTTCTGACCAAGCACCATCGGTATTGAATTTGGAGGAAATCGGTTCAGATTTAGATACAGCCCCCATACAAATGTCGCTCCCGATTTGACATTTTCCGCTCTAGAAACCACATATTGTACACGATTTTCTTTAAATTTGGTACAACATCTTATAATCGAACTAAAAACACCTATGCTGAAATTGGGTAAGATCGGTTCAGATTTAGATATAGCCCCCACACAAATGTCGCTCTCGATTTGACATTTTCCGCTCTAGAAACCTCATATTGTACACGATTTTCTTTAAATTTGGTACAACATCTTATAATCGAACTAAAAACACCTATGCTGAAATTGGGTAAGATCGGTTCAGATTTAGATATAGCCCCCATACAAATGTCGCTTCCGATTTGACATTTTCCACTTTAGAAACCACATATTGTACCCGATTTTCTTTAAATTTGGTACAGCATCTTATAATCGAACTAAAAACACCTATGCTGAAATTGGGTAAGATCGGTTCAGATTTAGATATAGCCCCCATACAAATGTAGCTCCCGATTTGACATTTTCCGCTCTAGAAACGACATATTGTACCCGATTTTCTTTAAAATTGGCACAACATCTTATAATCCAACTAGAAACACCTATGCAAAAATTGGGTAAGATCGGTTCAGATTTAGATAAAGCCCCCACACAAATGTCGCTCTCGATTTGACATTTTCCGCTGTAGAAACGACATATTGTACCCGATTTTCTTTAAATTTTGCACAACATCTTATAATCGAACTAGAAACACGTGTGCAAAAATTGGGTATGATCGGTTCAGATTAAGATATAGCCCCCATACAAATGTCGCTTCCGATTTGACATTTTCCGCTCTAGAAACGACATATTGTACCCGATTTTCTTTAAATTTTGCAGAACATCTTATAATCGAACTAGAAACATCTATGCTGAAATGTCGCTCCCGATTTGACTTTTTCCGCTCTAAAATCCACATATTGTACCCGTTTTTCTTTAAAATTGGCCAAATTTTACATATTATATTTCACCAATAAACAGACATGGTGAAAGCGGGTCACATCCAGGTTTCAATATACCCCCATACAAATGTCCTTTCCGATTTAACATTTTTTGTCAAACACATACATTTACAGGATGCAAAAATCCTTCCCGATTTCGCTTTTTTTTACCGAATTTAATTGCAATGAGAATTGTTTGAGTGATGCCCATATGTCCATACATTGGTATGACTTTGCTATACTACTGTATAATTTGTATTTGTCTGTCAGACAATTGGATCAATTACCACATTATTTACCATATTCGTTAAATTTGACTAAAGATGCATTTATAGCATATAAATTATATGAATATAATTTATATAATTTGTATGAACTACATAAAATTGCTCCCATGAAATACCTGGGTTTAGTAATCAAAGCGAGGTACATACGCAGGGAGTGGTGTAGGGTATTATATAGTCGGCCCCGCCCGACTTTAGCCTTTCCTTACTTGTTTTATATATGAAAATTCTTTCTTGCGAATTAGATATGTTTTCACGTAGGTGTATGTACATTAGAGCGTACCAGGTTACAAGTAAAAAAAAAAAGTTCGCCGTACACCTTCGAATATGAAGTATTATTGAAAGGTAGTTTCAAAAAAATTTTTTTTATTTTTTTATGCCGAACGTAGGGGTCGCGCTTTTACATTTTTCTATATAACTTCTGCATTTATAAACGGATTTTAAAGTGTGATACATCGATGTTTTTGTCCGATTTTTTTGTCTTTGAAGTCATTGAGCTCAAACATGATTCATGATTTTATGCGAGCTTTAATTTTCGATTATTAGAGTGGTACATTAGGGTAGTAGCAACTGAGAAATGATGGGTAAGTACCAGAAGGGGGTGCTTGAGCTCAATGACTTCAAAGACAAATAAATCGGCCTCGTCGAGACAAAAACATCGATGTATCACACTTTAAAATCCGTTTATAAATACAAGTTATATAGAAAAATGTAAAAGCGCGACCCCTACGTTCGGCATAAAAAAATAAAAATTTTTTTTTTGAAACTACCTTTCAATAATACTTCATATTCGAAGGTGTACGGCGAACTTTTTTTTTGAGGTACGCCCTAATGTACATGTTTCCAACAATTTATTTTCATGGTGATGCAACAAATAAAAGCCACATATTGACTATCTGGAAAACTTCGGCATAACCTTTGGCTTCAAATTAAAATAAATTATATAAAATTAAAAACTATAGTTTATCTCTGTACTCCTTTCAAGATATTGAATATTCAAAATTTGCCAATTCATGGAAAGTTTAATTGTATTAATTTCTGTTGATTTCTATGTTCTTAGTTTATAAGTACTACACACCTCTCTACATAGTTAAAATTGTGGTTTATTTGGTTAACATCTCTATGTTCTGACCAGAAACCACATGCATGCAAGTGCATCAAGTCTGACGCAGAGTCTCAAATTAATTACCACCTGAAATTTAATTATGTCATATATAAAGTGTGGCTATTTTTGTTAAAGATGTACTAAGATAAGGTGAAATGTTCAACATTATTTTACTAAAATTTAAGAAAGTTTTATTGGTTTATGTCCAGTTTTTGTGTGGATATTTAAATACCTCATTTAGTTAAGCGACTGAAAACATACAGTTTAAGGTACCTTACACCTCTCCTTGCACATGTGCCCCTAGCCCCTAGTATTCAAAATCAATACTAGGGGCTATTTTCTTATAATTTTTCATAAAGACATACTCCCGGTTACCAGAATTTTATTTTCTCAACATCTACTGAGAGATTATCCAAACATTAAATACAAATCGCTCTCGTCCACCGCTTAGGCGTTTGTCGAATGGAAAAACTGGAACCTTGATGTATTATTGGAAAAAATAATTTTGTGTTAAAATTTTTTGACTTAGCCTTGATAATTATCCAGTGTAAGTCAAAATTATGGTTATCGAGGCTAAGCCCAATAAAGTCGACACAAAATATTGTTTTGAAAATGCCTTTTGATACATATATTTATAAGAGTGGCTTCACAATAAAAGTAGTGGATGTTCCCGACTAAAATGAAAGATTGGTTTGTTTTATGTGTTCTCCCAAAAAAATATTTCGCTTTTATCATTGTCCGTCCGTTCGTGAGTTGCACGCGTTCAAAATAACCTCTTTAAATCAGGTTTTTCTTGAATAAAATTCACGGTGAGAATGGTATTTAGAAAAAAAACTGCTAAAAACTAAAATCTGGTCCGAGCCTTATCTAACCATATCAAAAACTTGCATTTTACCCAGAATAGAGGGTAGAATTTTAACATTTTTGTGCAATTTTTGTTGCAAGTTTTATAAAAACCACAATAACTTCCATTTTTTTAGTTCGATTTGTGTTTTTGTTGGATCGTTGAAGAGGTATTGATCACCAATTGCATTTTTTAGAATTTCCTAACCCATTAAGGGCCGATAATTTTTTTCTCGCTGTTGGTTCTCAGTTGGTTAAATGTGATGAAAAAACTGAAATATGGGATTATTTGCATTGTAAACACATTCTACTCATCAAGAAGCTAATTTTTGAAAAAAAAAACATCTGAAATTTTGGTCTTTCAATGGATAAATTGGGAGGAAAACTTCACATAAGATGTTACAATAAAACCGCGCGACATGATTTCCCTCCAAAGAATGAGATTATATAGAAGTGAAACTATAGGTCACTAATAGGAAAATTCATACTCAGTTTTTATACACTCCACGAGAGTATTATGTCTTTGTGCATTTGTTTGTAACACCCAAAAGGAAGCGAGATAGACCCATTGTTAATTATACCGATCGACTTAGAATCACTTTTTGAATCGATTTAACGATGTCCGTCCGTCTGTCCATCTATTCTTGTAATCAAAGTACAGGTCGCAATTGTAGCCAGAACCAAATGAAACTTTGCACAACAAAGGCTTCGCGGGATTAGTAATAAAAATGAATTGTAACTAATTTAATTAAGCAAATAAAGAAGATTATTTAATTTGAAGAAAATCGGTTCAGATTTGTATATAGCCCCCATACGAATTTCACTCCCGATTTGACTCTTTTCCCGCTAGATACCACATATTAAAACAGATTTTCCTCAAACTTGGCAAAACATCTTACATTTCAACTAGAAACACCTATGCTGAAAAATGGTCAGATCGGTTCAGATTTAGATATAGCCCCCATACAAATTTCACTCCCGATTTGACTTTTTCTGCTGTAGAAACCACATGTTTTAACAGATGTTCTTCAAAATTGGCAAAACATCTTATATTTCAACTTCAAACACCCACGGTGAAAATTAGGCTGATCGGTTCAGATTTAGATATAGCCCCCATACGAATTTCGCTCCCGATTTGACTTTTTCTGCTGAAGAAACCAGATATTTTAACAGATGTGCTTCAAAATTGGCAAAACATCTTATATTTCAACTAGAAACACCCACGGTGAAAATGAGCCAGATCGGTTCAGATTTAGATATAGCCGCCATACGAATTTCACTCCCGATTTGACTCTTTTCACTCTAGATACCACATATTACAACATATTTTCCTCAAACTTGCCAAAACATCTTACATTTCAAATAGAAACACCTATGGTGAAAATTGTTCAGATCGGTTCAGATTTAGATATAGCCCCCATACGAATTTCACTCCCGATTTGACTTTTTCTGCTGTGAAACCACATGTTTTAACAGATGTTCTTCAAAATTGGCAAAACATCTTATATTTCAACTAGAAACACCCACGGCGAAAATTAGCCAGATCGGTTCAGATTTAGATATAGCCCCCATACGAATTTCACTCCCGATTTGACTTTTTCTGCTGTAGAAACCACATGTTTTAACAGATGTGCTTCAAAATTGGCAAAACATCTTATATTTCAACTAGAAACACCCACGGTGAAAATTAGTCAGATCGGTTCAGATTTAGATATAGCCCCCATACGAATTTCACTCCCGGTTTGACTTTTTCTGCTGTAGAAACCACATATTTTAACAGATCTTCTTCAAAATTGGCAAAACATCTTCTATTTAAACTAGAAACACCCATGAAACAGACCAAATGAGCCAGATCGGTTCAGATTTAGATATAGCCCACATACGAATTTCACTCCCGATTTGAGTTTTCCGCTCCAGAAACCACATATTTTAACTGATTTTCTTCAAATTTGGCAAAATATCTTATATCTGCATGAGAAACACCCAGGATGGAAATGATTCAGATCGGTTCAGATTTATATATATGTAGCTCCTATACAAATTTCGCACCCGACTTGATTTTTCCGCCCCAGAAACCACGAATTACTTAAAATTCGAATTACTTAAAATTGAGAACTGGAAGAACCTATTGTGAAATGGGTCAATTCATTCCATGTTTGGATATAGCCGTGATACAAATATTCTTTTCGATTAGACAATTTGGACATATTAGCCTATGATTAGGAAACATACAAAAATTCTTCCCGTTTTCACTTTTTTCCGAATTGAATTTTATTCTGATAGAAAGTGGAGTGTATCATATAGTCGGCCCCGCCCGACTTTAGCCTTTCCTTACTGGTTTATTTTGTGGTCGTTTTTTTACAGGACTTTTAATGTCCAAAGGATGTAAATGTTTCAATAATTTAGTTTCGTACTTTTGCGAGAAGAACATCCGCTAAATATACTTTTAATTTTATTCGTCTATCTATGTTAATTTAACATTAACAACCATTTCAAATTTTCCCCTTAAAAAAGTTTATGTAAGGTTTTCATGTTTTAATTTTTAAGTGGGAAAATTTGAAATGGTTAAATTTCTTTCCAAAAATTAGCTTTATATAAGACACATTCTAGTGTTTACGATGCAAATGACCCCATATTTTAGTTTTTACTTCACATTTAACCCACTGAGTATTAACAGTAAGAAAAAAATTTGCAGCCCTTAATGGGTTAGAAAATTCTAAAAATTGCAGTTGGTTATCAATACCTCTCCAACGAGCCCCTAAAAACATAAATCGAACTAAAAATGTAGAAGTTATTGAGGTATTCCCAAGTGAAATCTGACGTGGTATGGGAAATTTAACCTTGTTCGATTGCATAAAGTGGTCATTTAAAGGTTTAAATTAGAATGGGCTATAATTGATTGATTATATTTTAGAATATTTTTTCAAATTTCTGGTTTCATTGGAGAGGTTGAACTTTCTCATTTAATAATGGAACACAATATCATTCATATGATTATTACGACTGACTCGGCAGTACCTCATCCTTCAACCCAATTTTTCAGTACACTTTCAATTGTTCCGGCTTGAATCTCTTCAATGGCTACTTCGACTTCATGTTTCAACGCTTAAATTATATCTGGATGGTTTGTGTAACATTTATCCTTAATGGCTCCCCACAGAAAATAATCCAAAGGTCTCTAATCACAGCTCCGTGGCAGCAAATTGACATCACAATTTCGGCTGATTATTCGATTTTCAAAAACAGTGCATAACATATCAATGGTTGCGTTCTTGTTGAAACCAAATATCGTCCATGCCATTCTCTTGAATTTTTGGAAACAAGAAATCGATGAGCATGACACTGTAATGCTCACCGTTGACGCTATCGGCGGCTCCTTGCTCCTTTTTGAAGAAAAATGGCCCAATGATGCCACCAGCCTAAAACCCACACCAAACAGTGACTCGAGTGCATTGGCTTACCAGAAGTCACATGTGGGTTCTCTGAACCCCATATGCACCAATTTTGCTTATTAACATCGCCACCGAGATGAAAATGAGTTTCACCTGATAACTCGATTATTTTTTCAATTTCTTACAGTTTGCGTCAACGACTCACTACTTTGGAAGTTAGTTTTTAATATTTCCCAATTTTGTTCGAGCGTATAGCGTCCCATTTTGCAAATGTCAAACATAAACCTGAAAATCAAAAATGAATGCTATTCTACATTGAAAGTCAAAGTAATCGGTAGTTCAAATTTTAAATGGCCCATCCGAGTATATGGTTTCTTGAGCGGTAGTGAAAGTGAAGTGAAATCGTGAGAGAATTTCGTTTTCTTAGCGTTACTTTGCCAGCTGTTTCGAACACGCTTTCCTTCGTACAAAGGAAATTTTGTTTTTTTGTTATGTAAAGGAGGAGATCCTATCTCAAGTATTCATATTTCAGCCATATACGTCTACGTATACCTACGTATGTGAAAAATATTTTTTTATTTTGAGTAAAAAAGTAACTTTTTATTAACGTTTTCGTTATCGCAGCTTGCTATTCAGGCTTAAAGAAAAACAGCTCTAATATTTGAATGTTATCTGAATAATCACTTACCACACAAAATATTAGCAACAGTTTAAATAACGCATTTTTGTTATTTTTTCGTTTGTTTTTTTTTTCTGCCAGTAATCAATATTTAATATGAACTGGGATATTGTCCTGCCTCGAAACCTTTTTGAATGTATATTTTATAGAATGCAAATTTATGTACATTTATTATTAGGCTGCACACTACCTTTACTATGATTTTTTGCCGTTTTCAGAAAACTTCACAAGTTCGTACATTTAAGGTTAAAACGAAAAAAGTCTGTTGCTAGAAGGTGTGTGCATTTCACATCTTCTGAATGAGTTAAGAAGTGCTATTTATACAGGGTCATACTGTAATTTTTTTATATGTTTACTGCCTGAATGGGGAGTAAAATGTTACCGAATACATAACATTAGTCAACAGTCAAAATGTACTCGGGATGCGATAATTTTTTCTGTGTAGATAACCTTGACATGAGCTCGAAAAACGCAATAAAATTTTTTTTTTTATTTATTTTTTTAAATTTTAAAAATTTTTTTTTGGTTAATTTGTTTCGTCCGGCATAACTCGGGAACCACTAGCCCGATTTAATTGAATTAAATTTTAAAAATTTAAAATTACAATTCCCTTAATCTGTTCATATATTGTTTTCCTATACAAGCAACAGTTTCCAAGTTAAAAATGAATATATAAAGGAAAAAAACTTATTTTTTGCCTAAAGATTAAAATTTTTTTTTTTTTTTAAATCCATAAAAAATCCAAAATGAAAAAAAATGTCAAATCTTATTACTTTTACGTAAAGTCACATAACCTATGAGCAAAATGAGACAAAGATCATGAAAATCGATGCACGCGTTTCGCTTTTATTCGCAATTGAGTAAAGGTATGAATTTCAAAAATTTGCTCGACATATGCACAACTTTGTCTATGGTAAGGTTTTTTCTTTTTTATTACAAAAAAAATGTGGGTCTGTTTCTCTTATCAGGAACCAGATATAGTCCCCCCATCATAGCTTCGTTCCAAAATCCTTGGTATCGGTGCTCAATTTCTTTCATTTGCTGATGAAAACGCTCACCATGCTCGTCACTCACATCGCCCAGGTTGTCCGGAAAGAAGTCCAAGTGCGAGTGTAGAAAATGTGTCTTAAGCGACATATTTGCTCTAATTTTTTTATAATTTTGGAGTAGTTGTTCGACGATCTCTCTGTAATTTGAGCTTTTGTTGTTTCCAAGAAATCCGGAAACAATTTGCCGAAATGAGTTCCAAGCTGCAGCTTCATTTGGTGATAAAATGTGCTCAAACTGTTGGTCTTGCAACAACTTTTTAATTTGCGGACCGTCGAAAACGCCTTCCTTAATCTTTGCCGATGAAAGGTGAGGAAAAATGGTTTTTAAATAGGCGAACGCTTCGCCATCTTTGTTGATAGCTTTCACGAAGTTTTTTATGAGTCCGAGCTTTATGTGAAGAGGTGGGAGAAAAACATTTTCCTTTTTTATGAGTGGTGTATATTTCACGTTGTCGCTGCCGGGGATGAAGTTAACTCTTTCTGTCCAACTCCTCCTGGTGTAATGATGTTGACGATCGCGGCTGTCCCAAAGGCAGAGAAAACAACAGTACTTTGTGAATCCACCTTTTAATCCACAAAGGATACCGATAACCTTAAGGTCGGCACAAACTTTCCAATCGTGCCTCTCATAGTTAAGGCACTTTAGTAGATTGTCCATGACTTCGTATGTTTCCTTGGTGTCAACGGCATGAGCAATTGGAATCGAAGGTTTCTCGTTGCCGTTGTGCAGTAAAATTGCTTTAAGGCTCTGCTTGTTGCTGTCGATGAAAAGACGCCACTCTCCTGGATCGTAAGAGTACCCGAGTTCACCAAATAATCCGGGAATGTCCTTTCAAAAACAGATGTTGTCTTTTTTTGTGTAGTACCTTGCGTATGGTTCATGACGCTTCCTGTAGATTGTTGTCACCACACCAGGAGCCAAGAAACCGAACTGTTGCATGCGCGATGCATGCAACTCTGCATCTTCCTTGGAGAGTTTCAATTCTCTAATCCAATCGTTCAGTTCTGCTTGGGAACATAAGCGTTGACCTCCATGCAATGTATATGTTGACTCGCATTCTGATGTGGTTTCTACTGTCTCCGGATCTGATGTTGGATGTATCGCCTCATTATTAGATGCCCATCTTGAAACGGACGGTTGCGGGTCCACTGGTTCTTCGCAAAATGGCACTGGAAAATTCACTGTTGAAACAGCAGCGTAAGTCCATCGTATATTTTTTCCCACGCCTGTTTTTTTGCTAAGACAGAAGTAGCAATCTGTTACATGGCAAAGCGGAGCTCTCCAAAGCATTGGCATGATGATTCTCGGCTGTCGTCTGAAAGAATTTCAATAATAAGTTATATATGTTCTTGAATTTCGTAATCTACACTTACCTTGAGTCAGCTAGCTGTACGTAGCACCTTGGACATAGAGCACTTGGTGTCCACCGCTCATCTATGTTTGAGACCTTTAAATTGAAGCTCTCTTCAAATGAATCTCTCAATTTAGGTGAAAAACAACGCTTGTTTTTTTCAGAAACGTATTCTCCGCACATGTAACAAAAATTACTTGGATTGGTATTGCATTCAAATCCTCGCGAACGTTTGCTCATTTTAACTATCGCGTTCGTCGACACTTGTTGAATGAGTAAAATCGATCAATGAAGACCTATTTATACTGTGTATTGTTTAGTATTTTACTGACAGGTACTTATAAATGGGTGTATATTTTTTTACGGTGGCTACATACCTGTTTCACCATGTGTGAGTCTTAAATTTTCCGAATAATGACCACCCTTAAATGTGGGTTGTATTTCTGTAAAAAAATAATACAGGTAGCCAACGGAAAACCCAAATAATTAAAAAAGTCCCCTTTCCTTTTTTCCTTTTAATTGTTCACGCACTTTTATTAGCGTTTATTACTTTGCTTACGCAATCATAAAAATTAAATAACCCTTTGTTTATTCCGTTTTGTTAATTCTGAGAATCAAAAAAAAGAAAAAACCTTACCATAGACAAAGTTGTGCATATGTCGAGCAAATTTTTGAAATTCATACCTTTACTCAATTGCGAATAAAAGCGAAACGCGTGCATCGATTTTCATGATCTTTGTCTCATTTTGCTCATAGGTTATGTGACTTTACGTAAAAGTAATAAGATTTGACATTTTTTTTCATTTTGGATTTTTTATGGATTTAAAAAAAAAAAAAAATTTAAATCTTTAGGCAAAAAATAAGTTTTTTCCTTTATATATTCATTTTTAACTTGGAAACTGTTGCTTGTATAGGAAAACAATATATGAACAGATTAAGGGAATTGCAATTTTAAATTTTTTAAAATTTAATTCAATTAAATCGGGCTAGTGGTTCCCGAGTTATGCCGGACGAAACAAATTAACCAAAAAAAAATTTTTAAAATTTTAAAAAAAAAAAATAAAAAAAACCAAACGAAAAAAAAATTTTTATTGCGTTTTTCGAGCTCATGTCAAGGTTATCTACACAGAAAAAATTATCGCATCCTGAGTACATGAAATTTTTTTCATTTTGTTGAGTAGTGTAATTAATCGATTAAGTCCTATAATTGGATGCCGTAATGTTCACTATCTCTAGTTAGAGACAACCAACAGTTATAAATGTCAAACTGACTTCTTCTTCTCCTTTTTCTACACTGACGTTGGTATTTTGATTTCGTTGTCGGTGGTTAAAGATCTTAATATTCTTTTTGTAATAATCCACTATCCAAAAAATATTTTGGTCTTTTATTATTGCTCCCCATGTAATATTTTAGATTTCCCTAATACAATATCCTATTTAGCAAATATACATATTTTTCATCCAAATGTAACAAATAAGAATGTAAATAAATATAAATAATATATGTTAATATTATTACTTTGCTCATTTTTATTGTTTCTGGCATTTTGTGAAATTTCATAAAAGTTGTGGAAAACAACCAATCATAAACTTTCCAAATTTAAACGTTTACAAATACAAACAAAAGCATTACTATCATAGCTGACTGCTTCCTTTTTAATATCTTGTTATTATTGCTAATACCAATATTCTACTAAAATATGCAGAACACTTTAACAGCCTTCAAACACTGCCTCCTCACAACCACGTACTTTTTATAGCACATTTGTCCACAGTTACTTTAGCCCATATAGTATAAAAACAAACAACAGACTGACCTTTTCCAAACAGGGTATACATGGTCATTCAGGTTCACTAAAGCCATTTAAAGTACATGCTGGGATAGAGGCATTGTGAAACAGCAAAAAGCTTAAATACATACTACTATATATACCCAATCCTACACTGCCACAAAATATTGCTGTCCGAAAACAACAACGAAGGCAGACACTGGAGTCTCAATTTAATTGCAACATAAAATTTAATTACAGCACACAATAAATTGAGTTTGTTTATAAAAAACACCAAGTCGCACACGTACACTTACTCTGATAAAAAAGTTTAAATTAAGACAGAAACAAAATTTTGTTAGTGAAAAGTTGCATGTGTTCATGGCCAGCTCAAATGCACACTGATTTAAGAAATATTATAATTTTGAAAGAGAAGTTTCGGGATTACAAGTAAGTAGCATATACAAATTTTGAAGTCCTGCGACGGGGCAACAGGATGAGGAAATGAAAAAAACTAAAAACGTCAATTAACTCCATTTTACCTATAATTTCCGACGTATATCATACGGTTCATGTGTAATGTGGACTGTCCGACGGAGAGAAATTTTTATGGGAGCTATATCTAAATCTGAACCGATTTGACATATTTTTACCACATATATTTCTAGTTGAAATATCAGGTGTTGTGCCAAATGTTATCAAAATAGGTTAAATTATGTGGTTCTAGAGCAAAAAAGTCAAATCGGGAGTGACATTTGTATGGGAGCTAATATATAAGGTGTTGTGCAAAATTTGATCAAAATCTCTTAAATTATGTGCTTCTAGAGCAGAAAATGTAAAATCGGATGTTACATTTGTATGGGAGCTATATATAATACATAGCGTCCGTCCTCGACTTGCAAACATCATTTTTGTCAAAGTTTCGTCAGAATCGGACAATAATTACAGGTCGCAAATCGTGATTACAGGAATAGATGGACAGACAGACGGATATGGCTAAATCGATTCTATCTCGCTTCCTTTTGGGTTTACAAAAACAAATGTACAATGACATTATACCCTGTGTTTTAGGGTATAAAAAGAAAATCTGATATTTTTAGTTGCGGAACATTTGTTAATTTATTACGACCGATTTCACTGAGAAACAGTTGTAGTAAAAGTGGGTCTCATCCGTCAATGTTTTTATATTGCCCCCTAAAATGACCTTCCGATTTGACTTTGTCACCTAAAACACAAATATTTCATATTTGTTGATCAAATTGCAGTGACATATTTAAGCTTCCACATTTGATAATAAAACCTTGAAATGAGATTGAGAGTTGATATTCGGCTCAGTCCGACTTATGTATTCCTTACCTGTTCACACCCTCCACTAGGTAACACCCAAAAGGAAAGGAAATAGACCCATCGTTTATTATACAGATCGGCCGAGAATCACTTTCTGTGTCGATATAACAATGTCCATCTGTCCGTCTGTCCATTTATTCTTGTAATAAAAGTACAATTATTGTTCGCAATTATAGTCCGATCCTAACTACAATTGACACAAATAAGTTTTGCGGGCTAAGGACGAACGCTATTTAATTTGAAACAAATCGGTTCCGATTAAGATATAACCCCCTTGCAAATGTCACTCCCGATTTGACTTTTTCCGCTCTAAAAATACATTTTCCACTCAATTGGCTTCAAATTTGCAATTCATAGAAATTTCTCACTCGATTTAACCAATTTTCTTCAAATTTACCATGACACCTTATATTTCAACTAGAAACATCTATGGCGAAAGTGAGGTAGATCGGTTCAGTTTTGTATATAGCTCCGATACAAATTTCGCTCTCGATTTGACTTTCTTCCGTTCTTAAGACCACATATTTTGACCAATTTTCTTCAAATTTGGCACAACCCTTTTATTTCAACCAGAGGCGTATGTCGTAAACGTGGGACAGATCGGTTCAAACTTTCATATAAATTTCATAAAAAAACATCATTACTATTTGGATTGGATTTTTCAGTATAGATATTTCGCGCAGTGATAAAACATTACTCGATGCAATCACACCGTAAAAGATACAAATAAAAATCTTGATAACTATTATGACACATAAAATCTATCGAAATCAACACAATTTATGATGTTTTTTAAAGATAGCCATATAGTGGACCTCGTAAACATTTACGAATTGAACTTCCACATCAACCATATTCTTCAGATTTATCCCCATGCGACTACTTTCTTTCACAAACTTGAGAAAATTAATTTCTAAATAAAATTCTGGGGATTTATATATCTTATTAGTGTTTTGTACCCGGCGTTGCACGGATTAATTTTTCCCTATCCCCTACTTCGTATGCTTTGGAAGATAAAATGAGTAATTTTTGATAATTTAAAAAATATTTTTTGTGTGGGAGGTACCAACCCCCTTTGTCCTATCATGACCTAATATATCCAGGAACCATCCTCTGTCCAGAAGTTAGATACAGTAACATTTTCAGGTGAATCGGTCCACCGATTTGGCGTCCTATACGCAACATACAGACATATCACGACACGACAAATCAGACAGATCAAAAGATTATATTTTTGATTTCCTCCATTTTTTACATTTTTAAGTACCAACTAAAAAACACTCCCTGGTATACTTTGAGTTTTTTCTGATTACTCGTTAAAAAGATATAGCTTTTTTAAAAATCGTTAAATAGTAGTTCTTTTTTCAGTCTTTTGCTCATAACTTCGTCAATAATGGTCCGAATTGGATATTCTTTTTTAGTATTTTTGTTTTTTGATGTACTTTTCAGAAAAAATATTCACAATCTTTTTGTATACAAATTTAGATTTTTTAAATAAAAATGTCTTGTCATTTATTTTGGTTTAAGACCAAAGGTTGTGCCGAAGTCTTCAGCAGAACCCAAAATTAGCAAAAAAGGCAAAGTGAGACCTTTATTGTTGCAGCTAAAAGTTGACTGCGCAGTTTTTATTTTTTTTTAATGTCTGTACTCTTTGATTTTCTTGAAATTTTTTTATTTAAACATATATTTATTCTGTAAATTTCGAGGCTTGGTTAAAAGTGGGCCTATAAAAATTACTATGTTTTTTAATCGTTTTAAAGAGTAATCAGAGTGTTCCAGGGGGTGTTTTTAGTGCGTACAAAAAATGTAAAAAATGGGGGAAATCAAAATTATTTTTTTAACTGTCCGATTTGTCATGGAATGCCCCATATATAGATATGTTAGGAATAAAACACGTTGTTTCTTACGCAAGTAATTTTTTGTTTCTATTTCATTCAATCTCGTTCTTTAACTGATAAAAATAAACCTGTTAACATGTACGTCAGTATTTGTGAGATTAACCTATTACGAAAAACCACAGGATATGTCCTGAACTAAAATGTTATTTAGGAAAAATGTGTTTCAATGATCCAGATAGATTCAGATCATATATTTATATACACCGTTTGACACGAAGGATGTCCCTACTGTAGTCTTGTACTTTATTAGTTACAACCATTTGTAATTTATTTGTGGTATATATATGTATATGAATGTAGGAATCGTGAAATAAATTTAAAGAAAGAATGTACAGTTTAACTAATAGGAATAAAAAGTTGAAACAAAACATTGTCAAAAGATTTTCAAAACCATGTTGTCCGAAGTTAGTTAACAGAAATAGGAAATTATCGAATTTTTATTTAATGTTAATGAGTTTGTGTAACCTGAATGATTTTTAAGCGAAGTTAAATTTGTCTAAATTTTAGATCATTTTAACTCTTTTTTCTGAGTGTTCTTTTTATCATAACATTTATTCATTTCGAAATATATTGGAGAGTAATTAACTAATTAATTATTCATTTAGAGAAGCAGATAAAAATGACGCTATTATCGATCGGTCGGAATTATAAATTATTTTAGTTTCATATTAGAATATTTAGATATATTTTAAATAATGTCTGAAATACACACTAATACCAAATTTTACTCGACGGCAGAGATACAAGCCGACCGATTTCGAGCCGACAAGCCGCCGCCGAACGTTTCTGCAAGAGCCGCGCCGCTCATCATTATCGGCTCATCGACTCAAATCGACTTCAACCACGCCGCCGAGAGTTCTAACTCCGTCAAATCTTACTGTCAAAATATACAACCCACTTAAAATTACAAAAGAAAATGTAACTGTCGACTTAAACAACCTCCTACTGTGAACTATATGGATATTTCTTTGAATTTGGTACCCCACTATATGATGACGTTTATAATAAATTGAATGATTGTAATTTTATTTGAAAGTCACATTTATATAAGTCAATTCCAGTATGAGTGGCCATGTGTTCCTATAAAAAACAACAAACAACAGCTCCTCTATTGTGCTTCTTTAGTGTGTCAAAAATATGCCTCCTATGAAAAGCTGTAATTGCAAAAATATTTATTTAATTCTTCCATATTATAAATTTTGGGAATGGGAGTAGCACTCCCAAAAAATATTTGTATGGGATAATAATATGAAATTATACATTGGCTAATATTAACGAATATTGAACTATTTGCGGACAAATAAAAGAAAAGTTATTAAAAACCAATAAATTGTTTTTCCCTTTCCCAAAATTGTCAAATAAATAGGGGTGATCGAATGACAGAACGAGCCGGCAAATCAGCCGAAAGCCGCCGCCGATAATTCTGGGTCGGCTTGTAACTCTGCTCGAAGGAAAAATATATCTGGACCTATTTTGGTCATTTCACAGTCAGAAAAAAATATTATCCTTAATATTACAATCACAAATGTAATAGATAAAAAGACTGTTTAAAAAGTAACTGGAACAGTTATTATTATAACTGGTGTAGGAATAGGGTATTATATGTTAGTTTTCCTCCAGATGTTTGTAATAATCGAGCCTTTAAGTATACCGATCGGCTTAGAATCACCAGCTGAGTTGATCTAATAATATCCGGCTGTCCGTTCTTCCGCTTTCCATCTAAAGCTTATTATTATGGTTCAGATTTCGATATAACCTCCGTACAAATATGTGTTATACTC
Source organism: Polietes domitor (assembly GCA_947397865.1). Classification (NCBI taxonomy): domain Eukaryota; kingdom Metazoa; phylum Arthropoda; class Insecta; order Diptera; family Muscidae; genus Polietes; species Polietes domitor. The sequence goes on from OX377618.1 coordinate 29,755,996, forward strand.
TGAAGTGTTCGACGGACAATTTTATGAGCAGACTTCTGCAAAAAGGTCTATTACCTCTTCCTATAAACGAACTGAACAATTGCAAGTACCAGTTTCTGCTCGAACAATTCGAAGACGTCATATACACGTCTCTTAAAGAACTACCATTGTATTTCCTGAACATTTTTTGAGTTTTTGTCAAATTAGTTGCGATCCTACAATAACAAATCTTTTTCAGAGCTAACTGATTTTGAATTATTTTATGTATGCTCGTGTAAGTTTCTGAAGGTTTGTATCAGGTCGATCTTCAATTGTCAGTTTCTTCACTGCATCAATATTTTGTGGCACAACAACAGATTGCACGGCCATCATCAATACCGTCCTTGTGACAAATCGAACGTATAACAAGTTTACACCTGTGCAAAACACTATCGCCAAAAGTGGACACAATTTTATGTATGCTTTCCTGTCTCATGGAAATTCGTAATAAATCATTGTATAAACGTTTTCACGAGTTAACTCAATTGCTGACACGCAACTTTTAAATAAAGATAAACAGGCCATGATTATGTCATCTGTTAACGATGAGTTTGTAACATTTGCAATGTCTCTCGCAATTGTAGCTGATGAAGACTGCTACCAAAATCCAGGAGAATCCTTTCACACTGTGTTTCTCATAGCAAGTCCTCTTATGACAGAATTGGAGCGAACTTTCCAATAAACTGATTTCAATAAACCACAAATTCAATTACCACACGTAAGGTATTGTAAACAGGAAGTTTACCAAAGAATAAGCAAATCTCCAGACAGTATTGAATACATTTTTGATAAGATGTCGCACATGCGTCGTTAAATTATATTATTATAAAATCCACTAAAAAGATTTAATTAAAATCTATTAGTTTCCTTATGAATAAAGACAAAAAATGTATGAATTTAACAAAATAGTTATTAAGGTTTTTAATGTAGCAACCTTCATCATCCATTCTGTAGATCCGTATTTCATCTTGCGGCGAAAGGTATACAATCAGTTGGATTCCTCTATTGATCTTAAAGTTTGACCGAAATCAGCACGACTTATAATCATATGCCGATTTATACACACGGTAAGTAACCTTATTGTGAATTATCTTATCGAATTCCACAGTTATAACTCATTTAAAATATTTTCAACTCTCCATTTGAAGGCATAAATAAGTGATTATTGCAATTAGCTGTATTTGGCGAAACACTGAAAAATAATATTTTCGTTTAATTTAATTTTTGACCTTCTATTTGAAATGTGGTGAACTGTTATATTTTAATTTTCGCTGATGACGTGGACCAATGAAAAAATTGTGGTCATTAGATACAGAAGATAAATTATTAATTTTCAATTTAAACCATGTTGTTATGCATAGCGATATAATATTGAACTAAATGTAGGGAATTATACCATTACGATGACTATTCAATATTTGTATGTGGTCATAGGACATCCATCCATGTACGGCGCACCGTGGTTCGGAGTCGTTCTCTGTTGGCCAAAATAATTCGAATGTTGGTTACAAAACAACGATAACATTGCGATACCAATATATACGAAAGATAACAAGATTGACATTATCCTTTTTAATTAAATGCAAACCTTGTTATACTCTCTGCTAGGGTATTATGTTTTTGTGCATTTGTTTGTAACACCCAAAAGGAAAAGAGTTAGATGCTTCGTTTATTACACAGATCGGCTTAGAATCACTTCAGATTCAAATCGGTACATATTTAAATATAGTCTCCATACAAATGTCGCTACCAATATGTTTTTTTCCGCTCTAGATTTTCTTTAAACATGGCAAAACATCTTATAATCCAACTAGAAACACCTATAGTGAAAATGGGTAAGATCGGTTCAGAGTTAGATATATCCCCATACAAATGTTGCTCCCGTTTTGCATTTCCCAATATAGAAACCACATATTGTACCCGATTTTCTTTAAATTTTCACAAGATCTTATAATCCAACTAAAAACCTGTGGTGAAATCGGTTAGGATCGGTTCAGATTTAGATATAGTCCCCATACAAAGTTCACTCGCAATTTGACTTTTTCCGCTCTAGAAACCACACATTTGATCAGATTTTCCTCAAATTTGGTACAACACATTGTAATCCAGCTAGCAATATCTATGGTGAAAGTGGGTAAGATCAGTTCAGATTTAGATATTGCTCCCAATTTTGGCCAAACTTTACATATGATATTTCAGCTATAAACACACATGGTGAAAGCGGGTCACATCGTTCCAGGTTTTAATATACCCCTATATAAATGTCCTTTCCGATTTAACATTTTTTGTCAAATACATACATAGTTTTAAATAATTTGGCAGAACGCGTTATATTTTACCTTGAAACGTACATTATGAGACTGGGTAACAATGGCCCATGATTATGACCCATACAAAAATCGTACCCGATTTCATTTTTTTACTGAATTGAATTGCAATGGTGGAGGGTTCATATAGTCGGTCCCGTCCGACTTTAGCCTTTCCATACTTGTTTATTTTTACGTTTCTTAATATTTTTGAATTGAATTTTGTATATTTCTTGTATTCTTTGAAATTTATGGGCACAATAGCAAATAAGTATCATAAAGAACTAAAAACCAGTGGTAGCAATTTGCGATTATATTCAATATTCAGTACAAAAAATTACGCGGGAAAAACATGATATTTAGAGTTGTTTTCAGGAACGTTTAGCTCACAAACGGCTTGACCAAGGAACGAAATATTTTGCAGAGCATCATTAAACAATCCAAATTTAATTCCTGTATGGTAACCTCAACAATTTATTTTCGTGATCCTTCCTAATACACATATATGGTAAAATTGAATGCGTACCGTACAATTTACTCTTATGGGTGTAGTCCCGTGCAACTCTCTCTTCAATTTTCATTATCATTATCAGATCTTGATCAGACATACGGACTACGTAAAATTGCCTTCCATTAAACACCTTGTTTTAGTTATCAAAACCCCGCCCGACTTTAGCCTTTCCTTAAATATTTTCTAATCAGTTAATTTTTTTCACCTGCATATTTTACGCAATTTCTACAACAAGAGACAATTTCCAGAATCCGAGCAAATTTATCTACAAAACTCTTCGTATAATACACATGATTTCAAGAGTTGAATAAATAGCTAATACTGAAAGTTTAAATAAACACTTATCTTAAGTGGGACTCATGGATTGCGTTTTGCCACCACAATGCCTGCAACAACTAAAAGATTAAATGAATTTGGAGAGGAAAATGGAAATTATAATTTAAGTGGCTTATTCAGACGTAACAAATGAAGGTCCCGTTGGGCTTAAGTGAGTCATACGCTTTTGCTTTATTACTATTTTCGAGTAGAAAGTAAGGTGCAAAACATAGGTTTGTAGATGTTTTGAAGTAGCCAAAATGCATGTTTTTTGCCCAAACCCCCAAAATTGGGTTTTGGAAGCTGGAAGATAGCATCAGTTGGCCCTAACCGATTTAGCCTATCCGTGCATGTTTAAATTATAAATTATTATTGAACGTACAAATAATTGTGTGTCATAATAATTTATGTCAAATATAACGAAGAAAAACCGATACAGTCGAATCTGGATAAGTGGGACCTGCATACGTAGGAATCCTCTAAAGTCACTCATTTTTATAGTTTCTGTACGCTTCGCACAAAAAACATCTTTAAGTGTGAATATTATTTCATACTAGTAGAGATATCCTTGCCTTTTGGGCCGTTTTTCTCTCTTTTTTGGCGAAACGAAATCTTTAAATATTGAATACCAATGATAAGTTGAAAATTGATTAAGAATTCCGAAAAGTGAAGAATCAGATAGAACTTCAAAAATACTTCGACGTTCCAATAACCACAATATTACGTATGCTTCAAAAGAGTGACTTGATATATTTCAAAACTTGAGCTTGAGAGGTCACGTAAACCAATCAGAAGTGGAAATTCGTTTGGTGACATGGATAAGCTTGTCAAAGTAAAACATCTTCCAGTAGGCGAAAACGCTATTAAACAGTTTCAGATATTGCTCCCATTCAAATGTGGCTCCCATTTTGACGTTTTCCGCTCTAGAAACCACATACTTTAACCGATTTTCTTAAAATAGGCAGCAGCTCATATTTCAACAAAAATCGTTTCAGATTTATACAAACGTCGCTCCTGTTTTAATTTTTTGTGCTCTATAAACCACATATTTTAACACAATTTCATCAAATTTTGCACAAAACGCAACATTTTAAATTGAAACAACTCAGATTTTGACATAGGTCATTTACAAAAATCGCCCCCTATTTGAGTATTCCCGCTCTAAAAACCATATATTATAACCATAAGGAACAATATGCCATATATTTCGATTATAATCATCAGTTGTGAAAGCGGGTTACATCGGTCAATGTTTTCATACCCAGCAAAAAGAGAGCACCCAAAGAAGTGAAAAAGATGTTCATAGTAGTGAAAATTGGTATCTTCACCAATGAATTTAACATGGAGTTGTCATAGGAGGGATGACCATTATTTTGAAAGACTTAAAAGTTATTTTAAAGTGTTGCCAAAGCAACCACTTTTTCACTAGTGTCCATTTTAGTTATAAAAATCCGCCGCTACGGCACTCTAACCATCTCAGCTATCCTCTGTTTGTGAGTGCTGAATAACTAAAGCAAACCATTTTGTTCGTTAGAACTGACAATAGGAAACTTAACAAACATTTTTTTAATACGAACGAATATATATTGCAAATAAATATTAAGTTAAATTATTATTAAATGAATTAACACCACTTAATTTTACTGATATTATATTATGTGTGTATTAATAAGAATAAAATATTTGAAGTACATTAATAAAGCAATAAATTTGTATTTTTTTAAGCAAAAATTTTTAAATTGTTAAAATTATACAAAATTAAACATTGTTTATTTATAAAAGTAATAAAAAATATAATTTTTTTCCCGAACCACGATTCGAACCCGAGACCTTCGGGATACAAAGTGGACACCTTACCTTTGTGACCCCATACTAAAAAGTCGTTCCCATTCAGTTTTGAAAATGCTATTTATAAAATGTTACGGAATATTAACATATTATTAACTTTTTGGAAGTTGTTTAAAAGAACTTCCTCAAAACTGGGGAAAAAGCACATTTGGATTTTGAGAAACAATTAAAATGTGCTTCATATGGAAGTACTTACAATTTATTTTGTTGCGCCTAGAATTCATGAATTTCATATTTTTAGGTCAACTTTGAACACATATGCATATTCAATATCCTTTTTATTCTTCCAGGTTTGGCGATACAACCTTGTAAATGGATTGAGATGGGATGGTATCATATAGTCGACTCCTCCCGATTTAGCTGTTTTATAAAAAATCTCCACAAGTACACAAGTACAAGTTAAGGCAATATACATCACCGTTCAAAAGTTATAAAGGAAATGATTCGGAAATTGGACCAAAATGGGCTTAATTTCTATACATTTATTGTTTTATTAATTTATTTCAAATAAATATTTTCTATTAATTACACTGTCCAACAAATTTATACTTTTTTGATTGAAACAGAATAGCGACCCTATAATTCTAAAAGGGCATGTTGAGTAGAGCATTTTCGTAGAATAAACGTATAGTCCAGTTGGTCTGAGTTTCTTTTATAGTTGGCCAAATTTTTCATTTTATGGTCGAAGGGAGCATTACACTAAGTGCACAAACTGTTTTAAGTTAATGTCTGAGAGAATTTATTATTGTCAGAACTACTTTGTGGAATGAGGATTATTTTTGTGGAAGAACTTAACTTCACCCCCTCTCTTGATGGATCTATTTGGCCCTTTTTCGAGAATATCAAGAAATCTCATTCAAAAAGGACATTTAAGGATTAAAATGTTCTACGAAAAAATTTGCCGGAAAATTTTAGTGGGGGTCATTAAAGACACCAAACCAGAAATACAAGCCGACCGATTTTAAGCCGATAAGCCGCCGCCGTCGCATGTTTCTACACGAGCCGCGCTGCCGCCGAGTTCATTGGCACACATCGACTTCAACAACGCCGCCGATTTCATCGACTTATATCGACTTAAACCACGCCCCAGAGATTTGACGGAGGACTTCTTTACCGGGCGGACAAACTCTTGTTCTACCACAGACGGTTTAAGACCTTGGACATTGACGACACGGTATACAATACCAATCAATAATTTGTATATAATAGTTTTTAAGTAGTTTGTAAGCATTTAGTGTAAGTGTTAGTATAAGAAACAAAATGTAAAAGCTCTTCCTTTTTTATATAATTCTATTTTTTAAGGAAAAACATGTTAATGTAAAAAAAATGAAAGAATGCCATGTTAGCAGCAAGCTGCGACATAACTTTAGTATAAATGACATTGTTCTTGAAAGATACTATAGTATGCTAGGATGTAAATTACCACTGTTAGATTTAAGATATTTTATATTGTGTAAGGCTGAAATGAATTTAATAAAACCCAAATCGTTTGCAAAAAAATCGATTTGACGGAGTTCGAACTCAGTCAAATCTTACTACCAAAATAGACAACCCACTTAAAATTACAAAAGAAAATACTGCTGTCGACTTAGACAACCTTCTAATGTGAAACTGGTATCCCACTATATGATGACGTCTATAGAAAGTGTAATGATTGTATATTAATTTGAAAGTCGCATTTATATAAGTCAATTCCAGCCATGTGTTCCTATGAAAAACAATAAACAACAGCTCCTCTATTGTGCTTATTTCTTGTGTCAAAATAGGTAGAGTTTTATCAATCATTGGAAGGATTGTGATATTCAAGATGCCTGGTCAAATATGCCTCACATGAAAAGCTGTAATTGCAAAAATATTTATTAAATTCATCATATTATAAATTTTGGGAATGGATACCCACTCCTAAAAATAATTGTATAGGATAATAATATTAAATGATGGGAACATTGGCTAATATTAACGAATATTGAACTACTTGCCAAAAAATAAAAGAAAATGTTTAATACATTACAATACAAATTGTTACTTCCATTTTCCCAAAATTATCAAATAATTAGGGGTGATCGAATGACAGAACGAGCCGACAAATCAGCCGAAAGCCGCCGCCGACGACCCATCTTCAAGCTTAAATAAAACCAGTAAGGAAAGGCTAAAGTCGGGCGGGGCCGACTCTATGATACACTCCACTTTCAATCCGAATACAATTCAATTCGGTTAAAAAGTGAAAACGGGAAGGTTTTTTGTATTATGTAAATGTATGTGTTTGACAAAAAAAAAATTATATCGGAAATGACATTTGTATGAGGATATATTGAAACCTGGAACGAAATAGGTCAAATATAAAATGTATAGTTTGGCCAAAATCGGTTAAACTTATGGGAGCAACATTTGAATTTGGGCTATATTTAAATCTGAACCGATCTTACGATGTTGTGCGAAATTTAAAGACAATCGAGCACAATATGTGGCTTTTAAAGCTGCAAAAGTCAAATCGGGAGCGACATTTATATGGGGGCTATATCTAAATCTGAACCGATCTTACCCAATTTCTGCATAGGTGTTTCTAGTAAGATTATAAGATGTTGTGCCAAATTTAAAGAAAATCGAGTACAATATGTGGTTTTTAGAGCGGAAAAAGTGAAATCGGGAGCGACATTTGTATGGGGGCTATATCTAAATCTGAACCGATCTTACCCAATTTTTGCACAGGTGTTTCTAGTTGGATTATAAGATGTTGTGCCAAATTTAAAGAAAATCGAGTACAATATGTGGTTTCTACAGAGGAAAATGTCAAATCGGGAACGACATTTGTATGGGGGCTATATCTGAACCGATTTGACTTATTTTCACAATATATGTTCTTAGTTTAAATATAAGATGTTTTGCCAAATCTGAAGACAATCTGATACAATATGTGGTTTCTAGAGCGGAAAAAGTCAAATCGGGAGCGAAATAAATCTGAACCGATCTGACCGATATTCACCATGGCTTTTTCTAGTGAAAATATAAGATGTTTTACCAAATCTGAAGACAATCTGATACAATATGTGGTTTCTAGAGCGGAAAAAGTCAAATCGGGAGCGAAATTTGTATGGGAGCTATATATAAATCTGAACCGATCTGTCCGATATTCACCATGGGAGTTTCTAGTGGGAATATAAGATGTTTTACCAAATCTGAAGACAATCTGATACAATATGTGGTTTCTAGAGCGGAAAAAGTCAAATCGGGAGCGAAATTTGTATGGGAGCTATATATAAATCTGAACCGATCTAACACATTTTTACCACATGTATTTCTAGTTACAATATAATATGTTTTGCCACCCACTTTCACCATAGTTTTGTTTAGTTAGATTATAAGATGTTGTGCAAAATTTAAAGACAATCGAGCACAATATGTGGCTTTTAAAGCGGCAAAAGTCAAATCGGGAGCGACATTTATATGGGGGATATATCTAAATCTGAACCGATCTTACCCAATTTCTGCATACGTGTTTCTAGTAAGATTATAAGATGTTGTGCCAAATTTAAAGAAAATCGAGTACAATATGTGGCTTCTACAGAGGAAAATGTCAAATCGGGAACGACATTTGTATGGGGGCTATATCTAAATCTGAACCGATTTCACATATTTTCACCATAGATGTTCTTAGTTTAAATATAAGATGTTTTGCCAAATCTGAAGACAATCTGATACAATATGTGGTTTCTAGAGCGGAAAAAGTCAAATCGGGAGCGAAATTTGTATGGGAGGTATATATAAATCTGAACCGATCTGACCGACGATATTCACCATGAGTGTTTCTAGTGGAAATATAAGATATTTTACCAAATCTGGAGACAATCTGATACATTATGTGGTTTCTAGAGCGGAAAAAGTCAAATCGGGAGCGAAATTTGTATGGGAGCTATATATAAATCTGAACCGATCTGTCCGATATTCACCATGGGAGTTTCTAGTGGCAATATAATATGTTTTACCAAATCTGAAGACAATCTGATACAATATGTGGTTTCTAGAGCGGAAAAAGTCAAATCGGGACCGAAATTTGTATGGGAGCTATATATAAATCTGAACCGATCTAACACATTTTTACCACATGTATTTCTAGTTACAATATAATATGTTTTGCCACCCACTTTCACCATAGTTTTGTTTAGTTAGATTATAAGATGTTGTGCAAAATTTAAAGACAATCGAGCACAATATGTGGCTTTTAAAGCGGCAAAAGTCAAATCGGGAGCGACATTTATATGAGGGATATATCTAAATCTGAACCGATCTTACCCAATTTCTGCATAGGTGTTTCTAGTAAGATTATAAGATGTTGTGCCAAATTTAAAGAAAATCGAGGCTTCTACAGAGGAAAATGTCAAATCGGGAACGACATTTGTATGGGGGCTATATCTAAATCTGAACCGATTTCACATATTTTCACCATAGATGTTCTTAGTTTAAATATAAGATGTTTTGCCAAATCTGAAGACAATCTGATACAATATGTGGTTTCTAGAGCGGAAAAAGTCAAATCGGGAGCGAAATTTGTATGGGAGCTATATATAAATCTGAACCGATCTGACCGACGATACTCACCATGAGTGTTTCTAGTGGAAATATAAGATGTTTTACCAAATCTGGAGACAATCTGATACATTATGTGGTTTCTAGAGCGGAAAAAGTCAAATCGGGAGCGAAATTTGTATGGGAGCTATATATAAATCTGAACCGATCTGTCCGATATTCACCATGGGAGTTTCTAGTGGCAATATAATATGTTTTACCAAATCTGAAGACAATCTGATACAATATGTGGTTTCTAGAGCGGAAAAAGTCAAATCGGGACCGAAATTTGTATGGGAGCTATATATAAATCTGAACCGATCTAACACATTTTTACCACAGGTGTTTCTAGTTACAATATAAGATGTTTTGCCAATTTTAAAGAAAATCTGTTGTAATATGTGGTATCTAGAGTGAAAAGCGTCAAATCGGGAGTGAAATTCGTATGGGGGCTATATCTAAATCTGAACCGATTTTCTTCAAATTAAATAGCGTTCGTCCTTATCCCGAAAAACATCGTTGTGCAAAGTTTCATTTGGTTCTGTCTACAATTGCGACCTGTATCGTGATTACAAGAATAGATGGACGGACAGACAGACAGACAGACAGACAGACAGACAGACGGACGGACATTGCTAAATCGATTCAAAAAGTGATTCTAAGTCGATCGGTATAATTAACAATGGGCCTATCTCTATTCCTTTTGGGTGTTACATACAAATGCACAAAGACATAATACTCTCGTGGAGTGTATAAAAAATACTATGGTTAAAATTAGTCCATGTTTTTGTGGAAGATCGAGCATTTCCGACATCAAATAAATATTTTAGCCATATCTTCAACGAAAATGGCTAAACTAATTTTGTATACATGACATTTTTGTTCTGTAAGTTTCTCGCGATCTATCCAACGGATAGGCTTTGACTTTCTCGAAAAAGGGTCAAATTGACCCATAAAGAATGGAGGTAGAGGGTTAAGATTTTGCATAAAAATTATCTACTCAATATGCCCTTTCAGAATCATGGTGTCGCTACTCTGTTGGACAGTGTCATTAATACTACATTACTTCAATACAATTGAGTAGTATTAATTAATTTAATACTTACTTTATTTAATATTTATTCGTCTGAATATATACATTTATATTTATATGTTTCTTATTGTTTAATCCATCTAACGGACTGGGTTGCATTTTTAACCCACCGCTCTCAACAATGTATAGCTGTGATGGTTAGAGGTAGGTAGGCTGTTCTACCTCCGGTAGCAGAAGATTTTTTAAATAAAATAAAATTGAAATTACAGCATATGCTAAGGATATCCCTGACATAACAACTTCATTTTAGATTCAATTTCCAATGGATGGGGATCTATTTTTTCTGAGTATTGAAAAACGAAATACATTCAGTTTTTCGGTTGGCTGCATAATTTCACTTACTAATTTTTTTTTAATAAAAAAATATAATTTTATGGGAAGCAATGGTTTTGAAATCAATATGTTAACCCTTAAACCACGAAATCATTCCGGGTAAAAGTGATCCGTTATGCATACGTATGACAGTGTTTCATTGATACAGGGGCCAATATTCTTCATGACGTGCGTGACCGTAGCCTTGTTGGTCCCTTAACTTACATTTCAAACCCACGAAAGAAAAAAATCCAACGGTATTAAACCACAATATCTAAACGCCAATATTCTAAGCGCAAAACAGGAAAATTGTACCATTGCAGCTGCATGCTGTCCCACATTTCAATACAATCCCCTAGATACAAGCTGGAGCATGTCAGTATTAACACAGCAAAATTGATGACATTAAAAGCATTTGTTGCTTTATTGCACATCATGATGTATTGCATTGTATGTGTGTATTATGATTCTGCTTCCAGCACATGTTTGCCGGGAAGGGGAAAAGGGTTAGCGATTTTGACGTCTAATGAAAGACATTATATTCACGTTCGTATATTTGACATTGATCAATGAGCTATGACCAACATGCGGGTTTTCATCGACACAAAAAATGTCTTACTGTAAGACTAAGCTACATTATACTCAATACATTAGCTAAAAACAGTTATGGAAAATCTGACAAAACAAAATATTAAACGTAAGATAGCTTTAAAGATGGGAACATTGCATTAGTGCAGCCGCGAACAATGCTTCGTACCGACTTGATATGCTTGCTTCGATTCTTTATGTTATGTTATTTTTCCGCTACATTTTCGAATTCGATTTGCGAAAACGAATGGAAAAAATACATAAAAAATGTATAAACAATTTTTATAATGGATTTCAAATAGAGTAGCGCTTCATATTAATTTCAATATTAATACATTGTGAATTAGCCGGTTGCAAAAACTGTCATAAAAACACATATTAAAATGTGATATTATTACCAGAAATAAAAAAATATCTATTTTATTGATTAAATGACTTCAATAGGTAGCGATTTTTGTATTTGGGCTATATATATAAATCGGAGCCGAATAGAAATTTAGCGTCCTGTACTAAATTTGAATCAAATTGGAGAAAATATATCGAGGGCTTATATTGTGTGGGCTTATATTGTGTATAAGTGTCTATGAATATGAATATAACATAACTTTTCAGGAAAGCGAAAACAATTGATTTTCTCCTTAATTTTAAGAGTAATTGTTACGATTATATTTGTTTTTGAAATTTCCTATTATTCGCGGTTTTATGGTTCATAGCCACTTTTGCACGTTTAAAATTGAGCACTATGAATTTTGAAATTAGCACATAGCCATTAATGCCCAAATATGTAAATAAGCTTTATTGTAAACTCGATAACGTTTTTCATGAATTAATTAATTAATTAATTAAATTAATTAATTAATTAAAGAATCTTAATTTAAAAATTCCATCTTCATCCTTCAGAGTGGTATTATTTTTATTCCTTTTTCCATTTTTTTATAAAAAGTGTATATTGCGGTACGGGAACGGTAAACAAAAAATACATGTTGGATATTTTTTGGAAAATATTCATTTTCGCGGGAAATATGGCTAAAATGATTTTCATACATGACATATTTGTTTTTTGATTTTCTCGTGATCTAGCCAACGGATTTTTTAATTAAGAACCAATGTCGCTTGTAACCTATACGTAGTCAGTCGCAAAAATCGGTGCAATTGTTGCAAAAGAAAGAAATATATTGGTATTCTCAATATACGCTGGTTTTTCTAAAGATAATTTTCACAATTTTTGACTTTACCAACTTGGGAATCAAAAAGCTATTAAAGCGATATGATAGAATTTCATATTACGATATGCCATAAATCTATAAAAATGTTTTAATCAAAATCAGTTTAGCATGATTGGTTATGTGCTACTCCATTGTTGAACTGTTTTATTTATATTATTTTTATGTTCATAGTCACTTATGCAGTCACAAACTAACGTGTGAGTGGATAGCCAAATCAGAAAAATTTGAAAAATGGCTTTAGAAAAAAATTTCATTTCCAAATTTATTTGACAGATGACATCCAAATCTGAGAATAGTTTGACATCAAAAAATGGTTCATAGCCACTTTTGAATATAAGACCTCGATATGAGTTTTAAAGCAAAACAAGTAAGGAAAGGCTAAAGTCGGGCGGGGCCGACTATATAATACCCTACACCACTCCCTGCGTATGTACTCGCTTTCATTACTAAACCCATTTATTTCATGGGAGCAATTTTATGTAGTTCATACAAATTATATAAATTATATTCATATAATTTATATGCTATAAATTCATCTTCAGTCAAATTTAACGAGTATGGTAAATAATATGGTAATTGATCTAATTGTCCGACAGACAAATACAAATTATACAGTAGTATACCAAAGTCATTTCAAAGTATGGACATCACCCAAACAATTCTCATTGCAATTCAATTCGGTAAAAAAGTGAAATCGGGAAGGATTTTTGCATCCTGTAAATGTATGTGTTTGACAAAAAATGTTAAATCGGAAAGGACATTTGTATGGGGGTATATTGAAACCTGGAACGATGTGACCCGGTTTCACCATGTCTGTTTATTGGTGAAATTTAATATCTAAAATTTGGCCAAAATCGGTTAAACATTCCGGAGCAACATTTGTATGAGGGCTATATCTAAATCTGAACCGATCTTACCCAATTTTTGCATACGTGTTTCTAGTTGCATTATAAGATGTTCTGCAAAATTTAAAGAAAATCGGGTACAATATGTCGTCTCTAGAGCGGAAAATGTCAAATCGGGAGCGACATTTGTATGGGGGCTATATCTAAATCTGAACCGATCTTACCCAATTTTTGCATACGTGTTTCTAGTTGGATTATAAGATGTTCTGCAAAATTTAAAGAAAAGCGGGTACAATATGTCGTCTCTAGAGCGGAAAATGTCAAATCGGGAGCGACATTTGTATGGGGGCTATATCTAAATCTGAACCGATCTTACCCAATTTTTGCATACGTGTTTCTAGTTGGATTATAAGATGTTCTGCAAAATTTAAAGAAAATCGGGTACAATATGTCGTCTCTAGAGCGGAAAATGTCAAATCGAGAGCGACATTTGTATGGGGGCTATATCTAAATCTGAACCGATCTTACCCAATTTTTGCATATGTGTTTCTAGTTGCATTATAAGATGTTCTGCAAAATTTAAAGAAAATCGGGTACAATATGTCGTCTCTAGAGCGGAAAATGTCAAATCGGGAGCGACATTTGTATGGGGGCTATATCTAAATCTGAACCGATCTTACCCAATTTTTGCATATGTGTTTCTAGTTGCATTATAAGATGTTCTGCAAAATTTAAAGAAAATCGGGTACAATATGTCGTCTCTAGAGCGGAAAATGTCAAATCGGGAGCGACATTTGTATGGGGGCTATATCTTAATCTGAACCGATCTTACCCAATTTTTGCATACGTGTTTCTAGTTCGATTATAAGATGTTCTGCAAAATTTAAAGAAAAGCGGGTACAATATGTCGTCTCTAGAGCGGAAAATGTCAAATCGGGAGCGACATTTGTATGGGGGCTATATCTAAATCTGAACCGATCTTACCCAATTTTTGCATACGTGTTTCTAGTTGGATTATAAGATGTTCCGCAAAATTTAAAGAAAATCGGGTACAATATGTCGTCTCTAGAGCGGAAAATGTCAAATCGGGAGCGACATTTGTATGGGGGCTATATCTAAATCTGAACCGATCTTACCCAATTTTTGCATAGGTGTTTCTAGTTGGATTATAAGATGTTGTGCCAAATTTAAAGAAAATCGGGAACTATATGTGCTTTATAGGGCGGAAAAAGTCAAATCGGGAGCGACATTTGTATGGGGGCTATATCTAAATCTGAACCGATTTCCTCCAAATTCAATACCGATGGTCATTGGCCGGAAAAAATAACTTCTGCCAAGTTTCATGATAATCGGACAACAATTGCGACCTGTAGAGTGCGAACAAGCTTAGATGGACAGCAGACGGACAGACGGACGGACAGACAGACATCGTTAAATCGACTCAGCTGGTGATTCTAAGCCGATCGGTAAAGGTGGGTCTAGCTCGATTATTTCTTGGTGTTACAAACATTTGGGGCGAAACTAACTTATAATACCCTAGCCCACGAAGTGGTGTAGGGTATAAAAATATTTAAATGTAGCTATTTACATTGTTGCTGGTGAAACTATTGTATAAGAAATGTTAGAGTATTGGTTCGAAGCGGCCGTCTAGTGTGCCAGCAACCAAATCTGCAATGTTTTGTAGAAACTGTAGGTTGTTGTTTTTATTTGTTAGAAACAAAAATGTTCCCCAATCCGAATAAATGTTTCCAGTTACACACCAAAAATGAAACCATGGTTCATTTTATGAATACCATCAAAACATGTTGGCTGTAAAAGCTCGGCGCTAGAGCAATTTTACATACCATTGGTACAATTTTACATCATTTCCCCAATCCCTTTTAATCTTAAAACTACGCATTGTTCAAGTTCCAGTCAGTCAAGTAGCTTATGACGATAAGCATCAACAATTCTTAACGATTTTTTATTTTCTCTTACGAAGAGAAATGGAGAAATAATAATCAAAAATATGAATGGTAATGTGTAGGGTTTCAGGTAGATCATAACACTCATCAAAAAGCTTGGTGGTAAAGGGTGTATATTTATCGCATATGTGACTATATAATACCCGACTATATAATACCCTACACCACTCCCTGCGTATGTACCTCGCTTTGATTACTAAACCCAGGTATTTCATGGCAGCAATTTTATGTAGTTCATACAAATTATATAAATTATATTCATTTAATTAATATGCTATAAATTCATTTTTAGACAAATGTAACGAATATGGTAAATAATATGGTAATTGATCCAATTGTCTGACAGACAAATACAAATTATACAGTAGTATACCAAAGTCATTTCAAAGTATGGACATATGGACATCACCCAAACAATTCTCATTGCAATTCAATTCGGTAAAAAATCGGGAAGGATTTTTGCATCCTGTAAATGTATGTGTTTGACAAATAATGTTAAATCGGAAAGGACATTTGTATAAGGGTATATTGAAACCTGGAACGATGTGACCCGCTTTCACCATGTCTGTTTATTGGTGAAATATAATATGTAAAGTTTGGCCAAAATCGGTTAAACATTCGGGAGCAACATTTATATGAGGGCTATATCTAAATCTGAACCGATCTTACTCACTTTCATCATAGGTTGTTTAGTTGGATTATAAAATGTAGTGCCAATTTTAAAGAAAATCGGGTACAATATGTGGTTTCTAAAGCGGAAAAAGTGAAATCGGGAGCGACATTTGTATGGGGGCTATATCTAAATCTGAACCGATCTTACCCAATTTTTGCATAGGTGTTTCTAGTTGGATTATAAGATGTTGTGCCAATTTTAAAGAATATCGGGTACAATATGTCGATTCTAAAGTGGAAAAAGTCAAATCGGGAGCGACATTTGTATGGGGGCTATATCTAAATCTGAACCGATTTCCTCCAAATTCAATACCGATGGTCCTTGTCCAGAAAAAATAAATTCTGCAAAGTTTCATGACAATCGGACAACAATTGCGACCTGTAGAGTGCGAACAAGCTTAGATGGACAGCAGACGGACGGACGGACAGACAGACTTTGTTAAATCGACTCAGCTGGTGATTCTAAGCCGATCGGTATACTTAAAAGTGGGTCTAGCTCGATTATTTCTTGGTGTTACAAACATTTGGCGCGAAACTAACTTATGATACCCTAGACCACGAAGTGGTGTAGGGTATTAAAATCAAATTGGGAACGATTTTTGTGTGGTAGCTATATATAACTAACCTGCAAAACCATGTGTTATTTGGTGGAAACTCAGGGAAGCCTAACTTAAGAAAAATTGCCAAAATAAAGCTATTATTGTTTTTAAATTGGACAATGTCTGAGATCTGCACTTTAATTACAAGTATAGAGAGGCAGACAGAAAGACAAACGGACATTGCGAAAACGATTTAAAAAGTGATACTAACTGGATCGGTATAATTAACAATGGGTCTATAGGGTAGAAAAACCTTTGTAGTAGAAGATTGTCCTTTCAGCCCACTACACCATTAGTGAACGTCCAATTTTGAAAATATTACAGAAGAATGAAATATACTCTATTATGACACGTTATTGACGATCCCACCGATTCAACTACATAACTGCCACAAACGCTAAAATTTGTAGACTGACTTCAATTGACGAATCATGCGAAACAACTCCGACTTCTGGTAACTTTACAAATTTAATTATTACTCTCTTTCTATACCCTCCACATTTGTTTGTTACACCTAAAAGGAAACGATATAGACCCATCGTTTATTATACATAAGAATAACTTCTGAGTCGATTTAGCAACGTCCGTCTTTCTGTCTTTCCGTCCATCTATTCTTGTAATCAATGTACTGGTGGCACTTATTGTCCTATCCTAACAAAAATTGAGTTTTCCTCTCGTTTCGCTCACATATTTTACTCGAATTGACACAGTACCTTATAATTCAAGTAGAAAGTATGGTGATAATAGATCAGATCGTTTTAGATTCAGATATAGCTCCCATACACATTTCGCTTTTAATTTCACTTTTCCGCTCTAGAGACCACATATTTTAACCGTTCTTCTTCAAATTTGGAACAGTACCTTATAATTACAATAGAAGCATCTATAGTGAAAATATGTAAGATCTTTTCAGATTTATATATAGCTCCCATACTAATTTCGCTCTCAAGTTGTCTTTTCCGCTCTATAGACCACATATATAGTACCCACATAAAATTGTTCCCGTTATCATTTTTTTCCCGAAATACAATTGTAATGGGGTAGAAAGTAAAGAGTATCGTATAGTCGGCCCTGCCCGACTGTCGCCTTTCCTTACTTGTTTGTTGTTGTTACTACCATTTTACGCAAAATCAAATACTAGTACCAATTTATTACCAATGTCTAGTATTTGCAGTGGCTTTGCGTTCAGGACAATTAGCTCTGCTTGATTTGATAATTTTAATTAAATCAGAATATAGATTTCACTCCAACATTCAAACCCTTCCTTTTAATTTTTAAGTCATATAATCGATTTTATTCGCTGGTACGTATGGGCAACACTATCCTAAAGATACCAGAATCCAAACGAAAACATAATTTATGAATTACTGTTATTTAAATTTTGCACATGAGTGTATTTAAAGTGACACTTTAATGGTTTCTTTTTTTATTTGGTAAAACCACACGTTGCATAATGAAATAAATAAACAAAAGTCGTGTATGTGTGATTCGCTTTCGCTCTCTTGTGCTTATAGCGAGAGTGCATCATTCACATTCACTTGCACTTAAAACAGTTTTATCTCAACATGCCACATTTGCATACGAGGGATTTCCTTTCCACTTATGTTTGATGCTCTGTTGAATATTCATCTGACTTTTACTACTTATGTATGTGTGTATTCGTGCTACATAATACAGTAAGAAGAGTGTTGTCACTTTGGACGAATTACACATTTTTGGTTACAACCAACATTGGTGGTTAAATGTCGAGTGTAAAAATAGCCGATATATGAGTAAAATTCTTACTCTTAATCAAAATTCAACAAATTTAACACAGGTTATTTAAAATTTCTTTAACAGTCTTTGTACATTTGTTTGTAACTCCCAAAAGGAAGCGAGATAGCCCATTGTTAAGTATACCGATCGACTTAGAATCACTTTTTGATCTACCTTTGTGGTGTAGTAGGCAGAGCGCCCGCTTTAAAATCCGAAAACATACTTTTTAAATACTGTTTCAAAAAGTAAAATAATAGCTCGAGAGTTTAGCGTTTCTTAATCTTTAAAAATTAATAATAATTCGAACTCAGAACCTTAGGAAAGCAAAGCGGACGTGTTAACTACTACACCATGGAGGCAGTTTTAGAACACTGGCAAATGTTGTATATAAAGGGTGGTTAACTTGTCAGGGCCGATGTTGAATGTGAACCACACCTAAACGTCAAGTTTTTTCTGCATTTCATTGCATTTGAACCATGGAAAGATATACAATCGAGAAACGCATTAAAGCTATTCAGGCTTATTATGAAAATGGGTGTTCAAATCAAAATGCATATCGTGCACTTCGTGATTATTTCGGTCAATTTAGTCGTCCAAATGTGCGTACGATCGGAAAAATCGTGCAAAATTTTGAGCAAACCGGGTCTGTTGGAAAATATTGCTGCTGTTCGGGATAGTGTGGCAGAAGAGCCGTCCACCTCAACTCGTCCTCGTGCCCAAAAATTGCACCTCTCACGCTCTTCGTTTTTGAACATTATGCATAAAAACTTGCATTTACACGCTTACAAGGTGCAATTGACTCAATAAATAAAGCCTCTTGACCATTCCAAACGTCGTCAATGGTCAGAATGGTGGCAAGAAATGGCAACAGTGGATGGTCAATTTTCGAAGAAAATCATCTTCAGTGATGAGGCACATTTTCACCTCAGTGGATTCGTCATAAGCAGAATTGCTCAAAATGGTCTTCGCTATTGTGAGATGATATCGAACTTTTTATGGCCGCCAAGATCATGTGATTTGATACCTTTGGACTTCTTTCTTTGGGGTTATTTGAAAGAAAAGGTGTACGCCGATAAGCCAGCAACAATTCAAAAGCTAAAGGATGAGATAATTCGGCACATTAACGGCATAGAACCTCAATTATGCCTCAGCGTCATCGAAAATTTGGACCCTCGGATGGAGATGTGCCGCCGAGGTCGCGGCGGCCATTTGGCCGATATTTCGTTCCATACATAATTGAACCATACCAATATTATCATAATAAAAATAAATGACAATAATTTCCTAAATAATTTGTGTTTAATTCAAAATCAACATCGGTCCTTAAAGTTTAACCACCCTTTACATACGAATGAATTTTAAATTCGATTAGGTTTGACAAAACATAATGGTGATGTACATAAAATGTAAACATATTCGTGAATCGAATACTCTTCATTTTGTCTATACCAAAATCGCGTGGAATGAAAAATATTATACAATTTTGTTTAGTTACCTATTTCCAGACAACAGACAATATAATTTTTACTTGATTGAATTATTATTTTTGGAGAAGATATAGATTAACCTTAGTTATATTCGATTCGACTTTATAGTCGTAAACTGATTCATTGCAACACTAGCAATAGTATGTCAATTGAAAATGACAGAATTGCCATGTACAAATAGAAAATTACAGAAAATCGTACATTAGCTAATAGACTTTTAATGTGCGTTTTTGTATATGAAGTTTTAAT
This sequence comes from Polietes domitor, assembly GCA_947397865.1. Lineage (NCBI taxonomy): Eukaryota > Metazoa > Arthropoda > Insecta > Diptera > Muscidae > Polietes > Polietes domitor. Next base: position 29,776,347 of record OX377618.1, read on the forward strand.
AATGGCTTATAATACAAAATGTGTCTAATAACTAGTTTCAACTTAAAAGGCAAAATAATGATTTGCGTGAATGTTTCATTTTGCACATCTGATGTTTAAATTTAGTGTAATATTAAACATTTTTATGTTGAAATTGAGGCATTAAATGTGTAAATTTAAACATAGAATGATTGACACTACATCATTGAATGTGCAAATTTACATTAATTGTACTTTTTAAATGTGTAATTTAAAATTTCTACAGTCACTGTAGCAAAATGAAGAAGAATGTTACAGCATCAAAAGAGAATATTTCATTATGATTTTAAAAAATGCATATAAAAACGTTAAGTTCGGATGGGCCGATCTTTATATACCCTCCACCATGGATTGCATTTCACAGAGGCCCTCGTGCAGTAACATTACAGGAAAATGTTAAATTTTTTAATATAGCCAAACCAAAACAAATAAAAATATTAGAAAAATAGTTTTATAAATAAATATAAAATTTTAATTTTATTAAACCATGCTTTTAAGGTAAGATTTCCCTTTTTAATTTTTGGGAAAAATTATAAAATCATTTTCGTCACTTTTTTTAAGAGCAAGATGAAGTCATTTGAGCAAAAAAATTTATTCCCAAATGCTTTATTGTAAAAGCATTTGGGAATAAATTGGTAAATAAGGACAATTTTGGGATAGGATATAAGAGTTCGAATTTGGAGATTTTTTTCATTTTCTGTTCAAGCTGCAATTTTGCATAGTTCCTTTTTTGTGGCGATTAAAAAAAATCTGGGTTGGGAGCAGTAACTTTTTAGTTCCCAAACTCTTTTAATAATTGGAATATATTTTAAAAATCGTTGGCCGTAGACGCGTAAAACTAACGTTTTCCTTTAATCTTAACTGTTTTGTTTCTGTACTTATTTTCTCCGCTTTTTGTTTAATGACTGTTCTCTACTGTTTCTATTATTTCTAATAATTTTGTTTTATCACTTCACTGTGCGATGTTTTATTGAGAACAGGTGTGCATTGGCGGCAGTTGCTTTACACTGCTTGTGTTTAAGATTAAACACAATTATCGAAATTTTTAACATGATGTGTTTAAAATTCAACAATGCTTATTAACTTTTCAACAAATGGTGTAGAAATGAACAAATTTAGTTTAATTTTACACAATAAAATTTTAGAAGTACAAAAATTGGGTATATGTATAAGCAAAGGAATGAAATATTAAACAATAAATGTCTAGATCCGTTTTTACGTACTTAATGCACTAAAAATTACACACTTTTTCATAGTAATTTTAGACTCACTTTTTAGAGTGTATATCATCAGACAAAAAGTGTAATGTTGGGAATCAACAATTTGTTCCATTCAAAGGAATTGGAGAACGTGCAAAATGCATTAAAGTGGTTTATTTGTATGCGGATAATAGCGCTCCAAAAATAGAAAGGCAAAAAATTAAATATTTATTTTGTGCAAATGCATCTGGATCGCATAAAATCAAACTTTTGGTTAGAGGAAAATCTAAGAACCCTCGCCACAAACCCAAATTCAACCTGGATGACTTCTTCAATTATTAAAGAATGGTTTCACCGCTTCGATCCGCTTAGAATCACTTGTTAAATCAAATATATCATATATCATATATACCCGTAATTGTTCTATTCGCAATGTTCTCCAGTTATTAATACACAAGAAAGTTATTAATATTATTCTCCAGAAAGTTATTAATACACAAGAGGTATTGTAATTTTTATCCACGAGCTAACAGATTTAGTTCAAGATGAAAATATATTTTACTTATCCCTTCGGAAGTGCAATATTTAATATTTAACAAGTGGAAATATTTGGCACATCTCTTATTACCATCGACACCATATTTCACTTAATTTTCAATATATTTCGAAATTAGTATATGTAGTTATAAATTCTTCAAATCAAATGTTATTCGTTAAATATGCTTTAGGTTGTTCATAGCTGGACTGTTAGAAAAATAATAATTTTCTGAATAGCTATAGATATAGTAGATATGACTGTGAGAAGCAATCTTCAAACCGTATAGAGTACTTTACACCTGTGCGTATACGTGTGGTAAATGTTATATTAACGTTACTCATACGGCGGTGTATCTTTTCAAAGCTATCTGAAATGGATTCGTCTATTTTCCGTTAAAAAATCTTGAATAAGTCAAAGACAAAAACCAACAGTGATGATAAATGAGGTTTTGAAGACAATAGCACATTTTACTGTAACTTCCTGTTAGATGGTTGCCTTGAAGTGTTTCTCGCTGTATTTTTTCACGACGCTTTTTGCCCGTAAACAATTGTCACTCAAGCGTATCTGTATGTACATTAGGATGGGTCACGTATATAATTGCTGCGGTCCCCCCAGAAATGAAGATTGGATTGTTTAATGATGATCTACAAAATATTTCACTGGATCAAGACATCTGCGAGCTAAACGCTCCTGCAAAAAGCAAACACCTCTAAAAATCATGTTTTTACCGTGTATTTTTTTGCTTGCATTTTCGACCAACTTTTTCCTGATTTAATAGACCCTTGGAATCACTTTAAATGAAAATTGTTATTCATGTCGTAGAATAACTCTTTGGTCGTATTATTGGACGTTTATATTATTTTATTGTGGTTTTCATTTCAGGAGCGTTTAACTCACAGACGGCTTGATCTAGAAACGAAATATTTTGCCAATCATCATTAAACTATCCTAACTTTGTTTTCGTTGGGTAACTGGAAATTGTCTTACATTTGTATGGACCCAGCCTAATGTACATCCTAAGAATCCTATACTGGCATACATGGGCCTTTAAAATGAAAAATGAATTTCACTGATTGGAACCTCATCAATAAAATCATAACTACGTATTTGATTAGAGCATCATTTTAATTTGTTGAGAAGTTCGTACATAAGGTAAAAATTTGGGTTTTTAGTCTATGATTTGAAAATTAGTCAAGTACAATTTCAGATTTCATTTTCTCTATTTTATATTGTTTTATAAAAACAAAAACAATATAAAATCACACTGAACTCGAGCTTGACTACAAAATAACCAATAAATACAATACATTAGGATGGGTCTCAAAATTAAATTGCAGCTGTCACCCCCAGAAATAAATATTGGATTGTTTAATGATGATCCACAAAATATTTCGTCACTGGGTCAAGCCATCTGTGAGCTAAATGCTCTCTAGCACCTCTAAAAATCATGTTTTTCCCGTTTTTAAGTTGAATTTTTGCCCAAAATTGTTTTTGAATTAATAGACCCTTGGAAGCACTTGAAATATTTTTTTGTTTTGTCTTAGAATAACTCATTGGTAGAATTATTGATTTTTTGCCGGTCTTCAAGGTGACAGCTAAATACCCATATTTCTTGGAAACTTTTTGTAAGAGATGTAATGAAAAATAAATAGGAGGAATCAATACCTTTCTAATGATGCCTAAATGAAAAAAATGAACAACGGACGAAAAATGACGTCACTGACTCCATTTTTGTCCAATGATTCAACCAATAAGTTACTCTAAGACAAGAATCAAAATGTTTATTTAAAGTACTTTCAAGGGTTTATTATTTCAGAAAAAACAATTTTGGGAAAAAATTTAACACGAAGAAAATTACAACGGAAAAGCATTATTTTTAGGGTTATTTTCGAGAGCGTATAACACACAGATGCAGAGTTACAAGCCGAACCATAATTATCGGCGGCGGCGGTGCTACTCAAAATGGGTCGGCGGCGACTTTCGGCTGATTTGCCGGCTCGTTCTGTCATTCGTTCACTATTTATTTGACAATTTTGGGAAAATGGAAGGAACAATTTGTATTGGTTTTTAATACCTTTTCTTTTATTTTTTGGCAAGTAGTTCAATATTCGTTAATATTAGCCAATATTAGCCAATGTTCCCATAATTTAATATTATTATTCCATACAATTATTTTTTAGGATTGTGAATCTATTCTCAAAATTTATAATATGGATGGATTTAATAAATATTTTGCAATTACAGCTTCTCATGTGAGGCATATTTGACCAGACGTCTTGAATATCATAATCCTTCCAAAAAATGGTAAAGCTCACCCTACTTTGACACACTAAAGAAACACAATAGATTAGCTATTGTTTATTGCTTTTCATAGGAACACATGGAACGTGACCATCTCTATTTGACTAAAAAGCGGGATATATGAATTCAAAAAGCGGGATCGTGATAAAATAAAAAATCGGTTATTCTAATGTATTATATATTCAATTAGCTTTGTTTAGATTTATTGTATATTTTAATTTGATTTTCTTTAAATTTTTTATATGGACACGAGTTTACAAATTTCGTACTTTCAATTTTGAACATCTGGGAAAAAATAGAAAATAAGAAGTCAGTGTACGAATTTCAATATTCCAAAATATGGACCTGCCAAAATAATCATTTTTAAGAATAGCATGTTAATTTCAACTGAGAAGGACATTCCTAGTTGCACCAAGATCGAAAGTAGTAGTAAGTAATAGCTTCTAGCAAAAAATTGTCTAGATTTTGGATGCAGTACACCCGTTGTAAAGCTACTGAGGGTTCAATCAAGTTAACACTACTGAAATTCTGCATGACTCGGATGCAAACGAGTCCTGCAGAGACCCAAAATTCTGGGAACTGCATGCTTCGGTTGCAATAAAAGAAGCAAAATGAAAAAAAAAATCACTGAGATACCCTCGTCGCGCTTTTAAAAGGTTACCAGCGACATACACTGCATCTCTCCCTTACTAAACAGCTGAAAGTTTTTGCTTGGCCTTTTTAGTGGTATTTGGTAGATCATATTTTGGACATGTTAGGTATGGAGATATTAGAAATCGAAATCTAATTTTAGATAAATTCTACTAATTTTTATATGTACCTCTAAGTTTTTGTTACGTTTGTTTTTTATGGAATAACGAAAGAGAATGTAAAACAAACAAAAACACAATTTGTCTTTGTTGTATAAAAGTTTCAATTACTATTAATTATCTACCATTTTCTCAAAAAATTAATGTATAACGGAAAAATGGGACTTTTTTCTAAAAAACGGGATAATGCGGGATGAACAATTTAAGCGGGATTGAACATCAATAAGAGGGACAATCCCGCGAAAAGCGGGATGGATGGTCACTTTATACATACTGGAATTGGCTTATATAGAAGCGACTTCCAAATCAAAACACAATCATTAAACTTTCTATAGACGTTATCATATAGTGGGATACTAAATTCAAAGAAAGGTAGGAATTGAATCATTACACTTTCTATAGACATCATCTTATAGTGGGATACCAATTTCATATTAGAAGGTTGTCTAAGTCGACAATTATATTTTCTTTTGTAATTTTAAGTGTGTTGTCTATTTTGGTAGTAATACTTGTCTGAGTTAAATCTCCGACAAATCTCGGCGACGTGGTTGAAGTCGATATGAGTCGATGAAATCGGCGGCGTGGTTGAAGTCGATGTGAGCCGATGAAATCGGCGGCGGCGCGGCTCGTGCAGAAACATTCGGCATCGGCGTCTTGTCGACTTAAAATCGGTCGGCTTATATCTCTGCACAGATGGCTTGATCTAGGAACGAAATATTTTGCAAATCATCATTAAACAATCCAAACTTTATTTTCGTGGTGTGACTGGAACTTGTTTTTCCATTTGTATGGACGTCGACCCAGCCTACTATAAATATTTTAACATTGAATAATTCGAATTACAAAGTAATAATTTACTTTTCGATCATAAACATAGCGATACGCAGAACAGAATCGCATCCACAATATGGGTGCGTGAGTGAATTTTGACTCACGTTCATTCAGGAAGGAAAATATATTTTTTGACCCTCACGTGCACGCACGCTCACGTGAGTAAAATAAATTTTGCTCACGTTTACGTAAATCATGCAAACATATTCCACAAAGAGAGCGGCCCGGTAGTCGAGTTGGTAACGTGATCGGTTATCAGCGTGGGGGTTGTGGGTTCGATTCCCACCAGAGGCTCTGGTCTGCTACAATGATCTTAGTCACAACTGCTCAATCCCTGGACCCAAAATTAGAATATAAATTTACTTTGTATTGTAACTCTTAAAAATAAAACAAGCAAGGAAAGGCTAAAGTCGGGCGGGGCCGACTATATAATACCCTACACCACTCCCTGCGTATGTACCTCGCTTTGATTACTAAACCCAGGTATTTCATGGGATCAATTTTATGTAGTTCATACAAATTATATAAATTATATGAATATAATTTACATGCTATAAATTCATCTTTAGTCAAATTTAACGAATATGGTAAATAATATGGTAATTGATCCAATTGTCCGACAGACAAATACAAAATATACAGTAGTATACCAAAGTCATTTCAAAGTATGGACATATGGACATCACCCAAACAATTCTCATTGCAATTCAATTCGGTAAAAAAGTGAAATCGGGAAGGATTTTTGCATCCTGTAAATGTATGTGTTTGACAAAAAATGTTAAATAGGAAAGGACATTTGTATGGGGGTATATTGAAACCTGGAACGATGTGACCCGCTTTCACCATGTCTGTTTATTGGTGAAATATAATATGTAAAATTTGGCCAAAATCGGTTAAACATTCGGGAGCAAAATTTGTATGAGGGCTATATCTAAATCTGAACCTGTCTTGCCCAATTTCACCATAGATGTTTCTAGTTCGATTATAAGATGTTGTGCCAATTTTAAAGAAAAACAGGTACAATGTGTGGATTTTAGAGCGGAAAAAGTGAAATCGGGAGCGACATTTGTATGGGGGCTATATCTAAATCTGAACCGATCTTACCCAATTTTTGCATACGTGTTTCTAGTTGGATTATAATATGTTCTGCAAAATTTAAAGAATATCGGGTACAATATGTCGTTTCTAGAGCGGAAAATGTCAAACCGGGAGCGACATTTGTATGGGGGCTATATCTAAATCTGAACCGATCTTACCCAATTTTTGCATACGTGTTTCTAGTTGGATTATAAGATGTTCTGCCAAATTTAAAGAAAATCGGGTACTATATGTGCTTAATAGGACGGAAAAAGTCAAATTGGGAGCGACATTTGTATGGGGGCTATATCTAAATCTGAACCGATTTCCTCCAAATTCAATACCGATGGTCATTGGCCAGAAAAAATAACTTCTGCCAAGTTTCATGACAATCGGACAACAATTGCGACCTGTAGAGTGCGAACAAGCTTAGATGGACAGCAGACGGACAGACGGACGGACAGACAGACATCGTTAAATCGACTCAGCTGGTGATTCTAAGCCGATCTGTACACTTAAAGGTGGGTCTAGCTCGATTATTTCTTGGTGTTACAAACATTTGGGGCGAAACTAACTTATAATACCCTAGCCCACGAAGTGGTGTAGGGTATAACAATATTCCACAAAGAAACTGACTGACTGAAACACTTATTTCCCATTCTAAATCCAAATGAGTAAACGACTCGACGACAAATCTGAAAATTAATCAGGTTTGCAGTGTTTGTCTTAAAGTACAATTCTGACACTATGGCAGAAATCGTTTCTGTCTCCTGTCCTATCCGAGTAGATGTTGACACCAGTGTTCGTCACAACTATTCCGCAACATCTCAAATAACAATAACTTCGGGTTGGTAAACAGGATAGCCCACGAACCAAGTTAACTTCAAGCTCCGTCTAGATCAACCCATACCCTACCATCAAGTTTGGAGCCGCCTGTGTACAATTTTTGGTAACGACTTCTATCAGAAATTCTACCCAACCAGTTATATATACCTATCTAACAGTTATACCTAGCTGGGACGTGCGTTATATAGTTCCTATCAATCGCCTTGTCTTGTGAATAATGGAAGATCGTTCTCTTCATCAAATTCGTCGTGTTGCAAAAATTGTATATTCCTGGAGTTGTAAAACTTATCTCAACATCGGCACCTTGAAAAATGATCATTATACCTTTAGCTAATAAAGAATAAAGTAAATTCACCGAAATTGCCATTCACATGTCAGCTTTATTCATGCTGTGTGTAGCACTTACCTTCAACTATTTTCAAGCGATACGTGTACTTCTCAGCGGCATATAAAAAGCCTACGTACGCCTAGTGTATGCAGCATCAAAGGATAACATTCTTTGAATATCTAATGCTGAATGCTCTCTGGCAATTATTTAAGAATATTGGCTTTTTTGCTAGGAGAATTAAAGTGTCGCTTTCAATCATGAATTTTATCCATGCCAAACACGTCCCTATTCAACACATTGTTAATGTATCAGAATCCCCAATGAATGCTAAATAAATCTATGCCTTCGTTTATTCATTCGTTTAAAGAACTTGCCTCTCCAGGCTGCGAAATATTTGCGTGAATCAGTTGGCAATGAATTTGAACAATTGTCTATTGAATTTGCAGCACACTTTCGTTTTGTTTGCATTCTACTCGTGTTCAAAGTGTATAACGATAGAGATGGTTTCCACCACTTGTTGAAGTGCATACATTCATTGGTATGAATTTATAAATCCTGTGAATTAATTGAAAACATGACAAAAGAAGAAGCAGCAACGAAAAAGAAGGTATTATGGATGAAGACAACAAAATGAAGTAAAAGATGGGTAGTGGTTTTTTTAGGGGGAAACGGAAACTTTACGTCAATTTAAGTTGACACTGAATTCCAAGTCCTCTTGCAAATATAACAAAAGAAGTAAAGTTGATCAAATCCAATGATAGGTTCAAAAGACACTTTCAAGACCACTTCATGTGTGGGGGTGAAATGACGTGATTTGGCAAGGAGTGTACCTTATCTTTCTGTAACCTATCTCAAGTGATAATGGTAAGAAGTAAGCAAGCTTCAGTCGGTTATGTATTACCACTTATGTATACCCTCACATTCAGAGAGCATAATTTGGAATTTAGAATAATTTGAGCCGGATTATTTATGTGGGGTAGGAGTTCGTATCACACCGTCCATATTTCGTACCCCTAAAGTTATTATCAAAATGATATCAAATATAATTTTCATTATTCTAGCTGTAGCCTAGTCTTTACTAACAACGTCCACACGGCCAGAGGAACATACAGACCGAATTTTATGATTCTAGCATCAGTCATTTGGTCGTTACAAAGTTTATCCCTTTTTGCCCCATTTCAGGGGGTACGCTATAAAAGCGTTGAACTTGCCAAATATCAATAAATACCAGACAGAAATTTTCAAAAAATGTTCTTAAATACTCAAAATATTAAAGATTATTGTGGGTATTTCCTGTCATTGTTGAGGAAAACACATAATATATATGTGTGTTTGCAGGAGTTTTTATCTCACAGATAGCTTTGCCAACCCTATGGCGCACAGTTGAATATTCTCATACAAGCTGCGGCAAATATTCTCATACAAGCTGAGCAAGGATCTTCGCAGTCATTCCTGAATTTGTTTAAATCCGGCCACAAGCATGCATCCCCCAATGTTACACGCCTCCTCCGATTTGACAGTTTGTACTCTAGAAAGCACACCTGGAAACATACATTGTGAGAGTGGTTCTCATCGGTCTATATACAGGATACATGCCAAAAACCTCACTGAATTGAATCAAATAGTTGGTCCCGCCCGACTTAGCCTTTCCATACTTGTTTTATTTTGTTTCTTTGTTTCTCTTCATCCATCTGTCAATGCGCTGTTTTCGTTGATTTTCAGATCTGCTTACCCATTAAATTATACAAGTACCCTTTTTTGAAAAAGGGGTATTAATGGAGCATTTGCTCACAGTGTTTTTATACCCTCTATCTCCAGGATGGGGGTATACTAACGTTGTCATTCCGTTTGTAACACCTTGAAATATCCACCTTAGACCCTATAAAGTTTATATATTCTCGATCGTCATAAAATTCTAAGATGATCTAACCATGTCCGTCCGTCCGCCTATTGAAAGCACGCTAGCATCTAAACAAAAGGAGCTAGGAGGTCCAAATCTTGGATAAATACGTCTTATAGTCGTAGATAGGTTGGGATTGAAACTGGACGAAATCGGCCCAAAGGGACAAATTTTTCCCTCACAAGGATTGAAAAATACCATAATAACCCCTAATATTTTAGAGTATTTAAGCATATTTTTTTTAATATGTCTGCTTGTACTTACTTGCACCATAAAACGATTTTTATTCGTAGGGGGCCAAATAGGGATAAAAATGGTACATATCAAACGACAACAGGTAGAAACACGAAATTGGCTGTGTACATTCCTCCAATTGAGTAGGTACATAATATGATTTTTTCCAAATGCGTACTTTTAAGGGATGCAATGGGAATAGAGGGATACGAATGGTACAAACCAAACGGCTGCATCTAGAATAATGAAATTCGGTGTATACATTCATCTGATTGCGTAGGCACGTAAAATAGAAGGATTTTTCGAAATTCGTACTTTTTGGGGTTCAAATGGAAAAAGGTGATAAAAATAGTACCAACTAAATGTTCGCAGCTAGAGTCATGAAATTCGGTGTATACATTCCTCTGACTGCGTAGACACGAAAAATAAAAGTTTTATCCAAATTCGTACTTTCAAGAGATACAATGGGTACAGAGGGATAACAATAGTACCAACTTAACGGCTACAACTAGATTGATGAAATTCCGTGCGTACATACATATAATTGCGTGAACACGTAAAATAAAGAGATTGTAGTAAGTCGTACTCTGAAGGGGGTAAACTAGGAAAAAGGGGATACAAATGGTACCAACCAGATGACCGCAGCTAGTACATGGAATTCGGTGTAGACATTCCTATGACTTCATAGACACGAAAAACAAAAAGATTTTTCCAAAATCGTACTATTTACTTTTTTATTTATTTATATAGGTTATTTTGCACTTGAGATACTAGATTTTCAAAATTTGTATTTGTTTTGGTTATATTGAAAATATATATATTTTCCTGCAATATTACTGTACTTCTACGAAAATCGACAGCCTCTGTGAAATGCAATCCATGGTGGAGGGTATATAAAGTTAGGCCCGGCCGAAGTTAACGCCGTTTTTACTTGTTGATGCTTGGCTTGTACAATAAAACAGTTTTAAGTGAATAATCTATTTCTTATTCTATACAGTTTGGTTAAGCACTTTAGGATATACAATTATCCTAAATTGTATATCCTAAACAAATAATTTCCAAAAAATCAAATGATGACCTCAAGAGTTATTCGATTAACCGTTAAATTGTTTCCTAAGTGGGTTAGAAATTTCCATTCGCCTGTGCTAATTAATTTGTATGTTGACATAATGTAGTTTAAATTAAAATCTGCAAAAACGCCCCAAGAGCATATGCACGTAGCTCGTATATTGGCTCAAAATCTACATCTGATTCCGACTAATTTGAAATCACGGTTTTTATGAATAGTGTTTTTTTTTCAAATTTGATTTTATGATTTATTCTATTTAAATAAATATTATATTATAGTTACAAAATCGCATCACCCAAGCGTATATTTTCATTGTGAATTCTGGATTTATAATTTAATTCACCTAAGTGTTTAGATCATGGTTGGACCTATCCAATTTGTCCACATTTCCTTCTCTAAATAAAATAATAAATATATCATCAAATAAAGTCAACGAATTATTCTAAAAATCATAATATTGATTTCTTTATAATATCGATTAATCGATTGTTTGCGTTCATTGATTATTCGAATAAATATTTGACAGAAATTATTAAATTAACACAATAATCGAAAAGATTAGAGTTTTTATGCTTTCATAAATTATAACATCGATAAGATGAGTTTTTATTCTTTCACAAATTGGAAAAATTGTGTTTGTCATTTATTTTGGTTCAAGACCAAAGGTTGTGCTGAAGTCTTCAGCAGAACCCAAAATTAGCAAAAAGGCAAACTGAGACCTTTATTGTTGCGGCTAAAAGTTGACTGCGCAGTTTCGATGGGCGCCCATCTCGTCAGAACTTTCGCAACGAATGTATGTCTTTGACTTAAATCAGGGTTGATATTAGTACCAGCGGTCACATACGACTAATGAGAAGCGCTGATAAACAAAATATTCCACCGAACTAAGTCGACACACTAAAAATCTCACTCGCATCGCAAAATTGTAACATTCTTTTCCGCATTCTAGCACTGACGTCGAAAGTATATTTTTGTCCAGTTGTTGGACGTTATTTATCTTTAAGTTAGATTTAAATCACTAGCAACATATGTATGTATTATCATCAACATTTAACTAAGTACCCACTTAAAAACTGGACACTATCGCACATATAAATAAAATAAAAATGGCAACATCGCCCTAACCAAATGGTTGCAGAAGAAGAATTTTGTAATTTGGCGTGTATTTTCAACTTCAGCGTGAACGCGCTACAAAAATTACGTTTTCAAAGTTCGTACTTTAATTGTAAAAATATCACTAATCAATCGTTTAAAGATTGAATCATGATATTCTGTAAGTACAGTCCTCTTATTTCAATTGTGCGCGTCGCAAAACAATCAACATCAAAACAAATTTTCAAAAAAATATGAAAATATTTTGATTTTTTTGGACTCGTTAACCATAAATTTGATGTCCAAAATTTTGAACATAAAATTATTTTTTAAGGGGTTTGTTATACAGTCCTAAAGCAAAACAACCTTAATATTTATGGGTATATGGACTGTCCATCGGATGGTTTGAAATGGGTTTAGAAATGGGAATAGGGGGTAAGAGGGATGGTGAAATTGTACCACGTTCGTAGTTGAGGTTACTAGCAAGAACATCCGTTAGTCCGGCCTTTTCCAAATGCAATAAATGTGTTTTATGTTTTGATTTTCTATATTGATACCAAAAATATATCCATTAAAGGAGATTTCTAGATTTAAATTCACGAAAATTTCACTTGAAGGTCTTGCTCTGCTAGTAACCTCTAATAAGATGAATTTTCCAATATCTTAACATTTATGAATTTTAAACGCATCATAAAAATTTACCCTCGATATCATCAAATTATTTTAGAATGTCTAATTGAAATGTTGTTTGCAGAATTCTGTCCGGAAAAAGAAGTGTAAAAATCGTACCAATCAAGGGACTGCAGCTGTAAATCCAAAAATTTATTTTACTTCCTGAGATGTTAAAAATTAATTTAAATTGCAGTGTCATGAAGAAATTTAAAATGTGGGTTTTAGAACGATATTGGAGTGTGTTCTTCTGACAGAAAGAAGTTACCCGTGCTAAATTTCAATGCGATCAGACGACAATTGCGAGTTGTACTTTGATCGTAAGTTCTAGACGGATAGACGGACGGACAGACAGACATCGTTAAATCGACTATTGTGATATAAAGCCGATCGGTATACTATCTCTTTTATTACTTGGAGCTACAAACATTTGGCATGAAACTTACTAACGAAGCATTTTAGTATTTTTATCGCACAAATATGTGCAAAAACTTTTCATAGTTTTTGATTCCACCCATCCATATCTATATAATATAGGGTGTTTTTTATTGAGGTATAGAACTTCGAATTGAAATAAAACACAAGAAAATCGTTTTAATGTCCATCAATTTGGCTTTATTGGAAGGATAATTTTATGCCATTAATGTTTAAATAAGATTTCGGGCATGTGGCCGCCGCGGCTGGCTCGAATATAGCCAATTCTACAGGTCCAATTTTCCAAAGCTCCAATTGCTGTGCACGGTGGCGAATCGATTCATTCGGGTCCTCTTCAACACTTTGCTCTACAGCGGCAATTGTTTCTTCGGTGCGCACTGTTCGACGTCTCTGCGGATGCGTATTATCACATAGAGTAAACGTAGTGCGAAAACGATCCATGGTTAACCGAATTAATTGCTCTGATGGACGATTATGTCGACCATAAAATGGACGGAGCGGTGAACTTCGCGAACTGAACCATTACTTTCGAAATAAATTTGCACGATTTGCAAGCGTTGTTCTTTTGTCAACCTGTTCATGATGAAATGGCAAACCAAACTAAATATCAATCACTCAAGCCGGGAGCGAAATTTGTATTGGTCTATATCTAAATCTGAACCGATCTGACCCATTTTCACCACTGGTGTTTCTGGTTGAAATATAAGATATTTTGCCAAATTTAAAGAAGGTGTGTTAAAAAATGTGGTTTCTAGAGCGGAAAAAGTCAAATTAGGAGCGAAATTTGTATGGGTGCTATATATAAAACTGAACCGATCTGACCCATTTTCACCATGGGTGTTTCTGGTTGAATTATAAGATATTTCTGGTGGAAATATAAGATATTTTGCCAAATTTGAAGAAGATGTTGTGGTTTCTAGAGCGGAAAAGTCAAATTGGGAGTGGAATTCGTATGGGGGCTATATCTAAATCTGAACCGATTTTCTTCAAATTAAATAGTGTTCGTCCTTATCCCGAAAAACTGTGTTGTACAAAGTTTCATTTGGTTCTACCTACAATTGCGACCTGTATCGTGATTACAAGAATAGATGGACAGACAGACGGACATTGCTAAATCGATTCAAGAAGTGATTCTAAGTTGATCGGTATAATTAACAATGGGTCTTTCTCGCTTCCTTTTGTGTGTTACAAACAAATGCACAAAGACATAATACTCTCGTGTATAAAAAAATCAAAAAATTGAAGAAAGATCACTTTAAGTTCAAAATACAACCGCAATTTTAATTTAACAAATATATTCTTTATGTAATTATATACTAAAAGGCTATAATATCACTCTCAATTCTACCTCAAGGGTTTCATTACCAAACTTGGATAATCCAAATTGTACTAAAAATATAAAAACATGAACGGATGTCATCATTCGCCTTTACTGCATATCTTTCTGTGTGAAATATAACTCTACGACCAAAATTGGTTTAAAAATAAAGTTTCTGCAGAGAGAAAGTCAAGCCGGGAATGGCAAATGCATGCATGCATAATACTGGACATTATGTTCTGACTATTCTTTTACATCAACCCACTTACAATATTATCATTTTTAAGAGCAAAACTACAACATGTATTATGGGTTTTGAATCAAAAAGCGTCAGGCGTCATTTTGACCAATTCTCTCAAAAAAAAGTCAAAATGACTTCAGGCAACACGCAATCTTACTTGAAATCTGAAATCTAAGTTGTTGAAAGAGAGGTCGAGCAGTTCATTCAGCACCCAATTTTCCCTCGAATTAGCAAATTAACTAACTTTTCGAAGAAATTTGCGAGGACTAAGGTTCTGCGGCAGTGAAAATGCATCTATAGAATGAATATACGATAGCTCACGAAAAGTCGTAGAAGGCATTAGACCGAACGTTGTAACAATCAGAGCCGGTTAGGTGAAGCAATGATTTTTTGGCGATTTTTACACTGCCACTGATTCTACGGACGGCTCCATCCGGTAAACTAAAGAGTAGCTTGAAGTTGTCTTATTTGTGGAAACACGTCACGACATTCACATTAAGTACGTTCAAGCGAAACAAGTTGCAGATCGAACAATCTACACTATTATTTTCGAAAAATTGCAGGACATTGTAAATGGAAAATTACTCTCGACGTTTCTGCATTATATTCCCCATCGATTTTTCCAGTTCACTGTATTAAAAACGAACTCATACGCAATGTTTAGAACGTGCACACATTTCCAGCCGTATACTGAATTCATCACGCATGTTAATTTTTCCAGTGGCGTAATCCGAATTGAAGAAATTTATATCTATGACAGCAACCCTTGACGCATACAATGAATAAATAAATAATTTTTTCTCGTTTCAATTTTGATTAAACATACCTTAAACTTCAGACTAGAATCACAATTAATGTTTTTAAAATATGGACAGGAAAGTTTTTGTCTTGTCAGCTAGTATATAATAAATGAACAGCAAACAATTTTTGGTAAATTTGTTCACGTGTGCTACACAACAAATTTATGTTTTCGGCAACTTTCATTTCCTCAAGCGGTTTTTGTATGTTTGTATTTCTATATTTGGCCATCATATTAAACCTTTTGACCTTATTACGTAGTGAATCATTGTTTCAATAAATTCAGCATTCATTGTTTATTTACTATTCGTTATTTCCCTGTGCACACTTACCTTTTTACATATGTATGTATACATTTACAGAACAGACGCCATGATTGTGCTTTGAAGCAATCGCCATAGCATACCGACAAGGGTACATGGAAAGGCAAAGGTACAATTATCGTAAAAACCAAAGACACGTAACTGTCACCACATAAATTCCAAATGCCAGCACTTCCGCTTATTGGTAAAAGGAAGAGAACTCTGTTTGGGCAAATGCAATAAATAACATCAATAGTCCGAAATATATACTACAAGTCCCTATCACAGAGATGGCATATTGGTTTTTTAAGTGAGTTGTTCTTGTTCAGGCATTGATAGTTATTGAAAGGTCAAAGAGTGCATTTCATCATTCAACTGAACAGAAATTAATATTTAATATGGCCAAATCAAATTTAGATATTGAATTTAATTAGAGTATACGCACATTAAACTGGGCCACAATTCATATTTGAAATTAAGGAATTTATGTTATTATCTAATCTTTTGATATTTTATTCATTTAATTCAAGTGCTGACGACAAGCACAACATTCAGAATCTATAGTTTTTGTGTTGCTTTATAAGTGATCAATTTGGATTGAGCGTAACTCGTTGACATATTGTGAGACATTCGCAAAAGAATTTCTAGAAAATCGCTTGTCTACCATAAATAGTTCCATGATTGGTAAGAGGGATAACAAAAGAGAAATACTTATCTTATTAAGAAACAAGTAAAGAAGGCGTTAAGTTCGGCCGGGCCTCCACCATGGATTGCATTCCACAGAGGCTTTCGAGTTTCGTAGAAGTGCAGTAATATTACAGGAAAATATATTTTTAATATAGGCAAACCAAAACAAATACAAATATTGACAAAATAATTTTATAAATAAATATAATATTTTTATTACTTCAAACCACGCTTATAAGGTAAGGCTACCAATACGTTTACATATCGAAATAATACTTCAAGTCAATTTAAAAAGTAAATATTCTTACAAATATTTAAAGTTCTGATGAGATGGTGTAGCGCCCATCGAAACTGCGCAGTCAACTTTTAGCTGCAACAATAAAGGTCTCACTTTGCCTTCTTTGCTAATTTTGGGTTCTGCTGAAGACTTCGGCACAACCTATGGTCTTGAACCAAAATAAATGACAAGACATACAACATAACAGACCAACTATACATACAAACAACAACAATACACACGAGGTACAGTGAAGACGGGACATACCGTACAACAACAACCTTTGCATTGTTGCGAGCGATGCGAGCACATGCAAAAACAACATTGAATTGGCAAAGTGAGATTTTTAGTGTGTCGACTTAGTTCGGTGGAATATTTTGTTTATCAGCGTTTCTCATTAGAAATATGTGACCGCTGGTACTAATATGAACCCTGATTTAAGTCAAAGACATACATTCGTTGCGAAAGTTCTGATGAGATGGTGTAGCGCCCATCGAAACTGCGCAGTCAACTTTCAGCTGCAACAATAAAGGTCTCACTTTGCCTTCTTTGCTAATTTTGGGTTCTGCTGAAGACTTCGGCACAACCTATGGTCTTGAACCAAAATAAATGACAAGACATACAACATAACAGACCAACTATACATACAAACAACAACAATTTTCAAAAAAGCTTAAATACCACAAATATTGGTAGATAGTGGGTGCTACAGTTGGTTGTATTTCCATTCTATTTTAATTACAAAATACAAATTTTGAAAATCCATTATCTCACGTACATAGTGCAAAATAACCTAACCTCATGATTTAACCATTTTTGCCGTAAAAGTAAAAAGTACGAATTTGGAATCTTTTTATTCCGCGTGTCTATGCAGTCAGATGAATGTATACACTAAATATCAAGTAAATACAATCAGACATATACAAAAAGCAAGCCGAAATACTGTAAATATTAGGGGTATTTTCAGTCCTTGTGAGGGACAAATTTTTACCTCTGGGCCGATTTTGCCCACTTTCAATCCCAACCGATCTGCAACCGTAAGACACATTTAAGGAAAATTTTAACCTCCTAACTCATTTCGTTCGGAAGCTAGCGTGCTTTCAACAGACAGACAGACGGACATAGCCATATCGTCTTAGAATTTTACCACGACCCAGAATATATAACTTTATGGGGTCTCCGATGAATATTTTAAGGTGTTATGGTGTGTGTAAGTGAATATACCCCCATCCTGTAGGTGGAGGGTATAAAAATATGTTTGTGTAGAATTTGATGGTATAGTTCAGAGATGCAAAGCACTCGTGTTGGATTGGCAAAATTATGTTCCTGCGCTGTTGTTATGGTTTGGAATGAACATAATTTTTTTGTGCAAACGGATATCGGTCGTCTAACTTTTTGTGGGTGAAGATTTTTTTCTTTGAGTGTACAAAGCGTTTTGTGATCTGACTAAGATCAGCTATAGCGTTATGATAATCGCTATAAAAACTTCTGGTTTTCAAAATAGTGACAAATACAATAATTTTAATAACAAACCCTATGGAAGCAGTGAATAAGAAATGTTAGGACAACTAATAGCCTTGTTTCAGAATTACTTTCTTTTATTTTATTGAATAAAATCCTATATTTTATTTTATAGTATTTACTCAGGCGGTACACTAAAACAATTTGAAGTGGAGTTAAACTAGCTACACAAATTAACAGATTAATAATTTATGGATAATTAAAAAATATTTGTATGGAGGCTACATCTAAATCTGATCCGATTTCTACAAAATTCAAAGCGATTGTCCATGGTCCAAATAACTTCTACCAAATTTCATGGCAATCGGACAACAATTGCGACCTGTAATGTGCGAACAAGCTTTAGATGGAAAGCAGACGGACAGACATACATCAACTCAGCTGACTTAGGTGATTCTAAGCCGATCAGTTTACTTAAGGGTGGATCTAGTTTAATTATTTCTTGGTGTTACAAAAATTTGCCGGAAAACTAACTTATAACAAGTAAAAACGGCGTTAAGTTTGGCCGGGCCGAACTTTATATACCCTCCACCATGGATTGCATTCCACAGACGATGTCGGTTTTCATAGAAGTGCAGTAACATTACAGGAAAATATAATTTTTTTAATATAGTCAAACCAAAACAAATACAAATATTGAAAAAATAATTTTATAAATAAATATAATATTTTAATTATTTCAAACCATTATTTATTTCAAATCAAAAAATAAATATTCTTATATTTATATTTTCAAAAAGCTTAAATACCATAAATATTGGTAGATAGTGGGTGCTACAGTTGGTTGTATTTCCATTCTATTTTAATTCCAAAAGTAAAAATTTTCAAAATCCATTATCAGACGTACATATTGCAAAATAACCTAACTTCATGATTCAACCAATTTTTGCCGTAAAAGAAAAATTACGAATTTGGAAAAAAATGTTATTTTGTGTGTCTATACAGTCAGAGGAATGTATACACCGAATTCCATGATTCCAGCTGCTCCCATTTGGTTGGTACCATTTTTGCCCCCTTGACCTTTCTACGCAATTAGAATTTCATCATTCTAGCTGTAGTTGTATAGTTGGTACTTTTTTATCCCTTCTGTATAAGGGATACAATTATTTTATTATTCCACGTGTAGCCGTTTGGTTGGTACAATTTTTATCCCTCCGTACCTATTGTATCCCTTGAAAGTACGAATTTGGAAAAAACCTTTTATTTTTCATGTCTACGTAGTCAAAGGAATGTATACTTCGAATTTCATGACTCTAGCTGCGGTCGTTTGTTTGATACTATTTTTATCCCCTTTTGCTATTTTGGGCCCAATAAGTACGAATTTCGAAAAATCAGTTTATTTTCCGTGTCGACACAGTCAGAGGAATGTATACTCCGAATTTCATGACTCTAGCTGCTTTAATATGTACCATTTTTATCCCTTTTTTGACCCATGATTCCAACTCCTCCCATTTGGTTGGTACCATTTTTAGCCCCTTGACGTTTCTACGCAATTAGAATTTCATCATTCAGCTGTAGTCGTCTAGTTGGTACTTTTTTTATCCATCTGTACCATTGTATCCCTTGAAAGTACGAATTTCGAAAAATCCGTTTATTTTAATCCGTTATTTCTATCTGCGGTCATTTTATTGGTACTATTTTTATCCACATTTTTCATTCTTACCCTAAAATACGAATTTCAAAAAGTCGGTTTATTTTAAGTATCTACGCAATCAGAGGAATGTTTACACCGAATTTCATTATTCCACGTGTAGCCGTTTGGTTGGTACCACTTTTATCCCTCCGTACCTATTGTATCCCTTGAAAGTACGAATTTGGAAAAAAAACCTTTTATTCTTCATGTCTACGTAGTTAAAGGAATGTATACTCTGAATTTCATGGCACTAGCTGCGGTCATTTGGTTGGTACTATTTTATCCCCTTTTTCTATTTTGGGCCCAATAAGTACGAATTTCGAAAAATCAGTTTATTTTCCGTGTCGACACAGTCAGAGGAATGTATACTCCGAATTTCATGACTCTAGCTGCTGTCATTTGATTGGTACTATTTTTATCCCTTTTTTCATTTTAACCCCAAAAAGTACGAATTTTGAAAAATCCGTGTATTTTACTTGTCTATGCAATCAGAGGAATGTCTACACTGAATTTCATTATTCTAGGTACAGCCGTTTGGTTGGTACCATTTTTATCCCTTTATTCCCATTTTAGCCCTTAAAAGTTCGAATTTGGAAAAAATACTTTTATATTATGTATCTACTCAATTAGAGGAATGCACAATAGTTTTATGTATTTGAATAATGCGAAAAAATACACAGTCCAGTTGAGGGCTAATGACATATATCAGAAATGGTACTATACACTAGTCCAATCTATTTTCTTACAGCCCAATTGAAAAAATCCTTTATTACCAAAAATTGTTGTCGGTGTTCTGTTTATAATGGATGATTTTTTAAAAGCTATAGGAAAGTTTTTCAAAAAAACACATAAAATTCAGAAAAATGCACGAAATCTTCATTTGAATCGATAGTACGGTCCATATAATTTAATGTTTGAAGATTATTTCATGCAAATGTTGACCTTGACTGCGCCTCAAATGGTCCATCCGCTTAGTCCAATTTTGGCATACTCTTTCCAACATTTCGGCAGGTATCTCACGAATAAATGCTTCAATGTTGTCTTCCAATGCGTCAATTGAAGCGGGACAAGCAGACAAGGTATAGACATGAGCTTTAACATAGCCCCACAAAAAATAGTCTAAAGGCGTTAAATTGAACAATCTAGGCGGCCAATTGACCGGTACCGAACGTGAAATAAAATGTTCACCGAACTCGCCTCTCAATAAGTCCATTGTTGCGCGTGCTGTGTGGCATGTGACACCGTCTTCTTGAAACCACATATCACGCAAGTCAAGGTCTTGCATTTTGGGTAAAAAAAGTTAGATATCATCCAACGGTAGCGCTCACCATTCACAGTTACGTTACGATTCGCATCATCTTTGAAGAAGTACGGTCCAATGATGCCACCAGCCCATAAACCGCACCAAACTGTGACTTTTTCTGGATGCATTGGTAGCTCTTGCAATGCTTCTGGCTGATATTCACTCCAAAATCGACAATTCTGCCTATTTTCGTACCCATTGAGCCAAAAATGAGCTTCTTCGCTGAACACAATTTTTCGGTAAAAAAGTGGATCTTCGGCTTTCTTGAAGTTTCTTAACAGAGCACGCATTTTGATAATAAAATTCAATAATTTGCAAGCGTTGTTCGTTTGTAAGACGATTCGTGGTTAAATTATAGACCAAACTGAAGATGTTTGACAGTGAAACAAAACACGAAACGTGCGCCAGCTGTTTAAACCAGTGTTGCCAAAAAGATAATAGCTAAAAAATCACCCTTTATTTTGACTGCACAACTAATAAAACTTATTTATTTATACCCATTTCCGTCGTTATGTTTTAAAACGAAAAGTGTCGTTAATGAAATCGTAGAGAATAAGCATAGCGACACCAAACATTGTCGGTAATTAACGATAACGACAGAATCTTTAGATAAGTTGCATAATTGAGGTACAGGTAGGATACGACAATATATAATACATAACAATATATAGTCATAATCGACATAATAAAAAATAAAAAAATAATCTAGAGCAATGAAATCGGCGCCCACTGGAGTATATTGACCAGATTTTGAAAATAGCAAACAAAACAAGTAAAAACGGTTTTATATCTTATATACCGGTATAATCTTATATACCCTCCACCATGGATTGCATTCCAAAGAGGCTGTCGATTTTCGTAGAAGTACAGTAATATTACAGGAAAATATCAATTCTTGTAATATAGCCAAACCAAAACAAATACAAATATTGAAAACATAATTTTATAAATTAATGTAATACTTTTATCATTTCAAACCAAGCTAACAAGGCAAGGCTATCAATACGTTTACACTATATATATCGAAATAATACTTCAAGTCAATTTAAAAACTAAATAGTCTTTTCTTTATATCTTCAAAAAACTTAAATAGCATAAATATTGGTAGATATTAGGTGCTACATTTAGTTTTGAAAATGCATTATCTCACGTATACAGTGCCACATAACCTAACTTCATGATTCAACCAAATTTTGCAGTGAAAGTAACAAAATAAAGTACGAATTTGGAAAAAACTTTTTATTTTGCTTGTCTATGCAGTCTGAGAATGTATACACCGAATTCCATTTTTCGTGTCTACATAGCCAAAGGAAGGTAAACTCCGAATTTCATGATTCTAGCTGTGGTCATTTGGTGGGTACTATTTATATCCCCTTTTTCCATTTTATCTCCAAAATGTACGAATTTCGATAAATCCGTTTATTTTACGTGTCTACGCAATCTGAGGAATGTATACACCGAATTTCATTATTCTAGATGCAGCCGTTTGGTTTGTACCATTTTTATCCCTCTATTTCCATTTTACCCCTTAAAAGTACGAATTAAAAAAAATACTTTTATATTATATATCTACTCAATTAGATGAATGTACACAGCGAATTTGGTGCTTCTAGCTACTGTCGTTTGATAGGTACCATTTTTATCCCTTTTTGCCCCATTTCACCCCCACTTTATGGTGCTCGTTGTTTTGTTATATCAAGCAAATATAAGCAGACATAGTAAAAAAACATGCTTAAATACCTTTAATATGGTAATATGGGTTAGTAGGGGTACTTTCAGTCCTTGCGAGGGAAAAATGTTTCCCTCTGGGCCGATTTCGCCCACTTTCAATCCCAACCGATCTGCAAAGGCTCATTTCGTTCGGAAGCTAGCGTGCTTTCGACAGACAGACGGACATGTCTATATCGTCTTAGAATTTTACGACGACCCAGAATATATATACTTTATGGGGTCTCCGATGAATATTTTAAGGTGTTACAAACGGAATGACAAAGTGAATATATACGTACTTATAGACATAGTCAATATTTGATTCATATTTTTGTTGACTTGTTTTATTAAAATGAAAAGACATTCCACCACCTTTTCAGCAGCATTTTATCCTACAGCAAATGTGTTTGTAACGTCGATAATACTATGTCTGGCCCAGGCGAACATAACGAGATTTTCATTTGTATTGTTGATGTACCGAAACGTATAACTTTATATATATGCACTCGTAGTATAATTCTCTGTAATTTATGACTTTTTTCGTTTTGTGAATGGCTGGTATAAAACATATTCTCAGCACTGATTACAATTTTATTGCGACCTTGATAGTACACTTTCATTTTTCGCTGTACTTGTTGTGTTGACATTTTATTTCGTTGTGACACAGACAATCCATATATGGTACTACAATATTGAAGGGCGGATGCGTGTTCAAATTGGAGGATGAAATGAAATTCGGTGAATAGGTTTACGATTGTGTATTCAAAGGAAGATTAATATAAAAGGCATACCTCCTATGATCGGCTAAACAGAAATAACACTGTACGATTGGAAGCTAGAGATGGACGCGTGAGTTATTGTTGAGTCACGGTCACAAAAACACCAAATTAATTCACGCACGTGAGCAAAAAAACGTTATGATCACTCGTGATTCAAGTCATGGAAAAATCTTGCTTCGTGGTCAAGTCATTGGTGGCATCGGCAAGTTTCCTCTTCCTTGTGAAAATTGAACACTCCTCAATACTTTTTTTGGCCTTCCTTTTGCTCCTCTGGTTGATGTGGTGGGTTTATCTACTGCCAATATATCCAGGATGGTGTCTTCATTAAGCCAGTCCTCGTGGAGTTGAAGTTCTGAATGGTTCGATTAGATTTCACCCATTTTGCCTTAATATTTGCATATATCAGATAAAATTTATTTTTTATAATTTCAAGTCGTTTAGATTGATTTTTCGTGGGTTTTCAAAGTGACAGCTACAAATAGAAGGAATCAATACCTTTCTAATGATGCCTAAATGATGAATATCGGACGATTATTACGTCACTGACTCCATATTTATGAAATAATTTAATACAGGAGATGACTTTTCAAAGCCTAAATGTTCAAACTCTTTTTACAAAAATGAGCGCTGCGACGTCAATTATAAAATACCGACACCTAATACAGTTCAGTTGTCACTATGAAAAAACACGAAAAAGATACTATAAACGTCCAATAATTCGACCAATATGTTACTATAAGACAAGAATCAAAATTTATATTTAATGTGCTTTCGAGGGTCTATTAATTCAGAAAGAAATTTTGGACAAAAATACAACGTACAAAATTTTACACGGAAAAAACTTGATTTTTGGAGGTGTTTTCACGAGCGTTTAGCTCACAGATGGCTTGACACAGTGACGATTTGTTTTTGCAGATCATCATTAAACAATCCAAACTTTATCTTCGTGGGGTGACTGGAAATTGTTTTTCCATTTGTATAGCCCGCGACCCAGCCTAATATACATGATACTTTTATGCACATTACGATATTTGGTGTTATAATGCTGTTAACAGCCTTATATAAATATATTTACATTTTTGCAAATTCACATATGCGATTAATATACACCCTTTACCGCCAAGTTTTTTGATGAGTGTTATGATCTACCTGAAACCCTACACATTACCATTCATATTTTTGATTATTATTTCTCCATTTCTCTTCGTAAGAGAAAATAAAAAATCGTTAAGAATTGTTCATGCTTATCGTCATAAGCTACTTGACTGACTGGAACTTGAACAATGCGTAGTTTTAAGATAAAAAGGGAATGGGGAAATGATGTAAAATTGTATCAATGGTATATAAAATTGCTCTAGCGCCGAGCTTTTATAGCCAACATGTTTTGATGGTATTCATAAAATGAACCATGGTTTCATTTTTGGTGTGTAACTGGAAACATTTATTCGGATTGGGGAACATTTTTGTTTCTAACAAATAAAAACAACAACCTACAGTTTCTACAAAACATTGCAGATTTGGTTGCTGGCGCACTAGACGGCCGCTTCGAACCAATACTCTAACATTTCTTATACAATAGTTTCACCAGCAACAATGTAAATAGCTACATTTTAATATTTTTTGAAATGATTTTCCATCAAAAACCGGGTTTTTTATTAATAAATTAATGGAATGTGAAAAAATTTTTGTTGACCGGAAATCAGTTTATTTTCAAAATACGATTCGTATTCTTGTACACACAAAGAAACAAGAATCAATCATAACAACAAACCATGAAAAATAATTTGTTTTAGTAATCAAACTACATAATTCCTTTCCACACATTTGCCTTGGTATTTGCCAGTTAAATCGCACAACTCTCCATTCCCTCTCTACGTGTGCACAGTGCTCAGATTGCACAAACAAGTACTCGGACAAAATGTAAATAAACTAAAGAAGAACGCGAAACTATTTTGCCATAAGTATGATCATTAAAGACTTCAACAACATCGGCATCATCATCTTCGTCCCCGTCCGTTATACACTTCCCTGGTTCTACCTCCATTATCTCAACGGAAACTGTCGTCTCATAAGGTACTGGGTATTTGTTGCAATTACAGGGATGATGTTTGCAATGGTAGTTTTGACTACGTGCATATATCTTGCAAATAGGGTTTCGTGTTAGAGAATCTACGGGTAATTACTGCAATACCAGAAAATGATTTTCCGGAAAACAATGAAAATTTAAAATCAAACTCAAAATCAACATATAGGGTGGGCCATTTAACATTTTTAATTGGAATCGGCAAAAGTACTGATTATTTTTTCAAAATTTCTGGTTTTATTTGAAAGGTTGAACTTTGTCATTTAATAATGGAACACAATACCATTCATATGACATTCATTTGTACATAATTTATCGATCAGCATTTTTAGTGTTCTAAAGCGCTTAAAGAGTACCACATTTTAAAACAAGTAAGGAAAGGCTAAAGTCGGGCGGGGCCGACTATATGATACACTCCACTTTCTATCTGAATACAATTCAATTTGGTAAAAAGTGAAAACGGAAAGGATTTTTGTATGTTTCCTAATCATAGACTGATATGACTTGACCCAATTTGTCAAATCGAGAAGAGTATTTGTATCGGAGCTATATCCAAACATGGAATGAAGTGACCCACTTTCACAATATGTCCTTCCAGTTAAAGTATAACGTGCTCGCTTTGAAGAAATTCGGTGAAAATACGTCGTTTCTGGGGCGGAAAAAATCAAGCTGGGAGCGAAATTTGTATAGGAGCTATATGTAAATCTGAACCGATCTGACTCATTTTCACCATGGGAAATATGAAATATTTTGCCAAATTTGAAGAAGGTCTGTAAAAATATGTAGTTTCTAGAGCAGTAAAAGTCAAATCGGAAGCGAAATTTTAATGGGAGCTATATATAAATCTGAACCGATCTGACCTATTTTTACCGCAGGTGTTCCCAGTTTAAATATAAGATGTATTGCAAAATTTGAGGACAATCTGATAAAATATGTGGTTTCTAGCGCGGAAAAAGCCAAATTGGGAGCGAAATTTGTATGGGAGCTATGTATAAATCTGAACCGATCTCACACATTTTTACCACATGTGTTTCTAGTTAAAATATAAGATGTTTTGCCAATTTTGAAGAAAATATGTTGTAATATATGGTATCTAGAGTGAAAAGAGTCAAATCGGGAGTGAAATTCGTATGGGGGCTATATGTAAATCTGAACCGGTTTTCTTCAAATTAAATAAAGTTCGTCCTTGTCCGGAAAAACTTCGTTGTGCAAAGTTTCATTTGGTCCTGGCTACAAGTGCGACCTGTATCGTGATTACAATAATAGATGGACAGTCAGACGGACATTGCTAAATCAATTCAAAAAGTGATTCTAAGTCGATCGGTATAATTAACAATGGGTCTATCTCCCTTTCTTTTAGGTGTTACAAACAAATGCACAAAGACAAAGACTCTCGTGGAGTGTATAAATACCTCGTCAGGATTTAGTACAAAATTATAAAAAAATTTACACGGAAACGGACGCGACAGAAATAGAAGTACTTTTGAAATATACAAAGTTCAGCGACTTTTTGTGAGCATTGTTTTTCCATATATACATGTAAGTGAAGGCCAGAGGATATATTTTGTTCGTTGATTTATGAAATGTGAGAAATATCTCTTAGTTTTTTTAATTAGGTACAACAGAAATAGTAATTTTCGTTATAACAAAAGAGAACAAGTTATCTTCAAGTTTCGTAATAAAAAAGTTTGTCGAAATAAAGGAAAAATAAAGTTTAAAGCTATTAATGTGGTCTGATTTCATTTTTTTGGGAGATGCCCATATGTCTTGAAGGAAGAAAGAATTAAAATTATAAAGGTTAATTTGTCAACTTTGTTTTCCTAAAAACAAAAAAAATCATTTGGTACCAAAATCGTATTACTAGGTCTTGCAGAAAAATTACAAAAAAATTAACTCTCGTTGCGTTGCATGTCTACTTTCAAAAGAATGTGGATATTTCATGACCTACAATTGGAGTCGCCGGTTCAGTAAAGAAAATTCCATAATATTACTCCAAAAAATATATTTTCAGTACCGCTTCCCCTATGCACGTACCAGAGCATGTAAACCTTTTGATTTCGTGCAATTTTACATGAAAACTATCTTAAATATGTTGAAAGCACACGTTTTGTGTTGTGAACAACTATGTGGGAAGTATCTGTGGAACGATAGACGAGGTGGGACAAAAGTCAGTAGACCATTTAAAACAACATCAACATCATACAAGAGGTCACCAGTTAGTCTATATTAAAGGTATTGCTATGACGAGCCACATATGTCGAAATACAGTGATTTCCCCATAAAAGAAAACACAGCTAAAAATAAACTTTAAGAGAAATCCCGCTAAATCTACACAGTATATTCAAAACCAATTTTAAAACAATCATGGTCAAAAATAACGGAAATTACCCCCAAATCTATACTGTGTTTTATAGTGGTCAAAAGTCGAATCAGGAAGGACATTTGTACGGGGGATATATCATCTGTATAGGGATAAGTAGAGAAGACTTTCGACTCTGCATAATTTCAACGCGTACAGATGTATGGAAATTAAAGAGAAGCCTCAGACTTCAGGAATTTTGCGGCATTTCTAAGATAACTCCAATCTATAATCCGCATTTTCGATGACGCTAATGCATAATTGAAGTTCTATGCCGTTAATGTGCCGAATTATATCATCTTTTAGCTATTGAATTGTTGCTGGCTTATCGACGTACACCTTTTCTTTCAAATAACCCCAAAGAAGCGGCGCGGTGTCAAATCACATGATCTTGGCGGCTAATTGACATCGCCACTTCGTGAGATAATACGGCCATTGAATTTGTCGAGCAAAAGGGCCATTGTTTCGTTAGCTGTGTGGCAAGTTGCGCCGTCCTGTTGAAACCACTATCGTCCACATCCATATCTTCTAATTCGGGACATAAAAAGTTCGTTATCCTCTCACAATAGCGAAGACCATTCACAGTAACTGCCTGACCGGCCTCATTTTGGAAAAAATACGACCCGATGATGCCGCCAGCCTATATACCGCACCAAACAGTCACTCCTTGTGGGTACATTGGTTTTTCGACAATCACTCTTGGATTATCATTCGCCCAAATGCGGCAATTCAGCTTATTGACGAATCCACTGAGATGAAAATTTGTCTCATCACTGAAGATGAAAAAATCAACAAGTGCACGATATGCATTTTGATCATTTTGAACGCCCATTTTCATAATAAGTTTGAATAACTTTAACACGTTGTGTATCTTTCCATGGTTCAAATTGAGTTAGTCTGAAATTGAGAAATGTCAAATGAAATGCAGAAAAAACTTGACATCGGCCTTACAATCTTACCACCCTTTATAATATAAATACTAATAGCATATAACACTACATTTAATATATATTCACACGAAAATGATTTTTGGTTCACTCTGTACTACATCTTTTTAAATTATATTTGGTTAGAAAAACTGTCTTGATAAATATTTCAGAGAAATGGCGTAGATGATAGCAAACGGTATCGGTGTTTTCAAGAATTATATTTAAAGGAGAAAAGTCGAGTTCAGCCACTTATATAATATACCCTAAACCCTTGGTGGTGTGTAAATTTGACAGTAATGACATAACATCCAAATCGATTTTGTGGTTTATTTTCATTTTTATACCCCACACCTAAGGATGGGGGAGGGTCATTCCGTTTGAAACTTTGTCACTTTCTCATTCCGTTTGCAACACCTTAAAATATTCAACGGGTACCCCATAAAGTATATATATTCTGGATCGTGGTAAAATTCTAAGACGATCTAGCCATGTCCGTCTGTCTGTTGAAAGCACGCTAGCATCCTAAAGAAAAGAGTTAGGAGGTCAAATTGTCCCTAAACGTAGACACGTTTGTTGGTATGGTTGCAGATTCGTTGAGATCGAAAGTGGGCGAAAGGGAAAATTTTTCCCCTAACATGGACTTAAAATACCCCCTAATATTTATAATATTTAAGCAATTTTTTAAATTTCTGCTTTATATGCTCTTGGAATTTGTTGCGTACATTCCTCTTGTAGCGTAAAAGCAACAAAAAGTAAATTCAAGTTTTAACTGGCGAAATGGGACAAAAAGGGATACAAATGGTACCAATGATACGACAATAGCCAGAAACATGAAATTTGGAATTTACATCACTCTAATTGCGCAGATATGTAAAATAGATGGTTTTTTTAAGGGATGCAAATGCAAAAAGTTGAAAAAGTATATTCATTTGAAGAAGAAAAATTAAAAGGATTTTTCGAAATGTGTACTTTTAGGCGGAAAATGGGGTGAATGGGGATACAAATTGTAACAACCAAACGGCTGCAGCTATAATAATGAAATTCGGTGTGCACACTTCTCTGACTGCAGGGACGCGAAAAAAAAAGATGTACATTATTTCTAGGCGATAACGCACAATCTGTAAAGCCCAAAACTATAACGCCTAATCCAAGGACCGACATAAAGCCCAAATTTGTGTCAAAAAGCCAAAATTCCTTCATAAAGCCCAAAACCCTCATTATTTTTGTAGTGCCGGCCTTCGCCCGGGATTGATAATTTTATTATAGGTTATGTCCAAAGCCGGTTACGCAACGTACAGGTTTCTTTCGAAGACCGACAACGCAGAAAACCTATACTTGGAAAAACACAGAGGAGACGTAGAAGACATTTACAACGCGTAGCCATCTTTGGATATTCCCTGGATATTTGGAGGAAATCTCTAAACCCAACAACGTAGAAAACTTTTATTATGCGTAGCCGGTTTTGGACCAAATTTCAAACCATCAAACCATTACTTTGCGTAGCTTTATGACATTTATTGATTTGACCTAACGCCATCTAAATGGGATTAAATTTGGAAACAATCAAACTAGCTGTAGATAGAATCATGATAGTCAGTATCTACTCTCGTCTGTCTACGCTTAGACTTGGAAGAAAAACGTAAGAGTTTTTCTAAATTCATACTTTTAAGGTAAAAATGGAAAAAGGAGTGAAACTGGTACCAATCAAACATCTGCAGCTAAAATCATGAAATTAGGTGTGTATATTTCACTCTGTAACATATTAGATCTTCAATATTAGAACTATTCCTATCAAGAAATCAAGAAATTGCAAATGTGGAAAATTGGACTTGAGGGAAATTGTTTCTACCTAATAATATTTAGGGCACATTAATATTTTGTACAGTTCATATGAATTGGCTTAACATATTCTCCTCTAGGGTATGTCCAAATACGGCTACGCAGAGTAAAAGTTGTTTAATCCAAAATAAATTTGGGGAATTTGGTTTTTGTTTGGGGTTATGTCCATTTTCCATTGCGAACATAACCTCCAATGAATTTTTCCGCTTATGCCAGCTAAGGTAGGCGGACATAACCTAAAACTAAAAACAAAATTCATTGCAATACTTGCAAGAAGAAAAAAATATAAAATACATTTTGGAAAAAAATCACGAATTGATATGAAAA
The DNA here is from genome assembly GCA_947397865.1 of Polietes domitor. NCBI lineage: Eukaryota > Metazoa > Arthropoda > Insecta > Diptera > Muscidae > Polietes > Polietes domitor. Next base: position 29,807,799 of record OX377618.1, read on the forward strand.
TGGGGGTTAAAAAATTTAAAAAATTGAATTGAGAAATTGAAATATTATTCAAAAATGGTGTGATAAGAACATATTTGTAAGCCGTTTATTATTACATACTATCGATGAAGAATTTCACATATTTGCCAAAATCGTAGTATGTATGTCGTATATCAAAAACAAAAAAATAGGCCGATGCGAGTATCGAACCGTTTTTTAGGTTTGCCATAACACTACACTCGATATGATACCCTCCATTTTATACCCTATTATAATTCAATTCGGTTAAACAATTTAATTGGGCTCAATTGGTCCTGAGGGAAAATGTATTTCCCTAATGAAAATGAGAATATTTTTGGCACATTGTTGCCTCACAATTTATTTAAAACAGTATGCCTTATAGTTTGAAATAGTAATCAAATATCGTAATATTGCAAAGGAACCACTTTTTCACTAGTTTCCTTTTTTGTTTTAAAAAATCCACCGCTACTGGGGGTAGAACAGCGGACCTTCTGGTTGATATTACGGCACTCTAACCATCTCAGCTATCCTCTGTTGTGAGATCTGAACAACTAAAGCAATCAATTTTGTTCGTTAGAACTGACAATAGGAAACTTAACAAAATATTTATTTAGTATGAAATTTAATATTAAATTAAATAAGCATTAAATAAATTAGCACTACTTATTTTTACTGTTATTATGTAGTATTAATAATTTAAAAAAAATGAAATCTTTGAAGTACATTAATAAAGCAATAAATTTGTATTTTTTTTAAATTGTTAAAATTATACAAAATTGAACATTGTTTATTTATAAGAGTAATAAAATACAAAAAAGTTTTTTCCGAGCCACGATTTGAACCGATACCTTCTGGGTACAAAGCGGCCACCTTACCTCTGTGACCTCATACTAAAAATTCGTTCCCATTCACTTGTGAAAATGCTATTCGTAAAATGTTACAGGATATTGACATATTATCGACTTTTTGGCAGTTGTTTAAAAGAACTTCCTCCAAAAAGGGAAAAATGCACATTTGGATTTTGAGATGCGATTAAAATGTGCTTCCTATGGAAGTAATTCCATTTTTTGCTGGGGTCCGATAAAACTGAATATCAGAGGAGAAGAATGTACAAAATATTTATTGCAACTTCACTGTAAGGTCTACAACGAAAAGTTTTATGAAACAACCGATATATTCTTTTGTATAAAACTAGAGGAATTTATTTAATAAAAATTAGTCCAAGTAGAACCGTCAGAACCTTGTTATTTTCGAAACAGTTTTATTTTGTTCCACAGTTTATTTTGATTAAAATAAATGAAATGAAAAATTTTATTAAGATAATTAAAATATTTCGTGGTTTCAGATGAAGCTCATTTTCACCGAGCCAGTAGCGGTAGTCATATGAATGATATTGTATTCCTTTATTAAATAACAAAGTCCAACCTTTCAATGTTATTCATTGAGATCTAGGAGATTAAATATTTATAAACGTTTTTAATTTTTCTGTTCATTCATTTGCTTGAGGCTGCATCCTTCATTCATTTATTCACATATGTGTGAATTAATGGTTAAAGTACTGGCATTTGCATATTTTAAATTCAACATTGAAATAATCGCAACACTCACAGGCATTTGTTTGAAATTAGCGCTTTCTGTGGAATTTATATACATTGCGCATGACATCTTTCTGAAACTCATTCCAAAAGAGGGGAAATACGTAATATTCTCCAAATCATTGTGATGTTAAAAGTACCACAATGATTTCAATATTTTAAAGTAGGTTTGTGTCCAGTTTATATCAGAAATGCAAACAATAATGAATGAAGTTGGTTATTTCACACAGTTTATAATTAAATAAGAACACATTGGGGCGCAGCGATGAGCTCAATAAGTACAAATATCATTGTATTAAATTGTCACTACCCGAATAATATCAAAATATTAAAATATACATAAATAATAAACAAGCCATAGTGCATTTGATGTAAAAATTTACTTGTACGTTTCCACGTATTTTGTGTAAAATATTTTTTGTGTTTTAATGAATTAATTAATCAAATTAACAAAATACTGAGAGATGTGAATAGAGTGATCAAACCCGAGACCGAAATCCGGGTCACCCGGGGTTTTCATCTGGGGTTACAAAAACCGCGATTTTAAAAAACCGGAAGACCCGAGTTTTTTATATCGGTCTCAACTGTTTTTCATAGTGTAAAAAATCATCTATTCGGTGCGAATTTGTTTATAATAAGCCACTTTTAATACTATCAGAAGTCTCATAGAACGTTTTTTTATTACGGCAGCAAATTAACTAAAAACTTTACGAGAGAACGCCAATTAGCGTTTTTAGTTTTTATACACTCCACGAGAGTATTATGTCTTTGTGCATTTGTTTGTAACACCCAAAAGGAAACCAGATAGACCCATTGTTAATTATACCGATCGACTTAGAATCACTTTTTGAATCGATTTAGCAATGTCCGTCTGTCTGTCTGTCCGTCCGTCCGTCCGTCCATCTTTTCTTGTCATCACGATACAGGTCGCAATTGTAGACAGAACCAAATGAAACTTTGCACAACTATTTAATTTGAAGAAAATCGGTTCAGATTTAGATATAGCCCCCATACGAATTTCACTCCCGATTTGACTCTTTTCACTCTAGATACCACATATTACAACAGATTTTCTTTAAAATTGGCAAAACATCTTATATTTCAACTAGAAACACCTGTGGTAAAACTGTGTTAGATCGGTTCAGATTTATATATAGCTCCCATATAAATTTCGCTCCCGATTTGACTTTTGCGCTATAGAAACCACATATTGTTCCCGATTTTCTTTCAAATTGGCACAACATATTTTCCAACTAAACAAAACTATGGTGAAAGTGGGTAAGGTTCAGATTTAAATATAGCCCAAATACAAATGTTACTCCCAAAAGTTTAACCGATTTTGGCCAAACTATACATTTTATATTTCACCTATTTCGTTCCAGGTTTCATTATATCCTCATACAAATGTCCTTGCCGATTTAACATTTTTTGTCAAACACATACATTTACAGGATACAAAAAACCTTCCCGTTTTCACTTTATCACCGAATTGAATTGTATTCGGATAGAAAGTGGAGTGTATCATTGAGTCGGCCCCGCCCGACTTTAGCCTTTCCTTACTTGTTTTTCTCATCCTGTTGTCCCTTCAAAGGACTACAAATTTCCAAAGGATACAATTTTCCAAATTCCACAATAAAGAAGATAAAGTGTGCTAAATATACTTCAAATTACTACTAAAGTATTACATTTGAAGTATTTTTAACAGATTTTCTCCTCTTTAATTCGAAACTAATACTGTTATCATAGGGTGCGAATAATTATTTAAAATATTTTTTTAAAGAATTGTATCCTTTGGAACTTTGAAGTCATTTGACGGGAGGAAATGAATAACTAAAAACGTCAGTTAACACTATTTTGCCTATAGTTTCATTCGTATATCATCCGGTTCAAGTGTAACGACTGTTTTAAATAATTGTCGTATGATGTATTCAACCAATTTAATAATATTAATGCTGGAGAAATGAGAACTGAGAATGCAATTTAAATGTATATTCAATATTTAAAAATGTAAATATTTTGAACGTGTACCTATTATTAAACTAAAAAATCCCGGTAAAACTGTTACATCACGAGAATAATTTCAACCCTTTTAGCTGTAGATGTTGTAAGAAGTAGACGGTACCGGCTAACACACACTTACACATTGTGGAATCAGATTTTCGGAAAGTGGGCGAGACCAAATCTTTCGAAGTCCACGTATATCTTTGAAAGATGCAAATACGTGCTCATAAACTACACTGAAAGAAAAACGTAGATAGCCGGAACGAAATTGTACATTATTTGGTCATTGAAAGTCTACCAACGTCGGCGTTCTTTGCTGTAACGAAAAAAGTTTACTTGATACAACGAACGCAAGTCGTATTTTGTGGAAACAGATATATTCTTGATAGTTTGTAGCGATCGCATCTACTGCACTTGTTCGTAATGTTGACGCCATTTAATACAATGACAAAACTGTGAAATGCACTCCATGGTGGAAGGTATATATCGTATTTTCACTTGTTTTTAATTCTTATAAATTTCAAACATTATTTTCTGAAAACAAATTATCATTATAAGGTAATTTAAATGACAAATAGTCACATAGTTATACATACAAACAGGGTTTTGGTTTCTAAATTTATGTTTGCTAAGAAAAACTCTTACAACACCTAGCTTTACGTAAATCCATAGACGGTGTTTTTATTACAATAGGTCTTCCATAAACAGGTGATTTCCATTTAAGATTCTGGATGTTGAGCAACACTTGGCAGTGAATTAAATAATAAACAAATATGGTTAAATAACTTTTAAAAATATTTAAAAATTAATAGTTATAAAACATTTTTTTGCATACCATGAAAAATTACATTGAAAAGAGCAAGACATGTGAAACGTAACAGACTATTTTCTTGTGTTCTCTTATCTATTATCTAATGGAGCATCTTACCGACGTTGTTAGATGTTACTAAAAAATTTATATTAAAAATAGAAGAGGTTTTGTTTTGTGTTTATTAAAATATTACAATGAAATAAGAAAAAAATGTAAAAGTTTTGATACTTTTCTATTAACTAGAAGCAATTTGTCGTAAATTCGAAAACGTATGTATTTGTAGAGTGGCTTCTTTTGTGAGGAAGGAAAAAATGTTGTTGATGTTCCCGACTAAAATGAAAGATTGGTTTGTTTTATGTATTTCGCGTTTATCATTGTCCATTCGTGAGCTGGACGCGTTCAAAATAACCTCAATAAATCAGGTTTTTCTTGAATACAATTCACCATGAGAATGGTATTGATCCGACCCGAGCCTTATCAAGCCATATTAAAAACTTGCAATATGACCCAATATAAAGGACAATTTTTTATACATTTTTATAAAAACCGCAATAACTTCCACATTTTTAGTTCGATTTATGTTTTTAGGGGCTCGTTGGAGAGGTATTGATAACCAATTGCAATTTTTAGAATTTGCTAACCCATTAAGGGCCGCACTTTTTTTCTTACTGTTAATACTCAACTCAAATATGGGGTTATTTGCATCGTAAATACATTCTAGTCTTATAAAAAAACTAATTTTTGGAAAGAAATTCAACCATTTCAAATTATCTCCCTTAAAAAATAAATCATGAATAATCTACATAAACTTTATAAAGGGGAAAAATTGAAATGGTTGTTAATGCTAAATTAACATAGATAGACGCATGAAGTTAAAAGTATATTTAGCAGATTTTCTCCTCTTTCATTTGATACCATTGTATGATACGCAAAAGTATGAAACTAAATTATTGAAACATTTACATCCTTTGGAAATTAAAAGTCATGTAAAAAAGACAAACGACCACGAAATAAAGAACTGAGTATGCGTTTTCCTATTAGTGATCTATAGTTTCACTTCTATATAATCTAGTTCTTGGGAGGGAAATTATGTCGCACGGTTTTATTGTAACATCTTATGTGAAGTGTTCCTCCCAATTTATGCATTGAAAGACCAACATGTTAATTTTCAAAAATTAGCTTTTTGTAAGACTAGAATGTGTTTACGATGCAAATAGCCCCATATTTCAGTTTTTACATCACATCTAAACCACTGAGAACCAACAGTAAGAAAAAAAATTGGAATTGGTCATCATCGAACTAAAACCAGTAAGGAAAGGCTAAAGTCGGGCGGGGCCGACTCTATGATACACTCCACTTTCAATCGGAATACAATTCAATTCGGTGAAAAAGTGAAAACGGCAAGGTTTTTTGTATCCTGTAAATGTATGTGTTTGACAAAAAATTTTATATCGGAAAGGACATTTGTATGAGGATATATTGAAACCTGGAACGAAATAGGTGAAATATAAAATATATAGTTTGGCCAAAATCGGTTAAACTTATGGGAGCAACATTTGAATTTGGGCTATATTTAAATCTGAACCGATCTTACCCACTTTCACCATAGTTTTGTTTAGTTAGATTATAAGATGTTGTGCGAAATTTAAAGAAAATCGAGCACAATATGTGGCTTTTAAAGCGGCTGAGGTCAAATCGGGAGCGACATTTGTATGGGGGCTATATCTAAATCTGAACCGATCCTACCCAATTTCTGCATAGGTGTTTCTAGTAAGATTATAAGATGTTGTGCAAAATTTAAAGAAAATCGAGTACAATATGTGGTTTCTACAGAGGAAAATGTCAAATCGGGAACGACATTTGTATGGGGGCTATATCTAAATCTGAACCGATCTTACCCAATTTTTGCATAGGTGTTTATAGTTGGATTATAAGATGTTGTGCCAATTTAAAGATAATCAGGTACAATATGTGGTTTCTAGAGCGGAAAATGTCAAATCGGGAGCGACATTTGTATGGGGGCTATATCTAAATCTGAACCGATCTTACCCAATTTTCGCATAGGTGTTTCTAGTTGGATTATAAGATGTTGTGTCAATTTTAAAGAAAATCGGGTGCAATATGTGGTTTCTAGAGCGGAAAATGTCAAATCGGGAGCGACATTTGTATGGGGGCTATATCTAAATCTGAACCGATCTTACCCAATTTTTGCATAGGTGTTTATAGTTGGATTATAAGATGTTGTGCCAAATTTAAAGATAATCGGGTACAATATGTGGTTTCTAGAGCGGAAAATGTCAAATCGGGAGCGACATTTGTATGGGAGCTATATCTAAATCTGAACCGATCTTACCCAATTTTTGCATAGGTGTTTATAGTCGGATTATAAGATGTTGTGTCAATTTTAAAGAAAATCGGGTACAATATGTCGTTTCTAGAGCGGAAAATGTCAAATCGGGAGCGACATTTGTATGGGGGCTATATCTAAATCTGAACCGATTTGTCTCAAATTAAATAGCGTTCGTCCTTGATCCACAAAACTTACTTGTGCCAATTTTTGTTAAGATCGGACTATAATTGCGACCTGTAGTTTGATTACAACAATAGATGGACAGACAGACAGACGGACAGACAGACAGACAGACAGACAGACAGACAGACAGACAGACAGACGGACAGACGGACAGACGGACAGACGGACATTGCTAAATCGACTCAGAAAGTGATTCTAAGTCGATCGGTATACTTAACAATGGGTCTATCCCGCTTCCTTTTGGGTGTTACAAACAAATGCACAAAGCCATAATACTCTCGTGGAGTGTATAAATATGGAAGTTATTGCGTTTTTTTATGCAACAAAAATTGCACAAAAATGTTAAAATCCAACCCTCTATTCTTGATTAAAATGCAAGTTTTTGATATGGTTTGATAAGTCCATCCAAGTTTTTGATATGGTTTGATAAGGCTCTGACCAGATTTTAATTTCTAGTAGGTTTTTTTCTAAATACAATTGTCACCGTGAATTTTATTCAAGAAAACCTGATTTATAGAGGTTATTTTGGACGCGTCCAACTCACGAACGGACGGACAATGATAAAAGCGAAATATTTTGGGAGAACACATAAAACAAACTAATCTTTCATTTTAGTCGGGAACATCCACTACTTTTATTTTGAAGCCACTCTAATGTATTTGTATATCATACCACAAAAGTTACGATTTTTTAAAATTACCTTATGACAAAACTCTTAATTTTCGATCAACCCCAGTGTCTACATTTTCATATTTTTTGAAAATCAGTAAATACAGCTTCATTCGCCTGATTGTCTAATTCTCAAATATATGGAATTTTAAAAAGTAGTCTTTTAAAATATTCCATGTTCATTTCTAACATTTGGCGTTTTCAATAATGTTCACTACATCAAACGATATGGATTTGGAAAACGTTATTGAAAAGTCAAAAAATATTAAATATGTATGTAACTTCTTTGTATTCAATACAATTTGAGGAAATTAAAGTGATATTCAATATTTTACAACATAAAAATTCTCCACTTTGCTCAGCAAACTTAATCTACTATGTGGACGTAACACAGCTGCAATCCGTATTAAGCTTTTGACATAAATCTGGCCATAAACTTTTGCTTACCGTCACTGCGAAACCTGGATGACTTTTTTATTTATTCTTTACTTATAACGTCGAAACTTTGCTCCGCATTTTCATTATAACAAAACCATTTGTTCGCTTATCGATGCGACTGAACACATTTGACCAAACACATACTTTTTTAAATATTTGTATGTATAGAATTGTTTATAAATATGCACAGAAATATATACATACACGCTTACTGGAATAAAAAGATTATTTATCCGACATTTCAATTATTTATAATTGAATACATGACTTGCTCCATTACTGTTCCTTCTTTATTTAAAACCCAAATCTTGAGACGCAAAAATGATTATTTGCAGAGCTTTCTGCCATCACATGGGGTGTATATCACGAGAGGCAGTTATTTTTGTTCATGAAAATGCCTATAAAAATGCTTTAAAGGCGTCTAAGCAAATCTATATATTCAGATTTTAATTTTCTGGTTCGTGTTTAAAACTACTTGATATTTTTAAGAATATAGTTATTAGTTTTTGTAATTTGTGTGCTATTTGTAGTAAGACGATTCTTTAGTATGAAAGATAACACTTTGGGCAATCCAAATATTTTTTATCGTTTTAGAAACGGAAGAAAAATTTCGAAAAAAGTCTGTTTAACTTTAATTCTTAATTAATTCCTTCCTTCAAGTAATATGGTAGAAACTTTCGTAAACATATATTTTATGGGCCCTACTGCTCTACTATATATCCACATTTCTTCTTTCTATGTTAATTATTTTAATATTTAGAGTTTATATAACTATTTTTACATTTGCTTATAATTGCACATCATAAAATGATGATTGAACACCAACAATTCTGTATTTTATTATTAAACTTTAGATCAAATATAACAGTGCTGTGCAATCAGTTTTTTTAATTTTCTGGTTTCCTGTTTTTGTTCAATATATATATAATATATATATATATATATATAGAAACTCAAAAAAGTCCTTTTAAAAGCAAACTCAACCATATTATGTAACACACTGTACACAGTTATGATACCGAGCCATATTTTCCAAAAAGACGTAAGCACCACAATTTTTGATTTTTGCTTTTTGATGAAAATCGATCATTTGGGGTCTTTTACATCATCTCTGAAAATTACAATGCTTTAGAAAAAAACTTTTACAGATTATATGTTATGCTTATATACGTAATTTCATAGTAATACACACTAATAAAGCAAAAGTAATTAATAAAACTCCTTAATAAATTTGTTATTTTCATACATTTACTTTTTTCATATTGTCGCAAAAAGGTTCCAAATCAATATTTATGAAATTAAGTCTGTAACTTTTGAGCGGAAAATATATCTTGACGAAATTTCACATGCTTAGCAAAGTTTTCCAGATGATTTGTAAAATTTTCCAAAATTGGTCACCCAAGTAATGTCAAATTTTGAGATGATTGCTGAAAGTAAAATTACACTGTGCGACAGTCCAAAAACTCTAGGAAGTAATACTATTTTTCGTGTGGGTATTGTCGAGTGTGAAATTTACCATACACCCCCAAAATATTGACTTGCAGTTACAACCCCGGTTTTTCGTACCTTTCAACACTTATAATCCTATAACTTATCGATTTTAAGTTTATCGCCGTATTTAAAAAGAAGAATTTTGACCTTTCGAATGATATACATTTTGTTTAATTGAGGATTTCAATTTGTTCATCCTTTTTCCAACTTTGGGAATGTTTTTTACTTTAGCGATAAAAATTGAGGTTCAACAAAAATATTTAAAATTCGTCAAAACAGATAAAAACAATAAATAAAGTCAAGGAGACAATTTTAATAAGAAATCCAAAAAATTGGAACACATTTTCCCCGCTTTGTGAATTCGAGTGATTTTGGGAAAATTTGCTAATGTGCATTTGTCAGTAACGCCGAAAAGGAAGCGAGATAGACCCATTGTTAATTATACCGATTGACTTAGAATCACTCTTTGAATCGATTTAGCAATGTCCGTCTGTCTGTCCATCTATTCTTGTAATCAAATTACAGGTCGCAATTGTAGCCAGAATTAATTTGAAGAAAATCGATTCAGATTTAGATATAGCTCCCATACGAATTTCACTCCCTATTTGACTCTTTTCACTCTGGATACCACATGTTCTAAGAGACTTTCTTTAAAATTGCCGAAACATTTTATATTTTATCTGGAAACACCCATGGTGAAAATAGGTCAGATCGGTTCAGATTTATATATAACTGCAATACAAATTTCGCTCCCGTCTTAATCTTTCCGCCCCAGAAACCACGTATTTTCACCGAATTTCTTCAAATCTATATATATAAAAGAGTTGCGTTACTGACTGACTTATTATTGACAAGTCCCAGACCAAACGGCTGAAGCCAGGGTCATGAAATTTTCAGGGTAGTTCCCAAATATGACGTAGAGGTCAACTAAGAAAGGAAATTCGGTGTGTTCCTTGCAATGACCATGTAGACGAGCTACAAATAGGAATTTTTTTGCGTTACTGACTGACTTATTATTGACCAGCCCCAAACCAAACGGCTCAAGGCAGGGTCATGAAATTTTCAGGGTAGTTCCCAAATATGACGTAGACGTCAACTAAGAAAGGAAATTCGGTGTGTTCCTTGCAATGACCATGTAGACGAGCTACAAATATGGATTTTTCAAAATTTGTACTTTTAAGGAGTGAGCGGGACCAAAAGGGATAAAAATGGTCCAACTAAAGTATTGCAGCTATAGTCGTGGAATTTGGTGTGTAAATTCCTCTGATAACGTAAGAGTGCAAATTTAAATTGATTTTTCGAAATTTATACTTATAAGGGGTGAGCGGAACAAAAAGGGATAAAAATGGAACCAACAAAAGTATTACAGCAAAAATCGAGAAATTTGGTATGCTAATTCCTCTGACCATGTATAAGAGCATTAAAATTGGATTTATCAAAATTTGTAATTTTAAGGGTTGCGAGGGACAAAAAGGAATAAAATGGTACTAATTTAAATATTGCAGCTATAGTCGTGAAATTTGGAGTGTAAACGCTTTTGACAACCTAGAAGTGCATTCTAAATGGATTTTTTTAATTTGTACTTATAAGGGGTGAACGAGACCAAAAGGAATAAAAATGGAATCAACTTAAGTATTACAGCTAGAATCGTGAAATTTGGTATGTAAGTTCCTCTGACCATGTAGAAGCGCAGTTAAATTGATTTTTTTCAAAATTTGTACTTATAAGGGGTGATCGGGACAAAAAGCTATAGTCGTGAATTTTGATGTGTAAATTCGAAGTTCACCGCAAGCTCCGTCCATTTTATGGTCGACATAATCGTCCATCAGAGCAATTAATTCGATGAGCGCATAATTTCGCGGAATGGACCTGTCAATTGGCCACCAAGATCGTGTGATTTGACACCATTGGATTATTTTCTTTGGGGATATGTGAAGTCGCTCGTCTACACCAACAAACCAGAAACGTTAGGGGACTTGGAAGCCAACATTCGTGGCGTGGTTGAAAATTGGACCTGTAGAATTGGCTATATTCGAGCCAGCCGCGGCGGCCACATGCCCGAAATCATATTTTAACATTAATGTCATAAAATTATCCTTCCAATAAAGCCAAATTGATGGACATTAAAACGATTTTCTTGTGTTTTATTTCAATTCGAAGTTCTATACCTCAATAAAAAACACCCTTTAAATTGTACCAACTTTAATATTACAGCTAGAATCGTGAAATTTTGTATGTAAATTCTTCTGACCATGTAGAAGGGTGTATCATATAGTCGGCCCGTCAGACTTTAGCCTTTTCATTACTTGTCTAAGTCTTAACAGATTTGTTTATGCACAATTTATGTCCAGAATTATGAAAACTATTGTAAAAACAACAGATTTGTGAATTTCAAAATCATGAAAATACTGTTTCCTTTAGTTTTTATAGATTTGTATTGACAAGGCCAATATTGATAACCATGGATTGAGGTCTTCCCATGAGGAGAACAATCAAGATTGTAGAAAATCATTCCTTTCTAGAAAATTTACTGTATGACTAACAATGGACAACTACAGATTGTAATTACCGGGCCCTAGAGAAGAGGGAGTTTGTAAGTTAAAACCAAAAATTTGTTAAAACACACTTTTTTTGAAGAATTTAAATGTATATTGCTAAAAATATATTATTAATAAGTTGCAACACGTTTTAACATATTATTTGTACTATCTAAGGTATTAAAGTAAAAATTTTAGTCTTAAGATTATATTAAAGTGTTTAAGTTTGTAGGAGTTAATAAATATGAATCTGAATCCTTTTTAAAACCGCTAACGATTCACAGATTAGACCATCACTTTTTTTAAACAAAATACATTCCACAAATTTATCTATCTGGCATTCATTTGTGGGACAAACTAAATTTCCCCTTATGCTGTCTTATCAACAAATAACAGAAGCACCAGCAACAATGCCCCACAAATGAAGATAACACCGGGTAACATGAAAATGCCCACAAAGAACATTTAATAGATTGAAGAACGTTCAAACAGTTCTTAACAAACGCTGCAATGAAACGGTTGTCTGAGCGGAAAACAACACTCTAGTCGGTATTAAAGAACATCGTTAACACAACAATCTAACACTTTAATGTCAATCAAAAAAGTAAATAAATAATAGCACATGAATAAATATTCAGAAAAAAGTGAGAAAAAGTGCTGCGGAATGGAGTCTCTAAAAATCCCTTAAATTGTTGCAAAAATGTAAAATCAATAAAAAGTGAAATATACTATAAGATATACATACAAATTTGAAAATTCTAAATCAAGTGATAGTATCGTAAAAATTGCATGGCAATGATAATTGAAATCGAAAATAACATTACCAAAATGTCACAATAAACGTGACCCAGTGTTAGGAGTTCGATACGTACTCGTACATGCGTGAATGAGTGTTAATTCAAGTACGGCAATTATCCGGTAAAAGTTGCGTTCGTTGCAAATTTAATATATATATCATTATTTGGTCCGATCTGTGGTCGAGTACGTTGTGCTACGAACTTACACATATTTGTTGCTTTGTAATAACGCAACACTAAAGGATACAGTTGGCCGTGGAAGTTTCATATGTTCGCATGTCTGCAGCAGCTACAAACGTTATCGCAACAATAGAGGCAACAACAAAGGCAAGTGCACCTGAAAATGAAAGCGTAAAAGTGTTATCATCACAATTAGCCGTTGGCTTTAATTAGCGAACACAACTGTAATTGTTGCGAACAAACAACAACTAAACAAAAGTATTTCGGGCGCATCAGAAAATGCCGCCTAGTGCAACGCAACACACGGAATGAGCCTCTAATGAAGTAAGCGGAGAGCATTCTTCATATTGAAATTTATGTGTGTAGTAGCGTGTTAGATATTAGATGCTCATTTGTGAGAACCCAAACCCATAACTCACAATTTTTAATTTTAGATGCTCATCATAATCCCATCTGCGAGAAATCAAAGTCATAAATCAAAATAATATTTTGTTGTTGAGTGTTCAATTTGCAACATCCAATTATCGGTATTATGAACAGTAGAACATTCTGAATTGTTGGTACATGTGAGAAAAATGTTCCTCACGAAAAATTATACATTATACATCGTAACCTAAAATCCAAAACGCATTTTTGTAAGGAGCAGTATGAAACGTTCAATTATGAAGTTCGTATTGTGTTAATAAATTTTATATTTGTGGACGTAGAGACAAGTATAAAAATTCAAATGAAAATATCGCTACTTTATGAAGGAAAGCATTTGCACATTTTTTTCGTTATAAAATCGTTATTTTTAGACGAGTATTGACATTTGTGACACGGCTGTGATGAATATCTCTCACCGTATTTGTAATTGCAATATATTATGCGAGAAGAAATTAGTTTGATTTCTAAAATTTTAAAACTGTGATTTTGTGGGTTTCCAGTAGAAATGTTAGTTTTTACCGATTAAAAAATTAATAAAAAATATTTCTTTTATATAATTAAGAATACAAATATTTTGAATTTTGCATATTTTGACGAAGAAGTTTTATTGTACTTGTCACATATCTTGTGACTTTTTAGTGAATTTTTAGTGTTTAGAAAAAATATCAACAAAAGTTAAGAAATACTAATGCGTATAAAATTTTTAATATTTTTAAATCGGCTCAAGAAAAATTGAAGTAGAAATCTATGGCGAAAAATGCTTAATTTTTCTTGCTTAAAAATGTTCAGCGGGAAATTGGTTAGAAGTTTAGAAAAAAATCGTAATTTTAAAATGCAATAAATATTCACTCATTATGGCTGTCGAAATGTTGGTATTGATTTTAATAATGTTAAAATGGTTTATTGGTCCAATCCTTGACTGGATCATATTGATATAAAATTAGCGAAATGGTTTAACGTGAAACATTTTTAAATGCAAACAATTCAATTTAAAACCAGTACGAAATATTCGACTTTCAAAAAGGATATATGTAAAATTCTAAATGAAAACAAGTAAGGAAAAGCTAAAGTCGGGCGGGACCGACTATTTGATATACTTCACTTTGTACGCCAAAGCAAATGAGGAATTTGGAAAGCGTCCTATATCATGGAACAATGTATGTTTCCAGTTGAAATATAACTTGTTCTGATCAAAATCTGTTACAAAATGTGTTTTTAAACCGTTTTAGAGCAGAAAAAGACAAATGGAGAGTAATATTTATATGGGAGTTATATATAAATCTTAACCGATGTGACCCACTTCCATCATAGATGTTTATAATTGCAATATAATGCATTGTGCTAAATTTGATCAAAGTCGGTTAAATTATTTGGTTTCTAGAGCAGAAAAAGTCAAATTGGGAGCGACATTTGTATGGGGACTATATATAAATTTGAACCGATCTAACTTTCACCACAGGTAATTTTAGTGTGTTAAGGGGTTGTGTCACATTTGAATAAAATCGGTTAAAATGTGTGGTCTCTTGTGCAGAAACAGTGAAATCAAGATCGACATTTGTATGACAGCTATATTAAAATCTGAACCGATCTGGCCCACTTTCCCCACAGATGTTTCTAGTTAAAATATGATATCTTCTGTAAATTTGAAGAAAATGGAATAAAAGATATGACTTTTAGAGTGGAAAAAGTCATATATGGAGAGAAAGTAGTATGGGAGCTATATATAAATCTGATCCAATTTGACTCATTTTCACCAGAGATGTTTTTAGTTCAAATATAAGATGTTGTGCCAAATTTGAAGAAAATCAGTTAAAATAACTGGTTTCAAAATCGGAAATCGGGAGCGAAATTTGTATGGTGGCTATATCTAAATATGAACCGATTTACTTCAAATTAAATGGCGTCCATTCTTGGTCTGTCTGCACAGACAGACGGACGGACGGACAGACAGAAGGGCATTGCTAAATTTAAAGTCGATCGGTATACTGAATAATGGGTCTATCTCGTTTCCTGTTGGGTGTTTCAAACAAATGCACAAAGTGATAATACCCTAGTGAAGGGTATATACTTGTTTAAAGCCTGATTTCACTATATAAACACAGTACGAAAAAATATAACCATATACCATAGACACCACTATGTGATAAAAGACCCGCGTCTCCCAGTTTTGCCCAAAGTTATGCACTTTTTTAAGGGCCCCAATGATTTGGGTCCTCGCTGTCATTTTTGCAAAAAGTGATCATTTTTCTCAGGCTCATATCTTGATCTTGCAAACTCTGAGGCAAAGTTTCAGCTCTTGTCATAAAGAATAAAAATTGTAAACATAAAACATCAAAAAACTTCATCTTTTGATTTAATTTTGTTCTTTACTCCAACATTGAGATAATCTACTATATAATACAAAAGTAATAAAAAATAAAAGGACACGGATCTTTATATATTTATATATATATTTATTCCTATATATATATTTATTCCTTTCACTCCCAAGTGCATAGGGCCGCACTAAATTCTCGTATATTTCAACTTATATCTAATGAAGCAGCTTCCAAAGACCGTCCTCTGCGTCTACTGTATTTGTTCGACTCTATGGCTGGCCTTTCGCTGTCGTCTGGGGTTTTCTCAGGGTGTGGCCTATTTATCCCCATTTGCGTTTCCAAATTTCTAGGATTGTTTCATATGATTCTAGGGCATAATATTCGTAGAATTTTGCGCAAACAGCTAGGCTTGAATGTTCCATGATGCCGCGTTCCATGACTTACAACCGTATTGCAACGTTGTTCTCATGTTGGAGTTGAATATATCTTGAATACAGTCTTCTGTAATGTGCTGAACTAATGAAAAGGATACGATATGATCTTTGTGTTTGAATATTGATATTGAACCACATTGGTTCTTTGTTCTATTCAGTGGCTTCCCACCATGCTTTACAATTCTACTAAAATTAAAAAAATTTAATGTTTCACCCGATTTTGCATTCCATTTTGCCTATGATGAACGGAAAGTACTCTGATTCATAAAGAAACACGTTGTGAAATAGGGTCCTATTAATTTGTTACTCATATTTTAAAATACCTAGGATGGGGTTGGAAATGCGGGGTATCATATTGCAGGCCACGTCGGAATTCAGCCTTTCTCTATTCATTTTACTTTAAATTATATATTTATTTCCGCAGAGTTTTTTCACCAACTGATAAATTATAGATATAAAATATAGATACAAAAAGTCTTGAGCCAGTATAAAACAAACACATTGCAATGTTTAGAAATATTCGTGTGCACTGAATGAAATTGTCTGTTTACTTTTAACTTCATTACACTAATATCCCTAATTGCGTCGTTAATCGTTAATTCGTTAGTCGAATCAATTTCACACATATTTTTCAGTGCATTCCTGAAGAAGTTTTTTGGGAAATTTTTAGATTTCAGGAATAACTAAATACGTGAAGCTGTTGCTTTTCTTATGTAATATTTTATTTACTTTATTTCACTGTAAATGCTTGTAACACTTTCCAATCGATATAAGTAAAACAGGAAGATGCCCTTGTAACACCAATGGAAACATTAACGACACAGTGCGAAGTAAAAATAGTTCATTAATTTCATGTAAGTTGCGCTTTTTCTTTACGAGGTAAAGAGGTAAATGAGAGCTTCTTGTCAAAGATAAAACTAACATTGTATCAGATTTCTAAGTTCCATTTGGTTGCAGATTAACAATTGACTTTTGTTTTCAAAAACCTGTCACATATAGTATACCCGTAACTTTTGAATTCAAGAAGCACAAATTGTATATGTAAATGTAACTATGGTTACAAAAACGATTGATACACACAGAAAACAGATTCATTACCACAACCGAATTTTTGTAGTTCTACGTACTATCACAATATTGCATGGGCAATTCCATCAGTATAGCCGACTTTTTGTGGCAACAATAGGATTTTCAGTACAGTGAAGTGAAATTATTTGTTGCAGAGACAATAAATCTAGAATGTTTTGGTACATCAAACTATCAAAACGGTATCTACAACTAAATTATTATATATATATATTGAACGAGATCCTGCCAAGATGGTGGACTCGTTAGGTTCTCAAAGACGGAAAATGCAAGCAACGAAAACACAAGATAACACAAATATAACGTAAGTAAATGTCGTTTACTTACGTGATGGTTCCTTGAAATAAAACACTGACGGTTTCGATATAAGGGAATTATTATTTACTGATTGTTGACACGGTGGTTTTGGGAGAAATCACTTGCACTTTTTGAGAAAACAAAAGTAAATCCGGCTCGAAGGACCACATGAACAGGTTTCCATTAGGATAATGGTACTGTTTATAAAAAATACAACACAAACAGATTTTAATATTTTATTTCAGCACGTATTGCTGCTCCGTACGAAGTAACACAAACAACTTTGACAAACATAAAAACAAACAATAACGCCATCTGCATGTGGATGTCACGGTATGTGCATCAGGTGATGTCGATCATATGGTCGATCGTCAATATATATATATATATATATATATATATATATATATATTGTAACACCTTAAAATATTCATCGGAGACCCCATAAAGGGTCGTGGTAAAATTCGAAGACGATATAGCCATGTCCATCCGTCTGTCTGTTGAAAGCACGATAGCGGCCGAACGAAATGAGCTAGGAGGTTCAAATTTTTCCTACATGTGTCTTATGGTTGCAGATCGGTTGGGATTGAAAGTGGGCGAAATCGGTCCACAGGGAAAATTTTTTTCCCTCACAAGGACTGAAAATACCCCTAATATTTAGAGTATTTCAGCATGTTTTTTGAACATATTAGCTTGTATTTACTTGATATTTGCAATTCGCATTCCCTTTATAGCATAAAAGGGCACCATAGAGCGATTTTTATTTGTAGGGGGCGAAATGGGATGAAAAGGGATAAAAATAGTACCTATCAAACAACAACAGATAGAAACACGAAATTTGCCGTATACATACCTCTAATAGAGTAGATACATAATATGCAAGTATTTTTTATAAATTTGTACTTTTAAGTGGTTAAATGGGCATAGAGGGATAAAAATCGTACCAACCAAACGGCTGCACCTAGAATAATGAAATTCGGTGTATATATTCCTCTGATTGCGTACACACATAAAATAAAGGAAATTTTCGAAATTCGTACTTTTAGGGTGTAAAATGGAAAAAGGGGATAACAATTTTACCAAACAAATGGATGCAGCTAGAACCATGAAATTCGCTGTATACATTCCTCTGACTGAGTGACACGAAAAAAAAACGTTTTTCCAAATTCGTACTTTCAAGGGATTCAATGGTACCAACTAAAAGGCTACAGCTAGAATAATGAAAATTTCAAAAGTCGTACTCTTAAGGAGTAAAATTCGAAAAAAGGGAATAAAAATGGTACCAACAAAATGGCCGCAGATAGTATCATGGAATTGGGTATATACATTTCTCTGAGTGCATAGCCACGTAAAATATTTTTTTCCAAATTCGTACTTTATTTTGTTTCTTTTACGACAAAAAATGGTAGAATCATGAAGTTGTCTTATACTGCGTACGTGAGAGATAAGGTATTTTCAAAATGTATACTTTTGATTTTAAAATAGATGGAAATACAACCAACCAAAGGACTGCAGCTGAAAATATACTCTCTATCCCCCAATATTTAGGGTATTTATGATTGCTGCCTTATATTTACTTTATGAATTGAAGTATTATTTCCATTATTTATATACTTAGTATAAAAATATTGCTAGCCTTGGCTACCATTATTAATTAAATTTCAGATTTTCAGTTGATACAGTTGAAATTTGTTGCGGACATTCCTTTTGTAGCTTGGAAGCACCACAAAGAAAATAAATGTTTTAGCGGGCGAAATGGGGCAAAAATGGATAAAATATGGTACCGATGATACGACAACAGCTAGAATCATGAAATTCGGTGTATACATCCCTCTAAGTGCATAAACACGTAAAATAGAGGGATTATTCGAAATTCGTACTTTTAGGGGATATAATTGAAAAAGAGGGATAAAAATGGGACCTTCCAAACCGCTGAAGTTGATATCATGAAATTCGGTGCATATATTAGGTGGTCCGACTATGAAGACTCGAAACAAAAAGGTATCTTTAAAATTTATAATTTTCTTATCAAAATAATGCAGTCACTTTGTCTGTATCTGAAAATGCTTCTCCCTAATGGCGACTGACTATCGCCCAATATTTTCGGGATGCTCACTTTCACAATTACAGCACTGTATTTATTTATAGTAGTAGATTTTAAACAGTGCGCATAAGTATACATTATAGTTTGAAATAGTAATCAAATATAGTAATGTGCATAAACATATCATAATTTTCGTAATATGGTTCTGTACTTCTATGTCGACATCCTTTAATCTGCTGGTAATACTGTGGAATGCACTCCGTGGTGGAGGGTATATAAGATTCGGCCCGGCCGAACTTAACGTCTTCTTACTTGTTTGTATTCGATTATCCCAACCGAAATTCATTACAAAGACATGGTTTTACTTTGAATGTTTTATTTATTACATTTTAAAATACAGTATAATATAATAAGTAACTAATATTTCCATATAACAAATTCCAAATATTTTACATTTAGGATTTTTAGTTCAACAATGTCTCCTTAGAGCTAACTCTGTAGGGGGAAAATGTCTATAGAAGTACCATGTTTATATAATTTTAACACAGAAATTTCACATTTGAGAATAATATACTCAATTAATCCGAAGACAGATGCACTATTTATACACTCCACGAGAGTATTATGTCTTTGTGCATTTGTTTGTAACACCTAAAAGGAAACGAGTTAGACCCACCGTTTATTATACAGATCGGCTTAGAATCACTTTCTGAGTCGATTTAGCAATGTCCGTCTGTCCGTCTGTCTGTCCGTCTGTCTGTCTGTCCGTCTGTCCATCTATTGTTGTAATCAAATTACAGGTCGCAACTATAGTCCGATCTTAACAAAAATTGGCACAAGTAAGTTTTGTGGATCAGGGACGAACGCTATTTAATTTGAAGCAAATCGGTTCAGATTTAGATATAGCCCCCATACAAATGTCGCTCCCGATTTGACTTTTTCCGCTCTAGAAACCACATATTTCACTCGATTTGCTTCAAATTTGGCACAGTACCCTATAATTGAAGTGGAAACAGCGATGGTGAAAATCGATCAGATCGGTTCAGATTTAGATATATCCCCCATACAAATGTCGCTCCCGATTTGACTTTTTCCGCTCTAGAAACCACATATTTCACTCGATTTGCTTCAAATTTGGCACAGTACCCTATAATTGAAGTGGAAATAGCGATGGTGAAAATCGGTCAGATCGGTTCAGATTTAGATATAGCCCCCATACAAATGTCGCACCAGATTTGACTTTTTCCGCTTTAGAAACCACATATTTCACTCGATTTGCTTCAAATATGGCACAGTACCCTATAATTTAAGTAGAAACAGCTATGGCGAAAGTGGGTCATATCGGTTCAGATTTAGATATAGCCCCCATACAAATGTCGCTCCCGATTTGACTTTTTCCGCTCTAGAAACCACATATTTCTCTCGATTTGCTTCAAATTTGGTACAGTACCCTATAATTGAAGTGGAAACAGCGATGGTGAAAATCGATCAGATCGGTTCAGATTTAGATATATCCCCCATAGTCGCTCCCGATTTGACTTTTTCCGCTTTAGAAACCACATATTTCACTTGATTTGCTTCAAATTTGGCACAGTACCCTATAATTTAAGTAGAAACAGCTATGGCGAAAGTGGGTCATATCGGTTCAGATTTAGATATAACCCACATACTAATGGCGCTCCCGATTTGACTTTTTTCGCTCTAGAAACCACATATTTTACTCGATTTGTTTCAAATTTGTCACAGTACCCTATAATTGAAGTGGAAACAGCTATGGTGAAAATTGGTCAGATCGGTTCAGATTTAGATATAGCCCCCATACAAATGTCGCTCCCGATTTGACATTTTCCGCTCTAGAAACCACATATTGTTCCCAATTTTCTTTAAATTTGGCACAACATCTTATAATCCAACTAGAAACACTTATGCAAAAAGTGGATAAGATCGGTTCATATTTAGATATAGCCCCCATACAAATGTCGCTCCCGATTTTACATTTTCCGCTGTAGAAACGACATATTGTACCCGATTTTCTTTAAATTTGACACAACATCTTACAATCCAACTAGAAACACCTACGCAGAAATTCGGCAAGATTGGTTCAGATTTAGATATAGCCCCCATACAAATGTTGCTCCCGATATCATACTCGATTTTCTTTAAATTTGGCACAACATCTTATAATCTAAGTAGAGACACATATACAGAAATTAGGTAAGATCGGTTCAGATTTAGATATAGGCGCCATACAAATCTCGCTCCCGATTTGACATTTTCCGCTGTATAAACGACATATTGTACGCAATTTTCTTTAAATTTGACACAACATCTTATAATCCAATTAGAAACACCTATGCAGAAAGTGGCTAAGATCGGTTCAGATTTAGATATAGCGCAAATACAAATGTTGCTCCCAAATCTTTAACCGATTTTGGCCAAACTATACATTTCACCTATTTCGTTCCAGATTTCAATACACCCCCATACAAATGTCCTTTCTGATTTAACATTTTTTGTCAAACACATACATTTACAGGATACAAAAATCCTTCCCGTTTTCACTTTTTCGCCGAATTAAATTGTATTCGGATTGAAAGTGGAGTGTATCATAGAGTCGGCCCCGCCCGACTTTAGACTTTCCTTACTTGTTTCAGATACATCCAAACAAAACACTACATTTATTTTCAAAAGTAAATTACCAAACAAGACGC
The DNA here is from genome assembly GCA_947397865.1 of Polietes domitor. NCBI lineage: Eukaryota > Metazoa > Arthropoda > Insecta > Diptera > Muscidae > Polietes > Polietes domitor. Next base: position 29,830,167 of record OX377618.1, read on the forward strand.
AAGATTTTTCTTTAGCTAAAGGACAGATTTTTATACCCTACACCACTTCGTGGGCTAGGGTATTACAAGTTAGTTTCGCGCCAAATGTTTGTAACACCAAGAAATAATCGAGCTAGACCCACCTTTAAGCATACCATCTAAGCTTGTTCGCACTCTACAGGTCGCAATCGTTGTCCGATTGTCATGAAACTTGGCAGAAGTTATTTTTTCTGGCCAGGAACCATCGGTATTGAATTTGGGTAAGATCGGTTCAGATTTAGATATAGCCCCTATACAAATGTCGCTCCCTTTTTCACTTTTTCCGCTTTAGAAACCACATATTGTGAACATTTTAGAATCGAACTAGAAGAACCTATGGTGAAAGTGGGTAAGATCAGTTCAGATTTAGATATAGCCCCCATACAAATGTCGCCCGATTTGACTTTTTCCGTTCGAAAAGCCACATTTTGTACCCGATTTTCTTTAAATTTAGCACAACATCTTATAATCCTACTAGAAATACCTATGCAGAATTTGGGTAAGATCGGTTCAGATTTAGATATAGCCCCCATACAAATGTCGCCCCGATTTGACTTTTTCCGCTCTAAAATCCACATCTTGTGCCCGATTTGCTTTACATTTGGCACAACATTTTATAATCTAACTAGAAACACCTATGCAGAATTTGGGTAAGATCGGTTCAGATTTAGATATAGCCCCCATACAAATGTCGCCCCGATTTGATTTTTTACGCTCTATAATCCACATCTTGTACCCGATATGATTTAAATTTGGCTCAACATCTTATAATCCAACTAGAAACACCTATGCAGAACATGGGTAAGATCGGTTCAGATTTAGATATAGCCTCCATACAAATGTCGCTTCCGATTTGACTTTTTCCGCTTTAGAAACCACATATTTTACCCGATTTTCTTTAAATTTGGTACACCATCTTATAATCCAACTAGAAACACCTATGCAGAATTTGTGTAAGATCGGTTCAGACTTAGATATAGCCCCTATACAAATGTCGCTCCCTATTTCACTTTTTCCGCTTTAGAAACCACATATTGTGCCTGATTTTCTTTAAAATTGGCAGAACATTTTATAATCGAACTAGAAGAACCTATGGTGAAAGTGGGTAAGATCGGTTCAGATTTAGATATAGCCCCCATACAAATGTCGCCCGATTTGACTTTTCCGTTCGAAAAGCCACATTTTGTACCCGAGTTTCTTTAAATTTGGCACAACATATTATAATCCTACTAGAAACACCTATGCAGAATTTGGGTAAGATCGGTTCAGATTTAGATATAGCCCCCATACAAATGTCGCTCCGATTTGACTTTTTCCGCTCTAAAATCCACATCTTGTACCCGATTTTCTTTAAATTTGGCACAACACCTTATAATCCAACTAGAAACACCTATGTAGAATTTGGGTAAGATCGGTTCAGATTTAGATATAGCCCCCATACAAATGTCGCCCCGATTTGACTTTTTCCGCTCTATAATCCACATCTTGTACCCGATATGCTTTAAATTTGGCACAACATCTTATAATCCAACAAGAAACACCTATGCAGAATTTGGGTAAGATCGGTTCAGATTTAGATATAGCCTCCATACAAATGTCGCTCCCGATTTGACATTTTCCGCTTTAGAAACCACATATTTTACCCGATTTTCTTTAAATTTGGTACAACATCTTATAATCCAACTAGAAACACCTATGCAGAATTTGGGAAAGATCGGTTCAGATTTAGATATAGCCCCTATACAAATGTCGCTCCCTATTTCACTTTTTCCGCTTTAGAAACCACATATTGTACCTGATTTTCTTTAAAATTGGCAGAACATTTTCTAATCGAACTAGAAGAACCTATGGTGAAAGTGGGTAAGATCGGTTCAGATTTAGATATAGCCCTGATACAAATGTTGCTCCCGATTGTTTATCCGATTTTGGCCAAACTTTACATATTATATTTCACCAATAAACATACATGGTGAAAGCGGGTCACATCGTTCCAGGTTTCCAATGTCCTTTCCGATTTAAAATTTTTTGTCAAACACATTTACAGGATGCAAAAATCCTTCCCGATTTCACTTTTTTACCGAATTGAATTGTAATGAGATAGAAAGTCCGTCCGTCTTTAGCCTTTCCTTACTTGTTTGGGAGATGCCCATATGTCCATACTTTGGTATAAGCCAAATGGGGCCGCATTCTGATCTATTACAGCTCTAGAAACTACATCTTACATCGTAACTTCATCAAATTTTGCAGTTCATGATATTTTTCAACTAGGTTATAGGCCCCTTTTTGAAATGTCTGTCCGATTCATCCTATTACTACTGTGTAATTTGTATTTGTCTGTCGGATAATTGGATCAATTACCATATTATTAACCACATACGTTAAAAATAACTAAAGATGAATTTATAGTAACTGTATAATTTATATGAACAACATAAAATTGTTCCCATGAAATACCTGGGTTTAGTAATCAAAGCGAGGTACATACGCAGGGAGTGGTGTAGGGTATTATATAGTCGGCCCCACCCGACTTTAGCCTTTCCTTACTTGTTCTATTTAGCTTTTCTAATCTTTTACCTTGAGTTGTTTGGTACTATATATAAGTAAATTGCCCACACAAACTATATTGTAAAATTATCAATTAGTATTCATTTTATCTTGAAAAGCATACGAAGTAGGGGGATAGGAAAGAGTGAACCCGTGCAAAGCCGGGTAAAACAGGGAGTAAACTTACAAAATAAAAAAAAATCTATGAGTTTAATACATTCTAATATCAGCTAATTCGATAAAGTAATTTCTTCTTAAGAAGGAAATCTTTGATTTTGTTAATGGAAAGGAGGAGTACCATACATTTGGCCATATACGTATTTCGTTGTCCTGTGTATAGACAACTCATCAGTGATCCTTCTGCATGGAGTGCTTGCGTTAACATGAAGTTATAAGTTAGAGGAAAATCACACCTGTGTATTATATGTATACACCCGAAAACCACACCGCAAAGCGTTTTGAAGAGCATTATTCTACCTAAAACCTTTTCTCATTATTTCTCATTACCATTATGCTGTAGGCTGATGTATTTTCAACACGATACAGCTTTTTCCCAACGAACTTATTAGGCAACCACGCACAACAACAATGAATGTTGAAAATTCTATGGAGATGACTTTTTGTTGAAGTTGTTACATCCATTTTCATCTCATATGTCCTTATATTCGCCATCAAGTTATGATCACGCCATGGTGCGAAGCACAGCATGTCCGCCCGACAAACGTGTAACCCAGGTTCGAAACCTGGTCGGGCCAAAGACAGCAAGTGTGAAGAAGATGAATTTTTGTTTCAACATTAGGGCGTGCTGTCCCAATTTTAATTATTAGTTTTTGTGTTGTTAATTAGTGATCGAATGATTGATTTTCTATGAGTTTTGAATATAATATATTCTAATATCAGCTAATTCGATCAAGTAATTTCTTCTTAAAAATTCAATTTTCATATCAATCGTTTTTGTAACCGTAGTTACATTTACATATACAATTTGTGCTTCTTTAAATAATATGTTACGGGTATACTCCGTGACAGGCTTTTGAAAAGTCAATTGTTAACAATTTATTTTGAGTGCATATGAATATTTCTAAATATTTTAATGTATATGGTTTGTAATGGCTCAAGACTTTATGCATCTATATTTTATAGAATGCAGATTTATTAGCAAATGTCATGGTGCTATTTATTATTTCTGGCCCGACCGTCTTCAAAATTCTATATGGCATAGCAGTTGGTGACCGGAAAACTTCTACGCACTGCGGAAATAAATATATAATTTAAAGTAAAACGAATAGAGAAAGGCTGAAGTCGGATGTGGCCTACAATATGATACCCCGCATTTCCAACCCCATCCTAGATGTCTTAAAATATCAGTACAAATTTAATAGGACCCCATTTCATATAGTGGTTCTTTATGAACCAGAGTACTTTACGTTCATCATAGGCAAAATCGAGTGGAACATTTACAATTTTTTCATTTTTGCAAAATTGAAATAAATGGGCAATTTATGGTGAGAAGACTCAGCATAGAACAAAGCTGTTCAATTTTAATTTGAAAACCAGTATTTGATTATTCAGCCAAAAATATCATATAGAAATTCTCTTCATTTTCGACTACATGGAACCCTCTTTGTTCTTACGCGTGTTGGAAGACCTATTTCAGCATAAAAATTGTGCCCCTCGTAATCATATTTAGTGTAGTTAAATCAAATATAACATTCCAGAAAAAATAGATGTAATCCCGTTGGAAGCACATTTTAATCGCATTTCAAAATCCAAATGTGCATTTTTCCCGCTTTTGAGGAACTTCTTTTAAACAACCTCCAAAATGTCGATAATATGTTAATATCCCGTAACATTTTATGAATAGCATTTTCGCAACGAATGTATGTCTTTGACTTAAATCAGGATTCATATTAGTACCAGCGGTCACATACGACTAATGAGAAGCGCTGATAAATAAAATATTCCACCGAACTAAGTCGATACACTAAAGAGAAGACTTCAGCACAAACTTTGGTCTTGAACCAAAATAAATGACGCTTCTCATATGTGACCGCTTGTACTAATATGAACCCTGATTTAAGTCAAAGACATACATTCGTTGCGAAAGTTCTGTCGAGAAGGGGTAGTGCCCATCGAAACTGCGCAGTCAACTTTTAGCTGCAACAATAAAGGTCTCACTTTGTCTTTTTGCCATTTTTGGGTTCTGCTAAAAACTTTTTTTTTATATTTTTTAATTACTTTTATAGATAAACAATGTTTAATTTTGTATATTTTATCAATTTAAACATTTATTGTTTAAAGATTTATTGCTTTTTTAAAGTACTTAATATTTTTATTAATTATTAATACTACATAATATCAGTAAAATTAATTAGAGTTAATTTATTTAATGGTAATTAATTTGTGTTATATATTAATTCAAATAAATATTTTGTTAGGTTTTCTATTGACAGTTCTAACGAGCAAAATAGTTTGTCTTAGTTATTCAGCACTCACAACAGAGGATAGCTGAGATGGTTAGAATGCCGTAGTAGCAACCATAAGGTCCACACTTTAAAACAGCTTTTAAGTCTTTCAAAATAAAGGACATCCCTCCTATGACAACTCCATGTTAAATTCATTGGTGAAGATCCCAACTTTTCACTACTTCCGAATCACATCTTTTTCACTTCTTTGGCTGTTCTCTTTTTGCTGGGATATTTGTTCGGTGATTACATTCAGTGGCTCCATCCCGATTTATTTTGAAAGTTTTTTTTTTTAATTTCTGTATAAATATCAATAAAGTTTTGAGTCAGACTAACAAAATCTATTTGTTGAGGATACTGTGAACAAATCTACTCAACTATTTAGATGTTTTCAGTATATTCAAAATTTGGCTTCATATATACATATACTTTACAGCTTTTGTGGATACATACAATTATTTACATTGTCCCTGAAAGTATTTATGTGCTTGTTTATGTGTCCTGTTATGAATGAGTGTTATACGCTATATTCGCGTGTATATCGAGATCATTGTATTGGGGGTTGGTTTACAATTTCTAACACCACAGAACGTATGACAAATTCTAAAAGCATTTCATTTCGCAAACCCACGAACACACACCAAAGAACAATGCAAAACCACAAATACTACCAACGACATCTGCAGCAGCAGTCTTAACGTACATATATCACAAATTTCCTAAACTTCATTGTGGTTTAGCTTTCAATGCAACTGCAGTGTGGTTCTTGTATGGAATAGGTGTTAGAAGCGCAATTCCTTGGTATTATTATTACGCTTACTGTAAAACTTCGATAAATCATTAAGTGTTGGTATTTTGCCAAATTTAGCGAGATGGGGCGAATAGAAGTCAATTCACAAGATACATTTATGGCATACATGGCCCACCTTCGCTATATAACATTCGATATGAAGTACAATTTAATTCAGACGAATTACACGTTAAACCTACAATAATTTTTCGAAGGTCTTCCGATTCGATTAACTATGGTGAACGTTTTTGGTTCTGTAATATATTAGTCGTATTTTATTACCAACTCTATTGTTACTCGCTTAATTGGTTACCAACTAAAGTCATTTGTAATAATTTTGTTCATATTGTTTCATGTACCTTAGAGAGGCTTTAAAATAAAATATATCTATGTTACCGACAAATATGAAAATTTGGATTGTTTTATGCATTCTCCCAAAATATTTCGCCTTTATTATTGTCCGTTCGTGATTTGGACGCTTTGAAAGCTACCTCTAAAACCAGTGTTTCATGAAAAGAATTCACGATGTGAACGGTATTGGGGTCAAAATCTGGAGGACCTTTATCAAACTTCTGTGACACAGTATAAAGGTCAGATTTTGATGATATTAGTAATATTTTTGACGTATTTTTATAAAATCCGCAATAACTTCCACATTATTAGTTTGATTGGTGATTTTGAGAGGAATTGATTAAAAATCGACGACATTTGTTGCTCGCTCTAATGTGCCGTTTGTATGAAAGGTACCAGAACGGGCATGAATCAATTTCGCCCATTTACAAAAACTAAGTTTATGAAAATATTACTATTGGCAAAGTTTGAATAAATTTCTTAATTCAAGTTATGGTATAAGCCTGTCAGACAGACTGACTGACGGACACATTTTTAATGATACCTCGAAAACTACTCAAAATCCCAATTTAGAAAAGGATGTAGCTATTTGCAGAGAAATATAATGTAGCTATTTGCTGAGAAATATAATAAATAATATTTGAAATAAAATTACAAAAATGCCAAAAAAGTTATTTTTATTAGATTTTCTTTGCACTAGACATAATTTACTTGGAAAAATTGCTGCATTGTCATTCACAGAATAAAGGTTTCAAAATTCACAAAATTTTATCGATCTGTATGACATTTAAAAATTGCTTGTTGGTTTAAAGTGCAGTTCGTCTTCACACTTTAGTAGCAAAATAAACCAAAAATTATTTGTGTCACATGTTGTTGGGACCTATTCTTTGTTAAATGAATATCAACTCATATAATGAAAAACTTAGTATATTCCCATCATATGGCAAACGGTACACAAATCATGCATGATTGGAGTTATGATTGTAGCCAATCATATTATAGTTATCATGTTCTGATCCCAATAATCATGCAGTTATCATTATATGATCCCCAATCAATCATGACATTGTCCATAAACTACTATATTATTATCCCCGTAATCATATCATGATCACCAGATAGTCATAGTGTGATCTAACATCAATCATATTATGATCACAAGAGAATCATAATATAATCAACTTGTCAACAAAATATGGTCCGCGCAATCATACATTGATCCCCAGATTGCCATAGTATGATCCACCATCTTCACGTAATCATATTATGATCATCATATAATCATATTATATTCAATAAATTGCAATAGTGCTATATTTTTCCAATGAGTACATATAATATAAAATGTTTAAGCTACATTAAAATTAATATTTTAAAAAAGTAAAAAATATATTTTAGTTCAATAGTAATAACTTATTAATTTATGAAAAGAGTACATATTCGTATATTCTTGTACAGATAGTTGTTCAGCGTATTTACATATGTTATTACTGTTGATTTTTACAGAAATCAATTTCATTGTCCACACTATGAACATTCTGCTATAGAAATCAAGGAACAAAATGAAAAATTAATTGAAAAGATAGCAAATTATAAATATGTATCAACTATTCTTTGTCTGTTGGCATAGTGGATCAACTGCGCAGTACTAAAATGTAAACCGCAATGATGAAATTCAGTCTAACAGCTTTTTGCAAGTAAACGTATATTTGGCCATAATAGGATTATTTAACAAACATAGTATGATCAACAGTATTGATAAAACTCAATCTAACGGCATTTCGCAAGTACATGTAAATTTAAACATAATATGATTACTAAACAAACATAGTATGATCAACAAGTCCAACGGGATTTTTCAAATAAATTTGCTGGAATATTATCAAACAAAGCTCAACCACCACACACTTGAGAACAACAACAAGTAAAAACGGCGTTAAGTTCTGCCGGGCCGAACTTTATATACCCTCCACCATGGATTGCATTCCACAGAGGTTGTCGGTTTTCGTAGAAGTGCAGTAATAATACAAGAAAATATATTTTTTTAATATAGCCAAACCAAAACAAATACAAATATTGAAAAAATAATTGTATAAATAAATATAATATTTTAATTATTTCAAACCATTGTTTATTTCAAATAAAAAATAAATATTATTATATTTATATTTTCAAAAAGCTTAAATACCATAAATATTGGAAGATAGTTGGTGTTACAGTTGGTTGTATTTCCATTCTATTTTAATTCCAAAAGTACAAATTTAGAAAATTCATTATCAGACGTACATGTGCAAAGTGCAAAATAACCTAACTTCATGATTCACCCAATTTTTGCCGTAAAAGGAAAATTACGAATTTGGAAAAAAACTTTTTATTTTCGGTGTCTATTCAGTCAGAGGAATGTATACACCGAATTCCATGATTCCAGCTGCGCCCATTTAGAAGGACCATTTTTACCCCCTTGACATTTTAACGCAATTAGAATTTCATCATTCTACCTGTAGTCGTTTAGTTTTTTAGTACTATTTTTATTCGTCTATTTTCCGTGTCTACACAGTCAGAGGAATGTATACTCTGAATTTCATGACTCTAGCAGCGGTCATTTGATTGGTACTATTTTTATAATCTTTTTTCATTTTAACCCCAAAAAGTACGAATTTAAAAAAATCCGTGTATTTTACTTGTCTATGCAATCAGAGGAATGTATACGCCGAATTTCATTATTCTAGGTACCATTTTTATCCCTCTATTCCCTAGAGTGTCATTTCTTGTCTTTTGATGTACATATTATTAAAGTTGATTGTTATTTTCAAGTGGTAAGTTAGCCTCTAAATTTCGTTAGCAGACACCAAATATGAATTCCAAAGTATTCTGCCTCCAATTCAATCTCGAATTGACTAGTATGCTAACTAGACTTAGAACATTTTCAAAAGGGGACCGCTGTAAAATTCTAGTTCCGAGGTCTATTCTATAAAAGTTATGCTCGAAAATGTTCTAATTTTCATAACTACTTTTATATATCAAATAAACATTGAATGTCTCTCTAACGTTATTTAAATTGAAAAACCGGTACAATCATACGAAATAGCGATTGTTCGAAAACCGGTGGAAGAAGAAAAACCGGTGGTCCGGGGTTTTTAGTTTTTGAGCGCTCTATATATGGACACACTCAATATGCATTTGCGAAAGTCACTAGATTAGAGATGAAATTAACAATTTGCCTCCCGGTTTAGCAGAAATCTATTGCGTTATATCCACTTTAAAACAAACAAGTAAGGAAAGGCTAATGTCGGGTGGGGCCGACTATATGATACACTCCATTTTCTATCCGAATACAATTCAATTCGGTAAAAAGTGAAAACGGGAAGGATTTTTGTATGTTTCCCAATCATAGGCCGATATGACCTGACCTAATTTGTCAAATCGAGAAGAATATTTGTATCGGGGCTATATCCAAACATTGAACGAAGTGGACCAATTACACAATAGGTAAAAGTATAACGTTTTGAAGAAATTCGGTGAAAATACGTGGTTTCTGGGGCGGAAAAAGTCAAGCTATATATAAATTTGAACTAGGGTTTGCATCCCGGGATTTCCCGCGGGAAATTTCCCGGGAATTCGCACATTTTTCATTTCCCGTATCCCGGGAAATTCGTACGGGAATCCCGCGGGAATTCAGAAGAAAATTTTACATATTTCTTCGCATATTTTTTCCATCATTTCCACAATAAAATTAAAAATGTTGTATAAAAATTTAGATTACCTCGCTTTTAATCAGGTATGTCAAATATTGCAGTTGGATGGCAAAATATTTTTAAGCTGCGTTCGGACATAGACTCAAAATACACTTTTTCGGATTTTTCCTGTCAAGCTCCAAATGAAAAATTGATAATCCGGGAAAAGTAGATTTTAGGCGTGTATCCGAACGCCAAAAATAAAGAATTTAAAGTTTTCGAAGCGACAGGACAAATAACAAACATTTCATTTAATGCTCTACTGACTATTAATAAGAACGATCGTTCTCCGTCGCGTCCACATTTTCCAATAAAATAAGAAATATCTGATCTTTAATTAATTTTGAAACTTGAAAAGATGTTTAAATTGATCTAATATTACATGAATATTACAAGTTTTCGAAGCGACAGGACAAATAACAAACATTTCATTTAATGCTCTACTGACTATTAATAAGAACGATCGTTCTCCGTCGCGTCCACATTTTCCAATAAAATAAGAAATATCTGATCTTTAATTAATTTTGAAACTTGAAAAGATGTTTAAATTGATCTAATATTACATGAATTCTGTAACAGGTTCGTTGTGAAGTATATATTTATTTTAGTTTAATAAAATGTGAATGTTTCATTGGAAAAAATAAGCTTAACTCATGGTAAACAGTATGTTGACGATTTCCCGTGCTGTCCGGGGATCCCGGGAAATTGAAAAAATAATTCCCGTTTCCCGGGAAATAAAATCTACGGGAAAATGCAAACCCTAATTTGAACTGACCCATTTTCACCGTTGGTGTTTCTAGTTGAAATATAAGGTATTTTGCAAGATAGAAATTCGATGAATGTACGTGTTTTCTGGGCCGGAAAAAGTCAAATCGGAAGTCAAATTTGTGTGGGAGTAATATACAAATCTGAACCGATCTGACCCATTTTCACAATGGGTGTTTCTAGTGGAAATATAAGATATTTTGCCAAATTTGAATCAGATATGTTAAAACATGTGGTTTCTGGGGCAGAAAAGAGTCAAATCGGGAGCGAAATTTTAATGGGAGTTATATATAAATCTGAACCGATCTGACCTATTTTCACCATAGGTGTTTCTAGTTTAAATATAAGATGTTTTGCAAAATTTGAAGACAATCTGATAAAATATTTGGCTTCTCGAGCGGAGAAACTCAAATTGGGAGCAAAATTTGTATGGGAGCTATATATAAATCTGAACCGATATGGCCCATTTTCAACATGTTTTCTAGTTGAAATGTAAGATTTGAAGAAAATCTGTTAAAATATGTGGTACCTAGAGTGAAAAGAGTCAAATCGGAAGTGAAATTTGTGTGGGAGCTATATATAAATCTGAAGCGATCTGACCTATTTTTACCATTGGTGTTCTTAGTTTAAATATAAGATGTCTTGCAAAATTTGAAAACAATTTGATAAAATATGTAGTTTCTAGAGTGGAAAAAGTCAAATTGGGAGCAAAATTTGTATGGGAGGTATATATAAATCTGAACCGATCTGGCCCATTTTCACCATGGGTATTTATAGCTGAAATATAAGCTATTTTGCAAGATTTGAAGAACATCTGGTGTCTAGGTTGAAAAGAGTCAAATCGGGAGTTAAATTCGTATGAACCGATTATCTTCAAATTAAATAAATCGATTAAAAAAGTGATTTTAAGTCGATCGGTATAATTAAAATTGGGTCTATCTCGCTACCTTTTGGGTGTTCAAACAACTGCGCAAAGTCATAATACTCTCGTGGAGTGTATAAAAACAGTAGGAATGGAAAATATAGTTCCAAAAATGTGAAAGGGTAATTTTTGTGAAATATGTTCTAAAAATTAGTAAAAAAGTAAATTAATGTAAACACCATGTCTGCCGATTTTATGATTACATTTTAAAGTCATTACATTAAATTTGCATACATGATAAAATTATGAAATATGACGAAGTCCCTCATTGGCCACAAATCATGACATTTGAAAATAACCTTATCTGTGATGCAAAAACTTATTGTACCAGGACAATATCCCAGTTAAAATCAGATTGATTGATTACAAACCGAAATAAGACAAACGAAAATAATTAAAACAAATGCGCGGCACGACAAAAAAGGTATTTTGAGTATATACACACACTTACAGATCGAACTCGGTGTTAATATTCCAAAAGTGAGCATTGATTCTCATTCGGTTCTTTATGTGTATAATTGTGTTTTTTATGAATCGCGGCAAGTCCTTCTTGTGAAGAACTAATGATAATGGTAGTGGACAGCCAAGAAATAAATGCCACCATGTCATTTGTAAATGAACTTGCATTCTTGTATATGTTATGGATGCAACGTCTTGAACGATGAGTTCAGTGTAAGTACTTATTTAAATAAAAACAATTTTTGGTGGCGAAACATTAAAAAACTTAGAATTCTTACATGCGATGGCTACTCTTATTGTATTGATTGACTATTGATGTCTAAAGCAAGACTTACCTCTATTATTGATCATGTAATACATTTTATTGAATTCCCAATGCAGGAAGTGAAATAGATCCTCATTTTGTGATCCGGATGTTGTTCGAAATTATATCATCACAAATTGGCAAAATTACATCATCACTCATATATACCAGAGACAAGGAAACACACACTTCATTTATTATTCATCTTCCACCATTCAGTTATATTGAAGCTGTCATTAAGGTTGGAGTGGAGCATAAAAGTGAAGTGTATCCTTGGAAAACAGTAATAGGTCATGGAATGAATCGCTAATTATGAGTATACAAATATAAAGCCAACTCTTACAACATTTCAATACCCAAAGGACATTCATTTTCCCTCCTTTCAGATAACTAGCCTTACTTAATGACACTTATGTTACATTTACTATTTTCAACTCTGAACTCATGCAATTACTTTTAATTGTTTTTTCACATGAGGAAAGGAAAACACCCACAACGAGCCCCACAGACTCATTAACGCATGCATAACGAAAACTAATATGAAGTGTTTATATAAGCATTGTGTTTAATGAATTGATTCAATTTTGATTGAGTGTCGAATTCAAATTTAAGATATTCATATATTTTTATACCCTCCACCTCCAGGAGGGGGAAATATCGACCTGAGACCCTATAAAGTATATATATTCTTGATCGGCGTAAAATTCTAAGACGATCTAGCCATGTCCGTCGGTCCGTCTGTTGAAAGCACGTTAGCATCTAAACGAAAGGAGCGAGGAGGTCCAAATTTTCCATAAATACGTCTTATAGTCGTAGATGGGATTGAAACAGGGCGAAATCGGCCCAAAGGGAAAATTTTTTCCCTCACAAGGACTGAAAAAACCCATAATAACCCCTAACATTGTAGAGTATTTAAGCATATTTTTTCAATATGTCTGTAACGTGCACCATAAAACGATTTTTATTCGTAGGGGGTGAAATGGGGCAAAAAGGGATAAAAATGGTACATAAAGATTTTTATTCGTAGGAGGTGAAATGTGGCAAAAAGGGATAAAAATGGTACATATTAAACGGCAACAGCTAGAAACATGAAATTCGGTGTACATTCCTCTAATTGACTAGATCCATAATATAAACATATTTTTTCCAAATTCGTACTTTTGAGGGCTAAAATTGGAATAAAGGGATAAAAATGGTACCAACCAAACGGCTGCACCTAGAATAATGAAATTCGGTGTATACATTCCTCTGATTGTGTAGACACGTAAAATAAACGGATTTGTCGAAAATCGTACTTTTTGGGGTTAAAATGAAAAAAGGGAATAAAAATAGTACTAGTCAAATGACCGCATCTAGAGTCATGAAATTCGGAGTATACATTCATCTGACTGCTTAGATACGGAAAATAAAAGTTTTTTTTTTTCAAATTCGTACTTTCAAGGGATACAATGGGTACAGAGGGATAAAAATAGTACCAACTAAACGGCTACAGCTAGAATGATGCAATTCGGTGTGTACATCCATCTAATTGCGTGGACACGTAAAATAAAGAGATTTTACACAGTCGTACTCTTAAGGGGGTAAAATAGGAAAAAGGGGATAAAAATGGTACCAACCAAATGACCGCAGCTAGAATCATGGAATTCGGTGTATATATTCCTCTGACTGCATAGACATGCAAAATAAAAATATTTTTCCAAAATCATACTTTTTTACTTTTACTGCAAAAATTTGTTGAATCATAGAGTTAGGTTATTTTGCAATAGGAATTAAAATAGAATGGAAATACACTCAACTGTAGCACCCACTATTTACCAATATTTATGGCATTTAGCTTTTTAGAAAATATAAACAAAAGAATATTTATTTTTTTAATCGATTTGAAGTATTATTTCAACGTACTGGTAGCCTTACCTTATAAGTGTGGTTTGAAATAATTAAAAATATTATATTTATTTATAAAATTATTTTTTCAATATTTGTATTTGTATTTGTTTTGGTTTGGTTATATTCAAAAATATATATATATATATATATATTCCTGTAATATTACTGCACTTCTACGAAAATCGACAGCCTCTATGAAATGCAATCCATGGTGGAGGGTATATAACGCCATTTTTACTTGTTAAACATGACACATTTCAAAGTTTCAAAATTTCTTATAATTCTTGAGGTGTAATTATATTGATATTGAATTTAAGTATTTAACACTGGTTAAAAGCGCTAGGAATCGCCATTATTTATTACTTATTTGTTTTTACTCATGAAATATGACATGCTTTTACACAATCTATTCTACACTATATCCAAATGAAATGGGGAACATTTGAAAAAAGTTCAATTGATCTTAAAAATGTCTACTTCATATTGAGAAAATTCTAATTAAAATAGAGAATTTCTACTTCAAATTGCAGAAATTCCAACTAAAATTAAGAATTTTCTGGAACTGAATAAATAATCGAGATATTGGAAAAATAAATAAATAATTCAATAAAACTTAGACCTTGAGCTCGATCTCGAGTATTTATTCAGTTCCAGATATATTAAAGGAAGGTCGATTGCATAATTACAAATTGATAAAATTAAGAATTTTCATTTCAAACTGAGAAAATTCCAATTGAAATTTCAAATTGAGAAAATTCAAAAAGAAAATGAGAATTTAAATATTGAAATTGAGAAAATTCCGTCTCCAATTTCAGTTTCAAATCGACGAAAAAATATGGTATGGTATGGATGATTTTGCGATGAAATTTATATTCTCCAGAGCCTCTCGGAGAACGTACGACGGGTCAAATGTTCCATCGGCTTTAATTCTTTTGTCAGCATGATCTTGGTGTAAAACAAGATCCTTACGCAAAATTCGCCATAAAGTGGTCTTGGCGATGCCCACTTCTCGAAAACGCTGCGGAATTGACAAATTTTGATTAATTGCTATGGACGCCTGAACGGCAGCGATATTTTCGTGACTTCGACCAACCCGTTGTCTGACTAGCACGGCTGCATCACACAATGAATATGAAGACTCAAATTTGTACACTAAACTTGTTATTGCTTGTCTACAAGGGCGAGAATAACGACCGAAAATTGGAGTCAACGGTGTTAAAGTTGCGGTCACCGACTCCGAATTTCGGTAGTACATTTTTATAATTTGCATACGCTGATGAAAAATGTTGAGTTTGCTGAAAAAAAGAAAGTAACAGTTAGATGATCAGTGAAATAGTGCGTTCACAAATTCAATTCAAACTCAAAGATGCTAAGTACCTATTGGAAAGCAATTTAAATTGAACTGAATTTGTTTGTTTGTTCCTTAAAACCACTGGAACGATCCTCTTGAAATTTTCACAGTATGTATGTGCTGAACCGGTGGTGAAAATTGGCTATATAATGTTTTGATATTTTTTGTGCAAGTGTCGATTTCTTCGTTTTTAATAAATCAACATATTTGCTGAAGTTCACTAATTTTTGGTCTGCAAAGCTGTGCAAAAAATTGGCAGTTTGGAAAAGTAGGCGTGGCACGTCTCGTACGAAGTTAAAACCTATTATCGACTAAAGTCAGTTCTATGACAGCTAGAGTGCTGAAATTTGGTTTGAGTGCATATAGTATCAACGTGCGTAGTTGTGCCAAATATGGGCGGCATTGCAAAAGTGGGCGCGCAAATCTCATACGAAGTTAAAATCTGTTATCGAATATATTCAGTTATTTTACATCGAGAGGTTGAAATTGTGTTGGAGTAGAGTTAGTGTAACTGCACATATTTGTGCAAAGATTAAAACCAATTTTTGTATATTCGCTTAAATGACACCGAGACTCCTGATCACGAGAGAATTCAATATGAAACTTGATTTTAATTTTACCGTTTGTTTATTGTGCCTGGTGAAGGGGGCGTGGTTCAGCTAGTCAAGTATAATAACACTGGGTGCCGTTACCTTAATTCTAGTTATTTTTTCGGCGTTGCACAGTGGTTCGGAATCAAAATCCATGGGCCAAAATGCAATAACTTTTGTTCTAGTAGACATTTTTGAGTTCTGTAAAAAACCAAATTAGACAAAGACCCAAGAATTATGTTGAGATATTAACATTAAAAATCGGATATATTTAAGAAAGCGGTCCAAAGTTGACTACTTTTCGTATTTTTCGGTTTTAAAGAAAATTAGAAGTTTTTTTTATACACTCCACGAGAGTATTATGGCTTTGTGCATTTGTTTGTAACACCCAAAAGGAAGCGGGATAGACCCATTGTTAAGCATACCGATCGACTTAGAATCACTTTCTGAGTCGATTTAGCAATGTCCGTCTGTCCGTCTGTCTGTCCATCTATTGTTGTAATCAAACTACAGGTCGCAATTATAGTCCGATCTTAACAAAAATTGGCACAAGTAAGTTTTGTGGATCAAGGACGAACGCTATTTAATTTGAGGTAAATCGGATCAGATTTAGATATAGCACCCATACAAATGTCGCTCCCGATTTGACATTTTCCGCTCCAGAAACGACATGTTGTACCCGATTTTCTTTAAATTTGGCACAACATCTTATAATCCAACTATAAACACCTATGCAAAAATTGGGTAAGATCGGTTCAGATTTAGATATAGCCCCCATACAAATGTCGCTCCCGATTTGACATTTTCCGCTCTAGAAACCACATATTGTACCCGATTTTCTCTAAATTTGGCACAACATCTTATAATCCAACTATAAACACCTATGCAAAAATTGGGTAAGATCGGTTCAGATTTAGATATAGCTCCCATACAAATGTCGCTCCCGATTTGACATTTTCCTCTCTAGAAACGACATATTGTACCCGATTTTCTTTAAATTTGACACAACATCTTACAATCCAACTAGAAACACCTATGCAAAAATTGGGTAAGATCGGTTGAGATTTAGATATAGCTCCCATGCAAATGTCGCTCCCGATTTGACATTTTCCGCTCTAGAAACCACATATTGTACCCGATTTTCTTTAAATTTGGCACAACATCTTATAATCTTACTAGAAACACATATGCAAAAATTGGGTAAGATCGGTTTAGATTTAGATATAGCTCCCATACAAATATCGCTCCCGATTTGACATTTTCCGCTCTAGAAACCACATATTGTATCCAATTTTCTTTAAATTTGGCACAACATCTTATAATCCAACTAGAAACACCTATGCAAAAATTGGGTAAGATCGGTTCAGATTTAGATATAGCCTCCAAACAAATGTAGCTCCCGATTTGACTTTTGCCGCTTTAGATCGATTTTCTTTAAATTTGGCACAACAGCTTATAATCCAAGTAAAAAACCTATGGTGAAAGTGGCTAAGATCGGTTCAGATTTAGATATAGCGCAAATACAAACGTTGCTCCCAAATGTTTAACCGATTTTGGCCAAACTATACGAATTATATTTCACCAATTTCGTTCCAGATTTCAATATACTCCCATACAAATGTCCTTTCCGATTTAACATTTTTTGTCAAACACACACATTTACAGGATGCAAAAATCCTGCCCGTTTTCACTTTTTCACCGAATTAAATTGTATTCGGATAGAAAGTGGAGTGTATCATAGAGTCGGCCCCGCCCGACTTTAGCCTTTCCTTACTTGTTTTTTATTAGAAATTGAGGTTTCTTAGCTTTATTATGGCAAATGAACTCCGATTGTTATAAAATTTAGCATGAGGATAAAGGAAATTTACTAACTTTCACAATAAGTTCATCCAGTTCAAATATAACGTGTTAAGCTCATTTTGTGAAAATTGTTGCTTTCTGATGCGGAAAAAGTCTATCCGAAATTTGTATGGAAAATTTTTGTAGCGAAATTTGTATGGGACCTATATGTAAATCTGAACCGATGACCCATTTTCACAATGGGTGTTTATAGAACAAATCTAAGATATTTCGCCAAATTAGATAAGGATCTGTTAAAATATGTGGCTTCTAGAGCAGGCAAAGTCAAATCCGGAGCGAAATTCTAATGGGAGCTATATATAAATCTGCACCGATCTGACCTATTTTCACCATGGTTGTTTCTAGTGGAAATATAAGTTGTTTTGCCAAATCTGAAGACAATCTGATACAATATGTGGTTTCTAGAGCGGAAAAAGTCAAATCGGGAGAGAAAATTGTATGGGGGCTACATCTAAATCTGAACCAATTTAATCCATTTTCAACACAGATGTTTCTAGTAGAATTATAAGGTAATGCAAGGTAATTTGAAGCAAATCAAGTGAATTATGTTTTCTCTAGAGCGGAAAAAGTCAAATCGGGAACGAAATTTGTATGGGAGCTATATATCTGAACCGATCTAACACATTTTTACCACAGGTGTTTCTAGTTGAAATATAAGATGTTTTGCCAATTTTAAAGAAAATCTGTTGTAATATGTGGTATCTTGAGTGAAAAGAGTTAAATCGGGAGTGAAATTCATATGGGGGCTATATCTAAATCTGAACCGATTTTCTTCAAATTAAATAGCGTTCGTCGTTGTGCCGAAAAACTTCGTTGTGCAAAGTTTCATTTGGTTCTGTCTACAATTGCGACCTGTATCGCGATTACAAGAATAGATGGACAGACGGACGGACGGACAGACAGACATTGCTAAATCGACTCAAAAAGTGATGCTAAGTCGATCGGTATTAACAATGGGTCTATCTCGTTTCCTTTTGAGTGTTATAAACAAATGCACAAAGACATAATACTCTCGTGGAGTGTATAATAAGTGCTCTTCAAATATTCTCTTCAAATATTCTTACACATTTGGACAGTTGGACAAAGTCAAAAAAAGAAATTACGTTTCCTCAATTTTCAAAATCTGAAAAACGTGAAAATCTTTAATACAAAGAAATATTAAAATTTTTCTTCATATTATGAACAAATACGTAAAAATACGTTAAAAAAAACATAAAAACAAAAAAATGAAAATTTTAATTTTCTTGGTTTGTATTATTGTAAGGCTTAAGGTCTCAAGTAAATGAAAACAAGATCTTGTTTGTTTATTATTTTATTTTTCAATTTTGTTCCCGATATTTCGAACGACTTCGTCGATCATCCTCAGGGGCATTATAATTTTAAAAAACAAAACGATCCTTCCACTTTCACAAGTTTTTGTCAAATTTTAATTTTCTTTAAAATCGAAAAATACGAAAAGTAGTTAACTTCGAACCGATTTCTAAAATATATCCGATTTCCCGATTTTAATATCTCAAAATAATCCTTGGGTCCTTGTCTAATTTTGTTTTTTTTTTACAGAACTCAAAAATGTCTACTAGAACAAAAGTTATTGAATTTTGGCCGATGGATTTTGATTCTGAACCACTGCGCGTTGGTTATCTGGGCAAATCAGAAGTCAGGACATTCAAAACGGCGCCCTAATGAACTACTTGACGTTCCCGTGAAAGTGAGCGGCCAGGTACACCTAGTTACTCTCATGGGAATGTGACTTTATTGTTTATTTCTGGAACAATTCAGTATTTGAGAACGTGCCACCCTAGTATACATTAGTGACATTTCTGCATAAAATGCTACTTTTCCTTGTTTGTCTAAGAAAGCACAACAAAAGGAAAGCTGTTATGCAAATACCACGACACAACTTTTGTTCTACAATAGTACAAAATAAAACATTTGTTTACCAAATAATATTTCTATACCCTCCATTAGGGTGTTATGCCATTGTGCATTTGTTCGTAACACGCAAATCCATCGTTTATTGTACCGATGGACTTATAATCGCTTTTTGAATCCATTTAGCCATGTCCGTATGTTCATCTATTCTTGTAATCAAATTACAAATCGGAATTAGTGTTCTAACCGAAAGATTTTTGTCAAAGGCGAACTCCATTGAATTATCAAGAAAATCGGTTTAGTTATATTCACCACAAAATTGTCCAACCCGATTTTTTCCGCACCAGAAAACACACGCTTTGGCCAATTTTACTTAAATTTGATATGTTTCTATGTATGTGTATGGTAATGTTTCACCTAGAAACATCTATTTGTGTTATATTTTAACTGTAATTTTGAGGTAATAATTTGGAATAAAAACCTTGTATTGGGATTGAGAGTGGAGGGTATCATAAAGTCGGCTCCGCTCGGTAATATGCCATAAAATGAGCAAACGACAAAAAACTACGCAAAAGACGGAGTGAAGAAGTAAAGTCAGTTTATTATTCATGAATATGCATTCACAGAGAAAAAGTGGACAATAATGTGTGTATTTATGAAAGTAAACAGAAATAAAAAATAAAATCATATGTCATGCTCCATTGTTGTTATTTCTTTTGTTTTCTAGGAAGGACAAATTAGTAATCTTCATACTTGTGGCAGGACCACAATGCTCGAATGAAATGAAATTTAATGGTGACTTTGCTTTGTCCTAGAGTCGTTAATAATAGATTCAGCGGCGGTACTCCAATATATGAACAATTCCATGCCAAATATTTTCGACAAATTGAAAATCTCAGTAATAAAGATTGGCTTAAAATTCATATATTAAAGGGTGATTTTTTAAAAGCTATAGAAAAGTTTTTCAAAAAAAAAAACACATAGAATTCAGAAAAATGCATGAAATCTTTATTTGAATCGATAGTACGGTCCACATAATTTAATGTTTGAAGATTATTTCATGCAAATGTTGACCTTGACTGCGCCTCAAATGGTCCATAACAGAGACCCAGAGACGAATCGATAATTGATGGTCATCATTAACACTGGCCGATACAGCTGCGATATTTTCTTCAGTTCGCACTCTACGTAAGCGTGTTGGTGGTTTAATGTCCAACAATGTAAATTTGGTGCGAAATTTAGTCGCAATAGCCCGAATAGCCGCTTCAGTGGGTCGATTAAACTGACCATAAAATGGAAGCGCGCGATGAACTTTCTTAACAGAGCACGCATTTTGATAATAAAATTCAATAATTTGCAAGCGTTGTTCGTTTGTAAGACGATTCATGGTTAAATTATAGACCAAACTGAAGATGTTTGACAGTGAAACAAAACACGAAACGTGCGTCAGCTGTTTAAACCAGTGTTGCCAAAATACGCCTCTGTGTAGTGTACACATGATATTTACTTGTGGCCATTTGTAAACATGTATGTACCACTGTTCATCGCAGTTACTAATTCTGATCTGTCGCCGGACTTGTCCATCATTCTCTTTTGTATATATTAGTTACAAACACCTGTTCGTCTCAATCTCTTTCACGGCTAAAATCTTGAATCTCATCTATTCAAATCTATGTAATTTCAAAATATATTCGAGAGCTTCAGGCATATTGAAAACAAATTGATACAGTTGGTGCTGTCGATGTCATGGCGAGTGCATTTGATTACTTGACCATGTTAATGTCCATGAGTGGATGTGTTCAGTCATACTAGCAACATTTATTTCCGGCCGACAACAATGCATCCTCCGGTTGGTTGTTTCATATTTGCATGAATCGATTGCTTTCAGTCGGCTACTCATTGTAATTTCGGTCACTTTGTTCCGTTTTCCCCGGGCTTTCTCTTCGTATTTTCCCCTCAATGGACCTACGACGTTCCACAGACATAGTTTGGTTGCACGCCATTTGTGGCACTTCGAATATGTTGTCAAGTCATGATTTATTTCCTACGAATGCTTAATGTAGATTGTATGTGTCTTTTTTGCAATAAAATTTGCGTAATTGAATTTTGGCTTGTAACAAACTTTTTCAATTAAAGTTTAGTTTTCCGGCCATGTATGTAAATTTCGTGTGTTTTTTCTGTGGTCGGATGTGTGGGAATATTTTATGTGTACTAACAATTAGGTCGGAAATTTGGAAGATAGCAAATAGCTTGATTGGATAATGGTATTTCTGAAAATTCTGTTTCGTTTAGATGTTTAAGCAATGAGTTTTGGAGAGCTGGGCTCCAGCGTCGAAATTCTTACTTTTGAGGGCCAGAATGGGGAAATAGAAATAAAATGGACCCAAACGGTGCATATTGCTCCGATTGTGAAAAATAAAGCAATTTTTAAGGCGGAGCGAGACAAAAACGAATGACAATGGTACTAACCATTAAGTTATATGTGCTCTTTCTTTTAACTGCTGCTACAGAGTGACTACATGGACGGCTGCATCTAAATTCTAGAACAATGAAAATGAAAGTTTAGAATTATTTTCCTTTTCGGTGAATCGGGTAAAAAATAATACAAATAAACGAACATATATTTTACTGATTTCGAGAAAATATATTTTGATGGTTTTTGGATTTTCTTTTTGAGGACGGAGGGGCGTGTTTTTTTGAAAATTTGTTCATATGTGTATATTTGTGATTGCGAAAGAAAGAACAATTTGACGGCGGATTTTGGATTTTCGTTTTGTGGGCGATGGCGTGTGACAATAGTGTTTTTGATATCAGATTTTCGTTTTGTAGGTGTGAGAGCTAGCATACTAAAATTTGGTACTGATCTCTACACCATTTTCTAGTGTAATTCAAAAGACACCGTTTGAAAAATTTCCATTTGAAATTCAAAAAATATCAATTGAAATACAAAAATTCCATTTTAAATTCAAAAAAAAAAATCAATTGAAATTCAAAAAATATCATTTGTAATTCAAAACTCGTCATTTTAAATTCAAAACTCGCCATTTGTAATTCGCCATTTGTAATTCAAAATACACCATTTGAAATTTAAAAGTTTTCATTTGAAATTCAAAAATTATTCCATTTGAAATTCAAAAGATTCCATTTGAAATTCAAAAATGTAAACAAAATTATTTATGAAAAATATACATTAGGTGTGCTTGCATTTTTTTTTCTGCAAATTTGGATATTCTGCAGTTTTGAAAACAGATTTAATAAAATTATAAGCAACTAATAATTCTAATGATGTAAAATGTCGGTAATTTCATATATAGTTTATAACCTTCACCAGCTCAGAGAGCATCTGCATATAACTTATAAGGACTTGCATTTTACTTACGGTCGGATTATTTGTGTGCGAGGTACAACAAACCATAACTATTTTACAGGTATAAAGTGATTGTAAAACCATTTCCAATATTAAATTGTTACTGATCACTTTTATTTTAACCAAAGTTTATGCCAACTTGTGTGAGAGGTCTTGCAATATCGATGTTGGTGTATATAACATCTATGAAACAAATTTCTTAATAGGTAATGTTCTTTTTTATATCCTCACTCCACAGACATTCTATCTATCAATCTAAATAGGGGTAAATCTGTTTTCGAAACAGCACAATATTAAAATTTACAGAAATAAATAAATGCTAGCGTATATTTAGCTTAAATAATTTTGTTTACCCTTTTTGAATTGCAAATGGAATAATTTTTGAATGTCAAATGAAAACTTTTTAATTTCAAATGGTGTCTTTTGAATTACAAATGACGAGTTTTGAATTCCAGTGAAGAGTTTTGAATTTCAAATGATGTCTTTTGAATTCCAAATGATGTCTTTTGAAGTATTTACAAATGACGACTTTTCAATTTTAAATGTTGTGTTTTGAATTACAAATGAGTTTTGAATTTCAAGTGGAATTTTTGAATTTCTAGTGATATTTTTTGAATTGCAAATGGAATTTTTGAATTTCAACTGGTGTCTATTGAATTTCAAGTGATGTCTTTTGAATTACAATTGAAAAATGTGTAGAACGATAAATTTGATGTCGGAGTGGAGTGGAAAAAGTGCCTCTGAGAATTGAGAATGAGAGGATTTTCCAATAGGTACTTGACAACTTTGAATTTAAATTGTGAACGCACTATTTCACTGATCATCTAACTGTTACTTTACTTCTTTCAGTAAACTCAACATTTGCATCATGACAAAATACGTGAACGAACAACGTATGCAAATTATAAAAATGTACTGTCGAAATTCGGAGTATGATGTATTTTGAATTACAAATGGAATAATTTTTGAATTTCAAATGAAAACTTTTGAATTTCAAATGGTGTCTTTTGAATTACTTATGACGAGTTTTGAATTGCAAATGACGAGTTTTGAATTACAAATGACGAGTTTTGAATTCCAGTGAAGAGTTTTGAATTTCAAATGATGTCTTTTGAATTTCAAATGATGTCTTTTGAAGTATTTACAAATGACGACTTTTCAATTTTAAATGTTGTGTTTTGAATTACAAATGAGTTTTGAATTTCAAGTGGAATTTTTGAATTTCAAGTGATATTTTTTGAATTGCAAGTGGAATTTTTGAATTTCAAGTGATGTCTTTTGAATTACAATTGAAAAGGGTGTAGAAAGATAAATTTGATGTCGGAGTGGAGTGGAAAAAGTGCCTCTGAGAATTGAGAATGAGAGGATTTTCCAATAGGTACTTGACAACTTTGAATTTAAATTGTGAACGCACTATTTCACTGATCATCTAACTGTTACTTTACTTCTTTCAGTAAACTCAACATTTGCATCATGACAAAATACGTGAACGAACAACGTATGCAAATTATAAAAATGTACTGTCGAAATTCGGAGTCGGTGACCGCAACTTTAAGAGCGTTAACTCCCATTTTCGGTCGTTATTCTCGCCCTAGTAGACAAGTAATAACAAGTTTAGTGCAAAAATTTGAGTCTACATATTCATTGTGTGATGCTGCCGTGACAGTGAGAAAACGGGTAGGACAAAGTGACGAAAATATCGCTGACGTTCAGGCGTCCGTAGCAGACGATCCAAATCAGTCGATCCAAATCAGTCGATTCCGCGGCGTTCTCAAGAACTGGGCATCGCCAAGACCACTTTTTGGAGAATTTTGCGTAAGTATCTTGTTTTAAACCCATAAAAGATCAAGCTGACTAAAGAATTGAAGCCGATGGACCATTTGACGCGAAGTAAGTTCTCCGATTGGGATTTGGAGAAGATGCTCCACAATGATGAATTTCCTCGCAAAATCATCTTCACTGGCGAAGCTCATTTTTGGTTCAATCGGTTCGTCAATAATCAAAACTGTTTGGTGCGGTTTGCATACCGACGACGTCATTGGGCCAGAGATACAAGCCGACCGATTTTAGCCGACAAGCCGCCGCCGCCGCATGGATCTGCACGAGCCGCGCCGCCGAGATTTGACGGAGTTCTAACTCAGTCAAATCTTACTACCAAAATAGACAACCCACTTAAAATTACAAAAGAAAATATAACTGTCGACTTAGACAACCAACTACTGTGAAATATATTGACCTTTCTTTGAATTTAGTATCCCACATATTTGATTTGAAAGTCGCATTTACATAAGTCAATTCCAGTACGCGTGGCCATGTGTTCCTATAAATAACAATATTGCTGTTTTTCTTTAAGACTGGATAACTAAGCTGTGATAAGAAAAAACCAAATAAAAAGTTAAAATTTAACTCAAAATAAAAATTTATTTTTTAAAATTAACACCAACAGCAATACCAATGTGTGTATAAAAACAAATTTTAAGTTAAAAATGTTGGACTTAGCATGGATAATTATCCAGTGTAGGTCCAATTTATGGTTATCGACCATAAGTCCGAAAAAGTCAACAGAAAATATTTTTTTTTTGAAAATTTGTTTTGGTACAAATATTTATATTGTTGTTGCCGACAATAAATTTTTTATTGTGGGTAAAAAATTAAATTTTTATTAACGTTTTTGTTATCGCAGCTTCTTATCCCGGCTTAATGAAAAACAGCCTTATTAAACAACAGCTTCTCTATTGTGATTCTTTAGTGTGTCAAAGTAGGTATAGTATTATCATTCATTGGAAAGATTATGATCTTGAATGTCTGGTCAAATATGCCTCACACGAAAAGCTGTAATTGCAAAAATATTTATTAAATTCATCCATATTATAAATTTTGAGAATGGATTCCCACTTCCAAAAAATAATTGTATGGGATAATAATATTAAATTATGGGAACATTGGCTAATATTAACGAATATTGAACTATAACACAGTACGACAGTGGTTGGTACACATGAGAAATGTTAACAGAATATGAAAATAGGCTTAAAATAAAGAAATGCGTGTCTCGGCGTTTTGCTGTAGCACGTCAGAATTTTGAGAAAATCGATTTTAAAGATTCGAAGGATCGTGGAGGTTAACTTGTAACGTAGTACTATTATAAAAAGTTCTAAACAATTTTACATGAAAATTAAAGCGCCATCTAGCGGAAAAAAATGTTTTTTTTAATAAAAACAAATCCAAATTTAATTCCCTTTTCAAAACTGGCTCAAGCACTTAAATCGGTTCACCCATTCTGTTTTTATAGAACTTTTTATAATAGTACTACGTTACAAGTTAACCTCCACGATCCTTCGAATCTTTAAAATCGATTTTCTCAAAATTCTGACGTGCTACAGCAAAACGCCGAGACACGTATTTCTTTATTTAAAGCCTATTTTCATATTCTGTTAACATTTCTCATGTGTACTCAAAAAAAATTGATTTTGTCGTACTGTGTAATATATATATTGAATAAAAGAAAAGGTTTTAAAAACCAATACAAATTATTCCTTCCATTTTCCCAAAATTGTCAAATAAATAGGGGTGATCGAATGACAGAACGAGCCGATAAATCAGCCGAAAGCCGCCGCCGCCGACCCATTTTGAACAGCGCCGCCGCCGCCGATAATTATGATTCGGCTTGTAACTTTGCATTGGGCCATATTTTTTCGTCGACAATAACGATCGTCACGTTACTGTGAATGGCGTTATCGCGCCATGATTACCGATTATTTTTGGCCCGAAGTTGAAAACATGGACTTGGAGGACATGTGGTTTCAACAGGACGGTGCCACAATTAAGTAAATTTGTAGAGCATGTTATCTCAAGAAATGAAACAGTCAATTGGCCGCCTCGTTCGTGCGATTTAACGAGCCGACGACATTGGAAGAGCTCAGAGCCAACATTGAACGCAAAATAGCGGCTGTTACGGCCGAAATGTGTGAACGAAGTCGATTTCCAATTATAAATGTTTTGATTGTATTTCAAGTAGATCATAAAGTTTTGGAAATATTTCAAATGGTTTGCGTTTTATTTATGATTTTCATTTTATGGGCTGAGAAAGCAGAAGGAAAAGTGTATTTTTTTATTAATGACAGAATTTTTTTCATTTTCAAGAGGTTTTGATCCTACAAAATCCACTGTTTGTCTTTCTTCGATGTTGACAACATTTCTGATATCATAATTAGTTTCAGCGCATGTAAATCTAGTAAAATTGACCCCAAACACTCTAGTCTGAAGATTTTGGTCAGTGGTTTGAAGATTTTGGTCTACATCTATTATATTATTTTTCGCATACTGAGTCTAAGTATTATTACAATGAAGGTGTTCACAAGGTGTCTTCACGCATTTTTTAATACGTCAAATTCACAACTTTACGACAAAAACTTCCTTAATCAAAACATAAATACGGACATTTAAATGCTATTAGAAAAAAATACGAAATACGTTAAAAAAATAATAAAGTATAACTTAATGAAACTTAAGAATACCTGGGTAGAAATGTATTTTTTACTTTTCAAGCAAAAACGACAAATCGCAATGGAAATTATCGACTTGCAACGCGTTCAGGAGATAAAACCAAACACAGAAAAGATTCCCGACGAACACTTATTCTATAGGAAAGTGTCTCGACGAGCACTTTTTCTATAGGAAAGTGTCTCGACGAGCACTTTTTCTATAGGAAAGTGTCTCGACGAGCACTTTTTCTACAGGAAAGTGTCTCGACGAACACTTTTTCTACAGGAAAGTGTCTCGACGAGCACTTTTTCTACAGGAAAGTGTCTCGACGAGCACTTTTTCTATAGGAAAGTGTCTCGACGAGCACTTTTTCTATAGGAAAGTGTCTCGACGAGCACTTTTTCTATAGGAAAGTGTCTCGACGAGCACTTTTTCTATAGGAAAGTGTCTCGACGAACACTTTTTCTATAGGAAAGTGTCTCGACGAACACTTTTTCTATAGGAAAGTGTCTCGACGAACACTTTTTCTATAGGAAAGTGTCTCGACGAACACTTTTTCTATAGGAAAGTGTCTCGACGAACACTTTTTCTATAGGAAAGTGTCTCGACGAACACTTTTTCTATAGGAAAGTGTCTCGACGAACACTTTTTCTATAGGAAAGTGTCTCGCGAACACTTTTTCTATAGGAAAGTGTCTCGACGAACACTTTTTCTATAGGAAAGTGTCTCGACGAGCACTTTTGCTATAGGAAAGTGTCTCGACGAGCACTTTTGCTATAGGAAAGTGTCTCGACGAACACTTTTTCTATAGGAAAGTGTCTCGACGAACACTTTTTCTATAGGAAAGTGTCTCGACGAACACTGTTTCTATAGGAAAGTGTCTCGACAAACACTTTTTCTATAGGAAAGTGTCTCGACGAACACTTTTTCTATAGGAAAGTGTCTCGACGAACACTTTTTCTATAGGAAAGTGTCTCGACGAACACTTTTTCTATAGGAAAGTGTCTCGACGAACACTTTTTCTATAGGAAAGTGTCTCGCGAACACTTTTTCTATAGGAAAGTGTCTGGCGAACACTTTTCCTATAGGAAAGTGTCTCGACGAACACTTTTTCTATAGGAAAGTGTCTCGACGAACACTTTTTCTATAGGAAAGTGTCTCGACGAACACTTTTTCTATATGAAAGTGTCTCGACGAACACTTTTTCTATAGGAAAGTGTCTCGACGAGCACTTTTTCTATAGGAAAGTGTCTCGACGAGCACTTTTTCTATAGGAAAGTGTCTCGACGAGCACTTTTTCTATAGGAAAGTGTCTCGACGAGCGCTTTTTCTATAGGAAAGTGTCTCGACGAGCACTTTTTCTATAGGAAAGTGTCTCGACGAGCACTTTTTCTATAGGAAAGTGTCTCGACGAGCACTTTTTCTATAGGAAAGTGTCTCGTCGAGCACTTTTTCTACAGGAAAGTGTCTCGACGAACACTTTTTCTATAGGAAAGTGTCTCGACGAACACTTTTTCTATAGGAAAGTGTCTCGACGAACACTTTTTCTATAGGAAAGTGTGTCGACGAACACTTTTTCTATAGGAAAGTGTCTCGACGAACACTTTTTCTATAGGAAAGTGTCTCGACGAACACTTTTTCTATAGGAAAGTGTCTCGACGAACACTTTTTCTATAGGAAAGTGTCTCGACGAGCACTTTTTTATAGGAAAGTGTCTCGACGAGAACTTTTTCTATAGGAAAGTGTCTCGACGAGCACTATTTCTATAGGAAAGTGTCTCGACGAGCACTTTTTCTATAGGAAAGTGTCTCGACGAACACTTTTTCTATAGGAAAGTGTCTCGACGAGCACTTTTTCTATAGGAAAGTGTCTCGACGAGCACTTTTTCTATAGGAAAGTATATCGACGAGCACTTTTTCTACAGGAAACTGTTTTAACTACGTCGGACTTTTGTGATAACACTTTTTTAGATCATTTGGAATATTTTTAGTTTGTTTTACAATTTGGCTTTGACTTTTCTACAACCTATTATGTGGACGTGACTTTACGTGATGTGACATAAATTTGTATATGTTACAGGACATGATACACTAGAACGATCAATGAAGTGCCCATATACAAACTTTCGAAACAATCCAATCGATCGATGTCAAAAATCGTACCGTTTGACATGAATTACTCTTTTGCGGTTCACTCCACCTTAATGTATATATATGAATTATTATTTGTTATCATGGTATGTCCGAAACACATTTTTGTAAATTGTTGCTAGCATGTCCAATAAATAACAATTGAGATTAATCAATTTTCGTGTTATTATAATTTTCTATAATGGATTTATCATGAACGTTTATTTTTTTAATTTTAAATTAAATAAAACACTTGGCTTAATGAAAACACCTACGATATTTAGAAATGCTATACTAAAACAGTAAACAATGTTGGTGTTAAACAGAAACTATTGTATTAGCATTAGAGCGTTGTCGTTTATATGATAATCATCATGTGGAAGTGTCATTTCAGCCGTCTTAGTTGTTTGGATTTTACAGATGGGTACGTTCAATTTGAATCCCAATTTGGAAGGCTGTGCGCAATAATAAATGGCTTTAGGTTAACGTTTTCAATAGAAAATTCAAAGTAAGAACTAATTAATTCTTCCATTCATAGTTAAATTTGAAATGCAACATTTTAAAGATTGTCTTCCGTGGTTTAAAATGTATCTAAAATATGTTAGCATTATTTGTTAGCAATGGGAATGAATTCCAAATGACTTCTTCTATACGTGTCGTCTTCGCCGCTTTATTTTTCGTTTGTTTTCACGATTTGTTTACTCATAATTTCTTATCTCGTCCGTCTGCTGTATTTATCTTTAAGTGTGAAATGTACATACTATGTTCACAACAGCACACACATGCTCAGCGTAGGCAAATGTCCATTAAGGTGCCTCACAAAGAGTTAACTTTTGATTATTTTATAACGATCTTTTTAGATCTCTTCTATTGGATGGGGTATTTTATATTTATTATTTGTCCGTCCGTCTAGAATGTACACTTACATCTGAATGCAATGTTAGGAGGTTATCTTTTTAAATATACTGCTAATTGACGTAGAGATTTCAATGGTCTAAGAGGGAAAACATTTCCCCAACAATGTCTGAAAATATGGCGCATTATATAAAATTATAACATAAAGATAAAATTTTGCCCCAACAAAATTTGCACTAGGCGAATATGCAGCAGTCGCTTCTCGTAGTGCAGAAGAACTCTGACTTTCGCAGTTTAATGACTATAGACAACACTATTATCAATTTTTTGAATGGGAATAGCCACAATTGCTCTATTCAAGTAACCATCTCCTGAGAGAATCGCGTAAGCCTTGACATTAAGTTCTGGCATTAAGGTTACTAAGTTATTGGCAGCCTGACCATCCAAAAATATGTTGACTCCAACATTATGGTGCAACCAACGCACACGCTCCATATATTTTCATTGGAGTAAATCTTTCTATCTAGAATTATGTCCATATACTTCGCTCTCAGCTCCGAACCGTTTATTGTTTGAGGGTTCGCGTGAGGTATTTTGTTCCTCCTCGTGAAAAGAACGACTCCCAACCGTTTTGGTTGAATTTACTCCTAGCATACTAATCCCTAGCCCATCTTACCAGTTTATTTAGAGCATTCAAAATATCTTCGAGGGTTTTAAGAAATTTTTAATTAAAACATGATTTTTAGAAATCTTTTAGCGCAAGCGACGAAATATTGTGGCTTTAAACTATCAAATCATCACTTTTGGGGGTGGACGCAGTGAATATGTCCTTGGCTAAGGCTAATGTAGATTTTTTAAATTGGACGGTCACTGGTTCATCTATAGCCAAATATATTGTAACTTAACCGGTTGTAATATGTGGCTTCTGGTTTACTTTACTGAAGGTGTTTCTAGTTGGAATATAACAAGTCATGTGAAATGTGAGCAAAATCTACTGAAATATATATGGATTGCACTTCTTACAATCTGGATGGGACATTTACATTAACATTGCCCCAACATGACCAACTTTCACTGCTTGTGCTCTTATGTGAAGTATGACGTGATGTGCCAAATTTAAACAAGATTTGTGGATTCTGGAGAAGTAAGTAATTAAATCGGTCCGAACATTTATATGGGGGATATATCGAAATATGAACATATTTTCAATATTTATCAGCATTCGTCCCTAGCGTTGATCTATCTCAATTATTTCTTAATGTTACAAACATTTGGCATATTCAGTAGTGTTGACACCACTCAAGAGAGAGAAAGGCGATTTCTCCGGGGTGTTCGGGCCAGACTCGAAGCTTGGTTTTCGCTCTTTGTCATTTATAATTATAATTATACTCATTTTAATTCCCACGAATGTGACTAAGATGAAGTCTATCGCACCCTAACACAGTTGGATTTATGTTTTTTCGATAGCTACTTGGATTCTACAACAATAGAGAATTCCTATGACTATAGTCAATTGGAAGAGTACATGATGTAATAGGTACCTATTGCCCCAGTCAGGGACCAGATGCAAATTTCAATTTGGAGGGCGCAATAAACAAATGTTTGTATGTAAGGGACGTGAGACTGCCTAACGTTTTGGTATGAATTGTATATTTTGGATTTATTAGATTGTTGGTATGCCTTACAGGCAGACACATGAGTATAAATGGCCTAAGGGGAGATAACAATTTAATTCATTTTTGTGTATATGCGTATGAATGTTACATATACGAGGTTGGGACTAAACTGTATTTTCAAATTATAATCAGGTAATTTTTTGACTTGAAATGATTAATACTTCTAATAAGGAATACACCTGGGTTAAAATATAGACTAAAAGTTATAAACAATTTATTGTAGAGACTTCATGGATTTAGGAAATATCGTTATTCTTAATTATTTCCGTCATGATTTGAATTCCCATTCTATTATCTGTAAATTTTAAATGATTTTGTTCATATTGAATACATTACTTTAAGTTTGCTAAAAGATGAACCCAAATTAATCTTGGCCAGCTGGTTGCGTATTCTGTTGCATCATACAATGATGTAAGAATGTTACTGTAAATGCAAATTGTGTTGAAAAATATAATATTTGGAAATTTCAAAAATTGAAAAATTTGCCAAAGTGGTAAACTACATTTAAATAAATGTTCCTCTCTTTCTAATCGTGAGAGAGACATTTCAAAGACCAGCATTTTGGAATGAGAATGGACGGCCATACTTCCAAACGTTGGAAGGCCTGGTGATTTGCACAATTTCCGCCGCTGGATAACTAACCACCATTTCATTTCTGCCATTACTTTTCATGCGAGAATAAATGAATAAATAGAGAAATAATTTTGCAACACTACGTAAAGGGAATGCAAAACAAATAAGGAAAGGCAAAAGACGAACGAAACGCCATTATAATTCAATTCAATTCGTTGAGGATTTTGACATGGACCGATGAGACCCACTTTCAGAATGTATGTTTCCAGGTGAAGTATAACGTGTTCTGACCAAAAATCTGTTAAAATACTTTTTTTATGGAACAGATAAAGTGAAATCAACAAAGAAATTTGTATGGTAGCTATATCTAAATCTGAACGGAATTGACCCATTTTCAGCAGACATGTTTTTTGTTCAATTATAAGGTGATGTGTCAAATTTGAAAAATAAATTTCTTCATAATATTTATGAAGCAATTTTATAAAAGTTTTTTTTATAAATTTAATTATTCATAAATAAAATGAAATGTTTCATACAATTTTTTCATAAACATATTTCATGGTTTTTATGAAATGTTTCATAACTTACAACTACATGTTTAATGTGACGACATTATTCGATTGAATGCTAGCAATTCTCAGTTGTCCTCTGTTAACTCTGACATAAGTATGCACGCTGATCATTAACTCATTTTGCTATATCTCCCGCGAAAATAAATTTTTTGCAAAAATATCCAATTTGAACTTTTTGTTTGCCGTGCTCTACCGAAATACCCACTTTTTTTGTCGAAAAGATCGATCTTCCAAAAAAACATGGACCAATGTTAACCCCAGTAATTTTGTTGTATAAGCTGGCGTGTAATTTTGCTTTTTAAGAGAGAAGATCATTATTTACAACTTTGGTGTCATCGGTGACCCCCACTGAATTTTCCGGCAAATCTTTTCGCACAACATTTTAATCCTTAAATGTCTTTTTTAAAGGACTTTTTTGAAGTCCTCGAAAAAATTATGGGTCATATTGACCCATAAAGAGGGTTAAATTATTCCACAAAAATAATACTCATAAGATTCCACAACATAGTTCTGACAATATTTATTCTACAAAAATTATCAACTCAACAAGCCCTTTCGGAAATATATATATAGTCCTGTTCCATTCAAAAAGTCTTAATTTGTAGGACAGAGTTATTAATATATATGAAACATATTCATAAAATTAATGAAGATTCTTTATAATATCTATAAACAATAATGAAGTTGTATGACAAAAATTCATTCAATGAAGAACTGCATCTCATAGTTTCTAAGAAATGTTTCAGAAATTCTATAACACTCTTCATTGATTTGTGTTTTATGAAACATGTTTCATAATGATTTTTATACCCTACACCACTTCGTGGACTAGGGTATTATAAGTTAGTTTTCCGCCAAATGTTTGTAACACCAAGAAATAATTGAGCTAGACCCACCTTTAAGTATACGGATCAGCTTAGAATCACCAGCTGAATCGATTTAACGATGTCTGTCTGTCCGTCTGTCCGTCTGTCCGTCCGTCTGCTGTCCATCTAAGCTTGTTCGCACTCTACAGGTCGCAATTGTTGTCCGATTGTCATGAAACTTGGCAGAAGTTATTTTTTCTGGCCAAGGACCATCGGTATTGAATTTGGAGGAAATCGGTTCAGATTTAGATATAGCTCCCATACAAATGTCGCTCCCGATTTGACATTTTCCACTTTAGAAACCACATATTGTACCCGATTTTCTTTAAAATTAGCACAACATCTTATAATCCAACTAGAAATACCTATGCAAAAATTGGGTAAGATCGGTTCAGATTTAGATATAGCCCCCATACAAATGTCGCTCCCGATTTGACATTTTCCGCTCTAGAAACGACATATTGTACCCGATTTTCTTTAAAATTGGCACAACATCTTATAATCCAACTAGAAATACCTATGCAAAAATTGGGTAAGATCGGTTCAGATTTAGATATAGCCCCCATACAAATGTCGCTCCCGATTTGACATTTTCGCTCTAGAAACGACATATTGTACCCGATTTTCTTTAAAATTGTTACAACATCTTATAATCCAACTAGAAATACGTATACAAAAATTGGGTAAGACCGGTTCAGATTTAGATATATCTCCCATACAAATGTCGCTCCCGATTTGACATTTTCCGCTCTAGAAACGACATATTGTACCCGATTTTCTTTAAATTTGGCAGAACATCTTATAATCCAACTAGAAATACGTATGCAAAAATTGGGTAAGATCGGTTCAGATTTAGATATATCCCCCATACAAATGTCGCTCCCGATTTGACACTTTCCGCTCTAGAAACGACATATTGTACCCGATTTTCTTTAAAATTGGCACAACATCTTATAATCCAACTAGAAATACGTATGCAAAAATTGGGTAAGATCGGTTCAGATTTAGATATAGCCCCCCTACAAATGTCGCTTCCGATTTCACTTTTTCCGCTCTAAAACCCACATATTGTATCCGATTTTCTTTTAAATTGGCACAGCATCTAAAAATCCAACTAAAAAAACCTAAGGTGAAAGTGGGTAAAATCGGTTCAGATTTAGACATATCCCTCATACAAATGTTGCTCCCGAATGTTAAACCGATTTTGGCCAAACTTTACATATTATATTTCACTAATAAAGATACATGGTGAAAGCGGGTCACATCGTTCCAGGTTTCAATATACCCCCATACAAATGTCCTTTCCGATATAACATTTTTGTCAAACACATACATTTACAGGATGCAAAAATCCTTACCGATTTCACTTTTTTACCGAATTGAATTGTAATGAGATAGAAAGTGGGGTGTACTTTTGCAACTCATTATATGTTTCAACTAGGAATACCTACCGTGGATGAGAAATATATAAGCGCATGTTTTGGCACATGCCTCAAGTGTTTTTATAGGCCACATTCAAATGTCCGTCCGATTCATCCTATTACCGCTGCATAATCTGTATTTATCATTCGATGTTGATCAATTTTTCAAGATCATGTTATATTTACTTTACTCGGAATATCTACTGGAAATTTGGATCAATTACTTTAGTATTAACCATACTCAGTAAATTTGACTAAAGATGAATTTATAGTAACTGTATAATTTATATGAACTACATAAAATTGCTCCCATGAAATACCTGGGTTTAGTTATCAAAGCTAGGTATATACGCAGGGAGTGGTGTAGGGTATTATATAGTCGGCCCCGCCCGACTTTAGCCTTTCCTTACTTGTTTTTAATGATTTTTTCACGGAGATTATGACAAAATCATAAATATGACGAAGATAATACTTTTAGTGTAGAGCGGAAAATTCAAATCGGAAGCGACATTTGTACGGGGGTTATATCTAAACATATTTAAATATGAATCGGGTTGCTTCCTTGACCTGCAAAACGTGGGCGACGGACAAAGTACACTGAAATAATTTTCCTTCATAATATTTATGAAACGATTTCACAAAAGGTTTTTCATAAGTTTAGTGAATTCATGAATAAAATGAAATGTTTCATACAATTTTTTCATAAACATTCCATAAAACAAAATTATTGAATTAGTGAAACTTAGTTTCAAAAGGTCAAAGAAAGATTTCATAGTATTAAAGAAACAATAAATATTAAATATTAATTAATTAAATATTATGAAATATGTAATAACCAATAAAATATTTGTGTTATGAATTGTCTTCATAAATATAATGAAGGATTTCATAGTTTTTATAAAATGTTTCATAACTTATAATTATATTTTTAGTGTGTCGACTTTATTCGTTGAACGCTAGCAATTCTCATATGTATTCTGTTAGCTCTGACATAAGTATGAAAAACATATTCATTGCAAAGACTCTCGCAGTGGTGGTGTGTGTTGATTCGTTAGTCAACGAGTCAGACCTTTTTATGTTTTTTTTTGTTTATACTGAAAATTTCAGTATACATTATTACAATTAATGAAACTATTTCATAAAATTAATGAAGTTTCTTCATAAAATCTATGAACATTTTCATACATCACAATTTTAAAAATAATGAATTTTAATGACAAAAGTTCTTCGAATGAAGAACTGCATTTCATAGTTTCTAAGAAATGTTTCATAAATTCTATGACACTTTTCATTGATTTGTGCTTTATGAAACATTTTTCATACACATATTTTATGAAATGTTTCTTTAGCGACTTTTTAATTAAATATTATGAAAATAATTCTTTCAGTGTATAAAACGCCGTAAAACGGTACCGAAAGAATCGTCTAATATAATGATGATATCTGATATTAAATCTGTAAAGATCAATTGATATTTAATACACTCAATAGTTTAATTGATATTTAAATTCATCAATTAATTTTTAACCAAACGATTATTCCTGTTGTTCTCAATGTAGCATTGCAAGCTTAATGTTCTATTTCGGGTCACCTAAAATTTAGAAAACGATCGCATGAATCACAGTTAATTACACTGTTGTCAAGTTGGATAGTTCCTTTTTTAAACATGTATTTCAGCAATAGTGTGTCCCATTTAATCAGACGTACCTCGTATATATATGTATGTGCCTAATGTAATTTTCTCTGTAAACAGAGGAACTAATGTCAGTGATCCAAATATTTGTTTGGTTAATTACGGACGCAAAGTTTGAACTCTTGTGTCAATATTTGATTTTTTTTTATCAAAAAATGCAGTCACGAGACGGTTCCTTGAAACAGTTGTGTGTTTAGGTATTCAATGACTTAATATCCATCCATCTGAACTAAATTTGATAAAATGTGAATGATATGTACGTATGCACACATATAATTGTGAGATTTTGTTTTGCCACATTCATTCGTACATGTGAAATGTGATTTAACGAAACATATCGTTAAATCACATTTTTTATGCCAGGGATGAAGGTATGTTCTTTTGTATATAACATTTCCCGACAATGAAATATAAACCCCATAACAATTTTGGTCTATTTAGGTATGTCAGTGTATCTATTTAATAAAACTTAAAATTTTAAATATTAATTATGAGTATAATCGTCAACAATGACAAGACCTTTGGCGCCAAACGTTTTGGAACTTTTATTTTATGTGAATAATATATATACAAATAATATCAAATATAGGCCACATTAAGTAGCCTGAATTACATTCAAAACTTCAAAACTATCATTATTGATTCTGTCGCACAGATTGCCGTTGCAGATTAAAGAAATTCCAACGTGCAAACTATCGAAGAACTGTGCCGGTAGTCAAGGTTATGCAGTAATGAAAATTTGGATGAATATAAGATGGATCATACCCCCTTTCACTTTTTTTTACAGAATTGAATTGTATTCGGATAGAAAGTGGAGTTTATCATATAGTCGGCCCCGCCCGACTTTAGCCTTTCCTTACTTGTTAATTTTGTCTTAATAGTACCAACATTTGCTTTATTGCATAAGTTAGACTTATCACCATTACATGTAATTTTATATACTACTTCCGTTTTGTCTTCTTTTTTATATTTGATTTTGTCTTGCTGAATAAATTGTTGACTGTGCTGTGAGATTTTGGGCTAATTCATATTTTTCTTTGTCATATAAATCATAGTTTTTGAAACTTTCAAAGAATCCGGGTATATATGTTATTGTCTTGTACATCTTTGTTAGTGTTTCTATGTGGCTTTTGGAATTTCGTACATTTCTAATTAAATGTCTTATTGTTTTTAAAGGAAAGTCATTTCTTCTTAAAATATTTTTAATTTTCTCTATGTTCTTTTTGTGGAAGTCCTCATCACTTATGTCTAGTACTCTTCTGATAAAATTGGTGGCGGTGTTGAAATTTTCTTTCTTCTTGGGTATTTGGAATAAAAGTTAATTAATTGGCCTAAAGATGTGGGTTTTTGATACCAGTCTAGTTTTATGATGTTGCCTTGTCTGTGTACTATAGAATCCAGATATGGTAATT
Source organism: Polietes domitor (assembly GCA_947397865.1). Taxonomy (NCBI): domain Eukaryota; kingdom Metazoa; phylum Arthropoda; class Insecta; order Diptera; family Muscidae; genus Polietes; species Polietes domitor. The sequence continues at coordinate 29,869,128 of OX377618.1, forward strand.
TGTTGTCATTTTCTTCTTCCATTACTTTTAAAAAGTAATATGTGTATGTTTACGATCTTTATTATTTTTAACTTCTAGAAGTGATTGATTCCAGCTCGAGGTTTTTGTTTATAAAAGTTTTGTGTTTTATTTATTTTCAATATTTCGTCATCCATTGGGTTCAGGAAAATATATCTGAAAAAAAACGATAATAAAATTATGCGTATGTTAAATCAGGTTGAAACCGATCCAGATCGATTTACAAATGTTCGATCCAATACAAATTTGACAAAAAGTCCTCTGTCAATTTTATGCAGCCTGAAAAAACTATAACATTATTTGTTACCATCTATACAGAATATATAGATATTCATAGATACTGACTTCAAATCAATTATATAGGGTCCGCCATCTAACGTTATTTTTTCAACTATTCAACCGTTGGACTATTATTTGTGGGGTGCCGAGGCAGCCATTTGAATGAAATTATTTTCCATTATTAACCGGAAGGATTGTACTATCAAATAAAAAAAGAAATTTGAGAAAATTCGGTAAGATCGGTTCAGATTTAGATATAGCCCATACAAATGTCGCTCCCGATTTGACATTTCCCGCTCTAGAAACGACATATTGTACCCGATTTTCTTTGAATCTGGCACAACATCTTATAATCCAACTATAAACACCTATGCAAAAATTCGGTAAGATCGGTTCAGATCTAGATATAGCCCCCATACAAATGTCGCTCCCGATTTGACATTTCCCGCTCTAGAAACCCCATATTATACTCGATTTTCTTTAAATTTAGTACAACATCTTATAATCCAACTATAAACACCTATACAAAAATTCGGTAAGATCGGTTCAGATCTAGATATAGCCCCCATACAAATGTCGCTCCCGATTTGACATTTTCCACTGTAGAAACGACATATTGTACCCGATTTTCTTTAAATTTAGCACAACATCTTATAATCCAACTATAAACACCTATGCAAAAATTCGGTTCAGATCTAGATATAGCGCCCATACATATGTCGCTCCCGATTTGACATTTCCCGCTCTAGAAACCCCATATTATACTCGATTTTTTTTAATTTGGCACAACAGCTTATAATCCAAGTAAAAAACCTATGGTGAAAGTGGCTAAGATCGGTTCAGATTTAGATAAAGCGCTAATACAAATGTTGCTCCCAAATGTTTAACCGATTTTGGCCAAACTATACATATTATATTTCACCTATTTCGTTCCAGATTTCAATATACCCCCATACAAATGTCCTTTCCGATTTAACATTTTTTGTCAAACACATACATTTACAGGATACAAAAATCCTTCCCGTTTCCACTTTTCACCGAATTAAATTGTATTCGGATTGAAAGTGGAGTGTATCATACAGTCGGCCCGCCCGACTTTAGCATTTCCTCACTTGTTTATTTATGCGATTATTATAAATTTTTTAAATACAGTATATTATTGTCGAAAATCGAGTACAATATGTGGTTTCTAAAGCGGCAAAAGTCAAATCGGGAGCCACATTTGTTTGGGGGCTATATCTAAATCTGAACCGATCTTACCGAATTTTTGCATAGGTGTTTATAGTTGGATGATGTTGTGCCAAATTCAAAGAAAATCGGGTACAATATGTCGTTTCTAGAGCGGAAAATGTCAAATCGGGGGCGACATTAGTATGGGGGCTATATCTAAATCTGAACCGATTTGCATCAAATTAATAGCGTTCGTTCTTGATCAACAAAACTCACTTGTGCCAATTTTTGTTAGGATCCGACAATAATTGCGATCTGTACTTTGATTACAACAATAGATAAATCGATTCAAAAAGTGATTTTATGACAATTGGTACTTAACAATGGGTCTATTTCGCTTCCTTTTGGATATTACAAACTAATGCACAACGACACAATACCCTAGTGTAGGGTATACAATGTTGTTCTAGTTACTATTAATGTAGCAACCTTCATCACCCACCCTGTATTATATTTTAAAAGATATTAATGATTTTTTTTCTCAGTTTCTGTTCGCCCCCACCTCGTTCACTGTCGAATGCGATTGGCAGGAAACTACGTTGTACGTGCAAATGGATTTGATTCAAATATTTGTTTAAGATTCTTTTGTCTTTTGGTTTCATTCCTATTTTGTTCCGGTTCTAAATATTTGATTTATAAGCCAAAACAACTTTTGTCATATGCGCCTATTTTCACAGTTACAATTTCAATGAATTTTTATGGAAATATTCCAATGAAAGCATAAGGGGAGTTGTTTTGTGTTAAACAAATATAATCCGAAGAGCTAGAAAAATGTTATCAGAAAATTGGATTTTAGTTAGACAAAAGAAAACAAAGTAATTGAAAATATACCATGCAATGAAAGAATGACTATTTGTAATTGAGAAATAGTGCACCTCAACAAGCTTCCATTCTGCCAATGCATGTGAGATTCAACGAATAATCATACACCATTCCAATTAACAATTTCACTACAACAACAAACAATTTTTGTCACTGTTTCCATGTACCGTGCTCAAATCGAGGGCTGTACTATGAATGATACCCTATGTGCAATTAAATAGTCATATTCAAAATAATTTATCACTGATTTATAATACAATTGTTCAATGTAAAAGTATACTTTAAATGTTTGACACATTTTTGTGAATATGACAGTAAATCCATTGTTACCAATTTCTTATAGTAGTCTGGGAGCCAGCATCGTCTTTGGTTACACCGTAAGTATCACGGCTTAATATTTTAGGGCCAGTACCTTTCATTATAGAAAGAAGAAAAATGACTGCCTGAGAAAAATTTGGGGCAATTTTTAAGGTCGTACAAAAGTGGCACTATTTAAACCATTTTATCATTGGTGGCATTTTTTTTGGTCACTTCATCGTCTTCACGTCTGGGAAACTTTCGGGAGTAGCTATGGCTCCCTGAAATCAGAAACAATCTAAGGATCTTTGATGGAACTTGGAGGATATATCAAAAAACTTCCAAAAATTTATAATATGTTAATAATTCGTAACATTTTATGAATAGCATTTTCACAACTGAATGGGAACGACTTTTTAGTATGGGGTCACAATGGCTTTGCAGCCGGAAGGTCTAGGGTTCGGATCGTACCTCGGGAAAAACTTGTTTTTTATATTTTTTTATTACTTTTATAAATATACAAATAAACATTGTATAATAGATAGAATAATTTTAACAATTTAAAAATGTTTGCTTAAAAAATACCAATTTACAGTATTTTTAATGTACTTAAAATATTTCATATTTTTATTAATTATTAATACTACATAATATCAGTAAAATTAAGTAGTGTCTATTTATTTAATACTAAATTTAATTAGTATTTATTTTATTTATTTGCGTTATATATTATTTCATATTAAATAAATATTTTGTTAAGTTTAGCAGTTCTACCGAACTAAATGATTTGTTTTAGTTATTCACCGCTCACAACAGAGGATAACTGAGATGGGTAGAGTGCCGTAATAGCAACCAGAAGGTCCGCCGTTCTACCTCCGGTAGCGGCGGATTTTTTAAAACAGGAAAATGGAAACAAGTGAATAAGTGGTTCCTTTACAACACTATAAAATAACTTTTAAGTCTTTCAAACTAAAGGACATCCCTCTTATGACAACTCCATGTTAAATTCATTGGTGAAGATCCCAATTTTCACTACTTCCGAATTACAAGATGAACATCATTTTCACTTCTTTGGGTGCTTTCTTTTGGGTACTTATATCACGACAGTTTTTACCATATTTCACATCATGCAGGACGCCCTAACGTCCTTGTCACAATGGGCAAAGAGCTACGGACTCGTTGTGAATTCGACAAAAACAGAGTAAGTGCTCTTCACACGAAGATATAAATCAGAGGGTTTCAGAGGTCCATCGCTAAATGGCATCACACTGAATCTCTCTTCAGACGCAAGGTACATAGGGATCATTCTAGGTAGTAGGTTGTCATGGAAGAGGACTAGTGAGGAAAGACATAAAAAGAGTCTGAATGTCCTTTCCGTATGCTGGAATTCGGTAGGGAAGAGCTGGGAACGAAGGCCATGGGTTATAATCTGGATTTACACCGCGGTCGTCAGGTCTGTTCCGACATATGTGTGTTTAATCTGGTGCGAGTCTAACAAAAGGCAGTCACTGTTATAGGGTCATTACGGCGTAGAGACTGTTATACATAACCCTTGCTGCTAAGAGTACGCCACAAGCTGCATTGGAAGTCCTGCTGAATCTCCTATAACTGGACATTTATGACCGGGGTTAGTAGCGAAGATTGTACTTAGAATGCGGAGCCGAGACTATGGAGGAGACCGACAGCATTTCGACTGCCTTCGAGCGTCTAGAAATTTCGATCCGCCCCTTAAGTAAACGGATTATAGGTTGGCCGTACTGTATTTTACAGTGTAGTGCCGCATATAGTCATCTCTGATAGGGAAAACGGGTTAGGGTCGGAAGTACTATATTCACCGACGGTTCAAAAATGGACATAAGTGCAGGGATTTTCAGTGAGGTCCTAGATATTAGTCAACTGAAAACTAAAACAAAGGAGCACGACAGAAGTACTGCTGGGTAACTATACCTGCATATACATATTATATGGGTCTCGAAAATAAAATATTGCGGTCACCTCCAGAAATGAAGATTGGATTGTTTAATGATGATCTACAAACAATTTCGTCACTGCACCAAGCCATCTGTGAGCTAAACGCTCCTGAAAACACCATGTTTTTCCCGTGTCAATTTTTTTATGTTGCATTATGGTCCAACATTTTTTTCTGAATTGATAGACCCTTGGAAGCACTTTAAATGATTTTTTTATTCTTGTCTTAGAATAACTCATTGGTCGTATTATTGGACGTTTAAAAGGGATTTTTTGTGTGTTTTCATGGTGACACCTAAAAATTCATATTTTTAGGAAACATTTTGTAAAAGGTGTTATAAATATATTTAGAAGGACTCAATACTTTTCAAATGATGCCAAAATGATGAATATCGGATGAAAAATGACTCAATGACGTCATTTTTTGTGAAATAATTAAATACTGAAGGTGTTATTTCAGAGCCAAAATTTCCAAACTCAATAAACACTCAGTTGTCACTATGAAAATAAAACTTAAAAAATACTGTAAACGATAATTATGCCAAAAATTTACTCTAAGACAAGAATCGAAATTTTTATTTAAAGTGCTTTTAAGGGTCTATTATTTCAGAAAAAAGATTTGGAAAAATGATTTTTAGGGGAATTTTTAGGTGAATTTCCAGAACGAAATATTTTGCAAATCATCATTAAACAATCCAAACTTTATTTTCGTGGGGTGACTGGAAACTGTTTTTTCGATTTGTATGGACCATGCCCAAATGCTCTGATTTATTATTTGGTGCGATTTTTTTAGACGCATATTCGTCAGGTGAGTTGTGCTTCTCATTCATTTGTAGAATCATTTACTTGAAGAGGCCGGGTATGATGTTGAAAAGTAGCTGCTCCTGAGGAAACCTTTGTGCCAAAACTTCTTTTCAATAAACGTATGTATTTTTGCTTTATTCACCAACGTTGTTCAAACGCACAACGATTCATTTCACTCATTGGAGATATGATACTGACTTACTCTCAAGATTTCTAGCCGAAGAAATTGAGTTAGTCAAGCGATGGGCACTATTAAATGCGGTGGAAATCGATTCATATTTAGTTTTCCGATTTACCCCATTACATATTACCTCAGATCTTAAACAACTTTTTAACACCTATGCTACTGGTGGACTACATGGATCCATGTTTTTGTTTAGCCCCATACAAAAAACCATTCGATTTAAGCTGTAGAATCATACTACATCGGATCTTCATGAAATGTTCCAGATCATATTGTATTTCACATACGAGTACCTGTGTCATAATTAATCATATAATTCAAAAAAAAATTAATATAGCACTCATGAAAAAGTTTTTCCGGTTACAGTTATTAACGTTCGTTTACCAACTAGGAAGGCAGGCCGTGAAATTGGGCAATACTGATTCATGTTTCCACAGATGTACATTCGATTTGCCAAATTACCTTTTTATTCGTTTTCCTCATTTTATAAGAAGCATAGCAAAACATGCAATGAATATACACCTATCTTATACATGTGTCATACTCTGTGTCATATTACAACATATGCTGCTGGAAAATATCTTGTCAAGCTTAAGGTATTTATCATCAAAGAACTCTGACTTTTTTTATAATGTGAAAATTTACATTTCGCCACACCTATGACAACTTCCCATACCTAATTCAATTAAATTATATTTAATTAAATCAACTAAATCGAAACATATGTTGATACATTCACATCACACATACAAGTCCATTTTGAAAGTGACATAAGTCACGTTGTTTTCCAACGAGGGTTAGTGAGTTGACAATTTGAATACCCGCCAACTTAGGATGGAGTGTATATTCATTTTATCATTCCTTTTGCGACACCTTGAAATATTCATCGGAGACCCCATAAAGTATATATATTCTGGGTCGTTGTAAAATTCTAAGACGATCTATCCATTTATGTATATCTGCCTATACGTCTGTCTGAAAACATGCTTGCTTGCGAACGTTCCACGTCGCTTGGGATTGAATGGGTTCAGATGAAAATTTTTTTCCCTAAGAAGGACTGAAAATATCCCCTAATTTTCGCCTTATAATAACATAAAGATTTGTACAAAATATCTGCTTTTTGCTGCTTTAAATGGGACAAGAAGGGTAAAATAAATCCATATTTCGAAATACGTATCCCAATTTGCATGAAAATTTTCTTAATTTTACGTAAAGTCGACAACCACTAATCTGCCGTGGTGTAGTACATAAACGATTCTCGGCCGAACTTTACGCATTTTCACTTGTTATGTTTACAACTCGCATTTAATAATTCCAACTGCTAATGCTTTTCTTATTATAGTCAGTATCGAATATTTAGTCAATGTGTCGATACTTTCCTCTTGGAATATCCAATTATGTCATTTTCATATAGAAACTATGTTGGGTGCAATAGTGGTCTAACGCACTGAAACCTAAAAGAATCAATTTGTTTCCCACCATCATTGGATTCATTTTGTAATTCCGTTTCCCTCACATTGACTAAAAGAGTAATTATTTTTTATTGTTCGAAATTCAATATTTGTAACGTAACGAAATTAACAATTACGAAATTAGTGTTAGTGCAAACATTTCGCTTATTATATTGCATACCTTTCAAATTCAACTCTACAACGTTTGGTGGCCAAATTCGAGACGACCAGTTCTGTAAACAATCAGTTAACACTCGCAGTAAAAGTAAAGAGTGCCATACAGTAAACGCAACAATTCTGAACGTGTATGATTTCAACTGATCCGCAAGAACGTATCATTATTGCATTAATCCGCAATCGATAGATTGACCAAATTCAGTCGGATCTATGCTGCTGAAACTGGGTTGAGTTTATGCTACGTGCAATAAAGATCAATTTCATTAGAAACAAGTAAGGAAAGGCTACAGTCGGGCGAGGCCGACTCTATGATACACTCCACTTTCTATCCGAATACAATTCAATTCGGTGAAAAAGTGAAAACGGGAAGGATTTTTGTATCCTGTAAATGTATGTGTTTGAAAAAAATTTTAAATCGGAAAGGACATTTATATGGGGGTATATTGAAACATGGAACGAAATAGTTGAAATATAATATGTATAGTTTGGCCAAAATCGGTTAATCATTTGGGAGCAACATTTGTATTTGTGCTATATCTAAATCTGAACCGATCTTACCCACTTTCTGCATATGTGTTTCTAGTTGGATTATAAGATGTTGTGTGAAATTTAAAGAAAATCGGTTACAATATGTGGTGTCTAGAGCGGAAAATGTCAAATCGGGAGCGACATTTGTATGGGGGCTATATCTAAATCTGAACCGATCTTATTCACTTTTTGCATATGTGTTTCTAGTTGGATTATAAGACGTTGTGTTTCTAAAGCGGCAAAAGTCAATTTGGGAGCGACATTTGTATGGGGGCTATATCTAAAACTGAACCGATCTTACCCAATTTCTGCAAAAGTGTTTCTAGTTAGATTATAAGATGTTGTGCCAAATTTAAAGAAAGTCGGGTACAATAAGGCTATTTTTCTTTAAGACTGGATAACTAAGCTGCGATAAGAAAAACCTAAATAAAAAGTTAAAATTTCACTCAAAATAAAAACTTATTTTTTTAAATTATCTCCAACAGCAATATAAATGTGTATATGAAAAAGATTTTTGAAAAAAATATTTTATATTACAAATATTGGACTTAGCCTGGATAATTATCCAGTATAAGTCAAATTTATGGTTATCGAGGCTAAGTCAACACAAAATATTTTTTTTTGAAAATTTGTTTTGTTACAAATATTTATATTGTAGTTGGAGACAATGCGAAAATATAATTTTTTATTTTGAGCAAAAAAAAAATAATTTTTTTTTAACGTTTTTGCTATCGAGCTTGTTATCCCAAGTCGGGATGGGCGCGTGAGTGATTATTGACTCACGTTCACGCACACTCACGAACGAAAAAAAATGAATCACGCACATTCACGCACGAAGATTTTTTCGTTGCTCACGTTCACGCACGCTCACTTGAGCAAAATAAATGTTTCTCACGATCACGGGTGATTCACGCGTGAATCACGTGATTCACGAAAATCACGAAACAATTTCAACATTCCTATTCTAAATCGAAATGAGCATCGCCGCGTAATTCCGAAAATTTATTATTTAAATCAGTCTACGTATGCGATGTTTGTCTTAAATTCGTATTCTTAAAATTATACTACATCATATAGTTTAACGCAAAATAAGTTAAATATCGGATACAGATATAAAATCCAAGTGGAAAACAAAGCATTTGGTGCAGGGAATGCTTACCTAAATAATAGAAAAATTATACAAACCACTTTGTTTTAGAAATAAATATTTGTATATATAAGACTTTTACTTTGAATGGAAAATTTCACAGTTTTAAACAAAATATAATGAAAATAAATGAATTAACAAATATGTGCGACTCACGAAAAAATCACGCAGAAATTATACTCACGCACATTCACGCACGAACATTTTTTTCGTTCCTCACGTGTCACATCGGGAGCGACATTTGTATGGGAGCTATATCTAAATCTTAACCGATATATCTCAAATTAAATAGCGTTCGTCCTTGATCCACAAAACTTACTTGTGCCATATTTTGTTAAGATCGGACTATTATTGCGACCTGTAATTTGATTACAACAATATATGGACAGACGGACATTGCTAAATCGATTCAAAAAGTGATTCTAAGTCGATCGGTATAATTAACAATGGGCCTATCTCTCTTCCTTTTGGGTGTTACAAACAAATGCACAAAGACATAATACTCTCGTGGAGTGTATAAAAACGCCTTAATTATACCTCATTTTCAAAACAAGATATTTTTTGAAAATTTGTTTTGATACAAATATTTATATTGTAGTTGGCGCAAAGTGAAAAAAATAATTTTTTATTTTGAGGAAAATATTAAATTTTTATTAACGTTTTTGTTATCGAAGCTAGTTATCCCGGCTTAAAGAAAAAAGACCTAATATCATGACTTGTAAGTACTTTTTGTATTTAATCCAGGACAATAAATAAATATTTCCGATTATATCACTAAATTCCCGATTGATTTTAAGAAAATCCCACAAAAATCACCCTGTCGCCATTTCTTACTTTTGTTCTTATGACAGTCATGAAATCCTCTTGGTTGGGGACAAAGCCCCATATCTTGCAATCCTGGCTGTGAAAAGTGACTTTAGAAAGACCAGCGTAGCTTTTTATATGTCATGCATACAAAATGATTTTAGCCATATTTCCCGCGAAAATTAAAATTTTGCAAAAATATTCCATTTGTATATTTTGTTTACCGTGCTCTACCGAAATACCCACATTTTTGTCGAAAATGATCGATATTACAAAAATCACGGGCGAATTTAATTTTTTTGGTATAAGTTCACGTTTATTTTTGCTATTTAAGAGTGCACACTGGTCCCAACTCCATTTTTTATGGCAAAAGGTCGAAAAATAAAGATACAGTATTGTAATTTTGCACATTTGCTAGGCATAACATACTTAAAAAATAAAATTGGGCCGATCGGACCACGCCCTCTATCACCTCCCATATAAACTCAATATATAACCAACACAATTATCACCCTGTATTAGTACAGCGTGACCAAAAACAAAATTTTATGACAGCTTAAAAGAATGAAACTTATTTCGCTTTGACGAAAAATGTTTTTCTGAACATTATTACAAAAGCAAAATATAGCACACAAATATTCTACTTGACACTGCAATTTAAATAATTATTTCAGAAAATAATATAAATTGCCTAAATGTGTATAGAATAGTGAATGATGTTACATACCATTTTAAAGGTACTTACAATACCTTTAAAATAAGATCTTGATGGTTCTCGTAGACAAAACAAATTCAGAGATATTCAAATATGTGTGCTATGGCTTATCGAAATTTGTGCTAAAATAAAGTAACAATAGTAGGAGTTTGTCGAAAAATGCTGACGAGATATTAATTCTACTTATAGTAGAAAACACTCAAGCGAACAATTTCACACACTACGAATCACAAAATTACAACACTTAAGAAAACCGACAAGACTACTGTAATCACAAAATGTTAAATATAATTTTTCAACTACTTACGCCTGCCTTCAATTTCTATAATATAGTCTCTTCATTATTTTCATTTTACGCCTTCATTTTAAGTATTTTGTATAACTGCTGTAGACCCGAATTTACCCCACTTGTTTCAACGACAAACTTTAAGTACCCCTCAGGCTTGTGGTGTTGCCACCTAGTTTTCTCCAATACAATTTCTTGATAGCTTGGATTGTTGCCATTAAGAAAATATATACACATTTAATAATTTCCAATTTAATTTTTTTTGTATTTCTGCCAAAAAATATGGATTTGGGACCATAGTGGAGTGGAGAGCTCTATTTATCCGGCAAATTCGTAGATCTTTTTAATCCATAAATGTCCCTTTTGAAAAAGGGGTTAAATAAATCATAAAGAGAGGAGCTTTCACAAAATTGATCCTCATAAAATTCCATAATATAGTTCTGACAATAAGAATTCTCTCAGACATTATCTTACAACACGTTTTTCTCTTAGTATAATGCTCCCTTCGACCAGAAAACTAAAACTTTGACCCACTGTAAAAATAAACTCAGAACAGCTGGACTATAAATGTATTCTGCAACAATGGTCTACTCAACGTGTCCTTTCTGAATTAAGTGGTCGCAACTCTGTTCCAATCAAAATTTAATTAATTTGTTGGAGAGTTTAATTATTAAAATAAAAACAATTATAATTTTTTGTTTTTTTGGACTGTAATTAATTTTTGGTTGGAATTGGGATATTGGCCTTGTTCAAGACCATTTTGCATTCATATTGTATAGAATACTAATTGTGTACAAATGACATGGTGATATTTATTACTTGGCTACTACCGCTATCACAATTTCCGGACCATGACGACTTTCTTCAGGTGGCTTCGCAGCGAAAAAAGCTACCTGGACTCTTTAAGTTCCTTTCCGAATATCAGTCAAAAGAAACATATTACACCAGAAACTCTCAAGATATGTTTAACATTACCACCAATTTTCTCAAATAGGACTTATACCTCTTTCGAAATGAACAATTCATATACTGAATGCTCTCATGTTCATATCCTTCAAAGTTCGCATATATATTAGCTGACACACAAAACATACATAATATATACTTTAGCGTGAGAAGTGTAGTAAGTGTGTATGTTTGAGATATGATACAAAAACACACACACACTCATATTCACAGAGAATATGTTGCAAGTCCAATTGCAGAGAGGATAAAAAACTTCCGAAGAAGAATAAATAAAGGCTCTTGTGTCACTTATCATGCCTGTATTTAACATGAAGTATGCATTACTTAAACAAAACATATGAGTGGATAGGGAGTTTGTGTACACACATGCACACGTGCTCAGATGTGACTGCCACTGTTTACGTGTATGTATTTAAACAAACATTTATAAGGAAACGTAAGATGCAAAGATGTAAGTCTAAACATACACAATCACATCCTTGTATTTGAACAAACACAGCCCAGACCTTACATTAGGGTGAGTTTTTGTGGCGGATTTGTAAAAAAAAGTTCCATTTGAACTTTATTTGGTTACAACGGCCCATTTCTGTATTCTCACAATGGAAACCACTTACGTATTAATTATGATTTAAAAAAATACATTTGATCTATGTTTACAAAAATTTAACGTATTTAAATTTCAAATATGTTGATCATTTCATTTAACATCATCAGACGAATAGATTTTTCTAAGAAATTATTCAGATGGAGCTTCAAAATAATATAATTTTAACATTCCCATGGCCAAATGCAAAATCAATACCATGAAAAGTAAATTAAAGCCAGGTTGTAAATTTTGAAAACGTGGAAAAACTCACCCTAATATACACATCCTCTCAACCCAGAGATGGCGTGACATTCACAGCCTTCAAACCCTGCTAAATCTGTTTGATGCTGTCTATACACAGACACGAGTATTTATGCATGTATGAATATATGTATGACATACATTGTATGTACACACAATCGTACATACATATATTATAATATTACAAATGCGGGGCAACAAGTCTAGGATGGAAACTGAAACTTTTACAATTTGTTTTATATGGAATAAGTGCCTCAGAGGCCAAGAGAATGTTTAATGACATGGCAAAAGTTCACGTTCTGTCTTTGTGAAGAAATTTCATTCAATTAATTTATTTTGCAGATACGAAATATTTGTCACAGTTGAAGTTCAAGGTCATCCCATCGTTTATTTCATTGTCAACAGAAAGAACGAAAGCAAGCGAAAACACATTGACCAAGTCCAAACATTTTCGGGGATAGTTACAGCATGTGTGTAATTCGATGGTTCAAAAGATGTGGAATGCATGATCCTCATAAGAACATAAACAAGACACTCTCCCATAAATCACGATTATAATGTTATCAGGATTTTTGAGGAGCATTTCCAATATTTAGGTTCGCCTGCAGCTTAACTTAGTAGAGTCACCTTTGGGAGCTTGCCGCCAGTAACTATCTTATATACGTCATTTGAAGCACATCTTGAGCATTTGTTTGCATCATTCAAATTACGCGGGATCCAAGGAAAACAATTAATATTCACGACTAAATGATGAAGATCTGGCCAAAGTTCATTGCAAAATTAAAATACTCTTCATATGGGGAAATAAAGGTTGTTTAATCAAAAGTCGTATATTTAAGCCATTCCATTCCGAAACCCGAAATCGGTCGAAAAACAAAAATATTACAACTATTTTTGTGAGTGATATTTTGGACGTTTATGTTTCAATGCACTATAAGATAAATATACTCTGTTCTTGGTCTTTCGGAAGGATCGTGTTGTAATTATTCATAATTTGTACACCGCATTCAGCAGTACCGTTAACAATTATCAGATCACAACAAACATTGAGAGCCTCTTAAAAACCTTCGTGCGTTTCCCAAATACTGGTAAAAGTGAAACTTATAATTAATATGAAAACGCTGTTACAGTAAAACAAAAATAGTCGAACGAACATTTATTTGAATGTTGAAAAGTTTAGTCAAAATTAGAAATCCTAAAATTGCACTGTATTATAACATTTGACTAAATCCTTTGTTGAAAAAAACTAGGGCAGATTCGGAAGGCAACATTATACGATGGACATGAGAGCGATGAATATATATTTCCACTGGAAATCTTCGATCGCGAATAGAAAAGAATTCAAAATGTCACTGGTTCTGTGTACATAGGGGTTGTGATAACAATGTTTCCTTTCATATTTGAAAGCCTTGCACATCGTCCATTCGTTTGAGACCATTTTTGGATGGTCCTGAAGCTCTAATAGGTCATGGACATTTTACATCATTTTTGAAACCCTTGTAAATTTCCATTCGTTTGGGGATCCACACTTATAATATGTTTTCGGGTCCAATTTAAGGGCCCGAGGACTAAACTGTACACCCATATTTTTCTCCTTATGGGTAATTCCACAAGATTTCGACCCAACATGGTTTTCGACTATCGACGAAATTTGCCACATACATGCTACGAGTGGTTGCGGGTAATATACAGTTTACGGTGGCTCAAAATAGTACTTGGTTTAAGTTTAACTGCGGCCCAAAGTTGGTTATCTCGGGTCTTGGAAGAGATTACTTCTTTATCGATATCATAACTTTGGATCGCGTCATCAGATTTTAACGCTATTGGTTCCATCTGAAAGATTTACACCCCCTCTATCCTTATGGTCTAAGACCCAAAAAAACTAAAAAATTGTAATCCTTGAATGTCCTGGAAAACATATCTTTATTTTCTTTTGTATTTTAGCTTATATTATTCTCTACAAAATATCAAAAATTCAGTGTAGGGTGTCCATAGGTTAAGCAATTACGGCTGCTTTTCCAAAATTTTGCGTTATTTCAGCAAAGTCAAAATTTTTATACCCTCACTCTACAGAGTAGGAGGGTATATACCATTTGGGACAGACAAAAAGTGTAACGCAACGAAGGAGTGACTTAAGACCCTAAGTATGTTTGGACCCAATCACGACGTTTTAAGCTGTTTGAGCCATGTCCGTCCGTCCGTCTGTCTGGCTGGTGTATACGATAACTCTCGAAAGAAGAGTTAGTTCGAATTTGTGTGAAATTGCCACGCCCCTTCTGGTACCTCCCACACAAATAGCCAACATTCCAATGTTAACTTTAAACCCATATAACTTCCACACCGATATTCGGAATCAGCTATAAGTGTTCCAAATATGACGGGTTTTGCTACGCCCCTTCTAGTACATCCCACACATATCTACGTAAAATTAAAGCTGCTATAATTTCAATACTGATTATCGGAATACTGTGAAATCTGCCATTTAGCCATGCTTTTATAGTCGTTACATTCTTGTGGAATATGGACGATTTTGCCACACCCCTTCTGGTATCTCCAACACAAAGTGGCATAAACTTTGGTTACAATGAAACCGACGTAATATCCATACGGGTAGTCATAATCATTTGCAATTTGATATTAGAAAATGTTTTTATAGTCGCTTTAAACCTAAAAAATATTTACGCTTTAGCCACACCCTTTCTTGTACCTCCCACACAATTGTCTCTATCCTAGTTAAAATTAAATGTTTTATAACTCCTTTACTGGTGCCTGAATTCCATTATGACTTCATATTTGATGATGTCTTTATAATTATTAACAAATGTGGAAGCTGAGTCCAATTTGCAGTCCTTCCATGTGCATGTTCTTTGAGAGTGAGGGTATATATAAGTCGGTTTAGCCGACTTACTTGTTCATTCATATTTATTTTCTTTATTATTTAAATATTGAAAATTCAGGCTCGAGGCCAATTTATTTTCATTAGAGTCGCTTCAAAATAAAAGTAGCCGATATTCTTGACTAAAATGAAAGATTCTTTTTTGCGAATTCTCCCAAAATAATTCACTTTTATCATTGCCCGTTCGTGAGCTGGACGCGCTCAAAAAAAACTCTATAAAACAAGTTTTTTTTTTGAGAAGAATTCACTATGATAATGGCATTGAGAAAAAATCCAATAGAAATTAAAATCTGGCCCGAGCCTTATCAAACCGTATCAAAAAGTGGCAATGTGACCCAGTATAAAGGGCATATTTTTACGATTTTAATATCTGTTAAAAATACTTCAAATAAAACATGAATAATCTAAATAAACTTTCTTAAGGGGAAATTTTTCTTCTCTTTCATTTGATGCCCATATCACCATTCTATGGCACGCACAAGCACGAAACTAATAATAAAACAACTATATCCTTTGGAAACTTAAAGTCCTCTAAAAAGGACAAACGACCACGAAATAAAAAAACTGAGTATGCAGTTTTGCTATTGGTGACCTATAGTTTCAGTTCTATATACTCTTAGTTCTTAGGAGGGAAATCGTCTCGCACGGAGGTGTTGTTACAGCGTATGTGCAGTTTTCCTCCCAATTTATCCTTTGAAATACCGAAATTTGAAATTTTTTTCAAAATCAGATTTGCTTAAGACTAGAATGTGTTTACAATGCAAATGCCAAATGTTATTTTACTTTTAACCCATTAAGGACGAACCATTTGAAAAAATCGCGTCCCCCAATCGGTTTTGAAGTTTATAAAATATCAAATGGCGATCAATACCTCTCCAACGAGCCCCTAAAAACATAAATCGGACTAAAAACGTTAGCGGATTTTATCAAATAAGAAAAATTTTATGCTTGCTGAAATATCAATACATTGGAAAAACAACCGTAATTTCTTAACCTATGGCCACCCCACTCTGATTTTTTTATATTTTGTAGAGAATAAAATTAGCTGAAATACAAAACAAAATAAAGAAAATTAAAAATATGTTTTTACGGGATATTCATGGATTAAAATTATTTTTAATTTTCGGAGATCTTGAATCACAAGGACATTCATATTTTCATACAGATTCGGAAAGATGAGATGTAAAATAAATGTTAAAATATGATAACCAGATATCGATAAAGAAGCCATCTCTTCCAAAAAAAGCCCCGAGATAATCAAATTTGGACCACTTAAACCACACACTACTTTGAGTTACGCTAAACGGTATATTATCCACAACCACTAGTTTCATCACAAATTTCATCAAAATCGGAGAGCATGAAACCTGTGGTTTTTGGGTCGTTTTCTGTTGGAATTACTCTTATTTGAATTCCTTGTGTAATTTCTTTTCGATTGATTACCTGTACATTAATGTAGGTGGAATAGCCTCGTTTTAGTAAAAACCCGGAATTTGGACCACCTTGGATCGGCCCCATTTTTTTATTGGAGGTTTGTACGACGAATGAACTTTTTTCGGCCCGGCTATCAGTACAAAACATAATGAACGGTCTAATTTATATATCACCAAAGAAATTAGAAAGTATATGTCAATGTAAATATGTGAATGTGTGTATATATTATATATAAGTATTTTACTTCATTAATTAATTCTCAAGTCCATTTTCATAAGTATTTCTATTTACATAAAGCCTACAAAAGTTCTTATCTGGATATGTATGTATATAATATGTTTACATATAGTATAATTCAATTTCACAAAAATAATCTTTCGTTTTCCTTCATTCGTCACGTATTTGTCCCAAGTTGTAACATACAATGGAATTTAGGTTGAATTGATTTGTTTCTAATTAAAGACAATCAGTTCTCTTCAATGTCACATAAAAAGTCCAAGGTCACATACAATTTGCGCTGTCGAAATCAAATCTGCAAATGGTCCGAATTGGAAGATGCGTGTAAGTGACGGGTCAAAAAAAAACGAAACAATTCCATGAATTCACAAACGATTTTTTGTGTTTCTATTATTATATGCGTAGCAATTAATAAATTATAGCCCCAATAAATGGCATTATTGTCGAATTTGTGTAGAAACTTAAATTTGTGTTAAAGTAAAATAAAAACGGCAATAAAAAGAAAAATCAATAAAAAGCAACACACACAAATGCCAACACAACCACTTCACAGCACATAATAGAAAACAGAAACCCCAAAGAGCCAAAATTATTCGTGTTCTTATTTTGGTTTACACACAATCAAAGCCATGTGGCCAACTGGCATATCTAATAGTATGGGCGGCAACAGCCAAACCATCGACTGAAAATACCGAAAAAAGACGTCCAGGCGCCAAATTGTTTGCGATTATTATATACCAACACACTGGCTTCCCATTTATTTCTCATTTCCAACACTTTTAATAGCTTAATTCGTGGCAAATGAAACATTTATGCTTGTGATTTGGCTCGTTAATATAAATATTCATGCAGGGTAAATTTTATGGGCTTATTCTTTAGGTTTTTGAAATAGTGCCAAGAAATTTACACCTCCACCTTAGGATGGAGTCGTTGCGTTGAAACATCTTGGATTATTTATCGTAGACCCCATCTAAGACGATATAGTGATGTCCGTTTGTCCGCGTTGATAGCACGCTAACCAGAGTTACAAGCCGACCCATAATTATAGGCGGCGGTGGCGCTACTCAAAATGTGTCGGCGGCGGCGACTTTCGGCTGACTTGTCGGCTTGTTCTGTCATTCGATCACCCCTAATTATTTGACAATTTTGGGAAAATGGAAGAAACAATTTGTATTGGTTTTTAATACAGTTTCTTTTATTTTTTGGCATTACCCAATGTTACCATAATTTAATATAATTATTCCATACTATTACTTTTTGGGAGTGGGAATCCACTTTCCAAAATGGATGAATTTAATAAATATTTTTGCAATTACACAGCTTTTCATGTGAGTCACATTTGACCAGACATCATAATCCTTCCAAAGTTTGATAAAACTCAAGAACAAGAAATAAGCACAATATATGAGCTGTGGTTCATTGTTTTTCATAGGAACAAATGACCACTTATACTGGAATTGACTTACATATATAAATGCTACTTTCAAATCAATATACAATCATTACACTTTCTGTAGACATCATCATAATTTCACATTAGAAGGTTGTCTAAGTCGACAGTAGTATTTTCTTTTGTAATTTTAATTGGTTTGTCTATTTTGGTAGTAAGATTTGACTGAGTTAGATCTCGGCGACATGCTTTAAGTCGATGAAATCGGCGGCGTGGTTTAAGTCGATGTGTGCCGATGGACTCAGCGGCGGCGCGGCTCCTGCAGAAGCATGCGGCGGCGGCTTGTCGGCTTAAAATCGGTCGGCTTGTATCTCTGACGCTAACTTGCCTACGAAATGTGATAGGGGGCTGTAGATCGGTTGGGATTGAAAGTAGCTAGAAGTATGAAAATCTGTGTGTTAATTCCTCTAACTACGGAGGATGGTAAATGGGAAAAAGGAATAAAATTTTTACCGGCCAAATGGCTGCAGCTAGAATCAAAAAATTTTATATGATATGATATTCCTCGCAAAACAAACAATTTTTTTAAGTTTGTACTAATAGGGTAAAATGAAAAGGGGATGAAAATGGTACCGATTAAACGGCAACAGCTAGAATAGTGCCTTCGATGTGACAATTCCTATGACTTTGTATATAAAGGGTGTTTTTTATTGAGGTATAGAACTTCGAATTGAAATAAAACACAAGAAAATCGTTTTAATGTCCATCAATTTGGCTTTATTGGAAGGATAATTTTATACCATTAATGTTTAAATATGATTTCGGGTATGTGGCCGCCGCGGCTGGCTCGAATATAGCCAGCATATGGCGCCGTATGTTGGCAATAACGCCACGAATGTTGGCTTCCAAGTCCCCTAACGTTTCTGGTTTGTTGGCGTAGACGAGCGACTTCACATATCCCCAAAGAAAATAATCCAATGGTGTCAAATCACACGATCTTGGTGGCCAATTGACAGGTCCATTCCGCGAAATTATGCGGTTAACCGAATTAATTGCTCTGATGGACGATTATGTCGACCATAAAATGGACGGAGCTTGCGGTGAACTTCGCGAACTGAACCATTACTTTCGAAATAAATTTGCACGATTTGCAAGCGTTGTTCTTTTGTCAACCTGTTCATGATGAAATGGCAAACCAAACTAAATATTAATCACTTGACAGCTGACAAAATGGCCGCCAGTTAAAAAAGTGATGCCAACTTAAAGTTCTATACCCCAATAAAAAACACCCTTTATATATATTTTTTTTTGAAATGTGTACTTTTAGAAGGGGAAACGGGGTGAAAGGAGGTAAAAATGGTAGCAGACTTATAAAGGGTGATTTTTTAAAAGCTATAGAAAAGTTTTCAAAAAATAAAAAAAAAACACATAAATTTCAGAAAATGGAATGAAATCTTTATTTGAATCGATAGTACGGTCCATATAATTTAATGTTTGAAGATAAGTTCATGTAAATGTTGACCATGACTGAGCATCAAATGGTCCATCCGCTTAGTCCAATTTTGGCATTTCCACGTTTTTGAGTAACAGAGGCCCAATTGCTGTGAACGGCGACGAATCGATAATTGATGGTCATCATTAACACTGGCCGTTACAGCTGCGATATTTTCTTCAGTTCGCACTCTACGTAAGCGTGTTGGTGGTTTAATGTTCAACAATGTAAATTTGGTGCGAAATTTAGTCACAATAGCCCGAATAGCCGCTTCAGTGGGTCGATTAAAATGGAAGCGAGAGATGAACTTTCTAAACAGAGCACGCATTTTGATAATAAAATTCAATAATTTGCAAGCGTTGTTCGTTTGTAAGACGATTCATGGTTAATGGTTTACAACGATAGGGAAATTCTAATATCTTATAACCAGACATTATGATCAGGAAAAATTATTGAAAAAGAACACTTTTTTCTTTGATTCGTTTTGCAGATAATCTCTTGTGTATTCCATATATATAAAGAGTGATTTTTTTGAGGTTAGGATTTTCATGCATTAGTATTTGACAGATCACGTGGGATTTCATACATGGTGTCAAAGAGAAAGATGCTCAGTATGCTTTGACATTTCATCATGAATCGTCTTACAAACGAACAACGCTTGCAAATTATTGAATTTTATTATCAAAATGCGTGCTCTGTTAAGAAAGTTCATTGCGCGCTTCCATTTTATGGTCAGTTTAATCGACCCACTGAAGCGGCTATTCGGGCTATTGTGACTAAATTTCTCACCAAATTTACATTGTTGGACATTAAACCACCAACACGCTTACGTAGAGTGCGAACTGAAGAAAATATCGCAGCTGTATCGGCCAGTGTTAATGATGACCACCAATTTTCGATTCGTCGCCGTTCGCACCAATTGGGTCTCTGTTACTCAAAAACGTGGAAATGCCAAAATTGGACTAAGCGGATGGACCACCTAAGACGCAGCCGCGGTCAACATTTAAATGAAATTATCTTCAAAAAGTAAATGTCATGGACCAATCTAACGTTTCAAATAAAGAACCGATGAGATTTTGCAAATTTTATGCGTTTTCTTTAAAAAAAAAGTTATCAAGCTCTTAAAAAATCACCCTTTATATATATAATTTGTGTGAACCAAAATTTACGAAGGGTATAATCTTGCTCGAAAAATATTTTTTTAATGTAATGGTAAATTTTTACAAACTCTAATCTTTTAATTACATACTTAAATGGACACTTACTATCAGTGGTCGTCATTGACCGCATATAAAATAGTAATATTACCTCAAAGCTGTACCTTCCATCTTTTAAAAATATGTTCCCGATCGTTGATTGCTTGTTGAAGCCATCAACAGAGAAATCCACTTTCGCTGATTGCTGGTTGAAACAAGCAATAAACTGGAGTTTCTGTGTCAGATAGACTCATCTTGCACGTGTGCCTCAATTTGTCAGAATTTATGAACATAGTTTCAAACATGTGCCCATTTTTATTTCTTGAGTCTTTTACAGGATTTTGCGTAGAGTAAAAATCTGCTCGGTGGCACATTTATCAGAGCAATCTAACTATGGTGCGGCGTGTTGGAGTTCATAATGACTTTAGCATAAAATCTTCGTGCACTTGAAGGCTGGCTTCGACATATCAAGCTGTCATCATCTTTTCATACTCGTCCTTAACTTTGTAAATGTGAACAAAACCCTTGGGGTTTATTTGA
The DNA here is from genome assembly GCA_947397865.1 of Polietes domitor. Taxonomy (NCBI): domain Eukaryota; kingdom Metazoa; phylum Arthropoda; class Insecta; order Diptera; family Muscidae; genus Polietes; species Polietes domitor. The sequence goes on from OX377618.1 coordinate 29,890,836, forward strand.
AAATTGATTTAAGTCCTACATGTTGATGAACATTAAGAAACATCCACAAAAATGCATATCAGACTTCTGTCGTTACTTCAGCAAAACATGTAATGAATGTGTAGCCGCAGTACCAATGTCATACATTCCACTCGGTGTCAAAATGTTACCCATTCAAAGCATTTACAAGCAATACTTTACACTTCAATACTTCAGAGAAATAGAGTAGCAGCAGTGGCTTCAGTGGGAATAGTAGCTTACACAGGATGTGATGAACCTTCTACACAAATGTATATTTATTGTACTCCTGTAGATCTTACTGGTTGTATATTACAAATAGTTGTTGTACCCTCCACCTCTAGGATGGGGGTATACTAAATTTGTCATTCCGTTTGCAACACCTTGAAATCGAGCGAAATCGGTCCAAAGGGATGATTTTTTCCCTCACAAGGACTGAAAATAAACATAATAACCCCAAATATTTTAGAGTATTTAAGCATAGTTTTCTAAATATGTCATGATATTGGGTATGCATATTCCCCCAATAACCATAAAGTGCTTCTTATTCGTAAGGGGTGAAATGAGGCAAAAAGGGATAAAAATGGTACCTATCAAACGACAACAGCTAAAAAGACAAAATTCGGTGTGTGCATTCCTCTAATTGAGTAGATACATAATAAAAAACTATTTTTTCCAAATTAGTACTTTTAAAGGGTTAAAAGGGAATAGAGGGATAACAAGTGAGGAAAGGCTAAAGTCGGGCGGGGCCGACTATATGATACACTCGACTTTCTATCCGAATACAATTGAACTCGGCAAAAAGTGAAAACGGGAAGAATTTTTGTATATTTCCTAATCATAGACTAATATGCCCTAGTCCAATTTGTCAAATCGAAAAGAATATTTGTATCGGGGCTATATCCAAACATGGAGTAAAGTGACTAACTTTCAAAATGAATTCTTCCAGTTCAAATATAACGTGTTATGCTCACTTCAAAGAAATTCGGAGAAAATTCGTGGTTTCTGGGGCGGAAAAACTCTATCTGGGAGCGAAATTTGTATTGGATGTATATGTAAATCTGAACCGATCTGACCTATTTTCACCATGGGTGTTTCTAGTTGAAATATATGATATTTTGAAAGATTTGAAAAAGATCTGTTAAAATATGTGATTCATAGAGTGGAAAAAGTGAAATCGGGAGCGAAATTTGTATTGGAGCTATATATAAATCTGAACCGATCTGACCCATTTTTACCACAGGTGTTCCTAGTTGAACTATAAATTGTTTTGCCAATTTTGAAGAATATCTGTTAAAATATGTGGTATCTAGAGCGGAAAAAGTCAAGTTGGGAGCGAAATTAGTATGGGAGTATATATAAATCTGAACCGATCTGACCCATTTTCATCATGGGCGTTTCTAGTTGAAATATAAGATATTTTGCCAAATTTGAAGACAATCTGATACAATATGTGCTTTCTAGAGCGGAAAAAATAACATCGGGAGCGAAATTTGTATGGGAGCTATATATAAATCTGAACCGATATAACACATTTTTGCCACAGGTGTTTCTAGTTGAAAAATTAGATGTTTTGCCAAATCTGAAGACAATCTGAAACGATTTGTGGTTTCTAGAGCGGAAAAAATCAAATCGGGAGCGAAATTTGTATGGGAGCTATATATAAATCTGAACCGATTTTCTTCAAATTAAATAGCGTTCGTTCTTATCCCGAAAAACTTCGTTCTGCAAAGTTTCATTTGGTTCTGTCTACAATTGCGACCTGTATCGTGATAACAAGAATAGATGGACAGACAGACAGACAGACATTGCTAAATCGATTCAAAAAGTGATTCTAAGGAAAAAATACTGAACCAATCTGACCCATTTTCACCAAGGCTGTTTCTAATTGCAATATAAGATATTTTGCAAGATTTGAAGAAGATCTGTTAAAATATGTGGCTTATAGAGGGAAAAAAGTGAAATCTGGAGTGAAGTTTGTGTGGGAGCTATATATAAATCTGAACCGATCTGATCCATTTGCACCATGGCTGCTTCTAGTGCAAATATAAGATATTTCGCCTAATTTTATGACAATCCGATACAATATGTTGTTTCTGGTGTGGAAAAAGTCAAATCGGGCGCGAAATTTGTATGGGAGCTGTATAAAAATCTGAACCGATCTGACCTATTTTCACCATAGGATATGTTTAAATATGTGGTTTCTAGAGCAGAAAAAGCCAAATCTGGAGCGAAATTTGAATGGGGCTATATTTATAAATCTGAACCGATGTGACCTATTTCTACCATAGGTGTTCCTAGTTTAAATATGTCCCGAAAAACTTCGTTGTGCAAAGTTTCGTTTGGTTCTGGCTACAATTGCGACCTGTATCGTGATAACAAGAATAGATGGACAGACAGACAGACAGACGGGCATTGCTAATTCGATTCAAAAAGAGATTCTAAGTCGATCGGTATAATTAACTCTCTTCCTTTTGGCTGTTAGAAACAAATGCACAAAGACATAATACTCTCGTGGAGTGTATAAAAATGGTACCAACCAAACGGCTCCACATAAAATAATGAAATTCGGTTGCGTAGACACGTAAAATAAAGGGATTTTTCGAAATTCGTACTTTATGGGGGTAAAATGGAAAAAGGGATATAAATTGTAGTACCCAGATGACCGCAGCCAGAGTCATGAAATTCAGAGTATACATTATACACGAAAAATAAAAAGATTTTTCCTAATTCGTACTTTCAAGGAATAGAATGGGTACAGAGGGATAAAAAAGGTACGAACTAAACGGCTATAACTAGAATGATGAAATTCGGTGTATATAAGGCGATAAAAATGATACAAACCAAATGCCAGCATTATATATTTTTTCTTGGATTTTTCTTTGTTTTGATACATTGTGTTTATGAACTAATGAAAAAAAAAATCACTGCAATTCTGGTTGATTTCGTAGAAAAATCGAAAATAATTCGTAAAAAACCATAATTTCACAAATTTCAAACTAACACAGTCGCTTAAAGAGAGACCTAAGAACAATACTTTAAAATTTCAAAAAATGGATTAATGTAATCATTTCGAAAATTACAAACAAGTAAGGAAAGACTAAAGTCGGACGGAAGTAAAGTTTGGCAAAAGTCGGTTAAACATTTTTGGAGTAACATTTGATCTTACCCACTTTCACCATAGGTGTTTCTAGTTAGATTATAAGATGCTGTGCCAAATTTAAAGAAAATAGGGTATTGCACCCTATTTTCTTTGTGGTTTCTAGAGCGGAAAAAATCAAATCGGGAGCGACATTTGTATGGGTGCTATATCTAAATCTTAACCGATTCACCTCAAATTAAATAGCATTCGTCCTTGATCCACAAAATTTATTTGTGCCACTGGACAGACGGACATTTTATACACTCGACGAGAGTATTATGTCTTTGTGCATTTGTTTGTACCACACAAAAGGAAACGAGTTAGACCTATCATTTATTATACAGATCGGCTTAGAATCACTTTCTGAGCCGATTTAGCAATGTCCGTCCGTCCATCTATTGTTGTAATCAAATTACAGGTCGCAATTATAGTCCGATCTTAACAAAAATTGGCACAAGTAAGTTTTGTGTATCAAGGACGAACGCTATTTAATTTGAAGCAAATCGGTTCAGATTTAGATATAGCCCCCATACAAATGTCGCTGCCGATTTGTCTTCTTCCGCTCTAGAAACCACATATTTCACTCGATTTGCTTCAAATTTGGCACAGTACCCTATCATTAAACTGGAAACAGCAATGGTGAAAATCGGTCAGATCGCTTCAGATTTAGATATAGCCCCCATACAAATGTCGCTGCCGATTTGACTTTTTCCGCTCTAGAAACCACATATTTCACTTGATTTGCTTCAAATTTGGAACAGTACGCTATAATTAAACTGGAAACAGCTATGGTGAAAAACGGTCAGATCGGTTCAGGTTTAGATATATCCCCCATATAAATGTCGCTCCCGATTTGACTTTTTCCGCTCTAGAAACCACACATTGTACCCGATTTTCTTTAAAATTGGCACAACATCTTATACTCCAACTAAAAACATCTATGTTGAAAGTGGGTAAGATCGGTTCTGATATATATATGTATACAAATGTTGCTCCCAAATGTTGAACCGATTTTGGCCAAACTTTACATATTATATTTCATCTATAAACAGAACAGAAGTGTGCAGAATTAAATTGTAATTGGATATAAAGTGGAGTGTATCATATAGTCGGCTCCGTCCGACTTTAGCCTTTCCTTACTTGCTTTTTCTTGTAAAAAATTCTTCTATGTCTAACTTTTTTGAGATATTTTAATCTATTTAGTCTAAATTTTACATATTATTTCACTTATAAACATCTGCAATAAAAGTACAAATGTGTTATTCGATTTGGCGTTCGATTTTTCCAACGATGAACGCATAATACTTTGCCCCACGTTTTAACACTGGTCCCAAAACCGTTTTTAATGGCATAAAGGCGAAATAGACATAACAATCTTAAAAAATAAAAATAAAATAGGGTCAATCGGACCACGCCCAATATCACCTCCCATATATAACCAACATATTTATCACCCTGTATTGGTATAGGGTGACCAAAATCAAAAACTTCTTTAAAGATTAAAAGAATGAAGCATTGTTCGCTTTGACGAAATGTATTTTCTGTGAGCTGCGATAACAAAAACGTTAATTAAAAGTTAATTCTTTACTGAAAATCAAAAATTATTTTTTCACAAGATCGCCTTCTACAATACAAATATTCGTATCAAAATAAATTTGCAAAAAAATAGTTTGTGTTGATTTTTTTGGACTTAGCCTGGATAACCATACATTTGACTTACACTGGATAATTATCCATGTTAAGTCCAACATTTTAAACATTAAATTATTTTTTCAAAATTTGTTTTTATACACACTTTGGTATTGTTGTTGGGGACAATTTTATAAAATATATTTTTGTTATTTTGAGTGGAATTTTAACTTTTTATTTAGGTTTCCCTATTATTACGAAAATAATATATAGCATACAAATAATATACATGACCTGCAATTTAAGTAATTATTTCAGGAAATAATATTAAATGACTACATTGTACAGAATAGTGAATGATTTAAAATAAGATGTGTATGGTCTCACATACAAAACTAGTTGAGAGATATGATCAAATATGTGTACTATGGCTACTCGAAAATTGTGCTAAAATAAAATGGCAATTGTCGGAGTTTGCCAAAAATGCTGACGATATATTAATTCCACCATAAACTACACACTCAGACGAACACCTTCACATTTACACTTTGAGTCCTACATATAACTTTTGGTCCACAACATTTATAGGTTATGCTCACTACGAATCACAAAATTACAATACTTAAGAAAACTGACAAGACTACAGTAATCACAAAATGTTAAATATAATTTTTCAACTTACGCAGGCCGCCAATTTCAATAATAGACTTTCCTTTTAGGCCGTAATTTTAAGTGCAGGGTTGCCCATATTCGACGGACCCATCTGGCAACGCCATAACTTTTGACAGAGATGTCAGATCGCTTAATGACATACCGCGTTTGAAGCGTCAGTCCAAGCAGATTTTTACCATCCAACAATACACGCCACGTGAGCGCTCTGAAATAGTTGAAATTTACATTCAACAGAACAAGTCAATTGTGAAAACTCAACGTGCTTTTAAAATATTAAAAAATGTGAGAAGTGCGCCTTCTAAGAACACCATTAAGCGTTTATACGAACAATTTTCGACTGGTGAGGCTCTTTCTAATCCGAAGAGGCCAAATAAAAGTCGACCAAGGCGATCGGCCGAGAATATCGCTGCCGTACGAGCCAGTGTTGAGAGGTCCCCAAGAACATCCCAAAAACGCCGTTCTCAGCAGTTGGGCATGGCTCGGTCCACTTTACAACGGATTATTCGCGTTGATTTGCATTTGTTCCCATACAAAATTCAATTGACGCAAAGATTGTTGCCTGTGGACAAGCCTCGTCGATTGGAATGGGCCCAAAGAGTCATCGAAATGGCCGAAGATGACGAGCAATTTTGGAACAAAATTATCATGTCCGATGAAGCCCATTTTACATTGAATGGGACTGTAAATAAGAAAAATTGCCGTATTTACGCCACTCAAAATCCTCAGGAGATTCAAGAAGTGCCTCTTCATGACGAAAAAGTCACAGTTTGGTGCGGCGTTAGTGCGAAAACGGTCATTGGGCCGTTTTTCTTCCAAAATGAAAATGGCCATGCTGTTACCATCAACCAGGAGCGTTATCGCGACATGATGACCAATTTTGTGATGCCAATTATTCGTCGAAAGCGTATGAGGCAGTTCTGGTTTCAACAAGACGGCGCTCCACCGCACACAAGTCGCATAACAATCGATTTTCTGAAGAATTTGTTTCCGGGCCGTTTGATGTCGAAAAGTGGTGATTTGGACTGGCCACCGCGTTCGCCCGATTTGACGCCGCCTGACTTCTTCTTGTGGGGATATTTGAAGTCAAAGGTTTACGTTAACAAGCCAAGGGCCGTAGAAGAGCTCAAGGACAACATTCGTGAAGAAATAGCCGCTATTCCGGCCGAAATGTTGGCGAAAACGATGGAAAATGCTGCAAAAAGGGCACAATACGCCATCAACGCCAGAGGCGGCCATTTGAGAGATATCATATTCAAAAATTGATGTAAACAAATCTACTTGGAACAAAATAAATGATTAAGATTGCCAACCGCCAAATTTTTATTTTTTTTTAAAAACATGGGTCCGTCGAATATGGGTAACCCTGTATTTTGTATAACTATTTTAGACCCGAATTAATCCCACTTGTTTGAATGGCAAATTTTAAATAACATTCAGGCTTGCGGTGTTACCAGCTAGTTTTCTACAATACATTTTCTTAATTGCTTGGAGTGTTTCCATAAAGAAAATATAAAGATTTAACAATTTCCAATTTATTTTATTTTAATTTCTGCCAAAATATCGCCATCCTAATTCAAATATGCCCGACTTTCAAATTTCATAGATATTTTAAGACACCTATGATTGTTAATTGTTAATTTGTAATGAGATATAAAGATACATAGATTTTTCTATCAGAAACTGCTGACAAACTTAAAACCTTTTAATGAAGTATTTATATGAAGATTTTCTTATATTTATCGAAACCCGGATAAATTAATCCATGGCTCAGAGTCCAGAGTAACTGATTTGTAGATTTGATACATTTTATTTATGAAAGCCGTAAACAAACCTAGTAAAGATAAAGTACAATGTTTAAGGTACTCGATTCAAAGATCCTACACCAGTGTACATAATACACAAATGTTATTCCCACAAATTATGTTGGCGCTGGCATAGCGTAAGCTCCACTTTGATTTCATCCAGTAACCATAAAATTTTAATGAGATGACTGAATGGTGACAACAAGGAATATTGAACGCAATGACATGAATACGATAAAAGCTACACCAAACAGCGAAAGCTATGGTTACATACACAATTTGTGATTTTCCGTGGCGTCTTGGTTACACCAAGACTTTCGTGGGTGGGAGATAATTAACTATGCCCAGTGAAATAATTCTACAACCTTAAAATTCCAATTAATCACCAAATGTGTTGAAATGACACAAACCGAATTATGAAAATTGGAGGTTACTTCCTATCCTATATTTTTGATGTTAGAAAAAAACAAAACCAATTTCTTCGGAAGTACTATTTTCTATTCGATTTTGCTAGAATGGATTGAAAATTATGGGGAAAAAAACTTGCCCTAATGTAGATAGACAGAGACAGATAGACACAATGTTTTGTTTATCTCGTTAAACCTGTAGGCACATTTACTTTACTACAAATCTTTGCCTGTCTGTCTGGGACTTAATCAGATTTGTGTATTCGGTTGGGTGATGCTTATTTTTATCGCATTTACATTTGCCTTTTTGTGTTTATTGTTATTGTTGTTGTATTCTCGGAATTTATTGTTGTTATTGTCGTTTTACACCTTTGGTGGCAGAGCTGGCGACAATAATGTTATTTATTGCATGACAGTAATTTTTAATAGCGTTCTGGGCAACGTTGAACAAGGCCGTAAGATGAGTTGAATGAGTACGTGTTGCTTTGCGTAAATATTTAACGAATAAAATCTTAATTATTGTCAATTATAATTAACGAAAGAGTAAACGTTCCACAAAAGTGGTATCTTAACGATTATAAGGTGTTAGGGAGGTAATACATTCCTGGTAATGCATTTCAAACTAAAATACATTTTTCGAATTTACAGTTTAATCGAAGCTTAAATGGAATTCTGACACTTACGCGGTAGCTCATCATTAAAGATTTTTGTTGAAATATCTCTTTATTGGTTATATTGAAATTATACTATACAGTTTTTGTAGACGTTAAATGCGACCTAATTTTCATTTTTTAAAGAGAATAATAAAAATAATTGAATTTCGCACACTGCTTCATTATTTTCGAATTGATAAATATGATCTATCGAAAACAGCTGTGTTACATATATATTTCAACTCATGATAAGCTCAAAAAATAAACAGCGTTATCCAATCCAGGATTTGTTGAAATGGAAATGGCTTAATACTATATTGGTATCACAGTGCAACACGAAAAAAAATAACCATATACGGACACCGCTACATGATAAAAGACCAAAAAAAAAAAAAAGACCCGTGTTTTTTCAATTTTGCGGCTACCTAAGCGCTACCTAAACGGTGTTAAGAATAATTCCTAGGAAGTTCATATGTTCTAGAAAGTTGTTTATTGAGATCTTAGGTACATTTTTGTAGTTGATTGTTTCCCTGAATTTTCAACGGTTTGCTACCCAAGGACCTGAACAGGGGAAAAAAGGTTAAAAAAATCAAATTTTTTTAAGTTTTTTGTGATTTTGACTTTGAAGATGAAGTTTTTTTGAATTTATATGTTCACAATTTTTGTTCTTTATGACAAGAGCTAGAACTTTGCCTCAGAGAGTAAATCAAAATTCCGAACGGTTTGCAAGATATGAGCCTGAGAATATGATCACTTTTTTCCAAAAATTACACCGAGGCCTCAAATCTCTGGGGGCCCATAAAAAAAAAGTGCATGACTTTGGGGGGAAAAAAAACACGGGTCTTTTTTTTTTGGTCTTTTATCATGTAGCGGTGTCCGTATATGGTTATTTTGAAATGACTTCAAAAATGTTGCACAGTGTATGTAAACATAATTTTTCTTACCTCCCTAGTTTTCGAAATATTTAATATTAAATACATACAATTGTGAATCAAGGTAAACGCACAAATCATAGCAAGAAGGAGATTGCGTGGTGACTGAGGGACCACGCAATATGGAATGCACTTGCCTGCAGAGGCGTGCCGCTAAAAATGATCACGCTAATGCACTCCTTGTACACTGAAAGAATTATCTTCATAATATTTATGATTTTGTCTTAACCTCTGTGAAATTTTTCATTAAAAAGTCGCCAAAGAACATTTCATAAAATATGTGTATGAAACATGTTTCATAAAGCACACATCAATGAAAAGTGTCATAGAATTTATGGAAAATTTCTTAGAAACTATGAAATGCAGTTCTTCATTCGAAGAACTTTTGCCATAAAGGATGTATGACAATTTTCATAGATTTTATGAAGAAACTTCATCAATTTTATGAAAGAGTTTCATAAATAGTAATAACTGAAGTTTCCAATATAAACAAAAAAGCAAAAAAAAAGTCTGACTCGTTAACTCACCAATCAACACACACCACCATTGCGAGAGTCTTTGCAATGAATATGTCTTTGACTTAAATCAGGTTACACACTTATGTCAGAGTTAACAGAGTACAAATGAGAATTACTAGCATTCAACGAATAAAAGCGACACACTAAAAATGCAGTTGTAAGTTATGAAAGATTTCATAAAAACTATGAAATCCTTCATTATATTTATGAAGACATTTCATAACACAATTATTTTATTGGTAATGGCATATTTCATAACATTTAAGAATTGTTTCTTTAATACTAGAAATATTTCTTATGAAACTAAATCATATATTTGAAACGGTTTTGTTCATTTTTTTACATACCATTATAATTCAAATATAAATCAAAATAAGCTACAAACTTCGTTCCAGAGGGAAAAATGGTACCAAACTAACAGCTGGTGCGGGAATAATGCACTTCGGTGTATACGTGGCTTTGACTGAGTAGACGAGATAAAGAAATGCAATGCACTTTGTGATGGTGGGATTCGGCCGAACTTAACGTCTTTAAACATTTTCAATTTATCAACTTAACATTCTTTTAAACAAGTAAGGAAAGGCTAAAGTCGGGCGGGGCCGACTATATGATACACTCCACTTTCTATCGGAATACAATTCAATTCAGTAAAAAAGTGAAAATGGGAAAATTTTTTGTATGTTTCCTAATCACTGGCTAATATGACCTGGTCCAATTTGTCAAATCGAGAATAATATTTGTATCGGGGCTATATCCAAACATGGAATGAAGTGGCTAAATTTCACAATAAGTTCTTCTAGTTGAAGTATAACGTGTTATGCTCAATTTTACGAATTTCTCTGAAAATACGCGGTTTCTGGGGGAACGAAATTTGTATGAGAGCTATATGCAAATCTGAACCGATCTGAACCATTTTCACCATAGGTGTACCTAGTTTAAATATATGATGATTTGCCAATTTTGATGAAAATCTGTTAAAATATGTGGATTCTGGAGCGGAAAAATTCAAATTTGGAGCGAAATTTGCATGGGAGCTATATATAAATCAGAACCGATCTAACACATTTTTACCACAGGTGTTTCCAGTTGAAATATAAGTTTTTTTTTAATTTAGAAGAAAATCTGTTGAAATATGTGGTATCTAGAGCGAAAAGGGTCAAATCGGGAGTGAAATTCGTATGGGGGCTATATCTAAATCTGAACCGCTTTTCTTCAAATTAAATAGCGTTCATCGTTGTGCCGAAAAACTTCGTTGTGCAAAGTTTCAATTGCGACCTGTATCGTGATTACAACAATAGATGGACAGACGGACATTGCTAAATCGACTCAGAAAGCCGATCGGTATTATTAACAATGGGTCTATCTCCCTTCCTTTTGGGTGTTACAAACAAATACACAAAGACATAATACTCTCGTGGAGTGTATAAAAATCCAACATTTAGAATAAGGACACTTATTGAAATATTTTAGAAATTGTGGACTTTTGACAGTTACCAAAAAAAGACATGTTTTTAAAAATGCGCGCTTATTGGGGAAGAACAATTTTCACTGTTATCGCCAGCAAAGAACGGTATAATCTTGCAAAATGTCAATGGCTTTCGATGTGAGTCACCTAATGTCTTTCTACACCCACCTCAAAATTTTTCAATTTGGACCAAAAGAAATTAGTTGTCATTGATCTGTAGCGTTCGCCGCTGAGTGTGATAGCGTCTTCAACGTCGTGTTCGAAAAAGTTCGGACCAATGATCAGACATTAAAGCCTATTCTACTCCATGTGGGAATTTCATCTTAGGAATGCTATAGTCGGATGATCTTCGAAGTGTGTGAGAAAGTTTCTCAGCCGAGGTGAACTGCACGAATACGTAGCCATGGATTGGAGAGGAAGTGCAGGAGAGTGTTAAGTGCTTTTGGTGGACTGGTATCTCAATCAATCAATCTGATCCTGGAACACTATGTAAAGGGTGTTTTTTATTGGGGTATAGAACTTTAAGTTGGCATCACTTTTTTAACTGACGGTCATTTTATCAGCTGTCAAGTGATTAATATTTAGTTTGGTTTGCCATTTCATCATGAACAGGTTGACAAAAGAACAACGCTTGCAAATCGTGCAAATTTATTTCGAAAGTAATGGTTCAGTTCGCGAAGTTCACCGCAAGCTCCGTCCATTTTATGGTCGACATAATCGTCCATCAGAGCAATTAATTCGGTTAACCATGGATCGTTTTCGCACTACGTTTACTCTATGTGATAATACACATCCGCAGAGACGTCGAACAGTGCGCACCGAAGAAACAATTGCCGCTGTAGAGCAAAGTGTTGAAGAGGACCCGAATGAATCGATTCGCCACCGTGCACAGCAACTGGAGCTTTGTCCATCAACTTTATGGAAGATTTTGCGCAAAGATCTTTGCTTGCGACCTTACAAGATCCAGCTTGTGCAAGAATTAAAGCCGCGAGACCATGCAATACGTCGTGATTTTGGTGTATGGGCCGAAAATGATATTCATCTCGATGCTGATTTTCATCACAAAATTTTGTTCAGTGATGAGGCTCATTTTTGGTTGAATGGCTACGTCAACAAGTAAAATTGCCGCATTTGGAGTGAAGAGAATCCACATGAGACCCTTGAGACGCCATTACATCCACAAAAACTGACTGTTTGGTGTGCTCTATGGGCTGGTGGAGTCATTGGGCCATACTTCTTCCGAAATAATGCTGGAGAGTTATTTACCATTAATGGAGACCGGTATAGAGCCATGATAACCGACTATTTTGTTCCCGAATTGGATGGCATGAATGTGGATGAGTTGTGGTTCCAACAAGACGGCGATACATGCCACACAGCGCACGTCACAATCGAATTATTGAAGGAAACATTCGATGAGCGCATAATTTCGCGGAATGGACCTGTCAATTGGCCACCAAGATCGTGTGATTTGACACCATTGGATTATTTTCTTTGGGGATATGTGAAGTCGCTCGTCTACGCCAACAAACCAGAAACGTTAGGGGACTTGGAAGCCAACATTCGTGGCGTTATTGCCAACATACGGCCCCATATGCTGGCTATATTCGAGCCAGCCGCGGCGGCCACATGCCCGAAATCATATTAAAACATTGATGGCATAAAATTATCCTTCCAATAAAGCCAAATTGATGGACATTAAAACGATTTTCTTGTGTTTTATTTCAATTCGAAGTTCTATACCTCAATAAAAAACACCCTTTAGAAACAAATACTTCGCGTGGTCATACAGCGGGAGCTCAGTTGGAATCTTGGTTTTTTTTGGTAAAGAGTACCAGTTCCGTTTTACTTGGATTCACTCCAAGCCTCTGGTGGTGGACCATGAATTTTACTTGATTTCACTGATAACATGATTTCACTTGGCATCACTGACGGAAAACACGCGGTATCAGTATTATAACATCGTCCGCACATGTCTCCACCTTAATTCTTCTACTGTATATAATTTATAACGAGTGGCTATAAAAGAGTGGAGAGTACTCCTCATTGAGGTGTATTTTATTTATAAATATTTATATGAACATTAAATTTGGTAAATATGTTATGTTTCTGTAATAATGTCATCATACCCTACACCACTTCGTGGGCTAGGATATTATAAGTTAGTTTCGCGCCAAATGTTTGTAATCGAGCTAGACCCACCTTTAAGTATACCGATGGGCTTAGAATCACCAGCTGAGTCGATTTAATGGTGTCTGTCTGTCCGTCCGTCTGCTGTCCATCTAAGCTTGTTCACACTCTACAGGTCGCAATTGTTGTCCGATTGTCATGAAACTTGGCAGAAGACATTTTTTCTGGCCAAGGACCATCGGTATTGGAGGAAATAGGTTCAGATTTAGATATAGCCCCCATACAAATGTCGCTCCCGATTTGACTTTTGCCGCTCTAAAATCCACATATTGTACCCGATTTTCTTTAAAATTAGCACGACATCTTATAATCTAACTTAAAACACCTATGGTGAAAGTGGGTTAGATCGGTTCAGATTTAGATATAGCCCCCATACAAATGTCGCTCCCGATTTCACTTTGTCCGCTCTAGAAACCACATCTTGTACCCGGTTTTCTTTAAATTTGGCACAACATCTTATAATTCAACTAGAAACACCTATGCTGAAAGTGGGTAAGATCGGTTCAGATTTAGATATAGCCCCCATACAAATGTCGCTCCCCATTTCACTTTTTCCGCTTTAGAAACCAAATCTTGTAACCGATTTTCTTTAAAATTGGCACAACGTTTTATAATCGAACTAGAAATACCTATGCTGAAAGTGGGTATGATCGGTTCAGATTTAGATATAGCCCCCATACAAATGTCGCTCCCGATTTGACTTTTCCGCTCTTAAATCCACATATTGTACCCGTTTTCTTTAAAATTGGCACAACATCTTATAATCTAACTTAAAACACCTATGGTGAAAGTGGGTTAGATCTGTTCAGATTTAGATATAGCCCCCATACAAATGTCGCTCACGATTTCACTTTGTCCGCTTTAGAAACCACATCTTGTACCCGGTTTTCTTTAAATTTGGCACAACATCTTATAATCCAACTAAAAAACCTATTGTGAATGTGGGTAAGATCGGTTCAGATTTAGATATAGCCCTCATACAAATGTTGCTCCCGAATGTTAAACCGATTTTGGCCAAACTTTACATATTATATTTCGTCAAAAGACATACATGGTGAAAGCGGGTCACATCGATTCAGGTTTCAATATACCCCCATACAAATGTCCTTTCCGATTTAACATTTTTTGTCAAACACATACATTTACAGGATTCGAAAATCCTTCCCGATTTCACTTTTTTATCGAATTGAATTGTAATGAGATATAAAGTCCGTCCGTCTTTAGCCTTTCCTTACTTGTTTTACTTGTGTGGGTTATTGGTCTCCAACAAAACCAACTTTTCCAGGTGAATGTACCCTTCTTTTGGAGCCAATTGTTCATGTCATCGTCCTAATTCCTAATTCCTGTTCTTTATTGCTCCCTCCCTCCTCATTTTTCCGGGCTTGAGACCGGCTGATCACATGTGGCAAATAAAGGACCTATACAGGGTGCTGTAGAATGAGTTTGAATTCTTTATAACTCTCTGAGGCGTCCTTACAACATTTCATGAAGTGATGGAATATATGTTAATGTCACCAAATGTGAGGGCATGGCACGATTAGGGACATAAAAAACTAAATGTTTCCGTAGGTACCTCTTCTCTTCACTATGTACATGAAAAAATTATACAGAATTTCAAAGTCATCAATAAAAAGTTTCACTAATTTGGGCATGTGAATTTTGTTCCAGAATAATAAATAATGTGGACTACTATAGCCTTTGAAATTCTAAAGAGGGTAAACTACCTTGTATATATAATATTTATTCCTTAGTTATAACAGAAAATTATTAAGTTATTGAATTATACGTGCTTCCTACTAACGATAAGACCGATGATCACATTCACGCACGTTTATGTGATTAAAAATTTAACGTGATTCGCGCAATTCACGTGAATCACATCCCATCTCTACCCTACTTGGGTGTCTCTACTCTACTCCATTAACACTCATAACAATAACGTTCTGTAACTTCGCTTTCATTATCTCATGTCATACTAAAACATTAAAATATTTTGTGTTTTGTATTAGTTTTCTTTTTTACTTAACATATTCTGTCTTTGTTTTTCTTCAGGTTATCTATTTTCTGTATGGATTTGTTTGACTCCTTGAAGGCCAATCTACACTTATGTATATATTTTATGTTGAGAAACAGGAATATATGGATTCAACTTAAGTCTAGAGGTAGGGTTTGGGGTCCGGGAATTCCCGAGTCGTTTTTCCCGGGAATTCCCGGAAAATTTGGGACGAGAATTCCCGGGAAAAATTTTTTGATTTCCCGGGAATACGGGAAATATTAAATAAATATTTTATTGATTATTTTGAGCATTAATATAAATTTGAAATGTTAGATACATTTCAAATTCATATATATACATTGCTGACAATAATAATGGGTATTTGGTTATTACTACAAACAGAACATTTTAAATTCGCTAAGTACCCATTTTTTGCGAAACACAACTAGGGGAATACAAACTTTTTGTGAGTATATTTGCATGATCTTTATTGTGAAACAAGAATATCATACCGACAATACTATGGCTGACATAATGTCAATATTTAATGTCGTGCTGGTTATACTTTAAATTTCTTGTTTTCTTAGAAGAATCGAAAAAATAAAAGGTGAAAATCTTCTTAAATAACAATTTACTTTACATATGAAACCAGTAAGAAATTTTTAAAAATTCGGATACATTTAAAATTTTTCACCTGGAAACTTTCAAGAAAAATCAAATATGAATAGAAATATATCCTACGGTATTTTAAATAACCCTTTGTAAGACCTAATTATTTATTTAATATTAATTTTTTATATTACTTTTACATTTTAGAATATTTTACTTTGTTTCTGTAAATTTTTTATATGAATCTTCTAATTTAATTTCGTCATGACAATCTCCGAGTTATTTATTTTAGTTTCCTTAATCATTTTAAAATTTTGATTCTAGTATAGTCACTTGAGACTGCGATTTAAATGTCCAATTTTATGACGACTTTAATTATGACGATTATTCTAGAGTAAAATATTTGTAAAATGAAAAATAATCTGTAAAATACAATAAAAACAACATTTTTATCCATTTTTTCTTAAATCAATCATCAAGAAAAATCTGGCAGCAACCTTATGAGATTAGTAAATTCCTATAGTTTAATAATCAGGAATTACATTCATATTAAAAGCTATCAAAAAGTACGAAAACCTTGAAATAGTGTGCACGGACGTGTATGGTGGGCGTTAATAGGTTAAAATAACACACCATTTACTAAATGTTGACATTTTAAATCATACCTAAAATAAATTATTTTTTCCCGGGAATTCCCGGGAATTCCCGGGATTCCCGGGAATGAAACTTTCCATTCCCGTTTTCCCGGGAAATGAAAAAAGTCCGGGAAACCCCAAACCCTATCTAGAGGACACCCTGTAAAAATATTTGGAGCGGCCGAATTTGTTGTAATTTAATTACAACTAGGAAAACCCAGCACTCTATATTTAAGTGAAATTCTTGTGATTTTCTAGAAGTCTTCATAAATTTGTAGATTATGGATCAAATTTGTTTTTATTTATCACAGCAAGAAAATGATGTATCAGCATTCTTACGTGCGTCTACGAAATAGTTTTTATTCCACTTTGCCTCAATTTTTATTATATTTTGCTTCGTTTCTCAAAAAAATCCTCATCATGTCCAATTTTCATAATTTAAGATACAACAGTTTGTTTGATACTAGTCCGATTTGCAATGCCAACCAATATGCACCATTAGCTACCTAGATCGGAAGCCAGTGTGCTCCCAACAAACAGACGGACATGGCTATATCATCTTACCTCGACCCAGAAGAATGGACGAAATCGGTCAAAGGGATTCTTTTAACGGACTGAAAATTCCGTCTAATATTTAGAATATTTAAAAAACGTATCTGAAAATTTCCTTTGGGAGGTGGAATGGGACAAAAATGGATAAAAATGGTACAAACGCAAAATAAGTGGATATTTCGATATTCGTTCTTTTAAGGGGTAAAAAGGGAAAGAGGGATAAGAATGATGCGACCACACGACTGAAATTAAAATCGTGAAATTCGATGTGTACATTCCTCTGACTGCGTGGACTTGTAAACATTATTATAGATTAGTACTATTTAGGGAAACGTACCTAAAGGGGATAAAATGACATAATAATAGTCAAGACCGTTGCTGATTATCTGTTTTTTTTTTCAGAATTTATCAAACAAACCTAAAAATTCTCCCATACCTATAATTTATGCTTCAAATGAACAAAACTGTTATAATAAATTATATTTGTTCTTCAAACAAACAAATCATAAATCATAATTTCAATCGGTTCGCCACTCATCCATCATTCCAAAGGTTTATAAAACGAAAATACACTTGAAAATAAATGAAAACCATTCATAAAAATTTCGGCTGGGATTAATTTTAAATACACACGTCGCACAATGGGGGACATGAAAACAAAGAAAAATATTGATGGCTTTCTTAAAAGGCTCAGCCGATTTTGTTAAATATCGCACAGACTTAATAGAATTGTTTACGAACTTTACATCACTGAAAGTAGTATGCGTCTCGTTAATTTGTTAAATTGGTTAGGAATCATTTAAATATTTCCCATCTTTTATCTCCCGATATTTAAGTGCATTGTTCAAAAAAGCATATATATCCTAAATATTGGGCGATAGTGGCCCACTATCCCACCCAGTATTACTGGGTGTATTTTTATTTACAGCCGTTTGGTTGGTTGTATTTCCATCCTATTTTAAATTAATTTTTTTCTCTCACGTACATAGTGCAAGATAATCACTTCATGATTCTACCCATTTTTGCGTAAAAGTAAAAATCTTTTTATTTTGCGAGTCTATTCAGTCAGACGAATGTATACACCGAATCCCATGATTGTAGCTGAAGCCATATGGTTGGCACCATTTTTATCTCCTTTTTTTATTTTACCCCCTTCGAAAATCTCATTGTATTACGTACCTACGCAATTAGAGGGATGTACACACCGGATTTCATTTTTCTATGAGCAGCCGTTTGATTAATACCATTTTTATCTCTCTATTCCCATTTTACCCCTTAATAGTACGAATTTTGTAAACACACTTTTATATTATGTATTCACTCATGTAGAGGAATGTACACACCGAATATCGTGTTTTTAGCTGTTGTCGTTCTATAGGTAAAATTTTTATCCCTTTTTGTCCCATTTCACCCTCTATAAATAAAAATCACGTTATTGTGCACGTTTTTGCTATAAGGGGAATGCGTAGATCAAATATACGAGGAAATATTAAAAAAAAATGATGAAATACTCTAAATATTATTTGAATTTCAGTTATTGTGAGGGAAATTTTTTTCCCAGTGAGCCTATTTCGCCCCTTTGCAATCCCAACCGATCTACAACTATAAGACGTATTCATGCAAACTTTGGACGTCCTAGCTCCTTTCGTTTTGATGCTAGCGTGCTTTCAACAGACGGACGGACATGGCTATATCGTCGTAGAATTTTATGACGATCAATAATATATATACATTATAGGGTCATCGGGCGATATTTGAAGGTGTTACAAACGGAATGTCAAAGTTAGTATACCCCCATCCTGGTGGTGGAGGTTGTACAAGTGGGGCGTTAGGGGATAAAAAAAGTACCAACTAATAGGATACAGTTAATATTATGGAATTTGGTGTAAACATTGCTCTAGTCTGTCGGTAATACGGTGGAATGCTCTCCGTGGTGGAGGATACTTTTGTATTTATTGCGACATTTTCAAAAATTCACATTTTTTAAAACACTCACATCGATTGATTTCCATACGGCAGCGGCCAGCGTGTTAGTTGTCAAATTCCGAAGGGAGTGCAATGGAATGTAATTTCTGATTTTTTACTTAAATTTAATTAACTTATCAGGCAAATTTTTAACTGATTCAATTAAGATTTTAATTGATCAATTTTATTTGATTTAAATCTAAATTCAAATAAAAAATTTAAATGATTATAATAATCAATATAATATTATTTTAATTGAATTTTTTTTTTGATAACTTTATTAACTCTTTTAATTGAATTTAAATCTAATTTTTTGTGTGTATAATAGCATAATAAAGGATTATTCTGAAAAAATTTATGATGGTCTGAGTAACATCCGACACTACCCAACGAAAGTTTCTTCGATTTGGCTCCAAACCGCTCCATAGGTCATTCTCACAGGTTTCGATCACCAAATGTGGCAGTTTTGCTTGCTAATATAGCCGCCGAGATGAAAATGCGCTTCATCAGAAAAGACAATTTTTGGAATAAAATCTTTGTACATTTGGACCTGCTCTAATGCCTTCAATTGCTGAGACAGTTCGCATCAGGCTGAGCGAGAAAGAGCTTTCACTGTTAATATAACGTATGATTCAAAAATAAATCACTAGATGGAGCAGCCTGAATAAACGCTCTGGATGCTTTTTACCCTGATTTTAAAATATTCAAAACAAAACCATTTTTCATCACAAACATTACAGTTATGAATGTGTCCATGGACTTTTCCAAGAAATTTCGATTTCGATGAGCGGCATGACAAAATATTCACCAACCCATTTGTGATTGCAGTCATATCAGTTGCCGCACAAATACATTTTATTTCACTTCGTTTTGTTTGTGTTTTCATTTTCTTCACTTTCTTGTAATTGTCGATAATCAATGCCATTAGTTCTAATCAATTTGAACAATCAATCTACGCAATTGTTCATGGCCTGCATTTAACTTTGAAATTTGTCTTCGTCTGCTGTATCGAAATTTACAGGCGGGAAATATTTACTTTGCTGAAGTGTGCTTGGGCGAAACAAGTAAAGAGTGTTTTTTTTTAGGTTAGGATTTTCATGCATTAGTATTTGACAGATCGCGTGGGATTTCAGACATGGTGTCAAAGAGAAAGATGCTCAGTATGCTTTGACATTTCATCATGAATAGACTTACTAACGAGCAACGCTTGCAAATCATTGAATTTTATTATCAAAATGCGTGCTCTGTTAAGAAAGTTCAGAAAGAAAGAAATTGTGTTCAGCGACGAAGCTCATTTTTGGCTCAATGGGTACGTAAATAGGCAGAATTGTCGATTTTGGAGTGAATATCAGCCAGAAGCATTGCAAGAGCTACCAATGCATCCAGAAAAAGTCACAGTTTGGTGCGGTTTATGGGCTGGTGGCATCATTGGACCGTACTTCTTCAAAGATGATGCGAATCGTAACGTAACTGTGAATGGTGAGCGCTACCGTGAGATGATATCCAACTTTTTTTTGCCCAAAATGGAAGAACTGAACTTGGTTGACATGTGGTTTCAACAAGATGGCGCTACATGCCACACAGCTCGCGATTCTATGGCCATTTTGAGGGAAAACTTCGGAGAACAATTCATCTCAAGAAATGGACCGGTAAGTTGGCCACCAAGATCATGCGATTTGACGCCTTTAGACTATTTTTTGTGGGGCTACGTCAAGTCTAAAGTCTACAGAAATAAGCCAGCAACTATTCCAGCTTTGGAAGACAACATTTCCGAAGAAATTCGGGCTATTCCGGCCGAAATGCTCGAAAAAGTTGCCCAAAATTGGACTTTCCGAATGGACCACCTAAGACGCAGCCGCGGTCAACATTTAAATGAAATTATCTTCAAAAAGTAAATGTCATGGACCAATCTAACGTTTCAAATAAAGAACCGATGAGATTTTGCAAATTTTATGGTTTTTTTTTTTAAAAAAGTTATCAAGCTCTTAAAAAATCACCCTTTAGTTCATAACATGTATTTGGTTGTTTGGTGGGCATGTGTCTCAACAATTTGTTAAAGTAGTTAATTCTACTTGTAAGACTTTCCTAATCGCCTTGCAACGCTGACACTTTTAATTGACATTCGAAGTGCTGATAAGTGTGTGTGTACTGGGATTTATGAGAAACGAACACTGTTTCCTATATAAAAAAATAATTTAGATGAAAAATTTAGCTGGTTTCTCTAAAACAATGCATTAATCGTTCGGAGCTGACCCTAAACTCTCTTCAAGATGGTACAGAATTATATCGTGGACATATATTTGATTGAGAGACGCTCTCTTATTCTTTCGAGCATGTATGTCTTATATTGAAAATCCAAAACAATTTTAATACATGTTAAATAACACAGGCAAAAAAAGAGTTATGAAACTATAACATTTTGCTTTTATATCATGTATCCATTCAATTAGAGGAATTCATTTTTCATCCACCTACAAATAAGAATCACTTTATTGTGCATATTTTTGATACAAAGGGAATTCGCATACCAAACATCAAGCAAACATATTCAAAAATGATGCTTAACTCGAAATATTAGGGATATTTTCAGTCCTTGTGAGGGAAAATTTGTTCCCTCTGGGCCAATTTCACCCACTTTCAATCCCAACCAATCTGCAAGTATTAAACGTATTCTGGGAAAATTTGGACGCCCTGGCTCCTTCCGATGGCTAGATCGTCTTAGAATTTTATGACGATGAGGTAGAGATTAAAGGTTATCAAATATTCAACCTCTCCCACCTTTAGTCTTTTTTTTACCCTCCACCTCCATGATGGGGGTATACTAACTTTGTCATTCCGTTTGTAACACCTTGAAATATCAACCTGAGACCCTATAAAGTATATATATTCTTGATCGTCATAAAATTCTAAAACGATCTAGCCATGTCCGCCCGTCCGTCTGTCCGTCTTTTGAAAGCACGCTAGCATCTAAACGAAAGGAGCTAGAACGTTCAAATTTTGCATAAATGCGTCCTATAGTCGTAGATCGGTTGGGATTGAAATGGGGCGAAATCGGCCCAAAGGGAAAAATTTTTCCCTCACAAGGACTAAAAATACCCATAGTAATCCATAATATTTTAGCGTATTTAAGTTTTTTGAATATGTCTGTTTATATTTGCTTGATATTTGGTATGCGCAAAGTGATTCTTATTTGTAGGGGGTGAAATGGGACTAAAAATGGATAAAAATGGTACATATTAAACGACTACAGCTAGAAACACGAAATTTGGTGTATACATTCCTCTGAGTGTGTAGACACGGAAAATAAACTGATTTTTCGAAATTCGTACTTTTTGGGGTTAAAATGAAAAAAAGGGATAAAAATAGTACCAATCAAATTACCGCAGCTAGAGTCATGAAATTCGGAGTATACATTCCTCTGACTGCGTAGACACGGAAAATAGACGAATTTTTCGAAATTAGTACTTTCAAGGGATACAATGGTACAGAGGGATAAAAATAGCATCAACTAATTGCGTAGAAACGTCAAGGGGGTAAAAATGGTACCAACCAAATGGGCGCAGCTAGAATCATGGAATTCGGTGTATACATTCCTCTGACTGCATAGACAAGCAAAATAAAAAGTTTTTTTCCAAATTCGTACTTTTTCTTTTACGGCAAAAATTGGTTGAATCATGAAGTTAGGTTATTTTTTATGGCTTTGAAAATATTTTTGAAAATATAAATATAAGAATATTTATTTGAATTGACGTATTGGTAGCATTACCTTATAAGCGTGGTTTGAAATAATTAAAATATTATATTTATTTATAAAATTAATTTTTCAATATTTGAATTGGTTTTGGTTTGGCTATATAAAAAAATTATATTTTCCTGTAATATTACTGCACTTCTACGAAAACCGACAACCTCTGCGGAATGCAATCCATGGTGGAGGGTATATAACGCACGTTTTTCTTGTTACATTTCAAATATGTAACTTCAAATTGGCAGGCACTATGGTTTGCATCCCGGGACTTCCCGCGGGAAAATTCCCGGGAATTCACACATTTTTCATTTCCCGTATCCCGGGAAATTCGTACGGGAATCCCGCGGGAATTCAGTAAAAAATTGTACATATTTCTTGGCATATTTTTTCCATTATTTCCACAATAAAATTAAAAATGTTGTATAACAATTTAGATCACATAGATTTTAATCATGTATGTATGTCAAATATTGCAGTTGGAAGACAAAATATTTTTAAGCTGCGTTGATGAGGATGTAAACTCAAAATCTACTTTATCGAATTTTTCCTGTCAAGCTCCATATAAAAATTTAAATCCGGGAAAAATAGATTTTGGGCGTGTATCCGAACGCCAAAAATAAAGAATTTAAAGTTTTCGAAGGGACAGGACAAAGATTTCATTTAATGCTCTACTCACTATTAATGTGAACGATCGAACGAACGTCGCGTCCACATTTTCCAATAAAATAAGAAATATCTGATCTTTAATTAATTTTGAAACTTGAAAAGATGTTTGAATTGATCTCACATTGCGCCTTATTATATGAATTCTGTAATTGGTTCGTTGTGAAATATATAGTTATTTTACTTTAATAAAATGTGAATGTTTCATTGGAAAAAATAAGCTTAACTCATGGTAAACAGTATGTTGACGATTTCCCGTGCTGTCCCGTGATCCCGGGAAATTGAAAAAATATTTCCCGTTTCCCGGGAAATAAAAAGTACGGGAAAATGCAAACCCTAGCAGGCACCTATTAAAGTACAAAAATATAAATACGAAATATTGTAAACTCGTTGTTCTTTAATTAAAAGAATAGACAGACAGACAGACAGACAGGAACATATCGATTAAAAATGTGATTGTATGATTCTTCCTTTTGGGTGTTGCAAAAAAATACCCAACGACGTAATTGCATAGTGGGCATATATGGTCGATGTTTTTAGGTGAAATATAGTGCTGAGCAAAATTTTAATATTAAAGTCGGTAAAAATTATTATAGAGTAATCAAGTAATACGGCGTTAAATTAGACCGGGCCGAATCTAATATACCCCCACCATGGATTGCGTTCCTCAGTATTACCCGCAGACTATGATACTATTACAATAAAATGCAATAAAATATTAGGAAAATTATGATTTTTTTGGTAATAGCGATATTTGTTAAATAAAATGTGATGTTTCATTGTTATAATTTTGTAGTTATATTTATAATATTTATTTAATGACCACGCCCACTTAGGGGGTTTGTCTACAAATATAGTTTTTATTGTTTCATAGTTGGCTATATATCAAAATAATCCTTCAGAAATGCAAAGCAAGTATTTTGAAATTCTATTATATCTCACAATGTAATGTGTGCACTTAATTTTACAATTCTAGCTGCAGTTGTTTATTTGGTACCAATTTCATCCCTTTTTTCACCGTTTCCCCTTAAAAGTAAAATACTTTATGTTGCGCGTTTGCACAATCAGTGGAATGTACACTCCGAACTTTATGATTATCTATCTTCAACCTTTTGGCCTGCACCAATTTCCCTTCCCTTTTTGGTCCTAAAATAAGGAGTATCGAAAGATCGCATTATATTTGATATACATGTAAATCGATTTTCATTATTCTAGATGGAGCTGTTTGATTGGTACCAATTTTGTCATTTATCTCAGTATTTTTTATACCCTACACCACTTCGTGGTCTAGGGTATTATAAGTTAGTTTTCCGCCAAATGTTTGTAACACCAAGAAATAATTGAGCTAGACCCACCTTTAAGTATACGGATCGGCTTAGAATCGCCTGCTGAGTCGATTTAACGATGTCTGTCTGTCTGTCTGTCCGTCCGTCTGCTGTCCATCTAAGCTTGTTCGCACTCTACAGGTCGCAATTGTTGTCCGATTGTCATGAAACTTGGCAGAAGTTATTTTTTCTGGCCAAGAACCATCGGTATTGAATTTGGAAGAAATCGGTTCAGATTTAGATATAGCCCCCATACAAATGTCGGTCCCGATTTGACATTTTCCGATCTAGAAACCACATATTGTACCTGATATTCTTTAAATTTGGTACAACATCTTATAATCCAACTAGAAACACCTATGCCGAAATTGGGTAAGATCGGTTCAGATTTAGATATAGCCCCCATACAAATGTCGCTCCCGATTTCACTTTTTCCGCTTTAGAAACCACATATTGTACCCGATTTTCTTTAAAATTGGCACAACATGTTATAATCCAACTAGAAACACCTATGCAAAAATTAGGTAACATCGGTTCAGATTTAGATATAGCCCCCATACAAATGTCGCTCCCGATTTGACATTTTCCGCTCTAGAAACGACATATTGTACCCTTTAAATGTTGCAGAACATCTTATAATCCAACTAGAAACACGTATGCAAAAATTAGGTAAGATCGGTTCAGATTTAGATATAGCCCCCATACAAATGTCGCTCCCGATTTGACATTTTCCGCTCTAGGAAAGACATATTGTATTAGGTTTTCTTTAAATGTTGCAGAACATCTTATAATCCAACTAGAAACACGTATGCAAAAATTAGGTAAGATCGGTTCAGATTTAGATATAGCCCCCATACAAATGTCGCTCCCGATTTGATATTTTCCGCTCTAGGAAAGACATATTGTACCCGATTTTCTTTACATTTTGCACAACATCTTATAATGCAACTAGAAACACGTATGCAAAAATTAGGTAAGATCGGTTCATATTTAGATATAGCCCGCATACAAATGTCGCTCCCGAATTCACTTTTTCCGCTTTAGAAACCACATATTGTACCCGATTTTCTTTAAAATTGGCACAACATTTTATAATCGATCTAGAAACACTTATGCTGAAAGTGGGTATGATCGGTTCAGATTTAGATATAGCCCCCATACAAATGTCGCTCCCGATTTGATTTTTTCCGCTCTAAAATCCACATATTGTACCCGTTTTTCTTTAAAATTGGCACAACATCTTATAATCCAACTAAAAAACCAATGGTGAAAGTGGGTAAGATCGGTTCAGATTTAGATATAGCCCTCATACAAATGTTGCTCCCGAATGTTTAACCGATTTTGGCCAAATTTTACATATTATATTTCACCAATAAACAGACATGGTGAAAGCGCGTCACATAGTTCCTGTTTTCAATATACCCCCATACAAATGTCCTTTCCGATTTAACATTTTTTGTCAAACACATACATTTACAGGATGCAAAAATCCTTCCCGATTTCAATTTATACCGAATTGAATTGCAATGAGAATTTTTTGGGTGATGCCCATATGTCCATACTTTGGTATGACTTTGGTATACTACTGTATAATTTGTATTTGTCTGTCGGACAATTGGTTCAATTACCACATTATTTACCTTATTCGTTAAATTTGACTAAAGATGAATTTATAGCATATAAATTATATTCATATAATTTATATAATTTGTATGAACTACATACAAGCCCCGCCCGACTTTAGCCTTTCCTTACTTGTTTTTTTTTTTTTGAAAATTCCTTGGTTTTGCACGTCCATATAGTCACAGGAATGTACATACCGAATTTCATCGCTCTAGTTGCAGCCATACTTCCCTCTTAAAAGTACGAATTTTTAAAATAATTTTAATTTACGTGTACATGCTATTAGATATAGGTGTACATGCCCGCATTCGTTATTCTAGCTGCAGTCGCTTTGTTGGTACAAGTTGTATCCCTCTATTCCCATTTACCCCCTTAAAAAACAAATTTGAAAAAAAAAACATTTATTTTACATGTCTACTCAATTAACTGAATTATGTATCGTTTGATATGTACCATTTTTATCCCGTTTTTGTCCCAAATAAGAATCCCTTGTTTACGCTATAACGTAAACGTAATAACGTGTAAAATGGTAACACTGCGTTTCTTTTATTTCAAACCACACATATTATGCACTACAGCTTGCAAACGAAATGATTTTTTAATTAAAATTGAACTTTCATAGTTGTACAGCACAACATACATTACTTGTATAACAGCATTCATATGATATCGCTGAACCCATATATTAATTTCCATTTTCGTTTAATGGTATCGAGTCTTTTGTCAGACGTACAATATTGAATCAAACATCTTTTAATTGACATTAATACTTCAACTCTTGCACTGTGGGGCAGATTACCAGTTTTACAAGCAAAAAAGAATCGGAGGCAGCTACACCTTTGAAATGTTGTTCATGTAGTTATGATTGTTACCAAAGTCGTCTATAAAAATTTTGAGTTGCCACGCCCACTTACAGTGGGATGGTATTAGATTTTTTGAAGAAAAATATCTTAGGAAACAGATAGACTATTCAAATTTCGTACATACAATTATGCTGCTTACAAAAAATGTTAAAACAATAAGTTTCTCAACCTAGTGCCACGCCCATTTACAGTGGGATGGTAGTTGGTATTTTGAGCCAAAATACCACAGGAAACAGATAGACATTTAATGTGTTGTACAGATTCTTATGCTGTTTACAAAAACTGATTAAAACAAGTAAGGAAAGGCTAAAGTCGGGCGGGGCCGACTATATAATACCCTACACCACTCCCTGCGTATGTTACTCGCTTTCATTACTAAACCCATTTATTTCATGGGAGCAATTTTATGTAGTTCATACAAATTATATAAATTATATTCATATAATTTATATGCTATAAATTCATCTTCAGTCAAATTTAACGAGTATGGTAAATAATGTAGTAATTGATCTAATTGTCCGACAGACAAATACAAATTATACAGTAGTATACCAAAGTCATTTCAAAGTATGGACATATGGACATCACCCAAACAATTCTCATTGCAATTCAATTCGGTAAAAAAGTGAAATCGGGAAGTATTTTTGCATCCTGTAAATGTATGTGTTTGACAAAAAATGTTAAATCGGAAAGGACATTTGTATGGGGGTATATTGAAACCTGGAACGATGTGACCCGGTTTCACCATGTCTGTTTATTGGTGAAATTTAATATCTAAAATTTGGCCAAAATCGGTTAAACATTCCGGAGCAACATTTGTATGAGGGCTATATCTAAATCTGAACCGATCTTACCTAATTTTTGCATACGTGTTTCTAGTTGGATTATAAGATGTTCTGCAAAATTTAAAGAAAATCGGGTACAATTTGTCGTCTCTAGAGCGGAAAATGTCAAATCGGGAGCGACATTTGTATGGGGGCTATATCTTAATCTGAACCGATCTTACCCAATTTTTGCATACGTGTTTCTAGTTGGATTATAAGATGTTCTGCAAAATTTAAAGAAAATCGGGTACAATATGTCTTTTCTAGAGCTGAAAATGTCAAATCGGGAGCGACATTTGTATGGGGGCTATATCTAAATCTGAACCGACCTTACCCAATTTTTGCATACGTATTTCTAGTTGGATTATAAGATGTTCTGCAAAATTTAAAGAAAATCGGGTACAATATGTCGTCTCTAGAGCGGAAAATGTCAAGTCGGGAGCGACATTTGTATGGGGGCTATATCTAAATCTGAACCGATCTTACCCAATTTTTGCATATGTGTTTCTAGTTGCATTATAAGATGTTCTGCCAAATTTAAAGAAAATCGGGTACAATATGTCGTTTCTAGAGCGGAAAATGCAAATCGGGAGCGACATTTGTATGGGGGCTATATCTAAATCTGAACCGATCTTACCCAATTTTTGCATATGTATTTCTAGTTGGATTATAAGATGTTGTGCCAAATTTAAAGAAAATCGGGTACTATATGTGCTTTATAGGGCGAAAAAAGTCAAATCGGGAGCGACATTTGTATGGGGGCTATAGCTAATTCTGAACCGATTTCCTCCAAATTCCTCCGGACGGACAGACAGACATCGTTAAATCGACTCAGCTGGTGATTCTAAGCCGATCGGTATACTTAAAGGTGGGTCTAGCTCGATTATTTCTTGGTGTTACAAACATTTGGGGCGAAACTAACTTATAATACCCTAGCCCACGAAGTGGTGTAGGGTATAAAAATTGTCAACCTACTACCACGCCCACTTAGTTGGTAGTTAGTTTAAGATTAAGTTGAAAGCATGATGCTACCTAAACGAAAGGAGCTAAGACGTTCAAATTTTCCATAAATGCGTCGTAGATCGGTTGGGACTGAAATGGGGCGATATCGGCCCAAAGGGAAAAATGTTTCCCTCACAAGGACTAAAAATACACACAACAAATTTTAGAGTATTTAAGCATATTTTTTTTTAATTTGTCTGCTTGTACTTACTTGTGCACTCCCCCTCTAACAAAAACGTACTCCATAAAGTGATTCCTCTTCGTAGGGGGTAAAATGGGGCAAAAAAGGATAAAAATGGTACCTATTAAACGACTGCTGCTAGAAACACGAAATTCGGTGTGTACATTCCTGTAATTGAGTAGATACATAATATAAAAGTATTTTTTCCAAATTCGTACTTTTAAGGAATGAAATGGGAATAGGGGGATAAAAATGGTACCTACCAAATGGCTGCACTTAGAATAATGAAATTGGGCGTATACTTTCCTCTGGTACTTTTTGGGGTTAAAATGGAAAAAGGGGATAAAAATAGTACCAACCAAATGACCGCAGCAAGGGTCATTAAATTCCGAATATACATTCCTCTGACTGAGTAGACGCCAAAAAATATTTTTTTTTAATTCGTACTTTCAAGGGAAACAATGGGTACAGAGGGATAAAAATAGTACCAGCTAAGCGACTACAGCTAAAATGATGAAGTTTGGTGTGTACATCCATCGAATTGCGTACAAACGTAAACTAAAGAGATTTTAGAATGTCGTACTCTTAAGGGGTAAAATAGGAAAAAGGGGATAAAAATGGTACCAACAAAATGGTCGCAGCTGAAATCATGGTTTTCGGTGTATACATTCCTCTGACTGCATATACACGTAATATAAAAAGATTTTTCAAATTCGTACTTTTTTACTTTTACGGCAAAAATTGATTGAATCATGAAGTTAGAATATTTTGTACGTGTGATTAAAATAGAGTGCAAATAGCACCCACTATATACCAATATTTATGGCATTTAAGCTTTTTTGAAAATAAAAATATAATATATAGTGTAAACGTATTGGTAGCCTTGCCTTATAAGCGTTGTTTGAAATAATAAAAATATTATATTTATTTATAAAATTAGTTTTTTAATATTTTGGTTTGTTTTAAATTTTGTTAAATATAAATTTATAGTACACTGGATAATTTATTTGGACTGTATAAACTATACACACTGATATTAAACCACCCGTTTTTGTTACAACGAGATATAGGCGCAAGGAGTAATGTAGAGTAGATTACATAGTCGACCACGCCCAACTTTAGCCTTTTCTTACTTATTAATTAATACATAAATTATAAACACTTATGTGATATATCTAGTCAAAATTTTACAATATTTGCATTTTGAACTTTAATACAATTTTAAATCAGAAATTTTCATAATTTATGGCAGTTTGCTGCAGCCCATTCTACCGGCATATTAAAGTGTACCTTTTAACCCTTCTTCTCATGTGTATAGTTCAGCGGATACGTCCGGATACACAAAATTCTATTCCTAGAAATATAGGAACGAATCGTAAACATACATGAAAAACACAATATACTTTATCACAGTGCATTGCTCTTTGCATAACATTGTTTAAATTTTTTAATTTTTGATTAAATTTCATGTCTGTTTTAGTATTTTCTCAAAAAACAAAAAAGTTATTAGCCTGTGCCTTTTCGTTTTACAACAGATGTGTTTTCATATTACTTTTGATTGAAATGTATAAAAATAAAACAAGAGAAACTTTGCCAACATGGTTTAAAAAAAAAACGAGTTGCCACCTGGTTCCATTTTTATATTTTGTCATTTAAAAGTGTTGGCAACAATCTGCCATTATTACTTTCTGAAAATACGTTACTTCAAAATTCATTTGGTATTCAAATTGGCATTTGGCCCCATCGTGGCCTGATTGAAAATAATTAATAGCAAAAGTGCCATCTTTTGTAGACATATGTACAATGTACAAGCAGCGCATATAATACCAACAAATTATATTATATTTACATATTTACATAAGCTGTATTACAAAAGCACATATTTTTTAATCCACTTTAAAGTCAACATACACACCAACACATTCACATCATACTACGTTAAACTCTATGATTAGGGATGTCATAATCTGACATAATTCAATTTATTTGTGTGCGCAAAAGGTGATTTCCAAAGACAATATAATTTGTCATAGACAGCGTAAACCTATTTGTTAACACAGTAAAATGAAAGCTCTCTTTAGATGACGGTAGCAAACTGTTGTCTCGCATGCAAATGGCTGAGAATTCACGTTAGTTCCCTTCTATTGAAAATACTCTTTAGAAACTACCGGATTCTATATTAACTTTGACAAAGAAATAATTTATAAATTTTATAAAAAATTAATTTCTGCAACAAAAATTAAAAAGTTTATGTCCGAGACCTAAAAAATTATTTTTCTGTGTGTATTCAGGCGTAAAATTAGCACAAACATTTTTTATTGATACTTTTTTAAATTTATTGCTATAATTCCAATTTTCAAAGATATAAATTTACGACAATATAGGTCCTACTTTTGATATAGACTGTATAAAATTGCACACTGACTTTAAAATACGCTATTCTATTTCGATAGATTATATTTTTTCCTGAAACTAATTTTTTTGAGTTTTATACCTTTCTCAACTCTTAAAAATAGTTTGACTACTTCGAGTACATTGTTAAACACACAACATATTGCTTATTTCGTGCAAAAACGTCAAATCTTTTATTTGATATCTTTTCAGGCGAGGAATCTATCATAATTCACTCTCCTCAAGTTCTTGCGCGAAATACTCAATTGATAAAAATAACGAGATATCGTTATCCAAAGCGGCAACAGACGTGGTCCTTACATACCTGGCGATCATAAATAAGATTATTATAGAGCTTTGGTATTATATCCTATAATAGTGGATGTTATGACAGTACCACGTAAAATTTCCATAATTTATTTTTACGGTGGAATTGCCTTGTGTGTTGGAGGATAAAGCTCTGAGGCAAAAAAAAAACAAATACTTTTATCCCGTAAAATGATAACAATCACTAGCTAGTCTGATATAATTTCGGGTTTGTCATCCCTACATTCATTAATTTTTACAAACCACATCCATGGATGTAGTGTGTGATTTATCAGAGTACTTCAAACCTTTTATAATTTCATTTTTGCATATACATTATATTCATATGTTATATATCATTGAATATATTCATATGTTATATTATCAAGTAGCACAGTTGAGACTTCTTCGAATAAATTCATTAAATTAAAGGAAAGGAAACACTGTTGCGAATCCAAATCCCATTCACCTAGAAATTCAAATTAAGCGAATGTAGTTAATCAATTTATTTCCTAGCAATAAATAAACTTTCACTTGAAATAGAATAGGCAAGGACACAAAGTGTTCGAATGTAATTATTTTTGCAAAACAGATATGAATGCACCATTCGTACCGAGCAAACAAATTGAAAGTACTTCCACAGGAAGCACATTCTAGTATAATCCTAAAATCCCAACGTGAATACTCCCTGCTTTTTGGAACATCCAAAAGGAAGCGAGATAGACCCATTGTTAAGTATACCGATCGACTTAGAATCACTTTTTGAATCGATTTAGTAATGTCCGTCTGTCTGCCCATCTATTTTTGTAATCACGATACAGGTAGCAATTATTGTCCGATCCTAACAAAAATTGGCAAAAGTGAGTTTTGCGGACCAAGAACGAACCCTATTTAATTTGAAGCAAATCGGTTAAGATTTAGATATAGCCCCATACTAATGTAGCTCCCGATTTCACTTTTCCCCCTCTAGAACCCGCACATTTTACTATATTTGCTTTAAATTTAACACAATACCTTACGCAATAATTAAACTAGAAACATTTATGGTGAAATTGGGGCAGATCGATTCAGATTTAGATATAACTCCCATACAAATTTTGCTCCCGAATTGACTTTCTACCCTCTAGAAACCAAATATTTTAACCGATTTTCTTCAAATTTAGCGCAAAACCTTATATTTCAACTAGAAACATCGGCTTCGAAAGTGGGTCAAATCGGTTCAGATTTAGATAAAGTTCCCGTACATTTAACAATTTATTAACCATTTAACTATTTGCTCTCTAGAAACCATTTATTTTAATCAATTTCCCATTCTTCTTATTGTTCTGCTCCTTTTATTACGTCAACAAAACTGTGCTTTTTATACCCTACACCACTATTCCACCACAAATATTGGAGATAGACCCACCGTTAAGTATACGGATCGGCTTAGAAACATCAGCTGAATCGATTTAACAATGTCTGTCTGTCCGTCCGTCTGTCTGCTGGTAATCTTAGCTCTTCGTACTCTATAGGTCGCAATTGCTGTCCGATTGCCATGAAATTTGGTAGAAGTATTTTGTTTTATTTTTTTAGCCCAACGACACCTTACATTGGATTTTGCAGATCATGTTATATTTCAACCAAGAATACATACTTTGAAAGTGATTATATTCGGCTAAACCGACGTATATATACCCTCTCTCTCAGAGCACATACGGAAGTTTTAAGGAATTAAATTTAACGTAGGGCAGGATAATTTGTGTGGAAGGTTCTATTAGGTTCGTGTCACATTCCACATTTATAAAACAATTGTAAAATCAAGATCAAATATCAAGTCACTGTGGATCCCATGCACCAGTATAGAAGTTATGCAGGATTTGATATTACCTAGGATGGAGACATTTGTGTGGGAGGTACTAGAAGGGGCGTGTCAATGCCACTTTGTGTGGGAGGTACCAGAAGGGGCGTGGCAATATCGCCCATATCCCACACGTATGTAGCCTTTATAAAGCCATATCTAAATATAAAATTTCCAGTATTGCGATCATCAGTATGGAAGTTATAACAGCTTTAATTTTGCGTGATTTGTGTGGGAGGTACTGGAAGGGGCATGGCATGGGGCCGTCATATTTTGTACACTTAAAGTGATTATAAAAATATTAGAAAATGCAAAAATATAGCTGATTCCGAATATCCGTGTGGAAGTTATGTGGGTTTTAACTTAACATTGAAATATGGGTTATTTGTGTGGGAGGTACTAGAAGGAGAGTTGCAATTTCGCCCATCTTCGAACTTAAACTATGTTTGGAAAAAATATTACCATGTGAAAAGTTTAAAACGAACAAATTCCATAACTCCTTTCGCGAGTTATCGTGTACACCATCCAGCCAGCCAGAATGAGGGACATGGCTCAAACACCTTAAAAAGTCGTGAAACGGATTTGGTCCAAACATACTTAGTGTCTTAAGTCACTAATTCAATGCGTTACACTTTTTTTCTGTCCCAAATGATATATACCATCCTACTTTGTAGAGTGAGTTTATACTAATTAGAAACGGATCCGACAAATAAGTAGTGAAGACTTTTGATTTAGCTTTATGTCTATCCCAGCAAAATTCTCATTTCCAAATAATGTTGGGAAATGAGAATTTTGTTGGGATATTTTAAAAGTGCGAAATTGGAGAATATTTACCACGACCCTTCGTATTCCCACTTGAAATGTTCACAGTACCGGTGGTAAAAATAAGTTTGGTATTTAGACCCTACACTATTTCGTGGACTAGGGTATTATAAATTTCGCGCCAAATGTTTGTAACGCTAAGCTCTCCGTCAAAGTTTGTTCGTACTCTACAGGTCGCAATTTTTGTCCGATTGTCATGAAATCAGTAATGAATTTGGAGAAAATCGGTTCAGATTTAGATATAGTCTCCATGCAAATGTACCTCTGGCATTCTATAGATCGTAAAATGAAAATGATATATAAAGTACATACCACGTTTTAATATAGCGCCCTTACAAATGGGCCCCAATTTTTACTTTTACCATAGATTCCATAGTTTAAATCAGAAGTTTATCAAATTTTGCAGTTTATTTCAACTGGAAACAGCTACTATGAAAGTCTAATATATGGGTCCATATTCAGGTATAACCCCAATCAAATGAGGCTCCAATTTATTCTATAACCGCTCTAGAAGCTACATCTGATTTTGATAAAATTTTGCAGGTCATGATATATTTCAACTAGGAATACCTACCAAACTATATAGGTCCATGTTTTTGGTACACACCCCAAGTGGGTAACACAATGCAAAAGATTTTCATCAATTTTACCATATTTGTTGTATACTGTATAATTTATATGAACTATATAAAATCACCTCATAAACAACCTGGGTTCAGTAATCAAAACGAGTAGTCGAGATATAGTCGTCCCCGCCCGACTTTAGCTTTTCCTTACTTGTTTTGTTTTGATAATTTAAGAGGGCGTGGCAACTACCACATGTTATTAAATATTTATTTCTATTTGTATCATAAAAGCTTTGAACTATTTTTGGAATTCCACACAGGTACTAAAGGTGATGGACGATAAATAGGCTATGTACTTTGAAAGGATTGTATGGCGGCCGAATTGAGCGTGCAAAACTGTTATTATGAGGAATATACTAATGAGGAATGATCACAATAAAATCAAAATGAATCCGGATTTAAATTTTTCAGTTTGTATCGAAAATATGTCCCTTATAATGTAAACTGATCTGATTGCACGGTAATTTGTATACGCTTTTTCCTTTACCCAGAACACTAAAGTAAATTGTAAACAAATCTGAATTGTGTTATAGGACAAATTCGATGCAGAACATTTTCTTCGGGAATTTCCGGGAACTCGGAAATGAATTCGTGAATCGAGGGAGAGGAACTCTAATCACTACATAAAATAGATTAACCATTCTTTTTACTTCTGAACGAATGTTTGGAATTGGGACAATGAGTATAACAGTGTACATAAGTCTGTTTAACAGACTGAATTTTTTACTAGATGTTTTTTTTTTCATTATTGACCACAGGCAACATTAAATAATTATGATTCATCTTATTATGTAGTCATTCGCTATCGATTGTTTGTTTGGGTGTCTTCTTAATTTTAAAAATCTATTTTTAAATTATTTCGATTTGTTTGTTTCTCTTCAATTCGTTTGTCATGACCCATAGTATTCATGTGTGTTTATGATGTTCATGATTATATATGTATGTACTATATATATGTGTGTTTTCCGATTTTACTTTTATACAGTTTTCATGTGAATCATGCTTCTTTTCCAATTCCGAACAAGTGTTTTACATTGATTCTATATACTCAGACAACATTTATTTTTGTTCAAAGCTCTTGTGCCAATGGTGTATTTCGTACGATGGGCTGAAAGATGCACCATTAGGGAATTTTTGGTCCTAATCGATCGATGTATCCATGCATCATTACAAAATTGTGGGTGACAATAAAAGGTGTGCGTTCAAGGCAACATTTTTGGAGTTACATAGCATTGGAATTACATATTACAATCCACGTTGGGATTGCACCTGGGCGAAATTGGTCCATAGGGAAAAACTTTTCCCTCAGAAGGACTAAAAAAATCCATACTAATCCCTAACATTTTAGAGTATTTAGGCATATATCTGCTTGTACCCACTATATGTCCTTTCCCCCTATAACAAAAACGTGCACAACAAAGTGATTATTATTCGTAGGGGGAGAAATGGGGCAAAAAGGGATAAAAATGTTACCTATCAAACTATAACAAGTAGAAACACATAATATAAAAGTATTTTTTCCAAATTCGTACTTTTAAGGGGTAAAATGGGAACAAAGGGATAAAAATGGTACCATCCAAACGGCTGCTCCATGAAAAATTAAATTCGATGTATACATTCCTCTTATTGCGTAGACATATAAAATAAAGGAATTTTTCGAAATTCGTACTTTTTGGGGTTAAAATGGAAATTGTACCAACCATATGACCACAGCTAGAGTCATGAAATTCGGAGTATATATTCTTCTGACTGCGTAGACACGAAAAGTATTTTTTTTTTTTCAAAATTCGTACTTTCAAGGGATAGAATAGGAACAGAGTGATAAAAATGGTACCAACTAAATGGCAGTACCTAAAATGATGAAATTCGTTGTGTACATCCCACTAATTACGTAGACACATAAAATAAAGAGATTATAGAAATTCGTACTTTTAAGGGGGTAAAATGGAAAAGGGGACACAAAGGGCACCAAACAAATGACCGCAGATAGAATCATGGAATTCGGTGTATACAATCCTCTGACTGCATAGACACGCAAAATAAAAAGATTTTTCCAAATTCGTATTTTTTTACTTTTGTGGAAAAAATTGGTTGAATCATGAAGTTAGGTTGTCTGTGTACGTGAGAGATAATGGATTTTCAAAATTTTTACTTTTGGAATAAAGAATTTCCATCCTAATATAATCAACTTTTTTGAAGATTGCTTTCTTATATTTATTTTTTTGAATTGACTGAAGTATTATTTCGATATATATAGTATAAACGTATTGGTAGCCTTTGTGGTAGCCTAATAGTGTAAATTTTGCAACGAAACCTTTGCTTTAATACTCTAAAATATTAGGAATTATTATGCTTTGTTCAGTCCTTCTGAGGGAAACACTTTTCCCTTTGGACCGATTTCGCCAATCCCAACCGATCTGCGACTATAAGACTCATTTATGGAAAATTTGGACGTCCTAGCTCCTTTCGTTTAGATGCTAGCGTGCTTTCAACAGACAAACGGACATGGCTTGATCGTCTTAGAATTTTATGACGAACAAGAATATATATACTTTATAGGATCTCGGGTCGATTTTTCAAGGTGTTACAAATATAATATCGATATTCACTTTTTGTTTTCCTACAAATTGGGCGGGTTTAATATACCATAATGGGCACTTCCATTCAACAAGATGCACGTTGAATTTATTTGTACAGTAAATAGTTATCAATACATAGAGTTATACATACATATAAAAGCAGCACTATGCACACAACTAAATAATATTGATTAACTGATTAACGTTTTTCATCATTGATTTATATACATAGATTTATATACATTAAATTT
Source organism: Polietes domitor (assembly GCA_947397865.1). Classification (NCBI taxonomy): domain Eukaryota; kingdom Metazoa; phylum Arthropoda; class Insecta; order Diptera; family Muscidae; genus Polietes; species Polietes domitor. Next base: position 29,929,044 of record OX377618.1, read on the forward strand.
GCAACTTTCTCGTGTCTTCCAGATAATCACATCTTCTCAAAATGTACATTATCCTTCTTTAATAAAACAAACTTCTTTAAAAACGGTAAGATTTGAATCCATAAAAGGCCCGATCGGACCCTACAAATGTGTTATACTAAGTACACCACCATTACATGATGGCAGGGATACAAAGTATTCACTTTGTGGGGAATAAATAAATATTGAAACATTTAAACATTTAAAGATCGTGAAGATGCGAATAGCTACTTTCTACGTCTTCTTTGATTCCACCCGAACCACCGCTCTCTCGGACACTGTGAACGTGAATAATTTCAAGAACAAGAGAGAGCAAGAGAATAAATAATTGACTAAGACTAGCGAAGAACGATCACTAAGTAGGATGTTTGTCTAATAAAAAACACTTGTTGGTAGGTTCACAATATCATAAAAGAAAAACTCCTATCAGTTGACGACGACTATAGTCGAGTGCAGTGCATACCAGCGCTTGTGTACGGTGTACTTTCGTAAGTAGTAGCGCGCGATATGCGTTCCTAGATTTTAAAATATAAGTTTTTCACAATTATTCAGTATTAAAGAAAGTCACCAGCACTAATTTATAAAAAATATTTATTTTTAAACTATATCGAAAATAATTGCCACAATATCAACAATTTTATTTTCCTTTTTATGTCGACGATTACCACCTGTTTCTCTGTCCAAAATTTATCATATACTGTGTAGTAGTGTTTGCGTAAATTTACGTTTCAGTGTAGAAGCCTGAAACATGTTAAATGATTGAAGAGAGACACATTTTTATACCCTCCACCTCCAGGATGGGGGTATATTCACTTTGTCATTCCGTTTGTAACACCTTAAAACATTCATCGTAGACCCCATAAAGTATATATATTAGACCGGTCCTTATTTATATGGACAAATTTATTTTCTCGAATATATGTTACGGCAAGCGCTAAAAATATTCGTTTTAGTCCCAAAAAGCATAAAAAAATTTGACAACGATTGGATAATTTTTGCCCCCCAAGCACCTTTTTGTTTTTATTATGAGAAATAAGGCAAAAATATATATATTTTTTATTTTATTTACATTTATTTGAAAATTTAAAATAAACTTAAATATTTTTATTAATTACATACTCATAGTAACATTAATATTATTTTAATTTAATAGTGAAGTCTTTTTAAAAGTGGGATAATTCATGTTATATTCTTTAACCACCTGAAAAAGGAATTGTTTCTCCTCTTCGTTGTGGGTTAATTTATTATTATAATCTGTAATGAATTTGGCGCCTCTTTCAGCTGCATCATTCACTACAGATAGGTTTTTACAAATTTGTGATCCGTGATCGTAGTCAAATCTTTCATTCCAATCCGATGGATCGACTTGCAAAAAATCTTTTGAAATTTCTAAACGATCAAAGAATGCGTGTGTATTGGAATTTACAAAATCGCTTAAATCTTTTTGCGCAAATGTGCCGATATTTGTTGGATTAGTTATTATTCGCTTGCATTTTTCTGTATTTGCTTCAACATTAATTGCCTGAACCATTTTTTTTAATTGCAACACTTACATTAGGATCGAAGAATGAAAGACCGACTGCTTCTTCCGACAAATACCACAAATGATTGCTGATTTTTTGTAGCAAAGCAAGAGCTATATCCCTTTCAGGATAAGCCATAATATTTTTAATTAAATTTAAGTCTTGATTTGGTGCTTCAATTGCTTTAGTGCATCCAAACCAGGCTTTTACATAAATACGAACTACGAACAGACAGACACTACGTATACCGTTTAACTCTTGGTTGGTCATATTGAATTCATTACGAAACAAATACATTTTAAGTGCATAAATACATTTTGACATCCATCGAGCATGAGAAGTTGCACCAGGTATACGAAAGGTGTTAAAATTCGGCACCGTACCACCAAGAAAAGTGACAACTAATTGCAATAATTCTTTGTAGTCGCGTCTGCTATGAGCTTGTTTTAAGTTATCTAGACAGTAATTTAAAATTGTTCCACGTTCTTCAGCAGTCAATACTGTAATAATGTGTTCATCTTCTAAACAACTCTTGTAATTTAATTTGTCAATATTAATCCAGTATTTGCTAAAGCGATTAAAAATTAGCACTTCTGGACCGGCTGTAGTAGCCACTCTAATTTCAAACACTTTACGGATCAACAACTCGTAAATATGGTGTCTGCAGGGAAAATATAATAAATCGCGACCTAGATTTCATTCAAGCAGAGCAGCAGCACCGCTTTGAACTCCTGTATTATGAGCAGTTGTGTCGAAGCAGATTATTTGAACTAGATCAAGCATTTCATATTCATTTATTGAATTAAACACGGCATCTGATATTTCTTTTCCACTCGAAGATTTTAACTTTGGAATGCCAAGTAGTTTATCGATACCTTGAGATGAGACTATGATTGGCAAGCGGTCAACTTTTTCCCTGCCACTAATTTCTGGTAACATTGTACCATCCCAGTGCAAAACAAAACTACGTGGAATCTGGAAATAAAAACTCAAGTTTCTTAATTTATACTCAAAACATAAAAAAAGAAGCATAGGGAAAACCCACATTACAGTACTTACATCAAAGTTTGCTGCAATGTTTTGTGCTGTTGTTGCACGATGCTTCTGACGCATTCGACGAATTGATGATCTATTTAGTATAAGATCTTCGATATCATAGCCCAACGCGTCAGCAGTTGCGCTTAGGATATGAACTGCAGCACCATCAGTGATTTTCCACTTATCCAAAGTTGAGAGCAGTCTTGGTGTAAAAAAAAAAAATTGTTTTGCCTCTGGAGATACCTGATATACCTGGATTTGGATTTGATACAGATGTTGATGTTGATGCTACAACTTCAATATCGTTTTCGTCGTCAATGTCAATCATATCTGTTTTACAACAATAATTCAGATTTGCTTAAAAGATAGAATATTTAATTGTATACCTCTTTGAATCTGTTGTTCATATAACTCTTTTCGTTCATCTTCTTTTATTCGGCGCTGGTTTTCTTGTTCTTTCTGGACTGCCTTTCGCTTTTCTTTCTGCATTACAATTTTATCCGTTCCTAGCATACAACCTGGTCTTCCTTTTTCTCGTTGCTTTTTTATGAACTCTTTGTCTTCTTGTATTTTAATTAATTCAAACGAGTTTGCATGTGCGATATCGAATAAATCATCAATTAATTTATTATGAAATTCAGTTTCTTTCCTGTTTTGACATTCTGTTTTTCGACCATGATGCTTTGTAATATCTCTCCACTTGTTGTATAATTTTTCCAGCTTCTCAATGCAGTGTTTTTCATGGTGTGTTGGAATTCGTGCTTTTTGCCAAAACGTGCTGACCTCAGCAACAACTAATCTAGAACTTTCTCTTAAATTTAAGCCAACTATTCTCAAATTATAAAATAAAACTTGTAGCACTTGTTTTCTTCCTGGTAATTTAGCTCCAGTAATTTGGTGGTCCATTACGCCAATTAACATAATGTCATCATCCGATCGAAGTCTTTTGGTTGTCATCGCTTTAGATTTTTAATTTTAAAATGTATTTGTTCGTTTTGGATTTTCTATGAATTTAAAAAATAAAAAATATTAATATTTTAGGCAAAAAATATTTATTTTCTTCATACATTTATTTTTACCGGCTAAGCTGTTGATTATATAGAAAAACGCTATATATACACATTTTAAAGGAATTCTAATTCTTAATTATTTTTCAATTTATTTAAACAAAATCGGACTAGTGGTTCTCGAGTTATGTCAAAAAAAGAGCACCAAAGGTGATAATTTCCCCTATATGATAGTAACTAACTTTAATGACAAACAATTGTTGGCGGGGGCACGCCTAAAAATTGTCCAATCAAGCTCAAATTTTTTTTGTGTATTATACCCTCCACCTCCAGGATGGGGGTATATTCACTTTGTCATTCCGTTTGTAACACCTTAAAATATTCATCGGAGACCCCATAAAGTATATATATTCTGGGTCGTGGTAAAATTCTAAGACGATATAGCCATGTCCGTCTGTCCGTCTGTCCGTCTGTCCGTCTGTCCGTCTGTCTGTCTGTCTGTCTGTTGAAAGCACGATAGCGGCCGAACGAAATGAGCTAGGAGGTTCAAATTTTTCCTAAATGTGTCTTATGGTTGCAGATCGGTTGGGATTGAAAGTGGGCGAAATCGGCCCAGAGGGAAAATTTTTTCCCTCACAAGGACTGAAAATACCCCTAATATTTAGAGTATTTCAGCAGCGAATTTTTTAGAAAGTTCTTTTATTTTACGTGTTTACGCAATCAGAGGAATGTATATATCGAATTTCATTATTCTGGGTGCAGCCGTTAGGTTGGTACTATTTATATCTGATGAAATTCAGTGTGTACATCCCTTTAATTGCATAGACACGTAAAATAGAGGGATTTTTCGAAATTCGTACTTTTAAGGGATATAATTAAAAAAGGGATGAAAATGGGACCTACCAAACCGCAGAAGTTGAAATCATGAAATTCGGTGTATACATTCTGACTATGAGTACTCTTATCACTTTGTCTGTATCTGAAAATGCTTCTTTCTAATGGCGACTGACAATCGCCTAATATTTAGGCATGTCAACTTTCACAATTTCACCATTTTATTTATATATAGTAGTCGATTTTAAACAGTGCGCATAAGTATACATTATAGTTTGAAATAGTAAACAAATATAGTAATGTGCATAAAAATATCACAATTTTCGTAATATGGTACTGTGCTTCTATGTAAAGTCGACATCCTTTAATCTGCTGGTAATACTGTGGAATGCACTCCGTGGTGGAGGGTATATAAGATTCGGCCCGGCCGAACTTAACGTCTTCTTACTTGTTTTTAGGTTCAAATAGAGTAGTTTTAGCGCTTGCCGTCATACCAAATTAAAAAAAAAAGAAATAAGGACCGGTCTAATATATATTCTGGGTCGTGGTAAAATTCTAAGACGATATAGCCATGTCCGTCTGTTGAAAGCTCTATAGCGGCCGAACGAAACGAGCTAGGAGGTTCAAATTTTTCCTAAATGTGTCTTATGGTTGCAGATCGGTTGGAATTGAAAGTGGGAGAAATCGGCCAAGAGGGAAAAATTTTTCCCTCACAAGGACTGAAAATACCCCTAATATTTAGAGTATTTCAGCATGTTTTTTGATCATTTATCTTGTATTTACTTGATATTTGCAATTCGCATTCCATTTATAGCATAATAGGGCACATTAGAGTGTTTTTTAATTGTAGGGGGCGAAATGGGACAAAAAGGGATAAAAATGGTACTTATCAAACGACAACAAATAGAAACACGAAATTTGGCATGTTCATTCCTCTAATAGAGTAGATACATAATATAAAAGTATTTTTTCTAAATTCGTACTTTTAAGGGGTTAAATGGGGATAGAGGGATAAAAATAGTAAACTGCTGCACCTAGAATAATGAAATTTGGTGTATATATTCCTCTGATTGCGTAGACACATCAAATAAAGGAAATTTTCGAAATTCGTACTTTTATGGTGTAAAATGGAAAAAGGGGATAAAAATTGTACCAAACAAATGGATGCAGCTAGAACCATGAAATTCGCTGTACAGATTCCTCTGACTGAGTAGACACGAATAAGGGGGTTTCCAAATTCGTACTTACAAGGGATTCAATGGGAGTAGAGGGATAAAAATGGTACCAACTAAAAGGCTACAGCTAGAATGATGAAATTTTCGAAAGTCGTGCTTTTTGAAATTAAAATAGGAAATACAACCAACCAAACGACTGTAGCTCAAAATACACTCTCTGTCCCCCAATATTTAGGGTATTTATGATTGCTGCCTTATATTTACTTTATGAATTGAAGTACTATTTCCATTATATATATATACATAGTATACAAATATTGGTAGCCTTGGTTTATTAATTAAATTTCTGATTTTCATACATTTGAAATTTGTTGCGGACGATTTAGCGGTGCGAAATGGGACAAAGAGGGATACAATGTGGTACCAATAATACGTCAACAGCTAGAATCATAAAATTCGGTGTGTACATCCCTCTAATTGCATAGACATGTAAAACAGAGGGATATCTTCGAAATTCGTACTTTTAAGGGATATAATTGAAATAGAGGGATAAAATGGGACCTTCCAAACCGCTAAAGTTGATATCATGAAATTCGGTGTATACATTCTGACTATGAAGACTCTAAAAATGGTTTTTTCGAAATTTGTCCTTTTGGGTGGAGAAAGGGGCGAATGGGGATATCTTTAAAATTTATACTTTTCCTATCACTTTGTCTGTATTTGAAAATGCTTCTTTCTAATGGCGACTGACATTCGCCTAATATTTAGGCATGTTCACTTTCACAATATCAGCATTTTAGTTATATATAGTAGCCGATTTTAAACAGTGCGTATAAGTATAGCTTATAAGGACTTTAGTATTTTACTAAACGATTTTAAATTAAATTACTAATCAACATTTGAAAGTTAAGGGTTGATACGAACATCTAACATCTCCCCGTTGCAACGTTCGTATAGTTCCTTATAAATACAGATATAGACAAGACTTATTTATTGGCATGAAAAGAAAGTTCTGTTTGTATCAATGTGAAATGTAAAAACTTTTTCATATGTGAGATTTAGTTATTCATCGCTCCAGGACTGAATGAAATATTTCCGTTTGCCGTTGCTGAATGATACATAAAACATGGTATTATTAACTTCGTATAAAATTGTCGTTACACAAGTAAAGCAATGCGGTATAATGAAATACCAAGTCAAGTGTCTGCAGATGATATTTCTTTGCAAAACTAAAAGAATATATCTTGCGGAAATGAACGAAGTGTTGGCAAAATAAAACTTTAGCTTATTTTGTTAAAAGTTATTTCATTGTTTTGAAGTTTAATTGACTTGTCAGTCGTTGAGATGAAACATCTTATGGAGGCAGCAAACTTGGTTTTAGCCAATCATAGGGAGGATTACCCCTCAGGTAAAAATCACAACCGTGAAAAAATTGCCAAGTCTCAAATATAACAATTATCGTAAATATTTATATACATGGATTCATATTGTGATACTCTTTTACGTAACTCAGACCAGTCGAAGTTGAAGAATTTTTAATTTATATTATAGTGAGAAACAAATATTATATATTTATCTGCGTTATACTCAAGTAAAAAAAATCTTATTTTTAAACCAAATAAGTTTCTACGTGTAACACTAGCCAAAAAATTGTGCCTGAGGTCTAAATTTTTTGGTTTGCATTGCGTACTGATTCATAAAATCAATACAAGTTTTTTATTTTGTTTATATATATAAACAATGAATGAATGAAGAATGAGTCCGTTAAATTCAAGATCCGCATGTATACGGGTATAATCGGACTTACAATTCCAAAATTTCAGTACAACTACCCGACAACCATTTGAATTTAAACAAGTAAGAAGGCGTTAAGTTCGGCCGGGCCGAAGTGCATTCCACAGTATTACCAGCAGATTAAAGGACGTCGACTTTACATAGAAGTACAGTACCATATTACGAAAATTGTGATATTTTTATGAACATTACTATATTTGTTTACTATTTCAAACTATAATGTATACTTATGCGCACTGTTTAAAATCGACAATCAGTCGCCATTAGAAAGAAGCATTTTCAGATACAGACAAAGTGATAAGAAAAGTATAAATTTTAAAGATATCCCCATTCTCCGCCCAAATGTACAAATTTCGAAAAAACCCTCTTTCGAGTATTCATAGTCAGAATGTATACACCGAATTTCATGATTTCAACTTCAGCGGTTTGGTAGGTCCCATTTGTATCCCTCTTTTTAATTATATCCCTTAAAAGTGCGAATTTCGAAAAATCCCTCTATTTTACGTGTCTATGCAATTAGAGGGATGTACACACCGAATTTCATGATTCTAGCTGTTGTCGTATCATTGGTACCATATCTTATCCCTTTTTGTCCCATTTCGCCGCTAAAACTTTTATTTTCTTTGTGGTGCTTCCAAGCTACAAGAGGACTGTCCGCACCAAATTTTAACTGTATGAAAATAAGAAATTTAATTAATAAGCCAAGGCTACCAATATTTGTATACTATATATATAATGGATATAATACTTCAATTCATAAAGTAAATATAAGGGAGCAATCATAAATACCCTAAATATCGGGGAATAGAGAGTGTATTTTCAGCTACAGTCGTTTGGTTGGTTGTATTTTCATCCCATTTTAATTTCAAAAGTATAAATTTTGAAAATACCTTATCTCTCACGTACGCAGTACAAGACAACTTCATGATTCTACCATTTTTTGACGTAAAAGCAACAAAATAAAGTACGAATTTGGAAAAAAATATTTTACGTGGCTATGCAGTCAGAGGAATGTATACACCGAATTCCATGATTCTATCAGCGGCCATTTTGTTGGTACCATTTTTATCCCCTTTTTCCAATTCTGCCCCCTCAAGAGTACGACTATCTAAAATCTCTTTATTTTACGTATCTACACAATTAGAGGGATGTACACACTGCATTTGATCATTCTAGCTGTATTCGTTTAGTTGGTACCCCTGTAGCCATTGTATCCCTTGAAAGTACGAATTTGGAAAAAACGTTTTATTTTTCGTGTCTACGCAGTCAGAGGAATGTCTACTCCGAATTTCATGATTCTAGCTGCTGTCATTTGGTAGGTACTATTTTTATCCCCTTTTTCCATTTGAACCCCAAAAAGTACGAATTTTTGAAAGTTCTTTTATTTTACGTGTCTACGCAATCAGAGGAATGTATATATCAAATTTCATTATTCTAGGTTGGCCGTTAGGTTGGTACTATTTTTATCCCTCTATCCCCATTTAACCCCTTTAAAGTACGAATTTAGAAAAAATACTTTTATATTATGTATCTACTCTATTAGAGGAATGTACACGCCAAATTTCGTGTTTCTATCTGTTGTCGTTTGATAGGTACTATTTTTATCCCTTTTCGTACCATTTCGCCCCCTACAAATAAAAATCACTCTATGGTGCCCTTTTGTGCTATAAAGGGAATGCGCATTGCAAATATCAAGTAAATACAAGCTAATCTGTTCTAAAAACATGCTGAAATACTCTAAATATTAGGGGTATTTTCAGTCCTTGTGAGGGAAAAATTTTTCCCTCTTGGCCGATTTCGTCCACTTTCAATCCCAACCGATCTACAACCATAAGACACATTTAGGAAAAATTTGAACCTCCTAGCTCATTTCGTTCGGCCGCTATCGTGCTTTCAACAGACAGACAGACGGACATGGCTATATCGTCTTAGAATTATACCACGACCCAGAATATATATGCTTTGTGGGGTCTCCGATGAATATTTCAAGGTGTTACAAACGGAATGACAAAGTGAATATACCCCCATCCTGGAGGTGGAGGGTATAAAAAATAACAAGTAAGAAGACGTTAAGTTCGGCCGGGCCGAATCTTATATACCCTCCACCACGGAGTGCATTCCACAGTATTACCAGCAGATTAAAGGATGTCGACTTTACATAGAAGCACAGTACCATATTACGAAAATTGTGATATTTTTATGCACATTACTATATTTGTTTACTATTTCAAACTATAATGTATACTTATGCGCACTGTTTAAAATCGACTACTATATATAAATAAAATGGTGAAATTGTGAAAGTTGACATGCCTAAATATTAGGCGATTGTCAGTCGCCATTAGAAAGAAGCATTTTCAGATACAGACAAAGTGATAAGAGTACTCATAGTCAGAATGTATACACCGAATTTCATGATTTCAACTTCTGCGGTTTGGTAGGTCCCATTTTCATCCCTTTTTTAATTATATCCCTTAAAAGTACGAATTTCGAAAAATCCCTCTATTTTACGTGTCTATGCAATTAAAGGGATGTACACACTGAATTTCATCAGATATAAATAGTACCAACCTAACGGCTGCACCCAGAATAATGAAATTCGATATATACATTCCTCTGATTGCGTAAACACGTAAAATAAAAGAACTTTCTAAAAAATTCGCTGCTGAAATACTCTAAATATTAGGGGTATTTTCAGTCCTTGTGAGGGAAAAAATTTTCCCTCTGGGCCGATTTCGCCCACTTTCAATCCCAACCGATCTGCAACCATAAGACACATTTAGGAAAAATTTGAACCTCCTAGCTCATTTCGTTCGGCCGCTATCGTGCTTTCAACAGACAGACAGACAGACAGACGGACAGACGGACAGACGGACAGACGGACAGACGGACATGGCTATATCGTCTTAGAATTTTACCACGACCCAGAATATATATACTTTATGGGGTCTCCGATGAATATTTTAAGGTGTTACAAACGGAATGACAAAGTGAATATACCCCCATCCTGGAGGTGGAGGGTATAAAAAAGAATATCCATAAAATATTTGTCATATCCTCTTTGAGCTTTGATCTGAACTTACATCAAAGAATGGTATAAACTATAGTAATTAGATGCAATAAGGGTTTCTTTTTCTCCGGACTTTTAGGATTCTCAGAAGTATTTTATTTTATGATTTTCCGGGAATTCTATGAAATGACGGCTGACCATAAAAACTGAATTAATTATTTATGCCAGAATTCTGGCAACTTTTTAAAACTGTAAATATTTTATATAGTACAAGAATAAAACAAATTATGAACAGGAAAACATATGCAGATTTTTGCGCAATAGATTTTCATATTTGTCTAACAGATTGTCGCAGCTAAGTTCGAATAGAAAATGACACAATTAAAATATCAAAAATATGTATGTATCCCCTTTACAACTATTCCTCTAGATTTAACAATTTTTCTCTCTAGAAGCTTACCTTTACATATTTTGATCAAATTTTGCAGAATACATTATATTTCACCTGGAAAGATATATTATGTACTAATTGTTTTACCCGGCGCTGCGCAGGTTCATCTATATATGTATATAAAAATTCTTCATAAAGTGAATACTAATTGATAATTTTTTATACTTTGTGTGGACAGTACCGCGCTCCTTTGTCCTATCATGACCTATTATAGCCAGAGCAGTACTGCGCTCCTTTGTCTTATCATGACCTAGTATAGCCAGGAATCATCCTCTGCCCACTGAAATTAAAATCCGACCCGAGCCTTATCAAATCATATTAAAAACTTGCAATATGACCCAATATAAAGGACAGATTTATACGATTTTAGTGCAATTTTTATGCATTTTTTATAAAAACCGTAATAACTTCCACAGTTTTGGTTCGATTTATGTTCTTAGGGGCTCGTTGGAGAGGTATTGATAACCAATTGCAATTTTTAGAATTGGCTAACCCATTAAGGGCCGCATTTTTTTGTTCTTACTGTTAATAATCAGTGGGTTAAATGTGAAGTAAAAACTGAAATATGGGGTTATTTGCATCGTAAACACATTCTAGTCTTATACAAAGCTAATTTTTGGAAAGAAATTCAAACATTTCAAAGTTTCCCCTTAAAAATTAAAACAGAATAATCTACATAAACTTTATAAAGGGGAAAAATGAAATGGTTGTTAATACTAAATTAACATGTTTAGGCGCATGAAATTAAAAGTATATTTAGCAGAGTTTCTTCTCTTTCATTTATTATCCATCATACCATTGTATGATACGCAAAAGTATGAAAGTAAATTATTGAAACATTTACATCCTTTTTACGACCACGAAATAAAAAACTGAGTATGAGTTTTCCTATTAGTGACCTATAGTTTCACTTCTATATAATCTCGTTCTTGGGAGGGAAATCATGTCGCCAAAATTTCAGATGTTATTTTTCAAAAATTAGCTTTTTGTAAGACTAGAATGTGTTTACGATGCAAATAACAACATATTTCCCTTTTTTACATCACATTTAACCCACTGAGAACCAACAGTAAGAAAAAAATTGTCGGCCCTTAATGGGTTAGGAAGTTCTAAAAATTGGAATCATCAATACCTCTTCAACGATGCAACAAAAACACAAATCGAACTAAAAATATGGGAGTTAATGTGGGTTTTTATAAAAAATGCAACAAAAATATCAAAAAATGTCAAAATTCTTCCCTCTATTCTTGATTAAAATGCAAATTTTTGATATGGTTTAATAAGGCTCCGACCAGATTTTAATTTCTAGCAAGTTTTTTCTAAATACAATTCTCACCTTGATTTATAGAGGTTATTTTGAACGCGTCCAGCTCACGAACGGGCAATGATAAGAGCGAAATATTTTGGGAGAACACATAAAACAAACTAATCATTCATTTTAGTCGGGAACATCCACTACTTTTATTTTGAAGCCACTCTAATATATATATTTGCTTGTGCAAGGGCCACAGAAAAAATGAGATTTATAAATATATATATAGATGTGGGTCACATGGCTCCATGATAGAGAAATCAAAAAAGACGAAAGTGGACGGTATCAAAAAGTTGACCCTCCCGACTTTAGCTTTTCTTTGCTTATTTTTGATAGAAAATTGCTGAATTATTATTAAATAAATTTCCATATATGCAATTCACTTCATTTGAAATACATATATATTATACTATTTTGCCAGCTCGCCTCTATATATTGTTGTATATATAATATCGTAAATAAATGAATTGAAAAACAAGTAAGGAAAGGCTAAAGTCGGGCGGGGCCGACTATATGATACACTCCACTTTCCAACCGAATACAGTCCAACTCGGTAAAAAAGTGAAAATTCTTCCCGTTTTTTTTGTATGTTTCCTAATCATAGGCTAATACGACCTGGTTCGATTTGTCAAATCGATAAGAATATTTGTATCGGTGCTATATCCAAACATGGAAAAGTGTGACTAACTTTCACAATAAGTTCTTCCAGTTCAAATATAAGGTGTTAAGCTCACTTTGAAGAAATTCGGTGAAAATTCGTGGTTTCTGGGGCGGAAAAAGTTAAATCGGGAGCGAAATTTGTATGGGAGCTATATATAAATCTGAACCGATCTAACACATTTTTACCACAGGTGTTGAAATATAAGATGTTTTGCCAATTTTGAAGAAATTCTCTTGTAATATATGGTATCTAGAGTGAAAGGATTAAAATCGGGAGTAAAATTCGTATGGGAGCTATATGTAAACCTGAACCGATCTGACCCATTTTCACTATGGGTGTTTCTAGGACAAATATAATATATTTCGCCTAATTTGAAGAAGATCTGTTAAAATATGTGGTTTCTAGAGCGAAAAAACTCAAATCGGGAGCGAAATTTGTATGGGAGCTATATATAAATCTGAACCGATCTGACCCATTTTTACCACTGGTGTTTCTAGTTGAAATATAAGATGTTTGCCAAATCTGATACAATATGTGATTTCTAGAGCAGAAAGAGTCAAATCGGGAGCGAAATTTGTATGGGAGCTATATATAAATCTGAACCGATCTGACCCATTTTTACCACAGGTGTTTCTAGTTGGAACATAAGATGTTTTGCCAATTTTGAAGAAAATCTGTTGTAATATGTGGTGTAAAATCGGAAGTGAAATTCGTATGGAGGCTATATCTAAAACTGAACCGATTTTCTTCAAATTAAATAGCGTTCGTCCTTGACCCGAAAAACTTCGTTGTGCAAAGTTTCATTTGGTTCTGTCTACAATTGCGACCTGTATCGTGATTACAAGAATAGATGGACGGACGGACAGACAGACAGACGGACATTGCTAAATCGATTCAAAAAGTGATTCTAAGTCGATCGGTATAATTAACAATGGGTCTATCTCGTTTCCTTTTGGGTGTTACAAACAAATGCACAAAGACATAATACTCTCGTGAAGTGTATAAAAATTAAAAATAATATATGGAGTTTGTTCAAATACTTCCAAGGACTCGAGTTATTCTCATATATCCTGAAACCGAAACAATCAATAACTTGAAAAAATGTAAGCTCTGCTACTTAAAAAATATTTCAATACATTAAGGAAATGGTAAAATAAAGGCGAAGCTGAGGTACACTAATCAGATGCACGTATTAGTAAGAACCCATAAAATCGTCTCACCAGACGCAGAAGTTTGAAAATTTCAAGTGACATTGAAATGTGGCATTGGGACATCGATGTCTTGTGGTATTACCCTAATGTAACATCACAATTTGTATAAACATTAAGCATAAGTAAGCGTGGTAGCTTGAAATAGTACATACATATCGAAGTTTGAATAAATAATATCATAATTTTCTTAATATGTAACTGGTGTTCTAAGAAAGTCGACAGTCGCAAACTGCCGGTAATACTATGGAATTCACCCCATGGTGGAGTGTATGTAAGATTCGGCGCGGCTGCCTTTTTTCTTGTTTGTTAATAGCCTCACAATGTAAATACAATTTTTTTTCATCCAAAGCAGTAATGTTGACACATGTTACGAAGTAATTTATGGTTATTCGATACGTCCAAATGTTAATTCAATAGAATACTAATTTTTATATGTTTTCCTATCATGATGTGTGAACGGCAGTAAAATAACTGGGTTTTCTGAAAATATTGTCATTTCTATTATTGATTCGTAATTGCCCGCTAAATTCTATGTACTCGATATATCTAATAGCCGCTAAATATAACGTTTCATCACACAGAGTCATTCACTTTATAAATAGTCACATATCGAATTTAATTTAATTTTACGAACGTTGAGATATCTTCCGCGCGGTAGTTTATCATACTTTTATTTATTCACCAATGCAAAATGGAACTTATCACAATAGAATTCGGCCAACTATGACGTCTTCTGTTGTGTGTTTATTAAAAAAAATCTATTTAAAAGTATATCGATAATATGCCGTCACAATGCTATCTTTCGGACGTGATTCAAATTATGGAAATTTACACGTGATTGACGGTTAATAGCGATTGAAGCTACTCACTGAAAATATTTTCATTTTATCAATTAAAAATGTACATCAACTTTAGAAAATATGTACGTATATCATGATCCAACAATAACTTCTATGGCTACTATGGTATATATAATTTTAAAGTGCATTTGCCAACAATGAATCCACACGATCGGTGCACTTGACGGAATATAAGTTAAGTAGGCGATAAATTAAATAACATATTATAGTAGATTCCCGGAATACGTAATCGATATGCAACAAAATGTTTCCTGAGGGCACATTTTATATGTTTTTTTGTTGACTTTCTGAACTAGAAAACGATATTAACAATATGCGTATATAATTGTTTACTTAAATTCCAATTTCGCCGAAGGTACCTTTAAGAGTTGTACTCTCATTTTGGAAATATAGGTCTGTGATTATGATGGCTACTAATGTTGTGAATTTCAATCATAAAAAATAGTAAATAATCGGAAACAAATGTTTCCGTATTTTTTAATACAGAAACGAGGCGTTAAAAGATCGGGGTTTCAAGAAAATATTAGAGCCACTCGATTAAATTTATTGCAGTTTGTTCATTTATTTCGTAAGCCAGCGATATATAAATTCATGTTGCATAAATTGTTAGTCAACTGTTTAAGACGTGCTCTTATTTAAATAAGTCAATACATTACTTTATATTCAAACTCGTTTACTTTTATTTGCATTTACTTTCTAAAAGTAAAAGTCCTCCTTGTTTATTTACAAAGGAAGGCAAAAACGCAAAGGCGTTACAATTCTCCACCCCCACAATAGCCACGGTACGGTAATGGAGCATGACATTTAAAGTGAGTGAAGTATGTGTGCTGGAGAAGAGTGGAGGTAAATTCTCGGCAATAAGTTGTTATCATTTGTTGGCTACAAAGTGAAACAAGTTTCAAGGATACCGTAAAATGTATACCAAATTTAAATTTACTGGAGCGAAAACAGCAGAGAAGGATACGCATTATGCTGAGAAATAGTAGAGATAATTCGATGATATTTATCATCCGATTTGGATAACATTTTAAAAGTTTTATCATTGTACTTACATGTTGCTATATCAAATGTTCTGCAGTTGATTGAATGTTATGGCTTTCATTTGAACTGAATTACAGATTTCTATCGCAACCTACTCCATTTATCAGAGTCAGATTTGAAATAACAAAATGTTTGTATTTCTGTTTCCATATTTTATATCCTCCACTGGGGCATTATGTGCAAGGGCATTTGTTTGTAACAATAAAATGCCAATTTTTTTGCGGTTTCTGATATACCTCATTCGGCTTAATTACTGATTTGATTTTTAATGATTTAAATCAAAATTAATGATAAACTGACTGTCCAAAAAGTAATGGTCATTATCTTGAATTCCACAAACATCAATTTTTATTTTTTATTTTTGTGTCTAGACCAAATCTCAATTCCGTTCTACGGCCATTATGCATATATGTATCTGGGGAAACCTTAGCCAATTTCATTCGAAAACTTTTGTTCTAGTAGACATTTTTGAATTCTGAAAAAAAAAAACAAAATTAGACAAGGACCCAAGGATTAACATTAAAAATCGAGAAATAGGATATATTTTAGAAATCGGCTCAAAATTAAATACTTTTCGTATTTTTCGATTTGGGAAGAATTTCGAATGGGAAGAAAAAAAATTATTTTCTTTTGTATTACAGATTTTCACGTTTTTCAGAAAACGTAATTTATTTTTTTGAATTTGTCGAACTGTTTCTCACACATTTTAAGAGATTTTGCACTCAGACCTTTTTTTATTTGAAATTGTTGTTTCTTAGCCTTATTATGACGTCAAAACTATGTTTGTGCCAAATATGGTACGTTTGTAATAAATATTTTAAAAAATATCCTTTTTGAACAAATGTCTGATTTTGGACCACCACAACTTTTTCCCTTCAAAAGCCTTTAACGAAATGTATACATATTTGGAAAGGTTGAAGGGTTCCCCGTTTTTATAGGGTAACTTTTGCCCACTCGAAATTGCCCCCTTGGAAGATAGAATACATTTAGTGAAAAAAGTCAGTTTTTTTAGTTCCAAAAAGCAATTTACTCATTTTCTTCTCATTATCTTCCGAAAAGTAGTTACGCCTTGGGTCCTTGTCTAATTTCGATTTTTTACAGAACTCAAAAATGTCTACTAGAACAAAAGTTATTGAATTTTGGCCGATGGATTTTGATTCTGAACCGCTGTGCGACGTAGAATATGTATAATTTATTTGGACAGCGATGAATATTTCAAGGTTTCGCCAACGGAAAGTCAATATATTGAAGGATATGAAGCACATCTGAAAGTGATGTGTAAAAAAACGATAAAAATACACGATTTTTTAAATACATTACCTTTGAACGTTTGCGTAGCTCTTTTCGCGAAAGCAAAACATTTAGAAGATCAGAGATATAAATGTCAGTAACAGTATTTTGACAACAAAACTAAAGAAATTTTTTATATCTTAAAATTACGAATATTTTCTGAATAACATTGACCAGATATAGTGCCGAAACTTATTACTTATCCACGTTAAAAACCCTTAATGCTTCCGTACAAATGCTTTGCAAAATCTTTTTCGTTGTAAACTTTGTTCGTTTTTAATTTCGTTAATCTATTCCATAATCTTTAAATTTGTGACCATTAAATAGTATGGTATCATGGATTTAGTTTTAAATTAATTCAATTTTTATATTTTTCAGATTTAATCAACAAATACAGTGGATGAAATGAAAAATTGAATTTATTAAAAATTCATATGTTGCAATCGAAAATTGATTTGACCAGATTATCAATACGAGTAATAACGTAAGTATTGTAATATCTGTCAAAAACGTTTACAAGAACTCAATAAAAATTGAAGTCGTGAATATGTATCGCTAAACGAAACAAGTGAGGAAAGGCTAAAGTCGGGCGGGGCCGACTCTATGATACACTCCACTTTCTATCCGAATACAATTCAATTAGGTGAAAAAGTGAAAACGGGAAGGTTTTTGTATCATGTAAATGTATGTGTTTGACAAAAAATGTTAAATCGGAAAGGACATTTGTATGAGGATATGTGGAAACCTGGAACGAAATAGATGAAATATGAAATTCATACTTTGGCCAAAATCAGTTAAACTTTTGGGAGCAACATTTGTATTTGGGCTATATTTAAATCTGAACCGCTCTTACCCACTTTCACCATAATTTTGTTTAGTTGGATAAGATGTTGAGCCAATTTTAAAGAAAATCGGGTACAATATGCAGTTTCTATAACGCAAAGTCAAATCGGGACGACATTTGTGTGGGGGCTATATCTAAAACTGAACCGATCTTACCCAATTTCTGCATAGTTGTTTCTAGTTGGATTATAAGATGTTGTGCCAAATTTAAAGAAAATCAAGAACAATATGTGGTTTCTAGAGCGGAAAAGTCAAATCGGGAGCGAAATTTGTATGGGAGCTATATATAAATCTGAACCGATCTAACACATTTTAACCACAGGTGTTTCTAGTTGAAATATAATATGTTTTGCCAATTTTAAAGAAAATCTGTTGTAATATGTGATATCTAGAGTGAAAAGAGTCAAATCGGGAGTGAAATTCGTATGGGGGCTATATCTAAATCTGAACCGATCTTCTTCATCCTTCGATTTTCTTCGTCCTTGTCCCGAAAAACTTCATTGTGCAAAGTTTCATTTAGTTATATCTACCATTGCGACCTGTATCGTGATTACAAGAATAGATGGACAGACGGAATGACGGACGGACATTGCTAAGTCGATTCAAAAAGTGATTCTAAGTCGATCGTTATAATTAAGAATCGGTCTATCTCGTTTCCTTTTGGGTGTTACAAACAAATGCACAAAGACATAATACTCTCGTGGAGTGTATAAAAATCAATTAGATATGAAGAAAGACACCACAGTATTTTTATACGTACGTATATTAAACAAATGATTTTGTGATATTCCGAGAACATTTCCTTTTTCGTATATTCGACTGATATGTAAATACCTTTCACTTTAGGATGGAGGGTATATTTATGGAGACCTTATGAATTATAAATATTCTGGATCGTGGTAAAATTCTAAGATCCATCTCCGTCTGACTGTTGAAATCACGCCAAAATAAGCTAAGTGATTCAAAATTTCAACTTTTGTGTCTGCTGGTTGCAGTTCGGTGGGAATTGAAAATGAGCGAAATCGGTCGAGAGGGAAATTTTGTCTTCTAAGAAGAACTGAATATTCTCTCTAACATTTAGAGTATTTAACCCTTAAACCACTATGACCGTCTAGATAAGGTCCTCAAAAAATGCATTTCCAGTCAATCCTAACCGATATTTTTAAAAATCCCCTTATATTCGAATTTGGTGCAAACATTCAATTCATTTCTTCACGTTGTGAAATGGGACAAAGAGTGATAAAAATGGTAACACTCAAACGGCAAGCAGTAGAAACGTGAAATTCGGTTTACAGCTGGAATATTAAAATTCGTTATATATGCCGCCGCTCTTATTACGTAAACGCAAAAAATAAAAAGATACTGTGGAATTCACACCTTGGTGAAGGATATGTAACATTCGGCCCGGCTTAACTTAAGGTGATAAGTTTAATGTAACATAATTTAATATAAGTTTTAATATAACAAAGTCGTAATGATCCCTCCCATCTTGAAAATCACCTCAACTTTCTGCCCCATTACAAGGTTTTTATTTCCAATCCCATGAGTTTTAAAATATCAACAAAATCGATATCGGTTTGCCATTGTGGACCCTATGTCAGTACAATATGAGCGCACTTGATTCATTCCCACAATTGATGTCCCAATGATTTTGTCAAGATTTTTAGTGTGGCAATAATGCGTGCATCAAACATTTTAGCAATCGTAAGGACAATAAATGTAAAACAAAATTTATGAGTCAGATTTAATAAAAAAATAATATTTCGCGAAGAAGACGTGTATCGAGTCATAAACTATTCCGTATCTTTCACGAAAAAAACTCAAAAATTAATTACCATACCTGGTTAATGTACATAATGATCATTCAATCTGATGCAAATCTGAATCTAAAGGGTGGTTAAATTTTAAGGGCCGATGTTGATTTTGAATAAAACACAAATTATTTAGGAAATTATTATTTTCGATGACGCTGAGAAAGAAGTCCATCGGTGTCAAATCACATGATCTTGGCGGCCAATTGACATCGCCAGGTGAGATAACACGCGCAAAAGAGCCACTGTTTCGTTAGCTTTGTGGCAAGTGGCACCGTCCTGTTGAAACCACATATCGTCCACATCAATATCTTCCAATTCGGGCCATAAAACGTTCGTTATCATCTCACGATAGCGAAGACCATTCACAGTAACTGCCTGATCGACCTCATTTTGGAAAAAATGAGGCCTGATGATGCCGCCAGTCCATAAACCTCACCAAACAGTCACCCTTTGTGGGTGCATTGCATTTTCGACAATCACTCTTGGATTATCATTCGCCCAAATGCGGCAATTCTGCTTATTGGCGAATCCACTGAGGTGAAAATGTGCCTCATCACTGAAAATGATTTTACATTTAACCACCCATTATATAAACTAGTAGAATCGTCTGTGCAAATTTAACGCTAAGTATTAAACAATTGCATTTTCGAAAATAAAATTGATGTAATGGATAAAGAATTGGAATAATATCACTCTTACTGCAAATATTTAAAAAAATTCTTTCTTGTGAATTAAATTTTCTCAAAACAAATTGCCCTAAAATTTAAGTAGATTCTGTTATTTTTGATATATTAGCAGAGTTTGCATCTCGGGATTTCCCGCGGGAAAAAATTCGGAATTTTGCATATATTTATTGGTTTGAAATAAATATCTTGGAAGGAAAAATTATGTTATTGCAATAAATCATAACATTGTTCTAAGCACAATGCCAGTTAAAGTTCTCACCGAAAATAAAATTTGTATCTCGTTGATTTCTATCAAGTGAAATATGTTTCCTTATTTAATATACAACATTTAATCTGTGGAGAATCAAAGTAAATGACCGAACAGATGTGTGCAAGTACTTTTGACCGCATTACAATCCAGCCCAACCGCTCTGCTGTTTTCGAGATTTGAATATTACCACAGACCATTGCCATCGAACCATTTTGCTCAGTTTAGTATAATTTATTCATTAATGTTCTACATCCCCGGACACCATTTTATTAATGGCCTACAATATATTCAGCTTGTGTTTAATGTTTAAAGCAGTGTTTGTGTAACGTTGCAAACAAATGGTTGCATGTGCAGACACGCCCTGCAGCTTACAACAAAGTGTGCCGCTTATGCAGTCCTGGTAATGATGGTGGCCCAATAAAGTTTAGTTTAAATATAGATATTGAAAACAAGTAAAAAGCGTTAAATTCGGTCGGGCCGAATTTTATATACCTCCCAACACGGAGCGCATTTCAAAGTATTACTAACAGATTAAAGTCTGTCGAAGACTACCAAGTATAAATTTGAGAATTCGTGATGGATGAGACATGACTTCGGCGTATTTAAAAAATTGATTTAGCTCGGAATAGTTCCCATTTGTGATCTATAACAAAATTAAGCTTCCAGGTACACTGAATGAATTATCTTCATAATATTTATGATTTTGTCTTAACCTCAGTGAAAATTTTCATTAAAAAGTTGCCAAAGAAACTCTTCATAAAATGTAGGAAACGTGTTTCATTAAACACAAATCAATGAAAAGTGTTATAGAATTTATGACATATTTCTTAGAAACTATGAAATGCAGTCGTACTTTTAAGTGGGTAAAAAGGGATAAAAATGGTACCAACCAAATAGCCGCAGCTAGAATCATGAAATACGGAGTATACA
Source organism: Polietes domitor (assembly GCA_947397865.1). Lineage (NCBI taxonomy): Eukaryota > Metazoa > Arthropoda > Insecta > Diptera > Muscidae > Polietes > Polietes domitor. Next base: position 29,950,792 of record OX377618.1, read on the forward strand.
TTCCGTTTTTACTTGTTTAAGGTAGTATTCACTATTTCTCGCTTTTTCTGCATTTAATCCGTCCGAAATAGTCCGTTTCAGAGATTCCAATTTTTAATTTTTAGGGCTATAACTCATGAACCAAACACATACAATGATCGTATATATGTATATAAAGAGTGATTTTTTTGAGGTTAGGATTTTCATGCATTAGTATTTGACAGATCACGTGGGATTTCAGACATGGTGTCAAAGAGAAAGATGCTCAGTATGCTTTGACATTTCATCATGAATCGTCTTACAAACGAACAACGCTTGCAAATTATTGAATTTTATTATCAAAATGCGTGCTCTGTTAAGAAAGTTCATTGCGCGCTTCCATTTTATGGTCAGTTTAATCGACCCACTGAAGCGGCTATTCGGGCTATTGTGACTAAATTTCGCACCAAATTTACATTGTTGGACATTAAACCACCAACACGCTTACGTAGAGTGCGAACTGAAGAAAATATCGCAGCTGTATCGGCCAGTGTTAATGATGACCACCAATTTTCGATTCGTCGCCGTTCGCACCAATTGGGTCTCTGTTACTCAAAAACGTGGAAATGCCAAAATTGGACTAAGCGGATGGACCACCTAAGACGCAGCCGCGGTCAACATTTAAATGAAATTATCTTCAAAAAGTAAATGTCATGGACCAATCTAACGTTTCAAATAAAGAACCGATGAGATTTTGCAAATTTTATGCGTTTTTTTTTTAAAAAAAGTTATCAAGCTCTTAAAAAATCACCCTTTAAAACAAACAAACAAAAATTTGACAATGTAGAGATACTGACAGAGGAGAAAAATTGTAATAGAACATACACTCTTGAGATGTTATATATTATTGACGTTCCTACCAACAAAAGACTTAACTACAAAACTTACACAGATAAATGCGGCAAAATCTATCGTTACACAGTAGACAAATACAGACGATCAAACTGCCTTGACTTTGTTTAACTTTTTGAGAAAATTTGTAATGTATATGTGTATTTCTTATTTGTGTATAGACACCTCTGAAGATTATTGAAGATTTCAATCGAAATATTGGGAACAAATAAATTATCAAAAACAACAACACCTGTTTTTCAAATAAAGCCTACAGCCGAATAAAAAAGAAAATTACAAACAAAAAATAACAAGTAACATGTAAGGAAAGGCTAAAGTCGGGCGGGGCCGACTATATAATACCCTACACCACTCCCTGCGTATGTACCTCGCTTTGATTACTAAACCCAGGTATTTCATGGGAACAATTTTATGTAGTTCATATAAATTATACAGTTACTATAAATTCATCTTTAGTCATATTTAACGAATATGGTTAATAATATGGTAACTGATCTAATTATCCGACAGACAAATACAAATTATACAGTAGTAATGGGATGAATCGGACCGACATTTCAAAAGGGGGCCTAAACAACATTTTGGGGCTGGTCCAAAACATGGGCCTATATATTTCTCATTCACGGTAGGTATTCCTAGTTTAATCATATCATAATCTGCAAAATTTGATGAAGATACGATGTAAGATGTAGTTTCTAGAGCTCTAATAGATCAGAATGGGGCCCCATTTGGGTTATACCAAAGTATGGACATATGGGCATCTCCCAAACAAGTAAGGAAAGGCTAAAGACGGACGGACTTTCTATCTCATTACAATTCAATTCGGTAAAAAAGTGAAATTGGGAAGGATTTTGGCGTCCTGTAAATGTATGTGTTTGACGAAAAATTTTAAATCGGAAAGGACATTTGTATGGGGGTATATTGAAACCTGGAACGATGTGACCCGCATTCACCATGTATGTTTATTGGTGAAATATAATATGTAAAGTTTGGCCAAAATTGGATAAACATTCGGGAGCAACATTTGTATGAGGGCTATATCTAAATCTGAACCGATCTTACCCACTTTCACCATAGGTGTTTCTAGTTCGATTATAAAATGTTGTGCCAATTTTAAAGAAAATCAATGGTTTCTAAAGCGGAAAAAGAGAAATAGGGAGCGACATTTGTATAGGGGCTATATCTAAATCTGAACCGATCTTACCCAAATTCTGCATACGTGTTTCTAGTTGGATTATAAGATGTTGTACCAAATTTAAAGAAAATAGGGTAAAATATGTGGTTTCTAAAGCTTAAAATTCAAATCGGGAGAGACATTTGTATGGGGGCTATATCTAAATCTGAACCGATCTTACCCAAATTCTGCATAGGTGTTTCTAGTTGGATTATAAGATGTTGTACCAAATTTAAAGAAAATCGGGTAAAATATGTGGTTTCTAAAGCGGAAAAAGTCAAATCGGGAGCGACATTTGTATGGGGACTATATCTAAATCTGAACCGATCTTACCCAAATTCTTCATAGGTGTTTCTAGTTGGATTATAAGATGTTGTACCAAATTTAAAGAAAATCGGGTAAAATATGTGGTTTCTAAAGCGGAAAAAGTTAAATCGGGAGCGACATTTGTATGGGGGCTATATCTAAATCTGAACCGATCTTACCCAAATTCTGCATAGGTGTTTCTAGTTGGATTATAAGACGTTGTGGCAAATTTAAAGAAAATAGGGTAAAATATGTGGTTTCTGAAGCGGAAAAAGTCAAATCGGGAGCGACATTTGTATGGAGGCTATATCTAAATCTGAACCGATCTTACCAAAATTCTGCATAGGTGTTTCTAGTTGGATTGTAAGATGTTGTGCCAAATTTAAAGAAAATCGGGTACAAGATGTGAATTTTAGAGCGGAAAAAGTCAAATCGGGAGCGACATTTGTATGGGGGCTATATCTAAATCTGAACCGATTTCCTCCAAATTCAATACCGATGGTCCTAGTCCAGAAAAAATAACTTCTGCCAAGTTTCATAACAATCGGACAACAATTGCGACCTGTAGAGTGCGAACAAGCTTAGATGGACAGCAGACGGACGGACGGACAGACAGACATCGTTAAATCGACTCAGGTGGTGATTCTAAGCCGATCGGTATACTTAAAGGTGGGTCTAGCTCGATTATTTCTTGGTGTTACAAACATTTGGCGCGAAACTAACTTATAATACCCTAGACCACGAAGTGGTGTAGGGTATAAAAACGGCGTTAAGTTCGGCCGGGCCAAACTCCACCATGGATTGCATTCCACAGAGGCTGTCGATTTTTGTAGGAGTGCAGTAATATTAGGAAAATATTTTTTTTTAATATAGCGAAACCAAAACAAATACAAATATTGAAAAAATAATTTTATAAATAAATATATTTTTATTATTTCAAACCACGCTTATAAGGCAAGGCTACCAATACGTTTACATATCGAAATAATACTTCAAGTCAATTCAAAAACTAAATATTCTTATATTTATATTTTCAAAAAGCTTAAATACCATAAATATTGGTAGATAATGGTTGCTACAGTTGGTTGTATTTCCATTCTATTTTAATTCCAAAAGCTCAAATTTTGAAAATCCATTATCTCACGTACAAAGTGCAAGATAACCTAACTTCATGAATCAACAAATTTTTGCCGTAAAAGTAAAATGTACGAACTTGGAAAAATCTTTTTAATTCGCTTGTCTATATCTTTCTTTCTAAAATCTCTTTATTTTACGTGTCTACGCCATTAAAGGGATATGTACACCGAATTTCATCATTCTAGCTGTAGTCGTTTAGTTGGTACTATTTTTAACCCCCTGTACCCATTGTATCCCTTGAAAGTACAAATTTTGGAAAAAAACTTTTTTCGTGTCTACAATGTCAGAGTAATGTATACTCGGAATTCCATGACTCTACCGCGGCCATTTAGTTGGTACTATTTTTATCCCCTTTTACCATTTTAACCCAAAAAGTATGAATTTCGAAAAATCCGTTTTTATACACTCCACGAGAGTATTATGTCTTTGTGCATTTGTTTGTAACACCTAGAAGGAAACGATTTAGACCCATCGTTTATTATACAGATCGGCTTAGAATCACTTTTTGAGTCGATTTAGCAATGTCAGTCTGTCTGTCCGTCTGTCCATCTATTGTTGTAATCAAATGCAATTATAGCCCGATCTTAATAAAAATTGGCACAAGTAAGTTTTGTGGATCAAGGACGAACGCTATTTAATTTGAGGCAAATCGGTTCAGATTTAGATATAGCCCCCACAGAAATGTCGTTCCCGATTTGACATTTTCCGCTCTAGAAACCACATATTGTACCCGATTTTCTTTAAATTTGGCACAACATCTTATATTCCAACTACAAATACCTATGCAGAAAGTGGGTAAGATCGGTTCAGATTTAAATATAGCCCCCATAAAAATGTCGCCCCCGATTTGACTTTTGCGGCTCTAGGAACCACATATTGTACCCGATTTTCTTTAAATTTGGCACAACATCTTATAATCTAACTAGAAACACCTGTGGCGAAATCGGGCTAGATCGATTCAGATTTAGATATAGCCCCCATGCAAATGTCGCTCCCGATTTGACTTTTGCCGCTCTAGAAACTGCATATTGTACACGATTTTCTTGAAAATCGGCACAACAACTTATAATCAACAAAAACACATATGGTGAAAGTGGGTAAGATCGGTTCATATTTAGATATAGCTCCAATACAAATCTTGCTCCGAAATGTTTAACCGATTTTGGCCAAACTAAATGTATTATATTTCACTTATTTCGTTCCAGGTTTCAATATAACCTCATACAAATGTCCTTTCCGCTTTAACATGTTTTATCAAACACATATATTTACAGGATACAAAAAACCTTCCCGTTTTATCTTTTTTACCGAATTGAACTGTATTCGGATAGAAAGTGGAGTGTATCATATAGTCGGTCCCGCCCGACTTTAACCTTTCCTTACTTGTTTTTCATCAGAGGAATGTATACACCTAATTTCATTATTCTAGGTGCAGTCGTTTGGTTGGTACCATTTTTATCCCTCTATTCCCATTTTACCCCCTAAAAGTGCGAATTTGGAAAAAAAATACTTCTATATTATGTATCAACTGAATTAGTAGAATGTACACGCCGAATTTCGTGTTTCTAGCTGTTGTCGTTTAATATGTATCATTTGTATTGGGGAATGTGCATACCCAATATCAAGAAAGTACAAGCAGACATATTGAAAAAATATGCCTAAATATTCTAAAATATTAGGGGTTATTATGGGTATTTTTAATCCTTGTGAGGGCCTTTGGGCCGATTTCGCCCAGTTTCAATCCCAATCGATCTACGACTATAAGGCACATTTATGGAAAATTTGAACGTCCTGTCTCCTTTGGTTTAGATGCTAGCGTGTATTCAAGAGACGGACGGACATGGCTAGATCGTCTTAGAATTTTATGACGATCAAGAATATATATACTTTACAGGATTTCAGGTCGATATTTCATCCTGCAGGTGGAGGGTATAAAAATAAGTTTTTTTGCCCTAATTTTTAATTTAATAGATAAGTAGTATTTTATCAAAAACCACACATAGCAACACAAGAGTAGAAGAAGCAAAATATGGGCGATATTGAAAAAATGGGCGTCTCCATTTGTATCACGTCGCAATTTTCCTAGAATTTAATGTATGTTCATTCAGTATAAATTAGCGTATTGGTATAAAAAATTGACGAAAATAAAATATTGTAAATTTTGAATTTTGTATGTTGTATTCATGCCCTCAATGCAGAGTAAGAGGTTAATGCATTTTAATGAAGCCTTTCATGTACGTTACTGTTTTTCTACAGAAGTACTTTAGCATAAATCCAGGCAAGTTTTTAATTTTCGTTGTTGCCTACTGTGCAATGAAACTATTTTATTTTCCTTGAAACAATATTTTAATAATGGATTCACTTTATTTTAAATTAACAAAAGGAATCACAAATGCTAATGGCAGCCGCAATCAGCATTTGCTACTTTCTCGCACATTTTCGTGAACGAAACCCGTAAAAGTGCGAGTGTGTGTTTGACAGTAGAAAAGGGAGCACATTTAATTTAAACAAAGCGGCCCAAACTTAATTTCTTTAACGGAAGCCATGTTTAACATAATTATTTTTTCGTTTGGACAGAAAACAGCAGAAAACACTTGAATGCATTCAAAAAGCCAAAGAACGAGGGTTACAATTTCGTTTTCAGCTTTGTGTTGATGCAGTTTGAATCATTTTCCATGCGAAACATACAAAAACAAGTAAGGAAGGTTAATGTCGGGCGTGGCCGACTATATGATACCCAACACCTAGTCATTATACCATGTGAGTGAACTGGGTGATACAGCTATAATAGGAGAATTTACTGCAAATTTCTGTATTTGTAAGAACATTTGAACACAAACTTTGAATCTGAACCGATTTGACCCAATTTAGCATAGGTTTTCTAGTTGAAATATAAAACGATTTTCCAAATTTGATAGAAATCTATTAAATATGTGGTTTCTAGAGCGGAAAGAATCACATCGGGGGAGTCATTTATATGAGAGCTATATATAAATATGAACCGATGTGACCCACTTTCGCCATAGATGTTTCTATTTAAAATATTAGCTGATGTGCCGAATTAGAAGAAAATCTGTTCAAATATGCTATTTCTAGAGCGGACATAATCAGTTCGATGGCGACATTTTTATTGGAGCTATATAGAGCCAGTAAATTAGCACAAAACTTGTGCGTCCAAACAGCTGTACGTAATTCAGACGTCTTCCGATGAGCAAGCCGAAAGAAGTCACACAAAGTTCAAAACAAAATATGATTGGTTTTATAACAAAGTGTTGTGCTAATTTACTGTCATGGCTGTATATATATATATCTGAACAGATCTGACCCATTTTCACCAGAGCTGTTTCTAGTTGAAATATAGGTTATTTTTCAAAATTTGAAGAAAATCTGTTAAAATATGTGGTTTCTACAGAGAAAAGAGTAAAATCCGAGGAGATATTTGTGTGGAAGCTATATAAATATCATCCGATCTATGTTTACCAGAGCTGTTTCTAGTTGAAATATATGGTGTTTAGTCAAATGGGAAGAAAATCGGTTCAAATATGTGGTTTTTAGAGCGGAAAGAGTAAAATTTGTATGAGAGCTATATATGAATCTGAACCGATTTTCTTAAAATTAAGTAGCGTTCGTCCTTATCTAATAAAACTTCGTTGTGCTAAGTTTCATTTAATTCTAACAACAATTTGGACCTGTACTTTGATTACAAGATTAGATGGACATACGACAGACAGACAGACGGATATTGATAAATCGACTCAGAAAGTGATTCTAAACCGATCCGTATAATAAACGATGGGCCTATCTCGTTTCCTTTTGGGTGTTACAAACAAATGTACAAAGTCATTATAGTCTGTGGTGTAGGGTCTACAAAACAAGTATAAACGACTATAAGAGGGACAGGCCCGAATCGTACATACCCTTTGATTCTAAATATTTATGTACTCCATTCTACTCAGTCGACTGAAGAGAACCGTGTCAAAGAGGGATTTTTCGAAATTAGGACTCTCAAGCAAAATGGGACAAGATGGTAGCAACGAAACGCCTACATTTAAAGAATTTTCCATTAAAACCGTGGCAAACAGGGATTTTTCGAAATTGGGGCTTTCAGACGGCAAAATGGGACAAACGAATGCAGTGATAGCATCTAAAAGGGTTGCATTATTTAAATACTCAGCAAAAATGAATATGAATGTTTTCCCAATATAACGAACATACAAAAATGTCTTACTAAGTATATATATACAGCTGCGGTCAAAAAATAGCAGCGACGAGATAAAAAAATGTCGACAAAGAAGAATATCAGTTCTACTTCGAAAATCCTAAAAGTTTTTACGGTGATTGAAAGGTGGTATTGTGCCATTCTTAATCTGGTTTTAAATAAAAAATAAGTGTTTGTAATTTTGAGATTAGGCCTTTAGAAGCATTTATGTCAAAAATGAGACCAGTCAAAAAATAGCAGCGCTAATCAAAACTATATATATTTTGTTTCAATTCACTTTAATTGAATACTATTTTAATTATTAATTATTTAAATAACGATATTTTCTTGAATTTAACACATAGTTGCACTGACTTTATTGATTATTACTGCTTCATGACATCGTTTATTGGAATCGACCTTTCATGTGGTATTTTTGATCATGCCTCTATAATTACGTGTCAAACATCGTTATTGTTTTTCAGTATTGGTAGTGAGACCTCATATTAGTCATCACACTTAAAATTTTTGATTATATTTAGGTGCGGTGTCTGCCCGAACCATTCCATAACATCGATATTATTGACTTCAAACCACCTTTTTGCGAGTCGACTGGTGTTTTCGGGATAATTGACCTGCTAGCAGACCCATTTAAGGGGCATTCTGTATTCTGTATAAGAATAATATTATGCTGTATTTTGATGTACTGGGCAGAGTTCATGATAGTTCTGGGCCAATGTATTGACCCAACTCCATAATATGAAAAAAGACCAAGAAAAGAAAATTTATTTTTTTGTCAGCGTTGTAGTTAAAATTAAAATGGATAAAAGAAAAATATTAACATTAAATCAAAAAGATAAGATTTTTGACGTTTATCAATAAAAGTGGAAAAACTGTTCACTTACTAACATCGTTTTCGAAGAATTGCTAATCAATGATGCAGTCGTCCTAAAATCCCAACCAAACAGTAACAACTTTTGGATGATTTGTCACCTGATGAACATCATGTGCATTGGCGTTGTCCCAAAAGCGGAAATTTTAGTTATTATTCGTGCAAAATTGAAGAGCTGTTGAGACGGCTTACAGTGGTTCAGAATCAAAATCCATCGGTCAAAATTCAATAACTTTTGTTCTAAAGAGTGATTTTTTTGAGGTTAGGATTTTCATGCATTAGTATTTGACAGATCACGTGGGATTTCAGACATGGTGTCAAAGAGAAAGATGCTCAGTATGCTTTGACATTTCATCATGAATCGTCTTACAAACGAACAACGCTTGCAAATTATTGAATTTTATTATCAAAATGCATGCTCTGTTAAGAAAGTTCATTGCGCGCTTCCATTTTATGGTCAGTTTAATCGACCCACTGAAGCGGCTATTCGGGCTATTGTGACTAAATTTCGCACCAAATTTACATTGTTGGACATTAAACCACCAACACGCTTACGTAGAGTGCGAACTGAAGAAAATATCGCAGCTGTATCGGCCAGTGTTAATGATGACCACCAATTTTCGATTCGTCGCCGTTCGCACCAATTGGGTCTCTGTTACTCAAAAACGTGGAAATGCCAAAATTGGACTAAGCGGATGGACCACCTAAGACGCAGCCGCGGTCAACATTTAAATGAAATTATCTTCAAAAAGTAAATGTCATGGACCAATCTAACGTTTCAAATAAAGAACCGATGAGATTTTGCAAATTTTATGCGTTTTTTTTTTAAAAAAAGTTATCAAGCTCTTAAAAAATCACCCTTTAGTAGACATTTTTGAGTTCTGTAGAAAAGAAAAATTAGACAAGGGCCCAAATTAAATTAAAATTTGATTTTTTGTCTTTATGTTTTTTTAAACATATTTTTACGTATTTGTTTATAATGCGAAAAACAAATTTTACTTTTTTTATTTTTCGTTTTGTCTGCAGAATCAGGTAATATTTTGATTTTTTTTTTGAGAATAGTTCCGGCAAATTAACTCCGATTGTTATAAAATTTAACATGGGTATAAAGCAAATTAACTCATCTTTTTATCTGCGTACCACTTTTCAGATGTTAAAGAGAAGAAAATGAGTAAATTGCTTTTTGGAACTAAAAATTTGAATTTTTGCAATAAATGTATTTAATCTTCCAAGGGGACAATTTCGGGTGGGCAAAAGTTACATGAAAAAGGGGAAACTCTTCAACCTTTCAAAGGCTTTTGAAGGCAAAAAATATTGTTGGCCCAATGTCAGACATTTGTTCGGATATTTTTTAAAATATTTATTACAAACAAACTATATTTGTAGTCATAATAAAGCTAAGACACCACAATTTCTAATAAAACAGGTAAGAAAACGTCAGTCGGTTAAACCGACTTATATGTACCCTCACTCTCAGAGAAGGAAGGTTTTAAATTTTGGTAAAAAAATTTTTAATATCAACTTGCAAATGATTTTGACAACCCGTATGGATGTTATATCGGTTTTATTGTAACCAAAGTTTATGCCACTTTGTTTGGGAGGTACCAGAAGGGGTGTGGCAATATCGCCCATATTCCATGCGAATGTAATATCTATAAAAGCATTTCCAAATATAAAATTTTACAGTATTCCTATCATCCGTATAGAAGTTTTATTTTAAGCAGCTTAGGGTGATTTGTGTGGGAGGTACTGGAAAGTGTGTGGCAATACCCGTCATATTTGGTATACTTAAAGTGATCTTTAAAACTTTATCAAATATCTACCAAAATACAGCTTAATTGAACATACGATTATGGGTAATTTGTGTGGGGCGTAGCAATTTCGTCCATCTTCGAACTTAAACTAAATTGGCAAAGTTTGAATTGATGCCTTAATTCCTTTCGAGAGTTATCCAAACATACTAATCACTAATCATTAAGTCACTCCTTCAAAGCGTTACACTTTTTCTGTCCCAAATGATATAACCCCCTTACACTGTAGAGTAAGGGTATACAAATTTGAGTGCAAAATCTCTTAAAAGTATGTGCATATGCAGGTATAGTTACCCAGCAATACTTCTTGAAAAAAAGATTTTTTTTAAATTTTCAAAATTTAAAAAAATGAAAATCTGTAAAACAAAAATATTAACTTTTAGTTTTTTTCGTTTGTATTTTTTTGTCTGTAATCAATATTTGATTTGATGTTGAAAAGTCACTGCGAAGCCACCTGAACGAAACCTTTAGACAGGGTGGAAATCATGATAGTGGTAGTCTGCAGCCAAGTAATAAATCTCACCATTGCATTCTATTAAATATAGATGCAAAATGGTCTTGAGTCAGGACAATATCCCAGTTCAAATCAAATATTTATTACGGACAAAAAAAAAAATACAAACGAAAAAAAACTAAAATAAATGAGCGTTGGTACGGCAGAAGTATTGCTGGGTAACTATACCTGCATATACACATACTTACATATGCAACTCAATGAGATGCTTGTAAGAAGGCATGTGTACTTTATTACTTGGTGCGATTTTTTAAACGCAATTCGGTAAGTGAGGTGTTCTTATCGTTCGTTTGTGAGAATCATTTCCTTAAAGAGGCCGGGTTTAATGTTGAAAAGTAGCTGCGAAGCCACCTGAACGAAACCTTTAGACAGGGTGGAAATCATGATAGTGGTAGTCTGCAGCCAAGTAATAAATCTCACCATGCCATTTGTAAAAAAATTTGCATTCTATTAAATATAGATGCAAAATGGTCTTGAGTCAGGACAATATCCCAGTTCAAATTAAACAAAAATATTAACATTAAAACATTATGAACAAATACGAAAAAATATGTTAAAAACATAAAAAAATATTATTGGAATTAACTACTGCCACGAACTGTCAACAAGCACTGATTGGAATGTCTTTTAAAATTAGGAAATTGCGAACAAAAATTCCTCAGCAGACGTAGACGTGTGACTGAATTGGACTTTTAGAATTTCATAAATTTAAGGGGTCTGATGCTAAGAGTTGTATCAACCAAATTAATTCATTAGATCTATGAATTTAAATGCGTAAATTTCTCCTAGAGCATAGAAACGCGACATAGCTGCAGCTTTTCTAAATATTTTCATTTTGTTAGAAACGAAAAAACCCAGACCAAAGCCTAGCAGCTAGAATCGTAGAATTCGGTGCGTCATCGCTCTGTCTGACGAAATTTGGCATTAGCCGTCAGTGAGCACAGCGCCAAAAACATCCTTCTGGGATGTTGTGTCTGATGTGCTCCACTTTCACATTAGGCAATCCTACGGAAAATACAATGTGATAAATTTTACTTAGATTGGTTGCAGTATATGCCTTCAAATGACAGAGAATGAATTTCGTTATATTCTGCTTCACATAAAAAATAAATTGTAGATAAAGGAGAAAGGATTGTGGGTTTAGTTTGTTCTGAAATGAATTTAAATTTGATTTTAATTTATTTTGTGTACAATACGGAATGCTGGGAGCAATTCATGTATATAACCATCGTTTTTGCCTAACACCTTGGATATGTAAACGATACCCACAGTCTATAAGTTAAAAATAGTTATAACTACATGCAATTTATTCTGTGCCATAAATTATTGCAGAAACATGTAGTTAACGTCCTGTTCACATTTGCTGCAAAAGGTGGGGTCAATTTAATGAACTCAATATAAGACCTCGTAGAAGCTAATTCATTGCAGGTGCTTTTGTGTTAATGGGAATAAAGTTAAGACATTAGTTGTTAATTGCGTGTAAGATGAAAGGTACTAGACTCACAAATGGATGACCCATTATGCTGCTATATAATGAAGCTAAGTTCCTTTTTTAGTGAACGGTTTGGATTAAGAAATATTGTAAACTAAATAATGTAGGTGTTTGTATTAATAGCGTTCAATTCAATAAAACTATTTTCTGATAGGAAATGTTTCCGACATTCTGTTAAGAAAAACATTTATATATTCTGCATCCTGTAAAATGAGAAAGTTTTAAAGGCTGTCCCTACAGGGGCAATGTTGCTTGTTCCTAAAAAACTTATTTTCAAGTCATTAGCATATTTAATTTATTTATAATAATACCCTACACCACTCCCTGCGTATGCACCTCGCTTTGATTACTAAACCCAGGTATTTTATGGGAGCAATTTTAAAGAAAAACGTGTACAATATGTGGATTTTAGAGCGGAAAAAGTCAAATCGGTGGCGACATTTGTATGGGGGCTATATCTAAATCTGAACCGATTTCCTCCAATACCGATGGTCCTTGTCCACAAAAAATAACTTCTGCCAAGTTTCATGACAATCGGACAAAAATTGCGACCTGTAGAGTGCGAACAAGCTTAGATGGACAGCAGATGGACGGACGGACAGACATCATTAAATCGACTCAGCTGGTGTTTCTAAACTGATCGGTATACTTAAAAATGGGTCTAGTTCGATTATTTCTTGATGTTACAAACATTTGGCGCGAAACTAACTCATAATACCCTAGTCCACGAAGTGGTGTAGGGTATAAAAATACTTTATATTTGGTATAATTTTACTTAAATGTAAAACAAATTTTAAGTATATGTTACCACGTAAGTAATTAATGTCTTAATAGCAATGTCTCAAATAAATAAATAAATGAATATACAGGGTTGCACAGAATGAGCTATATGGTTTAACTGGTTTATACATTTTTTATTTATGCATCACCGCACCAAACAGTACACTAAAGTGGGTGTGATTGTCGCCGATGAACTGCTCTTGGATTTCCCGTAGCCCAAATCCTGAAGTTTTGCTTGTTGACATACCCATTTAATAGGAAATTGGTTTCTTCGCTAATTAACAAATTGTGAATTGTGACTGTTGGTTTGAAAAATAAAATTCAATTCATAATTAATTCGTCAAATCTCCTTCACAAAATGATGAGAAAAAAACAAAGAAATAATAATAAGTAAAAAAGTTATAAAGAAGTCAAACCATATAGCTCATTCAGCACCACCATGTATTTTTCATATTTTGAAAGATCATGGTAAGATACTAAAATGAAAATTGCCAACTCTGAAAATCCCACAATCACGCATGGACCAAAATAGTATTAAACCGACGAATTTGGAAACGAGTTTTTAATACTACAATAAATGTTAGACGAAATTATATTTAACATTTTTGAAATCGATAGTACATGTTTACCAAAACATTGCTATTTTGTATTTGGTGAATTATATTTTTGGATATGTATATATTTTTTAAAATTTATGTACACACTCTGAAAATTCCAATTGAAAATTGGTTTCATTGCTAATTACCAAATTGTGAATTGTGACTCTTAGTTTGAAAAAATTGCGATGCTTGTAAATAAAAATAAAATATATATTATAAATTTACAAATAAATATATTTGTCATAGATAGACTGAGATACATGATATTTATATAGGTATCTATATATATTTAGGTATCTATATATATAAAAGAGTTGCGTGATTGAGTGACTGACTGATCACTCCCCAGACCAAACGGATAGAGCTAGAATCATAAAATTTGGTGTGTACATTTCTCTTACAGTGTAGAGGTATGATAAGACGGAATTTGTACTTTTAAAGGATAAAACGGGGTAAAAGGGGATAAAAATGGTACCACCGCATTGAATAAACGGCTGGGCCTAGAATCTTGAAATTTGGTAAGAATATTCCTCTAGCGGCAGGAAGACATCCAAAAAGTGGTTTTTGAAAAATTCGTACTTTTGGGGGTAAAATGGGGCTAAAAGGGACAAAAATGGTACAAACAACACGACTGAAGCTTGAATCATGAAATTTGGTGCGTACATTTCTCTTACAGCGTAGCGATCAGATATGATGGGCCTAGAATCTTGAAATTTGGTATGGACATTCCTCTTGCAGCATGAAGACATCCCAAAAATGTTATTTGCAAAATTCGTACCTTTGGGGGGTCAAATGGGACAAAAATTGTACCAACAACATAGCTGAAGCTAGAATAATGAAATTTGGTACGTACATTTCTCTTATAGCGAAGAGGTCAGATTTGAAGGGATTTCTTCGTAATTAACAGTACATTAAGGGGTAAAATGGGTTAAAGAGGGATAAAAATTGTACCACCGCAATGACCCAACGGCTGGGACTAGAATCTTGAAATCTTATAGCTTCAACGCGCCCAAGAAAATATTTTTTAAAATTCGTACTTTTTGGGGATGAAATCGGGTAAAAAGGGATAAAAATAGTACCAATAAAATGGATGGAGCTGAAACCATAAAATTCGGTGTGTACTTCCCTCAAAATGCTTAGAATCGCAAAATAAAAGAATTTTTCGAAATTTGTACTTTTAAAGGGATAAGGGGATAAAAAAGGTAACAACAACACGGATGACGCCACAATAATGAAATTCGGTATGTATATTCGTTTTACTGATAAGAAGACATTTTTCGAAATTTGTAATTTTAAGGGATTAAATGGAATACAAATTGTACAACCGCCCAGACCAAACAACTGGGCCTAGAATCATGAAATTCGAAACGGGCATTACTTTTACAGCACGAATGAGACTAAGAAAATATTTTTCAAACTTCGTACTTTTTGTGAGTGAAATTGGGTAGAAAGGGATACAAAATGGTACCAATCAAACAGACGGAGCTGGAATCATGAAATTCGGTGCGCGTATTCGTCTTACAATGTAGATGAGTAATAACAAGGAATTTTCTGATATTTATACTTTTAAGGGATTAAATGGCTTAAAAATAGTACCACCGCCAAATTGTACCACCAAAATTGTGTACCAAAAGACTATTATAACGCGAATACGACCAAGAAAATATTCTTGATAAATTTAAACTTTTAGGTGTGAAATTGGGTAAAAACTGATAACAGCGGTAACAATCATGAAATTCGGTTTGTACATGCATAGAAACACAAAATTAGTATATTTTTCGAAATTCGTACCTTTTTATATCCCAATGGTACCAACAACACGGCTGAAACTAGAATCGTGAAATTCGGGGTGTATATTCCTCTGACAGTGTAGACGCGAAACATTAACTGATTTTCAATATTTATACTTTTAAGTTGAACTTGGAAAAAAAGCGATTAAAATGGATACAGTTGGATTGTATCAAATGTGTACTTTAAAGGGGAAGCGGATCAAAAGTGGTTCAATTGGTACCAACCAAATTTGGGGATTTGGGATAAAGATAGTACCAACCAAAGTGTTCAGCTAGAAAGAAATTCGGTGTGTACATTTCTCCGAGTACATAAATTAATTTTTCGAAATTTGTATGTTTAAGGGCACAAGCGGCACAGAATGAGTTCTGGTGAACATTATAGTCAAAATAAAAGATAGATACAAAATGTTTGTTCCATTTATATTTTCAGATTTCAAGTCACACACCGGCATAGAAGTTATGGTTCTAATTTTCACTTGGATAGGGACTACAAAGGAGTGGAAAATCATACATATTTTGTAGGTTTAAAGTGATTATAAAAACATTTTAAAATCTCGAATTGCAACTAATTTCAACCATACGTATGGAAGTTATATCAGTTTTATTTTGACCAAAGCTTATGTCAATTTGCGTTGAAAGTATAGAAGTTATATTAGGTTTAATTTTACGTACGGGTCGTTTGTTTTGGAAAATGGACTATACGTGTGGGGGTACCATAAGGTGTATATCAATTTCTCTCATTTCCGAATTTAAACTAAGTTTGGGAAAATAGTACTATGTGCAGAGTTTAAATAAATTCTTTAAGTACCTTCCAGAGCTATCGTGTATACCAGCGAGTCAGACTTGGGACATACTTATGATTTTAAACCTCTCCTTCAATGCACAATATAAATGGATTTTTTTAATTTGTACAAGGTATTTAAATCGTAGCGAAAAGTTAGTGTAAATATACCTCTGAATACGTAGCGATTCTTCAAAAGTTGTGAGCGTTTACAAACGATTTACGCTGAAAGTGATATCATTACACTAAGGCAATTTCAAAATATAAAAAAACTGTTTGAATACCGATACAAAATACTGTCAATACCATACCATTTTCCGCGTAAAGAAGTAGCGGGTATTTGCTAGTATTATATAAATTTACATGTGAGCATTAAATCCGGCTTTAAATCCCAAGACCTCAGCAAATTACGCGTTGTTCCGTAAAGTCTAATCTACGAAACAATGCAATTTTGTATAGCCTCTATCATAGGTTGCGAAAATAGACAAACTGCTACACTGAAAGAAAAACGTACGTAGCCGGAACGAAATTGTACGTTGCAACGACGAATTTGGTCATTTAAAGTCAAACAACGTTGGCGTTCGTTGCTACAGCGAAAAAATCGCATTAACGCAACGAATCTTGATATAATGGATATTGTAGTACAGCAACGAATATTTTCGATGCTGCAGCAATGCTGTATCGTTGCTGCGTTGAGGCAGAACTCCAATAACATGAATGAGGATTATAAAATACCAATCGAACGCATCTCAAAAACACATACACAAAAAAATTGCGTGTCACTGATTGTTGCACCAACGAATAAATTGATGCGAAATTAAAATTTAAATCAATTAATTTTAATAAATTTTGAAAACAATGATTATAATCATAAATTATAGATTTTTCGTATTAATTAATGTTTTTCCATGTAAAAAAGACAGGTTTCAGTTTGTTGTGGAAACGTATTATTTCGTTGCAGCAACGATCGATTTTTCTTTCAGTGTATGTTATGCACAAATGTCGTTGTTTTAATGTGTTACAAGCGGAATGACAAATGTACTCCCATCTTATAGCAGAGGATATAGAGAATATTTTTACTTGACAACTAGACTTTGCGAGATATTCCCTTATATGATATTACTAAATTCTTTGCAAAATCAAGAACATTGTTTTTTTTATTTATGCAAAAAGTAGGAAGAAAAAGATAAAATCGTTAAGACAGAATTAGTCGAATTTGACCTTTGTTGCTTTTTAAAGGTAAATGTGTTAAGGATCATTACTATAGGTGAGTCTTTAACGCAAACTGTAAGAAATTAACGTGGAAAAATTTCGTGTTTTCAGCTGAAGCTCATTTTCATCTCGGTGGCTATATCAATAAGTAAAATTGTTGAATATGGGGTTCACTGTTTGGTGTGGATTTTGGTGCTGAAAAATTGAGGTACTGTCGTGGTAGTCATATGAATGATATTGTGTTCAATTATTAAATGACAAAGTTCAACCTTTCCAATAAAATCAGAAATTTGACTTCTACTTTTTACTTTTTTATAGCCGATTCTAATTTAAAATTTTAAATGACCCACCCTATAGTTTCGCAAACAATTTTATATTAATGAGCTGTAAGGAAAAACATATTGGATTAAACTTTTTTATTAATTCTATGCAAAATCAATGCGAAATTTTCGAAGGTTCTTCGATTTTTCTGACTCCATTTTCTCATATTGGCGAAAGACGTGTTTAAAGGTAAACGTCTGCTTGTTTTTATATGGAGATACATCAGCTTATATACTATATGTATCGGAAAGTGTTGGAGATAGAAAATTTGTGATTTCATATTTTGAAAGATCATGGTAAGATACTAAAATGAAAATTGGCAACTCAAAAAACCCCACAATCACGTATGGACCAAAATAGTATTAAGCCGACGAATTTGGAAACGAGTTTTTAATACTACAATAAATGTTAGTCGAAATTATATTAAACATTTTTGAAATCGATAGTACATGTTTACCAAAACATTCTTATTTTGTATTTGGTGAATTATATTTTTGATTATGTATATATTTTTTAAATTTTCCGTACAAACAGCTACATCTGTGCTGTACACACTCTGAAAATTGCATAGCGGATCACCAGTTGTTTCTAAGATATCAGCAAGATGTACTCCTGTATATTAATTAGAGTGGGTTATTTTGTAAGGGTGAAAAAAGTGTTTTCCATGTTCCCAACTAAAATGAAAGTTTGGTTTGTTTTTGGTTTGTATTTCGCTTTTATCATTGTCCATTCGTGAGCGCTTTCAAAGTAACCTCTACAAATCAGGTTTTACCTGAGAAGCAAACATTCGACTATAAAAAGAAAAACTGATTTGTTATTACGGATTTCTTATGTTTATCTTTTTAAGGGCAAAAACTTGAAATGGTCGTTAATGCTAAACTATTACAAAGAGACGCATGAAATGTGAAGTATTTTAACATATATTCTTATGATTCATTTGATGCCATTGTATGACTCGCAAAAGTACGAAAATAAATTATTAAAACATATATATTCCTTTGGAACTTAAAAGCACTATAAAAACGACAAATCGAAATAAGGATAGGCTAAAGTCGGGCGAGGCCGAATATATGATACACTCCACTTTCTATTCCACAACAAATCATTTTGGTGAAAAAAGTGAATTCGAGAAGGATTTTGACAGGAGGAGAAGGATGTGACAAAAACTAAACTATCAAAACTATATTTAAAGAAATTAACTTACAACCTTAAATCACATTTAAATTTCATTCAAATAATTAAAATAGATAGGAGTATTAGCTCATATAAAAATAAATATATTATTTTTTAAATTTTTATTGTCAAGAAAAAAAAACTATTCTTTCATCCATGTTAAAATGCCATTCAAACGAAAATTCGCGTGTCAAAATATCTTAACTGTGCGAGAAGTTATGCAATTTAGGAAACATTAGTCTCTTTCGCTCACTCCAAGCTGCACTGCCCCCTTTTATTGGGAAACGACGCAGCAGAACCACCCCTTTTCAGCACATTATACTTTACTCTATA
The DNA here is from genome assembly GCA_947397865.1 of Polietes domitor. Taxonomy (NCBI): domain Eukaryota; kingdom Metazoa; phylum Arthropoda; class Insecta; order Diptera; family Muscidae; genus Polietes; species Polietes domitor. The sequence goes on from OX377618.1 coordinate 29,970,175, forward strand.
TACAAATTATTTGTTCTTTCATCCTTTTACCAGAGAATCTACATGTAAAGGCATACCAAATATCCCTAAGTATTTAGGTTGCTTTGTTGTGGAAGTTTACAAATTTAACTCAACTTCCAACGTGAGTAAACCTTTGACCCAATTTTGAGGATTAGTTCCAATATTGTTGGAATGACATTTTTTAAATATGAATTTGTATAATACTTTCATATGTACATTAGGCTGGGTCGCAGTCCATACAAATTGAAAAACAATTTCCAATCACCCCACGAAGCTAAAGTTTGGATTGTTTAAGAATGATTTGCAATATATTTCGTTAGCTAGATCAAGCCGTCTGTGAGCGAAACGGTCCTGAAAATACCCCTAAAATCATGTTATTCCCGTGAAATTTTTTGCTGCATTTTTTCCAATTTTTTCTGAAATAATAGGCCCTTGAAAGCACTTTAAATATAAACTTTGATTCTTGTCTTAGAGTAACTTATTGGTCGAATTATTGGACCTTTACTGAACGGAACACTTTTTCGAATTTGGTGTTAGTATTTTGTAAAAAATAAATAGCGCCAGTCAATATTTTTCACATGATGTCTAAATGAAGAACATCGGAAGGAAATTGACGCCGCAGCACTCATTTCTGTATTAAATTATTTTACAAGCATGGAGTCAGTGACGTCATTTTTCATCTGATATTCATCATTTAAGCATCATTCGAAATGTATTGTTTCCTTTTATTTTTTTCATGACATCTCTTAAAAAGGATTCCCAAGAAATGTGAGTTTTTAACTGTCACCTTGAAAAAACACAAAAAATCAATACAAGCGTCCAATAATATGACAAAAGAGTTATTCTAAGGCAAGAATAATTGTATTGTATTTAAAGTGGTTCCAAGGGTCCATTAATTCAGAAAAAAATTAATCAAAAATGCAACATAAAAATTATTACACGGGAAAAATCTTGATTTTTAGGGGTGTTTTCATGAGCGTTTAGCTCACAGATGGCTTAACCCAGTGACGAAATATTTTGCAGATCATGATTAAACAATCCACTCTTCATTTCTGGGGGGATGACCGTGACCTAACCTAATGTACATATCCACCCCCGATCCTTCTGTGATGCTTCTGGAATTATTTGTTTTTTACATTAAGTACGTATTAACGCCATGGAAACGCCCATTAGGGCATTGTTATACGGAAACCCTCTACATATATAATACTTGTCAGAAGAAGGGCATAATAACTTTTTTCGGCTAAGATTTATGTGTAGGAACACAAAAAAACAACAACAACAATGTATTGCGAATGTTTTAAAATATTAAAACGAAAATTAAATTTTTTAAAAAAGTTGAATACTTAGTGCAACGATGTATGCTGTATTTCAACCCATAATCGATTTTTAAATATTAACTTAGCTAAATAAACATATTTTAAATAAAAGAAGCTTTAATAAATTTTAATTATTAAACGCAAAATAATGATATATTGTAAAGATTAAGAAAGAAGCATTTTTATAATTTGCAGCGTAGTTCGCATTTTGCCAATAAGGGCAAATATGTCATAAGTTTAAGCTTGTGCTGAATCTAAATTTCCATTGCACAGACTGTAACTCTTTTCGTTTGCCGTGTTTATTGCCTTAACGTGTACGTGGCACAATTTCCCAAATGTCTGCTTTTGACCACGTCCGTTTCAAGTTTTTTTAACATTTTTTATTTTATCATTGTTCGGCTATTAGGTCACAGATATAAAAGACGAATATCTTCTTTTAATTTGTTATTTTTATTTATGTTTTCCAATATTTCGACCAACATCGTTGGTCATCCTCAGGGATCTATACAAATACACATAAATTATACATTAACATAATTGCAAACGAAATACAATATAATCCTTGTATATATAACAAAAATATAATTACATTTTTAGAAAAACAAATAATCACTGTGAACAATACAAGCTTTCTTACTTCACTGCTTAAATCTACGTCTATGTTTGTCTATTGTATGTCTGTAAATTTTAGTGCATCCGTCTGTGCCTCTCTTGTAATTGAGTCTTTTTTCCGCAGCGACGTCAATAATGTGTAATATTTCTAAAGTATATCGTCTCACCTTTTTAAAATTTTTATAAAATTTGGATTCAATTAAAAAATTACAAATTCAAAGATAAAACCAGTAAGGAAGGCCTAAAGTCGGGCGGAGCCGACTATATAATACCCTACACCACTCCCTGCGTATGTACCTCGCTTTGATTACTAAACCCATTTATTTCATGGGAGCAATTTTATGTAGTTCATATAAATTATACTATAAATGCATCTTTAGTCATATTTAATGAATATGGTTAATAATATGGTAATTGATCCAATTATCCGATAGACAAATACAAATTATACAGTAGTAATAGGATGAATCGGACCGACATTTCAAAAGGGGGCCTATAAATACATTTTGGGCCTGGTCCAAAACATGGGCCTATATATTTCTCATTCGCGGTAGGTATTCCTGGTTGAAAAATACCATGATCTGCAAAATTTGATGAAGATCCGATGTAAGATGTAGTTTCTAGAGCTGTAATAGATCAGTATGGGACCCCATTTGTGTTATACCAAAGTATGGACATATGGGCATCTCCCAAACAAGTAAGGAAATGTTAAAGAATGGCGGACTTTCTATCTCATTACAATTCAATTTGGTAAAAAAGTGAAATCGGGAAGGATTTTTGCATCCTGTAAATGTATGTGTTTGACAAAAAATTTTAAATCGGAAAGGACATTTGTATAGGGGTATATTGAAACCTGGAACGATGTGACCCGCTTTCACCATGTATGTTTATTGGTGAAATATAATATGTAAAGTTTGGCAAAAATCGGTTAAACATTCGGGAGCAGACATTGCGAAATCTGAACCGATCTTATCCAACTTTTGCATACGTGTTTCTAGTTCGATTATAAGATGTTCTGCAAAATTTAAAGAAAATCGGGTACAATATGTCGTTTCTAGAGCGGACAATGTCAAATCGGGAGCGACATTTGTATTAGGGCTATATCTAAATCTGAACCGATCATACCCACCTTCAGCATAGGTGTTTCTAGTTCGATTATAAAATGTTGTGCCAATTTTAAAGAAAATCGGGTACAATATGTCGTTTCTAGAGCGGAAAATGTCAAATCGGGAGCGACATTTGTATGGGGGCTATATCTAAATCTGAACCGATCTTATCCAACTTTTGCATACGTGTTTCTAGTTCGATTATAAGATGTTCTGCAAAATTTAAAGAAAATCGGGTACAATATGTCGTTTCTAGAGCGGAAAATGTCAAATCGGGAGCGACATTTGTATGGGGGCTATATCTAAATCTGAACCGATCTTACCCAATTTTTGCATACGTGTTTCTAGTTCGATTATAAGATGTTCTGCAAAATTTAAAGAAAATCGGGTACAATATGTCGTTTCTAGAGCGGAAAATGTCAAATCGGGAGCGACATTTGTATGGGGGCTATATCTAAATCTGAACCGATCTTATCCAACTTTTGCATACGTGTTTCTAGTTCGATTATAAGATGTTCTGCAAAATTTAAAGAAAATCGGGTACAATATGTCGTTTCTAGAGCGGAAAATGTCAAATCGGGAGCGACATTTGTATGGGGGCTATATCTAAATCTGAACCGATCTTACCCAATTTTTGCATACGAGTTTCTAGTTGGATTACAAGATGTTCTGCCAAATTTAAAGAAAATCGGGTACAATATGTCGTTTCTAGAGCGGAAAATGTCAAATCGGGAGCGACATTTGTATGGGGGCTATATCTAAATCTGAACCGATCTTACCCAATTTTTGCATACGTGTTTCTAGTTGGATTATAAGCTGTTGTGCTAATTTTAAAGAAAATCGGGTACAATATGTGGTTTCTAGAGCGAAAAATGTCAAATCGGGACCGACATTTGTATGGGGGCTATATCTAAATCTGAACCGATTTCCTCCAAATTCAATACCAATGGTCCCTGGCCAGAAAAAATAACTTCTGTCAAGTTTCATGACAATCGAACAACAATTGCGACCTGTAGAGTGCGAACAAGCTTAGATGGACAGCAGACGGACAGACGGACAGACGGACAGACGGACGGACGGACGGACGGACAGACAGACATCGTTAAATCGACTCAGCTGGCGATTCTAAGCCGATCCGTATACTTAAAGGTGGGTCTAGCTCAATTATTTCTTGGTGTTACAAACATTTGGCGGAAAACTAACTTATAATACCCTAGACCACGAAGTGGTGTAGGGTATAATAAAGAAATTGACCAAAAAGGCGTATGTCGTTAATTGAAAATATTTGCATATTCACTCAATGAAGAAATTCACATATTGATTGTAAGTCGAAAACAAACAAATAAAATTTTGACCAAAGCGAGTATCGAACCGGGGATGTTAGATTTGAGGTCGCGCATTCTTACAATCACACCACGCTCGGCGGAGCATGAAGTTGCGATTTTGTCAATTCCATGAAGAGCCAAAAACTAATTTCCAATTAAATGTGTAATTAACAAATCTTGTGTTTTCGACTAAAATTTTAGTCAAAGGTTTTAATTTAGAGCAATTTTAGTGGTTTCTAATATTGACTAAACTTTTCAACAATTCAAATAAATGTTTGTTCGAATGTTTTCGTTGAAAATATCAGGTGCGCTTTTTTTCTGTGTAGACATAACCAGAGAAGAGATGAACAAATGAACAAAATTGTATAATTAAAAATAGATTCGGATGCGAGAGCAGATGTTTCTTTTAAGCATTTGAAATTACACATAGAAATCGGTCAAGATCAAGTGATCGTTGCTTTTCTCTTCATCTTGTTGGGAATTGGGTTTATTTGAAATAGAACATATGTATTTCCGAAAATTGTTGTGCTTAATTAAGGCATTGCAACTGATCATAAATCATAATTGTTTGCCACAAATTAGCTACCACAATAGCATTTCCACTTTTTGGTCTACAACATACACTAGGTTGGTTATTTTAATGTTAATTGCATGGAACAATCTATAAATTCATTATGATCGATTACATTACCCTGTTAGTGAACAGAAAAAATCAAATCGGGAGATACATTATATATCTAAATATGAAGCGATCTGACCCACTTTCACCATAATATTTTCAGTTGAAATATAAGTTGTTAAGGCAAATTTGAAGGAAATCCGTTAAAATATGCGGTTTTTAGGGCGGAAAATGGAGAGTGAAATTTGTATGGGAGCTAAAGGGTGATTTTTTAAGAGCTTGATAACTTTTTTTTTAAAAAAACGCATAAAATTTGCAAAATCTCATCGGTTCTTTATTTGAAACGTTAGATTGGTCCATGACATTTACTTTTTGAAGATAATTTCATTTAAATGTTGACCGCGGCTGCGTCTTAGGTGGTCCATCCGCTTAGTCCAATTTTGCCATTTCCACGTTTTTGAGTAACAGAGACCCAATTGGTGCGAACGGCGACGAATCGAAAATTGGTGGTCATCATTAACACTGGCCGATACAGCTGCGATATTTTCTTCAGTTCGCACTCTACGTAAGCGTGTTGGTGGTTTAATGTCCAACAATGTAAATTTGGTGCGAAATTTAGTCACAATAGCCCGAATAGCCGCTTCAGTGGGTCGATTAAACTGACCATAAAATGGAAGCGCGCAATGAACTTTCTTAACAGAGCACGCATTTTGATAATAAAATTCAATAATTTGCAAGCGTTGTTCGTTTGTAAGATGATTCATGATGAAATGTCAAAGCATACTGAGCATCTTTCTCTTTGACACCATGTCTGAAATCCCACGTGATCTGTCAAATACTAATGCATGAAAATCCTAACCTCAAAAAAATCACTCTTTATATCTAAATCTTAACCGATCTGACCAAATTTCACCACAGATATTTCTAGTTCAAATATACGGTTTTGTACCAAATTTGAAAAAAACAAGTAAGTAAGCTTCAGTCGGCAAAACCGACTTATATATACCCTCACTCTCAGAGAACTTATATACGGAAGTTATAAGTAATTAAATTTAACGTAGGACGGGATAATTTGTATGGAAGGTTCGTGTCACGTGGTCCCAGCTTCCACATTTGTAAAACAATTGCAAAAACATATTCAAATATCAAGTCATAGTAGTTTCCATGCACCAGTATAGAATTTATGAAGGATTTTATTTTACCCAGGATATAGACAATTGTGTGGGAGGTACTAATTAAATATTTTTTATGTTTAAAGTTATTATAAAAACATTTTCAAATATCACATTGCAAATTATTTTGACTACCCGTATGGATTTTATGTCGGTTTTATTGTACCCCAAATTTATGCCATTTTGTGTGCGAGGTACCAGAAGGGGTGTGGAAATATCACTCATATTCCATGAGAATGTTACTTCTATAAAGGTATTCTGAAATATCAAATTTCACAGTATTCCGATCACCGGTATATAAGTTATAGCAGCTTTAATTTCATGTAGGTTAGGGTGATTTGTGTGGGAGAAGGGGCGTGGCCAAACTCGTCATGTATAAAAACATTATCAAATACCAAAATATAGCTGATTCCGAACATCCGTGGGGAAGTTATATCGGTTTTAATTTAACATTGGAATATGGACTATTTGTGTGGGAGGTACCAGAAGGGACGTGGAAATTTAGCCCATCTTCGAACTAAAACTAAGTTTTGGGGAAAAATTCATGAAATCTTTTTTTGAATCGATAGTACGGTCCATGTAATTTAATGTTTGAAGATTATATCATGCAAATGTTGACCTTGACTGCGCCTCAAATGGTCCATCCGCTTAGTCCAATTTTGGCACTTCCACGTTTTTGAGTAACAGAGGCCCAATTGTTGCGACTTAGACTTAAGACTGACCGATACATCTGCGATATTTTCTTCAGTTCGCACTCTACGTAAGCGTGTTGATGGTTGAATGTCCAACAATGTAAATTTGGTGCGAAATTTAGTTACAATAGCCCGAATAGCCGCTTCAGTGGGTCGATTAAACTGACCATAAAATGGAAGCGCGCGATGAACTTTCTTAACAGAGTACGCATTTTGATAATAAAATTCCATAATTTGCAAGCGTTGTTCGTTTGTAAGACGATTCATGGTTAAATTATAAACCAAACTGAAGAAACATGTACTTTGAAGACCTGTACTTTGATTACAAGAATAGATGGATGGACGGACGGAAATACAGACGGACATGGCTAAATCGACTGAAAGGGTGATTCTAAGTCAATCGGTATACTTAACAATGGGTCAATCTCCATTTCTTTTAAATGTTACAAACAGTGCACAAAGGCATAATACCCTACTGAAGGGTATAAAAATATTTTATAAAAATATAAAAAGTTTTTCACAATTCTTTACTTTGCAGTCAATATTTATCTTTAGCCTGATAACTTGGGAAGCAAAAATGTTATTAATGGCGAAATGATGGAATTTGATAATACGATATCTAAATCTAAATCTAGAAAAATATTAGAATTTCGCCGCCTTCTGTAGGATATCCTCTGGTTGTGCGCTTGTATTCAATTATTCGGAATATCTCTTGTAATATTGGATAATTTACTCATTAAATACTTATTACTAACATTTTTAAGTCATTCTTCAAATTTTTCTATTATATACTGTCTGCATAATTGATAAATTAGTTAGTTAGCGATGAGTTGAAGAGTATGGGTCATGGGCCCCTATCTTTCCTTGTGCTGAAACGGCACATATGTCATCCAAATTGCAGCCAAACTCGTTACAGTATGAGCTTTTCTGAATTGCTCGTGTAATTTTTCAGCTTGACTCCTACGTGACTTTCTTTCTTAATCAACTGATTAAAAATTAAACGCATAACCTTTACTAAGAAGCACACGTACACACACATACAGCTAATGATGAAGCTGTGGAAATGAATTTTCGTTCCTTTTTAAAAATTTTCTTACCATCATATCATTCCAGGGCAAGAATCGTGGGAAGACAAGCAGATAAATCGACAGCAGAGGGGTAGAGCAAGTGAAAAGACCATAAACCAAGCAACATTATAAGCGCATTAAACGAGGCCAATGAAAGTCACCGATAGTGGCAAATGCACATACAAATATCGCAGGAGAAGATTTCCATAAAATATTAAGCATCGCTTCCATAATAAAAACGCAATCGAAACGAAACGGAAGGACATAAATTTTAAGGCAATGCAAAATGTAATCTTAAAAAATGCAACCCAAAACATTATGGATGATAATGTCGTTTATTATTCCCCAGAGTATATGGAGAGGAAAGTAAACGTCATATCGGATTCCCGAATATCAGGCAAAGGCAGCCGTAACACTTCCGATAACCTCATCATCTCAAGTAATCATAATTACAGTAATTTCAACTTCGTACCATTTCCATACATGTACTCATATGTGATCCATGCCTTGACTGCAGCAACAGTCGCAGTGGCTGCGTCAACGGAAGATATCTCCTCGCCAGGCCAGGAAAGGCTTAAATTGGTTTACGAGAACACTGCCCCCTTGGCATTGGATGAGAATATCATTAACAGCACTTTACTCTTTAATACATCACCCTCATCAGCATATGCGGCCACTTCATACAGCTTATTAAATGACACGTGGCTTAACTCATCATCATCGGCATATCCATCATCTGCATCGACAATTGAGGGCGTCAATGTTACGTCGGCTGCGGCACCGGACGACTGGTCACATTTCTATGATCTCATTTTATCATGGCAAGGCATTTGTCTTATTACCGTCTTCTGCGTCTTCATTGTGATCACCATCATTGGCAACACGCTCGTGATTTTGGCCGTTATTACCACGCGACGCCTTAAAACTGTTACAAATTGCTTTGTGATGAGTTTGGCTGTGGCTGATTTACTGGTGGGAATATTCGTTATGCCACCAGCAGTAGCTGTTCATTTAATAGGTAAGTGCACCCTGTAATCGGTGTGTATGTACATTAGGGTGAGTTTTTGGAGGTAATTTTTGGCTCACCTACTGGGTCATAGCCCATGATGCTACCTTCATAAAAAAGAATATATTAACCTTATATATGAAGAAAAAAGTTCCACAGAGAAATAAATTTAATTCCAAATATACCATTTCATATTCACATGCTTTTAAATATAGGGTGAATCGATACAGAAAACAGCCTTTTTTGTCCCGAACACTTCTGATTTATATAAACTCTGGCACGTTAATTCTCCTCATTTCTGCGAATTTTTCAAAGTTACACTACTTTATGCTGAATTATTGTCCGCGTGTATCCCGGTGGAACAAGGATGTTCAAAATGTCAAAACCTATATTTTTAAGTAAAGCCATTTTGATTTTTGGAAAAATCTGTCAGAAATAGTAAAAAATTTTTTACAAAATCTGTCAAAATTTCAGGATGGGATAGTCATGGACCTTTGTTGATCCCAAGATGACCAATAATTAAAAAATTGCGGTCCTCAGTAGGTTAGAAAATTCCAAAAATTACAACTGACGTTATGTAAATATATACAAGGATAAAATAAATTTTGATATTTTAAACATCCTTGAAACATTGAAATTGAAATACTGTAAATCATAATACACAAACCACATTGAGAAATGCTAAAATTTTGACGTCAAAAAATTCAGCCTGTTACAAAGAAAACTATGATCGCTGGGAAAAAATATGGTGGCAATATTGGCAGAAAAAATCACACAAAATCGCTCCCGAATTAAAATATCATTTTAGCTAATTTATTTTAAGATTATATTTTGAAAATTCAATTAAAAGGATAATTCAATGTGTATCGATATAATTGATTAAACAAATTATAGGAATGACTTGAAAATATTTGATTAAAAGAAGTGTTGGTTCGATCAATACATTTTTAAGAGGAATATGACATTAATTTTATTTATTCCCATCATCTTCAGGTCATATATGGGAATTATTGAAAACTAATTTGCCGATAATTGATCCAATTACTGTTTTAATAGGTTTTATTATTTTCGTCTATTATATTTGTAATTGTAAATATTTCGTGTAATTTCAAACTCAAGGATAATATTTCCTGTCCTTCTTTTCTTCTAATCAAATATTGGCTGAACCCTACGAAACAAACGGTTTTAGCAGGTCAAGGACGGAATCCTTTGAATTTGAAGAAAAATCGGTTAAGATTTAGATATAGCCCATATACGCTTAGAAGTCACATATATTAACAGATTTTCTATTAATTGTTTTAATTTGTGCATTGGTAAACTGTGAAATCCTTTGAAAAAGAGAAGAGATGAGTTTTTCTAATTTAAATCGATCGATAAGTTGATAGATTTTTAGTTGACACTATTAACGCAAGTGTTACAGTATCTCATAAATCTTTAGATATCTAGTTTTACGTATATAATTAGAGTGCAAAAAGTAGTTTAAAAGTGTAATAAATAAAACAATCATAACTAATATATTAAAAGTCGTCGGTAATTGATTAATTTTTAGACACGATAGGATGAAAGTCCATTTCATGTGCTTCAATCGACTTTTCTTACAGTGATAATGTCATTTTGTTGGGAGAATGCTTAAAATCTCTATTTGTTCAGGAACATACACAACTTTTTATCTTCCTATAGAAACGAATGTTTATATATACAGTGGATACCCGATTTAATGCACAATAGATTTTGGACTCTCGAATTTTGAAACACTCGAAAAATAATTACATTGGAGCTTTGTCCAAAATTAATACCAAATTATTTTGTCTAAAAATAACTCGGCCTTGAATCAATGAAACCATGTGTCACATCTTTTTACGTTGTATCTTAGACCCCCTGTGGTTATTACCAAAATTACCTTTTTTCATACATTCGACAATTTGACTCCGGCTACAAAATACTAGTATATTATGAATAATAAATAAATAACACCAACGACCGGGAACTTAAGTGTTAATGAGTTTGTTTTTAAAAGGAGAACAAATTAATAAAAAGAAAACAATGTTATTTTAAAAATTCAGATTAATAAATTATTAAAGAGAGCAATAATTATGGAATACTAGCAGTACCCGCTGCTTCGCACTCGAAAAAGGCAGTTATTTGTAAGTAGTTTTATCGGTCTCTGTTTTATTAAAGGGCTGTACACCATTTGTATCCTTTTTTTGTCCCGCGCACCCTTTAAAAGAACAAATTTCGAAGAATCAAATTTTACTGCGCTTCTACATGGTCAGAGGAATTTACATATCAAATTTCACGATTCTGGCTGCAATACTTTAGTTGGTACCATTTTTATCCCTTTTTATGCCGCTCACCCCTTAAAAGTACAAAAATGCATTTAAGCTTCTACGACGTGAGAGGAATTTACACACCAAATTTCACGACTATAGCTGCATTACTTTAGTTGAAACCATTTTTATCCCTTTTGGCCCGCTCATCCCTTTTAAGTACAAAAGTCGAAAAAAATCCATTTAGATTGCGTTTCTACGTTGTCAAAGGTATTTGCACATCAAATTTTGCAACTATAGCTGCAATACTTAAATAAATAAAATACCATTTTTATCCCTTTCTGTCCCGCTCAAACCTTATAAGTACAAATTTTGAAAAATCCAATTTTAGTGCGCTTCTACGTGATCAGAGGAATGTACACACCAAGTTTCACGATTCTAGTTGCAATACTTAAATTGGTACCATTTTTATCCCTTTTTGTCCCGCGCACCCCTTAAAAGTAAAAAATTTCGAAAAATTCAATTTAACTATGCTTCTACATAGTTAGAGGAATTTACATACCAAATTTCACGATATAGCTGCAATACTTCAATTGGTACAATTTGTATCCTTTTCTGCCCGTTCAACCCTTATAAGTACAAATTTCGAAAAATCCATTTATGTTGCAAGTCTACGTTGTCATAGAAATGTAAATATCGATTTTCACGAATATAGCTGCAATTCTTAAATTGGTACCATTTTTATCCCTTTTTGTCTCTTTCCATCCTTAAAAGTACAAATTTCAAAAAATCCCTATGTGTAGCTCTTCTGCATGGTCAGTGCAAGGAACACACCGAATTTCATGTTTCTAGCTACTGCCGTTGAGTCAGGACGAAGGTTCGATTAAAACTACGAATTTCGGAAAACCTTTTCTTAGTCTACTACCCTGAAAATTTCTTGCTTCAGCCGTTTGGTCTGGGGGCTGGTCAATGAAAAGTCAGTCAGTAACGCAACTCTTTTATATATATAGATAGTACTTCACCATGCAAATATGTATATATTTTTAAGAAACACATATGTTAATTTAAATATGTATCTATTATTTCATCATCTGTACAGTAAATTAGGTGAAGTGATTTGTACCAATAATTTTTTGGTATAGTCCTCATACAACAGTCCGACATATGCTCACAATTAGCGCCCTAGAACCTACATCGTACATGTTATATTTCACCTACCATGAATTAGAATGAATACAAATATTAAATTGGATTCTCCATACATTGAAACAGATCATATAAGCTGGTTTGAAGATCTAATAATTATTACTACATTTTGTTGAATGAATATCACAAAATTGTTGAATGTGATAACCAAATTTGTATGATTTTCAGCATAAATGCTCTCACGTTGCTGTCGTACTCATCCATTATAAAATATTTTACAAAATTGCTTTGAAAACAATTACAAATAGGTTTATCATTTCATCTTTTTACTCCCTTATTTGAAACGCAATCAAGTAGCCTTAGGAAACTTGGTAAAGAGTTAAACAAGTTTAACAACAGCAATCTTCAAAAGGGAATGTGCGCACAAATATTTCTTTAAGTTTCCTTTTTCATATTTAATTTCACTAATATTTTAACTTGATGAACTGTGTTAAGGTGCAAAACTTGAAATTGTGCGCCAGGAATTTCTTGGTAAACAAAGCTGTAAAGGTAAAATCTTCGTAAGGGGCATAAGGTTTGAGCAAATTGTCCTCCATAGATTAATTTTAAGATACGCTCAACACGAAGGACAACATTGTTGTGTTCCTTCTGTGTGCATGACCTCAATTTAAGGTGTTTAACAAATATAAATAAACGTCTACTTAAGTCTTGTAGAAATTCGCTTATGGAAGTGTTTAAATTTGAGGTTGTTTTGAAATGTATTTCATACAAATATATTTAGATATGTGATTCTCAAAGACTACATCAATAATGCAGAATTTTTATACACTCCACGAGAGTATTATGTCTTTGTGCATTGTTTGTAACACCCAAAAGGAAGGGAGATAGACCCATTGTTAATTATACCGATCGACTTAGAATCACTTTTTGAATCGATTTAGCAATGTCCGTCTGTCTGTCTGTCTGTCTGTCCGTCCATCTATTCTTGTAATCACGATACAGGTCGCAATTGTTGACAGAACCAAATGAAACTTTGCACAACGAATTAATTTAATTATTGGATATAATCGGTTCAGATTTAGATATATCCCCCATACGAATTTCACCTATTAAGATAAATCATATTTAAAGATACACGAATCAAACTTAAAATATGACATGAAAAATATTAACATTAACATGAATTATATGTATAAAATATATATGTCATTTATTAATGTATGACAAATTAATATTTGCATATAATAATTGCATTTACCTTTATATTTATTTCCAACCTCAATTTCAATTTTAATTGACAGAGCGGCAGAGACAGTTTCCGGTATATACATATTTTAATATTTTATTTTATATTTATGTCCATCTTATGGGGTGGTTGCTGAAATGTCGAAAGGGCTCCGTTATTCGAAAGTTGGTGAGATCCCCTGGAATAGATTAAATGTAACGTTTCTCCTGAAAATTTATATAAACCACAATTGGATCATATTTCGCAACAGAAAAAACGTACAATTTATGTACACTACTTAGAAAAATTAATTAAAATCGAAGAGGGAATTAGTTCATATTATTTTTTAATTTTTGTTGTTATAAACATATATTTTTTTTAATTAAATACGAACTCGGTCCAGAAGGAAAACTTTTTTCCTGATGATAACAGGAAATACCCCCAAAACCCCTAATAATTCGAGTATTATTTTTTTTTGAAGATTTCTGCCTTGTATTTACTTGTTATTTGGTTCAAATTCAATCATAAAATTCTGTGTGTAAATTCCGCTAATAATAATAGGGGAAAAACGAGGAGATTTTTTAAACGTGGTCAAACGGGGAGATAGGGGATAAACTGGTACCAATCAAACGGCTGCAGCTAGAATAATGAAAATCGATTCAAACTGGTACCAATAAAATTGCTGTAGTAAAAATAGGTGTGTACATTCGACGGTAAACGCAAAAGATAATGAATTTCCAAAATTCGTACTTTTTGAATAAACATGGAATAGCATTGGAACCAAACCATCGGCTGTAGCCGGAACGAAATTCGTTGCACATGCTCCTCTGACTTTGTAGAAGTACGAATTAAAATATTTTGAGTCAAAAAGCAACACTTTATTAACGTTTTCGTATCGCAGCATGTTATCACGCCTTGTTATACCCAAGGATGGGGGTATATTCACTTTGTCATTCCGTTTGTAACACCTTGAAATATTCATCGGAGACTCTATCAATATATATATATATATATATATATATATATATATATATATATATATATACATATATATATATATATATGGGTTGTGGTAAAATATTAAGACGACCATGTCCGTCTGTCCATCTGACTGTCTGTCTGTCTGTTGGAAGCACTCTAGCCGAACGAAATGAGCTAGGAGGTTCAAATTTTCTCTAAATGTATCTCATGGTAGCAGATCCGTTGGGATTGAGAGTGGGCGAAATCGGCCCAGAGGGAAAAATATTTCTCTAAAAATGACTGAAAGTATCACCTAATATTTAGACTACTTAAGTCATTTTTCTAATTTCTGCTTTATAAAGGGTGATTTTTTAAGAGCTTGATAACTTTTTTTTTTTAAAAAACGCATAAAATTTGCAAAATCTCATCGGTTCTTTATTTGAAACGTTAGATTGGTCCATGACATTTACTTTTTGAAGATAATTTCATTTAAATGTTGACCGCGGCTGCGTCTTAGGTGGTCCATCCGCTTAGTCCAATTTTGGCATTTCCACGTTTTTGAGTAACAGAGACCCAATTGGTGCGAACGGCGACGAATCGAAAATTGGTGGTCATCATTAACACTGGCCGATACAGCTGCGATATTTTCTTCAGTTCGCACTCTACGTAAGCGTGTTGGTGGTTTAATGTCCAACAATGTAAATTTGGTGCGAAATTTAGTCACAATAGCCCGAATAGCCGCTTCAGTGGGTCGATTAAACTGACCATAAAATGGAAGCGCGCAATGAACTTTCTTAACAGAGCACGCATTTTGATAATAAAATTCAATAATTTGCAAGCGTTGTTCGTTTGTAAGACGATTCATGATGAAATGTCAAAGCATACTGAGCATCTTTCTCTTTGACACCATGTCTGAAATCCCACGTGATCTGTCAAATACTAATGCATGAAAATCCTAACCTCAAAAAAATCACTCTTTATGTACTTCAAATTTGATGCATAAAAGCACCACAAAGTAAATAAAAATGTTAGCGGGCGGAATGGTACAAAAAGGGATAAAGCTGGTACCAATGATACGATGGCAGCTAGAAACATAAAAGTTGAAATGTACATCCTTCTAATTCCGTTGATGCGTAAAATTCATAAATTTAAGGGATAAAATTGGAAAAGAGGGATAAAAACGGTACTGCTGAAGTTGAAGTCAGAGATACAAGCCGACCGATTTTTAGCCGACAAGCCGCCGCCGCCGCATGTTTCTGCACGAACCACGCCACCGCCGATTTCCGCGGCTCACATCGACTTCAACCACGCCGCCGAGATTTGACGGAGTTTTAACTCCGTCAATTCTTACTACCAACATAACTGTCGACTTAGACAACCTACTACTGTGAAATATATGGATCTTTCTTTGAATTTGATATCCCACTATATGATTATTATGATATTCAATATGTCTCGTCAAATATGCCTAAAATGAAAAGCTGTAATAGCAAAAATATTTAATAAATTCATCTATATTATAAATTTTGGGAATGGATTCCCACTCCAAGAAAATAATTGTATGGGATTATAATATGAAATTATGGGAACATTGGCTAATATTAACGAATGTTGAACTACCAAAAAATAAAAGAAAGGTAATAAAACCCAATACAAATTGTTCATTCTCTTTTCCCAAAATTGTCAAATAAATAGGCGTGATCGAATAACTAAACGAGCCGGCAAATCAGCCGAAAGCCGCCGCCGCCGACAATTCTGGTACGGCTTGTAACTCTGGTTGAAGTTATGAAATTCGAAGAAGAATTCGAAAGGATTTTTTCGAAATTTGTATTTCTAGGCGGAAAATGGGGCGAATGGGGATAAAACTTGTACCAACCAGATGGCTGGAGCTATAATAATGAAATTAGATGTGTACATTTCTTGACAGCGTAAACGCGAAAAATAAATAGATCTTTCATTATTCGTGCCACCAGGATCGAAATGGGATTTAATTTGACACCAATCAAGCGACTAAAGCTAGAATTATGATATTCAGTATTTTCACTCGTCTGAATGTGTAGACGCGGTAAAATACCAAAATGGAAAAAGCGGTGAATCTGGTTTATTAAAACTTTTCCTATCAGAATGATACAGACATTTGACCAGTAGCTAGAAGGAAGAAATTGCAAATGGGGAAAATCGGCCTTGAGGGAAATTGTTTCTATCTAATAATATTTACGCACATTTTTTGGAGATTGCTTCCTAATGCTATTAGGACTATTAATGTTATAATAATGAAGCATCACAATTTTCCTAATATGGTAGTGAACTTCTATGCAATGTCGACAACGTCTAATCTGTCGGTACTACTGTGGAATGGAGGGTATATAAGATTCGGCTCAGACGAAATTAACGCCTTTTTACTTGTTTCTTTTGGCTACTCTCGAAACGACTTTTTTCAAATTGGAGTGCATAACATCCCCGATTCTATTGAACTAATTTGGCTCAATTTTTTAAATTTTTTACAGTATTGCTATTGTCCATCGTATAGCTTTTTGGATTTAAGGTCCTGTTCTAAAGTTATTCAATAATTTTGCTCATTTTTTTCAAACAGCTGTCATTAAAAAAACAAACCTTCGATTGGTAACATCCATAACCTTCCTGAATAAGAAAAAATTGTTTGCATTTTTCAGCAAGGGTTTTCAAAACATTGTCACATTTGACGACACATTTGTCGATCATTTTGTAAGTTTTCAAACACAATAATTTTTTTAAAGTATCATAATTGCCGCACAATAAAAAATCCCACTCACTTGCGGTGCGATCACCGATTCCGATTTGGATTGGATATGCAAGGTTAATGCAAATATTATTATTGTTATGTGGAATTTGTTTGTGTGACTTAGGTGAATTACTCGAGAGCAATTTATTTTCACACATTAGTGTCCGGAATTGAGGAGCGAACAAATGTGTACAGTGCAATTACGCAGTTTCTTCTCATACATACGCTATTTAGCTAAAAATCGCATACTCTGAAACTGTCTGCTGTTTGAGTGAATTTCCTGTAACTTGTTATATTTCTTTTATGCGCATTAATTTAAATGGTAAATGTACCTTGTAGCAATTGTAGAAATTTTTAATGAACTCATTCAATGTGTACCTACACTGAAAGAATTAACTTCATAATATTTGTTATTTTGTCAAAATCTCAGTGAAAAATTTCATTAAAAAATCGCCATAGAAGAATTTCCTAAAATGTATGAAACATGTTTCATGAAGCACAGATTATTAAAAAGTGTCATAGAATTTCTGAAACATTTCTTAGAAACTATGAAATGCAGTTCTGCATTCAATGAACCTTTGTCAAGTCTGAACTTTATAGTGAAGTTTCCAATATAAACAAAAAATCGAAAATAGGATGGATAGGATAGATTGGATGAATAGTCATTTTGAGAAGCTTTACAATAAATGTGCCTTTGACCTAAATCGGGGTACATATTTATGTCAGAGTTAACATAAACTAGTATTCAACCGAATAAAGTCGGCACACTAAAAATCTGTTTGTAAGTTATGAAACGTTTCATAAAAACAACAAAATCCTTTTATATTTATGAAGAAATTTCATAACACAATTATTTTTTGGTTATGAAATATTTCATAATCTTAAAGAATTTATTATTTGATATAATGAAATCTTTCTTTGATCTTCAATAATTTAACAATTTTGTTTTATGAAATATGAAACGTTTATAAACAAATGTATGAAACATTTCTTTTTATGTATACATTTTTCATACATATTAAGAAAAATTCACTAAATTTATGAAAAACCTTTTATGAAATCGCATAATAATTATTATGAAAAAAATCGTTTTAGTTTTTTTAATACACTCCACGAGAGTATTATGTCTTTGTGTATTTGTTTGTAACACCAAAAGGAAGCGAGATAGATCCATTGTTAATTATACCGATCGACTTAGAATCACTGTTTCCGTCCATCTTTTCTTGTAATCAGAGTAAAAGTCGCAATTGTAGCCATAACCAAATGAAACTTTGCAGAACGAAGTTTTCGGGATAAGGACGAACGCTATTTAATTTGAAGAAAATCGGTTCAGATTTAGATATAGCCCCTTTACGAATTTCAATCAGTCATCAAAAGTCAAATTGGGAGACTTTTTTCGCACCAGAAACCACGTATTTTCACCAAATTTCTTCAAAATTATCATAACACGTTATACTTGAACTGGAAGAACCTGTTGTGGAAGTGGGTCACCTCATTCCGTTTTGGATATAGCCCCGATACAAATATTCTTCTCGATTTGACAAATTGGGTCAGGTCATATCAGCATATGATTAGGAAACATATAAAAATCGTTCCCGTTTTCACTTAACGAATTGAATTGTATTCGAATAGAAAGTGGAGTGTATCATATGTCGGACCCGCCCGACATTAGCCTTTCCTTATTTGTTACGTTTGGTCAGCAATCTATATTTGATTTGAACTGGGATATTGTCCTGGTCCATATTTCATGTATATTGTCTTGTTAAATGTTTCCTCAGGTAGCTTCGCAGCGACTTTTCAACAACATACCCGGCATTCGAATATAGATGCAAAATGGTGTTGAGCCAGGACAATATCCAAGTTCAAATCAAAAAAGAAAATTCTTTTAGTGTACGCACAAGGAAAATAATGTATTAAAAATAATGAATGTAATCAATAGAACGAAAGTTAGTCGAAAATAATTTCAGCTTTTGTTCATTAGAAAATTTGTAAATTTCTAAATGATATTTTACGAGAGTCTTGATAACGTGGCTAGTGTATTACTGAAGTTGTTCGTTTATTCTTGTGGATTTAGTAGTTTGTGTGCTGTATGTAAGTGGACAACCTGATGCTTTTCTTCTTCTTCTTTAAAATGCATGTTAGTTGCAACCAAGCCATTTATCAGATTGTGTAAAGCAAATAAGCAAACATTTTGATATTATACTTCTTCATTTAATGGAGATGATATGATAAGAGGTTTTTATCGAAAGATGCGTACAATTTTATGAAATTAACTCTATCGTACGTTGATGATATACATTTCTTTGTTAGTGAGTCACAAAATAACTATACAGGGCCGGTATAGAAGTTAGATATGATTTACTGCCTGGCCCACGATGTCGAACGTTAACGTTCGCATGCCTTTCATGCGACAAACAGCTGATTTGGGACCCACTAACAGGCACTAGAACGACAAAGCGAATGAAAATCTATGCGAACGAAAACGTAAGCATTTCAGTACAAAATCGGGGGCCACTAACTATTTTTTCTGTCATCTGTGCGAATGAAAATGTCAACAGCACTCACTTGTGTTTTGTCTGTCGTTTTCATAAATAAATAAAAACACAAAATAAATTTAATTTATATTTTTGTTGCTATCCTCTCTACTTCATCCTCTTCTTCCTCTGAGTACCGAGGAACACATCACGTATTTATACATTCCGTTGCTCCGTGCACTGGGTCTTTCAACCACGTTCCTTATATTCATAAAGGGGTATTTTCATGTAAAATAAGTGTATTCTTATTGGTTTTTGGTCATCTCATGAATGTTAGAGATGACCAGTAGCTACACACGGGGATCTCGAAATTAACATTCCTCCAAAAAATGTGCGAGTTGGAAAAATTTATATTTTTCGACAACACACAAAAACAACTCCAAATATTGATTGTTTACATTTTTTTTTTTAATTTTGTTTTCAGTTATTTCAGCTGAGAAAAAGTTGTGCCAACTTTTTTATTATAAATTAGAATTTGGGTATTTAACGCTTTTTTCTTGGCATATTTGCGATTATTTGAGGATTTTTTGATCTGGCAACATTTTCATTCACTCACAACACGTAAGGCTATGCGAACGAAAAGTCAGAAGATAGTGGGTCGCTTTTTGATGCGAAAGTGAGTGACTGGCTTTCGTTCGCATAGATTTTCTTTCGACATTGTGGGTCAGGCAGTTAATGTTACTTATGATAAGAGCAATTGTATAAATATTTTATAGGTTTAAAGAGATTATAAAAATATTTTCAAATATCACATTGACACTGATGTCAACTCTACGTATGGAAGTTTTTTTAGTGGCAATATTGTCCATATTCCAAGTGTGTACAAAGTCACAAAAACAATGTAGAGCGTCAAATTTCAGATTATTCCGATTATCAATATAGACGTTTTAGCTTTAAATTTATGCATTTTTAAATTTACGTGTTGGAACTGCTAGAAGGGAAGTGACAAAATCCTCCGTATTTCGTTCGCCCAAAATGATTAGAAAAACTTTAACAAATATCAAACTATTACTCTTATGGATAATATCTGTAATATGAACCATACGTGTGGGAGTTACCAGAAGGGGTGTGCCAATTTCATCCATCTCCGAATTTGAACTAAATTTGGGAAAACTATTACTATGTGCAAAAGTTAAATATATTCGTTAAACTTAAATTGATTACAGCCAGTGAACAGACATACGGTCAAGACTTAAACTTATTTAAAAGCCGAGATGGATTAGGCCCAAACATATTTAGGTTCTAAAGTCACGCCCAAATTATTTCCCAAATGATATATACCCACTACACTGTAGAGTAAGTGTATAATGAATATAATCTTCATGGTGGAGGGTATAAAATGTTCTAAAAGTTAAACTAAATATTTATATGCAAATATAAGTTTGGTTAAGTTTTGTATGTTTTTCGAAAACTTCTAGGACTTGAAAGGACCTATCATCGACTTTTGTGTTCCACATCCTAAACCACAAAGTATAGTTAGATTGTCCTTTTTTGCTTGGTAGCACCTTGCAAAAAAGTAACACATTTTTTGAATAATTATGAGATTCAAAAATGCAATAACCTTTTTAAACGCAAACTCGACCAAAAATTAAAAAATATATGTTTCGGCTTACAGAATTCTGTACACATTTCTATGACCCATACTGTTTATTTTTTCGTTCGGTATTAAAGGGAGATTTTTTAAAAGCTATAGGAAAGTTTTTCAAAAAAAAACACATAAAATTCAGAAAATGTATGAAATCTTTATTTGCGGTCCATATAATTTAATGTTTGAAGATTATTTCATGCAAATGTTGGCCTTGACTGCGCCTCAAATGGTCCATCCGCTTAGTCCAATTTTGGCATTTCCACGTTTTTGAGTAACAGAGGCCCAATTGCTGCGAACGGCGACGAATCGATAATTGATGGTCATCATTAACACTGGCTGATACAGCTGCGATATTTTCTTCAGTTCGCATTCTACGTAAGCGTGTTGGTGGGTTAATGTCCAACAATGTAAATTTGGTGCGAAATTTAGTCACAATAGCCCGAATAGCCGCTTCAGTGGGTCGATTAAACTGACCATAAAATGGAAGCGCGCGATGAACTTTCTTAATAGAGCACGCATTTTGATAATAAAATTCAATAATTTGCAAGCGTTGTTCGTTTGTAAGACGATTCATGGTTAAATTATAGACCAAACTGAAGATGTTTGACAGTGATACAAAACACGAAACGTACATCAGCTGTTTAAACCAGTGTTGTCAAAAAGATAATAGCTAAAAAAACACCCTTTATAAACAAGTAAGGAATGGCTAAAGTCGGGCGGAGCCGACTATATAATACCCTACACCACTCTCTTCGTATTGATTGCTAAATGCAGGTGTTTCATGGAAGCAATTTTATGTAGTTCATATAAATTATAGTAATTTATATAATTATATAAATTACTATAATTTCACCTTCAGTCAAATTAATTAATTTAATCCGAGTAAAGTAAATTTAACATGATTTGGAAAAATTCGTCAATATCAAATGACAAATACAGATTATACAGCGGTAATAGGATGAATCGGGCGGACATTTAAAGGGGGTCTATAACAACACTTGGGTCCCGTGCCAAAATATGGGTCTATATAGTTCTCATTCACGGTAGGTATTCCTAGTTGAAATATATCACGATCTGCAACATTTGATCAAGATCCGATGTGGTTTCTACAGCTGTATAGTCGAATAGGGCCCCATTTGGGTTATACACATATATTTGACTTTCATAGTATGTATTCTTAGTTGAAATATAATATAATCTGCACATTTTGAAAAACTTCCGAATTAAAATGTGAGTCCTAGAGGGGTATTAGTAAAAATGGGGGCCCATTTGTAAGAGCGCTACATTAAAATTGGGTCCTTATTGACCACTTTCAAGGTAGGTATTCTTAGTTGAAATATAACATGATCTGGGTTCTAGAGCTATAATAGAAATTGGGGCTCAATATGTATGGGGCTTATACCAAAATATTACATTAAATAGTGGGCCCTTATAGATCATTTTGAAAGTAGATATTGTTTATAGAAATATGGCGCTACATTAAAAAGTAGGTATTCTTATTGAAATATAACATGATCTGCAATATTTTATCAATATCCAATGTAAGATGTGGGTTCTAGAGCTATAATAGTGTAAACTGAGGGCCCATTTGTATGGGGGCTACACAAAAACATTGACCTATATACCTGGCTTTCAAAATACGTGTTTCTAGTATAAATGTAACATTGTGTGGAAATTTTGATCAAGATCCGATGTAAAATGTGCATTTTAGAGAAGTAATATTGTAAATCGGAGGTACATTTGTATGGTGGCTATATCAAAACATAGACCTATGTGGTCAACTTTCCCGTGAGTGGTTTCTAGTTCAAATATAACACGATCCCGAAAATTTGGTCATGATGCCATGTAAAATGTATATTCTTGAGCAGTAATAGTATAAATTATAGGGATATTTGTATGGAGGCTATATCTAAATCTGAAACGATTTTCTCCAAATTCAATACCAATCGTCCTTGGCCCAAAAAAAGTAATTTCTGCCAAATTTCATGACAATCGGGCCACAATTGCGACCTGTAGAGTGCGAACAAGCTTAGATGGTCAGCAGACGGACGGACAGACAGATCGATTCAGCTGGTGATTCTATGCCGATCCGTATACTTAAAGGTGGGTCGAGCTCAATTATTTCTTGGTGTTACAAACATTTGGCGGAAAACTAACTTGTAATACCCTAGTCCACGAAGTGGTGTAGGGTATAAACATGATTTCTAGCAAAATAATCTTGACGGATTGGTATGTTTAGTTTAGTTAACTATGTTTTACTTTAATTATTGAACTTAAACCGTCTACGTTCGCATAGGTATGTAATTCCGTTTTCCGTTTCCAAACAGATTCTTATTTTACTCGACAACATCTATCACTTACCAGCTATTTCTACCTAAATTTTTCGTTGCACTGTGTTCTTTAGTCGTATTATGTGCCCAGATGTTTTATTTCGAAAACTCATTATTAAAGCAAATGGGAAGAAGGCACGTTTTCCATGATGCTATTATGGCTTATAATTTGTCATAAGTTGTTCTTTCAGGACATCAGTCATGCGTTTCATCAGTTTTTAATATTGTTTGTCATTTTCTTTGTTGATGATGATGGCATTGTTTTTCTTTTGCTCCCTGTTTCAGGTTCGTGGAAACTTGGCTGGATTTTGTGTGACATTTGGATATCACTGGACGTCCTTTTGTGCACTGCTTCCATATTAAGTTTGTGTGCCATCAGCGTGGATCGGTAAGTTTGGCAAATGAATTTACTTAAAAGTTAATACCCTCGGTTTAAGTACTCCCAGCGACGTTGTTTGTTTCCATTCTTTTCTTGTGGTTGTGTCACACAGTTCCTTTTGATTTACCCCAAAACAAAGAAACAATTTTTATAATTTGGTTTGCTGCTGCTGCTGTTGTTGTTATTACATCCTCAAATAAATAATTAATTTAGCTAAAAGTACATTCCGTTTTTTCTTTCTATTCTCGGTTTACTTCACACACCCACCTTCAGATATTTGGCTGTCACCCGTCCTTTAACGTACTCACGCAAACGCCGCTCTAAACGTTTGGCTCTTATCATGATACTCATCGTATGGGTTTTGGCTTTGGCCATCACCTGTCCGCCCATATTAGGCTGGTAAGTAAAGCAAAAGACCTAAGTAAATATTGTTTGTCTGTTACACGGGCACCACATCAACCTTTGTTCATTTCATGTTTTTTAATTTTATAAAAATTTATGCAAATATTTGTTGGCGACCACAGTTTCCACAAATGAAACTTTAATAAGCGCGGTGAGCAAAGTCGTGATTTTTGTTATTTATTTGCATAATGAAAAGCCAATTAAAAATTGGTGTGCTTTTGAGAAGCAGATTAACTGCAGTTTACTACACCGTGCCACTTTTAATAAGAATCCCAAAAAACCCTGGCAGGCATTTTTTAACGACCAACATCATCCATCTGGTAAAGACAGTTTTGCCAAGTTTTACTGTATAATATTTCTGTCACCATGTCAATTTTTGTTTAATTCAATATAATTAAATATATCATTTAATTATATATAACTGAGCGTTTTTAAATATTAATTTTTAATTGAGGTTAATTGATTTTTAATTAAAACAATTATAAGACACATGTGAGGAAATCTGACCAGACCCTTTTTGACTTTTTATATAGTTTTGAATGTTGCACTACTAGTCCTATATAAATTTAATTTTTAATATTCTTTTCAAGTGAATTGTTTTTATCGATATTGTTGTGTACAGAAAAGAGAATTACATAATAAAATTGTTAACTTTACAGGCCTGGCCAGAGCCTGGCGTCTCTTTGTACCAGAACTAATTGATATACAATACACTTAAGGGTTAATTAGTTCAAGAGATATTGGTAAAAGAAGAACAAAATCGGCTGATTCTCAAATTGTTTATATCGTTCGATTCATTACAAAATTCTAAATAAAAATATTGCGTCCAAAAACAAATCTCCAAAATAGGTGCAATTGCCATCGTGTGTCACAAAACGACGACATCATTAATTCGCTTATGCATTGTTCGTTTTATGTTTAGTATATTTTTAAGTTCCTGAGTTAAATTAAGAAATGGTGACAACTTTAGTAAGATATCCCAAATTTTGGTACATATTTTCCCCACTTTTGGAATTTAGGACATTTTGTTGGCAAAAATGCAAAAACTTGTTAGCCATTCTTTTCGGAGACAGTTTAAGTTTGGAAATACCTGTCCTCTCATATGTATGACAAAAGGGTAGCGTGTATTTTGATGGACGACGAAGCTTACGTTAAAATGGACTCAAAAACACTACAACTACCCCAATTTTTGAACAAAAAGAAAGGAGGGTGTGTCGATCAATCAGTGTCAAAAATTAGTATGGAAAAATGTGGGGGAAAAGTTCAGATTTAGCAAGCAATTAGCTCTTGTGGTCTTAAGAGCAGTCCATAGTTTAGCAGTACAGCTGGATTACAAGAGTATGAGCAATTCTCTCGAACTCTAAAGCACCGATTTCAAATGTAAAAACAAAATTTTATCTACGGACATAGCTGATAAAAATAAATTTTTTCTGTTCCTCGATCAAAATTAAGGAATGGTGGCAATGGTGGTAGCAATTGAGAGCTTTTATATGAGGAATAACAAAAAAGCTTTTGAAAACGATTCAAGAATTTGCAATCGTGAAATTTCACTTTATGATAACACTTCTTGACTCGGAAGTAGATATCTCCAAGGCCTTTGATAGAGTTTGGCACGGCGCACTCATATCAAAGCTTATCGCTTTTGGTGTTGGTAGTGACTTCTCTCGATTTATATCGAGCTTCCTCAGAGATCGCACTATACGTGTTGTTGTAGATGGGTTCTCATCCGACGAGCATAGGTTAACCGCAGGAGTACCACAGGGCTCTGTCCTTTCCCCCTCCCTTTTTCTTATTTTCATCGACGACCTCTTGGATCGGACTGTGTATCCAATATACTCATTCGCGGATGACAGCAACCTCTGTCATTCATACTCATTCGATCATAGACCAAGTCGTCAAGAAATTGAGGATAAAAGGCGAT
This sequence comes from Polietes domitor, assembly GCA_947397865.1. Lineage (NCBI taxonomy): Eukaryota > Metazoa > Arthropoda > Insecta > Diptera > Muscidae > Polietes > Polietes domitor. The sequence goes on from OX377618.1 coordinate 29,996,606, forward strand.
TGATGGATGAGGCACTTAGCCAGGATTTGATGGCCATTTCTGAATGGGGTCGAGAGAATAGAGTAGATTTTAATGCACGTAAGACCCAGTGCTCCTTGTTATCTCACAAGCGATTCACTGATCCAACGGTGTCGTCGATTTTAATGAACGGTGTAGATATTGAGCAATCAGATGCTCTCGATGTTCTCGGCATGAAAATACAACGTGATGTTCGTTGGACAAAGCATGTATTTGATGTGTCGAAAGATGCCTGCAAATGTTTAGGCTTTTTAAAAAGATGTAAGAAATATTTCACACCCTCTGATCTTCTCAATATCTACACTACCTACATCAGACCAAAGATGGAATACAACTCCCATATATGGTCGGGTGCTCCAGCTTCATCACTGGAGCTACTTGACCGTGTCCAGAGGAGGGCGATGGTGTTGATAGGTGACGGTAGGATATCCAATTCTATTGTCTCCCTTGAACACCGTCGTAATGTTGGTTGTGTGTCATTGTTCTATCGATACTTTCATGGTGTTTGCTCTTCGGAAATCCGTGATCTTATACCGCCCGTGAGAACGTTCGGTAGAGATACGCGACTCCCACTCACCCATTTGTTGTCGATTGGACAACCGACCGCACTACACATTACAGAATAAATTCGTTCTTCGCCCGTACTATCCGTATGTGGAATCGACTTCCGGCAAATATCTTTCCCTACAATTACGACATTCAGAGATTCAAAACAGATGTCAACAGACACTACTCCCTCTTTCCTCTTCCAATACCTTATCTTCCTTCTACCAACGCAATGCACTGCATTTATAGGGGACACCCCCTGAGTGTTGGTTCAGTGAAAAAAAACATATGGGGCTAAAACATATACTAAATATTTTTTAATCGATTTGAGAATTTTAAACAAAATGGTTTTGTATTGAAAAATGTGCCATTTTGGAGAGAACCTAGCGGAGTGGCAAAAATGATTCAATAATGGCATTAAACGCGTTTCCATTAAGTGTTCTTCATGAGAAATAAAATAAATTTGCAATTTGCAATTTATAAGCGAATTAATATTATCACATTTTTGGGGGAAAAAGATTAACTTTTTTGGAAGTTCTTTTCAATGGATTGTTTAGAACTTTATGAGGAATCGACCAATATAAACAATTTGAAAATATGACTAAAGAGAAACTTTCAAAATACGAAAACATACTCGCTAAGAATATAAAATCGTTTTCTTCTTTCTCTAATATTTCTTGAAATAATTGCGATGTGTCTATATCGAAGATTTTTTGTATATAAATAATAAAATATTTTTGCAATAACTACATAATTGTACTTTTGGTATCAATTTTACAATTTGATGTGGCCGAGATAGCAAGGTATCATCTACATTTCAAAAGTTAAAGAATTAAGTTTGAAAGTAATCGATTTGGAATCACTTTGCAACTTAGCCTCTGAATTTAAATCTTCTAACACACAGAAACCCTAATACCGAACTTACATCTCGAAAGTTACTTTCATGGATTCTTGAAGGTGCTTCCAAAAGAGAGAATGTTATTATTTAGCTTCAGATTTTAATTTTCAATGTTAACTATATTCATTTGTAGATAGTCACGTGGAACAGCTCTATTGAACGAAATAAAGGCAAAAATGTAGCAAATGAAGATGAAGCACTTTACATTTGGCAACACAGTTAATTTTACGAATGAGAAAAAATGATGTTGGTCAGTAGTGCATCCAATGGCACACACAATGTATTTTTCAAATTAGAGAAAACTTACCTTTCTTTCTTTCAAACCATACCTTTTTTGCAGTATAATTAATTTGTGTTTGAATGGCAATCAGATTTTGATCCTTTCCAGATACGGTGTAAACATATTTTGAGAAACATTTTGTTAGCCATATTTCGCAAAACAAAAACTCCTTTTGTAAATGCCAACAAGCTCTGGAAGTTGTAATTAAACAGAAATATTTATTACATTTTTTATAAATTCACCATGTACGAAACAAAATAAATTAATTTTGCACAAATTTCCGCTTGAGCCCCCCGTTATAGAAAAATAAATTAATTTGGTTTCCTTTTTCTTCTGATTGAGAATAAAGAAGGTGAAACACGATACGTGTCCTTATGTTTGGTTTTTTTCTTTATGTTTGGTTTCAATTTAATTCTGTATTCTATTTGCAGGTACGAACCCGGCCGTCGAGATTTGAGTGAATGCCGCTACAATCAGAACGAAGGTTATGTGATATTCTCTGCTATGGGTTCGTTCTTCATTCCCATGGCTGTCATGATTTATGTGTATGCGAGAATTTCATGTGTTATAGCATCACGACATGATAATATGACCGATATTAGTATACATAATAATAAGGTATGTACAAATGTGTTATACATACATGTTTACCTTATGTATTTATATGTGTGTGTCGACAAGGAAAAACGACTTATGAGAATTCTACTTAACTTTCAAGAGACCAGGTGGAAGTTTTAAATTATTGGTATGAACTGGAATAATAATAAACTATAGAAAGCAAATTTATTAAGTAAGTGAGGTTTATTTTATGGAAATAAATAGTCTTTTGTCTTCAAATAACACCGTAGGAAAAAATGCAATGGTGTTAAATCCCACGATGGTCCGCTTCTTATAAACTACACTCAGAAAAAAGAATGCCACGGATTAAGTAAACATGTACTAAAACTGAGGAAAATTGAACTTTGTATAGTGCTAAGGCAAAAATTTCTCACAACAAGTACAGACTTTTCGTTGAAAATATGACATGCTTTGAACATGATTCCAGTTCAACTTTTGCTTAGATCAAGTAAAATTTACTCAAACTGTGGAACAATTTTATTCAAGCCAAGTAAATGTTTACTTATATGAGGAAAACTTTTAAGAAATTTTACTCAAATCAAGTAAATCATCATAATCAAGTAAAGTCAATTGTTACTCATACTAACTAAACTTCCGGATGACGATTGAATTTCTACACGAACGTTTGATACCTGACGAACGACTCATAAATTGAGTTTTTGTAACACGTTTAAAAGTTTTCGTCTTATGATTTGAAATTATAAAAGCTTTCGTTCCTTTGTCAATCAACAATATTGCCATCAAGATTTTTTGCCATTCTTTGTTAATTTTATTCACAGAAAAATGTAGATTTATGTGGAAAAGATGGTCGCCCTAATCAACTGATCAAAAAATGATTTGTTTACAAAATAAAAATTTCAAAAAAAAAATAAGTAAATGGCTATAATAGAGACAAGGACTACAAATTATATTGTAAATTGTGAACGGATGCACATCACAATCTTCAATTTGGGAAGAGCTTCCTCCAGCATAGCGCATGCTAGCTCATACTCCTTGTTGACCTAGCTTCGAGTTATTCAGGCGATATAGGCATGACAAAGCACTCGCGGTACAGCTTGTCCCCGATATATCAAAGACTTCCAATTTTTCGTACCTCGAGCCTGAAACAATTGGATCCAAACACCAATCATCAAATGCCAGGACATTGTGAAACAAAATAAATTTCAGTTCCTGCTGCCAACAAATAATACAATCGTAATAAAAAAGCAAACATTTGATGGATTATATTTTAAAAGCGGCGTTTTATTGAGTGGGCAATTTGAAATTGTCATCTTCGTCAGCCATCCATTGCTTGTCTTTGAGGACAACCACCACCACGGTGTAAAATGAAATGGGTCGTCGCCAAATTGGGTTCCAATATTCCATGACGTTCGGTAAAACCTGCAGATGAGCACGTTCATCATTTTCCTCCTTTTTTGTCCCACAGTTCGACCCCATGAAAAATAAAATGCCCTAAACACATTAACATATGTACGTATGTGTATATATAATTGGTGTTTTATGAAAGAAAATCAAATTTACAATTAATAAACCATGTGTTTAAATCATTTTTGAATGTAGACGAATGGGTTTTTCTGATCGTCTAGTTTTGACATTTATTTTCGTTCGTTTCGTCTTCTGGAACCAAAAAATATATGTCAAATCAAACGAAAGCTTTTTTATTTGTTATCAAAATATTGACATTCGTTATACAGAAACGGAAATCTACTTTCGTTTGTAGTTTTGACGAGTACAATGAGTGATTCGTCATCCAGAAACAGACCTTAAGCAAATTTGTAGTCAAACCAAGTAAAATCATACTCAATCTGAGGAAAATTATCGGAAAAATATCCTTAACCCAAGTAAATTTGTTCTCACCTTGAATAAAATATTCCTTAAACCAAGTAAAGTTATATTCAGCCTGACTAAAATTGTACTTGATAATTAAAATAAATTATTTCACATCAAAGTATGCAACACCCATATCAAAATTTAAACTTTTCGTGTTAGCTCTACCATAAAGAGTTGAGCTATTTCACCATGACTGGTGCTGAGGACAGTGATTGTTTAGAATAATGTTTGAAGTACTTAAGAAGAAACTAAATTGGAGTATGGATTTTACCTTGATTTAAAAATGTAATTTTTCTGAGTGTAAACTCGCGCGCGTTTTATTTCTCGATCACAGGCACCGTCGACAATTTTGACGCTTAACTCAGCAAACATCTCGAAAATCAGCCTCATTGATGAAAATATTTTTTCTGCATTATTTCTAAAATATATAATTTATATTAACCTTGAAGTTTTATTTGGGAACACATTAACTTCTTATCGTTAATAATATGTTAATATCTCGTAACATTTTACGAAAAGTGTTTTCGCAAGTGAATGGAACGAATTTTTAGTATAGGGTCACAGCGATAAGGTGTCCGCGTTGCAAGAAGAAGGTCTCGGGTTCGAATCGTGGCTCGGGAAAAATATTTTTTTTTTTATTTTTTTTATTACTTTTATAAATAAACAATGTTTAGTTTTGTATAATTTTAAAAATTTTAAAATTTTTGCTTAAACATAGTTAATGTACTTATTTATTTTCTTCTATTTTTTAGAAATTCAAACGCTACACTTCGGCCGATGTCGACAATGAATTGGATCCAGATTTGTCGGAATTGGATTTAAGTTCTGGCCAAAAGAAACAGCAGGCCGCAAGAACATTATCCAATCAAACATTGGCAAAGGAGTTACATGAAATCATGGCTTCCGACAGCGAGGTTGCTAATGCCACTCAATGTCACTCATTGCTAGCAATACCAGCGCCGGCAGCAGCAACATCATCGCCCACCAGTAAAAATGGTTGTTACGAAATGACTCGACCGGCTTCGTTGCGACGTACACCCACTGCCTCATCGAATATAACCGAAACAACCAGTACCACTGGAACTGGTACAGGAACGGCAACAGCTAGTACAAATGCGGAAAATCCCTGGACATTTTCAGGAGTCAATACCACCACAGCCAGCAGCACCGGCCATCATTACCAACAGCACCCGCACCCCAACAAACACATGCGTACCCACAGTGTGAGACATCAGCATTACTTGAGTGCTCCTCCCGCAGCCCTGTTAACAGTCACACCTGATTCTTTGGCATCGGCCAATAATGCGACCACTTCCATCCTGCGACAACATTCCCAACCAACTCCGACTGTGGGACAGCAACGTTCCCATCACCACGGACATCATTACACGAAATCGTTGTCGAACCGAATCACTTCCCTGAAAAAGGAGAACAAGACCACACAGACGTTGAGTATTGTAGTGGGCGGTTTTATTGCATGTTGGCTGCCATTTTTTATATACTATTTGATCACACCGTTCCTGGACGAACACCAAGTCAGTCGAACGTTGGCAAAGATTCTGACATGGTTGGGCTGGTTTAATAGTGCCATAAACCCATTCATTTATGCATTTTATAGTGTTGACTTCCGTGCTGCATTCTGGCGTTTAACGTGTAAACGTTTTTTTTCGGCCTCGTCGAAAGCACAATTTCCAACCAACACGATGTCGATACGACGATAGTTAAGAGCACCATTGTATGATTAAGTGTTTTGGAAAATATTTAGGTGTAAAAATGTGAAGTTATAACAAAACGACAACCAAATTTAATACTGTATTTAATGTGATTTGGCTAAGAGGCAGTCATGGACAAACCAAGGTACACGGAAGTCTACCGTAGTTTCGTTTGCGAATGCTTTTGGAAGCTTTAAACAATATAGCTGAAGAAAATTTACTGGGCCACGGAATACTCGGGCAATATGGATTTATTGCGCTCCGTAAAATTAGTTTCACTTTAAGAGACGAAATGCTAAAATAGACTATAATTTGTAGAAACTGATAGATAAGACTGTAGATATGAGTAATATCTACTTTAAATACTTGAAATGGAAACAGTGTAGTATAAACAAACATATATGTAAATAAATAAAATAGCTGTTCTTCAATACACAATGAGTTCATTTTTTAAAAAGAAAAATAAAGTGTAAGTATTTATTTATTTCCTTACTTATTATGAACTATAATAAAAATTTCAATTATATTCTAACATCGGGCCCAGGGACAGAGCCATTGGTGGGAATCGAAATCACAACTAGAGTGATCAATAACCCGGTTTTTCTGCAATGTCGATTTTTCGGGTTTTTCAAAACCCCGTTTGCTCGGTTTTCTTTTTATAAAAAACCGGTCGAACCGGTTTTTTTCTTAAAACTGTAAAAAATTATTCATTATAGAGTAATTCTACAAAATATTGACCCATGGTGCATACTCGTTCTTGGGGATAGGAGATCATGGTCAGATCGAAATTGACTCCAAACATTCCTGTCTGAATTAGCTACGGTCACCCCCAGAAATGAATACTGGATTGTTTAATGCAGATCTGCAAAATAGTTGGTCGTTAAATCAAACTGAAAACGCCTCTAAAAATAATTGCATATGTTGTTATGTGAATGGCTGGTCGTCATCTGCAGCAGAAAGTGGTCAACGGCGTCAATTTTTCTTCTGCACATAAGAAATGCATTGTGATAATATAAAAAGAGGCATATTATAAACAAATTAGCACCGAAAAGGATAATTTTTACACTATGAGAAACCGGTTGAGACCGACATAAAAACCCGGGTTTCCCGGTTTTCCACAAACCGCGATTTTAAAAAACCCGACGGTCGGTCTCGGTTAAAAACCCGGTCTTGGGTTTGATCACTCTAAAGTTAAAGAAGTTTAAAGAACGACGACGAATCGATTTGCCGCGGCCTTTTCCAAAGACCTTCTATATAAAAGATAATAAATCTCGCTCTTTGTCTGGTATTACAGGCGCAACGTTGAGGAATAACAGCGAATGTTGTTGTTATAGTCATGTTAGCTTTCTACTGCAAAAAAAAAATAAAATAAGAAAAACATGGATACACAAACAGATATACACGAAAACGAAATATATATTTGGTTGTTTGCAAATTGTTTGAACTATATTTGAATTTCTTAGCAAAACCTTAAAAAACAGTAAAATAACGACAAAACAAATGGATTTTGCAGAAGCAAATTTTATTTCTCTTCGGTGACATTTCTCGCCTTTCTGCTAGATAGCACACAAAGAGTACTTTTACGTTTTGGTCTTCGCGTTCACTCTCAGCTATAGCTGCTACATTCTCTTCACTACGTAGTGGATGTGGTCTAACCTGTCAAGTATCATCCACTGATATAAACTGCGACTCATATTTGCGTATGACAATCGAATCGCACGAAAAACATTTCTAACAGAACACAGTTTTTCGTAATACAGCTGTGCTGTTATAGTGTGAGTCTTTCCATGATGTCTTGCCAAACGATACTGAACAAAAATGGCAAACAGTTTGATATGAGTCATGCGTGATATCTCAAAAATGCCTATTGAAAATCAAACCTCACGATGAATCACCCGATACTTTTAAATTTTAATCCTTCAAGACGTACAGTAGACACTTCGACAATAAATATATTTTATGACCTTACTGTTCTACTATATATTAAGACCGGGTCGAGGTTTAAGGTTTTCCGCACCCCGCGCAGCTAAAACAATTTACATAAGCTATAAAAATCAGTTATTAAAAATGACGAATCTGCATTCATTTTAAAGGTGCTTTATACAAATATGTTTATAAAATTGTTCATACTGCCATTTTTATTAAAATTCAGAACTAACATAACAATTATATGGGCCATCCTTAAAAAGTTTAAGTCCTGTTGAATTCAAATCAGACCAAAAATGATAGAGACTAGATACACTGAAAGAAGTTTCCTTAATAATATTTATAAAGCGATTTCTTGAAAAGTTTTTCATAAATTTTGTGAATTTTTTTCTTAAAATATATGAAGACTTCATAAATAAAATGAAATGTTTCACACAATTTTTTCACAAACACTTCATATTTCATAAAACAACAAAAAGTGAAACTTAGTTCAAAAGACCAAAGAAAGATTTCATTGTATTAAAGAAACAATTCAATAAAATAAAATATTTGTTTTATGAAATATCTTAATAAATATAATGAAGGATTTCAAAGTGTGACTTTATACGGTTGAATGCTAACTCTGTTAACTCTGACATAATACACTCTGATTTAGGTCAAAGATTTGTTAGTAAACAAGTCAAGCCTTTTTTATTGGTTTGGTTTATATTGGAAACTTCAGTCTAAATTATTAATATTTATGATATTTTTTCATAAAACTAATGAAGTTTCATTATGAAATCAGTGAAAATGTTCATAAAACATATATAAAAAACTTGTATAAAAAAGTCCACGTTTCTACGTTGTTTCGGTTTTGATAGACCGATTTTTTTTCAAAAAGAGAAGAATTTGTTGTGATGAAGTTGTATTTCCCATATTCAGTAGTAAAAATTTGCAAACCTTCATTAAAATCGGAGAACCTAAAGAAATGTTCAGTTCGGTTTCAGATGGAATTAGTAACTAGAGGACTTAGCATACTCTTCTTCCGAGGCGACAATATCATTGGATAGGTTTTTTCGAAAGGTCAGTATGAGGACATTTTAAATGTAAAAATATTAATTATTTGAACCACACCCCATATATAATATGAATGAACCTCACGGTAGAAAACATACATTTCAGAATTAGGATCGAACGTGCTATAATAACAAGGTATCTTGACGAATGCCTCTTTAAAAACATGGTCCGAATAGCCAAGGAATAGTCTAATGTGACAAACCTTTGTATATTTTATACATACACGTACACGTTTAACATTTAAGAGACGGCGTATTATTTAACCACAAAACTTAATTAAACCGATCTCTTTTTTACCGACATCTGGAAATGTGGTATTAATATGTATGTATGTTTCAGACAGACAATATTTTCCTGTTTGCTCTTAAACAAAAACAGAACTTTAGTTCCTCGGAAGAAACGGAAATATTCAATTGAATATATTTATATTTGGTAGCACAGGCAAAGTAAAAAATAACTGTCATAAGAAAATGAATATTAATTCGTAGAAAACTGATTGTGTATGTACATACATACATACATATATACAATGTATATTCATTATTTTCTGTTTCCTTCCTCTATTTGCCACAAACTAAAGTTCAGTTCTTGTGTTTTCGCTATAGCGTGTCTTCACAAATTTATTATCATTGAGTGTGTCCACAGCCGTTGACATACATACATACAGTTTTACTATTTATTCAACAACGGAAATTATTCATATTCTGGAGGTATAACACCGTGCACCAATAATTTCCAGTCCAAGTGGGAACGAACACATAATCAAATTAATTTTGTTATGTCCTAAAGAGCATATTTTTAGGCGAGAACAACTCTCTAAATTTGGTTGGAATGACCATAACTTGTATTTTTTTAAATGGTTACAAGTGGTGGCGTTAGCAAACAAAATAATAGGCAAAAACATTGCCAAATTTAAACAAGTAAGGAAAGGCTAACGCCGACTATATGATACACTCCATTTTCTATCCGAATACAATTCAATTCGGTAAAAAAGTGAAAACGGGCAAGATTTTTGTATGTTTCCTAATCATAGGCCAATATGACCTGACCCAATTTGTTAAATTGAGAAGAATATTTGTATCGGGAATGGAATTCACCCACTTTCACCATAGTTTTGTTTAGTTAGATTATAAGATTTTGTGCGAAATTTAAAGACAATCGAGCACAATATGTGGCTTTTAAAGCGGCAAAAGTCAAATCGGGAGCGACATTTATATAGGGGCTATATCTAAATCTGAACCGATCTTACCCAATTTCTGCATAGGTGTTTCTAGTAAGATTATAAGATGTTGTGCCAAATTTAAAGAAAATCGAGTACAATATGTGGTTTCTACAGAGGAAAATGTCAAATCGGGAACGACATTTGTATGGGGGCTATATCTAAATCTGAACCGATTTGACCTATTTTCACCACAGATGTTCTTAGTTTAAATATAAGATGTTTTGCCAAATCTGAAGACAATCTGATACAATATGTGGTTTCTAGAGCGGAAAAAGTAAATCGACTCAGAAAGTTATTCTAAGACGATCGGTATAATTAACAATGGGTCTATCTCGTTTCCTTTTGCGTGTTACAAACAAAGACATAATACTCTCGTGGAGTGTATAAAAAAACTTGATCGAAATAGTTGGAATTCAATTGCAATAAGTTCATAACAAATGACATTTTATTTAATTCTTTTATTTTTTATTTTGACTTGTACAGCATTAAATTTCGAAAAATTGTCTACCTACCTTCAGTAAACCATTTTCCGAAATTTGTTGCACTGTATAACTATGTACTCTCATATGTATATGTTAATACATTACTTATACAATATTAATAACTTATATAGATCCTATAGTTCTGCTACCTACATATGACAATTACGTAAACATATGTGGTAAGTGTGGGAAAAAGCCCGTAATAATATTTCGCTGTTATGCCATTCTCACTAACATCTGCATTGTAAAAATGTGCCCAGCGGAAATGTTGACTTTGTTCTGGACAGCCGTAAATACATTACGATAAAATCCAAAGCCAATGCAACATGGTTAAGTTCGAAGATGGTCTAAATCGGTGCAAGAAACATACTTCATCGTGCAAGGGCTAAAATGTTTTGAATTAGGACGAGTTGAATGGGAAAATTGGAACATATGGTATGCCGCCACCAATGAGGTTCCCCTCAGTTTCTTCGGTGTCATAAAAAATACTGAAGGAAATAATACAGATTGTTATATGGATGGCATAAATTCATACTACGTGGAAAAGCTTGAGACTTTACTTTATGTGGGTTTTCTGTTGATCCACGGCAGTTTGTTTATCTAGTTTTAATAAAAATGCGCACAATAAAGCTTGAGAGCTAATATTTGTTGGTATATATTTACATAGACAAATATTAAACAACACAAAGAGCGTGGATAATAATAGGATTTCATCATTTCAAATAAAAATGTCACTGTTATATATCAAAATGCTATGTCCTGGAAAATTCTTCGTTCTCTCCTTAGCACTGAAAATAAGAATAAACAGAATGTCGGGAAAAAATAGTCTGCCCACACATTGTCTAAAAGGCCAAATCATTGTAACGACAGGCATATTAAAATATTACATTTCCACAAAGAAGTCCTTCGACAGCAAAGTTGCACAACCCAACAAACACTCTTGTATACTTATAAGTACATAAATAGGTGTTCATCGTCGACTGAAATAAAAATGAACTTATCTAACACATAATACAAAAATCGGTTTGATTCATATGGTATATTTTATCTTCGTTCGAAGCGGCCCTAAGCACATGCGTAAAAATATAACGCTTTTTGTGTTTGTGGCTAAAATATGAAATGCTTTATAAGCGTATTTCGTATGTAATGTATACAAAGTTAAAACATTAGGACGAATCGGAAATCGGTTAATGTATATTTACTATGAAAACAGATTTTAAGTATTTAATACTGAAGAATTAATAAATTCTATGCTGATGTGAAAATTAAATTATTTTTCGGTCTGTGCTGGATGACAACAACAAACAAATGTTATCCAATAAGAACTATTTATATTTCTGATATATTCTGGTCCCCAACTAAATACTACAATTTCATAATTTTTGAAAACTGAAAATATCCGTTATATTCATATCATTTAAATCGTAGAAAACATGTAAAATTTAATGAAATTTGCCATATTATTAATAACAATTTTTCATGATTATAATTATGTTTATAACATTATCGAACATTTAAAGAATGATAATATTGGATTATGACATTGACAAAATACGTCAGTCGGATACAATTAAGAATATCAGTAATTAAATTCAGAATATTCTGTAATTAAGAACATGGATAATATAGTGCACCATATGATCCCATCCTGTATATTCATCATTTGGAATTTCTGCTATTGAATTTCGACTACATTGAATTTCAGAATTTAAATCTAATTTAAAATTAAATGTACTCCAAAGTATGGAAATGCTTCTATTGTAATTTTCTTTTATTGCTTATTTTTTAATGAATTCATACACCTATGTCAACTCGACACAATAATGTCCTAGTGGAGATCGACACTTATTACATTGTAAATTGTTTATATTGAAAATAAAACAAGTAAGGAAAGGCTAAAGTCGGGTGGGGCCGACTATAAGATACACTCCACTTTCTATCCGAATTTAATTCAATTCGGTAAAAAAGTAAAAACGGGAAGAAATTTTGTATGTTTCCTTATCATAGGCTAATATGACCTGACCCAATTTGTTAAATCGAAAAGAATATTTGTATCGGGCCTATATCCAAACATGGAATGAAGTGACCCACTTTCACAATAGAATCTTCCAGTTCAATGATAACGTGTTATGCTCAATTTGAAGAAATTCGGTGAAAATCCGAGGTTTCTGGTGCGGAAAAAGTCACGCCGGGAGCGAAATTTGTATAGGGCTATATATAAATCTGAATCGTTCTGACCCATTTCCTTCATGGATGTTTCTAATTGAAATATAAGATATTTTTCAAGATTTGAAGAAGATCTGTTAAAAAAAAGTCAAATCGGGAGTGAAATTTGTGTGGGAGCTATATATAAATCTGAACCGATCTTACTCATATTCACCATGGGTATTTCTAGTGGAAATAAAAGATATTTGGCCAAATTTGAAGAGGATCTGTTAAAATATGTGGTTTCTAGAGTGGAAAAAGTCAAATTGGGAGCGAAATTTGTATGGAAGCTATTTATAAATCTGAACCGATCTAACACATGTTCAACATAGGTGTTCTAGTTGAAATATAAGATATTTTGCAAGATTTGAAGAAGATCTGTTAAAAAATACTAAAAATTCCTGTGGTGAAAGCGGGTACAATCGGTTCAGAATTAGATAAAGCCCCCATACGAAAATCGCTCCCGATTTGAATTTTTCCACTCTAGAATCCACATATTTTACCCGATTTTGAACAAATTTGGCTCAACACCATATAATACAAATAGAAACACTTATGCTGAAAGTGAGCAAGATAGCTTCAGATTTAGATATAGCCCCCATACTAAAGTTGCTCCCGATTTGCCTTTTTCGAGTCTAGACACCACATATTGTACCCGATTTTCTTAAAATTTTGCACAACATCTTATAATCCAAATAAAAATATCTGCGGCGAAAGTGGGTATGATCGATCAAGATTTAGATATAGCCTCCGTACAAATGACGCTCCAGAATTGACGTTTTTCGATCTAGAAACCGCATATTTTACCCGATTTTCATTAAAGTTGACACAACATCTTATAATCCAACTAAAAACATCTGTGGTGAATGTGGATAAGATCTGTTCAGATTTAAATACAAATGTTACTCCCATATGTTTAACCGATTTTGACCAAACTTTACATATTATATTTCACCTATAAGCATACATGGTAAAATCGGGTCACATCTATCCAGATTTTAATATACCCCATACAAATGTCTTTTTCGATTTAATTTTTTTAGTCTAAAGCAATAAATAAAATTAAATAATTATTCAGATCGCGGTATATTTAACCTTGAAACATACATTAGTCGGCCCCGTCCGACTTTTGCCTTTCCTCACTTGTTTTCTTTAAGACTGGATAAATAATCTGTGATAACAAAAGCCTAAATAAAAATTTCTGATTGCAATTAAAATAAAAAAGTTTTTTAAAGCCTGCTTTTGCTAGTAAAGACGCACAGAAAAGCTATCACAATTGATTTGCACACACGGAATGATTATGTTTGTACTAGAAAGAAGCATTCACAGCACTTAAAATAGGGAATATGGAAACTGAGCCTTGAAATAGTTCATGTTAGAAAAAAGTAAATACCCTTGTACACCGCCGGTGGTACTGAGGATGCAGTCAATGGTGACGGTAATATAAAATTCTCCCTTTACAGTTATCGATATGATCTAATATTCATATTTACAATCATATCCGTAGACTTAATCATCAAAACAGAAACTCATAAAAAGCAAAAAGAAGCTTATACAAACTCTGGTATACACCACCCAGCAAAGCAAATATACATAAATCAGTACGACAGATTACGTAACGATTGCTACGAAGTGTGATTGAATGAATTCTGATAATTTTGCCCACGATTTTTGAAAATAGTTTGCGGGGATTTTTGAATAGTGTGAAATGGAATTCAGATCAGACCGTTGTGGAGAAGCATAATAAATTTGAGTTAAATGTTATATTTTTAAACATTTTCACATTGCCTGGACGTGCAGGCTTTTAGGATCAAATAATAACTACATCGCCAGTACGGGACTAAAAGAGAGAATAATGAATTATACATATTAATTAATCAAACCCTAGACATTTTTAACTTCATGTTTTTGTTTATTACAGCAATGAGGTCACCTGCCGTTACAACCGATAAATTCTCACCATGTACATAGTTTCTGTCAATAAGATCAATATATAGTGTCACCATCTTCCGAAAAAATACATTTAAGTTGATTTGAAAATAGCTCATTTTCTGAATATTTGTCCTGGTCACGATGTATCGTCAAATATAATTGACGAGTTTCCAAAAAACGGACGTTTTAAGTCGTTCAAAAGCGAATTATTACTGAATTTTCTATATTGTTTAATTAAATTAATTTGTTGAGGCTTGTTCGATCAGAAAGATATCGATCATATTGTTATTTTATGTGGATTCTTCGTTTTAACAACATATTTCTAAAATGTATGATGAACACCTCCTTTCACAACGGTGTGTGACAAGCCATGTAGTACCTTTACAATATTTGTAAGACTTCACTGTATATTTGGTAATATTATGAACTTTGGACATGTTGAACAAACCGTGTTTGAAACGAACTTTGGTCCTGTTGAGATGGAACTGTGGACATGTTGACACCGAACTCTGATAATGTTGGCACGGTCGGACGGACTCTGGTCATGCTGACAACGAACTATAGTCATGTTGGGAAAGAACTGTGATCATGCTGGTAACGCGCGGTGGAAATGTTGGGAACGAACTGTAGTCATATTTACAACAAACTATAGTCAAAGTTAAGAACGAACTGTGATCACTGACTAGTAATCAGTGGCTGTTTTTCTTTTAGACTGGTAACAAAAACCTAAATATTTTTTTTTTAATTGTCACCAACTGCAATATCAATGTGTGTATGAAAACAAATTAAAAAAAAACAAGCAAGGAAAGGCTAAAGTCGCGCGGGGCCGACTATATGATACACTCCACTTTCCAACCGAATACAATTCAACTCGGTAAAAAAGTGAAAACGGGAAGAATTTTTTTATGTTTCCTAATCATAGGCTAATATGACCTCGTTCGATTTGTCAAATCGATAAGAATAAGAATTTGTATCGGGCTACATCCAAACATGGAAAAATATGACTAACTTTCTCAATAAGTTCTTCCAGCTCATATATAAGGTGTTATGCTCACTTTGAAGAAATTCAGTGAAAATTCGTGGTTTCTGGGGCGGAAAAAGCTAAATCGGGAACGAAATTTGTATGGGAGCTATATATAAATCTGAACCGATCTAACACATTTTTACCGCAGGTGTTTCTTGTTGAAATATATGATGCTTTGCTAATTTTTAAGAAAATCTCTTGTAATATATGGTATCTAGAGCGAAAAGACTCAAATCGGGAATGAAATTCGTATGGGAGCTATATATAAATCTGAACCGATCTAACACATTTTTACCGCAGGTGTTTCTAGTTGACATATATGATGTTTTGCCAATTTTAAAGAAAATCTCTTGTAATATATGGTATCTAGAGTGAAAAGAGTCAAATCGGGAGTGAAATTCGTATGGGAGCTATATGTAAATCTGAACCGATCTGACCCATTTTCACTATGGGTGTTTCTAGGACAAATATAATATATTTCGCCTAATTTGAAGAGGATCTGTTAAAATATGTGGTTTCTAGAGCGGAAAAAGTCAAATCGGGAGCGAAATTTGTATGGGAGTTATATATAAATCTGAACCGATCTGACCCATTTTTACTACAGGTGTTTCTAGTTGAAATATAAGATATTTTGCCAAATGTGAAGACAATATGTGGTTTCTAGAGCGGAAAAAGTCAAATCGGGAGTGAAATTCGTATGGGGGCTATATCTAAATCTGAACCGATTTTCTTCAAATTAAATAGCGTTCGTTCTTATCCCGCAAAACTTCGTTGCGCAAAGTTTCATTTAGTTTTGTCTACAATTGCGACCTGTATCGTGATTACAAGAATAGATGGACGGACGGACGGACAGACAGACAGACGGGCATTGCTAAATCGATTCAAAAAGTGATTCTAAGTCGATCGGTATAATTAACAATGGGTCTATCTCTCTTCCTTTTGAGTGTTACAAACAAATGCACAAAGACATAATACTCTCGTGGAGTGTATAATAAATTTATATTAAAACAAGTAAGGAAAAGCTAAAGTCGGAAGTGGCCGACTATATGATACCCTACACAACTTCCTGCATATATATCTGGTTTTGATTACTAAACCCAGGGGTTAATTATGAGGGCGATTTTATTAAATGCATCTTTAGTCAAATTTACTGACCATTTATGAACATCGTTTGCATTATGTTACTCATACATGTGATAAGCCCCACGTACAAACAGAATCGCTGTGATCTACTCTCATTGTATCTGGAAAGAATATAGGGTGGCCATTTAAAACTTTAAATTAAAACGGATATAAAAAAGTAGTGATTATTATTTTCTTTTAATATTCTACTTTTAATGGAAAGGTTGAACTTTGTCAATTAATGGAACTCAATATCATTCATATGACTACCACGACTGGCTCGGCAGTATCTCATCCGATCAACCAAATTTTTCTGTATATGGTCCAAAATCCAGACCAAACAGTGACTCGTTGTTGATAAATTGGCTTCTCAATAGTCATGTGTGGGTTCTCTGCACCCCATATGCGGCAATTTTGCTTATTGACATAGACATCGAGATGAAAATTAGCTTCATCTGAAAACAAGAAAAATTTCCACAGTAAGTAAGTTTTATATGTTTCCCAATTGTGTTCAAGCGTATTACGTCCCATTTTGCAAATGTCAGACATAAACCTGAAAGTAAAAATGAATGAATGAATGCTTTTCAAAGTCTTTCAAAGTAGGTCTTTCTAGTCCAAATGTGACATGATGTGGGAAATTTGACCAAGATTCGATATACAAAATTTCCTCAAAAGTCTATACCAATCTTCTTTCTTTCTTTGGGCTAAGAAAGTTACTTGTGCAAAATTTCATGGCAATCGGACAAAATTGCGACCTGTAGAGTGCAAACAAACTTAGAGACGGACGGACGGACAGACAGACATTGATAAATCGACTTAAATATAGGTCTAGCTCGAATATTTCTTACAAACATTTGGCAGAAAAATAACTCATAATACCCTATTCCACTAAGTGGTCTAGGATATAAATATTGGACTTAGCCTGGGTAAATATCCAGTTTATGTCAAATTTATGGTTATCGATGCTAAGTCCAAAAAGGCATCTCAAAATGTCTTTTTGATACAAATATTTATATAGTAGTTGTGAAAACATTTTTTTATTTTTATTATCAAATTATCTTTTTATTAGCGTTTTTGTTATCGCAGCTTGTTATCCCGCCTTAAAGAAAAACAGCCATAATATTTAATATACACCCACCAATGTAATATGCTTTTGTACATTCTTTTGTAACAACCAAAGTAAAATATATATCGTTTACCGATCGACTTAGAAACACTCTCTGATTCATATTAGCCATGCCTTCTGTCCGTCCGTCCGTGTGACCAGCACTGCCATCTCTGACGATTTTTTGTGATTTTTGATGAAATTTTGACATGTGTTACAGAAAATCTAAGTTCAGAAAAGAAAACTAAGACATTTGACAACTGAGAAAAGTACAACGTATAACATGACAATCTTCCGAGTAGGAAATGATTCAGGCCAGAAAATCTTAAGACACTCTGTTCGAACTTTTATCAAATGTTAATACTCCTCAGGCACTAGATTCGACCAATATTCAGTTCAATGAAAACTGAAGAGCAAAGGACTGCGTGTGCGTTTATTTTTTATTTAAATATTTTAAATTGTCCATACACAAAATTTACTTAAATTGCCGGGAAAACTCATAATCCAGCAAACTACAACAGTTGGTGTAGGTTAAATACGCTGTTCAAATCGAAAAGCTAGTATATAGTTAAATAAGGTTAGAGATGAAATAATTTTTTTATGGTACAATACATACATATATTATATTCCGTCAGAACGGAGTGATATTGATATATACCAACAACAAAATTAAATTTTTCACATTTTAGGTTTCCAAATATTAGAAGGGGCAACCAGTTTTCTTTTGAAGATTATTGCCTTTTCGCAAGAAATGAAAAGCACAACCAAAGCTCTTTTATCACTTTCATAACGTTTACATTAGGTTGCATATATCTGTAGAAGATATGCTCGTATATATTGACATACGTAAACAAACATATGTGTTTTCTTTGTAAAACTAAACAATGTGGGCCAAAATTTAAACGAAGTACGTACATTAGGGTGCATTTTAGATATATTTTTATAGCCTCCACCTCCAGGATGGGGCTATACTAACTTTGTCACTCCGTTTCTTACACCTTGAAATATGGACCTGCGACCCTATAAAGTATATATATATTCTTGATCGTCATAAAAATCTAAGACGATCTAGCCATGTCCGTCCGCCCGTTTGTTGACAGTACGCTAGCATCTAAATGAAAGGTGCTAGGATATCCAAATTTCCCATAAATGCTTCTTATAGTCATAGATCGGTTGGGAATGAAACTGGCGAAATCGGACCAAAGGAAAAATTGTTCTCTTACAAGGACTTAAAATACCTATAATAACCCGTAATATTTTAGAGTATTTAAGCATATTTATTCAATATGTCTGCTTGTACTTACTTGATATTGGGTAGTGCATTCCCACTATAACAAAAACGTGCACCATAAAGTGATTTTTATAAAGTGAATGGGGCTAAAAGGCATAAAAATGGTACATATTAAACGACAACAGCTAGAAACACGAAATTCGGTGCGTACATTCCTCTAATTGAGTAGATACATAATATGAAATTATTCGTACTTTTAAGGGGTAAAATGGGAATAGAGGGATAAAAATGGTACCAACAAAACGGCTGCACCTAAAATAATGAAATTCGGTGTATACATTCCTCTGATTGCATAGAAACGTAATATAAACGGATTTTTATACCATCCACCTCCAGGATGGGGGTATAAAACCTTTGTCATTTCGTTTGTAACATCTTGAAATATCGACCTGAGACCCTATAAAGTATATATATTCTTGATCGTCATAAAATTCTAAGACAATCTAGTCATGTCCGTCCGCCCGTCCGTCTGTTGAAAGCACGCTAGCATCTAAACGAACATTCAAATTTTCCATAAATGCGTCTTATAGTCGTAGATCGGTTAAGATTAAAACGGGGCGAAATCGGCCCAAAGGGAAAAATTTTTCCCTCACAAGGACTAAAAATACCCATAATAATACCTAATATATTTATACATATTTTTTGAATATGTCTGTTTATATTTGCTTGATATTTGGTACGCGCATTCCCATTATAGCAAAAACGTGCAGCATAAAGTGATTCTTATTTGTAGAGGGTGAAATGGGGCAAAAAAGGGATAAAAATGGTACATTTTAAACGACAGCAGCTAGAAACACGAAATTCGGTGTGTACATTCATCTAATTGAGTAGATACATAATATAAAAGTATTTTCCCAAATTCGCACTTTTAAGGGGTAAAATGGTAATAGAGGGATACAAATGGTACCAACCAAACGGCTGTACCTAGAATAATGAATGTCGCTGTATACATTCCTCTGATTGCATAGACAAGTAAAATACACGGATTTTTAAAAATTGGTACTTCTTGGGGTTAAAATGAAAAAAGGGATAAAAATAGTACCAATCAAATGACCGCAGCTAGAGTCTTGAAATTCGGAGTATACATTCCTCTGACTGTGTGGATACGGAAAATAAACCGATTTTTCGAAATTCGTACTTTCTGGAGTCAAAATGGAAAAAGGGGATAAAAATAGTACCAACCAAATGACCGCAGCTAGAGTCATGAAATTCGGAGTATACATTCCTTTGACTACGTAGACATGAAAAATAAAAGGTTTTTTTTCCAAATTCTTACTTTCAAGGGATACAATGGGTACGGGGGGGAGAAAAATAGTACCAACTAAACGACTACAGCTAGAATGATGAAATTCTAATTGGGTAGAAACGTCAAGGTGGTAAAAATGGTACCAACTAAATGGCCGCAACTGGAATCATGGAATTCGGTGTATACATTCCTCTGACAGCATAGACAAGCAAAATAAAAAGATTTTTCCAATTTCGTACTTTTTACTTTTACGGCAAAAATTTGTTGAATCATGAAGTTAGGTTATTTGGCACTATATACGTGAAATAATGGATTTTCAAAATCTTTTACATTTGGAATTAAAATGTAATGGAAATGCAACCAACTGCAACACCCACTATCTACCAATAATTATCGTACTTACTCCTTTTTGAAAATATAAATAAAGGGTGATTTTTTAGCTATTATCTTTTTGGCAACACTGGTTTAAACAGCTGAGGCACGTTTCGTGTTTTGTTTCACTGTCAAACATCTTCAGTTTGGTCTATAATTTAACCATGAATCGTCTTAGAAACGAACAACGCTTGCAAATTATTGAATTTTATTATCAAAATGCGTGCTCTGTTAAGAAAGTTCATCGCGCGCTTCCATTTTATGGTCAGTTTAATCGACCCACTGAAGCGGCTATTCGGGCTATTGTGACTAAATTTCGCACCAAATTTATATTGTTGGACATTAAACCACCAACACGCTTACGTAGAGTGCGAACTGAAGAAAATATCGCAGCTGTATCGGCCAGTGTTAATGATGACCATCAATTATCGATTCGTCGCCGTTCGCAGCAATTGGGCCTCTGTTACTCAAAAACGTTGAAATGCCAAAATTGGACTAAGCGGTTGGACCATTTGAGGCGCAGTCAAGGTCAACATTTGCATGGAATAATCTTCAAACATTAAATTATATGGACCGTACTATCGATTCAAATAAAGATTTCATGCTTTTTTCTGAATTTTATGTGTTTTTTTACTTTCCTATAGCTTTTAAAAAATCACGCTTTATAAAAATTATTTTTTGAATTGAAATAATACTTCAATTTCAATATATGTATATAGTGTAAACGTATTGGTAGCCTTGCCTTATATATATAATATTATAAAAAAATATTATATTTATTAATAAATTATTGTTTCAACATTTTTATTTGGTTTGGCTATATTAAAATATTTATATTTTCCTGTAATATTACCGCACTTCTACGAAAATCGACAGCCTCTGTGGAATGCAATCCAAGGTGGAGGGTATATAAAGTTCGGCCCGGCCGAAATTTAACGCCCTTTTTTAATTGTTATGCTTACAAAGCTAATTATATATGGTAGATGGAAATTAAGTATTATTGGAAAATCCAAAACATATTTAATTTGTATCTTCATTTACGTAGCACAGTGGTTCAGAATCAAAATTCATCGGCTCAAATTCAACAACTTTTCAACTAGTAAACTTTTTGAGTTCTTTTTAAAATTTAAATTGGGCCAGGACTCAGGATTATTTTAAGATATTAACATCAGGCATTCAGATATATTTAGAAATTAGTCCAAAGTTGCCAACTTTTCTTGATTTCTTTATGTACGTAATATTCAATCATTATTTCGCCTTCTAGCCACTGTTTGGGACTTTCAAAACACCTTTCATCAGACCGATTATCTAGTTTATAAATTCGTTGCAAATACTTCGATTATCCCGTTAATTGTATCTCTTGATCCAGTTGTTAAAAAACCGCACGGAATTCTGTTTTTTATTGTCTATTTTGCAGTACTAACAGTATGCTGTTTACTTGTAGTAATTCGATTTGTCAGCCAAATCTGTTATTAAATGGTTCCTGAAAATGAACTTCAATTTACAAAAGTTTAACTTTTTAGCTCAAAAGCTAATGAGAAACAAGCAAGGAAAGGCTAAAGTCGGACGGGCCGACTATATGATACCCTTCACTTTCTGATTAAAATATAAGGTGCTGTGCCAAATTTGATCAAAATCGATTATAAAGCGAAAAGAAATCAAACTGGGATCGAATTTTGTATGGAGATATATATAAATCTGAACAGATAATTTTAGTTGTAATATAATGTGTCGTGTCAAATTTGAGCAAAAACGTTTAATTTATGCAGTTTTTAGAGCACAAAAAATCAAGTCGGGAGTGATATTAGCATGGAGCTATATATAAATCCAAACCAATTTGACTCATATTGACCAGAGATGTTTCTAGATCAAATATAAAGTATTGTGATAAATTTGAAGAATATCGACCAAAATATGTGGTTTTGAGAGGGGAAAACGTCAAATCAGGAGCGAAATTTATATGGACCTATATATAAATCTGAACCGATCTGACACATTCTTACCGCGGGAAACTTCTACATTTCTAACAATGCATTTTATTCTTCAATGGGTTTCAAAGGAAAAAAGTCATGTTGGTCCAAAATCGTAGTTTTTGCAAAAAGTGTAATTTTTTAATATTTATTACAAGTAAACTTTACGTTTCACAAACATAGTTTTGGCGCCATAATAAAGCTACTAAACCACAATTTCTCATAAAACAATTTCGAGTGCAAAATATCTTAAAATGTGAAAGAAACAGTTGGACAAAGTTCAAAAATTACATTACGTTATTTCAATTTTCAAAATCTGTAATAAAGACAAGTAAAAACGGCGTTAAGTTTGGCCGGTCCGAACTTTATATACCCTCCACCATGGATTGCATTCCACAGAGCCTGTTGATTTTCGTAGAAGTGCAGTAAAATTACAGAAAAACAAAAAAAAAATATTCAAGACAATTAAAAACCAGTAAGGAAAGGCTAAAGTCGGGCGGGGCCGACTATATGATACACTCCACTTTCTATCAGAATACAATTCAATTTGGAAAAAAGTGAAAACGGGAAGAATTTTTGTATGTTTCCTAATCATAGGCTAATATGTCCTGGTTCAATTTGTCAAATCGAAAAGAATATTTGTATCGGGGCTATACCCAAACTTCCAGTTCTCAATTTTAAGTAAATCGATGAAAATACGTGGTTTCTGGGGCGGAAAAATCAAGTCGGGAGCGAAATTTGTATAGGAGCTATATATAAATCTGAACCGATCTGACTCATTTTCATCCTGGGTGTTTCTCATGCAAATATAAGATATTTTGCCAAATTTGAAGAAAATCTGTTAAAATATATGGTTTCTGGAGCGGAAAACTCAAATCGGGAGTGAAATACGTATGTGGGCTATATCTAAATCTGAACCGATCTGACCAATTTTCACCATAGGTGTTTCTTGTTTAAATGTAAGATGTTTTGCCAAGTTTGAGGAAAATCTGTTGTAATATGTGGTATCTAGAGTGAAAAGAGTCAAATCGGGAGTGAAATTCGTATGGGGGCTATATCCAAATCTGAACCGATTTTCTTCAAATTAAATAGCGTTCGTCCTTATCCCGAAAAACTTTGTTGTGCAAAGTTTCATTTGATTCTGGCTACAATTGCGACCTGTACTTTGATTGCAAGAATAGATGGACAGACGGACGGACGGACGGACGGACGGACGGATGGACGGACGGATGGACGGACGGATGGACGGACGGACATCGTTAAATCGATTCAAAAAGTGATTCTAAGTCGATCGGTATAATTAGCAATGGGTCTATCTCGCTTCCTTTTGGGTGTTACAAACAAATGCACAAAGACATAATACTCTCGTGGAGTGTATAAAAAATATCCCTATATTTATATTTTCAACAAGCTTAAATACAATAAATATTGGTAGATAGTGAGTGCTACAGTTAGTTGTATTTCCATTCTACTTCAATACTAAAAGTACTAATATTGAAAATCCATTATCTCAAGTAAATAGTGCAAAATAAGCTGAATAATCATGTAGTTGATTCAACCAATTTTTGCCGTAAAAGTAAAAAGTACGAATTTTGAAAAATCGTTATATTTTGCGTGTCTACGCAATTAGAGGGATGTACACACTGAATTTCATTATTCAGGTGCTTTGGTTTTTTCCCTCTATCCCATTTTACCCCTTAAAAGTATGAATTTGGAAAAATACTTTTATATTATGTATCTACTCAATTATAGGAATGTACACACCGAATTTCGTGTTTCTGGCTGCTGTCGTTTAATATGTACCGTTTTTATCCCTTTTTGCTCCATTTCACCCCATACGAAGAAATATCACTTTATGGTGCACGTTTTTGTTATAGGGGGAATGCGCATACCCAACATCAAGTAAGTACAAGCAGACATATTAATAAATAAAAATACAAAACATCCCTAAATACTGTAAAATATAAGGGATTATTGTGGATATTTTCAGTCCTTGTGAGGGAAAAAATTTTCCCTCTGGGCCGATTTCGCCCAGTTACAATCCCAACCGAGTCGTAGATCGGTCGCATGTTAGTATACCACCATCCTGGATGTGGAGGGTATAAAAATATTTTTTCTGCGCATTATAAACAAATACGTAAACTAATGTTAAACAAATATATAATAATCAACAACACAAAAACTAATAATCAAAAAATAAAAATTTTAAATTAAAATCGAAAAATTCGAAAAGTAGTCAACTTTGGGCTAATTTCGAAAACATAGCTGATTCCACCTGATTATCAATATTAATATCTCATAATATTCCTTTGGTCCTTTTCAAATTTCATTTATTACTCAAAAATTAAATATATATAAATATAGCTCCCATACAATTTTTTTCTCCTTTTAACTTTTTGCGCTATAGAGATCACATATTTTGACCAAATTTCTTCAAATTTGCCACAAAACCTTATATTTCAACTAGAAACATCTGTGGTAGAAGTGCGTCAGATCGGATTTAGATATAGTTCCCATACAAATTTCGTCCTGATTAGATTTTCCCTTCATATTTAGATATAACTCCCATACAAATGTTGGTGTCCATTATGGTGAAAGTGGGTCAATATAGGCCTCATAAAAATGTCGCTCCCGATTTGACTTTTCCCGCTCTAGAAACCATATGTTCTTCAGATTTAGCAAAATACACTATATTTCAACTAGAAAAACATATTTCACTATATGTTATATGGGCCACATATTTTCAGGTTTCAATACAAGCCTCACACAAATGTTCTTCCCGATTTAACTTTTTTCTCTCAAGGTATTACAGATTTTTATCTAATTTAGCAGAACACTTTATATGTCACCTTGAAACATACACTGTGAAAGTAGGTTACATGCGTAAATACAAAAATCGTGCCCTTTACTTTAGTTCATCGAAGTTCGGATAAATAAAATTTGCTCAATTTCTTGAAATTAAAGACATTATGTTTTTCGCAGTGACTTACGCAAAAGTGACTACTTATGCAGTAACTGAATTATCGTCATGTCATTAGACACAAAAATTCATTTTTTTAAAAGAATAGTCGGACCTCCAATCCAAAATCCGTACCGTTAAGAATGTATTTGTTTCTCAGCAACCAACCACCCATGGATTTTCTATATCTTCAATTTAATCAAGTTAGTGAATACTCACCCTATTGTACATACACATGAATGTATGTATGAACGCATAAATTTGCGCTTCGATGAACAAATGTGAACGCACACATACACGGAGCATCAATATCTTCCATTATGTAGCCATGTTCTTGGATAAATATTGGTACAGATGTTCACAAATGTATGTTAAACTTTAAAAGGTCTTAAACTTAGTCAATACAACATTTCAAACTACATGGCGTTGCTTTCTTTTACGACAGAAAATATGTTGACATAAAATCAAGTAAGGACACAGCTGTCAAGATAATGCAACCTCCTCTTTTACGCTGTATAACAGACAGACTCTCATACAACACCACATATATTTTCAACGATGTTGGTGAAATTTGTTACAACATGTATACTTCACGAAAAAAATCTAGAATGAAAATGGGTCACATCACCATTATAAAAATGTCCTCGATTTCACTTCTTACAGCTCTAGACAACCACCTAGTACCTCTTTGGAAATAACATTTTTAACACAATTTATCGGATTTTACCAATAATAATCTAAAAGTAAATTGCAACATTCGGAACCAAAAGTGCATTGCCCAACTGGTTTCGATTATTTGTAACATTAAATGTTTACTGATATTTTGAAATAAACAGATTTGGTGGAGTTGATCCCTCCCAAATTTTCTAACATGTTTGAAAAATTTTACTTATAACTGATTGCATCGATTAAATTTCACATAGCTGAAGTTCAAGCTTACGTCTATAAATTGGCCAATTTGGTCCAATCGGTTCTCAGAAAACTTGGAATTTTGTGGCCAAACTTTATTTTGGTAAAAGTTTGATTTTTTTGTACAGTGTAATATAAACATATGCATATTTGAGATTGAAATATTTGTATTGAAGTGTTTAATACCCTCCACCTTAGTATTAATTTAGTCATTCCATTTGAAATATTCATCAACCCTATAAAGTATATATATACTATATATAATGAGTAGTGGTAAAAGTCGAACACGATCTAGCCATATCCGTCTGTATGTAACGGAGTCCAGAGTTATTAGATTAACCGATTAATCGAACAATTGTCCACTTCATTAAAATAAATAATTCATTAAAATAATAAAATAATATTTCATGGAGTCAGTACTTTTCGATATTTATGTACTTTTCCCTGCATACGTGGTATATTTTTTTCAGTCGTACTGCGCGATATTGTCTTAGTTTTTTCGTTTGTTTTATTATGGTCTCTAACTAAAAACTAAAACAAACGGAAACAAGTAAATAAAGTCTAAATTAGGGCGGGGCCGACTATATGATACCCTCACTTTATATCTCATTCTAATTGAATACGCGGAAAAGGTGAAATCGGGATCGATTTTTATGGGTACTGTATCATGAACCGATCTAACCTACTTTCACAATGTTCGTTTCCAGCTGAAATATAACATGTTCTGCCAAATTGGATCAAAATCTGTAAAGATATTATTCTGAGAGAAAAAAGTTAAATCGGGTGTTTCTAGTTGAAATATAAAGTGTTTTGTAAATATGAGGAATATATTTTAAATATATGCTTTTTAGAGCAAAAAAGTCAAATCGGAAGCGACATTACGCTAAATTTGAAGAAAATGTTTTCTGTATGTGGTCTCTACACCGAAAAAGTGAAATCGACAGCGAAATTTGTATGGGAGCATTATCGAAAGCTGAACCGATCTGATCAACATTCGCCAGAGATGTTTCTAGTTATATAGGGTCCGCCATCCGTTGGACTATTATTTGTGGGGCGCCGTCAGCAGCCATTTGAATGAAATTATTTTCCATTATTAACCGGAAGAATTGTACTTTCAAATAAAAAAAGAAATTTGAGAAAATATTCAGTAGTTTTTTTATAGCATTTTCAAAAAAAAAATGTTATTTGTTGAAATATGTGGTTTCTAGAGCGGAAAAAGTAAATCATAGGAGACATTGGTATGGGGTCCGCCATCTAAAGTTTTTTTTTTCCAACTATTCAACCGTTGGACTATTATTTGTGGCGTGCCCGAGGCTGCCATTTGAATGAAATTATTTTCCATTATTAACCGGAAGGATTGTACTTTCAAATAAAAAAGGAATTTGAGAAAATATTCAATAGTTTTTTTATAGCATTTTCAGAAAAAAAAGTTATTTGGCGGACCCTATATTATAAGGTCCTGTGCCAAATTTGAAGCAAATCTAGTAAAATTTGTTTCGCTAGAGCATAAAAAGTCAAACCGGGCCGAAATTTATAGAGGAGGCTATATCTAAGTTTGAACCAATTTACTTCAAATTAAATAGCGTCCGTCCGTCAACAATTGCAACCTGTACTTTGATTACAAGAATATATTCTAAAACCTAGATGAATCAAATTTATTTTCGTTTTTGTCTTTATCAAAGCTGTGCATGTGGTTTTTTAATATGGCAGATTTTGAATGAATCTGAAGGAGTGACTTAAGACCTTAAGTATGTTTGGACCAAATCCGTTTCACGTCTTTTTAAGGTTTTTGAGCCATGTCCGTCCGTCTGGCTGGTACATGATAACTCGCGAAAGAAGTTAAGGAATCGATTCAAACTTTGCACATCGTAATATTTTTCCCAAACTTAGTTTAAGTTCGAAGATGGGCGAAGTTTCCACGCCCCTTCTGGTACCTCACACACAAATAGCCCAAATTTCAATATTAAATTAAAACACATATAACTTCCATAGGGATAATCTGAATCAGCTATATTTTGGTGTTTGACGATATTTTTATAATCAATTTAAATGTACTAAATATCAACGGTTTTGCCACACCTCTTCCAGTACCTCCCACACAAATCACACAAAACTACGTAAAATTAAAGCTGTTATAACTTCTATACTGAAGATCGGAATACTGTGAAATCTGATATTTAGCAATGCTTTTATAGTGGTTACATTCGCATGGAATATGGGCTATATTGCCACACACGAAGTTAAAAACCATTTTCGAATATATTCCGTTCTATGTAAAGTTTGCATTTTCCCGTACTTTTTATTTCCCGGGAAACGGGCCATTATTTTTTCAATTTCCCGGGATCCCGGGACAGCACGGAAAATCATCAACATATTGTTTACCATGAGTTAAGTTTATTTTTCACTTCATTAATATTTTTTCATTAGCATTCACTTTTTATTAATGTAAAATTAATATTTATTTCACAATTAACCTGAATACAGAATTCATATATTAAAGTGTAATGCGTGATCAATTCAAACATATTTTCAAGTTTCAAAATTAATGAAATGTATGTACATATGCAAACGTATATTTGAATTAAGAGCAGACATTTATGGCCTCATCAGATATTTCTTATTTAATTGGAAAATGTGGACGCGACGGAGAACGATCGTTCACATTCAACAGATGTTGGCTTAATAGTCAGTAGAGCATTAAATAAAATGTTTAATTTGTCTGTTCTTTGTCCTGGGGGCAAATCACGGGAGTCGATAACAAGAAGTTACGATCAAAATCAATTTTTAATTTCTGTGAAAGAAGTATGCATTTCCAAAAAACGAATAGGATGTACAGATAATGTTTATTGGAACTAATCTCGTTAGAGTTTGAATAATTTTTGGGAAATTTATGTCCTTTTTAATATAAATAAGAGCGCATTTCGATCGTAACTTTCTCGCTTTCGAATGACGTGAGCCCCCTGCTTCGAAAATGTTAAATTCTTTTTAGACATTTTTAATACAATATTGTTACTTGCGTTTCCTATACTTCATTTTTTTCGGTTCAATTAACTTTCTCTGGATTCTAAATTTTTACATATGGAGTGTGACAGGAAAAATCCGAAAAAGTGGATTTTGGGTGTATATCCGCAGCTTAAAAATATTTTGACATCCATTTTTAATTTTATTGTGTAAATAATGGCAAGAATGTGCGAAGAAATATGTAAAAGTTTCTACTGAATTCCCGCGGGATTCCCGTACGAATTTCCCGGGATACGGGAAATGAAAAATATGCAAATTCCCGGGAATTTTCCCGCGGGAAATCCCGGGATGCAAACTCTAGTTCTATGACAGATACAATACTGAAATTTTGTGCATCCAGCATCAATGTGCGTAGTTGTGCCAAAAATGGGCGGTATTGAAAAAGTGGGCGTGGCACCTCCCACACGAAGTTAAATCCTATTATTGAATATTGTCACTTCTATGACACCGAGATTGCTGTAATTTTATATAAGTGCATCTAGCATCAATGTAAATAGTTGTGGCAAAAATGGGCGGTATTGGAAAAGTGGGCGTGGCACCTCCCACACGAATTTAAAGCCCATTTTTGAATATATTACGTTCTATGACAGATAAAATACTGAAATTTAGTCTGAGTGCATCCAGCATCAATGTGCGTAGTTGTGCTAAAAATGTGCGGTATTGGAAAAGTGGGCGTGGCACCTCCCATACGATGTTAAAACCTATTATTAAATATTGTCAGTTCTATGACACCTACACTGTTGAAATTTTGTGTAAGTGCATCTAGCATCAATGTGCGTAGTTGTGCCAAAAATGGGCCATACGATGTTAAAACCTATTACCGAATATATTCCGTTCTATGACAGATACAATACTGCAATTTTGTCTGATTGCATCCAGCATCAATGTTTGCAGCTGTGCCAAAAATGGGCGGTAGTGGAAAAGTGGACGTGGCACCTCCCATACGAAGTTAAAACCTATTATCGAATATATTCAGTTCTATGACACCTAGAGTGCTGAAATTCCAGTGTAAATAGTTGTACAAAGATGGGCGGAAAGTGGGCGTGACCTTTCCCATATGAAATTAAAACCGGTTTTAGAGTATATTCGACACAGAGATGGGCGGAAAGTGGCCGTAACCCTTCCCATTCGAAATTAAAATCAGTTTTTGAGTATATTCGACACGGAGATTCTTATATTGTTGTGTGCGTTAATTTAGTTGTAACCTGCTTAGACAATATACAAATGGGCGGGATTTTAAAGATGGGGAATTTTGTAAAATTACACGTTTTCTTTGGATTATCTTAGCACAATAGTAAAGAAAGGTTACAAAAAAAGAAATATTCATTCGTCAAAAGCCGACTTAAGTCAAGAAAGCGGAAATTATATTAGTTTTTTAGTTTTTGTGTTGTTTGATTAGTGAACAATTTGATTGATTTTCTATGTGTTTTGAATGTAATGTAATTTCTTCTTACGAATGAAGTGTTTTGTTTATTTAATGGAAAGGAGAAGAATCACATTTAACAAGAAATCAATTTGATTTTTGACATTTCTTCCATTATTCGCTGAAAACTAACGTTATCCATGGAACATATCCATTTCTTTAATATCCCAGGGAAGTACCTTGATTATAAGTGGTACTTACATTTTAATTTTACCGTTTGTTTTTATACACTCCACGAGAGTATTATGTCTTTGTGCATTTGTTTGTAACACCCAAAAGGAAACGAGATAGACCCATTGTTAATTATACCGATCGTCTTAGAATCACTTTCTGAGTCGATTTAGCAATGTCCGTCTGTCTGTCTGTCTGTCTGTCTGTCTGTCTGTCTGTCTGTCTGTCTGTCTGTCTGTCTGTCCGTCCATCTATTCTTGTAATCACGATACAGGTCGCAATTGTAGACAGAACCAAATGAAACTTTGCACAACGATGTTTTTCGGGATAAGGACGAACCCTATTTAATTTGAAGAACATCGGTTCAGATTTAGATATAGCCCCCATACGAATTTCACTCCCGATTTGACTCTTTTCACTCTAGATACCACATATTACAACAGATTTTCTTTAAAATTGGCAAAACATCTTATATTATAACTAGAAACACCTGTGGTAAAAATGTGTTAGATCGGTTCAGATTTATATATAGCTCCCATACAAATTTCTCTCCCGATTTGACTTTTTCCGCTCTACATACCACATAGTGTATCAGATTGTCTTCAGATTTGGTAAAACATCTTATATTTCCACTAGAAACACCCATGGTGAATATCGGACAGATCGGTTCAGATTTATATATAGCTCCCATACAAATTTCGCTCCCGATTTGACTTTTTCCGCTCTAGAAACCACATATTGTATCAGATTGTCTTCAGATTTGGTAAAACATCTTATATTCCCACTAGAAACTCCCATGGTGAATATCGGACAGATCGGTTCAGATTTATATATAGCTCCCATACAAATTTCGCTCCCGATTTGACTTTTTCCGCTCTAGAAACCACATTATGTATCAGATTGTCTTCAGATTTGGTAAAACATCTTATATTCCCACTAGAAACTCCCATGGTGAATATCGGACAGATCGGTTCAGATTTATATATAGCTCCCATACAAATTTCGCTCCCGATTTGACTTTTTCCGCTCTAGAAACCACATTATGTATCAGATTGTGTTCAGATTTGGTAAAACATCTTATATTTCCACTAGAAACACCCATGGTAAATATCGGTCAGATCGGTTCAGATTTGTATATAGCTCCCATACAAATTTTGCTCCCGATTTGACTTTTACCGCTCTAGAAACCACATATTGTATCAGATTGTCTTCAGATTTGGCAAAACATCTTATATTTAAACTAAGAACATCTATGGTGAAAATAGGTCAAATCGGTTCAGAATCGTTCCCGATTTGACATATTCCTCTGTAGAAACCACATATTGTACTCGATTTTCTTTAAATTTGGCACAACATCTTATAATCTTACTAGAAACACCTATGCAGAAATTGGGTAAGATCGGTTCAGATTTAGATATAGCCCCCATATAAATGTCACTCCCGATTTGACTTTTTCCGCTTTAAATGCCACATATTCTAATCGATTTTCTTTAAATTTGGCACAACATATTATAATCTATCTAGAAACACCTGTGGCTAAAGCGGGCTAGATCGGTTCAGATTTAGATATAGGCCCCATACAAATGTCGCTCCCGATTTGAATTTTGCGCTTAAATATAGCCCAAATTCAAATGTTGCTCCCATAAGTTTAACCGATTTTGGCCAAACTATATATTTTATATTTCACCTATTTCGTTCAAACACATACATTTACAGGATACAAAAAACCTTCCCGTTTTCACTTTTTCACCGAATTGAATTGTATTCGGATTGAAAGTGGAGTGTGTCATAGAGTCGGCCCCGCTCGACTTTAGCCTTTCCTTACTGGTTTTTTTTTGTGGAAGCTGAGACCATGCGTCACGAACCTCCAAGCACCTTCCACATAAATTATCCTGCCCTAGATAAAGTTTTATTCCTTATAACTTCCGTACATATGTTCTCTGAGACTGAGGGTATATATAAGTCGGTTTAGCCGACTGAAGTTTACTTACTTGTTTTATTTTTTTTATAAAAAAATCGTCGAAAGAAAAATTGATTTTCTAAAAAAACACGTTTTTATTTTTTGGAACGACTGCTACTAATCCACTGGTCCTACATTAACATTTGTAACCTCATAATAACCTTAAATTTACGGTACTGGTCGCCTCGATCGGTCTTATACTAAATATAATAAGGGTACGTTTGACGATAATTATAAAGTTAATAAAAATATAAAATTTAAATTTTTTAAAATTTCAAAAACGTTTAGTTATGAAAAGCTGTTGTATGTTTTGTCATTCTCCGATATAATTTTATTTTTGTTATAGAATTTAGTTTATCTCGGTAAATCGCCAAAAGAAAAATCGATTAAAAAACACGTTTTTAAAATTTGTTGAACGACTGCTACTATTCCACTCGCTTTACGTGAAATGCACACTTGTAGCCCTCATAATTACCTTAAATTTAAGGTATTACTCGTATTATTTAAGGTATTACTTCACAGAATATTTTTAGATTTCTTATTCAATTATTTTTATAAAAAATATTACAATTATCGTCGAAGACACCTTTATTATTGAAGTATAAGCCTGATCGAGCCGAGTAATAAGTTAGATTTAAGGTAATTATCAGGGCTACAAATAATGCCTATGTATCTTTCAAATCGAATTTTTTTTTGTAAAAAGTCGTTTTTCTTTTGACGATTTATCGCGCTAAACTAAATTTTATCACAAAAATAAAATTATATCGTTTTTTTAATCAAAAATTGTCTAAAATCAACACACCCTAATACTCATAAATTTAAACAATATAAACGTACACCTTCGGAGTAGCACAATGGCAAGCAGAAATACAAGTTCGAGCGGTAAAACTTGCAAAAGAATAACAATTTGAAAATGTAAAGGGTTTTCCAATAAGGGCTTGACACCTTTTTTAAATAAAACGCAAACCATTTGATTTATTGCCAAAACTTTATGATCACATTGATATACAATCAAAACATATATGAATGGAAATCGACTTCGTTCGTATGGCCACAGCGGGCCCGTCGGCAGCGGTCGATTCGTTGGACCCAATTTTCGATGACTCGGTCACAAATTTCGGCCATAACTGCCGTTATTTCACGGTCAATGTTGGCTCTGAGTTCCTTCAACATCGTCGGCTTGTTGGCATAGACCAATGATTTCACGTAGCCACTAAGAAACAATTCTAGAGCCTTTAAATCGCACTAACGAGGCGGCTAATTGACTGGTCCATTTCATGATATAACACGCTCACTGAACTTACTCTTCAATAAATCGATTGTAACGTGTGGCTTGTGGCACATGTGAAACCACATGTAGTCCATGTCCATGTTTTCCAATTCAGGCCAAAAAAAATCAGTAATCATGGCGCGATAACGATCGCCAATCACAGTAAAGTGGCGATCGTTGTTTTTTGTGGATGAAGTGGTGATCATGAAGCACATGTGGATTTTCACCAAACAGATTGAACCAAAAATGAGCTTCGTCACTGAAAATGATTTTGCAATGGAATTCATCATCTTGGCGCATCTTCTCCAGAGCCCAATCGAATTTTTGCACTAAACTTGTTATTGCTTGCCCACTAGGGCGCGAATAACGACCTAAAATTGGAATTAACGCTCATAAAGTAGCGGTTAGCGACTCCGAATTTCGGTAGTACATTCTTATAATTTGCATGTTTAAATGTTGAGTTTACTGAAAAAAGGAAAGTAACAGTTGATCGGTGAAATAGTGCGTTCAGAAATTAAATTCATAGTTGTCAAGTACCTATTGAAAACCCCTTTATAACAAATGCGCCAATATCTCTGTTTCCTTCGATAAATAATGACCCATTTTCGAGAACGGTTGACATGTGTTGCTGCTTTTTTCCAGTTTCTATTTGTGATTCTTTCTTAACTTCCGCATTTGATGTCTTTTCTGATTGTGATTGTCAGTAATTTTTGGTAGTCACTTTAAAGGTACATAAGTACAACCCACAGACATACATGCTTAAATATACATACGCCTGCCTAACTCATACCAATAAATGTATTGTTATCCTTTGGAAGGAAAAAGGTGCAGATGCTACAATTTTTTACTAATATTGACACAATTTGCATGCATGAGGTAGCGAGAGTCTCCATACAAAGTTATACTTGTTGATATTAGGGTGACAATTACTTTCAATCAAGATGTCACCATTGTTCTAATTCTGTGCACTTAGTGGATATCGGACAAGGAACACTTGTTATATTTAGGCCAAATAAAAGGAAAAATTGTAATCGTAATTAATATTTGTTACAAACCGAATAAATCAAACGAAAACATTAAAACAAATGAGCGATATATATAATAAAATGAATTCGTGTAGTTTAAACCACTGGACCGTTCTTCTTGAAATTTTCACAGTATGTTTATGCTGAACCGGTACAAATGGTTCAGCATAAACAAATATACAAATGGGCGGGATTTGAAAGATGGGGAAATTTTGAATTTTGTAAAATTAAACCATTTATTTAGAATTTCTTAGAAAAGAAAGGTTACAAAAAAATATCCATTAATTCAAGAAACGGAAATTATATTCATTTTTAGTTTTTGTGTTGTTTGTTATCGTTATTGAACGATTTGATTGATTTTCTATGTGTTTTGAATGTAGTACATTCCAATTCCATTGGATTAAGTAATTTCTTCTTACGAAGGATGTTTTTATACATTCCACGAGAGTATTATGTCTTTGTGCATTGGTTTATAACACCCAAAAGGAAGCGAGGTAGGCCCATTGTTAATTATACCGATCGACTTAGAATCACTTTTTGAGTCGATTTCGCGATGTCCGTCCGTCTGTCCATCTATTCTTGTAATCAAAGTCCAGGTCGCAATTGTGGTTAGAACTAAATGAAACTTTGTACAACGAAGTTTTATGGGATAAGGACGAACGCTATTTGAAGAAAATCAGTTCAGATTTAGATATAGCCCCCATACGAATTTAACTCCAGATTTGACTCTTTTCACTCTAGAACCCACATATGTTAACACATTTTCTTTAAGATTGGCAAAACATCTTTTATTTAAACTATGAAGAACTGTAGTGAAAATGGGTCAGATCGGATCAGAATTATGTATAGCTCCCATTCAAATTTCGCTCCCGATTTGATCTTCAAATAACCCCAAAGAAAGAAGTCCAACGGTGTCAAATCACATGATCTTGGCGGCCAATTGATATCGCCACCACGTGAGATAACCCGGCCATTGGATTTGTCGCGCAAAATAGTCATTCTTTCGTTAGCTGTGTGGCAAGTGACACCGTCTTGTTGCAACCGAATATCGTCCACATCCATATCATAAAATTAGGGCCATAAAATTTCGTTATCATCTCACGATAGCGAAGACCATTCACAGTAACTGCCTGACCGACCTCATTTTGGAAAAATCGGCCCGATGATGCCGCCAGCCCATAAACCGCACCAAGCAGTCACTCTTTGTGGGTGCATTGGTTTTTCGACAATCACTCTTGGATTATCATTCGCCCAAATGCGGCAATTCTGCTTATTGACGAAGCCACTGAGGTGAAAATGTGCCTCATCACTGAAGATGATTTTCTTCGAAAATTTATCATCCACTGTTGTCATTTCTTGCCACCATTCTGACCATTGACGACGTTTGGAATGGTCAAGAGGCTTTAGTTCTTGAGTTAATTGCGTGTAAATGCAAGTCCTTATGCATACTGTTCATCAACGACGAGCGTGAGAGGTGCAATTGTTGGGCACGACGACGAGTTGAGGTGGACGGCTCTTCAGCCACACTATCCCGAACAGCAGCAATATTTTCTGCAGTAAGAGCATGTACGCACATTTGGACGATTAAATTGACCGAAGAAATCACGAAGTGTCCGATATGTATTTTGATGTGAACGCCCATTTTCATAATAAGCCTGAAAAACTTTAACGCGTTGCCCGATTGTGTATTTTTCCATGGTTCACACTGGAAGAACTTATTGTGCAAGTGGGTCACTTTATACCGTCTTACAAATATTCTTCTCGATTTGACAAATTGGGTCAGGTCATATTAGCCTATGATTAGGAAACATACGCAAATCCTTCCTGTTTTCACTTTTTTGCCGAATTGAATTGTATTCGGATAGGAAGTGGAGTGTATCATATCGTCATCCCTGCCTGACTTTAGTCTTTCCTTACTTTTTGGTAATGGAAAGAGCCACATACTTGTATACACACATTGGCCATATTCGTATTTCATGGTACTGTGAAGGGACAAATCATCGGTGATCCTTCTGTATGGAGAGCTGCATCAACATGCTGTTATCTGTATTTAAATTTTTAGAAAATTCACATATGCATGTGTGTTATATACATACGAAGACCGTTGTGATCTACCTGAAATCTTACGTATTACCATTTGATGTATGCTGACGGGTTTTCAACACCATACATATTCTCCATGAACTATATAATAGCCTTGTCACACTGCATGCGAAATATAGTTTAAATAGCACAAGGTCGATTTTCCAATGTCAGATGCCATACAAATTTGACAATTGAAAATCGACCTTATGCCATTTAAACTAGATTTCGAATGCAGTGTGGCAAGGCTATTAGACAAACAACCACAACTACAATGAGTGGTGCAAGTTCTTTGGAGTTGTAATTATCTGTTGAAACTTGTTCTATTACATCTCTCTCAGCCCATGTGTCTTTTTATTCACCATTATAGTTATGATCACTTCTGGAGGACAGGACGTCCGCCCAGCGACCGCCAACCCAGGTTCGAGCATGTGTTACATTAAAAAACACCTGAAAATCAAACAAATCGATCACTAATCAAACAGAAGTCAAATCTAGTGAAACATTTGTTGGGACCTATACCTACATCCTAATCGATTTTCTTCAAATTAAACTGAGCTACAACAGGAACAAACCGCTAATGCTCTTTTCTGCTTTAAACCAATAAAACAAGTTATCGTAAGGCAATTTTGTTGTTGTTGTGCTTTTTAAACAAATATAACTCTCTCCTAATAAATGCGATACATTGGCTCCCATGCCTCGATATATGTTGACAAAAACTTGATTTTTAAAGATTAAGTACAATCTTTCCAAATATAGCTACAAAATATAGCCAAAATATTTTCGGGGTATTAAAAAAACAACCAAAAATGCCATTTACCCGAAAACAATTTTATGTTCAATCAAACTTGATTTTTAAATTTATAGCTACAGAATAAAAGCAACATATTTTCGGGGTATTAATAAAACAAACAAAAATGCTATTTACCCGAAAACAATTTTATGTTCAATCAAACTTGATTTTTAAATTTATAGCTACAGAATAAAAGCAACATATTTTCGGGGTATTCATAAAACAAACAAAAATGCTATTTACAGGAATACAATTTTCTGTTCAGTCATCAATAACTCAGAATCATAATCGCATAGAAAGTCATTTTTGTCACTCTAACCGTATTGTGCTCTACCCTAATGTATATACAACATGTACTGTTATTGCGAGGAAATGCCGCGATAACGGTATTTCTAGAGGCTTTATGTGGTGTCTGTTGATTTTCTGAATGACAGGTACATATGTACATATATGTTGAGATGTGGCCCCGCAGGCCATTTCGTTTACACGTCAAGACAAGAAAGAGAGCTCCTCATATGGGCTCCTTTATAAGTCATAATTTTAAAAGTATTTCTTGATTACCTGATTTAGATTTCATTACATTAATAAAAGAACAGTCATAAGTATTTGTGCACGTGGCACAATGTTTAACCGTCTTGCTGGATACATAATATTTGAAAATACATTTTTGTACTTACTGAACTCATACTTCCACTTCCTGCATTATTTGTGCAAAACTGTGCACATAATCATTGTTTTTTTATTGTACCCACAAATTTGATTGTTGTTGTTTTTTAATAATTTAATTTAAAATGTATAAAATATTGAAGTTGTTACTGTGAAATTGTGTATATGTACGTCGATTCTGTCTGAGTCTTAAAGACGCTGAACAATGTTTGCATGTTCTTAAATAATATTAAAAGCCGATTTAAAATGCCT
This sequence comes from Polietes domitor, assembly GCA_947397865.1. NCBI lineage: Eukaryota > Metazoa > Arthropoda > Insecta > Diptera > Muscidae > Polietes > Polietes domitor. Next base: position 30,035,992 of record OX377618.1, read on the forward strand.
ACATATGAACATACTTACATACTCGTACATATTTTATTAAAAATATTGTGAAGTGTGCGACAATGTTAAGCCGCAGAGTATTGTTGTCGACAGCATGGCAAAATATTCATCAAGTTCGTATTCAATATTTCTCAGTAAAGTTTGGAGTAACATTCTTAATATCAAAACCAAAATATGAATATTTTATCTTCGTGCTCAATATCTCTCAGTAAAGTTTGGAGTAACATTCTTGATATCAAAACCTCTTAAATATTTCAGAAAAGTGGTACATATGTATTAAGTATTTTGAATCAACAACTTTGTGTAAAGGGAACAAATGTATGCTATTTTCTTTTATTTTTGACAAATAGTTCAATGTTATCCGATTTCCAATATTCCCATAACTTCATAAAAGAAAATTAAACTATGAAACAAAATGGAACTTTTTCGAAAATAACAAGGTTCTGACATCAGATTCTGATAGAAGGGGTAAAAAAGAATATTCCGGTAACGGCTTTTCGAAAGTTTACATATGGTGGTCATTATACCCTCCACTAGGGTATTATATCTTTGTGCATTTGTTTGTAACACCCAAAATGAAACGGTTCAGATCCCCAACCGGGATCAAAATTTATCCCGATTTGACTTTTTTGCGGTCGGTACAGATTTAGATATGCCCCCATACAAAAATCGATCCGGATTTGACTTTTCCGCTATAGAAACCACATATTGTACCCGATTGTCTTTAAATTTGGCAAAACATCTCATTATCCAACTTAAAACACCTACGCTGAAAATGGGTAAGATCTGTTCATATTTAGATATGGCCCCCATACAAATGTTTATAAAATTTTGGCCAAACTTTATATATTACTAGCAGAACCCCGCCCGCTTCGCCAGGCAAAAAAACAAATGGTAAAATTAAAATCAGGTTTCATATTAATCTTACACTATTGCCACGCCCCACTGGCCACCAAACGAAAATTCAAAATCCAGCATCATATTTATCATTCTCGTGGTCGGTAATATATATGTACCAATTTTTAGCCTTCTAGCTATCAAAAAAACATTTGCCACGCCCACTCCGCCCACAAAATGAAAATCCTAATTTCGGCATCATATTTATCATTCTCGTGGTCAGTAATATATATGTACCAATTTTCAGCCTACTACCTCTCAAAAACACTTTTGCCACGCCCACTACGTCCACAAAACGAAAATCCAAATTTCGGCATCAAATTGATCTTTCTCGTGGTCAGTAATAATATATACATTCCATTTTTCATTCTTCTAGCTCAAAGAACACTATTGCCACGCCCACAAAACGAAAATCCAAATTTCGGCATCATATTTATCATTCTCGTGGTCAGTAATATATACGTTCCAATTTTCAGCCTTCTATCACAAAAAAAACACTATTGCCACGCCCACTCCGCCCACAAAATGAAAATAAAAATTTCAGCATCATATTTATCATTCTAGTGGTCAGTAATATATATGTACCAATTTTCAGCCTTCTATTTCTCGAAAACACTATTGCCACGCCCCCTCCGCCCACAGATCAAATTTTTAAAAATTCTATAGCCTATAGTTCCTTCCGGACCTGCATCTATCTGTACTAAAAATTTCAACAACATCGGTTCAGCCGTTTACACGTGATTGCGGAACAAACAAACAGACAGACAGACTTACACTAAGGTTTTATAATATTAATAGGGATATTTCACCTATAATTAATAGGGATAATAGGGATATTTCACCTATAAACATACATGGTTAAAGCCGGTCACATCGTTCCAGGTTTAAATATACCTCCTCCATAAAGATTTCACATTTTTTTCAAACACATACATTTACATAATACTTTTAAATATTTTGACAGAACGCGATATATTTAACATTGAAACATACATTATGAGAGTGGGTCACAATGGTCCATGATTAGGCCCCATAGAAAAATTCTTCCCGACTTAAATTTTTTTTACAGAATTGAATTGTAATGGGGTAGAAAGTGGAGGGTACCATATAGTTGGCCCCGTCTTTAGCCTTTCCTTAATTGTTTTTATACATCGATAGTAGTATTTTTGAATTTTTGCTGTGGTAGTTTTGAATTTGGACGAAAGTCAACTAATTTTGGTAGTACCATGATCTGGCTAGACCAAGGTGAGCCATGTCTGCCGAAATAAAGCAGTATTAAATTAGAATAGGTACATGTGAAAGATTTTCGTATATAAGGCAGTATCATTTGTCTTGTACCCAGTGCCACATTCTTTTAAACTTCCTGTCCCTATTCTACACCGTGGAAGTTAAGAACTTATTAAAAACTTTCTAGACAAACGCCATTCCCCTACTGATCAAATATACACCGGTACCATGCTCAAAGATTTTTAAAAACTATGTGTTCATATATCAACGAAAATTCATTTTTGTATTCTCATATGGACTACATCAGATGTTCGGTGAGTTATAATGCAATTTGACGTAGAATAGTTTTTCCATTCACACCACTCCCCTAAAATTCAGATTTGTGGGACAGTTTAGTAAAGTAAATTTATTTTAAGTTTCGACTTATTTTTGTTGAATTCTGGGACTTTTACGGGAAATCATTTCGTAGAAAAAAACTCTGTTAATACCCCTTTTTTCACAAAAGGGACCAAAAAGATCCTACATTGTGGAGCTACAGGGTTAATGCGTTTCACAAAAATGTTTTATATAAATGTAGTGTTTTATATAAAAAATGTATGGGTCATAAGGGTATGGTCACAAGACTTCCTATGTCGATTCATCACACGAATGTGGAAAGGGGGAAATATTCACACCATCTGAAATGACCACCATACTCAAACTTTCTAAACGCTGATAAACGTATATTCTCCCGAGTGTTATTATATAATATCACCATCATATCAATATTCAGTAGTATTTCCATTAACCTACCTCTCGCATTTAATGGTTTACACCACTGAGCAAACTTGCAATGATTCCATTCAGTTTCAGCGTATTAGAAAACAATGAATATCACATGTATTTAGTCAAATTTTGTTTAATGTTCAAAGTACTGAGTGTGTAATGTAAATGCAAATAGGTTATGACTATGATTCAATGGTTAAAAGCCAATGCCTACGTTATATATTTACAACATATACAATCAAAATTGTATGATTGTCTCAATGTATGGCTCCCATGGTAATAATGAGGGACTTCATTATTGGATCTATACCAAACCATGGACCTGCGTGAGTGAGTCCTAATGCTGCAATATGTGAGTCCTAAACCAGAATAAATTTAATTCGGTGGGGAGATTTGTATGGGAGCTATATCAAAACATGGTCCGATGTGACCCAATCATACTTTAAATGTTTCTAGGAGGCAGATATACAACCAATAATTAACCGGAGTAGTTTTTGCATTGCACTGGGCATTGATAAGGGGGAGTAGCGTCCCTTGAAGCGATCGTCTGCCCTGCTAGCAACCGAACCAAATAAATGTCACACTTTATAGTTCTAAAGTTTTTTATAGTTCTAAAGAACTACATAAGAAGTAGTTCTATATAACTAATTCGAAACTTCTCATAAAACACAACACAATATACACCAGGACAAATTCACTCTGGTGCGTTTACTAACAGCAAACACTTGGAATTATTTCCATCTTAACGAGAGAACACAAAATAACGCCAGATACCTTTCGTAGTAAGAGTGTGATAATATAGGGTGTTTTTTATTGAGGTATAGAACTTCGAATTGAAATAAAACACAAGAAAATCGTTTTAATATCCATCAATTTGGCTTTATTGGAAGGATAATTTTATGCCATTAATGTTTAAATATGATTTCGGGCATGTGGCCGCCGCGGCTGGCTCGAATATAGCCAATTCTACAGGTCCAATTTTCAATAACGCCACGAATGTTGGCTTCCAAGTCCCCTAACGTTTCTGGTTTGTTGGCGTAGACGAGCGACTTCACATATCCCCAAAGAAAATAATCCAATGGTGTCAAATCACACGATCTTGGTGGCCAATTGACAGGTCCATTCCGCGAAATTATGCGCTCATCGAATGTTTCCTTCAATAATTCGAACTTCGCGAACTGAACCATTACTTTCGAAATAAATTTGCACGATTTGCAAGCGTTGTTCTTTTGTCAACCTGTTCATGATGAAATGGCAAACCAAACTAAATATTAATCACTTGACAGCTGACAAAATGGCCGCCAGTTAAAAAAGTGATGCCAACTTAAAGTTCTATACCCCAATAAAAGTTCTATACCCCTTTACTATACATTTTTGTCTTGGACCCGCTATTTCGAATTTAGAAACTTTGACTTCGTTTTAGTTATCAGCAACCCTAAAAGCCCCATAGCTCCAAATTTGCTATAAAATTATTTGGGATTATTATTGTTGAAATTGTTAATTTTTTTAATATTTTTTATATAATATATTTTTATTAAATTTCATAAATTTCTACAGAGTAATTTCTTAAGGATTTATTATTATTTATTGCCCTTTTTTATGGCGAAAAACTACAAAAATATACTATAAAAATATTCCAAATTATACAAAAATATATGAAAAATATATTTATTTGGAAACAAGTAAGGAAAGGCTAAAGTCGGGCGGGGCCGACTATATAATACCCTACACCACTCCCTGCGTATGTACCTCGCTTTCATTACTAAACCCATTTATTTCATGGGAGCAATTTTATGTAGTTCATACAAATTATATAAATTATATTCATATAATTTAAATCGACTCAGCTGGTGATTCTAAGCCGATCGGTATACTTAAAGGTGGGTCTAGCTCGATTATTTCTTGGTGTTACAAACATTTGGCGCGAAACTAACTTATAATACCCTAGACCACGTAGTGGTGTAGGGTATAATGAGTGAAACTGAAGGTTTTAACTTCATATGGGAGGAGCCATATCCACTTTTCTAATACCTTCCCATTTTTATCACATCTACTCACATTAATACTGGATGCATTCAAACATTGTTGGGCATATGTATTGGATTCTCTTTAAAACGGACCAAAGATAAAATTTTGTTGTTTGATTGTACTGCTTCGGAAAGGATTGGTTGAGTTGCCCTTTTTCCGCAGAATTCGTAGGTTTGTTTTGTATATTCCCTAGCTTCTGACATAGTTACGATATTCAGTCGCGCGAAGATGCGTTTGGTAGGTATTTTCTTACGGATTTATAAAAATGAATTTAATTGAAAACAACATATTTAATTTAATTTATGAACTAATGCCCCCTTCGGTCTCATACGAGTCGAAAGTTAAAAAAGAAACCGTAAGACTGTATTTTCCAAATACAAAATATATTTTTTACATTACCAGATTTACATTTGTTCCCAACAAATTAATGCTCCATTAATTAAACTAATTTAAATGGAATATGCAAATTTAATGTTTTCGCTTTTCATTCTGTTCGAAGTTTGATTCAACCCTTTATTTACTTAATAAAAATTATTCGCATCGCTTTTAATTGTAGTTACTGTTTATTTACCGCAAATCAGGTGTAAACAGTATTTGAATACATTAATTTATATTAGGATGTAAGTATGGGGAAATGAAGACATTGATAACCTTTTCGCACAAATTGTATAAATATATTGTCACCTGAAATCCAAATAGACGTAACAACAATAACCATTGTAAAGTTGTAAGCTTTTCCGTTAAAAAAATTAAGGAAAATAAAAAAATATCTTCACAAAACAGTGTTTTTATGTGTTTACTATTTTATTTTAATAAGTAAAATCCGAAAAATAGTAGTAATACAAAACATTAATGGATCTGTGTTGAAATTAGATACACTGAAAGAAAAATGATTCATTATATCAATGAAACAGTTTCGTTACTGTAATAATAAATTTTTTTTAAGGTAATGATATATCATTAATAATTAATTGTGTCATTAATACAACGAAATAGTTTTCATTAATGGAATGAAATCTGATTTTGTATAAATCGAGGAAGAAATAAATGAAGAAAATGAATTATTTACGTTACATCAAAGAATCAATGTCATTAAATCAATGAAACTTATTCATTATCACAACGACAAAATATCATTAAAGAGCATTTCTTTAATGAAACATGACTTTACATTAAATTCATTAATATAATGACAATGTTTCATTGTATTAATGACACTTTACATTAATCTAAAACTAATGAAACATTTTTCATTGATTTTGAATAAAATGAAACATTTTACGTTCTATCTGAAGCTGAATGAAGCTGAACGTTGGTCCAGAAACAATGACATATTTCATTGATGCTGTGTAAGATTTCATTGGGAGATTGAAGCTTTTTCTTTCAGTGTAACATCGGTTTAGATTTATACATAGCATCAGAGAAATGTTGCTCCTGAATTTTCTTTCTGGAAACAACATATTTTAACCAATTCCGTTCAAAATTTCCTATATTCCGCTACATTTCACATAATTGTATATAGCCCCTTCCAGATTTGACTTTCACTGCACTCAAAGCCAAATCGGATGTTGAGCATCCGAAATAATATATGTCGGACCATTGTTTGATATGGCTCTTCCACAATTTTGTGGGGAATATCATGTAGCTCCGTCCGAACAGCCATATTTCTAACATATTTCTAATCCTATACAAACTATATTCTATAATTTATAATTGTTGATTAGCTCCAACTTTTGAAAAATACTTCTTAAACGTTTTCTACTTTTCTCGAGTAAATGAAAGTTCTTTCACATCAATTAAAACGACATTTATAATAAAAGATTGTATTTGAGGGAATTATTGCAACTATTCCAGTAAACGTTTAGGGTATGCAGCAGAAGTAGTCCATGTATGTACGGGGGCCATATCTAAATCTGAACCAATTTACTTCGTCATTGGCCCACAAAACTTACGTGTGCCAATTGTGGTTAAGATCGAACAAAAATTGCGACCTGTACTTTGATTACGTGTATAGATGGTCAGACAGAAAGATTTGACGCTCCCAATTTGACGTTTTCCGCTCTAGAAACCATATATATATATATATGACAGATTGTCTTCAAATGAGTCAAATCGGTTCGGATTTATATATACCTCCCATGCAAATATCACTCCCGATTTGACTTTTTCTCCTCTAAAAACTACATAAATTAACCGAAAGTTGGTCAGATCGGTTCAGATTTATACATATCTTTCCAATTTATTTATTTTCGCTTTAGAAACCACATAATTTAACCGATTTCGATCAAATTTGGCACAACACCTTATGTTTTAACTAGAAACTAGTGAAAATGGGTTTTATCCGTTCAGATTTATATATAAATTCCACACAAATGTCGCTGTTTTTACTTTTTCTGCTCTAGAAAACACATATTTTAACTGATTTTGATCAGAATGTAGGTATAAAAGAACGTAGGTGTGAAAGTAGGTATCGTTGGAATTGAATTCCATTGGCGTAGAAAGTGAAGGATATCATAAAGTCGGACTTGGCCGACTCTTGCCTTTCCTTACTTGTGCATCATTTTGTATATGCTCCTGTCACACATGTGTATAATTGTCTGAGCTTCCCTCAATAAGCATTCTTCAATTTTGAATACAATTAGTTTTAACTAAAAATAGGTAATTTAAATCAGAAAAAATATAACAACTCTAATCCTTAATTAATTTAAATTTGTTTTAATTAACAGGATTTTTGTTTCATTTAATTTAAGAAGATTTGCTAAATGTAGATTTTTATTCACGAAAGGACATGAAGGGCACTACGCAGAGTCATGAATTGGGTATATACATTTCTGTGTATCGGCAAGGTTGTGCGGATAAACTGATATCGTCCCAGATTTCACATGCATTTCTTATGGACAAAAGAAAAATCGACGCCGTTGACCATTTGCCGCTACGGATGTAGATCAGCCATACATATAAAAATATATCTGATTATTTTTAGAAGCGTTTAGCTCACAGATTGTTTGACCCAAGGACGAAATATTTTGCAGATCATCATTAAATAAACCAGTGACGGCCGCAATTTTTTCGCGATCCAGCCGCAGTAATATACGTATTACTCGTCCTTGTAGGTAATAATAATAATAAAAATAATAAAAATTGATGAACATTGCTAATATAAGGGAAAAGTCCTTATACTCCAAAGAGTCCAAAAGTACGCATAATCCTTGAATTTAATGTCAAACTTATGCTTTATTTTCTTATTTATATATACTTTACTTTATTTTATTCTCTCTCAAGATATCAGAATCGCAGAATGGGGTAACTGGTACAGAAATATTACCTGTTTTAAAAACGATTTCCTATTTCAGCAAGACAAAATTTTTAGTCCAAAATGATCCTCAGAAAGACTTCAGTGAATGTGATTATGCATCATAATTGTTCTATCCCGAAGAATAATGAATAATTTCTCAATTTTTTACTGATTCAAGAAAAACTTGGCAACCTTGTTTTTTTGAAATCACGTTTTTCGAAAAACTCGAAAACCCGACATGGCAGAAAAACCGGGGTTTTGATCACTCTATTTGATATTAGGCTTCAAAACATAATTAAATTAAAGAGTATTTGTAAAGAATTAAAAAACGGACTTTTATTTTTGCACGTTACCGTCTTTAGTAGCTAATATTTGAGAACAATGCAGTTCATTTGTTTTCTTCGTTTCAGTAATTATATAGCTTCTTATGTTATACACAAATATATACAGAAGTGAGAATAATTTGAAGTTTTTCTTTGTTTTCACCCTTTGAAACGTACGACTGTCACGTATGTGAGGAGGAAAATGTCAATATACAACATTAACTACTAGGACAACTATTACTTAGTTGGGTATGATGTAGTTGACAAATCCGACTTCCAATTTTCCCCACTTAAATGCTCTTCTATTCTGATGCTGAGAAAAACGAACAAAATCTTATTTAAAGAAAGTTTTCTGTTACAATTGAAATTATGCTTTTGGGTTTTACTAAAAGAACAATTTCATGTTTTTTCAATTATATTTTTGTAGTGATACAAATAATTTGGTTCTGTACGAAATACAGATAGATAAAGTTGAATTGCACTCGTTGATATTACAAATCAACTAAACTATGTTGCACGTACAAACAAATCGGAATGATGGAAAAAATGACTCAGCTGGAAAACCGTTTGTTAAAATAAGTCGACAGATTTGTAAAACATTTTGAAATTTATGTGAAATTGTTTTGAACCAATGTCGTTTTTACGAAGTGTTCTTTAAAATTATTTAAAATTCCGCAATAAATAACAAAGGAAACAATACAATTTATTTCAAACATTATTTTTGTATACCAGCTAGTATCATTATGGTTTGTTTTCATAAAATGTTTGACATTCTAGGTCATGTATTACACTGTCCGACAGTCCATATTACACTTGAACCAAATGATATACATCTGAAACTATAGGTAAATAAATAGAGTTAATTGGCGTTTTTAGTTTTTCATTTACTCATCCTGTTACCCCTTAAAAGGACTTCAAATTATCCAATTTTTCAAAAATTATTTTTAATACTTATTCGTACCCTATAACACCGGTATATATGCCAAATCATATCGATGTTGTACCAAAAACATTGTAAAACGAAAAAGCGGGATAAAGCGAGACTTTTTGTAAGAAAGAGGGATTATGCGGGATGGAAAATTTAAGCGGAACTAAACATCAAAAAGCGGGATGGATGGTCACCTTATATATACTATATACTTTAATAAGGACAGTGAACAGGAGCAATTCTGGAAATAAAATTGTAAATTGATTGTTTAGCGCGCTGTGTGGGAAGCTGGAACCAAATGTCGTTGATGTTTAGCTGATTAATATGTGGAAACAAAAAATCAGTCAGCATGGCTCGATAGCGTTCGCCATTCACCGAAACTTCAGCTCCATCCTATTTTCGACTGAAATAAAGACCTATGATGGAATCAGCGCGCTACAGTATCACATTTCTTTTTGATGGATTTTAATCGAGAATAGCAAAATTAGCGTGAAAACGACTAATAACCGCGCGAATTGCATGCTCACAAGGCCGACTGTATTGATTTAGAAAAAACATTTTTTTTGCACTTTAAATGTTAGGGGTAGCAAATAATCTCCGACTTTTTAACATTGTAGAAATAGTACGTGTTAGTGTTAAATTTGTATTTGATCTGACATTTCAAAACGACCATATGTCAACTTCAAATCCACTTCGACTGCAGTCTGAAAAGGCTATAAATCCTTGCACGATCATCTGCATCAAAATATAGACATTTTTTCATGTACAGAAATTAGCAACAATAAAAACAATACCGAAGTTTGAGAACAAACAATGAATTGTTCTTTATGACGAAGTTTATTATTCACTATATATACAAAATGTTAAATACATTTGGATAAACCAGCCAAAAATGTACATTACTCAAGCAATAATTAGTTGTTACAATAAGTGTATAAATACATTTTCTGACTTTTAGTGTACAAAAAGAAAATAAATAAAAGATATTATTTATTAAAAACAAATAAGGAAAGGCTAAAGTTGGGCGGTGCCGACTATATAATACCCTACTCCACTACCTACGATAACAAAAACGTTAATAAAAATGTATTTTTTGCTAAAAATAAAAATATAAAATTTTGTATTTAAAAAAAATATTTTGACTTACACTGGATAATTATCCGCTAAGTCTGAAATTTTTAACATAAATTATTTTTTTTTTCAAAATTTGTCTTCATACACAATGATATTTCTGTTGGCGGAAATTTTAAAAAATATTTTCTTATTTTGAGTGCAATTTTAAGAAAGGTTTAGTTTTTTTGTTATCGTAGCTTAGTTATCCAGTCTTAAAGAAAAACAGCCATATTTTTCGTGCGGCTATAAATATTTGTTTGACAACAAAGAAATGGCGGGGGCTATAGGCCCCCTCAGAAGAATATCCCTCCTACGGCAGTGATGATGGGTCTATCTCGTTTCCTTTTGGAAATGCACAAAGACATAATACACTAGTGAATAGTATAAGAACCCATAACCATAGGAATTAAAGTTTCAACTATATTGGTAGTAGGATAACCAAAGTTCTTATTATTTATTTGCTGTATCGTGCTATCACATCCATTGTTATGTCTTGCTAAACCACAAAACCCTTTGTTTATTTCTGCAACCTATAGCTAAAACAATTAATAACTTTATTTTATTTCTGCAACACTTTGTTGAAATAATCGCAAACTTATTTTTCGTCATACTCATGTTACTGGAGCTCAAGGGATTAATCACTTTAATGAATTATTCTTTCGATTTTCACCAATCTATGTATGTATATGTTAGGGCGTCCCAGGCTATAAGGGTGGGCAATTGATTTTCCAATTGCGAACGCATACATTCTACTTTGTATACCCACCACTAGGGTATTATGTCTTTGTGTATTTGTTTGTAACATCCAAAAGGAATATACTTTATTATACAGATCGACTTAGAATCACTTTCTGCGTCGATTTAGCAGTGTATATTTTTGCAATCACAGTATGGACCCAATTATTGTCCGATCGTAACAAAAATGGACACAAGAAAATTTTCAAATGTCGACCCCGATTTGACTTTTTCCGTTATAAGGGCCTCATATTTTAGCCGATTATCTTATTTCAATTAGAAACATCTATTCTGAAAATGAGTCAGATCGGTTCAGATTTAGTTATAGCCCACATACAAATTTATCTCTCGATGTGACTTTTCCGCTCTAGAGCCCTGATATTTTCACAGGTTTTCTTCAAATTGGCCGCAACACCTTATGTATCAACCAGATATGTCTGTGGCGAAAGATCGGTTTAGATTTATACATAGCTCCAATACAAATTTGGCTCCCACATATATTATTCAATTTCACCGAGAAACATCTACACTGAAAGTGGGTCAGATCGGTTCAGAATAAGATATTCAGAATAAAAATACTTACGCTTCAGCCACGCCCCTTCTTATACCTCCCACACAATTGTCTCTATCCTAGGTAAAATTAAATGTTTTATAACTCTTCACCGTTTTGACTTCATATTTGATCATATTTTTACAGTTATTAACAAACCTCGCACAAACATACTCTGGCGCTAATCAAAATTTAAGTCCTTCCATACACATGTTCTCTGAGAGTAAGCGTATAAATAACTCGGTTAAGCCGACTTTCGTGTACATTATATTGTTTAAAATTAATATCTGATCCACAATTCCACCAATAAAACAGAAATGTAAGGCCCTGTTAAACCCCAAATCATCACTGAGCTTAGAAGATGGTTTTAAAATTACCGGGAATTACGCTAAAGTTAAATTTGCTGTCATCCGTAAATAAAACGTGCAAACTTTTTCACTTATTCAATTTTATTAATAGAGCCTTGGATATAAGTAATACCCAATTTATTGCGGCTAATTTAAGGAAATTAGAGATATATTATGAAAAAACGACTTTCCAATAAGAACAATAGAATACCTAATTAAACGTAGACATAACGGGCAAATGTAGACGGGAATGAAACAAAACAAAAACAAGTAAGGAAAGACTAAAGTCAGGCGGGGCCGACTATATGATACCCTTCACTTTCTACGCCATTGCATTCTATATCATAGACCGATGATACCCTCTTTCACAATGTATATTTCAAGTTCTGTTCTGATAAAAATCGGTTTAAAATATGCGTTTTCTAGAGCAGAGCCTATATATAAGTTTTAAACGATTTGATCCTTTTCAATATAGTAGTTGTAATATAAGGTGTTGCGCCAAATTTGAGCAAAAAAATCAAATTGAAATCGAAATGTGTACTAGAGCTATAACAAATCTGAATCGATCGCACCCAATTTCACCATTGATGTTTCCAGATGTAATGTATGGAAATGATAATTTTAACCAAATCGTTTATTTTTTGTAGTTTTTAGAGCAGAAAAAGCCAAATGGGGAAATATATTTCTATAGGAGCTATATATGAATCTGAACCGAGTTGACTCAATATCACCAGAGATTTTTGTAGTTCAAATATGAGGTGTTGTGCCAAATTTGAAGAAAATCTTTTAAAATACATGGTTTCGAGTGCGAAAAACGTCAAATCGGTAGCGGAATATATATAAGATCTATATATAGTCTGAACCGATCTGACTTTCACCATAGATATTTTTAGTTGCAATATAATGTATTGTGCCAAGTTTGATCAAAATTGGTTGAATTATGTGTATTCTAGAGCACAAAAAGTAAAATCGGGAGCAACGAGCTTTATAGAGCGGAAAAAGTCAAATCAGGAGCGACATTTGTATGAGGGTTATATCTTAATCTGAACCGATCTTACCCACTTTCAGCATAGGTGTTATAAGATGTTAAGCTAAATTTGAAGAAAATCGGGTAGCCAAATCGAGAGCGATATTTTTATGTGGGCTATATCTAAAACTGAACCGATCAATCATGCTTTCGCCACAGATGTTTCTAGTTAGATTATAAGGTATTAAGACAAATTTTACAGGACTTTCAATTTCCAAAGGATATATATGCTTTAATGTGCTGCGACTGCATCTCTCGTTCATATGGAACTCAAGTTGCACAGCTTTAGGTGATCCAATCATTTATTCCACTTGTATTCGTTGACTAACCTGTTAGTGTCTAGAATAGTGTTATCAAACCCGAGACCGAAAACCGGGTCAACCGGGTTTTTCATCTAAGACGGGTTTTATAAAATCGGGGTTTTTGAAAACCTGGAAACCCGGGTTTTTTATGTCGGTATTAACCGGTTTTTCATATTGCAAAAAAGTCTCTGTTTCGGTGTATTTCTGTTTATTATATGTCACTTTTATATCATCACACGCATCAATAAAAAACGTTCTATTAGGGACCGCAAATTAACTAAAAAATACGATCACAGCAATACTGTGAGTCAAAAATGGCGATGTTAGTCAATGGGTCAACATTTTGCGGATTGCCCTATAATGAATAATTTCCCCATTTATAAAAACAAAACGGAGCAAACGGATTTTTTGAAATCATAGTTTTCGAAAAACCCGAAAAGTCATAAATAATATAAACAATTGAATCGCAGATACACATAATAAATAGTACATAGTAAATTTATTCAATGTAAACATTCAACCCCTTTCATTAAATAAAATAATATCAGATAAATATAAAACATATATGTTTTGTTACTTCAGCATTAGAAATATACTTAATTTGGCAAGTTAAACTTAAATCGTTTATTATTATTATTAGCATTATCATTATAAACACACATGACAATTACGAACATGCATAGAATCATTACCATAAATTGAAATTACATCCAACATAATAAAATAATTTATTATAAAGGCTTAACGTGCTTACACATTTATTCTATTTAGCATTTAGTTTAAAATTTGCAAATGAATGCATATGACATCAAACAATTAGGATTATTAATTGCAGATAAACACACATAAATATACAGGTTGAATAAATAAGCTAATTGGAAAGTGGTCGCAAGCAAACGATACGTTCTCAACAGCCCAGTGCAGTTGTCGATATATATGGGTACAGTATTTATATAGCAAAGTACCAATTTGGATAAATCATTTTATTTTATAAGTCATTGTACACTACGAATTTTAAAATATAATTTATTGTGCGATTAGTCAGATTGAAGTACACATTGAATTAAATTATTCTAGCTGCACTATACAATAAAAATTCATTATAGATTCTGATAAATCTTGGCTTTCTAAGCACGAAGACGGTATTAAAAATGTATTTAATGGATCACTCTTTAAAATTTACTAGTATTCTAATTTGCGCAGAAGGTACCTTTACTTCACCTTTTCAAGTTTATAATGAGTAAATGTAATTTATAATCAGATGTAAATTCGTAATGAGAAATGTAAATGCATAATAGGAACATATAAATTAAATTCGAGAAATGTAAATTCATAATAGGAACATGATAATTCATAATCAGCACTGTAAATTCATAATGAGAAATGTAAATTCATATTGAGAAATATAAATTCATAATAAGAACATACAAATTCCTAATGAGAAATATAAATACAAAATGAGAAAATCCAAATTGATAATGAGAAAATATAAATTCATATTCAGAAACTGCAACATTTATAATCGAAGCTATGTATGTACGATCTTCTATGGATATTTACATTGAAACACCTATTTTATCAACGATCTCATTATAAGTTTATATTTTCTCAATATGATTTTATATTTTCATATTATGAATTCATTCTGAATATGAAAACATATTTTCTGATTTTGAATTTGGATTATCTGATTAAGAACATGTATTTCTCCTTATGAATTGGTATGTTCCTATTATTAATTAATAGTTCTCAATATAAATTAAAACGAGAATTATTCTAGCTGCACTGTACAATACAAATTCATTACAAATTCTGATAAATTTTGGCTTTCTAAACACGAAGACGGTGTCAAAAATGTATTTAATGGATCACTTTTTAAAATTTACTAGTATTCTAATTTGCGCAGAAGGTACCTTTGTTTCAACTTTTCAAGTTTATAATGAGTAAATGCAATTTATAATCAGATGTAAATTCATAATGAGAAATGTATGTTCATATTGAGAAATATAAATTCATAATAAGAACACACAAATTCATAATGAGAAATATAAATACAAAATGAGAAAATCCAAATTGATAATGAGAAAATATGAATTCATATTCAGAAAATATATATTCATAATGAGAAAATATAAATTCATAATCAGAAACTGTAACATTTATAATCGAAGCTATGTATGTACGATCTTCTATGTATATTTTCATTGAAACACAAATATGTTATCAACGATTTCATTATAAGTTTATATTTTCTCATTATGAATATATATTTTCTTATTATGAATTCATTCTGAATATGAAAACATATTTTCTGATTATGAATTTGGATTTTCTGATTGAGAACATGTATTTCTCCTTATGAATTGGTATGTTCGTATTATGAATTAATAGTTCTCAATATAAATTAAAAATTCTCATTATGAATTTATATTTCTCATTATGAATTAAGATGTTCCTATTATAAATTTACATTACCCATTATGAATTTATATGTTCCTAATATTAATTTACATTTCTCAATATAAATTTGTATGTTCTGCATATAATCTTGAAAAGTGTAGAGATGGGTCGTTCCGGAATGAACTCGTTCATTTGAACGATTTCCTTGGAGAAATGATTGGAACTGGCTCTTACTCTTTCAGTCCCATCGTTCACTTCGTTCCTTTATTCGTTTGCTTGTACCCAACTCTCGTTCATTGATTAGAGTTGGGTCGTTCCGGAACGAACTCGTTCAATTGAACGAAACAAAAAGTGCGAATTTGGAGAAAATCTTTTAGTTTGCGCATGTACTCAACCAGAACAAGTAAGGAAAGGCTAAAGTCGGGCGGGGCCGACTCTATGATACACTCCACTTTCTATCCGAATACAATTTAATTCGGTGAAAATGTGTAAATGTGTGTGTTTGACAAAAAATGTTAAATCGTAAAGGACATTTGTATGGGGGTATATTGAAATCTGGAACGAAATAGGTGAAATATAATATGTATAGTTTGGCCAAAATTGGTTAAACATTTGGGAACAACATTTAATTCGGTGAAAATGTGTAAATGTGTGTGTTTGACAAAAAATGTTAAATCGTAAAGGACATTTGTATGGGGGTATATTGAAATCTGGAACGAAATAGGTGAAATATAATATGTATAGTTTGGCCAAAATTGGTTAAACATTTGGGAACAACATTTGTATTTGCGCTATATCTAAATCTGAACCGATCTTAGCCACTTTCACCATAGGTTTTTTACTTGGATTATAAGCTGTCGTCCCAAATTTAAAGAAAATCGAGTACAATATGTGGTTTCTAAAGCGGCAAAAGTCAAATCGGGAGCTACATTTGTTTGGGGGCTATATCTAAATCTGAACCGATCTTTTCGCATAGGTGTTTATAGTTGGATTATAAGATGTTGTGTCAATTTTAAAGAAAATCGGGTGCAATATGTGGTTTCTAGAGCGGAAAATGTCAAATCGGGAGCGACATTTGTATGGGGACTATATCTAAATCTGAACCGATCTTACCCAATTTTTGCATAGGTGTTTATAGTCGGATTATAAGATGTTGTGTCAATTTTAAAGAAAATCGGGTGCAATATGTCGTTTCTAGAGTGGAAAATGTCAAATCGGGAGCGACATTTGTATGGGAGCTATATCTAAATCTGAACCGATCTTACCCAATTTTTGCATAGGTGTTTATAGTTAGATTATAAGATGTTGTGCCAAATTTAAAGAAAATTGGATACAATATGTGGTTTCTAGAGCGGAAAATGTCAAATCGGGAGCGACATTTGTATGGGGGCTATATCTAAATCTGAACCGATCTTACCCAATTTTTGCATAGGTGTTTATAGTTAGATTATAAGATGTTGTGCCAAATTTAAAGAAAATTGGATACAATATGTGGTTTCTAGAGCGGAAAATGTCAAATCGGGAGCGACATTTGTATGGGGGCTATATCTAAATCTGAACCGATCTTACCCAATTTTTGCATAGGTGTTTCTAGTTGGATTATAAGATGTTGTGCCAAATTTAAAGAAAATCGAGTGTAATATGTGGTTTCTGGAGCGGAAAATGTCAAATCGGGAGCAACATTTGTATGGGGGCTATATCTAAATCTGAACCGATTTGTCTCAAATTAAATAGCGTTCGTCATTGATCCACAAAACTTACTTGTGCCAATTTTTGTTAAGATCGGACTATAATTGCGACCTGTAGTTTGATTACAACAATAGATTGACAGACAGACAGACAGACGGACAGACAGACGGACAGACGGACATTGCTAAATCGACTCAGAAAGTGATTCTAAGTCGATCGGTATACTTAACAATGGGTCTATCCCGCTTCCTTTTGGGTGTTACAAACAAATGCACTTATGGCTTTGTGCACTCTCGTGGAGTGTATAAAAATGTGTATCTCGAATTTCCAATTACAAAATGCAAATAACTGTAAGTCTGCATAATGTTATAAACAATTATATAAATATGAGCTATATTAGATCCAGTCATAGTTGAATTTTTGCACCGGTATAGAAGTTAAAGAGGAATTTATTTTACCTAGGATAGTGACAATTGTGTGGGAGGTATCAGAAAGGGCGTGGCAAAATCTTAAATATTATTTATGTTAAAAGTGTTTATAAAAATATTTTCTAAATATCAAATTGCAACAGAATTTATAATGGTTTATTTTAAGAAAAGTTTAAGCCAATTTGTGTACGAGGTACCAGGAGTGGTGTGACAATATCGCCTATATTTTAGGAAATACAAGATATACAAAAACATTGCCATTCAGAGTATTCCGATCATCCGTATATGGATTATCTAAAGGATTTGGTCCAAACATACTTAGGGTCATAAGTCACTTCTTAAATGCGTTAAACCTTTTTCTGTCCCAACGCAAAGCTGCTTTTAATTGTCATTTAAGAGCGCCCCGGTAGTCGAGTTGGTAGCGTTCTCGGCTATCAGCGAAAGTCTCTCACTGCGATAACTAGCTACAATGGTCTTAGTCACCCCGGCTCAATCCCTGGAACCAAAATTTGATTATAATTATACTTTGTATTGTAATTCATAATAAATGAATAAATAAAAATAAAAAAATTGTCATTTAATTCCAGAAAAGATGCAGACTTTTGTCAGCATGTGTAATCAGTTGCTAGTGGCCAAAGTATATCTTTATTCCAAAAAAGAATGTTTGCATAGTGCTGTGTGATTTTATTTGCATAAGTTATTAAAATTTTATACATCCGATTTTATTATTATCTCTTCTCCAACCCTGTTTGGGTTGTTGAATTAAGAATGTTGTGTTGAATTAAATTACACCGTAATCTAATTTTCAATTTCATTTTTTCACATAATTTTCATTTTTTCACAATAATACTAAAAGTTTTTATTAGTTGTGTAAAAAACTAAAAGTTTTTATTAGTTTTGTAAACGGTTATTTATTAAACAACAGCAAAAACATATGCCAAACAGTATTGCAGTATTAATTATTTAAAGCATTAAAGGGTCTGTGAGAACAAAGTACTTATAAGTGGCCGCAGAGAAAAACTACTTAATTGAAATAGAGCTTAATTTGCCGTTCAATGGAAAATAACATCAGGAAAATGTTAGTTCAGTTAGGGCAATATAGCAGGAAATTATTATTATTATCAAATAGAATTTTAAAGCATCATGTTGTAAATGGCGATATAATGGAAAATGATTTTTAAAGATGATCTGCAAAATATTTCTTCGTTGGTTCAAGCTAATTCAAGCTAATCGCTCCTGAAAAAAATAATCAATTCGTCCATTTCACACATTTTCACTCACATATATTCTTGTGTGTATGACTTCTTGTCATCTGCAGCAAATGGTCAACGGCGTCGACTTTTCTTCTGCTACAAGAAATGTTTGTGGAACCTAGGGCGAACTTCGCCATTTTACACTCACAGATTTGCTGTGTTCGTGAAGTTTTTTAGTTAATTTAAATAAAAAGTATTCTATGAGGCTTGCTATAATATTGAAAGTAGCATATTATAAACAGATTCGCATAGGAAAAGAGCCTTTATTGTGCTATGAAAGTCAAGTTAAAACCGACATAAAAATCCCGACGGTCGATCTCGAAAACACGACTGATCCGGTTTTCGATCTCAGGTTTGGTAACTTACTTACACTTAAAAACAAGTAAGGAAAGGCTAAAGTCGGCCGGGGCCGACTATATAATACCCTACACCACTCCCTGCGTATGTACCTCGCTTTGATTACTAAACCCAGGTATTTCATGGGAGCAATTTTATATAGTTCATATAAATTATATAAATTTTATTCATATAATTTATATGCTATAAATTCATCTTTAGTCAAACTTAACGAATATGGTAAATAATATGGTAATTGATCCAATTGTCCGACAGACAAATACAAATTATACAGTAGTTAACCAAAGTCATACCAAAGAATGGACATATGGGCATCACCCAAACAATTCTCATTGCAATTCAATTCGGTAAAAAATTGAAATCGGGAAGGATTTTTGCATCCTGTAAATGTATGTGTTTGACAAAAAATGTTAAACCGGAAAGGACATTTGTACGGGGGTATATTGAAACCTGGAACGATGTGACCCGCTTTCACCATGTCTGTTTATGGGTGAAATATAATATGTAAAATTTGGCCAAAATCGGTTAAACATTCGGGAGCAACATTTGTATGAGGGCTATATCTAAATCTGAACCGATCTTACTCACTTTCACCATAGGTTTTTTAGTTGGATTCTAAGATGTTGTACCAATTTTTGCATAGGTGTTTCTAGTTGGATTATAAGATGTTCTGCAAAATTTAAAGAAAATCGGGTACAATATGACGTTTCTAGAGCGGAAAATGTCAAATCGGGAGCGACATTTGTATGGGGGCTATATCTAAATCTGAACCGATCTTACCCAATTTTTGCATAGGTGTTTCTAGTTGGATTATAAGATGTTCTGCAAAATTTAAAGAAAATCGGGTACAATATGACGTTTCTAGAGCGGAAAATGTCAAATCGGGAGCGACATTTGTATGGGGGCTATATCTAAATCTGAACCGATCTTACCCAATTTTTGCATAGGTGTTTCTAGTTGGATTATAAGATGTTCTGCAAAATTTAAAGAAAATCGGGTACAATATGACGTTTCTAGAGCGGAAAATGTCAAATCGGGAGCGACATTTGTATGGGGGCTATATCTAAATCTGAACCGATCTTACCCAATTTTTGCATAGGTGTTTCTAGTTGGATTATAAGATGTTCTGCAAAATTTAAAGAAAATCGGGTACAATATGACGTTTCTAGAGCGGAAAATGTCAAATCGGGAGCGACATTTGTATGGGGGCTATATCTAAATCTGAACCGATTTCCTCCAAATTCAATACCGATGGTCCTAGGCCAGAAAAAATAAATTCTGCCAAGTTTCATGACAATCGGACAACAATTGCGACCTGTAGAGTGCGAACAAGCTTAGATGGACAGCAGATGGACGGACGGACAGACGGACAGACGGACAGACGGACAGACAGACATTGTTAAATCGACTCAGCTGGTGATTCTAAGCCGATCGGTATACTTAAAGGTGGGTCTAGCTCGATTATTTCTTGGTGTTACAAACATTTGGCGCGAAACTAACTTATAATACCCTAGACCACGAAGTGGTGTAGGGCATAACAAACCAAAACAAGTAAGGAAAGGCTAAAGTTGGGGGGGCCGACTATATGATACACTCCACTTTCTATCCGAACACAGTTCAATTCGGTAAAAAAGTGAAAACGGTAAGGATTTTTGTATGTTTCCTAATCATAGGCTAATATGACCTGACCCAATTTGTCAAATCGAGAAGAATATTTGTATCGGAACTATATCCAAACATGGAATAGAGTAACCCACTTGCGCAATAGGTTCTTCCAGTTCAAGTGTAACGTGTTATGCTCAATTTCAAGAAATTCGGTGGGTGGTTTCTTGGGCGGAAAAAGTCAATCAGGGAGCGAAATTTGTGTGGGAGCTATATATAAATCTGAACCGATCAGACCCATTTTCACTGTGGATGTTTCTAGTTATATATATATATATATATATATATATATATATACCCTACTTCGTGGTCTAGGGTATTATAAGTTAGTTTCGCGCCAAATGTTTGTAACACCAAGAAATAATCGAGCTAGACCCACCTTTAAGTATACCGATCGGCTTAGAATCACCAGCTGAGTCGATTTAACGATGTGTGTCTGTCCGTCTGCTGTCCATCTAAGCTTGTTCGCACTCTACAGGTCACAATTGTTGTCCGATTGTCATGAAACTTGGCAGAAGTTATTTTTTCTCGCCAAGGACCATCGGTATTGAATTTGGAGGAAATCGGTTCAGATTTGACATTTTCCTTTCTAGAAACGACATATTGTACCCGATTTTCTTTAAATTTGGCAGAACATCTTATAATCCAACTAGAAACACGTATGCAAAAATTGGGTAAGATCGGTTCAGATTTAGATATAGCCCCCATACAAATGTCGCTCCCGATTTCACTTTCTCCGCTTTAGAAACCACATATTGTACCCGATTTTCTTTAAAATTGGCACAACATTTTATAATCGAACTAGAAACACCTATGCTGAAAGTTGGTATGATCGGTTCAGATTTAGATATAGCCCCCATACAAATGTCGCTCCCGATTTGACTTTTTCCACTCTTAAATCCACATATTGCACCCGTTTTTCTTTAAAATTGGCACAACATCTTATAATCCAACTAAAAAACCTATGGTGAAAGTGGGTAAGATCGGTTCAGATTTAGATATAGCCTTCACATATTTCAACTAAGAAGACATATTATGAAAGTCAAATATATGGGTCCATATTTTGGTATAACCCCCATACAAATTGGGCCCCCATTCCACTGTATTACATCTCTAGAACCCACATCGTGCATTAGATCTCGATATAATTTTGCATATCATGTCATATTTCAACTAAGAATACCTACTTTGAAAGTGATCTATATGGAACCTCTTTTTAATGTAGAGCCCTTACAAATGGCCCCATTTTAATTTTTACCCCTCAAGAACGCAAATTTTACATCGGATTTTTTTTCAAATTTTGCAGATTATATTATATTTCAGAATACAAAGTCAAATATATGTGTCCACACTTTGGAATAACCCAATAACCCATTCTACTCTAATACAGCTCTAGAAACTACGTCTTACATCGGATCATGATATATTTCAACTATGAATACCTACAGTGAATGAGAAATATATAGGCCAATGTTTTGAGCCGGTGTTGTTGTAAGCCTCCTTTCAAATGTCTGTCCGATTCATCCTATTACTACTGTATAATTTGTATTTGTCTGCCGGAAAATTGGATCAATTATTTACCATATTCGTTAAATATGACTAAAGATGAATTTATACTGTATAATTTATATGAACTACATAAAATTGCTCCCATGAAACACCTGGGTTTAGTAATAAAAACGATGCATATACGCAGGGAGTGGTGTAGGGTATTATATAGTCGGCCCCGCCCGACTTTAGCCTTTCCTTACTTGTTTTTGCTAGATTTGAAGAAAACCACATATTTTAGGTTTATAGAGCGGAAAAAGTCAAATCGGGAGTGAAATTTGAGTGGGAGCTATATATAAATCTGAACCGATTTGACCCATTTTCACCATGGATATTTATAATGGAAATATAAGATATTTTGCCAAATTTGAAGAAGATCTGTTAAAATATGTGGTTTCTAGAGCGGAAAAAGTCAAATCGGGAGCGAAATATGAATGGGAGCAATATATAAATCTGAACCTATCTGACCTATTTTCACCACAGGCTTTCCTAGTTTAATTATAAGGTGTTCTGTCAAATATGATGACAATCTGATTAAATATGTGGTTTCTAGAGTGGAAAAAATCGAATTGGGAGCGAAATTTGTATGGGAGCTATACATAAATCTGAACCGATCTAACACATTTTTACCACAGGTGTTTCTAGTTAAAATATAAGATGTTTTGCCAATTTTGAAGAAAATCTGGTAAAATATGTGGTATCTAGAGTGAAAATCGGGAGTGAAATTCGTATGGGGGCTATATCTATATCATGGACCACAAAACTCGATCGGTATAATTAACAATGGGTCTATCTCTCTTCCTTTTCGGTGTTACAAACAAATGCACTAAGACATAATACTCTCGTGGAGTGTATAAAGACTATTTTAGAATGTAATATAGTTACGGTGCGATGAAAAAGTTCCTTTATTTCAACTGAAATGCTTGGCAAATAGTGGGTCTTCTGTCGAGTACATTTATGGCCGTACAGGTCTCGTCTGAAGCGGCCGACAATGGCTTTCTTCTGTAAATTTTACAACGCAAGCAAACCAAATAAGTTATAATATTTATCCTTGATCTTTAAAACTTAACAAGACATTATAATGTTTAAACTTTCATTTTGTGGGTTGCTGTGTGCGTGTTCGTGAACGAAAGCATTAAAAAGGGCAATGTGAAGACCTACTTTTATTTAAGTTACGATTATGTATTCTGTTGTTTCTATTTAGTTTTCCTATTGCAAGCAGCCAGAAGCACGTTGAGCTGTAAGCTTAAAGTTGTACGTTGGTGCCAGTTACTGACAGTTGCAAATGTTGGAAAATTTGAAGTTATGGTCTGTAAAATTGACTTTAGTTTGGGTTTTCTGTTTCTCTTCCTCGGAAATATTCTATGCGAAAAGACATTATATGAACGAAATGAAAGTTATGGTTTTTGTTTGGTGTACGAATTGCCTTAAATATGTTGTTTACTTGAATTAATCTCATACTATCCCGGAGTAAATTCAGATTAATTAAAATTAGACTTATTTCTTGGCCAATTAAAGGCTTGCTTTAAATGTATTGATATCGCGTTTTAACTCGATTTACTTATTGGCACCCAAATGCGTATACGAAAACAATACCCTCCACCCATTTTCACCATAGATGTTTAAAAACTTACATGTGCCAAGTTTTGTTTAGACAGGACAGTAATTACGACCTGTATTTTGATTACAAGGGTAGATGGACAGACAGAGAGACGGACATTGCTAAATCGACTCAGAACGTGATTATAAGCCGATTTGTATAATAAACGAAGGGGATATCTCGTTTCCTTTTGGGTGTTACAAACAAATGCACAAAGTCAGGCTATAAGTGTATGTATATTGCATGAAAGCAATGAAACAAAATAATCTTTCTAGGAAGAATTCCAGAATTCAAAGTTTGTTTTTTGAAGTTGAGAATACAAATTTGTGAATGTGTTTAGCATTGTATTCTTCACAAGTTATTATGTTAATGTCAATCAAAGTTATTCATACCTAAGGTGATCATACATCTCGCTTTTTGTGGAATTGTCTCGCTTTTATATGCCCGGGTCCACCTAAATTGTTCATCACCCATAATTCCATTTTTTAAAAAGATCACCCCTTTTTCCGTTTCTTTGTCGTTGTTATAGTTTTTACAAATTGATATTTTGTTGCTATATTTTCATCTGTTGAATCAATTCCTGAAATTTTTACGTATTAACGCCCGTTTCAGATTGTTAGAAAATTTGTTCACGATGCTGCGTTAAAATGTTACTTCCGGCTGAGGAAATGAAAAACTGAAAATCCATTTTGCCCATAGTTTCATACATCCGGTTCAAGTGTAACGACTTTTTAAAAATTGTCGTACGGTGTTACACACCTCTATGGTGTAAAGGAATTTACACCAATTTACATTCAAGCTCCAATAGCAAAATATTGCATAATGCAAAAATTAAAATAGGTTTCTTGATTGGGGGTTTTCAGATTTATTAACACCATGTAGCAAAGATATAACTCTTCGATTTTGGAAATCGGAGAATTGAATGATTTGAGTATTTCATATGCCTGACATACTCAAGATGTGTTATAGTCCCCAGCTTAGAAGTATACTTTGGAAAAGGCCCAAAACGTTACCTTTTCCTTTTGATATATCGAAAACTATGATTACCCAAGAAACTAAAACGTTATTTGAAACGGGTGCTCCGCATTGTCATACGCGCATAGGTGATGTCGATCTTTAACCTGCCACCATTTAACCTGCATCGAGATGCCGACACTTTTTGATGCGCACAGCAGATTACTACTAGCTTTCTGACTCATGCTTTGTTTCAAAGGACAATGCACAACAGGCTTCCACCTGCCAGCATCATATGGTCGATCCTCATCATCTCAATGATTTTAAATGACGTGTCACTGATATTCATGTCTATGGATACAATTCTTGTAATTATCTCTAAAAATGTTCACATTTTCCGAGTCGGGTATGACGATTTTATGGGTTCTTACTAATTCATGGACCTGTTTAGTGACACTCCGCTTTGTTTTGAAATCTTCCTCTGTCCAGAAAATGTGCTATCACTGTAAACGAACATTAATATTTTTGTAGAAAAGATGAGATAAACGAAACAATTGAGTTTATAAAGACTCCAATGCAAACATTCAATTTGTTGCAAATAACGAGCATATGTGATAACACCGTACGACAATTTCATTAAACTTGAACCTGATGATACACGCCTGAAACTATAGGCAAAATGGAGTTAATAGACCTTTTCAGTTTCTTATTTCCTCATTCTCCTTTAAAAGGATTATAAAGATTCAAAGGATAATGTTTTTCAAAAATGTATTTAAAATACTTATTCGTAAACTAAGTTACCGATATAATTGTCAAATTAAAGCGGAGAATATCTGTTAAAACAATTTAAATTGTATCTGCATTAGTTTATCATTAACAACAATTTCAATTTACTATCCTCCACACCTTTGTTGATGTAGTTTCCATTTTTTATACACTCCACGAGAGTATTATGTCTTTGTGCATTTGTTTGTAACACCCAAAAGTAAGCGAGATAGACCCATTGTTCATTATACTGATCGAATTAGAATCACTTATTCAATCGATTTAGCAATGTCCTTCTGTCTGTCTGTCCATCTATTCTTGTAATCACGATTCAGGTCGCAATTGTAGCCAGAACCAAACGAAACTTTGCACAATGAAGTTTTTCGGGACGAGAACGAACACTATTTAATTTGAAGAAAATCGGTTCAGATTTAGATATAGCCCCCATACGAATTTCACTCCCGATTTGACTCTTTTCACTCTGGATATCACATATTACAAGAGATTGTCTTCAAAATTGGCAAAACATCTTAAATTTAAACTAGGAACACCTATGGCTTTGACCGATTTGACTTTTTCTGCTGCAGAAACCACATATTGCATCAGATTGTCTTCAGATTTGGGAAAACATCTTATATTTAAACTAGGAACACCTATGGTGAAAATAGGTTAGATCGGTTCAGATTTATATATAGCTCGCACACAAATTTCGCTTCCGATTTGACTTTTTCTGCTCTAACAAACCACACATATTTTAACAGATCCTCGTTAAATTAGGCAAAATATCTTATATTTGTACTAGAAAGAGTCATGGTGAAAATATTTTACTTTTTAAGGGTTAAAACTTGCAATGCTAAACTAATACAGTTAGAAGCATAAAAATGTAACTATTTTTCGGTGCCTTATGTTGCGAATAAGTATTTCAAAGAAATTTTGAAAAATGTTATCCTTTCACACTTTTTAGCCCATTAAGGGGCAACAGATGTATGCCATCAGGTTCCGGTGTAATATGAACTTCGGACGGTGGTTGCGATTATCGACCTCGCACCGTACATTGAAATAATTAATTTGAAAAGTAAATATAAGGCAGCAATCTTCAAGAATGCTTAAATATCTCAAATATTCGACGATATTGGTCGTATTTCCGCCGTTTGGTTGGTAGTATTTCAACCATTTTGATCCCAAAGGTACGAGATAACCTAATTTTATGCATTTCATATTCTAGTCAATAACAGTTTTATTTTTAATTTTTGCCAAAAGTCTATATAATAAAAATGGCATGTTTTCGTTGGTAATCGCACCACTTGAGAACAGCTGAGCAGACTTGGCTGATCTTTATTTCAAACTATTCATGGTAGCCCGAACTGGGTTTTAAGATGAAAAAACTATTGGATAGTTGAGCGCGAAATAGGAATATTTGTAAACAACTGAAAGTGCCTTTTTCTATAGAATTTTTGAATGAACTCAAGGCTATAAGTCTCAATTCAAGCAATGGATATTCGAAATTCTTTTATGATATGTTCGTTATGATTCTGCGAACGTTTTCGGAAAACAAAAATTCAGATAATTATAAAGAAAAATTAAAAATTTCGGACAAAATGCAAAAAATCTTTATATTTTATGCACTTTTTGTTAGAACTGACGATAGAAACGACATATTTAGCTGATTAATTTTTATTTGGTTCATAATTCCACTTCGTAATCAGTTATCATATGAATCCAGATACACGTATTTCAGGAATGACAGCCCCACATTATCCGATGCACTAATCAAGAGTTGGAATTCAATGCAAAAACAATGTCAATACTATGAATTGGGAGTATAAGATGCTTACGGAAAACGCGTCTTATGAACGATTGAACTATAGTAATTTTCTTCTTGGACGCTCTCGGTGAAACCGAAAACTCTTTTTTGATCGTACAAATTTTGCCAAAAATTCGCTTTCAAAATTCAAGCGATGCTTGCTTTTTCAGGAATTTCAGCTGCGTTATTTGAAGACTGCGGAAATGCATTAAGATTGCGATGAATATGGAAATTAACGATACTCCATCGTGAAACCTTTCAAAGATATGAGGTGGCCAACGTTTTGACCGGTCCGGAGGAGTGTATGGCGCAGTGTTCAATGATTCTGTTGGAAGGTGATTTTCGATTTACATTATGGGCTATTCCACGACTATCTCTAGCTGACGGACAGAATCACGTGTTATGGAACAGCCAATCTGGAGTATTTTCAAAACAATTGCTGGACATTCGCACTAGATAAATTCTTTTGATATTGCGAATGTTGATATTTAGATTTTTTCAGTTCATGTTCCCATACGTTGCTCCACATTGTGTATCGTTGAGCGAACATGGTATATATGGCAGCGAAAAACATTGAATTGGAAGATTCTGTTTCTAGAGAAAATTTTGTTGACAACATATTGAAGAAACGCTTCTTAAAGGAAAGCAAGAAGATGAAGAGCACACTCCGCTGTTAAATGGAATTGTAGTGATTATCCTCTGGACGATCACGTTTAAACCATAAGACTATTTAGATCGTGTAGATTTGGCTACGACTTCACACAAATGATTCTCATGATCTTAATGTTAAAAAATCGATATAACCAATAGATGCATAGATTAAAAATGCAATGATAAACAAGTAAGGAAAGGTTAAAGTCGGGCGGGGCCGACTCTATGATACACTCCACTTTCTATCCGAATACAATTTAATTCGGTGAAAAAGTGAAAACGGGCAGGATTTTTGCATCCTGTAAATGTGTGTGTTTGACAAAAAATATTAAATCGGAAAGGACATTTGTATGGGAGTATATTGAAATCTGGAACGAAATAGGTGAAATATAATTCGTATAGTTTGGCCAAAATCGGTTAAACATTTGGGAGCAACATTTGTATTTGCGCTATATCTAAATCTGAGCCGATCTTAGCTACTTTCACCATAGGTTTTTACTTGGATGATAAGCTGTTGTGCCAAATTTAAAGTAAATCGAGTACAATGTGGTTTCTAGAGCGGAAAATGTCAAATCAGGAGCGACATTTGTATGGGAGCTATATCTAAATCTGAACCGATCTTACCCAATTTTTGCATAGGTATTTATAGTTGGATTATAAGATGTTGTGCCAAATTTAAAGAAAATCGGGTACAATATGTGGTTTCTAGAGCGGAAAATGTCAAATCGGGAGCGACATTTGTATGGGAGCTATATCTAAATCTGAACCGATCTTACCCAATTTTTGCATAGGTGTTTATAGTTGGATTATAAGATGTTGTGCCAAATTTAAAGAAAATCGGGTACAATATGTGGTTTCTAGAGCGGAAAATGTCAAATCGGGAGCGACATTTGTATGGGAGCTATATCTAAATCTGAACCGATCTTACCCAATTTTTGCATATGTGTTTATAGTTGGATTATAAGATGTTGTGCCAAATTTTAAGAAAATTGGATACAATATGTGGTTTCTAGAGCGGAAAATGTCAAATCGGGAGCGACATTTGTATGGGAGCTATATCTAAATCTGAACCGATCTTACCCAATTTTTGCATAGGTGTTTATAGTTGGATTATAAGCTGTTCTGCAAAATTTAAAGAAAATCGGGTACAATATGTGGTTTCTAGAGCGGAAAATGTCAAATCGGGAGCGACATTTGTATGGGAGCTATATCTAAATCTGAACCGATCTTACCCAATTTTTGCATAGGTGTTTATAGTTGGATTATAAGATGTTGTGCCTAATTTAAAGAAAATCGGGTACAATATGTGGTTTCTAGAGCGGAAAATGTCAAATCGGGAGCGACATTTGTATGGGGGCTATATCTAAATCTGAACCGATCTTACCCAATTTTTGCATAGGTGTTTCTAGTTGGATTGTAAGTTGTTGTGTCAAATTTAAAGAAAATCGGGTACAATATGTCGTTTCTAGAGCGGAAAATGTCAAATCGGGAGCGACATTTGTATGGGGGCTATATCTAAATCTGAACCGATTTGCCTCAAATTAAATAGCGTTCGTCCTTGATCCACAAAACTTACTTGTGCCAATTTTTGTTAAGATCGGACTATAATTGTGACCTGTAGTTTGATTACAACAATAGATGGACAGACAGACGGACAGACAGACAGACGGACAGACAGACAGACAGACGGACATTGCTAAATCGACTCAGAAAGTGATTCTAAGTCGATCGGTATGCTTAACAATGGGTCTATCCCGCTTCCTTTTGGGTGTTACAAACAAATGCACAAAGCCATAATACTCTCGTGGAGTGTATAAAAATATGATTTGCATAAAACTCCGCTGTCTATTAATGATTTTTTCGGTGATTTTTACCAAACACTTCCAGTGATTCTACAGTCTACTCCACCCAATAAACTAAATTAATGCTCGAATACGTCCTTTTAGTGGAAAACATCACGACATTTAAATTGAAATGTCGACCTTCTGCATTATATTCCCCGTCGATTTTTCCAGTTCGCCGTATGAAAAATCAAACTCATGCGAAAGGTGTTCCTAAACATTGTACAAAATCCACTTAAGCGAACGTGCAAAACTCTTCCTTTGGCGTAATCTGAATCGTGCCACTAAATTTAATATCTATACCAGCAAACGTTAATCGATACAATAATCACCGAGAACAAAATTTTTCGCATTCCAGGTTTGCTTAAAGATTTGAAATCGCTTTTCAAAAATTCACACGGCGGTCACAAACAAACTAATTGAAATATGGACAGGAAAATTTTTGTCGCGTCAGCTAGTTAAATAAAAAAGTAGGAAATTGAAAAATTAAAAAAAAAATTGCTCATCCAATTTCGAGATTCTAGCCGCAGCAATTGTTCGTAGTATTTTATACCATTTTTACACTTTACACCCACAAAAGTACGAGTTTCGAAAAATCCCATTATATTACGTGTCTTAGCTATTAGGAGGATTTACACAACGAATTTCATTTCGTACTGTTCAACTTCTGATTTATAGAAGCAAGGAGGAAAGTTTGCAAGGAAAACATTAATTTTTATTTTTATTAAAAATAATCATTGTTGCAGATTATTTGCAGTTTCCCTGCCAATTACTCTATTGAAACACCAAAATGTTCTCAAAAATCAGTTTTGCGCGTGTTTAATTAAAATGCCTATAATATATAGTAGTTTTTAAAGTAAAATCATTAGAGTACTTCTACATTTTTGACGATATCTCAGAAACTGCTGAAAAATTGTATCTCTTAGAAAAAAGAAAAAAAAGGATTTTTTAATAAATTTCAATATTTATTAAACGAAAAATATGTTATACATTTTTATTTGATCTTTTTGGGCTCAAACGTTTCTCCTGCAAAAATTTTCCCAATATCTTTTAGAAAACAAACTTCAACGTTACAGGTTTGACACAGTTTTCAATATTTAAAAAAACAAATTATCTGAAGGCCTTCTACAATTTCTCGTTGGTTTACCAGTTGCTGCGTTCTATTTTCACTGTAATTTGTATTCATCCAGATTTGGTTATAATATTTTAAAATGTTATTAACATCAGATTGGTATTGAGAGTGGAAGGTATCATATAGCCGGCTCCACCGGATTTTAGTCTTTCCGTATTTCATTATATTAAAAAACTCTAAATTACATTTGCGATATATATTTGTATTTTAGTCTTCGACTAACATAACCAATTTTGTATTTCATCTCGCATTCAGTACGTGACTCGCTCACCTAGTCTGTACAAATATCCAGTAATTAATGCATATTTTGTATCGCTATTGTTTTCTTTTTTCTTTTCATGTATGCATGATTCAATTAAAATGCAATCGGAAGAGTATTGCTGGTTGCTTCCTCAGACCCTTACGAAGCTAAAAGCGAAAAAAGCTGTGCATTGTATCATTTCCTCATTTGTTAAAGTGCGCTGTGTACACTTAGAAATACTAATGGGATTTTCTTTTTGGCGTGCAGATTTCGCACTTATGAAACTTCCTTGTGGTGGAACATATCATATTTGTTGCACACATAGCGGCGCGTAATCCAAAGGAAATGGTTCTGCCACACCACCAGACCATGCAACAAATACGGATATCAAATTAAAAACTGTGCATCGTTCAGTTTCTACGTACGAATGCATACACAGAGGTTTTTCCTTTTCTCTTCTATTATTAAATTTTCTTTCCCTTTTGGGGTTGCTAGTGTGCGCCATTAAATCTAACAGAGCGTGACATTGTCTTTTGATTTTTGCCACAGTTCTTTTCGAGTGGTCTGTAGCAATGTGGGCTCGCTGAAAGTATCACATATCCATATTGTATGATATGTGTCATTTCTCACTAGATTTAACTTGGCTGGTTCGTTTTTCCAGGATGGGGGTATACTGAGTTTGTCATTCCGTTTGTAACACCTTGAAATATCGACCTGGTATCCTATATAGTATATATATTCTTGACCGTCATATAATTCTAAGACGATTTAGCCATGTCCGTCCGTCTGTTGAAAGCACGATAATAAGCACGAAAATAAGACAGATCGGTTCAGATTAATATATATATATAGCTCCCACACAAATTTCACTCCCGATTTCACTTTTTCCACTCTATAAACCACATATTTTAATAGATCTTCTTCAAAACACACATGGTGAAAATGGGTCAGATCGGTTCAGATTTACATATAGCTCCCATACAAATTTCGCTCACGGATAGAACTTTTCCGCCCCAGAAACCACAAATTTTCACCGAAAGTGAGCATAACACGTTATAAAGGGTGATTTTTTAAGAGCTTGATAACTTTTTTTTTTTAAAAAACGCATAAAATTTGCAAAATCTCATCGGTTCTTTATTTGAAACGTTAGATTGGTCCATGACATTTACTTTTTGAAGATAATTTCATTTAAATGTTGACCGCGGCTGCGTCTTAGGTGGTCCATTCGGAAAGTCCAATTTTGGGCAACTTTTTCGAGCATTTCGGCCGGAATAGCCCGAATTTCTTCGGAAATGTTGTCTTCCAAAGCTGGAATAGTTGCTGGCTTATTTCTGTAGACTTTAGACTTGACGTAGCCCCACAAAAAATAGTCTAAAGGCGTCAAATCGCATGATCTTGGTGGCCAACTTACCGGTCCATTTCTTGAGATGAATTGTTCTCCGAAGTTTTCCCTCAAAATGGCCATAGAATCGCGAGCTGTGTGGCATGTAGCGCCATCTTGTTGAAACCACATGTCAACCAAGTTCAGTTCTTCCATTTTTGGCAACAAAAAGTTTGTTAGCATCGAACGATAGCGATCGCCATTCACCGTAACGTTGCGTCCAACAGCATCTTTGAAAAAATACGGTCCAATGATTCCACCGCTGAACAAAATTTGTCGATAAAAAAGCGGATTTTCTGCCAACTTTTCTAGGGCCCATTCACTGAAAATTCGACGTTGTGGCAGATCGTTTGGCTTCAGTTCTTGCACGAGCTGTATTTTATACGGTTTTACACCAAGATCTTTGCGTAAAATCTTCCATGTGGTCGAATAATACAAACCCAATTGCTGCGAACGGCGACGAATCGACATTTCACGGTCTTCAGCAACACTCTCAGAAACAGACGCAATATTCTCTTCTGTACGCACTGTACGCATTCGTGTGGTTGGTTTAATGTCCAATAAAGTAAACTGAGTGCGAAACTTGGTCACAATCGCATTAATTGTTTGCTCACTTGGTCGATTATGTAGACCATAAACCGGACGTAAAGCGCGAAACACATTTCGAACCGAACACTGATTTTGGTAATAAAATTCAATGATTTGCAAGCGTTGCTCGTTAGTAAGTCTATTCATGATGAAATGTCAAAGCATACTGAGCATCTTTCTCTTTGACACCATGTCTGAAATCCCACGTGATCTGTCAAATACTAATGCATGAAAATCCTAACCTCAAAAAAATCACTCTTTATTTGAACTGGATACAAATATTCTTTTCGATTTGACAAATTGGACCAGATCATATTAGCCTATGATTAGGAAACATACACAAATTCTTCCCGTTTTCACATTTTACCGAGTTGAATTGTATTCGGATAGAAAGTGGAGTGTATCATATAGTCGGCCCCGCCCGACTTTAGCCTTTCCTTACTTGTCTATTTGTTTGCTATTTGGTATGTGCATTTCCCTCATAGCATAACGTGCACTATAAAGCGAATTTTATTTGTAGGAGGTGAAACGGTGCAAAAGGGGTAAAAATGATACATATCAAACGACCACAGCTAGAACACGAAATTCGTTATCTACATTCCTTTAGAAAAGTACTTTTTTTCCAAATTCATACTTTTATTAAAAAGGGAATAGAGAGATAAAAACGGTACCAACCAAACGACAGTAACTAGAATAATAAAATTCGGTGTATGCTTTCTGACTGCGTAGACACAAAAAATAAAATAGTTTTTTCCAAATTCGTTCTTTCAAGGGATGCAATAGGAACAGAGGGATAAAAATGGTACCAAATAAATTTGGGGTCCGGGAATTCCTGAAAAATTTTGGACGAGAATTCCCGAGAACAAATTTAAATTTCCCGGAAATACGGGAAATACTAAAAATATTTTTTTGTTTTATTTTGAACACTAATTTATTTTTACTATATAAATAAGAAATTGTAGATATATTTCAAGTACATATATTTACATTATTGAGAATCCCGAGAACAAATTTAAATTTCCCGGAAATACGGGAAATACTAAAAATATTTTTTTGTTTTATTTTGAACACTAATTTATTTTTACTATATAAATAAGAAATTGTAGATATATTTCAAATACATATATTTACATTATTGACAATACTTATACACTTTATACTATGGCTGACATAGTGTCAATACGTAATCCCTCGTGCTATCTTGTTTAAATTTAAATTTCTTGTTTTCCCAGAAAAATCGACGAAATCTTCCCAAAGAAGAAGTTACTTTACATATTAAACCACTAAGAAATGGTATAAAAATAGGAATAACATTAAAATTGTCATCTGGAAACTTTCAAGAGAAATCTAATATAAATGGAAAAATAGTATATTTAAAACACCCTTTGTAAGAACTAATAACTGCACTATTTCAATGTTTTTTATTAACTTATTTATTTAAAAGTAACCTTTTTTAATGTTTCTATTGCTTTTATAGTTTAGAATATTTTCCTCCTGTTTCTGTAAAATATTTTCTTCTATAGATAAATGCATCTTCTAAATTCAAGACGCCATGACATTCTCTGTCATACGGGTTCTTTATATCTTTAAACTTTTTTTTTAATTTTGAATATAGTCAGTTCATTTGTGCTTGTGATTTCAATGTCCGATATTATGACTTATTCAATTCTGACTATTTGCCTAGAGTAAAATATTTGAAACATGAAAAAGAATTTCTAAAATATTTTGCCAAAAACATTTGTCTTTAATTTGCAATATGTCAGTATTTTAACCCATTAGCACTAATTCGTTCATTTGTTTTAAATTACTTTCGTAATAATAACAACTACAATAATAAAAAAATATTTAATTTTATACTAATATTATTTTGTTTTGTTCTTCTAGATCACTTGTGCCATATAGTTTAATAATCAAGAATTGCATTCATTATGAAAATTATCAAAAAAGTACGAAAACATTGTAATAGTGTACATGGACGTGTACGGTGGGCGTCAATGAGTTAAAAACCCACACCTGTTATTAAATGTTGATATTTTAAACCACATTGGAAAATACATTATTTTTCCCGGGAATTCCCGGGAATCCCGGGAATGAACATTTTCATTCCCGTTTTCCCGGGAAATGAAAAATGTCCGGGAAACCCCAAACCCTAGTTATGGTACAAATGGATAGAATCTTGTAGTTTGGTTGTGCGCTGTGTACGTGTGACATAATGGATTTTCAAAATTTGTAATTAAAATATTTAGAGTATATATTTTGAAGATTTCTGTCTTATATTTACTTCTTAAATTGACTTGAAGTATTATTTCGATATATATAGTCTAAACATATTGGTAGCCTTGCGTTAAATTCGTGGTTTAAATTAATTAAAATTTTGTATATATTTTTAAAGTTATTTTTTAATATTTATACCCCACACCACAGGGTACAAAAAGGAAACGAGATAGAACCATCGTTTATTATAGCGACCGACATAGAATAACTTTTTGGATCGATTTAGCCATGTCCATCTATTCTTGTAATCACTATACAGGTCGCAATTATTATCCGATTCAAACGAAAATTTACACGATTTCTGCATGTCGATGACGGACGCTATTTAATTGGAAGCAAATCGGTTCAGATTTAGATATAGCATAGTTTAGCATGTTTTCAAGTTCTTTACGTCTTTCGATTCCACGTCCTTTAACTTAAGATCTAGTAATGATCAAAAATCTATATATATATATAAATCAATATGTGTGTCTGCATGTTGCGTATAGGACGCCAAACCAGTGTACCGATTCGTCTGAAAATTTTACTGTATCCTCCAAAGCATACGACGAAGTAGGGGAATGGAGAAGAATGAACCGGGTACAAAATATAAAATAAATTTTAAACGTCTCTCATACTAAACTCTTATTTCAGACTTAGCGTACTTTGCCGACTTAGAAGACGTCGATTTATATTATCAAAAGATGATTTCAAGTTGGACCAAATATTTTTCGAACTCGGGTAATCAGAATAATATTTCATCTCTTCCTCTCTAATATTAATTGGTTTCTTCGTGTGTGGTTTCAAGAAAAGCTCCGCAATCAGTAGGTAATGAACACTACCAATATCAGCACTTCAAAACAACTAAGAAAAGGCCGGTCATAATATCCTAGAGGAGATTGTAACCACTAAGGAGAGGCTTACCTCAGGCGGTAATGAGTGTATGCTATCCTGCACAACTCTCAACAATTTACCTACACAACTTTTTACTGCCAAACTTCCTTTATTTTAAAAATGTTTTTTTTTTGGAAACAATCTTTAAATGGATATCAACGACAACGTCATTTACTAGAAAAATAATCAAACTGTTAGCTTAAAATATGAGTTATGGCCTCAAATGATTTTTTACTTTTTTTTACAAACAAGAAAATAATCAGAATCACAAATGCAACTAATTCGAAAGGGCGCTCTGCAAGAACTCTTGCTGCGAGGACTGAATTTCAACATATAATAAATTTTTGGTTTTAATCTAAAAATTTCAGAGGAATGTTTTTTGAAAAAATGTTTCAGCACCAAATACATAATAATTATGACTGGCTTAAAATATATTTTAACATTGAATATTTCTTTTATGCACTTTTTAAGTAATTTGAACAGATGTCATTTATATCAAACCGACTATACTGGTCTCAGCGCCATAGTGGCATTATTTGCATTTTGACTACAATCTAGGGGAGATAAGCTCGATAATGTCTGATTACATATTTATTAACCGTAGTTATTATTAAATTTTTCGACTTTTTGGGGTTTCTAGGGCCAAAGCATAATATTTTTTGGTCGTTTCTACGAGAAAAATATGTTTATCGCATTTGTATATACTCTTAGATAGAATATTACAATCTACGGTGTACAAATCTTTCCAAAATTATAGTCCAAATACGAAGAAAATTGGAATTTCAATTAAAATTATAATATAAACTTACCATGCTAATATTTTTCGAGTTTAATGCATCAGAAAATGTTATACACAAAATGGTTGTACACTAGTGTCATTATGTATTTGGCCACAAAACTTTCAAATTCTGTTACTCACTATAATCAAAAATAAGACATTTTTTAAACAACAACGTGTTTTGTTTCAATATTGTAACATGTTTTCATTTTTCTGACCACAATATTGCTTAAGAAAGTATTTTTGTATAACTACGAGTAAAAGACTAAAATTAAATTTTACAAGAAAAACGTTTAATAATAACAAAGTCTGCGGATTTAATCATTAGTTCATAATGACTAGATTTTACGGAATCAGTGTTGGGCCAGTTGATGGTCCAATTTTGTTCGCAATGCCCCGTACATGTATTTAACTTGGACTCCAAACTTTGTATGTTGCTACATCCATTGTTTTAAAGTTGAGTGTGTGTCATGGTAATGCTTCTTTAGTGTGCTTTAAATTTGATTATACTTTGATGGTGGCAAACACAAAAAGACTGAGGATTTGGCGAACGGAACAGGTGGGGGCCTACCGA
The DNA here is from genome assembly GCA_947397865.1 of Polietes domitor. Lineage (NCBI taxonomy): Eukaryota > Metazoa > Arthropoda > Insecta > Diptera > Muscidae > Polietes > Polietes domitor. Next base: position 30,074,322 of record OX377618.1, read on the forward strand.
CCGTCTATCCTGGAGTAACACATTTATACATAAAGGATGTACTTCCGGCACTTGCCAGCTATTATAGCCTTTGCAGTTCTAGCTGGCATTGCATCACTTTGCATTGCATACATGTCAAATAAGTTTATCCTCTGAACACGGTCATGTGATTCGGTGGTGACTTTTGCTTGCAAATACGTTTGCATGTTAAACGCCAAAATGCTGTACGGAAATCGGGATTGTAGAAGGCATAGATAAATGGATTGATGGCACAGTTCACCCAGCCGACCCAAGTTAGAAATGACATGAGGCCCTCGAATACGGCGGCTGGTGGAAGGAACGGTATCAGGAGATAGTAGACAAAGAATGGCAGCCAGCAGGCAATGAAACCTCCCATGACGATGGTTAACGTTTTAGCGGTTTTCGTATCACGTTTTGTTGTTGAAACTCTCATTGGTACACGGTGGTGGTGGGCATGATGATGGTGATGATGATGCTGCTGGTGATGTTGATGATGATGGCTATGATGATGTTGCTGCAATTGTTGTGGCTGTGGGCTGATGTTGTTCATTTGACCTTGCAGCTTATCTGTTACTTGTCCATTAGTAGCATATTTTCCAGATTGCGCCATGGCATGGGCCAAACACGTCTCTGAAAATGATGTACGACTATCCGTACAGTGCAATTGTTGCATTGGCAGAGTTGCTGCTCTACCTTCAGCCAAAGCATAGTTCATGGTGGCATTCGCCGGAGTACATGTTCCATCACCATATTTGCAATTGATCGATGTGCAAGGTATTTGAGTAGAGAGACGTGGAATTTCCACCAACTCATAGAATGAAGCCTGATGTTTTAAACCCTGTTGGTCCACATAATTTTTGTTACATTTACTGCATTTTAAACTATTTTGTTTGCTGTTTGTTGTACTGCCATTGGTAATACTGTCAATCGTCCATCTGGACTTGAACGATGGAAAATTATGAGGACCACATTGGAAATGCTCTGATTCGGAGAGAAAGTTATCACAATCGATGTCATGGTCAGCTGTACGTTCGGAATTCTGAAAGAAATGAGATAATTAAAAATAAGTTATCACTTAATAATACATTTGATAATAATGCGTTTTACTAATAACAAGATATTGACAAAAAATGTTTGGCCCAAACATCATCTTTCAAAAATCGTTCCCTGAAACAACTTCCAGACTACAGTCTAACTGGATATGCTGACTGTGATTGAGAAATATGCCACTCGAACTGCTCAGGCTAATCATTGAAAGCCGAAACCTCAACAGAGACCAAATTATATCCAACATTTGGTAGAAAATACCATTAAATAAAGTGGTGTTTGAAGGTACTTTTTGACGCACCCGTGTAAAGAAGCGATCAAGTAATTACCACATCCTGAAAATTAATTTAGGGAAACAAATCTTAAGTGAAAACATATTTAATTTGCAAGTATGGGTTTTTATATTTTGGTAGAATTGTTTTTATATAAAATGCTTGTTATTGCAACAATGCATGGAGTTCCAATACAGTTTAACCGCAAGACTTGAGAGGGTCGACATAATGTCAAGGTCAGAGTTATCAAAACTCTGTTTTTTAAGCGACTTTATTAAGAGTTTTTTTAACCTTTTGGACCAGTTTTTCTAAAACAATAAAAGGTTGACGATTTGTGCTTTTATGTACAATTTATTTACTTTGTAATTCACATGATTACTTTACACAAGGTACGTGATGTGGTAAATAGTGTGTGCCCTTAACATCCAAAAGTCCTAAGTTGACCCGCTTACCTTACCGCTCAATTTTTATACCCTCCACCTCCAGGGTGGGGGTATATTCACTTTGTCATTCCGTATGTAACACCTTGAAATATTTATCGGAGACCCCATAAAATATATATATTCTGTATCCTGGTAAAATTCTAAGACGATTTAGACATGTCCGCCTGTCTGTTGAAAGCACGATACCGGCCGAACGAAATGAGCTAGGAGGTTGAAATTTTCCGTAAATATGTTGCAGATCGGTTGGGATTGAAAGTGGGCAAAATCGGCCCAAAGTGAAAATTTTTTCCCTAACAAGGACTTAAGACACCCCTAATATTTAGACTATTTAAGATTTTATTTTTTTAAAATTTCTGATTTTTATACACTTGAAATTTGTTTCTTACCTTCCTCTAGTAACGTGTAATCACCAAAAAGTAAGAAAAATTAAGCGGGTGAAATGACAACATGAAATTCGGTGTGTACACTCTATAATTATGTAGACACGTAAAATAGACAGATTTTTCAGAATTTGTACTTTAAAGAGATACAATTGGAAAAGAGGGATAAAAATGGTACCAACCAAACAGCTGAAGTTAAGATCATGAAATTCGGTGAATGCATTTATCTGACTGCGTAGACGCGAAACATAAATGATTTTTTTTCGAAATTTGTGCTTTTAGGCAGAAAATGGGGCGAAAGGGATAAAAATGGTACCAATCAAAGGGTTGCAGTTAGAATAGTGAAATTCGGTGTGTAGATTGCTGTGACTGCGTAGACATGAAAAATAAAGGTATCTTTCGATATTCGTACCTTTACGATCAAATCGGGATAAAATTGTTACCAAGCAAACGGATGTACCTGGAATCATGAAATTAAATGCGTTCATTCCAATATGGAAGAAATCGGCACTGAGGAAAAATGTTTCTCCCTAATGACGACTGACAATAACCTAATATTTAGAGTTAATTTTTAAAGATTGCTCCCTCATGTTCACTTTTTGAGTACAATTGCAGTAATATTCTATAGTAGTAGACTATTAATATTATAACAATGAAGCAATTAAATTTATTTAAAACAGGGCGCATAAGTATGCCTTATAGTTTAATATAGTAAACAAATAAAGTAATGCGCATTAAAAATATCACAAATATGTTACTTCACATCTTTGTAAAGGCGACAGCCTCTAATCTACCGGTAATACTGAGGAATGCACTCCGTGGTGGAGGGTATATAAGATTCGGCCCGGCTGAACTTAACGCCTTTTTACTTGTTTATAACACAGTGCAACAGTGGTTCTGCAATTCAAGCACCACTATGACGGTTCGTTAGTGTATCCAAAATGATGACGATTGCCTAAAGGATTTTTTTCCTGAGGTACCCGTTTTCGCGGGACGCCCCGGCGCGCTCCCCCCCACTTTTGTTATCTTATGGTCTTTTGTTTGTCATAACTCGAGAACGGCTGTCCCGATTTAGGTGAAATAAATGTTGAAAAATTAAGAATTATAATTCCTTCAATCTATTCCTATGCTCTTTCTCGATATTTTAAACAGTTTCGCAGATATAAATAAATTTATGAAAAAAAAAATTCCCTAAAAAATTTAAATTTTTTGTTTTTAAAAATCATAAAAAATTCAAAACGGAAAAATATGTCAAGGCTTATTACCATATAGAAAAGGAATGCCCGCAAACTCTTGTTTTATTTCGAAATGTATTTACACATAAATATGGAAAAGTAGTGACTAACATTAAAATAAAATGTTCTAGCTATTTAACCTATATTAATTATGTTTTAATGAGTTGAGCAATTATTTGATGATTAACTCTTCAGGCGTTTATTCGATTAATTGGAAATTCTTAGCTTTCGAATAAACAATTAATCGAATATCTTAGAAGTCGGAATAATTGGATACCCTAGTTATGATACTCTTTCTAGAGACAGAAAAATAATGTCGTGTGTGTAGGTAACGTATACTTACTGGTTATTGAGGGTAATATCACTCATACGCAATGTAGTCAGACTGAACATTAACAGAAACAGTCCCGCAATTTTTATACCCTACACCACTTCGTGGGCTAGGGTATTATAAGTTAGTTTCGCCCCAAATGTTTGTAACACCAAGAAATAATCGTGCTAGACCCACCTTTAAGTATACCGATCGGCTTAGAATCACCAGCTGAGTCGATTTAACGATGTCTGTCTGTCCGTCCGTCCGTCTGCTGTCCATCTAAGCTTGTTCGCACTCTACAGGTCGCAATTGTTGTCCGATTGTCATGAAACTTGGCAGAAGTTATTTTTTCTGGCCAGTGACCATCGGTATTGAATTTGGAGGAAATCGGTTCAGATTTAGATATAGCCCCCATACAAATGTCGCTCCCGATTTAACTTTTTCCGCCCTGTAGAGCACAGATAGTACCCGATTTTCTTTAAATTTGGCACAACATCTTATAATCCAACTAGAAACACGTATGCAAAAATTGGGTAAGATCGGTTCAGATTTAGATATAGCCCCCATACAAATGTCGGTCCCTATTTCACTTTTTCCGCTTTAGAAACCACATATTGTACCCGATTTTCTTTAAAATTGGCACAGCATCTTATAATCCAACTAGAAACACCTGTGCAAAAATTGGGTAAGATCGGTTCAGATTTAGATATAGCCCCCATGCAAATGTCGCTCCCGATTTGACATTTTCCGCTCTAGAAAAGACATCTTGTACCCGATTTTCTTTAAATTTTGCAGAACATCTTATAATCCAACTAGAAATACGTATGCAAAATTGGGTAAGATCGGTTCAGATTTAGATATAGCCCCCATACAAATGTCGCTCCCGATTTCACTTTTTCCGCTTTAGAAACGACATATTGTAACCGATTTTCTTTAAAATTGGCACAACATTTTATAATCGAACTAGAAACACCTATGCAAAAATTGGGTAAGATCAGTTCAGATTTATATATAGCCCCCATACAAATGTCGCTCCCGATTTGACATTTTCCGCTCTAGAAACGACATATTGTACCCGGTTTTCTTTAAATTTTGCAGAACATCTTATAATCCAACTAGAAATACGTATGCAAAATTGGGTAAGATCGGTTCAGATTTAGATATAGCCCCCATACAAATGTCGCTCCCGATTTCACTTTTTCCGTTCTAAAATCCACACATTGTACCCGTTTTTCTTTAAAATTGGCACAACATCTTATAATCGAACTAGAAACAAAACTATGGTGAAAGTGGGTAAGATAGGTTCAGATTTAGATATAGACCTCATACAAATGTTGCTCCCGAATGTTTAACCGATTTTGGCCAAATTTTACATATTATATTTCACCAATAAACAGACATGGTGAAAGCGGGTCACATCGTTCCAGGTTTCAATATACCCCCATACAAATGTCCTTTCCGATTTAACATTTTTTGTCAAACACATACATTTACAGGATGCAAAAATCCTTCCCGATTTCACTTTTTTACCGAATTGAATTGCAATGAGAATTGTTTGGGTGATGTCCATATGTCCATACTTTGAAATGACTTTGGTATACTACTGTATAATTTGTATTTGTCTGTCGGACAATTGGATCAATTACCATATTATTTACCATATTCGTTAAGTTTGACTAAAGATGAATTTATAGCATATAAATTATATGAATATAATTTATATAATTTGTATGAACTACATAAAATTGCTTCCATGAAATACCTGGGTTTAGTAATCAAAGTGAGGTACATACGCAGGGAGTGGTGTAGGGTATTATATAGTCGGCCCCGCCCGACTTTAGCCTTTCCTTACTTGTTTTAATTTCATTTGTTTTTTCTTTACTTCAACATTGAGATACTCGGCTATTTAATACAAAAATACGTACTATTAATTATATTATATGATAATAACGTATACGTACCTCGGTTTTAGGTGTGTTAGGTGTAAGATTTTTAGATTTGGATGAGAGTTTGCACTTGGGCGTATACTTACTATTATTACATTATATTTTAATTAAGTATACGTTATGCAAACAAAGTTGTGTAATTTTTAAGTCATGGAAATATAACCATATATGGACACCACTACGCGATAAAAAACCAAAAAAGACCTGAGCCTTTTTATTTTTTATTATTTTTTAATAGATAGCAGAGTATTTATTTATTTATTTGAAGTTTAAAGAGTCCCAACACATGAAGGTTATATAGACTCTAAATAAGTATTATTCTTATATACATATCAGTTCTTATGTTATATTTACAATATATACATGTATATTTACTTATTAATAGTGATTTAATCAGGTAAATTTAAATCGAATTATACACATTTATTTCTGTGAGGAATGCTTTTATGTTATGAAATTCATTTTTGTTTGATAAAACGTTAATGTTTGTAATTTTATATTTATTTCTGACAATGTCCTATTTTAAGTCTATTTAGTTTAATTAAATATGTTTTAGGTAGTGTAGATTGAATGTATTTAAGAGGAATATGATTCTGAATTTGAAATAATTTTGTCTGGTTATCGTTGATCCACAACTCATTCCATAGGTCATATAAATATTTCCTGATTGGGGCCTTATAGTCAGCATATTGGTATTTAACTTGCGAATCTATATCTTGCTTAATTGAATCTTTTGCCATTTGATCTATCTTTTCATTTCCGCGAATATTTAAGTGGCTTGGAATCCACATGAATTCTATTTTCTGATTCGGTATATTTGATATCATTGATCTTAATTGTTTTATAATAGCGTTTTTTACTAAAAGAATCACTCAAAGTTTCCAAGGAACTTCGGCTGTCTGATAGGACAAGTATTTTCTGACCGGTATTAGTATGACTAACATTTTCTATGCATGTTCTTGTTGCCAATAATTCACTTGTGTAGATTGGCGAGTAATTATGGATACGCTTAATGACAGTACAATTTTCTCCTAAAACGGCAAACCCAGCCTTATCATCCATTACAGAACCTTTAGTAATCTTTAAATTTGGTATTTATAATTTGTAGAAACCGTTTTTGAATTTCTGTTCCTGACATTTCGTTTTTGCTGCAATATGCGAGGGAAAAGTTTACGTTTACGTCTGGAAAAGTCTAAGGGGCCATATTAGACCTCACTGTGGATTCTATGTTGTCTATATCTAGATTATATCGCGATATTACTTTCTGGAATTCTAAAAATGCTCTTAAATACAGTGGATGACACCTACGAGGCCTGGATTTAAATTGTTCGATTTTATTAATATTTGTGACAATTTTGTAAAAAGGATGTTCTTTTAGAGAAAATATTTTTATTGTGTAATTGAGCAATTGCTTTAATCTCCTGAGATGTAGAGGAGGGCATGAAGCAAGTGTTTGTAAGCTATTAGCTGGACTGGTCTTAAATGCTACAATAGAGAACCTTATTCCGGTGTTCAAAATAGGATTGAGTGTTTTTAGGCGAGTTTCATTTGCTGAAGAGTATATGATTGAGCCATAATCTATAGTAGGCAATACTATTGAGCGTAAAATTTTAATAAGTGTGTGTGGATCAGATCCATATTGTGAACATCTCAAAATTTTAATTAAGTTGATTTTGAATTAGCTTTAGCCTTAACATGCTGGATGTGATACTCAAAAGTTAGCTTTTTGTCGAAGATTACACCCAAAAATTTGTATTTATCAACAAATGTAATATTTTTATCCGATAGCTTCACGATCAAGTTTTCTGTCGAGATCTTACGTCTGGAAAATTTAATTGCTATAGTTTTTTCTTCGTTAAATTGAAATCCGCTCCTATCATTCCATTTTAAAAGTTTCATTATTGTTGCTTGAAGTTTCTTCAGAATTACATTATGTTTTTTTGCCGCAACAATATATAACAATATCGTCGGCATACATTAAAGAATTAACATTTTGTGTAATGTTCTTGAATATTGAATCTATTGCTAATAAAAAAGTGTTACACTGAGTACGGATCCTTGGGGGACTCCATTTTCTAAACTGTGATAGTCTGAGAAGGTGTTACCTATCGAACAATAGAACAATCTATTTTCCAGAAAATTCGAAATAAAAGCAGCCATATTACCATTAATATTGCTAGAATTTAATTTCTGAAAGATTAATTTTCTCCAAACACAATCATATGCTTTGCGTATGTCGAAAAATACAGCGATGAGGTCTTTCTTTGAAGAAAAACTTTCCATTATATCGGAGTGCAATATTGCTAAGTTATCAATTGTACCTCTATTTTGTCTGGAACCCGATTAGTTTATATTTAATATGTTATTTTTTTCTATGTACCAGACAAGTCTTTTATTTATCATTCTTTCAAAAAAGTTTACAAAGACAGTTTGTAAGTGATATTGGTCTGTAATTATTTTTATTTGTTGGGTCCTTTCCAGGTTTTAAAATTTGTATAACTAAAGCCTTTTTCCAGTTGTTAGGGAAAACTTTTTCGGTCCAAATTTTATTATAATTAATTAATTTAGTATATATTGTATTGAATTGTTATCAACATTTTTTAACATTTCATATCTAATATTATCTGGCCCAGGAAATTTTCCTTTAAATGATCGTAATGCATATTTTAGCTCTGTTAATGTAAATGTTAAGTTATATACTTCGTCATTGGTTGACATATTTAACGGAAAATTGGCGGTTTCTGCATACGATCTGCATTTCGATGAATAATTAGATGAAGAGATAGCAGAGATCTCAATGTTGAAGTAAAGAAAAAAACAAATGAAATAAGAAAATGCTCAGGAAATTTTTCACTTTTGCGGCTACATAAGCGCAACCTATGTGGTGTTAAGAATCATTCATATGTTCTAGTTTTTGTTTATTGAGATCTTTGATTTTTGTAGTTGAGATTTTTGTAGTTGATATGAGCCTGAGAAAATGATCACTTTTCGGCAAAAATGACATCGAGGCCCCAAATCTTTGGGGGCCCATAAGTGAATGACTTTGGGCAAAACTGGGAGACATGGGTTTTTGGTCCATATATGGTTATATTTCCATGACGTAAAAATTACACACAGTGTTATAGTGGTGGAATAAAAACTTTAATTTTTTATTTGTAGGATCTTTATTGTGCAACAAAAATATCATACTGACAATACTATGGCTGGTACAGTGTTTTCTTGTTAATATTATTATTTTTGCATCAAATACTTATTTCCGAAGTAAGAACGTTTACACAAACAATCACTTACTTTTCAAAAACTAAAATGTACACTTTTGTAGATGATCTACATTCGGAAAGACATTAATTAGTTGAACAATATTTGAAATGCACACTCTGAACTGACAACATTGAAAATGAACTGCCGTTGGATATTGAAAGAATAACTGCTAAAGAAAGAATGTTTTGTTTTTTTAATAAATTTCCAGATGTACATTAGAGTGACACAATAAATTTTACACATTTTATTTTATTCTTGAAAAAAATTTATTTCCGTCTTGAAAAATCAGAAGCGAAATTTTGTGCGAATTGGATCGATTGGCGGATCGATTTAATGCTATTGGATACTGCTTTATAGAGGAAACAATTTTTTTTAATGTAAATAAAATTATCTCTATTAAGATCGCAAATATAAAATATTTACAAAAATATAAACTTTTTGGCTCATATTATATTTTAAACAATCCATATTGCACGGGCGTGGAATATTAACCGCCAGGATTTCATTAACATATTAAAGAAGTAAGGAAAGGCGAAAGTCGTACGGGACCGACTATATGATACCCTACACTTTCTACCCCATTACAATTCAATTCGGCGAACAAGTGAAATCGGGAAGGATTTTTGCATGGGGCCAAATCATGGACCATTATAACTCACTCTCATAATGTATGTTTCAAGGTAAAATTCTGTAAATGTACGTGTTTGACCAAAAATGTTAAATCGAAAAGTACATTTGTATGGTGGTATATTAAAACCTGGAGTGACGTGACCCGCTTTCACCATGTATATTTATAGGTGAACTATAATATATAAAGTTTGGGCAAAATCGGTTAAACATTTGGAAGCAACATTTGTATGTTGGATTATGTTGGATGTTGTGCCAAATTTAAAGAAAATCTGTAAAATATGTGGCTTCTAGAGCGGAAAACGTCAAATCGAGAGCCACATTTGTATGAGAGCTATATCTAACTCTGAACCGATTTACTTCAAATTAAATAGCGTTTCCTTGATCTAGAAAACTTAGTTGTGCTAATTTTTTTAAGATCGAACTTTAATTGAGACCTGTAATTTGATTACAATATTAGATGGACAGAAACACAGACATGGCTAAATAGACTCAAAAAGTGACTCTAAGCCGATCTTTATGATAAACTCGTTTCATTTTGGGTGTTACAAACAAATGCACAAAGACATAATACCCAAGTGGAGGGTATAAAAACGCACGTCGGATTTTGTAGATTAAGCTTCACAATTTCAATTGCATTTTTTTCCGAGATAAGCTATTTTTATAAGTTTTGTCATATTTTTCCTTAGCTTTCGTATGAAATAAAAAATTTTGTGATGCTTTATTTTATACATTTATAAAAATGCATTTTTCAACATTTCTGGACATACCTAAAAGAAACCCCAAACCCCACTGACGACATTGGTACAGTTATATTACATACGGAGAACTTATGAAAATAAATTCACGAGCGGGATGTATTCCCCTTTCTTCTCTTCATCATTAAGTATCAGTAAAGAACAATTTTCGTCTAAAACTACATCACTTCGTAAATAATTTCCATTTGTAAGGAGTTGTTAGCTTTCAATAATTCTCTTCATATAACAAAAACGTTTTTTATTACCAAATTGTCGTACGTCCCGGTAATAAATTTTATTACCATGCCAATAATTTTCAATTTATCCCATTTTACAACCTCACATATGACCCATTCGTACACATATGTTTCCATAGTTTTTATTATCATGCTCTTAAAAGAGGTTCTCCATAATATTTTTATAAGCTCGTAAAATTAATAATGCCACTAATGATATTTACTACTACAGCAAAAAGAAAGAATGTCTAATAAAAAAACCTTACAGTGCCACAAATATGTATGTCATAGGGTAACACACCAAAAACTTACCGCATCTCTAACAATCCTTTGACGACGGGATGTCAGCACATAACCAATTTTTAAGTAGACGTAAAGCATAACAGCGAGCGGTATAAAAAATGAACCCATTGCCGAGAACACCACATATCCTTTATTCTGATTATAACGACATACTGTGTAACCTTCCACACGTCGACCTGGTTCGTACCTAGAAAAAGAGAAAACAAGAAAAATCAAAAAATATTATGTTGCATTTAAAGGGGTGTTATTTTGGCATTACTAATTTGCTATATTTCTCTTCACTGTGTCCAAGAAAGCATGTATTGCTACCTCATTATGATATTCTCTTGGTCTGGTATGAAGAAGGCTAAAAGTTTTGAAATACATCGTAGTTTTCCGCTGTGAAAAACGTGTTTACTGGTGCCGATTTTAAATTGCTTAAAAAATATATAAATTTAGAGGAATAACACAGAGCTGGTAATTATTACCCGTATAGTACCAATTAGATTATGTTAAAAATCAATATGTGAAGGTAAGCTACTTTAATTCACAGTTGGAAACAGGGTTTTCCAACAAGTCGTGTTATTTTGAATCACCCGGTATTTCGGTAGCTGTCACTTTTTGAAGCTTTTATTCTTTGTCATTTGACAAGTAGAAACTACGCCATTACTAACCAGTAAGGAAAGGCTAAAGTCGGGCGGGCCGACTCTATGATACACTCCACTTTCAATCCGAATACAATTCAATTCGGTGAAAAAGTGAAAACGGGAAGGTTCTTTGTATCCTGTAAATGTATGTGTTTGACAAAAAATTTTATATCGGAAAGGACATTTGTATGAGGATATATTGAAACCTGGAACGAAATAGGTGAAATATAAAATGTATAGTTTGGCCAAAATCGGTTAAACTTATGGGAGCAACATTTGAAATTGGGCTATATTTAAATCTGAACCGATCTTACCCACTTTCACCATAGTTTTGTTTAGTTAGATTATAAGATGTTGTGCGAGATTTAAAGAAAATCGAGCACAATATGTGGCTTTTAAAGCGGCAAAAGTCAAATCGGGAGCGACATTTGTATGGGTGCTATATCTAAATCTGAACTGATCTTACCCAAATTCTGCATAGTGTTTCTAGTTGGATTATAAGATGTTGTCCCAAATTTAAAGAAAATCAATTAGAATATGTGGCATTTAAAACGGAAAAGTCAAATCGGGAGCGACATTTATATGGGGCTATATCTAAATCTGAACCGATCTTACCCAATTTTTGCATAGGTGTTTCTAGTAAGATTATAAGATGTTGTGCCAAATTTAAAGAAAATCGAGTACAATATGTGGTTTCTACAGAGGAAAATGTCAAATCGGGAACGACATTTGTATGGGGGCTATATCTAAATCTGAACCGATCTGTCCGATATTCACCATGGGTATTTCTAGTGGAAATATAAGATGTTTTACCAAATCTGAAGACAATATGGTACATTATGTGGTCTCTAGAGCGGAAAAAGTCAAATCGGGAGAGAAATTTGTATGGGAGCTATATATAAATCTGAACCGATCTAACACATTTTTAACACAGGTGTTTCTAGTTACAATATAAGATGTTTTGCCAATTTTAAAGAAAATCTGTTGTAATATGTGGTATCTAGAGTGAAAAGAGTCAAATCGGGAATGAAATTCGTATGGGGGCTATATCTAAATCTGAACCGATTTTCTTCAAATTAAATAGCGTTCGTCCTTATCCCGAAAAACGTCGTTGTGCAAAGTTTCATTTGGTTCTGTCTACAATTGCGACCTGTATCGTGATTACAAGAATAGATGGACGGACAGACAGACAGACATTGCTAAATCGACTCAGAAAGTGATTCTAAGACGATCGGTATAATTAACAATGGGTCTATCTCGTTTCCTTTTGGGTGTTACGAACAAATGCACAAAGACATAATACTCTCGTGGAGTGTATAAAAATGGAACGATACACGCTTCAACAACGCATTAAAATTATTAAAATTCATGAATGAGAATTATCCGTAATTCCATCGAAAAATCATCTTGACTGATGAGGCCCATTTACACCTCGGTGGCTAGGTCAACAAGAAAAGTTGTCACACCTGGGGTTCGGAAAACTCAAGAGTTATTGTTGAGAAGCCTCTCCATCCTCATCGTGTGACTGTTTGGTGCGGTTTATGGTCCGGCGGGGTCATTGGACCTTACTTTTTCGAAAATGAGGTTGAATCAACAGTTACGGTGAATGGATTGCGCTATCAAGAGATGATTAATGATTTTTTATGGTCGGAGTTGGATGGTATTTATCTGGGAAAAAGTTTTCGGACCGTGTTATCTCTCGAATAGGTGATCATAATTGGCCACCGAGATCTTGTGATTTAACACCTTGCGACTTCTTCCTTTGGGGCCACGTGAAAGATAAGGTCTACGCCAGCAGCCACTTGGCAATTTGGTTATGGAAAATTTCCATGAAAAGGATATGGTCCTGTAAGAGTGGTCGTGGTGGCCATTAGGCTGATGTTGTTTTTCATTATTAACGGCATACCTTTGTCTTTATTTTGAAATAAACATCCGATCATTTATCTCAAAAAATGGCATTTTTCTTTGAATACCAAAATAACACCTCTTGTTGGAAAACCCTGTATTTGATATATAATAATTTTAATTACGATGATGATTTAAAGGTCAGTGAAAATATCAGTTATAATATATAGCCGGAATCAGCCAGTAGTAAACAACAACAGTAATTGATTCACCATGTCATCACACCACAGCATACACCCTTCAAAGTAATATATATATATGATATTTTACTTGTCTTTTCCAATTCAATTGAGGTCGAAATCATGAATGGAAGGTTAACAACGGCGCGGTCGACTAGGTGATACCCTCAACTTTCTATCCCTTTACGTAATAAAACGTAAGATGGGAAACCTGACCAAAATTTTGGATGAAGTAATTTAAGACATCATGAAATTTTACAATCTTTGTTGTTTTAAATTTATTTACAATATTTCTAATCAATTACTAATTTTTAGAGACATACTAACAGTAAGTGTTGAAAGTATTTGGTCTACGATATTCCATTCTAAATAATAGTACATTTTTATATTCGAAGTAAACGTTGTAACATACCATCTATGAATAAGAAGAGAATATGTAGTGTATTAAAAATAGTACTGCGGACCACCTCACTTGTTTTTCTGTCGATTGTAGCTTTGCCTGGATTCGTTCTTTATTTGTCAGTTGCAGTTTGCAGTTGTGTTCTCCTAGTTTCTGTGTGTGATAAATGTGAGCGTTGTAAAAACTGCATGTGTTCTTATTAAATATTTGTCACAGAAATGCGGTAACATTTGTTATATAAACCGCAGACAGACAGCATTACTTACATAGATTACTTATACACAGAATATGATTTATTAACTCACCCTGATAAATTTACTATTCGGAGGTTGGTGAAACTATTTTGGGTAGATCCACAATTTTTATACCCTACACCACTTCGTGGACTAGGGTATTATAAGTTCATTTTCCGCCAAATGTTGTTTTCAGATTTAGATATAGTCCCCATACAAATGTCGCTCCCGATTTGTGCACATATTGTACTCGATTTTCTTTAAAATTGACATATCATTTTATAATCGAACTAGAAACACCTATGTTGAAAGTGGGTAAGATCGGTTCAGATTTAGACATAGCCCCAATACAAATGTCGCTCCCGATTTGACTTTTTCCGCTTTAGAAACCACACACCCGATTTTCTTTAAAATTGGCACAACATCTTATAATACAACTAAAACACCTATTGTGAAAGTGGTTAAGATCGGTTCATATTTAGATATAGCCCTCATACAAACGTTGCTCCCGAATGTTTAACCGATTTTGGCCAAACTTTACATATTATATTTCACCAATAAACATACATGGTGAAAGCGGGTCACATCGTTCCAGGTTTCAATATACCCTCATACAAATGTTCTTTCCGATTTAACATTTTTTGTCAAACACATACATTTACAGGGTTCAAAAATCCTTCCCGATTTCACTTTTTTTAAATTTTGCAGATCATTATATGTTTCAACTAGGAATACCTACCTCGAATGAGAAATATGTAGGCACATGTCACAGGCCTCAAGTGTTGTTATAGGCCCCTTCAAATGTCCGTCCGATTCATCCTATTACCGCTGTATAATCTGTATCTTGATCAATTTTTACATATCATGTTATATTTACTTTACTCGGAATATCTGATGGAAAATTGGATTGGATTAAATTTGACTAAAGCTGAATTTATAGTAACTGTATAATTTATAT
The DNA here is from genome assembly GCA_947397865.1 of Polietes domitor. Taxonomy (NCBI): domain Eukaryota; kingdom Metazoa; phylum Arthropoda; class Insecta; order Diptera; family Muscidae; genus Polietes; species Polietes domitor. The sequence goes on from OX377618.1 coordinate 30,089,423, forward strand.
GAACTACAGAAAATTACTCCCATGAAATACCTGGGCTTAGTAGTCAAAGCGAGGGAGTGGTGTAGGCTATTATATAGTCCGCCCGCCCGACTTTAACCTTTCCTTACTTGTTTCAGATACACAGTGAAAAGTCAGGGTCACCAAATTTCTCAAAAAATACATCAAAACGCTTTGTGGTGACGTGTTCGGGATTTAACCGATTTTCTTCAAAATCTGCAGGATATCTTATATTTCCACATGGTAAAAGTGGGTGAGATCGGTTCAGATTTATATATAGCTCCCACACTAATGTATTCCACGATTTGACTCTTTGGCTCTAGAAAAGCCTTTGTAAAAAGGTGGCAGTGATATTGAATGAATCCGAGAAATTCAAGATTTGATTATTAATTTCCAGGCAATTCCCGTTATAAATAATATTAATATATAATAATATTAATATATATTAATATAATAATATTTTTTAATAAAAAATAAATAAGGACACTCTCTGCATGTATAATTAATATTATAAAACCTTAGTGTAAGTCTGTCTGTCTGTTTGTTTGTTCCGCAATCACGTGTAAACGGCTGAACCGATGTTGTTGAATTTTTCAGTACAGATAGATGCAGATCTGGAAGGAACTATAGGCTATAGAATTTTTAAAAATTTGCTCTGTGGACGGAGGGGGCGTGGAAATAGTGTTTTTGAGAGCTAGAAGGCTGAAAATTTGTACACATATATTACTAACCACGAAAATGATAAATATGATGCCGAATTTGGATTTTCGTTATGTGGGCGTGGCAAAAGTGTTTTTGAGAGGTAGTACGCTGAAAATTGGTACACATATATTACTGACCACGATCGTTTGGTGGGCAGTGGGGCGTGGCAAAAGCGTTTTTGAGAGCTAGAAGAATGAAAATTGGTACATGTATATTACTGACCACGAGAATGATAAATATGGTGCCGAAATTTGGACTTTCGTTTAGTGGGCGTGGCAATAGTGTTTTTTAAGCTAGAAGGCTGAAAATTGGTACATGTATATTACTGACCACGAGAATGATAAATATGGTGCCGAAATTTGGACTTTCGTTTAGTGGGCGTGGCAATAGTGTTTTTTAAGCTAGAAGGCTGAAAATTGGAACGTATATATTACTGACCACAAGAAAGATAAATATGATGCCGAATTTTGAATTTTCGTTTCGCGGGTGGTTGGGGCGTGGCAAGTGTTTTTGAGAGGTAGTAGGCTGAAAATTGGAACGTATAAATTACTGACCACGATAAAGATCAATTTGATGCCGAAATTTGGATTTTCGTTTCGTGGGTGGTGGGGGCGTGGCAAAAGTGTTTTTAGCTAGAAGGCTAAAAATTGGAACGTATATATTACTGACCACCATAATATCAATGTGATAAGATCAATATGAAACCTGATTTTAATTTTACCATTTGTTTTTTTGCCTTGCGAAGCGGGCGGGGTTCAGCTAGTAAAAAATAAAATCGTGAAGGATATTTGAAAGGGGCATAATTTTTGTATTTGAAATATAAATTCTGTGTCAAATTTGGCAAAGAGCGGTAATGTGGTTAATAGGATATGTGACCTATTTTCAATCTTCAGGAAAGAGTATATCACGTTTACTTTTGGAAACGAAACGAAAAGCATAAATGGAACGAAAAGCATAAAACTCACTATTTAAAGTCATCATAATATGGTGCATTTCGACCAACATGCATATTGGACACACTGAATACTGAATACCTCAGTTAACCAATGACATATACTTTAAACCAATGAACTATGTACATTCTTTTTGAGTCCACGAACTTCACTGTTCAATGCACTATGATTCACTAGATTAACAATTAATGATAAAGTTTCATAGGTGAAAACATTGTTGTTGTATTAATGAAAGAGGATGAAATGAAGTAATTTAACTGATATGTGTAATAAAGTGATTTCGGAATTTTTTCATTTAGAGTAATGTTCTTGCATTATTTGTTGAACGGAAATGTTAGAAATGTTTTAATGTCATTATAAATAATCGAAAACTTCATTAAAGAAACATTTCATGGTAGCAAAGAAGCTTTTCATTTCGTCTGTATAATCATTTCGTCTGTATAAAGGTCCCTTCAGCTAGCAGTCATGTCAGACTCAAATATTTTCCTCCAAACTGAATATAGACTTACCATCCCAAATATGGAGGACACGTGATGCATAGCGCCGTCACCCAAACAATAAATATCATAAGCAATGCTAGACGTTTTGTACGCCGATTCTTAGAATATGTCAAAGGTTGTGTTACAGCCAAATATCTAAAAAGGAAAAAAACAACAAAATATACATCAAATAATTGCACCATGAAAATTTCATTGCGATATAAAGAACATCCAGATCATTAAAATGCAATATTATCTTAAATCAAGATATAAATATTAATATGTGTGACATACTTACGTAGTGTAGTGTAATTATGTATTGTCCATCTTCAACCAAACAAACGTTTTAGGAAGAGAACCAAACAAACATCCATATACACTGATGTTTTTTCAAATAGAAATGTTACAATTGACATTTATTGAAGTGGAATGTACAAAAACATAGAATTTACGTCATAGAAATAATGCAAGGTGTTCGATAAAATTTGAGAGAAGTTCCCAATACGTCATATCTTTGTAATTTTTATGAAAAAATATTTTTTTGGAAAGTGTCGACTTTATCTGCATAATTATAGCATTTTTACATTTTTATTCTTTGCTCTCGTTCGGCTTTATGTCATACAATAAAAATCGAATTTTATTATTTTAATTTGTTGTTTTTATTTTGTAAATTCCCACCAAAAACTTGGTAATGACACCTCATTATTATTTGTTTAATGCGTTTTTCAAAAGGAATAACTTCAAAACCTACCTAGAATAATTTTGAGTTTTTGTTGAGTTTGAGAGAATCAGAGAATCACTTAAATCAATCTAGCAAAACTTAAATACTTTCACTTGAACTTAAAACTCTTTGTGGCTAATAATTTGTATAAAGTGCTTACGACACTAAATAATTTCTATGAAGTTTTTGTTTGGTTGCTGAAGGACAAATAACTTTACTAGGATACATATCGTTTTATTCCGAATGCATATTAAGAAATAAAACTTTTTTAACATTATACTTTGTATATTATAAGTTTGTGTAGTATCGGCTTACATACATACATACCTGTCTAAGCTAATGGCGCATAAACTCAGTATGGAAGCTGTGCAGAGCAAGACATCCAATGATATCCAAATATCACACAGAATCCACCCCAGACGCCAGCTTCCTGGTGAAGAAAGAAATGGAAAATTAAAAAAGCGGTAGCATAATTGTGAATATTTTATTATTACTTCATCTGCCCTTTTCCGTAATAACACTGTGGAAGAAAATGAAACAAGGTTCTGACAACGAATTCTGTATGTTGGTCATCTTCCCCGTTACCACATTCTTATGATGAATCGGAGTAGGAAACCTTGTGATCTTAATATTTTATATCAATAATGTGTTTATATCAATAATTGGTTCAGAAATTATAGCGGGTTTTTAAAATGATTACCTATTTCAGTAGGATATAATTTGTAGTTTTTACGGAGTTAATACCTGTTCTAAACTGATATATACTTAAATCTAAAAAAAATATATTATTAAAAAACGAATTTGATTATGACATATCATGTCCCTAAGAACGAGTATGCACAATGGTCAATATTTTGTGGAATTACTCTATAATGAATAATTTCCCCCCATATTACTGTTTCAAGAAAAACCTCGGTCCGATTGGGTTTTTCATAAAAAGAAAACCGGGCAGTTGGGTTTATTATTTATTTTACTGTATAAACATTTTGGTAGACTCTTCCTATATGTGGGCATTGTCTTTAAAATTAATATTTCACTAATGAAACATGATAAACATATGTGGCTGTAGTAAATTTCACAATTTGTGTAAAAACTATAATATTTTCTTAATATGTTACTGCAAGGTAAAGTCGGCAGCCTATAGCCTGGCGGTAATACTGCGGAATTTAATGCAGTTTTTACATGTTTTATTTTATTTTGCCATGCTTTATATAAGGTTACTTTCTATATATGTTTGTGTGCCACAAAATTTGAAATCAATTTTTGAAAGCTTTTTTCTCAACCAATTTTGCTCAAATTTTGCACACTTAATCATTTTCGATGACAATACAAGGAAATGGAAAAATTTGACCAATTGGACAAAGGGGCGTGGCACCTCCCATACAAAGTTAAAACCTATTATTGAATATTGTCAGTTCTATGACACCTAGAGTGCTGAAATTTTGTGTAAGTGCATCTAGCATCAATGTGCATAGCTGTGCCAAAAATGGGCGGTATTGGAAAAGTGGGCGTGGAACCTCCCATACGAAGTTAAAACCTATTATTGAATATTGTCAGTTCTATGACACCTAGAATGCTGAAATTTTGTGTAAGTGCATCTAGCATCAATTCGCATAGTTGTGCCAAAAATGGGCGGTATTGGAAAAGTGGGCGTGGCATCTCCCATACGAAGTTAAAACCTATTATTGAATATTGTCAGTTCTATGACACCTAGAGTGCTGAAATTTTGTGTAAGTGCATATACCATCAATGTGCATAGTAGTGCCAAAAAGGGGCGGTATTGGAAAAGTGGGCGTGGCACCTCCCATACGAAGTTAAAATCTATTATCGAATATTGTCAGTTCTATGACACCTAGAGTGCTGTAATTTTGTGTAAGTGCATCTAGCATCAATGTGCATAGTTGTGCCAAAAATGGGCGGTATTGGAAAAGTGGGCGTGGAACCTCCCATACGAAGTTAAAACCTATTATTGAATATTGTCAGTTCTATGACACCTAGAGTGCTGAAATTTTGTGTAAGTGCATCTAGCATCAATTCGCATAGTTGTGCCAAAAAGGGGCGGTATTGGAAAAGTGGGCGTGGCACCTCCCATACGAAGTTAAAACCTATTATTGAATATTATCAGTTCTATGACACCTAGAGTGCTGAAATTTTGTGTAAGTGCATCTAGCATCAATTCGCATAGTTGTGCCAGAAATGGGCGGTATTGGAAAAGTGGGCGTGGCACCTCCCATACGAAGTTAAAACCTATTATTGAATATAGTCAGTTCTATGACACCAGAGTGCTGTAATTTTGTGTAAGTGCATCTAGCATCAATGTGCATAGTTGTGCCAAAAATGGGCGGTATTGGAAAAGTGGGCGTGGCACCTCCCATACGAAGTTAAAACCTATTATTGACTAATGTCAGTTCTATGGCATCTAGAGTGCTGAAATTTTGTGTAAGTCCATCTAGCATCAATGTGCGTAGTTGTACCAAAAATGGGCGGTATTGGAAAAGTGGGCGTGGCACCTCCCATACGAAGTTAAAACCTATTTTCGAATATTGTCAGTTCTAGGACACCTAGAGTGCTGAAATTTTGTGTAAGTGCATCTAGCGTCAATGTGGGTAGTTGTGCCAAAAATGGGCGGTATTGGAAAAGTGGGCGTGGCACCTCCCATACGAAGTTAAAACCTATTATTGACTAATGTCAGTTCTATGGCACCTAGAGTGCTGAAATTTTGTGTAAGTCCATCTAGCATCAATGTGCGTAGTTGTACCAAAAATGGGCGGTATTGGAAAAGTAGGCGTGGCACCTCCCATACGAAGTTAAAACCGAATTTTGAATATTGTCAGTTCTAGGACACCTAGAGTGCTGAAATTTTGTGTAAGTGCATCTAGCGTCAATGTGGGTAGTTGTGCCAAAAATGGGCGGTATTGGAAAAGTGGGCGTGGCACCTCCCATACGAAGTTAAAACCTATTATTGACTAATGTCAGTTCTATGGCATCTAGAGTGCTGAAATTTTGTGTAAGTCCATCTAGCATCAATGTGCGTAGTTGTACCAAAAATGGGCGGTATTGGAAAAGTAGGCGTGGCACCTCCCATACGAAGTTAAAACCGAATTTTGAATATTGTCAGTTCTAGGACACCTAGAGTGCTGAAATTTTGTGTAAGTGCATCTAGCGTCAATGTGGGTAGTTGTGCCAAAAATGGGCGGTATTGGAAAAGTGGGCGTGGCACCTCCCATACGAAGTTAAAACCTATTATTGACTATTGTCAGTTCTATGGCACCTAGAGTGCTGAAATTTTGTGTAAGTCCATCTAGCATCAATGTGCGTAGTTGTACCAAAAATGGGCGGTATTGGAAAAGTAGGCGTGGCACCTCCCATACGAAGTTAAAACCGAATTTTGAATATTGTCAGTTCTAGGACACCTAGAGTGCTGAAATTTTGTGTAAGTGCATCTAGCGTCAATGTGGGTAGTTGTGCCAAAAATGGGCGGTATTGGAAAAGTGGGCGTGGCACCTCCCATACGAAGTTAAAACCTATTATTGACTAATGTCAGTTCTATGGCATCTAGAGTGCTGAAATTTTGTGTAAGTCCATCTAGCATCAATGTGCGTAGTTGTACCAAAAATGGGCGGTATTGGAAAAGTGGGCGTGGCACCTCCCATACGAAGTTAAAACCTATTTTCGAATATATTCAGTTCTATGACATATACAATACTGAAATTTTGTGTGAGTGCATCTAGCATAAACCTGCTTAGTTGTGCCAAAAATGGGCGGTATTGGAAAAGTGGACGTGCTAACTCACATACGTTCGTATATATTGTCAGTTCTATAACACCTAGAGTGCTGAAAATTTGTGTTAGTAGATCCAGTGTAAATAGTTGTGCAAAGATGGGCGGGAAGTGGCCGTGACTCTTACCATTCGAAATTAAAAACCGTTTTAGAGTATATTCGACGCCGAGATTCCTATATTGTTGTGTGAGTTAATACAAATATAATATACAAATAATAAAGGGTGATTTTTTAGCCATTATCTTTTTGGCAACACTGGTTTAAACAGCTGAAGCACGTTTCGTGTTTTGTTTCGCTGTCAAACGTCTTCAGTTTGGTCTATAATTTAACCATGAATCGTCTTACAAACGAACAACGCTTGCAAATTATTGAATTTTATTATCAAAATGCGTGCTCTGTTAAGAGAGTTCATCGCGCTTCAGTGGTCAGTTTAATCGACCCACTGAATCGGCTATTCGGGCTATTGTGACTAAATTTCGCACCAAATTTACATTATTGGACATTAAACCACCAACACGTTTATGTAGAGTGCGAACTGAAGAAAATATCGCAGCTGTATCGGCCAGTGTTAATGATGACCATCAATTATAGATTCGTCGCCGTTCGCAGCAATTGGGCCTCTGTTATTCAAAAACGTGGAAATGCCAAAATTGGACTAAGCGGATGGACCATTTGAGGCGCAGTCAAGGTCAACATTTTAAAAATTGGCACTTAAAAATTTGTTGGTAACCGAAAAAATCCACAATTTCTAAAATATTTAATTAATCTTTACTTTACTCTAAATTTTGGCTCTAGTTTTAAGGGAGAATTTAATATTATTAATAGTAATTTAATCTATATTTTGATAAATTGTAATGCAATGCTGCGCTTTTCAATTGTTTAATTTAAAACATATATTAATAAGACATGACATTCAATGTCAAACAGTTTATGAATGGACACCATAATGATACAAACACCTTTAGATTAGACAAAATATATTCCCATGATATTAAGCTCTGAAATGTAATTTATTTCAAACACAAATTATGTATATATTTCATTACATTTTGAAGATAGCATCCAGTACAATGAAAAATTGATATATAGAAACTAGTAAAATAGAGTAAAGTTCGTTCATTTCTAATCTTATATACCCTCCACCATGGAGTGAATTTCACAATATTACCGATTCTAGCATGTTGACTTTTTACTGTTTTAAAAAATTGTCTACACACACAGGCTACCCTGATTGCCTGAAGTTCATGATTGCGTATATTGCAGTTTTGTGACCCTAAAAGTACGAATATGAAAAAATTCTTTACATACCACAAGGTCAGGCAGTCATATTTTAAGCACAGACATTTTAATTTATAATATAGATAAAGCGTAGTTTTTTATGTTTACATTTTTTGGTTAGATTTTCAAAAAATCCCGTTTTTTTCTACAAAATCCCGCTTTTTTGTCCAATAAGAGGTGGTCACGTTACTGATATTTGACTTTCATGGTAGCGATTTGTAGTTGAAATATAACATGTTCTGCAAATTTTGATAAACTTCTGATGTAAACTATGGTGGTAAAGGTAAAAATGAGGCCATTTGAACTCTTAAAGATCACTTTCAACGTAGGTATTCTTATTCGATGATCTGCAAAAAATTATCAAGATACAATATAAAATGTGGGTTCTAGAACTGTAATAATAAAATTGGGGCCCATTTGTAAGGGCGCTATAGTAAAAACTTGGCCCTTTTTATCATTTTCACAGTAGGAATTCTTAGTTGAAGTACAATATTATCTGCAAAATGTTATCAAGGTCCAATATAAGATGTGCGTTTTAGAGCGACAATAGTGTAAACTGGGGCCAGTAGTACTGGTACTATACCAAAACATATGGGGTAATTTGATCAAGATCCGATATAAAATTTGTATGGGGGCTATATCGAAACACGGACCCATGTAACCCACTTTCATGTTAGCTGTTTATAATTCGAATATAACATGATCCTGAAAATGACATCAAGGTCAAATGTCACACATTGATTCTAGAGCAGTAATGGTGTAAATTGGAGGGATAAGTGTATGGAGGCTATATCTGAATCTGAACCGATTTCCTCCAAATTCAATATCAAACGTCGTTGTGCAAAAAGTGACTTCTGCAAAATTTCACGACAATCGGTCAACAATTGCGACAATTGTAGAGATGGGCACCACTCACGTGAATTGCGTGAATCACGTGATTCACGCGTGAATCACGCGTGAACGTGAGCAAAATTTATTTTACTCACGTGAGCGTGCGCGAACGTGAGGAACGAAAAAATGTTCGTGCGTGAATGTGCGTGAGTGTAATTTCTGCGTGAATCACGTGATTTTTTCGAGAGTCGCACATATTTATTAATTCTTTTATTTTCATTTAATTTCGTTTAAAATTGTGAAATTTTCCATTCAAAATAAAAGTCATATACATATTTATTTCTAAAACAGAGTGCTTCAGTGTAGGTATAATATCTATTTTTATACCCTCCACCTCCAGGATGGGGGTATACTAACTTTGTCATTCCGTTTGTAACACCTTGAAATATCGACCTGAGACCCTATAAAGTATATATATTCTTGATCGTCATAAAATTCTAAGACGATCTAGCCATGTCCGTCCGTCCGTCCGTCTGTCCGTCTGTTGAAAGCACGCTAGCATCTAAACGAAAGGAGCTAGAACGTTCAAATTTTCCATAAATGCGTCTTATAGTCGTAGATCGGTTGGGATTGAAACGGGGCGAAATCGGCCCAAAGGGAAAATTTTTTCCCTAACAAGGACTAAAAATACCCACAATAATCCCTAATAATTTAGCGTATTTAGGCATGTTTTTTGAATATGTCTGTTTATATTTGCTTGATATTTGGTATGCGCATTCCCCTTATAGCAAAAACGTTCATTATAATATCTTATTTGTAGGGGGTGAAATGGGGCAAAAAAGGGATAAAAATGGTACATATTAAACGACAACAGCTAGAAACACGAAATTCGGTGTGAACATTCCTCTAATTGAGTAGATACATAATGTAAAAGTATTTTTTCCAAATTCGTACTTTTAAGGGGTAAATGGGGATAGAGGGATAAAAATGGAACCAACCAAACGGCTGTACCTAGAATAATGAAATTCGGTGTATACATTCCTCTGATTGCATAGACAAGTAAAATACATGGATTTTTCAAAACTCGTACTTTTTGGGGTTAAAATGAAAAAAGGGGATAAAAATAGTACCAATCAAATGAACGCAGCCAGAGTCATGAAATTCGGAGTATACATTCCTCTGACTGTGTAGACACGGAAAATAAACTGGTTTTTCGAAATTCATACTTATTTAGGGTCAAAATAGAAAAAGGGGATAAAAATAGTACCACCAAATGACCGCAGCTTGAGTCATGAAATTCGGAGTATACATTCCTTTGACTACGTAGACATGAAAAATAAAAGGTTTTTCCAAATTCGTACTTTCAAAGATACAATGGGTACGGAGGGATAAAAATGGTACCAACCAAACGGCTACCACTAGAACAATGAAATTCGGTGTATACATTGCTCTGATTGCGTAGACACTTAAAATAAACAGATTATTCAAAATTCGTACTTTTTGGGGTTAAAATGAAAAAAGGGGATACAAATAGTACCAATCAAATGACCGCAGCTAGAGTCATGAAATTCGGAGTATACATTCCTCTGACTGCGTAGACACGGAAAATAAACGGATTTTTCGAAATTCGTACTTTTAAGGGATACAATGGTACAGAGGGATCAAAATAGTACCAACTATACAACTACAGCTAGAGTGATGAAATCCTAATTTCGTAGAAACGTCAAGGCGCAGCTGGAATCATGTAATTTGGTGTATACATTCCTCTGACTGCATAGACACGCAAAATAAAAAGTTTTTTCCAAATTCGTACTTTTTCTTTTACGGCAAAAATTGGTTGAACCATGAAGTTAGCTTATTTTGCACTGTGTGCGTCTAATAATGGATTTTCAACTGTACCACCCGCTATCCACCAATATTTATGCTATTTAAGCTTTTTGAAAATATAAATATAAGAACATTTATTTTTTGAATTGATGTATTGGTAGCCTTGCCTTAAAGCGTGGTTTGAAATAATTAAAATATTATATTTATTTATAAAATTATTTTTTCAATATTTGTATTTGTTTAATTTTCTAAATTTAATTTATATTTTCCTGTAATATTACTGCACTTCTACGAAAACCGACAACCTCTGTGGAATGCAATCCATGGTGGAGGGTATATAAAGTTCGGCCCGGCCGAACTTAACGCCGTTTTTACTTGTTTCTATTAAATAAGTAAGCATTCCCTGCACCAACACTGGGCACTGAATTTATATCCTTAGTGTTAATTCAATTAAAAAACACATAACTGGTATAGGGTATATGCTGTGTTTTTTACTTGGATTTTATGTAAGTGTCCGATTTCTAACTTATTTTGCCGTATACCACACTGTAATATTGTATACTATTTTAAAAATATGAATTTAAAACAAACATCGCAAACGTAGAGTGATTTAAATAATAAAATTAAATAATTTTCGGATTTGCGGGGCGTTACTCATTTCGATTTAAAATGTATATCTTTGTGGAAATTGTTTGCGTGATTTACGTGAATCACGTGATTCACGCGTGAATCACGCGTGATCGTGAGCAAAATTTATTTTACTTACGTGAGCGTGCGTGAACGTGAGCCAATAATCACTCACGCGCACATCTCTACTATAGAGTGAGAGCTTTAGATGGACGGCCGACGGACAGACAGACATCGTTAAATCGATTCAGCTGGTGATTCTAAGCCGATCGGTACACTTAAAGGTGTCTAGCTCGATTAGTTCTTGGTATTACAAACATTTGGCAGAAAACTAACTTATAATACACTATTCTACGAAGTGGTGTTGGCTATAAATATTGCTATCGTTTTTCAATTTGTATTCATCTAAATTTATCATGGTGTCAGTAAATCTTCTAGGTCCGCTTTTTTCACCATGAGCACAATCTGAAATGATCATATATAGAATGCTCGCAGATTAAAAGGGGAGTAGTTTGCCACCCCTTTTTACATCATTCCCCAGCAGACTTCTGTCCCAGTGACTATTTATTAATCCTGCACTGATTTAAAAATGTTTAAATATGTAACAGACAATAACAGCAAAAATACGCGAGAAAAACACTTACCTACAATGTAGACCATAACTGCAGGTGGCATAACGCAAGTGCCCACCAACCAATCGGTTATGGCTAAATTAAGGACAAAGCAATTTGTAACCGTGCGGAGACGACGCGTTGTCAAAACGGCTAAAATCACAAGCGTATTACCGACCACAGTAACCAATATTAGCAGCATAAATATGGCTACAACCAATGCCTTTGACCAGGCCATACCAACTAGATATGAATCCACTGACGGTGCCAATGTCGTCGATGTAAAGGATGACGTTGTTGTGAAGGTGGTAGTGGCGGGGATGCCGTTGGTGGAGGCAGTGTTAGTCGGCGCTATAGCTGTGGCTGTCGATGACAATGTGTAATTGCCCAGCAAAGCCATCGGTGTGACGGCAATGACTGCGTCCAGGGAATGCGAAAAACTGACATTTTCATATGTTGTTAGGGTCTCCATCATATCAGCTGCTAATGTCGATGATGATGATGAAAATAATGGCGGAGAAGCCGACGTCGAGGCTTGGCTGTCGGAAGAACCGGATAGTGGAATCTGTGATACTGATGTCACGACTATAGATGGATGGGTAGGGCGGTATGTGAGGAATGATGTGGGCAGTCGTTTTGCGCTATTACTACGTCCATGGTGATGTTCATCAACACCATACACCATATCTGTGGTTGTTGTATTCATAATTTGAGATGTTGCTGTCGCCACGGCAAATACCTGCTGTGCTGTCTCCCGTATTGTGCCGACCAGCAGTGCCAACAATTTCAGATGCTTCTGTTCTGTTCCGGCTGCCATGGCATGTATGTGGATTGTTTAAGTTCCGCTCTTCAATTCACAACAGTTTACGATTGCCTTGGTAATCGGTTGATGCGTAAAGTCATTTTTGTCTGTTTGTTTGAAAATTGCAGTTTTAGTCATTTGCTGGTGAAATTTACCACAACATCCGTTTGCTTGGTAACTTTGCGGTGTCTACTTTATGAAACCTCATTACATGTCGTACGTTTCATTGTTGCCCAACTGCTAGGAAGTTATACTAAAATCGCCTTTAATTTCTTCAGTTTCTGGTGTAGGTGTATGTATTGGATACACTTTTTGCCGTTAGCTATTCCCACATGGATCTGTTGGACGACCTTACAACAATTGGTTGTATCTTTCCTGTTTTTATTGGTACTTTTTCACTTGTGCCTCAAATTTGCGGACGTTTTATTTCGATTAAATTATATGTATGTACATATATATATATATAAGGGGAATGTGTTTGCTGCGCGATTCCTCGCATTCCAGCCCAGAAGTAATTTACTTAATTGGTTTCAACTTGCGTGTTTTTAGGACGTGGTTTCCACATATATTTTCTCGCTTAGTGTTGAACTTGCTGTGGAGAAAGAAGAAGGGGAAAATTTGATTGAGTTGTATTTTTGGCAACATTTGTAGTCGACTATTTTTGGGTTTCGGTATTCGCTTGTTAACATTGTAATAAATTAGGAGAATTATACCCATCAACGTGACTGAACGTAGGTGTAATTATGGCATTTGATTAGACAGAATGCGAGGAATTTGATGAATCGCAATACACCGACATATTGGATGATTGCCAAGAAGTGGCGCAAAAGAAATTGCATTCGGCGCTAAACCGAACATGTTTATATTTTCGTAATCGATTTCCCAGAGGACTTTCAGTATGATGACCTAATGCGGATTCACAACAGTAATTCAAATGTGAATTAAACGAGAAAACATTGGGCCATTTACACTGAAAGAAAAAGTTTAGTAAACGAAATAAAATTGTAATTGAAATACACCAAAGTTGGAATTGTTGGATTCTATTTCGTTTTTTCAATGAAATTTGGTTGCTGAAACGTAATTTTTTCGTTGATGCAGCGACATTGATTTGTTGTAAATGTTACTGCCGACATAACTTATTTATTACGTGTCAGCCAACTAAACCTTTATTAAAACTTTATTAAAAATTCACAACTTTTAAACTGAATTGATTTAGGTTGTACTTAGTTGAGTGCCCCAGCTGTTCGGTATAGTTGACCCCATTCAGTGAATATTGTTCAGTTTTTAAAAATAATCCCACAAATGCCCAATGTGATTCAAATTGGTACTTTGAGGAGGGATTTTAAGCATGTTTGGAATATTGTTTGCCATCCACGTCTTACCATCAAAAGCGGTGTGCTTAATACTAACTATCACGAATATGATGTTTTGCAGAACTCTGTTTCAAATTTTCTTTCAGAATGTTCACAGAAACTATTCTGTCCATCGTCTCATCAATGAACACTACATTGCTAACACCGACTGATGAAGCTCCATAGCATTACTCCACCACCTATATGCCACCGCCACGCCAATACCATCCACCATTTGATCAAAAATTTAAACTTGGATTCGTCGAGAAAATTACATGTTTCCTAAAATTATACGTCTAGTGAAAGCATTATATTCGGCCCTCTTGATGCATAAACTTTTGGTTACAAGTGCACCTATGGTTTGTTCCCTTAATATTGGATACACTTTTTATTTTTTCTCTTATTAAGTATTGGAGGGCGGCCTCGCCATGATTTATTTTCAATTGTTTTTTTTTAATCGATTTAGAACTTTCGGCGATACCCTTATATTCTTCGAAAGATTTTTTCACATAAACTAAATGTAATTCCATTTTGACCAGGAGTACCATAACTTATACTATACTAAAATATTGTGTTATATAAGTTATCAAATTTTATATTTTCCATTAGGGTTTTATGTCTTTGTGCATTTGTTGTAACATACAAAAGGAATCGAGATAGAGCCATTGTTAAGTATACCGATCGACTTAGAATCACTTTTTGAATCGATTTAACCATGTTTGTCAGTCCGTTCGTCCATCTATTCTTGTAATCAAAGTACAGGTCGCAATTGTTGTCCTAGAAATTGGCAAAAAGTGAGTTTTACGGCCTAGGGACGAAACCTATTTTATTTGAAGTAAATCGGTTCAGGTTTAGATATAGCCCCCATACAAATGTCGCTACCGATTTGACTTTTTCCGCTCTAGAAACCACACATTTTACTCTATTTGCTTCTAATTTGGCACAGTACCTTATAATTCCACTAGAAACACACAAATTTCGGTCTCGATTTTCCTTTTTCCGCTCTAGAACCGCATATATTTTACTCGGTTTGCTTCAAATTTGGCACAGCAGCATATAATACAGCTTGGATCAGATGTAGATTGTTGCGCATTAGAGACAACATATTTGACCTTTTCCGCTCTGCAACCACACATATTTCAATCGATTTACTTCAAATTTTGCACAGTACCTTTAAATTCTACTAGAAGTATATATGGTGAGAGTGGACAGATAGGTTCAGATTAACATATAGGTACCATACAAATTTCGCACTCGATTTGACTTTATCCGCACTAAAGACCACATATATAGTACAAAAATCGTTCCCGATATTACTTTTTTCCCCGCATTCAATTGTAATGGGTCCGAGTTTAGCCGTTCCTTATTTCTTTTTATTTAGTAAAATAAGAGAAATATTTTTTGATTAAATTTTGTATACAAATGAATATAAACAAGTAAAAACGCGTTAAGTTCGGCCGGGCCGAATCTTACATACCCTCCACGACGGAGTGCCTTCCACAGTATTACCGGCAGATCTGTGGCTGTCGGTTTTACATGGAAGTGCGGTACCATATTAGGAAAATTGTAATATCTTTTATACACATTACTATATTTCTTTACAATTTGAAATAATAAGGCATACTTAAATAAATGCTAGTCCATTCATATATATAAATATAATACTGCAATTGTAATCAAGAAGTGAACATGAGGCAGTCATCTTTAAAAATGTGTCCTAAATATTAGGAGTATTGTCAGGCGTCATTAGGGAGAAACATTTCCTCCCATTTGCCATTTTTTGATTCAGTTACAGACAAAGTGACTGAAAAGTACAAATTTCAAGGATTCGTTATATTTCTCGACCACATTGGAATGTACACATCTAATTTCATGATTCTATGTACATCCGTATGTTTGGTACTAGTATTATTCCTTTTTCATTTTGACCCTAAAAGTACGAATTTGCAAAAATACTCATATTTTGCATGTCTACGAAGACAGACGAGTGTAAACACCGAATTTCATGATTATTACTACAGCCGTTAGCTTGGTACCAATTTTATCCGGTTTTGAGCATAAAGGTACGAATATGGAAATATATCTTTATTTTTCGCATGACTGTGTAGTTATTTATTTATTATGTGTATTTATTTATTATGAATTACAATACAAAGTAAATTTATATTCTAATTTTGGGTCCAGGGATTGAGCCGGGGTGACTAAGACCATTGTAGCTAGTTAGCGCAGCGACAGACCAGAGCCTCTGGTGGGAATCGAACCCACAACCCCCACGCTGATAGCCGAGCACGCTACCAACTCGACTACCGGGGCGCTATTTTTATCCCCTTTTGCCCCATTTTCTGCCTAAAAAGTATACATTTCGAAAAGTTCCTTTATGTTTCGCGTCTATACAGCGAATTTCATGACTTCAACTCATTTCCAATTTTATCCCTTAAAAGTACGAATTTCGAAAATTTCCCCCTATTTTACGTGTCTACGTAATTATAGGGATGTATAAACCGAATTTCATGTTTCTTGCTGTTGTCGTATCATTGATACAATTTGTATACCTTTTTTTGTCCAATTTCACCAGCTATTTATACACTCCACGAGAGTATTATGTCTTTGTGCATTTGTTTGTAACACCCAAAAGGAAACGAGTTAGACCCATCGTTTATTATACAGATCGGCTTAGAATCACTTTCTGAGTCGATTTAGCAATGTCCTTCTGTCTGTCCGTCTGTCCATCTATTGTTGTAATCAAATTACAATCGCAATTATAGTCCGAACTTAACAAAAATTAGCAAAAATAAGTTTTGTGGATCAAGGACGAACGCTATTTAATTTGAAGTAAATCGAAATTTGACTTTTTGCTCTCTAGAAACCACATATTTCACTCGATTTGATTCAAATTTGGCACAACATCTTATAATTCAACTGAAAACACCCAGATAGATAGATATAAATTTATATATATATACAAAAGTTACTCTCATACAGACAGACATACAGACAGACATACAGATGTTGCATTACTTCGGTTTAATTTTATTAAAACTCCACTTGTACAGGCGTATTTGGCTATATTTTATTTTTTATCACATTTTAAAAACAACAGAAATATTTTTAAAAATATATTTATAAATAAAAATTAAAAATATAAATATAAAAAATGTCACTGACATTTTATATTCTTAAAATGTTCTCAATTTATAACAATCGTTCTTCATCTACGAAAAATGTTTTTTTTTTTGTGACGCTCCAACATTATCCAATAAAAAATATTTGAGATCGAAATTGAACAAATAAATATGTCTATCCTACCCATAAGACCCATATTAAAATCGATTACACAAACCACAATTAGTCATTTAACATACAACACAACAGAACTAATTTTTTCGATATTTGATTTTTTTACATTTTCTATAATGAAGATATGAAATGAAAAACCAAACTTAAATCTATCGAAAGGGAAAATTCTAATCTATAATTTATTTATTCGCATTTGAGAAGCTATTTAGAAGTAATGCTTGAGGAGCAATGAAGTTGTCATTCATTTGGAAATAATTCCATTTTATTGCTGGGAATAAGTGTTAAACTATTTTTTGGAAGTGTTTTTGAATGAAGTCATTCAAATGACAAATATATTTGCATTTGAGAAACTATTTATAAAAAATTTGCGTGGATGCATGATTTAGGAGTAATGATAAAGTCATTCATTTTGAACTACTTCCAATGTTTTTTTTGTTCTTACAAAAATAGTTTTTATTGCTCAATATATAATCTAGATATTATAAATAATATAAAGATCTGTTTTTTAAAGCGTTAATACACTAGCCAGAAAATATATTCGTACACCCTATCCTCAGAATTGGAAACGATATAAAATAATTAATTGGGGGTGTACTTTAATTTTGATTTATTTATTTCAACTTGTAATTCAAAGACATCGGGCCAATTTAAAACAAATTAATCAATAATTTTATTATAAATTAAATTAATTTTTATTACAAATTAAACAGCTTATTATTATTGTTTTATAACTAAAATAAGTGTAATAGGGAAATTAATTCAACAGAAAAAGTATTCGTACATCTTAGATAAAAACAAGTAAGAAGGCGTTAAGTTCGGCCGGGCCGAATCTTATATACCCTCCACCACGGAGTGCATTCCACAGTATTACCAGCAGATTAAAGGATGTCGACTTTTAAAGATATCCCCATTCACCCCATTCTCCGCCCAAATGTACAAATTTCGAAAAATCCCTTTTTCAAGTCTTCATAGTCAGAATGTATACACCGAATTTCATGATTTAAACTTCAGCGGTTTGGTAGGTCCCATTTTTATCCCTCTTTTAAATTATATCCCTTAAAATTACAAATTTCGAAAAATCCCTCTATTTTACGTGTCTATGCAATTAGAGGGATGTACACACCGAATTTCATGAGTCTAGCTGTTGTCGTATCATTGGTACCATATTTTATCCCTTTTTGTCCCATTTCGCCCGCTAAAACTTGTATTTTCTTTGTGGTGCTTCCAAGCTACAAGAAGAATGTCCGCAACAAATTTTAACTGTTTGAAAATAAGAAATTTAATTAATAAGCCAAGGCTACCAATATTTGTATACTATATATATAATGGATATAATACTTCAATTCATAAAGTAAATATAAGGGAGCAATCATAAATACCCTAAATATTGGGGGATAGAGAGTGTATTTTCAGCTACAGTCGTTTGATTGGTTGTATTTCCATCCTATTTTAATTTCAAAAGTATAAATTTTGAAAATACCTTATCTCTCACGTACGAAGTATAAGACAACTTCATGATTCTACCATTTTTTGTCGTAAAAGCAACAAACGAATTTGGGAAAAAAATATTTTACGTGGCTATGCAGTCAGAGGAATGCATATATCGAATTTCATTATTCTAGGTGCAGCCGTTAAGTTGGTACTATTTTTATCCCATTATCCCCATTTAACCCCTTAAAAGTACGAATTTATAAAAAATACTCTTACATTATGTATCTACTCTATTAGAGGAATGTACACGTCAAATTTCGTGTTTCTACCTGTTGTCGTTTGAAAGGTACCATTTTTATCCCTTTTTGTCCCATTTCGCCCCCTACAAATAAAAATCACTCTATGGTGGCCTTTTATGCTATAAAGGGAATGCGCATTGCGAATATCAAGTAAATACAAGCTAATATGTTCAAAAAACATGCTGAAATACACAAAATATTAGGGGTATTTTCAGTCCTTGTGAGGGAAAAAATTTTCCCTCTGGGCCGATTTCGTTCACTTTCAATCCCAACCGATCTACAACCATAAGACACATTTAGGAAAAATTTGAACCTCCTAGCTCATTTCGTTCGGCCGCTATCGTGCTTTCAACAGACAGACAGACAGACAGACAGACAGACGGACAGACGGACAGACGGACAGACGGACAGACGGACATGGCTATATCGTCTTAGAATTTTACCACGACCCAGAATATATATACTTTATGGGGTCTCCGATGAATATTTCGAGGTGTTACAAACGGAATGACAAAGTGAATATACCCCATCCTGGAGGTGGAGGGTATAATGATCAAATAAGTACATTTTCGAAACTCATAAACAGTTGTAATAACTTGTAGGATATCCCCATACGTTTAATGACCTCTGCGAGATCCGCTTTGACATTGATTTTACTAATCTAGATATTTCTTTTTCTTTGGCCAATTATTTTGACCATTCATTCACATTAAAGTTTTTTGTATATCCTTGGATGTTATCTTAGTTTGCATATTTTACTCTCTAGTAAATCTCACAAATGTTCTATGGGGTTTAGATCTTGTGACTGAGTAGGTGATTAGCGCCGCGTACTTAAGGTCGTTACCTTTTTGAAACCAAAATTCTTCTCCAAGGTTCAGTTGCTTCAAAAAGAAAACATTCACAACCATAGCATAATACCGCCACTTCCGTCGTTGAAACCATGTAGTAAATTATTTTTTCGTCTGAACTTTTTCTTTACATCAGGCTCATATATGGTATTTTATGAAGACTATCACGTAGTATGTGAGCCATAAAACACTCAAAAATTACTCTATTGCCCATTTCTAATAAATTCTATGAAAATTACTGTTTATGAAAGTTCGTAGAAAATTCGTTGAGATCGAAAGAACTGTACGAATCCAATTCGTTATTACAACGAACGACTTTCTTTTAGTGTAGCCTTATTGTGGTATACATGCTATTTGCCTACACATGACTGATTTGGGGCTTTTCTTGGATAAATCGGATGAATTCGCTTAAATCGCACTAATGATGCTTGTAAATAAAATATCTGTTTCTGTTTCACGAATTGTTTTTGAGAGGTTATGTAAACATACGTAAGTCCATGCCAATCACTACAATAGTTCAATGGAGAAAGATATACAAACAAGTTTTCCTATATCTGTGAAAGTAGCTATCCTTTGTTTGACAGTATATAATCGGCTTTCCTCGTGCAGCAAACGTCGCTAAATTAACGTCTAAATATTGTAAGTAGATGTCTTAGAATGCTTCCATAATATCATAAATACAGACTGCTGTCCTGTTTGAATTATGTTGGTTTACTTGGTATTAAAGCAAAGATGGATGGTGCTCTAAATTCCTAAAAAATCAGACATTAAAAAACTGCCGGGATATAAAGCTACTCCAATTATATGGTGGTGCGCGGTATTGAACTGTGTGGACCAATTACCTTTCCGAAGGGAACATTTATGATAGTTTTTTTTGGAACACAATACACGCTGCACATATTGAGCAGATCTCTGATTTATCAAAAGACGTGCCTTCATGCTAAAGGAGTAGCCGATCGTAGAATGAAATGGGGTTTCAACAGCCCAAATTTCACTTTGTTGTAATCGATGCGTTTTGTTTTAGAGGACTTAAATGACACTTAGACGAATTCTTCTGGAAAAATAAACGGTTTTGTATTTTTCATTCAATTCAATTTTCGTTGAAGGTACTTTTAATATTTGCACTATAATTTGGGAAGCAGTGGAATAATTGCAAAAACTTAGAATCACTTTTTGAATCGATTTAGCCATGTCCGTCTATCTTTCTGTGTCCGTCCGTCTGTCTGTCCATCTATTCATGTAATCAGAGTACATGTTGCAATTGTAGCCAGAACCAAATGAAACTTTGTACAACGAAGTTTTTCGGGATAAGGACGAACGCTATTTAATAAGAAAAAAACGGTTCAGATTTATATATAGCCCCCATACGAATTTTACTCCCGATATGACTCTTTTCTAGATACCACATATTTTAACAGATTTTCTTCAAAATTGACAAAACATCTTATATTTAAACAAGGAACAGTCATAGTGAAAATGTGTTAGATCGGTTCAGATTTATATAGCTCCCAATAAAATTTCGCTCCCGATTTGACGTTTTCTGCTATAGAAACCACATTTTTTAACAGATCTTCTTCAAATATGGCAAAATATATTATACTTCCACTAGAAAAATTCATGGTGAAAATGGTGCAAATCGGTTCAGATTTATATATAGCTCCCATACAAATTTAGCTCCCAATTTGACCGATTTGACGTTTTCTGCTCTAGAAACCAAATATTCGAACAGATCTTCTTCAAAGTTAGCAACATATCTTATATTTATATCAACTAGAAACAACTATGATGAAAATGGGATATATCGGTTAAGATATGTATATAGCTCCCATATAAATTTCGCTACCGACTTGACTTTTTTCGCCCTAGAAACAACATATTTTCACCGATTTTCTTCAAACTTGGCATAAAGCCTTTACATTTATATTCAACTCGCATACAAATTTCGCTCCCGATTTGACTCTTTTCACTCTAGATACCACATATTTTAACAGATCTTCTTCAAATATGGCAAAATATCTTACATTTCAACTAGAAAACCCTATGGTGAAAATTGGGTCAAATCGGTTCAGATTTATATATATCTCCCATAAAAATTTCGCTCCCGGTATAACTTTTTCCGCCCACCAAGTATTTTCTTCAAATTTTCCATAACTCATTATACTTTAGCTAGAAGCACCTATGTTGAAAGTGGGTCACTTGTTCCATATTTATATATATAGTCCAGATACAAGTATTCTTCGTGATTTGACAAATTGAGTCAGATCATATCAGACACGCGCCTGACTTTAGCTTTTCCTTACTTGTTTAGTGTTCCTTTTGTTTTTATACACTCCACGAGAGTATTATGTCTTTGTGAATTTGTTTGTAATTGTTAATTATACCGATCGACTTAGAATCACTTTCTGAATCGATTTAGCAATGTCCGTCTGTCTGTCCGTCCGTCCGTCCATCTATTCTTGTAATCACGATACAGGTCGCAATTGTAGACAGAACCAAATGAAACTTTGCACAACGATGTTTCTCGGGATAAGAACGAACGCTATTTAATTTGAATAAAATCGGTTCAGATTTATATATAGCTCCCATACAAATTTCGCTCCCGATTTGACTTTTTCCGCTCTAGAAACCACATATTATATCAAATTGTCTTCAGATTTGGCAAAACATCTTATGTTTCAATTAGAAACACCTGTGGTAAAAATGGGGCAGATCGGTTCAGATTTATATATAGCTTCCATACAAATTTCGCTCCCGATTTTACTTTTTCCGCTCTAGAAACCACATATTGTATCAGATTGTCTTCAGATTTGGCAAAACATCTTATATTTCAACTAGACCCATCTGTGGTAAAAATGGGTCAGATCGGTTCAGATTTATATATAGCTCCCATACAAATTTCGCTCCCGATTTGACTTTTTCCGCTCTAGAAAACACATATTTTAACAGATCCTCTTCAAATTAGGCGAAATATATTATATTTGTCCTAGAAACACCCATAGTGAAAATGGGTCAGATCGGTTCAGATTTACATATAGCTCACATACGAATTTCACTCCCGATTTTAATCTTTTCACTCTAGATACCATATATTACAAGAGATTTTCTTCAAAATTGGCAAAACATATTATATTTCAACTAGAAATACTTGTGTGTTAGATCGGTTAAGATTTATATATAGCTTCCATACAAATTTCGCTCCAGATTTAACTTTTTTCGCCCAGAAACCACGAATTTTCACCGAATTTCTTCAAAGTGAGCATAATACCTTATATTTGAACTGGAAGAATTTATAGTGAAAGTTAGTCACATTTTTCCATGTTTGGATGTAGCTCCGATACAAATATTCTTTTATCTATTCTCTATCGATTCTATTATCGATTCGACAAATCGAACCAGGTTGTATTAGCCTATGATTAGGAAACATACAAAAATTCTTCCCGTTTTCACTTTTTTACCGAGTTGGACTGTATTCGGTTGGAAAGTGGAGTGTATCATATAGTCGGCCCCGCCCGACTTTAGCCTTTCCTTACTTGTTAATTATATATTTTTTCCTTGTCTTTTTTCTTAATCTTTAGATGTTTTATGTTACTCCTCCATTCTAAAACTCATTTAATTATATAAAATTTTATTCTTGTAAATTTCTTTTCAATTCCTAACCCCGTAATGTTACATATATCCTTACGCTTTATATCAGAATTGCATGGGATGATCAACAAAATCAAACAATCAACATATTAAATTGAGTAAAAATACACTTGGTTCAATATGAAAATCAATTGAGGTATACTTTACAGTGTAGAATGAAGGTAGAACTCATAGCTTCTTGTTTTGATACTACCCCCATATTTACCCCCTATTTAACGCAAAGATTTAAGTCGTCATAACGAGGTATGTTGGATTTGTTTGAAAATTACGCTTGTAGCGGTCGGATTGTAATCAACATGAATTCACATTATTATTAAATGAATTATTAACATAAATCACTACAATGAGTGATATTACTCTCTTACTCTCTCACTCTCACTGTTAATGCTGTATCGCGTATAAAACTCACATCACTACAATGAGTGATAATACTCTCTTACTCCCACTGTTAGTGCTGTATCAGTTATGCTCGTGATGTTGTTGTTGTTTATTTGTGATTATCACTCATTACTTCTCAAAGCTTTCTTTGTGTAATATTGTAACATTGTCTTGTTTGTCTCCAATTTTGTATTTAAGTCAGTGTAATGTTTCAAATTTTGTCATTCTGGATGTTGAAGCTGAGAATAAACATTATAAAGATTTGAAACGGAAGATTGTTTTAATTTCCAAATAAATAAATAATTTCATAAATAATAATAAATAGTGTGGACGAAATTGGACTGCCAAGTCTGTTTCGACTCTCTACCATAAAAAATATTGAGAAATAAATACATTCTTGGACGCTTACGTCTGGACTGTTATATTTCTTTATAAAATTATAAATTCCATCCGGAATCACCCCAAACCTAGGACAAGTGGTAAACCCACGAATCCTACAAGTGGCGCCCAACAAAAATAAATTGCTTTTCCACATCATCCTGCGTTATTGGATCAAAATCCTGGTTACGGAATTGATATTTGAAGACTCCAGTATTTTGGAAACATACATATCCACGTGGTCACAATTGTCGTTGGCATTCACGGTTGTTGTTGTTGTTTTTGGGTCTCCATCATCGCTGTTCATTAGTCAGTGCGCTACGGTGTTTTGTTCAATACGTGATTGTTGTTGTTGTTGTGGAAACGTTATTTGAAGAATATTTATATATTTTGGAAAAGTTTACCACCTCCGTCAAATCTAACTTGTTTGTGAGAAAATGAGACGAATTCCTCGCAACACATTGCCTATGGGTGTCCGAAATAGAGTGGAAACTGAACAGCCAAGTGTGTCTGGGTCTAATTTGTCCAATACTTCACAGCAAAACGTGGAAGCTAACGGAAATGGTGCAATTCCAACAAATTTTCCTCTTCCTAACTGGTCTTGCTTCTAGTCAGTCGCAGACACCAATTAATTTTAATGTAACCGAAGATGTGTTCAGGCAACTTTTGGATGGTTTAGCCATTAGACAGGAGTCAAGAACAAGCACTTTCAGTACATGTACTGCCCGTTTTAGTGGAGAGAGAAATTCTTTCAAAATTGAAGATTTTATAGCCACTATATTGGTTTATAAAGAATCTGAAAATATTGAAAATGTACATGCGCTCAATAGCCTTCCATTGCTTCTCGAGGGTTATGCATCTACTTGGTGGCAAGGTGTAAAGGACGAAGCCAAAACGTTCGACGATGCAATTGACCTTCTTAGAAAGGCGTTCGCTCCGCCAAAACCTGACTGGCGCATATATAGTGAACTATTTCAGGAGAGGCAGAAGTCTTTTGAAACCACAGATTCCTTCATTTGTCGAAAGAGATGTTTATTTGCCCAGATGTCAGAAAAGCTATCCGAAAAGGTTATGATAGACATGATATTCTCGCAACTAAGTATGCAAATAAGGGAACGAGTAGGCCGAAATAGCGTTACTTCATTCCAGGAGCTCTTGAGTAGAGCCAGAGAAGTTGAAATGCTGGCAAATGAAAATAAACAGGAAAGAGTAGAGCGGAAAATAAATGCGGAAAATCCTGATAGAAAATTGGTCAAATGTTCATATTGCCGTAAGAAAAACCACACTGTTGAAAATTGCTACAAAAAACAGGAAGCCGAAAAGCATGCAAACGCTAAAACGCCAGAAACAAAGCTTAATTGTTATGGATGTGGTGCTGCTGGGTATTATCGGTCAAACTGTCCTTTTTGTAATAAAGAAAAACCATATAGCAGTGTTGGAAAGCTAGATTTTAACTCCCTTCATGCAAGTTTAGCAGGAAGAGATGTTCCTGTTACTGAAATCAACGTTAACGGTATTGATGGTGAGGCTTATTTCGATACTGCAGCTCGGACAAGTGTTGCTGGTCATGCATTGTTTGAGAAATTGAAGCAAAAAGGTTTGCCATTCCAAAAAGTTTGTGCAGAGATTATTTTAGCTGACGGAATCGTTCGAAACGAGATTGTTTATTCTACGACTGCGAATATTATAATTGGCAAGAGATTTAAACAAATAAAATTTATCTGTTTGCCAAAAGCCAAAGGAAACAGAACCCTACTTGGAATTGACTTCCTTGAGGAATCACATATAGTTCTGGATCTAGCTCAGCGAGCATGGTGTTTTAAGGACGAACCAAGCAAGATTTTCCTTTTTAAAATGCAGGAAGCAATAACCCTGAACAATATTGTTATCGAAGACAAAACGAAAAAGTATGCAAATGATGTTAAAGAATTCTTCCGCTGCTTCGAACATTCAAATGTAAAAAACAATGATTATTCTCCAGGTTTTACAAACAAAGTTTTTGGAGATTCGTTACCTCAAGATTTGGAGATAGATAGTCCTGCAGGATTATTTCCTCCTTTGAAAAAATCGAAAATGGAAGAATATTGTGAAGATATATTTGAGCCAATAGAACTCAACGCATTTGAAATTAAACTTCGACCAACTGAAGCTATTAATTTAAACAATATAGAGAAGCAATCTCTCGAATGCCTGCTAACGGAAGAAAAGGACACGTTTGAAGATATAGACGTTCCGATATCCCATGTAGAGCATTTCATAAAAACCGGTTCACATGATCCTATTTCTACAGCGCCATATCGAATTTCTCCGAAAATGAAGGTTTTATTGAAGCAAGAACTGGATGAAATGTTAAAGAAAAATATTATTGTTGAAATGGAATCACCTTGGGCATTTCCGGTTGTGTTAATTCCCAAAAAGGATAACAAGATTAGATTGTGTGTTGACTATCGACGCCTGAATGCTATAACCACAACTGATACGTATCCGCTCCCAAGGATTGACGATCTTCTGCATACAGCAAAAACCACACCTTTCATGTCAACACTTGATTTAAAATCCGGCTACTGGCAGATTAAAATTGCAGAAAAAGACAAAATAAAAACCGCATTTACTACTCCTTTCGGAATATATGTCTTCAACAGAATGCCGTTCGGTTTAAAAAACGCCCCGGCCACATTTCAACGTTTGATAGATAAGTTTCGGGCAGGACTTCCAAATATTACTATCCTAGCGTATCTCGATGACATTATTATATGTTCAAGCAGCTTAGACGCGCACATTTCTGACCTGAAGCAAACATTTAAAAGGCTTAAGGATTTCGGTTTTCATTTAAATCGCGAAAAATGTTACTTCTGCATGCCTAAAGTGAAATATCTTGGACATATCTTAACAACGGAAGGGCTTAAAGTTGATCCCGAAAAGACACAGGCTATTATTGAACGTCCAAGGCCCAAAAATGCCAAGGAAGTTATATCGTTCCTTCAGACCTGTTCATGGTACAGACGGTTCATACCTTCATTCGCAGATGTGTCTAAGCCATTATCCGATCTTACCAAGAAAAAGGCGAAATGGATTTGGACGGAAAGGGAACAGAAAGCGTTCGAAAACCTTAAAATGTTGTTGGTTTCACCGCCCATTTTGAAGCAAGTTGATGAAAACCAACCGTTTATAATAATGACCGATGCAAGTAATTATGCGTTAGGAGCTGTATTGATCCAGGGGGAGAAAGATGATGAACATCCGATTGAATACGCAAGCAGATTGTTACTTCCGGCGGAAAGAAATTACTCAACTACGGAACGTGAAGCTTTAGCTGTGGTTTGGGCTGTTCAAAAGTTCCGAGGTTATATCGAAGGATCGGAGGTACATGTGTTAACTGACCATCAACCATTAAAATGGCTTTTTAGTTTGAAAAGTCCCACAGGCCGTCTTGCTAGATGGGCATTACAACTTCAGATGTACAATATTAATTTCGGTTACACACCTGGTCGTAAAAATGCTGTCGCTGATACATTATCAAGGCCACCATGCCCCATAGAAAATCACGATAACACACGGTGTGAAATTTGTTCTATAATCATCGATTTTCCAAGAAAAGGTGCTGAAGATTTTAGAAAGGCACAATTGGAAGATGAATATACCAAAAATATTATAGAATCGTTTGAAAATAACGACGAAAATGTGTTGAGATATGTAAACAGAGGATACTTGATGCTCGATGGAGTTTTGTACAGATTTTGTGCTGAGGAAGATTCTGAAAATGGTCAATTAGTTGTCCCCGAATCTATGAGAAACATTATTCTTTATAGCAATCACGATGAGCCAACTGCTGGACATTATGGCATCGAACGGACCATAAACCGTATTACTCCTCATTATTATTGGCCAAAAATGAGAGCCGATATTAGTCAATACATTAAATCATGCATTGAATGTAAAAGGTATAAACCATCGAATACAAAACCAGCGGGTTTACTCCAAACAGTCTCCAGTAATCAAAGATTCGAGATTATCGCTGTCGACCTTTTTGGACCATTGCCACTTACACCACAAGGAAATCAATGGATTTTAATTGTTGAAGATTTATGTAGTCGCTGGACAGAGTTATTTGCGCTGCGTGAAGCTTCAGCCGAAAACTGTGCCGTACTATTACTGAACGAAGTATTTTTGAGATATGGAATCCCAAGGAGAGTACATTCTGACAATGGCTCTCAATTCATTTCTTCTGTTATGCAAAAGCTGACTTTTTGCCTAAAGATTGAACAAACCTTTACTCCTGTCTACCACCCTGAAGCTAATCCAGTGGAAAGGAAGAATAGAGACCTGAAGGTGCAACTATCAATATGCGTTGGCCAAGACCACACGTCATGGGATAGAAACTTGCCTGCAATTCGATTTGCAATGAATACGGCTAAATGCTCATCAACAAATTATACTGCTGCATTTTTAACTTTTGGAAGAGAACTAAGGACACCATTGGAAGTGCAACATGATCTCCGAGCAATTGTCAATGCCGAAAACTTCATTCCACAAATTACCCCACACTTGCTAAGACTTGCAGACACTCTGAAAATGGCTAAGGAAAATGAAGAGAAAATGCAGGACAAAAATAAGTTATATGCGGACTCAAAAAGAAATCCACAAAATAAAATAGATGTTGGTGATCGCGTTCTCATCTCAACCCACATATTAAGCAACAAAGACAAAGGCTTATCATCGAAATTTGTACCACGTCGTGACGGTCCATATTTGGTCATTGGCAAAAAAGGTTCAAGCAGTTACACTGTTGCAACCATTGAAAATCCTGATGTGCCGCTTGCCACATATCATGCATCAGATCTTACTCCATATGTAGGACGAGTAGCAGAACCAGTTTATCCTCTAAGGTTGCGAGGAAGACCAAAACACAACACAATTTTATCAAATCCAAAAAACCAAAACACAACAAGCGTACCAAAAAGCAACAATGCACCAAACAAATTTCGCACTAAAGAACAAAGTCCACTTTTAAGCCCAACAACTACAACTCAGTCATCACAGAAGGATGTCCAGTTGCCATTAAGAAGATCCTTGAGAAATAAGAATCAGCTATGACTAATTTATTGCTGCCACATCATCAGGGACGATTTCTGAGGCAGAGGGGGAGGATGTAGCGGTCGGATTGTAATCAACATGAATTCACATTATTATTAAATGAATTATTAACATAAATCACTTTTTGTTCTTTTTACCATTTTGAAACACTTGACTAATTTTACTCAGAAAAGTTTTCAATTAATTTACATTCGTTTTTCTTCGAGCTTATACATTGCTCTCTATATTGTACAATGAGTGATAACTATCAGCTTGCTCTCGACTAAACAACAAACTGTGAGTGATAACTGATCTCGCGTATAAAACCCACATCACTACAATGAGTGATATTACTCTCTTACTCTCTCACTCTCACTGTTAATGCTGTATCGCGTATAAAACTCACATCACTACAATGAGTGATAATACTCTCTTACTCCCACTGTTAGTGCTGTATCAGTTATGCTCGTGATGTTGTTGTTGTTTATTTGTGATTATCACTCATTACTTCTCAAAGCTTTCTTTGTGTAATATTGTAACATTGTCTTGTTTGTCTCCAATTTTGTATTTAAGTCAGTGTAATGTTTCAAATTTTGTCATTCTGGATGTTGAAGCTGAGAATAAACATTATAAAGATTTGAAACGGAAGATTGTTTTAATTTCCAAATAAATAAATAATTTCATAAATAATAATAAATAGTGTGGACGAAATTGGACTGCCAAGTCTGTTTCGACTCTCTACCATAAAAAATATTGAGAAATAAATACATTCTTGGACGCTTACGTCTGGACTGTTATATTTCTTTATAAAATTATAAATTCCATCCGGAATCACCCCAAACCTAGGACAAGTGGTAAACCCACGAATCCTACACGCTTTAATATTTTTTTGTGTTGAAGTCAAGACATTTATATGAATCACTTCATTAAAATCATTAAGGAATTCATTATATATAACAATGTTTCTCAAAAGAGGCTCAAATAATTACAATCATCCTTTTCTAATATAAATTTTATTTTCTTTTATGTTTGTTTAAAACACATTAATTGCCGCCATTTCTGTTATGCTAATAAAGTACCGACAAAAAGAAGTTTCCTGTATCTCAACGAAATTGTAATTCCTCGAAATCCTGAAACAGTCACAGCTTGGGTTTTAAACCACAATGTCTGTATACACTTTAGGTGACATTGGAAATTTTAATTTAATTTTCGCTAAACAAAAGAATGTAAATCTTCGTTGAGTCCTTAACAAATTAATATGCAACCACAAAGAATGTTTATCGTCAACAGCACTTTGCAGTAGAAACCGAAGGGAAAGGTAAATTAAGATGAAAGGATTTGAATATTAATATGGAAATTATACCACTACTTGGGTGAGGGTAAAAAGGAGAAAGCAAAGTTTTATAGGATGTGGTTTAATATATTCCTGTTAAGATATAGAACAAAATGAGTCCATATAATTAAATTACTTCAGACTGTTTCACAATCCGTAATAAAATACCACCTACACGATGAAAAATTACTACATCACATTACGGCAAAAATCTATTGCTTATGTCCTCTGACTGGAGCATATGGCCTCAACAAAATTGTGTCATCTATTTATGTCCTTCACTAGGGTATTATGTCTTTGTACATTTGTTTGCAACACCCTGTCTGTACATCTATTCCTGTAATCAAAGTACAGGTCGCAATTATTATCCGATCATAACAAACTGGAACAAGTAAGAGTTATGGGTCAAGGATGGACGCTATTTAATTTGGAGCAAATCGGTTCAGATTAGAACATAAGTTACAACAACTAGGATATTCCTTCATGTGGAGGTTACAACAACTAGGATATTCCTTCATGTGGAGGCTACATGAAGGAATATCCTAGTTGTTGCATATCTTTATACGCTCCGCTAGAGTATTATGTCTTTGTGCATTTATATGTAACACCATTGCTAAGTATACCGATCGACATAGAATCACTTTTTGAATTGATTTAGACATGTTCGTCTGTCCGTCCATCTATTCTTGTAATCAAAGTACATATCGCAATTATTGTCCGATCCCAGCAAAAATTGACACAATTAAATTTTGCTGATCAAGGACGAACGATACTTAATACTTCGCTCCCTATTTAACTTTTTCCGCTTTAGAAACCACATATTTTACCCGATTTTCTTTAAATTTGGTACAACATCTTATAATCCAACTAAAGAGTGATTTTTTTGAGGTTAGGATTTTCATGCATTAGTATTTGACAGATCACGTGGGATTTCAGACATGGTGTCAAAGAGAAAGATGCTCAGTATGCTTTGACATTTCATCATGAATAGACTTACTAACGAGCAACGCTTGCAAATCATTGAATTTTATTATCAAAATGCGTGCTCTGTTAAGAAAGTTCAGAAAGAAAGAAATTGTGTTCAGCGACGAAGCTCATTTTTGGCTCAATGGGTACGTAAATAGGCAGAATTGTCGATTTTGGAGTGAATATCAGCCAGAAGCATTGCAAGAGCTACCAATGCATCCAGAAAAAGTCACAGTTTGGTGCGGTTTATGGGCTGGTGGCATCATTGGACCGTACTTCTTCAAAGATGATGCGAATCGTAACGTAACTGTGAATGGTGAGCGCTACCGTGAGATGATATCCAACTTTTTTTTGCCCAAAATGGAAGAACTGAACTTGGTTGACATGTGGTTTCAACAAGATGGCGCTACATGCCACACAGCTCGCGATTCTATGGCCATTTTGAGGGAAAACTTCGGAGAACAATTCATCTCAAGAAATGGACCGGTAAGTTGGCCACCAAGATCATGCGATTTGACGCCTTTAGACTATTTTTTGTGGGGCTACGTCAAGTCTAAAGTCTACAGAAATAAGCCAGCAACTATTCCAGCTTTGGAAGACAACATTTCCGAAGAAATTCGGGCTATTCCGGCCGAAATGCTCGAAAAAGTTGCCCAAAATTGGACTTTCCGAATGGACCACCTAAGACGCAGCCGCGGTCAACATTTAAATGAAATTATCTTCAAAAAGTAAATGTCATGGACCAATCTAACGTTTCAAATAAAGAACCGATGAGATTTTGCAAATTTTATGCGTTTTTTTTTAAAAAAAAAGTTATCAAGCTCTTAAAAAATCACCCTTTAGAAACACCTATGCAGCATTTGGGTAAGATCGGTTCAGATTTAGATATAGTCTCCATACAAATGTCGCTCCCGATTTGACTTTTTCCGCTTTAAAAACCACATATTTTACCCGATTTTCTTTAAATTTGGTACAACGTCTTATAATCCAACTAGAAATACCTATGCAGAATTTGGGTAAGATCGGTTCAGATTTACATATAGCCCCCATACAAATATCGCTCCCGATTTGACTTTTTAGCTTTAGAAACCACATATTTTACCCGATTTTCTTTAAATTTGGTACAACATCTTATAATCCAACTAGAAACACGTATGCAGAATTTGGGTAAGATCGGTTCAGATTTAGATATAGCCCCTATACAAATGTCGCTCCCTATTTCTCTTTTTCCGCTTTAGAAACCATTGATTTTCTTTAAAATTGGCACAACATTTTATAATCGAACTAGAAACGCCTATGGTGAAAGTGGGTAAGATCCGTTCAGATTTAGATATAGCCCTCATACAAATGTTGCTCCCGAATGTTTATCCAGTTTTGGCCAAACTTTACATATTATATTTCACCAATAAACATACATGGTGAAAGCGGGTCACATCGTTCCAGGTTTCAATATACCCCCATACAAATGTCCTTTCCGATTTAAAATTTTTCGTCAAACACATACATTTACAGGACGCCAAAATCCTTCCCAATTTCACTTTTTTACCGAATTGAATTGTAATGAGATAGAAAGTCCGTCCGTCTTTAGCCTTTCCTTACTTGTTTGGGAGATGCCCATATGTACATACTTTGGTATAACCCAAATGGGGCCCCATTCTGATCTATTACAGCTCTAGAAACTACATCTTACATCGTATCTTCATAAAATTTTGCAGATTATGATATGATTCAACTAGGAATACCTACCGTGAATGAGAAATATATAGGCCCATGTTTTGGACCAGCCCCAAAATGTTGTTTTAGGCCCCCTTTTGAAATGTCGGTCCGATTCATCCCATTACTACTGTATAATTTGTATTTGTCTGTCGGATAATTAGATCAGTTACCATATTATTAACCATATTCGTTAAATATGGCTAAAGATGAATTTATAGTAACTGTATAATTTATATGAACTACATAAAATTGTTCCCATGAAATACCTGGGTTTAGTAATCAAAGCGAGGTACATACGCAGGGAGTGGTGTAGGGTATTATATAGTCGGCTCCGCCCGACTTTAGCCTTTCCTTACTTGTTTTTTTTTTTGGAAGATGCAAATATGTGTGCAATGGTTGGTACTGACCTAAACATCACAGTTTGTTAAAAAAAAATAACTGAACTTGATTGAAGTACCGAAAAATGATGCATGTACTGCCACGTGGTGAACCACGTATTGTTTGGTGTTGTCTCATCTAAGACCATTCATCTAAAAAT
This sequence comes from Polietes domitor, assembly GCA_947397865.1. Lineage (NCBI taxonomy): Eukaryota > Metazoa > Arthropoda > Insecta > Diptera > Muscidae > Polietes > Polietes domitor. The sequence goes on from OX377618.1 coordinate 30,123,285, forward strand.
GAGTCCAGGCGCTAAAGATGATTTTTCGTCCGAAAGTCCTCTTCCAAGTGTCCCGAAGACCAATCAGCTAGCAAACGGTCGTTGGTTATTGGTCGTTTCGTTTGATATACTGCCTCAGTCAGATCTTGTATGTATGCCAAGTAGAGGAACCGACTTCTCCGGATTATCCTGCACACTTTCACGGATAGCGGTAATGTTCTGACAGCACGCACGCAGTCACCGCTGTTAGGTGATTCTCTGATTTTACCAAATACCAAAACGAAGAAACCTAGGTGAGGTGACACATTGCGTTTATAAAATGCGATTGTAGGTTTTATCATTTGGATATACTGCACAATCGTTTAACTTCACATGACATGATTTGACATCAGAGAGTGAATAATAAGTAATAGACTATCTACATCGACCCGTTCTATTTCGGTTTACAATTTAAAATACCACAAATGCTGTAGTAGTCCTTTTGTAATTATCTTCCGTTTCAGACGAACATATGTGTAATGCGAAACCACTTTGGCGTAAGATATGTATTAATATATTAATTTGGTTTAAGCAGACTCTCGACTTATTTGAATTTGAAAAACAAACAAAAATTCTGTTCTTCATCAACTTTTCAGGAAAAGGAAAAAACTTTTTCATTTCAACAGTTGATTATATATTTGAAGCCATATAAATATATGTTATTCTCCGAACCCTACAGCTTGCACTTGTATCGTAAAAGTCACTTTGCTTGAAGACGCATACATATAGGCTTTTCCGAGCACTTAAGTACAATCAAGGCATCAGCATCCAAAAAAAAAAAACAATAATTCCCATTTTCAGTTTTGTATACATTATCTTTGTATTTTTAAACAATCAGAATAAATTAGTGATGTGTAAAAAATCATAACAAGTCGGAAATATGTTTGAAGTAATCAACATGGGATTACATGATTAAAACACAGAAAGGTGAAATAACATTTTTAATTGTGTTTTCATTTATTTTCATCAACTTACTTTCATATTATTTATAAAATGGGATAAAAATGAAAACAATATTCAATTCTAAATTTGTATATGGTTATCGATTTGCGGCCAGATTTTTCTTGCATATTCATTTAAGAAAAACCAATGGGTAACAATGTTGCCACTTTATCAAGTCTCTTAATCATAAGCTAGTAATCGAACAGGACTTATATTGGAGTAATTTTATGCATCACTGCAGACGAATTCATATACAGTGTTGCCATCAGAACACATAAAACCTATACTAGCTATAGCACTGATAAAGCGTTATAGTTTACTTTAACTAAAGTGTACTATAAAGTTAAATAACATATTTTTATGAATAAGACCCTTAATTTGTATATTAATTCTGTTGTTAGTATATACTGTCGATATGTGCGTTTACCATTACTATTTCATCCGTAGAATACTAACATTGGTGTTGGATTTGGAGTGATTCATTACTTGTTGTCTATATATTTTATGCACTCCACGAGAGTAAACTCAGAAAAATATCATTCCTAATTTGAATAAAATCCATACTTCAAATTTAGTTCAACAATTTTACTTCAGTTTAGAAAAAAAAATTCTTGAAAATATGAAATTTAACTAAGTATGTGTAAAGTTTCCTTATTTCAAAGTCATAACAAATAGCTCATTTACTAGAAATAGGGTAGTAAATTTACTTAAAAACATTTCATTGGATCTAATAAAAATTCTTACAATTGAGTAAATTCATACTTGTATGGAAGAAAATTTCGAAGGCTTTAAATAAGAAAAGTATTAAGATTTTTTTGTATGGAAAATATTTCATTTAGGATATTTTAATTAAAACATGCGTTTTTTTCTTAAAATTAAGTTAATGTGTTTACTGAAATTTATGATGCCGAGTTCTTCGTACATTTAAGTATTAATGAAGGTATAAAAATCACTTCAATCTGTTTACATTAATCTTGAATGTTAATCTAAGAAGCGATTCTCATTCGCCTATCTTGCCTTCGCAGCAATTATGGTGTAAAACCACAACTATTTATGGCAGAGGTATAATGCATTTTTTGAGAAATATTTCATGTTGAAAATTTTTGTATCAGTTTTGCGTACTCTGAAGCAAAATCATTTGTTTGGATTATTTTTTAGATAAGTTGAACTTTAAGTTCATTTTTTTTTTGTTTCAAGTAAAATTTTCTTAATTTTACGTAAAAATTTACTCGTTTTGAGGAAAAAATCAACAAAATTGTCCTCAGGTTAAGTAAATATTTACATGATTTGAGTAAAAATTTACTTAGTTTTAGGAAAATTTCAACAAAATTTTACTTAGATTTAGTAGAAATTTACTTGGTTTTAGGAAAAATTTACTTGAATTTAGTAAAAATGTACTTGGTTTTAGGAAAATTTCAGCAAAATGTTACATAGATTTAGTAAAAATGTACTTGGATTGAGGAAAAACTTACTGGAATTTTCCTTAGTTTGAGTAAATATTTACTTGGTTTGAGGAAAATTGAACTAGAATCAAGTTCAAAGCATGTACTACTTTCAAGGAAATATTGCTTAAGTGCTATACGAAGTTCAATTTTCCTAAATTTTAGTTTATTTTAACTCGTTATAGGGTTCACATTTTTCTGAGTGTATTATGTGTTTGTGTTATGTATTATGTTTGTAACACCCAAAAGGAAACGATGGGTCTATCGTTTATTATACAGATCGGATTAGAATTACTTTCTGAGTCGGCTTAGCAATTTCCGTCCATTTATTGTTGTAATCAAATTACAGGTCGCAATTATAGTCCGATCTTAACAAAAATTGGCACAAGTCAGTTTTGTGGATCACGGACGAATGCTATTTAATTTTAGGTAAATCGGTTCAGATATAGATAGAGCCACCATATAAATGTCGCTCCAGATTTGACATTTTCCGCTTTAGAAACCACATATTGTACCCGATTTTCTTTCAAATTCGCACAACATATTATAATCAAACCAGAAACATCTATATTGAAAGTGGGTAAGATCGGTTCAGATTTAGATATAGCCCCAATACAAATGTTGCTCGCAAATGATTAACCGATTTTGTCCAAACTTTACAAATTACATTTCATCTATAAACAATGTCATTTTAAATTTAACATTTTTTGTCAAACACATACATATACAGTATACAAAAATCCTTCCCGATTTCACTTTTTTGCCGAATTGAATTGTAATGGGATAAAAAGTGGAGTGTAGCACATATTCGGCTCCGTCCGACTTTAGCCTTTCCTTACTTGTTATGTCTTGTATTATCATTTTAAGTTCTCAAGCTTTTGTTGTATATGTTTAGTTGGAATTTTCCAACATCCCCAGATTTAATTTGTTTATTTCTTGTAATCTATCAATACAACAACCTATATATTCTTTTCTTTTGAGATAATAAAACCACAGTATCAGTTAAAAACTTGATTACGTGGTTTTCAATAACAGCCGGAGAACGAAAACAAATTATTTTTAAAGACTTTTCTTAGTTTAAGTTGAATTGAATTACTCGCATACATCAGCATCACATCATACCTCATTGGAAAGTATTTGACGACTGTTTTAAAACGACAGTAAATATTCCATGTCCTGGTGGTTCAAGGATGATCAAAATATCTTCTATCCTTGGATATCCTTAAATAACGTCATTTGGATTTTTTTCAAAATTTATCCCAAAATTTTCTATAAAACCTGTCAAAATTTCAGGGTAGGGTCAGAAGATCCTTGAGGACCAACAATTAAAAAAATACCTTTCCTGCGAGCCCTTTCACACACATTCGCACAGAAAATGTGGAAATAAAGCGGATTTTATAATTTACCAAAATCATTTGAAATTGACTAAAAAGTTCGTTTTTTTGTGTCGATTTATTTTGGCAATCACCCTGGAACTAGAATGAGCCCAAATTTTGACCAGACATAAAGTCCATGATGTAGATTCTACGTATACAGTAAAAAACAATAGCCTATAACATAGGCTATTACGATGTTCATTTTATTTTGCCAAACAGATGTTAGTATCAAAATATCATATAATTCAAAAGGAAATTGCTAAATGGCCGTCCCATAGGATTGATAGAGTACACTTTCTATTAAGTCCAACGTATTTATTAAAGAATGAACTCATGTACGATTTCGAAGAATTAATTCATGGCCACTTAATTTGATATACATATGTACGCGTTCTTTGCCAATACTTTTAACATTTACATTCGCATACACTACTGTGTGTAATAAAAATAATAATTTATCTTGCCGCCACCGTAATTAGATACAATTTATATGGGTTGAATATGTTTTAATTATCTTAAGAAACTACCATACTGCGAAAACCAATTGTTGATAACATGCTGGACAATAAAGTTCAAAACGAAATAGTTGCAGAGGATTATCTATGACATGTAGTGGCGAGAATGGACGATGCCATAATTATAATTAAAAATATAGTCTCTAGTGAAATACATACATACACTATTTGAATTTATTATTTAAATTGATAATAAGCAAGTGAAGAACGGCTAAAGTTGGACGGGGCCGACTATATGATACACTCCACTTTCTATCCGAATAAAATTCAATTCGGTAAAAAAGTGAAAACGGAATTTTTTATGTTTCCTACTCATAGGCTAATATGAACTGATTTACTTTGTCAAATCGAGAAGAATATTTGTATCGGGACTATATCCAAACATGGAATAAAGTGACCCACGTGTACAATAGGTTCTTCCAGTTCAAGTATAACTTTGAAGATATTCGGTGAAAATTCGTGGTTTCTGGGGCGGAAAATGTCTATTCGGGAGCGAAATTTGTGTGGGAGCTATACGTAAATGTGAACCGATCTGACCCATTATAACCATGGTTATTTCTAGTTGAAATATAAGATATTTTGAAAGATTTGAAGAAGATCTTGTAAAATATGTGGTTTCTAGAGCGGAAAAAGTCAAATCGGGACCAAGATTTGAATGGGAGCTATATACAAATCTGAACCGATCTGACCAATTTTCACCACATGTATTTCTAGTTTAAATATAAGATGTTTTGCCAAGTTTGAAGACAATCTGATAAAATATGTGGTTTCTAGAGCGGAAAAAGTCGAATTGGGAGCGAAATTTGTATGGGAGCTATATATAAATCTGAACCGATGTGACCTATTTTCACCGTAAGTGTTCCTACATTACTTATAAGATGATTTGCCACAACTGAAGACAATCTGATCCAATATGTGGTTTCTAGAGCGGAAAAAGTCAAATCGGCAGCGAAATTTGTATGGGAGCTATATATAAATCTAAACCGATCTAACACATTTTCACCAATTTTGAAGAAAATCTGTTAAAATATGTGGTATCTAGAGTCAAAAGAGTCAAATCGAGAGTGAAATTCGTATGGGGGTTATATCTAAATCTGAACCGATTTTCTTCAAATTAAATAGCGTTCGTCCTCATCTCGAAAAACTTCGTTATGCAAAGTTTCATTTGGTTCTGGCTACAATTGCGACCTGTATCGTGATTACAGGAATAGATGAACAGACGGACGGACGGACAGACAGACGGACATTGCTAAATCGATTCAAAAAGCGATTCTAAGTCGATTGGTATAATTAACAATGGGTCTATCTCCCTTCCTTTTGGGTGTTACAAACAAATGCACAAAGAAATAATATTCTTCAATATTTTCAATCAGTTTGTATAACCCTATAAAATATTTACATATTAACACCGTACAACAAAAAAATGCAGATCAAACAAACTATATTTTTATGAAAGTAGTGACCCAGCATACGAGTTGCAAAGGAATTTCCATGCATTTTTTGTGCAAATCGTATTATATCAGGTGGTCCCAAAGAGTTAAGAAACTCCATTGTATACTTGACAGTTTGTTGCTAATCTATAACTGTATCAATCGATTCGACTTTACCGGGTAGCTTCAATCGAATTTGATTATTTATTTTGTTCACATCTTCATTCTTCAATCATGATTTTTGAAATTGTTTGCAATTTCGGGAAAACATTATGCACAACATCTTGAATATATGACTGCATTTAACAAAAGTTTGGCGGAATAGTTATTTCACTCGTAGTGTGAGGAGGTTTTCCAATTGACATTTTCTAACGTTTAGTTTTTCTGTTGGTTTGCAGAAAATCGCCTGCAAAACAGCAGTAGAGCTACACCTAATGCTCGGAAAATTCTCTGAAATCTTTGAGAGTACGTAGAGAACTTCAAGAGATTTCTTGTGCGCCATAGTATGGTTTCATAGTCTATAACAGACGAAGGTAAAATCAATTATATATCCTCCTGCTTAGTATGGAGTGATATTCATTTTGTTATTCCGTTGAGAACAACTTGAAATATTCATCGGGGACCCCTATTATTAGGACGGGAGTATTTTAATTTTGTCATTCCGTATGTAACGAAGAACCCGTAAAGTATATATATACATTCTGTATCCTGGCAAAATTCTCAGACTATCTAGCCATGTCCGTCTGTCTATTGGAGGCACGATAGCTTGCGAATGAAATGAGCTAGGCGTTTCAAATTTTCCATACTGCAAATTGGCGTAAAAAGAGGGAACAACATTTGGGCTTTTTTTTTGTAAATTTCCGCCTTATGTTACAATTTGTTACATATATTCTCCTTGCCAAATATGGTTTTGCAACGCCCCTTCCAGTAGTTCCCACACAAATCACCCTAAACTACGTAAAATTAAAGTTGTTATAACTTCTATACGGATGTTCGGAATATTGTGAAATTTAATATTTCGCAATGCTTTTATAGATGCTACATTCGCATGGAATATGGGCGATATTGCCACACGCCTTCTGGTACCTCCCACACAAACTGGCAATAATGGTTACAATAAAAACGACATAAAATCCATACGGGTAATCATTTGCAATTTTATATTCGAAAATGGTTTTAAAATCAGTTTAAACATTTTTACAAAAATTTTTACTTCTTGTACCACCCACACAATTGTCCCTATGCTAGGTAAAACCAATGCTTTATAACTCCTTTACCGGCGGCTGACTTTATGATTTCATATTTGATCATGTTTTGACAAATATAGGGTGTTTTTTATTGAGGTATAGAACTTCGAATTGAAATAAAACACAAGAAAATCGTTTTAATCGTTTATTAAGAAATGTGGAAGCTGGGTCCAATATGCTCTCTGAGAGTGAGGGTATATATAAGTCGGTTTAGCCGACATTGGTCCATATTTTAATATAGCCCACAATTCATATGTTTATCCCCATTTTACTTTTTCCCGCTCTAGAAGCTAAAGGGTGATTTTTTAAGAGCTTGATAACTTTTTTTTTTAAAAAAACGCATAAAATTTGCAAAATCTCATCGGTTCTTTATTTGAAACGTTAGATTGGTCCATGACATTTACTTTTTGAAGATAATTTCATTTAAATGTTGACCGCGGCTGCGTCTTAGGTGGTCCATTCGGAAAGTCCAATTTTGGGCAACTTTTTCGAGCATTTCGGCCGGAATAGCCCGAATTTCTTCGGAAATGTTGTCTTCCAAAGCTGGAATAGTTGCTGGCTTATTTCTGTAGACTTTAGACTTGACGTAGCCCCACAAAAAATAGTCTAAAGGCGTCAAATCGCATGATCTTGGTGGCCAACTTACCGGTCCATTTCTTGAGATGAATTGTTCTCCGAAGTTTTCCCTCAAAATGGCCATAGAATCGCGAGCTGTGTGGCATGTAGCGCCATCTTGTTGAAACCACATGTCAACCAAGTTCAGTTCTTCCATTTTGGGCAAAAAAAAGTTGGATATCGTCTCACGGTAGCGCTCACCATTCACAGTTACGTTACAAGATGATTCGCATCATCTTTGAAGAAGTACGGTCCAATGATGCCACCAGCCCATAAACCGCACCAAACTGTGACTTTTTCTGGATGCATTGGTAGCTCTTGCAATGCTTCTGGCTGATATTCACTCCAAAATCGACAATTCTGCCTATTTACGTACCCATTGAGCCAAAAATGAGCTTCGTCGCTGAACACAATTTCTTTCTTTCTGAACTTTCTTAACAGAGCACGCATTTTGATAATAAAATTCAATGATTTGCAAGCGTTGCTCGTTAGTAAGTCTATTCATGATGAAATGTCAAAGCATACTGAGCATCTTTCTCTTTGACACCATGTCTGAAATCCCACGTGATCTGTCAAATACTAATGCATGAAAATCCTAACCTCAAAAAAATCACTCTTTATTATGAAAGTTGATCAAAGTTTCCATATAGCCACTCTAATATAAAAGTCCTTGCCGTTTCGAACCCACATATTTTATATTTGTTATGTTATATTTGCAATGCCATTTATAATCTTCGAAGTTTCGAAGGTCAGCATATTTGGTCTATCAGCAGCATAATAAATATTTTTTGTGAAATGCAACAATAAAAGTGAAATGCAATCCTGTAGTAGTGTTTTAAAATACTTACATTACAATTATATATGACCTTTTAAAAATGTCCGTTTTAACGATAATTATATTTTTAACTCTCTTTTGATTTTGTATGTATCCAAACTTTCGACCTTGAAGTCTGCCAATTGCCAAGGCTGCACCCACATTTATTCACCTTTCCCTGATTGTTTTGAAGTGTAATCTCAAATGCTTAAAGTGGTTTTGGTTGTGGAGGTCTTGAGAAATAGTATAACAAGTGTGAGATAATGAAACTGGAGAAATGCTATAATGCGTGTTTCAAGCTAAAACGAGATTATGTTGAGATATAAAAATTGGCAAAAGAACTGTGTTTTAGTGTTCAGATCTACCGCTTATTGAACTGCCTCCTACTAGTTTCGCCTTTATTCCTCAAGGCATTACAAACAGATTTTTGAATTATTCTTCGAATTCGATTTGAAACTGTGCCAAATAGTTCCATCCATATTCCATAAGATGTTTCCCCAGACAGGTAGCTTCAATCTATGATTCACATCTATGTCGAGTGCATTCCATTACAATGGATTTCATTCTTTATAAAAATATTTCTGAGTACCCACTCAAAACAGCCACAAAACGTTCGCCTCTGAACAACCTCGAGCCCACCACCGCATGTTGATTTTTATGGTACGCGGATCCAGCTGTTAAATTGTGAGTATTGAACATTCGCTGATAAAAATTCTTTAGAATTGTTCATATGCATATTACTCATTTGTCTTAAATTAAATGTGTTTGTTTTTTCTTTTCGCACGGAAGTGAAAAATAATAAAAATGTCTTAATCCCAATGTTTTCGTTAATAAAATAAACCAAAACAAACAAAAACTGGTGAATAATTTGCCACCACAATTACGGTTTACAACGGAACATGTAATTTGTATTGTGAATAATTTATCTTTATTAAAGCTTAAAACATATTTTATTAACACTCCCACGTCATGACGAATGAAAATATTTTTATAAATTTGATATGCTGAAAAGTACAAATGTCCGATAATATTATAGTTCGATACGTGTTGTCCAAGAGAAAATAAAATAGGGTAATGTCGCAGATGAGGACAACCGAGCCAGTGTCCCGACAGGTACACACCATTGAAGTGTGTCATTTGTATGGAGTAACTGTTGGTAAAACAGAAGCTACAAGTTGTGGATGCATTTATTGTTGGACAATCATTTGTGGGTTATTTGAACCCCAACTTGTAGGATAATTTCAATCAAAAATTTGCCATATTCTTGAATATTGCACAGCAATGAATACAATCATTGCTATAATTTGTTATATTTTTATGGTTTGAAACACTTTGCTATAGGAAATGTCGGCAAATTGAAAACTTAAAACTTGCAAATATTTGACACGAATCTTACTAATATTACACTGTTCCACAGACTACCGTAGCGTGTAATGAAATGTCAAACATTAGCACCAACTGAACAAATAAACAAATGAACAAAAAATTGTGTTCGTTTATTATTGCTGTTGTTGTCTTCTGTAATGCGAAATAAACAAACACTGTGTCAACAGACAAAAATAACAGACTCACGGTGCGACCGATGTTACACCTAAAGCACGACGAACGGTGGCGCATAATCAAAATCCATTGGCTTAAATTTAATAAATTTTGTTCTAGTTCTGTAAAAATTTTAATATTTCTAGAATAATTTTGAAATATTAACATTGAAAATAGGGCAAACGGATATATTTTAGAAATTAGCCCAAAAATTACTACTTTTCGTATTTTTTTATTTTAAAGAAAAGTAAAATTATTAGAATTTTCAGAATGCGCAGAAAATTTTAAATTTTTTCGTATTACAGATTTTCACACATTTCAAATTTTGAAAAGTAAAAATCTTAAAAACATTTTGCACCTGAATTTGTTTTATTAGAAATTGTGGTTTATTAGCTTTATTATGGCAAAACAAAACTCTTCGTTTAAATATTTAAAAACTATCCTTTTTGAAAAAAATTATGACTTTGGGCCAACATAACTTTGAAGCCTTTGAAGAATAAAATGCACATTTAGGAAGGTTTCCCTGTATTTTCAGGGTAATGTTTGCCTGCACGAAATCGCACCTTTGGTAGAAAGAATGCATTTAGTGCAATAAAACTGATTTTTTAGTTCCAAAACGCTAATTACTCATTTGTATACCCTACACCACTTCGTGGGCTAGGGTATTATAAGTTAGTTTTCCGCCAAATGTTTGTAACACAAAGAAATAAGTATACGGATCGGCTTAGAATCACCAGCTGAATCGATTTAACGATGTCTGTCTGTCCGTCCGTCTGCTGCCCACCTAAGTTTGTTCGCACTCTACAGGTCGCAATTGTTGTCCGATTGTCATGAAATTTGGCAGAAGTTACTTTTTGGCCAAGGACGATCGATATTGAATTTGGAGGAAATCGGTTCAGATTTAGATATAGCCTCCATACAAATATCAATATAATTTACACTATTACTGCTCTAGAATACACATTTTACATGGGATCATGACCAAATTTTCAGGATCGTGTTTTATTTGAACTAGAAACAGCTTACGGGAAAGTGGACCACATGGGTCTATGTTGTGATATAGCCCCCATACAAATTTACCTCCGATTTACAATATTACTGCTCTAAAATGCACATTTTACTTCGGATCTTGATCAAATTTCCCACACAATGTTACATTTAGACTAGACACACCTGTTTTAAAAGCCAGTTGTATAGGTCAATGTTATGGTATAACCCCATACAAATGGGCCCCCAGTTTACACTATTATCCCTCTAGAACCCTCATCTTACATTGGATCTTGATAAAACTTTGCAGATCATGTTATATTTCATTAAAGAATACCTGCTTTGAAAGTTATCTATAAAGGCCCACTTTTTAATGTAGAGCCTTTTAAAATGGGACCAGTTTAATTATTACCTCCATAGCACACACTTTTTACATCGGAAGTTTTTCAAATTTTGCAGATTATATTATATTTCAACTAAGAATACACATTATAAAAGTCAAATATATGGGTCTATATTTTGGTACAACCCCCATATAAATTGGGCCCCCATTCTACTCTAATACAGCTCTAGATCCCATATCGTGCATTGGATCTCGATACAATTTTGCATATCATGTCATATTTCAACTAACAATACCTACGTTGAAAGTGATCTATATGGAACCACGTTTTAATGTAGCGCCCTTACAAATGGCCCATTTTAATTTTTACCAAAAGTCAAAAGTTTTTTAAAGTCAAATATTTGTGCCCATACTTTGGAATAACCCAAACGGGGCCCCCAATCTACTCTATTACTCCATGTTGTTATAGGCCCCCTTTCAAATGTCAGTCCGATGCATACTATTACTACTGTATAATTTGTATTTGTCTGCCGAAAAATTGTATCAATTATCATATTATTTATTTATTCGTTAAATATTACTAAAGATGAATTTATAGTATTCTGTATAATTTATATGAACTACATAAAGGTGCTCCCATGAAACACCTGGGTTTAGTAATAAAAGCGTGGTATATACGCAGGGAGTGGTGTAGGGTATTATATAGTCGGCCACGCCCGCCTTTAGCCTTTCCTTATATGTTCTCATTAACTTTTGAAAAGTAAGTTTAATTAAATTTAATTTTTTTACAGAACTCAAAAAAAAACTAGAAAAAAATTTATTTAATTTTGGCCAAATGATTTTGATACTAAAACACTGTGCGACGGCGAGTACTCCTCCTATCATCAGATGGCCCATAAGTATCTCGATAGTTTCGCACACAAAATTAGCAAATTAGGAACACGTTTCTGGCACTTCTTTAGATGGAACTGTGGGCATTTGTTCAATACATTCCTTTTTATTAGAATACACTGGAGCCCCGTTTTGCGTCGATCCTATTTGCGTCGTTTCGATATGCGTCGCTTTTTAAAATTGGGCTCAATTCGCTTTGCGTCCCTTTGATTCGACATCGCTTTTTAAAATTTGCTTCAATCCGATTTCAATTGCGATTTGCGAAACGATTGCATTTGTTTCACTGAAGACAATCACGTGTGATTTTTTCAATTTACGTGTAAAAAGGGGGTTCCCATTTTATTCTGTTAGGTCAGTTATTCTAAGCATAGTTGCGTGTTATGAAGTGAGAATTTGGTTCTCAATAAGAAGTGCTGTGGTTGAGTCAATCAAATACCTTAAGAAACAAGAAAAGCCATTAGTTTTGAACTAAAATTGGATGTATTAAAACGTTTAAAATCGGGCGTAAAAGCTGTTGACATAGCTTTTTGTTGCAACAGAAGACAAAAAATTGATAGCTGCCAATATTTCCAAAGCTATGCAATTGATTTCACAGGCAATGTATATATTTGCTGATAATGGTCCCGACGAAAATCGTAGCTTAGCATCGGATGATGACGCAATTACTTGTTATAAGGAAATTCAACAAAACTTAGACAACTATGTTGACAAAGCCGCAAGACTACTTAATCAAGTGGATACAATAATTGTTAATTTAGATTTATCAGTCGAAGATATCTCAACATAATCTCAAATTATAATTTCTGTTTTTATATGTGAATGTGAATAAATTTTTGTTATGTTTTTATGTAATTTTTTTTTCTTATTATTTTTATAATAATTAAAAATATTTGTTGAAATGGCTTGTCAATTACAAATAAATAAATGAAATGAAATTATCAAAAATCTATTTTTTACTAAATATTTAAATTTTTGACCCAATCAACATTTATACCGAAAAAGTGATTCGATTTGCGTCGATTCGGTTTGCGTCGCATTTCTCCGGTCCCTGTTAACGACGCAAATCGGGGCTCCAGTCTACTGTAAATGATACTCCTACTAACTCTAATCAGATATTTGGACACTAACATAGCATTATTTGTTCTCTATGAGATTTAATTAAGTATTTTTTACATCACACATAGGACAGGAAAATGCTAAGTTTTTCATCCCGATTAGGGTTTGGGGTACCCCGAACTTTTTTCATTTTCCGGAAAAACGTGAATGAAAAGTTTCATTCTAGTGAAAAAATGATTTATTTTAGATATGTCCAATCTGTTTTTAAAATACTAACATATTAAAAATTAAAAACGAATGCTTTTGTTAAAATATTTACAAATCATTTTTCATTTTACAAATATTTTACTCTAGATTAATAGTTAGAATTGAAGGCGTCAAAAAAATGTGATTTAGGTACAGGCATAAGTAACTGTCACCTACACTAGATTCAAGATTCAAAAAATGTTTAATGTTTTATTTAGAAGATTCATTCGTCTAGAGACGAAAATAGCAATAAAATCATTATAAAAATTTAGGTTCACCCATTCAATGTGTTACACCTCTTACTCTGCAGAGTTAGGCTATAATAAAACTCATATAACTTCCAAATCAGTTGTAGTGTGATATTTGAAAATGTTTTTTAATTTCATTACACATAAAAAATATTTATGCTTTAGCCACACCCCTTCTCCCACACAATTGTCTCTATCATAGAAACATTTAATTATAACTCCTATAGCGGTGCCTAAAATCCATTATGACTTCATATTTGATTATGTTTTTACAGTTATTTACAAATAAGGAAATTGAGTCCAATTGCCACAAAATTCTAGAACCTCAGACACTCATAGTCCGACATTTACATGTTTTCTGATAGTGTGGGTATATAAAAGTTGATCTAACCGACTGAAATTTACTTATACCATAAGAAAAATCTCATTATTATTGTCAGTAATGTAAATATATGAATTTGAAATATAAATACAATTTTCCATTTATATAGTAAAACTAAATAAGTGTTCATAAAATCATAATAATTTTTATTATTTCCCTAACTAAGATTTCATTAAATAATTTATTAAATCGGGTATTTCAGTAACACCCGATTTAATTGAAGTTGGCATAGATTTAGATTGAAAATATGATTTAGATTGAAAATATGAATTCTCTCTTCGTTTTTTTTTCAGGAAAATTCATAAACCATAAATATTGTACAAGAATGAATATTTTTTATTCAATAACCATCGAAGCCGGCGGTTTTGTAAAATTAGAAAAATAAAACCGGTATTTTTAAGGTTGTGAATTTTCGCACAAAGCTAAATGGATTTAGATAATACCTTGGAGGAGGTTATAAAAATTACTAAAGTTATAGAAATTGCTACTTTTCGGAAGCCAATATGCAGCAATAGCTGTGTCAAATTACCGATGTCTGCCCGTTCGTCAGATGTCCATCTAAACCTTATTCTGAAACAACAATCCGCAATTATTTTTCAATTTATTGAATTTGGCAGATTATTGGTCATGGGTCTTGCAATTAAATAAAAACAATCAAATACAGACTCCATAAAAATGCCACTTCCGATTTAACTTATTTAACTCATTTTCTAAAACGTAACTCATCCACATTTTGGCGTTTTGGTATTATTTAAAACGCAAGCATTCACTTAAGTTCCGTTTTTGTGATTTGGGTTTCAAAGCGTTCACTTTCGCGTTTACTCACTTGGAATTAGAAAATAATGGGGTAAGTCAAAGTTGTCGTATCTTGCAGCAAAATAACATTTCTGTTTTTTGTAATGCCCTTAAAGAAAGCAAGTGAAATATACATATCATAGACTCAAATTTGACGCTTTAAGTTGTCTATTGAAACAACTTTGATCACAAACCGTCCCGCCAGATAAGATGGTAATTAGAATAATGCGTGTCACTTTAAATTTTACCTTTTGCGGTTGATTAGGCAACCTCAGTGGTGCGCATGTTACTGATAGCATTTTGTTTTCCATATAAAGTAAAGATCAAATGTAAATAATTTTACCAGCATTTTAATTTGAATATACATTTGAGTTAATTAACTATTTTTAATTTACAACACAAATACGCGATGATTGGTATTAATTTCACCTTTTTTATATTAATTTATGTTTTCATTCATATGTAAATTTCATTAGTTGAAATTTCGTTGTTACATTCAATTTATAGTGATTTTTAACTGCTAAACACCGATTAAATGTCGTGTCGTTATTTTTTTTATGAAAAAATATGCGATGCAATTATTACAAATTTATTGTTCACACACAAAACATGTGTTATTTATTAACATTTCCCCTTGATTTTCAGTTGCGTGAATATTTGATTTGATGTTTTCATTCATATGTAAAATTTAATACGGTAATATTTCTTTATTTGTTTTTTATTTTCACTTTCGATTTTTTCCGCGCGTTCTCGTTGTGTGTGTATTTTAATTTCCAAGTTATGAACGGTTCGAAAGTTCATGTTCAACTGAAAACATTTAAAATCTCTCAAAATGGGCTGTTTTTGTGTTGGACGTCTCTCATTTATGGAAACACTTTGGAACAAACAAGAAAATACGCGTACTCACACAGGCAAACAAAAGTACACAGAAAATGTTGTATTGTAAATAAATGAAATTGCAAAACACGTAAAAAGTCCACACCCTCTCCCACGGACAACTGACCGGGTAATGGCAGGAATGCCTTTCGGCGGGCAGTCAGTCAAGCAGTCACCCAGTCAGTCATTCAGTCAGGTGCTGACAACTTTGTCTATCGCCACTACTAAACACACACACCCAGCTAAAAGTTCAAATCATTCCGAGGAACAACCGACCAACGGACCATCCCTATTGGCATACCTAAGAAAATTGAGCACACGTCGCCTTTTAATAAAATATCAAGTCAACATTTACTTGGTAAGACTGTGAGTATTTTGTTAAAAACATGAAAAGCAGTCATTTCATATCCCCTACAGACCACACTGTGAAGTAGACTGACAGTTGAATGTTGTGTTGACGAAACATAGCGGAAAATATAAATAAATATCATAAATGAGGGAAGGTAAATTAAACAAGTAAGGACAGGCTAAAGTCGGTCGGGCCCAACGTTATGATACCCTCCTCTTTCAACCTCAACTCGAGTCGGTGGAAAAAGTGAAATTAGTAAGATTTTTGTAGGGGTCCTATATCATGGACTGACTTCACCCACTTTCACCATGGGTGCATCTAGTTCAAATATAACGTGTTCTGCTACATAAGATCCAAATATGTAAAGGTATGTGGCGAAAAACTCAAATAGGGAAGACATTTGTATCGGGACAGTACCACAACGAACGATGGAACGATGTGATCCACTTTCACCATTGGTGCTTACATTTAAAATATGAGATATGTATATTTACATCTGAACCGATATGACCCATTTGTACATAGAATATTCTCGTTTAAATATAATATCTTGCGATAAATATGAATCAAATCGGTTAAAATATTAAGTTTTTGAGGCGGGAAGTGTAGAATCGGAACGATTTTTGTATGAGAGCTATATATAAATCTGATCCTAGTTGAAAAATGAAGCGGTGTGACAAATTTGAAGAAAATCGGATAAAATATGTGATATTGTGGACTTATTTTGGTATTTGAGCTATATATAAATCTGAACCGACCTTATCCACTTTGTCCACATATGTTTCTAGTTGAAATTTATCGTCCTGTACTAAATTTGAGTCAAACCGAATAAAAAATGTGGATTTTAAAACAAAAAGGTCACATTGGAAACGATTTTTGTGATGGAGCTATATAACTGTATCGATATATTAAATTATCGATTAAAATGTGTGGTTTCTTAATGTGTGTATACATGCTATTAGACAGTGTTTTTTGGTATGCCATCACACATGTCTACAGACATGTATGCCCGTCTAATACCCGCTTTAAGCAAAAAATTAAAATCTGGAGTGACATTTGTATGGAAGTTATATATAAATCTGATACACTTTCACCACAGCGTTTACTAGTTGAAATGTATTGTGTTGTGCAAATCTGTGGTCTCTAGAGCGGCAAAGTCAAATCGGGAGAAATATTTGTATGGAAGCTATATATATATATCTAAATCGATCTAGCCCATTTTCATCATATCTGTTTCTAGTTAAAATATAAGGTGTTGTGCCAAATTTGAAGAAAATCGCTTTAAATATGTGGATTCTAGAGCAGAAAAAACTAAATCGAGACATTTGTATAGGAGCTATATAAATCTGAACCGTTCAGACCCATTTCATCATACATGTTTCTAGTTGAAATATAAGGTTTTTTGCCAAATTTGGTGACAATTTGTTAAATTGTGTTGTTTCTGGAAAGGAAAAATCAAATCGGAACCGAGTTTTGTACGGGGGCAATATCTAAATCTGTACCGATTTATTTCAAATTAAATAGCATCCGCCCTTGACCCACAAAACTAACTTGTGTCAATTGTTCTTACGATCGGACAATAAATGCGACCAGTACTTCGATTTTAAGAATAGATGGACAGACAGACGGATATTGCTAAATCGACTCAAAAAAAGATTCTAAGTCGATCGTTATAAGTAATAATGGTTCTATCTCGCTTCCTTTTGGGTGTTGCAAACAAATGCACAAATACATAATACTCTAGAGTAGGGTATAAAACTGCAGTGCAATTGTGCCGTACACAAAATGTAATGAATTTTACACGACCCAGAATTTATATGCTTTATGAAGTCTACGATGAATATTTCAAGGTGTAAAAAACGGAATGGCAAAGTGAATATGCCCCCATCCTTAGGTGGAGGGTATAAAAATCAAGCCTCACAACCATGCTCAAAGGAACAACGAACTGAGTGTTAAATAAATGTGTACTGTCTGAAATCCTGAATGCTAATCCTATTTGGTTCTGAAGATTTGTCAGGTTTCATTCTAATAAGTATGACAAATGTCAAAAAATTTATAATAGTAAAATTAATAACACGAATTTATAGAGAACTTACTATGGATCAAAAATTTGAAAACTACTTAAAAATCTCACAAAAATTGCGGTTTATAAAAGCACTCAAGCTGATTATTTTCAAAACAAAAAATGACCTTCGTAAGAAAAAAATAACTTGATCGAATAGCTGATCGATCATTAATCAAACAAAAATAAAATGAGTTCCTGATGTCGTTAGAAAGGTACTTAGATGAAAATAATGCAACAAACATTATGGGATTCCAAGTAGTAGTAAAAACACTATATTTAGATCGTTTTTCAACTTTGGTAGAATAGAACTACGTTAAGTACTCAATACTATACCATATTCAATAGGGTTTGCATCCCGGGATTTCCGGCGGGAAAATTCTCAGGAATTCGCATATTTTTAATTTCCCGTATCTCGGGAAATTCGTACGGGAATCCTGCGAGAATTCCATAGAAACTTTTACATATTTCTTCGCATATTTTTTCCACCATTTCCACAATAATTTAGCTCATATCAATTTTAATTAGGTATGTCAAATATTGCAGTTGGATTACAAAATGTTTTTAAGCTGCGTTCGGATATACACTCAAAATCCACTTTTTCGGGGATTGCCTGTCAAACTCCATACGCAAAAATTTAAAATTCAGCAAAAGTAAATTTTGGACGTGTATCCGAACGCCCAAAACAAATTAAGTCAGTCAACACAATATTGTATTGCAAAGGACAAGATAGCTGACTACAAAAAGAATTTAAAGTTTTCGAAGCGGCAGGACAAAGAACAGACGACATAAACATGTTATTTAATACGCTAACGACTAATAAGCGTGCACATTTTCCAATAAAATAAAAAATATCTGATGAGGCCATAAATGCATTGTCTGCTCTTAATTCAAATATACACTTGCATATTTTGATTGCATAGTTTTAATTAATTTTGAAACTTGAAAAGATATTTGAATTGAATTCTGTACAAGTTCGTTGTGTGGAAAATGCAAACCCTAATATTCATTATACACTCCACGAGAGTATTATGTCTTTGTGCATTTGTTTGTAACACCCAAAAGGAAGAGAGATAGACCCATTGTTAATTATACCGATCGACTTAGAATCACTTTCTGAATCGATTTAGCAATGTCCGTCTGTCTGTCTGTCTGTCTGTCTGTCTGTCTGTCTGTCTGTCTGTCTGTCTGTCTGTCTGTCTGTCTGTCTGTCTGTCTGTCTGTCTGTCTGTCTGTCTGTCTGTCTGTCTGTCTGTCCGTCCGTCCGTCCGTCCGCCCGTTCATCTATTCTTGTAATCACGATACAGGTCGCAATTGTAGACAGAACCAAATGAAACTTTGCACAACGAAGTTTTTCGGGATAAGAACGAACGCTGTTTAATTTGAAGAAAATCGGTTCAGATTTAGATATAGCCCCCATACGAATTTCACTCCCGATTTGACACTTTTCACTCTAGGTACCACATATTACAACAGATTTTCTTCAAAATTGGCAAAACATCTTATATTTCAACTAGAAACACCTGTGGTAAAAATGGGGCAGATCGGTTCAGATTATATATAGCTCCCATACAAATTTCGCTCCCGATTTTACTTTTTCCGCTCTAGAAACCACATATTTTAACAGATCTTCTTCAAATTAGGCGAAATATATTATATTTGTCCTAGAAACACCCATAGTGAAAATGGGTCAGATCGGTTCAGATTTACATATAGCTCACATACGAATTTCACTCCCGATTTTAATCTTTTCACTCTAGACACCATATATTACAAGAGATTTTCTTCAAAATTGGCAAAACATATTATATTTCAACTAGAAACACTTGTGGTAAAAATGTGTTAGATCGGTTCAGATTTATATATAGCTTCCATACAAATTTCGCTCCCGATTTAACTTTTTCCGCCCCAGAAACCACGAATTTTCACCGAATTTCTTCAAAGTGAGCATAACACCTTATTTTTGAACTGGACGAACTTATTGTGAAAGTTAGTCGCATTTTTTCATGTTTGCATATAGCCCCGATATAAATATTCTTATCGATTTGACAAATCGAACCAGGTTGTATTAGCCTATGATTAGGAAACATACAAAAATTCTTCCCGTTTTCACTTTTTTACCGAGTTGGACTGTATTCGGTTGGAAAGTGGAGTGTATCATATAGTCGGTCCCGCCCGACTTTAGCCTTTCCTTACTTGTTTTATAATGCAACATATTTAGACAATAACTCTATCAATCCACGGGACACGGAGTCTACAGAGCTGAACAGCATATCCTCAGAATTATTAAGTGCAGATCCCGATATAAGTGCTCAGATAAAGCTATCCACCATCAACTGGTTTTGGCAAAATTTATTTCTTCCCGGAAAGAAGAAAATGGAGAGTCATTATTGCTGAGCATGGTCAACAAAGTTATTGCTCACATATTGAGCAAGAGAGTATCAGGCTCAGGAAAGTGCAAGTCGTAAACAATTAATGAAAACTGTTTTGTTGAACAACAACAATTCCATGAAGAAAGTGATCAGCAATTCCAAATTCATAATGCCATAACCAAGCCGATTTCCACGTTGTGCTTATTGCTTCTTATACAATAAGTGACAAGTGGGCCATTATACCCTACACCACTTCGTGGACTAGGGTATTATAAGTTAGTTTCGCCCCAAATGTTTGTAACACAAAGAAATAATTGAGATAGACCCACCTTTAAGTATACGGATCGGCTTAGAATCACCAGCTGAATCGATTTGTGATCCGATTGTCATGAAATTTGGCAGAAGTTACTTTTTTGGCCAAGGACGATTGGTATTGAATTTGGAAAAAATTGGTTCAGATTTAGATATAGCCCCCATACAAATATCGCTCCCGATTTTACTTTTTCCGCCCTATAAAGCACATATAGTATCCGATTTTCTTCAAATTTTGCATAACACCTTGTAATCTAACTAGAAATACCTGTGACGAAACCTGGTTAGATCGGTTCAGATTTAGATATAATCTCCATACAAATGTCGCTTCCGATTTCACTCCTTCGCTTTAGAAACCACATATTCTTCCAGATTTTCTTTAAAATGGGCACAACATTTTATAATCGAACTAGAAACACTTATGCTGGAAGTGGGTAAGATTGGTTCAGATTTAGATATAGCCCCCATACAAATGTCGCTCCCGATTTCACTTCTTCCGCTTTAGAAACCACATATTGTACCCGATTTTCTTTAAAATTGGCACAACAATTTATAATCGAACTAGAAACACTTATACTGAAAGTGGGTAAGATCGGTTCAGATTTAGATATAGCCCCCATACAAATGTCCTTTCCGATTTAACATTTTATGACAACACTTACATTTAAAGGATTCAAAAATCCTTCCCGAGTTCACTTTTTTACCGAATTGAATTGTAGTGAGATAGAAAGTGGAGTGTAACATATATTGCTGGATTTAGTGAGAGATTGCAATAGCCGTAACCTTCAACTTTTAGTGGTAACCTACAGAAGCTGACAAGCTTCTCAGATTAGGTACGATCTTACAAGTTCCTCCGGAACTTGCTTCTACATGTACACTAGGGTGAGTCGACTTTTACGCACAATATGCCAGCCAAAATCATAGGTCTAAAATGAATTCCTAGCCAGCGGAAATTGACTTCAAATTTAGTACTACATTAAATATTAAACTGAGTGAGTATAACATTATACAAACCCCTATAGCTTCATACTGAACCAATACCGAGTTTACCCAAAAATTATTTGAATGCGTAGTATCATTTGTTTAAAAATGTTTCTTCTTTCTTGTGATCAACTGTATACAAACAAATAAATTTTCTTTTAAAAAAATAAAAATCAGATCATATAAAAACCAACTAAGGAAAGGCTAAAGTTGGACGGGGCCGACTATATGATACATCCCACTTTCTATCTCACTACAATTCAATTCTTTAAAAAATAAAATCGGGAAGGATTTTTGAAAATGTTAAATCGGAAACGACATTTGTATGGGGGTATATTGAAACCTGAACGATGTGACCCACTTTCACCATACGTGTTTTTAGTTGGATTATAAGATGTTGTGTCAATTTTATAGAAAATCGGTTTCTAAAGCGGAAAAAGTGAAATCTGGAGCGACATTTGTATGGGGCCTATACCTAATTGTTCCAATTTTAAAGAAAATCGGGAACAATATGCGGTTTCTAGAGCGGAAAAAGTCAAACCGGGAGCGTCATTTGTATCGGGGCTATATCTAAATCTGAACCGATTGCCTCCAAATTCAATACAGATCGTCCTTGGCCAAAAAAGTAACTTCTGCCATATTTCATGATAATCAGACAGCAATTGCGACCTGTAGAGTGCGAACAAGCTTAGATGGACATCAGACGGATAGACATACATCGATAAATCGATTCTGCTGGTGATTATAAGCCGATCCGTATACTTAAAGGTGGGTCTAGCTCGATTATTTATTGGTGTTACAAACATTTGGCGGAAAACTAACTTATAATACCCTAGTCCACGATTTTCTTATTTCTTCCAATGTCTTGCATACCAAGTCTCATCTTTTTAGCTCTTTTAATTCTGGAAAATGAAAAACTACGGTTTTACCTGAAGTCGATTTCTGCGGGCTAGGATTTTACATAGATTTCGTTTTTGCCTGAATCTTTGTTAATTTTTCCGCATATAAAAATAGACCCACCCTAACGTACACTCCTGTCGCCATACATTTGCCATTGGCAAAGCAACAGAAAAAAGTTCTGTGTTGCCATCTTAATTCTTATGACCTTGGATGTAATACAAATTAAAATTTGCAGAATGTCTGACCATGTATTTGTAGAGTCACCAGTGCAAATAGTATCATTCATAACTATAGCACAAGACCTCAACTTTGTTGGTTAAATTCAAACAAAGAACATTCTAATCAAGCGTATTGAGTAAACACTTTTGTGTGTATTAATAGAAAATTTACTGTTCAATAAGTATAAAGTAGAATTATTTTAACTCTACTAGTTAATAAGTAATATTTTCTGTAAATTTTATTTGATTTCAAAGTAATTTTTGGAGGTTGATTGACACACAACTACTATTTTAAAAATTTAATTACATTTTCTGTAGAAGCAAAATTCTGATTACATTTCATTTCCGAGCGGAAAATATACGAAAGTTTGAATTTTCTTGGATATTTCGAAATTTGACCTGAATCAATTAATTTTATCATGTTAAATTTTTTAAACAATACATTCTCCTTAAAATTTTAAAATTTTAAAATCTTCACAATTTAGCAAGTATTGATTCAAATAAAAACACTTAATATGAGGTTCATCACTTGCATATACGTTTAAAAAATAAGTGCACGTAAGTATTATAAAATTTTAATTTGTGTTTTTTCCGGTTTATATTCTGTGGAAAAATGGAAATTGCTAGAATTTTGATCACTCTAACATCGAATTCGGGAAAAAATCTCTCCAGAAATTCCAAATTAAATGTGTATAGTGCACCTTAAATCACAAAAGTCCACAATGAAAGTATGAAAGTGTTCATGTGTTGCTTCAATTATCAATATTAGCTTTGATAACTCAATTATGCATAAGAGCTGCGCACGTCGTGTGTTTCTTCCATTACAAATGTATTCACGAGTTTTTTGAAATGCAAAAAATCTTAGACGGAACGTCTGCTACATAAAACCGTAAATATTTCGATATCGAACATTGTACGAATAGACGGCAAATAAAAATCAAGTGTTTATTTACGTTTCTATTCTTGTAAACATGTGGGCAAATTTGAATTTCTTTAGAAATTGTTGAAATGTGTGCACGAAAGAAACAACGTGATGTTGTTTTAGCGAACCATAAACAAAAACGCTCGTGAGAGAAAAATATATTCAAATAAAAAAGCACCGCTGTTTACACTATTGGTTTTGCAAAAAAAAAAACGGAATTTAAACACAAAATGGCATTAATGTTTAATTAATTTTAGTGCGTACAAAATTGATTGAAATGATACATACCTTAATGGATCGTTTAAATAAAATCAGACTTCAGTGGCGCTACATTCAGTAATTCCACAAATAATATGAAATACATTATCGAGAGATAACAACTACACTAAATTGAAAGAAAATACTATATAGAGTGACCACTGATGCACCTTCGAATAAAGGTATTGGAGAAATTAATTTTTTCTGAACGACTTTTAGAATTTGTCGGCATTTAGGGACATAAAATATCAGTTTGTTTGGTATATCTCCCAGGCAGCGACTTCATTATTATACCCAGCACCACTTCGTGGACTAGGGTATTATAAGTTTGTTTTCCGCCAGATGTTTGTAACTCCAAGAAATAATCCAGCTAGACCTATCTTTAAGTATACGGATCGACTTAGAACCACTAGCTGAATCGATTTAACAATGTCTGTCTGTCCGTCCGTCCGTCCGTCTGCTGTCCATCTAAGCTTGTTTGCACTCTACAATTGTTGTCCGATTGTTATGAAATTTTTCAGAAGTTACTTTTTTCAGCCAAGGACGATTGGTATTGAATTTGGAGAAAATCGGTCCAGATTTGGATATAACCCCCATATAAATATCCATATAATTTACACTATTACTGCTCTAGAATACACACTTTACATGGGATCATGACCAAATTTTCAGGATCGTGTTATATTTGAACTAGAAACAGCTCACGAGAAAGTGGACCACATGGGTCTATGTTTTGATATAGCCCCCATTCAAATGTACCTCCGATTTACAATATTACTTCTCTAAAATTCACATTTTACATCGGATCTTTATCAAATTTTCCACACAATGTTACATTTAGACTAGAAACACCTATTTTGAAAGCCAGCTATATAGGTCAATGTTTTGATATAACCCCCATACAAATGGGCCCCCAGTTTACACTATTATCGCTCTAGAACCCACATCTTACATTGGACCTTGATAAAATTTTGCAGATCATTTTATATTTCAGTAAAGAATACCTACTTTGAAAGTGGCCTATAAGTGTCCACTTTTTAATGTAGCGCCCTTACAAATGGGCCCCCATTTTTAGTATTATCCCTCTAGGGCCAACATTTAACATGTGAAGTTTTTCAAATTTTGCAGATGTTATATTTCAACTAGGAATACCTACTATGAAAGTCAAATATTTCCATATTTTGGCACAATCCCCGTGCAAATGGTCCCCCAATTGTACACTATTACCGCTTCAGAATCTATATCTTACATCGGATCTTTATAAAATTTTGCAGATCATGACTCATTTCCACTAGGAATACCTAAGGGGAACTATAATGGCCCAAGTGGTACAACGCCCAAGTGTTGTTATAGGCCCCCAACAAAGGTCTGCTGTAAAATCTGTATTTGTCATCAGATCTTAGGCAAATTTTCCAGATCATATTATATTTACTCTCGGAATACGTACCCGAAAATTGAACCATATGGGTCAATGATTCCAAATACAACTGTTCCACAAATTTTCAATATTATTTTTTTAAATCTTTCATATTACATTGGATCTGGATTAAATTTTGCAGATAATGGATTATTTCACATAGGATCACTTACTGGTGAAATGAACCATGGATCCCGATTTTAGACGTATTTTCTACATCATGTTGTATTTCAGTAAGGATCATTTAGAGCAAAGGTGGAGCTTTACCTAAAGAAATTTCCAACGCTCATTATCAGTTTCTGATTTGTTTACATAACACTTCAGATTTAACTTATTACAGCCAATTTTGCCATATTCGTTAAATTTGACTAAAGATGAATTTGTAATATACTGTATCGCTCCCATAAAATACCTGGGTTTAGTAATCCAAGCCATGTAAATGGTGATTTTTTAAGAGCTTGATAACTTTTTTTTTAAAAAAAAACGCATAAAATTTGCAAAATCTCATCGGTTCTTTATTTGAAACGTTAGATTGGTCCATGACATTTACTTTTTAAAGATAATTTCATTTAAATGTTGACCGCGGCTGCGTCTTAGGTGGTCCATCCGCTTAGTCCAATTTTGGCATTTCCACGTTTTTGAGTAACAGAGACCCAATTGGTGCGAACGGCGACGAATCGAAAATTGGTGGTCATCATTAACACTGGCCGATACAGCTGCGATATTTTCTTCAGTTCGCACTCTACGTAAGCGTGTTGGTGGTTTAATGTCCAACAATGTAAATTTGGTGCGAAATTTAGTCACAATAGCCCGAATAGCCGCTTCAGTGGGTCGATTAAACTGACCATAAAATGGAAGCGCGCAATAAACTTTCTTAACAGAGCACGCATTTTGATAATAAAATTCAATAATTTGCAAGCGTTGTTCGTTTGTAAGACGATTCATGATGAAATGTCAAAGCATACAGAGCATCTTTCTCTTTGACACCATGTCTGAAATCCCACGTGATCTGTCAAATACTAATGCATGAAAATCCTAACCTCAAAAAAATCACTCTGTATATACGCAGGGAGTGGTGTAGGGTATTATATAGTCGGCTTCGCCCGACTTTAGCCTTTCCTTACTTGTTTTTTATTGTAAAATTCCATGACTCAGCAGCTTCGATATTACATAACATATTATAACATATAACCACAAAGTTTACAGTGTACATATATATATGTATGCAAATATAGCTGACAAATAACAGAAGGCAGGGTTTCATCGCGCCAGAAGACCGATGTACAAAAAAAAAAAAAACAAAAAATGATTTTTTAAAATGCTCTTCCAAAGAGGGTCTTTCGAATGCTTGCTATTTCTTGTTTTCGTGCCAACGATAAAAAATAAAAAAAAAATTGCTGACTGCTCCAAAATCACTATTTCAACGAAAAGCGATATTCAGAAGATTTGCACTCACCACTGCCTTCTGTTTAACGTATAACCGGAAATGATCGGACTTATACTGACAAAATGAAATAAAAAAATTTTCCTTACATTTTATGAATCAGTATGCCTAAATAAATACAAAATTTGTAGGCTTCGGACCCAATTTAATATTTATAAATCATATGTAATGCATTTGCAGTCAAAAATAAGTCTTTATAGCCTCCACCATAGCATGGAATACATATTTTGTTTTTCCTTTTGAAATACGAAAAAGGATCTAGCCATGGCCGTCCGTCTCTTGAAAACTTTCTAGCTTTCGAATAAAATGTTAACCCTCTAATTTTTTTCAGTTTGGTATATTAGCAAAAACTTTGTTTCGAGAAACACTACAAAGAAAATATACATCAATATCTACACTAGAATAATTTTGATAAAAACGTTTCAAAAATGTATGCGAATTATATTTTACATTTTCACAATTTTCAATTATGTCTCAATCTATAAAATTCTAAACAAAAAAAATAAAAAATGGGAAAATGTAGCTTACGATAACGTGGCGGATTTCACCACACATCACTCTGTATGTATAAGAGGTTGATATAATATGATACTTTATGACTATCTCACTGTTAATAACTTTCAGAAAACTGAGTAGCAAAAAATAAAATGTTAAATTAAATTTTGTATATCCTTTTTATCTATCCCTGCACATCAATTTGCCTGTCTACCTAATTTCAGAAAAGCCATCCCATCCGTTCAGGCGTGATATCGTAAGAGATTCTGAATCAGATGATCTATTTTATGTGATAAGTTTTTCATCCAAATATTATCTACAGTTTATCCTAATTATAGTATAATTTAGACATTTCTGTTGCTATTTTATGGCACACATTGCAAGGACCCAAAACTAAATATTCTTTGTGCAAAAAAAGATTTTATTGATTTCATTTCTAAATTGATTTCGCTGTATATTTCACTTAATTTCCAATACCATTAATGTACAATAGCGTGCCTGAAAAAAACATTGCTTGGATTTTGTGATGACTCGACAAATACCTGCAAAAGAGGGAAAGATTTCTGTTGTGTGAAATCTTATAAAATATAATATTAATCGAAATTAAAGAATTGTAAAGCTGTATCTCAAAAATCTTTGGAAAAAACAGCCAAAGTTTCAAGAAAGAAATAATATAATATGAACAAGTAAGAAAAGGCTAAAGTCGAGGGGGGAGACTATATGGTGCTATTTTTTAAACGCAAATTCGGCAAGTGAGTTGTGCTTCTCGTTCGTTTGTGAGAATCATCTCCTTATAGAGGCCGGGTTTGATGTTGAAAAGTAGCTGCGAAGCCACTTGAAAGAAATTGAAATTTGCATTCTATTAAATATAGAATCAAAATGGTCTTGAGCCAGGACAATATCCCAGTTCAAGTCAAATATTGATTACAGACCAAAAAATACAAACGAAAAAACTAAAACAAATAAAAATGTTCGATCTATAATAGAGATGGGCGCGTGAGTGATTATTGGCTCACGTTCACGCACGCTCACGAAGGAAAAAAATTGAATTACGCTCGTTCACGCGCGAAGATTTTTTCGTTGCTCACGTTCACGCACGCTCACGTGAGTAAAATAAATTTTGCTCACTATCACGCGTGATTCACGCGCCCATCTCTAATCTACAATCTTTGGGTCTCCTATCGGACTTTTTGTTACCCAAACAATTGGTTAAATTATCTCAGTCAGTACCTCTTTAAATTATTCTTGGCTTTCCCAGAAATATTGAAATGATACATTGAAAATATTTCAATTGGCAACGAATAATAAATAATTATATATTGAATTAAAAAAACGGATAAACAGGGTCGGTAGTATTAGTTTATGGTTTTACCAAATCCAAAATAATAGAATGCTACAGCGTTTCCGTGTGATTAACTAAGCTGACATCCACAGCTACTCACATTAATTTTTAAATTGACGACCAATTTATACCAATAATGTGAGTAGCACTTTGAATTCACTTGATTTCAGATTTTTTAAATATTTCTGGACAAATTCGGATAAACCGTTCTCGAGGTATGTTATCATCCACAGAACAACCTTTAAAGAAATCGATATTTAAAAATTCAACTATTTTTGTACTTGTCGACCCGGGAAACGAGAATTATTATTATTATTTTTAATCCGCGTCCACAAAATTGAAAAATATTTCTGTCACCAGAATCAATTACAATGTTTCTAAAAAATATAAAAAGTAACTGAAATAAAATCGTTATATTACTGTACGCTGTTGTAAATACAAAAAGTTGAGTAAATCAATCTTGCTTCTGATTATGTATTATATTGGTGCAATTTTCAAAAAAATAGTTAAATAATATAAATACACTGTCCAACAAATTAAGACTTTTTGAATGGAACAGAATAGCGACCCCATAATTCTGAGTAGATCATTTTTGTAGAACAAACTTATGGTCCAGCACGTCTGAATTTTTTTACAGTGGGTCAAAGTTTTCATTTTTTGGTCGAAGGGAGCATGACTGAGAGAATTCTTATGGTCACAGTTGTATTGTGGAATTATATGAGGATTATTTTTGTGGAAGATCTTAACCCTCTAACTGGTCTCTTTATGGGTCAATTTGACCCTTTTTTCGAGAAAATCAAAAAATATCCTTTAAAAAAGGACATTTAAGGATTAAAATATTCTACGAAAATGTTTGCCGGAAAATTTCAGTGGGGGTCACCAAAGACACCATTGTTGTAAATAAAGCTCTTTACGATTAATTGGCAAAATTACACGCCAACAGGTAAAAACGGCGTCAAGTTCGGCCGGGCCGAACACTGAGTTCTCGCGTCTAGTCAGTTGTGAAGGTGTTCCGGTGCCTCAACCGCCTACACATACATTTTCGGCCAATATGACAATATAGAAATAATAATAACGCCAATACAGAAATAACAGCGGCGGTTGAAAACATATCAGATATAAGTTACTTGCCTCTTGATTGTTTAAACATATGTCCTAATTTTAAAGGCCAAGCTTATTTTGAAGATCTTGTAAGAGATTTAGGACTAACAAAAGAAAAAGCTGAAATATTATGTTCCAGATTGAAAAACAGAAATTTGATAAAAGCCGATGTAAAAGTTACATTTCCAAGAAAAAGACACGCCGATCTGGAAAGTTATTTTAAAAAATCAGAAGAACTTGTATACTGTTGCAGTATTGAAGAGGTTCTATAATATCTAAAGCTTCCACTAGTTCAAAACACAGCTTAAAAGCAGTTTTACTGCACAATGGAAATCAGCATCCATCAATACCGGTTGCGTATTCCACAAAAAAGGAGGAAACATACGCAAATATTTCAAATCTCTTAAATAAAATTGAATACTATAAATGTAAATGGGAAGTATGCGCAGACTTCAAAATGATTGCAATATTGACTGGAATGCAAACAGGATACACAAAATATATGTGCTTTCTTTGTAAATGGGATTCACGTGCTACCAGCAGCCATTATCATATTAAATATTTCGAAGAACGTAAAGAAAATATTATTGGTGACTTAAATGTAATCCATGAATCCCTTGTCCCAAAAGATAAGGTCATACTTCCACCGCTGCATATTAAGTTGGGCGTGGTGAAAAATTTTATTAAAAGCTTAAATACACAAGGAAATGCTTTCAAACGCATTCAAACAATTTTCCCCAGATTATCTGCAGCAAAATTAAAAGAAGGTAAAATACGGTTTTAAGAAATAATTTATTTCATTTAATGTAAATTACCTTTTCTAGGAATGCTCGTTGGACCCGATATAAGAAAATTATTACAAGATGAAGAATTTCATGGTCATCTGTCGGATATGCAAAATACAGCATTTGACTTTATGCAGCTGGTTATATCAGAATTCCTTGGAAACTCAAAAGCACAAAACTATGCAGAAAATATTGAAAGCATGCTAATCAGTTTTAACAATATTGGCGTTAAGATGTCACTAAAGCTGCATTTTCTGCACTCTCATCTCAATTTTTTTAAAGAAAACCTTGGAGCGGTTTCAGATGAACACGGTGAAAGGTTTCCCAAAGTGTAATGCATGCTGAATACGTATGGGGCTTGTACAGAAACCTTGACCCATCGGAACATTCACGTCAAGTTAAATACAGGAAAGCATATTAAGTTTAATCTTTAATCCGTTGTCATACTATAATAAACCACTATTAAAACAAAATTATAATTTTCTTATGGCGTGTAATTTTGCCAATTAATCGTAAAGAGTTTTGTTTACAACAATGGTGTCTTTGGTGACCCCCACTGAAATTTTCCGGCAAACATTTTCGTAGAATATTTTTATCCTTAAATGTCCTTTTTAAAGGATATTTTTTGATTTTCTCGAAAAAAGGGTCAAATTGACCCATAAAGAGACCAGTTAGAGGGTTAAGATCTTCCACAAAAATAATCCTCATACAATTCCACAATACAACTCTGACCATAAGAATTCTCTCAGACATTAACTTACAGCATTTTTTTCATATAGTATAATGCTCCCTTCGACCAAAAAATGAAAACTTTGACCCACTGTAAAAAAACTCAGACGTGCTGGACCATAAGTTTGTTCTACAAAAATGATCTACTCAACATACCCTTTCAGAATTATAGGGTCGCTATTCTGTTCCAAAAATGCTGTTGGACAGTGATATTAGGGGTATTTTCAGTATCTATAGCAATTTTATAATGAATGGTGTACCTATGATTAATTTTAAGATATGTGACTTGAAATAATAAAGTCTCTATAGAACAAAGAGTGGTATGAAACAATTGTAAATAGGTTATGTATCCAATATAATGGAAATATCATATACTCGGAAACCCTGAATTCCACGCAGGATTTTCCTGTATCTATTTTATTTGTAAAGCTGGTCTCATTTTTAAAACGTTTATTTGCTCTAAAATATTGAAAAAAATATTAAATTTCATAAGTTCAAATAAAAGCCAAGGACCCTCAATTGTCTACCTCTTTGCATGTTGTTTAATTACCACTCCAATATGTTTTAAAATATCAGTTAAAGTTGGGCCGCCTAACATAATCCACAAGAAGCACAGGCGATTATGTCCACAATGAAATCGGACCATGTGGAAAATATAATATCAACAATTGCGTCCTCTGCTTTGATCAAGAATTAGCTGATAACACGCATTTTTTTTAATTTCAATAAACTATTGGTGATTATTTCATTCATTTATTTCAAAATAAAAAAGTTGTACGAAATATATTTGGCATATCTCCATATAAATTTTGAAACTGCTTCAACTCTTGAAAAAAATTACCCAGCAGCAATTTGTTATGGCACGCTAATATGCACGTTCATATATGTACATATTTTTTGATGTAATTAACTTTTATTTGTTTACATTATTTTTTGTTTGTGTTGTCTATCTAAATCATAAAAATATCTTTTAATATTTTCCTTATGGTTTGTTGTTTTGTTGAGGAGAGAAATACGCAAAACATGCCCAGTAACAGCGAAAGGCAAACAAAACTAAATAAATATTTAATAATACATTTTCATAAATCATTAAAAAAGAATATTTCCAACACGATTTTTCTCTCATTTTAATTACAACTGGTGAAAAGTTTTTCCATTAAATTGCAAATTAGGCAATGAGTCCAGAGAAAGACGGGCGCGGTGCTCTGTTTACTGTTGGCTAGGCGAATGGGTGAATGTCCAACTAAGAGCTTGTGCTCTCGTTCGCAGTAGTGTTGACGTATAAATATATAAATCGTAGTGGATTGTGTTAGGAATAAAATTTGGCGAAAAAATCATTTGTGGCGAAAATTCTTGGCACCATTCTGGTGACAAAGCAACGTCAACGAGACCGTTATTGCAGTGGAGTCCATTAGCGATACTCACACTTTCTAGTACAATTCGGTTGTTAATTATTTTGAGCAGTGCCGGGAGCTGATGAACTGTTTTTGAAATGTATCAATTAGTTGGTGCGAAGGAGCTTGCCTTTCACAAATTAGACCTTGCTTCCACATCGATTAGACAGAGGGTGCACAATATCTGCCTAGTTTTAAAGATATTTGATTTCGAAACATTTTTATAAATGGACTTTCATTGTGTATATTGAGTCTACTTTAATTTAATCATGTGTTGTTTGATTATTATGGATGTGACACATTCAAAAAACACCTAAAAATACACACACACGCACAATTTTAGACGAATAGAAAATAGTATGTTGCGCTATATTCCTCACAAAACTGATCACAAAATAGCAAAAAGTGTCAGATATGATCTAGATTGGATCATGGCTGATCATGAATATACTCTTCATAAGATCTTCGGCAAGGAGAGTTTTGAAATTAGTAGAATAGGAAATATTGGTATTGATCCCCAACATAAATTAAAAACCTATTACACCGTACGAGATATAAACATTTATTTACATATTTATACCCATCAGTTTATGTCAATATGGTATAAACATAATGAGGACAATTTCTAGAAATAGAATCTGATTTGAATTTTTTTGAGACGAAAAATTTAGCTATAAAATGTGGAGGATCATCTCCCAGATTATTGGTTGGTAAGAATTCCGAAGTATTTTCCGATCGGGAGTTGATTCCATATAAAATTACATTGAATTCTGATGGATTCTTACAATTTGACAATAAACGTCCCAGCAAAAACTTGGTAATGACACCTCATTATTTTTATCATTACCTAGTAATGACAGCTCGTTATGCCCTGCATTATTTTGAAGTTTGAAATAATTACTTCCTTATAATGGTTTAAATTAGTAGTTATTGGTAGGTTAAATTTCATAAAATTTCAGATTTTAAAAATTAAATTTCTAAATTTTTGTGGTGAGGCAGAAACTTGCAGTGCTGTTGTTATCGCAGGCTTAAAGAAAAACAGCCCTAAATTCTGTATTCAGATTGTTAACAAGTCGATACGAAATATATAGTTTAATAAACATGTTGTTTTCATCACTAATTAAGCTCATTATGGATAATACATTATTTGCCTAGTTATCAATAATAACATATTTTGTATCAGCCTGAGGCCACTGATTTTACAACTCGTTTAGAAGTACTTATTTATTAACTTATCGTAAGCGTAGGTGGAAGTACTTATTTCTCAACTTATCGTAAGCGTAGGTGGAAGTACTTATTTTTGTACAATCTCTTTATCAAAATAATTAGAAACGGATTCGAAAAATAAGTAGTGAAGATTTTTGGTTTTGTCTTATTCCCCACGTGAACACGATAAAAATCAACATGATTTTAATTTTGCCATTTATTTTTTTGTCCTGGCGAAGCGGGCGGGGTTCAGCTAGTACGGAATAATCTATCTCGACTCGTATGCAAAAGCTTTCATATATTTTTTCAGAAAAACGTATTGTAACTTTTCAATGATATGAAAAGATAACATTTTCAATGGTCATTAATTACAATTTTTCGTCCAATTTTTTTCCATTTTCAGAGATTAACCTCTCTCACTTGATATCCATATTGACGTAAACTGATGGGTAAGAAATCCTTACCTTCTGAATATTTTAAAGTTCTGTAAAATGGAGAAAAGATCACCAAATGAAAAACGGAGTACACAGTTTTTCTACATCTTAGAAAAAGTCTTGAAATTTTATGGGAGTTCATTTAGTATTAATTCAAACAAGTAAGGAAAGGCTAAAGTCGGGCGGGGCCGACTATATAATACCCTACACCACTCCCTGCGTACGTACCTCGCTTTGATTACTAAACCCAGGTATTTCATGGGAGCAATTTTATGTAGTTCATACAAATTATATAAATTATATTCATATAATTTATATGCTATAAATTCATCTTCAATTAAATTTAAGGAGTGTGGTAAATAATATGGTAATTGATCTAATTGTACGACAGACAAATACAAATTATACAGTAGTATACCAAAGTCATTTCAAAGTATGGACATCACCCAAACAATTCTCATTGCAATTCAATTGGGTATAAAAGTGAAATCGGGGAGGATTTTTGCATCCTGTAAATGTATGTGTTTGACAAAAAATGTTAAATCGGAAAGGACATTTGTATGGGGGTATATTGAAACCTGGAACGATGTGACCCGCTTTCACCATGTCTGTTTATTGGTGAAATATAATATGTAAAATTTGGCCAAAATCGGTTAAACATTCGGGAGCAACATTTGTATGAGGGCTATATCTAAATCTGAACCTATCTTACCCACTTTCGCCATAGATGTTTCTAGTTCGATTATAAGATGTTGTGCCAATTTTAAAGAAAAAAGGGTACAATGTGTGGATTTTAGAGCGGAAAAAGTTAAATCGGGAACGACATTTGTATGGGGGCTATATCTAAATCTGAACCGATCTTACTCAATTTTTGCATACGTGTTTCTAGTTGGATTATAAGATGTTCTGCAAAATTTAAAGAAAATCGGGTACAATATGTCTTTTCTAGAGCGGAAAATGTCAAATCGGGAGCGACATTTGTATGGGGGCTATATCTAAATCTGAACCGATCTTACCCAATTTTTGCATACGTGTTTCTAGTTGCATTATAAGATGTTCTGCCAAATTTAAAGAAAATCGGGTACAATATGTCGTTTCTAGAGCGGAAAATGTCAAATCGGGAGCGACATTTGTATGGGGGCTATATCTAAATCTGAACCGATCTTACCCAATTTTTGCATACGTGTTTCTAGTTGCATTATAAGATGTTCTGCCAAATTTAAAGAAAATCGGGTACAATATGTCGTTTCTAGAGCGGAAAATGTCAAATCGGGAGCGACATTTGTATGGGGGCTATATCTAAATCTGAACCGATCTTACCCAATTTTTGCATACGTGTTTCTAGTTGCATTATAAGATGTTCTGCCAAATTTAAAGAAAAAAGGGTACAATGTGTGGATTTTAGAGCGGAAAAAGTTAAATCGGGAGCGACATTTGTATGGGGGCTATATCTAAATCTGAACCGATCTTACCCAATTTTTGCATACGTGTTTCCAGTTTGATTATAAGATGTTCTGCCAAATTTAAAGAAAATCGGGTACAATATGTCGTTTCTAGAGCGGAAAATGTCAAATAGGGAGCGACATTTGTATGGGGGCTATATCTAAATCTGAACCGATCTTACCCAATTTTTGCATACGTGTTTCTAGTTGCATTATAAGATGTTCTGCCAAATTTAAAGAAAATCGGGTACAATATGTCGTTTCTAGAGCGGAAAATGTCAAATCGGGAGCGACATTTGTATGAGGGCTATATCTAAATCTGAACCGATCTTACCCAATTTTTGCATACGTGTTTCTAGTTGCATTATAAGATGTTCTGCCAAATTTAAAGAAAATCGGGTACAATATGTCGTTTCTAGAGCGGAAAAAGTAAAATCGGGAGCGACATTTGTATGGGGGCTATATCTAAATCTGAACCGATCTTACCCAAATTCAATACGAAGGTCATTGGCCGGAAAAAATAACATCTGCCAAGTTTCATGACAATCGGACAACAATTGCGACCTGTAGAGTGCGAACAAGCTTAGATGGACAGCAGACGGACGGACAGACAGACATCGTTAAATCGACTCAGCTGGTGATTCTAAGCCGATCGGTATACTTAAAGGTGGGTCTAGCTCGATTATTTCTTGGTGTTACAAACATTTGGGGCGAAACTAACTTATAATACCCTAGCCCACGAAGTGGTGTAGGGTATAAAAATTGAGAAAATTGATTTTGAAAAAACTCATATAAAATTGTAAAAAATCCCATAATGATATTTTGTTCCAACTTCATTTGAAAACAGATAAATATGGAACATGATTTTTTGATTTCTCTAATTTCTACAAGTGTCGCTATTTCTACATTTATTTGTAGTCCTTACCCCCACCTTTTGTTTAGCGTATAAACGGACTCATACTGTCGTATAACCGGACTTATACATATTAAAATTACGTTGAACAAAAATTGTAATTTTATTCAAAAAGTACGAAAAATGTCGAGTTTATAACGCCAAAATTCATCAGAAAATTCTATACACATTCATTTTTGCAAAGTGTTATGAATTATCAATTAGACATAAGAGCCATTAAAATGTGAGTGTGACCATGCAATATTAATGTACGTATTTGTGAAAAATGAACGTTATTATAAAAGTGAAATGAATATATTCTGTTGTACGATATCGAGAATCTTGAAATTTTTTATTATCAAGTATTTTCAGGTCTACGACACAGATAATACTGATTTAATATGTGAGTTCATTAAATACTAACGTGCAGACGTGCCACCTCCCAGTCAAATCATGAAAATATTATATTATGCAACAAACAAATAAAAATGTTGTGCCTGAGACTTAGATTTTTTGTGTTCATTGAGGCATACTGATTCATAAAGTCAACACATTTTTTATGGATAATATTTTTTAAAATTGTTTACCAAAAAAATCCGATTTTCCAGAGTATCGTAAATATTTGTACTCTTATTTTGGAAATGAGTCAGCTCATCTCAATATTAAAGTTTATTATCGAAGAAAGCATGTATATCCATAGATCGTTTACACATAGACATTGTCTGTTCCCGCGCATGCAATTTTTTTATCTGCAGCTCATGGCCTTGTAGACAACTCATATTATTTTGCTTCAGATTTATATACAGCTCCTATACCCGATTTGACTTCTTCCGCTCTAGAAACCACGTATTTTAAACAATTATTTACTAATTTCAACTAGAAACATGTATGTTTAAAGTTGGCCACACTTCCCAGTATACTTTTTAACGCTCTAGAAGCCACATATTAAAACCCATTTAATCATTATTTCAGCCATGAACAACTGTACTAAACATGTATCACATCGATCCATTATCTGATAGCCCTCATCCACATTTCCCTCCCGATTTCACATATATTATAAATGTTGGTCAGATTGTATTTCATATTTTTGGTAAACTTAGACAATGTGTTTGTTATATTTTCACTTATATTTTTAATCATCCATATTTGGAAATGAACGCCTTGTAATCGGCTCCGCCCGATTTTAGCTTTTCCTTACTTGTTTTTTTATGTTTTAAGGCGGTAACCATGAAAATTGGAGGGACAGTTGTATAGGGAATGCACCAATGAACCAGTTTTACCGTAGGGTTTGCGAGATTTAATAAATAAATTAGAAATTTTGATCAAGATCGGATGATAAATCTAGATTTTACAGCGGTAATAGGATAAATCGGAGGGACATTTGTAGGGGGCCTATAACAACTCTTGGGGACTCTGCCATATATTTCACTTACCTACTATATTCTTAGTTGTAATAGAACCCGATTTGCGAAATTTGATCATCTTCTGATGATAATCTGAGGTACATTTCATTGAGCTTTCGAAATCCGAAAACTCAAACAAAATGTGACCCAGCTCAGATAAAAGCTGTAAAAACGCAATAAAAAGTAAATGAGTTACGTTTTTTCATCCTCCTGTACAAAAAGCTTTTCATGAGTTGAGTCATAGGGTGGTCAGAAAATTTTATCGGGATCCAAAGTAGATTGTGTAGTCTAGAGCAGTAAAAGTGTAAATTGGAGGGAGGCTATATTTTAATCTGAACCGATTTCCCCAAAATTCAATAGCGCCCCTCTTTTGTTAAAAAAATACTTCTACAAAATTTCACGCAATCAGACAATAACAGCGACCTGTAATTTGCGAACAGGCTTTAGATTGACAGCAGACGGCCAGACAGGCAGACATCGTTAAATCGATTCAGTGACGACCTAATTCTTGACGTTACAAACATTTGGCGTGAAAATAACTTAAAATATCCTATACCACGGAGTGGTGTACGTTATAAAAAGCGTTTAAAATCTCGTGCGCATGCAGTTCGATTACTTGGCTTTTCTTTCACATCTCTTCGTTGTTCCATAACACTGTGCAACATTTTTGAAGTCATTTCAAAATAACCATATACGGACACCGCTACATGATAAAAGACCAAAAAAAAAAGACCCGTGTTTTTTTGTTTCCCCCAAAGTCATGCACTTTTTTTTTATGGGCCCCCAGAGATTTGAGGCCTCGGTGTAATTTTTGGAAAAAAGTGATCATATTCTCAGGCTCATATCTTGCAAACCGTTCGGAATTTTGATTTACTCTCTGAGGCAAAGTTCTAGCTCTTGTCATAAAGAACAAAAATTGTGAACATATAAAATCAAAAAAACTTCATCTTCAAGGTCAAAATTTTTTTAACCTTTTTTCCCCTGTTCAGGTCCATAGGTAGCAAACCGCTGAAAATTCAGGGAAACAATCAACTACAAAAATGTACCTAAGATCTCAATAAACAACTTTCTAGAACATATGAACTTCCTAGGAATTATTCTTAACACCGTTTAGGTAGCGCTTAGGTAGCCGCAAAATTGAAAAATTTCCCAAAAATTTCACTGTGCAACATTTTTGAAGTCATTTCAAAATAACCATATACGGACACCGCTACATGATAAAAGACCAAAAAAAAAAAGACCCGTGTTTTTTTTTCCCCCAAAGTCATGCACTTTTTTTATGGGCCCCCAGAGATTTGAGGCCTCGGTGTAATTTTTGGAAAAAAGTGATCATATTCTCAGGCTCATATCTTGCAAACCGTTCGGAATTTTGATTTACTCTCTGAGGCAAAGTTCTAGCTCTTGTCACAAAGAACACATGGCATGAAACTGATTTTTCGTAGTTTCGTTCCTGCAACAATTCAATATTCATTGATGCAACGAAAATACTCTCTTTCATTTTTTTCATAAGAAAACATTAATTAATACACAAAATCTATAAATTTCTGACTATCCATATTATTTTTGTCAAAATTTATTAAAATTAATGGATTTTGGAATGGAACACTTTGCCTCAACAACTCATTCGTTGCAGCAACGAAACTGATATCGTTGCAATTTATTCGTTGGTGCAATAATCGGAGACACTCAAATTATGCGTTTTTCTAGTGTGTGTGGTTTTGGGATGTATTCGATAGTATTTCTCATTCATGTTGTTGGAGTTCTGACTTAAGTGAGCTGCTGTTGCGAATAATCACTTCGAAGTCCACTGCCGGTGGTCATCATGGAACTAAATTATCTATACTGAGAGAAAAACGTTCGAGGCCGGGACGAATTTTGTTTTTGAAAATCAATTAAAGTCGGCGTTCGTTGCTGCAACGAAAATGTTTAATTTAATGCCACGAATATTTCGAAACCATATTGTTTCAGGAAACCGGGTTGTTGTAGAAACGAAATAGAATTGTTACAGCAATGAAACAACATTGTTGCAGCAATGAAACAGGATTGTTGCAGCATCGCTGCAGCAACGAAACAGTTGTTGCATCATCGACTATATTCGTTGCGGAACTATAAATTCGATTAAATCAAGATTCGTTGCATCAACGAAAGTTTGTTCGTTGCAGCAGCGAACGCCGATGTTGGTTGACTTTCAATGACCAAATTCGTTGAAGCAACGTACAATTTCGTTCCGGTTACGTACGTTTTTCTTTCAGTGTAGGATTAATCGAAACAGTGGAGCGGAGTACAGTAGAAAGACAAGATACATTTTCATAAAAACCGACCGCTTATTTTCAAATGTTTTAAACCAAAACCTGTTTTCTAAAAAACCTAGAGAAATAATGTTCAGTTCACTCAAATCGAAGCATTTCATCACTAATTTATCAAGAGTTGATCTGATTATCAAATTCTCAGCCATAGCCTATTTAGCTGGGAACCAAAACACTCAGAACACTAGCACCCAATAAAATACAGTCATTTAATACGTCACCCCAGTTTACAACCATTATAATTAGCCGCTTCAATAATCTATTTAATGCAGATAATAACAATAATTATTTTCTACATATTCGCCATAAGTGTGCAACTGCGTATGAGCAACACCAAAATTTTTTGACACTGCGTCATCACTTTCGTCGCGAATCTTTTTTAGTGCTTCGTTCTTATTACATCTATTCAAAATTACTTTTTGCAAAATTTCGAATAACCACGTCCCTCTGCGGAGCATGTTGCTTGTGCGCAATATTGGACAGAAGTGTATAAAAAAGTCAATTCTTTATGAATTTCTTTTTTGCATATTTTTACATATTATATTTATGAAAAGATAAAAAATTATAATTATTTCAGCATAGATAAACGCCATATTTTTGGCATGTGGATAAAGGAGTTTAGTCTTACACTCTCCACGACTCAACAAACTCGCTACTCTATATACATATATTATTTCAATCATAGTCTTAACAGATATAGGTTCAATTAAATTTTAAGTTGAACTTGAATGACATGGGATGTACTGTACAGTAAAATATATAACATGCCAGCATTTCTTGTGCTCGTAACCATTTTCCTATCTGATATATGTGTTCAAGCTCGATTGACTTATATTTATACACTCCACGAGAGTATTATGTCTTTGTGCATTTGTTTGTAACACCCAAAATGAATAGAGATAGACCCATTGTTAATTATACCGATCGACTTAGAATCACTTTTTGAATCGATTTAGCAATGTCCGTCCGTCTGTCTGTCTGTCTGCCTGTCTGTCCGTCCGTCCATCTATTCTTGTAATCACGCGACCTGTAGCAATTGTAGACAGAATCAAATGAAACTTTGCACAACGATGTTTTTCGGGATAAGGACGAACGCTATTTAATTTGAAGAAAATCGGTTTAGATTTAGATATACGAATTTCACTCCCGATTTGACTCTTTTCACTCTAGATACCACATATTACAACAGATTTTCTTTAAAATTGGCAAAACATCTTATATTGTAACTAGAAACACCTGTGGTAAAAATGTGTTAGATCGGTTCAGATTTATATATAGCTCCTATACAAATTTCGGTCCCGATTTGACTTTTTCCGCTCTAGAAACCACATATTGTATCAGATTGTCTTCAGATTTGGTAAAACATATTATATTGCCACTAGAAACTCCCATGGTGAATATCGGACAGATCGGTTCAGATTTATATATAGCTCCCATACAAATTTCGATCCCGATTTGACTTTTTCCGCTCTAGAAACCACATAATGTATCAGATTGTCTCCAGATTTGGTAAAACATCTTAAATTTCCACTAGAAACACCCATGGTGAATATCGGTCAGATCGGTTCA
Source organism: Polietes domitor (assembly GCA_947397865.1). Lineage (NCBI taxonomy): Eukaryota > Metazoa > Arthropoda > Insecta > Diptera > Muscidae > Polietes > Polietes domitor. Next base: position 30,165,383 of record OX377618.1, read on the forward strand.
GATTTATATATAGCTCCCATACAAATTTCGCTCCCGATTTGACTTTTTCCGCTCTATAAATCACATATTGTATCAGATTGTCTTCAGATTTGGCAAAACATCTTATATTTAAACTAAGAACATCTATGGTGAAAATAGGTGAAATCGGTTCAGATTTAGATATAGCCCCCATACAAATGTCGTTCCCGATTTGAATTTTCCTCTGTAGAAACCACATATTGTACTCGATTTTCTTTAAATTTGGCACAACATCTTATAATCTTACTAGAAACACCTATGCAGAAATTGGGTAAGATCGGTTCAGATTTAGATATATCCCCCATGTAAATGTCGCTCCCGATTTGACTTTTGCCGCTTTAAAAGCCACATATTGTGCTCGATTGTCTTTAAATTTCGCACAACATCTTATAATCTAACTAAACAAAACTATGGTGAAAGTGGGTGGCAAAACATATTATATTGTAACTAGAAACACATGTGGTAAAAATGTGTTAGATCGGTTCAGATTTATATATAGCTCCCATACAAATTTCGCTCCCGATTTGACTTTTTCCGCTCTAGAAACCACATATTGTATCAGATTGTCTTCAGATTTGGTAAAACATCTTATATTCCCACTAGAAACTCCCATGGTGAATATCGGACAGATCGGTTCAGATTTATATATAGCTCCCATACAAATTTCGCTCCCGATTTGACTTTTTCCGCTCTAGAAACCACATATTGTATCAGATTGTCTTCAGATTTGGCAAAACATCTTATATTTAAACTAAGAACATATATGGTGAAAATAGGTCAAATCGGTTCAGATTTAGATATAGTCCCCATATAAATGTCGTTCCCGATTTGACATTTTCCTCTGTAGAAACCACATATTGTACTCGATTTTCTTTAAATTTGGCACAGCATCTTATAATCTTACTAGAAACACCTATGCAGAAATTGGGTAAGATCGGTTCAGATTTAGATATAGCCCCCATATAAATGTCGCTCCCGATTTGACTTTTGCAGCTTTAAAAGCCACATATTGTGCTCGATTGTCTTTAAATTTCGCACAACATCTTATAATCTAACTAAACAAAACTATGGTGAAAGTGGGTAAGATCGGTTCAGATTTAAATATAGCCCAAATTCAAATGTTGCTCCCATAAGTTTAACCGATATTGGCCAAACTATACATTTTATATTTCACCTATTTCGTTCCAGGTTTCAATATATCCTCATACAAATGTCATTTCCGATATAAATTTTTTTTGTCAAACACATACATTTACAGGATACAAAAAATCTTCCCGTTTTCACTTTTTAACCGAATTGAATTGTATTCGGATTGAAAGTGGAGTGTATCATAGTGTCGGCCCCGCCCGACTTTAGCCTTTCCTTACTGGTTTTGTATTAGTATTTTGTTATTAATTTTCCCCTATATAAAATGCATATGAACCTTTGAAAGCAATTATTTGCTAAATATTGTTCATGCATATATATTTATCACAATTTAATGGACACTTTTTGTATCTATCTGAATTCACAGCAACAAAGATAAGTGTGAAATTAAGAGTAAAATGTTTATTTTGAAAGTAAAGCTCAAAATAAAAAGCTTAGATTCCCGGTGATTTTTTATGAACTCTTCAGGAAAGAAAAAAACTGTTTTAGAGTATGTACTTTATAGTTTTCTCACTCGTGTTACGATAGAGAGCATATAATGGAGAAGTAGACATATTTTCAAATTTAATCAAAACTTTTTCGTAGCTACAGCTACGTAAAATGTTTTTGTTCGCCTGATTTTCTATCACACAATATAACTTTAAATTTGCAATTTAATTTACTTCATTCTGTATAAAGGGTTGTCAATTTACTAAACCATTTAAATTTTGTTATGACTTTATATATTAATACAGTTTATGAATATTTAATAAGTCTTTTCTTAACAAACTTACTTATAAAATATTTATTATGCATTTAAATGTGCAGTGAAACGAACTCAAATTCACGCACCGCAATTCTAAATAACTACTATGTACATTAGGGTACTTTTGTACACCCTCCATCGTTTATTATGCCGATTGAATTATATTCATTTCTTGAATTGCTATAACCATGTCCAATTATTGCAACCAAAGTACAGGCAAAAGTACGTAAAGCCAACGTATTCCAATCGTATATAAGATCCGTCGTGGCTACACTGAAAGAAAATCCGTTCGTTGCATCAACGAATCTGATTCGTTATTGTCATTTCGTTGCAGCAACGAAATATTACGTTCCAACAACAATCCGACACGTTGCTGCAACGATGTGAACGTTTATGGTTTGAAACTGATTTTTCGTACTTTTCGTAGTTTCGTTGCTGCAACAATTCAATATTCGTTGATGCAACGAAAATACTCTCTTTCATTTTTTAAATGGGAACACCTTAATTAATACAAAAAATCTATAAATTTCTGATTATAATCATTGTTTTTTTATACAAATCCATATTATTTTGTCGAAATTTATTGAAATTAATGGAGTTTGGAATGGAACACTTTGCCTCAACAACACATTCGTTGCAGCAAGAATTTATTCGTTGGTGCAACAATCGGAGACACACAACTTATGTGTTTTTCTAGTGTGTGTGTTTTTGGGATGTACTCGATAGTATTTGCCATTCACGTTGTTGGAGTTCTACCTTAAGTAGTTGAGCTGCTGTTGCGAATAATCACTTCGAAGTTCACTGCCGGTGGTCATCATGGAACTAAGTTATCTATACTGAAAGCGAATCGTTTGAGGCCGGGACGAAATTTGTTTTTGAAAATCAACTAACGTCGGCGTTCGTTGCTGCAACGATAAAGTTTCTTTGCTGCCACGAAATTGTTTAATTTAATGCGACGAATATTTCCGAAACCACTTTGTTTCAGCAAGGATACCGAGTTGCTGTAGCAACGAAACAAAGTTGTTGCAGCAACGAATTAGAGTTGTTGCAGCAATGAAACAACATTGTTGCAGCAACGAAACAGTTGTTTCAGCATCGAGCATATTCGTTGCGGAACTATAATTTACATTAAATAAATCAATCGTTGCATCAACGAATCTTTGTTCGTTGCAGCAACGACGCCAACGTTGGTTGACTTTCAATGACCAAATTCGTTACAGCAACGTACAATTTCGGTTACGTATGCTTTTCTTTCAGTGTACAAAACATATATTTGGTTATAAAACATGTTTGTGGATCACCTTCTACTTGATTGCCTACAACAAATGGTAATGTGAAATGATCATAACACTTTTAAAAACGCTTTTTTTCGTTTTCGCGTGGCATATGTACATTTTCAAAAAAATAAGTATATATACGACGATAACACAAGTACTATATATATAGCGTAACTGTTGGATATCTCATCAGAATACGAAATACGTAAAGGGTGGTTAAATTGTAAGGGTCGATGTTGAATGTGAACCACGCCTAAACGTCAAGTTTTTTTCTACATTTCATTTGACATTTCTCAATTTCAGACTAACTCAATTTGAACCATGGAAAGATACACAATCGAGCAACGCGAAAATGGACGTTAAAATCAATATGCATATCGTCCACTTCGTGATTTTTTCGTTCAATTTAATCGCACATTTTCACCTCAGTGGATTCGTCATTCAGAATTGCCGCATTTGGGCGAATGATTATCCTAGAGTGATTGTCGAAAAACCAATGCACCCACAAAGAGTGACTGCTTGGTGCGGTTTATGGGCTAACGGCATCATCGGGCCGTAGTTTTTCAAAATGCGGCCGGTCAGGCAGTTACCGTGAATGGTCTTCGCTATCGTGAGATGATAACGATCTTTCTATGGCCCGAATTGGAAGATATGGATGTGGACAGTAATACTAACGAATGCCACTTGCCACACAGCTAACGAAACAATGGCTCTTTTGCGCGACAAATTCAATATCCGTGTTATCTCACGTGATGGCGATGTCAATTGGCTGCCAAGATCAGGTGTATGTCGATAACGCTTCAAGAGCTACTGGATGAGATAACTCGACACATTAACGGCATAGAATCTCAATTATGCCTCACCGTCATCGAAAATTTGGACAAACGGATGGAGGTGTGCCGTCGAGGTCGCTACGTCCATTTGGCCGATATTTTGTTCCATACATAATTGAACCATACCAATATTATCATAATATAGAGAAATGAAAAGAATTTCCAAAATAATTTGTGTTTTATTCAAAATCAACATCGCCCTTAAAATTTAACCACCTTTTATATGGCTAAAGAAAAAACTTTTTATACACTCCACCTCCAGGATGGGGGTATACTAACTTTGTCATACCGTTTGTAACACCTTGAAATATCGACCTGCGACCCTATAAAGTATATATATTCTTGATCGTCATAAAATTCTAAGACGATCTAGCCATGTCCGTCTGTTGAAAGCACGCTAGCATCTAAACGAAAGGAGGGATTGAAATGGGGCGAAATCGGCCCAAAGGGAAAATTTTTTCCCTCACAAGGACTAAAAATACCCTAATATTTTAGCGTATTTAACAATGTTTTTTGAATATTTCTGTTCATATTTGCTTGAAAAAGGGATAAAAATGGTACATATTAAACGACAACACCTAGAAACACGAAATTCGGTGTGTACATTCCTCTAATTGAGTAGATACATAATATAAAAGTATTTTTTCCCAAATTCGTACTTTTAATGGGTAATATAGGAATAGAGGGATAAAAATGGTACCAACCAAACGGCTGTACCTAGAATTATGAAATTCGGTGTATACATTCCTCTGATTGCATAGATAAGTAAAATACACAGATTTTTCAAAATTCGTACTTTTTGGGGTTAAAATGAAAAAAGGGGATAAAAATAGTACCAATCTAATGACCGCAGCTAGAGTCATGAAATTCGGAGTATACATTCTTCTGAGTGTGAAGACACGGAAAATAAACTGATTTTTCGAAATTCGTACTTGTTGGGGTTAAAATGAAAAAAGGGGATAAAAATAGTACCAATCAAATGACCGCAGCTAGAGTCATGAAATTCGGAGTATACATTCCTCTGACTACGAAGACACGGACAATAGACGAATTTTTCGAAATTAGTACTTTCAAGGGATACAATGGTACAGAGGGATAAAAATAGTACCAACTAAACGACTACAACTAGAATGATAAAATTCTAATTGCGTAGAAACGTCACGGGGGTAAAAATGGTACCAACCAAATGGAATCATGAAATTCGGTGTATACATTCCTCTGACTGCATAGACACTCAAAATAAAAAGTTTTTTTTTCCAAATTCGTACTTTTTCTTTTACGCCAAAAATTGGTTGAATCATGAAGTTAGGTTATTTTGCACTATGTACGTCTGATAATGGATTTTCAAAATTTGTACTTTTGAAATTCAAATAGAATGATAATACAACCAACTGTAGCACCCACTATCTACCAATATTTATGGCTTTGAAAATATTTTTCAAAATATAAATAGAAGAATAATTATTTTTTGAATTGACGTATAAGAGTGATTTGAAATAATTAAAATATTATATTTATTTATAAAATTAATTTTTCAATATTTGTATTTGTTTTGGTTTGGCTATATTAAAAAAATTATATTTTCCTGTAATATTACTGCACTTCTACGAAAACAGACAACCTCTGTGGAATGCAATCCATGGTGGAGGGTATAAAAAGTTCGGCTCGGCCGAACTTAACTCCGTTTTTACTTGTTTTTGGCTAACCTAGTACTTGATAGGCAAAGATGTTTTCATAAAAAATGCAAATTGGAGAACAATTCTCGCGTAAAGACACTTTTATCTGAAATAAGTTGAATAGAGTATTATAAGTTAGTTTTCCGCCAAATGTTTGTAACACCAAGAAATAATAGAGCTAGACCCACCTTTAAGGGTACCGATCGTTTTAGAATCACCAGCTGAATCGAAGTCTGTCTGCCGTCCATATAAAGCTTGTTCGCACTCTACAGGTCGCAATTGTTGACCGCTTATCGTAAAATTTTGCAGAAGTCACTTGTTTAGCACAACGACGAATGTTATGGTATTTGTAGAAAATCGGTTCAGATTCATATATAGCCTCCATAATTTATCCCTCCAATTTTATTGGATCTTGATGCAATTTTCAGGATCATGTTATATTCGAATTATAAACAGCTGACATGAAAGTGGGTTACAGGTTACCAGGTTTCTATATAGTCCCCATACAGATATACCTCCGATTTACACTATTATTGCATTAAATTGCGCATTTTGGTATAGCCCCCCCCTACTACGGGGCCACAGTTTACACTATTATCGCTCTAAAACGCACATCTTACATGGAATCTTGATAAAATTTTACAGATCATGTTATATTTCAAATAAAAAATCATACTGTGGAAGTGATCTATAAAGGACCCACTTTTTATGTAGCGCTCTTACAAATGGGCTCCAATTCATATTATTACAGCTAAAGAACCCACATATTACATTGGATCTTGGTAATATTTTGCAGATCATCAGATAAGAATACGTATGCTGAACCATTTTTTAATTTAGCGCCCTTACAAATGGGGCCCATTTTTTAATTTTACCACTCTATTTTGCAGATCGTGTTATATTTCAAATACAAACCACTACTAGGAAAGTCAAATGTATGGATCCATATTTTGTTATAACACCCACACAAATGGAGACCACATTTTACTTTATTACCGCTTAGAACTTACATCTTACATCGGATCTTGATCAGTAATACTAATGATATGTTGTCACCGCTCATATGCAACTTCCTTTTTGTTCATAACACTCTGAATTCAACTTATTACAGTCAATGTTGATGAAAATAATTGTTATATTTTTCACTATATGCATCTACAATGAGATGGGCCCACACCGATTTTTTTGTGTATGGACCTATCACATGCATGAGTAGCACAATGCAAAATATTTTCATCAATTTTACCATATTTGTTAAATTTGACTAAAGATTAATTACTGGTATAATTTATACAAACTGCATAAAATCTCCCCATAGATTCTGCAATATTGTCTGCAATTTTGTCTATTTCACTAGAAAAATATCCCATCATTTTATATCGTAAAATTACGATTTTTCAAATTTTCAACCTATTTTCCGGTGGTACTTTTTCGTCTGGTTTCCTATTACATACTTGATTTGACTAGAGTCGATTGCACATTTTTGAAACGTGTAAAAAAACTTACCCTAATGTCAACATGTGTATATACATAACGAGTATGAGTTTTCCACAGAAATAAAGAACACAACGCGTATGAATTGCTGATCCAACGATATTTGAACAAAAATGTTGTGGCGCTACTTGTTGATTGTTGTAAGTGCGGCACAGAACTAATAAAAAATTCATTAAACTCAGCGCCTGACAGCATGCTAAGGCAAAAACACTCCGCGAATGTGAAACCAAACAATACCGTTCTCCGCCGTACCTCTTGAATTTGAGTGAACAGACAGACAGCCCACACACGTATCAACACCAACGTGGGCAACACCTACGCACACGAACAGGGTTGTAAGCTATACATTGAGTGGGGAAATGAAAATTCTAGAATAATACTTTGATACACTTTTCATTTATATGACTTATTTGATTGGATATATGGTCGGTATATATTAAACATAGTTGTTTTGTATGGATGAAATAAATTGTTGCAGATCGGTTGGGATTGAAAAATAGCTAAATCGGCCCATAGGGAAAAAAATTCCCTAACAAGGACTAATAATACCCCTAAAATTTTGAGTTTTTATTCATTTTTTTATATCCGCCTTATAATAACTTAAAATTTTCCCTTATAGCGTAAACACAAACCAAAAATATGTTTTTGCCAAATTCATACATTACATTATATGTATCGTGCTTATAACATCACATCAAATAGAAAAATTGAGGTAAAATCCACTTTTTTGAGACTTTTTGAAAACTGCTATTGTTTTAACCGCTCAAAAATTTCGAATAATCCAAGAAATGTGAAACTTCTTAAGTAATTGAAACCATATCACCAAATAGACAATTATTTTATTTTTGTACTTTCATAACACATCACTTAATACAGCAGTATCAATAACAAGTAAAAACGGTGTTAAGTTCGGCCGGGCCGAACTTTATATACCCTCCACCATGGATTGCATTCCACAGAGGTTGTCGGTTTTCGTAGAAGTGCAGTAATATTACAGGAAAATATAATTTTTTTAATATAGCCAAACCAAAACAAATACAAATATTGAAAAATTAATTTTATAAATAAATATAATATTTTAATTAATTCAAACAATTATCTATTTCAAATCAAAAAATAAATATTATTATATATAAATATATTTTCAAAAACCTTAAATACCATAAATATTGGAAGATAGTGGGTGCTACAGTTGGTTGTAGTTCCATTCTATTTTAATTCCAAAAGTACAAATTTTGAAAATCCATTATAAGACGTACATGTGCAAAGTGCAAAATAACCTAACTTCATGATTCAACCAATTTTTGCCTTAAAAGAAAAAGTACGAATTTGGAAAAAACTTTTTATTTTGCGTGTCTATGCAGTCAGAGGATTGTATACACCGAATTCCATGATGATTGGTACTATTTGTATCCCTTTTTTCCATTTAAACCCCATAAAGTACGAATTTCGAAAAATTCGTCTATTTTCCGTGTCTACGCAGTCAGAGGAATGTATACTCCGAATTTCCTGAAACTAGCTGCGGTCATTTGATTGGTACTATTTTTATCCCCTTTTTTCTTTTTAACCCCAAAAAGTACGAATTTCGAAAAATCTGTTTATTTTAAGTGTCTACGCAATTAGAAGAATGTATACACCGAATTTCATTATTCCAGGTGTAGCCGTTTGGTTGGTACCATTTTTATCCCTCCGTACCCATTGTATCCATTGAAAGTACGAATTTGGAAAAAAGCTTTTATTTTTCACGTCTACGTAGTCAAAGGAATGTATACTCCGAATTTCATGACTCTAGCTGCGGTCATTTGATTGGTACTATTTTTATCCCCTTTTTTCAGTTTATCCCCAAAAAGTACGAATTTTAACAAATCCGTGTATTTTACTTGTCTATGCAATCAGAGGAATGTATACACCGAATTTCATTATTCTAGGTACAAAGTACAAATTTTGAAAATCCATTATAAGACGTACATGTGCAAAGTGCAAAATAACCTAACTTCATGATTCAACCAATTTTTGCCTTAAAAGAAAAAGTACGAATTTGGAAAAAACTTTTTATTTTGCGTGTCTATGCAGTCAGAGGATTGTATACACCGAATTCCATGATGATTGGTACTATTTGTATCCCTTTTTTCCATTTAAACCCCATAAAGTACGAATTTCGAAAAATTCGTCTATTTTCCGTGTCTACGCAGTCAGAGGAATGTATACTCCGAATTTCCTGAAACTAGCTGCGGTCATTTGATTGGTACTATTTTTATCCCCTTTTTTCTTTTTAACCCCAAAAAGTACGAATTTCGAAAAATCTGTTTATTTTAAGTGTCTACGCAATTAGAAGAATGTATACACCGAATTTCATTATTCCAGGTGTAGCCGTTTGGTTGGTACCATTTTTATCCCTCCGTACCCATTGTATCCATTGAAAGTACGAATTTGGAAAAAAGCTTTTATTTTTCACGTCTACGTAGTCAAAGGAATGTATACTCCGAATTTCATGACTCTAGCTGCGGTCATTTGATTGGTACTATTTTTATCCCCTTTTTTCAGTTTATCCCCAAAGAGTACGAATTTTAACAAATCCGTGTATTTTACTTGTCTATGCAATCAGAGGAATGTATACACCGAATTTCATTATTCTAGGTACAGCCGTTTGGTTGGTACCATTTTTATCCCACTATTCCCATTTGACCCCTTAAAAGTACGGATTTGGAAAAAAATACTTTTATATTATGTATCTACTTAATTAGAGGAATGTACACACCGAATTTCGTGTTTCTAGCTGTTGTCGTTTAATATGTACCATTTTAATCCCTTTTTTGCCCCATTTCACCCCCTAAAAATAAGAATCACTTTATGGTGCACGTTTTTGCTATAGGGGGAATGCGCATACCAAATATCAAGCAAATATAAACAGACATATTCAAAAACATGCTTAAATACGCTAAAATATTAGGGATTATAATGGGTATTTTTAGTCCTTGTGAGGGAAAAATTTTTCCCTTTGGGCCGATTTCGCCCCATTTCAATCCCAACCGATCTACGACTATAAGACGCATTTATGGAAAATTTGAACGTTCTAGCTCCTTTCGTTTAGATGCTAGCGTGCTTTCAACAGACGGACAGACGGACGGACGGACATGGCTAGATCGTCTTAGAATTTTATGACGATCAAGAATATATATACTTTATAGGGTCTCAGGTCGATATTTCAAGGTGTTACAAACGGAATGACAAAGTTAGTATACCCCCATCCTGGAGGTGGAGGGTATAAACATATTATTAAACTTATATTATTATATAAGAAAATTAATTTTAAGCTGTGGTGCGCTGCTATTATTTTGACCGCAACTGCACCTCTGGCTACGTCCACTCAGAAAAATGGAATTTCTAAATCTGAATAAAATACATACTACAACTTAGTTTAACAATTTTACTCCAGTTCAGTAAAAATTTCCTTAAATGAAGGAACATTAACTAAGTAAATAGTTAATTTCCTGGAAATATGGTAGTAAATTTACTTAAAATCATTTCTTTGGATCTAATAAAAACTATTACATTTAAGTATTTTCGTACTTATGTGGAAGAATATTTCCAAGGGTTTAAGTAAGAAAAAAATAAAGTCAGCAATTTTTGGTATAGGAAGTTTCCATTCAAGAAATTTTAACTAAAAATATGTTTTTTTCCTAAAATTAAGTTAATATGTCTATTGAAATTTATGTCGAGTTCTTCATACATTTAAATATTAATGAATTTATACAAAATCACTTGAAATTGTTTAGAAAATTCTTGAATATTAATTTAAGAAGCAATTCTCGTCCGTTTGCTGAGAATTATTTCTTAAATGCTTCGAGTATTATTCTAAACAACCACTGTGAAAGCGTCTATCTTGCCATTGCGGCAATCATGGAGTAATAGCTCACCTCTTAACGGCGAAGTATCATGAAACTTTTGAGAAATATTTCATGTTGTCATTTTTTGTATAAGTTTTGCATACTCTGAAGAAAAATCATTTGTTTGTATTATTTTTAGTTAAATTGAACTTATATTAAATTCACTTTTTTCTTTGTCTCAAGTAAAATTTCCCTGAGTTTAAGAAAATATTTACTTGAATCAATTGATTTCAGTAAAAAATATGCTTAGTTTTAGGAAAATTTCAGCAAAATTTTACTTAGATTTAGTAAAAATTTACTTGATTCGAGTACAAATTTTCTTAGTTTTAAGAAAATGTTACTTCAATTTAGTAAAAATTTACTTGATTTTTGGAAAACTTGACTTAGATTTAGGAAACTTTTTTCAGAGTGTATAGATGCATAACATAAAAGGAAAGCTGGATAAAAACGGTGTGAACATTACACCAGACTACGAGTTGCGCAGCACAGCGTCTCACAGTGGAATATTTTCAAAAATAGTTTTTTGTTTAAATCCGCCCACAACCACGCCCACCTCCCATGTAAGTTAAAATGAAAAAACGTTCTAAATTTCTTATTTTAATATATATGTGAATAAAAATCATTACCAGTGCCTTCATTTGAGTCCTCAATTAAATGAAAATTACCAGTGCCACGCCCAACACCCAAATAAAAATTTTAGTTTTTTACGATTTTCGAAATTTTTTATAAAAATTATTTTATTTTTATACCGTCCACCTCCAGGATGGGGGTATATTCACTTTGTCATTCCGTTTGTAACACCTTAAAATATTCATCGGAGACACCATAAAGTATCCTGGTAAAAATATAAACCAAAAGTATTGTAATTAACACCAATCAAACATTATATACAGTCATGTACTCTAAATCCGAAAAACATCTCGACAGCGTGTCATATTCGAATTTAATTGCAATAATGAAGTGGTGCAAACATAAAATTTCAAAAGAATGGTTTATTTCTCTATTTTCTGTTTCGGAGAACTGAAAACATATTTAATATTTGTTCCCTGCGCCAACACTAGGCTCTGCATTGGTGTTAGTTCAATTAAAAACAAGTAAGGAAAGGCTAAAGTCGGGCGGGGCCGACTATATGATACACTCCACTTTCTATCCGAATACAATTCAACTCAGTAAAAAGTGAAAACGGGAAGAATTTTTGCATGCTTCCTAATCACAGGCTAATATCACCTTGGACAAATCGGAAATATTTATATCGGTGCTATATCCAAACATGGATTAAAGTGACTAACTTTCAAAATAAGTTCTTCCAGTTCAAATATAGCGTGTTATGCTCACTTCAAAGAAATTCGGTGAAAATTCGTGGTTTCTGGGGCGGAAAAAGTCTATCTGGGAGCGAAATTTGTATTGGAGCTATATGTAAATCTGAACCGATCTGACCCATCTTCACCATGGGTCTTTTTAGTTGAAATATAAGATATTTTGAAAGATTTGAAAAAGATCTGTTAAAATATATGGTTTATAGAGTGGAAAAAGTGAAATCGGGAGCGAAATTTTAATGGGATGATATAAAATGTTTTGCCAATTCTGAAGACAATCTGACACAATATGTGGTTTCTAAGCGGAAAAAGTCAAATCGGGAGCGAAATTTGTATCAGAGCTATATATAAATCTGAACCGATCAGACCTATTTCACCATAGGTGTTCCTAGTTTAAATATAAGATGTTTTGCCAATTCTGAAGACAATCTGATACAATATGTGATTTCTAGAGTGGAAAAAGTCAAATCGGGAGCGAAATTTGTATTGGAGCTATATGTAAATCTGAACCGATCTGACCTATTTTCACCATAGGTGTTCCTATTTTAAATATAAGAAATTTTGCCTATTCTGAAGACAATCTGATACAATATGTGGTTTCTAGAGCGGAAAAAGTCAAATAGGGAGCGAAATTTGTATGGAGCTATATATTAATCTGAACCGATCTGACTTATTTTCACCATAGGTGTTCCTAGTTTAAATATAAAATGTTTTGCCAATTCTGAAGACAATCTGATACAATATGTGGTTTCTAAGCGGAAAAAGTCAAATCGGGAGCGAAATTTGTATCAGAGCTATATATAAATCTGAACCGATCAGACCTATTTCACCATAGGTGTTCCTAGTTTAAATATAAGATGTTTTGCCAATTCTGAAGATAATCTGATACAATATGTGATTTCTAGAGTGGAAAAAGTCAAATCGGGAGCGAAATTTTAATGGGAGCTATATATAAATCTGAACCGATCTGACCTATTTTCACCATAGGTGTTCCTATTTTAAATATAAGAAATTTTGCCTATTCTGAAGACAATCTGATACAATATGTGGTTTCTAGAGCGGAAAAAGTCAAATCGGGAGCGAAATTTGTATAGGAGCTATATATAAATCTGAACCGATTTAACACATTTTTACCACAGGTGTTTATAGTTCAAATATAAGATGTTTTGGTAGTTTTGAAGAAAATCTGTTAAAATATGTGGTATCTAGAGTGAAAAGAGTCTAAATCTGAACCGATTTTCTTCAAATTAAATAGCGTTCGTTCTTATCCCGAAAAACTTCGTTGTGCAAAGTTTCATTTGGTTATGTCTACAATTGCGACCTGTATCGTGATTACAAGAATAGACGGACAGACAGACGGACATTGCCAAATCGATTCAAAAAGTGATTCTAAGTCGATCGGCATAATTAACAATGGGTCTATCTCTCTTCCTTTTGGGTGTTACAAACAAATGCACAAAGACATAATACTCTCGTGGAGTGTATAAAAACACATATAGTTATGTCTGTGTCAGATTTTTAACTTATTTTCCGTTATGAATCCGTTATTTTCAAAATATGAATTTAAGACAAACATCGCAAACGTAGAGTGATTTAAATAATATAATTTTCGGATTTGCGTGGCGTTACTCATTTCCATTTAGAATTTACGTGATTCGCGCGTGAATCACGCGTGATCGTGAGCAAAATTTATTTTACTCACGTGAGCGTGCGTGAACGTGAGTATCGAAAAAATCTTCGTGCGTGATTCAAAATTTTTCCTTCGTGTGCGTGCGTGAACGTGAGCCAATTATCACTCACGCGCACATCTCTTGTAGATACATAATATAAAAGTATTTTTTCTAAATTCGTACTTTTAAGGGGTTAAATGGGGATAGACGGATAAAAATAGTACCAACCAATGGCTGCACCTAGGTGTATATATTCCTCTGATTGCGTCGACACATTAAATAAAATAATTTTTCGAAATTCGTACTTTTAGGGTGTAAAATAGAAAAAGGGGATATAAATTGTACCAAACAAATGGATGCAGCTAGAACCATGAAATTCGCTGTATACATTCCTCTGACTGAGTAGACACGAAAAAAGGTTTTTCCAAATTCGTACTGGCCGCAGATAGTATCATGAAATTCGAAGTATACATTCCTCCGAGTGCATAGCCACTTAATTTTTTTTTCAAATTCTTACTTTATTTTGTTGTTTTTACGACAAAAAATAATAGAATCACGAAGTTGCGTACGTGAGAGATATTATACTTTTGAAATTAAAATAGGATGGAAATAAAACCAACCAAACAACTGTAGCTGAAAATACACTCTCTGTCCCCCAATATTTAGGGTATTTATGATTGCTGCCTTATATACTTTATGATTTGAAGTATTATTTCCATTATATATACACATAGTATAAAAATATTTGTTACCTTGGTTTATTAATTAAATTTCTGATTTTCATACATTTGAAATTTGTTGCGGACATTCCTCTTGTAGCTTGGCAGCACCGCAAAGAATATAAAAGTTTTAGCGGGCGAAATGGGACAAAAAGGGATAAAATATGGTTAAAATGATACGACAACAGCTAGAATCATGAAATTCGGTGTGTGTACATCCCTCTAATTGCATCGACACCTAAAAGAGAGGGATTTTTCGAAATTCGTACTTTTAAGGGATATAATTGAAAAAGAGGGATAAAAATTTGACCTTCCAAACCGCTGAAGTTGATATCATGAAATTCGGTGTATATATTCGGTGTGTGTTCTGACTATGAAGACTCGAAACCAAAAGGGTTATTTTCGAAATTTGTACATTTGGGCGAATGGGGATATCTTTAAAATTTGTACTTTTCTTATCAAAATCACTTTGTCTGTATCTGAAAATGCTTCTCCCTAATGGCGACTGACAGTCGCCTAATATTTAAACTTGTTCACTTTCACAATAACAGCATTGAATTTATTTATAGTAGTAGATTTTAAACAGTGCGCATAAGTAGACATTATAGTTTGAAATAGTAAACAAATATAGTAATGTGCATAAAAATATCACAATTTTCGTAAGATGGCACTGTACTTCTATGTAAAGTCGACATCCTTTAATATGCTGGTAATACTGTGGAATGAACTCCGTGGTGGAGGGTATATAAGATTCGGCCCGGCCGAACTTAACGCCTTCTTAGTTGTTTAAGATAAATATCGACCCAATATTTACATGCGCTCGCATACCATAAAACCTTACATCCCTAAAGTATGTCTATTTAAAACATTTCCAAAATACATTAACAGAGAAAAACGAAGAAAGTATTACTTCATTTTTGGCTTAGAAGGTTTTACCATTTCAGTAATTAAATCGATGTTGGCAGCTATAAGCAGAATATTCTTTTTAAAAAGAATAAATAAGACAATAGTTTAACAATATTTGTAAATGCCGAGGCATCGGTCGGCCTCGCGAATACAGTTTTATACTGCATAATACTACCAATACTGAATAAATAGAACTTTCAGGTAAACCTCTGTCGGAAAAGGAAAGCAAAAACGTATTTACACTTTTTGAAATACAAAAGAACATCTCAAGAGCTCCTATTTTCAACGAACTAAACGAAATTTCAGTACGGTGCATGGTTTCCGAGATTCATCTCAATAAAATAACCTCTCTTATGATGAAATTTGCAACTATTTTAGCATTTATGAACTTTAAATGTATCCACAGCTAAAATTAATTAAAAAATTTCATAAAGCAATTTTCCATGAAAGGGACATCCATACACTGGAATTTTTCAAAACAAAAAATAAAAAAGATTAAAAGATGCGAAGTAGATGTCTAGTAAAGGGTGATTTTTTAAAAGCTATAGGAAAGTTTTTCAAAAAAAACACATAAAATTCAGAAAAATGCATGAAATCTTTATATGAATCGATAGTACGGTCATATAATTTAATGTTTGAAGATTATTTCATTCAAATGTTGACCTTGACTGCGCCTCAAATGGTTGTTCCTCTTAGTCCAATTTTGGCATTTCCACGTTTTTGAGTAACAGAGGCCCAATTGCTACGAACGGCGATGAATCAATGGTCATCATTAACACTGGCCGATACAGCTGCGATATTTTCTTCGCACTCTACGTAAGCGTGTTGGTTGTTTAATGTCCAACAATGTAAATTTGGTGCGAAATTTAGTCACAATAGCCCGAATAGCCGCTTCAGTGGGTCGATTAAACTGACCATAAAATGGAAGCGCGCGATGAACTTTCTTAACAGAGCACGCATATTGATAATAAGATTCAATAATTTGCAAGCGTTGTTCGTTTGTAAGACGATTCATGGTTAAATTATAGACCAAACTGAAGATGTTTGACAGTGAAACAAAAAACCGAAACGTGCGTCAGCTGTTTAAACCAGTGCTGCCAAAAATATAATAGCTAAAAATCACCTTTTATATGCATGTTTTTGAATAAATACGCACATGAACTCACTCAAAATTACAATATTAATGTCACCATACAACGAAAGATATATGATAATAAATTTTTATTTGTACAGTAGGTCCCACCACCACATTTCCAATTTTGTCACAGCTACGCACTCGAGGAAATCCGACAACATTTTAATACATTCGCTGCTATAATGATTCAAATATATTGTTTTATAAAATGCAAATAAATATCACTGTTCCATGTCCACAAGAAATATATATTTTTTTGTTTCCTTCGCAACGTAAATGCATAGTTTGTATCGAAAAATTTAATAATGTAAGACAAGCAGTGCAAACTCTCTCTTTAAATAATAGAATTTTTCATAGTTCCTCTCTCTTTAATTTAGAAAATGAGGGGTTAATGTTATTTAATTAAAAAATGTTTAATTATTTTCGCGAAACGTATTCGCTTCACATGTCAGTATTTTTATATTTGGGTAAAATAAAAAGTGCACGATTTAACTAAGTGGTGGCATTTTTTGCATTTAAATTAAACATGTTCCACATAAATGTGGAATAAAATATACGTCAAATGGCGTCCGCGGCTCTGATCACATACTTATGCTCCTTTCATGGAATTTTCGGTGACAATTTGAAAGAGATGTTGTTCTATCTCACGGATGACTCATTGGATATGCTTTGCACTTGTTTATTCGCATATACCAGAAATTTAACAAACCTTGAACGACCCGTTGTATTACTCCATATTTAATAACACAGTGCAACAGTGGTTCTGCAATGCAAGCACAACTATGACGGTTCGTTAGTGTATCCAAAATGATGACGATTGCCTAAAGGATTTTTTTCCTGAGGTACCCGTTTTCGCGGGACGCCCTGGCGCTCCCCCACCCACTTTTGTTATCTTATTGTCTTTTGTTTGTCATAACTCGAGAACGGCTGTCCCGATTTAGGTGAAATAAATGTTGAAAAATTAAGAATTATAATTCATTTAATCTATTCCTATGCTCTTTCTCGATATTTTAAACAGTTTCGCAGATATAAATAAATTTATGAAAAAAAAATTCCCTAAAAAATTTAAATTTTTTGTTTTTAAAAATCATAAAAAATTCAAAACGGAAAAATATGTCAAGGCTTATTACCATATAGAAAAGGAATGCCCGCAAACTCTTGTTTTATTTCGAAATGTATTTACACATAAATATGGAAAAGTAGTGACTAACATTAAAATAAAATGTTCTAGCTATTTAACCTATATTAATTATGTTTTAATGAGTTGAGCAATTATTTGATGATTAACTCTTCAGGCGTTTATTCGATTAATTGGAAATTCTTAGCTTTCGAATAAACAATTAATCGAATATCTTAGAAGTCGGAATAATTGGATACCCTAGTTATGATACTCCTTCTAGAGACAGAAAAATAATGTAGTGTGTGTAGGTAACGTATACTTACTGGTTATTGAGGG
This sequence comes from Polietes domitor, assembly GCA_947397865.1. Taxonomy (NCBI): domain Eukaryota; kingdom Metazoa; phylum Arthropoda; class Insecta; order Diptera; family Muscidae; genus Polietes; species Polietes domitor. The sequence goes on from OX377618.1 coordinate 30,183,661, forward strand.
TAATATCACTCATACGCAATGTAGTCAGATTGAACATTAACAGAAACAGTCCCGCAATTTTTTTTTCATAAATTTATTTATATCTGCGAAACTGTTTAAAATATCGAGAAAGAGCATAGATTAAAGGAATTATAATTCTTAATTTTTCAACATTTATTTCACCTAAATCGGGACAGCCGTTCTCGAGTTATGACAAACAAAAGACCATAAGATAACAAAAGTGAGTGGGGGGAGGTGGGCGTCCCGCGAAAACGGGTACCTCAGGAAAAAAATCCTTTAGGCAATCGTCATCATTTTGGATACACTAACGAACCGTCATAGTGGTGCTTGAATTGCAGTGATTAAACTGCAATTTGTCGCACTGTGTAATCAGAACAGTCGTCGGCGACAGGTGTCAATTTTCAGAGCTGCCACTTTACACAAAATGCAACAAAATTTAGATCGTGCACTTTATTGGGACACGTTTTACATATAATTTTTGGCTCTGTCGTTATATATATTTTTCTGCTATAGTAAAAACATTTTCGTCTGAAACACCATAGAATCCATCCCAATCGTTATAAATAGATCTGTGAGGAAGGAACTGCCGCGTGAACACGTTTTTGTTTCGAACACACTAATGTAATGGGTATAGATGGAATCGTCTTTTTAATATGAAAAAATAAATAGATTGACCTTACCTGAAAATGAAATGGTAAGTGAAATGGCGGCTATTTTACTGAGTTGTTATCAGTAATGTCGTTTCCGAACCAACATATTATTCGCAGTATCCTGCTGTGAAATATTACCCCGTCGAATGATTTAATTATAGCACTTCGATAACAGAGCACCACAAGTATACAATAATTACAAATAACAATAACGAATTTGATAAAGAAGAATATCAATTACAATCTCATTTGTATGATTATCAAAAAGTGCTATACAAAAAATACTATCAGTAGATGTGAAATGGCTCCACTAAAGCAACAATTGAGTTACTGTCTGTGGGTTAAAAATAAATTATGGTCTCATTTTGTTGTGGTTCACACAAGCGTATTATTCCACTATTTTATAAACTATTGTGTTAATATATTCTCATATATTTTTTTGTTAACAATCCTCGGTCGAACTCCGTTTTGCCGTTACGTTTAAATTTTCCGCCGTTTCAAATGCGTTTAACCACTATGACGTCTGAATGTTAACTGAATTCATTAAGGTTTGCTTGGTCCCTTTGCCGTTCGGTGAGTATGGCTAATTGTTGGTGTGTGCTGGCTTTGACTGTGCTGGTGATTGTCGGGATTATATCCTCAATAAAATATGTTGTTTTACAGCATAGTCTTGTATGACTGTGTCTGCGTGTGTATGTATGCATGTGTGGGTTGGGTGGTTGTGTTTTTAATAAACGAATGTGTTTGTTTGACTCACATTTATTTTTGTGCGTGAGTGTGTATAAAAAGCGTCATGTTTTTCACATCCTCCAACCTCATCGCTTTTCCACTCTCATTACTTTATCATATGTTCATCACTTTGCGGCGTTTGCTTTATCAAATTCTGGGTAATTCCAAAAAGAATCAACACGTTAACGTAATTTTGGCGAAATTCTGTCCGTGGAGAAATTCTATCGGCTCGCATCAGATATCCTTTGTATATATATATATATGTACCAGTTAGAATGATAGTGGTCTAAGTCACACTTTATCCGTTCTTAGATATGCAATGGTTTATGTTTGAGTCAATTGAAAAATATTTTTCCACCGAATTCCACAAAATGTTTTTCGTAGAATATCCTACTACTATATCGAACTTTTACAAAACAAGTAAAAAGGCGTTAAGTTCGGCCGGGCCGAATCTTATATACCCTCCTCCACAGTATTACCGACAGATTAGACGCTGTCGACTTTAAATAGAAGTGCTCTACCATATTAGGAAAATGTGATGTGTGTGATGCTTCATTATTATAATATTAATAGTCTCCTACATTAAATATAAAACTTCAAGTGTAATAAAAAAGTGAACATGAGGCAGCAATCTTCAAAAATATGCCCTAAATATTTGGTGTATTGTCAGTCGTTATTAAATAGAAACAATTTCCCTCAAACCCGTTATAGCCTAAATGTCTGTACCATTTTGATAGGAAACGTTCTAATATAGAAGATCCAATATGTTTCAGAGTGAAATATACACACCTACATACATTTCATGATTTTAGCTATAGCCATTTGTTTGGCACCTTTTTCACTCATTTTTCCATGTTGACCCTAAAAGAAACAATTTAGAAAAAATCGTGCCTCGTATTTTCCGCGTATCATGATTTTTGCTACAGACACTTGATTGGTGGCAAATTTCCCATTTGATCATGAAGGCACGAATATCGAAAGATCTCTTTATTTTTCGCATCTACGAAGTCAAAGAAAGGCATCATTCGCCTCATTTTCCGCATAAAAGTACATATTCCGAAAAAATCCTTTTTGTTTCGCAATTTCACAGACAGATGAGTGTATACACCGAATTTCATGATTTCAACTTCAGCGCTTTTTATCCCTCTTTTCCAATTGTATGATTTAAAAATATGATTTTTGAAAAATCATTCTCTTATACGTATCTACGCAATTAAAGGGATGTCCATTCAAAATTTCATGTTTCTAGCTATTGTCGTATCATTGCACACTGGTCCCAAATCCATTTTTTATGGCATAAAGTCGAAAAATAAACATACAGTCTTGTAATTTTTCACATTTGCTAGACATATCATACGCAAAAAATAAAAATAAAATTGGGCCGATCGGACCACGCCCACTACCACCTCCCATATAAACTCAATATATAACCAACATAATTATCACCCTTTATTGGGACAGGGTGACCAAAAACAAAATTTTATGAAAGCTTAAAAGAATGAAGAGTTGTTTATTTTGACGAAATGTGTTTTTCTAAACATTATTACAAAAGCAAAATATAACATACAAATAGTATACTTTAAACTACAATTTAAATAATTATTTCAAGAAATAAAGTAAAATGTATACATGTGTACAAAAAGGTGAATGATGTTGTATACCATTTTAAAGGTAATAAAATATTTATGGGTCTCGTACACAAATCTAATTCAGAGATATAATCATATATATTTCTATGTCTAATCAAAAACTGTGCTAAAATAAAATTACAATTTTTGGAGTTTGCCGAAAACTGATGACGAGATATTAATTCCACCATAAACTAAAACCTCAGACGAACACTTTCACATTTACACTTTGAGTCAAGTTGAGTCATACATATAACTTTTGGTCCACGACATTTATAGATTATGTTCTCTACAAATCTCAAAATTACAATACCTATGAATACTTACAAGACCACAATAGTCGTAAAATGTTAAATATAGTTTTTCAACTACTAACTCTTGCCGTCAATTTTCATATATAGTCAATTTATTATTTTCTTTTTAAGTCTTGATTTTAATTAATTTGTAAAACTGCTTTATATCAAAATTAATCCCACTTTTTTTGAACCGCAAAGTTTAAGTACCATTCAGGCTTGTGGTGTTGCCACCTAATTTTCTCCAGTATATTTTTTTGATTGCTTGGAGTGTTGCCATAAAGAAAATATATACACATTTGAATTTCTGCCAAAAAAAATGGATTTGGGACCATAGTGCATTGGTACAATTTGAATCCCTTTTTGTCCCATTTCGCCCGCTTTTATTTACTTTTTAGTATTTTTACGCTACAACGCAAAAATTTCAAATGCATATAAATTACATTGTAGATACATAATATAAACGTATTTTTTCTAAATTCGTACTTTCAATGGGTTAAATGGGGATAGAGGGATAAAAATAGTACAAACAAATGGCTGCACCTAGAATAATTAAATTCGTTGTATATATTCCTCTGATTGCGTAGACACATTAAATAAAATAATTTTTCGAAATTCGTACTTTAAGTTTTCTTATACTGCTAGGGTTTGGGGTTTCCCGGACTTTTTTCATTTTCCGGGAAAACGGGAATGAAAAATTTCATTCCCGGGAATTCCCGAGAAAAAGTAATTTATTTATAGGTATGTTCAATATGGTTTAAAATATCAACATTTAATAACTGGTGTGTTTTTTTTTTCAATACTGTCATATTACAAATTAAAAACGAATGTTATTGTCAATATATTTTACAAATTGTTTTTCATTTTACAAATATTTTACTCTACACCTTTTCAAGATTATATTCGGAACATACAAATTTATATTAAGAAATGTAATTTCATATTAGGGACATATGAATTCATAATGGGTAATGTAAATTTATAATAGGAACATGTTAATTCATAATGAGATATATAAAACATAATTCATTGAGAACAATTAATTCATAATAGGAACATACCAATTGATAATGAAATATACAAGTTTGTAATCAGAAAATCCAAATTCATAATCAGACAAGTAAGGAAAGGCTAAAGTCGGGCGGGGCCGACTATATAATACCCTACACCACTCCCTGCGTATGTACCTCGCTTTGATTACTAAACCCAGGTATTTCATGGGAGCAATTTTATGTAGTTCATACAAATTATATAAATTATATTCATATAATTTATATGCTATAAATTCATCTTTAGTCAAATTTAACGAATATGGTAAATAATATGGTAATTGAACCAATTGTCCGACATACAAATACAAATTATACAGTAGTATTCCAAAGTCTTACCAAAGTATGGACATATGGGCATCCTGTAAATGCATGTGTTTGACAAAAAATGTTAAATCGGAAAGGACATTTGTATGGGGGTATATTGAAACCTGGAACGATGTGACCCGCTTTCACCATGTCTGTTTATTGGTGAAATATAATATGTAAAATTTGGCCAAAATCGGTTAAACATTCGGGAGCAACATTTGTATGAAGGCTATATCTAAATCTGAACCGCTCTTACCCACTTTCACCACAGGTTTTTTAGTTGGATTATAAGATGTTCTGCCAAATTTAAAGAAAATCGGGTACAATATGTCTAGACCGGATATGTCAAATCGGGAGCGACATTTGTATGGGGGCTATATCTAAATCTGAACCGATCTTACCCAATTTTTGCATACGTGTTTCTAGTTGGATTATAAGATGTTCTGCCAAATTTAAAGCAAATCGGGTACAATATGTGGTTTCTAAAGTGGAAAATGTCAAATCGGGAGCAACATTTGTATGGGTGCTATATCTAAATCTGAACCGATCTTACCAAATTTTTGGATACGTGTTTCTGGTTGGATTATAAGATGTTCTGCCAAATTTAAAGAAAATCGGGTTCAATATGTCGTTTCTAGAGCGGAAAATGTCAATTCGGGAGCGACATTTGTATGGGGGCTATATCTAAATCTGAACCGATTTCAAATTCAATACCGATGGTCCTTGGCCAGAAAAAATAACTTCTCCCAAGTTTCATGAAAATCGGACAACAATTGCGACCTGTAGAGTGCGAACAAGCTTAGATGGACAGCAGACGGACGGACAGACAGACATCGTTAAATCGACTCAGCTGGTGATTCTAAGCCGATCGGTATACTTAAAGGTGGGTCTAGCTGGATTATTTCTTGGTGTTACAAACATTTGGCCCGAAACTAACTTATAATACCCTAGACCACGAAGTGGTGTAGGGTATAAAAATACGTTTTCTTATTCAGAAATGAGAAAATATAAAATCATATTGAGAAAATGTAAATTTATAATGAGAACATTGATAAAAAATGTAGCTTCGATTATAAATTTTAGAGTTCCTGATTATGAATTTATATCTTATGAATTATCAATTTGGATTTTCTCATTTTGTATTTTTGCATACGTCACTTTTGTATTTATATATCTCATTATCAATTTGTATGTTCTTATTATGAATTTATATTTCTCAATATGAATTTACATTTCACATTACATATTTACAGTGCTGATTATGAATTATCATGCTCCTATTATGATTTTACATTTCTCATCGTGAACTTACATATTCCGATTATAAATTACATTTTCTCATTATAAATTTGAAAAATTGTAGACTAATCGTCAGAATTGGACATTTATATCGCAGGTAGAAGTGACTGACACCTACACTAGATTCAAAATTGAAAACGATTAAGGAAACAAATAACTCATATGACGGAGAATGTTATGACGCATTTAATTTAGAATATTCATTCGTCTGGAGACAAAAATATTTTATAAAGAGTGATTTTTTTGAGGTTAGGATTTTCATGCATTAGTATTTGACAGATCACGTGGGATTTCAGACATGGTGTCAAAGAGAAAGATGCTCAGTATGCTTTGACATTTCATCATGAATAGACTTACTAACGAGCAACGCTTGCAAATCATTGAATTTTATTATCAAAATGCGTGCTCTGTTAAGAAAGTTCAGAAAGAAAGAAATTGTGTTCAGCGACGTAGCTCATTTTTGGCTCAATGGGTACGTAAATAGGCAGAATTGTCGATTTTGGAGTGAATATCAGCCAGAAGCATTGCAAGAGCTACCAATGCATCCAGAAAAAGTCACAGTTTGGTGCGGTTTATGGGCTGGTGGCATCATTGGACCGTACTTCTTCAAAGATGATGCGAATCGTAACGTAACTGTGAATGGTGAGCGCTACCGTGAGATGATATCCAACTTTTTTTTGCCCAAAATGGAAGAACTGAACTTGGTTGACATGTGGTTTCAACAAGATGGCGCTACATGCCACACAGCTCGCGATTCTATGGCCATTTTGAGGGAAAACTTCGGAGAACAATTCATCTCAAGAAATGGACCGGTAAGTTGGCCACCAAGATCATGCGATTTGACGCCTTTAGACTATTTTTTGTGGGGCTACGTCAAGTCTAAAGTCTACAGAAATAAGCCAGCAACTATTCCAGCTTTGGAAGACAACATTTCCGAAGAAATTCGGGCTATTCCGGCCGAAATGCTCGAAAAAGTTGCCCAAAATTGGACTTTCCGAATGGACCACCTAAGACGCAGCCGCGGTCAACATTTAAATGAAATTATCTTCAAAAAGTAAATGTCATGGACCAATCTAACGTTTCAAATAAAGAACCGATGAGATTTTGCAAATTTTATGCGTTTTTAAAAAAAAAAAAGTTATCAAGCTCTTAAAAAATCACCCTTTAGGAACAAGGGGGAATATTCTAAACTGTAAAAACAATAGAAACATAAAAAACAAGTAAGGAAAGGCTAAAGTCGGGCGGGGCCGACTATATAATACCCTACACCACTCCCTGCGTATGTACCTCGCTTTGATTACTAAACCCATTTATTTCATGGGAGCAATTTTATGTAGTTCATATAAATTATACAGTATAAATTATACTATAAATTCATCTTTAGTCATATTTAACGAATATGGTTAATAATATGGTAATTGATCCAATTATCCGTCAGACAAATGCAAATTATACAGTAGTAATAGGATGAATCGGACCGACATTTCAAAAGGGGGCCTATAACTACATTTTGGGCCTGGTCCAAAACATGGGCCTATATATTTCTCATTCACGGTAGGTATTCCTGGTTGAAAAATACCATGACCTGCAAAATTTGATGAAGATCCGATGTAAGATGTAGTTTCTAGAGCTGTAATAGATCAGAATGGGACCCCATTTGGGTTATACCAAAGTATGGACATATGGGCATCTCCCAAACAAGTAAGGAAATGCTACAGACGGAGGTACTTTCTATCTCATTACAATTCAATTCGGTAAAAAAGTGAAATCGGGAAGGATTTTCGCATCCTGTAAATGTATGTGTTTGACAAAAAATGTTAAATCGGGAAGGACTTTTGTATAGGGGTATATTGAAACCTGTAATGATGTGATCCCCTTTCACCATGTATGTTTATTGGTGAAATATAATATGTAAAGTTTGGCCAAAATCGGTTAAACATTCGGGAGCAACATTTGTATGTCCACCACAGGTTGGATTATAAGATGTTGTGCCAATTTTAAAGAAAAACGGGTACAATATGTGGATTTTAGAGCGGAAAAAGTCAAATCTGGAGCGACATTTGTATGTGGGCTATATCTAAATCTGTACCGATCATACCCACTTTCAGCATAGGTGTTTCTAGTTCGATTATAAAATGTTGTGCCAAATTTAAAGACATTTGTATTGAGGCTATATCTAAATCTGAACCGATCTTACCCAATTTTTGCATACGTGTTTCGAGTTGGATTATAAGATGTTCTGCACAATTTAAAGAAAATCGGGTACAATATGTCTTTTCTAGAGCGGAAAATGTCAAATCGGGAGCGACATTTGTATGGGGGCTATATCTAAATCTGAACCGATCGTACCCATATTTTACATACGTGTTTCTTGTTCGATTATAAGATGTTCTGTAAAATTTAAAGAAAATCGGGTACAATATGTCGTTTCTAGAGCGGAAAATGTCAAATCGGGAGCGACATTTGTATGGGGGCTATATCTAAATCTGAACCGATCTTACCCAATTTTTGCATAGGTGTTTCTAGTTGGATTATAAGATGTTGTGCCAATTTTAAAGAAAATCGGGTACAATATGTGGTTTCTAAAGCGGAATAAGTGAAATAGGGAACGACATTTGTATGGGGGCTATATCTAAATCTGAACCGATCTTACCCAATTTCAGCATAGGTGTTTCTAGTTGGATTATAAAATGTTGTACCAAATGTAAAGAAAATCGGGTACAATATGTGGTTTCTAGAGCGGAAAATGTCAAATCGGGAGCGACATTTGTATGGGACCTATATCTAAATCTGAACCGATTTCCTCCAAATTCAATACCGATGGCCCTTGGCCAGAAAAAATAACTTCTGCCAAGTTTTATGACAATCGGACAACAATTGCGACCTGTAGAGTGCGAACAAACTTAGATGGACAGCAGACGGACGGACAGACGGACAGACAGACATCGTTAAATCGACTCAGCTGGTGATTCTAAGCCGATCGGTATACTTAAAGGTGGGTCTAGCTCGATTATTTCTTGGTGTTACAAACATTTGGCGCGAAACTAACTTATAATACCCTAGACCACGAAGTGGTGTAGGGTATAATTAATATTAATTTTATAAATTCATAAAAATATTGAAATAGTCCAGTCATTAATTCTTACAAAGGGCCATTTAAATACACCGTAGCATATATTTATATTCCTATTAGATTTCTCTTGAATGTTTCCAGGCGAACAATTTTTATTGTATTCCTATTTTAAGAAAATTTACATTATGTAAGCCATAGTATTGTCGGCATGATACTTTTATTTCACAATAAAGATCCTGCAAATAGTCTCACAAAAAGTTTTTATTCCCTAGCTGGGTTTCGCATAAAATGGATATTTAGCGAATTTAAAAAGTTTTGTTTGTAGTAATATAATATAAACAAATACTCATTATTGTCAATAATGTAAATACATATATGAATTTGAAATACATCTAAAAATTCCAATTTATATAGTAACATTAAATTATTGATCAACATAATAAATAAATTATTTTTTTTTAATATTTTCCGTATTCCCGGGAAATTGAAATTTTTTTTAATTGAAAAACGATTCGGGAATTCCCGGACCCCAAACCCTATATACTGCATACGTGAGAGATAAGGTATTTTCAAAATTTATACTTTTGAAATTAAAATAGGATGGAAATACAACCAACCAAAAGACTGTAGCTGAAAATACACTCTCTATCCCCCAATATTTAGGATATTTATGATTGCTGCCTTATATTTACTTTATGAATTGTAGTGTTATTTCCATTATATATATATATAGTATAAAAATATTGGTATTATTAATTAATTAAATTAATTTATTTAATAAATTTCTGATTTTCACACAATTAAAATTTGTTGGGGACATTCCTCTTGTAGCTTGGAAGCACCACAAAGAAAATAAAAGTTTTATCGGGCGAAATGGGATAAAATATGCTACAAATGATACGACAACAGCTAGAAACATGAAATTCGGTGTGTACATTCCTCTAATTGCATAGACACGTAAAAAATTGACTTTTCGAAATTCGCACTTTTAAGGGATATAATTGAATAAGAGGGATAAAAATAGGACCTACCAAACCGCTATGTAAAGTCGACATCCTTTAATCCACGGAGTGCACTCCACAGTGGTGGAGGGTATATAAGATTCGACCCGGCCGAACTTAACGCCTTCTTACTTGTCTATTTTACCTTCCTAAAAGTACGAATTTCGAAAAATATCATTACTTTACGTGTTTACGTTTATATATTTATATATAATTTTATATATATTCCTCTACTTAATTAGAGGAATGTACATACCAAATACCGTGTTTCTAGCTGTTTTTGTTTGATAGGTATCCCTTTTTGCCCAATTTCCAAACAAAAAAACTTTATTGTGCACGTTTTTGCTTTAAGGGGAATACACATACCAAATATATAAAAAATAAGCAGACATGCTCAAAAAACATGACGAAATACTCTAAATATTAGGGGTAATTTCAGTCCTTGTTTGGGAAAAAAATTTCCCTCTGGGCCGATTTCGCCCAATTTCAATCCCAACCGATCTGCAACCATAAGACACATTTAGGGGAAATTTGAACATCCTGGTTCATTTCGTTCAGCAGCTATCGTGCTTTCAACAGACAGGTAGACGGACATGGCTAGATCGTCTTAGAATTTTACCACGACTCAGATTATAAATACTTTATTTTAAGGTGTTACAAACGGAATGACAAAGTGACTATACCCCCATCCTTAGGTATACAAATTGGGATATCTCAATTTCTTTTTGGATTTTTGACTTAGACCACTATCATTCTAACTGGCATATATGTATATTGAGGTCGAAATTCGGTATGAATCGTGTTGTACGCCATCAAATATTAAATATGTTTTCAGTTCTCCGAAACAGAAAATAGAGATATAAACCATTCTTTAGGTGAAGGGTATGCAAATTGGGATATCTCAATTTCTTTTTGGATTTTTGACTTAGACCACTATCATTCTAACTGGAACTTATGTACATTGAGGTCGAAATTCGGTATGAATCGTGTCGTATGCCACTAAATATTAAATATGTTTTCAGTTATCCGAAACAGAAAATAGAGATATAAACCATTCTTTTGAAATTTTATGTTCGCACCACTTCATTATTGCAATTAAATTCGAATATGACACGCTGTCGAGATGTTCTTCGGATTTAGAGTACATGACTGTATATAATGTTTGATTGGTGTTAATTACAATAATTTTTTTGGTTTATATTACAGCTGACTAAATACCCATCTACTAATTTGACAGTAACGTGCGTAAATAATTCTTAATACTAACAAGTAAAAAGTCGTTAAGTTCGGCTGGGTCGATTCTTATATACACTCTACCACGGAGTGAATTTCACAGTATTACTGGCTGATTAGAGGCTGTCGACTTTACATAGAAATAAAGAACTATATTAAAAAATTTTGATATTTTGTTGGCACATTGCGACATTTGTTTACTATTTCAAACTATAAGGTACATATTTGCGCACTGTTTTAAATAAATTGTGATGCTTCACAATTTATATAAGTATAATCAAAAAGTGAACATGAGACAGCAATCTTCAAAAGTGTGCTTAAAATATTAGGTTATTATCAGTCGGCAGTAAAGTGAAACATTTTCCCTCAGAGTCGATTTATCCTATTTGCAATTTTATTGATTACAGCTACACCATATGTTTCGCGTTGTAGAATGCACACACCTAATTTATTGATTCTAGTTACAGCCATTTTCTTGGTATCAATTTCAACCCGCATATCGAAAGAAGTATTTCTACTCAGTAAGAGCAATACATACACCAAATTTCACTATTCTAACTGCAGGCAATTGGTTGGTTCTATTTTTATTCCTTTTCGCCTCACTTTCCCCTTAAATGTACAAATTTAGAAAAAAACCTTTATGTTTCGAGCCTACACAATCAGATGAATGTATACCTTTTTTCCAATTGTATGTCTTAAAAGTACGAATTTTGAAAAATACATTCATTGGTACCACTTTTATCCCTTTTCGGTCCGCTAAAGATTTTATTTATTTTTGGTGCTCTCAAGCTACAAAAGCACACATTTCAAGTGCATATGAAGCAAACATTTTTAAAAATTGCTTAAATAATCTAAATATGTTTCCGTCTGGGCCAATTTCTCTCGCTTTCAATTTCAACCGAGATGAGACATATTTACGGAAAATGTGCTTTCGACAGAAGGACAGCAAGATAAACGGACATGACTAAATCGTCTTAGAATTTTATTAGGATACAGAATATATATACTTTGCGGGGTCTCCGTTGAATATATCGTGGTGTTACAAACGGAATGACACAGTGAATATATACCATATTCGTATAATCATTTGATTATACTTATGGATTCGCCATTATCGAGTATAGTATAGTATAGTATAGTATAGTAGCCAGTATAGTTGACTGTTTGCTTAAAATATTTGTTTACCATTTGCATACAGTGGCTAGTGAGTTATGTTTTTTGTAAATATAGTTCAGATTAATTCTCAATTTACTAATCCAGTTTAGAATACTCTGTATTTCTTAGTTGTTTCATTTTCGGTTTTGGCGATAATAAGGACAGCAGTATCGTGAGCGAGGTTTCTATAGTTGCGGTTGTTAGCGATGGAATATATCTTGTGCACAACAGGTACAACAGCGCAACTGAGGTTAGAATATTTATTATGTAGTTTCACGCGGATGTGTCTTTCACTTAGATAAGACTTCAGTAGCTTATAAAACTCAGTTTGACGGTCATTTAAATAACAAACCCGGATGCCAATATTTGTCGAACGATTAACCAACATCAAGGAATACTGCCGAACAACCCGGTTTCGTTTCGATGGTTATTTCTGCTACGTTCACGATTCGATGGACTTGAATCCGAATTGGTGATTAGGTATTACATTTCTACTTCTAATTATTGGTGGACGCCTCTTTCATGAGGAACATATCGTAGTCGAAAACACAGGATTAGTATGTATAACAGATTTTTTATTGCATTTTTATTATTTTTCCTGTTCTCATATCATAATTTGTAGCCTTCTTAGAACTTAGCCGCTATCTTTCATATTTTTGAGTTATCATATAGTTGTAGAATTTGTCCATTTTCTTAATTCTATTGATGAGTTCTTGTGTTCATCGATTTTCCAATGGCGTAAATATATCCTTAAAATGATCTGCAGACGTTTCCGCCCTTTCTTGTGGGTTACTTGCAAATAACATAAATTCCTTATTGTACGCAAATTTTAGAAATTTTTGAATTTACTTTTAGGAACACTATTAGCATCATTATAATTTGCCATCATTCGACAAATTATAAACATATCTGTTTGTTAGTTATCAGCCATTTGTCATTTCTTAGCTTATTTGCACCATAGAACAAACAACATAGAAAACTAGCCAACTCCTTTTTTGTCAATGATTGATCATGACAGTCGTTATTTAAAAATTCTTTAAGAAACGTTTTCTTGTAAATGGGCACACATATTGGTTATGTAAGACATCCACTGAAGGTTTCTATTCAACTGATTCTCGAAATCAAGTTGTTTCCTTAAGTGGATAGACCACAACTTTCGCGCAAATAAATTTTACCAGAAGTAATCGAATTCATCTTATGGTAAGCTAGCATAATGTAGTTAGTTACTTAATGCAATATTATATATACAATTTTAGTTTTTTCTTCATATGTTTTCAGCTTGTGTTTTAACTGTAGAGGAAATGCCTTTCACTCTCGTTGTGATTTGTATTGTTGCTACGTCAATCTTTCATTGGAAACAGGTTTGGTACCTTATCCAGGGTTTACACCAACAACGATCATTATCTGTAATTGGGTTGATAAGCTCGTCTCTGTTCTCTTTCTTAAGTTGATTGAAGTTTGATGACATACACCGGTGATGATCTAAAGCTATAGAGTTTAGTATGCTGAGATCCTTCTGTGCGCTGCTACACAAATTACCATCGATCGACAAAACGCGGTGGCAGTTTTGCAAAACAATAGAAACTAATTATCTCAGTTGGCAAGATTGTACAAGTGCTCCTAAAACCTTAAACCGAAATTGTGTTAAATAAGTAAAGTGAAATCGTACTGCCGAGCAAAAAACTGAAAGTACATCCGCAGGAAGCACTTGTTAATCACATACCAAAATCCCATCTGCCTATTTCCCGCATTTGAAGAAGTTATTTTGAACAACTTCCAGAAAAGTTTATAATATGTTAAGATACATTTGTATACGACTTATTTATAAACCTAAACCGATCTTACCCACTTTCCTCACACATATTTCTAGTTGGAATATAAGGTATTGTACCAAATTTTTAGCATATGTAACGTCAAGAGCGAAAAAAGTCAAATCGCGAGCGACATTCCTTTTCATTCATTAACCGATTTGCCTCAAATTAAATTGCGTCCGTTCTTTACCCGCAAAATATACTTGTGCAAATTTTCGTTACGATCGGATAATACTGTACTTTGATTATAAGACGGACATTGCTAAATCCACTCAGAAAGCGACTCTAAGCCGATATGTAGATTAAAACGATAAGTCAATCTCGTTTCCTTTAGGGTGTTACAAATAAATGCACAAAGACATAAAACCCTAGTGGAGGGTATAAAAACTGTACTGCTTAGCACCGACTCAGCCGCGCCAATTTCTCAGCGCTTTAACATTGGAAATATCTTGAATTTCGTTTTGACCTTTGATATATTATTTAAAGTATATAAGATTTTTAAAGATAATAATTAATCGATATTTTTAGCTTTTAAGTCTTTATTTTATTTTTAACCTAAAATTTAAAGATAATAATAATAACTATTGCAATATGTTTCCATACACAAATATACATATTTCAATTAAAAATGAGTGTACCCACATATAATTTTTAAATAATAATAATAATAATAATTCTTTATTTCTTTTCTCCACATCGTTATAAAAATTATACTTTTAGTTACTATAGGTAATAATTTTAAACCAAAATAAATAAAGAAATATAGCGTTCCATCGAACCGTGAGCTTGAAAAATCTTATGCTTACATAATAAATTTAGTAATTAAATTGCCTAATCAACATCTGTCTATATACATAGGCTTCCTTCAGAAAATGATAAAGGTTCACCCAACAAAATCCTTCACATCCATTTAAAATATAAATTAATTCATTGTCTTCAATATTAACTTTTCTAAAGTTTTTGTACCTAATATGATTAAATATTGGACAGCGGCCGATAAAATGTGTCAATGATTCGTGTTCTCTCATATTGCATATGGAACATAACTTGTTAGCTTCATCACGATACGGGTCACCGTTTAGATACATCAGATCACCTCTGGCTCTAAGAATAAATGAAATTTGTCTTTGATTGAAATTATCGTTACAATACGTTACACCAACAGCGGGATTTAAATACCTATAGAATCGTGTTTCGCTTTCTTGCGAATTTCGTACGTGATTATTATAAGCCATTTCATTTAATTGATCCAATAAGTGGTGACAAGCAATGTTCCAGTTACTTTTGCTGGTGTATATATTTTCAGACCATATGTTATGTGATTCCAAACGATCTGATAGTTCCTTGAACCATGAAATATTTTTCCCTACTATTTTTAGCGAAAGTTTTTGTGGCAGCCTGCGTGGCTCCAAATCAAATAATGTTTTCGTTACATATTTTAGATGCATTGAATACGTATATATATATATATATATATATATATCCTGGTTCATAACCAGTTTCCAAGGCAATAACGTAATTTGGTGTGTTTTCAGGAATTTTCAATATCCGTTTAATAAAATAGCGATAAAGTTTCTCAACTTCCTCAAAGTAACCGTACCCCCAAATCTGACATCCATAACTCTGCACTGAGCGGCATACCGAGAGAAACAATTTCCATTTGGCTCTTAGTGATATACCCTCTTTCCCTATGAAGTTCCTCCAAGTTGCATTCAAACAATTTTTGGCTGCATCATTTTTCCTCGCTATATGTTTCACGAATGCCAATTTTGGGGACAAAGTTATTCCAAGGTATTTGTATTCACTAACAATTTTTATGTGTTCTCCCTTATACATCCACTTCTCATTTGCCGATGTTCTACCTCCTTTTTTGAAAATCATTATCTCCGATTTGTCCCGATTTACCTCCATACCCCAGTTGTCACAGTATAATGCCAAATTGTTTATCATATCTTGCAACTTTCCCGGCTCATCCTCTAGAATTACTATGTCATCGGCATACATTAGTAATCGAATATTTATATCATCCATGTATAGTCCTTCTCCTAGAGCGTCATGCATGTCATTCAGGTAAATGGCAAATAATACAGGCGATAGTAAGCATCCTTGTTTTACGCCCACATAATTTTTACTTCTAAAGCAAATGTGTGTTCTCTATGTAAATAAAATGTCTATAGTGGTTGATTAACTTGGTTTATTTTTCCGGGAATTACCACGAAAATTTTTCAAATTTCCCGTGAAAACAGGAAATTTAAAAATGCTTTATTGACTACTTTGAGCGCTAATTTAATTTTATTTTATAAATGGAAAACTGTAGAAATATTTCATATTTAGGTATTTACATTTCTGATAATAATGAACACTTATCAAGAATTTGGTTATATATTTTTAATTACAAACAAAACTTGTTTAAATTCACTGAGTAACTAACTTTACGAAACCAATTTAGGGTTTCACTCTAACATCAATGTAATTTAAATTTCTAATAGTCACAGATAGTTTCTTTCCATCTCGTTTAACATTACAGTGAAATAAGAACTTTTTGTCAGGTAAATTCTATGTTTCTATTTGCATTGTTTTAGCGTTAACATCCATTTCCCTGAAAAAGTAAAATATGAATAAAGTAAATAAACTAAGGGGGAATTTTGATACCCAGCAAAAACTCTAATTACCAAGTAATGTTGGACATAATGCTAAACCAAACGTCTTCACTACTTATTTTTTGGATCCATTTCTAATTATTTGTATAAAGGGATTGTAAATAAATAAGTACACGCACGCACATACATACAAAAATTGGAAAAATAAGTACTTCAACGCACGCTTACAAAAAGTTAATATATAAGTACTGGTTGGTAAGTATGTCGGTTGACGTTGTTGTGGTTGGTGGTTGGTTGGTTTAAACACACACACAGCGAAACATTTCTAGCAACTTCTATTTGTTGCAACTTCATTATATTTCAAAATTTGTATGATGAACAACGACACCACGGCAAGTAAACGTATACGCAAAAAGTACAGTTCCATTTTTCGTATTGTTGTTGTGTTGATAAGATAGTGTTATAATACTAATTTAACAATAAAATAAAATATTTTTTAAATTCCAATAAAGTTTAACTTTATGATTCTGCAAAGAAACAATCCACTTCCCGCGTAATATGTGCACGCTTCGATTGACATGAAGAAACTAAATTTGCTTTAATAAGGATAAGAATTTTTACAAAAGATAAAAGAAAAAAATTGAATATATTAAAAATAAAACAAAATATACCTCTGGGCATGGCCTCATAAAAAAGAGAACCATATAATGAGTTAAAATTAACTAAAATTTAGGAAATTGAACTTCGTATAGCGCTAAGGCAAAATTTCCACAAATCAAGTTCAAACTTTTCCTTCAAATTAGTACATGCTTTGAACTTGATTCTAGTTAAATTTTCCTCAAACCAGTAAATATTTACTCAAACTGAGGAAAATTCCAATAAGTTTTTCTTCAAACCAAGTACAGTTTTACTAAATATAAGTAAAATTTTGTTGAAATTTTGCTAAATCTGAGTAAATTTTTCCTAAAACCAAGTAAATTTTTAATTAATTTAAGTAAAATTTTCTCAAAACTAAATGAATTTTTACTCAAACCAAGTAAATTTTTACTACATCTTAGTAAAATTTTGCTGAAATATTCCTAAAAGTAAGTAATTTTTTTACTAAAATCAGGTAAATATTTACTTAAACTGAGGTAAATGTTGCTGATTTTTTCCTTAAAACAAGTCATTTTTTAATTTACTGAGAAACTTGATTCAAGGAAAAAAGTGAAATTAAAATAAGTTAAATTTAACTAAAAAATTGAACAAATGGTTTTGGAAAACTGGTACAAAAAATGATACCTCTGCCATAAATTGCTGAGCTCTTACTCCATGATTGCTGCGAAGGCAAGAGGGGCACCTTCGCAGTGGTTGTTTAGAATAATTCTTAAAGTATTTAAGAAATAAGTCTCTGCAAACGAACAAGAATGCTTCTTAGATTAATATTCAAGAATTTTTTAAACAATTTAAAATGTTTTTTATAAGTTCATTAGTACTTAAATGTATGAAGATCTCGGCATACATTTCAGTAAACATTTTAACTTCATTTTAAGAAAAAACCCATTTTTAAGTTAAATTTTCCATACAAATAATTTCAGATTTTTTTCTCACTTAAAAGCTTGGAAATACTCTTCCACATAAGTATGAATTTACTCAAGTGTAAGCATTTTTTATTAGATCCAAAGAAATGATTTTAAGTAAATCTACTACCATATTTCTAGTAAATGATCTATTTACTATGGATTTGAAAGAATGAAACCATACTCATACTTAGTTAATTTTCCAACTTTTTAGGAAATTTTTACTGAACTGGAGTAAAATTGTTGAACTAAATTGTAGTATGAATTTTACTCAGATTTAGGAATGCTATTTTTCTGACTGTAGTTTTACAAAAAATAAAGCAGGTGGAAATTCTGTCAATTATTTTAGTCAATTTCCAATCGTGTGCGTTTATTTTATTGCTGAAATGGTAAACAGCTGTTTGCTGTTTTTAGCAATATAGAAAAAACTTTAAGCATATGTAAACAACACTTTTTTGAATAGAAGTTATTATAAAGCAATTTATTACCACGGAAAGATATTGCGATTGTCTGTTTAATGATACGCATATTGTCCCAAGCAACTATACGCTTATCTATTTTTATATTTCAATTAACAGCAGTCAATTTTAGCAGACTGCAAACTCTTTAGCAGTGTGAATGGTGATGTAAGATTGCAGAAAAACTGTTGTAATAGCAGAAAAGTGTCTGCTGATAGGCAGCAGACAATCGCTGCTTTTATTAACAGACTTGTTCTCAAAGAGTATAACTTTTTTTAAATAGTTGCTTGAAATTACATACATACATATCGAGCGCTTATATTCATTCATAAGTGTCTATGAACAAAAACACAACTTTTCAGGAGAGCGATAAAACTCCTTTAATTTGAAGAGAAATTATTAATCATTTTTCTAAAGTTTAATCCAAAAAGGGTTACTAATTGCTACGATTAAAAAGTTTTCGAAATTTCCTATTATTCGCGGTTTCATGGTTCATAGCCATGTTTAAAATTGAGCACTATGAATGTTGAAATAAGCACATAGCCATTTATGCCCAAATATATAAATAAGATTTATTGTAAACTCAATAACGTTTTTCATGAAACCTTGGCGATGTTGTATAGAAAACGCATTTTCTGTGATGAACACAGCGAATTTAAAGATTCCAGCTTCATCCGCCAGATTGGTTCCATTTTTATCCCTTTTTCCTTTTTTACAAAAAGTGTATATTGCGGCAGGGCACGGTAAACAAAAAATACAAATTGGATATTTTTTTGGAAAATTTTCATTTTCACGGGAAATATGACTAAAATGATTTTCATGCATGACATTTTTGATTTTCTCGCGATCTAGCCAACGAATCCGGCTGAATTTTTGTTTGTGTATTAAGAACCAATGTCGCTTGTAACATATATGTAGCCAGTCGCGAAAATCGCTGCAATCGATGAAAAATCCAAAATTTGTCGTTGCAATTGCTTATATTTTAACTTTCTTCATCCAGGATTCTGAAACTTTTCTGACATAAATATTCTGCATGAAGTCAGCAACCACATGCCAAAGAAATATTTTGGTATTCTCAATATAATAAAAAGTTAGGCCACTTTTTCTAAAATACTTTTCACAATTTTTATTTTAGCCTGATAACTGGGGAATCAAAATACTATTAACGCGAAATGATGGAATTTGATAGTACGATATGCCTTAAATCTAGAAAAATGTATTAAAAAAATCGTTGTAGCGAATTATAACCTTCGGTTTATGCTGCTGCATTGTTGAACTATTTTATTTCTATTATTTTAATGTTCATAGCCACTTATGCAGTCACAAACTAACGTGTGAGTAGATAGCCAAATCAGAAAATTAAAAAAATGGCTTTAGAAAAAATTCTTTTCCAAATGTATATGACAGATGAATATGAGAATAGTTTGGCATCAAAAACACATTTTCGAGAAAATGGTTTATAGCCACTTTTGAATATGATCCCTCGATACAAATTCTGAAGAAATATTACACAAAAAACGAGCAAATTCCTCGGCGCTTAACCCTTCAGGCCCGCATTTTTTCTATGATAAATGTAGAAAATTGGATATGCTTTATTACAAAGTATGGGTCTAAATAGGATGTCTAATGAGTTTTGGGGGTTTTAATTTATATAGGACATGAGTAACAGGATGTTTACTCAAACAGATTTTTTTAGAATTTTTAATTAAAAAAAAAACAAATAATTGGTATTTTATTTTCGTCTTCCTTCGTTGATCCAATTTACTGAATTTGTTGTTTCTCTTTTGAATAATACTTGTTACAAACTTTTATTGTAGTACACAATTAAAAGTTCATAAGATATTGCTCTAGTCGAATGTCATGAAGTGGTATCGGTTAATAAAAATTAAAATTTTCCGAACAATTTGGTGTCCATTACCGAAATTAGCATTACACAATCTTGACATTGGCACAATTAGTTTAGTTTGTTTGTATTTTTCATAACCTTTGTCCGAAATTCAAGAAATTGTCCACGATTTTTTATGTAATTTTTGTGTTTTCACTATTTTACTGCAAAATTACTATTTATTATTATTTTAAAAAGACCTTAAAATTTCTATATTTTTTTGCTTCAGAAAGTCTAGAAGGTTTTAAAAAGTATATGTTCGAAACCTCTCTGCGCACCTGGGGAATGGATGCGAAACCGCGGTCTTCTGACTACAGATCAGATTACTTACGAAACAACACATACAAAGGAGGTCTGTTATGGATTGCTGAAAAGCACATCTCTTGGTTGATATGGCTACTTTAATGTAACAAAAGTATTTGTATTTAGCTCTATTTCAAGGGCATGAAAAGTTCTAAGATTTTTGGCCAAAGACACATCCATAGTTTCTAACCGTCAGTAGGACAACAACCGTTCACTTACTCTTTAAACATTTCTGTTACTTCAAATCGTTGCAGATGGTTGCGGATTGTATTTACATCACTAGTTTTATAAATTCATAAGGACACTTAAACAATGCTTCACCCACATTTGTCCAGTGATGAGATCCCCACATAATAGGAAGTTACAAAATGTTTAAACATGAAATCACCTTTCCGTACTGACATCGGCGTCATTTGTCATTCGTTTATATTTTCGCCATAATGTGTGTTACACCATTCACATATTTTATCATCATTTTTCATTTGTATCAAATGTGTTTGTCACTCTTTTTACTGTGAAATATTCTTAGCTGTTGTTGTTTTTTGAACACGCCAACCAACTAAACAGTTTTCCTGCCATTTGGTGGGACGTGCGTGTGCTAGTGTAGCCCATAAACAAAAGTATGCGATTCTTTTTTTAAATATGACCGATTTGAAC
This sequence comes from Polietes domitor, assembly GCA_947397865.1. Lineage (NCBI taxonomy): Eukaryota > Metazoa > Arthropoda > Insecta > Diptera > Muscidae > Polietes > Polietes domitor. Next base: position 30,205,353 of record OX377618.1, read on the forward strand.
AGGTATATTGTCCTGCTCAAGACCATTTTGCATCTATATTTTCTAGAATGCAAATTTATTTTAGTTTTTTTTTTCGTTTGTATTTTTTTGTTTTGACCTGTAATCAATATTAGATTTGAACGGGATATTGTCCTAGCAAACCATTTTGCATCTGTATTTAATAGAATGCAAATTTATTTACAAATTGCATGGCGACATTTATTACGTGGCTGCAGACTACCACTATCATGATTTCCACCCTGTCAAAGTTTTTGTCAAGTGGCTTATTTACAAATGGCATAGTTGATTCTGGCACGTGAAATCCTTCATCAGGTGGCTTCGCAGCGACTTTTCACACGAACACTTTAAGTAAATGATTTTCTCAAACTATATAGAAATACAATTTACTTCTCGAATATCAGTCAAAAAATCGCACCAAATAATAAAGCACACATGTCATCACCATACGCAGGTATAGTTACTCAGCTATATACTATATACCGTGCCAACGATCATTTGCTTTATTTTTTTTTTCGTTTGTATTGATTCGATCTGTAATCAATATTTGATTTGAACCGGAACATTGTCATGTGAAAGCCTTCGCCATGTTGCTTCACAACAACTTTTCAACAAAATACCTGTACTCTTTAAGTAAATGATTATAGAATCATGTGGTGTTTATAGTTAAAATATATATCTACAAACTCTTGCTTTTGTAAATAGTGGCCAAGATGGACATACCATTATATATCAAATCAATATTATGGTCCAATCTGGGTTTCAGGTTTGACATATCTATGTGGGCAGGTTGACCTTATATATGTAAACTTAACAGAAAATGATTGTACATTGAAATGATTACATTGACTGCAGGTAGGCCGCGGATACATACAGAATTTTTCGACATAAAGAACTAAAAACTTGTTCATACTTGCACTGGCCGTGCATCTGATTCCGATGATAGTAGTACACGTGTACTACAAAGGGAAGACCCTATAATCGGGAATATGTGTAAAAGATTTGCATTTTTTGATTTTCATATAATTGTGGGCCACACTAGTTTGTGTGTGTCCGTGTACATCAACTCAAGACTTGTAAATTCCATAATAATGTGGATTTCTCATTTTCGCTTGATAGTATGAATTTTTAACTCTTTTCTGTCAACATATGTACGGTTTTTTGCTAAACATTTCTGAGCAATACCTTAACTCCAATTATATCAACGACGTATGAGTAATATTATATACCACACAATGCACATTACTTATACGGCTAGGTGTTTGGGTAGCCTTCTTTATACACTCCACGAGAGTATTATGTCTGTGTGCATTTGTTTGTAACACCCAAAAGGAAGGGAGATAGAACCATTGTTAATTATACCGATCGGCTTAGAATCACTTTCAGAGTCGTTTTAGCAACGTCCGTCTGTTTGTCCATCTATTGTTGTAATCACGATACAGGTCGCAATTGTAGCCAGAACCAAACGAAACTTTGCACAACGAAGTTTTTTAGGACAAGGACGAACGCTATATAATTTGAAGATAATCGGTTCAGATTTAGATATAGCCCCCATACGAATTTCACTCCCGATTTGACCCTTTTCACTCTAGATACTACATATGTATATCAACAGATTTTCTTCAAAATTGGCAAAACATCTTATAGTTCAACTAGAAACACCGGTGGTAAAAATGTGTAGATCGGTTCAGATTTATATATAGCTCCCATACAAATTTCGTTCCCAATTTGAATTTTTCCGCTCTAGAATCCACATATTTTAACAGATTTTCTTCAAAATTCGCAAAACACCTTATACTTCAACTAGAAACATCTGTTGTAAAAATGTGTTAGATCGGTTCAGATTTATATATAGCTCCCATACAAATTTCGCTCCCAATTTGAAATTTTCCGCTCCAGAATCCACATATTTCAACAGACTTTCTTCAAAATTGGCAAAACATCTTAAACTAGGAACACCAATGGTGAAAATGGGTCACAACGGTTCAGATTTACATATACAGTGGCCGACAAAAGTCAACATACGACCCACATTTTTGCGTTTCAGCGAGTTCCAAAAAATATTTGAAAAAAGTAGTTTTTTATTCATATAACAATAACAAAATGCTTTACTTCAATATAAACTTAAAAGATATTTACGTCATTTTTTATAATGTACTTTATAGGAGAATTGACGAAATTTTTATTGTCATTTGTCTTGTGCTTGCTCTTCTTTAAATAAATATAATTCAAGAAAATTAGTCCGCGAAAATGGCTTCTTGTAAAGAAATTGCAACTGATATTCGAAATTTAGTAATAAAATGCAGAGTTGGAAATCTTGCGTTTATTGAGGGTAACATGGATCGCTATCAATATAAATCCATATTGGAACAAAATCTGAAGGCATCGGTCGATAATTTAAACTTCGGAGAGCGCTGGATTTTCCAAGAAGATAACGATCCGAAGCACACAGTCCAATTTGTTAAAGATTGGCTGATTTACCATGCTCCAAGACAACTTTATTCGCCGCCACAAAGCCCCGACCTGAATAGTATTGAACATGTGTGGGAGATTCTGCAACGCAGGGTCCGAAAACATCACATAACTAGCGCCCAAACGCTAAAAAAAACAAGCTGGAAAAGGAATGGCGACAAATATCACCTGCGGAATTGGAAAACTTAGTTGCATCAATGCCCAGACGATTGCTGGCTGTTGTAGATGCTCATGGTGGACCAACAAAATATTAAATTATATAATAGTATCATTTTGTCACGTTAAATTGCATTTTTTATGTCTCATCTCAAACCGTATGTAGACTTTTGTCAATGTTTTTTCTGCGTATTCTGTAAATATCTTTTGTGTTTATATTGAAGTAATGCACTTTGTTATTGTTATATGAATAAAACACGATTTCAAACAAAACCGCATCATTACTTTTTTCAAATATGTTTTGGAACACACTAAATCGCAAAAATGTGGGTCTCATACAAATTTCGTTCCCCAAAAAATGTTCAGAGAATTTCTTAAAATTGAGCATAACACGTTATACTTCAACTAGAAGAACTTATTGTGAAAGTTAGTCACTTCACTCCATGTTTGGTTGTAGCCCTAATACAAATATTATTCTCGATTTAACAAATTGGACTAGGTCATATTAACCTGTGATTAGGAAACATACACAAAATTTTCCCGTTTTCACTTATTTACTGAATTAAATTGTATTCCGATAGAAAGTGGAGTGTATCATATAGTCGGCCCCGCCCGACTTTTGCTGTTCCTTACTTGTTTTAAATTTAATTTTTTTGGGAATGTAACTATACTTTGCTTAGAATAGAGCTTGTTTGTGAATCCCATTAACTAGCACAGAACCGTGTAATAACCGGGTGTTATAATAAAAAATTGCAATGGCCGTAAAATTCATCTGTCAAGCCTGTCTTGCATTCATACTTCATAGTAGTTTTACTCAGAGAGCTTTTATGTACCGAAAGTCGAAATCTCACTTCTGCTTTAGCATGTTAAGTCATTTGAATCAACATTAGGTTGCTAACAGTTCGTTTTCATTAAAACGTGAAATATTGTTTATATGCAAAATTATTGAGTATTGTGATTTGATTTACTACAATCTATTTTACCAAATAAGATGTTTTTATTTGTTACAACATCAAGAAATAATAGATTTTTTATTAATTAATCACCCCAAATATGTCAGTTAATACCGCTGTTACATTGATGTTGCTTAAAAGCTAACATGCTAAGAGAAAAATGTCCACTCTCAGTATGTATAAGACCCTGGTTTTACTATAACAATCCAAGAATACACGAACAAATAACCAAATACTTATTTTGCATTAATGAATTTTACTTGATTCATTTTATTTTGATTACCAAAGGTACTAAATGGGAAGATGTGTGTTATGGAACTTTAATTTGCGTAGATTATGAGAAGCAGATTATGAGCATTTCTTACGAGCGAAAAATTTGAATTTGTCAGTGTATTAACTGTCATTGTACCAGACTAAATGAGTTTTTTAATTCATTACACATTTGTGCTTGTACTTAATGTTTTTGCAGATAGTCTCCCCAAAAGTAAAGCAAAGATAATAAATTCAACAGAAAGATAAGTTTTACTGACGTTGAAATGTCAATGAACCTTGTGTCATTAAAATAACATATACAAATACAGGCATACATATGTACATTAGGATGGGTCACGAAAATAAATTGCAGCCGTCACCACTCAAAAATGAAGATTGAATTGTTTAATGATGATCTGCAAAATATTTCGTCACTGGGTCAAGCCATCTGTGAGCTAAACGCTCCTGAAAACACCTCTAAAAATTATGTTTTTCCCGTGTAATATTTTTTGTTGCACTTTTGTCCATTTTTTTCTGAATTAATAGACCCTTGGAAGCACTTTAAATAAAATGTTTATTCTCGTTTATAGATTTTTTGTGGTTTCTCAATATGACAGCTAAAAACTCATATTTCTTGGAAACATTTTTGTAAGATGTGTTATGAAAAATAAATAGCAGGAATCAATACCTTTCGAATGATGTCTAAATGATGGATATCGGACAAAAAATGAAGTCACTGACTCCATGTTTGTAAAATAATTTAATACAGAAAATGGATTTTCAGTGCCCAAATTTTCAAACTCTTTTTACAAAAATGAGTGCTGCGGCGTCAATTTCTATCCGACGTTCACCATTTAGGCATCATTTAATTATTTATAAAATATTATTATTTTATAAAATATTAATACCAAATAAGTATAAGTAATAAGTAACTCTAAGACGATAATCAAAATTTTTATTTAAGGTGCTGCCGAGGGTCTATTATTTCAGAAAATTTTTTGGACAAATATGCAACGTAAAAAAATTACACGCGAAAAACATGATTTTTAGTGGTATTTTCAGGAGCGTTTAGCTCACGGACGGCTTGATCTAGAAACGAAATATTTTGCAAAACATCGTTAAACAATCCAAACTTTATTTTCATGGGGTGAATGGAAATTGTTTTTCCATTTGTATGGACAACGACCCAGCCTAATGTACATATGCATGAAAATTATACCATTTGAATGACAATTTCTACAGCCATGACTAGTCATAATCATAATCTTTAAATGTGAATAGTGAATTATAAGGGACAAAGCCAAAATTAATTAACAAAGTGGAACGACCGAAACGGTAGGGGGTACCCTATATACCAGCTGGAATAATATTTTTCACCGCGAAGTAGGAAATTACGAAGAAATGGAAATAAATCTGAATATATTTTTGGATAAGGGCTGTGAAGCCGATGTAAAATTACCCGGTATGAACTCCTGCATTTCAGATTCTCCGGATATTCACAAAAGTCGAACCTGGATAAGTGGTATCTCAAAGAACTGGACGTTTATTCTCACTAGAGGTTTCCCATTTATTCAGGTACTTTGTCCGTTGTCCCACTTAAAGAGGTAAAGCGAGAGATGCGCATATGTAGCAATCTGTAAAGCCTTCCATTTAACAGCGTTTCTGACTTTTGACAAACTTTTATCAATGCCACTAAACGATCACCCACTTATTGGGAGTCGTTTTTTAATATTTTCAGTTTACCTTGTCCCTCAAATAAAGTATCACATCTCACTTTCTTGAAGCATACGTGATATTGGAACATTATAGGGCTTTTGAAGTTTTATCTGAGTTTTTTTCGGAAATCTTGAACAATTTTCAACTCGCTGATTTTGCACCCAGAAGGGGTTCGAATCTTGGCTGGGGGAAACCCTTTTTTTTGTTTTTATACCCTACACCACTTCGTGGTCTAGGTGGTCACCAAGAAATAATTGAGCTAGACCCACCTTTAAGTATACGGATCGGCTTAGAATCGCCAGCTGAGTCGATTTAACGATGTCTGTCTGACCGTCCGACCGTCTGCTGTCCATCTAAGCTTGTTCGCACTCTACAGGTCGCAATTGTTGTCCGATTGTCATGAAACTTGGCAGAAGTTATTTTTTCTGGCCAAGGACCATTGGTATTGAATTTGGAGGAAATCGGTTCAGATTTGGATATAGCCCCCATACAAATGTCGGTCCCGATTTGACATTTTCCGCTCTAGAAACCACAAATTGTACCCGATTTTCTTTAAATTTGGTACAACATCTTATAATCCAACTAGAAACACCTATGCCGAAATTGGGTAAGATCGGTTCAGATTTAGATATAGTCCCCATACAAATGTCGCTCCCTATTTCACTTTTTCCGCTTTTGAAACCACATATTGTACCCGATTTTCTTTAAAATTGGCACAACATCTTATAATCCAACTAGAAACACCTATGTAGAAATTCGGTAAGATCGGTTAAGATTTAGATATAGCCCCCATACAAATGTCGCTCCCGATTTGACATTTTCTGCTCTAGAAACGACATATTGGACCCGATTTTCTTTAAATTTGGCAGAACATCTTATAATGCAACTAGAAACACGTATGCAAAAATTGGGTAAGATCGGTTCAGATTTAGATATAGCCCCCATACAAATGTCGCTCCCGATTTGACATTTTCCGCTCTAGAAACGACATATTGTACCCCATTTTCTTTAAATTTTACAGAACATCTTATAATCGAACTAGAAACACGTATGCAAAAATTGGGATGGATCGGTTCAGATTTAGATATAGCCCCCATACAAATGTCCTCCCGATTTAACATTTTCCGTTCTAGAAACGACATATTGTACCCGGTTTTCTTTAAATTTTGCAGAACATCTTATAATCCAACTAGAAACACGTATGCAAAAATTGGGAGGGATCGGTTCAGATTTAGATATAGCCCCCATACAAATGTCGCTCCCGAATTCACTTTTTCCTCTCTAAAATCCACATATTGTACCCGTTTTTCTTTAAAATTGGCACAACATCTTATAATCCAACTAAAAAACCAATGGTGAAAGTGGGTAAGATCGGTTCAGATTTAGATATAGCCCTCATACAAATGTTGCTCCCGAATGTTTAACCGATTTTTGCCAAATTTTACATATTATATTTCACCAATAAACAGACATGGTGAAAGCGCGTCACATCGTTCCTGGTTTCAATATACCCCCATACAAATGTCCTTTCCGATTTAACATTTTTTGTCAAACACATACATTTACAGGAAGCAAAAATCCTTCCTGATTTCACTTTTTTACCGAATTGAATTGCGATGAGAATTGTTTTGGGTGATGCCCATATGCCCATACTTTGGTATGACTTTGGTATACTACTGTATAATTTGTATTTGTCTGTCGGACAATTGGATCAATTACCATATTATTTACCATATTCGTTAAATTTGACTAAAGATGAATTTATAGCATATAAATTATATTCATATAATTTATATAATTTGTATGAACTACATAAAATTGCTCCCATGAAATACCTGGGTTTAGTAATCAAAGCGAGGTACATACGCAGGGAGTGGTGTAGGGTATTATATAGTCGGCGGGGCGCCCGACTTTAGCCTTTCCTTACTTGTTTTTTTTATTATAAACTTGCTGACCCGACAAAAATGTTCCTGTCCATATTTCAATTAGTTTGTTTGTGATCGTAGTGTGAATTTTTGAAAAGCCATTTCAAATGTTTAAACAAACCTGGAATGAGAAAAATTTTGTTCTCAGTGATTATTGTATCGATTGACGTTTGCTGGCATAGATGTTCAAATTAATCACACGATCTAATTCAGATTACGCCAATGGAAGTATCTACAAGTTGGCTTAAGTGGATTTTGAAAAATGTTTAGGAACACCTTTCGCATGAGTTTGATTTAGCATACGGTGAACTGGAAAAATCGACGGGGAATATAATGGAGAAGGTCCACATTTCAACGGCGATTTTACCATTGACGCTTTCAAGCAAGTGTTTTGAATATAATTGTGCAGATTCGTCGTTCTGCAACACGAAACGTTTGCTAATTAATTAATTGATTGATTTAAATGTCGTTTTCCACAAAAATGACGTATTTAATGACGTATACTAATTTTTTTGTTTATTGGGTGGAGTAGGCCGTGAAATCACTGGACGGTTGATTTCTATGCAAATTATATTTGTTATCTTTGCATTTTTAATCTATGCCACACATGCTAACATAATATTGGTTATATCGATTTTATAATATTTATATCGTGAGAATCATTTGCGTGAAGTTGTCATTCAATTATAATCATCCTCTCAAAATATACTGTTGTATAAAAATCGTCTGTCTAGTCATTATTCGATCTAATTTCTCCAAAGAATTTATGTAAGACATCGTATACTCATACCGAGCGATCAATTTACGTTACTACACAACCATGATCACCGGCACAGTTCTTCGACAGTTTGCACATTGGAAATTCTTTAATAAGCTTATTCAACGGCAATTTGATTGCTGAATGAGCTTTCAGATGAAGGCGGTAAATTTAAATTCTGCGGGAGAATCGTATCCAAAATCTACACGATCTTGTGCTCGTGCTTTCCTTTACGAAGCGTTTCTTCAATATGATATTCGTTAATTTGCCATTGTCATTGCAAAATAATAATCTGGTATTAACTGAGGCGATAGTCTGCGGTTGTCAACATGATTTGCTATATAAACAGAATCCTCCAATTCAATTTTTTTCGCAATCATATACACACGATACATATACGACACGAATCAACGACACACGATTTGGAGCAACTTATGGGAACACGAACTGAAAAAATTTAAATATCAACAATATCAACAGAATTTTTCTACTGCAAATATCCATTGCATTGTTTTGAAAAAATTGGCCGTTCCAGAACACATGATTCTGTTCATCAGCTGGAACAGAATCATTGAACCAACAGTGCGCCATAGTACATTCATCCGGACCGATCAAAACGTTGGCCACCTCAAATCATCGAAAGGTTGCACGATGGAGTTTCGTTAATTTCCATATTCATTTCAACCTTAGTGCATTTCGACAGTCTTCAAAGAACGCAGCTGAAATTCCTGATGAAGCAAGCATAGCTTTAATTATCGTATTCGCATTGTTTTTGTATTGCATTTCAACTCCTGAATAGGTGAAAATACATGAAATACGTATATCTGGATTTCCCTTTTTATTTGATGACTGATTACGAACTGAAAGTATGAACCAAATCAAAATGAATCAACAAAATATGTCGTTCCTATCGTCAGTTCTGACAAAAAGTGCATAAAATATAAATTTTTTTTCCATTGTGTCCGAATTTTCTGAATTTATCGGAATTTTTGTGTTCCGAAAACTTTCGCAGAATCATAACGAACATAACATAAAGGAATTTCGCATATCCATTGCTTGAATTGGGACTTATAGCCTTGACTTCATTCAAAAATTCTATAGAAAAAGGTACTTTCAGTTTTTTACAAAAGTTTTTTTCATCTTAAAACCCAATTCGGACTACCACGAACAGTTTGTAATAAAGATCAGCCAAATCTGTTCAGCCGTTCTCAAGTGATGCGATTACCAACGAACATCATTTCATTTTTATTATATAGATAAAATAAATTATGTCTAGTTCTGTAAAATTTTATTACTTTAAATAATTGTGTATAGCAATTTCATAAATTTATTGCTTCAAATATTCAAATTTTTATTAATTATTAGATATCCCTAATATCAATAACATTAAGTAGTATTAATTAATTTTATAATAATTTAATTCAAAAATGTTTGTTTTGTATATTAGTTCATATTATCTGTTCTGTATTTTTATTTCAACTTTTCTTTTCATAGTTTTGCTGTAACTAATTACTCAGGTTTGTGATCATTTGTTTTTATTTCCTTAGGCAGAAAAAAGTGTTTTTAAAAATAAGTGTGTGGCATATATTTGGTTCGGTGTTAGCAACACGTTGGGCAATGTAATAAATATTTAAAAAACATCAGTTTTTTAATTTGGTCATGACATTAAGCCAGACCATCCAGAAAAATTTATTTTAATATAATCGGGAGAATTATTTGTCTGAAGTAGTCATTCAGTTATACAGCCCTGTCACAGAACACAATTTCGTTCGAAAGTGAAATTATTGGTTAATCATTTATGGCTTAACTTGTGTGGCAATATTGTACGAAAACGTAGAAGTTTTTACAGAAATTGTTTCCGTATTGTTTTCTACGATTTTGTACAGTAATGCCACGCATGTTTAACCAGAAGTGATTAACAAATGATTTCACTTTCGAACGAAATTGCGTTGTGTGACAGGGCTGATAACTATATTTTCAAAATAAACTTTTGCATAATAGCCGGCTATCTAGATTTTATTCGATCTAATTTCTCCAAAGACTTTATACGAGGCATCGTATATTCCACAGTTTTCAAATATATATTAATTTAAATTATTAAATAAATTAACAATACAGAATTATACTGATATAAAGAGTGATTTTTTTGAGGTTAGGATTTTCATGCATTAGTATTTGACAGATCACGTGGGATTTCAGACATGGTGTCAAAGAGAAAGATGCTCAGTATGCTTTGACATTTCATCATGAATCGTTTTACAAACGAACAACGCTTGCAAATTATTGAATTTTATTATCAAAATGCGTGCTCTGTTAAGAAAGTTCATTGCGCGCTTCCATTTTATGGTCAGTTTAATCGACCCACTGAAGCGGCTATTCGGGCTATTGTGACTAAATTTCGCACCAAATTTACATTGTTGGACATTAAACCACCAACACGCTTACGTAGAGTGCGAACTGAAGAAAATATCGCAGCTGTATCGGCCAGTGTTAATGATGACCACCAATTTTCGATTCGTCGCCGTTCGCACCAATTGGGTCTCTGTTACTCAAAAACGTGGAAATGCCAAAATTGGACTAAGCGGATGGACCACCTAAGACGCAGTCGCGGTCAACATTTAAATGAAATTATCTTCAAAAAGTAAATTTCATGGACCAATCTAACGTTTCAAATAAAGAACCGATGAGATTTTGCAAATTTTATGCGTTTTTTTTAAAAAAAAGTTATCAAGCTCTTAAAAAATCACCCTTTATGTAGTATTAAAATATTAACAATTTTAAGCACTTTAACAAAACAATAAATTTTAATTTTAAAGCAGAATTGTTTAACTTGATAAAATTTTACAAAATTTGTTTATTTTTAAAAGTGATAAAAAAACAACAAAATGTTTCCCCTAAAAACGATTCGAACCCGAAACGTTCTAGGTGCATTACCTCTGTGAACCCTTATAAAAAATGCGTTATCATTAACATACTACTAACTTTTTTGAAAGAACTTCCCCAAAAGCAGAAATATACACATTTGGAGCGAAAAAATTGTTGTAAGCTGAGAGAATTCTTATTGTCAGAAGAATATTGTGGAATTTTATGAGGATAATTTTTGTGGAAGATCTTAACCCTCTATCTCCTCTATTTATGGGTTAATTTGAGAAAATAAAATAAAGTCATTTATATTTATGGATGAAAATGTTCTACGAAAAAATATGTCGGAATAATTCAGTGGGGGCACCGAAGATACCAACGTTGTAAATAAAGCTCTTCACGCTTAAATATCACAATTACACGCCAACTTATACAACAAAATTACTAGGGTTATAATTGGTTCATGTTTTTTGGAAAATCGATCATTTTCGACAATAATGTGTGTATATCGGTAGAGCATGGTAAACAAGTAAGGAAAGGCTAAAGTCGGGCGAGGCCGACTATATAATACCCTACACCACTCCCTGCGTATGTACCACGCTTTGATTACTAAACCCAGGTATTTCATGGGAACAATTTTATGTAGTTCATATAAATTATACAGTTACTATAAATTCATCTTTAGTCATATTTAACGAATATGGTTAATAATATGGTAATTGATCCAATTATCCGAAAGACAAATACAAATTATACAGTAGTAATAGGATGAATCGGACCGACATTTTAAAAGTGGGCCTATAACAACATTTTGAGCCTGGTCCAAAACATGGGCCATGGGCATCCTGTAAATGAATGTGTTTGACAGAAAATGTTAAATCGGAAAGGACATTTGTATGGGGTTATATTTAAACCTGTAACGATGTGACCCGCTTTCACCATGTATGTTTATTGGTGAAATATAATATGCAAAGTTTGGCCAAAATCGGTTAAACATGCGGGAGCGACATTTGTATTGGGGCTATATCTAACTCTGAGCCGATCTTACTCACTTTCACCATAGTTGTATTTAGTTAGATCATAAGATGTTATGCCAATTTTTAAGAAAATCGGGTACAATATGTGGTTTCTAGAGCGGAAAAAGTCAAATCGGGAGCTACATTTGTATGGGGGATATATATAAATCTGAACCGATCTTACCCACTTTCACCACAGGTGTTTCTAGTGCGATTATAAAATGTTGTGCCAATTTTAAAGAAAATCGGGTATAATATGTGGATTTTAGAGCGGAAAAAGTCAAATTCGGAGCGACATTTGTATGGGGACTATATCTACATCTGAACCGATCTTACCCAATTTCAGTATGGGTGTTTCTAGTTGGATTATAAGATGTTGTACCAAATTTAAAGAAAATTAGGTAAAATATGTGGTTTCTAAAGCGGAAAAAGTCAAATCGGGAGCGACATTTGTATGGGGGCTATATCTAAATCTGAACCGATCTTACCCTGTTTCAACATAGGTGTTTCTAGTTCGATTATAAAATGCTGTGCCGATTTTAAAGTAAATCAGGTACAATATGTGGTTTCTAAAGCGAAAAAAGTCAAATCGGGTGCGACATTTGTATCGGGGCTATATCTAAATCTGAACCGATCTTACCCAACTTATGCATAGGTGTTTCTAGTTGGATTATAATATGTTGTACCAAATTTAAAGAAAATCGGGTAAAATATGTGGTTTCTAAAGCGGAAAAAGTTAAATCGGGAGCGACATTTGTATGGGGGCTATATCTAAATATGAACCGATCTCACCCAAATTTTGCATAGGTGTTTCTAGTTGGATGGTAAGATGTTGTGCCAAATTTAAAGAAAATCGGGTACGATATGTGGTTTCTAGAGCGGAAAAAGTCAAATCGGGAGCGACATTTGTATGGGGGCTATATCTAAATCTGAACCGATCTTACCCAAATTCTGCATAGGTGTTTCTAGTTAGAATATAAGGTGTTAAGCCAAATTTGAAGAAAATCGGGTACTATATGTGCTTTATAGAGCGGAAAAAATCAAATCGGGAGCGACATTTGTATGGGGGCTATATCTAAATCTGAACCGATTTCCTCCAAATTCAATACCGATGATCCTTGGCCAGAAAAAGTAACTGCTGCCAAGTTTCATGACAATTGGACAACAATTGCGACCTGTAGAGTGCGAACAAGCTTAGATGGACAGCAGACGGACGGACAGACGGACAGACAGACATCGTTAAATCGACTCAGGTGGTGATTCTAAGCCGATCGGTATACTTAAAGGTGGGTCTAGCTCGATTATTTCTTGGTGTTACAAACATTTGGCGGGAAACTAACTTATAATACCCTAGTCCACGAAGTGGTGTAGGGTATAATAAAAAATATAAATTGGATAATTTTGCAAAATTTTCATTTTCGCGGGAGATATGGCTAAAATGATTTGTACTGGACCATAAGTTTATTCTACAAAAATGGTCTACTCAACATGTCCTGTCATAGTTATAGGGTCGCTATTCTGTTCCATTCAAAAAGTCTATTGAAATGGGCACTTTAAGTTTTTAAAAATTTTCCAATTTTGCGGTCAACTATGCAAAAGTTTAAAACCTAGTACGGACTACTAGTAACAAAATTCAGCCAAATCGTATCAGCCGTTACCAACGAACATGATTTCTTTCTTCATATATATAATATCATATCGTATTTCATTCAGCATTCCGAAACCGGTTCCGAACCGAAAATCGACGAACGCAAAGATCCGGTTTTTATACCCTACACCACTTCGTGGTCTAGGGTATTATTATTACTCTATTTATAAATATTAAAGAACAACGTTTTTCTTCTTTATGAAAAATTTTCATAAGAATTTCCACAAAATTTAGTTTTTATTAACTTTGACATTTGGAAATTGTATGTTTCAAGTGCCTCTTTCCATCCTACTGTGTCATTAAGGGCCACTTTTTCATAGTCCGGTTATAATTTTTCGTAACGATATACTCCCGATTACTACAACTTCATTTTCTCATTTCTGGTTATACGATCGTTAAACGCTAACCGGCACTCGTCCGCCCGTTAAGCGTTTATCAAATCGAAAAACTCAAACAGCTGGTGGTGCTTTGCTGTTGCTGTAATGAAAAATATTTTCCAACAATTTGTATCGAACTTCAATTTTATTGTTGCTGTTTCTGACTATTTATTTAGTATCATACACTTAGGCTCCTCACAAGGAGTTGAAACTACGTAAGTGTTATATACATATTTTCATCGTTGTTTTTTGTATAATTTCCGATGTACCTTCAGTTGTTTACACTTCGACACAATCAACAATGAAATGAACAGCTGAGTTAGCACAACATTACCAACACATTCTCATTTCAGTTTCTAATTCTCAGCGTTGTTGCCATACTCACACATTTATCTGACAACAATTTGAATGAGAAAACCAAAATGTTTAACCGGCACTTTATCGCTTCGAAAAACTAATGTCCCGGTTAGTTAATTGGCATTTTAATCGGACTATGAGGAAAATGCCCTAAGTCTTTTCTATTTATAAGTGCGATGACAAAAGCGAGAGCGCTGAAGTGAAGTGTACATTCAACCGTATATCTCTGAGTAGTTAGAGTGGTACAAAAGCAAAAACTGAAACAAATGACAACAATTAAATTATTATAAACGTAGGGCCTACAACCCAAGTGTATAACTATTTAAATGCGGAATGAACTTAGTTAATGTTTTGCACAACAACATGTAATTAATTGAAAAACCTGGAGTTCTTAGAATTTCGTCGAGCATGTGTCTGTAAACAAAGAAAAAATCCTTCATTTAAAATACCACATCATTTACCCCAAGCCATGGAACTAAATAATTTAGTTGGACAACCTCCACAGTGAACGAATAGCATGGTAAACTATGTCCTTGGCAGTGTATCCACAACACGATTTCTACGGACACCGCATAAAAAAAGTCAAAACACAACTATGAAAGACTATACACTAACAACTATACACAAGTGTACGTGGGAGTGTGAACGTCTATATGTGTTTAGGGCTGCGTGAATCGTAGTATGATCCTAATGACACAAGATGTGTCAACATTATTGTCACTAAAGTTTTAATGTGTAATTAAAAATTTAATACATAATAAATTAAAATGTATGTCAATTGTGACAACAGACGCTCTTTATAGTCTAATTACGATACTCTCATATACACGGTCTATATAAAATGTTATCACTCGTACATACATACATTGGTGCCAAATTAACTTAATAAGTTTCGACACATCTTAAATCCAATAATGTTCACATATAATGTATACTAATCCGGGTCGAGTTGTGTGTAGGAAAAACGATGTAGCTGGCTGCATGTGAAATGAAAACTTGATTAATTTTAGGAACGGCCCTAAAATATTTAGGTTATATATTTAATAAGCGTGGAATTATAGCGATCATGTAAACCTATACAAAAAAGGGTTTTCTTCAAAATAATGTACTTGTTTCAGTTTTCATTTTTCAAATAAAAAGTAGGGTAATAGTTTCAGTAAAACCACGCTTATGAAACTAAGTTTCATTTATTTAACAATTTTATTTCTTAGTTTTTGTGTTGATTGATTAGTGGTCGATTTGTTTGATTTTCAGTTGTTTTTGAATGTAACACACTCGAATTCCAGCATTCAATCAAGTTACTTCTTCTTACAAAGGATATTAGTATTTTGGTAATGGAAAGGAGGACAACCACACTAAACCATACACACATTGATCATATACATATTTCATTGTCCTGTGTAGGTAGAATTCATCAGTGATCCTCCTGTATGGAGTGCTTGCGTTAGCATGCTGTACAGTTGTACATATATTTAGATTTTCTGAAATTCACATATGCGTATTATATATATATATATATATATATATATAATATATCCTCACCGCAAAGCGCTTGAAGGACATTGAGATCTACCTGAAATGAGATCTACCTGTATGTGACGTTTACACCATTGTGACTATCGTAAACCTAAGCATGTTAAACGACGTTAAGTTCAGTAGGGCCGAATCTCTTGTTTCGCAACAGTGGAATGTACACTAGACTGGGTCGCATCCAATACAAAAAAAAGTTGAGGTGGTCACCTCCTATAATGAAAGACAATTTGAAGACGATTTACAAAAAAGCATGTAATGAAGGTTAAAGTCAGGCGTGGCCGACTATATTATACCCTACACCGTGGACCGACGTGACCCTATTTGATCCAAAAATTTAAATGGGACCTAAACATAAATTTGAACCGATCTGAACACTTTTAGCATTGAGTTTCTACTTGAAATAAACGACGTATATAAAGGGTGGTTAAATGTTAAGGGCCGATGTTGATTTTGAATAAAACACTAATTACACTAGTCAACAGTCAAAATGTACTCGGGATGCGATAATTTTTTCTGTGTAGATAACCTTGACATGAGCTCGAAAAACGCAATAAAAAATTTTTTTTTCGTTTGGTTTTTTTTTTTATTTTTTTTTTTTAAATTTAAAAAATTTTTTTTTGGTTAATTTGTTTCGTCCGGCATAACTCGGGAACCACTAGCCCGATTTAATTGAATTAAATTTTAAAAAATTTAAAATTACAATTCCCTTAATCTGTTCATATATTGTTTTCCTATACAAGCAACAGTTTCCAAGTTAAAAATGAATATATAAAGGAAAAAACTTATTTTTTGCCTAAAGATTTAAATTTTTTTTTTTTAAATCCATAAAAAATCCAAAATGAAAAAAAATGTCAAATCTTATTACTTTTACGTAAAGTCACATAACCTATGAGCAAAATGAGACAAAGATCATGAAAATCGATGCACGCGTTTCGCTTTTATTCGCAATTGAGTAAAGGTATGAATTTCAAAAATTTGCTCGACATATGCACAACTTTGTCTATGGTAAGGTTTTTTCTTTTTTATTACAAAAAAATTAAAATTTGTTGGGTGACAAAAATATATGACTTTAAATTAAAAAACAATTCGATATATGTACAAGAAATTATCCTAAGGATATCAACATTAATTAATTATAAAAAAGTTAAAAAAAAAATATCTAAACACAAAAATAAAAACCTTCAAATTAAAAATAATTATGTGCTTTTGTCTTTCTTTTATATTGTTGTCGGTCTGTTTCTCTTATCAGGAACCAGATATATTCCCCCATCATAGCTTCGTTCCAAAATCCTTGGTATCGGTGCTCAATTTCTTTCATTTGCTGATGAAAACGCTCACCATGCTCGTCACTCACATCGCCCAGGTTGTCCGGAAAGAAGTCCAAGTGCGAGTGTAGAAAATGTATCTTAAGCGACATATTTGCTCTAATTTTTTTATAATTTTGGAGTAGTTGTTCGACGATCTCTCTGTAATTTGAGCTTTTGTTGTTTCCAAGAAATCCGGAAACAATATGCCGAAATGAGTTCCAAGCTGCAGCTTCATTTGGTGATAAAATGTGCTCAAACTGTTGGTCTTGCAACAACTTTTTAATTTGCAGACCGTCGAAAACGCCTTCCTTAATCTTTGCCGATGAAAGGTGAGGAAAAATGGTTTTTAAATAGGCGAACGCTTCGCCATCTTTGTTGATAGCTTTCACGAAGTTTTTTATGAGTCCGAGCTTTATGTGAAGAGGTGGGAGAAAAACATTTTCCTTTTTTATGAGTGGTGTATATTTCACGTTGTCGCTGCCGGGGATGAAGTTAACTCTTTCTGTCCAACTCCTCCTGGTGTAATGATGTTGACGATCGCGGCTGTCCCAAAGGCAGAGAAAACAACAGTACTTTGTGAATCCACCTTGTAATCCACAAAGGATACCGATAACCTTAAGGTCGGCACAAACTTTCCAATCGTGCCTCTCATAGTTAAGGCACTTTAGTAGATTATAGTTATAGTAGATTATAGTAGATAGAAGTTATATATGTTCTTGAATTTCGTAATCTACACTTACCTTGAGTCAGCTAGCTGTACGTAGCACCTTGGACATAGAGCACTTGGTGTCCACCGCTCATCTATGTTTGAGACCTTTAAATTGAAGCTCTCTTCAAATGAATCTCTCAATTTAGGTGAAAAACAACGCTTGTTTTTTTCAGAAACGTATTCTCCGCACATGTAACAAAAATTACTTGGATTGGTATTGCCTATCTTTGGTATTAACTATCGCGTTCGTCGACACTTGTTGAATGAGTAAAATCAAATCAATGAATGAATAAAATCAATGAAGACCTATTTATACTGTGTATTGTTTAGTATTTTACTGACAGGTACTTATAAATGGGTGTATATTTTTTTACGGTGGCTACATACCTGTTTCACCATGTGTGAGTCTTAAATTTTCCGAATAATGACCACCCTTAAATGTGGGTTGCATTTCTGTAAAAAAATCATACAGGTAGCCAACGGAAAACCCAAATAATTAAAAAAGTCCCCTTTCCTTTTTTCCTTTTAATTGTTCACGCACATTTATTAGCGTTTATTACTTTGCTTACGCAATCATAAAAATTAAATAACCCTTTGTTTATTCCGTTTTGTTAATTCTGAGAATCAAAAAAAAAGAAAAAACCTTACCATAGACAAAGTTGTGCATATGTCGAGCAAATTTTTGAAATTCATACCTTTACTCAATTGCGAATAAAAGCGAAACGCGTGCATCGATTTTCATGATCTTTGTCTCATTTTGCTCATAGCTTATGTGACTTTACGTAAAAGTAATAAGATTTGACATTTTTTTCATTTTGGATTTTTTATGGATTTTAAAAAAAAAAAAATTTAAATCTTTAGGCAAAAAATAAGTTTTTTCCTTTATATATTCATTTTTAACTTGGAAACTGTTGCTTGTATAGGAAAACAATATATGAACAGATTAAGGGAATTGTAATTTTAAATTTTTTAAAATTTAATTCAATTAAATCGGGCTAGTGGTTCCCGAGTTATGCCGGACGAAACAAATTAACCAAAAAAAATTTTTAAATTTTTGAAATTCATACCTTTACTCAATTGCGAATAAAAGCGAAACGCGTGCATCGATTTTCATGATCTTTGTCTCATTTTGCTCATAGGTTATGTGACTTTACGTAAAAGTAATAAGATTTGACATTTTTTTCATTTGGATTTTTTATGGATTTTAAAAAAAAAAAAAATTTTAAATCTTTAGGCAAAAAAATAAGTTTTTTCCTTTATATATTCATTTTTAACTTGGAAACTGTTGCTTGTATAGGAAAACAATATATGAACAGATTAAGGGAATTGTAATTTTAAATTTTTAAAATTTAATTCAATTAAATCGGGCTAGTGGTTCCCGAGTTATGCCGGACGAAACAAATTAACCAAAAAAAAATTTTAAAATTTAAAAAAAAAAAAAAAATAAAAAAAAAACCAAACGAAAAAAAATTTTTTTATTGCGTTTTTCGAGCTCATGTCAAGGTTATCTACACAGAAAAAATTATCGCATCCGGAGTACATGAAATTTTTTTCATTTTGTTGAGTAGTGTTATTTAGGAAATTATTGTCATTTCTTTTTATTATGATAATATTGGTATGGTTCAATCATGTATGGAATAAAATATCGGCATAATGGCAGCCGCGACCTCGGCGGCACACCTCTATCCGATGATCCAAATTTTCGATGACGCTGAAGCATAATTGACGTTCTATGCCGTTAATGTGCCGAATTATTTCATCCTTTAGCTCTTGAATTGTTGCTGGCAAATAATCCCAAAGAAAGAAGTCCAACGGTGTCAAATCACATGACCAATTGACATCACCACCACCTGAGATAACAACGCCATTGAATTTGTCGCGCAAAAGAGCTTTGTGGCAATTTTCACCGTCCTGTTGAAACCACATACCGTCCTGTTGAAACCACATCCATATCTTCCAAGGCTATATAAGTTTTTTATATTTTTAGTGGGCGTGCCATCTCCCACATAAATTGGGGATTTATTCGTTTTTATTAATTTACATATTCGGAGTAGTGTTGCAGATAGAGCTTTGAATTGTTGTGAAAGTTCACTAACTGTTAGTCTTCACAAAAATTGGAGTTATTGGATAATTGTGCGGGGCACCTCCCAAACGAAGTTAAAACCTATTATAGAATATGTTCAGTTCTGTGACAGCTAGAATACTGAAATTTTGTGTAAGTGAATCTAGCATCAATATGCGTAGTTGTGCCAAAAATGGCCGGTAATGGAAAAGTAGGTGTAGCACCTCCCATACGAAGTTAAAACCTGTTATTGAATATTGTCAGTTCAATGACACCTAGAGTGCTGAAATTTTGTTTTAGTGCATCTAGCATCAATGTGCGTAGTTGTGCCAAAAATGGGCGGTAATGGAAACGTGGGCGTGGCACCTCCCATACGTAGTTAAAACCCATTTTCGAATATATTCCGTTATATCATGTGTAGATCCAGTGTAAATAGTTGGGCAGAAAGTGGGCGTGACCCTTCCCATATGAAATTACAACCGGTTTTAGAGTATAATCGACACCGAGATGGGCGGAATGTGGCCGTGACCCTTCCTAGACGAAATTAAGATCTGTTTTAGACTATATTTGACACCGATTCCTACATTGTTATGTGAGTTAATTTATTTGTAACCTGATTAGACAAAATGGGGAATTTTTGATTTGAATTTTGTAAAATTACACGTTTTCTTTGGATTTTCTTAGCACAATAATAAAGAAAGTTTACAAAAAAAGAAATCTTCATTCCTCAAAAACCGACTTAAGTCACAAATACGGAAATTATGTTTTTTTTTTAGTTTTTGTGTTGTTTGATTAGTTAACAATTTGATTGATTTTCTATGTGTTTTGAATGTAGGACATTCGAATTCCAGCTATTCGATTAAGTAAATTCTTCTTACGTAGGAAGTTTTTTGTTTTGGTAATGGAAAGGTGGAGAATCACACTCAACCTAAAATCAATTTGTTTTTTTGCATTACTTTCTTTTATTCATTAAATTTCATGAATTTTAAAAGCGAAACCATGGCTTTGGATCTCTAATGGTATGGACAGCATTTGGAGCCCGAGAGACGTCAAAAATATGCTACGTCCCAAGTAAAAAGAATGCCGAAGCTTATTTTTACTTCTTGGACGTTTCAATAAGATAATGTTCCAATTCATGGCGCTCGGTGTACAAAGAAGTTTTTAAGTCGTTATTGGAGTGGCCAGCCATAAGTCCTGATCTCTGGCGGATACTTATTGCCAAGATTTTTTCAAAGTCAAAGCAGTAACGACGCATAAAGGACTAAAACCTGCACTATTGGCGGAATGCGAAAACATAGATCACTTTTATGAACTTGGTGACTTATATGCCACACAGGGTTCTTATCTATAAGGGCAACACAATAGTATATTAATTTCATAATAAAGCTTCATTTTTGCATATATAAATATTTTTATAGAAAAACTAAAAAATATATTTTTTTATTCATTTTCAAAGTACACATAAATACAAACTAAAATATAAAACTAATCTCAATATAATTGGATGCACATGTAATTATTTGTCAGAGGTACGCCCAATATTATAGTACAAATACGAAAGATACCATCGAAAAAAATTGGAATTTTAATAAAATATTAAAATAAAATCATATTATTTCTGTTGATTTTATAGAACGGTATGGCTCATTACGTCTCATAGTGTAGACGTGCAAGCGCCATAGCACCATCATTATATTATTTTATCACATACAAAGACAATATTGTTTTGTGGCATTTGTTATAATTAAGTGTTTGCGTTTCGGATTTGCCTCAGAGAACAATCTACACTTTTGGCTCAGTATCCATTAGGTCTAACGAGTATGTGAGTGTGGTTATGGCCTTCTTTTCCTTTGAGTTTGCGGTCTTTCTGAAACAAAAGTTACAATCATTTGCAACAGGTTTTCTTTTGCTCCCTCCAGTATTGACTAATGTATGTATTTATTATTTATATTCGTTCGTTCGTCGCTACACTTTGCTTGATATTAATCATCCGTTTAGCGTAGGAAAACAGCAGTGACATATATATTCACATTCCATTTGCTACGCAGGACACTGCACACTGTCCCGGAGTCATGCAACAGACATATAATAAATCGTACAATTGCAGGCACAGAAAATTGTTATTCCTTTATGACCTCTAGGCCGTTTCAATTTTTAATTTTGGTTCTTTAGACTTTGTAGTGACAAAGAGTATTGCTCACTCAACTGATCAAAAATATTTAGTAATAGCTAGGGTCACGCCAGGACGGCAAATGGGACATAGCTTTTCCTGACCCATCAGTATTTTAAGTCCCACCATCGATGTGGTGTCTTATAAAATTAATGACAAAATTGGAAAGAGTAAATCTGCGCCCCAAAATTTATGAATCAATGTGTGAGTTTTAAAAGTGGTGAAACTATGGTTTCCATTTTTACGAAATTTTTTGTTTTTTTTTTTTTTGTAAAATTCAATTCAGTAAGAAAATCTTCAGAATGATTATTGTTCAGTAGTTTATTAACACAAGGCATAATGACTGTGATAAATTCATTATCATTCTGAAGATTTTTTAATGAAATTCTGGTTAATATTGCAAATAAATCGTAAAAAATAGAAGCCATCATTTCACCACTTTCAAACTCACAAGCATCTGACAACACTACTTTAAAGTTTCAAAAAATTAATTCATGCAACCTTTGCGAAATAAAAATAAAAGAAGTAATATTATAGAAATATAAACAAATAACGCGGCTATACCATTCCACTGCAATATTTTAAAAGTAATTGAAATTGCCTTCAAAATGAAGTACACTAAAAGTTACAGGCGATTGAACGAACACACCTTTTTGAAAAAAAAATGTATTTTTCATATTTGTCATAACTCGTGAAAAAAGAAATTCCAAAAATGTGTTTCCATTTTTTTATGAGAAGATACATACACAAACTGTCAAAACAATCGCAGCTATCAAAGCCAAATATCGTACCGCTTGACATGGAATGACCCATATACGTGTTTGTTAATATATTGTGTATAACGATCGACCCAAATTAATTGTATCTGCTGTAGAAAAGGTTATACCTTCACTTTGATATTGAAATAATTTTTGTTCGTTACCATCTTCTTTCCAACTTTTTGCACTTCATGTTTTGATAGAAAAAAATTTCAATTCACGAAAAGTAGTATCAAAATTGTATGTCTACGTTGATATAAACCATAATGTTTTGTAGTATTTACTTCGATGTCCAGCACAACATTTCCTTCAGACCCGACATTAAAATCCAACATATGAGACTGATAGAACTGAAAATTGTTTGCAAATTCCATTATTCTTGAATTAGGACTGTGAAGTCGAAGTCTGAGATTTGAAATTGAAGAAATTAGCCGGAGTCAAAAAAATCTGCGTTTAAAAGGCTTGATATCGTCCTTAATTTGTTAGTATTATTTCCTGCTACTGCTAGTATCTCAAAACTGAAACCAAATTAAAGAGACTTTGGACAATCATAATAATATTTTTAGTTTTCCAACTTTGTCATTTTGTTTTTAAAAACCGATAATAGTTGACGGAATTATTGCAAAATTTAAAAAAAAAATATGATAAAATCTTTTGAGAAAATTTGTTTGCCGAACAACTACACTCAGATTTCTTAAGCTTCACTAAATAAAGAATATAACACTCGAAAGTAATAAGTGAACAAAGGTACGCAAAACCGGATTTCCCCTAAGTCATGATTATGTGATTGTTCGGGATATTCTACAAACAGATTAAATTCCGACAAAAACAAATGAATAAAATATGAGGTCGATAAAGAATAATAATAGCGTGCAAACGTTATTGGTCCAAAATCCCACCGTCTGAGCATGAGGGAGAATCAATCAATCAATTTGAGAATAATATATATAAACTTATTTATCGATACGTAAAGCAAAGCATATCAACGATTTCTACAAAATAAATTTGGCACAAATTTATTTTTCTAGTATTTTTTCGTAAGTAGTCAATAAGGTCTTGGTGCACCTGTTGTATATGGCCTCCGAAATATATTTGAAACTATTTTGTACACATTCAGGACAATGTGCGTTGTTATGTTATGAAAACATTGTCATGGAAATGGTTGTGTTGGTTTGACGCCTGTGTCATTGTTGTTGTGGATGAGTAATGGTTGTATGAGTATTTTATTGGTGAAAGAAGTCAATCCTAAGGGATTTTTAGTTGACATCTGTTGAAGGTTGCCATTGTTTTAACCTAAAACTGACTGAAGAGTATCTATTCGCTATGTCATAACATTTGTAACAACTTGAAATACGCGTAGAGCCATTAATTCTGTTAGTTGAATGAGCGAAGTATTATTCCGATCGATATATATATTTATATTAAAAAAATAATAATAGCGTGAACATTTCCACCAAGCCACATAATAAATAAAACGCTAACTTGAAAAGAAGCTATAAAAATCGATCTTAAAGAGATGTATACGTGGGCAACCGAGTGAAAAATAACTTTTGCCTAATAGTACAAGTATAAGAAACTAACAATTTATATTTTTCCCCAAATAAAAATGAGTAAATATGGATTTCACGCAGCTCTAGAAAATTGAAATGAAGGAAAAACTTGATATTTTTATGGCATAGAAGCTCCAACAAAAATATGGTTTATTGGTTTGAAAATTGTAACATGGTCTCAACAGTAATTCCCTCTCTTTTTTCCTTAAAATAATATATATATATACATATATATATATATATATATATATATATATATATATATATATATATATATATATATATATATATACATATATATATATATATATAAATAGATATATATATATATACATATATTGAATTGGAGCCAGCACAAAAGTTCTCGACTCCTACTCCAGCATTTTATAACATTTCGATTCCAACTTGTGATATTATCAAAACAATTTGTAGGGGTATACTTTTTCAATAGTTATCCAATACAACATTCTATAATGAATTATAAATTAGTTTCACGACAATTTTTTGTAATAGCAAGAAATACTACATCTGGAACCACCTTTAAGAATAAGGTTTTGAAACACCAGCTGTATCGATTTAACGGTGTCTGTCGGTTGAGTACCATCTATTGCAGGTAGCAATTGTAGTAGTATTTTTGCTAGGGATATTTTCATTTGAAAAAATGTGCAAATTCTTGCGGCATGAAGGAATCCCAAAAAGTGTATTTTGAAAAATTCGTACTTTTGGGACAAACATGGTACAAACAACACGACTGCAGCTTGACTCATGAAATTTGGTATGCACGTTTCTCTTACAGCGTAGAGATCAGATATGAAGTGAGTTCTTCGAAATTCGTACTTTGAAGGGGTAAAATGGGGTAAAAAGGGATAAAAATGGTACAACAGCTATGACCAAACGCTTGGGCCTAGAATCTTGAATTTGGTACGCAAAGTTATTCAATGTGGCAAATAAAACATTTTCTATAATTCGTACTTTTTGGGGGTGAAATCGGATAAAAATGGTATCAATCAAACGGATGGAGCCGGAGTCATAAAATTTGGTGTGTACATCTCTCAAAATGCTTAGAAACGCAAAATGAACGAATTTTATGAAATTCGTTCTTTTAGAGAGTAAACGGGGAAAATGGGGATAAAAAAGGTGCCAACAACACGGATGACGCTACAATAAAGAAATTGGGTATGTATATTCGTTTTTCAGATCACTGATAAGAAGGAATTTTTCGAAATTTGTACTTTAAGGTATTAAATGGGATACAAATTGTACGACAGTGCACATTAAACGGTTGGGTCTAGATTCTTGAAATTCAGAACGGACATTACTTTTATAGCACGATTGCGACCAAGAAAATATTTTTTGCATAATTCGTACTTTTTGAGAGCGAAATCGGGTAAAAAGGGGATAAAAATGGTAATGGTCAGCGTATATATACCTCAAAATGCTTACAAACGCAAAATGAAGGAATTTTTCGAAGTTCGTACTTTTAAAGAGTAGACGAGAAAGGGGACAAAAAAGGTTCCAAAAGCACGGCTGACGATGCAATCATGAAATTCGGTGTTTATATTCGTCTTCCAGTGTAGATGAGTGCTAACAAGGAATTTTCGGAATTTTGTAAGCGGGTTAAAAATTGTATGACCGCCCTGACCAAACGACAGGGCCTAGAATCTAGAAATTTGGAACGCATATTATTATACAAATGCGACCAAGAACATATTTTGCAAAATTCGTACATTTTGAGGGATAAAAATTGTACCAATCAAACAGACGGAGCTGGAATCATGAAATTCGGCGTGTTCATTCCTCTAAATGCTTAGAAACACAAAATGAAGGATTTCTTCGAAATTTGTGTTTTTAAAGGGTAAACGGGAAAACGGGTACCAACAACACGGCTGACGCAATAATGATGAAATTCGGTGAGAATATTTGCACTCTTAAGGTATTTAAATGGTATTAAGGTATTAAAATGCGATCTTTCGCCTTTTTGCAAAATTCGTACTTTTTGGGGTGAAATTGGGTAACAAGTGATTACAATCATGAAATTCGATTTGTATATCCCCATGCCTAGAAATTAAGGAAATTTTTTAAGAATAATGAGGAAAAGAGGGATTGAAATGGTACCAACAACATGGCAGAAGCTATAATCGAGAAATTCGTTGTATATATTCCTCTGACCTTTAAAGGATTTTTCAAAATTTATACTTTTATGTCGATCGGGACAAAAAGCGATTAAGATGATACCCACCAATGTATCGAATAAGGTTTATACATAATTACTCTGACGTGCAATACAAATGTCTTGTATCAAAATGTGTATTGTATCAAAGGTGGAAGCGGATCATAAGTGATAAAAATCGTACAAAGGCTATTAGCAATTCGGCATAAATTAATTTTTTGAAATTTGTGTAAGGGCGGCACAAAAGGGGTAAAAATGGTACCACTTACTAACATAAAGGATTTTTTAGAAATTTGAGACATAAAGGGATAAAAATAGTACCTACCAAAATATTGCACTAGAATCGTGAAGTTGTGTGAAGTTCTCCGAATTCAAACTAAGTCTGGAAAAATAATACTTTGTTGAATAAATTCCTTAACTCCCTTCGAGGGTTATCGTGCACACCAACCAGCCAGACAGACAAACGAACATCACTCCTTCAATGCTTTGCACTTTTTTCTATCCCAAATTACATATATGCTCCTACTCTGTATTGTGAAGGTATAATTAACGCACCTTAAGAAAGAAACGGGCCAATAATTTTCTACTTTATGATTTTTTTGTAAGAATATTGTTTCAATTTTAAAGAGTACACGAGAAAGGGGACAAAAAAGGTTCCAAAAGCACGGCTGACGATGCAATCATGAAATTCGGTGTTTATATTCGTCTTCCAGTGTAGATGAGTGCTAACAAGGAATTTTCGGAATTTTGTAAGCGGGTTAAAAATTGTATGACCGCCCTGACCAAACGACAGGGCCTAGAATCTAGAAATTTGGAACGCATATTATTATACAAATGCGACCAAGAACATATTTTGCAAAATTCGTACATTTTGAGGGATAAAAATTGTACCAATCAAACAGACGGAGCTGGAATCATGAAATTCGGCGTGTTCATTCCTCTAAATGCTTAGAAACACAAAATGAAGGATTTCTTCGAAATTTGTGTTTTTAAAGGGTAAACGGGAAAACGGGTACCAACAACACGGCTGACGCAATAATGATGAAATTCGGTGAGAATATTTGCACTCTTAAGGTATTTAAATGGTATTAAGGTATTAAAATGCGATCTTTCGCCTTTTTGCAAAATTCGTACTTTTTGGGGTGAAATTGGGTAACAAGTGATTACAATGGTACCAATCATGAAATTCGATTTGTAGATCCCCATGCCTAGAAATTAAGGAAATTTTTTAAGAATAATGAGGAAAAGAGGGATTCAAATGGTACCAAGAACATGGCCGAAGCTATAATCGAGAAATTCGTTGTATATATTCCTCTGACCTTTAAAGGATTTTTCAAAATTTATCGGGACAAAAAGCGATTAAGATGATACCCACCAATGTATCGAATAAGGTGTATACATAATTACTCTGACGTGCAATACAAATGTCTTGTATCAAAATGTGTATTGTATCAAAGGTGGAAGCGGATCATAAGTGATAAAAATCGTACAAAGCAAATTGAGGCTATTAGCAATTCGGCATAAATTAATTTTTTGAAACTTGTGTAAGGGCGGCACAAAAGGGTTAAAAATGGTACCACTTACTAACATTAAGGATTTTTTAGAAATTTGAGACATAAAGGGATAAAAATAGTACCTACCAAAATATTGCACTAGAATCGTGAAGTTGTGTGAAGTTCTCCGAATTCAAACTAAGTCTGGAAAAATAATACTTTGTTGAATAAATTCCTTAACTCCCTTCGAGGGTTATCGTGCACACCAACCAGCCAGACAGACAAACGAACGTCACTCCTTCAATGCTTTGCACTTTTTTCTATCCCAAATTATATATATATATATATATATATATTATATTATTATATATTATATATATATATATACGCACCTTAAGAAAGAAACCGGCCAATAATTTTCTACTTTATATGATTTTTT
The DNA here is from genome assembly GCA_947397865.1 of Polietes domitor. Classification (NCBI taxonomy): domain Eukaryota; kingdom Metazoa; phylum Arthropoda; class Insecta; order Diptera; family Muscidae; genus Polietes; species Polietes domitor. The sequence goes on from OX377618.1 coordinate 30,234,032, forward strand.
TGTAAGAATATTGTTTCAATTTGTGTGCCTACTTAAATTAAACTATAGACTACGTATAGATGAATGGCACCGTGTAAATTGATTTTTTTTTTACTTTCTACAAGGGGGACAAAATTCAATTCGGTGTATAAATCCCTCCAGCTACGTAGGATCTGGAATAGAGAATATGGTGTGAATATACCTCTGAATACGTAGTTGCGCAACATATTGCGGATATCCCTGAAAGGGATATCCTTACACCGCTTACGAAGTAGCGGGTATTTGCTAGTGTGTTATAAAGCGCTGAAAATTTAAATTCGGGTATATTTGTATGGCCGATAAAAATTAATTCCACCAAAGTTCATAGTAATTGGTCATCGTTAAATCCAGGGATGTGGAGTCGGAGTCTAAGAGTCGGAATCGGAGGAATTAGCTGGAGCCGGCATCGGAGTCGGAGTAATGCTCAAACGTCTAATTGAAATAAAACGTTATTTAAACGATTTGGACAATAATGACCTCTCATTAGTAGAAAAATATTGGGATCAAGCCATTGTTCTCGAAAAGGTTTTACAGGGTCCTTATATTGTATTTGAATTTGACACCAGGTTGTTTCTACAGGGAATGGAAGGAACTAATATTTAAATTGGAGAAAAATGAAAATGGAATTGCAAACGATATTGTTTCTTCAATGACTAGAAGAGAGACGGAAATAAGGACGAATTCTATTCTGTTGGCGGGAATATATGTCGACCCTTTAAATAGAATTTTATTAAACCATGATCAAGTTTTAGTGGCACGGCAAAGATTATATGAACCGGCAGTAAGAATGCAATGAACTTTTAGTCCAAATGGTTCTCAATTGTGCGATACATCTCACGAGTCAACTCCTTCTGACGACTTCGAAAAGTATTTGGATAGTTTGGAGCAAAATAAGTCTAAAAGGTTAAGAAATGAGCCCTTTGAAGTACACAAACAAAACTTTTATCGGGAATTGGATGAAATAAATAATCTTGACAGAAAAGATCAAAAGGATATATACAAAGTAGTTGGATATTACCCGACAATTATTCGTCATGTGGTATTGGTAGCAGCAGCAATGCAACCTACTCAAGTGAACGTAGAGAGATTATTTTCCGCCCTAAAACTTTTAAAAAGTGATATTCGTACCTCAATGAAAGATGAGTTGGCAAATGTAATTCTGTTTTAAAGAACATTTAAATAAGTATATGACAGTTTTTTTCATCAATTTTATTAGTAGTTATGGAACATATTTTTGTGTTGTTTCCATAGTATTTTGTATAATGAATTAAAAAGTACTTTACAATAACAGTATTACATAGAAATGTATTTACCTTTTTTGCTTGTTTTATAAAATAAAATGATTTTTCTTTAAAAATATACATTATTAAAATTATTGAAAAAAATACAGCGCTAAATATTATTGATTGAACATCCGGAGTCGACTCCGGAGGAGGAGCCGGAGTCGAAACATTATAAAATACTGCAGCCAGAGTCGGAGTCGAGCAATTTTGCCTCGACTCCACAGCCCTGGTTAAATCTATTCTAATATGTTCAGTTGTTTCTAGTGTTGGAAATATTTGGTATGAATACGGAGACCATTAATTCTATTATTAATTTTCTAAAATCATCAGATTTAAAAAGTGAATTTTATAATTAAAAGAGAATCGAAAACTGCCTTTTTTATTCGAGATTTTAATGTTTAAATGCAAACTAAGTGATATTAGATATTGAGAAATCTCATTCTACTGTTGTATTTCATGCAGGAAGAGTTTAATCATTTCAACACACTTCGCATTAGGATTTTTTCATATATTTATGTTTATGTTTTTCAGTCATCCCTTATTTCTGTAACTTTAGACTGCCAAGATGCAACAGTATCTAAGCAGCTATTGCCAGCAAAACCCTGAATTAAAAAAAAAAAAACAAAAAAACCGAACCAAATAAATGTCACACACTTCTTTTTAAAAATACTTTGTTTTTCTGTTTAAGAAAACAAAAAAAAAACAAGTAAGGAAAGGCTAAAGTCGGGCGGGGCCGACTCTATGATACACTCCACTTTCAATCCGAATACAATTTAATCGGTGAAAATGTGAAAACGGGAAGGATTTTTGTATCCTGTATGTATGTGTTTTACAAAAAATGTTAAATCGGAAAGGACATTTGTATGGGGGTATATTGAAATCTGGAACGAAATAGGTTAAACATTTGGGAGCAACATTTGTATTTGGGCTATATCTAAATCTGAACCGATCTTAGCCACTTACACCCAAGGTTTTTTACTTGGATTATAAGCAGCTGTGCCAAATTTAAAGAAAATCGAGTAGTGGTTTCTAAAGCGGCAAAAGTCAAATCGGAAGCCACATTTGTTTGGGGGCTATATCTAAATCTGAACCGATCTTACTCACTTTCGGCATAGGTGTTTCTAGTTGGATTATAAGATGTTGTGCCAAATTTAAAGAAAATCGAGTAAAATATGTGGTTTCTAAAGCGACAAAAGTCAAATCGGGAGCGGCATTTGTATGGGGGCTATATCTAAATCTGAACCGATCTTACTCACTTTCGGCATAGGTGTTTCTAGTTGGATTATAAGATGTTGTGCCAAATTTAAAGAAAATCGGGTACAATATGTCGTTTCTACAGCGGAAAATGTCAAATCGGGAGCGACATTTGTATGGGGGCTATATCTAAATCTGAACCGATCTTACCGAATTTTGGCATAGGTGTTTCTAGTTGGATTGTAAGATGTTGTGTCAAATTTAAAGAAAATCGGGTACAATATGTCGCGTCTAGAGCGGAAAATGTCAATTCAGGAGCGACATTTGTATGGGGGCTATATCTAAATCTGAACAGATCGTATCCAATTTTTGCACAGGTGTTTCTAGTTGGGTTATAAGATGTTGTGCTAAATTTAAAGAAAATTGGGTACAATATGTGGTTTCTAGAGCGGAAAATGTCAAATCGGGAGCGACATTTGTATGGGGGCTATATCCAAATCTGAACCGATTTGCCTCAAATTAAATAGCGTTCGTCCGTGATCCACAAAACTTACGTGTGCCAATTTTTGTTAAGATCGGACAATAATTGCGACCTGTAATTTGATTACAACAATAGATGGACAGACAGACGGACAGACAGACGGACAGACGGACATTGCTAAATCGACTCAGAAAGTGATTCTAAGTCGATCGGTATACTTAACAATGGGTATATCTCGCTTCCTTTTGGGTGTTACAAACAAATGCACAAAGTCATAATACTCTCGTGGAGTGTATAATGATCTCGAACCTAAGTAAGAGTTACAACAAAAACTATGAAAAGATCAAATAATAAAAAAAATATCAAGATTTTGAATAAATATTAAAAAAATATAATGGTAAATGCTAAAAACAATAATCCCAACAATCCCCTAAATCATAAATAAATTATAAACTATGTATGAATTGTGTAGTTCATCGCTAGGCATTGTTACCAAATTACATTTTATAATGAATCCAGACATTTAGAGTTTCCAAAAAAGGTTTTAAATTATTTTTTAGTATTCTTATTCGATAAAAAATTTTGAAAATTAAAATCCACTTTTCAGAGTGGCGTAGAGATTTAAGACATAAAATATTTTGTATTTAATTACATTTTACCGTTTTCGTCGTTTTAAATCGTCGGCTGTCTTAAAATTCTAATTTTCGAACAACCAGAAAACCAACGAAAACAGAAAACGGGGTTTTCAATACTCTAACTAATTTTTGAAACTTATAGGGATGTAACATCAACTCTAAAATTGATTTATTTAATAGAGTAGCTCAATGTTTAATTTTTCATAATTTTATGAACTGATCACACGAACATTGGACCCTTATTCCATGTTACACCTGAACCGGATGATATACGTCTGAAACTATTTGCAAAATGGTTGGTTTTCGTTATTTTGTTATGACCAATGTTGTTTTCTTATTGACTTCAATTTTGTTGTTGTGCGGGCTTATTTGGTCAACTTTTTATTGAAATGACATTAATTTATTTTATTTTTTAATGTATCCAGCTTCTACGGGGTCTGTTTATTTGAAAATCAATTATTGCATACAGATGTCATTATTACTTATTATTATAAAACACTGGACATCACTCACAATTAAGTATAATTAAAATAAATAATAATAACTAAATGTAAAAATCACAGTAGAGCTTATTATTGCTACTTATTGCGACGGAATTCGGATTCAAGAGAAACAAGCCTGAGTAACGTTGGGTAAAAAATTAAATAAATTAGTTTCATTTCAATAAAAAATGGTTTGTTTTCATTGGTTTCCATTTCCTTCAATTTCCATTTCAAAGGATAAAAATTAAAGAAAAACCTATTCACACGCTACGATACCGATTTAAGAGTTAAGGGAATATTCGTTTAAAATACAATCTAACCTGGATAAGTGTGACCTGTATAATTGGGAATCCTCTATTGGTGGGACAATTTTATGTTCTCTGGATTCAAACAAAAAACTCTTTAAGCGGGAATTTGTACCTATTTAACTGGAAATTTGTTTAGCATTAGCCACCATTTCAATCATGGAAGCTTGTCTAAAATACTCGATAAGCTGCAAAAATATCTATATTTTCAATTTTGCACCAACAACAGAGAAGTGTTTGTGGCTACCCAACTTCACATTCATAAGTAAATAGACATGGACAAATTAGATCTGAGTTGTCAACTCAATCATTGCCCAATAATTCCATCAAACTACACCAGTGCGTATAAGTAATAATTTGATATTAAAGTTGATCATACGTGACGAGCAACTTCAAATCACAAGACAACTAATCCGTATCATCCGTCTGCACACGCACACAAAAAGTTATAAAACCGACAAAATTAAGTTTAGTCTGACCATCAGTTACCAATGTTCCCCAAAAGAAAGAGGATTACACTACCCTGCAATAATTTTTGTGTTTCATTGGTCAAACAGCATAAATATATAACATTAATAGCTGCTTGTTGTAGGCGTTCCTTCTGCCCACTACGGTTAAGTCCTGTTTTGTAAATCGTTGCATTGTATCCTGTTTTCTTCTTATGTAATGAAATTAATTTTTTAATATACTTTTACATAAGTTAAGAAGTTAATGAAATATTAATATGTGAATAAAAATTTACGATATGTTTTTGATGACAAAAATGAGTTCTATGTTTTTTAATTTATATCAAATATCAGCGGTCACATATTTCAAATGAGAAGCGCTGATAAACAAAATATTCCACCGAACTAAGTCGACACACTAAAAATCTCACTTTGCCAATTCAATGCTATGCATGTGCTCGCATCGCACATGCATAACATTGTGTCGACTTAGTTCGGTGGAATATTTTGTTTATCAGCGCTTCTCATTTGAAATATGTGACCGCTGGTACTAATATGAACTCTGATTTAAGTCAAAGACATACATTCGTTGCGAAAGGTCTGACGAGATGGGGTAGCGCCCATCGAAACTGCGCAGTCAACTTTTAGCTGCAACAATAAAGGTCTCACTTTGCCTTTTTGCTAATTTTGGGTTCTGCTGAAGACTTCAGCACAACCTTTGGCCTTAAACCAAAATAAATGACAACACATACAACATAACAGACCAGCAATACATACAAACAACATTATGAAAAAACTCGATTTCATATTGTATAAAAATTAAAAATGCAAATATTGTATTGTATGACAGTTTGTTGCCAACATTTTTAGATTACCAATAATGAAATATTGGAACTGTCAAAGTTACTACTTTCTCTTTCTTCATTTCAACGTAAAATAATAAAGAAAACTCATTTGTTGTAAAAAGAAAAATCGAATGAACATGTTATGATGTTACTACTACAGGTATGCTAATTTGCAATTTATATCAATTATTGTATCAAAACAATTTACTCATTCTCCCAACTGTGTGAAGCAATAAACTTTAAATCTTCAATTACTCAGAAACTCAATTATGTGACTTAAGATATGTTTGCAGCACATCGGCGATATAAATTGTGCTTACCATATCCACCAGCCATTAGTCTACACCTTAAAAATAATCGCTTTGATCAAATCCGTCTTTGTGAATTATAAAGGGTGGTTAAATTTTAAGGGCCGATGTTGATTTTGAATAAAACACAAATTATTTAGGAAATTATTTTCATTTCATTTTATTATGATAAAATGGTTCAATTATGTATGGAACAAAATATCGGCCAAATGGCAGTCGCGACCTCGGCGGCACACCACCATGCTCCAAGTTTTCGATGACGCTGAGGCATAATTGCCGTTAATGTGCCGAATAATCTCATCCTTTAGCTCTTGAATTGTTGCTGGCTTATCGACCACCATTTATTTAAGTTGTTGCTATTACTGTATAAACAAGTAAGGCAAGGTTAAAGTCAGGCGGGGCCGACTATATGATACACTCCACTTTCTATCCGAATACAGTTCAATTCGGTAAAAAAGAGAAAACGGGAAGGTTTTTTGTATCCTGTAAATATATGTGTTTGACAAAAAATGTTAAAGGGAAAAGGACATTTGCATGGGGTTATATTGAAACCTGGAACGAAATATGTGAAATATAATACATATAGTTTGGCCCAAATTGGTTAAACATTTGAGAGCAACATTTGTATTGGGGCTATATATAAATATGAACCCTTCTTTCCCACTTTCAGCATAGGTGTTTTTGTTGATTTTAAGCTGTTGAGCCAAATTTAAAAAAAATTGGGTACGATATGTGGTATCTCGAGCGGCAAAAGTCAATTCGGGAGCGACATTTGTATGGGGGCTATATATAAATCTGAACCGATCATACCCACTTTCTGCATATGTGCAACATAGCTGTTTCTAGTTACATTATAAGGTGTTAAGACAAATTTGATGAAAATCGGGTACAATATGCGATATCTGGAGCGGCAAATGTCAAATCGGGAGCAACATTTGTATGGAGGCTATATCTAAATCTGAACCGATCTTACACACCTTCTGCATAGGTGTTTCTATATCTGCAGCGGCAAATGTCAAATCGGGAGCAACATTTGTATGGGGGCTATATCTAAATCTGAAGCGATCTTACACACCTTCTGCATAGGTGTTTCTAGTTGGATTATAAGATGTTTTGGCAAATTTAAAGAATATCGGGTACAATATGTGGTTTCTAGAGTGGAAAATCTAAATCTGAACCGATATTACCCACTTTCAGCATAGCTGTTTCTAAAGGGTGATTTTTTAAGAGCTTGATAACTTTTTTTAAAAAAAAACGCATAAAATTTGCAAAATCTCATCGGTTCTTTATTTGAAACGTTAGATTGGTCCATGGCATTTACTTTTTGAAGATAATTTCATTTAAATGTTGACCGCGGCTGCGTCTTAGGTGGTCCATCCGCTTAGTCCAATTTTGGCATTTCCACGTTTTTGAGTAACAGAGACCCAATTGGTGCTAACGGCGACGAATCGAAAATTGGTGGTCATCATTAATACTGGCCGATACAGCTGCGATATTTTCTTCAGTTCGCACTCTACGTAAGCGTGTTGGTGGTTTAATGTCCAACAATGTAAATTTGGTGCGAAATTTAGTCACAATAGCCCGAATAGCCGCTTCAGTGGGTCGATTAAAGTGACCATGAAATGGAAGCGCGCAATGAACTTTCTTAACAGAGCACGCATATTGATAATAAAATTCAATAATTTGCAAGCGTTGTTCGTTTGTAAGACGATTCATGATGAAATGTCAAAGCATACTGAGCATCTTTCTCTTTGACACCATGTCTGAAATCCCACGTGATCTGTCAAATACTGATGCATGAAAATCCTAACCTCAAAAAAATCACTCTTTAGTTAGATTATAAGGTATTAAGCCAAAGTTGAAGAAAATCGGGTACAATATGTGATTTCTAGAGCGGCAAAAGTCAAATCGGGAGCGACATTTGTGTGGGGGCTATATGTAAATCTGAACCGATCTTACCCACTTTCTGCATATGTGTTTGTAGTTGGAATATAAGATGTTGTGCCAAATTTAATGTAAATCGGGTGCAATATGTGGTTTCTAGAGCGGAAAATGTAAAATCGGGAGCGACATTTGTATGGAGGCTATATCTAAATCTGAACCGATTTGCTTCATTTTATATGAATTGAAAATTCCTTTTCTCTTACAGGGAAAATATAAAAAAATGTTTAATAGGACACTTTGTATGATTTTTCGCTTATATTTGCTAGGACGTGCTATCCTCAGTAGCGATTTTACGAAATAAAGATATGCGGAGTTTTGATTAATGACTTCATCAAAAAATTTCATTTATAAGTAAACGTATGTGTTTATCATTAGTTCTGCCTCCAAAATATTTGTCCAACAGTGTAAAAATGCTGAAGTCAACTCAGATATTTATTTCGTCCATTTTGTGGCAATCATATGATGTAGAGAATCTCGCAAAATTGTCAAAAATAATTCAATAAGAAATAACGAACCAAATTATAATACAATAATAGCTCAAGGTCAACAAACGTCGCAAATGTCACCATCAAAATCTCTATGGCAACATCATGATACTGCAGATAAGAAGGAAAATAGCTCACAGTCAACATTTTTGCAATTCAATAACCATCTTTGAGAATGACATGCCTTCACTAACATGAAAGATTTCGTCGTAGAACAACACTTCGGTCAATTGTGGGTGACATATTGCTTCCAACCACAGGCCGAAATTGAAATGCTTCTGTTGGATTCTTATGTGAAGTTGTGTTATTTATGTCAGTTATTATTCGATTTCAGGCAGTTTTTCAAACCAATATTAGTGTGTCCGTAGAAAAGAAGGATTAAGAACACAGTTTTAACAAACAAGTGCATACTAATATATTAAATAAATTTATTTTGATTTGAACTGGGATATTGTTCCGCATCTATATTGAATAGAATGCAAATTTATTGCTTTATTACTTAGTGCGATTTTTTAAAAACGGATATTCGTCAAGTGAGTTGTGCTTCTCGTTTCGTGAGAAATGAGGAGAGATTCATTTACTTAAAGAGTGAGAATCATTTACTTAAAGAGGCCGGGTATGTTGTTGAAAAGTCGCTGTGAAGCCACCTGAACGAAACCTTTGATAGGGTCGAAATCATTATAGTGGTAGTGTGCAGCCAAGTAATAAATTTCTCCATGCCATTTGTAAATAAATTTACATTCTATTAAATATAGATGGAAAATGGTCTTGAGCCAGGACAATATCCCAGTTGAAATCAAATATTGATTACAGACAAAAAAAATACAAACGAAAAAAACTAAAATAAATTTATTTTGGCTATAATTTCCGGGCAACAAATTCAAATTTTCCGGAAAATAATAAATAAATTATGTATTGCTCATTACACCGTCCGACAGTCCATATTACACTTGAACCAGAAACTATATACGAAATGGAGTAATTGTGTTTTCAGTTTTTCATTTCCACATCCTGTTGCCCTTAAAAGGGCAACAAGGGTATTGTATCCATTGGAAAAAAAATTCGCACTCTGTGTTACCGATATATGTACCAAATTAAAGAAGATGGAATATGCTAAAAATATTGCAAGCTTCTATCTGCATTAGATTAGCATTAACAACCATTTTAAGTTTTCCTCTTAAAAATGAACAAATAAACTAAGGGGTAAACATAAAATTGGTGTTAATGATGAAATAATACAGATAGAAGCATGATATTTGAAGAATTTTTAACAGACATTTCCCTTTTTGACTCTAATACCATTGTCATAAGTATTTAAAATAATTTTTGAAAAATTGTATACTTCGGAAATTTGTAGTCCTTTAAAGGGGCAACTGGATGAGAAAATGAAAAACTAATAACGCCAATTAACTTAATTTTATCATAATTTCCGAGTCACGTGTAACGACTTTTTTTAATTTTATAAATATTTAACTTGTTATTACTGAAAAATGTAAAACTAAGCCTTTGTATTTCAGTTTATAAAAATGAACACTAGTATTGCACTGTATTTATACCCTCCATACAAGGAAACGATATAGACCAATCGTTTATTATACAGAACAGAAGACACGCGGAAATTTTTTTTAAAGAAGAATATAATTGTTAAATTCTACGAAATATATGAATCATAGGCTTTTAAAATATGAATTTATTAACAACAGGTCTATACAACAACTCCCTAACATTTTTAGTTATTTTGTCAAAAGCGTATGTTTTTAAATAAATGTGTAAATAAAAAACAAATATTAAATGATTTCTGTGCAATTAGTATATATCTATAATCTATTTAATTGTTTACAATACAAGAAATAATATTTTCAAAAAGATGTTGAATTAAGGGAATGTTGTTTTTATACTCTCCACTAGGTTATTATGTCTTTGTGCATATGTTTGTAACACCCGAAAAGAAACGAGTTAGACCCATCGTTTATTATACAGATCGGCTTAGAATCACTTTCTGAGTCGATTTAGCCGTCAGTCTGTCTCTCCGTCTGTCCATCAATTCTTGTAATCAATCAATTATAGTCCGATTTTAACAAAAATTGGCACAAGTAAGTCTTGTGGATCATGGACAAACGATATTTAATTTGGAGCAAATCGGTTCAGATTTAGATATAGCCCACATATTGTACTCGATTTTCTTTAAATTCTGCACAACATCTTATAATCTTACTAGAAATACTTAGAAACACCTATGGTGAAAGTGGGTAAGATCGGTTCAGATTTATATATAGTCCCAGTACAAATGTTGCTCCCAAATGTTTAACCGATTTTGGCCAAACTTCATACATTATATTTCATCTATAAACATACATGGTGAATGCGGGTTAACTCGTTCCAGATTTCAATATATGTATCTCCATACAAATGCTCCTTCCGATTTAAAATTTTTTGTCAAACACATACATACATTTAAAGGATACAAAATTCCTTCCCGATTTCACTTTTTTACCTAATTGAATTGTAATGGGATGGTAAGTGGAGGATTTCATATAGTCGGCCTCGTCCGGCTTAAGTCTTTCCTTGCTTGTTTTATTTACATAAAAAGGTGGTCACGTAGTGTCCGTAACAGACGTATTTTTGGGTGAAACTTATAATCCTCAGTACAGGATTAAATAAATTTCTTTAAAATCTTTAAATAATCCTGTTATTTTATGTATTTCGTTACTCTCGTTGACGCTTAATCCAACTTCCATTTTTTTTGTAAAGTCAGCCACTGCACTTTCGGCGAGAATATGGTTTTCCCCAAAAATGGCTAAGAATCTATTAAATGTCATTTCATGTCTCCTAAAGAACAGTGTTTGCTAAAGGTTATATTGAAATATCACATTCAGAACGCCAACGGGGTGGGGTTAATATTAGCTTAAACTTGCGAGCAAATGTAAGGCCACCACTCTGGGTTTACCATCTCGAAATTTCACCTGTAATCATTTTTAATGTCCAAGTTTTAGATTCCTATGATAGAAAACTAGATAGAGTCTTTTTTTTGGTCACTCGTTGTATGGAACCGTGTCACTACGCGATAGGGTTTCGTAATATCGGCTAAGCTTTAACCATTCCGAATATAACCATGCAATTTACTTGTACGTAGTTTTAAGTCAGATTTGACATTTTAGCAAAATGTGAGAACACATGGGTTAAGGACTTCCAAAGCAGAAAATATACGAAAACTGCGTTTTCATGAATGTGTGAAATACATTTTTATTTCGTACGAGAGTTAAACGAGAAATATGCAAAGAAATTGCAAATGTGCAACGAAATTGTTTTAAGTTAGAACCGGATTTATCCTTGATAAGTCGATCTGTGACTTCCTTCTTCGAGGTCCAATTTCCATCAAATTTCGTTTCTGCTATTTTAAGATGAAAAGCCCATTCCAAATATTTAGAATGCATTTTCAATTTTTTGGGCCACTCTAATACATGTATGTCCAGGGTTGCCCATATTCGAAGGACCCATCTGGCAACGCCATAACTTTTGACAGAGATGTCAGATCGCTTAATGACATACCGCGTTTGAAGCGTCAGTCCAAGCAGATTTTTACCATGCAACAATACACGCCACGCGAGCGCTCTGAAATAGTTGAAATTTACATTCAACAGAACAAGTCAATTGTGAAAACTCAACGTGCTTTTAAAATATTAAAAATGTGAGAAGTGCGCCTTCTAAGAACACCATTAAGCGTTTATACGAAAAATTTTCGACTGGTGAGGCTCTTTCTAATCCGAAGAGGCCAAATAAAAGACGACCAAGGCGATCGACCGAGAATATCGCTGCCGTACGAGCCAGTTTTGAGAGGTCCCCAAGAACATCCCAAAAACGCCGTTCTCAGCAGTTGGGCATGGCTCGGTCCACTTTACAACGGATTATTCGCGTTGATTTGCATTTGTTCCCGTACAAAATTCAATTGACGCAAAGATTGTTGCCTGTGGACAAGCCTCGTCGATTGGAATGGGCCCAAAGAGTCATCGAAATGGCCGAAGATGACGAGCAATTTTGGAACAAAATTATCATGTCCGATGAAGCCCATTTCACATTGAATGGGACCGTAAATAAGCAAAATTGCCGTATTTACGCCACTGAAAATCCTCAGGAGATTCAAGAAGTGCCTCTTCATGACGAAAAAGTCACAGTTTGGTGCGGCGTTAGTGCGAAAACGGTCATTGGGCCGTTTTTCTTCCAAAATGAAAATGGCCATGCTGTTACCATCAACCAGGAGCGTTATCGCGACATGATGACCAATTTTGTGATGCCAATTATTCGTCGAAAGCGTATGAGGCAGTTCTGGTTTCAACAAGATGGCGCTCCACCGCACACAAGTCGCATAACAATCGATTTTCTGAAGAATTTGTTTCCGGGCCGTTTGATGTCGAAAAGTGGTGATTTGGACTGGCCACCGCGTTCGCCCGATTTGACGCCGCCTGACTTCTTCTTGTGGGGATATTTGAAGTCAAAGGTTTACGTTAACAAGCCAAGGACCGTAGAAGAGTTCAAGGACAACATTCGTGAAGAAATAGCCGCTATTCCGGCCGAAATGTTGGCGAAAACGATGGAAAATGCTGCAAAAAGGGCACAATACGCCATCAACGCCAGAGGCGGCCATTTGAGAGATATCATATTCAAAAATTGATGTAAACAAATCTACTTGGAACAAATTAAATGATTAAGATTGCCAACCGTCAAATTTTTATTTTTTTCTTTGATTTAAAAAAAAAACATGGGTCCGTCGAATATGGGCAACCCTGTACGTATAAATTAAATATTATGTGTATTTCTACATATAATATTTAAAATTAGTAACTAAAAAACTGAAACTCTACTATGTAGTTGTAACTGCAAATGATAGTCGTAATTAAAATGTACCGATGAAATGTCTCTAATTGTTTCAACAACCGCATTGATTAAAGAGTTTAAACGATAATTCACAGCGGATGACAAAAATCAAACAGTTGTCTGCAAATGAAAAATATAACTTGAATTCATTTTTCGCTAAAATTATTCAAGAGGAGTATTATATATTGTCGAAGTGCTTTTTTTATCGATATTCTGATGGGTTAACACACCTTGTCACGACTGAACGAAAGAGTGTAGAGCTACACATATAAATCATTGTTTTTACTTGTTCACATTCCATATTTATCACACGCAACTTCTCATAGGATACCCTAGTATATAAGTGTGTAGGAATGACAATGGAAATATTACTTGTGTCTGTTTATAACTTAATTAAATAGAAATACTTGTAATTTCCTTTTCCTATTGCGGCTGTTTTGTATTGGTATTGTTGACTTCTAATAAAAGAAAACAAAAGTCGGAACTTGTGTAGGCGATGGAATTTATATGTGTATTCTTTTGTTTATGTATATTTGATAATGAATATTTACTTTGGCATTAATTGGAATTAATGGTTTACTAACAAAGCGTTATCAGCACTTTGCATCAAACCGTAAGATATGCTTTTATCAGGAGCACGAGCTGGGAATTAGTTACGTTCGCCACTTATACTTGCATGCTTAAGTGTGGGATACAATCAATTATTGAAGCGAAATGTGTTGGGAAATATGTGTGAAAGGTTTGATATTCATTCGCGTACACTTAAAGAATTATCATCATAGTATTTATAATTTTGTCGTAACCTCAGAGAAAATTGTCATTTAAAAGTGTTGTAACATTTATGTTTTTCTCATAAAGCAAATGCCAAAATGTAAAGTGTCAACGCGTTTGAAATATTTATTATTTCAATCATTTTCGAAAGGAGCAAAGGAATTTGTTTAAACTTTGCAAATAGTAATATTTTTCCCCAATTTAGTTTAAGTTCGAATATGGATGGATATCTCATGTTAAATTAAAACCAATGAAAATTCCACACGGATATTCGGAATCAGCTATTATACTTTATAAAGATAAAAGGGTAGGGTAGGTTAGCTGCTACAACTTTTTGAAATCACTGAAAGCACCTTTGCAGTACCTCCGGCACAAATCACTCTAACCTACCTAAGATTACACCAGATGTAATTTATTTATGATATCCCTTCATAAATATTACGAGGTGATATTCTTTCAGTGTACTGGGGTGGTAAATGTAATTTAATGAATTCGGATGAATTCCGGATCAATATATAAAAATTCTTTTTAATACTCACCATCATGCAATGGTGTTACATACTCGTATATATTGTGAGTCGTATGAACAAATTTGATGATCAAATTATTTATTGAATTGTTGAAATATTGATTTGTTTAAATTCCTGTGGACTACAATCTTATGTGTATGCTTTAAATAAAGCGCTTAAATATTCTTTACCACACATTGGCACCTTCTTATTGTATCCACATTGACATGAAATATTAATAAAACCTCATAATTGTATAGGTACTTTAAGTTCTTGGGAGGTAAATCTTATTTTTCCCTTTAAAACTATTTCGCCGATTCTTCCGGAATAATTTATTTATTTCATACAAACTGAAAGTAGAAAAGTTGTGAGAAATATAAAAATGTAAATGTAATAAGAAGTCGTCGGGCAATTTATATTTGTCACACCTCTTCTGCTTTCGTATATCACTATTTCTATATTGAGTAAATGTAATACGAAATCGACGCCCGGTTTGTGTTTGTGCAATTGGCTATCAATACCTCTCCAACGAGCCCCTAAAACATAAATCGAACTAAAAATGTGGAAGTTAATGCGGTTTCTATGAAAACATGCATCAAAAATTGCACTAAAATAGTATAAATTGCAAGTTTTTAATATGATTTGATAAGGCTCGGGTCGGATTTTAATTTCTAGTGGTTTTTTCTCAATACCATTCTCATCGTGAATTTTATTCAAGAAAAACCTGATTTATAGAGGTTATTTTTAACGCGTCCAGCTCGCGAACGGACAATAATAAAAGCAAAATATTTTGGGAGAACACATAAAACAAACCAATCTTTTATTTTAGTCGGGAACATCAACAACATTATTTCCTTCCTCACAAAAGAAGCTACTCTAATATATATATTCATCAAGTAATGGAGAAGAGCATTTAATTTGTTATTGTTGCATGTGTGTATTAGACCGGGTCGGTTTGTATGGAAAAAAGTGGTGGTTCCCACACCTAGAACGGCAGCTTGGTTTGTTTTATGACTACCCACAAAATATTTGGGCTATATCTTACCTTCGCGTAGCTAGTATGTATATGTCAACATGTCTGTTAGTTGTCTCGCTCCTGACATCACAACACTCTTAATTAAGGAAACCAAACAATCACCCAACTGCCACAACAACATTGCCAAGGAAAAAGGACAATATTTCAATGTTTAAATATATCCCACTGATTTACTGCAGTAAAGTTTTCCAATTTTTTTTTTTATTTTTGACATCCAAACATAATTCTGCTTGAAAACATGCTAAGTAGAAATTTCCACTCTCAGTACGTAAAGGGTTTTCCAATAAGGCCTTGACAACTTTTTTTAAATAAAACGCAAACCATTTGAGATATTTCCAAAACTTTATGATCGACTTGAAATACAATCAAAACAATTATGAATGGAACTCGACTTCGTTCATATGGCCACAGCGCACTATGGTCCCAAATCCATTTTTTTGGCAGAAATTCAAAAAAAAAAAATAAAATTGGAAAGTGGTAAATGTGTATATATTTTCTTTATGGCAACACTCCAAGCAATCAAGAAAATATACTGGAGAAAATTAGGTGGCAACACCACAAGCCTCAATGGTACTTAAACTTTGCGGTTCAAAAAAATGTGGGATTAATTTTGATATAAAGCAGTTTTACAAATTAATTAAAATCAAGACTTAACAAGAAAATAATAAAGTGACTATATTATGAAAATTTACGGCAATAGTTAGTAGTTGAAAAATTATATTTAACATTTTATGATTATTGTGGTCTTGTAAGTATTCATAGGTATTGTAATTTTGTGATTTGTAGAGAACATAATCTATAAATGTCGTGGACCAAAAGTTATATGTATGACTCAACTTGACTCAAAGTGTAAATGTGAAAGTGTTCGTCTGAGGTTGTAGTTTATGGTGGAATTAATATCTCGTCAGCATTTTTCGGCAAACTCCAAAAATTGTCATTTTATTGTAGCACAGTTTTTGATTAGCCATAGACATATATATGATTATATCTCTGAATTAGTTTTGTGTACGAGACCCATCAATATTTTATTTAAAAGGTATTGAAAGTACCGTTAAAACGGTATACAACATCATTCACCTTTTAGTACACATGTATACATTTTACTTTATTTCTTGAAATAATTATTTAAATTGCAGTTTAAAGTATAGTATTTGTATGTTATATTTTGCTTTTGTAATAATGTTTAGAAAAACACATTTCGTCAAAATAAACAACACTTCATTCTTTTAAGCTTTCATAAAATTTTGTTTTTGTCACCCTGTACCAATAAAGGGTGATTATTATGTTGGTTATATATTGAGTTTATATGGGAGGTGGTAGTTGGCGTGGTCCGATCGGCCCAGTTTTATTTTTATTTTTTGCGCATGATATGTCTAGCAAATGTGCAAAATTACAAGACTGTATCTTTATTTTTCGACTTTATGCCATATGCCTTTATGTGTTCATAAGGCAGCGGTCGATTCGTTGGAACCAATTTTCGATGACTCGGACACACATTTCGGCCGTAACGACCGCTATTTCGCGTTCAAGGTTGGCTCTGAGTTCTGCCTACGTCACACTATGGGGCCTCTGCCAGGAATCAGTGACAAAAGTAAACCAGTAAGGAAAGGCTAAAGTCGGGCGGGGCCGACTCTATGATACACTCCACTTTCAATCCGAATATAATTCAATTCGGTGAAAACGGGAAGGTTTTTTGTATCCTGTAAATGTAAGTGTTTGACAAAAAATTTTATATTGGAAAGGACATTTGTATGAGGATATATTGAAACCTGGAACGAAATATGTGAAATATAAAATGTATAGTTTGGCCAAAATCGGTTAAACTTATGGGAGCAACATTTGAATTTGGGCTATATTTAAATCTGAATCGATCTTACCCACTTTCACCATAGTTTTGTTTAGTTAGATTATAAGATGTTGTGCGAAATTTAAAGAAAATCGAGCACAATATGTGGCTTTTAAAGCGGCAAAAGTCAAATCGGGAGCGACATTTGTATGGGGGCTATATCTAACTCTGAACCGATCTTACCCAATTTCTGCATAGTGTTTCTAGTTGGATTATAAGATGTTGTCCCAAATTTAAAGAAGATCGGGTACAATATATGGTTTTTAGAGCGCAAAATTCAAATCGGGAGCGACACTTGTATGGGGCCTATATCTAAATCTGAACCGATCTTACCCAATTTCTGCATAGGTGTTTCTAGTAATATTATAAGATGTTGTGCCAAATTTAAAGAAAATCGAGTACAATATGTGGTTTCTACAGAGGAAAATGTGAAATCGGGAAATCTGAACCGATCTGACCGATATTCATCATGGGTGTTTCTAGTGGATATATAAGATGTTTTACCAAATCTGAAGACAATCTGATACATTATGTGGTCTCTAGAGCGGCAAAAGTCAAATCGGGAGAGAAATTTGTATGGGAGCTATATATAAATCTGAACCGATCTAACACATTATTACCACAGATGTAAGATGTTTTGCCATTTTTAAATAAATTCTGTTGTAATATGTGGTATCTAGAGTGAAAAGAGTCAAATCGGGAGTGAGATTCGTATGGGGGCTATATCTAAATCTGAACCGATTTTCTTCAAATTAAATAGCGTTCGTCTTTATCCCGAAAAACATCGTTGTGCAAAGTTTCATTTGGTTCTGTCTACAATTCCGACCTGTATCGTGTTTACAAGAATAGATGGACGGACGGACAGACAGTCAGACAGACGGACATTGCTAAATCGACTCAGAAAGTGATTCTAAGACGATCGGTATAATTAACAATGGGTCTATCTCGTTTCCTTTTGGGTGTTACAAACAAATGCACAAAGACATAATACTCTCGTGGAGTGTATAAAAATTGATAAAAAAAATTGGTAAAACTGATAATATCAATTTATAGAGAAGTTATTATCACAAATCCGAAAACCGATTCAAAATCGTACAAAAATTGTGGTTTATATAGTCGCTCAAAGTTGATTAATTTCTTCAAAACTCAAGAAAATACAGAAAGTGAAAAAATTTTAATATTCATAATTGATGTACATACAAACTATATACCCAATTTACGTCTTCGGTCTCGTTTGAATGGCACGTTAGATGAGATAAAATAAAACAAAAATTGATGGTTTTCAAGGCTTAGCTACCCTAGTAGCTAGTTTTGATTAGTTTTGGAAGACATTACTTTTAGGTGATTTAGTACTCATTACTCTGCCGCATTCAATCAAAGTTGGCTGCCGATACTTCCCTATTCGCATGTTATTACAATGAAAGTCTGGCACCTCTAACACAAATGTATTTTATAAAACAACATATTTGGAGTAATATGACTGTCAGACTCTTGAAATTTGGTGAGAGCTATATAATAAATAATATAATATCTGTGGTCGCAACCCTTAACAGCCTAACTCGAGTTAGGACACAATTGAGTTATTAGCACCATCGTATTCAGCGTATCTAAATTTATTTGCTCTAAATTTTTCATGTTTGTATCTCTACTAGAAGGCAATTAATCCTAAAAAACCTAATAGCTTAAGTTATTTTTCTAAATTACTGTTTTGGCATAACTGCCTAAGTCAATTTAGGATTACAACAAATATAAACATTTTTTTTTCATCATTGCCTAAATCAACTTAAGTCGTTAATCCAAAAAAAAAAACAAAGAAACAATTTTATTTTCCTAACTTGAGTTAAGCTCTAATTCCGAATTACAATTTCGTTTTTAATAATTTATGTCAATTTAGGCGCACTTAAAGTTTTTTATTTAATCTGGAATAATAGCCTAACTCAACTTGAAATTTTTGACTTTCTTTCGTTTAACAATTCATAAGAGCCTAAGTGTCTTTTTCGATAATATCTTTTGACTGCGAGAATAAACAACTATTTTTTGTTAACAACTAAGTAAAGAAATTCGTTTCCTTGGAATCTGTAGCAAAGTTTTCCAAAAAACACCTTCTCCTGATTTTCAGTGAAGATTCAAAACTTTAAACTCCTGTACTGAAAATATTGAAAAACAGACATAGGCTGTTATGGGTTGTGACCACAGATATATACATTTCTATGACACTAAGAGTTCTGTAATTTTATGTGAATCCATTTACTATTAATCTGGGTAGTTGGGAGAAAATGGGCTGTATTGTTGGAGTGGTACATCCCATAAAAAATTAAAACCAGTGGATCTTCTCTAAAAATTAGAACCTATTATTTATTCCGTTTTATGGCAACAATAATCTTGAAATTTTGGGTGATTTCATTTAGTATTAATGTGCAAATTTGTGGAAAATGTGGGCGGTACGAGAAAAGTGGGTGTGGCACCTCCCATATAAAGTAAATAGATATACATATTAATATTATAAAAACGTCTGTCTCTTTGTGGATCTAAAGGGTGATTTTTTAAGAGCTTGATAACTTTTTTTTTTAAAAAAACGCATAAAATTTGCAAAATCTCATCGGTTCTTTATTTGAAACGTTAGATTGGTCCATGACATTTACTTTTTGAAGATAATTTCATTTAAATGTTGACCGCGGCTGCGTCTTAGGTGGTCCATCCGCTTAGTCCAATTTTGGCATTTCCACGTTTTTGAGTAACAGAGACCCAATTGGTGCGAACGGCGACGAATCGAAAATTGGTGGTCATCATTAACACTGGCCGATACAGCTGCGATATTTTCTTCAGTTCGCACTCTACGTAAGCGTGTTGGTGGTTTAATGTCCAACAATGTAAATTTGGTGCGAAATTTAGTCACAATAGCCCGAATAGCCGCTTCAGTGGGTCGATTAAACTGACCATAAAATGGAAGCGCGCAATGAACTTTCTTAACAGAGCACGCATTTTGATAATAAAATTCAATAATTTGCAAGCGTTGTTCGTTTGTAAGACGATTCATGATGAAATGTCAAAGCATACTGAGCATCTTTCTCTTTGACACCATGTCTGAAATCCCACGTGATCTGTCAAATACTAATGCATGAAAATCCTAACCTCAAAAAAATCACTCTTTATAAGCTAAAACTAGCACTGGTGGCCGGAGGGGTGAGGCAAAACTATTTTTGAGAATACTGAGAGAAATATATAAACCCGAATTTTGATATATCGGTACGTGTTTTTTGTCCAAAATTCCGGGAGCCTAATCTTATGTAACCTCCACCATGGATTGCACTCCAGAGTATTAGTGGCAGATTAGAGGCTGTCGATTTGACTTTTAAATGTAGGAAAATTATGATATTTTTGGTAATATCGATTTTTTTAAATAAACCACGGGCGTCAGTAGGGCGTAAATACAAATATGTATTTGTTATTGCTTGATAGTCCTTGAATATATGTATATCAAAATTATTCTTCATAAAGGCAGCAATCATCAAATAATTGTACATAAATACCGTACATATTAGACATTATGTATTTTCAGTCGTTGTTAGGAAAGAATGTTTCCCTTCGGAACGGTTCCGCCCATTTCCCACAAGTCAAGTATTTAGTTCCATTTTTATCCTAAAGGTATGAATTTTGAAAATCTATTATCCTTCGCATTCGCTATGCAATGAACACACCTAATTTTACGATTCTAGCTACAGCCGTTTGCCACTTTCCCCATGAAATGTCGAAAATTTGCATTGATTTTGCACGTCTATACAGTCATTAGGTTGTTATCAACTTGATTCTCTGGTGAAAATGTTACATCTCTGGTCAAAATGAGTCAAATCGGATTTATATAGCTCTCATGCAAATGTCCATCTAGATTTGAATTTTCTTGATCTAGAAACAACATAAAAATTTCAAAGAAGATCTTGAAATGTACTTTATAATGCCGCCGCCATACCGATTCGGTCATATATATTCGAGAATATTTATCTTCATAAAATTTGAAAAACACGACTGTTCATTAAAATGTCTTTCTTCATCCGGTTTCCGCATTTTAGTGATGGCGATGGTCGCAAAAATCATTTTGTTTCTGATAAGATATTCCAAAAAAGTTATATAATTTTGAACAAAAACATAGCTTTATCGTTTATGTACAGTAGAACGGGTCGAAAAAAATTGCGCACCTAAAATCAAAGCTTGGTTTGTTTTATGACTACGCACAAACTATGTTGGCTATGTCTTTTAGCTCCGCGTAGCTAAATCGAATTTACATTACTTCTATCTATCATATCCATTTTTGGCCAAATGAATGTTATATAAATAAAGTATGAGTTATTCCGCAACCAACAGTCTCAAAAAGTTCAATACATGTATAATCGCAGTAAAATTATTGCCGATATATTTTGTGGGTAGTTATAAAACAAACCAAACTTTTATTTTAGGTGCGAAAAACTGCAACGTTTTTCTTACATAAAAAAAACTGACACCGTACATATGTATCGACTCAAAGTTGGTTTATGTAATATAACTGATGTTTTCCATAATGATATGGATTCTATGGCTAAATTTTAAACATAAACCAATGAAAATTATATTTATTTGGAAAATACAGGTTTGCAGTTTTTCTATAAATTTCGATTCGTGTGAGATCCCATTGTTTGATGTGTTGTTTAAAACATGACTTTTTCGACAATTTTTAATGTTAGGCCACATGTCACGAAGGCGATAAAGAGCTTAAGTCATTTATTCTGCAAAATAAGGCACATTCCTCTTTTCTTGCTATGACACCACCAACATGTTCAATCCCATGGAAACTATCATCGTCATTATAGATTTCTCTAGTTCTTTCATCACCATCTTGTTCGACTTCCTTTTATTGTCGTTTACGAAACAACTCAATCAAAGAAGGCAGCCTCATCCACCAGATACCGCAGATACCTAGCACAGAAAACCACAAATACCTGAAATTCGGCACTTTGGCAGTGCAGTCATACGAGATTTTTACATAGAGACGAACAATAACCACGCAGACATCTCGAATACCATCCAATCGAGATTTTACAACATTAAATTGGCCTCTGTATATAAATATTTTTGAAAAGTGAATTACCTTGGACATCCATCATGCGTGGTGAATGGGTATGAGTTCTTTAAATTTGTATTGTATCAAAGTTCCTCAACGACGGCATTCTGCCTACGGCTACAGTTTCGTGTCATGCTCGCCAGCTTTACAGATCCCTGAGATGTTCCTATACCCAGGTACCCATTTGAATACCAATTTGATTGACCAGCTATTGATGAGATGTGCGGAATTCTTAGACTGTTCTTGAATGTAGAATCACCAAGTTCACCATCCTGATGCCAGCATCACCATCCCAGTTTTAATCACAACTTTGCGGTGCAACTTCTTTAATAACGTCATTTGTCAGTTGTTCATTATGTCGATGACTTATTTCGAGATGTAAACAAGTAAGGAAAGGCTAAAATCGGACGGACCGACTTATGATACCTTCCTCTTTCAACATCATTACAACTCTAGTTGCTGGAAAAACTGAAATTAGTAAGATTTTTATATGGGTCCTATATCATTGACCGATTTGACCCACTTTCACTATAGGAACATCTAGTTGAAATATAACGTGTATATACAAGATCTCGATGAAATACAACGTGCAAATATCAATCAAATCGGTTAAAATGTGTAGTTACTAAAGCGGAAAAAACGAATCGGAACGACTTTCGTATTTGAGCTATATGTAAGTATGACTGATTTGGCACACTTTCACCATAGATTTTCCTAGTTGAAAAATCAAGTGGTGTGCCAAATTTGAAGAAAATCGGTTAACATATTTGATTTCCATAGTGGAAAAACGTAAATAGGGACAGATTTTTACATTTGGACTGTATATAAATCTAAACCGACCTAATCCACTTTCTCCAAAATATTTCTATATGAAATTTAACATCATGTACTAAATTTGAGTCAAATCGAATAAAATATATGGATTTTAAAGCAAAAAAGTCAGAAGCCGATTTTTGTGTGGGAGCGGTACAAAACTGTACCGATCTGACCTATTTTAACCATACATGTTTCTACTTGAAAAATAAGGTGTCAAGTGATTAATATTTAGTTTGGTTTGCCATTTCATCATGAACAGGTTGACAAAAGAACAACGCTTGCAAATCGTGCAAATTTATTTCGAAAGTAATGGTTCAGTTCGCGAAGTTCACCGCAAGCTCCGTCCATTTTATGGTCGACATAATCGTCCATCAGAGCAATTAATTCGGTTAACCATGGATCGTTTTCGCACTACGTTTACTCTATGTGATAATACGCATCCGCAGAGACGTCGAACAGTGCGCACCGAAGAAACAATTGCCGCTGTAGAGCAAAGTGTTGAAGAGGACCCGAATGAATCGATTCGCCACCGTGCACAGCAATTGGAGCTTTGTCCATCAACTTTATGGAAGATTTTGCGCAAAGATCTTAACTTGCGACCTTACAAGATTCAGCTTGTGCAAGAATTAAAGCCGCGAGACCATGCAATGCGTCGTGATTTTGGTGTATGGGCCGAAAATGAGATTCATCTCGATGCTGATTTTCATCACAAAATTTTGTTCAGTGATGAGGCTCATTTTTGGTTGAATGGCTACGTCAACAAGCAAAATTGCCGCATTTGGAGTGAAGAGAATCCACATGAGACCCTTGAGACGCCATTACATCCACAAAAACTGACTGTTTGGTGTGCTCTATGGGCTGGTGGAGTCATTGGGCCATACTTCTTCCGAAATAGTGCTGGAGAGTCAGTTACCGTTAATGGAGACAGGTATAGAGCCATGATAACCGACTATTTTGTTCCCGAATTGGATGGCATGAATGTGGATGAGTTGTGGTTCCAACAAGACGGCGCTACATGCCACACAGCGCACGTCACAATCGAATTATTGAAGGAAACATTCGATGAGCGCATAATTTCGCGGAATGGACCTGTCAATTGGCCACCAAGATCGTGTGATTGGATTATTTTCTTTAGGGATATGTGAAGTCGCTCGTCTACGCCAACAAACCAGAAACGTTAGGGGACTTGGAAGCCAACATTCGTGGCGTTATTGCCAACATACGGCCCCATATGCTCGAAAAAGTGGTTGAAAATTGGACCTGTAGAATTGGCTATATTCGAGCCAGCCGCGGCGGCCACATGCCCGAAATCATATTTAAACATTAATGGCATAAAATTATCCTTCCAATAAAGCCAAATTGATGGACATTAAAACGATTTTCTTGTGTTTTATTTCAATTCGAAGTTCTATACCTCAATAAAAAACACCCTTTATAAATCTGAACCGATCTGTTTCTAGTTGAAATATAAGGTATTTTGCCAAATTTGAACACAATTTGTTAAATTGTCTTGATTCTGGAAAGGAAAAACTCACATCGGAACAGGGCTATATCAAAATCTGAACCGATTTACTCAAATTAAGGAACTAGTCCTTGGCGCTCAAACCTAACTTGTGCCAATTTTTGGTACGATCGGACAATAAATACGGCCTGTGCTTTGATTACAAGAATAAATGGACAGACAGACATTGTTAAATCGATTTAAAAAGTGAATCTAAGTCGATCGGTATAATTAACAATGGGTCTATCTCGCTTCATTTTGGTTTTGTTAGAAACACAAAGACATAATACCCTAGAGGGTATAAAAATACTATAGAAATCAAGGTAAACCGCAATTTGTTACTTTCTCTCTTTCTCTAGACATTTTTCTCGTTTGCGATTTCCAGTAAATTCCTTGTTTCTGGACTTCATAATTCTTGCAGATAGCATTGTAATCGTCTACGCAGAACATATTGTTGTATCTACATCATACATAAAGAACCATAGATACAACTCAAGAAATACGTTTGATGTTTCTTAAACAATTATTTTAACGTATTACTAACACGATACTAGAGTAATTAAAAACGGGTTTTTGATTTAACATCATAACAATTACCTACATAACCTGTGGAACGCATGTTTATTTGTTTTTTGCCTTGAACCTTATTTGTGGTATGAACGCCTTTTACATTGATTTGCACAAGAATAAATCTTTCTTACACATAATGGTTGTTGTCTTTGATGTGGAACAGGCCGATATGATATAAAAATGTTTAGACAGTGCACCCAGTATTATTCTGCGGTTTTGCCGTAGACACAATCCATCAGACAATAGTTTATTTAGGGAAATGGCGCGATGTGGAATATTTTCGTATAACGAGCGGCCAAAATTAGAAATTAGTGTTGAAAAGCTAAATTGCCAGAGGAACAATACAAGGTGAAATACAAAATACAATTTATATTTTCTATACTGAAAGCAGATGTTGATATTGGGAAAATAAAATGTGAAAATAGAAATTGTGGAAGAACAATTTGTATATGAGAGAATGAAAACTAGATATTATAATTTGGTAATGACCAAGCTCAAATTCAATGTAAAACTAAGTAGCTTGAATATAGAGTATTTGTATCAACAGGAGTTCGATTAAAACTACCTAAAGGTTTGTTGCAGTTTATTTAAAACAATGTGGTTTGAATCAAAACACTTGATCGAAGATGAGATTGAAATCAGTTATAAAAACTAACCTTAATGTTCCATATGAGCATGAACTGGAATTATTGAGCAAAATCTACAATATGTATGTAATATTTAATAGTTTATACCAATTTTAGGACTTAACATTCGAAAGCGTTCAAAAGAAAGTTCGAAAAAATCTATCCAACTCCGAACATCAATCTTGTCCAGTGGGAATTGTCTTTAAAAGCAAAATATATCGGTTTATAGATCAGATGTGGAGTTACCAACTTTGCATTAGCTTTCGTAGAATGCTATCGGCGAAAATAATCGGTATATTAGGAAACACTCCAATAAAACGGAATGTGATTTCATTTACATTTATTCTATCTAGCAGAGATACAAACCGACCGATTTTTATAAAAAACAATAAACAACAGATACTCTAAGCAAAGTGGGTGTTTGAAAGGATTTATCGTCATGGTGCAGTTATGCTTCCTTTAAAGGTTATATTTAAACTGAAGATGTTTCCCTTGTGTAGGATACAAAACCACAAATCTCGCAACGATGATTTTCGTTGGCATACACATGTATATTAGGACATAAAGTTGCACTGTCCTCCGACTGCAATACCATTTGCACTGTTCGGACACTTTTGGACCTATAACCTTATTATTATCGTGCTTCTTTAGCGTGTTAAAATAGGTAGGTAGTAGTAGTAAGGTAGGTAGCTTTAACAATCATTGTAAGGATTATGATATTCAAGATGTCTGGTCAAATACGCCTCACACGAAAAGCTGTAATTGCAAACAAATTATTAAATTCATCCATATTATAAAAATTTTGGGAATTGATTCCCACTCCCAAAAAAATAATTGTATGGGATAATAGTATGCAATTATAGAGACATTGGCTAATATTGGCTAATATTAACGAATATTGAACTACTTACCAAAAAATAAAAGAAAAAGTATTAAAAACCAATATTTTGTTCCTTCCTTTACCCAAAATTGGCAAATAAATTTCGTAATAGGGGTGACCGAATGACAGAACGAGCCGGCAAATCTGCCGAAAGCCGCCGCCGATAATTTTGGTTCGGCTTGTAACTCTGCTATCCAGTGGCCACAGAATTAATCACAATTTATTCATAATTATTTATCTACGCAAATAATAAACACATGAATAACTTCTCTTTTTGTCATGTGGTCACCAGATGGCGCTATGTACGAGATAATTCGATTTCTCCTGACTCATATCGATTTCTCCTGATTCATACCCTGATTCGGTTTTCACTTATAATAATAAATATCGAAATCGAAAGGAAATACATTAACAATTCTTAAAGATGCATATAGCACAGGCATTATTGAATTTAATATGGATTTATCTAAGATTTTAAGGGACACTTCTTGTATAAAACAAAACATGGCATTAAGAAAATTACATTCACATAGTTGAAAAAAAAACTTGTTAGCGTTCGCCAGCTATTGTGGCTGAATATTCCAATTTACCATTACTCTATATATATCGATATATCGACATACATATATTTCATATGTTTTAATTTTCCTCTATACTGAACCTTTGTGATTTGAGGAATTTGTATACAATTAATAATTAATGATTATTTCAGGATATCCAAAGGAAGTATACGCACAATATTCGCCGGTCTTATAACTCGCCGAATGGGAGGGGATTCTTACTTCTGGAGTTCCTAGTAGAGTAATTTTTGACTCACGTTTACGCATGCTCACGAAAATAAATACGCACATACACGCACGACGGTATTATCGTTCCTCATGCTCACGCGCGTCATGTAAGTAAAATAACTGTTGCTCACGTTCACAAGTAAATCACGTGATTCTCACAATTCACGTGAATCGTGTCCATCTCTTGTTCCTAGCTTTATGGTTTCATCTACACTCATAAAAAAGTGAACCCTATAATGAGTTAAAATGAACTAAAATTTAAGAAAATAGAACTTCGTATAGCGCTACAGCAAAATTTCCTCAAATCAAGTTCAAACTTTTCCTTGAAAGTAGTACATGCTTTGTACTTGATTCTAGTTCAATTTTCCTCAGACCAAGTAAATATTTACTCAAACTGAGGAAGTTCCAATAAGTTTTTCCTCAAACCAAGAACATCTTTACTAAATCTAAGTAAAAGTTTGCTGAAATTTTCCTAAATCTAAGTAAATTTTTCCTAAAACCAAGTAAATTTTTACTTATTTTAAGTACAATTTTCCTAAAACTAAATGAATTTTTACTCATACCAAGTAAATTTTTACTAAATCTTAGTAAAATTTTGCTAAAATTTTCCTAAAATTAAGTATTTTTTACTAAAATCAACTAAATATTTACTTAAACCGAGGTCAATTTTGCTGGATTTTTCCTTAAAACAAGTATTTTTTAATTTACTGCGAAACATGATACTTAAAATAAATTCAATTTAAAAAAAATGGTTTTGCAAATCTGCTGATATGGTAAACAGCTGTTTGCTGTTTTTAGCAATATAGAAAAAAACTTTAAGCATATGGACAGAACAGTATGACCACTTAGATATAAATGTTAACAACACTTTTTGAATAGAATTTATTATAAATCTATTTATTACCACGGAAAGATATTGCGATTGTCTTTTTAAAGATACGCCTATTGTCCCACTAATATAAAAGGAAATTCGAGCTAAACTCGCTTATGAACGCTTATCTATTTTTATATTTTAATTAACAACAGCCAATTTTAATGATGACTTCAAACTCCTTACCAAATCAGAAAATTAAAAAAATTGGCTTTTCTTTTCCAAATTTATATGACAGATGACATCCAAATCTGAGAATAGTTTGGCATCAAAAACTCATTTTCGAGAAAATGGTTTATTGCCACTCGACACACATTTTGAAGAAATATTACACAAAAAACGATGAAATTCCTCGGCGCTTAACTCTTCAGGCCCGCATTTTTTCTATCATAATGCAGAAATATGGATATGCTTTTTGGCAAAGTATGGGTCTAATTAGGATGTCTAATGAGTTTTGGGGTTTTTAATTTATATAGGACATGAGCAAAAGGATGTTTAGTCAAAATCTTTATACGCATATTTCGATTAAATAAAAAATGTTTATTCATTTTTATAACAGTACTCGATGAAATGCACGAAGAAACAACTAAAAATTTTATTTACAAAAAAACCAAATAATTGTTATTTTAGAGTTTCGTCTTCCTTTCGTAGATCCAAGTTACTGAATTTTTTGTTTCTCTTATGAAAGAAGAAGTGGAATCAGTTAGTAAAAACTAAACGTTTCCGAAAAATTTGGTGTCATCAGCGAAATTAGCATTACACAATCTTGAAATTGACACAATTCGTTTAGTTTGTTTGTATTTTTCATAACCTTTGTCCGAAATTCAAGAAAGTGTCCGCGATTTTTTATGTAATTTTCGTGTTTTCATGATTTTACTGCAAAATTATCATTTCAGGCGAGTTATTTTAAAATGACCTTAAAAATTCTATATTTTATTGCTTTAGAATGTCTAGAAGGGTTTAAAAAGTATATGCTCGAAACCTCTCTGGGGGGGAATTTATGTGACAAGCTTCGTGTGAAGCTTGGTCACAATAATTTCACAATAAAGTTGGTGAATAACGCGGTGACGAAGATTTTTGTTCTCACCATGTCTGAGCACGATGTGGTCACAAAGTTTTTTGCTGAAGAGGGCATCCAGTACTATACGTACACGGCCAGGAATATGACTCCATATTCCTGTGTAATGGAGGGTTTATCGAGCTCCTATGAGGTCGATAAGGCGGGGCTAGCTGAGGCCCAGCTTAACTTGGAAGCTAGACAACGACAAATGGCTTATCCACTTGTCTAGAGACTCGGATATAACTCTACATCATCCGTCGCTTCCTTAGAATTTATCATTTATCAATATTTTGCATTTATCAATATTTAAAAATAAGGAAATAAATATACAAATTGATAGAACATAAGTAATCCAACGTCATGTTTATACACTTCACGACAGTATTATGTCTTTGTGCATGTGTTTGTAACACCCAAAAGGAAGCGACATAGACCCATTTTTAATTATACCGATCGACTTAGAATCACTTTTTGAATCGATTTAGCAAAGTCCGCCTGTCTGTCTGTCCGTCCGTCTGTCCATCTATTCTTCTAATAAATTACAGGTCGCAATTGCAGACAGAACCATATGAAACTTTGCACAACGAAGTTTTTCGGGATAAGGACGAACGCTATTTAATTTGAAGAAAATCGATTCAGATTTATAGATTTATTGCTCTCATACGCATTCCACTCCCGATTTGACTCTTTTTCTCTGTAAGTACCACATATTTTAAGAGGTTTTCTTCAATTAGAAACACCTGTAGTAAAAATGTGTTAGATCGGTACAGATTTATATATAGCTCCCATACAAATTTCGTTCCCAATTCGACTTTTTCCGCTCTTGAAACCACATACTGTATGAGATTGCCTTCAGATTTGGCAAAACATCTTATATTTAAACTAGGAACACCTATGGTGAAAACCAAATTTCGAAATAGTTTCAATTCTAGAAGAGCTGAATATAAAAAACCAAGTCATGAAGAGAAAAATAGATGATGTCACAGATATTCGGACATATTGCAAGAAGAAAATGAATCATGGGAACCCAGCAGAAGCAGAGACAGATGTCTAATACGATACACCTAGCAAGAGGCAAAGACGTTTAGAGACAAAATGCAAAATATATTTATATGTATAATGAATTATAATATGTTATTTTAAGCAAGGGTCAAGGAATAAAGAAGAAGCCTCGTGGATACAGAGTGATCAAATGTCCGATGGAAGGATTTCCTAAATTTGTTACTGAAGATAATTCAATCTTTAAAATAGTTTAGACCGATAAGTACACGTTATGTGATATTATATCACCCACAATATAGCAGTAGTCTTTGTGCTCATATATGCAAAATTTATAATATATTTATATGTATAATGAATTATAATATGTTATTTTAAGCAATGGTCAAGGAATAAAGAAGAAGCCTCGTGGATACAGAGTGATCAAATGTCCGATGGAAGGATTTCCTAAATTTGTTACTGAAGATAATTCAATCTTTAAAATAGTTTAGACCGATACAGTACACGTTATGTGATATTATATCGCCCACAATATAGCAATAGCCTATGTGCTCATAGGTAGGGTTCGCACATTTTTCATTTCCCGTATCCCGGGAATCCCGCGGGAATTCAGTAGAATATTTTACTTATTTCTTCGCATGTTTTTTTTCATCATTTCCACAATAAAAATAAAAATGTTGTATACAAATTTAGATCTCATTGCTTTTAATCAGGTATGTCAAATATTGCAGTTGGATGACAAAATATTTTTAAGCTGCGTTCGGATTTAGACTCAAAATCCACTTGATCGAATTTTTCCTGCCAAGCTCCATATGAAAAAAAGAATAAAATCCAGGGAAAATAGATTTTGGGCATGTATCCGAACGCCAAAATAAAGAATTTAAAGTTTTCGAAGCGACAGGACAAAGACAAAAACATTTCATTTAATGCTCTACTCACTATTAATGTGAGCGATCGTTCTCCGTCGCGTCCACATTTTCCAATAAAATAAGAAACATCTGATTGAATTGATCTCACATTGCGCTTTATTATATGAATTCTGTAACAGGTTCGTTGTGAAATATATACTTTACTTTTTTAATTATTTTTTTTACTTTAATTAAATGTGAAGGTTTAAAAAAATAAGCTTAACTCATGGTAAACAGTATGTTGACGATATCCCGTGCTGTCCCTGGATTCCGGGAAATTGAAAAAATATTTCCCGTTTCCCGGGAAATAAAAAGTACGGGAAACTGCGACCCCTACTCATAGGCTATTGTTTTTATTGCATATTAAGATTTTTCAGTATTGAATCTGTCTGATCAAAATCTAATTTCACAATGTGGTTCAAAAAATCTTCAGTAATTGTGTAAGCTCAGTATACCTAATTTTAATGTACAGGAATTAATTCAATTAGAATTTTAGCATGTAAAATGGAATATCACAATATACTCGTACGCTCTTATTTGAAAAATATTTTTCTTAAGGTGATTTGTAGACAGATTTAATGTCAATATAAATTGTATGCATATTACCAACGATTAAGAAAAGCGAAATAAGGTGGATTGTTCAGATGAGCCAGGTGTAGCAGAGCAATAGGAAGAAGAAGTTGTGGAAATTTCTACTTACAATTTACAAAATAATTTATATTTTTCTTGTTTGTAACAACCCAAGTTGCAAATGATAACACTATTTAATGAAAAGTCTATTTTTTAATAATTAATATACTGCCTATGCACTATGGTCCCAAATCCATTTTTTTGGCAGAAATTCAAAAAAATTAAAATTGGAAAGTAGTAAATGTGTATATATTTTCTTTATGGCAACACTCCAAGCAATCAAGAAAATATATTGGAGAAAATTAGGTGGCAACACCACAAGCCTGAATGGTACTTAAACTTTGCGGTTCAAAAAAAGTGGGATTAATTTTTATATAATTAAAATCAAGACTTAAAAAGAAAATAATAAAGTTACTATACTGTCAAAATTAACGGCAAGAGTTAGTAGTTGAAAAATTGTATTTAACATTTTATGATTATTGTGGTCTTGTAAGTATTCATAGATATTGTAATTTTGTGATTTGTAGAGAACATAATCTATAAATGTCGTGGACCAAAAGTTATATGTATGACTCAACTTGACTCAAAGTGTAAATGTGAAAGTGTTCGTCTGAGGTTGTAGTTTATGGTGGAATTAATATCTCGTCAGCATTTTTCTGCAAACTCCAAAAATTGTCATTTTATTTTTGCACAGTTTTTGCTTAGCCATAGACGTATAAATGATTATATCTCTGAATTAGTTTTGTGTACGAGACCCATCAATATTTTATTTAAAAAGTATTGAAAGTACCTTTAAAATGGTATACAACATCATTCTCCTTTTTGTACACATGTATACATTTTACTTTATTTCTTGAAATAATTATTTAAATTGCAATTTAAAGTATACTATTTGTATGCTACATTTTACTTTTGTAATAATGTTTAGAAAAACACATTCCGTCAAAATAAACAATTCTTCATTCTTCTAAGCTTTCATAAAATTTTGTTTTTGGTCACCCTGTACCAATACAGGGTGATAATTATGTTGGTTATATATTGAGTTTATATGGGAGGTGGTAGTGGGCGTGGTCCGATCGGCCCAATTTTATTTTTTGCGTATGATATGTCTAGCAAATGTGCAAAATTACAAGACTGTATGTCTATTTTTCGACTTTATGCCACAAAAAATTGATTTGGGACCAGTGTGCTATGTGGTGTACTTGTGTTTTTAATGGCATAATTACGAAACTTAAAGGATATACAGAAAATAATAATTTGGCCAGTTTATAGAATAGGATCGTCATTATTCAATATGGAACGCGTGAAACAAATGACTGATTAAAAGAAACGTTTGGGAATGTGTGATTTCTAGAAATAGGGATATAGCGATTTATTGCATATTATTTGTCGTGGGATTACGGAAAGTCATATTTATGACAATCGGTATTTGGAACATTTCCATACCATGTAAAAGTAACAATTTTGAAGAAAAGACGGCTAGTATCAGTAGGGTCAGGTAATTAATAGCGACTATAGCTACATTTTTTCTAGATGATATAAGCATATGTCATACACTCCATGGTGCAGGCTAGAAACTCATTCTCCATACAAATACCTAAAACCAAGTTTTCATTACGAAAGGTTGCTGAATTTATATAATTAGAGTAGTTAAAACAATAATAGAGGAAAATTGCTTTATTTATAGAAATGCTTCACAGTAGTATAAAGAATAGTAAATGTTAAGACTGGAGTTATGGAAAATACTTACAATTGCATTAATTGATATTAAATACACTAAAAATAATAAGTTTCCAAACAAAAAACTTTGTTTAATATGTATATTTTTAATGACACTTAAAAGGGACATTTCTCACATTTATATATGTTTATATATATAATTATATATATTACACATACATATAATAAATATGCACTCACATAAAGATGTGAACGTTAAACAATTATATGTTATTAATATTAATATTGATAAAACAGTAACAAATATTCAAATATAAATAAATTTACATAAATTTGATTTGTATAATCCACACAAATAACACGTGTTGTTTACAATATTACTTAAATCACTAATTAAATTCAATATATCGACATATGTCAGTATATGTCAGTCACCCCACGAAAATGAAGCTTGGATTGTTAAATGGTTATCTGCAAAATATTTCGTCACTTGGTTGAGCCATCTGTGAGCTAAACGCTCCTGTAAACACCTCCAAAAATCATGTTTTCCCGTGTATTTTATACACTCCACGAGAGTATTATGGCTTTGTGCATTTGTTTGTAACACCCAAAAGAAAGCGAGATAGACCCATTGTTAAGCATACCGATCGACTTAGAATCAATTTCTGAGTCGATTTAGCAATGTCCGTCTGTCCGTCTGTCCATCTATTGTTGTAATCAAATTACAGGTCGCAATTATAGTCCGATCTTAACAAACATTGGCACAAGTAAGTTTTGTGGATCAAGGACGAACGCTATTTAATTTGAGGCACATCGGTTCAGATTTAGATATAGATACATTTGCCGCTCTAGAAACCACACATTGTACCCAATTTTCTTTAAATTTGGCACAACATCTTATAATCCAACTATAAATATCTATGCAAAAATTGGATAAGATCGGTTCAGATTTAAATATAGCCCCCATACAAATGTCGCTCCCGATTTGACATTTTCCGCTCTATAAACCACATATTGTACCCGATTTTCATTAAATTTGACACAACATCTTATAATCCAAATAGAAACACCTATGCAGAAAGTGGGTAAGATCGGTTTAGATTTAGATATAGCGCAAATACAAATGTTGCTCCCAAATGTTTAACCGATTTTGCCAAACTATACATATTATATTTCAACTATGTCGTTCCAGGTTTCATTATATCCTCATACAAATGTCCTCTCCGATTTAACATTTTTTGTCAAACACATACATTTACAGGATACAAAAAACCTTCC
The DNA here is from genome assembly GCA_947397865.1 of Polietes domitor. NCBI lineage: Eukaryota > Metazoa > Arthropoda > Insecta > Diptera > Muscidae > Polietes > Polietes domitor. The sequence continues at coordinate 30,269,191 of OX377618.1, forward strand.
CGTTTTCACTTTTTCACCGAATTGAATTGTATTCGGATAGATAGCGGAGTGTATCATAGAGTCGGCCCCGCCCGACTTTAGCCTTTCCTTACTTGTTTTTACGTTGCATTTTTGTTCATTTTTTCTGAATTAATAGACCCTCGGAAGCACTTTAAATATAAATTCGGATTCTTTTCTTAGAGTAACTTATTGGTCGAATTATTGGACGTTTATAGCATTTTTTTTAAGTTTTTCATAGTGACAACTGAAAACTTTTTCATATTTGGTGTCAGTATTTTATAAGAAATACGATACGAAAAACGACCAATGAGTTATTCTAGGACAAGAATAAATTTTTTTATTTAAAGTGCTTCCAAGGGTCTATTAATTCAGAAAAAAATTGGAAGAAAATGCAACATAAAAAAATTACGCGGAAAAAAACATGATTTTTAGAGGTGTTTTCGGGAGCGTTTAGCTCACAGATGGCTTGACCCAGTGGCGAAATTTTTGCAGATCATCATTAGACAATCCAATCTTCATTTCTGGGGGGTGACCGCTTTAATTTATTTTCGTGACCCATCCTAATGTGTATGTGTTCGCACTTTTGATCACGCTGATGTATATATCAAAAGTTAACATATCTTTTAATTTGGTTGATAAAAAACGGCGGATATCCACAAACTACACCGGACGACAATTTTTAAAGGAAGTCGTTACACTTGAACCGCATGATACACGTATGAAACTATAGGTAAAATGGAGTTACTTGGCGTTTTCAGTTTTTCATTTCCTCATCCTATTGTCCCTTCACAGGACTACAAAGTTCCCAAGGATACAATTTTTCAAAAAATTATTTTATATACTTGTTCACACCATATGATAACGATATTAGTGTCAAATTAAAAGGAAGAATATCTATTTTAAATATGATGTTTCTATCTGTATTAGTTCAGTATTAACATCTATGTCAAATTTACCCCTTAGTTTTTTTAAATGGTTGTTAATACTAAACTAATGCAGATACAGCTTGAAATTGAAAGTGTTTATAACTTTGTAGGCATTTTAAGGGGCAACAGGATTAGAAAACGAAAAACGCCAATTAACTCTATTTGATTCAAGTGTAATATGGACTGTCGGCCATTGTTATCGTTCAGTGGCTTCGCAGCGACTTTTCAACATCAAACCCGGCCTCTATAAGGTGATGATTCTCACAAACGAACGAGAAGCACAACTCACTTGCCGAATTTCCGTTTAAAAAATCGCACCAAGTAATAAAGCACACATGCCATCTTACAAGCATCTCATCGAGTTGCATATGTAAGTATGTGTATATGCAGGTATAGTTTCCCAGCAATACTTCTGCCGTGCCAACGCTCATTTGTTTTATTTTTTTCGTTTGTATTTTTTTGGTCAGTAATCAATATTTGATTTGAACTGGGATATTGTCCTGGCTCAAGACCATTTTGCTTCTATATTTAATAGAACGCAAATTTATTTACAAATGGCATGGTGACATTTATTACTTGGCTGCAGACTACCACGATCATGATTTCGACCACGTCAAAAGTCTTTTCAAGTGGCTTCGCATAAATGTCACCATGCCATTTGTAAATAAATTTGCGTTCTATTAAATATAGAAGCAAAATGGTCTTGAGCCAGGACAATATCCCAGTTAAAATCAAATATTGATTACAGACCAAAAAAATACAAACGAAAAAACTAAAATAATTAATTATTTTTGAAAATTCTAAAATCTTGACATTTTACGTAACAAATATCCGCCTGTGGTAAATAAAAGGAAAATAGCCCCAATATATTGGTTAAACTTCTGTAAATATCAATAGTATATATATTTTTGATCTGTCCGACCTTTCTTCTCCAATTTTAACATTGTCTTTGGCTGAAACCACTTTTGTAAGGTAAACAAGTAGGGAAATGGCTAGTCAGGCAGACCAAATATATATATACCACTCCCAGCGCTTATACCTGGTTATGATTACTTAACGCATCAAAGATGGACCCCATCTCTTCATTATACTCTCCACCTATGGATGTGGTTATTTTCATTTTGTCATTCCGTTTGTAATATTTTGTCATTCCGTTTCTGTTATTCCGTTAAAATATTCATCGGAGACTCCATAAATTATATATATTCTGGGTAGTGGTAAATTCTACGACGATCTAGCCATGTCCGTCTGTATGTTGAAAAAACGCTAGTCGTCGAACGAAACGAACTAGTAGGTTCAAATTTTTCTTAAATACCAACCCTTCATACCAACCGGCATTGAAAGTGGGCGAAATCGGCCCGGAGGGATTTTTTCCCCTAATAAGGACTGAAAATTCCCCCTAATATTTAGATTATTTAAGCTAATTTTCTTATTTCTGCTTTATATGCACCAAAAAGTAAATACACGCTTTAGCGGGCGAAATGGGGCTAGAAACATGAAATTTGAATTGTACATCCCTCTAATTGCGTAGAAAAAGAGAGCTTTTTTTAAAATTCGTTCTTTTAAGGGTATAATTGGAAAACGAGGGATAAAAATGGTACTACCAAACCGCTGAAGTTGAAATCATGAAATTCGGTGTGTACTTTCATCTGACTGTGAAGATGTGAAATAAAAAGATTTTTTTTCGAAATTTGGACTTTTGCCGGAAAATAGGGCGAAAGGGGATAAAAATGGTACCAACCAAACGGTTGCAGCTATAATAATCAAATTCGGTGTTTACATTTATCTGACTGTGATAATGTAAAGTCAAACGGATTTTGTCGAAATTTTTACTTTTAGGCGGAAAATGGGGCGAATGGGGATAAAAATCCGTACCATCAGGATCTAAGTGGAATTAAATTTGACTACAATCAGACGGTTGTAGCTAGAATCAAAATATTCAGTATGTCCACTTGTCTGTCTACGTAGACGTAGAATCGGCCCGGCCGAACTTAACGCCTTTTTACTTGTTTCTTACTGTTGGTGCTCCTATGTGAAATAAACATATGTTATATGAAAACATGGTCTACTTTTACATGATCTGGAAAATGTGATCAAGATCAGATGTAAAATGTGGTTTCTAAAGCGGTAATAGTATAAATTGGGAGTGCTTTTGTTTAGTGGTCAATCCTAAACAGTTCACTTGCATATTAGGTGTTCCTAATTGAAATTTAAGATTATATGGAAAGTATGATCAATATCCGATGTGTAATATGGATTCTAGAGCGTTAATAGTGTAAATTGGTGATTCTAATTATTTCTGATTCTCGATTATTTCTTAGTGTTACGAAACTAACTTTTAATACCCTATTCCACGAAGTGTTGTAGGGTATAAAAACTAAAAAATGTGTCTTTGGTATTTCATACTTATCGTCCATGCTCACATTAACCTTTTACGACAGTAATTGTGAAATTCGCCTCCAACTTTAGCGCTATAACGAGATTTGCTGTACGCCCTAATACTATGTTATAGCTCAGTTAGATAAACGTAATTTTGGACATCGATTTATTTTAGAAATAATTCTGTAACTCCTGTTTCGTTTGACCTAGCTCCATAAAATCTCACAGATTACGGCGAGATTCATAATCATTTATTAAAGATTTATAAGACGAATTTTGAATGTAAAATCAAACTTTAAACCGTTGATAAATTTTTATATATATGACAGATACATTTTTTTGCAGTATTAAAATGTTTAGTTTTTTCCAGAATTCGTTCACAAATCGAACAATGTATGGCACACTTAAAGCTAGAGCGACTTAACCAACATTACTGCCGACTTGAGATATATGAGTTTAACATTTTTTATTTTCTTGTATCCTACAGAATTAATTACATATGTTTCTTATCATCGATCTTTAACGAAATAGTTCAGTATACCTTGTAATCAATCTGCATGCTTTTTTGAAAGTAATTAATTGTATTTTATTTAAGTCACACGTAATTAAAATTTTATTAAACACTTAGAGACACATTAAAATTACATAAATTTAATCAAACAAATTTTGGATATTCTTAAATATATGGAAACATATATATATTTCAAAGATAAGTTAAATAACTAAATCACATTTCGGAAAGAATTTTATAATTAATGTTTTTTATAATCTAATACTGCCATTATAACATCTATACTGAGTTTGTAAGACAACATAAATATATTTGAATTTATACATAAAAGAGGATATGCGACATAAAACTTTACTAATATTTTTATTATCCTTTAATTTGGGAATACCGTATTATGCGTAATATCAGATTCGAGAGAGCTGTAATACAAATCATTGGTAATCTTATTTCATGTGGTGGAGATTAAAACCGTCTATCCATGCCTTGTCATGTAAAACATTGACAAACTTCATATGAATATAACGCCTAAAGTTGTTGTCTACCTACAATAAAATTATTTTAAAGGCTAAATTCTTTCACAAATTTTCAATAAATCGTGAATATCATCGAAATCCTTCTGTTTTGCATGGCATGTACGATATGAAAGATATGGATATTTATTTTAAATAAGGATTTTAGTACACTGTTCTACTCACAAAAGTGAATACATGTGATCTAAACGGAATCGTGGTTGTCGATTCAAATAACTTTTTATTAATGTTCTACTCCTTTTAACGCTAAACTAGCTTTCAAATTGAAAGTCATTACGGTGACATTTACCAAAATAAGTACATATTTCAAAAGTTGTTCTAAATTGTATGCAAAATAATTCCAAGAGGAAAATGGTTTTGCGTATATACGCCAACTCATACAATGTACATATTAAAATGTTAATTATTTCGCTTAATATTTTCGGTAATACGAAGAATGCAGATATTCAGTTGTAGTTGAAATGTGGTTGGATAAAGAAAAAGAAAACTAAGTAAGCTTTAATTTGTTCATAAATATTAAATAAATCACTTTAATGGCAATTTTAAGGTATCATTATATTTATACAGTTGTTTATTTCATAATTATAATTTAATATACATAAGAGAGGCGAAATTGAGTTCCCATAGGAGCTACTTTTTATCGAGAATAACTATTATCTAACGAATTTAGCATTCTTTTCCATGCAATTGTCTCAACGTTAATAGAGGACGCCACAATAATTACTCAGAACGCATAAGCATACATTCTTTGTAATTATTCACTCATACAACACGCACATTAGAGCCATTCAATGAAAATCACATGTGTTCACTTTTGGAGGTTAGTGTTATTGATCAAAGATAAGGCTTGGTATTTTCTGTATCATAATAAGTTTTAAGTTTCTTAGAAACATACATACATGCAAAAATATTTTTTAAAATTTCTCAAAAATAAATTTTATGTTTCATTACACTAGTTTACAACAAACATGATATGGACCCTTTGAATCAAAATTTTGTTGGAGGAAGATCTTTGAAAGAAAGAAATTTTCCGAATAAGGATAAATATAAAAAATGGATTCGTTTTTTTACTTTTCGGTGAAGAATACAATAATTTTGTGAAGAAAGCCCATGGAATGAAGTTTTGGCCTATTAAGTGAGAGCATGTCGCAAATAAAAATTGAAATTATTTTTTATTTGTACAAATGTGTTTAAAATCTTTAAATTTGGATTTTGAATGAATTTTGAATTTCTAAGATGGCCTCGACCAGAACTTTTCATGTAATGATCAAAACATCTTTCTTGTTGATATTCAGAAAGCTTATTGAAATATCTATACAATCACAATACTTTCATCATTATATCTGAAAAATCATGTAAACAAGATTATTATATTAGGGAGGCTACCTTTTGTCTCCATTGCCTCTCACTTCCCCGATAGATTGAAGTATTGTCTTAAGGTATCGCTTTGAATCATAAATCAAAAAAAGCAAAGGCTAAAGTCGGGCGGACACCATACACCACTCTATATGTCTACACTAGGTTTTGATTACTTAACCCAGTTGTTTTAATATTGGTGAACCAATTTTATTTTATCATCCACATTGTTGCCGTGTCTAGGTAAAATATAACGAGATGTGGCCAATTTCACAAAGATTGGCTGTAATAAGTGGAATCTAGAAAGGTCAAATTGGAAGGGTCATATTATGGGGATCTATATAGCTCAAAATATAACGTGATTTGTCAATTTTGTAATACGAAGATTCTATAGCGGTAGTAGGGTCCATTTAATTCACTTTCACAGCACGTATTCCTATATGAAGACGAATATTATATGCAACGTTTGATGAAGATCCAATTTAATATGAGGATTGTGGAGGAGGAATGGTGTGAAAGCGCCGGGATAGAGTATTTCAGACTAATATTTTTATGGGGACTAAATCTTAATCTGATTAGATTTTCATGTTCAGAAATGACAGAAAAGGTTACTCATGTCAAAATTCACGGTGATCGGACGACATTGGGACTTGTATTTTGATTACAACATTAATATGGAAAAGCTGACGTGCGGACGAACAGACAGGCATCATTAAACCGATTCAGCAGGTGATTTTAAGTCTTAAATACAAACCCTCATCCAGATCAATTATTTCTTATTTGGGGTAAAACTAAATAAAAAATAATAAATAGGGTATTAAAATATATATGTATGTATATATCCATAAAATGTTTTTCGATTTTTGACTATAGAATGCTGTTATACACAAAAATATATTTTCGGGTGCAACAAAGTTGTAAACTAGTGTTATAGAAATCTTAATTCCTAACTAAATAGATGCACTTTGAAATATCCAAGTCTTCGACTTGAAAATCTCTTTTGCATTTAATATAAATATAAATGCGACTTTAAGCCTTGTTTTCATAATTATCCTAGTTTGACGTATTTGGAAAGTTTCAAGCAATTGATGCAATCTCATTTTGATTGTGGAACTTTCATACAAAATCTTCATTGCCCTTCAACATTAACTGAGTTTCGGGTGGCGTAATGCTCTTCTGAGTTTTGGGTACTAGAGAGGAATGTCGTTGAATGGAGCAGGTGTAGTTAGTAGTTGCCTGGAATGAGATGCTATTCTTGTATTTCATAGCCTTTTTCTGGCAGAGACCAAATCTACGGGTAAATATAATTTCAAAATATTTAATAATTATAATGAAGTAATAATAAATAACAGCCAACACTTACTTAGCCAATAAGGTGTACAGGTCCTGGCGATATTGGGATGTCAGAATCGCATAGAGGTACGGATCCGCACAGGAATTTAGGGGATAGAAAAAGACTAGTAATATTTTGGATTTGGTCACATTAATCAGAGGGTAGCCAGACAAAGCCGTCAATCCAAAAAATGCTATCGGAGCCCAACATGTGAAATTTGTAAAAACCTAAAGGCACAATAATATTATAGTTTTTTATATGCTTATTTGTTAAAATGTATAACTTACCAATAAAGCCATCTTCTTGGCAACACTCATCTCGCCCGTAGCTGTACCGTGAGCATGTCGAGTTTCTTCACCCAGCGACAAATAGATCTGCCCATAGCATATAGCTATAATGAAAAATGCCACACCGTTCAGACCCATTATGGCTATCAAATACATCGTGTCGAAGAGATCTCTGTCTTCCATGGGCAGACAAATACTGGAAATACATTTGAAAGTGCTATGAATAATAAAAGTAGATACATATCTATATCGTCAGAACATAATCAGTGGCGTTTTGTAATTTGGCAAGTACTTTTCAATAAAATATTTATTACGCGAAGGCTATGTAGTTCAGGAATTCCTAGAGTAATATACATTGGATTGTTACCGAATGGACATTTGCAGAGTTTGCCAGACTTTTCCACAATTTGTATCGCATGGCTATAACGACATTAAAGTGAGTGAACACAGTACAAATACGAAAGTGGATACAAACGCAAAACAATATGGTCTTATATACATTAGGATGGGTCACGAAAATAAATTGCTGCGGTCACCCCCCAGAAATGAAGATTGGATTGTTTAATGATCTGCAAAATATGTCGTCGCTGGGTTAGGCAGTCTATGAGCTAAACGCTCCTGAAAACACATCTAAAAATCATGTTTTTCCCATGTAATTTTTTTATGTTGCATTTGTGTCAATTTTTTCTATGAATTTATAGACCCTTGGAAGCCCTTTAAATATAAATTTGTATACTTGTCTTAGAATAACTCATTTGCCGTATTATTGAATGCTTAGATTATTTTTTTATGGTTTTTCGAAGTTAAAGCTAAAAACTCATATTTCTTGGGAAAATGTTGTGACAGGTGTTGTAAAAAATTAAAATAAGGAATCAAAACCTTTCAAATGATGTCTAAATGATGAATATCGGACGAAAAATTACATCTCTGACTCCACTTCTCTGAAATAATTTAATAGAGGAGATGTTTTTTCCAATCCAAAATGTTCCAACTCTTTTACAAAAATGACCGCTGCGGCGTTAGTCTCCGTTCGAATTACATGATTAGGCGTTATTCGAAAGGCATTGACGGCAGTTATTTACTTTTTATAAGATACTACAACAAAATACGAAAAAGTTTTCACTATGAAAAAACACATAAAAAATCTATAAACGTCCAATAATTCAATCAAAAAGTTACCCTGAGACAAGAAGCAAAATTTATATTTAAAGAGCTTCCAAGGGTCTATTAATTCAGAAATCAAAAATTACTTGGGAAAAACACGATTTTTAGGGCTGTTTTCAGGAGCGTTTAGCTCACCGACGGCTTGATCTAGGAACGTAATATTTTGCAAATCATCATTAAACAATCCAAACTTTATTTTCATGGCTGCAAATTGCTTTCCCATTTGTATGGACTGCGACCCAGCCTTATAGGTTTTTTAAATCTTGTTTTATTTCAACTAGGAATACATAGTATGAAAGTCAAATATATGGGTCCATTTTTGGTAAAACCCACACACAAATGGGCCACCTGTTTCCACCCTCATCGGTGTATGCTGTATACATCAGTACTTGATCAAATCTTGCAGATCATGTTATATTTGAACAAGGAATACCCACAAGATAACTATATGGGTGAATGTTTTTATGCATCCCAAGAGTGTCGTCGGATCTTGATCAAATTTTCCAGACCAGACTCGTTCAACAAAAATAGCTACTTGTAGGAAATAATGAAATTACAATAAATAAATTCCGTAATACAAAGAGTTTTTCAACCACACCAAAACGGCATAAATGAATGAACCATTTTTTGATAAATTTATGAGAAATGATGTAGGAAAACACCAAAATTCTATCATATAAAAATTATAGCGAAATGAAAAAACTAGACAGTTTTTTTTACTCTCCTGAAAAAATGGATAAAAACTTTGCTACGACATTTGTGAGGCAAAAAGTAAATTTTTGAACTAATGTTTTTTCAAAAAGTGGTAGTATCCGTGTTACCAACATTTTAAAATTGCCAAAATTGGAACCAGGTGGCAAATTTTTTTTCAAGCTAATGTTTTTCAACCATTTTACATACATTCTCCTTTGTTTCATTGTTGATATTTCAACCTTAAGTGATGAAGAAAGCACATTGCAAAACGAACATAAGATAATAAACATTTTTTAGAAGGTATATTAATTTGAATTATTTTTTAATAAAAATGTTTCCGTAATATACAATGTTCTGTGATAAAGCGTTGTTGTCTTTTTTGAGTAAATTTAAAAGTTTTTCTTGTGCTTATTGGAATAGTACGTTGATTATCCGCACGTATCCCTTGAACTAAATTTCAAAAAAAGTTGCAAATCTTCCTGAAATCTTTAATGGCATATTAACATATAAGAAATCTATTGAAATCTTGTCTATTTTTGACCATTTTACTAAAACTAGACTGCAATACATTTCAAAGGAATACCTGTAAGTGGGCGTGACAGTAGGTTGGTCAACTTAAATTTTTTCTAGACAACTTTGGTAATCATCATAAGTACATCGACGAAATTTAAAGAACTATCTGTTTCATAAGGTATTTTTCCTCAAAAAAAATCCTTCCCACTGTAAGTGGGCATGGCAGTAGGTTGATAAACTTAAACTAGACAACTTTGGTAAGTAGCATAAGTAAAGGGTGATTTTTTAAGAGCTTGATAACTTTTTTTTAAAAAAAAACGCATAAAATTTGCAAAATCTCATCGGTTCTTTATTTGAAACGTTAGATTGGTCCATGACATTTACTTTTTGAAGATAATTTCATTTAAATGTTGACCGCGGCTGCGTCTTAGGTGGTCCATCCGCTTAGTCCAATTTTGGCATTTCCACGTTTTTGAGTAACAGAGACCCAATTGGTGCGAACGGCGACGAATCGAAAATTGGTGGTCATCATTAACACTGGCCGATACAGCTGCGATATTTTCTTCAGTTCGCACTCTACGTAAGCGTGTTGGTGGTTTAATGTCCAACAATGTAAATTTGGTGCGAAATTTAGTCACAATAGCCCGAATAGCCGCTTCAGTGGGTCGATTAAACTGACCATAAAATGGAAGCGCGCAATGAACTTTCTTAACAGAGCACGCATTTTGATAATAAAATTCAATAATTTGCAAGCGTTGTTCGTTTGTAAGACGATTCATGATGAAATGTCAAAGCATACTGAGCATCTTTCTCTTTGACACCATGTCTGAAATCCCACGTGATCTGTCAAATACTAATGCATGAAAATCCTAACCTCAAAAAAATCACTCTTTATATGTACAAAATGTAAGAGGTCTACATGTCTCCTAATGTTTTATAATATAATAGTTTACTTGAAACGGAATTATTTATTTGTATACCCTACACTAGGATATTATATCTTTGTTTATTTGTTTCCAAAGGAAACTAGATATACCCATCGTTTATTATATAGATCGCCTTAGAATCACTATCTGAGTCTATTTAGCAATGTCCACCCATCTATTCTTGTAATCAAAGAACGGGACGCAATTATTGTCATCATCCAAACAAAAATAGGCACAAGTAAGTTTTGCGGGCTAAGGCCGGACCCAATTTAATTTGAAGAAAATTTGACTTTTTCCGCTCTAGAAACCAGATGTTTAACCCGATTTTCTTCAAATTTGCTACAGCACCTTATATTTCAACTAGATGCATCTTTGGTGAAAGTGAATCAAATTGGTTGAGATTTATCTATCGCTCCCGTGCAAACTTCGCTCTCGATTTAACTTTTTCCGCTCTAGAGACTTCATATTTTAACCGATCTTCTTCAAATATGGGTGATTGCACATAAAGTGACCCTTTTTCGCACAAAATTTCATAAGCATCGCCAATAATTGCAGACGTTGTGTTGGAAGTATTACTTGACCATTCAATAGAGAAGATGACTGCAAAACCCCGAATCTTGACGAAATACGTAGACGACATATTTGCAATCTTAAAGAAAAATAACGTGGAAGAAACATTGCTAATATTAAATTCATTCAATAGACAAATTCAATTCACCATGGAGAAAGAACAGGACGAAAAACTACCATATTTGGACGCGGTAGTAATAAGACAAGGAAATCGGCTAAAATTAGATTGGTACCAAAAACCAACATCATCAGGACGATTAATCAATTTCACATCTAAGCACCCCAGACGAATTATTATCAACACCGCGACCAATTTTATAAACAGGGTCTTAGATATAAGCGATGAAGAATTCCATAATGCTAATTTAAGTAAAATCAGAAAAATTTTAAAGAAAAATGACTTTCCAAGAAAAACTATAGAGGACTTAATAAGACGTAGGAATAAAAAGATAACAATAGGCGAGATTGACAGGACACAGAAAATATACAAATCTATGACATACACTCCTGGTTTCTCTGAAAGACTTAAACAATCAAATTTGTATGACAAAGATAAATATAACTTAGCATTTAAGACTGACAATACTGTCAACCATTTATTTAGTAGGACGAAGACAAAATTAGAAAATGGGGAAAAATCTAATGTGGTCTACAAAATCAAATGTAATGGGGACAAAACCAACGTATGCCAGAAGGTATATGTTGGTACTACTAAGACAAAATTAAAGACTAGAATATCATCTCACAAATCTGACCATAAAGCTATTAACAGACCATTAGAGCAGAAGACAGCACTTGCAGCGCACTGTACCATCACAGGCCATACACCAAATTTTGACAATGTAGAGATACTGACAGAGGAGAGAAATTATAATAGAAGATACACTCTTGAGATGTTACATATTATTGACGTTCCTACCAACAAAAGACTTAACTACAAAACTGACACAGATAAATGCGCCAAAATCTATCGTTACACAGTAGACAAATACAGACGATCAAAACAGTCATCAGTAGACGAAAGCACGCAAAACCGCTCGGACTGCAGATAATATTATATATATAAAAATGTAATTATCCCTAAACTTATTTAATTTTTTAAAAAAAATTGTAATGTAAATGTCTAATTATTTTTTGTGTATAGTCACCCCTGAAGATGATTGAAGATTTCAATCGAAATATTGGGATTAAATAAATAAATTATCAAAAACAACAACACCTGTTTTTCAAATAAAGCCTACAGCCGAACAAAACAAAAAGAAAATTAATTTATAATTTAAAACAACACCGATAAACATTCGAAATATACATATTCTCATAATACATATTTTTATTTATATTTCAGAATAATAATGACGACAGTAGTTTTGATCATATCATTTTCCAGATATAGTACGGTATCGTAACGGAATTTCCGTCAAAACGTCACGCCCGTTACAATTTCATGTCGTGTACGAACATTACAGAATTCAAGAAAGTAAGCAAAACCTCAAGATTTTCTTCAAAGCTAAGGTCACAGCCGTGACGCTCTACTTTGTGGTATATCTCCATTATTTAAAACGCTAAGATATTTTATAACCTGCACCACAGGACATTTTTTTGTAACACCCAAAAGGAAGCGAGATAGACCCGTCGTTTATTATACCGGTCCACATGGAATCACTTTTTGATTCGATTTAGCCATGTCCATTTGTCTGCCCATCTATTCTTGTAATTAAAATACAGGTCGATATTATTGTCCGATTCTTACGAAACTTGACACAAACGATTTTTGCACGTCGAGGACGGACGCTATTTAATTTGAAGCAAATCGGATCAGATTTAGATATAGTCCCATACAAATGTTGCACCCGAAGCCATTAATTTAAACGATTTTGATCAAATTTTGCACAACACCTTATATCTAAGTTAGAAACATCTGTGGTGAAAATGGGTCAAATCGGTTCAGATTTAGATATAGCCCCCATACAAATGTTGCTACCGTTTTGAATTTTTCTCCTCTAGAAGCCACATAATTTAAGCGATTTTGATCAAATTATGCACAACACCTTATATCTAAGTTAGAAACATCTGTGGTGAAAAAGGGTCAGATTTCGATATAGCCACAATGCAAATTTCGCTCCCTATTTGACATTTTCCAGCCTAGATACCATAAATTTTGACAGATTTTCTTGAAAATGGATCAAATCGGCTCAGATATTATATTATAGAGCTTTATAAAATTTCATACTTCCAATATTGCATGTTACGCGATCAACCTAAGATTTTCAGGGGGAGTTTCGACGCAAAAATAAAAAAATGTTCTCCATACAACTAAGTTCGACCCTAATGTAAGTATGTGGGTAAAAATAAAGTCATGTCAATAAACCATAAAGTACTCCCTGGGTATAGGTACACATATTCATTTAAACTCATACAACATTCAAGAGACAATATTTTGTTTTACTATCGTTGCATGACGACTTACCTGGTTGATGAATAATTACTTATGCCAAAAAGTGGCAATGAAGACATCACGATGGAATAAATCCATCCTCCCATCATTATGTAAGCCGCCGGTCTCAATTTTATTCGATGATTCAGGTACATGGCATGTGTAATGGCCAACCAACGTTCTATAGTTATTACGGTTAATGTAAACACAGACAGATGACTGGCAAAGACCGTAAGAAAACCAGCAACTTTACAACCGGCACCTGTAAATATAAAATGGGGGAATGTAAATTGACATACAAATTATATAAGCAGATTATCCTTTCAGATCTTGATTGTAGTGTGAAGCTGAAGTAAAGAAGCCGAAATTTATAACACTGTGCGACTCTGGGAAGTAAAACTATTTTTCTTCCATACGGGTAAAAACCCGGCCTTGCGTACCTTTGCGCAATTAGACGCCTATAACTTAGTGGATTATCAACCGGATTAAAAAGCAGAAACTTGACCTTTCGAACGATATATGCACAGTTTATTTAAAACTTGATAATGTTTTTTTCACGATGTATTGTTTCATTATAGTTTGCAAAGTACTACACTATATCTATGTATATAAACATGAACCTGTGTTTGTAAGTTTGTTTTTTTGTTAGCAGCCTAAACTAATGGACCGATTTTCACAAAATGTTTATGCTGATCTGGTAAAAATATGGTATATATTTTTTGTTATTTTTAGTTTTTTATAAATTAGCATTCGGAGTACTGTTGCATCGAGAGTTTTTAATTTTAGTGAAAGTTAATTAATTGTTAGTCTGAACAGTTATGCCAAAAATGGGCGGTAATGGAAAAGTGGGCGTGGCACCTCCCATACGAAGTTAAAACCTATTATCGAATATGTTCAGTTCTAAGACATTTAGGGTGCTGAAATTTTGTGTGAGTTGATCCAGTGTAAATAGTTGTGCAAAGATGGGCGCGAAAGTGGGCGTGATCCGTCCCATATGAAATAAAAACCGGTTTTAGAGTATATTCGACACCGAGATGGGCGGAAAGTGGTCGTGCTCTTTCCTAGACGAAATTAAAACCTGTTTTAGACTATATTCGACACCGATTCCTATATTGTGTGTGTGAGTTAATTTATTTTTGATTTTCTATGTGTTTTGAATGTAATGTAATTTCTTCTTACGAATGAAGTTTTTTGTTTAGGTAATGGAAAGGAGGAGAATCACACTTAACAAAAAATCAATTTGATTTTTGATATTTCATCCATTATTCGCCGTAAACTAACGTTCTCCATGGAACATATCCATTTTTTAGTATCTCAGGGAAGTACCTCGATTATAATTGGTACATATACTATTGAAGCGGGCGGGGGTTCAGCTAGTATTATATATTTTTATACCCTCCACCTCCAGGATGGGGTATATTCACTTTGTCATTCCGTTTGTAACACCTTGAAATATTCATCGGAGACCCCATAAAGTATATATATTCTGGGTCATGGTAAAATTCTAAGACGATATAGCCATGTCCGTCTGTCCGTCTGTCTGTTGAAAGCACGATAGCGGCCGAACGAAATGAGCTAGGAGGTTCAAATTTTTCCTAAATGTGTCTTATGATTGTAGATCGGTTGGGATTGAAAGTGGGCGAAATCGGTCCAGAGGGAAAAATTTTTCCCTCACAAGGACTGAAAATACCCCTAATATTTAGAGTATTTCAGGAAGTTTTTTGAACATATTAGCTTGTATTTACTTGATATTTGCAACTTGATTTACTTGATATAACATAAAAGGGCACCATAGAGTGTTTTTTATTTGTAGGGGGCGAAATGGGACAAAAAGGGATAAAAATGGTACCTATCAAACGACAACAGATAGAAACACGAAATTTGGCGTGTACATTCCTCTTATAGAGTAGATACATAATATAAAAGTATTTTTTCTAAATTCGTACATTTAAGGGGTTAAATGGGGATAGAGGGATAAAAATAGTACCAATCTAACGACTGCACCTAGAATAATGAAATTCGATGTATACATTCCTCTGATTGCGTAGACATATAAAATAAAAGAACTTTCCAAAATTCGTTCTTTTTGGGGTTCAAATGGAAAAAGGGGATAAAAATAGTACATACCAAATGACAGCAGCTACAATCATGAAATTCGGAGTATACACTCCTCTGACTGCGTAGACACGAAAAATAAAACGTTTTTTCCAAATTCGTACATTCAAGGGATACAATGGCTACAGGGGATAAAAATAGTACCAACTAAACGAATACAATGATGAAATTCAGTGTGTACATCCGTCTAATTGTGTATATACGTAAAATAAAGAGATTTTAGATAGTCGTACTCTTGAGGGGGCAAAATTGGAAAAAGGGGATAAAAATGGTACCAACAAAATGGCCGCTGATAGAACCATGGAATTCGGTGTATACATTCCTCTGTGCTTCTATGTAAAGTCGACATCCGTTAATCTGCTGGTAATACAGTGGAATGCACTCCGTGGTGGAGGGTATATAAGATTCGGCCCGGCCGAACTTAACGCCTTCTTACTTGTTTAGTTTTTTGTGTTTTGAATGTAGTACATTCGAAGGAAGTTTTTTGTTGTGATAATGGAACGGAGGAGAATCACACTCAAGCAAAATCAATTTGATTTTTTACATTTCTTCCTTTATTCACCGTATACTAACGTTCTGTTCCTCAATGTTCTCCATGGAACATATCCATTTCTTTAGTATCTCAGGGAAGTACCTTGATTATAATTGGTACATATATTAACGATCACGAGAAAAATCAATGTGAAAGCTGATTTTAATATTACCGTTTGTTTTTTTTTTTTTGCCTGTGCGAAGCTGGCGGGGTTCAGCTTGTGTGCATATATTCTCGTCGTTTTTAAGAATCCGTAATTATATATCTGAATTATTGAAGTTTTAACAAATTTAAATTTGTTGAAAAATGCAGATTCCTCAAGTTTTTAATATATAGGTCTAAGTTTGTTCTTTTTAAATCAGCTGAGAAACTGAAAATCGGTTGATAATCGACTAAATTACATGCTTCTAAGTGTGTCATGGTACGCATGATTTTGGAAACAGATTCTTGTTTTACCCAGCATTATCTACCAGAAAAATAATATCACTTCCCACAGTTTTCTGCATTATTTTTTTTGTAGCGCAATGTAATTCAAGAAGAGAAGTTGATTTCAAGAAGTTTGATTAACGTCATACCCTTCACTGCTCCACATGCCTATATGTACATGGATCTGATTAATACATACTTGTATTCCCAAACGAACCATTATTTACAAGTAACAAATCACATACTGCCATCTTACAAACATCTCATTGAGTTGCATATCTCTAATTACATGTAATATCGGACACTTTTTGGCAGCATTATTTCCAATTTATCTGAAATTTCGCATTTCGCGAGAAAACCGTAAAAATTGTGCCGAAGTGCTAACATTAAAACTGATGTATTTACGAATTATGTGAACGGATTTTTATACCCTCCACCTCCAGGATGGGGGTATACTAACTTTGTCATTCCGTTTGTAGCACCTTGAAATATCGACATGAGACCCTATAAAGTATATATATTCTTGATCGTCATAAAATTCTAAGACGATCTAGCCATGCCCGTCTGTCCGTCTGTTGAAAGCACGCTAGTATCTAGACGAAAGGAGCTAGAACGTTAAAATTTTCCATAAATGCGTCTCATAGTCGTAGATCGGTTGGGATTGAAATGGGGCGAAATCAAAAAATTTTCCCTCACAAGGACTAAAAATACCCATAATAATTCCTAATATTTTAGCGTATTTAAGCATATTCTTTGAATATGTCTGTTTATATTTGCTTGATATTTGGTATGAGCATTCCCCTTATAGTAAAAACGTGCACCATAAAGTGATTCTTATTTGTAGGGGGTGAAATGGGGCAAAAAAAAGGATAAAAATGGTACATATTAAACGACAACAGCTAGAAACACGATATTCGGTGTGTACATTCCTCTAATTGAGTAGATACATAATATAAAAGTATTTTTTACAAATTCGTACTTTTAAGGGGTAAAATGGGAATAGAGGGATAAAAATGGTACCAACCAAACGGCAGTACCTAGAATAATGAAATTCGGCGTATACATTCCTCTGATTGCATAGACAAGTAAAATAGGGGTTAAAATGGAAAAAGGGGTTACAAATAGTACCAACCAACTGACCGCAGCTAGAGTCATGCAATTCGGAGTATACATTCCTCTGACTGCGTAGACACGGAAAATAAACGGATTTTTCGAAATTCGTTCTTTCAAGGGATACAATGGTACAGAGGGATAAAAATAGTGCCAACTAAACGACTACAGCTAGAATGATGAAATTCTAATTGCGTAGTAATGTCAAGGGGGTAAAAATGGTACCTACTAAATGGGCGCAGATGGAATCATGGAATTCGGTGTAGACATTCCTCTGACTGCATAGACACGCAAAATAAAAAGTTTTTTCCAAATTCGTACTTTTCCTTTTACGGCAAAAATTGGGCGAATCATGAAGTTAGGTTATTTTGCACTTTGCACATGTACGTCTGATAATGGATTTGCAAAATTTGTACTTTTGGAATTAAAATAGAATGGAAATACAACCAACTGTAGCACCAACTATCTTCAAATATTCATGGTATTTAAGCTTTTTGAAAATATAAATATAAGAATATTTATTTTTAGATTTGAAGTAAATAATGGTTTGAAATAATTAAAATATTATATTTATTTATAGAATTATTTTTTCAATATTTGTATTTGTTTTGGTTTGGCTATATTAAAAAAATATATTTTCCTGTATTATTACTGCACTTCTACGAAAACCGACAACCTCTGTGGAATGCAATCCATGGTGGAGGGTATATAAAGTTCGGCAAGGCAGAACTTAACGCCGTTTTTACTTGTTAAAATTAAAACATCGTTGAAAGGGCGTCACTTGACAAGTGGAATTCTAAATTTGAATTCTATAATATGTAGATGCAAAAAGCCATGAGCCAGGACAATATCACAGTTCAAATTTAATTGGTTTTATTTCTTTTAATAAAAACCAAGTATATATAAAATGTTTATACTCTCAAATAAGAAAACTTTTGGAGGCCGTTTATCGTAAACATAATCTATTCTTTTCAAATTTTGAACTAATTTTACCATAACAGTTGAAACATTCCCTCAAATAACAATGTTTATCGTAAACGTAGTTTCTATTTATGTGCACGTATGTTCTTTTACGTTTATGACAAACGAAAAACTTTGAAGATCTCATGACAGAACATTTTAAAGAGAGTTGATGTTGTGGTTTTGTTTGTGGTCATTATACCCTACACCACTTCGTGGTCTAGGGTATTATAAGTTAGTTTTCCGCCAAATGTTTGTAACACCAAGAAATAATTGAGCTAGACCCACCTTTAAGTATACGGATCGGCTTAGAATCGCCAGCTGAGTCGATTTAACGATGTCTGTCTGTCCGTCTGTCCGTCCGTCCGTCTGCTGTCCATCTAAGCTTGTTCGCACTCTACAGGTCGCAATTGTTGTCCGATTGTCATGAAACTTGGCAGAAGTTATTTTTTCTGGCCAAGGACCATTGGTATTGAATTTGGAGGAAATCGGTTCAGATTTAGATATAGCCCTCATACAAATGTCGGTCCCGATTTGACATTTTCCGCTCTAGAAACCACATATTGTACCCGATTTTCTTTAAAATTGGCAAAACATTTTATAATCGAACTAGAAACACCTATGCTGAAAGTGGGTATGATCGGTTCAGATTTAGATATAGCCCCCATACAAATGTCGCTCCCGATTTGACATTTTCCGTTCTAGAAACGACATATTGTACCCTTTTTTTTTTCTTTAAATTTTGCAGAACATCTTATAATCCAACTAGAAACACGTATGCAAAAATTGGGTAAGATCGGTTCAGATTTAGATATAGTGCCAATACAAATGTCGCTCCCGATTTCACTTTTTCCGCTTTAGAAACCACATATTGTACCAGATTTTCTTTAAAATTGGCACAAAAATTTATAATCGAACTAAAAACACCTGTGCAGAACTTGGGAAAGATCGGTTCAGATTTAGATATAGCCCCCATACAAATGTCGCTCCCGATTTCACTTTTTCCGCTTTAGAAACCACATATTGTACCCGATTTTCTTTAAAATTGGCACAACATTTTAAAATCGAACTAGAAACACCTATGCTAAAAGTGGGTAAGATCGGTTCAGATTTAGATATAGCCCCCATACAAATGTCGCTCCCGATTTGACTTTTTCCGTTCTAGAAACCACATATTGTACCCGATTTTCTTTAAAATTGGCACAACATTTTATAATCGAACTAGAAACACCTATGCTAAAAGTGGGTAAGATCGGTTCAGATTTAGATATAGCCCCCAAACAAATGTCACTCCCGATTTGACATTTTCCGCTCTAGAAACCAGATATTGTTCCCAATTTGCTTTAAATTAGGTACAACATCTTATAATCCAACTAGAAATACCTGTGCAGGAATTGGGTAAGATCGGTTCAGATTTAGATATAGTCCCCATACAAATGTCGCTCCCGATTTCACTTTTTCCGCTTTAAAAACCACATATTGTACCAGATTTTCTTTCAAATTGGCACAAAAATTTATAATCGAACTAGAAACACCTATGCTAAAAGTGGGTAAGATCGGTTCAGATTTAGATATAGCCCCCATACAAACGTCGCTCTCGATTTCACTTTTTCCGCTCTAAAATCCACACATTGTACCCGTTTTTCTTTAAAATTGGCACAACATCTTATAATCGAACTAGAAACATCTATGGTGAAAGTGGGTAAGATAGGTTCAGATTTAGATATAAACCTCATACAAATGTTGCTCCCGAATGTTTAACCGATTTTGGCCAAATTTTACATATTATATTTCACCAATAAACAGACATGGTGAAAGCGGGTCACATCGTTCCAGGTTTCAATATACCCCCATACAAATGTCCTTTCCGATTTAAAATTTTTTGTCAAACACATACGTTTACAGGATGCAAAAATCCTTCCCGATTTAACTTTTTTACCGAATTGAATTGCAATGAGAATTGTTTGGGTGATGTCCATATGTCCATACTTTGAAATGACTTTGGTATACTACTGTATAATTTGTATTTGTCTGTCGGACAATTAGATCAATTACCATATTATTTACCATACTCGTTAAATTTGACTGAAGATGAATTTATAGCATATAAATTATATGAATATAATTTATATAATTTGTATGAACTACATAAAATTGCTCCCATGAAATACATGGATTTAGTAATCAAAGCGAGGTACATACGCAGGGAGTGGTGTAGGGTATTATATAGTCGGCCCCACCCGACTTTAGCCTTTCCTTACTTGTTTTTAGTTTGCTTAGTTTACTTTCTTCGATGCAAAAAAATCAGTTGTTGTTCAGCATTCGTTAGAGAAGGTCTTACTGCGCAATTATTTGAAAATAGCAAAAAATTAACATAATTTTATTCTGATTCACACACAAGCGCAATAGGTGTGTGAGCGTTACTATCATAAATACACAAAACAACTGTTGTGCAAATTGATGGTGAGGATTTTTAGTCGATACATTTCAATTGAGTTTGTCATATATGTTTCATAGGGTTTGGGATAAACATAAATCGTTTGTGAAAAACGAATTTCTTTTGTCTAACTTTTCGATTGTGCATAGCATCATAAAAATAGGAAATATGTATTTTTCCAATGATTTTTCTATAATTGTTAATTTTCTATGCGGGAGAGCAAGAAATCAATTGTATTTTATGTAACGCATATTTTTATCTTCCTCTAATTCTAAAACTAATTCGTATAAACAAAGGCACTTACCGTATTGCCAATCATAGGCATAGTTGAAGTATTCTCCCATTGAGTGGGAATCAATCGAAGCTATTAACAGCAAATATAGACCTAGACACAAATCGGCAAAGGCCAAGTGACACATTAGAAAACGCGGAACTGATGACGTTTCCGACCTGAATAAAGGGATACAACAATAAAACAAACATTTACATCCTAATCAAATTTTTAACGAAGCGAACACAAAGGATGCATTCAATCATGAAATCCTACTTAATGGACAGAATCACCATTAGTACTGCTACGTTTCCAATAACGGCCAAAGCTACAACAATCCAGACGGCGATGCGCAACCATTGGTAACCCATAACGTCCTCGCAAGGATTCAAAGCATTAGCCATGGGATAACATTCAACATCGTGGTTGCTGCAAATAGAAGAGAAGGCATGGTAAAAGTTTATTTTTTATAATTTTATAATTAATATGTAAAAGTAGAAGTTATCGTGCCACAATAAAGTATTTCAGAGTATTATGTTGCCAAGGCATATCCAATAAGATATCCCGCATGTATATGATTTCTCTGATATCACTTACGAGTTTGCGTTCGGTTATATTCTGGATCGTCTTGTATCAAAATCACGTTTTGGAAATTCTAAAGCGGCAAATTGTACATATTGTCATACTTAACTTTTTGTTTTTTGGGTGTATAACCAAGAAAAAATAACATTTTTTATACACTCCACGAGAGTATTGTGGATTTGTGTATTTGTTTGTAACGCCCAAAAGGAAGCGAGATAGACCTATTGTTAATTACACCGATCGACTTAGAATCACGTTTTGAATCGATTTAGCAATGTCCGTCTGTCTGTCCATCTACTCCTGTAATCACGATACAGGTCACAATTGTAGTCAAAACCAAATGAATCTCTGCACAACGAATTTTTCGGGATAAGGACGAACGCTATTTAATTTGAAAAAAATCGGTTCAGATTTAGATATAGCCCCCATACGAATTTCACTCCCGATTTGACTCTTTTCACTCTAGATACCACATATTTGAACAGATTTTCTTCAAAATTGACAAAACATCTTATATTTCAACTAGAAACACCTGTGGTAAAAATGTCTTAGATCGGTTCAGATTTATATAAAGCTCCCATACAAATTTAGCCCCCAATTCGACTTATTCCGCTCTAGAAACCACATATTTTATCAGATTTTCTTCAAATTTGGCAAAACATCTTATATTTCAACTAGAAACACCTGTGGTAAAAATGTCTTAGATCGGTTCAGATGTATATATAGCTGCCATACAAATTTCGCTCCCAATTCGACTTTTTCCGCTCTAGAAACCAGATATTTTAACATATTGTCTTCAAATCTTATTTAAACTAGGAAGACCTGTGGTGAATATAGGTCATATTGGTTCAAATTTATATATAGCTCTCATACAAATTTCGCTCCCGGCTTGACTTTTCCGCCCAAGAAACCACATATTTTCGCCGTATTTCTTCACATGAGCATAACACGTTATACTTGAACTGTGCAGGTGGACCACTTTATTCCATATTTGGATATAGCCCCGATACAAATATTCTTCTCGATTTGACAAATTGGGTCAGGTCATATTAGCCTATGATTAGGAAACACGCAAAAATACCTCTCGTTTTCACTTTTTTTACCGACTTGAATTGTATTCGGATAGAAAGTGCAGTGTATCATATAGTCGGCCCCGTCAGACTTTAACCTTTCCTTACTTGTTTTAAACCTCGGAAAATTATTGACACTTATTTTTTGCGTATATTTAGCAGTCCTATAAAAGTCGATATTGTGGCTCCGACAGACGCTCCCCTATAAAAAAGTAATGAATCTTTTATTTGGTCCAATTTTACCCAGATATATTGGTTGGTGTATCCCAGAAATAAGAGTATTGTAACCATACGAAGGCAAGGGTGGATACACTGGACCAACTGGTTGCCAAATATACTTGTAAGCGAAAGACAGCAATAAATCTCGAGCGGAACAAATAAAAGTATTTTCGCAGCAACTGGAATTTGAACTTTTGGAAGATGAAAAGGAGCATCATATGTAGTCATAATACATTGTCAAAATGCAAGATTCGTAACTTGTTTCTTTACGGGATTTAGGTTATATTATATCCTAAAAATAAATTTTAGTTGTATAGACGGGACATCTATGATGAATGTAGTACTCATCGAGTTCTACACAGAGGTATATCGAAGAAAGGGTAAAGTAGGACCGACTATATGATAATCTCCACTTTCTAACCCAATACAATTCAATTCGGTGAAAAGAGTGAAATCCGGAGGGATTATTGCATCGGTCCAATATCAAGGGATAATTTGACCCACTTTCAGAATGTATGGTTTTAATTGAAATTTAACATGTTGTGCCAAATTAGAGAAATGTTAAATCTGGAAGGATATTTGTATGGGGGCAATATTAAAAACTGGTGCAACAAAAATATGCGGATCGCAATTGGGATTTTTTTGTGATTCAGTCTTATGACACCTACCAGAAATGAAGATTGGATTGTTTAGCTGTATGTGAGTCAAACGATCTGAAAATATCTCTAAAAATCAGTTTTACATGTAATTTTCCTACACTTACAAAAAAGTCTCTTATAAATAGCAGCAATTGGCTGTTACTTATCAACAGGCACTTTTCTGCTATTAGAGCAGTTTTGCGGCCATAAGAACAGTTTTTGTGCAATCTTGCATCAGTATTCACACTGATAATGAATTTGAAGTCTGCTTAAAATAGCTGCTGTCAATTAAAATACGAAAATAAGATAAAAAATAAGCGTCCATAATTGAAAAACCTTTCAAATTGGATGCGAAAATGAGGTTAGCCCGAACATCATTTTCTATTAGATTGAACCATTATCATTATTAAAAAACAATCGCAATGCTATCAGTACTAATAAGTTAACTTATAACAACTTTTATTCTAAAAGGTGTTGTTATTACGTATATTCAACTGGACATACTGTTTAAAGTTACAAGATAACGTTTTTTCTTTGTAGATAAAAACTGTTTGCTATTTCAGCAGATACAATCTGTTATCTTTTTTTCAGCAGAAAATCTGTTTTCTACATTCTTTTAATGACAAATTCATTTCCGTTCCTTTTCTGTCATTAATAATTAATAGACTCTTGAAAGCACTTTAAATATAATATATATTATTTGACATTTAGAGTCATTTTTTGTGGTCATTCAAACACTCAGAAAAATAGCATTCCTAAATCTGAGTAAAATCCACAATACAATTTAGTAAAGAATGTTACTCCAGTTCAGTAAAAATGTCCTTAAAAGTAAGAAAATTAACTAAGTATGAGTAAAGTTTCATTCTTTCAAAGCCATAGTAAATAGTTCATTTACTAGAAATAGGGTATTAAATTACTTAAAAACATTTCTTTGGTTCTAATAAAAAATTCTTACAATTGAGTAAATTCATACTTGTGTGGAAGAATATTTCCAAGGTTTTAAGTAAGAAAAAACTCAGAAATTTTTTATATGGAAAAAATTCCATTTAGGAAATTTTAACTTAAAAATGAGCTTTTTCCTAAAATTAAGATAATATGTTCACTGGAATTTATGCAGAGTTCTTCATAAATTTAAGTGTTAATGAACTTATAAAAAATCGCTTGAAATTGGTTAGAAAATTCTTGAATATTAATCTAAGAAGCAATTCTCGTTCGATTGCAGAGACTAAATTCACAAATACTTCAAGTATTATTCCAAACAACCATTGCGAAGGCGCCTATCTTGCCTTCGAAGTAGAGATGGGCGCGTGAGTGGCTCACGTTCACGCACGCTCACGAAGGAAATAAAATGAATCACGCACGTTCACGCACGAAGATTTTTTCGTTCCTCACGTTCACGCACGCTCACGTGAATAAAATAAATTTTGCTCACGATCACGAGTGATTCACGCGTGAATCACGTTATTCATGTAAATCACGCAAACAATTTCCACAAAGAAAGTATTATTCCTATTCTAAATCGAAATGAGTAACGCCTCGCAAATCCGAAAATTATATTATTTAATTCACTGAGGTTTGTCTTAAATTCATATTTTTAAAGTAGTATTAAAACTTCCCATATAAATACAGTGCATAGTGTTGGCACAAGCAATACTTGCTTAAATAATAGAAAAATTAGAAATTATTCGTGCATTGAAGCACTTTGTTTTAGAAATAAATATATGTATATACATGCATTTTATTTTGAATGGAAATTTTCGGATTTTTAAACGAAATAAGATGAAAATAAATAAATAAATATGTGGCACTCACGAAAAAATCACGTGAATCACGCAGAAATTATAAATTTCGTTGCTCACGTTCACGCACGCTCACGTGAGTAAAATAAATTTTGCTCACGATCACGCGTGATTCACGCAATTCACGTGAGCCGCGCCCATCTCTACTTCGAAGCAATCATGAAGATCAGCTCTTTATGGCAAAGGCATCATGAAACTTTTGAGAAATATTTCATGTTGTTATTTTTTGTATTAGTTTTGCATACTCTGAAGCAAAACCATATGTTTGAATTTATTAGTTAAATTGAACTTATTTCCTTTCACTTTTTTCCTTGTATCAAGTAAAATTGTCCTCAGTTTAAGTAAATAATTACTTGATTTAAGTAGAAATTGAATTAGTTTTAGGAAAATGTCAGCAAAATTTTACTTAGATTTAGTAAAAATTTAC
This sequence comes from Polietes domitor, assembly GCA_947397865.1. Taxonomy (NCBI): domain Eukaryota; kingdom Metazoa; phylum Arthropoda; class Insecta; order Diptera; family Muscidae; genus Polietes; species Polietes domitor. The sequence goes on from OX377618.1 coordinate 30,295,399, forward strand.
TTGGTTTGAGAAAAAATTTACCTAGTTTTAGGAAAAATTTACTTAGATTTAGGAAACTTTCAGCAAAATTTTACTTAGATTTAGTAAAAACGTACTTGGTTTGAGGAAATACTTACTGGAATTTTTCTCAATTTGAGTAAATATTTACTAGGTTTGCAGTAATTTGAACTAGAATCAAGATCAAAGCATGTACTAATTTCAAGGAAAAGTTTGAACTTGATATGTGGAAATATTGCTTTAGCGCTATACGAAGTTCAATTTTCCTAAAGTTTAGTTCATTTTAACTCATTACAGGGTTCATTTTTTCTGAGTGAAGTGACGACTAAAATTTCATATTACTTGGAACATTTTGTAAACGGCTACTTACATACCGAATACCATTACCTTTCAGATCATTCTAAATAATGAATATCGAACGATAATGACGTCACTGAATCAATTTTTGTGAAAATAATGTAATACAAAATATGGGTTTTCACAGCCAATATTTCCAAATTCTTTTTACAAAAAATGAGCGTTGTGGGCTCAATTTAATTCCGATGTTCATAATCATTAGGCATCATTCGAAAGGTATTGGTTTCACCTATTTTCTTATTAATATTTTATTTTTACAAAATTTTCTACGAAATAGCTGTCATCGTAATTAAGAAAATCATCAAAGAATTACCGTAAACGTCCAATAATTCGATCAATAAATTATTTTAAGACAAGAGTAAAAATTTATATATAAAATGGTTTCATGAGTCTATTAATTCGAAAAAATTCTGACAGAAATGCAATATAAATACGGAAATATTCGGAAAACATGATTTTTAGAGGTGTTTTCAGAACCGTTTAGCTCACAGACAGTTTATCCAAGAACGAAATTAAACAATCCAAACTTTATTTCAGTGGTTTGTCTGGAAATTATTTTTATGTACATACATCAGTGACAAATAATGCTAAATTACATGTTCCTCCTGCACTTACCTAATTGTAAAATTTCCGCAATATGCATCCAATTGACTTGAATCTGTATTAATTGGATCATGGAATACACCAAGTACAGACTTCATATTATCCGATAAATAGTCATCATTTTCAACAAAATATTCCACATCACTTGATTCTGGTTGCGCTGGCCACATATTCGGTTCATTTAGAATCTGCTCCTCATTTAAAGACATGTCAGACCGCATCAGACGACTGTGAATAGAACAAAAAAAAGAAATTTTTATTATCTTGTCACAACTTTTCTAATGTAATAAAAACTGTTGTGAGACATTTGTGTTCTCGTTCTTTCTACAAGAACACAATTACAGGGCTTTTTTGCTACTATAGAAAAAACACCATCAGGTGTTTCAAGGGAAGGAAGTCCAAAGTTTGTTTTAAATCACTTTTTGTTATCTTTGAATCCGAGTTCCATCGCATTCAGTTTATGTGCATATCTTGTATACATTGCTACTCCCACAAACAAACTACTTACATATATTAGTATTAGTATAGTTTTATACGAGCCAATATAATTAAGCCGTATTTCTTTGCTCCAAATGAGACACATTGAAAAGTAGTAGTTAAATTGTTAATCAAATACAATGAAGCAAACTAATATCCATTAACTGTAAGAATTCGAATACCAAACATAGACGTTCACAGTGTAAATGTCATTAGAATTTTTTACGCCTTTTGCCGGAAAAATCCAAAATCGCTGCAGCGATTTTATGGACTGTACTCTTGGTCCGTCATTGCTCAAATGTAACACAATTTTATGTCCAGGGTTTTTTTGGTCGATTTTTTATACCAAAATTAACAAATTCCGATTTGCAGATGATTGCTCTAAAAATTATTTTGTAAATATATTTCAATAACACAATTAGTAAGGAGTAAAACGACGCTTTGTTTTTAAAAATCCGTTAGTAATTGATTGAGATCTTGAAGTTGTTATTAATAATAATGTTTTGCATTCCAGTTCACATCTCTCATAATTTTACGAATTGAGGCCCAATAAAAATACTTAAAATTCGCCAAGATCGTTGCCACAAACTAAACTATATAGCCGCGTTCCACGCAGTGGATTTGATTGATTTTACGTGTTTGATTATATTTAAAAAGGGCCAATCATTCATTAATAGAATCGTCTAAGACTTAATGTCAGGAGAGACATTTGGTGACAATAGAGTTGTTGTATGGGAGTTGCATCAAAATCTGTAGATGCTTCTACGTGAAACATATTGAAAAAAAAAACAAGTAAGGATAGGCTAAAGTCGGGCGGGGCCGACTATATAATACCCTACACCACTCCCTGCGTATATACCTCGCTTTGATTACTAAACCCAGGTATTTCATGGGAGCAATTTTATGTAGTTCATACAAATTCATCTTCAGTCAAATTTAACGAGTATGGTAAATAATATGGTAATTGATCTAATTGTCCGACAGACAAATACAAATTATACAGTAGTATACCAAAGTCATTTCAAAGTATGGACATATGGACATCACCCAAACAATTCTCATTGCAATTCAATTCGGTAAAAAAGTGAAATCGGGAAGGATTTTTGCATCCTGTAAATGTATGTGTTTGACAAAAAATGTTAAATCGGAAAGGACATTTGTATGGGGGTATATTGAAACCTGGAACGATGTGACCCGCTTTCACCATGTCTGTTTATTGGTGAAATATAATATGTAAAATTTGGCCAAAATCGGTTAAACATTCGGGAGCAACATTTGTATGAGGGCTATATCTAAATCTGAACCTATCTTACCCACTTTCACCATAGATGTTTCTAGTTCGATTATAAGATGTTGTGCCAATTTTAAAGAAAAACGGGTACAATGTGTGGATTTTAGAGTGGAAAATGTCAAATCGGGAGCGACATTTGTATGGGGGCTATATCTAAACCTGAACCGATCTTACCCAATTTTAGCACACGTATTTCTAGTTGGATTATAAGATGTTCTGCAAAATTTAAAGAAAATCGGGTACAATATGTCGTTTCTAGAGCGGAAAATGTCAAATCGGGAGCGACATTTGTATGGGGGCTATATCTAAATCTGAACCGATCTTACCCAATTTTTGCATACGTGTTTCTAGTTGGATTACAAGATGTTCTGCCAAATTTAAAAAAATCGGGTACAATATGTCTTTTCTAGAGCGGAAAATGTCAAATCGGGAGCGACATTTGTATGGGGGCTAAATATAAATCTGAACCGATCTTATCCAATTTTTGCATACGTGTTTCTAGTTGGATTATAAGATGTTCTGCCAAATTTAAAGAAAATCGGGTACAATATGTCGTTTCTAGAGCGGAAAAAGTGAAATCGGGAGCGACATTTGTATGGGGGCTATATCTAAATCTGAACCGATCTTACCCAATTTTTGCACAGGTGTTTCTAGTTGGATTATAAGATGTTGTGCCAAATTTAAAGAAAATCGGGTACAATATTGTGATTCTAGAGCGGAAAATGTCAAATCGGGAGCGACATTTGTATGGGGGCTATATCTAAATCTGAACCGATCTTACCCAATTTTTGCATACGTGTTTCTAGTTGGATTATAAGATGTCGGTTACAATATGTCGTTTCTAAAGCGGAAAAAGTGAAATCGGGAGCGACATTTGTATGGGGGCTATATCTAAATCTGAACCGATCTTACCCAATTTTTGCATACGTGTTTCTAGTTGGATTATAAGATGTTCTGCAAAATTTAAAGAAAATCGGGTACAATATGTCGTTTCTAGAGCGGAAAATGTCAAATCGGGAGCGACATTTGTATGGGGGCTATATCTAAATCTGAACCGATCTTACCCAATTTTTGCATACGTGTTTCTAGTTGGATTATAAGATGTTCTGCCAAATTTAAAGAAAATCGGGTACAATATGTCGTTTCTAGAGCGGAAAATGTCAAATCGGGAGCGACATTTGTATGGGGGCTATATCTAAATCTGAACCGATTTCCTCCAAATTCAATTACGATGGTCATTTGCCAGAAAAAATAACTTCTGCCAAGTTTCATGACAATTGGACAACAATTGCGACCTGTAGAGTGCGAACAAGCTTAGATGGACAGCAGACGGACAGACGGACGGACGGACGGACGGACGGACGGACAGACAGACATCGTTAAATCGACTCAGCTGGTGATTCTAAGCCGATCGGTATACTTAAAGGTGGGTCTAGCTCGATTATTTCTTGGTGTTACAAACATTTGGGACGAAACTAACTTATAATACCCTAGCCCACGAAGTGGTGTAGGGTATAAAAAACACAAAAATAAATCCTCACACTACAACATACAACCTAAAATTTTCAAAGTTGGTGGTATTAAAGATAATCAATAACTATACGAATTATCGGTTGTTTTAATTACTGAGTACTGAGGTAACTTAGTGGAGAAGGATTCAACTCCTACCCCACATTAGGGCGACTATTTTCAGACTACCTCTAAATATGGGGTTTTTACTCAATATTGAATTATCTATCCTAAATCAAGGTCATAAGTACGTATTGAAATTATATAATACCTTCAGACCTATAACCTTGTCAAAAAATCTACTTGAATTTGTATCGTAGAAGTTTTAAGTAGGTCAATTGAGGTTTGTATTTCTCTTTCCTCATGAACAGAGTTACAACAAAACAGCGCTTGGTTTTTAAGACGTAACATACTTAATACCGCATTAAACGATTTGTAAAGTAAATGAAAAAAATACATCTAATGTGCGGGGTAATATTTGTGTGTGGAACCTCCTTTTCCATTTTGAGTACATACATACATGTCATATAATGTCACTGACAGTTGTTAACAAATTGAATTTATTACTGGGAAATGTTGAAGTTGTAAAAATACACCCAGTGTTGTAGGATGGACTGTATTCCCTATATATTCCTTTGTGTTTTATAATAATTTTGTGCGAACTCTCCTGCCATCCTGTTTACATACCTGTACAAAATGCCATTGGTATTTGTTAACAAATTGAATTTATCTTGGGATTTTGTTGAAGTTGTCCCAGCAGTGGTGGCTGTCTGAATTTGCTGTGTCATTGGCTGCCAAATATTAGCTCCGATAGCTCGGGGGTCAGTGGCAATGGCACCGAAACCCACAGCACCAAAGCCAGTAATGCCTCCCAATTCATCATCGACATTGTTAGTCTTCTGTGTTGACCAAGTTTTTCCAAAGAATTCCGAACTTTCTCTACTTTCCTCATTTCCGTCGTCATCATCGTACTCAACATCTTCATCACTTTTGCCGCCAAACAACTGCTTGTGTTTACCTTGTTTTAGCTTCTTGGACTTATTTGATCGATTGTCATTTTCATTGTTTTTATTTTTACATTGTTGCTGCCATTTTTCGATTTCTTTTAGACGTTCGGCATGGCGCCTGGGGTCATGGCGGGAGGGAAATTTGAAAGCACAACAATGGAAGGAATGTGTTAAATGAGCCTTTTGTAAATTCTAAAAAGTGTGGAACAAAGAGAAGGAAGGAGACGGGAAAAACATAAATTTGTTATACCAACCACATTTATCCTAGCGGATAATAAAAATTTCAATTATCGTTATATTGACGATTACCTTGAAGTTATAAATGGATGGTATTGTTTTCAATGTGTGTGTATTTTCTATACGCAATACTTCAATGTCCTGTAAGCCTGCAGAGGGCAAACGTACTAAAGACGTACTGGAGAGATCTCTTGAGAAATGAATTGAGAAAAGTATAATAGTAAACGTGAAAAATACAATAACTTTAAAGAAAATAAATAATGTTTATACCCTCCAATATTCGTACCAATTACAAATAATTTCTAAGCAATTTAAATAATTTTGCATTAATTGCTAATTTAAATAACTAAATTCACATATAAATCAAATCTATGTTAGTTACTCAAATGCAAGTATACATATGCTTGGAAAAATATATAAATGTAAATGTAGGACTCGAAATATAGATTAAATATAGATGGGAAATGGTCTTGAGCCAGGACAATATCCCAGTTAAAATCAAATATTATTCTATTTAAAACAAGTAAAAACGGCGTTAAGTTCGGTCGGGCCGAACTTTATATACCCTCCATCATGGATTGCATTCCACAGAGGTGTCGGTTTTCGTAGAAGTGCAGTAATATTACAGGAAAATATAATTTTTTTAATACAGCCAAACCAAAACAAATACAAATATTGAAAAATTAATTTTATAAATAAATATAATATTTTAATTATTTCAAACCACGCTTATAAGGTAATGCTACCAATACGTCAATTCAAAAAATAAATATTCTTATATTTATATTTTGAAAAATATTTTCACAGCCATAAATATTGGTAGATAGTGGGTGCTACAGTTGGTTGTATTTCCATTCTATTTGAATTCCAAAAGTACAAATTTTGAAAATCCATTATCAGACGTACATGTGCAAAGTGCAAAATAACCTAACTTCAATATTCAACCAATTTTTGCCGTAAAAGAAAAAGTAAGAATTTGGAAAAAAAATTTATTTTGCGTGTCTATGCAGTCAGAGGAATGTATACACCGAATTCCATGATTCCAGCTGCGCCCATTTGGTTGGTACCATTTTTACCCCCTTGACGTTTCTACGCAATTAGAATTTTATCATTCTAGCTGTAGTCGTTTAGTTGGTACTATTTCTATCCCTCTGTACTATTGTATCCCTTGACAGTACTAATTTCGAAAAATTCGTCTATTTTCCGTGTCTACTCAGTCAGAGGAATGTATACTCCGAATTTCATGACTCTAGCTGCGGTCATTTGATTGGTACTATTTTTATCCCTTTTTTTCATTTTAACCCCAAAAAGTACGAATTTCGAAAAATCAATTTATTTTCCGTGTCTACACACTCAAAGGAATGTACACTCCGAATTTCATGACTCTAGCTGCGATCATTAAATTGGTACTATTTGTATCCCCTTTTTTCATTTTAACCCCAAAAAGTACGAATTTTGAAAAATCCGTATATTTTACTTATCTATGCAATCAGAGGAATGTATACACCGAATTTCATTATTCTATGTACAGCCATTTGGTTGGTACTATTTGTATCCCTCTATTCCCATTTTACCCCTTAAAAGTACGAATTTGGAAAAAATGCTTTTATATTATGTCTCTACTCAGTTAGAGGAATGTACACACCGAATTTCGTGTTTCTAGCTGTTGCCGTTTAATATGTACCATTTTTATCCCTTTTTTACCCCATTTCACCCGCTACAAATAAGAATCACTTTATGGTGCACGTTTTTGCTGTAGGAGGAATGCGCATACCAAATATCAAGCAAATAGAAACAGAAATATTCAAAAAACATGCTTAAATACGCTAAAATATTAGGGATTATTATGGGTATTTTTAGTCCTTGTGAGGGAAAATTGTTTCCCTTTGGGCCGATTTCGCCCCATTTCAATCCCAACCGATCTTCGACTATAAGACGCATTTATGGAAAATTTGAACGTTCTAGCTCCTTTCGTTTAGATGCTAGCGTGCTTTCAACAGACGGACGGACATGGCTAGATCGTCTTAGAATTTTATGATGATCAAGAATATATATACTTTATAGGGTCTCAGGTCGATATTTCAATGTGTTACAAACGGAATGACAAAGTTAGTATAGCCTCATCCTGGAGGTGGAGGGTATAAAAAGGGTCAACTACAAAAAATAAAAAGAAGAAAGTACGCTTCATTCGGATAAACCGACTTAAATATACCCTCAGTCTGAGAACATATATGCGGAAGTTATAAGAAATTAAATTTTACATAGGGTAGGATAATTTGTGTGGAATGTGCTAGAAGATTCGTGGCACATGGCCCCAGCTTCCATATTTTTAAAATAGTTGGATTCCGTGCACCAGTATAGAAGTTGTGAAGGATTTAATTTTCCCTAGGATACATACAATTGTGTGGGATGTACTTGGAGGGGCGTGGGTAAAGCGGAAATATATTTTATGTTTAAAGTGATTATAAAAACATTTTCAAATATCATATTAAAAATGATTAGGACTACCCATATGGATGTTATATCGGTTTTATTGTAACTAAAGTTTATGTCACTTTGTGAGGGAGGTACAGGAGGAGTATGGCAAAATCGCTCATATTTCACACGAATGTAACCTCTATAAAAACATTACCAAATGTGAAATCTCATAGTATTCCCATCATCCGTATAGAAGATATAACAGATTTAATTTTACCTAGTTTAGGGTGATTTGCGTGGGAGGTACTGGAAGGGGAGTGGCAAAACCTGGCACATTTTGCACACTTAAAGTGATTATAAAAATATTGTCAAATACCATTATATAGCGTATTCCGAATATTTGTGTAGAAGTTACAGCGGTTTTAGTTTAACATAGGAATATGTGTCATTTGTGTGGGAGGTACCAGAAGGGCATAGCAATTTTGGACATCTTCGAACTTAAACTAAGTTTGGGAAAAATATTACCATGTGCAAAGTTTGAATCGATTCCTTAGCTTCTTTAGAGTGTTATCGTGTACACCAGCCAGACGGACGGACGGACGGACATGGCTCAAAGAACTTAAAAAGTCGTGAAACGAATTTGGTACAAACATACTTAAGGTCTTAAGTCTCTCGTTCAATGCGTTACACTTTTTTCTGTCCCAAATGATGTATACCCTCCTACTCTGTATAAGGGTATAAATATATATCATTCTAAGTTAATTATTCGTTTAAAGTCTGGAGTTGGTTTTAATTTCGTTTCCTATTTATTCAATATTTCGTCCATCGTTGAGCAACATCTTCAGGATTTCAAAAATGCAAACAAAACGCAAATAAATAAACAAAAAATCGACTGTTCACGTCCTCGTCATCTGAAACAACCCAAACTAGAGATGTCAAAAATCGTACCGTTTAGTTTAAAATGATTCATTAGAATTGAAATGTGTGTTTAGGAAATCGGATTTCAAAAGTTCGATACTGATTTCCCAAATCACTAACGTATTCTTGCAGATGAGCATCTAATTGTGGAGGGTATAATTTATGCTATGAATATGGAACACATATACTTGATACTTACAATTCTTGCATACTCATTCCATTAAATGCATTGAAATGTACTTGCCGTAAATTACGATTATCTCTTAAAGTGCTGCAGAAAATTGTTAGATAATATGAAGAAATTATGGATATAAAAAATGAAAATAAACTTACAGTTTAGCTATTTGTGAGCCATAAAATGCAGAGTCGTCTATATAAGTTATATCATTATTTGCTAAGATTCTAAAAGTGGAAAGCGGTCGTTGTGATTATTGAAAACAAATGGACTTTGTGAACTTACAATTGGTCAGTCTTTATTTTCATGGATTTCGAATCAATTCGAGTAATGTGATTGTTATCGAGATCTCTGAAACCCAACAGAACGTTAATTGAATAGAATATCAATGAATTAAGTGTGTTGTCGTGAATTGTGAAAATAATTGAATGCGATTTAAGTGTGCCCTTGTCAATTACTTTTGATCCAAATTGGATCTTAGGTCATGGTTTATTAATCATTGTATGGCATGATTCTAAATAACGTTTCGTTCTACTTCACATAAACCACATTGTAGCACTTAGAATAATTACAAACTAAATATGTTTTGGATCGACAGTTTCAATTAATTTCATTATCATTCATTAACTTACATCATTTGCAAAATATTTGCCGAGGGCAAATATATTAAATCAGGTATTTTTGTCAGAGCACTATTTATTATACGGCTGAAATGATAAATTCCAAATATGATTAAAAACAATTCAATAAATAATGAAGTTTACTCTTAAATTATTATTAAAAATAAGCTTGTGTACGACGAAATTATAACATTTCAAAGGAAGTTTAATAGCAATCCCAAATTAAATCAATATATTCCAATAACAACGGACACAATTCCTGCTGCAGTAATGAATAACACTGTGCTACAAAAAGTAATGAAGAAGAAAACTCTGGGAAGTGATATTATATTTCTTGTAGACAACCAGAAACCTTTTGCAAACTTATATATCTGTAACTTAGTTTGTTATCAAACGATTTTCATTTTCTCATAGGATTTAAAAAGAAGAAACCTGGTGCATAAATATATATCTTATTTACGGAAACTTACGAAATTTGTATGCTTTTGTCCAGCAAACACGTTTTTAAAAAATTTTTAATTATTTTGCAACATTAGTAATGTTTTTGCAAATTATTTTGTTTGGTAACCAAACGACTTGCAAATTTACTCAAATAATAAATTTAGTAAGGACTTCACTGAGTTATTGAAGTTTTATGAAACCAACTCAGTTAAAGACTTATAAGTGTGCAAAGGTACGAAAACCCGGAATTGTATCCGTAACTCAAGATTTTGGAGGTATGCTCAAAATTTCAAATACAGATTCTTGTTATACACGACAATACCTACCAGAAAAATAATATCACAGTTATTCATTTAAAAAATAAACATTAAAAGGATTTAATATATGTATATGCATCAGTTTTCAAATGAACAAAGATAAAACAATTTATATGAATTATAAAAAGTTATTTGAGTTTCTTAATGTAACACCGTTCATCAGCCACCCTGTACAATTCCGTTGTGTGGTGTATGTGTTCTAATAAATACATTTTATAAATACAAACTGTCAAAATTTTAAATTTTAAAATGAAATACCTGTCGATATAACAATAATATTGAATAGATAGAGAGATGCATCGAGGGTTTATATTCAAAAGTGGCTATGAACAAAAACACAACTGTTCAGGAGAGCGAAAAAACTGATTTTCTCCTTAATTTTAAGAGTAATTATTAATCATTCTTCTACAGTTTTTTTGTCCTCTCCGAAAGTTCTCACCGAAAATGACAATTTTCAATTCAAAAAATTGTTTACGAAAACTCTGCGTTTGATTGGTACCAATTTCGATCCTTCTTACCAAATCTCAACTCCAACAAGTAAGGAAAGGCTAAAGTCGGGTGGGGCCGACTATGTGATACACTCCACTTTCTATCCGAATACAATTCAATTCGTTAACAAAATTGGAAACGGCAAGGATTTTTTTATGCTTACTAATCATAGGCTAATATGGCCTGACCCAATTTGTCAAATAAAGAAGAATATTTGTATCGGGGCTATATCCAAACCCACTTATACAATAGGTTCTTCCAGTTAAAGTATAACGTGTTATGCTCAATATGAAGAAATTCTCTGAAAATACGTGGTTTCTGGGGGAAAAGTCAAGCTGGGAGCGAATATAAATATAAAGCTATATATAAATCTAAACCGATCTGACCCATTTTGACCATGGGTGTTACTAGTGGAAACATTAGATAGTTTGCCAAATTTGAAGAAGAACTGTTAAAATATGTGGTATCTAGAGCACTAAAAGTCAAATCGGGAGCGAAATTTGAATGGGAGCTATATTAGATTTATATATAATAAATCTAAACCGATCTGACCTATTTTCATCAGAGGTGTTCCTAATTTAAATATAAGATGTTTTGCCAAATTTGAAAACAATCTGATCAAATATATGGTTTCTAAAGCAGAAAAAGTTAAATCGGGAACGAAATTTGAATGGGAGATATATATAAATCTGAACCGATCTAACACATTTGCACAGCAGGTGTTTCTAGATGAAATATAATATGCTTTACCAATTTTGAAAACAATCTGATAAAATATGTGGTTTCTAGAACGGAAAAGGTGATATTGGGAGCAAAATTTGTATTGGAGCTATATATAAATCTGAACCGATCTGGCCTATTTTCACCACAGGTATTTCTAGTGGAAACATAAGACAGTTTGCCAATTTTAAAGAAAATCTGTTAAAATATGTGGTATCTAGAGCAGAAAAAGTCAAATCGAGAGCGAAATTTGAATGGGAGCTACATATAAATCTGAACCGATCTGACCAATTTTTATCATGGGTGTTTATATTGGAAAAATAAGATGTTCTACCAAATTTGAACCAAATCTGTTTAAATATGTGGTATCCAGAGTGAAAAGAGTCAAATCGGGAGAATTCGTATGGGGGCTATATCTAAATCTGAACCGATTTTCTTCAAATTAAATAGCGTTCGTCCTTATCCCGAAAAACTTCGTTGTGCAAAGTTTCGTTTGGTTCTGGCTACAATTGCGACCTGTATCGTGATTTCAAGAATAGATGGACAGACAGACAGACGGACAGTGTTAAATCGATTCAAAAAGTGATTCTAAGTCGATCGGTATAATTAACAATGGGTCTATCTCACTTCCTTTTGGGTGTTACAAACAAATGCACAAAGACTTAATACTCTCGTGGAGTGTATAAAAAGTACAAATTTTGCATAAACATTTTTTTGGTCACATGCATGTCGTGCTGTTGGTACCTTTTTATTCATTTTTCCTTTAACCAATTTAAAGTACGCATTTCTAAGCATTTTAAAGAACGTGTGAACGTCATCCGTTTGATTGGTTCCATTTTTATCATTTTTTACCAAATTTCACCCCAAATTTTACAAACACATTTTCTTGGTCGCTTACAAGCTATAGGAGAAATTTCTAAGCGTCAATTTTTGGGACGCCTTCACGCTGTAAGAGGAATTTCAATACCAAATTTGAAGATTCTAGACCCAACCAATTTGTATCCCTTTTAAACATGTTTTACCCTTTAAAAGTACGAATTTCGAAAAAAAAATCCTTCTCACCTCTACGCTGCACTATGGTCCCAAACCCATTTTTTGGCAGAAATTCAAAAAAATTAAAATTGGAAAGTGGTAAATGTGTATATATTTTCTTTATGGCAACACTCCAAGCGATCAAAAAAATATACTTGAGAAAATTAGGTGGCAACACCACAAGCCTGAATGGTACTTAAACTTTGCGGTTCAAAAAAAGTGGGATTAATTTTGACATAAAGCAGTTTTACAAATTAATTAAAATCAAGACTTAAAAAGAAAATAATAAAGTGACTATATTATGAAAATTGACGGCAAGAGTTAGTAGTTGAAAAATTATATTTAACATTTTATGATTATTGTGGTCTTGTAAGTATTCATAGGTATTGTAATTTTGTGATTTGTAGAGAACATAATCTATAAATGTCGTGGACCAAAAGTTATATGTATGACTCAACTTGACTCAAAGTGTAAATGTGAAAGTGTTCGTCTGAGGTTGTAGTTTATGGTGAAATTAATATCTCGTCAGCATTTTTCGGCAAACTCCAAAAATTGTCATTTTATTTTAGCACAGTTTTTGATTAGCCATATACATATATATGATTATATCTCTGAATTAGTTTTGTGTACGAGACCCATCAATATTTTATTTAAAAGGTATTGCAAGTACATTTAAAATGGTACACAACATCATTCACCTTTTTGTACACATGTATACATTTTACTTTATTTCTTGAAATAATTATTTAAATTGCAGTTTAAAGTATACTATTTGTATGTTATATTTTGCTTTTGTAATAATGTTTAGATAAACACATTTCGTCAAAATAAACAACTCTTCATTCTTTTAAGCTTTCATAAAATTTTGTTTTTGGTCACCCTGTACCAATACAGGGTGATAATTATGTTAGTTATATATTGAGTTTATATGGGAGGTGGTAGTGGGCTTGGTCCGATCGGCCCAATTTTATTTTTATTTTTTGCGTATGATATGTCTAGTAAATGTGCAAAATTACAAGACTGTATGTTTATTTTTCGACTTTAAGCCATAAAAATGGATTTGGGACCAGTGTGCGCTGTAAGAGAAATGACTCTCCCAATTTTATGATTCTAGCTCTGGAAATTTTTAAACTTGACTAAACATATCCAGTAAATGCTTGTCCGAAAGATTTTATTTTAATGTAACAACATTTTTGTTGAATTTTACAGGTGCAAATTTTTCTGTATATATGCTTCACAGGCATTGGGCGGCAACACAGTGTGTGTTTGTATCAAAATACTTTTTATAGAATAGTTTAATCAGATATGACATTATTGCATCATGTTGCATAATGGTGTCATTGCGTTCATAGTGAAAGTGTACGTATGTATACGATATCACCCACTTTTATGCATGAATAACGATTTAATTATACATAATTACAAATTTACCGTGTCAACTCTTCTGCAAAATAGCCCCAATACGAAGGACATATTAAATAATAGTGTGAAATCATACATTCCAGCCACAGGAAAACAAATTTGTTAATCAACATGAAACAATCAAAATTAAATTTCGTGGTTAAAACCGCTCAAATGTTTTGCGTGGCCCCTTCTACTGCACAACCCTATGCGATGCCCACACACAGAGAAAACAGTTTGGTGGCCGTTTGGTGCAAATCATCATATTTTTTACATGCCACAAAGGTTTACTGTAATAGTTTCAACATTTCGCTCAAAGTTTTTTTTAAGGGAAAAATAGAAAACCATTAAAAAGTATTGTGCAAACAATACTAAATAGTAATCGGGGATTAATATTACATGCGATATTTTCACTGAAATAAAGTATAGCATAATTTTATTTAATTCATTTCAGATTTTCTTTTTATACCCTCCACCTCCAGGATGGGGGTATATTCACTTTGTCATTCCGTTTGTAACACCTTAAAATAATCATCGGAGACCCCATAAAGTGTATATATTCTGGGTCGTGGTAAAATTCTAAGACGTCTGTCTGTTGAAAGCACGATAGCGGCCGAACGAAATAAGCTAGGAGGTTCAAATTTTTCCTAAATGTGTCCTGTGGTTGCAGATCGGTTGGGATTGAAAGTGGGCGAAATCGGCCTAGAGGGAAAAATTTTTCCCTCACAAGGACTGAAAATACCCCTAATATTTAGAGTATTTCAGCATGTTTTTTGAACATAATAGTTTGTATTTACTTGATATTTGCAATTCGCATTCCCTTTATAGCATAAAAGGGCACCATAGAGTGATTTTTATTTGTAGGGGGCGAAATGGGACGAAAAGGGATAAAAATAGTTCCTATCAAACGACAACAGATAGAAACACGAAATTTGGCGTGTACATACCTCTAATAGAGTAGATACATAATATACAAGTATTTTTTCTAAATTTGTACTTTTAATGGGTTAAATGGGGATAGAGGGATAGAAATAGTACCAACCAAACGGCTGCACCTAGAATAATGAAATTCGGTGTATATATTCCTCTGATTGCGTACACACATAAAATAAAGGAAATTTTCGAAATTCGTTCTTTTAGGGTGTAAAATGGAAAAAGGGGATACAAATTGTAACAAACAAATGGATGCAGCTAGAACCATGAAATTCGCGGTATACATTCCTCTGACTGAGTGACACGAAAAAAACGTTTTTCCAAATTCGTACTTTTAAGGGATTCAATGGGAGCAGAGGGATGAAAATGGTACCAACTAAAAGGCTACAGCTAGAATGATGAAATTTTCGAAAGTCGTACTTTTAAGGAGTAAAATGCGAAAAAGGGGATAAATATGGTACCAACAAAATGGCCGCAGATAGTATCATGGAATTGGGTATATACATTCCTATGAGTGCATAGCCAAGTAGAATATTTTTTTTTTCCAAATTCGTACTTTATTTTGTTGCTTTTACGACAAAAAATGGTAGAATCATGAAGTTGTCTTATACTGCGTACGTGAGAGATAAGGTATTTTCAAAATGTATACTTTTGAATTTAAAATAGATGGAAATACAACCAACCAAAGGACTGCAGCTGAAAATACATTGCTGCCTTATATTTACTTTATGTATTGAAGTATTATTTCCATTATATATATACATAGTATAAAAATATTGGTAGCCTTGGCTTATTAATTAAATTTCTGATTTTCGTACATTTGAAATTTGTTGCGGACATTCCTTTTGTAGCTCGGAAGCACCACAAAGAAAATAATTGTTTTAGCGGGCGAAATGGGACAAAAATTGATAAAATATGGTACCAATGATACAAAATTCGTACTTTTAAGGGATATAATTGAAAAAGAGGGGTAAAAATGGGTCCTTCCAAACCAAAAATTCGGTGCATATATTCGATGTGTATTCGGTGGTCTGACTATGAAGACTCGAAAAAAAGTTTTTTTCCAAATCTGTACATTTTGGCGGAGAATGGGGCGAATGGGGATAATGCATTCACTTTGTCTGTATCTGAAAATGCTTCTCCCTAATGGCGACTGACAATCACCTAATATTTTCGGCATGTTCACTATCACAATTACAGCATTGCATTTATTTATAGTAGTAGATTTTAAACAGTGCGCATAAGTATACATTATAGTTTGAAATAGTAATCAAATATAGTAATGTGCATAAACATATCACAATTTTCGTAATATGGTTCTGTACTTCTATGTCGACATCCTTTAATCTGCTGGTAATACTATGGAATGCACTCCGTGGTGGAGGGTATATAAGATTCGGCCCGGCCGAACTTAACGTCTTCTTACTTGTTCAAATTTATGCCGTTAACGAAAATAATAAAAACAGAATGTAGTCGTAACAACTTTCAAAAAGGAATTTTTTGCGATCTTGTTATTGAAAACAATATTTATAATTCCAGGGAGACATATCAGACTGAATACAGAAAGGATAAAGTCACTTGTACGGACAAGGCTAGACAGAACTTATATCCTCAGTAATCGGTGGCGGTTATGCATATTTGGCTGGGTCGATGATCCTACAAATGGAAAAACAATTTCCAGTCATCCAACGAAAATAAAGTTTGGATTATTTTATGATGATTTGCAAAATATTTCGCCCCTAGATCAAGCCGTCTGTGAGCTAAACGCTCCTGAAAACACCTCTAAAAATCATGTTTTTCCCTTGCAATTTTTTTTTTGTGCTGCATTTTTGCCAATTTATTTTTCTCAAATAATTGACCCTTAAAAGCACTTTAAATATAAATATAATTAGAGTTACTTATTGGTCGAATTATTGGACTTTTACAGCATATTTTTTTTTGTGTTTTTTCATAGTGGCAACTCAAAAAAAAATCGTATTTGGTGTTAGTATTTTATAAAATATAAAAAACGATAGGAAATACCATTTGAATGATGCCTAAATGATGAACATCGGAAGGAAAATGACGCCGCAGTGCTCATTTTTGTAAAAAGAGTTTTAAAATGTTGACTCTGAAAATCTCCTGTATTAAATTATTTTACAAACATGGAGTCGGTGACGTCATTTTCTCCGATATTCACCATTTAGGCATCATTCGAAAGGTATTGATTCCTTCTATTTATTTTTCATATCACCTCTTACAAAATGTTTCCAAGAAATATGAGTTTTTAGCTGTCACCTTGAAAAATCACAAAAAATCAATACAAACGTCAAATAATACGACCAATGAGTTATTCAAAGACAAGAATAAAAATTTTTATTTAAAGTGCTTCCAAGGGTCTATTAATTCAGAAACAAATTTGGGACAAAAATCCAACATAAAAAATTACACGGGAAAATTATGATTTTTTGAGGTGTTTTCAGGATCGTTTAGCTCACAGATGGCTTGACCCAGTGACGAAATATTTTGCAGATCATCGTTAAACAATCCTATCTTCATTTCAGGGGGGTGACCGCTGCAATTTATTTTCGTGACCCATCCAAATGTATATGACATATATTATAGTATACGTAAGACCACTGTCGAATCTGAAGGGGATTTAATATGTTTTATTCATAAATCAAATAGAACTTTATTCAAACCTGAGTTGCAAATAAAATACTATTTAAAACAGACAGGAATAATATACCGAACGTATTTACATGTTTAGCTAACAAGTAAAGAAATGTTATGAGGACTATATCAAAACATGGGCCGACATGTTCCACTTCCACAACAGATATTTCCAGGTCAAATATATTACCTGCTTATAAAGCGCTGATATGTAAAATTGGGTCATTTGTATGTGGCCTACATCAAAGTATAGATCTGAACAGATATGACCTACTTGCAACACAGATACAACAAACAAGAAGGACCGTTTCTGTACTCCTAAATGTTTTCTGGAGTTTATGATGACCATAAATCCATATTACTATTTGAAAAAAATATTTTCCTTCTCTAAAAGACTTTATTCATTTATAACATTTGGTTGACAAGTTTGCTGCAAACAAAATAACGCTTCGTGAAATGATTTTTTCTCTGCGTGCAGTGTATAACTTTGTACAGATATAGCGCAAATTTTCGCAGGCGTTACTATGCTGTTAGCCGCAAGTACTACACATGGCACATATGTCGCCTGTCAATACAATAATACCACATATGGTGTCAAAGATAAATTAGGTATATATTTAACAGAAAACATGTTAAATATATTTCAATCTCACGTGTGTCAAGTATTGATGTTATGAAAAAAATGTGTTTCGTAGAAAAAAAACCTAATTATTGCAATTGCTCCGATAACTAAATCTGCTTCCTTATAAAAGTTTTGGCTTTCCAATTGTGATACTTTCTAGCTAATATGTAATCTGAATGAAATATGTTGGTGTGTGAAACTATTCTAGATTCCATCTGGGATTGCAAGAAAATTGAAAATCGATTATCTTCTTACTTCTTTATATTTTACCATCTTTTTACTTCTTTAGATTTGTGCTGTAATTTTTAATGACAAAATTCATAATAGGCCTTTTTTCTTGTTAATTCATTAAAGATAAACCAATGGGTATCAACGTTGCCACTTTATCAAGTGCCTTAATTGTAAGCTAGTAAGCCTAATCGAACAGAACTAATATCACTAAAACTGGCTAATTTTTGCTTTAATTATCTTTCCATAGATACCAGATCGACAACTCATATTGATGTGAAGAATTTTATGTGGGGTAGTTATATTGGTGCGAGATCTTTATGGAAGTAATACTCTCCTTCTGCTATCTCCCAGACAATGGTTCATATCTAAAATTAAACCCAATCAGCTATATTCTGAATTGCGTATCGCAATTCGTAGGGTAGCCCCCACACAAATCACCCTAAATTAAAGTTTTTATAACTTTTATACGGATGATTGGAATACTCCTCCACTATGGTATTATATCTTTGCGCATTTGTTCGTAACACCCAAAAGGAAACGAGATAGACCCATCGTTTATTATACAGTTCGACTTAGAATCACTTTCTGAGTCAATTTAGAAATCTTTTTCGTCTGTCCGTACGTTCATCTATTCTTGTAATCAAAGTACAGGTCGCAATTATTATCCGATCCTAACAAAAATTACCACACGTAACTCTATTTAATTTGAAGCAAATCGGTTCAGATTTAGATAAAGCCTCTAAGACAATGTAACCATTTCCGTCTATCTGAATGTCTAGATTGCGAATAAAATGAGCTACATATACGTCTAATGATCGTTTTATAGCTTTGTGGGCGAAATCGGTCCAGAGGAAATGATGTTCGTACTTTTACAATCAAAATGGAGAAAGAAGGATAACATGGGTACCGACCGAAACATCACAATTTATTTAAAACAATAGACATAACTGGCTACGGTGATTTATAATAGTTAGCAAATATCCCAATTTGCATAAAAAATATCTTAATTTGCCTAATATGGTGAAGTGGACCGCTTCTAATCTGCCGGTAATACTGTGTAATGTACTCCGTGGTTCAGCGCGGCCGAAATTAACGAATTTTTACTTGTTATAATGTATTTGGGAAAAACATACAAGATGCGGTGCCAATTCAGAAGAATCTCAAAGTGTGGAAATGGTAATAAATTATTCAAAACAGTGGCTTAAGCCACTACTTGAGGCTCCCGTGAGAGCGGCCACTTAAACTAACCTTTAATGGATTAATCTTCTGATGTAGGAATTGACATACATTTTCGAGATCAACTTAAACACTGTTTTTATACCCCCCACCTCCAGGATGGGGGTATACTAACTTCGTCATTCCGTTTGTAACACATGGACATATCGACCTGAGACCCTATAAAGTATATATATTTTTGATCGTGATAAAATTCTAAGACGATCTAACCATGTCCGTCCGTCTGTTGAAAGCACACTAGCATCTAATCGAAAGGAGCTAGGACGTACAAATTTTGCATAAATGCGTCTTATAGTCGTACCGATCGGTTGGGACTGCAACTGGGCCAAATCGGACCAAAGGGAATAATGTTTCTCTCACAATGACTAAAAATACCTATAACCCCCAATATTTTAGAGTATTTAAGCATATTTTTTCAATATCTCTGCTTGTTCTTACTTGATGATATTGGATATGCGCATTCCCCCTATAACAAAAACGTGCACCTAAAAGTGATTTTTATTCGTAGGGGGTGAAATGGGGCAAAAAGCGATAAAAATGGTACCTATTAACGACAGCAGCTAGAAACACAAAATTCGTCTATATATTTATATAATAAAAATGAATGTTTGTCTGGCTGTATGTCTGTATGTCCTTTATAGAATCGTAAACTATGCATTGGATCATGTGATGATCTTCAGCAAAGTTGTTGTGCATGAGCCCGCGAAGGTTTCTGAGTTGGTACGACCAATTTTCGACAGATGGCGCCACTGTTATCCCCCAAAAATCGCTCTGACGACATTTCTAATAGACCGATTGTTATGAATATTTCACAATGTGGCACTGATAACCGAAATTTTCACAGAATGTAGCAGCGTGGTAGGTGGTGAAAATAGGGTACTTGAATTATTGATATATCATGCGGGCGTGGCCCCGCCCATTGGATTCTATTTTTGAAAACGCAATATCTGGAGGACTGTTTCACCAATCGCGATTCCACGGCCATTTGAAAAGAAACCGTTATAACATTCATAATAATAGTTTTATCGTACTGAAAATTTAACAGTATGGTACATTTGGCCTAGAGATATGAACAGGTTATTTGGAATCAAGTTGGCAAGAAGGACCGTATGACAGAATTATGCATGCAATCACAGAACAAAGCGGTGGACTGTTTTGCATAGATGCGCCCGGTGGTACAGGCAAGACTTTTCTTCTTTCACTCATTTTGGCAACCATACGATCACAAAATAATATTGCACTGGCCATTGCATCATCTGGAATTGCGGCAACTCTTTTGGATGGTGGCCGAACAGCGCATTCAGCATTGCCGTTGAATTTACAAAACACTGAGGTACCAACATGCAAAATCAGCAAAAACTCTGGAATGGACAAAGTACTCCAAACGTGTCAAATTATCATATCGGACGAATGTACAATGTCTCACAAGAAAGCATTGGAAGCGCTTGATCGAACACTGCGAGATTTTAAAGGAAACGCACGGATCTTCGGTGGCGCACTCATTTTATTGTCTGGTGATTTTCGGCAAATACTGCCGGTTATACCACGTTCCACACCCGCTGATGAACTTAATGCATGTCTCAAATCATTTGTTTTATGGCGTCATTTACAGAAATTGACTTTGAAAACCAACATGCGTGTACAACTACACTCAGAAAAAAGTATGCCACTGATTAAGTAAATATGTACTAAAACTGAGGAAAACTGAACTTCGTATAGCGCTAAGGCAATAATTTCTCACATCAAGTACAAACTTTTCCTTGAAAATAGGACATGCTTTGAACTTGATTCCAGTTCTACTTTTCCTCAAAGCAAGTAAAATTTACTCAAACTGAGGAAACATTTTCTTCAAATCAAGTAAATCTTTACTTAATCTGAGGAAATTTTTTAAGAAATTTTACTCAAATCAAGTAAATTTATACTCAAACTGAGGAAAATATTCCGATATTTTCCTCAATCCAAGTAAGTTGTTACTCAAACTAAGTAAATTTTGTAGTCATGCCAAGTAAATTTATACTCAATCTGAGGAAAATTTTCGGAAATTTTTCCTTAAACCAAGTAAAATTTGTACTCAGCCTGACTAAAACTTTCCTTAAACCAAGTAAATTTGTATTCAGACTGACTACGGCTATACTGATAATTGAAATAAATTATTTCGCTTCAGAGTATGAAACACTCATACGAAAAATGAGAACATGGTATAGTTCTCAAACGTTTCATCTTACTCATACCATAAAGAGTTGAGATATTTCACCATGACTGCTGCGGAGGCTAGGTAGGCGCCTTCGCAGTGATTGTTTAGAGTAATATTTGAAGTACTTATGAAGAAAGTCTCGGCTAACGAACGAGAATTTCTTTTTAGACCACTATTCATGTATTTTTCTAAATATTCTAAAGTATTTTTTATAAGTTCATTTATACTTGAATGTATGAGGAACATGGCATAAATTTAATTACATTTATTTGAAGTGATAAACACATTTATAAGTAAAAAATTCCTAAATGAAATTTTTCCATACAAAAAAATTCTGCATTATTTTCTTTCTTAAATGCTAGTAAATTTTCTTCCGCATAAGTATGAATATACTTAATTGTAAGAAGTTTTTACTAGATCAAAAAAAATGTTTTTAAGTAAATTTACTACACTATTTTGAGTATATGTACTATTTTTTCTGGCTTTGAAATAAGGAAAGTGTACTCATATCTATTTAATTTTCCTTCTCGTAAGGAAATTTTATCTAATGTGGAGTAAAATTGTTAAACTAAATTGGAGTATGGATTTTACTCAGATTTAAGAATGCTATTTTTCTGAGTGTACAACGGGATGCAACGGCTGGAAATTTTGCAAAACAATTAATAGATATTGGAAATGGGCGAATGCAAATTGAAGAATCTACGCAATGTATCACCTTGCCAGCAAACTTCTGTAAGATCACAGAAAGCATAAACGAATTGGTGCAGAAAGTTTTCCCAAACATTGCACAGAACTACAAAAATCATCAGTGGCTCAGTACGCGTGCTATATTAGCGGCCAAAAACATCGACCATCAACTTCAATATTCAGAATGGAATACCCGGCGAAGCGACAACATATAAGTCCATCGATACTGTGGTGAATCAAGACGAAGTTGTCAACTATCCAACTGAATTCTTGAATTCGCTTGATTTGCCAGGCATACCACCGCACGTTCTTACATTGAAAATTGGCGTACCAATCATTCTTCTTCGAAATATAAATCCACCACGACTTTGTAACGGAACGAGACTTTTAGTCAAGAAAATGATGAACAATGTTATCGAGGCAACAATTTTGACTGGAAAATTCAGAGGTGAAGACGTATTGTTGCCACGTATCCCAATGATTCCGACAGATATGTCGTTCGAATTCAAACGTTTTCAGTTCCCGGTGCGACTCGCTTTCGCAATAACAATCAACAATCAACAAAGCACAAGGACAATCGTTGCAAGTGTGTGGATTAAATTTGGAGAATCCATGCTTCTCACATGGGCAGCTCTATGTGGCCTGCTCACGCGTCGGAAAACCTTCTGATTTATTCGTTTACGCACCAGATTGAAAAACAAGAAATGTTGTGTATCCCACAGCACTTCAATAAATATCGAATAGAAACAAAACGCTGCAATGTCACATTTTTTTCGAAATGAACAAAATCAATAAAATGATTCAAACTGAATTCAATATTTGTAAAATGTCTGTCTTTCAAATTAATTTTAGTTGGTAGCGTAGCAACGCGCGCAGTGTACATCGGTAATAAAAAATGTATTATTTTTGCTCCGGTTAACGGTATTTGAACAACAATTGGTATGTCGGTTCTGTGCAAAGTAATGGTGATATTTCGAAGAAGAATGATAGGTGCACAGAACCGACATATCAATCGTTGTTCAAATACCGTTAACCGGAGTAAAAATAATAAATTTTTTATTACCGTAGTACTTTGCCCATTCCTGAGTTTTTGCTGATGTTGCATGTTGGTGCCTCAGTGTTTTGTAAATTCAACGGCAGTTTCAATGCTGAATGCGCTGTTCGGCCACCATCCAAAAGAGTTGCCGCAATTCCAGATGATGCAATGGCCAGTGCAATATTATTTTGTGATCGTATGGTTGCCAAAATGAGTGAAAGAAGAAAAGTCTTGCCTGTACCACCGGGCGCATCTATGAAAAACAGTCCACCGCTTTGTTCTGTGATTGCATGCATAATTCTGTCATACGGTCCTTCTTGCCAACTTGATTCCAAATAACCTGTTCATATCTCTAGGCCAAATGTACCATACTGTTAAATTTTCAGTACGATAAAACTATTATTATGAATGTTATAACGGTTTCTTTTCAAATGGCCGTGGAATCGCGATTGGTGAAACAGTCCTCCAGATATTGCGTTTTCAAAAATAGAATCCAATGGGCGGGGCCACGCCCGCATGATATATCAATAATTCAAGTACCCTATTTTCAGCACCTACCACGCTGCTACATTCTGTGAAAATTGCGGTTATCAGTGCCACATTGTGAAATATTCATAACAATCGGTCTATTAGAAATGTCGTCAGAGCGATTTTTGGGGGATAACAGTGGCGCCATCTGTCGAAAATTGGTCGTACCAACTCAGAAACCTTCGCGGGCTCATGCACAACAACTTTGCTGAAGATCATCACATGATCCAATGCATAGTTTACGATTCTATAAAGGACATACAGACATACAAACATTCATTTTTATATATATAGATAAACGTATTGGTAGCCTTGCCTTATAAACGTGGTTTAAAATAATCAAAATATTATATTTATTTATAAACTTATTTTTTAAATATTTGTATTTGTTTTGTTTGGCTACACTTTTACGAAAATCGACAGCCACTGTAGAATGCAATCCAGGTGGAGGGTATATAAAGTTCGGTCCGGCCGAACTTAACGACGTTTTTACTTGTTTTTTCCTTATTTTGACAACTTTTTTATTATAAAACTTTAAGATATCTTGTTCTCTTTTATTTTTATTAAAAGTTGAAGTGTTATAACGAAAATTACTAATCTTTTATTACATTTTTTTACTACTAGTGGAAATATTTGTCGCGTCCGTATTTCTGTTGCACCTTATTTAAAACTAGTAAATAAAAAAAATTCTTTTTTCAAATCCATGATTTATGCAAGCAGAATTCTACTGGGCCTAGAAATTCTTTTTTAGTTATCTTTTGTAGAAGGAAAAATTACTGTTACGTTTTTAAATATTTTTTATTAATTCAGTGTTCTTTTAAAATTTTAAAATTTTTGTAGAAGGAAAAATTACTATTATATTTTTATAAAATTTTTGTACAATCCCGCCCATATTTGCAGCAGCACTTACAACATACACACCAAACCGACGTACCAAATTTTGTTTAAATACCGTTATCAGGAGCAGAAATAATAGATTTTTAATTTGTGGTTTGTATGGGAGGTACCACGCCCCTTTGTACAATCCCGCCCATATTTGCAGCAGCACTTAAAAAATCCACACCAAACCGACGTACCAAATTTTGTTCAAATACCGTTATCAGGAGCAGAAATAATAGATTTTTAATTTGTGGTTTGTATGGGAGGTACCACGCCCCTTTGTACAATCCCGCCCATATTTGCAGCAGCACTTAAAAAATGCACACCAAACCGACGTACCAAATTTTGTTCAAATACCGTTATCAGGAGCAGAAATAATAGATTTTTAATTTGTGGTTTGTATGGGAGGTACCACGCCCCTTTGTACAATCCCGCCCATATTTGCAGCAGCACTTAAAAAATCCACACCAAACCGACGTACCAAATTTTGTTCAAATACCGTTATCAGGAGCAGAAATAATAGATTTTTAATTTGTGGTTTGTATGGGAGGTACCACGCCCCTTTGTACAATCCCGCCCATATTTGCAGCAGCACTTACAACATACACAATATTTTTCGCTATGTTGTTTGTTCTTCCCATAACCAACACATACACTTGTGTAATGTGAGTGCTTTTAAAGCGCCCAAAGCTAAAAAGGCGTTGTATTGGGAGTATATTCAAAATGTGAGGAAACTTCATAGTTTCCCCTCGGAAAAAATGTGAAAAAGGTATGTACATATTGATGCATGTTGTATAAAACATTGCACACAGATTAGATGTGTACATTTAAATATAACACAATGTTAGTTGAGCGAACATATTCAAGCGTGTAGAAATATGTGTAGATATGTAGCATATCAGGCCAGGCAGAATGTATTGATTTTCATATACTATAAACATTTTATAAATAGTTTTTGTTGTAACTACTATATTTTATAAATATTTTTGAAATGATTGTTGCAAAAAGATTACAAAATACAATGGTAAAATCAATAATTAAAAACGGCGTTAAGTTCGGCTTTATATACCCTCAACCATGGATTGCATTCCACATAGGCTGCTGATTTTCATAGAAGTGCAGTAACATTAAAGGAAAATATATATGTTATTTAATACAGCCAAACAAAAACAAATACAAATATTAATTAATTTTATAAATGAATATAATATTTTTATTATTTCAAACCACGCATATAAGGCTAGGCTACAAATACGTTCACATTATATATATCGAAATAATACTTCAATCAATTCAAAAAATAAATATTCTTATATTTATGTTTTCAAAAAAAGCTTAAATACCATAAATATTGGTAGATAGTGGTGCTACAGTTGGTTGTATTTCCATTCTATTTTAATTCCAAAAGTTCAATAAAACAGATTAAATAAATATACAGCTTTATTACTTACATGATTTTTATTGTGTCGGAGATACCTTGAAATACATCCTTTGATAAGTACTCCAATTTAGGAGCATGAGAAATGTAACTGAAAATTAAACAAGAAATATCATGTGATTATATAGAAATATACACATAAGGCGAACAATTACAACACTATTTGGGGCAAACTCAATTTCCTAGCAAAAACTATCAATAACAAGTAAACCAAAAATGTTCAATAATTACATTTCGGATTCGTTTCTAATTATTATTATAAAGGTATTTTAAAAAAGTTCGTCCGCAAATAATAATATATTAATAAAAATAAAATAATTAATGAATGAGTTCTTATAAACTTCTTGTAATATATGTGTTAAAGCGCGATACAAATGTCTTTCAAAATACAAAAACTAAATTTAGAAACAATTATTTCCAAAGGTCGAAAATTAGACATACATCTATATTAGAGTTGCAAGTGTGTGAGCATATTGACAGTTATATGAATACTTACATAGTTCTCAATCGTTTCAGATCAGCAAATGCACCATCCTGTATACTCTCCAAATATTTAAGGTCCGTCAACACACTGTTGTGGAAGGAAAAAATAAATTCAAAGAGAAACTTAGTAAATCATTTATTGACAATCTTACAAAAACCATACATATCTGATAATGATGCATTGTACACTTTCAAGGCGGTGTTCCGCAGTCGCGGTAGACCAGCTGAGGCAATAGTTAGCCTTTGTAGGGGAATGGTTAGGGTTTGTGGAACTCTGGACAATGCTTCACCCTCACAGCGGCACTCGACTTCATCCTGTGTGCATAAATGTGTGAAATAAATAAACAATGAGATAAAGCAAAGGACAGAAAACAAGTAAACACATAGGTCTGTTTTTTCTTTAAAAAGCTGCGATAAGAAAAGGTTAATAAAAAGTTAATTTTTTACTCAAAATAAAAATAAATATGTTTTCACATTGTCGCGGATATTTATAACAAAAAATATTTTGTGCTGCCTTTTTTGGACTTAGCCTCGATAACCATAAATTTGACTTACGCTGGATAATTATCCAACATTTTTAACATATTTTTTTTTCAAAAATTTTTTCGTAAAGAAAAACAGCCCTAATATGCGTGGTTGTCATGAAATTTGATTTGTTGAAGGTTTTGACTTTGGTAATTATATATGTATATATTCACATAGTTCCTAAGAGAAGCATTGGGCATAACCTTGAAATTATACAAAAAACCCTAATTCGATATATTTAAAACTGTGAGAAACGAAATGAAAACCGTGAAACGAAAAATATAATATAAGTTCAACTTCAATAACCAAATAGATAGAAACGGAGGGACATTTCCCTGTAGGTGTTCCTAGGTGAAATATGTGTCGTGACAAATTTGGACAAATCGGTATCAATATGTGGATTCCAGAGCTCTTAGATGTCAAATCGGGAAGAAGAATTATTATGGAGGCTATATTAAAACATGGCATAAACACCTACTTACACACGCAACTGAATGAGATGCTTGCAAGGTGGTATGCTGTATTACTTGGTGCGATTTTTAGACAGATTTTGGGAAGTGAGTTGTGCTTCTCATTCGGTATGTTGTTGAAAAGTATATTTGTAAATAAATTTGCATTCTATAAAAATATATGACAATATCCCAGTAGTGCGGGGACGACTTTATGATACCCTCAACTTTCTACCCCATTACAATAGCTCACTTAATAATAATTCAAAAATATATCTCAAAAAATATATCTCATGTGAACATCATATTTTGAGAGAGCATAAGTCTTGGTAGCCCTGAGATAAAACCAAAATCTTTATTAAAATGTCATAATTTTTGAACTAAAATGATTACCTCTACACTAGTTGTATAGCTCGAAAGACGTAGAACCTCATTCAATGAATGAATTTTGTTGGAAATGGTGCGATTTTGGATGCATTTTTCAAAATGACCACACAAGTGTTCAATGAGGTTCTCAACTTTTCGGAGAGGTTTTAGGGATGCGTAGAGTATATTCCATCCACATCTTACCATCAGCAGCGGTACGCTTAGGACAAATTCTTGTAGAAAGTAATACATGTTAGGTTTTGCAGGATTCTGGTTTCAGAATATTCACGGAAATTGTTCTCTTCATAGTCTCGTCATATATTTCCAAAAGTCATTTGTTTTATTTTTTATATTCCATTTGGAAGTCGTGTGTTTCGCTAACGCCCGAATTTTTACATGCAGTTCGATCATCTTTCTCGAATGATTTATTTAACACTTATGGTGCCCTTGTAAATGTGTCTTTTCTTAATAATGGTAAGCGTTAGGTAAGAATGTAATATATATATACTCTCACTAGAAAAAGTCTGCGTACTCTAATATTTTTTGTAAAATTTCAACTTTATAAGCTTGGAAATCTTTCTATATTCAAGTTTTTTATAATCTTTTCAATTGATTCCTTTCAGCAATTTCCACCAATAAAAATGATACTAGGAAAGTTATAACTACATTTCAATAACTCAGTCAATAACCGACGGGTTTAAAATAAAAACAAGTATCGTTTTACTCCCTACTAAACGCCAGAGATAGAAAATGGCGAACAAATTGAAACAAAATGTGTTTGCTGGACAAAGCCTTAAATAAACAGCATATATATCGTTCGAAGATTTAAAGTTTCTTCTTTTAAAACCGGTGAGAGACTGAAAATCTGTCTGGGATATTTCACAAACAAATTCTTGTTTTTCTCCACAATAACTACTAGAAAAATGGTATTACATCCCAGATTATTGGACTGTTGTGCATTCTTATTTAGTTTTCTGTTAGTTTTTCAAGCAATTGTACTTTATCAATTTTAGTGTTCTTGACATCGTTTGATTTCATTGAATGCTGGTTACGTGTCACAGTTCTATGCACAATTATATTCATTATTTTATAGCATTTGTTATTCATTATTTTATAGCACATTTTAAAAAATGATTTGGGGATGGTATGGGTTCTCCTACAAATGGTTGCTCTGGTTGAGTATATGATCAAAAAAAATTGGCAAATTATAGCGTTTGAAATTGTTTTTATTTGTACAGAAGGCTACACTATCAGTTTATTTCAATGGCCTTGTTTTTAAAAAGGGTTAACAGTTCCTCTATAAATGCATAAACTGAGTTTTAATAAATAATAATAGTTTGATGTGCTGTTCAGTATGATGTAGTTTCCTTGACTATTATACGTGTCGACGCAATTAAAGGGATGTACACACCTATTTTCATCGTTCTAGCTGTAGGCGATAGGTTGGTACCATTTGTATCCCTATGTTTCCATTTTATCCCTTGAAAGCATGGAATTTGGAAAAATCTTTTTATTTTCCGTATCTATGCAGTCAGAGGAATGTATACACCGATTTTCATTATTCTAGGCGCAGCCGTTTGTTTGTACTATTTTTATCCCTCTATGTCCATTTACCCCTTAAAAGTACGAATTTGAAAAAAATCCTTTTATATTATGTCAATTATCGAGGAAAAAAATTCCCTGTGGACCGATTTTGACCACTTTCAGTCTCAACCGATCTACAACTATTTATATTTATTTCGAGATGAAATCATAACTCCCGTTATCTCAGCCTCCATTAATTTCTGGCAACGTTGCAATGACAGAGAAAAACGATAGAAAATTATTCAATAAAACAGGATCTAAATCGTTTGAAAAGTTTGAAAAATTGATGTAGCTTCATTCATGTTGCTTAAGTTTGATATTTCTCAGGTTCTTCCAGACTTATAAAAAGTATCGTATATTTTGTTGCTAGCATGTAGGAGACCCACTTTTTCTATATACGCTCATTTGTCTTTATTATTTCGTTTGTTTTACTTTGGTATGTAATCATTATTTGATTTGAACTGGATATTGTCCTGGAATGCAAATTTATTTACAAATGACAAAGGTCGAACTTTGACATCGAAACATTAGATGGCGCCAGTAAACAATTAGTGTTACCAGGGCACGAAGTTGAGATATCTATCTCGTTGTTTTTATACACTCCACGAGAGTATTATGTCTTTGTGCATTTGTTTGTAACACCCAAAAGGAAACGAGTTAGACCCACCGTTTATTATACAGATCGGCTTAGAATCACTTTCTGAGTCGATTTAGCAATGTCCGTCTGTCCGTCTGTCAGTCTGTCAGTCTGTCAGTCTGTCAGTCTGTCAGTCTGTCAGTCTGTCAGTCTGTCAGTCTGTCAGTCTGTCTGTCTGTCCGTCAGTCCATCTATTGTTGTAATCAAATTACAGGTCGCAATTATAGTCCGATCTTAACAAAAATTGGCACAAGTAAGTTTTGTGGATCAAGTACGAACGCTATTTAATTTGAAGCAAATCGGTTCAGATTTAGATATAGCCCCCATACAAATGTCGCTCCCGATTTGACTTTTTCCGCTGTAGTAACCACATATTTCACTCCATTTGCTTCAAATTTGGTACAGTACCCTATAATTGAAGTGGAAACAGCTATGGTGAAAGTGGGTCATATCGGTTCAGATTTAGATATAGCCCCCATACAAATGTCACTCCCGATTTGACTTTTTCCGCTCTAGAAACCAGATATTTCACTCAATTTGCTTTAAATTTGGCACAGTACCCTATAATTGAAGTAGAAACAGCTATGGTGAAAGTGGGTCATATCGGTTCAGATTTAGATATAGCCCACATACTAATGTCGCTCCCGATTTGACTTTTTCCGCTCTAGAAATCAAATATTTCACTCGATTTGCTTCAAATTTGGCACAAAATCTTATAATTCAACTAAAAACACCCATCGTGAATGTGGGTAAGATCGGTTCAGATTTAGATATAAATTTTTATATATATACAAATGTTGCTCCCAAATGTTTAACCGATTTAGGCCAAACTTTACATATTATATTTCATCTATAAACATACATGGCGAAAGCGTTCCATGTTTCAATATACCCCCATGCAGATGTCCTTTCCGAATTTTTTTTCAAAAACATACATTTACAGGATACAAAAATCCTTCCCGATTTCACTTATTTACAGAATTGAATTGTAATGAGATAGAAAGTGGAGTGTATCATATAGTCGGCTCCGTCCGACTTTAGCCTTTCCTTACTTGTTTCAGAGTAAATTAGATATTCCACATTTCGAGACCATCTTCTGGTTCAAAATATAACATAACAATTCATGCTCTTATCTCTGGGTCACTATATCGCAAATACATGCATGGCCGATATCATCCACACTAGATACTTACCGAATTAGTTGTATTCCAACAGCAACATTTCCAACCCGTAACAGGCTGATGCTGTCCAACTAAAGTAGATCCATCCGTGCCTTTATTTAAAGAGCCATTGTTCCTGGGATATGTAACATTACCAGAGTCCCATATCACGTGATTTGCTGTTGCTACCGAATCATTAAACATATGATGTCCACTGAAACCGTACTCTTTATCATAGCAATTACTCAGTTTAGCACTGTACTCCATGGCAGCCTGAGAATGGCAACAGTAGCAGACCAACAGCAACAAGAAACGCAACATTTGAAAAGCGGGCAGTTGCAACTGATGCTGCATCTTTGGTATCTTGGTCATGTTGTAATGCTGACGATACTTCTGATGATGGTAACAATTACGTTGCCGATGATGTTGACACATTTTCTTGCTAGTTTGCTTTTGCTTCCGGTTTGTAGACATTTGAGTGTGCAGAAGAAAAAAAAGATAGCAAACAATTTTTGCTATCCTCTGGTTATATAAAAAGGGGGCGGTGTATCCGTGCGGCACAATGTATGGCCTGGCAACCTTTAGCAGTCGTTCTTACCATATCCCACGCTGTGAATGTGCATTACCTCCAACTTAAGTAGCGTTTACGGTTTATTAGGTTACTTGGCAGAAAAATTCAGGAGTGTAACAGGAAATATGACATTGTTTTGTTCTGGAAAAGAAAACGGAAACATAAAGACAAAATGCAATTTATTTAATGCTGTTAATAAAAGACGAGGAATGTATGAACGGAAAACGGTCAATGATGGCGTCAGTGCACATAAAAAATGCACCTGATAATTTTAACGAATAAAGTTGTTACCGTAAAACAAACTTAGTCGAAGAAACATTTATTTGCATTGTTGAAAAGTTTAGCCAAATAAAATAAAATAGCACTCAATAAAACATTTAACTAATAATTCAATTGGCAAAAATTCATTCAACATGCGCGTCATCAAGTGAACATGAAAAACTATTTTCCATTAAAGATATACAACATTCTCAATAATAATATTTTGATAAAACAAAGGTTATTACTCAATGAAAATTGTACTATAAATTATACATCATATATTTTATCGTTCAAGTTTTTTTCTGGGTTACATTTTTACGGTTGAATTCCCAACCTCAGTGAACAAACCGCATAACGCACTTCAACAAATATGCCCAATATCTGAAATATATGTAAGCATTAAAAGTTATAGGAAATCTTAAACTCACTCAGTCAAAAGAGAACAAATATATTAACGCTAAGGGACATTTTCTCAGAGTCCGATTAAAGTGCGAATTAAGTAACCAAATATTTTGGTTACACATTTTGCTTTTCTCATTCAACTGTGGAAAATCCAAATACAATGATGGAAATATGCTCCACAGGAGGTAAAATACTTAATTACTAGACTGATGCGGAGCTCAACTGTATGTTAGGAAATAAATATTTTGAAAAAGAACTTGGCAGCAAAAAATTGAAGCTCAATACAAATTGATGGAAAACATTTTTAATTACAGCAAGAGCAAAACACCACCAGCAGTTCGAGTGGCGGTTAGCATTTAAAGATCGTATAAATATGAAATTGGTTTAACCTAGAGTATATTGTTACGAAAAATTATAACCGGACTATGAGAATATGGCCATAAATGAGTGAGATTCTGCAGCTTTCCTTCAATGACAGCGTCAAATCATAATCATAACCAAGAATTTTTGGTGGAGTTCCTCGTGTACTTTATTGGATGAAAACTATGTATAATTTTTAAATTCTTATAACTTATAAATTGTTCACACCATATCATAATATTGGGCTTATGCTCATTTTAAATTTCCATTTCCCCGTTTTACACACACAATTTCTAAGGATCGTTTAAACGTTAACTTTATCTCCAATGTTATACCCAAATATTTTACGTCATATTTAATATATGTAGATGGGACACGTTTGACCGTTTTATCAAAAGAAAATACAATGGATGTGCTTTTTCGTGAATCAACATTCTGTTCCTGTTAATACAGTACTTCTCTTTAGCCTTAAGTTAGTCGCCATGGGCATAAAAAGCTGTATCGTAATTAGCTTTTATTTGCTGTATGGCGTGCAAATTTAGAAGAGTATCTACAGTGGTGGCCACGAGTTTAGCACACTTCACATGTGTTGTTTATAATAGCAAATAATTTGTTCTGATAATGAACTTTGCATCAAATATTTGTTTTTTAGTGTTGCTTATGGTGTGATCAGTAAGCCCAATATTGTTTTTCCGTATTAGTTTGTGCCTTTTTATCGTACTCTCATGTATTTGCAAGTAATTCGCCATCTGGGCTGGACACAAATTTAGCACAAATGATACAATGTGTTATTTTCTGTTTCTTTTTGTGTTTAAATTAATTAATAGGTATGTTTCGGTAATTTTTACTCAAATGGAAGTTATTATTTAACAAAATTTATAATTAGACGGAAAAACTTGCTAGCGAAAATCTGATGATGTATACTGCGTTTTCTAGACACGGTATATTTACAAAAATCTACTTGTTTATAAAGAGTGATTTTTTTGAGGTTAGGATTTTCATGCATTAGTATTTGACAGATCACGTGGGATTTCAGACATGGTGTCAAAGAGAAAGATGCTCAGTATGCTTTGACATTTCATCATGAATCGTCTTACAAACGAACAACGCTTGCAAATTATTGAATTTTATTATCAAAATGCGTGCTCTGTTAAGAAAGTTCATTGCGCGCTTCCATTTTATGGTCAGTTTAATCGACCCACTGAAGCGGCTATTCGGGCTATTGTGACTAAATTTCGCACCAAATTTACATTGTTGGACATTAAACCACCAACACGCTTACGTAGAGTGCGAACTGAAGAAAATATCGCAGCTGTATCGGCCAGTGTTAATGATGACCACCAATTTTCGATTCGTCGCCGTTCGCACCAATTGGGTCTCTGTTACTCAAAAACGTGGAAATGCCAAAATTGGACTAAGCGGATGGACCACCTAAGACGCAGCCGCGGTCAACATTTAAATGAAATTATCTTCAAAAAGTAAATGTCATGGACCAATCTAACGTTTCAAATAAAGAACCGATGAGATTTTGCAAATTTTATGCGTTTTTTTTAAAAAGTTATTTAGCTCTTAAAAAATCACCCTTTACTATGATAACATATTCAGATAAAAACATGCCACTTAAGTGGCGTTTTATGCAAGACATCTAACCAAAACACACTTAACGCCAGTGAAGAGCTGTTTGGAGATGAACAGAATAGATTTTTAAAAATGGTCCAGCACAGTTACAGGATCTCAATCCTATTCAGAATCTATGGAATGGACTTTAACATATTATGCCAATAAAACCCAAAAATTTGCCTGTTTTCTTGAATGAAACTCCAAATTCCTGATATGCTATTCCAATGTAGCGTTTTATGTCTCTAGTGGAGAGTATGTCCAGAAGATGTACAGCTATTACTCAAAATAGTTGTTATCCAACCAAGTATAAAGTTTATAATAAAATATATTTGTTAGTTCAGTTTTTTTCCGGTTTGATTAAAGTTTTTTTTAATTTGTGCTAAATTACTGTCCAATCATTTTTCGTATTATTTGCACTCAGAAAAAAGTATGCCACAGATTAAGTAAATATGTACTAAAACTGAGGAAAAATGAACTTCGTACAGCGCTAAGGCAATAATTGCTCACATCAAGTACAAACTTTTCCTTGAAAATATGCTTTGAACTAGATTCCACTTCAACTTTTCCTTAAAACAAGTAAAATTTACTCAAACTGAGGAACATTATCTTCAAATCAAGTAAATCTTTAGTTAATCCGAGGAAAAATTTTAAGAAAATTTACTCAAATCAAGTAAATTTATACTCAAACTGAGGAAAATATTCCGATTTTTTCCTCAATCCAAGTAAATTCTTACTCAAACTAAGTAAATTTTTAGTCATACCAAGTAAATTTATACTCAATCTGTGGGAAATTTTCGGAAATTTTTCCTTAAACCAAGTAAATTTTTACTCAGCCTGAATACGACTTTACTTGATAATTGAAATAAATTATTTCGCTTCAAAGTATGCAACACTCATGTGAAAAATGACAACATGGAATAGTTCTCAAACGTTTCATCTTACTTATACCATAAAGAGTTGAGTTATTTCACCATGAATGCTGCGGAGGCTAGGTAGGCGCCGCAGTGATTGTTTAGAGTAATATTTTAGAAAAAATACCGGGCAAAAAACATAGAAAGAAGTTGAAATATTTGCTTTACATAGTTACATATGGAGAATGTGCTAAATTCATGTCCACCACTGTATATATATAAAAATGAATCTGTGTTTGTTTGTTTGTTCTTTATAGCAGCCTAAACTACTGGACCGATCACAGTATGTTCGTGGTGAAAATAGGCTATATAAATTTTTGATATTTTCAGTGGGCGTGGCACGTCCCACACAAATTGGGGATTTATTCGTTTTTTATAAATTAGCATATTCGGAGTACTGTTGCAGCTATATTCTTGAATTTTTGTGAAAGTTCACTAATTATTAGTCTGCACAGTTGTGTCAAAAATGGGCGGTATTAGAAAAGTGGACGTGGCACCTCCCATACCTGTTACCGAATATATTCAGTTCTATGACATCTACAATGCTGAAATGTTGTGTTAGTGCATCTAGCATAAACGTGTGTAGTTGTGCCAAAAATGGGCGGTATTGGAAAAGTGGACGTGGCACCTCTCATACGAAGATGAAACCTATTACTGAATATTGTCAGTTCTATGACACCTAAAATGCTGAAATTTCTTGTAAGTACATCTAGCATCAATGTGCGTAGTTGTGCCATAAATGGGCGGTATTGGAAAAGTGGACGTGGTACCTCCCAAACGAAGCTAAAACTTATTATCGAATATTGTAATTTCTATAACACCTGGAGTGCTGAAATTTCGTGTGAGTGTATCCAATGTCAATATGCGTAGTTGTGCCAAAAATAGGCGGTACTGGAAAAGTGGGCGTGGCACCTCCCATATGAAGTTAAAACCTATTATCGAATATCTTCAGTTCTATGACAGCTACAATACTGAAATTTTGTGTGAGTACATCTAGCATCAATGTGCGTAGTTGTGCCAAAAATGGGCAGTATTGGAAAAGTGGGTGTGGTACCTCCCAAACGAAGCTAAAACTTATTATCGAATATTGTCATTTCGTGTGAGTGTATCCAATGTCAATATGCGTAGTTGTGCCAAAAATGGGCGGTATTGGAAAAGTGGGCATGGCACCTCCCATACGAAGTTAAAACCTATTATTGAATATGATGGATGGATAATGGAAAGGAGGAGAAGCGCGCGGGGGTTCTGCTAGTTGGTGATAAAATTGAACCTTGGGGCATGTCAGTCGTCATATATCTGACCAGCTTTCTGTTACAATATTTATAATAAAAGACCGAATTGTTTCTTATAATTCTTCTTCATATAATGGGCATTGAAAAGGAAAAGCCAAACTGAATTGAAATCTTTTCGATGTCTATCATAGTACGACAACATAAAATAAATTTACAACTTTCTTAATTTGGTGGACAGTTGAGTGCTCGTTTCGTAATCCGAATTGAATCTTTTTAATAACTTTATGGTTATTTCTAAAACTAAAAAGCCATTTGTCGATAATTGTCTTGAAAATTATTTTCACAGTGGTTAGTAAATTATGTTAGTGGTTATTGGGATATTTTGGTATAGGGAGCTGATACGCCAAAAAGGCAAAAAATTTCCCCCAAATATTCTCAAGCGTATAGTGCAAGCAAATGCACCAAGTCCGCCGCAGAGTCTCAAATTAATTACCACTTGAAACTTAATTATGCCAAACTATAAAGTGTGGCTATTACTCCACGAGAGTATTATGTCTTTGTGCATTTGCTTGTAACACCCAAAAGGAAACGAGATAGACCCATTAATTGTTAATTATACCGATCGTCTTAGAATCACTTTCTGAGTCGATTTAGCAATGTCCGTCTGTCTGTCTGTCCGTCCGTCCGTCCATATATTCTTGTAATCACGATACAGGTCGCAATTGTAGACAGAACCAAATGAAACTTGCACAACGATGTTTTTCGGGATAAGGACGAACGCTATTTAATTTGAAGAAAATCGGTTCAGATTTAGATATAGCCCCCATACGAATTTCACTCCCGATTTGACTCTTTTCAGTCTAGATACCACATATTACAACAGATTTTCTTTAAAATTGGCAAAACATCTTATATTGTAACTAGAAACACCTGTGGTAAAAATGTGTTAGATCGGTTCAGATTTATATATAGCTCCCATACAAATTTCTCTCCCGATTTGATTTTTTCCGCTCTAGAGACCACATAATGTATCAGATTGTCTTCAGATTTGGTAAAACATCTTATATTTCCACTAGAAACACCCATGGTGAATATCTGTCAGATCGGTTCAGATTTATATATATCTCCCATACAAATTTCGCTCCCGATTTGACTTTTTCCGCTCTAGAAACCACGTATTGTATCAGATTGTCTTCAGATTTGGCAAAACATCTTATATTTAAACTAAGAACATCTATGGTGAAAATCGGTTCAGATTTAGATATAGCCCCCATACAAATGTCGTTCCCGATTTGACATTTTCCTCTGTAGAAACCACATATTGTACTCGATTTTCTTTAAATTTGACACAACATCTTATAATCTTACTAGAAACACCTATGCAGAAATTGGGTAAGATCGGTTCAGATTTCGATATAGCCCCCATATAAATGTCGCTCCCGATTTGACTTTTGCCGCTTTAAAAGCCACATATTGTGCTCGATTGTCTTTAAATTTCGCACAACATCTTATCATCTAACTAAACAAAACTATGGTGAAAGTGGGTAAGATCGGTTCAGATTTAAATATAGCCCAAATTGAAATGTTGCTCCTATAAGTTTAACCGATTTTGGCCAAACTATACATTTTATATTTCACCTATTTCATTCCAGGTTTCAATATATCCTCATACAAATGTCCTTTCCGATATAAATTTTTTTGTCAAACACATACATTTACAGGATACAAAAAACCTTCCCGTTTTCACTTTTTCACCGAATGGAATTGTATTCGGATTGAAAGTGGAGTGTATCATAGAGTCGGCCCCGCCCGAATTTAGCCTTTCCTTACTGGTTGTTAATAAGTATGTTCGAATTTAATAGGTACTGTACACTTCAGTACACAGTTAAAGTGCTGGTTTATTGTTCTGACCAAAAACAACAACCAAGCAAATGCACCAAGTCGGTCGCAGTCTCAAATTAATTACCAGCAGAAACTTAATTAATTTTGTTAATATACTGAGTAAGCTACAGAGTTGAGGATAAACCATTGCTGCTATGGCACAAGTTAAAGATGTTTCGGAGATGTGAAAATATTGTACTAAAATTTAAGAACGTTTTATTCGTTTTTTTTTCGAAAACAAGTTTTTGATTCACAGATTTGGTTGTCATCTGTCATATATACATTTGGAAAATATTTTTTCTTAAACCATTTTTTTAAATTTTTCTGATTTGGCTATATAATCACACGATAGTTTGTGACTGTAAAAGTGGCTGTGAACATAAACATATAATAACATAACATATAAATAGTTCAAAATATGGAGCAGCTTAAGGCCGAAGTTTAAAACATGTTTCTACATTTAGGGTATATCGTACTATAAAATTCCGTCATTTCGCCGTTAATAGCATTTTGCTTCCCAAGTATCAGGCTAAAATAGAAAAGCATTTTGGCTATAAAGTCAAAAATTGTGAAAAGTATCTTTAGAAAAACCGGCGTAACTTTTTATCATATTGAGAATACCAAAATATTTTTGTTGGTATGTGAGTGCGGACTTCATGAGGTATATTTGTGCCAGAAATGTTTCAGAATCCTAGACGGAGGAAGTTAAAATATATGCAATTGCCACCGCGAATTTTGAATTTTTAAGCAATTGCAGCAATTTTCCCGACTGACTACATTTACGGACCCGTTTTCCATATTTCCCGTGAAAATGAAAATTTTCCAAAAATATTCAATTTGTATTTTCAAATTCAAACACTGCTCACAATAATTAAATTTCACAATTTTTCCCGGGAATATGCGTCCATTTTTTCGGGAATTTCCGGAATACAAATCATAATATTAACCCATTATTCAAAACGGTACATTATGGCACTACATAACGTTCCCGTGATTTTTTTTAATTTGTCTCGAAAATTTTTTAAAATTAAAATATTGGACGGTCCTGGACGGACTGAATGAGCCACTTTGTGGTTGGCATTCACACAATAAGTTTAACGTATGTACTAAATATCAAATAATTACAATTCAGAAATCTTTTAAATCTAATTAAAGAAAAAATTTTCCCTCTGGACATATTTCACACAATCCCAAACGATTTACAACTATTAATCGTATTTCGGACAAATTAGCTCCTTTCGGACTGACGGGCGAATATACAGCTTTTATACCTGGCGTTGCACTATTTGAGAGAGAGCGGCAAACTAAACTAATGGTGGGGGTCTAGAAATTGTTTTATATAATGGACGTGCTCCTGCAAATAATTATGTTTAAATAATTTTGTTACGTAGCCGGTCGAATAAATACAGATTTAAAAAATATATAAAAATCAATATGTGTCTGTATGTTACGTATAGGACGCCAAACCGGTGGAATTTTTACTGTATCTAACTTCTGAACTGATGATGATTCGTGGATATACTAAGGCTTTTTTTTCTTTAAGACTGGATAACTAAGCTGCGATAAGAAAAACCTAAATAGAAAGTTAAAATTTCACTCAAAATATTTTTTTTAATTATCGTCAACAGCAATATAAATGTGTGTATGGAAACAAATTTTGAAAAAATATTTTATATTAAAAATATTGGCCTTAGCCTGGATAATTATCCTGTGTAAGTCAAATTTATGGTTATCGAGGCTAAGTCAAAAAAGTCAATATAAAATATTTTTTTGAAAATTTGTTTTGATACAAATATTTATATTGTAGTTGGCGACAATTAAAAAATATTTTTTTTATTTTCAGCAAAAAAAAATTATAACCGGTTTTGTCATTAAAGAAAAACAGCCTTACTAGGTCATGATAGGACAAATGGGGTGGTACCTCGCACGCAACAAATATTTTAAAAATATCAAGCAACAATTTTATCTTTCAAAGCATTCGAAGTAGGGGAATAGGGAAAAATGAATTCAACGCCGGGTACAAAATACTAGTAAAAAATAAAAACAAAAAATCGGTTTCGGATACAGTAATTGCATCCCTACATCGTGGTTGGATGAGCATTTCGCCGTGAAAAACCCATTTCGCCGTAAAAACCACTACCACGTTTTGTCAATGACTATAGAATTTAATATAGAATCCGTTAGCTTATAAAATATCAGTCAATTGCATTTCGCTAACGTCATCTATAGAGACCTTTCATATTACTGTAATAATGATTTGACTCTTTCCGATATAGCAACCATATATTTTAAACGATTCTTATGAAAGTTCTGTTCTTGTATTTTCGCCGTAACATATCTTCTCAATTTTAATATAATTGTTCCATATATACCATTCGACACCGTCGAACCGAACAATTCTTTCATTGTTTACTCCGCTTTCATCAAGGAAACAGAAATAGTTGTATTTATTCAGATTTTCGATGCCGAACAAAATTTTATTGTCTTTACAAAGAGATACAATTGATTT
This sequence comes from Polietes domitor, assembly GCA_947397865.1. Taxonomy (NCBI): domain Eukaryota; kingdom Metazoa; phylum Arthropoda; class Insecta; order Diptera; family Muscidae; genus Polietes; species Polietes domitor. The sequence continues at coordinate 30,336,795 of OX377618.1, forward strand.
ATGGTTCAGTCCGTCCGTCCGCAAGGCGAAAACCGTACAAATCGAACAGATGAGAGAGAAAATATTAAATTTCATTTAATTTCTTTTATTTATATGTGAATGTTACGCTGCATGTCGAAGATTTTGCGTATGAAATATTTCTTGAAATAAAAAAATGTAAACAATTACATATATATTATATGTATGTACGTACCAGCAGTAATAATGACAACAACAATAACAGAAGGCGTGATAAAAAAATATGCATGCCAGAGAGCTCTGAACTCTGGTGATAATGAAAGGTGTTGTTCTTGGGTATTTTGCTGTTTCTTCCGGCGAAGGTTAATTAAATATTCAATTAATTAATATCCATGCAAACATTGTCTAGAGTGCGAAGCGGTGTACAATTTGTATATCAAGTCGCAATAATGACACTCTAATCTACGTTAGCTTTGCTGTGCCAGTGCTGGGTTCACAAACAAATATAAATCGAAAGCAACAACAATTTGTTATGGTCTTGAAGTAATCCACTGGAAACACACAAAACGCCTGCATCTTCTGAAGCACGATAAACTATCTTTTAACCTGCGATTTAAGACATGGAATTATAATGGGAACAATTTTTCCCTAACATTGAAAATACACCCAATAACCTCTAATATTTTGCGTCCTTAAGATTATTGTGTGAAGATTTCTGACATATTCATATATTTCAATACAATTTTAATATCATTACACCCTCCAATAGGGTATTATGTCGTTGTGCATTTGTTTGTAGCACCCAAAAGGAAACGAGATAGACCCATCGTTTATTATACAGATCGGCTTAGAATCACATTCTGTGTCGATTTAGCAATATCCGTCTGTCTTTCTGTCCGTCGATTTATTCTTGTAATCAAAATACAGTCCGATCCTAACCAAAATTGACACAAGTTAGTTTTGTGGGCCAGGGACGAACGCTATTTAATTTGAAGCAAATCGGTTCAGATTTTTATATAGCCTTCATACAAATGTCACTCCCAGTTTGACTTTTTCCTCTAGACTTTTTCGACTTAGAAACTTTTTCGCTCTACAAACCACATATTTCACTCGATGTGCTTCAAATACCTTATAATTGAACTGAAAATATCTATGGTGAAAACCGTTCACATTTAGATTAGCTCCCATACAAATTTTGCTCTCAATTTGACTTTTTTCCATACATTATAACCGATACATACCATATATTATACACCTTATATTTCAACTAGAAACATCTATTGTGAAAGTAAGTCAGATCGGATCAGATTTATATATATGTTCCATATAAGTTCGGTCCGGATTTGAATTTTTCCGCTCTAGAAACTAGATGTATTAACCGATTTTCTTCAGCATATATATATAGCATTTTATATTTTTCTTTCGATCTATTCCCCACATTTGTATGGGTACATACATATCCAGCTCTTAGCGCGGAATGATCGCAAGCGCCAAAACAGACATTTTACAGGAGAAGGTTTTTATAGATTATTTTGAAATATTTGCATAAAGTTAAATATGTTTTAATGCAAAATGTTTTAATTCCGCCGTACCCAACGAATTAATTTTAAAAAATTATCATTTGTTTACATCAGACGGTACTTTTGGCGCTTGCGATACAAATATTGTACTTGCGGCTACAAATACTGAAAAAACTATGGCGCTTACCATATACGATTTTTTCGATTAAACCTCGAAATTTTAGTAAAAACACACTTTTATTATAAAAAATTTATTAAAACAACATAATAAAATAGATAACACTACTTTTATAAAAGCAAAATGAACAGTAAAGTAATGACTAAAAGTTAAATTTAAAAGTTTTTAGGTAATATCGATATTCAATTTTTCTTTGAACGAATAATTAAATTAATATTCATTTCATCCACCCTACTATCTGTAAAATATCCATATTTAAATTGTGCGCAGTTTTTCAACATGTGCCGATCTCAAACAATTAAATTTTATTTTAATGTTTGGCGGTAGAAAGGCTGTACAAAATGAATTCCAGTCGTTAAAATCTAAATGATTTAGTAAAATACTTTCATAACACTTCAGTATCGTACGGTACCGTCTGTTGAATGCACGCTAGCATCTAAACGAAAGGAGCTAGGACGTCCAAATTTGATATTGAATATGCGCATTCCCTCTATAACAAAAAGTGCACCATAAAGTGACTCATATTCGCAGGGGGTGAATTGGGGCAAAAAGGGAGAAAAATGGTACCTATCAAACGACAACTGCTATAAACACGAAATTCGGTGTGTGTTATTGAGTAGATACATAATAAAAAAGTTATTTTTCCAAATTCGTACTTTTAAGAATGGAGGGATAAAAGAAGAATGAAATTCGGTGTGTACATTTCTCTGATTGTGTAGACGTGTAAAATAAAGAGATTTTAGAAAGTCGTGCTCTTAAGGGGGTAAAATGCGTAAAGGGGGATAAAAATGGTACCAACCAAATGGCCGCAGCTAGAATCATGGAATTCGGTGTATACATTGATCTGTCTGCATAGACACGCTAAATTAAAAATATTTTTTTAATATTTGTACTTTTTACTAAGTTAGGTTATTTTGCACTGTGTACGTGAGGTAATGGATTTGTACTGTTGTACTAATTTGTACTTTTGGAAGTAAAATAGAATGGAAATACAACCAACTGTAGCATCCACTATCAATATTTGGTATGGTATGTAAGCTTTTTTGAAAATATAAATTTAAGAATATTTATTTTTTAAATTGACTTGAAGTATTATTTGTAGTCTTGCCTTATATTTATTTATAAAATATTTTTTTCTATATTTTTATTTGTTTTGGTTTGGCTATATTAAAAAATATATATTTTCCTGTAATATTACTGCACTTCTACGAAAATCGAAAGCCTCTGTGGAATGCAATCAATGGTGGAGGTTATATAAAGTTCGGCCCGGCCGAACTTAACGCCGTTTTTACTTGTTTCCTCTTTAACTCTACAGAATTGTGGGCTATGTGCCCATTTTCATCACTATTTTAAGCTAAATATTATGTTTCTTTCTCAAATTTGACACTATTTGAAGTAAATAAATGTTAACGTTTACCCACAAAAATTATTCCAAAACCATGTATATTGTATTGTATATAGTAGTACAAATATTCCAAGAAGTATATTAAATTATTGTCCAGAAAGACAATAATTTAGAGCTACTTTCAGTTCTTGTGGGTAAACTTTTTTCTTCTGGATCGATAAAAAAATATATAAAACAAATATCAGGGAACTTCGAACCTCTTAGCTTAGTTCGTTCGTAGCCTATCGTACTTTCAACCAACAGACGAACACTTCATTCTATAGCCGAGGGTATAAAAATACACTTATTATTGCATCAATATATTGATAGACCTATCTAAAACATTTATAAATATCTCTTACATTATCTGACAGTTTTTGACTAAATTCATAAACTGTCGCTTACGATAAAAATACTTTCTTTGAAAATGTGAGCAGCGCCTTACGATAAAATCTTAGCCCCATTTTTTATATAAACGTTAACAATTTTGACATTTTGGCAATTTTTATTTATGTATAAGTCCATAAAATTTTAAATTCAACAATAAAAAATATTTTCTGAAAATGTCGCTTACGATAATTCCGCGCTAAGGGCTCGATATAGTACCCATGCCCATTCCACTTTTTGCGCCAAATTCAATTGTAATGACGTAGAAAGTGGAGGGTATCATATAGTCGGCCCGCCCGACTTTAGCCTTTCTTTATTTGTTTTGATATGTAGGACTATCTGGATTTTGAGCTGTTTTAAATTATTTAAATTTTATCAATATTTCACTAACTACGCATCACAATTAGAGTTTGCATCGTACGATTTCCAGCGGTAAAATCCCAGAAATTTGCATATTTTCTTTTTCCCGTATGCCGGGAAATTTTTATAGGGAATTCTGCAGGAAATTGCATCTATTTTATGCATTTGCTCATCATGCTTTCAAATAACATTGGTAAAAGTAGCAAACAAAGATAACATTTAATTAGATGTTTGTCAGCTAGGTGATAAACATATTCTTTTTATACCCTACACCACTTCGTGGTCTAGGGTATTATAAGTTAGTTTTCCGCCAAATTTTTGTAACACCAAGAAATAATTGAGCTAGACTCACCTTTAAGTATACGGATCGGCTTAGAATCGCCAGCTGAGTCGATTTAACGATGTCTGTCCGTCCGTCCGTCCGTCTGCTGTCCATCTAAGCTTGTTCGCACTCTACAGGTCGCAATTGTTGTCCGATTGTCATGAAACTTGGCAGAAGTTATTTTTTCTGGCCAAGGACCATCGGTATCTGTTCAGATTTAGATATAGCCCCCATACAAATATCGGTCCCGATTTGACATTTTCCGCTCTAGAAACCACATATTATACCCGATTTTCTTTAAATTTGGTACAACATCTTATAATCCAACTAGAAACACCTATGCCGAAATTGGGTAAGATCGGTTCAGATTTAGATACAAATGTCGCTCCCTATATCACTTTTTCCGCTTTTGAAACCACATATTGTACCCGATTTTCTTTAAATTTGGCACACCATCTTATAATCCATCTAGAAACACCTATGCAGAAATTCGGTAAGATCGGTTAAGATTTAGATATAGCCCCCATACAAATGTCGCTCCCGATTTGACATTTTCCGCTCTAGAAACGACATATTGTACCCGATTTTCTTTAAATTTTGCAGAGCATCTTATAATCGAACTAGAAACACGTATGCAAAAATTGGGTAAGATCGGTTCAGATTTAGATATAGCCCCCATACAAATGTCGCTCCCGATTTGACATTTTCGGTTCTAGAAACCACATATTGTACCCGGTTTTCTTTAAATTTTGCAGAACATCTTATAATCCAACTAGAAACACGTATGCAAAAATTGGGTAAGAACGGTTCAGATTTAGATATAGCCCCCATACAAATGTCGCTCCCGATTTGACATTTTCCGCTCTAGAAACGACATATTCTACCCGATTTTCTTTAAATTTTGCAGAACATCTTATAATCGAACTAGAAACACGTATGCAAAAATTGGGAGGGATCGGTTCAGATTTAGATATAGCCCCCATACAAATGTCGCTCCCGAATTCACTTTTTCCGCTCTAAAATCCACATATTGTACCCGTTTTTCTTTAAAATTGGCACAACATCTTATAATCCAATTAAAAAACCAATGGTGAAAGTGGGTAAGATCGGTTCAGATTTAGATATAGCCCTCATACAAATGTTGCTCCCGAATGTTTAACCGATTTTTGCCAAATTTTACATATTATATTTCACCAATAAGCAGATATGGTGAAAGCGCGTCACATCGTTCCTGGTTTCAATATACCCCCATACAAATGTCCTTTCCGATTTAACATTTTTTGTCAAACACATACATTTACAGGATGCAAAAATCCTTCCCGATTTCACTTTTTTACCGAATTGAATTGCGATGAGAATTGTTTTGGGTGATGCCCATATGTCCATACTTTGGTATGACTTTGGTATACTACTGTATAATTTGTATTTGTCTGTCGGACAATTGGATCAATTTCCATATTATTTACCATATTCGTTAAATTTGACTAAAGATGAATTTATAGCATATAAATTATATTCATATAATTTATATAATTTGTATGAACTACATAAAATTGCTCCCATGAAATACCTGGGTTTAGTAATCAAAGCGAGGTACATACTCAGGGAGTGGTGTAGGGTATTATATAATCGGCCCCGCCCGACTTTAGCCTTTCCTTACTTGTTTTTACATCGAAAAGAATTGTAGTTTATTGCTGAATTTCAACGTTTTCGTTTAGGCACAATTTACGAAAGAAGCGATAACTGCAGAAATGACAAAAAATTCAGGATATCAATACAGTGCTCCAGCTAAATTATGGAAAACTCAATAAATTAATATGTTGCTCCACGAATTGCTTTCGTATCTACCATATTCTTCTTCTGGTGGGCTACTAATTGAGCTGCCCTCGAAAGTTTTAAAAAACTTACGTGGTAGATTTGACGATTGTTATTTTTATTTTTATGCCAAGGAATACATGAACACATCTTAGTTGGTGACACTTGATGGGCTGACTTTTTACTTTAAGCTTTCGATGTTCTTCATCTCGCCTTGGTAAACAACAATCTTAAAAGCATTGGCACATTTTTTTTTGCATTTTATTGAATGTCTGTTTGTGTAAAGTATCTACGTATCACGGGCAACATTAACACGTCGACTTAATAATAATGCTACCTTAACAACGAAATTCGAAATTTGACTGTGCAAATGTTGGTAACAACAACAGCCACAACAGCACCCATACTCATATCAAATTAGTCGTAGTAAACAACACAAGCAAACAAAACCATAATTTTACATATATATATATACATACATTCATATATATGAATGTAGTACGTTCATACAAACATACAAACAAACTATGTATGTAGAAATGTGTATTTATGACAATATATCGTGAATTCAATATTAACACATTTCCACAGCGATGAACACTTAAACGAACGCAGAAATCAGCGATGTTGTTAAAATATTGTGCTAAAATTTTGTGTGGAATCAAAAAAGTATACAATTCAAAAAATAAACAAATCAACAGCAAATGAAAAATTATAAAAAAATAAGTTGATGGAATAAAACGTTCGTATTGTGGAAAATAAATAGAATTCCGTAAAAAATGCGTATTTAAAAAACATTTGTTGTGTTTTATTTTACGCATCGATCAAAATTAAAAAAAATGTATGGCCATCTGACTACTATCATCGGCAGTAACACTTCTAGCGACATATATGAGCTTTGCAAAATATTATTTTTGAGTGGAAAACCTGCGAGTGAAACAAAGGACAAATTTCATAAATATTACGAAATGTAGTTTATGGATTTGCAGAATAAACCCGTGGCTGCTCAAATACACAATTGATGAACACCGTGCAAGTCAATAAGTAAGAACCCAAAATTATCTATTATACAGTTTTGAAAGATCGTCCAATGAAAGTCATTAATATTGCTGACATCGTAAACATCTCTACAGACAGTGTTGGCTGCAATGTGCATGCACATTTGCATATCAGTTTTGTCAGTTTAGGGGATTTCCCCCTATATTTAGGGAATTTGTTAGGGATTTTTGGGGGTCCCTAGGACCCTATGGATAATTTCATGTAAATTATATTTTACTAGATACCCGCTACTTCGTACGCGGAAAAATGGTATGGCATTGACAGTAGTTTGTATCGGTATTCAAACTGTTTTTTTATATTTTGAAATTGCCTTAGTGTAAGGATATTACTTTCAGCGTTTATACGTAGTCAATAGTTTAATTTATAGGCACAACATGAAAACAATTTTTCTACAAAAAATCATATAAAGTAGAAAATTATTTGCACGTTTCTTTCTTAAGCTGTGAAAATTATACTCTCACTACAGAGTAGGAGTGTATATATCATTAGAGATAGAAACAAATTTAACGCATTGAAGGATAGATTTAAAGCCATAAGTATGTCCCAAGTCCCTTTCACGTCTGTCTGGCTCGCTGGTATACACGATGACTCTGGAAGGGACTTAATGAATTTATTCAAACTCTGCACATACTACTATTTTTCCCAAACATAGTTTAAATCCGGAAATGGGGGAAATTGATATACATCTTATGGGACCCACTCACGTATAGTCCATATTCCAAAACAAAGGACCCGTACGTAAAATTAAACCTAATATAACTTCTATATTTTCCACGCAAATTGACATAAGCTTTGGTCAAAATAAAACTGATATAACTTCCATACTTATGGTTGAAATTAGTTGCAATTCGAGATTTTAAAATGTTTTTATAATCATTTTAAACCTACAAAATATGTATGCTTTTCCGCGTCCTTTGTAGTCCCTATCCAAGTGAAAATTAAAACCATAACTTCTATACCAGTGCGTTACTTGAAATCTGAACTTATAAATGGAACAAACATTTTGTATCTATCTTTTATTTTGCCGGGGATAATGAATATAATAATCACACATAACTCTTTCTGTGCCGCTTGTGCCCTTAAACATACAAATTTCGAAAAATTAATTTATGTACTCGGAGAAATGTACACACCGAATTTCTTTTCATATTCTAGCTGAAAACTTTGATTGGTACTATCTGTATCCCAAATCCCAAATTTTTGTTGGTACCTTTTGCACCACTTTTGATCCGCTTCCCCCTTTAAAGTATACATTTGATACAATCCAATCGTATTGCAGTATCCATTTTAATCGCTTTTTTCCAAGTTCAACTTAAAAGTATAAATATTGAAAATCAGTTAATGTTTCGCGTCTACACTGTCAGAGGAATATACACACCGTATTTCACGATTCTAGTTTCAGTCGTGTTGTTGGTACCATAGGAATATAAAAAGGTACTAATTTCGAAAAATATATTAATTTTGTGTTTCTATGCATGTAAAAACCGAATTTCATGATTGGTACCGCTGTTATCCGTTTTTACCCAATTTCACAAGTACAAAAGTACGAATTTCGAAAAATTCCTTCAATTTGCATTTTCAGGAATGTACACACCGAATTTTATGGTTTCAGCTCCATCCATTTTATTGATACTATTTTTATCCCTTTTATCCGATTTCACACCCAAAAAGTACGAATTTTGAAAAATATTTTCTTGGGCGCGTTGAAGCTATAAGAGGATTTTTTTACCAAATTTCAAGATTCTAGTCCCAGCCGTTTGGTCATTGCGGTGGTACAATTTATATCCCTCTTTAACCCATTTTACCCCTTAAAAGTACGAATTACGAAAAAGTCCCTTCAAATCTGATCTCTTCGCTGTAAGAGAAATGTGCATACCAAATTTCATGTTTCTAGCTTCAGCCATGTTGTTGGTACAATTTGTGTCCCTTTTTGGTACCATTTTTAAAATGTTTTTTAAAATGTCACTTTTTGGGATGTCTTCATGCCGCAAGAGGAATATCCATACCAAATTTCAAGATTCTAGGCCCAGCCGTTTGGTCATTGCGTTGGTACCATTTTTATCCCTTTTTACCTCGTTTTACCCCTTAAAGTACGAATTTCGAAAAATCCTTACATCTTATCACACCTCTACACTGTAAGAGAAATGTACACACCAAATTTCATGATTCTAGCTCTAGCCGTTTGGTCTGGGGAGTGATCAGTCAGTCAGTCAGTCACTCAATCACGCAACTCTTTTATATATATAGATAATGCAAATCATATATATTTACAAAGGCTCGGTTCGGCTCCCTAAGCTTCTTATTTTAGACGCTGTGTTTCATACTGCTGCTGTAGCCGTCATTTCCCCAAAATTTTTGCTTGTTTATTTGTAATTTAGTTTTGGTATCGAGATAAAATTAAAGTTTTTCCATTTCCTCGTGATGACAGAAATATTCGCATATTTTTATTGATAAGTAGTCGTAAAATCAGTCGCGTACAATCATGACAAAATTTGTCGACATTTCTATTTTTTTTTATTCAGAAAATAATTATTATGCAATTACTTATTTATTATTTAAGTTATTCGAAACGATAATATTAATATTAGTTGTGTTTTTTATCTCTCGCAAATGCTTACGAACATGTATCTAAATTCATATCCTTTGAAGTTAACGGGAATTGAAAACAAATGGATCAGGCAAAATATATACATTGAAAGTACTGCTTGTGTATGTGTTGTCAACAATATATTTTATTCCCAACATACATATATATTAATGGATGCACGCTACGAAAAACCATACCTATTATTAAACATGCGACACTAATTTTGGGTCACGATAATATATCAAATTCTGATATATATGAAAATATATAAATGCGTGTTAATGAAATATTACATTTTTAAACGACATTTTTTAATTGTTATTCACCTTCCTAAAACCCAAACAAGTAAGGAAGGTTAAAGTCGGGCGTGGCGGAATATATGATAACCTACACCTAGTCATTATACCCTGGGTATAAAAAGGTCGTTACATTTGAACGTATAAAAGAAGAATATACTACAAATTGCATAGTTCTATCTGTATTCGTAAGAAAATTTGAACACAAACTTTGAATGGGAGCTATATATAAACCTGAACCGATCTGAACTAGAAAAACTTTGCTAAATAGGTTTTCTAGTTGAAATATAAGACGCCTTCCAAAATTTGATGGAAATCTGTTAAATATGTGGTTTCTAGAGCGGTAAGAATCAAATCGGGGGAGTCATTTATATGGGAGCTATAAATAAATCTAAACCGATGTGACCCACTTTCAGTTCGGTGGTGAAATGGAGCTATATATATATCTGAATCGATCTGGCAACTTTACACATAGCTGGTTCTAGTTGAAATGTAAGTTGCTTTGCCAAATTTGAAGAAAATCTGTTAAAATATTGGGTTTCTAGAGCGGAAATAGTCAAATCGGGGGAGACATTTCTGTGGGAGCTATATATAAATCTAAACCGATCTGGCCCATTTTTACCAGAGCTGTTTCAAGTTAGCCAAATTGGAAGAAAATCTGTTGATAAATGTGTTTTTTTTTTAGCGGAAATAGTAAAATCGGGAGCAAAATTTGTATGGAAGCTATATATAAATCTGAACCGTTTTTCTTCAAATTATATAGCGTTCGTCCTTATCCCATAAAACATCGTTCTGCAAAGTTTCATTTAGTTCTAGCAACAATTGCGACCTGTACTCTGATTACAAGAATAGATGGACAGACGGACGGACGGACATTGCTAAATCGACTCAAAAAGTGATTCTAAGTCGATCGGTATAATAAACGATGGGTCTATCTCGTTTCCTTTTGGGTGTTACAAACAAATACACAAAGTCATTATACCCTGTGGTGTAGGGTATAAAAATATTTAGATTTCCCGACGTGTCCCCTTTCATTTGGTTCCAATGTCGCGATTCTGGCGACATGAAAAAAAATAATAATTAAATCCTTCAAAAATGGCAAGTCATTTTAAAGTCGAACTTGACCAGACTATGGAGATATAGTTCACACAGCTTTGTCATGTTTCATGTCATCTATCAGAATTGTTTAGACATTTCAACGACCCTTCATTTTACTGGTCGCACAGTTTAATTTAAATAATTCTCTGATTGCAGTCAAATGGAGTAGAACACTTGATATTTTCTAAAGAAATTCATAGTAAGAAAGATTCCAAAAAAAAAAAACATATAACAGCAGATAACTCCTGTTGAAAGATGATAATTTATAACACACAAATGTGTCATTTCATTTTTATATAATTTCGTTAGAATTTTGTGGTATTAGATGAATTTCGTCATGCTGATAATTGATATTCGTAAATATTGACTCATCGCTTTTTTAATACAACTTATGATTTCATATCACTGTGCATAAAGGTTCATGATTCAGGTTCATTGGATTAAAAAGGTTTACATACCAGGACATGCTTTCATAGCTTCCTTCTTCCACAAAGATCCCAACTAGAGATTTGCTTTTGCCTGACTTTTTCATTTACCGGGATTTCTTTTTTGGTATCCTTTGTAAAAAAATATTTATTTATTTCCTGAAAAGAATTAAGAGATTCCCTTAAATACCCCCTTAAGAATACGCTCTAGGCGAGCGTAGATTAGATTAAATATAATTACGGTTTACGGAATTTTAGTGATTATAAAATACCAAAATATAGCTGATTCTGATTATCCGTGCGGAAGTTATATGGGTTTTAATTTAACATAGGAATATGGACTATTTGTGTGGGAGGTACCAGAAGGGACGTGTCAATTTCGCTCATCTGTGAACTTAAACGAAGTTTGGGAAAAATATTACGTTGTGCAAAGCGTGAATCGATTCCTTAACACCTTTCGAGAGTAATCGTGTACGCCAGCCAGCAAGACGGACGGACGGACGAACTTAAAAAGTCGTGAAACGGTCCAAACATACTCGAGATCTTAAGTCACTCCTTCAATGCGTTACACATTTTTTCTGCCCCAAATGATATATACCCTCCTACTCTGTAAAGTGAGCCTATAAAAATGACAATTCAAATCCATTTCTTGACTTTTCTTACATTATTCGCCGCAAAAGTTCTGTTCTTCAATTTTGACCATGACACATCTTCCCTTTCTATTATTTCTGTAAACATACATACGTACATTCCGCGGATTTTAAATTAGGAATCTATAAAACTTGAAGACAAAACCAAAACACTTAAACTAATTACGAATTTTTTTTAAATATACAAACTATGTGTTCACGGATTGATCTTTCGATTCCGCGGATTTTAAATTAGGAATCTATAAAACTTGAAGACAAAACCAAAACACTTAAACTAATTACGAATCTTTTTTAAATATACAAACTATGTGTTCACGGATTGATCTTTCGAAATACATACATATGTATGTTTGTATGTATATATTATTCGAAATTGATGTTCCTCAAAACATTTTATACTTTTGTTGATCGGACAGGCATTGTGTCTGCATGTTTTTTGGAAAATTAATATAGATTTATTTTCTCTAACATGTGTGTTTGGTATTGGAAATACAAATATTGTACAATAATAATGGCTGACGTCACTGTGAGAGTAGAGCGCATATTTCGGTATTATAATTAAATTTTCACGCGGAAAAAATTGTTTATAACACCCTACTGCATGACTGGTACATATCAATGATTATGATGCATCGATGCTACTAAATATCCCTCACATATTAGCCCATACATAATGTACACCGAACTTACTTACGTTAAAAACAAGTAAGGAAAGTTAAAGTCAGGCGTGACCGACTATATGATACCCTACACCTAGTCATTATACCTTGTGATGTAGGTATTAAAATGTCGTTACATTTGAACCCGGTGATATACGATACAGCTACAAGAGCAGAATATACTACAAATTTCATACTTCTATATGTATTTGTAAGAAAATATGAAGACAAACTTTGAATGAGAGCTCTATATAAATATGAACCGATCTGACCCATTTTTAGTATAGGTTTTTTAGTTGAAATATAAAACACTTTTCCAATTTTAGGGCGAAAATAATTAAATCGGGGGAGTCATTTATATGGGAGTTATATATAAATCTAAACCGATGTGACCCACTTTCGCCATAGATATTTCTATTTGAAATATTAACTGATGTGCCGAATTTGAAGAAAATCTATTCGAATATGCTATTTCTAGAGCGGACATTATCAATTCGGTGGCAAAATTTGTATTGGGGGCTATATATATATGAACCGATCGGTCTATTTTCTAGATGAAATAGAAATTGTTTTGCCAAATTTGAAGAACATCTGTTAAAATATGTAGTTTCTAGAGCAGAAAGAGTCAAATCGGAGGAGACATTTGTTTGGGAGCTATATATAAATCTGAACCGATCTGGCCTATTTTTACCAGAGCAGTTTCTAGTTAAAATATATGACGTTTTGTAAAATTGGAAGAAAATCTGTTGAAATATGTGGTTTCTAGAGCGGAAAGAGTAAGAAAGAGTATCTAAATCTGAACCAATTTTCTTCAAATTAAATAGCGTTCGTTCTTATCCCGTAAAACTTCGTTGTGCAAAGTTTTATTTAGTTCTAACAACAATTGCGACCGTACTTTGATTACAAGGATAGATGGGCGGAATGACAAAGTTAGTATACCCCCGTCCTGGAGGTGGAGGGTAAACGAATTTATGAGGCTTAGTATAACACTGTGCAACATTTTTGAAGTCATTTCAAAATAACCATATACGGACACCGCTACATGATAAAAGACCAAAAAAAAAAAGACCCGTGTTTTTTTGTTTCCCCCAAAGTCATGCACTTTTTTTTTTATGGGCCCCCAGAGATTTGAGGCCTCGGTGTAATTTTTGGAAAAAAGTGATCATATTCTCAGGCTCATATCTTGCAAACCGTTCGGAATTTTGATTTACTCTCTGAGGCAAAGTTCTAGCTCTTGTCATAAAGAACAAAAATTGTAGTTGATTGTTTCCCTGAATTTTCAACGGTTTGCTACCTATGGACCTGAACAGGGGAAAAAAGGTTAAAAAAAATCGAATTTTTTTAAGTTTTTTGCGATTTTGACCTTGAAGGTGAAGTTTTTTTGATTTTATATGTTCACAATTTTTGTTCTTTATGACAAGAGCTAGAACTTTGCCTCAGAGAGTAAATCAAAATTCCGAACGGTTTGCAAGATATGAGCCTGAGAATATGATCACTTTTTTCCAAAAATTACACCGAGGCCTCAAATCTCTGGGGGCCCATAAAAAAAAAGTGCATGACTTTGGGGAAAAAAAACACGGGTCTTTTTTTTTTTTGGTCTTTTATCATGTAGCGGTGTCCGTATATGGTTATTTTGAAATGACTTCAAAAATGTTGCACAGTGAAATTTTTGGGAAATTTTTCAATTTTGCGGCTACCTAAGCGCTACCTAAGCGCTACCTAAACGGTGTTAAGAATATTTCCTAGGAAGTTCATATGTTCTAGAAAGTTGTTTATTGAGATCTTAGGTACATTTTTGTAGTTGATTGTTTCCCTGAATTTTCAGCGGTTTGCTACCTATGGACCTGAACAGGGGAAAAAAGGTTAAAAAAAATCGAATTTTTTAAGTTTTTTGCGATTTTGACCTTGAAGATGAAGTTTTTTTGATTTTATATGTTCACAATTTTTGTTCTTTATGACAAGAGCTAGAACTTTGCCTCAGAGAGTAAATCAAAATTCCGAACGGTTTGCAAGATATGAGCCTGAGAATATGATCACTTTTTTCCAAAAATTACACCGAGGCCTCAAATCTCTGGGGGGCCATAAAAAAAAAAGTGCATGACTTTGGGGGAAACAAAAAAACACGGGTCTTTTTTTTTTTTGGTCTTTTATCATGTAGCGGTGTCCGTATATGGTTATTTTTTTTCGTGTTGCACTGTGTAATTCAATGTGCGCTCGCCAAAAAATCAAAAAAATAAGTACTACCCTATTAGGTATAAAAAGTTAAAACAAGTTAGGAAAGGCTAAAGTCGGGCGAGCCGACTATACGATACACTCCACTATCTATCCGAAAACAATTCAACTCGGTAAAAAAGTGAAAATGGGAAGAATTTTTCATAGGCTAACATTAACTGGTCCAATTTGTCAAATCGGAAATATTTATATCGGTGCTATATTCAAACATGGAATATAGTAACTAACTTTCACAATAAGTCCATCCAGTTCATATATAACGTGTTAAGCTCATTTTGTGGAAATTCGTGCTTTCTGGTGAGGAAAAAGTCTATCCGAAATTTGTGTGGGAAATTTTTGGGGCGAAATTTGTATGGAAGCTATATGTAAGTCTGAACCGACGACCCATTTTGACCATGGGTGTTTCCAGTTGAAATATAAGATATTTTGAAAGATTTGAAGAAGATCTGTTAAAATATATTGTTTATAGAGTGGAAAAAGTGAAATCGGGAGTGAAATTTGTGTGGGAGCTATATATAAATCTGAACCGATCTTACCTATTTTCACCATAGTTGTTCCTAGTTTAAATATAAGATGTTTTGCCAAATCTGAAGACAATCTGAAACACTATGTGGTTTCTAGAGCGGAAAAAGTCAAATCGGGAGCGAAATTTGTATGGGAGCTATATATAAATCTGAACCGATCTGACCTATATTCCCCATGGTTGTTTCAAGTGGAAATATAAGATGTTTTGCCAAATCTGAAGACAATCTGATACAATATGTGGTTTCTAGAGCGGAAAAAGTCAAATCGGAAGCGAAATTTGTATGGGGGCTATATCTAAATCTGAACCGATTTAATCCATTTTCTACACAGATGTTTCTAGTAGAATTATAAGGTAATGCAAGGTAATTTGAAGCAAATCAAGTGAAATATGTGGTCTCTAGAGCGGAAAAAGTCAAATCGGGAGCGAAATTTGTATGGGAGCTATATATAAACCTGAACCGATCTAACACATTTTTACCACAGGTGTTTCTAGTTGAAATATAATATGTTTTGCCAATTTTAAAGAAAATCGGTTGTAATATGTGGTATCTAGAGTGAAAAGAGTCAAATCGGTAGTGAAATTCGTATGGGGGCTATATCTGAATCGGTTGTCTTCAAATTAAATAGCGTTCGTCGTTGTACCGAAAAACTTCGTTGTGCAAAGTTTCATTTGGTTCTGTGTACAATTGCGGCCTGTATCGTGATTACAAGAATAGATGGACAGACGGGCGGACTGACATTGCTAAATCGACTCAAAACGTGATTCTAAGACGGGCTGACATTGCTAAATCGACTCAAAATGTGATTCTAAGTCGATCGGTATAATAAACGATGGGTCTATCTCGTTTCCTTTTGGGTATTACAAACAAATGCACAAAGACATAATACTCTCATGGAGTGTATAAATATGAGAATTCAATCCCAAATTAATTTTCTGCTAAAAATAAAAAGGTTTTCACAGTGTCGCTAACTGGTCTTAGCCTCGATAAGTCCAAAATTGTTATTTTTTCAACATTTTTGAGAGAAATTTTAACATTTTATTTAGTTAACTAGTCTTAAGGAAAACCAGCCCTAATATTTACTTTAAGAAATGTGAAGAGTATAAGCAAATTATGAACCTGAAATAATTTATATGAAATAGGTTTTTTAATCACTGTCTTTAGCACTTGTCCTTTTCGAAGCCACCCACAGCAATTTATTTTAGAGACGCCACTTTACATTTAGCCATCACTTTATTTTCCAGATGGTTGAATAACCTAAAAGAATGCTGTAACGAAGCAATTATCGTAAATTGGAGAATTGGAGACAGCGCTGTACAGATCAGAATGAAAAAAAAAACAAACAAAATAAAATGAACGAGGTCCATGCCCACACAGTGCTGTAGATGATTTCTTTCCAGATTCTCTTCCACAGAATTCAGTTTTTACCTAAGTCTGTCCATGCTTTAGATTTTCATTTCATTTAGATTCAGTCCAAAGTACAGTGCGTCAAATCATAAACCTGTCAAAATTGAAGGATGGGATCCTATAAGTATATATAAATTTTTACTATTTATAGGTGTTGACTATATATACCCTCCACTAGCGCATCATGTCTTTGAGGATTCTGTTTGTAACACCCAAAAGGAAGCGAGATGGGCACTTTGGTAATTATACCGATCAACATAGAATCACTTCTTAAATCGATTTAACAATGTCTGTCCATATATTCTTGTAATCAAAATACAAACCGCAATTATTGTCCGACCGTACCAAAAATTGATACAAGTTAGTTTTGTGGTCAAGGACGGACGCTCTTTAATTTGAAGTAAATCGGTTCATTCAAATGAAAAATACGGGAGATTTTTAAGTATTCTTAACTTTTATGTGGAGGATATTCAAATATGTTTTTTGACGAATTTACAGAAAATTGCTTCTAGTTTAATAAAAAATATAAAATTAAAATCTATATACATATATTTAAATTTGTTTCTTGTTTTTTATTGTAATTTTTTAACAAACATAAAAGTGCCTCTTCAATTTGTTTGCCCTACCCTGGAATTGGGTATTATAAGTTAGTTTTCCGCCACATAATCGACCCACCTTTAAATATACCGATGTTTAGAATCAGCAGCTGCAGACAGTCACTTTTTTAGCCTAGCGATGATCGGTATTGGATTTTGAGGCAATCGGTTCAGATATAGCCTCCATACAAATAGTCATCCAATTTATCCTATTACTGTTCTATAAACATTTTACATTGGATCATGTTACATTCAAACTAGAAAGAGCTAACATGAAATTGTATCGTTATAGCCCCCATACAAATTTACCTCCGATTTATACTATTATTGCTCTAAAATGCACATTTTACATCTGATTTCCACAATATGTTGTATTTAAACTAGAAACACCTACTATGAAAGTCAATGTTCTGATATAGCCCCCGTAGCTTACACTATTATCACACAAAAAAGCACATCTTACATGTAATCTTGACAAAATGTTAACGATCACGTTATATTTCAACTATGAATTCCTACCGTGAAAGTGATTTAATGTAGCGCCCTTAAAAACGAGCCCCAATTTTTATTATTACAGCTCTATAACCCACATATTACATCGGGTATTGATAATATATTGCAGGTCATCAAATAAGAATGCCTACTTTGAAAGTGCTCTATAAGGGTCCACTTTTTAATGCAGCGCCTTTACCTCTCTAGAAACTACATCTTACATCGGATCTTGATCAAATTTTGCAGATCATGATATATTTCAACTAGGAATACCTACCGTGAATGATAACTATATAGGGTCATGTTTTTGGCACAGGCCCCATGTGTTGTGATTGGCCCACTACAAATGTACGTCATATTGCCAATGTAAAATCTGCACTTGTTATCAGATCTTGATCAATTTTTCAGATCATGGTATATTTACTCATGGAATACCTGCCGGAAAATTATATCATATGGGTCCTTTTTTCAAATACAACTGCCCCAATATATTTTCATTAAAACCTTCATATAACCATGAACCATATAAACTCATATGCACCTTCCTCACAGCCAATCTTGATGAAAATAATTGTTATATTTTTCACACGGATTTTTCACTAGGCGCAGCCACAATGAGAATATATCACACCGATTTTGTTTGGCCCCCCATCATGTATGAGTAATATAATGCAAAATACTATTTTCATCAATTTTAGCATATTCGTTAAATTTTACTAAAGTTTAATTTATAGTATACCGTATAATTTATATGAACTAATGTTGTAGGGTATTATTAGGTTTTGCATATTTTCAGTTTCCCGTATCCCGGGAAATTTGTACGGGATTCCCGCGGGAATTCAGCAGCAAATTTTACCTATTTCTCGCACATTTTTCACCACTTTTTCACAATAAAATTGTAAATGGTACAAAATAATTTAAAAAGATCACTTTTAATTAGCTAGGCGATATAAATCTTCTAACTTGAATATGGTAATTCAATATAATTAATATAAACTGAACATAACAGAATATAATGCTACAATATCGTTGTTAATATTTTGAGATAATTCAATTTCAAAATTTTTGATTTCTTTATGAAAAATGTCTTGATATGCTAATATATATATATATATATATATATATATTAAAAATATATACAATCTAAAGTAACAACATGGCTATATTATTGCCTCAAAATATAAATTTAGGTTTTCGAAGCTACAGGAAAGGTACTGATAATTAACGATTTACTAACAATACAACTCTCGAGTATATAATATCGTTCTCTGTCGCGCTCAGTTTCTCCAATAAAATTAGAAATAGTCTATCTTATGAGTCTTCAAATGGGTTGTCTGTTTTAAAAATGTTTATATTTCAAAGAACTCTCAATTTAAAAAATATGCCTACATTTCATACTATACATCACGCTGTTTGTAATACAGAAATATAATAATTTACTTTATTAAAATTCGAATGTTTTATTCGGAAAAAATAAGTTTTTATATAGAAAACAATATGTTGACGTCTTCTCGTCCTGTCCCGGGATCCCGGGAAATCGAAAAATAATTCCCGTGTCCCGGGAAATAAAAAGTACGGGAAAATGCAAACCCTAGGTATCATATAGTCGGTCCCGCCCAACTTTAGCCTTTCCTTACGTGTTTAAAATATATTTTTTAACAGCTAATGTCGTAACTTTTTGGTCAGAAAGGTACAAATATATTTTTTAGAATTTTATAGAAAATTATGAAATTTTAATAATTTTTTCATAAACATAAAAATACTTCCTCAATTTTTAAGGTAATTTTTTATTAACATATAATAGTGTCAGTGAAACGTTTAATCTGATGGAGGTCCTGGTACTTACTCTACAGCAATTATAAACGTGATTCCGGTCGAAATTAGAATTATTTATTGGAAATAAATAAAACACCATACTTTAAGTTAACTTCAAGTCATCTTCCTTCCGTCAACGCAATACATTGCATTTATAGGGGACATCCCCTGAGTGTTGGTTCAGTGAATGTATCGTTTTTTCTCTGTCTATTTGTGATCTAGACAGGTTTTTAAGACTAGTGGTATTTTGAATGCATTTTTATAAAATCCGCTCTAACTTACACATTCTTTGTGCGATTTGTGTTTGAAATATATTGTTTTATACTTCAGGATTTATACGTATACTAGCATACTTTTTTTGTATATTTTATCCATGGAAATATGCCTCGATACTGCCATAACTCATCTCACACAATGTGTATGTATCCCAGCGCGATATGAAACCAATTCAAATAGGGGTGGGAAAACGCATGCTAGGTCGGTAGGTATATTAGGTTAAGTTTTTATCGGTGATATTTCGCGTAGAACTAAATGTGACTAAACAAGATTAGATGCTTTCCACATTAAGTACAAGTGTAGTAACTTAACTAGCTTACAATTACTTGATAAGGCGGCAACGTTTCTACCCACTGTTTTTTTAAATGAATCAACATAAAAAATCTGGCAGCAGCACTAACAGAGCAAGCTACTTTCTTGTTAAGCGGGTAAATTCCATATAAAAATTAATTAAATTAATTACAAATTTTGATATTCTTTTGCTAATTGCGATAAATATTGAATTAATTGATTACTTTACTCTGCGTAACCGACTTCGGACATACACCAGAGGAGAATGAAAGAAAGCAACCAAAACAAGTAAGGAAAGGCTAAAGTCAAAATTTGTATTTCTATATCATAAAAAGCCAAATCGGGAGCGACATTTGTATGGAAGCTATATGTAAATGTGACTCGATCTCATCCGCTTTCACGATAGAAATTTGTAGTTGACACATATAAAGAGTGATTTTTTTGAGGTTAGGATTTTCATGCATTAGTATTTGACAGATCACGTGGGATTTCAGACATGGTGTCAAAGAGAAAGATGCTCAGTATGCTTTGACATTTCATCATGAATCGTCTTACAAACGAACAACGCTTGCAAATTATTGAATTTTATTATCAAAATGCGTGCTCTGTTAAGAAAGTTCATTGCGCGCTTCCATTTTATGGTCAGTTTAATCGACCCACTGAAGCGGCTATTCGGGCTATTGTGACTAAATTTCGCACCAAATTTACATTGTTGGACATTAAACCACCAACACGCTTACGTAGAGTGCGAACTGAAGAAAATATCGCAGCTGTATCGGCCAGTGTTAATGATGACCACCAATTTTCGATTCGTCGCCGTTCGCACCAATTGGGTCTCTGTTACTCAAAAACGTGGAAATGCCAAAATTGGACTAAGCGGATGGACCACCTAAGACGCAGCCGCGGTCAACATTTAAATGAAATTATCTTCAAAAAGTAAATGTCATGGACCAATCTAACGTTTCAAATAAAGAACCGATGAGATTTTGCAAATTTTATGCGTTTTTTTTTTTAAAAAAGTTATCAAGCTCTTAAAAAATCACCCTTTATAAGGCGTTCTGCCAAATTTGATCAAAAACGGTTAAATTATATGGTTTGTAGAACAAAAAGGTAAATTCGGCAGCGACATTTATATGGGAGTTACAAATAAATATGAACCGATTTGAACCATCTTCACCACAGAATTATAAATTTGAATTATAAGATACTATGCCAAATTTGAAGAAAATCGGTTAAAGTATATGGTCTCTAGAACGGGGAAAAAACATTTGTATGGGGGCTATATCTACATCTGAACGGATTTGTTTCAAATTAAACAGAGTGCGTCCTTGATGCTCAAAATTTGTCCCATTTTTTGTTAAGATCGGACAATAATTGCGACCTGTCCTTTGATTACAACAATAGATGGACAGAGGGGCAGACAGACGGACATTTATAAATCGACTCAGAAAATTATTCTAAGCCGATCTGTATAATGGGTCTAACTCGTTTCCTTTGCGGTGTTACAAACAAATGCACAAATACATAATACCCTAGTGGTGGCATGAAAATCGTAATGCGCAAACTTTATGCCATAAGGTCCTAAGAAATAGTTTGGGCTTTGTGACAATGAGTTTGGGCGTTATGACATTTTAATTGGCCAGATTTGGCCGGTATGTCGATAATTCGGCATAATGGCATTTATCGGTTTTGAGCGTTATGATCTTAGGCGAGAAGACCTAAAGCCTATAGACCATGTATATTCCTTCCACACATTCGAAGGAGCATCAAATTTTGTGGTTCCGATTGATCGGAGCCAATCTTATCCCTTTTTGCACATATCCTCCTTAAAAATACGAGTTCCGTTTATTTTAGGTGTATACGCGATATGAGGTATGTACACACCGAACTTCATGTTTCTACCTGCTGTCGTATGATTGGTACAAATGTTATCCCTAAAAGTATGAATCACTTTTTGGTGCGCATTCAAGCTATAAAATGATTGAACTTGCCAAATATCAAGTATATACAAACAGACATTTTAAAAAAGTGATTAAATACTGCAAATATTACTGGTTAGTAGGGGTATTTCTTGCCCACGTTAGGGAAAACAATTTTCCTTCTATACCTATGTTTAGATGCTACCGGACGTACAAGAATAGATCATGACATATATGGTGATAAAAATAGTAAATAGATGCCCGTCAGAGTACGCCGCCGTACTGCGGTAAGAGGACAACCCAGGTGCATCACTGGGTAAAACCTTTTTGACTTTATTCAGTTTTGTTGTATATTGGTTTAATTAAATTTGCCAGAATATTTTTAACCCCAGCAAGAGAAAAGTAAGTTTGTTTCATGATTATAAAATTTAAATTTAACTACACTACAACATTGCAATATAGAAAACCGTACCCTAATGTACACACACATATTAAATATGTGTATAAAAGTTATTGTATCTTAATTAAGGCCAATAAACTTAAATCAACAATAAAACCGAAAACACACATTTACTCGAATTATCGCACGTGAAACATAGATGTACGATTGTCAAATGGAATGTATACCCTCAGCTACACACGTATGTACATATATATATATATATATGTCAACGAGTGCGTATATTTTGTAGTAAAGTACCGGAAATGATGTATATTACGATACGCTCCCACTATAATTTTTTTTTTTTTTTTTACGTTTTTTGTTATTTATTGTATCTTTCATAAGTTGTGAAAATAACAATAAGTATTCAAATCTTAACCTAGGATTCTTATTCTAAAGGTTATTTACAGTATATAACCAGCAAGAGTTTGCAAAAGTATGTAATAAAAGTTTTATCAAAATATTACATTAGCATTGTGACAATTCAAAATTCTAAACTAGATCTAGGGTATTTCTTCTCCTCAGACGGCTGTGTCCTTCATAATTTAGCAGCTCTCGAGCGAGTGTATTTGGATGGATGTGTAGCTTAGAAACGTAGCTCCGGCAGTATCTCTTGACTTCTTCTTTGATCATTGGGATGTTAAGGTCCTTATGAATGTTTCCATTTCTGATGTACCAAGGGGCGTTCGTAATCAATCGTAGAATTTTTGACTGGCTTCTCTGTAGCTTATTGACATTAGATGCACACGCTGAACCCCAAAGCTGGGTACCATATGTCCATATGGGTTTTATAATGCATTTGTAAATAAGGACTTTATATTCAAGGTCTAGAGCAGACCGTGGTCCAATAAGCCATTGTAGCTGTAGCAATTTCAGCTTTATCTGGGTTACTTTGGAATCAATATGGTATGCCCATGTAAGACGGCGGTCCAAATGAATTCCAAGGTACTTTACGTTTGCCTTTTGAGGTATACTGTTATTAAATATATCAATTGGTGGACAAGTGTCTCTTCTCAGGGTAAACGTGACATGTGTGCACTTTGTTGCATTTACCATTACCCTCCATTTCACTAACCACGTTTGAAGCACACGGACGTGTGACTGCAATTGATAAGACGCAATTGTTGAGTCTTTGTGGACACTAACGAAAGCAGTGTCATCTGCAAACGTGGAAGTATGTGTAAGAGAACTCGTCGGCATATCTGCCGTATATAAGATATACAAGATGGGTCCCAGAATACTACCTTGAGGGACGCCTGCAGTTATTTTCTTAGGGCTAGAAAATTTGCCTTTCAATCTTACTTCAAACGATCTATCTGTTAAATAGTTTTTGAGCAATTTGTGTGTGTTATTTGGCAGCAAACGAGTTATTTTATGCACAAGTCCATCATGCCAAACTTTGTCAAACGCCTGGGAAATGTCTATGAAGAGGGCGGAACAATACTGCTTGTTCTCAAACGCCCTTCTAATAACAGTAACAATACGGTGTACTTGCTCTATGGTACTGTGGCTTTTACGAAACCCGAATTGGTGATCGGGTATAATTCCGCTATTTTCTATGTATGGTGTAATCTTCATCAATAGAATTTTCTCAAACATTTTTGACAATATCGACAGTAGACTTATCGGACGGTATGACTTAACCTGAGTTAAGTCCTTTCCGGGTTTTGGAATCATTACTATCTCAGACCTCTTCCAAGATGTTGGAAAGTAGCCCGTACGCAAAATACTATTAAAGATAAATAGAATAGTTTTCATTGCTGAATGAGGAAGCTCTTTAATCATTCTCGCTGTAATTCCATCCTTACCAGGGGATTTTTTAGTTTCGAGGTCTTTAATAGATTCTTCTATGATTTTAAACCTGAGACGCAGTGGGTGAGGGACCATTTCGTCTATCTCGGGCGGATTGACAGAAGATGGTCCACTATTTGGTGTAAATACCTCTTCCAAGTGGTTGGCAAATGCATTGACCTTCTCTTCAGTGCTTTTTGCCCAACTGCCATTCTGAAGGCGTAGCGGGGATTCATGCGCAATAGGGCTTCGCATATCTTTTGTGGCCTTCCAGAGGCTAAAATCACTTCTCTCTGTTGGATCTAAATTCTGCAGGTAGATTTTGAGGGCAGATTCCTCCTTTGCCTTAAGGGCAGACGTTAATCTTTTCTGGCAATGCTTGAGTCGACACTTCAGAGTTGGGGAGCGATATCTCTGCCATTCCCTTCTAAGCTTTCTTTTCTCTCTAATAAGGGCTTCAATATCCCTTGGGCAGTTTGCAGGGTTGCCACCTCCACCTCCCACTATAATTAGCTTAGAGACATATAAGGTATAATAATAAGTAAACATATTTTAGATGAGCAAACCGACTTACCTATACCCTCAAGTTCAGTGTCGCAGACCAAAAGATTCTAACATTATACTCATTAAATTCGTTCAATTTCCAATAGGATATAGGATAATTTAGCTTCCGTACGTACTGAGCTAGTGTGTTCAATAGGATGAGTCACGAAAATAAATTACAGCGGTTACCCAGAAATGAAGACTGGATTATTTAATGATGATCTGCAAAATATTTCGTCACTGGGTCAAGCCATCTGTGAACTAAACGCTCCTGAAAACATCTCTAAAAATCATATTTTTCCCGTGTATTTTTATACACTCCACGATAGTATTATGTCTTTGTGCATTTGTTTGTAACACCCAAAAGGAAGAGAGATAGACCCATTGTTAATTATACCGATCGACTTAGAATCACTTTTTGAATCGATTTAGCGATGTCCGTCCGTCCGTCTGTCTGTCTGTCTGTCCATCTATTCTTGTAATCACGATACAGGTCGCAATTGTACACAGAACCAAATGAAACTTTGCACAACTAAGTTTTTCGGGATAAGAACGAACGCTATTTAATTTGAAGAAAATCGGTTCAGATTTAGATATAGCCCCCATACAAATGTCGCTCCCGATTTGATTTTTCCGCCCTAGAAACCACATAATATACCCGATTTTCGTTAAATTTGGCACAATATCTTCTAATCCAACTAAACCCCCGTAGAAATGACGCTCCCGATATTATTTACCACATATTTTACCCGATTTTCCTTAAATTTGGCACAACACATTATAATGAAGCCAACAATATCTATGATGAAAGTGGTTAAGATCGGCTCAGATATAGATATAGCCCCCATACAAATGGTACTCCCAAACTGTACATATTATATTTCACAGAAAAACATATATGGTAAAAGTGGGTCACATCGTTCCAGATTTTAATATACTTCCATACAACATTTAAAATTGTTTGTCAAACAATTATATTTTCAGAATAATTTTAAATAATTTGATAGAACGCGTCGTATTTTACTTGAAACATACATTATGAGAGTGGGTCACAATGGTCCATGATTAGCACCCATACAAAAATCCTTCCCGATATCACTTTTTTAACGAATTGAATTGCAATGGGATAGAAAATGGAGGGTATCATATAGTCGGCCCCGTCCGACTTTAGCCTTTCCTTACTTGTTTAGTAATAAAGATAACACATATTTGAAGAAACTAGTGATAACGTTTGGTACAACTTATGTTTTTCTTATAATTTGCAACTGTAGACACACATTTTCAATGCGTATGTTTATTGCTTACGCACAAATAGTTGATGTTATTATATTAAAATATTTAAATAATTTATTTTCAGTTGTTTTATAATTGCGGCAAATATTTCTCTTGTTTTAATACCGCCATGTTAAATGTAACCAGAGAAAATAATAGCTGTTAAGACTTGATACAATTTTATAATTGTATAGCATAATCCGACCATAGTGAGCTGTAGGGTGTACATACAAAAACAATACAATAAATAGTAATAGTAATAATGATATGTAGGAAAAGGCCAAGCATAACAACAACCGCAACATTACCAACATATCCGACACAACCATCAACAAATGAAAGCGGATCAACAATATTGTTACAAATCGATGTCGATGGATGTCGTTATTAACATATTTAATTAATTTATTAACATCAACGTGTTGATATATATACACACACATTCCGTACAATTGTGCGTCTCAAAAAGATGCGGTGGATAGAAAAACGCTTCTATTTACATACAAGACATGAAATCTCGTTCTTTGTCTGATATTACCCGCGCACAGTGGTTCAGAATCAAATTCCATCGGTTAAAATTCAATAGCTTTTGTTCTAGTAAACATTTATAAGTTATGTAAAAATTGAGAAATAAATACTTTGAGATATCAACATTTATTAAATCCGGCGATCGGATTTATGTATATATTTTAAAAATTAGACCAAAGTTGACAACTTTTCGTATATTTTGATTTAAAAGGAAAATTCTACGTATTAGAACAAATGCATAAAAACATGTCAAGAAACGAAAAGTAGTCAATTTTGGACTAATTTCTAAAAAAATATCTGACTGATATCTCAAAGTAATCCTTGGGTCCTTGTCTAATCTCAATTCTTTTACAGAATTAAAAAATATATTCTATAACAAAAGATATTGAAATTTAGGCGATTGTATATGATTCAAACCACTGTGCCGCTCAATGTTTGGGGTAACAGAAACTGTTGGTTTTACAGTCATGTTGCAGCAAAAAATGCAAATCAGAAAAAAATGGATACACGCGCAAATATGCACGAAAACGAAATGAATATATCGAGGGCTTATATTCATAAGTGAACCATTTTCTCGAAAATGAGTTTTTGATGCAAAACTATTCTCAGATTTGGATGTCATCTGTCATATAAATTTGCAGAAGACATTTTTTTCTAAAGTCATTTTTTTCAAAATTTTCTGATTTGGCTAGCTACTTACACGTTAATTTGTGACTGCAACGTGGCTATGCACATACAAATAATATAAATAATATAGTTAAAAAATGGAGCAACATATAACCGAAGGTTGTAATTCGCTACAACGATTTTATTTAAAGCTTTTTTCTAGATTTAGGGCATATCAAATTCAACAATTTCGCGGTTAATAGTATTTTGTTTCCCAAGTTATCAGGCTAAAATAGGATAAATAGTGGCTGTGAAGCCAAAAATTGTGAAAAGTATATTTAGAAAACCTCGCGTAATTTTTCATCATATTGAGAATACCAAAATATTTTATGGCATATGATTGCTGACTTCATTCGGAATATTTGTGTCAGAAACGTTTCAGAATCCTGAACAGAGAATGTTTAAATATAATCAATTGCAACTGCGAATTTGGGATTTGTCAACAATTGCAACGATTTTCGCGACATATATGTTACACGCGACATTGGTTGGCTAGATCGCGAGAAAATCATAAACCAAAAATGTCATGAGTGAAAATCATTTTAGCCATATTTGCCGCGAAAATTAAAATTTTCCAAAAATATTCCATTTGTATTGTTTTGTTTACCGTGCCCTACCGTAATATCCACTTTTTGTACAAAAAATTGGAAAAAGGGATAAAAATGGTACCAATCTGATGGTTGAAGCTGGAATCTTTAAATTCGCTGTGTAAATCCCAGAAAATGCGTTTTCTACACAACATTGCCAACATTTCATAAAAAACGTTATCGAGTTTACAATAAGTCTTATTTATATATACATATGAGCACTAATGGCTATGTGCTTATTTCAAAATTCATAGTGCTCAATTTTAAACGTAAAAAAGTGGCTATGAACCATAAAACCGCGAATAATAGGAAATTTCGAAAACTTTAATTGTAGCAATTAGTAATCCTCTTTAGATTAAACAGCAGAAGAATGATTCATAATTACTCTTAAAATTAAGAAGTAAATCAATTTTTTCGCTCTCCGTTTTCCACAAAACGGATCAAAAATAAAAATTTTCTTATAATAGGTATGCCCAATTCAGAGTATATGTCAGTAAAAGATGCTGTGTAGAAGAACAGGTGGAGATCATGTGCCGTTTCCCCGTAACGGAAGGTGGGAATAATGGGTGATCGATAGAGGCCACATGGTTAATATAATTATTTTTTTATGAACCTTATTTGATTTTTATACCCTCCACCTCCGGGATGGGGGTATATTCACTTTGTCATTCCGTTTGTAACACCTTGAAATATTCATCGGAGACCCCATAAAGTATATATATTCTGGGTCGTGGTAAAATTCTAAGACGATATAGCCATGTCCGTCTGTCCGTCTGTCCGTCTGTCTGTCTGTCTGTCTGTCTGTCTGTCTGTCTGTCTGTCTGTCTGTTGAAAGCACGATAGCGGCCGAACGAAATGAGCTAGGAGGTTCAAATTTTTCCTAAATGTGTCTTATGCTTGTAGATCGGTTGGGATTGAAAGTGGACGAAATCGGCCCAGAGGGAAAAATTTTTCCCTCACAAGGACTGAAAATACCCCTAATATTTTGTGTATTTCAGCATGTTTTTTAAACATATTAGCTTGTATTTACTTGATATTCGCAATGCGCATTCTCTTTATAGCAGAAGGCCACCATAGAGTGATTTTTATTTGTAGGGGGCGAAATGGGACAAAAAGGGATAAAAATGGTACCTTTCAAACGACAACAGATAGAAACACGTAATTTGGCGTGTACATTCCTCTAATAGAGTAAATAAATAATATAAAAGTATTTTTTCTAAATTCGTACTTTAAAGGGGTTAAATGGGGCAAAAGGGATAAAAATAGTACCAACCTAACGGCTGCACCTAGAATAGTGAAATTCGATATGTACATTGCTCTGATTGCGTAGACACGTAAAATAAAATTACTTTCCAAAATACGTACTTTTTGGGGTTCAAATGGTAAAAGGGGATAAAAATAGTACCTACCAAATGACTGCAGCTAGAATCATGAAATTCGGAGTATACATTCCTCTGACTGTGTAGACACGAAAAATAAAACGTTTTTTCCAAATTCGTACTTTCAATGGATACAATGGCTACAGGGGATACAAATAGTACCAACTAAACGAATACAGCTAGAATGATGAAATTCAGTGAGTACGTCCCTCTAATTGTGTAGATACGTAAAATAAAGAGATTTTAGATAGTCGTACTCTTGAGGGGGCAAAATTGGAAAAAGGGGATAAAAATGGTACCAACAAAATGGCCGCTGATAGAATCATGGAATTCGGTGTATACATTCCTCTGACTGCATAGCGACGAAAAATATTTTTTTCCAAATTCGTACTTTATTTTGTTGCTTTTACGACAAAAAATGGTAGAATCATGAAGTTGTCTTGTACTGCTTATGTGAGAGATAAGGTATTTTCAAAATTTATACTTTTGAAATTAAAATAGGATGAAAATACAGCCATCAAAACGACTGTAGCTGAAAATACACTCTCTGTCCCCCATTATCCATTATATATAGTATACAAATATTGGTAGCCTTGGCTTATTAATTAAATTTCGTAGCTTGGAAGCACCACAAAGAAAATAAAAGTTTTAGCGGGCGAAATGGGACAAAAAGAGATAAAATATGGTACCAATGATACGACAACAGCTAGAATCATGAAATTCGGTGTGTACATCCCTCTAATTGCATAGACACGTAAAATAGAGGGATTTTTCGAAATTTGTACTTTTAAGGGATATAATTAAAAAGAGGGGTAAAAATGGGACCTACCAAACCGCTGAAGTTGAAATCATGAAATTCGGTGTATACATTCTGACTATGAAGACTTGAAAAAGGGTTTTTTTCGAAATTTGTACATTTAGGCGGAGAATGGGGTGAATGGGGATATCTTTAAAATTTATACTTTTCTTATCACTTTGTCTGTATCTGAAAATGCTTCTTTCTAATGGCGACTGACAATCGCCTAATATTTAGTCATGTTCACTTTCACAATTTCATCATTTTATTTATATATAGTAGTCGATTTTAAATAGTGCGCATAAGTATACATTATAGTTTGAAATAGTAAACAAATAATGCATAAAAATATCACAATTTTCGTAATATGGTACTGTGCTTCTATGCAAAGTCGACATCCTTTAATCTGCTGGTAATACTGTGGAATGCACTCCGTGGTGGAGGGTATATAAGATTCGGCCCGGCCGAACTTAACGCCTTCTTACTTGTTATTATTAGTATTCCCGTTCGATGGCGTAGCTCGCCTTACTGCAAACTAACAAACAAAGAATAAGATTTCTTATTTGTAGTTGTGCTTAAAAATCTTTAATACGAACAAAATTAAATTTGTTCTGTTTATTATGACAAATACGTAAAATAATGTTAAACAAGTAAGGAAAGGCTAAAGAGGGGCGGAGCCGACTATATAACCACTCCCTTCGTAAACACCTCTTCAAGGTAAAATTGCAAAAAAAAATCAAGAAAACAATCAACTGCAAAAATGTACCTAAGGTCTCAATAAACAACTTTCTAGAACATATAAACTTCCTAGGAACACAAGTGAAAAATTTCCCGATTTTTTTTTTAATTTCATTTTTTTCTTTACTTCAAAATTGAGATACTCTGCTATATATTAAAGAATAAAAATACACGGGTCTTTTATCACGTAGTGGTGTCCGTATATGGTTATATTTACATTTGAAGAGGGCCTATAACAACACTTGTTACCCATGCTAAAACCTGGGCCATTATAGTTCACATTCACCTAGTTCAAAAAAAAAATTTAAAAACTTCCGATGTAAAATGTGTGTCATAGAGGGGTAATAAAATATAAAATATAATAAATAAAAAGTGGGCCCATATTGATCACTTTCAAAGTAGGTATTCTTAGTTGAAAAATAACATCATCATCAAAATTGTATGGAAATACAATGCACGATGTGGATTCTAGTGCTATAATCGAAATTGGGGCCCAGTTTGAATAGTGTTTATACCAAAATATGGACACATATATTTGACTATCATAGTATGTATTCTTAGTTGAAATATAATATAATCTGCAAAATTTGATAAACTTCCGATGTATAATGTGGGTCCTAGAGGGGTAATAATAAAAATGGGAGCCCATTGGTAAGGGCGCTACATTAAAAAGTGGGCCCTTATAGATCACTTTCAAAGTAGGTATTATTTATAACATGATCTGACAAATTTTATCAAGATCCAATGTAAAGTGTGGGGCTCTATGAAATAGCCCCCCCCCCAAGAAATAATCCCCGAAAAGTAAAATGAAACAAGACCCCCATAATTTGTATGGGGGACAACAGCACACATTTTTGGGGAATTATTTAAACTTTAGGGTATTATTTCATGTATTATGAAATAAAGACCAAATTTAGAAAAATGAAATAAAACCATAAAGTTTTTTTGGGGTGTTATTTCATTTTCTTTAAAATCGATATTTCATTCTTATCATAGTAAAGTCCAGTTATAATTCAAATGTGCATTCGTAAGTAGGTCCATTCATAAGTAAGTGCAATAGATCAATACTCAGTTTGAATTTTTCATTTGCAAACCTTTACTCTCAAACAAAGATCCTTAATGTATTATCCATTAATGCTAGAACTAATATGTTGTGTTCGTACAATAATCAATGGTATACTCTGAAAACGATAATTTATATAATGATTAACGAATATAACATATTTGATTGGTTGTTAATGTATAATACATTAGAGAATTTTTTTAGTGCAAAGGTTAGCACATACAAAATTCGCGCGAATTTCTTATGTGCTAACCTTTGGTGTTATTTTGCTATTCAAAGATTTGAGATAAATGTTCGGATGTTTATTTCCTAATAAAGAGGAAGGTATGCCATTAATAATGAAAAACAACATCAGCCAAATGGCCACCACGACCACGCTTACAGGAAATTTTCCATAACCAAATCGCAAAGTGGCTGTCCTATGTCCTCGATAGCCTCACGAATTCTATCTTTGAGGTCTTGAATCTACGCTGGGCTGTTGCCGTAAACCTTATCTTTCACGTGGCCCCAAAGGAAGAAGTCGCAAGGTGTTAAAGGTGAAGGTTTACAAAATTATAACTGCCCTTATTGTCGCACAACAATTGAAGATACAATGGATGTGTTCATTTAAAATTTTTTTTATATGCCAGAATATGTTTGTTATTTTCCAAATATTAAAAAATATTCGTATGTTTTTGAATATGACGAGCTCCTATCGTTAGTGGGGCTTTATTTCATTTCGATAATTGTGCTATTTTTTCATTTGGAAGTATGTCCCCAAAAATGGGGTATTATTTCATTTACTTTTGGGGTTTTCTTACATATCTGTGGGGAATTATTTCACTTTTGATTGTGGGGTTTTATTTCAAAATGAAATAAAGACCTAATTTTGACGCATTGTTTCATTTTACTTTTGGGGGGTTATTTCTTGGGGTGCTATTTCATAGAGCCAAGTGTGGGTGATAATAGTGTAAGCTTGGGGCCCATTTGGATGGGGGATATACGAAAACATTGACCTATATAGCTGGCTTTCAAAATTGGTATTTCTAGTCAAAATGTGTCATTTTGATCAAGATCCAATGTAAAATGTGCATTTTAGAGCAGTAATATTGTAAATCGGAGGTACTTTGGGGGCTATATATATGTGTGGTCCACATTCCCGTTAGAATTTTCAGGTTCAAATATAACACGTTTCTGAAAATTATGTCATTATCCCATGTAAAATGTGTATTCTAGAGCAGTAATAATGTAAATTATAGGGATATTTGTATGGAGGCTATATCTAAATCTGAACCGATTTCCTCCAAATTCAATATCGCCCTTGGCCAAAAACAATAACTCGTGCCAAATTGCATGCCAATCGGACAACAATTGCGACCTGTAGAGTGCGGACAAGCTTAAATGGACGGACGGACAAATCGATTCAGTTAGTGATTCTAAGCCGATCCGTACACTTAAAGGTGGGTGGTGTTGCAAAAATTTGGCGGAAAACTAACTTATAATACCCCAGCCCACGAGTGGTGTAGGGTATAAAAAATAAAAATTTTACTTGGTGCGATTTTTTAAAAGCAGATATTCGGCAAGTGAGATTTGCTTCTCGTTCGTTTGTGAGAATCATTTACTTAAAGAGGCCGGGTATGTTATTAAAAAGTCGCTGTGAAGCAGTGCTGTTCAAAAATAAAAAGTTGTGTTGGTTAGAAATGGTGAGAGATGTTGAGAGCGTAGACCAGCATACATAATGAACACGTACGGCGGATGCGTGCTGATTTTTTAATGTTTTTTACAACAACCTACCTTTGTGAAAAAAAATTCAGATTTAAAATTTATTTGTTCTAAACAACGTAACACATTAAGTTCTAAAAATTGAACAAATGTTTTACTAATACGCAATTGATACGAAAGCATAAATATTGAAAAATTTATAATACAAATTCTATAATAATCTTTAATAGATTTATTAAAAACGCTTTTATTTAATATAAAAGTTGAAATATTTTTAAAAATTCGAATCCGGCCATTCATTCCGATCGAATGTTATTTTCCTTCCAAAAATAGGATTTTTTTATTTTTTTAATTAATATGTAAATACATACAATAAAATATAATATAATATTACTTTCTTCCTTTCAAAAATTTAATTTTTGTTTAATTTTTATTTCTTTAAAACAGTTTTACAAGAATGTGTGTGCTTTTGTTTTCAACAAAAGCAATTTCTGGCTTTTATTAGTTGGGTTCGATTTGAAATGAAACAAGTGTGTATAATCATCCGTTGTGTGTACTTTCGTTGCTGGTTCAGGCACGACTAAAAGCATGAGCGTAAGAATACATGTAAGTTGAGCAGGGACATTTACCTAGGAAATGAACAGCACTGCTTTGAAGCCAATTGGACGAAGCCTTTGACAGGATGGAAATCATTTAGCCTTTCCTTACACGTTTCTTAATTTAATAAAATAAAGTGCAAAATAAAATTAAAATGATGCAATGTTGCTGTAAATTTTAAAAATAGTTCCAGATATTCCATGAAATATGAAAGTCTGGGAAGAGAAAAACTCTACTTGAAAGAAAACAAGCAACATAGGTACAACACCATAGCTTTAAAAAGTAGTTCCTTTCCTCTTGCATAAAATTCTGTTTCCAAAAAGTAATTTTTGATTTTGAAATTATCTAATCATTTCAGTTTGAAATTGCCTTCATATGTGTAAAGTTTAAAATTCTTAATATACTTCAGTTTGTTCAAAAAAAAAAAAGAAAAACCGTTTAAGATGTAGACGAACATTGTTTCATTGATTTATTCTGACCACGGATAATTGCTTATGATGTAGCACTAACTAAATTACATCAACACCCAAATGAATACCAAGTTAATTTCATTCATTCTTCTTCTCGACAATTCTTCATTAGCAGAATAACTGTTAACATTCAATCTTAAAGTAAGTACAAAATCAACTAAAGTACTATTACACAAACTACTGTAGAATTCAATTTTAAAGTATTAAAATAGTAAATGTATTTGCGACACACTCCAAACATTACTTACTATATTTAGGAGACGAAAATTTCTCGATGAAAGTCTTTGTGGTAAATACTGTTCCTAAATGCCTGCACACAGAGAAACAACGTTATAGGTCATTAGGTGCAAATTGTCTTCTTTTGGTGCATACCCTAATCGTTTAGTGGAATAGTTCTCACATTTCCAGAAATACATTATTTACGTAAATGTTGTCTTTATAGCCTTGAAAGATTTTTCATTTACTCGAAATTCGTTAGAAATTTATTTTAAGCGAAACGTTTTAAGTAACAACTTTGATGTCATATTCGGATTCAGCGCACTGAATTTTCTTGAAATTGAGTCCATAATTCCTGTCTAACAATTGACTTGCCCTGTGGAATATTTTGGTCCAGTACGTAACAATAGATTTTAAGTATATAGGGCTATCAAACAGCAGTATTACTTTTCTTCCTACTTCTATTTTTTCTCAAAATAGCAGGTATGAATACCTGCTACTTTGCCTTATCTAAATAGAGAATAATTTTTGAAAACATTTTTACTTTCTGAACCTATGGTCACCCCATTCCGAATTTTTGACATTAAGTAGAGAATATAATAGCAGAGATACAAGCCGACCGATTTTAAGCCGAAAAGCCGCCGCCGCCGCATGTTTCCGCACAAGCCGGCGCCGCCGCCGATTTCATCGGCTCAAATCGACTTAACCACGCCGCCGATTTCATCGACTCATATCGACTTCAACCACGCCGCCGAGACTTGACGAAGTTCTAACTCAGTCAAATCTTACTACCTAAATGGACAACCCACTTAAAATTACAAAAGAAAATATAATTGTCGACTTAGACAACCTACTACTGTGAAATATATTGACCTTTCTCTGAATTTAGTATCGCACATATGATGACGTCTATAGAAAGTTGAATGATTGTATTTTGATTTGAAAGTCGCATTTATATAAGTCAATTCCAGTACGCGTGGCCATGTATTCCTATAAATAACAATAAGGTTGTTTTCCTTAAGACTGGATAACTAAGCTGTGATAAGAAAAAACCAAATAAAAAGTTAAAATTTAACTCAAAATAAAAATTTCTTTTTTAAAATTATCACCAACAGCAATACCAATGTGAGTATAAAAACAAATTTTAACAAACATATTTTATGTTAAAAATATTGGACTTAGCATGGATAATTATCCAGTGAAGGTCCAATTTATGGTTATCGACCATAAGTCCGAAAAAGTCAACAGAAAATATTTTTTTGAAAATTTGTTTTGATACAAATATTTATATTGTTGTTGCCGACAATTAATTTTTTATTTTGGGTAAAAAATTAAATTTTTATTTTTATTAAACAACAGTTTCTCTATTGTGCTTCTTTAGTGTGTCCAAGTAGGTATAGTATTATCATTCATTGGAAAGATTATGATATTCAAGATGTCTGTTCAAATATCCCTCACACGAAAATCTGTAATTGCAAAAATATTTATTAAATTCATCCATATTATAAATTTTGAGAATGGATTCCCACTTCCAAAAAATAATTGTATGGGATAATAATATTAAATTATGGGAACATTGGCCAATACCAACGAATATTGAACTATAATATATATATATATATATTGAATAAAAGAAAAGGTGTTAAAAACAAATACAAATTATTCCTTCAATTTTCCCAAAATTGTCAAATAAATAGAGTGATCGAATGACAGAACGAGCCGACAAATCAGCCGAAAGCCGCCGACCCATTTTGAACAGCGCCACCGCCGCCGATAATTATGGTTCGGCTTGTAACTCTGTATAATAGTATATATAGTATACTTAAAAAGTAGAACATTAAATATATGTTTTTAGATATGTTTCTTATATCACGAGGACATTTCTTTTTTCAGATATATTCGAAAAATGGAGGTGAAAACCATTCAGATGATAACAATATCGTTACAAAGTTAAATATCGTTAAGGAAGCCATATGTTCACAAAAACCGCCAAGATTTCCATCTTTGGACCACTGCAAAAATCAAACCACGTACTACTTTGAGCTACAGTAAACGCTATATTACTCGTAAACACTAGTGGAATGCACGTGTCATATATCTTCAAAATTGAAGAAGGTCAAAATCCGCACTATTTCGAAGTCTTGTGGAATTACCCAGTTATAGATTATAGTTTGTATAGAATTTGGAATATTTTATTGTCGGTTGATCTAAGGGTACTACATGAACACAGGGGTTAGAAAGAGTCAGTCAATAAGAATATTGAAGTTTTGACTTCGGCTGTGGAGTAATATCCGAATATATTGTTTAAATTAATAATATATATTGTTAAAATTTACAAAAAATCCAATTCATGTAGAAGTTATTTTATATTTGTTCTTTAATTTTGTTAACATAAGCCTGATATGATATGTCCAATTAAAGGTAATTATAATGGCTACAAATGTTGCAAATTTAACATATCGATTTCCAATGTAAAGTTTCCACTGTGCTCCGAAAGGAAACCCACATCTTGATAGCAACGTCGTGCTAAACAATTAAATTACGACAGCTAAAAGGATTCAGGATGTTCAATTATAATGACTGGCTTGTCATAGCAGGGTAAACATATTGACAATACAGTAGAAATGCATTCATTTAACCCTTAGGCGAACGGATAGTAGAATTGATGTGAAATAGATTACGCACATACACATAAATTGTGTGCTGAAGGTCAATAGTGGGAATGAGTGGCGTATTAAAATTAGCAAAGTTAAACGAATTAATAATATACATTCTTT
Organism: Polietes domitor; assembly: GCA_947397865.1. NCBI lineage: Eukaryota > Metazoa > Arthropoda > Insecta > Diptera > Muscidae > Polietes > Polietes domitor. Next base: position 30,374,611 of record OX377618.1, read on the forward strand.
ACGAATAAGCAATTAATTTAGCAAGAAATAATGAAAACATAGGACAATGTATCTTTAGTATACTATCTGATTTCGCCCTTTTTCAATCCCAACCGATCTGCAGCGTGAAATCAGATCACACTAATAGCTTTTAAGTTTATTATACCCTCCACCTCCAGGATGGGTATACTAACTTTGTTATTCAGTTTGTATCACCTTGAAATATCGACCTGAGACCCTATAAAGTATATATATTCTTGATCGTCACAAAATTCTAAGACGATCTAGCCATGTCCGTCCGTCCGTCTGTTGAAAGCACGCTAGCATCTAAACGAAAGAAGCTAGGAGGTCTAAATTTTGCATAAATACGTCTTATAGTCGTAGATCAGTTGGAATTGAAACTGGATGAAATCGGCCCAAAGGAAAAAATGGACTGAAAAACCCCATAATAACCCCTAATATTTTAGAGTATTTAAGCATATTTTTTCAATATGTCTGCTTGTACTTACTTGATATTGGGTATGCGCAATCCCCCGATAACAAAAACGTGCACCATAAAACAATTTTTATTCGTAGGCGTTCACCCCCTACAAAAGGCAAAAAAGGGATGAAAATGGTACATATCAAACGACAACAGCTAGAAACACGATATTCGCTGTGTTCATTCCTCTAATTGAGTAGGTACATAATATGAAATAATTTTTTCCAAATTCGTACTTTTTGGGGTTAAAATAGAAAAAGGGATAAAAATAGTACCATCCAAATGTTCGCAGCTAGAGTCATGAAATTCGGTGTATACATTCCTCTGACTGCGTAGACACGAAAAATAAAAGTTTTTTCCAAATTCGTACTTTCAAGGGATACAATGGGTACAGAGGGATAAAAATAGTACCAACTTAACGTCTACAGCCAGAATGATGAAATTCTGTGTGTACATCCATCTAAATGTGTGCACAAGTAAAATAAAGAGATTTTAGAAAGTCGTACTCTTAAGGGGGTAAAATAGGAAAAATGAGGATAAAAATGGTACCAACCAAATGACCGCAGCTAGAACATGGAATTCGGTGTATACATTCCTCTGACTGCATATACACGCAAAATAAAAAGATTTTTCCAAAATCGTACTTTTTACTTTTACGGCAAAAATTTTTTGAATCATAAAGGTAAGTTATTTTGCACTTGATATACTGGATTTTCAAAAATTGTATTTGTTTTGATTTGGTTATGTTCATAAAATATATATATATTTTCCTGTAATATCACTGCACTTCTACGAAAATCGACAGTCTCTTTGAAATGCAATCCATAGTGGAGGGTTTATAAAGTTCGGCCCGGCCAAACTTAACGCCGTTTTTACTTGTTTTTTCCCTCTTTCTATAGTTTATTTTTATTAAAAGTTGAAGTGATATAACGAAAATTACTAAATTTTTTTACAACGAGTGGAAATTTTTGTCCCGTCCGTTTTGTCGCGTCCGTATTTCTGCTTTACCTAAATAAAAAACAAGTAAGGAAAGGCTAAAGTAGGACGGGGCCGACTATATAATACCCTACACCACTCCCTGCGTATGTACCTCGCTTTGATTACTAAACCCAGGTATTTCATGGGAGCAATTTTATGTAGTTCATACAAATTATATAAATTATATTCATATAATTTATATGCTATAAATTCATCTTCAGTCAAATTTAACGAGTATGGTAAATAATATGGTAATTGATCTAATTGTCCGACAGACAAATACAAATTATACAGTAGTATACCAAAGTCATTTCAAAGTATGGACATATGGACATCACCCAAACAATTCTCATTGCAATTCAATTCGGTAAAAAAGTTAAATCGGGAAGGATTTTTGCATCCTGTAAATGTATGTGTTTGACAAAAAATGTTAAATCGGAAAGGACATTTGTATGGGGGTATATTGAAACCTGGAACGATGTGACCCGCTTTCACCATGTCTGTTTATTGGTGAAATATAATATCTAAAATTTGGCCAAAATCGGTTAAACATTCGGGAGCAACATTTGTATGAGGTCGATATCTAAATCTGAACCTATCTTACCCACTTTCACCATAGATGTTTCTAGTTGGATTATAAGATGTTCTGCAAAATTTAAAGAAAATCGGGTACAATATGTCGCCTCTAGAGCGGAAAATGTCTAATCGGGAGCGACATTTGTATGGGGGCTATATCTAAATCTGAACCGATCTTACCCAATTTTTTCATAGATGTTTCTAGTTGCATTATAAGATGTTCTGCAAAATTTAAAGAAAATCGGGTACAATATGTCGTTTCTAGAGCGGAAAATGTCAAATCGGGAGCGACATTTGTATGGGGCTATATCTAAATCTGAACCGATCTTACCCAATTTTTGCATACGTGTTTCTAGTTGGATTATAAGATGTTCTGCAAAATTTAAAGAAAATCGGGTACAATATGTCTTTCCTAGAGCGGAAAATGTCAAATCGGGAGTGACATTTGTATGGGGGATATATCTAAATCTGAACCGATCTTACCCAATTTTTGCATACGTGTTTCTAGTTGGATTGTAAGATGTTGTGCCAAATTTAAAGAAAATCGTGTACTATATGTGCTTTATAGGGCGGAAAAAGTCAAATCGGGAGCGACATTTGTATGGGGGCTATATCTAAATCTGAACTGATTTCCTCCAAATTCAATACCGATGGTCATTGGCCAGAAAAAATAACTTCTGCCAAGTTTCATGACAATCGGACAACAATTGCGACCTGTAGAGTGCGAACAAGCTTAGATGGACAGCAGACGGACAGACGGACGGATGGACAGACAGACATCGTTAAATCGACTCAGCTGGTGATTCTAAGCCGATCGGTATACTTAAAGGTGGGTCTAGCTCGATTATTTCTTGGTGTTACAAACATTTGGGGCGAAACTAACTTATAATACCCTAGCCCACGAAGTGGTGTAGGGTATAATAAGAGATAATTCTCATATTTCATAAATATACGAACAAAATATATCCTCTGACCTCCATTTACATATATATATGGAACAAGTAAGGAAAGGCTAAAGTCGGACGGGGCCGACTATATAATACCCTACACCACTCCCTGCGTATGTACCTCGCTTTGATTACTAAACCCAGGTTTTTCATGGGAGCAATTTTGTGTAGTTCATATAAATTATGCAGTTACTATAAATTCATCTTTAGTCATATTTAACGAATATGGTTAATAATATGGTAATTGATCCAATTATCCGACAGACAAATATAAATTATACAGCAGCAATAGGACCGACATTTCAAAAGGGGGCCTATAACAACTTTCTGGGCCTGGTCCAAAACATGGGCCTATATATTTCTCATTCACCGAAGGTATTCCTAGTTTAAAACAATGTAATGATGATGATCCGATGATGTAGTTTCTAGAGCTGTAATAGCTCAGAAAGGGCCCCATTTGGGTTATACCAAAGTATGGACATATGGGCATTACCCAAACAATTCTCATTACAATTCAATTCGGCAAAAAAATGAAATCGGGAAGGATTTTTGCATCCTGTAAATGTATGTGTTTGACAAAAAATGTTAAATCGGAAAGGACATTTGTAAGTGTTTCTAGTTGGATTATAAGATATTCTGCAAAATTTAAAGAAAATCGGGTACAATATGTCTTTTCTAGAGCGGAAAATGTCAAATCGGGGGCGACATTTGTATGGGGGCTATATCTAAATCTGAACCGATCTTACCCAATTTTTGCACACGTATTTCTAGTTGGATTATAAGATGTTCTGCAAAATTTAAAGAAAATCGGGTACAATATGTCGTTTCTAGAGCGAAAAATGGCAAATCGGGAGCGACATTTGTATGGGGGCTATATCTAAATCTGAACCGATCTTACCCAATTTTTGCATACGTGTTTCTAGTTGGATTATAAGATGTTCTGCCGAATTTAAAGAAAATCGGGTACAATATGTCGTTTCTAGAGCGGAAAATGTCAAATCGGGAGCGATATTTGTATGGGGGCTATATCTCAATCTGAACCGATCTTACCCAATTTTTGCATACGTGTTTCTAGTTGGATTATAAGATGTTCTGCAAAATTTAAAGAAAATTGGGTACAATATGTCGTTTCTAGAGCGGAAAATGTCAAATCGGGAGCGACATTTGTATGGGGGCTATATCTAAATCTGAACCGATCTTACCCAATTTTTGCATAGGTGTTTCTAGTTGGATTATAAGATGTTCTGCCAAATTTAAAGAAAATCGGGTACAATATGTCGTTTCTAGAGCGGAAAATGTTAAATCGGGAGCGACATTTGTATGAGGGCTATATCTAAATCTGAACCGATCTTACCCAATTTTTGCATACGTGTTTCTGGTTGGATTATAAGATGTTCTGCCAAATTTAAAGAAAATTGGGTACAATATGTCGTTTCTAGAGCGGAAAATGTCAAATCGGGAGCGACATTTGTATGGGGGCTATATCTAAATCTGAACCGATCTTACCCAATTTTTGCATAGGTGTTTCTAGTTGGATTATAAGATGTTGTGCCAACTTTAAAGAAAATCGGGTACTATATGTGCTTTGTAGGGCGGAAAAAGTCAAATCGGGAGCGACATTTGTATGGGGGCTATATCTAAATCTGAACCGATTTCCTCCAAATTCAATACCGATGGTCATTGGCCAGAAAAAATAACTTCCGCCAAGTTTCATGACAATCGGACAACAATTGCGACCTGTAGAGTGCGAACAAGCTTAGATGGACAGCAGACGGACAGACGGACAGACGGACAGACGGACAGACGGACAGACGGACAGACGGACAGACGGACGGACAGACAGACATCGTTAAATCGACTCAGCTGGTGATTCTAAGCCGATCGGTATACTTAAAGGTGGGTCTAGCTCGATTATTTCTTGGTGTTACAAACATTTGGGGCGAAACTAACTTATAATACCCTAGCCCACGAAGTGGTGTAGGGTATAATAAAAACAAAGTTCTCAAAAAATCGCTGAACTTTGTATATTTTTTATAAGATCTTCAAAAGTACTTCTGTTTGTTGTCGCGTCCGTTTCGATGTAAAATTGTTTATAATTTTGTACTAAATCCTGACGATATATTTTTATACCCTACACCACTTCGTGGTCTAGGGTATTATAAGTTAGTTTCGCGCCAAATGTTTGTAACACCAAGAAATAATCGAGCTAGACCCACCTTTAAGTATACGGATCGGCTTAAAATCACCAGCTGAGTCGATTTAACGATGTCTGTCTGTCCGTCCGTCCGTCCGTCCGTCCGTCCGTCCGTCTGCTGTCCATCTAAGCTTGTTCGCACTCTACAGGTCGCAATTGTTGTCCGATTGTCATGAAACTTGGCAGAAGTTATTTTTTCTGGCCAAGGACCATCGGTATTGAATTTGGAGGAAATCGGTTCAGATTTAGATATAGCCCCCATACAAATGTCGCTCCCGATTTGACATTTTCCGCTCTAGAAACGACATATTGTACGCGATTTTCTTTAAATTTCGCACAACATCTTATAATCCAACTAGAAACACCTATGCAAAAATTGGGTAAGATCGGTTCAGATTTAGATATAGCCCCAATACAAATGTCGCTCCCGATTTCACTTTTTCCGCTTTAGAAACCACATATTGTACCCGATTTTCTTTAAATTTGGCACAACATATTATAATCCAACTAGAAACACCTATGCTGAAACTGGGTAAGATCGGTTCCGATTTAGATATAGCCCCCATACAAATGTCGCTCCCGATTTGACATTTTCCGCTCTTGAAAATACATATTGTACCCGATTTTCTTTAAATTTGGCAGAACATCTTATAATCCAACTAGAAACACGTATGCAAAAATTGGGTAAGATCGGTTCAGATTTGGATATAGCCCCCATACAAATGTCGCTCCCGATTTGACATTTTCCGCTCTAGAAACGACATATTGTACCCGATTTTCTTTAAAATTGGCACAACATCTTATAATCCAACTAGAAACACCTATACAAAAATTGGATAAGATCGGTTCAGATTTGGATATAGCCCCCACACAAATATCGCTCCCGATTTGACATTTTCCGCTCTAGAAAAGACATATTGTACCCGATTTTCTTTAAATTTTGCAGAACATCTTATAATCCAACTAGAAACACGTATGCAAAAATTGGGTAAGATCGGTTCAGATTTAGATATATCCCCAATACAAATGTCGCTCCCGATTTCACTTTTTCCGCTTTAGAAACCATATTGTACCCGATTTTCTTTAAATTTGGCACAACATTTTATAATCGAACTAGAAACACCTATGCTGAAACTGGGTAAGATCGGTTCAGATTTAGATATAGCCCCCATATAAATGTCACTCCCTCCGCTCTAAAAACCACATCTTGCACCCGATTTTCTTTAAATTTGGTACAACATTTTATAATCTAACTAGAAACACTTATGCTGAAAGTGGGTATGATCGGTACAGATTTAGATATAGCCCACATACAAATGTCGCTCCCGATTTGACTTTTTCCGCTCTAAAATCCACATACTGTACCCGTTTTTCTTTAAAATTGGCACAACATCATATAATCCAACCTATGGTGAAAGTAGGTAAGATCGGTTCAGATTTTGGCGATTTTGGCCAAACTTTACATATTATATTTCACCAATAAACATACATGGTGAAAGCGGGTCACATCGTTCCAGGTTTCAATATACCCCCATACATATTTCCTTTCCGATTTAAAATTTTTTGTCAAACACATACATTTACAGGATACAAAAATCCTTCCCGATTTCACTTTTTTTACCAATTGAATTGTAATGAGATAGAAAGTCCGTCCGTCATTAGTCCTTCCTTACTTGTTTAGGAGATGCCCATATGTCCATACTTTGGTATAACCCAAATGGGGTCCCATTCTGATCTATTACAGCTCTAGAAACTACATCTTACATCGGATCTTCATCAAATTTTGTAGATCATGGTATTTTTCAACCAGGAATAGCTACCGTGAATGAGAAATATATAGGCCCATGTTTTGGACCAGGCCCAAAATGTTGTTATAGACCCCCTTTTGAAATGTCGGTCCGATTCATCCTATTACTACTGTATAATTTGTATTTGTCTGTCGGATAATTGGATCAATTACCATATTAATAACCATATTCGTTAAATATGACTAAAGATGAAATTATAGTATAATTTATACTGTATAATTTATATGAACTACATAAAATTGCTCCCATGAAACAAATGGGTTTAGTAATCAAAGCGAGGTACATACGCAGGGAGTGGTGTAGGGTATTATATAGTCGGCCCCGCCCGACTTTAGCCTTTCCTTACTTGTTTTAAAATGTAGTACTCTTTAAGTGCTTTAGAACACTAAAAAGACTGATCGACTTTTTCAGTTTCTTTATTGTTTTTGGTGTAGTTTAAAGCGTGCGAATGTTGCGTCCGGACGGGCCACTGGAAAATTTGAACCTAGAAAAATTCATCCGCAAGCTTATGTGCTTCCAACAGACAGACGGACATTGCTAGATAATCTAACATTTTACCTCGATCCAGAAAGATGTCTTCGATATGTTTTTATGATGTCTCCGATGTATATTTAAATATATTGCAAACGGAATGGATCGTATAAAAAGAAGCATTTGCACAACTATAGAAAACGGATTATAACTTCATTATAATTGGGCGTTGTAAAAGGAAGTGCTATACAAATATTACTATTTTAATAAATAAAATAATATTTCCTATGTGATAATGCACTTGTAGGTTATATCGAATCCTTATAAGCTATTCATAGTACTATGTAATATATGTTCGTTGTACGGATTTTTATTAAAATGCTATAAAACATGCTCTTCTATGGGCATTTGTTGTTATTTTCAATAGCTGTCTGACCCAAGAATATAACTTTAATGTCGATCACATACCATTTCACACTTATTAGTGGCATGTATTTTTTTGTTTTCACTTTCAACATCCGTTCAATTTCCTCTTATAATGAATGTTGCTATTGAAACTTCATTACCCGTGAAACGTGATGGTTAATTAAATCCTACCTCTGATCTATGTTTTCCAGACAAAGTTGTCTGTGTAGTGTTTAATTAACACTATGCAACAAAAATACAAAATTTGTGTCCGAGACCCAAAAATGTATTTTTGTCTGTATTGATACATACAGATTCATAAAAACAACACAAACATAATTGTTGTGGATATTTTTATTTTTACCAAAATTAAAATTCATGTCAAAGGTACCAAACATACTATCATTTTGGCAGTATAAGCCCGATTATAATGAAGTTAAGGATACGGACTATAAATAATCTTCTAAATATTAGTATTGGTTTAGGAACATTCGCCAAAATTGAGAAAAATTTATTAAAAAAATAGTTTTTGCTGGTACGATAAAAACTCATACAATATAGAAAACAAATCGGAAGAATTTATTATAGTAATATCTATTTGTAAAATATCTGTGGATAACTGAAGATGTTATGTCATTCTCTTGAAAGAATTGAAAAACATTTTTCATTTCATTTCTGGCGCGATAAAAATCGAATGAATTAAAATATCTTTATCTTATAACAACTGACAGCATTTGAAGAAAATCTATGGATAAATACAGAAGTTGTGATACTTCTTGTTCTCTAATATTCATTATTTTCTTCTTTAGGAAGCTAGCAAAGCTACACAAAAATGTTTGTTGCATAATGTACTTAAGCAAAGTCAATTACAACCTGCTTTACATACGTGCAGTAAAGGAGGTTTCAATAGATATGCCCATACATGGAGCGCATATTGCTATCACGTTAATGGTACCTGGTCATACTTTGTATGAATACGTTTGTATTTCGTCGTATGTTCGCTGATTGGCTTCTGGAACTGTTGGAAACGAATCCAAATCTTGTCGAAAAAGCATTTCCTTTGATGAAGCATATATATGGCTATGAACAAAAACACAACTTTTCAGGTGAGTGAAGAAACTGATTTTCTCCTTAATTTTAAGAGTAATTATGAATCATTCTTCTACGGTTTAATTTAAAGAGGATTACTAATTGCTACGATTAAAAAGTTTTCGAAATTTCCTATTATTCGCGGTTTTATGGTTCATAGCCACTTTTTTACGTTTAAAATTGAGCACTACGAATTTTGAAATAAGCACATAGCCACTAATGCTCAAATATATAAATAAGAGCTATTGTAAACTCTTTTACGTTTTTAATGAAATGTTGGCAATGTTGTGTAGAAAACGCATTTTCTGGGATTTACACAGATTCCAGCTTCAATCGTCAGATTGGTACCATTTTTATCCCTTTTTCCAATTTTTTGTACAAAAAGTGGATATTGCGGTAGGGCACGGTAAACAAAAAATACAAATTGAATATTTTTGGAAAATTTTAATTTTTGCGGCAAATATGGCTAAAATGATTTTCACTCATGACATTTTTGTTTTATGATTTTGTCGCGATCTAGCCAACGGATCCGACTGAATTTTTGTAACATATATGTAGCCAGTCGCGAAAATCGCTGCAATTGTTGAAATATCCAAAATTCGCGGTTGCAATTGCTTATATTTAAACTTTCTCTGTTCAGGATTCTGAAACTTTTCTGACACAAATATTCCGAATGAAGTTAGCAATCATATGCTATAAAATATGTTGGTATTCTCAATATAATAAAAAGTTACGCAGGTTTTTCTAAAGATATTTTTAATCATTTTTGACTTTACAACCACTATGATCCTATTTTAGCCTTATAACTGGGAACCAAAATGCTATTAACGGCGTAATGATGGAATTTGATAATGCGATATGTCATAAATCTAGAAAAATGTTTTAAACAAAATCATTGTAGCGAATTACAACCTTCGGTTATATGCTGATCCGTTTTTGAACTATTTTATTTATATTATTTCTATGTTCATAGCCACTTATGAAGTCACAAACTAACGTGTGAGTTGATAGCCAAATCAGAAAAATTTGAAAAAAAAGGCTTTAGAAAAAAATTTCTTCTCCTAATTTATATGACAGATGACATCCAAATCTGAGAATAGTTTGACATCAAAAACTAATTTTTGAGAAAATGGTTCATAGCTACTTATGAATATAAGCCCTCGATATATAATTATTCCTGATTTTTATTCCTAATTATTATTCCTGTCGAAATACTGGTACTAATTTTGCATTTGGACTTAGGATTGACAAAATCAAAAATTCTGTTATTACTATACGGGCCTATATATAAATAAACTGAAATTATTACCAGTTCATGTTGATTCTCTGGCATAGAAGTCAACATATTTTGTTGTGAGATACCAACAAAATACCGGTGGACCGATTCGCTTGAAAATTTTACTGTAGTTAAATATTTGAAAGGGGATGGTTCCTGGATATACACAAACTATATGTTAAAACTATCATTTAGTACTCATTTTATCTTCAAAATCGTATGATGTAAAACAATGAAATTATTTCAAAAGTAAATAATAATAATATAATTTGTCGAACAACCTGTAAATATTTATATATATTGCGTTTTGTATTTTGTTCGGCTTGAGGTCAGTTTTTTTAAATAATAAAACAAAAATGACTAATACTATTGACTTAACAAAAATGGCGAAAGACCAAGCAAAATTTATAAATCCACAACATACATTCCAGGACTATCCGAAAGACTAAAACATTCTAATATTTACGACAAAGAAAAATTTGAGTTGGCATATAAAACACACAGGACCGTCAACCAACTATTTAGTAGGACAAAATCAAAAATCAAGAAAGAGGAGAAACGTCGTGTACAAAATAAAATGCAATGGTGACAAGTCCGACATATGCCAGAAGGTATATGTCGGCACTACGAAAAATAAATTGAAACCCAGACTTTCATCACATAAAACCGAACACAAATCTCTTGACAAACCCATTGAGCAAAAAACTGCCCTTGCAGCCCACTGTACCTTGACGGGACATAAACCAAACTTTAATGACGTCGAAATATTAGCGGAAGAGAATAATTATACAAGGAGATACACTTTGGAAATGCTAAATATAATTGACGCCTCCCCTGGAAAAAGGCTTAATTATAAGAGATACACAGACGGTTGTGCTCAAATATATAGGAACACGGTGGAAAAACACAGACGACAAATTAGACAGTAGTTGACAAAAGCTTGCAGAGAGTGGCAGGAGAATTTTCCTATTGTGAAAAACTTTTTTAAAAATGTAAATATAAATATTGTGATATTTTTTGATTGTTAATGCTTGTAACTTGTAATTGAATAATTTGTGTTTTTTGTAATAGACCCCTGAAGATGACCAACGGAGTTGGTCGAAATATTGGGAAATAAAAAACAAGAAAATAATAAAATAGTCATTTTTGTTTTATTATTTGAAAAAACTGACCTCAAGCCGAACAAAATACAAAACGCAACACATCAAAAGGTCAACCATACATACCACTAACATTTATATATATTTTTATTTTTTTTAATAAAATATTTTGTGCTTTCTTTCATTTCATTGGTAAGGAGATATTGCTTTTACGAATTAAAATCAAATATTTCTTGTTTAATTTTTTCAATTTTGAGAATAATGAAAATGGTCTAAGTCAGTGCATCTTCTGAAAGTAGTGGTTCCCTTAGAGGTAGCAACGTTGTCGATTTTTTTTTATAAAAGTTCGATATAGCAGTAGCATATTCTAAGAAAAAATGTTGTATTTCGGTGGAAAATTATTTTTCAATTGACTTAAACATAAACAATTGCATATCTCAAAACGGATAAAATGTTGTGTTTTAGACCACTATCATACTATCACATATACATAATTTAATTGTTGTGTCGAGCGAACATTTTTGAATTGTCCAATAGTTATTTCTTTTTCTTCTGCAAACGGAAAAATGAAGTAACACAAAAATCAAAACGCAATTACAGATATATATGTGTGTGTGTACAATTCAACCCACAGCATGCCTTCCCATATAACAATTTTTATAAAACATATAATTCACAAAATAACTGTATACATATGGGGGCTGTTCTACGAATATAATAAAATCATAAAATCTTCATCGTAAACTCTATTACAAATCCCCACGATAACCATAGGCATCATCTGACATGCAGACACAATGGCAGACAAACAGACACGCTTGGACGAAACACCCACAAATTCTTGATGAAGGACAAATTGAATGTTGGTGCGGTTTGTTATACGCATCTATTGGGTGGTGGGGGCAGCGAGAGGTGAACAAATATATTCAGATAAAATGGATGATGAAATGAAAGAAATCTTTAATCAAAACATCCACGTCCGTATGTTTGATGTCCGTTATATGCGCTTGATATGTGAATCAATAAAATAAGGCAGCATTTGTATACCCTACACCACAGGGTATAATGAGTTTGTGCATTTGTTTGTAACACCCAAATGTTCGTCCGTCCGTCTGTCCATCTACTCTTGTAATCAAAGTCCAGGTCGCAATTGTTGTTAGAACTAAATGAAACTTTACACAACGAAGTTGTATGTGATAAGACGAGCGCTATTTAATTTGAAGACAATCGGTTCAGATTTATATATAGCTCCCATACAAATGTCTCCTCCGATTTGACTCTTTCCGCTCTAGAAACCACATATTTCAAAAGATTTCTTCAAATGTGGCAAAATAACTTATATTTCAACTAGAAACAAGCTTTGGGTGAAATTGGGCCAGATCGGTTCAGATACATATATATAGCTCCAATACAAATTACGCACCAATTGATTATTTCCGCTCTAGATATAGCATATTTGAACAGATTTCTATCTAATCTAATTTGGCAAACAGCTCATATTCCAACTAAAGACACCTGCCACGAAAGTGGGCCATATCGGTTCAGATTTATATATAGCTCCCATAAAAGTTTCTCCCCCGATTTGATTCTTTCCGCTTTTTTGTATGCTTCCTAATCACAGGCTAATTGACCTGACCCAATTGTCAAATCGAGAAGAATATTTGTATCGGGGCTATATCCAAACATGGAATGATGTGACCCACTTGCACAATAGGTTCTTCCAGTTCAAGTATAACGTGTTATGCTCAATATGAAGAAATTCTCTGAAAATACGTGGTTTCTGGGGGGGAAAGTCAAGCTAGGAGCGAATATAAATATAAAGCTATATATAAATCTGAACCGATCTGACCCATTTTCACCACAGGTGTTTCTAGTGGAAACATAAGATATTTTGCTAATTTTGAAGAAAATCTGCTAAAATATGTGGTATCTAGAGCAGAAAAATCAAATCGAGAGCAAAATTGAATGGCAGCTATATATAAATCTGAACCGATCTGATCTATTTTCACCACAGGTGTTCCTAGTTTAAATATAAGATGTCTCTGCCAAATTTGAAAACAATCTGATAAAATATATGGTTTCTACAGCGGAAAAAGTCAAATTTGGAGCGAAATTTTTATGGGGGCTATATACAACATCTGGGCCGATCTGACACATGTTTATATGTTTATATTGGAAAAATAAGATGTTCTACCAAATTTGAACCAAATGTGGTAAAATATGTTGTATCTAGTGTGAAAAGAGTAAAATTGGAGTGAAATTCGTATGGTGGCTATATCTAAATCTTAACCGATTTTCTTCAAATTAAATAGCGTCCGTCTTATCCCGAAAAACTTTCGTTGTGCAAAGTTTCGTTTGGTTCTGGCTACAATTGCGACCTATATCGTGATTACAAGAATAGATGGACAGACAGACAGACGATTAACCAGTAAGGAAAGGCTAAAGTCGGGCGGGGCCGACTCTATGATACACTCCACTTTCAATCCGAATACAATTCATTCGGTGAAAAAGTGAAAACGGGAAGGTTTTTTGTATCCTGTAAATGTATGTGTTTGACAAAAAATTTTATATCGGAAAGGACATTTGTATGAGGATACATTGAAACCTGGAACGAAATAGGTGAAATATAAAAGTATAGTTTGGCCAAAATGGGTTAAACTTATGGAGCAACATTTGAATTTGGGCTATATTAAAATCTGAACCGATCTTACCCACTTTCAGTTTTGTTAGTTAGATTATAAGATGTTGTGCGAAATTTAAAGACAATCGAGCACAATATGTGGCTTTTAAAGCGGCAAAAGTCAAATCGGGAGCGACATTTATATGGGGGCTATATCTAAATCTGAACCGATCTTACCCAATTCCCAAGATTATAAGATGTTGTGCCAAATTTAAAGAAAATCGAGTACAATAAGTGGTTTCTACAGAGGAAAATGTCAAATCGGGAACGACATTTGTATGGGGCTATATCTAAATCTGAACCGATTTGACCTATTTTCACCATAGATGTTCTTAGTTTAATATAAGATGTTTTGCCAAATCTGAAGACAATCTGATACAATATGTGGTTTCTAGAGCGGAAAAAGTCAAATCAGGAGCGAAATTTGTATGGGAGCTATATATAAATCGGAACCGATCTGACCGATATTCACCATGGGTGTTTCTAGTGGAAATATAAGATGTTTTACCAAATCTGAAGACAATCTGATACATTATGTGGTTTCTAGAGCGGAAAAAGTCAAATCGGGAGCGAAATTTGTATGGGAGCTATATATAAATCTGAACCGATCTGTCCGATATTCACCATGGGAGTTTCTAGTGGGAATATAAGATGTTTTACCAAATCTGAAGACAATCTGATACATTATGTGGTCTCTAGAGCGGAAAAAGTCAAATCGGGAGAGAAATTTGTATGGGAGCTATATATAAATCTGAACCGATCTAACACATTTTTACACAGGTGTTTCTATTTACAATATAAGATGTTTTGCCAATTTTAAAGAAAATCTGTTGTAATATGTGGTATCTAGAGTGAAAAGAGTCAAATCGGGAGTGAAATTCGTATGGGGCTATATCTAAATCTGAACCGATTTTCTTCAAATTAAATAGCGTTCGTCCTTATCCCGAAAAACATCGTTGTGCAAAGTTTCATTTGGTTCTGTCTACAATTGCGACCTGTATCGTGATTACAAGAATAGATGGACGGACGGACGGACGGACGGACGGACGGACAGACAGACAGACGGACATTGCTAAATCGACTCAGAAGTGATTCTAAGACGATCGGTATAATTAACAATGGGTCTATCTCGTTTCCTTTTGGGTGTTACAAACAAATGCACAAAGACATAATACTCTCGTGGAGTGTATAAAAAGTAATCGATTAAAAGTGAGTCGATTAAAAAGTGATTCTAAGTCGATCGGTATACTTAACAATGGGTCTATCTCGCTTCCTTTTGGGTGTTACAACAAATGCACAAAGATATAATACTCTCGTGGAGTGTATAAATAATAATTTTCTATTACTTTCACCAACACTAAATATTTCATCAGCATTATATTTTATGTTTTTAAAATTGTTCGATATTCATCAGAATCTATGTATTATAATTGGAAAGTTAATAGTTTCAAACCTTGGCATCATTCATACTCTTCAAAAAACAAGACATTTCGAGAGGTACGGGTCAACACAATATTGGATCCGTTTTCGTGTCCAATTACATCTAAATTGCGTTTCAGTCCTCTTTAGACGAAAAGGAAAAAATAATACAAATAGAAATTAGAAACATATAGAATACATTTTAAAAATCACGTTTCGTACAAAGACCAATTTAGTGCATAAATTCGTTCAAAAAATAGTATCTTTATTTTTTACATGTAACCCTTATTTCACCACGCTAAACTTTCCAGGTTATGTATAGAATCAATATGGAATACACCTATATATTTTTCTGATTGTATTGAAATCGCCAGAGAAGACGAAAAACCATAAATATAAATATTTCAAATAGATGTAAACATCCAAGTCAGTAAATTTCCTTTAAAATAAGCCTTCATTCTTTGAATTGTGCCTACGCGTTTTCCCACTACACTATTTCCAACATTCCTATCTCGGCTGCTATCTGCAAAAAAGTTTCAACGAAATCGGAGATGGAGATGTAAAAAATTTGTTGGGTTTGACATGGAATAATCGGTATGAAAGACGAAAATGTCGTACAGATTCTGTCATGGCATTAAAACACAAATTAGACAGATTTCTGATGCTTTATATTCTGCTGCTATATCATTGTATGAGGTCACTTTCAAAGACTGTGTGGATTTCACGTTTTTCCGCTCAATTTTTTCTACAGAGACAATCTTACCGCAAATTCTGGAGTCCGAAATGTTGTAAAAGCATGCAAAAATTGTATTTGAACAACATTTGCATGAAAAAATCTTTAAAAAATAAATGGCAGCCATTGATCTATCGATCCAAATAATAATCTCATACACTTGCACCAATTTTCTGTGTTTTCTTAAATGTACAAAAAAAAACAAATATTATTTCCACAAACATCATACTCATGCATTTTGTGGAATGCAATTATTACAAAATTGCACTAAATATTGCAAAACCGATATGAAATTCCTCACAACCCTGCAAATGGCATACCAGTGTTAGTGTATTAGCAGTTTTAAATACTATAAATATAAAGGATATAGCTTCTACATAGCCATTGACATTGACGACTGTGTTGAATAAACTGTCTGGCATAAGTGTCATAATAAAATCATTGTAGTGCAAAATTGTGTAATAAAATAACTACAAGCAACAAAGAGAATATTTTTAGAACGCATAATGGTCCAAGTGAACGTCATTGTAAATAATCCTTAAACTTTATTTGCTGAATCCGGTTAATTAAATACGCACATATGTTCGTAGATATACAAGCAAACATCGTCCTATGATAGCATTGATATGATGTGATGATTATCACATCTTGTAATTAAATCATTATAATAAATAAATCTACAACGCAGTAATCAAATCTATATATTTATTTATTTCAAATAATCGCTGTGAAAACCACCGGATAATAAGACAATCGACAAATAATATAAAAAAAAACAAAAATGTGATTCAATAACCACTAGATATACATATTTCCGATGTACAATTAGTGTGGTATATATATGGTGAAATTTGCATCAAGTGTGCAGCCATAAAAGGTGCCTATTTCATATGAATTGTTTTATGAGTTGCCTACTCTGCTAGTATTTAATACACTGCATGTTGTTCAATTTTATTAACAGTTCGCGGTGAAAGTTTCATAATTTCATTATTTTAGCACTAACGTACTCTTTTTAATGGGCTTTTCTGTCTAAACAATGTTACATAAAGTTTTTATTTTTCTTGTAGGTCTTTACGTCCGTTCGATTTTATTTTCAACTTTAAAATATATGTATACTAGCTGACGACACCCCCCCCCCCCACGAGATGGGTAATCTATGTACCAATTATAATCAAGGACTTCCCTGAGATACTAAAGAAATGGATATGTTCAATGGAGAAGTAGGAGTGTAGTTTATCAAAATTCAAATCAAAAAATTCCCCATTTTTCAAATCCCACCCATTTGTGTATTGTCTTAGCAGGTTACAACTCACTCACAGGACAATTTAGAAGTCTCGGTGTCGAATATACTGTAAAACAGGGTTTTCTTTTCGTATGGGAAGGGTCACGGCCACTTTCCGTCCATCTCGGTGTCGAATATACTCTAAAACATGTTTTCATTTCGTATGAGAAGGGACACGCCCACTTTTCGTCCATCATTGCACAACTATTTACACTGGATCTACTCACACAAAATTTCAGCACTGTAGGTGTCTATATTCGAAAATAGGTTTTAACTTCGTGTGGGAAGTTTAACGCCCACTTTTCCAATATCGCCCATTGTAAGCTCAATTACGCACATTGATGCCACATGCACTCACAGAATATTTCAGTATTGTAGCTGTCATAGAACTGAATATATTCCATAATAGGGTTTAAATTCGTATGGGAGGTGCCACGCCCACTTTTCCAGTACCGCCCATTTTTGGCACAACTACGCATATTGATGTTGGGTGCACTCACACAAAATTTCAGCACTCCAGGTGTCATAGAACTGACAATATTCTATAATAGGTTTTAACTTCGTTTGGGAGGTACCACGCCCACATTTCCAGTACTGCCCATTTTTGTCAAAACTACGCTCATTGATGCTAGATGTACTCACACAAAATTTCAGTATTTTAGCTGTAATATAGGCGATAATAGGTTTTAACTTCGTATGGGAGGTGTCACGCCCACTTTTCCAATAACCCCCATTTTTAGAACAACTACGCACTTTGATGTTAGATGCACTTACACAAAATTCCAGCACTCTAGGTGGCATAGAACTGACAATATTCAATAATAGGTTTTAACTTCGTATAGGAGGTGCCACGCCCACTTTTCCAATACCGCCAATTTTTGTCAAAACTGTGCAGACTAATAATTAGTGAACTTTCACAAAAAATCAAGAATATAGCTGCAACAGTACTCCAAATATGCTAATTTATAAAATACGAATAAATGAAAATATCAAAAATTTATGTAGCCTATTTTCACCATCGGTTCAGCACGAACATACTGTGAAAATTTCAAGAAGATCGATCCAGTAATTTAGGCTGCTATAACGAACAAACAAACACAGATTCATTTTTATATAGATAGGAGATATATTTTCAAGATTAAAAATAAATTAAAAATTCTGTAATCTTCGAGCAATTTTAAGACTTTTTGAAATATTAAAATAATGCGCATACAGTTGTCTATAGATGTACCAAACTAAAAAAAAAAAACAAGTAAGTAAGCTTCATTCGGCTAAACCGACTTATATATACCCTCACTCTCAGTGAACATATATGCGGAAGTTATAGGGAATTAAATTTTACTTAGGGCAGTATAATTTGTGTGGAAGGTACTAGGAGGAGCTTCCACATTTGGAAACCAATTGTAAAAACATGATCAAATATCAAGTCATAGTGGATTCCTTGCACCAGTATAGAAGTTATGAAGGTTTTAGTATTACCTAGGATACAGACAATTGTGTGGGAGGTACAAGAAGGGGCGTGGCTAAAGCATAAATATTTTTTAGGTTTAAAGTGATAATAAAAACATTAAATATCAAATTGCAAATGATGTTGACTACCCGTATGGATGTTATATCGGTTTTATTGTAACCAAAGTTTATGCCACTTTGTGTGGGAGGTACCAGAAGGGGTGTGGCAATTTCGCCCATATTGCATGCGAATGTAAAAAAGCATTGCTAAATATCAAATTTTACAGTATTCCGATCATCCGAACAGAAATTATAACAGCTTTAATGTTACGTAGTTTTGCGTGATTTGTGCGGGAGGTACTAGAAGGGGCGTGGCAAAACCCGCCATATTTTGCACACTTAAAGTGATTATAAAAACATTATTAAATACCAAAAAAATAGCTGATTCCGAATATATACGTGTGGAAGTCATATGAGTTTAAATTTATCATTGGAATATGGGCTATTTGTGTGACAGGTACCAGAAGGGGCGTGGTAATTTCGCCCATTTTCCAACATAAACTAAGTTTGTGAAAAATATTACCATGTACAAAGTTTAAATTGTTTCTTAGCACCTTTCGAGAGTTATCGTGTACACCAGCCAGACGGACGGACATGGCTCAAACACATTAAAAAGTCGTGAAACGGATTTGGTCCAAACATACTTAGGGTCTTAAGTCACTCTTTCAATGCGTTACACTTTTTTTCTGTCCCAAATGATATATACCCTCCTACTCTGTAGAGTGAGGGTATAACAATGTGATCCCTAGATCAGATTGAGAGCTAACGATTTTTGTATGGGTATCATTAGAGCGGAAAAACTCAAATCGGAAGCGACATTTTTATGGGACCTACATTTAAATCTGACCCCGATCTGACCCACTTTTAGCATATATGTTTCTAATTTAAATATAAGATGATTTGCCAAATTTTAAGGAAATCTATAGAGCGGAAAAAATCTAATCGAGAACGAAATTTGTATAGGAGCTACATATATATAAATCTGAACCGATTAGGTCCACTTTCACCATAGATGTTTCTAGTTGAAAGGCAAATGTTTGGCAATTCTGGAGTGTTATCACGAAATTTGTCATATTTCTCACTTTCTCTAAATGAATTAATGATTATTATCTTAGATACACTCTTCACCACGTTAATTACTAAAAACAATTATTTTTTGATTATATTCTCCGATTTCTTGTAGCACTTTTAAAGCCCTAATAAAATATGTTTCAGTTTGAAAATATATAATCTCATAATTTTATTTCAAAAGATAGACTAAAGAACCCTCTATAAATCTCTGCCTAACCGGAGAAATTACGAAAACACAAATCATTTCGTGTAACGAGTGATTATTGTATTTCACAACACACCGTGCTACGCAATAGTACTGTTTTCATTTATATTTTATTCGATTGGAATTACAATCTGCTAAAAATGTATCAGTTCATTTCTTATTGTAAACAGCAATTAATTGAAATCACATATTTCAATCTTATCATTACAAATTTAAATGTATTCTTGCAACAATTCATCTGACCCACATCTGTCGTAACACAAAGAGAATATAGCGAACAGGTTTATGGCTTTATTTTAACTGAACACGATTATAAATAATATACTAAGCTTAGACTAAACTAACAAGCTTTTTCGTAGTCCATTAATTTATATGATATAAAAACAGTGTGACGTCACTTGTCGCACAACATTATTTCATTCTTCATAGCTTTGCATAAGACTAGATTTTTTACGATGCAAATAAACCCATATTTCCGATTTTAATTTCTAGTGAGTGAGTATCAAGAAAAATCCTGATATATAGAGGTTATTGTGAACGCGCCCAGCTCACGAATAAACTATGATAAAAGTGAAATATTATGGGAGAACACATAAAATAAACCTTTTTGGTCGGGAACAACTTTTCCTATGAAACTTGTAAGGTCGTTCCTAATCTGACAAATTTTATCATGGCATTCCTATACTATTGCTGTTTGACCAACTCCTGAAGAGGGTAAGTTTTTGGACTGTTCTTAAATTTAGGCTCACCACGTCCATGGCGGATGTCAATATCCTGACATCTCATGTCTCATATTAAAAAATTGGCTTACAATGTCTTTTTTCTTAAGTATTTTAATTATATTTACAAAAGTCGCAATTTATTTATCGCCAAAAACTTGTTCAAATATTGTTGACACAATGGCTTAATCAATATTCCAAACCAATAACAATTATAATAATAAATATTAGCATAAACGCTGTAGACATACACAAAACAGATAACAATTGACATATTCAAATTATCATGTTCTAATTTACAATTTCTACTAATAATTAAAATAACACCCTAACGCCCAACAAATGTTATAAATTAGAATTATTTGGGCTATATTTGTTAATCTTTTAATTGATGCCATCTTTATGTATATTTTGTCGTTTCAATTTGTATAATTTGTGTAAATGGAAAACGTTTTTGTGATGTTGTGATTGAGAATAATTGGCATTGGTTAATGAAACCCATATATTATAGACAGACCCAGCAAACAAAGCGAAGAACTTTCGCAGTGTCAACATTTTCCTTACTTCAAAGTAGCTACATATGCGTTGACTAGTTGCCATGATATCGCTCTTCAACAAGTAAGAAAACGTCAGTCGGCTAAACCGACTTATATATACCCTCACTCTCAGAGAACATATCGATGAAAATTATAATACCTTACATTTTACATAGGGCTGAATGATATGTGTGGCATTTGATCCTAGCTTCCACAGTTATAAAACAATTGCAAAAACATGATCAAATATCAAGTCATAGTGGATTCCATGCACCAGTATGGGATTTATGAAGGAATTAATTTTACCTAGGATATAGACAATTGTGTGGGAGGTACAAGAAGGGGCGTGACTAAACCGGAAATATTTTTTTGGTTAAAAGTGATTGCAAAAACATTTTCAAATATCAAATTTCAAATGATTTTGACTACCCGTATGTAAGTTATATAAGTTTTATTTTAACCAAGGCTTATGACACTTTGTGTGGGAGGTACCAGAAGGGGTGTGGCAATATCGCCCAAATTCCACACGAAAGCAACATATATAAAAGAATTCACATTTATCAAATTTCATAGTATTCCGATCATCCTAATATAAGTTTTAATTTTACGTATGTTAGGGTGATGTGTGCGGGAGGTACAAGAAGGGACGTGGCAATACCCGCCATATTTTGTACGCTGAAAGTGATTATAAAAACTTTAACAAATACCACAATATAGCCGATTCCGGGCGTGGTAATTTCGCCCATCTTCGAACTTAAACTAAGTTTGGGAAAAATATTATCATGTGCAATGTTTGAATTGAGTCCTTAACTTCTTTCGGGAGTTATCGTGTACACCAGCCAGACGGACGGACGGACATGGCTCAAACAGCTTAAAAAGTCGTGAAACGGATTTGGTCAAAACATACTTGGGGTCTTAAGTCAATCCTTCAATGCGTTACATTTTTTTCTGTCCCAAATGATATATGTATACCCTCCTACTCTGTAGAGTGAGGGTATTAAAATAGTAGCCTGTTTCAGCAGGCTAGTTTAGGTTAGACATATACATATATGATTATAATATTAATTTTTATACCCTCCACCTATAGGATGGAGGTATACTAACTTTGTCATTCCGTTCGTAACACCTTGAAATATCGATCTGAGATCCTATAAAGTATATATATATTGTCCATCCGTCCTTCTGTTGAAAGCACGCTAGCATTTAAACGAAAGGATCTAGGCCGTCCAAATTTTCCATAAATACGTCTTATAGTCGTAGATCGGTTGGGATTGAAATGGGGCGAAATCGGCCCAATGGGAAAAATTTTTCCCTCACAAGGACTAAAAAAACCCATAAAAACCCTAATATTTTAGAGTATTTAAGCAAAGTTTTCAATATGTCTGCTTGTACTTACTTGATATTGGGTAAGCGCATTCCCGCTATAACAAAAACGTGCATAAAGTGATTTTTATTCGTAGGGGGTGAAATGGGGCAAAAAGGGATAAACACGAAATTCAGTGTGTACATTCCTCTAATTGAGTAGAGACATAATATAAAAGTATTTTTTCCAAATTCGTACTTTTTGTATATGTAAACGTATTGGTAGCATTGCCTTAAGAGCGTGATTTGAATTAATAATATTTTTTATAATTATTTATAAAATTAGTTTTCAATATTTGTAGTTGTTTTCGTTTGGCTATATTACAAAAAATGTATATTTTCCTGTAATATTACTGCACTTCTACGAAAATCGTCCGCCTTTGTGGAATGCAATCCATGGTGGAGAAAGCAACGTACACTTGATTCTTATTTGTAGAGGTGAAATGGGACAAAAAGGGATAAAAATGGTACCTATCAAACGACAACAGCTAGAGACATGAATTCCTCTAATTGAGTAGATACATAATATACACATTTTTGGGCATTGTGACATTATTTCTAGGCATTATTACTATAAAGCACAATCCTCGGACCGTCATAAAACCCAAATTTGCGACATATTACCAAAACCCTCAAGATATCCACGTAGACGCCCTACGGCTGAATTTAGAGATCTTCTCCTATGGGATATGCCCAAAACCGGCTACGCAAAGTGAAGGTTTCCTCTGTTGCCGGCCTTCGACCGGGATTAAAGATTTTCTCCTATGGGGTCGAAGGCCGGCGACGCACAAAAACTTTTAATTTGTGTAGCCGCTTTTGAACATACTCCATAAAAGAAAATCCCTGCCGAATACCGACACTCAAGAATCCTTTACAATTTGTAGCCGGCTTTGGATATACCACATAGGAAAAAATCTTTAATCCCGGCCAAATGGGTTTCTGAGTATTATTAATTTTACGAAAATGTCATAAAGCCCAAACTTTGCGCCACAAGGCCCAAATAAATTATTTGGGCTTTCTGACATTTTGATAGGGCATTATTTTTACATTTTTTGCCAAATTCGGGGGATATGCCTATTATTGGGCTTTATGACATTTATAGATTTGGGCGTTATGACCGTAGGCCGTTGTTAATTGGTAATAGAGGGATAAAAATGGTACCAAACAAAAGGATGCACCTAGCATAATGAAACTCTTTGATAGCGAAATTCGTACTTTCAGGAGGTAAACTGGAAAAAGGGAATACAAATTGTACCAACCAAATGGCCGCAGTTAGAATCATGAAATATATACATTCCTCTGACTGCGTAGACACGAAAAATAAAAAGGTTTTTCCAATTTTTTATTTTAGTTTTTTTCCAAATTCGTACTGTCAAGGGAACAAAGGGAACAGAGGGATAAAAATGGTACCAACTAAACGGCTACAGCTAGAATGATAAAATTCGGTGTGTACATCCCTCTAATTGCGTAGACAATTAAAATAAAGAGGCTTTCGGAAGTAGTAAGTAGTAAGAAAGTAGGGGGTAAAATGTTTACTTGTTTTTTAGTTACGTAATTTACTTGTTTTTATAAATATTATACGCGTAATAGAAACACATCTTTGTTAAAGAATTCTATTAAATCAATCTAACCAAGTAACTTGTTTGGATTAGCTACCATCCATAGCACAGTTTAGCGTTATTAGATCTTTTTGTTAGCGAGAAAGAATGTGTGAGGTTCAAATCACAGCAACAGCCATACGATTTTGAATAAAGTTGACAAGTGATGGTAATGTACTGATTCAGTTAAATGCAGTGGTACCTTTTTATTTGTAAAACAGAATATTACTATCATTTGTATATGGTTCCGAAAATTATATCAATTAATATATTAGTCAATTCAATACAAAAAATTGGCGGGATCATTATTTATTCATTATCCTTTACTTCGAATTGACAAGATCCAAAATTGACTAGATATGATTGTAGCCAAAATTTCTCACTAATCAAAAAATACTTTTTCGAATTTTGATATTCAGTTCAATTAGTTAACAAAACAATGCAGAGATATTATCGGTACCATTGGTATTAGTGAGAAAGGCTGTATGAATAATCGCCCACGTGAAAATCGGCCAAAAATTGGTTAATTTTCCAATTTTTTTTTTTGAAAAATAAATTTAATTTCTCATTTTATGTATTAAACCATAAACGACTTAACGTATACGTCCGTATACGACAATTCATACTCTCAAAAGCAATCTATAAAAGCAGTCAGAAAAGTTCAAAATAGTCGAGTACTTGCTGAGTCATCAATAAATCTTTAGAAAACGGCAACAAGATTTTTTGCGACTCACTCCAGTACATATCCACATATGTGCCTACGTGTCCTGGTATATATACCATCAAAGGATTACGTCTAATAATTCCCATTCCGTAGATAACATTTTATAAAAATTCGTTCATACTCACATCAAGAAATCTAAAAGCAGTTTATACTCGTTGCTCTTTCAAACATTCACTTCAACTAATTCTATATTAAATAGTTAAACAAATATTTTTCGAATTTATTTTGATTAGGAAAGTATATGTGTGAGTCTGTGTAAGCGCGAATGAAGGCAAAAACCACGAGTTCAATCATTTAATTAGCATCTAGATGTGAATTATTTAAATATGGAGAAAATAACTGATAATATCAAAGATTGCACTAAAGTGTATCACTATGTAGAAAAAATATTTTGATTACCAAAGAACTGTTGAAAATTTGTTAATTTTACACCTAAAAATAACTAAACAAAATAAATGATCAGCTTAATTTTTTGCTCGATTCTCATTCCATTCCAGCGTAAAATCCACAACGAACAGTGACACGTTGTGAATACATTTGCTTTACGACAATCGCTCTCAGCCCCAAATGCGACAATTTTTACGATCAGCGAAGCCAATAAAATAAAAATAAGCTTCACACTTGGGCGATCGAAAAACAATCCTACATTAAAATAGAAAGAAACTGTACTGAAATTAGGAAAATTGAACCTCATGTAAGGCACAGCGTGTATTGAATTGATGATGATTTTTTCTCAAGTAAATTTTTACTTGATATGCGTAAAAAATAAACTCAAAATAACATCAGGTTGAACTAAATCTGAAGAAAACTAGAATTTCTATTTCATATAAATTATGATTCTTAATTGTGTTTTACTATACATCTGCAATAAAGAGTTCAGATTGCCTTCGCAGCAATCATGGATTACACAGTGCAACACGAAAAAAAATAACCATATACGGACACCGCTACATGATAAAAGACCAAAAAAAAAAGACCCGTGTTTTTTTTCCCAAAGTCATGCACTTTTTTTTATGGGCCCCCAGAGATTTGAGGCCTCGGTGTAATTTTTGGAAAAAAGTGATCATATTCTCATATTATTCTCTATCTTGCAAACCGTTCGGAATTTTGATTTACTCTCTGAGGCAAAGTTCTAGCTCTTGTCATAAAGAACAAAAATTGTGAACATATAAAATCAAAAAAACTTCATCTTCAAGGTCAAAATCGAAAAAAACTTAAAAAAATCGATTTTTTTTAACCTTTTTTCCCCTGTTCAGGTCCATAGGTAGCAAACCGTTGAAAATTCAGGGAAACAATCAACTACAAAAATGTACCTAAGATCTCAGTAAACAACTTTCTAGAACATATGAACTTCCTAGGAATTATTCTTAACACCGTTTAGGTAGCGCTTAGGTAGCCGCAAAATTGTCCGCTGAGTTCTCGTTGACGTTCCGAACGGTTTGCAAGATATGAGCCTGAGAATATGATCACTTTTTTCCAAAAATTACACCGAGGCCTCAAATCTCTGGGGGCCCATAAAAAAAAGTGCATGACTTTGGGGGAAAAAAACACGGGTCTTTTTTTTTTGGTCTTTTATCATGTAGCGGTGTCCGTATATGGTTATTTTGAAATGACTTCAAAAATGTTGCACAGTGTTATTGATTGCTGTGAAGGTAATGTATTCGCTCTCGCAGTACTTTATTAGAATTATATTTGAAGTAGTTAAGAAATAAGTATAACGGTTTCTTATACCAAGTATAGTCGTACAAGTAGTAGAGAGTATTTTTCGAGTTTATTAATACTGGATTGTTCCTCCTTCCAGTATTCATTCATAGATATCAATTTAAGTAACCACAATTAAACTAAAGGTGGGTCACGTCGCGCCATGTTTTGAGAAAGCCCTCCTATAAATTTTTATTTGGATTTGTTTCTTAACGCTTTATAAGCCAAAAGGTAAAATTTAGTTTAATCATTGATCAGCGGGCGCCATTGAAATCGCACCTGAACAAAATTATGAAAATTCCATTTAATACCATTTGTATATTTTTAAGTTTAAAAAAGTTGTTCGTTTACTTTACATTTATCAACAAAGGCTAAAGTCCACTTTCTGCCTCAATTGTAATGAATTCGAGGAAAAAAGTGAAATAGGGAACGTTTTTGTATCATGAACGGATTTCACAATTAAATCAAAATCTGTAAAGGTATGTGTCTGAGAGAAAAAAGTTAAATCGGTAAGGATATTTGTATGAGTGTTATATTAAAAACGAAAAACATGTGGCCGACTTTCGCCATAATGTTTCTAGTTGAAATATGTGTTATGCTCGTTATGAAAAACGTGGGTAAAAATATATGGTATCTAGAGCGGAAAAATTCAAACCGGAGGCGACATTTTTTAAGGTCTATATCAAAATCTGATCCGACCCACTATCACCACAGACGTCTCTAGTTGAAGTAAAGGGTGATTTTTTAAGAGCTTGATAACTTTTTTTAAAAAAAACGCATAAAATTTGCAAAATCTCATCGGTTCTTTATTTGAAACGTTAGATTGGTCCATGACATTTACTTTTTGAAGATAATTTCATTTAAATGTTGACCGCGGCTGCGTCTTAGGTGGTCCATCCGCTTAGTCCAATTTTGGCATTTCCACGTTTTTGAGTAACAGAGACCCAATTGGTGCGAACGGCGACGAATCGAAAATTGGTGGTCATCATTAACACTGGCCGATACAGCTGCGATATTTTCTTCAGTTCGCACTCTACGTAAGCGTGTTGGTGGTTTAATGTCCAACAATGTAAATTTGGTGCGAAATTTAGTCACAATAGCCCGAATAGCCGCTTCAGTGGGTCGATTAAACTGACCATAAAATGGAAGCGCGCAATGAACTTTCTTAACAGAGCACGCATTTTGATAATAAAATTCAATAATTTGCAAGCGTTGTTCGTTTGTCAGACGATTCATGATGAAATGTCAAAGCATACTGAGCATCTTTCTCTTTGACACCATGTCTGAAATCCCACGTGATCTGTCAAATACTAATGCATGAAAATCATAACCTCAAAAAAATCACTCTTTATAAGGTTTAATGCCAAATTTGATGAAAATCTATTAAAATATTTGGTCTCTTGAGCGAAAAAGTCATATCAAGAGCGAAAATTGTATGGGAGCTTTATCTAAACCGGTCTAGCCAGCTTTAACCACAATGTGTTTCTAGTTGTATTGTACATACCAAATTTGGAGAAATTCGAATAAATTATGTGATTTGTAGGGACGTTATACCTAAATCTGAACCAATTTGCTTCAATAATAAACAGTGTCCGTCCTCGGTCCCCAAAACTTCCTTGTGCTAAGTTTTATTGGGAACGGACAATAATTGTGACCTTCGATCCTAACCGACTCACAAAGTGATACTAAGCCGATCTGTATAATAAACGATAAGTCTATCTCGTTTCCTTTCGGGTGTAACAAAGAAATGCACAAAGACATAATACCCTAATGGAGGGTATAAAAATGCGAAGAAAAAATCCAATTATAACGCCTAAAACTCCATTTGCAAAAATACACACTGTGCGATTTCCAACGAAGCCAATCAGGGAGAATTTAAAAACAAATAAGGAACGGCTAAAGTCGGGAGGGCCGATTATATAATATCCTCCACTTTCTACCCGATTATAATTAAATTCGGGGAAAAGTGATAACCGAAATGTGTGGGTACCATATAAGTGGTTTCTTGAGCGAAGAAATGCGAGTGTATAAACCTGAACCGATCCGCTATTTACTTAAAACAATTGCGACTTTTGTACTTTGATTACAAGTATTAAGGGACTCAGAAAGTGATTCTAAGCCGATCTGTATAATAAACGATATATCTATATCCTTTCCTTTCGGGTGTTACAAAATACCCTAGTGGAGGGTATAATGAAGTTGCACATTAATTATTATGATTATTGTTTGCCAATTCCTAGTATGTGAATACAATTCAGTTTTTCACGGTATGCAATCCCTAGCTGTTGTGCATTTTGAATGTCAATGCTGGGTTCACCAACAAATGAAATCCTAAAAGTGTCAATCAAATAGATATAGTGGAATTCTTACAAAATGTTATGCAATTGTTTTCTATTTGTTTTTTTTTTTTGTTTTTGAATAAAATACCAAAGTGCAACTTTGGTTTCATCAATGCGTGTAGTTGCGGATTAATTTCTAACATTGCCCTTTCAGTACAAGGAAACATACCAAATGTGCCTCAAATCGAAAAACTTTTCAGTAACCCACTCCGAACACTGTACTTTTTTCATATTTGGCAGATCAAAATTGGCAAACATCGTTCTTATTAATTAGTATGTAAGTGCTGGGATCTTTACTGAAATAATAACTTTTACTTTCACCTTGTAATATTCATCGGCCAAATTGTAAAACGATCTAGGCATGTCAAAATTTGTTACCTGATTTTTCGTCAAATTTGCGTATCCCATTAATACCCCACCTCATCGCAATGAATATTCACTTCATTAATCCCCACTTTTTAAAAAAATTCAGAAATAGCACTAAAATCGTAAAGAACTGGTTTCCCCTAATGCGTAGTGATAAAGGCGAAATAATTAGGACAACACATTAAACAAATCAAAGATTAATTTTAGTCGTGAATATCCACAACTCTTTTGAAGCCAACCACCACTTTTTATATTAAATATTTTCGACTGCAATCACATTTTTACTATGACAGAATTGATGAAAATCGTTTGCATTACGTTCTTCCTATATGTGATGGTTCCCATACACAAATAAAAAAGGAAAAATATAACGACCATTTGTCAAGATTGGTCATTCCATACCGTAATATATAATAAATGGATCGTAATATATAATATATATTTGGTTCTGCTGATATAATGCACTTATATATGGTAGATGCATTCAAATAAATATTTCTTGAGTAATTTGCGTTTCTGGCAAATCAAATGTTTTTTATTTTTTTTTTGTAACTTGTATTATTATTTATAGTTTTTTTTACCACAAAACTAGATTTATTTTTATGATAATATATGAATATTAAAATTATAACTTTTAATAATCCTTCAGAGATGTTTTAATTTTTGTGGCACACTGAAAACAGATGTTACTTCAGAGTTTTTTTTATATTTTTCAAGTTTGAAAAATAGCTAAATTTAATTAAACTTGTTTTATATTTAATATTTGTGTATCTCTAGAAAAGATAGATTGGAAAAACATTTTCAATTTATTTTAATTTACTTTTTAATATTTCGAGCAACGATTTCAAAATTTGCCAAAACAACAGCAAGTTCCACAACATCGCTATCGTTTGCATTATGTTCCTCCTGTATGTGATGGTTCCCATACACAAACAAAAACGGTGAGATCATCTCTCGATGTATTTGCACCTAAGGAAAAATATAACGACCATTCGTCAAGATTGGTCATTCCCTACCGTTATATATAATATATGGACCATTCCACAACAAATCGGACAGTTCAAAAAAAAAATATTTTTGATTTCCTTAATTTTTTTACATTTTTTCGTATCCATTAAAAAGCACCCCCTGGGATACTTTGAGTTTTTTCTGATTACTCGTTAAAAAGATATAGCTTTTTTAAAAAACCGTAAATAATAGTTCTTGTTTCAGTCTTTTGCTCATAACTTCGTCAATAATGGTCCGAATTGGATATTATTTTTTTAACATATTTGTTTTTTTGAAGTAAAACCAAAAATAAATTTAAAGTTTATTTTTTTAATTGTTTGTAACCATTGATTTTCTCGAAAAAAATTATTTAAACATCTATTTACTCTGTAAATTTTGAGGCTTGGTTGAAAGTGGGCCTATAAAAATTACTATGTTTTTTTAATTTTTTGAAAGTTTGGACACACGAAATCGGCTGGAAAAATGTGAAAAGTCGAAATCGACTTTACCATTGCCAAAAGTCGAAAAGACGACTTTTTTCGACTTTGTGCATCAATGAATTTAAGTTATTTAATACCGTTGCTTTTATTTTTGTCGCTCTAGAAACACATCATTTATCTGTTTTTCTTCAAATTTGGCATAACAACTAGAAACATCTATGCAAAACGTGGGTAAGATCGGTTCAGATTTATATATCCAATATAAAAGTCTCTCGATTTGGTTTTGATTTGGTCTATTCATCTTTTCATTCATTTGCAAAGTCTTTTTATTTATTTGCAACAGCCGAAAAGTCGACTTTTCATATATTTCCAAAAGTCGACTTTTTGCTCCGAATGTATATCACTAGGCCCTATCTTTATGGAGCAATATCAAAACATGGACCCGTATGGTCCACTTTGACAGTAAATGTTCCTATATGAAAAAAATTGATAACATGGATATATATTTCCCTTTCACGGTAGGTATTAGCAATTGAGATATAAATAAAATGATCTGAAAAAATTGATCAATTAATGATGTGGGTTCTAGGACCCAGTTGACTTTCGTTGTAGGTGTTTCTAGTTGAAAATCCACATGATCTATCAAACTTGATCAACTTCTGATATAAAATATAGGTTCTTGAGCGCTAATAGTAAAAATTGGCAACATTTGTAATGGGGCTACACTAAAAAGTCAACTAATATAGATTACTTCCAAAATGTTTTCTTAGTTGAAATATAACATGATCTGCAAAATTTTATCAATATACAATGCAAGATGCGGCTTCTAGAGCAGTAATAGTTGAAATTAATGGTCATTTGTATGGGGGCTATATCAAATCATGGATCCAATTAGTACACTTTCATGGCAGGTATTGCTAGGTGAAATATGACATAATATTGAAAATTTGATGTGGATGCGATGTAAAATTTAGATCTTAGATAAGTAATGCTGTAATTCGGAGGTATGGTTTGGTTTGGTTATATTAAAAAAATTATATTTTCCTGTAATATTACTGCACTTCTACGAAAATCGCCTCTGTGGAATGCAATCCATGGTGGAGGGTATATAAAGTTCAAATATAAATATTGAAAAAATAATTTTATAAATAAATATATTTTTTTATTATTTCAAACTACGCTTATAAGGCAAGGCAACCAATACGTTTACATATCGAAATAATATTCAAGTCAATTCAAAAAATTAGTATTCTTATATTTATATTTTCAAAAAGTTTAAAAACCATAAATAATGATAGATAGTGGGTGCTACAATTGGTTGTATTTCCATTCTATTTTAATTCCAAAAGTACACATTTGAAAATCCATTATCTCACGTACATAGTGCAAAATAACCTAACTTCATGATTCAACCAATTTTTTTCCATAAAAGTAAAAAGTACGAATTTGGAAACAACCTTTCTAAAATATCTTTATTATACGTGTCTACTCAATAAGAGGGATGTACACACCGAATTTCATCATTCTAATAAGTTGGTTGGTACTATTTTTATCCCTCTGTACCCATTGTATCCCTTGAAAGTACGAATTTGGAAGAAACCTTATTTTTCGTGTCTACGCAATCAGAGGAATGTATATTCCGAATTTCATGACTCTAGCTGCGGTCATTTGGTTGGTACTACTTTTATCCCTTTTTCCATTTTAACCCCAAAATGTAAGAATTCCGAAAAATCCGTTTATTTTATGTGTCTACGCAATCAGCGGAATGTATACACCGAATTTCATTATTCTAGGTGCAACCGTTTGGTTTGTACTATTTTTATCCCTCTATCCCCATAAATGTACGAATTTGGAAAAATACTTTTATATTATGTATCTACTCAATTATGTACCCAGCTGTTGCCGTTTGAAAAGTGCCATTTTTATCCCTTTTTGCCCCATTTCACCCCCTACGAATAAAAATCACTTTGTGGTGCACGTTTTTGTTAGAGGGGAATGAGCACAATATCAAGTAAGTACAAGCAGACATATTGCAAAAATGTGATTAAATACTCTAAAATATTAGGGAATATTATGGGTATTTTTAGTCCTTGTGAGGGAAAATTGTTTCCCTTCGGGCAGATTTCGCCCAGATTCAATCTCAACCGATCTACGACTATAAGACTCATTTATGTAAAATTTAGACGTCCTTTCGTTTAGGTGCTCTGCTTTCAACGGACGGACGGACGGACATGGCTAGATCGTCATAGAATTTTATGACGGTCTAGAATATGGGGTCTCAGGTCTATATTTCAAGGTGTTACAAAGGGAATGACAAAGTTAGTATACCCCCATCCTGGAGGTGGAGGGTAAAAAAGAGGTGAGTGCAAAGGAATTATTTATACACTACCTTTATTTTCTGCAATATTCAATATACTCCGTCAATACTTGGTTCTGCTGATATAATGCACTTATATATGGTAGATGCATTCAAATAAATATTTCTGAGTAATTTGCTTTTCTGGCAAATCAAATGTATTTTATTTTTTTGTAACTTGGATTATTATTTATAGTTTGTTTTTTACCACAAAACTAGATTTATTTTTAATGATAATATATGAAAATTAAAATTTTAACTTTTAATAATCCTTCAGAGATGTTTTAATTTTTGTGGCACACTGAAAACAGATGTTACTTCAGAGTTTTTTATATTTTTCAAGTTTGAAAAATAGCTAAATTTAATTAAACTTCTTTTGTTAATCATTTAAATTTTCTGTATCTCTAGAATAGATAGATTGGAACAACATTTTCAATTTATTTTAATTTATTTTTTAATTTTTCGAGCAACGATTTCAAAATTTTCCAAAACAACAAAGTTCCACAACATCGCTATAGGAAAATTTACGTTTTTACTTTATTTTTAACATATACATACATATATATATGTATGTAAGTGCATCCGATTTCTACAACAATTAAAACGAACACGCACACAATCGTAAACCAACACACACACACACTTGTTGCATACGCGTAAGCTGCACCTAATTTCAGCGATTTCTCATTAAAAGAAAACAGAGCAAATCATGTTTCAACCATTAGCATTGATCCATTGAATTCAACGAACTTTGTAGGGTTACAATCAAAATATTTCGAATATTAAACATCCGGTTCAGTTAAACAATTGTACGCTTAGTTTAGCTAACTCGAGAGAAATATAATAAATAACGTAAATCATCCGTACAAAATGCCAACAACAAGACGATAATCTGGAAATTGTGCGGCTATAATTATCAACGGACAAAATAATTCGGACCGTATTCTATCTTTCACCAACGAACAGCGACGTTCTCACTTCGGAATCGTTTTGTGAAATGAAACTTGTCGCAACAGAATCGTTTGTACGAGGTGCTGTTAGTCGAAAAAGCTCTTTTGTGCTATGTAACCACTACCCCGACAAAGGAACGAACGCAAAAGCTTCGCTGATAGGTCACTATGTTAGCATCGGTCTATTTGTATGTGTAGGTGTGCCCACAAACTGTGTGCATGTTCGTAACTTGTTGCTATTTGAATTCCTGGCCAAAAAGCGAAGCACCTGTTGGTAATAAGGGAATTCGCCCCAGCAAAAATCTAAAGGTATCTGCACCCAGACCAAAATATTTTATCAGACAATAAGTTTTGTTCTACGTCAGTGGTGGTCACACAACAGAATAAAAATATGTTTAAATTTTTGACCACCACTGTTCTAAGTATATCGTTCCACTTTCAACATTTTCTTAGTGATGTTTTAAAGTTGAAATAACACTTACACGCAAATCTATCTATATATATAAAATATTTGCGTGATTGAGTGACTGAGTGACTGACTGATCACTCCCCAGACCAAACGGCTAAAGCTAGAATCATGAAATTTGGTGTGTACATTTCTCTTACAGTGTAGTGGTGTGATAAGACTGAATTTTTCGAAATTCGTACTTTTAAGGGGTAAAAAGGGATAAAAATGGTACCACCGCAATAACCAAACGGCTGGGCCTAGATTCTTGAAATTTGGTTTGGATATTCCTCTTGCGACATGAAGACATCCCACAAAGTGGCATTTTAAAAATTCGTACTTTTGGGCGGGGGCTAGAGGCATGAAATTTGGTGTTTACATTTCTCTTACAGCGTAGAGAACAGGTATCAAGGGAGTTTTTTGTAGTTCGTACTTTCAAGGGGTAAAATGGGCTCGAAAGGGATGAAAATGGTACCACAGCAATGACCAAACGGTTGGGCCTATTTGGCACGCAAATTCATCTTATAGCTTCAACGCGCCCAATAAAATATTTTTTAAAATTCGTACATTTTGAGGGTGAAATGGGGTAAAAATGGATAAAAATGGTACCAACAAAACAGACGGAGCAGTAATCGTGAAATTCGGTGTGTATATATGCACCTCAAAATGCCTACAAACGCAAAATGAAGGAATTTTTTGAAATTCGTACTTTTAAAGGGTTAACGGGGAAAAGGGGATAAAAACGTACCAACAACAGGGATGGCGCTACAATAATAAAATTCGCGTGTATATTCGCTTTACAGTGCAGATCACTGATAAGAAGGAATTTTTAATTTTTTTTTTTCGGAATGCACTATAGGTCAAATGACATATTTCACTGGCCAAAAGTCTTAAAACTTAAAGTCTGATATTATGTTAACGAAAATGTATAGAGATAGCTTGAAAATGTAAATTGTGAAGAATTAAGAAAAAAGTAAATCTTTCGGAGCGCCTATGAAACTAACGGCCCTTAACCTCCTTGGGACCAAAGAGAGTTAATTTGGTTTTTTAATATTACATAATTAAAAATAACCAAAAAAGAATGAATTGGAACGTATGTCACTATATTATACCCTACACAACATTCCAAGCCCCTGCATGATTGAAATCCGCGAATTTATGGACCATATAAATATAAAGACATGATCCTATTAATTTTTGCAATAGTGAAATTTAATGTATCTTATGAAATTTTTACCAATTTTTTTCTATATTTTTCTTGTGTTATATATAAAGAAGTCAAGAGATATTTGTATGTTGAAAATATCAGGAAATTTTCCACAGTATTCCACTATTGCCATAATTTCTCCTCGTTGAATTGTGATATGAAAAAATTACGAGTATATATTGTGATATATGATTCTTGTGCGGTATAAGTTTATAGTTTCATGTCAAATGTTTGTAACATTATTGAACTGTTAATGCAAAAAATTGGATCAGATTTATATATAGTCCCCATATAAATTTCCCCCATTCTGGTCAAATTTGACACATTACTCTTATTTTCATCAAGATGACCTACTATTAATCTAGACATAGTGTTATATATAGTGTGTTAGTGGTATGGTGTATCATATAATCGGTTCTACCCTACTTTAGCCTTATTTAGTAGCTTTGCTTACATATAATCTATTTAACTTAAGTCTAAATTGTTTTCTAAGTGCAAGTCTTTTAGGATGTTGACATAGTATAGACTGAGATGTCCCACTTCAATTCCATCGCTAACCAAAAGAGCACAAAAGTGCAAATCCACATGCGGTTAAATACATTCATAACAAATCGACATTTTATTTTCCGTTTTTCATTTTCGTGCCGAAGCTTGCCAACTTTTTAAAAGCTTACATAATTACTATATTTGCAATTTACTATAATCATTCTAAGGCTGCACTGAACTTCTTTAATTTTTTTACACACCAAGACAAATTTCAAATGTTTTTTATTGAAAATATTGAATATATATTTAGAATTGCATTTTCTTTACTTATACTTCATATTATTTTTTGGAAAAATATAACAACGCACATTCCAAAATTGATAACCAAAAATTCCGCGTAAACAGTTTTATACTGACACCTTTATATTGCCAACTTTGACATCGTGTAACACAACGGTAATATTTTTTTTTTTTTTTGGAAAAACCAAATTAATTTTTATTTACTTTGATGTATTTTTTATTAAATTATATCATCATAAAAGCTATTGTACTATGTTAGAATCTTGACTTTTGGCCACTGAAATGGGTCATTTGACCTATAGTGGGATGGGATAAAAATTGTACCACAGCCCAGATCCTAGCCTAGAATTTTGAAATTTGGACGGGTACTAATTTTACTGCATGAATGCGACCAAGAAAATATTGTGCAAAATTCGTACTTTTCAAATAAACGAAGCTGGAATCAAGAAATTCGGAGTTTGCATCCTTGAAAATGCTTAGAAACGCAAAATGAAGGAATTTATCGAAATTCGTACTTTTAAAGGGAAGACGAGAAAAGGGGATAAAAAAGGTTCCAAAAACACGGCTGATGCTGCAATCATAAAATTCGGTGTGAATATTCGCCTTACAGTGTAGATGAGTGATAACAAGGAATTTTCCGAAATTTGTAC
Source organism: Polietes domitor (assembly GCA_947397865.1). NCBI lineage: Eukaryota > Metazoa > Arthropoda > Insecta > Diptera > Muscidae > Polietes > Polietes domitor. The sequence continues at coordinate 30,411,980 of OX377618.1, forward strand.
TTTTAAAGGATTAAATGTGATAAAAATTGTAGCAAAGCCCAGACCAAACCGTTCAGCCTAGAATTTTGAAATTCGAACGGACATTACTTTTACAGCATGAATGCGACCAAGAAAATATTTTGCAAAATTCGTACTTTTGTGGGTGAAAAAAAAATGGATAAAAATTGTACCAATCAAACAAACGGAGCTCTAATCGTGAAATTCGGCGTGTTCATTCCTTTGCATTTTGCTTAGAAACGTAAAAAGAATTTTTCAAAATTCGTAAAAGTAAACGGGAAAAAAGGGACAACAATGGTACCAACAACACGACTGACTCAATAAACATGTAATTGGGGTGTATATTCGTCTTATAGCGTAGATGAGAGATAAGAAGGAATTTTTCGAAATTTCTACTCATATGGGCTTAAAATGGATAAAGCCCTTTCCAAAATTCGTACTTTTTGGGGGTGAAATTGGGTAAAAAGTGATAACCAAAAATTCTGCGTGTACATTTCTCCGAGTTCGTAGACGCGCAACATAAATGGTTTTTTAGAAATTGGAGACAAAAAGAGATAAAAATAGTACCTACCAAAATATTGCACTAGAATCGTGAAGTTCTGTGCGAACATTATAGCCCCGTCGAAAAAAATTTAAAAAATTCATTCTATTAAATATAGATGCAAAATGGTCTTGAGCCAGGACAATATCCCAGTTCAAATCAAATATTGATTACAGACCAAAAAAATACAAACAAAAAAACTAAAACAAATGAGCGATGGCACGGCAGAAGTATTGCTGGGTGACTATACCTGCATATACACATACTTACATATGCAACTCAATGAGATGCTTGTAAGATGCCATGTGTTCTTTATTACTTGGTGCAATTTTTTAAACGCAAATTTGGCAAGTGAGTTGTGCTTCTCGTTCGTTTGTGAGAATCATTTCTATAAAGAGGCCGGGTTTGATGTTGAAAAGTCGCTGCGAAGCCACTTGAAAAGACTTTTGACATGGTCGAAATCATGATCGTGGTAGTCTGCGGCCAAGTAATAAATGTCACCATGCCATTTGTAAATAAATTTGCATTCTATTAAATATAGATGCAAAATGGTCTTGAGCCAGGACAATATCCCAGTTCAAATTTAAAAAATATATAAAAAAATTTTGCTCTATTTATAAGTTCAGATTTCAAGTCATGCACCGGTATAGAAGTTATGTATATGTAAAGGATTACAATTTACAAAGGGCGTGACAAGCGCATACATATTTTGTAGGTTTAAAGTGATTATAAAAACATTTTGGATCTAAAATTGCAACTGATTTCGACCGGTGTGTGCAGCATATATGAAAACATTGGTAAAGGTCAAATTTCATATTATTCCGATCAGCCGTATATAAGTTATAAAAGGTTTAATTTTACGTAATGGTGATTACTGTGGGAGGTACATGAAGGGGCGTGGCAAAATCCACCATATTACGTACGCTCAAAATGATTATAAAAACATCACCAAATATCAAAATACAACTGGTTCAGAATATTTTACTAGGAATATGGACTATATCTGTGTGGTAAAGTAATATATCTGTGTGGTAAAGTCTGGGTAAAGTAATACTATGTTCAGAGTTTGCATAAATTCCTAACTCCCTTCGAGAGTTATCCTGTACACCAGCCAGCCAGATAGACAGACAGACGGACGTGAAAGGGATTTTAAAAATAAGTCACTCCTTTAATGCGTTACACTTTCTTCCACAGTGACATATACGCTCCTACTCTGTTGAGACGGACATATATTTTTCTACTTTATATGACTTTTTGGTAAGAAAATTGTTTCAATGTTTATGCCTACTTAAATTAAACTATGGACTACGTATAAATTGATTATGATTATTTGTACAAAGGAAACTAAAATTAATTCGGTGTAAAAATCCATCGGCAATGTAGGATATGGAATCGACAATTTGCTGTGAATATACCTCTGAATACATAGTTGCGCAAACTAATGTGATTTTTTAAATTTTGATCGTTTACTAGCGATATACCCTGAAGAGTATATCCTTACACCGCATACGAAGTAGCGGGTATTTGCTCGTAAAAATATAAAATAGACATTTTGGTTTTCTCATTCAACGGTGGAATTGTTTATGAAATATGATAGTTTTGCCTTCGGGCAAGATATTTCAGAAAATATTACTCTTAAGGGTGTAAAATGACAAAAATGCTATAAAAATGGTACCAACCAAATGCCCGCAGCTACAATCTTAGAATTCCTCTGAATGCATAGGCACACAAAATAAAAGATTTTTTCCAAATTCGTACTTATTTACTTTTACTGCAAAAATTGGTTGAATCTTGAAGTTAGGTTATCTTGCTCTGTGTACGTGAGAAAATTGATTTTCAAAGTTTATACTTTTGGAATTAAAATAGGATGGAAATACAAACAACTATAGCACCCATTATCTACCAATATTCATGGGATTTAAGTTTTTTTTTGAAGATTGTTGTCTTATTTTTATGTAGATCCCGATTTGACATTTTCCGCTCTAGAAACCCCATATTATACTCGATTTTCTTTAAACTTGGCAAAACATCTTACATTTCAACTAGAAACACCTATGGTGAAAATTTGTCAGATCGGTTCAGACTTAGATATAGCCCCCATACAAATGTCGCTCCAGATTTGACATTTTCGGCTGTAGAAACCACATATTGTACCCGATTTTCTTTAAATTTGGAACAACATCTTACAATCCAACTAGAAACACCTATGCAGAAAGTGGGTAAGATCGGTTCAGATTTAGATATAGCCTCATACAAATGTCGCTCCCGAATTGACTTTTGCCGCTTTAGAAACCACATATTGTACTCGATTTTCTTTAAAATTGGCACAACAGATTATAATCCAAGTAAAAACCTGGTGTAAAAGTGGCTAAGATCGGTTCAGATTTAGATATAGCGCAAATACAAATGTTGCTCCCAAATGTTTAACCGATTTTGGCCAAACATATACATATTATATTTCACCTACTTCGTTCCAGATTTCAATATACCCCCATGCAAATGTCCTTTCCGATTTAACATTTTTTGTCAAACACATACATTTACAGGATACAAAAATCCTTCCCGTTTTCACTTTTTCACCTAATTAAATAGTATTCGGATTGAAAGTGGAGTGTATCATAGAGTCGGCCCCGCCCGACTTTAGACTTTCCTTACTTGTTTTCTTTTAGAATTGACTTGTAGTATTATTTCGATATATATAGTATAAACGTATTGGTAGCCTTGTCTTATTTTGGTTTGTTTTGGCTATATTAAAAAATTGACATTTTCCTTTAATGTTTCTGCACATCTACGAAAATCAACAGCCTCTGTGATATGCAATCCATGGTGGAGGGCCGGGCCGAACTTAAGGGCGTTTTTACTTGTTTATCCCAAAGATACCTTTTGTGTTCACAATGGTATGTGTATTCCTATTTTTGCTACTTTTAACTGCAACCAGTTGCTTTGTACTAGTTTTATCTCCTTTATCCCATTTTAATCCTAGAAGTAAATATATTTTCCGTGTCTATGAAGTCTAAATGTATAAATAGAATATCATAATTCGCTTGATTTGTACAATGTTTATCCCCTATCGCTCAGTTTTCCCTAAATGTAAAAATTTCCAAAAAATCCCAAACCAAAATAATGCCTCTAGCTACAGCCATTTATTCGGCACCAATTTTATCCCTTTTTTCACACTTTGACCCTAAAAGTAGGAGTATCGAAATATCTCATTATATTTCGAGTCTACACATCTACACTGATTTTCATTATTCTAGCAAAAGGATTCGTACAATAAAAAGAATGGTGAATGTGTCTTCCTTTCTTCTTATTGCTGTTGTCTTGTGAGATAGTATTATAATACTATTTCAACAATAAAATAAAACATTTTTAATTCCAATATAGTTCAACCAGTTATCTTTATAATTCTGCAAAGAAATAACTCAGACACTTCGATTGACAAGAATCAACTAAATTTGCTTCATCAATCGAAAATATCAAACCGTTTTAATCTTCGAGGGACGGTCACGGCAACATCGAAATGGCTGGAAGACAAAGCTACATACAACTCTATGTGTAGCAAAACATGGACGTGTTCTTACCAATAACTAATTTTTTAAGCCATTATAAGAAGGTCATTATTTCATACTTCAGAATAATGCATGGCGTAATGGGCTGTCATTACTAAGTAATGCAAATAATAATGAGGTGCCATTACCGAGTTTTTGCTGGGTTGTATGTTTTGGCTGTATTTCAAAGCACTTTGTTCTCTTAAACAATTTGCATTTTCTCAATACATACAAATGAAGAAATAAATCAACTAACTGCCACAATAAAAAACTAAGCAATTGGAAATGTTTACCATTTTTATACACTCCACGAGAGTATTATGTATTTGTGCATTTGTTTGTAACACCCAAAACGAAACGAGATAGAACCATTGTTTAGTATACCGATCGACCTAGAATTACATTTTGAATCAATTTATTAATTCCGCAATATCCGTCTGTCTGTCCGTCCGTCTGTCTGTCTGTCCATCTATTCTTGTAAACAAAGACAGGTCGCAATTGTAGCCAGAACCAAACTAAACTTTGCACAACGAAGTTTTTCGGGATAAGGAGGAACTCTATTTAATTTGAAGAAATTCGGTTCAGATTTAGATATAGCCCCCATACGAATTTCACTCCCGATTTGACTCTTTTCACGCTAGATACCACATATTTTAACAGAAATTTAGCAAAATGTCTTATACTTCCACTGTCTTATACTTTCACCCATGGTGAAAATTGGTCAGATCGGTTCAGATTTATAAATAGCTTCCATACAAATTTCGCTCCCAGTTTTTCTTTTTCCGCTCTAGAAACCACATAATTTGGCAAAATATCTTATACTTCCACTGGAAACACCCATGGCTTCCATACAAATTTCGCTCCCAATTTTTCTTTTTCCGCTCTAGAAACCACATAATTTGGCAAAATATCTTATACTTCCACTGGAAACACCCATGGTGAAAATTGTTCTGATCGGTTCAGATTTATATATAGCTCCCATACAAATTTCGCTCCCAATTTGACTTTTTCCGCTCTAGAAATCACATATATCATTAGATTGGCTTCAAAATTGGCAAAACATCTTATATTTAAACTAGGAACACCTGTGGTGAAAATAGGTCAGATAGGTTAAGATTTATATATAGCTCCCATTTAAATTTCGCTCCCGATTTGACTTTTTCTGCTCTGTAAACTACATATTTTAACAGATCTTCTTCAAATTTGGCAAAATATCTTATGTTTCCTATTTTCAGATAATTTCTTCAAATTGAGCATAACACGTTATACTTGACCTGGAGGAACCTATACAGATATTCTTATCGATTTGACAAATGGGGTCAGGTCTTATTAGCATATGATTAGAAAGCATACAAAAATCTTTCCCGTTTTCGCTTTTTTACCGAATTGAATTCGGATAGAAAGTGGAGTGTATCATATAGTCGGCCCGACTTTAACCTATCATTACTTGTCTATGTTTCATTTATGCAATTTTTAATGTTTTTTAAATTGAATAAAATAATTGACCAAAAATCATTTAATTAGTATTCAATTTTCCACCCAAATAAATAAATATATTCACTAAAAGGCTTGAGGGCTTACATTACAAAAGGAAGGCTTATCAAAGAAGAGATTTAAAGAATATTCATTCCACTACAACATTAATAGTATACTAACTAATATTAAAAAGACGCCACCGACGCAGGTACAAACACACCGATCAATAGTTTCTTTTAAAATTTTAGATGGGACGAGGGGTAGTACAGCATTACAATGCAATAACGTCACATCTGTACTCAGTTTTCCTATGTTTTTATTTGTATTATTTCAAATCCTGAAGATGTCTTTCGACGAAAGATGATATATCGATTAATAAAATTTTAAATACAAAAACAAAGACCTCGAGCTGGTTTCTTAATTCAATAAAGATTTTAATAGTTTAAATAAAGGTCGAATAAATAAACAAAATCTACTGGTATTTTAACATTTTGTTTATATTTTTGTTAACATAGCTTATTATCCAGTCTTTTACTTTTTAACAAAAAAGAAATTGTGGGGAGGGGGGAGGGGGAAGGGGTGGACTATACCCCCAGAAGAATGACCCAAGTCCAACTTCAGCCTTTTCTTACTTGTTAGTTAATGATATTATAAATTATAAACACTTATGTGAAATTTCGCAGTTCAATGACATTTCGACCACTTCCAACCGAAATTTTACAACATCTGCACTTTTAACTTTAATACAATTTTATATCAGAAATTTTAATAAATTATGACAGTTTGTACCGGCATATTAAAGTGCAACTTTCAACCTTTCTTCTCGCATAGGAACGACTCGTAAACATTCATGAAAAACACAACACACTTTATCGCAGTGCATTGCTTTTTGCAATAACATTATTACAATTTTGTAATTTTTGATTAATTTAAATATCTGTGTTAGTATTTTCAAATTTACAAACAATTTTGTATCTTTTGTCTTTTTGTTTTACAACAGATGTGTTTTCTTTATTACTTTAGGTTTAAATATCAAAATTGAAACAAGAGGAAAAGTAGTGACTTTGGCAGTGACTTTGGTTTTGAAAAAAAAACGAGTTGCCAGCTGGTTCCAATTTTTTATATTAGCTTTTTAATGTGTTGGTAACAACCTGTCATTATTACTTTCTGAAAAAACGTACTTCAAAAATGGACTGTTTGCCTCTCAAATTGGGGTTTGGGGACCCATCGTGGACGCTCATTCAAGGAACTCGCATCCATTTGTTGTTGATTGGATAGCTGGCCGCACTACACATTACATATTGAATTGATAGTTGAGCTTCCCTGAGTGTTTATTCAGTGAAAAAACATATGGACGCTTTGATTGACATAAATCAGCTAAAAACCCTAAATTTGCTTCATGAAAATATCAAATCGTTCGTATCTTCGAGCAACGGCCGACGAATCTAAATGGCTGCAAGACAAAGCTACACACAACTCAGTTTGTAGCAAAACACGGATGTGTTGTTACAAACAACTACTTTTTTAAACCATTAAAAGGAAGTCATTATTTCATACTTCAAAATAATGCACGGCGTAATGCGCTGTCATTACCAGATAATGGAAATAATAATTAGTTATCGTCAATGATGCCAACTTAGCCCATTTTGGGTTGTCCGAAACCTCTAAACAAAAGAATTAGCTCTTTTTCACACTTTCAAATGCAATTCTTCACAAAATTTTTCCAAAAACTGTAGTTTGCAAATGCCTAGACTATAGCTATTAGAACTGTAAATAAATGTAAATCTGAACCGATCTGACCCATTTCCACCATGGGTGTTTCTAGTGGAAATATAAGATATTTTGCCAAATTTGAAGAAGATCTGTAAAAATATGACTATAGACCAAAAAAATCAAATCGGGAGCGAAATTGAAGATGTTTTGCCAATTTTGAAGAAAATCTGTTAAAATATGTGGTATTAAATAGCGTTCGTCCTTGTCCCGAAAAACTTTGTTGTGCAAAGTTTCATTTGGTTCTGGCTACAATTGCGACCTGTATCGTGATTACAAGAATAGATGGACAGACAGACAGACGGAATAATACACATAACACTCTCGTGGAGTGCAGTTAGAACATATAATTTCTATTTTATATATTTCCCACATAAATGTAGGAACTGATTAGTTAGGTCGACCATGCCGACTGTTTATTTGTCCTGTTGGGCGACGATCGGATGGAGAGTACACACACTGCTCATCTCTGGTACTAGTCAAAGTCTCCAGAGAGAGAGAGCAATGTGTAGAAATAAGGGTTGCAGCGGACAGACAAGACTGAACAGAAGGAGAGTCGTAATAAGAGCTAGAATGGAACGGACGTAACGCGGACGAGAAAGTTTTCTTTAATTTAAATTATTTTAAGTGTTTTGTTTTTCTTTTAATAACAATGTATATATGTACAACTGAATAAATGTACCCTATGAATTTAAACAATTAAATTGTGTTGTGTTTGATTTCCAAAACCGGAGAGACAATTCTCCTACATAAAATTTTTCATTTCACATTCATTTGTATCGAACAAAATAAAAAAATACTTTCCTTCCTTATAAGAAATGTAAATCGAAAGTATTACAGTGAAAGCTCTGCTTGCGGAAAGCTCCCGTGAGCGGACACCTCCCTTGTGCAGACAAATTTTGTTTTCAAAGGCCTCTTCCGCTCTACTAAACGGACATCTCCACTTTACGGACAAAAACTTCGCCGACGCACAGTAGCGCCCGTAGAGCAAACCAGGTTGCAAAAATCAAAATTTTCATGAGCGCCGACGAAGTTTTGAATAAACCCATGTTATAGGAAACTTTTCAACGATTTCAAATCTGCCACTCTTAATAATATCACATTTTTAGTTTAGATGATATAGCCGTTCAAAGTTGACCGACTTTCGGTTTTCAAAAAAACACACAATTTTTAGTGAATTTGTTGCGATTTCAGGTGTAATATCACGAAAAATAGGTAACGAATCGCCTTATTTTTTGTTTGTATTGATTGATGAATTTATTAAATGTATAATGATAAAAAAAATTAACTGTTTGCTTTGTGTTTCTCCTGGTAAATCACTATTTAAAAACTATCCGTTCTTCACTATTTTTCAACTTTGACGGAAAATAAAAAAATCTATATTTTTCTGTATTTGCAAAACCTGTTCACTGATTATTTCTTTACATAATTCAAAAAAAGCTGCCCGTACTTGCCCGTTTGGCTTCTAGAGTTAAAAAATGTTAAAAAGACATGGTTGCAGAAATTGTATGGCGTCCATCCCTTATATGTTTTGACTGACAGTAGTTTGATCTAATAGTTTGAAAAAAACTACTCATTGAAATTAGCAGGTACGTACCTCACTTAAACAATACTTTGGCGTACAAATGGTCAAGAACAATATTGACTTATGGTCCCGACAGGTAGGCACAAATCTTATTTGGACACGTGCATAATATCAAAATTGCATTATTCAGCCTAAATCCATATGTATGCAGGGAACAGGTAAATTGGCATGGTAGCATAAGCCTATATATTGCAAATGGTCAAGAACAATATTGACTTATGGTCACTATTTTTATTTTTTATTTTTAGGCATGGTAGCATAAGCCTATATATTGCAAAATAAGGATAATGCCTGGATTACTCTACGACTGAAAGTTGGCGCAACAATTACTGAAACCATTAAACAATTTAAGTACTGAAAACATGGCGTTGAACAATTTTAAATTATTTGAACTGTTTAGAAAGTCAACCACACCAAATTTTTTCACGGAAGCTGCTTTAGAAGAACTTGATAGATTATACGGAAATATTGAGAGAAGCGAAATTATAAAAAATATATTTTATCTGATATATGCAAATATTAAGGCAAAATGGGTGAAATCTAATCGAACCATTCAGAACTTCAACTCCAAATACGAGGACTGGCTTAATGAAGACACCATCCTGGATATATTGGCAGTAGATAAACCCACCACATCAACCAGAGGAGCAAAAGGAAGGCCAAAAAAAGTATTGAGGAGTGTTCAATTTTCACAAGGAAGAGGAAACTTGCCGATGCCACCAATGACTTGACCACGAAGCAATTATCGGACGCGCTGTCTATTAAATTTACAAAGGATAGTGAAAGAGTTAGGTCGCAGATAACCAAATCTGTTGCTGATGCAAGCCCACTGCGACTTAAGGAAAGCATTCCCACGCCCACAAACGCACACATTAAAAAGTATGGATCCGAAGAAGCCTTGGCCTTGTTTATGGACTTAGAACTTTCCAAAGAGAAATATGAGAAACTACGGACATCTTTAACGCGACACGGCGCTGACGTTTTACCCGTATACAAGCATATTACGCAAGCCAAAATAAATTCACGACGACTGCATACGGAGTTTACGGAAGTCTCTGCGAAAGCCAATCTGCAGGATCTCACGGGCCATACAGCAAAACGGTTGTTGGAGAGTCTTCCTGAAAATGAGGTGAAAATTCTTCCTGAGAAGTTGACATTGATCAGCAAATGGGGCTGCGATGGATCATCCGGACAAAAAAAAAAATAAATAAATAAATAATAATAAATAAATAAATTAAAAAAAAAAATAATTTTTTTTTAATTTGTTGGGTAATAATTTAAAATATAAAACCCTAAAGAAAAAAATAAAAACAATCTAAAAATGTAAAAATAATTTTTTTAGTTACCATAAAATTGATTTTTCTACTAATTGTAACTTTGATAACCCATAATTAGGCCCCTACAGAGCGTAGCACCCTTTCCAAACGCTCATTTCATAGGCTGAACAGTTATCTATCATATGCTGTTTAAACTGTTCAATTATCTTATTCGGTTCAAAAGATATGATTTTTGCAACGAAAAAACTCAAATGGCGCCACTGTGCGACGGAGTGTGTCCGCTTATGAGAGCTTTCACTGTATGTTACAAATAACAATTTTATAATTTAATATTTTATGGTAGTTAGAATGTTTTTTATTGATTCGCACCCAAAAGCTACATACATATTTATAATTTAGCCCTTTTTAGCACCTGTTCAAGCGATTTTTGCGTGTTTTGGTTCGTTGAAGTTTGCATAACTCAGTATCATTACTATGTTTTTGCTGGGTAATATTCCACAGTTGCTCACCTTACCGATAGATGTAATTAAAAATCTCACAACCGCTGTTGACAGAACCGTGGTCACGTTCACAGCGAACTTTGATCTTGTTGGGGAAGAACCGTGGTCAAGTTGAGAGCGAACTATGATATTGTTGTGGTCATGTTGACAACGAACTGTGGAAAAGAACCGTGGTCATATTGACAACGAACTGTAATCATGTTGGTACGAACACTGGTCATGTTGCAACGAACCAAGACCATGTTGAGATCGAACTGTGATATTGTAGGGAGCGAACCGCTGTTGACAGAACCGTGGTCATGTTCACAGCGAACTTTGATCTTTTTGGGAAAGAACCGTGATCAAGTTGAGAGCGAACTATTATATTGTTGTGGTCATGTTGGCAACGAACTGTGGAAAAGAACCGTGTCGTGTTGACAGCGAACTGTAATCTTGTTGGGAACGAACAGTGATAATGTTGACAATGATCATGCAATCATGTTGGCAGCGAACAGTGATACTATTGGCACAGTGTCGCGGTTTCATACAACGAGCGCCCAAAACTAGAAGGAATTATCGTAAAATTCTGAAATTTGGCATATGTTGATATAACAACTAAATATGATTACGTGTTAAATTTTTGGAAATGGAGATGACTAACACACAATATAACTACTTACTCAGGTTTGATTTCATTTGTTTTTTGTTTTCTTAGACAGAAAAGAAAGTGTTTTAAAAGAAGTGTGTGATTTTTTCCAGCGGAAAATATAACTTTACTCAATGCCATGTTTGCACGGCGACGTTCCTCACGGAGATTATCCAATGGAAGTTTCTTTTTAATTTCAAGTGTGCAGCATGGAATAAAACTCATTTTACAGTTGATACACTTTCACTTATAATCGCTTTTTCTTTCAGTTTGGCGCATCGTGTAAATTTGATGCAAAATTGCTCCAAAACCGGCAGGTGTAACAGCACTTGTTGTTCGACTTTTTATAATATTTCAATAGTTTTCGGTATCACCTAAAATTTTGGATATAATTTTACGACTTCTATTAGGTTTTTTTTACTATTTGATATCCTTATAAATATTCTCACCAACACACAATGGCAATGTGCCTAATAATGATAGATTTTGGTTAAAATATACTTAACTAAAGTTTTTATGTACTTCAATAACAGGCTCCCATACTAAAACCGATTACGTGGGTTCGAAGCAGTTTTCATTCAATTGAGTTTGCGAGACGCATATACAGAACTGATAATCCACCGAACCAAATAAATGACACACTTCTTTTAAAACACATAGTTTTCTGTCAAAAAATTATATCGAACCTGAAGTAGTTACAACTAATTCAATAATTTTAAATGTAATTCTTCTCAAAGATGGCATAATGAAAGCCAATATCATTCACGAACAACTGAGGAATAATTTACAATAATGATTTAATTTGAATAATAATTATTCAATTCAAAGCAAATATATATGTCTATAGCTGTGCAAACAACAATTTAAGTTTTTTTCCTAAGACAAATGTTTTAAGAAGAATAATTTCTGAGATTTTCACAAAAATCTGAGCGATGTAAAATTTTGTTGGCCAGTTTGACATGGAATAACTCATATATTGTGTGTTAGCCATCTCCATTTGTTTGAAATTTCAGCAGTAATCATATTCAGTTGTTATATCAACATATGCCAAGTTTCAGAATTCTACGATAATTCCTTCTAGTTTTGGCCACTCGTTGTATGAAACCGCAACACTCAACATTATCACTGGTCGTTCCCACCAAGATTGCAGTTCGCTGTCAACATGACCACGGTTCGCTGCCAACAAAATCACCGTTCTCTGCCAACAACATCACAGTTTGTTGTTGACATAATTACGGTTCGTTCGCAAAATGGTCGTGGTTGGTTGCAACATTACCACTGTTCGATACCAGCACGTTCTTTGTCAGCATGACCACGGTTCTTTACTACAGCTCGTTCTCAACATGACCACAAGAAGAACATAGTTCGCTGTCATCATGACCGCGGTTCTTTCCCAACCAGATCGTTCGTTGTCAATAGGGGTTGTCTACGTCATCGCTAAAAAGGACTAAATTACATAAATGGGGCTTTTGGGTGCGAAGCAATAAAAACATTCTAATTACCAAAAAGTATTTAATTATAAATTGTTATTTGTAATATGTATATACTTTTAGTTGTATATAAATTAAAATGCTTTTTCTTTCATTATTCTTTTCTTTTTATACATAAGTTATTATACCCTACACCACTTCGTGGTCTAGGGTATTATAAGTTAGTTTCGCGCCAAATGTTTGTAACACCAAGAAATAATTGAGCTAGACCCACCTTTAAGTATACGGATCGGCTTAGAATCGCAAGCTGAGTCGATTTAACGATGTCTGTCTGTCCGTCTGTCCGTCTGTCCGTCCGTCCGTCCGTCCGTCCGTCTGCTGTCCATCTAAGCTTGTTCGCACTCTACAGGTCGCAATTGTCGTCCGATTGTCATGAAACTTGGCAGAATTTATTTTTTGTGGCCAAGGACCATTGGTATTGAATTTGGAGGAAATCGGTTCAGATTTAGATATAGCCCCCATACAAATGTCGGTCCCGATTTGACATTTTTCGCTCTAGAAACCACATATTGTACCCGATTTTCTTTAAATTTGGTACAACATCTTATAATCCAACTAGAAACACCTATGCCGAAATCGGGTAAGATCGGTTCAGATTTAGATATAGCCCCCATACAAATGTCGCTCCCTATTTCACTTTTTCCGCTTTAGAAACCACATATTGTACCCGATTTTCATTAAAATTGGCAGAACATCTTATAATGCAACTAGAAACACGTATGCAAAAATTGGATAAGATCGGTTCAGATTTAGATATAGCCCCCATACAAATGTCGCTCCAGATTTGACATTTTCCGTTCTAGAAACGACATATTGTACCCGGTTTTTTTAAATATTGCAGAACATCTTATAATCCAACTAGAAACACCTATGCAAAAATTGGGTAAGATCGGTTCAGATTTAGATATAGCCCCCATACAAATGTCGATCCCGATTTGACATTTTCTGCTCTAGAAACGACATATTGTACCCGATTTTCTTTAAATTTGGCAGAACATCTTATAATCGAACTAGAAACACGTATGCAAAAATTGGGTAAGATCGGTTCAGATTTAGATATAGCCCCCATACAAATGTCACTCCCGATTTGACTTTTTCCGCTCTAAAATCTACATATTGTACCCGATTTTCATTAAAATTGGCAGAACATCTTATAATCCAACTAAAAAACCAATGGTGAAAGTGGGTAAGATCGGTTCAGATTTAGATATAGCCCTCATACAAATGTTGATCCCGAATGTTTAACCGATTTTGGCCAATTTTACATATTATATTTCACCAATAAACAGACATGGTGAAAGCGCGTCACATCGTTCCTGATTTCAATATAACCCCATACAAATGTCCTTTCCGATTTAACATTTTTTGTCAAACACTTACATTTACAGGATGCAAAAATCCTTCCCGATTTCATTTTTTTACCGAATTGAATTGCAATGAGAATTGTTTGGGTGATGCCCATATGTCCATACTTTTGTATACTACTGTATAATTTGTATTTGTCTGTCGGACAATTGGATCAATTACCATATTATTTACCATATTCGTTAAATTTGACTAAAGATGAATTTATAGCATATAAATTATATTCATATAATTTGTATGAACTACATAAAATTGCTCCCATGAATCATGGATTTAGTAATCAAAGCGAGGTACATACGCAGGGAGTGGTGTAGGGTATTATATAGTCGGCCCCGCCCGACTTTAGCCTTTCCTTACTTGTTATATATAAGTTAGTTTCGCGCCAAATGTTTGTAACACCAAGAAATAATCGAGCTAGACCCACCTTTAAGTATACCGATCGGCTTAGAATCACCAGCTGAGTCGATTTAACGATGTCTGTCTGTCCGTCCGTCCGTCTGCTGTCCATCTAAGCTTGTTCGCACTCTACAGGTCGCAATTGTTGTCCGATTGTCATGAAACTTGGCTGAAGTTATTTTTTCTGGCCAAGGACCATCGGTATTGAATTTGGAGGAAATCGGTTCAGATTTAGATATAGCCCCCACATATTGTACCCGATTTTCTTTACATTTGGTACAACATCTTATAATCCAACGAGAAACACCTATGCTGAAATTGGGTAAGATCGGTTCAGATTTAGATATAGCCCCCATACAAATGTCGCTCCCTATTTCACTTTTTCCGCTCTAGAAACCACATATTGTACCCGATTTTCTTTAAATTTTGCAGAACATCTTATAATCGAACTAGAAACACGTATGCAAAAATTGGGTAAGATCGGTTCAGATTTAGATATAGCCCCCATACAAATGTCGCTCCCGATTTGACATTTCCCGCTCTAAAATCCATATATTGTACCCGAATTTTCTTTAAAATTGGCACAACATCTTATAATCCAACTAAAAAACCTATTGTGAAAGTGGGTAAGATCGGTTCAGATTTAGATATAGCCCTCATACAAATGTTTCTCCGGATACATATTACATATTACATATTATATTTCACCAATAAACAGACATGGTGAAAGCGGGTCACATCGTTTCAGGTTTCAATATACCCCCATACAAATGTCCTTTCCGAATTAACATTTTTTGTCAAACACATACATTTACAGGATGCAAAAATCCTTCCCGATTTCAATTTTTAACCGAATTGAATTGTAATGTGGTAGAAAGTCCGTCCGTCTTTAGCCTTTCCTTACTTGTTTGGGAGATGCCCATATGTCCATACTTTGGTATAACCCAAATGGGGCCCAATCTGATCTATTACAGCTCTAGAAACTACATCTTACATCGTATCTTCATTAAATTTTGCAGATCATGATATTTTTCAACTAGGAATACCTACAGTGAATGAGGCCCATGTTTTGGACCAGGCCCAAAATGTTGTTATCGGCCCCCTTTTGAAATGTCGGTCCGATTCATCCTATTACTACTGTATAATTTGTATTTGTCTGTACAATATACGTTAAATATGACTAAAGATGAATTTATAGTAACTGTATAATTTTTATGAACTACATAAAATTGCTTCCATGAAATACGTGGGTTTAGTAATCAAAGCGAGATACATACGAGGGAGTGGTGTAGGGTATTATATAGTCGGCCCCGCCCGACTTTAGCCTTTCCTTACTTGTTATAAATAATTTTGTTTTAACTACTTATTCAGGTTCAAGATAAAGGAAGTGTGTGACATTTATTTAGTTCGGCCGCTAGCACGGCAACCAAAACGAAAATAAATGTCACACACTACTTTTAAAACAGCTTGTTTTCTGCCTAAGAATGATTTCGAACAACAAAACTATGAAAAAATAGATAAGATCAAATACTAAAAAAAACATCTGATTCGTGAACTTACATCATATTTATTGGGTCAGTTTCTAGTAATGTTGGGGAATTGTCGATACTGCCAAAAAAGTATTTTAGCCGTATTCACATCATTATATCATCATACTCGAATCATATCTATCCAGTCTTCATCATATCGACATATAACAACCTTTCGTTTTAAATAGGTATTTCCTAAACTCATTTTACATGTCATTTTTACTGGTTGCATTATATTGTTGTAAGTCGGGTGTAGCTTCAATCATATGTATACACCATGGATTTGATATAAAAATGTGTATATATAAATACTTATGCGAAATTCAGAAATTATTTTAAAATATAACTTTCTATGATGCTTTAGATGTTTACAAAGTACTTGTTTAAAAATAATATGTAATTGAACAAAGACTTTTTCTTTTAGAATGAACTATATTAAGAAGGTTTCTATTAATTTCAATTCAATACTTCATTACAACTGAACCATTTGGATATTTAGTATTTTGTTATAAAAGTATTGCTACATAACTAGGGTTTGCATGTTCCCGTACTCACCATATGGTATACTAGCAGTACCCGCTGCTTCGCACGCGAAAAAGCCAGTTATTTGTTAATTTTATCCGTCTCTGTTACTTATTTATTTAATTTTCTTTTGGTGGATATAGATAAATCTAAAATAGTAATTTGGAAACATCCCTTTATATAGCACTCACACACAGTCAAAGTAATGTGCTTGTCGATATGCACTATTTTAGCTGAACTCCTTCGTATGTATAATTTTTATCATTTTCCACCATTTATATCCTCGATCTCATGTTTCTAGATGCAGCCAGTTACTTTATAACTTTTGCACCTCTTCCCCAAAAAGTACACATTTTGAAAAACCACTATAGGTAACATGTGTTTTTGCTTCACCTAAAAATATGTACTTTATTTGGTAAAACATTTATTTCTTGTCGGGACGTATCGTTGTATTAAGTACAAATTTTGAAATATCCATTTATGTTACGCGTTTAAGTAATTAAAGGACTGTACACAATTTATCACTTTTCGTCCCGCGCATCCCTTAAAGTACAAATTTCGAAAGTCCAATTTTACTGCGCTTCTACGTGGTCACAGGAATTTACATACTAAATCAAGAAATCCATTTATGTTGCAAGTCTACGTTGTCAGAGGAATTTACACTAAAATATTTCTCGACTATAGCTGCAATACTGGTACCATTGGTACCATTTTTATCCCTTTTTGTCCCGCTCACCTCCTATAAGTAAAAATTAAAAAAAAAATCCATTTAGATTGCGCTTCTACGATGTCAGGGAATTTACACTCCAAATTTCGCAACTCTAACTGCACTATTTTATTTGATACTATTTCTATCCCGCAACCGTTTATAAGTACATATTTCGAACAATTCTTTTACATTAGCGCTTCTAAATTGTCAATACTTTAGTTGGTACTACTTTTATCTGTTGACAGAGGAATTTACACTCCAAATTTCACGATTGTAGCTACTATACTTTGGTTGGTACAATTTTTATCCCTTTTTGTCTCAATCACCCCTAATAAGTACAAATTTCGAAAAATCCATTTAGATTTGCGCTACTACGTTGTCAGTGGTATTTACATACCAAATTTCACGACTATAGCTACAATACTTAAATTGGTACAACTTGTATCCCTTTTTGCCCCGCGCACCCCTTGAAAGTAAAAATTTCGAAAAATCCAATTTTACTTCGCTTTTATGTGGTCAGAGGAATTTACATACCAAATTTCACTATTCTATGTGTAATACTTTAGTTGGTACCATTTTCATCCCTTTTTGTCCCGCTCGTAAAAGTACAAATTTCGAAAAATCCAATTTTATTTCGCTTTCATATGGTCAGAACAATTTACATACCAAATTTCACGATGCTAGGTGTAATACTTTAGTTGGTACCCTTTTTATCCCTTTCTGTCCCGCACGCCCCTTAAAAGTACAATTTTCGAAACATCCAATTTTACTTCACTTTTATGTGGTCAGAGGAATTTACGTTCCAAATTTCACGATTCTAGGTGTAATACTTTAGTTGGTACCATTTTAATCCCTTTTTGTCCCGCTCGCCCTTAAATGTACAAATTTCGAAAAATCCAATTTTACTTCGCTTTTATATGGTCAGAGGAATTTACATACCAAATTTCACTATTCTATGTGTAATACTTTGGTTGGTACCATTTTTATCCCTTTTTGTCCCGCTCGCCACCTAAAAGTAAAAATTTCGAAAAATCCAATTTTACTTCGCTTTTATATGGTCAGAGGAATTTATATACCAAATTTCACGATTCTAGGTGTAATACTTTAGTTGGTACCATTTTTATCCCTTTCTGTCCCGCACGCCCCTTAAAAGTACAATTTTCGAAAAATCCAATTTTACTTCGCTTTTATATGGTCAGAGGAATTTACATACCAAATTTCACCATTCTAGGTGTTATACTTTAATTTGTACCCTTTTTGTCGCGCTCGGCCCCTAAAAAGTACAAATTTCGAAAAATTAAATTTTACTTCGCTTTTATATGGCCAGAGGAATTTGCATACCAAATTTCACGATTCTACCAAATTTCACGATTCTAGGTGTAATACTTTAGTTGGTACCATTTTTATCCCTTTCTGTCCCGCACGCCCCTTAAAAGTACAATTTTCGAAAAATCCAATTTTACTTCGCTTTTATATGGTCAGAGGAATTTACATACCAAATTTCACGATTCTAAGTGTTATACTTTAATTGGTACCATTTTTATCCCTTTTTGTCCCGCACGCCCATTAAAAGTACAATTTTTGAAAAATCCAATTTTACTTTGCTTTTACATGGTCAAAGGAATTTACATACCAAATTTCACGATTCTAGGTGTAATACTTTAGTTGGTACCATTTTTATCCCTTTCTGTCCCGCAAGACCCTTAAAAGTAAAATTTTCATATGGTCAGAGCAATTTTTCATATGGTCAGAGCAATTTGCATACCAAATTTCACGATTCTAGGTGTAATACTTTTGTTGGTACCATTTTTATCCCGCACGCCCATTAAAAGTACAAATTTCGAAAAATCCAATTTTACTTCCCTTTTATATGGTCAGAACAATTTACATACCAAATTGCACGATTCTAGCTGTAATACTTTAGTTGGTACCATTTTGATCCCTTTTTGTCCCGCTCACCCCTTATAAGTACAAATTTAGAAAAATCAATTTATATTGCAAGTCTACGTTGTCAGAGAAATGTAAATACTGATTTTCACGATTCTAGCTGCAATTCTAAAATTGGTACCATTTTTATCCCTTTTTGTCCCGCTCGCCCCTTAAAAGTACAAATTTCGAAAAATCCCTATTTGTAGCTCTTCTGCATGGTCAGTGTAAGGAACTCACCGAATTTCAAGTTTCTAACTACTGCCGTTTAGTCAGGACGAAGGTTCGATGTTTATCCCTTTTTGGGCCATTTTACCATTTTTTAAAGTACGAATTTCGTAAAACCCTTTCTTAGTCGACGTCTACGTCATATTTGGGTACTACCCTGAAAATTTCATGACCCTAGCTTCAGCCGTTTGGTCTGGGGGCTGGTCAATGATAAGTCAGTCAGTAACGCAACTCTTTTATATATAGATTTTATAAACCTGTTGGATTATTATGGATTGGCTTTGATTCGACATCAGTATGGACATATTCGGCTACAATTCCTCATATTAGATCATCTCCTTTCTCTATCGCTTTACCAATCTTCTATCCAAAGAGCTACATTAAGTATTACCTGTTCCTACTTACAACAGAAAAGAATCACCCAAGGACTGAGCACGGCCACGATGTAGACACGTCTGGGAGTGGGACCTGTTATGAGAGAAAGTAAGTGCGATAGAGTGATATTGCATATTCGATAGATGTAATATTTTTATTAATAAAGCATTTAATAGCTTCAAAGACCTAAATTTATATTTTGAGGCAGCAATATAGATACTTCTTCAATGCAGCGTAGTTATTTTAGATTGTATGGATGTTTTTTATTTTAATTTATTAGTAAAATTTTACATAACTCATCTACGATTTCTCCACAGATATTATTTAAATTCTGTCCGACTTTATTCATAAAATATCAGCAATTAAATTGTCCCCAAATATAATATTCTATTCTGTTATATTCATTTCAAAGAAGAAGAAGATTTGAATCACCAGCTGACATATTTCTAATTTAAAGTTAACTTTGTTAAATTATTTTGCTACTCTTTACTATGTTATCGTGAAAACAGAAATAGGTAAAAATTCATACATAACTAAAAGACGAACAGTTTTCTATTATATTTCATTATATGATTTGTCAAATTATTAAAAAACTTCTTGATTTTGGCCGCAGTCGTTGACATAGAACTGTGAGAATGAACCCATTCAAACTATACTACTAGGGTGTCCTAAAAACCGGTTATTTTAGAAAGACGGTTTTCGGTTTAACCGAAAATTCACTTTTTTTAGAAACCGGTTTTCGGTTATAGTTTTTTTTTATAAAACCGCTTAAACCGATTTTTTTTAAATCAATCCATATTTCAATAAAAAAATTTTATTACGAAAATAAATACAGTTCATTTTTAGTAAAGGCATCATCAGTAGCATTTTTTTTTTGTTTGAGATCATTTTAAAATAAAGTCAATTCTATAAAATAATTCATATTTTTACGTACAATAGTAGTTTACTTAGAATCCTTCTTATAATATTATCGCAATACCAGTATACAACTCAAGTGATAATTTTGTAAACGATCTTTTTGTTCGTTCTTGATAAAGTTTGACGTATAAAACACACTCGCTAAATGTTGATGGCTTGTTGGGGCTAACAGTCATCAAGGCATCATATAAGTAACTTAGCTTTTCAGTTTTTTCTTTGTTTTGTCAAAAAATGTGAAATCGTCATATAAAGTCGCCTGTCTTTCGACTTTTTGAGGTTTTAGATGTGGTTTATTATTTGGTTTAATTCCAACATTAAATTACAAGGATCTTCGGAAAGAAACAATAGAGCTTTCGCACGTGTAGCGTCTGTTTCGCATGACGAAAACGTACTATAATAATAGTTTCATTGTGCAACCTAATTAAAAAGCATTTACGGCGCATTTACATATGGGCATCTCCCAAAAAAGGTCTACCAAAAACTTGAAATCAAACCACACTAATACCTTTTTACTTTATTTTTCCTTAATTCGACAACTTTTGTTATGAAACTTAAAGTTAACTTGTTCTCTTTTATTTTTATTAAATGTTCGAGTGGAAATATTTGTAGCGTCCGTTTTGTCGCGTCCGTATTTCTGTTGTACCTAATTAAAAAAATTTAAGAGATAATTTTCATATTTCATAAATATATCCCATGGAAAAACAAAGTTATCAAAAAATCGCTAAACTTTGTATATTTCTATAAGACCTTCAAATGTACTTCTATTTTTTGTAGCGCCCGTTTCAATGTAAAATTGTTTATAATTTTGTACTAAATCCTGACGATATATTTTTAAAATGTAGTACTCTTTAGGTGCTTTAGAACACTAAAAAGCCTGATCGACTTTTTCAGTTTCTTTCTTGTTTTTGGCGTAGTTTAAGGCGTAGGAATGTCGCGTCCGGGCAACTGGGAGATGCCCATATGTGTCACAATTTACGTAAAATGGTAGTGTTTCTGTGCAGAAGTTTTTTATTGGTGCAATCTTCACTTATTTACCAAAAACCGGTTAACCGACACGAAAAACACGGTTTTCTCGGTTAACCGAAAATGGTCATTTTACAAAAACCGGCCAACGGTTGCAGGTGAAGAAGCCGGTTAACCGGTTTCGGTTTTGGACACCCTATATACAACCTAAAACAGATTTAATTAAACTAAATAGACTGACAATAGCACATTGGCTACTAACGCACAAATATCTTATTGAAAAATCGTTTGTCGGTTACAATGTAATGCAAATGTATGTAAGTATGTACGTATTTACATTATGTATTTATTTATTTTCCAACAGTTTTTCAAAACAAAATGCAACAAAAAATATTTGATGACATAAAATGTTGATAAACTTTGTTCAACATATTCTTTGCTACATTTTTGCCAAATACAGTGCGACCTCGTTTATTTCCACAACATTAATTAATTAATTTATATAAATAAAAAATAAAATAAATTAATAAAAAAATAATTTATAAAAAATGGTCACCAATCTCGCTTTGGTAGTAGAATTGAACCTATATTTTCATGTCTGTATATTTTTCAAGTTTACCAATGTTGCACAGTGTAAACATATCATTCCACTAAAGCTCTTCTTTGCCAAAAACCCAATCGTCCACTTCTGTACTCTGAAAGAATTTTACTTCATAATATTTATGATGCGATGCGAACGGTTTTTCATAAATTTAATTTTTCATAATTTAATTAATTTAATTTTCTCTTAATATTTATGAAAAATGTATAAATAAAATGAAATCTTTCATATAACTTTTTCATAAACATTTCATAAAACAAAATTGTTAAATTAGTGAAATTTAGTTTCATAAGATCATTGTATTAAATAAATAATTCTTAAAGTTTATGAAATATGTCATAACCAATAAAATATTGGTGTTATGAAATGTCGTCATAAATATTATGAAGGATTTCATAGTTTTTATGAAATGTTTCATAACTTACAACTACATTTTTAGTGTGTCAACTTTATTCGGTTGAATGCTAGCAATTCTCATTTCTCCCTGATTTAGGTCATAGACATATTCATTGCAAAGACTCTCGCAATGATGGGGTGTATTACGTTTTTTGTTTATATTGAAAACTTCAGTATAAATTATTAATATTTATGAAACTTTTTCATAAAATAAATGAAGTTTATTTATTAAATCTATGAAAATTTGTATAAAACATATTATGAAAAATAATGAACTTGTATGACAAAAGTTCATCGAACGAAGCTCGATATGGAATCCATCGTCTAAATGTTTGTGGGGAAAAGCTTTCTTCTGATAAAACAAATTCCAAAAAAGTGTTTTATACTGGACCTTACTTAAATGGAGTCTAATAATGTACTCAATATAATCACATTTCTACATACCAATTAATTCTTATGAACAGTGGCAATGAGGACATATTAAGACAAAATTGTCAATGGCGACATCAATAATAAAAAGAAGAAAAGGGGTTTGCTTCAAATACTTATTCCCGGATTAAGAACATGTACAGAACTCAGCACAAAACCTAAAATGTCTACTTTTATAGATGATTGAAAAGGCATGCTAACAATTTTTGAAGAGGATGATGATGACAGTATTGAAATTGAACTGCCATTGGAAAACGAACAAATGACTGCTGAAGAAACAATATATCGAAATATATAGTTGAAATATAAGGTGTTGCGCCAAATATATGAGCAGAAAAGGTAAATCTAGAGCAAAATTTATATGGGAGCTATATCTAAATCTGAACAGATTTATGCATTTTTACCATAGATGTTTCTAGTTCAATTATAAGGTACTGTCTCAAATTTGAAGAAAATCGGTTAAAATATGTGGTCTCTAAAACGGAAAAAGTCAGATCGAAAGCAAAATTAGTTTGAGAGCTATATATAAAGAGTGATTTTTTTGAGGTTAGGATTTTCATGCATTAGTATTTGACAGATCACGTGGGATTTCAGACATGGTGTCAAAGAGAAAGATGCTCAGTATGCTTTGACATTTCATCATGAATAGACTTACTAACGAGCAACGCTTGCAAATCATTGAATTTTATTACCAAAATCAGTGTTCGGTTCGAAATGTGTTTCGCGCTTTACGTCCGATTTATGGTCTACATAATCGACCAAGTGAGCAAACAATTAATGCGATTGTGACCAAGTTTCGCACTCAGTTTACTTTATTGGACATTAAACCAACCACACGAATGCGTACAGTGCGTACAGAAGAGAATATTGCGTCTGTTTCTGAGAGTGTTGCTGAAGACCGTGAAATGTCGATTCGTCGCCGTTCGCAGCAATTGGGTTTGTGTTATTCGACCACATGGAAGATTTTACGCAAAGATCTTGGTGTAAAACCGTATAAAATACAGCTCGTGCAAGAACTGAAGCCAAACGATCTGCCACAACGTCGAATTTTCAGTGAATGGGCCCTAGAAAAGTTGGCAGAAAATCCGCTTTTTTATCGACAAATTTTGTTCAGCGATGAGGCTCATTTCTGGTTGAATGGCTACGTAAATAAACAAAATTGCCGCATTTGGAGTGAAGAGCAACCAGAAGCCGTTCAAGAACTGCCCATGCATCCCGAAAAATGCACTGTTTGGTGTGGTTTGTACGCTGGTGGAATCATTGGACCGTATTTTTTCAAAGATGCTGTTGGACGCAACGTTACGGTGAATGGCGATCGCTATCGTTCGATGCTAACAAACTTTTTGTTGCCAAAAATGGAAGAACTGAACTTGGTTGACATGTGGTTTCAACAAGATGGCGCTACATGCCACACAGCTCGCGATTCTATGGCCATTTTGAGGGAAAACTTCGGAGAACAATTCATCTCAAGAAATGGACCGGTAAGTTGGCCACCAAGATCATGCGATTTGACGCCTTTAGACTATTTTTTGTGGGGCTACGTCAAGTCTAAAGTCTACAGAAATAAGCCAGCAACTATTCCAGCTTTGGAAGACAACATTTCCGAAGAAATTCGGGCTATTCCGGCCGAAATGCTCGAAAAAGTTGCCCAAAATTGGACTTTCCGAATGGACCACCTAAGACGCAGCCGCGGTCAACATTTAAATGAAATTATCTTCAAAAAGTAAATGTCATGGACCAATCTAACGTTTCAAATAAAGAACCGATGAGATTTTGCAAATTTTATGCGTTTTTTTTTTAAAAAAAAGTTATCAAGCTCTTAAAAAATCACCCTTTACTTAAAAATAAAAATATTTTTGGTCATAAAAATGCTTTTCATTGTGATTTTTTTGGTTCTTCTTTATGTGGCTTGTCGTGTGTACGCAGACTTTTGCCGCCAAGTGTATGTATTCATTTTGACATTGGTATATTTCTGCTGGGGTAATATTGTTTTTAACGCTTTTGTTATTATTTTACGCTGATTACAAGGCAACTACATTTTTAACGCAATTTGTCTTCGTAGTAGTAAAGACTTAAAGGTTATTCAATTATACCGACCATGGAGTATGCATAATCAAAACTCTTACCAAAAGATCGGGACCGACGTAAATTCTCAGTCGTTTGTATGAGATGCGTTCATTTTGGGATCTTTCACATCATGAGACATGCTCCTCCACGGTAGCTTTCGAATGTTGAATAAATGCAACATGTGACTTGTTTTTGTTGGTAGGTTATGTCTTGGCGGACTATACTCCATTCAGGATAATATTCAACCGGACCGAAACTTTAATACGTTTTACCATGAAGTGCGTTTTACAGTGATATTGAACGAACAGTTACTCGCAAATCACACATTAATAAAACATTTCCAATGATATAATTAAAATAATATATTGGGTAATATTGCATTCATTGAAATCCAACTACAATTTTTTTATAAGCTATCTCATATTGGCATACACTCCGACAATGATGTGACCCTTTGTCAATGACAGAGAGCCTCCGCGTATAAGTTTCTGTCAATCTTAAATAAAGCGAAAGAAATATAAGAAACTCGGGCGTAGACATCTTTGTAAAGAACTGGATTATTATAATTACATTGTAGAACGCAAAAACATTCTGTATATCTAAAATGTAATGTTAACCTGTAAGATACTTTAAGATGTATTGACCATTAGTATGTCGATCATTCACGGAAAATTTTCTAATGTAAATCCTATAAAATCGATTGTCTAGGAACTACTGGGACATTATTTATATGCCACTAAAACATGTAATGTTATGGTACCGGCAACTGTGTAATATCCGTGGTTTATGCACGCGGAAAACCCTTTAGAGGCCGTTTCGTAAAATGTGGTGCATACCCTAAACGTTTACTGGAATAGTTGCGAAATTTCATTTATCGTATTGCCGTGAAATAACCTTCATTTACTCGAAAATCGACAAGAATCTCTTTTGAGGTAAAAGTAGCAACTGTTTTAAGGGACTTTAACACTAATCGAGAATTTATTTTACTGTTGCATGAGGTTCATACATTATATTTTAACTATTTAATAAGAGACGTTATTTTTAACTAAAACGTTTTTGGTGAAAGTGGGTAAGATTTATATAGCTTCCATACATCGCTCAACATTTGACTTCTTCCGCTCTAGGAACAACAAATTTTGGTCAGACATGGCATACAATATTATATATTTTTTTCGGTTTTTCGCGTGGACAACATGAAGGGGCGTAGCAATAGATTTCTTCTGGGGAGGGCTATAGCCTCCTCCAGCCTTTTTTTAAAAATATATTTGATATTGGCAGGTGCAGCTAAGTAAAAAATGTCACCATAACATTTGTAAATAAATTTACATTCTATAAAATATAGGTTTACACCATGCGCATATGTCTTGCGCCGGGACAATATCCCACTTCCATATCAGTTTATGTGGAATTTGACATCAGTAACTTCCGGTTAACTATATTTTTGCATATTTTTCACATTTGATCCGATTTGTAATCAACTTTGCATTTAGAAGTTTTATCATCCAAATATAAAATATTCATGAGCATGGGGAAAATAAGAAAAACAAAACAAGTATGCCAATGATATGCAAAAAAAAGAGGTCTACTGATCACTAGCGTAAGATTGTCATCTGCAGTTACAAACTATTTTACTTATTCTTTTTCTATATTTACAAGTTAATATGACAAGTTAAAAAATCGATCTTAGTTCATGGTGGATCTTAGCCATGTTTTAATTCGACGCATCGCCAACGGTGGCAACGTAATGGTTTGGGGTGCCGTCGCGGCGTCTGGAGTTGGAAATCTTGCGTTTATTGAGGGTAACATGGATTGCTATCAATATAAATCCATATTGGAACAAAATCTGAAGGCATCGGTCGATAATTTAAACCTCGGAGAGCGCTGGATTTTCCAACAAGATAACGATCCGAAGCACACAGCCCAATTTGTTAAAGATTGGCTGATTTACCATGCTCCAAGACAACTTTATTCGCCGCCACAAAGTCCCGACCGGAATATTATTGAACAAGTGTGGGAGATTCTGCAACGCAGGATCCGAAAACATCACAAAACTAGCGCCCAAACGCTAAAAAACAAGCTGGAAGAGGAATGGCGACAAATATCACCTGCGGAATTGGAAAACTTAGTTGCATCAATGCCCAGACGATTGCTGGCTGTTGTAGATGCTCATGGTGGACCAACAAAATATTAAATTATATAATAGTATCATTTTGTCACGTTAAATTGCATTTTTTATGTCTCATCTCAAACCGTATGTAGACTTTTGTCAAGGTTTTTTCTGCGTATTCTGTTAATATCTTTTGTGTTTATATTGAAGTAATGCATTTTGTCATTGTTATATGAATAAAACACGATTTCAAACAAAACCGCATCATTACTTTTTTCAAATATGTTTTGGAACTCGCTAAATCGCAAAAATGTTGGTCGTATGTTGACTTTTGTCGGCCACTGTATAAATAAAATGCTGAAATTATGAAAGTGAACATGCCTAAATATTAGGCGATTGTCAGTCGCCATTAGAAAGAAGCATTTCCAGATACAGACAAAGTGATAAGAAAAGTATAAATTTTAAAGATATCCCCATTCGCCCCATTCTTTTCGAGTCTTTATAGTCGGAATGTATACACCGAATTTCATGATTTCAACTTCAGCGGTTTGGTAGGTTCCATTTTTATCCCTCTTTTTAATTATATCCCTTAAAAGTACGAATTTCGAAAAATCCCTCTATTTTACGTGTCTATGCAATTAGAGGGATGTACACACCGAATTTCATGATTCTAGCTGTTGTCGTATCATTGGTACCATATTTTATCCCTTTTTGTCCCATTTCGCCCGCTAAAACTTTTATTTTATTTGTGGTGCTTCCAAGCTACAAGAGGAATGTCCGCAACAAATTTATCTGTATACTATATATATAATGGATATAATACTTCAATTCACAAAGTTAATATAATGGAGCAATCATAAATACCCAAAATATTGGGGGATAGAGAGTGTACTTTCAGCTACAGTCGTTTGGTTGGTTGTATTTCCATCCTATTTTAATTTCAAAAGAATAAATTTTGAAAATATCTTATCTCTCACGTACGCAGTATAAGACAACTTCATGATTCTACCATTTTTTGTCGTAAAAGCAACAAAATAAAGTACGAACTTGAAAAATAAATATTTTACGTGGCTATGCAGTCAGAGGAATGTATACACCGAATTCCATGATTCTATCAGCGGCCATTTTGTTGGTACCAATTTTATCCCCTTTTCCCAATTTTGCCCCCTCAAGAGTACGACTATCTCAATTCTCTTTATTTTACGTATCTATACATTTAGAGGGACGTACTCACTGAATTTCATCATTCTAGCTGTATTCGTTTAGTTGGTACTATTTTTATCCCCTGTAGCCATTGTATCCATTGAAAGTACGAATTTGAAAAAAACGTTTTATTTTTCGTGTCTACGCAGTCAGGGGAATGTATACTCCGAATTTCATGATTCTAGCTGCTGTCATTTGGTAGGTACTATTTTTATCCCCTTTTTCCATTTGAACCCCAAAAAGTACGAATTTTGGAAAGTTCTTTTATTTTACGTATCTACGCAATCAGAGGGATGTATATATCGAATTTCATTATTCTAGGTGCAGCCGTTCGGTTGGTACTATTTTTATCCCTCTATCCCCATTTAACACCTTAAAAGTACGAATTTAGAAAAAAATACTTTTATGTTATGTATCTACTCAATTAGAGGAATGCACACACCGAATTTCGTGTTTCTAGCTATTGTCGTTTAATAAGTACCATTTTTATCCCTTTTTTGTCCCATTTCACCCCCTACAAATAAGAACCACTTTATGGTGCACGTTTTTGCTATAAGGGGAATGCGCATACCAAATATCAAGCAAATATGAACAGTCATATCCAAAAAACATGCTTAAATACGCTTAAATATTAGGGATTATTATGGGTATTTTTAGTCCTTGTGAGGGAAAAATTTTTCCCTTTGGGCCGATTTCGCCCCATTTTAGTCCCAACCGATCTACGACTATAAGACGCATTTATGGAAAATTCCTTTCGTTTAGATGCTAGCGTGCTTTCAACAGACGGACGGACATGGCTAGATCGTCTTAGAATTTTATGACGATCAAGAATATATATAAAGGGTGATTTTTAAGAGCTTGATAACTTTTTTTTTTAAAAAAACGCATAAAATTTGCAAAATCTCATCGGTTCTTTATTTGAAACGTTAGATTGGTCCATGACATTTACTTTTTGAAGATAATTTCATTTAAATGTTGACCGCGGCTGCGTCTTAGGTGGTCCATTCGGAAAGTCCAATTTTGGGCAACTTTTTCGAGCATTTCGGCCGGAATAGCCCGAATTTCTTCGGAAATGTTGTCTTCCAAAGCTGGAATAGTTGCTGGCTTATTTCTGTAGACTTTAGACTTGACGTAGCCCCACAAAAAATAGTCTAAAGGCGTCAAATCGCATGATCTTGGTGGCCAACTTACCGGTCCATTTCTTGAGATGAATTGTTCTCCGAAGTTTTCCCTCAAAATGGCCATAGAATCGCGAGCTGTGTGGCATGTAGCGCCATCTTGTTGAAACCACATGTCAACCAAGTTCAGTTCTTCCATTTTTGGCAACAAAAAGTTTGTTAGCATCGAACGATAGCGATCGCCATTCACCGTAACGTTGCGTCCAACAGCATCTTTGAAAAAATACGGTCCAATGATTCCACCAGCGTACAAACCACACCAAACAGTGCATTTTTCGGGATGCATGGGCGGTTCTTGAACGGCTTCTGGTTGCTCTTCACTCCAAATGCGGCAATTTTGTTTATTTACGTAGCCATTCAACCAGAAATGAGCCTCATCGCTGAACAAAATTTGTCGATAAAAAAGCGGATTTTCTGCCAACTTTTCTAGGGCCCATTCACAGAAAATTCGACGTTGTGGCAGATCGTTTGGCTTCAGTTCTTGCACGAGCTGTATTTTATACGGTTTTACACCAAGATCTTTGCGTAAAATCTTCCATGTGGTCGAATAACACAAACCCAATTGCTGCGAACGGCGACGAATCGACATTTCACGGTCTTCAGCAACACTCTCAGAAACAGACGCAATATTCTCTTCTGTACGCACTGTACGCATTCGTGTGGTTGGTTTAATGTCCAATAAAGTAAACTGAGTGCGAAACTTGGTCACAATCGCATTAATTGTTTGCTCACTTGGTCGATTATGTAGACCATAAATCGGACGTAAAGCGTGAAACACATTTCGAACCGAACACTGATTTTGGTAATAAAATTCAATGATTTGCAAGCGTTGCTCGTTAGTAAGTCTATTCATGAAGAAATGTCAAAGCATACTGAGCATCTTTCTCTTTGACACCATGTCTGAAATCCCACGTGATCTGTCAAATACTAATGCATGAAAATCCTAACCTCAAAAAAATCACTCTTTACTTTATAGGGTCTCAGGTCGATATTTCAAGGTGTTACAAACGGAATGACAAAGTTAGTATATCCGCATCCTGGAGGTGGAGGGTATAAAAAGAATTGGAGGCATGAAATTTCGTACATGTAGTTATGATAGTTACCAAAGTCGTCTATAAAATTTTTGAGTTGTTTTTTGAGGCAAAATATCTTAGGAAACAGATAGGCCATTCAAATTTCGCACATAAAATTATGCTGCTTACAAAAAATTAAAAAAAAATAAGTTTCTCAACTTAGTGCCACGCCCATTTATAATGGGATGGTAGTTGGTTTTTGAGCCAAAATACCTCAGGAAACATATAGACATTTAATGTGTTGTACAACTACTTATGCTGTTTACAAAAATTGTTTAGAAAAAAATTGTCAACGTAGAGCCACGCAAACTTAGTTTGTAGTTAGTTTAAGATAGGCGTTTTAATTCCGTACATGTACTTATGGTGCTTACTGAAGTTGTCTAGCAAAATTTTAAGTTGATCAATCTACTGCCACACCCATTTACAGGTAGATCTTTGAAATATATTGCAGATATCTTGATGATTTCTAATACTTTCGAATTTTACGTTCAATTTTGTTAAATATAAATGTATAGTACACTGGATAATTTATATGGACTGCATAAACTATACCCACTAATATTAAATCGCCCGTGTTTATCAATACGAGGTATAGACGCAAGGAGTGGTGTAGGGTATTACATAGTCGGCCACTCCCAACTTTAGCCTTTTCTTACTTATTAATTAATACATTAATTATAAACACTTCTGTGAAATTTCGCGGAGATCAATAGCATTTCGACCATTTTCTAACTAAAATTTTATAATATCTGCATTTTTAACTTTAAAACAATTTTAAATAAGAAATTTTCATAATTTAAGGCAGTTTACTGCAGCCCATTCTACCGGCATATTAAAGTGCACCTTTTAACATTTCTTCTCATATATAATATATGGTTCAGCGGATACGTCCGGATAAACAAAGTTCTATTCCAAGAAATACAGGAACGATTCGTAAACATACACGAAAAACACAACACACTTTATCGCAGTGCATTGCTTTTTGCAATAACATTATTATAAATTTAAATTTTTAAATTTTTGATTAATTTACAAATCTGTGTTAGTAATTTCTTATTTACAAAAAAATAGTAGCTTGTGCCTTTTCGTTTTACAACAGATGTGTTTTCGTTATTACATTAGGATGAAATATCAAAAATTTTCCAAATTTTTATATTTAGCCATTTTAAAGTGTTATATAACAAACATTGGGTCAAATGTACAAAGGCATAGCAGTATTTATAATAGCGCCGTAGGTGACAAAAATCAAAATAGAAATCAATTGATAATAAAATGTTTTTATATTGCAGAGATACGACTAAGATATTATCTGAATTTCAAACTCGAGTGTTTTTGGTCACCCTTACGACACTGTGAGAAACCAGACTTGATGTCTTTTTTGTATGTCTAATCCCTCAGTCGCCGCACACAAAAGTATAAACTGCAAAACAATGGAGACCTAACTGGTTCATTAAATAAATATCAAATGTATATGCCATGATGATGGAATTGGTTTAGTGGGAGCTAAACGTTTATAACGATGATTCCAAAGTATTGTTCCAGAGCGAAAACGAAAAGGAATCCCCGTTTATGATGTGTATTGACGTAGTTTTCAACAAAGACTTCTTTTTTGTGTCGTGACCAAGCAAACGGACGATTTTAAACTGTGCTCGCATTAATTAAATTGAAATGGGTGGTGGGGTGGAGGTGTTGGAGAGTTTAATTAATGAATGGTTTAATTACTACAGACAGACAAATGCTTTGAATACAAATTTAAAATAATAAAGGTATATTTTATCAACGTAGCATTTTTATTTTGATGAAGTTTGTAAACCTCGTGTTTGTTTTTGTGACAATTTGTTTGTTTAACTGCCAGCAAATTTATTAAATTTAATTTATGACACTTGCTGGGTCTCGTGTAGATAAATAAATAAATCATGCCCGTCATCTTCTGATCGCTTGATTCGAATGTGTATTTGAGTCTAACTTAATTTACAATTGGATGCTAATTTAATTTACTAGAGAAAAGTTTAGTGATACGTCTGCATCATGGTACGAGAGTGTTTGTTACCATGTTTAATTTTAAATAGTAGTTGTAAGAAGTACAGAATAAAACAAAGCGCTACGATAAACGTTATTATGTATTATATTATAACTTTAAATCTATAACAAATGAAATTTCCAAAGATCTTCCAAGTTTGGTGATTATTATTTTATAAAATAATCAATATGAATACAAAAATCCTTAATATTATTTTATGTATTTTTATATTTATGGTATATAATATTTACGGCTTCAAATATTCCATTACAACTAGGGTTTGCATCCCGGGATTTCCCGCGGGAAAATTCCCGGGAATTCGCATATTTTTCATTTCCCGTATCCCGGGAAATTCGTACGGGAATCCCGCGGGAATACAGTAGAAATTTTACATATTTCTTCGCATATTTTTCCATTATTTCCTCAATAAAAATGTTGTACAATAATTTATCGATTTTAATAAGGTATGTCAAATATTGCAGTTCGATGATAAATGCGTTCGTACTTATATTTGTCTTTGAATTTACAAAATATTGGAAACTGGAAACAAGGCATAAACTCCAAAGTGTATTTTTATTTCGCAATACCTACAACCAATATCAATTGTTGAGTATTTATACAAATGATGACTGTACTTACGTAAGGCCTGCAAATACTTCAGTATTTGTGTATTCCAATCTTGGTAAAATTCAACTATAGCATGCGGACGAAACGAACTAGTTATATATTTTGTTGATTGTTATAAAACTATAAGATAATCTGTTGAAAGCACGCTAGCATCTGAATGAAATAGTTGTGGATTGATTGGGCGACAGGCCCGTGCGCAGGATTTTCCCCTGGGGGGGGGGTTTTCATCTACACTCAAAAAAATGTTTCCCTATAATGAGTTAAAATTAACTAAAATTTAGGAAACCAAGTACATTTTTACTGAATAAGTAGAATTTTGTTGAAATTTTCCTAAATCTAAGTAAATTTTTCCTAAAAACAAGTAATTTTGTACTAAATTTAAGCAAAATTTTCCTAAAACTAAGTAAATTTTAGTAAAATTTTGTTAAAAAAAATTTCCTAAAACTAAGTAAATATTTACTCAAATCAAGTACATTTTTACTCAAAGTGAGGACAATTTTGCTGATTTTTTCCTCAAAACGAGTAAATT
Source organism: Polietes domitor (assembly GCA_947397865.1). Classification (NCBI taxonomy): domain Eukaryota; kingdom Metazoa; phylum Arthropoda; class Insecta; order Diptera; family Muscidae; genus Polietes; species Polietes domitor. Next base: position 30,445,950 of record OX377618.1, read on the forward strand.
TTTACTTAAACTGAGGAAAATTTTATTTTATACAAGAAAAAAGGTGAAATTAAATTAAGATAATTTTAACTAAAAAATCAAACAAATAGTTTTGCTTCAGAGTATGCAAAACTGATACAAATATGACAACATGAAATATTTCTCAAAAGTTTCGTGATACCTCTGCCATAAAGAGTTGAGCTATTACTCCATGATTGTTACGAAGGCAAGATAGGCGCCTTCGCAGTGGTTGTTTAGAATAATTCATAAAGTATTTAAGAAATAAGTCTCTGCAAACGAACGACAATTGCTTCTTAGATTAATATTCAAGATTTTTTTAACAATTTCAAATGTTTTTTATAAGTTCATTAATACTTAAATGTATGAAGAACTCGGCATAAATTTCAGTAAACCTTTTAACTTCATTTTAGGAAAAAAAAACACATTTTTAAGTTAAAGTAAATTTTAATTTTTTCCATACAAAAAATTTCAGTTTTTTTTTCACTTTTCTCATTGTCGGCAAAATTGCATTTCAGTAATCCATCTATCACTACATTCAAAGGAATATGTCAGTAAAAGAAAGAAAAAAGTCTACCGAAAGAGCAGATTTTCTGCTGTTAAAGAAGAGACAGCAGAGTTGTATCTGCTGAGATGGTAAACAGCCGTTTGCTGTTTTTAGCAATATATATGATACGCATTTTGTCCCAAGCTAATATAATACGCTTATCTATTTTTATATTTTAATTAACAAGAGCCAATTTTAGCAGACTACAAACTCTTTAGCAGTGTGAATGGCGATGTAAGATTGAATAAACTGCTGTTATGCCAAAAAACTGCTGTAATAGCAGCAAGTGCCTGCTGATAGACAGCAGACAATCGCTGCTATTATTAACAGACTTGTTCTCTAAGTGTAGAACTTTTTTTAAATAGTTGCTTGAAATTACATACATATCGAGGGCTTATATTCATAAGTGGCTATGAAAAAAACATAGCTTTTCAGGAGAGCGAAAAAACTGATTTTCTCCTTAATTTGAAGAGAATTATTAATCGTTCTTCCACAGTTTAATCTAAAAAGGATTACTAATTGCTACGATTAAAAAGTTTCGAAATTTCCTATTATTCGCGGTTTCATGGTTCATAGCCACTTTTGTATGTTTAAAATTGAGCACTATGAATGTTGAAATAAGAATAAGATTTATTGTAAACTCCATAACTTTTTTCATGAAATCTTGACAATGTTGTATAGAAAACGCATTTTCTGTGATGTACACAGCGAATTTAAAGATTCCAGCTTTATCCGTCAGATTGGTCGATTGTAACATATATGTAGCCAGTCGCGAAAATCGCTGCAATTGATGAAAAATCCAAAATTCGCCGTTGCAATTCCTCATATTTTAACTTTCTTCATTCATAACTCTGAAACTTTTCATACACAAATATTCCCCATGAAGTCAGCAATAACATGCCAAAGAAATATCTTGGTATTCTCAATATAATAAAAAGTTACGCCAGTTTTTCTAAATATACTTTTCACAATTTTTGACTTTACAGCCACAATTTTTCCTATTTTAGCCTGATAACTGGGGAATCAAAATGCTATTAACGCGAAATGATGGAATTTGATAGTACGATATGCCCTAAATCTAGTAAAATGTTTTAAACAAAATCGTTGTAGCGAATTATAACCTACGGTCTTATGCTGCTCCATTGTTGAACTATTTTGTTTCTATTCTTTTTATGTTCATAGCCACTTATGCAGTCACAAACTAACGTGCGAGAGGATAGCCAAATCAGAAAATTAAAAAAATGGCTTTAGAAAAAAATCTTTTCCAAATTTTCCAGATGACATCCAAATCTGAGAATAGTTTGGCATCAAAAACTCATTTTCGAGAAAATGTTTCATATCCACTTTTGTATATAAGCCCTCGATATATATTTTGAAGAAATATTACACAAAAAAACGATCAAATTCCCTCCGATAAACCCTTCAGTCCCTCATTTTTTCTATGATAAATGCAGAAAATTGGATATGCTTTTTGAAAAAGTATGGTTTTAAATAAAGAGTTTTGGGGTTTTTAATTTATACATGACATGAGTAACAGGATGTTTACTCAAAATCTTTATACGCATATTCCGATTAAATAAAAAATATTTGGAAATGTTTCGTCATTTTTATAATCTTAAATATGTATAAATTCAATTAACAAATACAGTTTTTTATATTCGATGAAATGCAAGAAGAAACAACTAGAAATTGTAATTCCAAAAAACCAAATAACTGGAATTTTAGAGTTTCGTTTTCCTACGTAGATCCAAGTTACTGAATTTATTGTTTCTCTTTTGAATAATACTTGCTACATATGTACAAAAAAATACTAACTCTGAAAAATATTAGACATAAGTGATAAATATAACAAAAATTTTAGTAAGTTAAAACTCATTTTTTCATTTGTCGAAATGGATTTGTATTATAATTAACAACTCCCAAAACATTGGAAGTAACAGAAACCGTTGTTGTTGCATCTGTGATGAAAATAGGACACATCGGTTCATAGTTCATAGATACAACTCCATAAAAATGTCCAATCGCAAATGTTACATCTTAGCGCTCTACAAGCATCAGCAAAATTATTTGCTTTTATTAAGAATAGTTTAGATTTCATTATGATTCTTATCTACACTTTTTTAAAATTACTATACGATTTTGTTATTAAATTTCCAAACTTTTATTGCAGTACATAATTAAAAGTTCATAAGATATAGCTCGTCAAGAAGTGGTATCGGTTAATAAAAATGAAAATTTTCCCAACAATTGGGTGTCCATTAGCGAAATTAGCACAATTCTTGAAATTGGCACAATTCGTTTAGTTTGTTTGTATTTTTCATAACCTTTGTCCGAAATTCAAGAAAGTGTCCACGATTCTTCTATGTAATTTTCGTGTTTTCATGATTTTTTTTTAATCTTACAAAATCTATATTTTATTGCTTTAGAAAGTCTAGAAGGTTTTAAAAAGCATATGTTCGAAACCTCTCTGGGGGGGTTTGAACCCCCAAAACCCCCCCCTGCGCACGGCCCTGTTGGGCGAAATAGGTGCAAGGTACAATTTCCCCACAAGCACTTTAAATACTCTTCTGCCTTATATTCGCTCGTCGAATACACACTATTAATCGGAATGTGAAGTAGCAACCAGTGTTGCCGTTTTGGGCTTTTCCTACCAAAATTGGTAGGTTATTTTTCGTTTGGTAGGATGGTAGGCAAAACCTTATTTTGGTAGGTTTTTTCGAATTTTTATTATAAGAAACAAAAGTGTACAAATATAGAATTAGGCCCTTCCTGGTTATTAAAAAATAATAGCAGCGTCAGACCAAGTTTCGAAAAACTATATGAATGGCAAAATATGGAGCACAGCAAAACACGCCACTTTCAGACATGGACAAAATTTGACATTGAATAAAAAATATATTTAATTTTTGATTTCAACAGGGATATTGTTCTGACTCAAGACCATTTTGCATTATATTTAATAGAATGCAAATTTATTTACAAATATCATGGTGACATTTATTACTTGGCTGCAGACTACCACGATCATGATTTCGACCATGTCAAAAGTCTTTTCAAGTGGCTTCGCAGCGACTTTTTAACATCAAACCCGGTCTCTATAAGGAAATGATTCTCACAAACGAACGAGAAGCACAACTCACTTGCCGAATTTGCATTTAAAAAATCTCACCAAGTAATAAAGTACACATGCCATCTTACAAGCATAGGCATAGTTACCCAGCAATACTTCTGCCGTGCCGAAATCATGATCGTGGTAGTCTGCAGCCAAGTAAGCCAGGACAATATCCCAGTTCAAATCAAGTTTTGAATTTAGGTTGTTTCCAGTCGACATCAATTTTGAATTACTTTTCACTTGGAAAGACAAGCCCTGCAGAATTTATTTCATTTTAGCACTCAATTTCTTTGTTCGTCGGTTTTTGCTAAACCTATATATTTATGTACATATTTCATATAATATAAGCAGTGTCAATTAAACTAAAAACTAATTTTTATAATCCATTTTTTGGTAGTTTCTATACGATTTTGGTAGTTTTTTCCCAAAATTTTGGTAGGAAATAATTCTTCTCAGTGGCAACACTGGTAGCAATTGAAATATCGAAGTATTTCCATAGTAAATGAATTCATATGCACCTAATTTATAAAATGCTATTATTACTATAATTTTACATGTATCATTTTTAATGCGTACAGCTTATTTTATTGAGACTTATAATTTTCTTTAATACTAGTCAGAACAATATGACATTTCTAGAAAACTTAAAACTATAATGTATTGTTTTAATAACATATTAAGTAAAAAGTTGACAAACATGATTAGTAATTAACACTAAGTGTGGGTAGTGAATAATATAGATGAAAATAGCGCTTGCTCCCGGCACTTGCAGTGACTTGTAGAGCTGGGTCTACTAAAATTATACTTAAAAATAGGTACTAACACACTTAAAGTAAATCTTGCGTACTAATCTAAATCTGAAAGAAATAAAAAGAACTTACCCCCGTGTATCCAGGCGTGCTACCAGAGTAAAAGTTTCGACCTGGAATATCGAGTTGTTCCTGTAGGATACCAATCGCAGATAAGTTATTGGTGTTTGACCAACTATTGTTTTCCTCTGAAGACAATATCTCCTGCATTACGTTTCCTTCGAATCAAACCAGGCCTTCTATAAATCTACGCATCAGTCCAAGTGCATTATCAGACAAGGGAGAGAGCGAATAATTCTTATAAACATATCAATTAGAGAACTTTTTATTTAATGACCGAAAATTCTTTCCTATGCTACTCCGAACTATGCCACTCTCAAATATCTCCAGTTTCTTCATTACAGTTGGAGATATGGAGAACCATATCGGAAATGCATACAAAAAAGTCGGTCTGATACTCACTTTGTACAAAAGCAATTTGGTTCTAACCGGTAAATATTTCTTCTCCAAAAGAGATGAAAATGCTCCCTTCATCCTGTTCGCTTTCAGTAAGTTATATCTAGCAATATGGCAAGGGTGGTTAAATTGTAAGGGCCGATGTTGAATGTGAACCACACCTAAACGTCAAGTTTTTTTCTGCATTTCATTTGACATTTCTCAATTTCAGACTAACTCAATTTGAACGATGGAAAGATACACAATCGAGCAACGCGTTAAAGTTATTCAGGATAGATTTGAACTGGGATATTGTCCTGGCTCAAGACCATTTTGCATCTATATTTAATAGAATGCAAATTTATTTACAAATGGCATGGAGACATTTATTACTTGGCTGCAGACCACCACGATCATGATTTCAGGAGGTTATTCAGGATTATTATGAAAATGGGCGTTCAAATCAAAATGCATGACGTGCACTTCGTGATTTTTTCGGACAATTTAAATATCCAAATGTGCGTACAATCGGAAAATCGTGCAAAAATTTGAGCGGGTCTGTAGGAGATGTGAAAACACCAGTGCATGACTCGCATTTACACGCTTACAAGGTGCAATTGACTCAAGAACTAAAGCCTCTTGACCATTCCAAACGTCGTCAAAGGTCAGAGGATTCGTCAATAAGCAGAATTGTCGCATTTGGGCGAATGATAATCCAAGAGTGATTGTCGAAAAACCAATGCACCCACAAAGAGGGACTGTTTGGTGCAGTTTATGGGCTGGCGGCATCATCGGGCCGTATTTTTACAAAATGAGGCCGGTCAGGCAGTTACTGTGAATGGTCTTCGCTATCGTGAGATGATAACGAACTTTTTATGGCCCGAATTGGAAGATATGGATGTGGACGATATGTGGTTTCAACAGGACGGTGCCACACAGCTCTTTTGTGCGACAAATTCAATGGCCGTGTTATCTCACGTGGTGGCGATGTCAATTGGCCGCCAAGATCATGTGATTTGACACCGTTGGACTTCGTTCTTAAAGAAAAGGTGTAAGCCAGCAACAATTCAAGAGTTAAAGGATGAGATAATTCGGCACATTAACGGCATAGAACCTCCATTATGCCTCAGCATCATCGAAAATTTGTACCATCGGATGGAGGTGTACCGCCGAGGTCGCGGCGTCCATTTGACCGATATTATGTTACATACATAATTGAACCATACCAATATTATCATAATAAAAAGAAATGACAATAATTTCATAAATAATTTGTGTTTTATTCAAAATCAACATCGGCCCTTAAAATTTAACCACCCTTTTTAAACCCAAATTCAGTAACCAAAAATAGTCAAATTCCTAGACTCAATTAAAATTTCAACTGATATCATAATTTTAATTGATTATTATCAAATATGCATTTTATTAATTGAATCAAGTATTGTGATAACTGAAAATATTTTAAAAAATTAATTAAGAGCATAATTGAATCAATTATTGCATTAATTAAAAATATCGGGATTTTTTTTTAGTTTTTTCGTTTGTATTTTTTGGTCTGTAATCAATATGTGATACAAAGGAAAAAAATAAAACAAATGAGCGTTGGCACGGCAGAAGTATTGCTGGGTAACTATACCTGCATATACACATACTTACATATGCAACTCAATGAAATGCTTGTAAGATGGCATGTGTACTTTATTACTTGGTGCGATTTTGTAAACGCAAATTCGGCAAGTTTGTTCGTTTGTGAGAATCATCTCCTTATAGAGGCCGGGATTGATGTTGAAAAGTTGCTGCAAAGCCACTTGAAAAGACTTTTGACATGGTCGAAATCATGATCGCGCTAGTCTGCAGCCAAGTAATAAATGTCACCATGCCATTTGTAAATAAATTTGCATTATATTCAATATAGATGCAAAATGGTCTTGAGCCAGGACAATATCTCAGTTCAAATCAAATATCGGAAATTTTTAATTAACAAAATATTTCAATCAATTATTACGGTAATCGAAAATATCCGAATTTTTCAATTATCATAATAATTGAATCAATTATTGCGATAATGAAAAACGATCGACATTTTTAAATTTCAACATAAAAAGTATTTAAACATATACTTGGTAGGTGGTACCAAAAATGGTGCGGCACCCTGACCATTCGCCATCAATATATGTAGTAGCTTCCACAATGTAAACGAGAATTACTTTTAAATATCAAAAATCCGCAATAACATGCTTACAAGACACCGCAGAAAAGACATTTTGTGTATTGTCGCTATACAAAAATTCATGCAGAAGTTGTGGTTGTACACAAACAACAACGAGCTGGGCACACATTAGAACCAAACAAAGACATCTTTTAATGCGAAAGATGGCATATGTCGATGATTGATAAATAAGAAACCTGTTTTCGAACCTGTGCAATGCCGCTTACAAAAAGCTACTTCATAAATAATGACCTTTAAAATATGAGGCTTCTATAGAGGAAAAATCCAAATCGTGAAGTATATATGTATGCTCGTACTCTAAACGGTCTTTATTTAGAAACTAGCTTTTTGTACTCGCACGGGGTTATTTTATATCAAAACATGTACCGATATTATTTTAACTCCAGATGATTCTGATTGAAATATAATGTGGTGTGCTACATTTAAGCAAAATCGAATATGTGGTTTGTCGAGAGGAAAAAGCCAAATCGAATCTAAACCAGTTCAAATTGAATATCGTTCGTCATTACCCTATTTCTAATATAAAGTTTCATTTGGATCAGAGAACGCATGCGAACTGTAAGCTTATAAGGAGAGACAGACGAACATGTCTATATTGATTCAGAAAGTGATTCTAAGACGATCGGTATAATATCGCTTCCTTTTAGTTATTACAAACAAATCCACAATAACATAATACCCTGATGAAGGAGAATAAAACGAAGAGAAAGAAATAATAAAGCAGTAGACAAGCATACAAGTACAAGTTTTAAATAGAAAATATTTAACATTTTATTTAGTTTGGACAATATAACTGAACAAGTTGGTTCACATGCAATATACAGGGTGGCGCAGAATGAGTTATATGGTTTGAATTCTTTTTACCTTTTTAATTATTATACTTTCTTAGTTTTTCAGCACTTTGTGAAGGAGACTTGGAGAATTAATTATGAATCATTACACGATCGAACAACGTACAAAAATAATTGAATTTTATTTTTCATTTTGTTGACCTAGTGTGCATATCGTCGTCATTTTAATGTGCGTATTGCACCCACAGCGTCAGCAATAAACCATTTGATTGGAATTTTGCGTCAACATGGGTCTGTAAGAACCCTTCCTAGTGCCGGAAGAACACATACCGTGAACACTGGTCAAAATATTGAACGTGTACGGGAGAGTGTGCAGCATAGTCCATCAACATCAACAAGGAGGCGTTCGACACAACGTGGACTATCACGGCAGTCGCTGCAGATAATTTTGAGTACATTAGACTTGTTCCCATGAAAAGTTCAACTTGTGCAAGAATTGAAGACGACAAACTACCAGCAACGGCTTGAATATGCCATGCGTTTCCGTGAAAAAGCGGAGTAAAATCCAGGCATTATTCACAATTTGGTAATGAGCGATGAAGTCCATTTCCTATTAAATGGGTATGTCAACAAGCAAAACTGCAGGATTTGGACTACGGAAAATCCAAGAGCAGTTCATCAGCGTCAATCACACATACTTAAGTGTACTGTTTGGTGTATCCTCCGATAGGATAATTGACCCATATTTTTTTGAAAATTAAAGTGGTGTCTCAATCTCTGTCAGCGGTGGTGCATTTCGGACGATGTTGGAAAATTTTGTTAGGTCAGCTGTGGAAAACCATCCAACCTTCAGCAAGATGGAGCCACAGCACATACTATAGGTGACTCAATGGCTTTGTTAACGGACATATTCGGCGGACGCGCACAAGCGATTTTAACTAGCCTCCACGTTCCCCAGATTTAACAGCTCCTGACAGTTTTCTATGGGGATATTTGAAAGAACACATTAACATTAACAAACCAAGAACCATACTCCAACTAAAAACCAACATTCGAAATGAAATCATGGTCATTACACCCGAAATTTTGCGAAAAGTTATGCTAAAAATATCGCGTATGTGCGAAGCAGAAAATGAACATCATTTACATGATATAATTTTTCAAAGCTAATAGCAAAAAATTAAAAAAATATATATATAATAATCGCATAAATAAAAAAGTTATAAACCATTTAAACCATATAGCTCATTCTGCGCCTCCCTGTATAAATAAATACATGCAAGAACATTAAACAATTCATATTTTACAGCATAAAAGTGAGTAGGATTTAAAAACGAATTAAAAATATTTTATATAGACTACAAACGCCAGGCTTCCAAGTCCATATTTGGAATCTGAGGGCTATCACATCTCACGGGGAAGTTGCTGCAAATAAAAAATCAGGCAAGGTATATGAAATATGTTGATAATAACAAATATTATAGGAGAGTACATAAGGATTAATGTATATATAAGCGGTACATTCGACCGGGTCGTATTTCTAGCGAATATCCAAGTCGCCACCATTGAATAGTGCCGACAGTGAATCCACTTGCTATTTATTGGTCAATTTAATAGTTTAACTAACATGAAAGTTTTTAATTTGTGCTTATAATATTCAATTAAGGTGAAATTGTAAGATTTGAAAATAAAAATTTGTCGAACGTATTTATTAAATCTGTGTACAACATTGGGTCATTCTACAGAAAACAGTACTGTCCGTGAATGGAAAAGTGGTTCCCCTTAACCGAATTTATAGATAATAATTATTTAAAAAATTATTTGCAATTTGAAAATGCCTTCTATTGTTTGGACGTTTGAACGGACAGATAAATTACGAGCTTGACTTAGAATTGTATGATGTCCCGCTATATTCATCTACTTCACTTTACACAGGTTGTTAAAATTATAAAACATGTAAAAATTTACTTACCCAGCTAGGTCAGCCCTTATAAATGCTGCCGGTGACACTTCTCGCAGCGTCAAATGATCCGCATTATCACATATCAAACGAGCCATTGTGACTTTGCGTATTTCGTGTAACTGATCGATTGTGAATGCCCCTGGATTAATGGATTTATTATATTCATAAAAATAGCGATCGCCTAATTTGAAACGCGAAAATTGGTCTGCAATTATTTCGGAGAAGGTGATACCAACGATACCGCCATCAACCGATTTCTCTAGAAGACCACCGACCCAGAGATCAATGTCGTCGGGGTGATGATACACCTGTGATAATTTTCGACCCACCTGAAAAAAAAACAAATTTACAATATATCGATTAAAATTCAAAAATATTGATCTATAGTATATATGGAGAGAGCTTATATTAAATAACGCAAGTAGTGGCCCGAAAAAAAAATTTTAATTCCAAGGGAAGCAGAAATTTCAAATTAGTACTATTAATTTACTTAATACACGTAAGGAAAGGCAAAATGACCCGTCCATTTCGGGAATCATAATTTAATAAAATATCTCTAGATTACCAACGTTAATATAAAAAAAAATTTATTATAAATGGAAGGATTTTCAAATATACGATTAGATACAAAGGGTGGTTAAATTTTAAGGGCCGATGGTGATCTTGAATAAAACACAAATTATTTGGGAAATGATTGTTATTTCTTTTTATTATGATAATATTGGTATATCAATTATGTGTGGCACAAAATATCGGCCAAATGGCCGCCGCAGGCGGCACACCTCCATCCGATGGTCCAAATTTTCGATGACGCTGAGGCATAATTGAGGTTCTATGCCGTTAATGTGCCGAATTATCTCATCCTTTAGCTTTTGAATTGTCGCTGGCTTATCGACGTACACATTTTCTTTCAATTAAGAAAGAAGTCCAACGGTGTCAAATCACATGATCTTGGCGGCCAATTGACATCGCCACCATGTGAGATAACACGGCCATTGAATTTGTCGCGCAAAAGAGCCATTGTTTCGTTAGATGTGTGGCAAGTGGCACCGTCCTGTTGAAACCACATATCGTCCACATCCATAAAAACTTCGTTATCATCTCACGATAGCGAAGACCATTCACACTAACTGCCTGGCCGCCCTCATTTTAGAAAGAATGCGGCCCGATGATGCCGCCAGCCCATAAACCGCACCAAACAGTCACTCTTTGTGCGTTGGTTTTTCGACAATCACTATTGAATTATCTCATCAAATTGACCGATAAAATCACGAAGTGCACAATGTTCATTTTGATTTGAACGTCCATTTTCATAATAAGCCTGAATAACTTTAACGCGTTGCTCGATTGTGTATCTTTCCACGGTTAAAATTGAGTTAGTCTGAAATTGAGAAATGTCAGAAGAAATGCAGAAAAAAACTTGACGTGTGGTTAACACTCAACATCGGGCCTTACAATTTAACCACCCTTTAGAAAAGTTATAAAACTGAGTTGATTGCTTATTAAGTGTTACTTTTAAAATAAAATACAGCACTGCACAGTGGCAACTGACGGCCAAAATCCCAAAACTTTTTTCTAGAGATTACAATACAAATTTTCAGAAAGTGGTTAAAAAAGTTGACACAGAAATCATGGCCTACTACTTTTTGTTTTTTTTTTAAAGGTTTTTTTTCTTTGAATATATGCAAATTAGAATTTGGAACCCCTGTAAAACCTATATTATAAATTTTTTAAAAATTTGAAATGGTATTATTTCAATAGTTATTTGTTACCTTTGTGCACTGGTTATCATAACTTAAGTGATTGCTTATATTTAGTTTTCTTAACTCAGCTTGTAACAATCCTGGGTCATCAATAACCACACAAATATTTATTATATCTGATTCACCTCCGCTGTCAGAATTGAATACACGTCAAAGGTATTTATAAAAGACCGCAGGTTTTCATGGTTTTCATAATAATTCCATACAAAAAATAAATATAAATAAATAAAATATACATTAATTTATTACATAATTTTTGAAGACATGACATGTTTTAATTGTATGCTGAATTGACTAAGATTCCCTATATCGCTAGGCGAGAATTTAAAAAATCAAATCCAATAACACATGATTCCAATTGGTATTAACTCATATAAACTAAACCATTAGTGTTTCATTTCCAGTGCAGATCGAAGATATTTGTCTTCCATATAATATTGTAGTTTTCTGCTGATTTGTTAAAAGTTTCAATTTTGTACTTAGTTCTCTTCCAGTTCCTGCACTCAAACCAGTCCCCTAGTTTATCTTCACAGCCAGTAAACTAAACTTCACTAATTTCACATTTTACTGTGCGAGGATCTTTTTAATATTCGATATATCTAACAAATCCAAATATATTTGCATTAAAACCCCCAGTTAACCGACATGAAAACAAGGGGTTTCTCCGGTTTGTCGAAATTGGTATTTTAAAAAACCGTGGACAGTGGCGTTGTCTAACACCGGGTTTCGGTTTTGACATCTCTAATGGGAGCTATATCTAAATCTGAACCGTTTTTCTTCATATTAAATAGCGTCTGTCACTTGTGTTAATTTTTGTTCTTATCGAACAATAATTGTGACCTGTAGACAGCATGGAAACGACCAAATTCTATAATGTAGACAGTTTGCATTCATAATATTCATAATATAATATTCGAAAAATTTAAAATTGAAATTAAGACAAGTAAGAAAGAGCAAAAGCCGGGCGCGCCCAACTTTATGATACCCTTCACTTTCTATGCCATTACAATTCAATTAGGTGAGGATTTTGGAAAGTGTACTCTATCATGGATCGATGATAAACTCTTTCTCAAAATATATGTTTCCAGCTGAAATATAACATGTTCTGATGAAAATGTTTTAAAATATGTGCAGAATAAGTAAAATCGGCGAAATCTGAACCTATTTGACTCATTTTCACTACAGATGTTTGAAATTTGAAGAAAATCTATCAAAACATATGGTTTCGAGGACGCAAAACTATCGAAATCTAAATCTGAACCGATTTGGTTCAAATTAAATAGCGTCCTTCCTCCCGCAATACTTAATTTTGCCAATTTTCGCAAGGTTTGGTTAAAAAGTGCGACCTGCACTTTGATTACCTTACAGACGGGCATTGCTAAAGCGACTCAGAAATTGATTCTAAGCCGATCTGTATACGATGGGTCTAACTCGTTTCCTTTTGGGTGTTACAAACAAATGCACAAATACATAATACCCTAGTGTAGATATACATTATTGAATATAAGCCCCCCATATATTTTAGGGATTTTTAATAATTTGTTTTATTTTTTTAATATTTATACATTGTGTATAATGCAGCAATATTGGTCGATTCCGGATATAATTATAATTTAATTAAGCAATTCTGTTCAAAGAAAGAGAAAAACAATATTATTTCAATGAGAAAGAAATGTCGATTCAAATTGCAAATTTTATGCGAGCATTTCTTTATTCTTTCTATTTATTCTTTTTTCTATATTCTTTCTTTCTATAATCTTATTTATCTGCCACTCTGGATTCTATAATAATACCGGTCATTTGAGGAACATTATAATAAGCATGTTTTATTTGACAAGCTGGTATTTTCGGTAGATTAGTAGCAAATAAAACACTCATTGCCGCTAAGCTTTTATCACAGTAAAAAATAAATGCTAGTGAAAGTTAAGAGGCACAAATTAAAAAGTGGACGAAATCGGCCCAGAGGGAAAAATTCTTCCCTAACAAGGACTGAAATTACCCCTAATATTTAGACTATTAATGCAATTTTTTGGAAAATGTCTGCTTATATACACTTGAAATTTCTTGCAGACATTCCTCATTTAATTTTAAAGTACCAAAAAGTAAAAAAAAAATCGGCCGAAATGGGACAAATAGGGATAAAAATGGTAACTTTGATGCAACAACAGCTGGAAACATGAAATTTGGCATGTACATCCCTCTAATTGCGTAGATACGTAAAATAGAGAGATTTTTCAAAATACGTACTTTTAAGGGAAACTATTGGAAAAGAGGAATACAAATGGTACCTACCAAACCGCTGAAGTTGAAATCGTGAAACTCGGTGTAGGCATTCATCTCAATGTGTAGACGCGAAACATGAAACCCCCCCACAGAGAGGTTTCTAACATATACTTTTTTAAAACCATTTAGACCATTTAGAATTTTTAAGTTTCTTTTAAAATAACTCGTCTGAAATGGTAATTTTGCAGTAAAATCATGAAAACACGAAAATTGCATAAAAAAATCGTATGAAAAATACGAACATACTTAACGAATTGTGCCAATTTCAAGATTGTGTAATGCTAATTTCGGTAATGGACACCAAATTGTTCGGAAAAGTTTAATTTTAATTAACCGATACCACTTCTTGAAATTTGACTAGATCAATATCTTATGAACTTTTTATTGTGTACTACAATAAAAGTTTGGAAATTTAATAACAAAATCTTTTAGTAATATTAATAAATGTAGATAAGAATAACTATTATATCACAATGATTTTAGATTTCATTTATTATTAAATTTCCAAACTTTCAAATAAAAACATTCTAATAAAAGCAAATAATTTGCTTGATGCTAACCCGTAGCTTAACTATCTAGTTGGAATGAAATTATTGAAAAGTAATTTACCTCTAAATTAATAATTATTATAAACCTTTTTATATAGACATTTTTACTTATACAAAAGAAAGTACAATACTTTAATTTTTAAATATAATACAATTTCCATTTTTAAATTTCTTTCAAACTCTATGAGTATAGAATTCGGGTGGGCCATTTGTATAAGGGCTATATCAAAACATTAATCCACATACTCCAAATCCACAACAGATGTTCACAGGTCAAATATATTATGGTGTGGCTATTCCTATATTCATTTACGATACGACATTTTTATGGAGATGTATCTAAATCTGAACCGATGTGACCTATTTTCATCATAGATGCAACAACAACGGTTTCTGTTACTTCTAAACGTTTTGGGTGTTTGTAATGATAATACAAATCAATTTCGACAAACGAAGAAAACTGTTTGATATATGTAAACATATTTTTCTTTCTTCATTTACAACAACTGATGACATGTTTACCGCAAACGAACTAATTTTTCCCACAAAAGAAACTCAAAAACGATGTTCACGTGTCTAAAATTTCGTTTCTACGTAATGCCTTTTTTCTCTGCGAATTAATTAATTTACTGAATTTTTTGTCATATTTCTCACTTCACTGTCAAATATTTTTCAGAGTTAATATTTTTTTATTTTTGTGTAACAAGTATTATTTAAAAAAGAAACAGCAAATTCAGTAACTTGGATCTACGTAGGAAAACGAAACTCTACAATACCAATTATTGGTTTTTCGAGTACAAAAAAACTGTATTTTTTATTCGAATTCATACATATTTAAGATTATAAAAATGAAGAAACATTTCCAAATATTTTTTATTTAATCGGAATATGCGTATAAAGATTTTTGAATAAGCATTCTGTTACTCATGTAACTACTGTAGAAATAAACAAGTAAGGAAAGGCTAAAGTCGGGCGGGGCCGACTCTATGATACACTCCACTTTCTACCGGGATACAATTCAATTCGGTGACAAAGTGAACACAGGAAGGTTTTTTGTATCCTATAAATGTATGTGTTTGACAAAAAATGTTAAATCGGAAAGGACATTTGTATGGAGGTATATTGAAATCTGGAAAGAAATAGGTGAAATATAATATGTATAGTTTGGCCAAAATCGGTTAAACATTTGGGAACAACATTGGTATTTGCGCTATATCTAAATCTGAACCGATCTTAGCCACTTTCATCATAGGTTTGTTTAGTTGGACTATAAAATGTTGTGGCAATTTAAAAGAAAATCGAGTACAATATGTGGTTTCTAAAGCGCCAAAAGTCAAATCGGCCCCAATTGTTTTGGGGCTATATCTAAATCTGAACCGATCTTACCCAATTTTTGCATAGGTGTTTCTAGTTGGATTATAAGATGTTGTGCCAAATTTAAAGAAAATCGAGTACAATATAGGGTTTCTAGAGCGGGAAATGTCAAATTGGGAGCGACATTTGTATGGGAGCTATATCTAAATCTGAACCGATCTTACACAATTTTTGCATAGGTATTTATAGTTGGATTGTAAGATGCTGTGCCAAATTTAAAGAAAATCGAGTACAATATAGGGTTTCTAGAGCGGGAAATGTCAAATCGGGAGCGACATTTGTATGGGGGCTATATCTAAATCTGAACCGATCTTACCGAATTTCTGCATAGGTGTTTCTAGTTGGATTATAAGATGTTGTGCCAAATTTAAAGAAAATCGGGTACAATATGTCGTTTCTAGAGCGAAAAACGTCAAAATGGGATCGGCATTTGTATGGGGGCTATATCTAAATCTGAACCGATCTTATCCAATTTTTGCATAGGTGTCTCTAGTTGGATTATAAGACGTTGTGCCAAATTTAAAGAAAATCAAGTACAATATGGGGTTTCTAGAGCGGGAAATGTCAAATCGGGAGCGACATTTGTATGGGGGCTATATCTAAATCTGAACCGATTTGCCTCAAATTAAATAGCGTTCGTCCTTGATCCACAAAACTTACTTGTGCCAATTTTTGTTAAGATCGGACTATAATTGCGACCTGTAGTTTGATTACAACAATAGATGGACAGACAGACGGACATTGCTAAATCGACTCAGAAGTGAAGTCGATCGGTATACTTAACAATGGGTCTAGCCCGTTTCCTTTTGGGTGTTACAAACAAATGCACAAAGCCATAATACTCTCGTGGAGTGTATAAAAACCCATAACTCATTAGACATCATATTTAGACACATACTTTGTCAACAATCATATCCAATTTTCTGTAATTATTATAGCGCCGCCAACTCGGTAAAAAGTGAAAACGGGAAGAATTTTTGTCTGTTTCCTTATCATAGGCTAATATGACCAGGTCCAATTTGTCAAATCGAAAAGAATATTTGTATCGGGGCTATATCCAAACATGGAATAAAGTGACTAACTTTCAAAATAAGTTCTTCCAGTTCAAATATAACGTTTTGTGGTCACTTCAAAGAAATTCGGAGAAAATTTGTGGTTTCTGGGGCGGAAAAAGTGTATCCGAGAGCGAAATTTGTATTGGATCTATATGTAAATCTGAACCGATCCGACCCATTTTCACCATGGGTGTTTCTAGTTGGAATATAAGATATTTTGAAAGATTTGAAAGAGATCTGTTAAAATATGTGGTTTATAGAGTGGAAAAAGTGAAATCGGGAGAGAAATTTGTGTGGCAGCTATATATAAATCTGAACCGATCTAGCCCATTTTTACCACAGGTGTTTCTAGTTGAACTATAAGCTGTTTTGCCAATTTGGAAGAAAATCTGTTAAAATATGTGGTATCTAGAGCGGAAAAAGTCAAATTGGGAGCGAAATTTATATGGGAGCTATATATAAATCTGAACCGATTTGACCCATTTTCATCATGGGCGTTTGTAGTTGAAATATAAAATAGTTTGCCAAATTTGAAGACAATCTGATACAATATGTGGTTTCTAGAGCGGAAAAAATCAAATCGGGAGCGAAATTTGTATGGGAGCTATATATAAATCTGAACCGATCTAACACATTTTCACCACAGGTGTTGCTAGTTGAAAAATAAGATGTTTTGCCAAATCTGAAGACAATCTGATACAATTTGTGGTTTCTAGAGCGGAAAAAATCAAATCGGGAGCGAAATTTGTATGGGAGCTATATATAAATCTGAACCGATCTGACCCATTTTTAGCACAGATGTTTCTAGTTGAACTATAAGATGTTTTGCCAATTTTGAAGTAAATCTGTTAAAATATGTGGTATCTAGAGTGAAAAGAGTCAAATCGGGAGTGAAATTCGTATGGGGGCTATATCTAAATCTGAACCGATTTTCTTCAAATTAAATAGCGTTCGTTCTTATCCCGAAAAACTTCGTTGTGCAAAGTTTCATTTAGTTCTGTGTAGAATTGCGACCTGTATCGTGATTACAAGAATAGATGGACGGACAGACAGACAGACAGACAGACAGACAGACAGACAGACAGACAGACAGACAGACAGACAGACAGACAGACAGACGGACGGACGGACGGACGGACGGACATCGTTAAATCGATTCAAAAAGTGATTCTAAGTCGATCGGTATAATTAACAATGGGTCTATCTCTCTTCCTTTTGGGTGTTACAAACAAATGCACAAAGACATAATACTCTCGTGGAGTGTATAAAAATAAGTTCTACACTTAAAGAACAAGTCTTTTAATAAAAGCAGTGATTGTCTGCTGCCTATCCGCGGACACTTTTCTGATATTACAGCAGTTTTTTGGCATAACAGCAGTTTTTCTGCAAACTTACATCACCACTGCTAAAGAGTTTGCAGTCGGCTAAAATTGGCTGCTGTTAATTAAAATATTACAAATAAGGAAGGTTAAAGTGGAGCGTGGCCGACTATATGATACTCTACACCTAGTCACCCTGTGTAATAGGTATAAAAAGGCCGTTACATTTGAATCGGGTGATGTCCGATACAGCTACAAGAGCAGAATATACTATAAATTTCATATTTCTTTCTATCCGTATGTGTAAAAAAATTGAATGGGAGCTATATATAAATCTGAACCGGTCTGACCCATTTTTAGCATATGTTTTCTAGTTGAAATATAAGACGTTTTCCCAAATTTGATGGAAATCTGTTAAATATGTGGTTTCTAGAGCGGAAAGTCATTTATATGGGAGTTATATATAAATCTGAACCGATGTGACTCACTTTCGCCATAGATGTTTTTAGTTGAAATATGAACTGGTTTGCCAAATTTGAAGAAAATGAGTTAAAATATGTGGTTCATAGAGCGGAAAGAGTCAAATCGGGGGAGACATGTGTATGGGAGCTATATCTAAATTTGAACCGATCTGACCCAATTTCACTACATATGTTTCTAGTTGAAACGATTTACTTCAAATTAAATAGGGTCCGTGCTTGGTCCACAATACTCACTTGTGCCAATTTTTGTTAGAATCGGACAATAATTGCGACCTGTATTTTGATTACAAGAATAGAGGGACGGACGGACGGACAGACAGACGGACATGGCTAAATGGTTTCAAAAAGTGATTCTATGTGGATCGGTATACTTAATAAAGGGTCTATCTCTATGTTTCTTTTGGATGTTACAAACAAATGCACAAAGACAAAATACCCTAGTGGAGGGTATAAAAAGTGTTGTTAACATGTATAACATGGTTCTGTACATATGCTTAAAGTCTTTTCTATATTGCTAAGAACAGCAAACAGCTGTTTACCATCTCAACAGATACATATCTGCTGTCTCTTTTTCAGCAGAAAATATGCTCTTTCAGTAGACTTTCTGCTTTCTTTTACTGACATATTCCTTTGAGTGTACTGATAGTAGGATAGGATTACTGAAATTCAATTTTGCCGACAATGTCTGTCGGACGATTGTATCAAAATATTTCTCGAATATACTGGCAATAAAATAAAAATTTTCTTAAAAGTTGAAAAAAAAACTAAGTATGAGTAAAGTTTCCTTCTTTCAAAGAAGGGTAGAAAAAGGGTAGTAGATTTACTTAAAAACTTTCAAACTTATGTGGAAGAATATTTTCAAGGTATTAAGTGAGAAAAAAATCTGAAATTTTTTTGTATGGAAATTTTAACTTAAAAATGAGTTTTTTCCCTAAATGACGTTAAAATGTTTACTGAAATTTATGCCGAGTTCTTCATACATTTAAGTATTAATGAACTTATAAAAAACATTTGAAATTGTTAAAAAAATTCTTGAATATTAATCTAAGAAGCAATTCTCGTTCGTTTGCAGAGACTTATTTCTTAAATACTTTATGAACTATTCTAAACAACCACTGCGAAGGAGCCTTTCTTGCCTTCGCAACAATCATGGAGTAATAGCTCAACTCCTTATGGTATAGGTATCATGAAACTTTTGACAAATAGTTCATGTTGTCATTTTTTGTATCAGTTTTGCATACTCTGAAGCAAAACTTTTTGTTAGATTTTTTTTAGTTAAATTGAACTTATTTTAATTTCACCTTTTCTCCTTGTATAAAATAAAATTTACCTCAGTTTAAGTAAAAATTTACTCGTTTTGAGGAAAAAAATCAGCAAAATTGTCCTCAGTTTGAGTAAAGATTTACTTGATTTGAGGTTTCCATTAAAATTTGCGATTTAATCCACAGTCCTTCGACAATTGCACTGTGTAACAACAAAATAAAAATTTTGTGTTCATAAAATCAACATCAACAAAATAAAATCAAAAAACATTTAACTTTTGACCGGAAGAGCTCTCTGGACGATTTCACACGCTTAGATGATGTTGATGTCCCACTTTGGGAATTTGGGTATTTTGTTGGACATAAGTGGAAAAACTAATAAACCAATCCTAGTTTTCATTATGCGATTTTTTGTACATAATTCCAAAAATTTCGTATATGAATTTCAATATGAATTTGTTTTCACTAAATTTTTACAGAAATAAGTGGATTTCTAAGAGCATAACAAAATTTATTTGAAAGTTGCTAGATTATTTATGGTAAATATAGGCTAAACAAACTTATTTGAAACCGATTTTTTGGATTTTTATCCAAAAAATAACGTACGTCTAAGAGTACGAAACACCGAAAGTTAAAATTTCTGTCTTACCCTGTAAATGTTAACAACGCTCATACTATTGATATAATTATACACTCCACGAGAGTATTATGTCTTTGTGCATTTGTTTGTAACACCCAAAAGGAATCGAGTTAGACCCATCGTTTATTATACAGATCGGCTTAGAATCACTTTCTGAGTCGATTTAGCAATGTCCGTCTGTCTGTCCATCTATTGTTGTAATCAATTATAGCCCGATCTTAACAGAAATTGGCACAAGCAAGTTTTGTGAATCAAGGACGAACGCTATTTACTTTGAAGCAAATCGGTTCAGATTTAGATATAGCCTCCATTCAAATTTCGGTCCCGATTTGACTTTTGCCGCTCTAGAAACCACATATTGTACCCAATTTTCTTTAAATTTGGCACAACATCTTATAATCAAACTAGAAACACCTATGCAGAAAGTGGGTAAGATCGGTTCAGATTTAGATATAGCCCCCATACAAATGTTGCTCTCGATTTGCCTTTTGCCGCTCTAGAAAACACATATAGTACGCGATTTTCTTTAAATTTGTCGCTCCCGATTTGACTTTTTCCGCTTTAGAAACCACATATTTAAATTGGGTACAGCATCCCATAATCCAACTAAAAACACCTATGGTGAAAGTGGGTAAGATCGGTTCAGATTTAGGTATAGCCCCAATACAAATGTTGCTTCCAAATGTTTAACCTTTTTTGGCCAAACTTTACATATTATATTTCACCTATTTCGTTCCAGATTTCAATATAACCCCATACAAATTTCCTTTCCGATTTAACATTTTTTGTCAAACACATACAGGATACAAAAATCCTTCCCGTTTTAACCCTCTAGTTCCCAAGACCGCCTCTAGGCGGTCTAAGTTCAGTACACGGTCA
The DNA here is from genome assembly GCA_947397865.1 of Polietes domitor. Classification (NCBI taxonomy): domain Eukaryota; kingdom Metazoa; phylum Arthropoda; class Insecta; order Diptera; family Muscidae; genus Polietes; species Polietes domitor. The sequence continues at coordinate 30,467,439 of OX377618.1, forward strand.
ATCATGGTTCTGCTTTTTTTTCGTTTCATCTGTTTTGGGGAATCCTAAATTTTCATATTGGTGCTTTTGCAGCTTGCGCTAGTACGAAAGTCAGTTGTCAATGTCATTTGAATGCAGAAGTTTGTGAAAATCACCAAAAATAATTATTTGATTTTCGCACTCCGCGCAAAATAATTATTTTTGGTGATTTTCACAAACTTCTGCATTCAAATGACATTGACAACTGACTTTCGTACTAGCGCAAGCTGCAAAAGCACCAATATGAAAATTTGGGATTCCCCAAAACAGATGAAACGAAAAAAAAAGCAAAACCTAATTAGAACCATGATTGACCGTGTACTGAACTTAGACCGCCTAGAGGCGGTCTTGGGAACTAGAGGGTTAATTTTTATACCGAATAGAATTGTATTGGGATAGAAAGTGGAGTGTATCATATAGTCGGCCCCGCCCGACTTTAGCCTTTCCTTACTTATTATTAAAACAATATTAATTGTAAATGTTTGTCACTTGCAAATGTCAAATTTTATATTTATAAAATCGTAATTAATTACCTCCGGTGGCAGTTGACTGAAACTCTGTATTCTGCGATTGCCCATTACCTCCATGTAGTCATTGTAACTACGCAGACCTTGATCTCGACCACGTTGAATGTTGACTGCAGCCAAGTCCAAACCAAACGGATTGTGGCCACGGAACAGAAAGCGACTGAGCTATAATTATGAAAAAGAGGCGGTATAAAATATCACTGTGTTTCTGCGTACCCCACTCCCGACTAACCACCTTACCCCATGTGTTATGGCACTGTCAACTTTCTGCATTGGTTGATGTAGCATTGTCCCCAGCATATCATCGTAGAACGTACGTTTCCTCATGCGTGATGGATTAAACATAACATCTGGTATATTAACTATCTCGTCGATATGTCCTCGCTCCTGGTGTATGTGGAATTTGCCATCGACGCTCGAGTGACCCATGCGGAAGGCGGCGCCGGAAAATTCATTTGTAATCGCAGGATTTACGTCGTTGTTGTAATCACTGCTATAGCCATGATGTTGTGGCACTAAACGGAAACGTTTCATTTGCATGGGTCCTATGACTGCTGGCAAATATTCATTGTAGACAACATGTTGCATTTCGGCAATGACAATGCGTCTGGCTTCCTGATAAATAGTTTCATCTGATGCTCGTGGATTGATTTTACTTAGTATGTCTGCAATGCGATTGTGCTCGCGGGCAAAGATAATATGAACAGCAATCAGCGATATGATTTGGTTAGTGCGGCCATCGCCTTAATAAAAAGAAATAACAATTCGATTAGAAATTTGTCATGAGAACTGCAAAAGTTTAAAAGAATTTAAATTTGAAAGGATCTACATATTTTCGACTTTTTTGTTCCAATTTCTAAAACTAAAGAATTACATAGATTGTCGAGAGTGGTATAATTTCTTCCAATATAGCATTACTGAGATTAAACGAGAAACACATATGTATGTATTATAGGATGGGTCACGAAAATTAATTACAGCGGTCACCCCCCAGAAATGAAGATTGGATTGTTTAATGATGATCTGCAAAAAATGTCATCGCTGGGTCAAGCGACGCTCCTGAAAACACCTCTAAAAATCACGTTTTTCCCACGTACATTTTTTATGTTATATTTTTGTCCAAATATTTTTTATGAATTAATAGACCCTTGGGAGAACTTTAAATATAAATTTCTATACTTGTCTTAGGTTAACTCATTTGTCGTATTATTGGGCGTTTAGATTGATTTTTTGTGGTTTTTCAAAGTGACAGCTAAAAACTCATTTTTCTTGGTAGTATTTTGGAAAATGTATTATGAAAAATAAACAGAAGGAATCAATACCTTTCGAACGATGCCTAACTGATGAATATCGGACGTCACTGACTCCATTTTGGGTTTTCAGAGCCAAAATTTACAAACTCTTTTTACAAAAATGAGCGCTGCGGCGTCAATTTTCCTCCGATGTTCATCATTTAGGCATCATTAGAAAGGTATTGACGGCAGCCTTTTATTTTTTTATAAAATATTGACACCAAATACGAATAAGTTTTCAGTTGTCACTATGAAAAAACGAAAAAAAAATGCTATAAACGTTTAATAATTCGACCAATAAGTTACTCTAAAACAAGAATCGAAATTTATATTTAAAGTGCTTCCGAGGGTCTATTAATTCAGAAAAAAATTTCGACAAAAATGCAGCACAAAAAAAATACACGGGATAAATATGATTTTTGGAGGTGTTTTCAGGAGCGTTTAGCTCACAGATGGCCTAATGTATTATTTTCCAATTGGAGTCGCTCGGTGTAATAATGGTTGTATATTCAATTTATTCAAAATATGTTCAATTATAATCTTTTATTATGGATGTTTTTCTTTAAGACTGTATAACTAAGCTGCGATAACAAAACCCTAAATAAAAAATTTAAATTTCACTCAAAATAAAAAATTATTTTTTAAAATTGTCGCCAGCAACAAAGTGTGTGTGAAAAAAAATTTGAAAAAATAATTTTATGTTACAAATTTTGCGTTCAGCCTGGATAAATCAAATCAGTCAAATTTATGGTTATCGACGCTAAGTCCAAAAAAGTGAAAACAATTTTTTTTTTTCAAAATTTCTTTTGATACAAATACTAATATTGTAGTTGGCGACAATGTGAAAAAAAAACATTTTGTCCAAAAAAAATAATTTTTTAACGTTTTTGTTATCGCAGCTTATTATCCCCTCTTAAATAAAAAAAACACCCCTATTATTAATTTGTATTATCGCATTAATAGAGTAAATTATTGTTTTAATTGGTTTTATTAGAGAAAACTGAAATAGTCGAAGTGTTGACTAAATCTGCAGAGGCGAGTAATTGTTGTCGGATTCATATCGATTCGAAACTCCATATTGAGGCCATTAAATAACCTCAAATCGGGAACAGTTTTCTGTCTTTCGATTTTATTTTAATTTTATTTAATTTAACTTAAATACAATTATTCAATATGTTCATCCAATACTTCGATTTAAATGGAAGTTTTAATTAAAAGATATACATACTTGTATATGCTTAAAGTTTCAAGATAGCGTTTTATCTTCAAAGATATAATTTTCTTTTCAAGCTGCAAACAACAGATTGTTATTTCATCTGAGACAATCTGCTTTTCAACAAAAAATATTATTTTTCAGAAGATATTCTGCTTTCCCTTACTGGCAGATTCTTTAGAGTGTATATTTGGAAGCAGCCAAGAACTATTACTCACCTGACTTAAAGCACGTCGTTCCCGGATCATCACTTCCACATGCACTCTTATCATCGGTTAGAGGCAACATTTCACGACCAAAATCATTGAACATTCGTAATTTCCCGCCCCTAAAAGACCGCAGATCTCGGGCTGTCTCTGCACTAGAACCATAAACCGGGGAAGCATCCAAAAAGTGAGTCACTTTACTGCGCTGTTTGCCATATCCCGCACGACAGTCAGTCGTCGGAGCCAACGACAAGCGGACAAAATTCATACATCTGATACCAAAGTTACTATAAAATTCATCATTGCGTTCCACTGTGATGGGCATGCATGCAAAATGTTGTTGTTCGGGAGGTAAAACTGCATCATTATTGGGAGTGCAACACTGTACCACTTCTCCATGCTCTGAAAATTGATCGTATTTTAGTTGTTTCCCAGTAGTAGATGAAGAAAGGCATACCTAATCTCACAGATGTCGATTGTGTGACATCATGGGCAATAAATTGTCCAAACTGCATCAGCAGCAGATTATACTTGGGATGTGGTCTATCTGAATCACCTAATAATGTTCGAGAAATTTCCCGTGCTCCCGTTAGCATGGAACCATCTTTTGCATGCATGCGCGGAGTCCAGATGCCATCTTCATAAGCGGGTGGCAACAAACGTTCCATGGGCTGTCCAGCAGCACCCCAATGGGAACGACGCGGCAAAGGATTATTGCAAGTACCATCGAATGATCGGTACTTCGATCGGGGATTCGCACAGGGTCGAGGAGGTTGACAGTGTTGTTCCAATGGCGTTTCTTTAAATTCCACCTCAATATTGTTGGTAATGATGTCGTCTATGGGGATTTGCTCTCTACAACCATTTTTAGTAAAAGTTTTTAAAAAGTTTTATAACAAATTGATGGTATTTTCTTACTTTTGTGTTAAGACTTGAGTGCTGATAACCTGTTCCATGGCCGAATTGCTTAATTGGAAATTTTGTACATCTTCCTGAGGTGATGAGTGAAAGACCATACTATGTACAAATTCCGGTTGTCCTGGTGATATTGGTATCAAAGCGACGTTATGCATTATATGTTCAAATTTCAGACGAGCTTCTTCAATTACGTGCGGTGGCATAAAACGCATAACAGGCATGCGAGCTTGTGGCTTATGCGAGAATATAGCTAGAAAAGGTAAATTTTTGAATTATTTATAAACTCACAGAACGATTTATTCTACTATTTGTAGTAGTCATTACGCACATTCTAATTTTTTGCCAATGTGTTTGTACCCAGTCTTACAAATAAAATATAATTTAAGTGATAATAAGAAAACATGTTCGTATTTATTTTGTAAAAATGCAATCAATATCTTTCCAATGATGCGAAAGTAATGAACGTCTGAAGGAAATTGACGCCGCAGTGCTCATTTTTGTAAAAATATAATGTATTTTTATTTTAATATGTATTTTATTGGTCATGACATATTTCATAATTTTTAAGAACTTTATATTTAATACAATCAAATTTTTCTTTGATTTAATGAAACTAAGTTTCGTAATTTAACAATTTTATGAAATATGTTTTTTTATGATAAAATTGTATGAAACACTAAATTTTTGAAAAAGCTTTTATAAAATCGCTTCATAAATATTATGAAGGAATATGTGGGATTCTCTGCAAAATCAAATTCAAAAGATATATTCTTATGGATTTATAAAAATGAATTTAATTAAAAAATATATTATTTCTTGGCAACAAAAAATTCGAAAAAAGTAATACAGTCGAGTACGGTTATAGCGAACTCCCATGAATTAGGCATTTTAGTTCGTTATACCCCGGATATAAATAATAATAAAACAACCGCGAAATATTTTTATTTTTATGGTTGATATATACGCATTGAGTGTGTAAAAATGGGATTTAGACCTTTTTGTTATCTTAAATCTTTAATGTGTAAAATTATACACAATTTGACAATTTGTAAATTTGTACATCATTTATTGAATAGTAAAGAATTTATTGCGACAGTTGTGTTTAATCTTGAAATATAAAAAGTAGTAAAGCAACTGACGCCAATACACACCAGTTCTAGTAAACCATCGTGATGTGAAGTCATAAAACAAAACTATTACAAATAACACTGTACAACAATTTCAAACTTTTTCCAAAATTACGGGGTTCTGACAATAAATTCTGAAAGTGGAGACTAAAAAAATATACGTATGTCGGCGTTTTGACAGATCACATCGGAATTTAATTTTATAGACGATTAAAGCTTCCCAACTCTGGCCTCTTCTTGCAGCATATCGGTTTATAAAACTATGTTTTCTTTACATCTGAGGCATAGGGTATGTGCAGCAACTTTGTAGATAATGATATGGCGAATATTTTTGTAGAACATATTAACCCTCTAACTACCCCTCATAACGGAATTTTTTGGCTTTATTTTAACAAATTGTAAAAAACACCCCGAAAAGGGGAAGGGCGGAGATGAAATGTTCTACAAAAATGTTGGCCATAAAATTTTACTATATAGGGTGTTTTTTATTGGGGTATAGAACTTTAAGTTGGTATCACTTTTTTAACTGGCGGCCATTTTGTCAGCTGTCAAGTGATTAATATTTAGTTTGGTTTGCCATTTCATCATGAACAGGTTGACAAAAGAAGAACGCTTGCAAATCGTGCAAATTTATTTCGAAAGTAATGGTTCAGTTCGCGAAGTTCACCGCAAGCTCCGTCCATTTTATGGTCGACATAATCGTCCATTCGTCCATCAGAGCAATTAATTCGGTTAACCATGCATCGTTTTCGCACTACGTTTACTCTATGTGATAATACGCATCCGCAGAGACGTCGAACAGTGCGCACCGAAGAAACAATTGCCGCTGTAGAGCAAAGTGTTGAAGAGGACCCGAATGAATCGATTCGCCACCGTGCACAGCAATTGGAGCTTGCGGTGAACTTCGCGAACTGAACCATTACTTTCGAAATAAATTTGCACGATTTGCAAGCGTTGTTCTTTTGTCAACCTGTTCATGATGAAATGGCAAACCAAACTAAATATTAATCACTTGACAGCTGACAAAATGGCCGCCAGTTAAAAAAGTGATGCCAACTTAAAGTTCTATACCCCAATAAAAAACACCCTTTATATGTCAGAACACACCAAAACCCAAAACTTAACACAAACGCCAAAAATCAATCAAATTCAAGATTGCCCATTAAGGTTTAATTTAGTTATTGTTCAGTAGGGGTGGGATAGTGCACGACTTTTGGATTTTGATATGCTAGAACCCCCTATTTTGTGAGGTTCAGAAATAAAATGTATGAGCCAAAAAATGGGGGTGGTGGGGCGCTCATCGGGGTCAAAGGCAAGTGGTAAAATGCAGGAAAAGTCCCAAAACTGCCTCGGAGTCGCCCCCAGAGGTGTTAAATGTAAGACCTACCCCCATTCATTTTCCCTCCCCAACATTTATTTCGTACACACATACCCTCTATCACCACTCATTAAGGAGGCTTCCATACAAAAAATATTTTTGTTTATAAAAATTGTCCCCAACGCTTTTACTGGCACCAGGAGACCGCTAGTGGGGTCAAATGTAGGACCCATCCCCTATATTTTTTCAGCCCCAATATTTTTTCAGAACACACCTACCCTCCATCTGCAACCCTTACGGCGGCCCCCATACATTTGCCTATTTTTTATGAAAGAAAGGCCCAAAACTGCCCAGCAGTTGGCTAAGCCAACGAATCCGCCTGAATTTTTGTTTGTTTATTAAGAACCAATGCCGCTTGTAACATTTGTGTTCAGTCAGTCGCGAAAATCGCGGCAATTGTCGAAAAATCCAAAATTCGTGGTTGCAATTGCTTATATTTTAACCTTCTTCATCCAGTATTCCGAAACTTTTCTGACGCAAATATAAAGTCAGCAATCACATGCCAAAAAATGTTTTGGTATTCTCTATATGATAAAAAGTTACGCGGGTTTTTCTCAAGATACTTTTCACAATTTTTGACTTTACAGCCACTATTTATCCTATTTTAGCCTGATAACTTGGGAATCAAAATGCTATTAACGCCCTAAATCTAGAAAAATGTTTTAAACAAAAACGTTGTAGCGAATTATAACCTTCGGTTGTATGCTGTTCCATTGTTGAACTATTTTATTTATATTATTTTTATGTTCATATCCACTTATGCAGTCACAAACTAACGTGTGAGTGGATAGCCAAATCAGAAAAATTTGAAAAAAAAAAATACTTTAGAAAAAAAAACTTATTTTCCAAATTTATATGACAGATGACATCCAAATCTGAGAATAGTTTGGCATCAAAAACTCAAACGAGAAAATGGTTCATAGCCACTTTTGACCTCGATATTTACAAAAATATACGAAAAAAATATATGTATTTCGAAAATAAATAACTTTCGTTTGTTTTCCTAAAATTGGAAGTAAACACATTGCGTTACTTCTAAAGTTAGAATTAAAATCGAATGGGTCATTAGTTAAATTAAATATATGATTTTTTAAATTTTTTATTATCAAGAAAAAATATTTTTTTATTAAATACAATTCAAGATTTTTTTATTATTTGTTTCCATTTAAAGTAGCTGAAACATAATTTGTTGAATCGACTCAATGTAAGAAACAGTTTTGTAAATTAGAAAAACGAAAAATTTAAATATTAATAAAATTATCGCTATTTGTTATTTCTTTTACAATGGCGATATATTACCTATGTGAAATTACAAGGAGCAGATTTTCATGCAATTATAATTGAAAAATATAAGTTTTCGGAATATCAAAATAATATCATTAATTAATGTAAACCTATTGCACAAATTGTGGTATTTGTTACAAATTTAATATTTATATATGTGTGCACAAATATGTTATTAACAGCGGAGATTGTTTGCTACCTATCAGCAGACACTTTTTCTGCTATTAAAGTGGGTCTTCTGTCATAACAACAGTTTATCTGCATCAGCATTCTGCTGTTAATTAAAATATAAAAATAAGATACAGAATGAGCGTTCTGGAGTTAAAAGCCATTCAGACTGAAGGAACTTCAATTTCTATTAGCTCGTGACAATATGACTATAATAATAAAAAATATCTTTCAAGTAATAAAAAGTTACATGTAATAAATTTCTTTCTAAAGGTATTGTTAATATATTCAATTATTTCAATTGGCTTGCAGTGAATTAATGTGTGCAGAATAGCCCCATTCAATAGTTTATATATATAGAGAATCGTTTCGAAAATAACCATTTTAATACGATAGGTATGATAGATATTTCTGAAAAAATATTATTATAATCACTAATATTGTATACAACTTATATTTTGTAAAAAAAATAGAATTTGTTAGTGTTCGAGATAATTTGTATTTATGTACAATAAATCTTAAAATGTTAACTCTTTTAAGAGTTATTTGAATGCGTATTTTTGTTAAATTCTGCTATGCCAATGATGGTTAAGGGAAGAATACACTGAAAGGAATTTTTCAGTAAAAGAAAGCAAAAAGACTGCTGAAAGAGCAGATTTTCTGCTGAAAAGGAGACAGCAGATTTGTATCTGCTAAAATAATAAACAGTTGTTTGCTGTTTTTGGAACAAAGCAGAAAATCTGTTTTTTTTCAGCAGTCTTTTTGCTTTCTTTTACTAACAAATTCTTTTGAGTGTATTTTAATTGTCTCTTCGTTTCAATGTGATATGCACTATTGATTGTGATCGCTGCCAAAGATTTTTCATTCGAATTTTTAACGCAGAAATACTTTACTCGATTTTTTTAGATTTTATTCACCAAAAATCGTTCGATCCGATATCGAACCTTTCAGATCATTTTATGGAATGGACCTCTTCAGACTGGATAAATAATAATATTTTATAAATATTTATTTACAGTCATAAAATTTAATTTGTAAATCATTTTCTAAAATTATAATATTGTTCATTTTAATCAAAATATGGATTTTAATAAAAATATGCTATTACCATAATAATAATGATATAAGCGAAATATTTGGGGAGAATGCATAAAACAAGTGGCGAACAAATTTTGTCGACGTTCCCGACTAAAATTAAAGTTTGGTTTGTTTTATGCGCCTTTATGAGCTGGACACTTTCAAAATAACATCTATAAATCAGAATTTTTTAAAAAGAACTCATAGTGTGAATGGTGAAAGTTATTGCGAATTTTATAAAAAATATACATCAATATAACATTACAATCATCAAAATCTGGCCTTTATACTAGGTCATATTGCAACTTTTTGATATGGTTTGATAAGGCCCGGGCTAGATTTTAGTGTTATTCATGTGAGTTCTTTTCAAGAAAAACCTGATTTGTAGAGATTATAGAAAGCGTCCAGGACACGAACAGATAATGATATAAGCGAAATATTTTAAATATTTAAACCAAACGTTTATTTAATCCGGAACGTCGAAAACTTTTATTTTGAAACCATTCTAATCGATATAAAATCCTATTATCTACATATTTGGCATTTTGTGAATAAATCGTTCAAAATCTTCTTACAAATTTTAATAAATTTCTTTGCAAAATCCAGAGTTGAAGTTAACTTATATATACATATACATTTTATTAATTTTACGTGGTATTGTTGATGTTTTATACATATAAAATTTTAATAAACTAATTTAATTAGTGCATAATTCAGTTTAATCTTTTTAACAAGTTTATCTTTTCTACCAAATCTAGTAACCTTCATTAGTATTATAAACATTATGAACGTTGATAACAAAGAATTTCGATTGTTTAAATATCCAAACATAAACTCACCCGTATGATTCTGACCAGTAACACAGCAAAAACCAAATTTGCCTCCAGGTAAGTCACAAACCTGTGGTTTTTCATGGTCTTTCATGCGTACGTGTGCCGGACACTGTATCTGTGGCACACACAAAACACCCTCTGGACAGGGATCACATTTTGTTGTCATGGTTTGGTGGGATTTATGATTAGCTGCAACGAAAAAGTGTCATTAATCAGTTCAGAGGAAATTGTGCAGTGTCATTTAATTTAAGTATATTCCGCAAGGGAATAATGGAAGTATTTGAAAAATGGTTTAAAATGCCCTAAAATCGTCAATTATTATGGGTAGTTTTAGTCCTTGGGCATATTTCCGGCAAATGAACTCCGATTGTTATAAAATTTAGTATGGGTATAAAAAATTTAATGAGACGAAAAAGACTTGCACTAAATGTATCCTATCTTCCAAGGGTGCAATTTCGTGCAGGCAAAAACGGGGAACCCTTCAACCTTTCTAAATATGTATACATTTCGTTAAAGGCTTTTGAAGGAAAAAAGTTGTGTTGGTCCAAAGTCAAACATTTGTTCAAAAAGGATATTTTTTACAATATTCAATACAACCAAACTATATTTGGCACAAACATAGTTTTCACGTCATAATAGAGATAAGAAACCACAATTTCTAATAAAAAATTCAGTGCAAAATCCTCTAAAATGTGCGAGAAACAGTTCGACAAAGTCATAAAAAGAAAATACGTTTTTTCAATTTTCAAAATCTGAAAAACGTGAAAATCTGTAATGCGAAGAAAAATTTTTAATTTTTTTTATATTATTAGTGTCATTAAAATGAACAAATACGTAAAAATATGTTAAATGACATATAAACAAAAAATAAAAATTTTAATTTTCTTTAAAATCGAAAAATACGAAGAGTAGTCAACTTTAGGGCGATTTTTATGTTAATATCTCAAAATAATCATTGTCTAATTTTGATTTTTTACAGAACTCAAAAATGTTTACTAGAACAAAAGTTATTGAATTTTGGCCGATGGATTGGATTCTGAACCACTGTGCGGCGTTGAGCGGGTTCATTCTTCCCTATTCCCTTACTTCGTATGCTTTTGAAAATAAAATTAGTACTAATTGATACTTGTGGTGGCAGTACCTCGCCCCTTTGCCTATCGTGACCTAGTATAGCCAGAAATCATCTTCTATCCACTGGTTAGCTGCAGTAAAATGTTCAGGCGAATACATTAAAGAATAAGAAATTAACATAAAGAATAAGAATTAACATAACGAAATTAGTGTACTAAGATTGTCATTCTGTTTGTAACACCTTGAATTATGGACCCGATCGTCATAAAATTCTAAGACGATCTAGTCACGTCCATCTGTCCATCCGTTGAAAGCACGTTAGCACTTAAACGAAAATAGTTACAGGTCGGTTAAGATTAAAAATGAGCAAAATCGGTCCAAAGGGATAAAATGCCTGACAAGGACAGGGAATGCACCTAATTTCCTAATATTTTAGCAAGGTCTTTTGAATGCACATTCTCCTTATAGTACAATGGTACACCATAAAGCGATTCTTATTTGTAGAGGGGTGGAAAAGGAATCAAAATAGTACCTATCAAACGAAAACAACTAGAAACACGAAATTAGGTGTGCAAATTCCTGAAAAATAAAATGTTGAAACATGTACAACTACTCTGTAGAGTGAGGGTATAAAAATGGTAGAAATCAAGCGGTTGCAGTTAAAATCTTGAATTTCATTTCTATTTATACACTTCTCTGACTTCCTAAACGCGCAAAATAAAAAGTTTTCTCCAAATTCGTATTTTTAGAGACAAAACGGAGATAAGAGTGGTACCAAGCGGTCCGAAGAAAAACTTTCTTCTCTAAAAACGAATGAAAATATCCATCGGATGTATTTTAAAGTGAACACATTTGCGGTTCAATGAAAACTTATCATACTCATAACTTCGCAATGTTACAATCCGATTTGAGTTCTTATCACACTATAATCAGCGGATTGCAAACAATTTTTATCAAATTGCAAACGCAAAGTAAACTTGAAATTGCCCCACCGGCATCTATTACACTTCGCCTGTTGGTAGTTTCTAGCATCAATACTAAGTCTCGATAGCACTGCTTGTCGAACAGAGTTTGGACATTTGTGGACATTTAAACTCACCGTTTGTATCCTCATCGTATTCCACGGTCTGTGGTTTATATAAAATGGTCGCTTCCATTTTAACCTTGGCATTGTGGTTGCTCGATGTCGCCTCCAATGGGGCCAGTGGCGTTCCATCTCTTTTCACAGATTGCACCGAGAAACTGTGACATTCAGTACTCAAATGTATTAGAATCCACAACATTAATATTGTATTTAATTTAAACATGGTAAAACTTAACTTAATTTAAAAGTTTAAATTTGAATATTCATTTAGTTCTCAAATAAAAAATGCAAAATTACTAAATCAAACAAATCAAAACAAAAGTTCAACACAAATGAAACAACTCTAAATGATGCTTCTAGCATAAACTGAGCGCAATACGCGTGATGCCATGTGAGTTGAAACTGTAACGGTATTTTTCCAAGAATTAAAAAAATATATCTCTAACACAAGTACATTAGGCTGGGTCGCTATTCATGCAAACGGAAAAACACTTTACAGTCACCCCTTGAAAATAAAATTTGAACTGTTTAATGATGATTTGCAAAATATTTCGTTCCTGGATCAACCAGTCAGTGAGCTAAAAACACCCAGAAAAAACAAACATCATTTTTTGTGTTGCATTATTGTCAATCTTTATAAAGGGTGATTTTTTAAGAGCTTGATAACTTTTTTTTAAAAAAAAACGCATAAAATTTGCAAAATCTCATCGGTTCTTTATTTGAAACGTTAGATTGGTCCATGACATTTACTTTTTGAAGATAATTTCATTTAAATGTTGACCGCGGCTGCGTCTTAGGTGGTCCATTCGGAAAGTCCAATTTTGGGCAACTTTTTCGAGCATTTCGGCCGGAATAGCCCGAATTTCTTCGGAAATGTTGTCTTCCAAAGCTGGAATAGTTGCTGGCTTATTTCTGTAGACTTTAGACTTGACGTAGCCCCACAAAAAATAGTCTAAAGGCGTCAAATCGCATGATCTTGGTGGCCAACTTACCGGTCCATTTCTTGAGATGAATTGTTCTCCGAAGTTTTCCCTCAAAATGGCCATAGAATCGCGAGCTGTGTGGCATGTAGCGCCATCTTGTTGAAACCACATGTCAACCAAGTTCAGTTCTTCCATTTTGGGCAAAAAAAAGTTGGATATCATCTCACGGTAGCGCTCACCATTCACAGTTACGTTACGATTCGCATCATCTTTGAAGAAGTACGGTCCAATGATGCCACCAGCCCATAAACCGCACCAAACTGTGACTTTTTCTGGATGCATTGGTAGCTCTTGCAATGCTTCTGGCTGATATTCACTCCAAAATCGACAATTCTGCCTATTTACGTACCCATTGAGCCAAAAATGAGCTTCGTCGCTGAACACAATTTCTTTCTTTCTGAACTTTCTTAACAGAGCACGCATTTTGATAATAAAATTCAATGATTTGCAAGCGTTGCTCGTTAGTAAGTCTATTCATGATGAAATGTCAAAGCATACTGAGCATCTTTCTCTTTGACACCATGTCTGAAATCCCACGTGATCTGTCAAATACTAATGCATGAAAATCCTAACCTCAAAAAAATCACTCTTTACACTCCACGAGAGTATTATGTCTTTGTGCATTTGTTTGTAACACCCAAAAGGAAACGAGAAATGTCCGTCTGTCTGTCCATCTATTGTTGTAATCAAATTACAGGTCGCAATTATAGTCCGATCTTAACAAAAAATGGCACAAGTAAGTTTTGTGGATCAAGGACGAACGCTATTTAATTTGAGGCAAATCGGTTCATATTTAGATATAGCCCCCATACAAATGTCGGTCCCGCTTTGACTTTTTCCACTCTAGAAACCACAAATTGTACCCAGTTTTCTTTAAAATTGGCACAATATTTAATAATCTAACTAAAACATCTATGGTGAATGTGGGTAAGATTGGTTCAGATTTAGATATTCATTTATTTATATATACAAATGTTGCTCCCAAATGTTTAACCGATTTTGGCCAAATTTCACATATTATATTTCACCTATAAACATACAAGTGTGTCACATCGTTCCATGTTTAAATATACGCCCATACAGATCTTTATCATTGTTTCCGATTTATCATTTTTTGTCAAACACATATATTTACAGGATACAGAAATCCTTCCCGATTTCACTTTTTTACCGAATTGAATTGTAATAGGATAGAAAGTGGAGTGTATCATATAGTCGGCTCCGCCCGACTTTAGCCCTTCCTTACTTGTTTAAATATTAACTTTGATTCCTGCCTAGAGTAACTTATTGAACGTTAAATCGACTCAGCTGGTGATTCTAAGCCGATCGGTATACTTAAAGGTGGGTCTAGCTCGATTATTTCTTGGTGTTACAAACATTTGGGGCGAAACTAACTTATAATACCCTAGCCCACGAAGTGGTGTAGGGTATAATAAACAATTGCAGCCAATACCTTTCGAATGAGACCTAAATGATGAACATCGGAAGAAAATTGACGACGCAGCGCTTATTTTTGTAAAAAGAGTTTGAAAATGTTCGCTCCGAAAAATCATCTCCTGTATTATTAAAGTATGTATTAAATTATTTCACATTGGCGTAATTTTTCTTCATTTAGGCATCGTTCGAAATCTATCGATCCCTTCTATTTATTTTTTATAACAAACTTTACAAAATGTTTCCAAGAAATATGAGTTTTAGCTGTCACTTGAAAGCCATCAAAAAAACAAATCTAAACGTCCAATAATACGACCAATGAATTATTCTAAGACAAGAATAAAAATTGCTTCCAAGTGTCTATTAATTCATAAAAAATTGGATAAAACTGCAACATAAAAAATACACGGTTTTTAGAGGTGTTTTCAGGAGCGTTTTGCTTGAACCAGCGACGAAATATTTTGCAGATCATCATTTAACAATCCAATATTCATTTCTTGGGTGTGACCACATCAATTGATTTTTGTGACCCGTCCTAATGTACATACATATTAGGGATGCCAATCGGGGCTGAGTTTTGCAAGTCATGATTTTCAAAATTAAGATCCCAGTAAAGTATGAACGAATTACGTGGATTGGACTGTCAAAATTATCCTTTAAATTCAATAACATTGCTTAAATTTTGCGTGTAAGCATCGGAAAGATAATTGACTAAGACTAAGATCAAAAATTGTTTATAATTTGGCTTAAACTATGTATTACATTCAAAAACACCTAGAAATCAATCAAATCAAACAACACAAAAACTAAAAAGGTTTAGGTTTTGTTCTTTGGCATGAAATAGGTACAGTCGGCATAAACCAATGACTCAATATAGAATATTAATTTTGCAATAAATCGATTGATAAGGCAAGATGCGCCGTCTTGTTAGAAATAAATATCGTTGATGTTTACCTGATTAATTTGTGGAAACAAAAACTCAGACAGCATGGCTCAATAGCGTTCGCCATTCACCGTAACGGCAGCTCCTTCCTATTGTCTAAAGAAAAAAGTAGCGATGATGCCGCACCAAACAGTCATTTTTAATGGATGTAATGGTGATTCGTTAACGGCTTGAGGATTACCTTCGCTCCAAATACGGAAATTTTGTTTATTGATATAGCTACAATTCTTTGGACGAAGTGCTCTATGAACTTCGCGAACAGGTTTATTTTTTTTCATGGTAAACTTCCAATATTTAGAAGCATTGTTCTGGCGTTAAACGTTTCATGGTAACTTGCCAAACCATACTTAACAGAAATGTGGACAAGGTTATACATTATCAGCTGTTAAACGATAGTTATCGATAGTTCTCATGCAGCTTAAAAAACACCCGTTACAAATTTCCCGAAGAATGAAGCCCCACCTAATGTGAAGAAATTGTAATTATAAACCAAAAAACACAATTCAGTGTACAACAGGCCATGCAATGTGCTATTACTGCATTTTATATTGTAAGAGACAATTTGTAGATTTTTTTATAATATTTTAAATAATTAGCCCAAAAGGACAGTAGGTCATACAATTGAAGTAAAATCTTTATTGCTGCATTTGTGAAAAAAATAAATAACTGAGTGAAAACCCATCCTCGTCACACACATTTTCAAAAATCGTGCGATTTTTTTCAAAATAATTCTTGTAGCTTAATTTTGAAAGCTCTAAAGAACGCTGCAGAGGAAAATTATATAAAAATCGAGATATTTTTTTAAATAATTTTTCTCTTTTATTTTTTTAAAGTGCATGTAAGAATAATTTTTGTTATTGAATTTCTTTGTAATTTAATTAGAAATAAATAAAAATATACGTAATTTTTATTGAATTTCCACAATCGATAACAATGGAATCGATTACTAAGACAGTTATCGATAACTCGATTTTGAGTCCATTGGAACGAAAACTTTTTTAACCTTTAACGTGCGATAATTCGATAACTAAGCAAGATATCGATAACATACCGACCAATTTTTCAGGTCTGATCTTGGGGCCTCGGATTGCATACTCTCCCCTCATCGGAAATTATTGAAATCCATTTAAAACTTGTGTCACAAATAGCATTAACTATTCAGAGCCAATCAATGAGCGACGACATTGTTGATTCATCGTTTTAATTTTTTTGTTGAAACAATCAGATAATTTCTATTGGTAAGTTTGAGTTTATTCTACCATTAGCAGTTGTAACTACTAAGTGTTGAGCAGTTATAAGTCTTTTTAAAAATAATTCCCAAAAGTCGGGAATTGTCGAAAAATCCCGAATGACATCCCTAATATATGTATGTATTAAACTGGATAGTGTTGCCACTATCATCGCAAAATGGACATTGCGACATTATGGCTGTTTTTCTTTAAGACTGCATAACTAAGCTGCGATAACAAAAATCGAAATAAAATGTTAAAATTCAACTCAAAATAAAAAAATCTTTTTTTAAATTTTCGCCAAAAGCAATATCAATGTGTATGTGAAAACAAATTTTGAAAGCTAAAAATTTTGGACTTAGCCTGGATAATTATCCAGTGTAAGTCAAAATGATGGATATCGAGGCTAAGTCAAATAAAGTCGACACAAAATATTTTTTGAAAATTTCTTTTGATATATATGGGAAAATCTACAAAATAGTCCGATTTCAATTTTGAAAAATTAAAAATTTCAAATTAGAGGCACACGTTTTATTTTAGCGCCAACTTGTTAAAAATACATTAAATATAAATAATGTGCTCGCGTGCATCATTTTTTTCAAGTGCTGAAGAAGTTATAATCTGATTGTCCCTTTTGGTTCTATTGCAAGTTAAGCCTGAAAACCCTATGAAAATCAACAAAATTTAACCTAAAATGGCTCTCGGTACCAAAATAATAATTCGATCTATTTAGCACTTACACACATTATTAGTAGTACCCATATTCACCGATCACACAGGGTTGCCATCAGTTATTTTTCAAACTGCGGATGTGCTCTTCAAAAAATATGAAATTTCATGACCTGCACGCATCGACCTGATGATGTTCGTACTGTCATAATCTCCTTGTCGCTGAAGGCACACCAAATCGTCCGGTCGCCTTTTGTTAGTATCTCTGTCGTTTATAATCCAATATTAAAAAATTTGCAATTACGTTCACGCTGAAAGCGCATAAAAGAAAATTTTATCAATTTTCGTTTTATGCAAAAACAGAGTGACAGATTTTGAAGAGCTACCATTTATTCCTCAGTGATGGCACACGCCCTTTTCAACATATAGAAGATTCCGCAACATCATTACTATCATCCACAAAAAGATCAGAATGATTTTCTCTTATGCTGAAAAAGTTATAGCCAAAAGAGTTGAACAACTCCCGAAAGTTACAAGCAAAAATAGGGTAAATTAGGGTAGACCTTAGCTCAGTAGACTACATTAATAGCATAATTTTAAAACTTTAGGATGTTGGCGAGGTTAAACTCGTCGTTTTGAAAATTATGACACTCTCAGAAATATTATATATTGCTCTTAAAGCGGTTAGAAGCCTGAGTGACATGGAATCGTACTATACCGTAGATTTGCCCATATATTTATGTAGTTGGCGACAATGTGAAAAAAATAATTTTTTATTTTGTGCAAAAAATTAAATTTTTATTAACGTTTTTGTTATCGCAGCTTGTTATCCCGGCTTAAAAAACAAAAACAGACATAATAAAGCTGTGAAAAAATATTTTTTTTTGAACAAAAAATTAAATTTTTATTAAAGTTTCTGTTTTCGCAGCTTGTTATCCCAGCTTAAAGAAAAACAGCCTTATTCTTTATTACAATTTACAAAATAATTCAATTGTGTATATAACTGAGCTATGTTAGGGCTTAGATTAGATTGGGCTTACTAGCTTAATTTTTGTATGGAATTTAGTCGCTTAACAAGAAAGAAGCTTACTACTCGCTTAGTGTTGCTGCCAGATTTTTGTGGTTGATCCATTTAAGATAAACCATTAGGTAACAACGGTGCCAATTTATCAAGTATCTTAATCGTAAACAAGTAAGCCCCATAGAACAGACCTGTTGTATGTGATGGGCAAACATTAAGATATTATGCCTGTTCGATGGGCTTACTAGCTTAATGTTTGTATGGAATTTACTCGCTTTACAAGAAAGTGTCATACTACTCTCTTAGTTGTGATGCCAGATTTTTCCTGTTAATCCATTTAATTTTTATTTCTTTAGACCAAGCAAACAAAATAAGTGCAGATAACAGCATCATTAACATCGAAAATTCTGCTTATATTTTTCGTTTCAAAGAAAATTGTTGCAAAAAAATAATTGTTTCTTATGATAACCGTATAACTTTTTTTCTCGACTCACTCTCATTATGTTTGCAGGCTTGTCTAATGAATTTTGTCCTTGTTCCCAAATTAGCCATTAAAAACCCCCAATGATTCCCAAATACAAAAAAAGGATTTCTAGGATTTGACCAAAACAAAAACAAATTATGAATGATTTTTTATTAGTCAACAAGCTCCTTATGTAAAATTGCAGTACATATCGTTCTAGACAATTTTTTCAAATGGATACGGTAATAAAAGTGGTTCACAATCAAGTAGACCACTTGAACTAATGTAAATTCAATTTTTTGTTATATCGGATCATAATAAAATTGAATCTAAAAATGTTACTCAAATTAAGTACACTTGTAGTTGAAATGAGTAATTTTTAGTAACTTTTATTTTATTGAGAGGTATAAATGGGATTAGATGGATAAGAATGGTACCAACCATACGGCTACACCTAGACATTCCTCTGATTAGGTAGATACATAAAATAAAGGGATTTTTCGAAATTCGTACTTTTAGGGGGTAAATGAAAAAGGGGATACAAATTTTACCAAACAAATGGCCGCAGCTAGAATCATGAAATTCGATATATACCTTCCGCTGTCGAAAATAAAAGGGTTTTCCAAATTCGTACTTTAAAGGGATACAACGGGAACAGAGATAAAAATGGTACCAATGTACTTTAAAGGGATACAATGGGAACAGAGGGATAAAATGGGGCTTACACTGTGTACGTGAGAGATGCATTTTCAAAATGTGTACTTTGGAATTAAAATAGGATATCAATACAACCAACCAAACGTCTGTAGCTGAAAATGCCTACCTTTCATGTAAAAATATCAATAACATATGTATTTCGCGATGTGTCAGATAACGTATGTTTCTTCAAGAATGGATGTATTCTGGTAATGTTTAGTCTAAAAACGCTTAGGCACAATGGGTTATATTTTCTTAAAATGCAATCTTTTTAAAGACAATAATGATTTTTCACTAATACACTTCCATCGAGACAAATTGCGTTGTTCAAATTTAAGAATTTAGATACAAATACAAATAAATGTAGGAATTGGAATGTATTCTTACTGTATTCGACAGTGAAACATTAGCTTTTACACAAATAAATGTACTTTTAATTTATATAAATAAAAACAATTCAGTGTAACAAAAAAGTTTAGTGTAATTTTAATGTACCAAAAAAACTTTTTCGAGAAAATTTTGTTGTTTTAAATATTCTTATTAATAACTTTAGTTCCTTTGACAAAAAAAAATTCCTCATCGTCAAACATACATTGGTGCATACATTCAAATTTTCCATATAAATCCACCCCAGCACCAACTACTGAGTCCAAATTACATATAAACCCAATCGCTCACCTTATCACAACATCAGATCTGATATTGTGACAAACATATGCACGAACGTTTTTATTAATAATATATTCGCATAATAATTATTTTTTATTACATTTGGTTATTATATAAAATTCTTTCTAAAGAAAAGTAAATTTCTTAATACATTAGCAATTTCTAAAATCTATAAAAAGGAAAAATATCAAATCGAATAAAATTAGAAATCCCATCCAGCATATTCTTTAACCACATCTTTATTATCTTTACGATGGCGATGCACAGCACTCGCCTCACCCTTGGCCACGCAACGTTTGCGCATTTCAATTTTCTCCTTTTTGTCCATATTACGTTTAATACGATCGGTAACTACAGACGGTGCTATGGTGCTGGCAGTGGTAGAATATGAACGATGTGATCGGGCGTCGTTTAAAAGCTTTTCAACCATTTTCAAACGATACATTCGAGAATTGGGATCCACATTTGCTAATTCAGGAACATTGTCAGTTTCCAAGTCATTCGAACTTAATGACAGAGCATCGGAATTGACATCAGCCTTGTCGGAAGCATTGTCTTCGTTAACAATGGCTTCAGTTGTTGTGGTACTTTGTGTGGTTTTAGGATTTGTAGCATTGTCGCTTGCTTTTTCATTTTCTTTGTTTTCATGTTGTTTGTTTACTACTTCCTGTGGAACAGATGTACCTTCGGGTAATTCAACTTCTGGGCCTATTTTAATGTTACCCAGATATTGAGTACATGACTCTATATACTTTCTTATAGAATCATCGGCTGCTTTGTTAGATTTTACTTCGCTGAAGCTAATTTCATTTTCCAACTGTTGACGATATGCATCCAGTTCATCATTTGTATAATTATTTGAAGAAGTATCAGCCACTACAAGTTTCGGCACAGTATCCTCTTCATCTTCATATTCACCGTCCGACTCTTCAATCATGCCGTATTCCTAACACAATAATAATTTTGTGAATTCAATTAAAACGCAATTCTAAGAGAGTGCAAAAATATTGTCTTACTTGTAACAAATCCTTTTCCATTTCCTTGGTGAAACCATAACCCGTGCAGTGAACTTCCGTATCCAAGTCATCTTCTCTTTTAAGATCGGAAAATTTGGGATAATCTGCACTTTCGTAATTGTATTTACGGCGGAATAGTTCACGTACACATGTAACGTCACGTTCAAAGAAACTGAAATAGAGGGAAATATATATAAATTAAAGCAGTCTCGTCAATAAAAAAGGATGAAAACTGAAGAACAATACTTAAGATTACGACGAAGCTAGTCAAAAAGTATTCAATTTTATTGAAGTTTTTGTGATTTAAAGTTATGGTTGACGGCAAGAAATTAAAAAAAACGTTTAATTTTACAAAATTGAATTCCAAATTTCCTCTCCTTTTGCCAAACTGAAATTCTGTTCGTTTTGAACTGAGATATTCTCCTGGCTCAAGAACGTTTTGCACCTATATTTAGTAAACTGCACATTTTTTACAAATGGCATGGTGACATTTATTACTTGGCTGCACACTACCACTATCATAATTTCTACCCTGTGAAAGGCTTCGTTAGGAGGCTTTACAACGACTTTTCAACAACATACCCGGCCTCTAAGTGAATGATTCTCACAAACGAATGAGAAACACAAATCACTTGCCGAATATTCGTTTTAAAAATAGCACCAAGTAAAAGAAACTATAAAGTCTAAAACGTAGCGCAAAAATAGAAATTAAAAAAATGGTTACTTTCATATGGTCATGGTCTTCATAATGCTTCTGAACTCGTCCGGTAGCCGAAATTGGGGTCGTATATTGTCTTTGGTCGACCACTGTAAGTGTACATGATAATTACAAAAATGTCAAAATATTAATTTTTTTGTAGTAGTTAATATTATTAACAATCAATGTGCAAAGGTGACTAGAAAAATAAATTCGGACGGTAACAGGTAGATACAGTGAGTGCCATTACTATTCGGCATAAGTATTGGTGAACGATCAAAGCCTATTAATCTATAAAATTTTAAAAACTTTTCATAAAACTTTATTTAATTTTTGTTTATTTTTTTTTGCAAAGTATTTGGGTTTTATTGAATTCATTTCACTTTATTTTACAATTTTAATTCACCATTGTATAAGCAAAACCCCCGAAAAAACATTACCGATTACAAAAAGAAATTGCGGATTATACGAAATTTGTGGATTATATGTTCTTTAAAACCAATGCGTATAATAAAGGGGTCGAAGTGGACGTAACCTTCCCCATAACGCAGTAAGTTTATCATGTTCTATATTTGGCAATGTTTACAATTCGTTATACAAATAAATACTCGAAAAAGAAAGATACAGTGGCCGACAAAAGTCAACATTTTGGCTCCCGGACATGGTTTACATAACTTCAAATCCATTTTTGTTCTCACACCCTCAACTTAAAGTATTATTAAGTTGTGCATTAACATGTTTGGAAAATCTTGCAATACATGTGATTTTCAAGAACATCCGCACAAATGGTTCTTTCCATTTTAAATATGTTCTTGGGGATGTTATGTTTCGCGGACAAACACTTATAATCGTTTAACTTTTAATTAATTTAATTTTCATTAGTAAGCCAAGTCCGGTTAACCTACAGTTTGAGGTAACCAAGAGTTATAAATGACAATTTATGTGGAGTTTGACACCTACAACATTTGGAGTTGGTGAAAATGGGGGAAAATGGAATTATATCAAGTCTGTTAACACATTGTATACAAGGTTTTTTAATTAAAAAAATTTTGCCAAAAGCTGTCTAAAAACGGAACCTTTATTTTTTACACATTTTTATAGCTTCTTGGAGGAAATCTGTGATCTACCAAGCAATATCTCCATCACATGTTTAATCAATGTATTAATTATAATTTCCGAATAGTAGTCGCTCGAGCTTCAGGTCTATTTGATTGGCTTTTCTCTTCTTTTTGATCAAATTCCATTACATCGAAATTCCCTAACTTACATTATCTGGGAATTTTCCATAACAAAACAGCATTATTTTAACTTTGGCAATTTTAACAAATAAGTGATTTTTTTTTTGTGATGATATTGAATTATGTTAGTCAAAAGTAAAAATGTTATAATAATAATGTTCTGTTGAAGATTATGCAGCTCCGAGACTTGCGAAATATTGGAATTAAAAAATGAATAAAGCCAATAAAATAGACCTTCTGGTCTATTATTAAAAGTATAATTTAATATAAATTTTATGTACTTACAATTCAGCATTTTCATGTGATGTTGACATCATCTGTGGGAAGTCGATAAGTATAGGCTTGCCATTATCCGCCACCATCAAATTAAATTCATTGAAATCGCCATGAATCACTCCCGAATTGCCCAAACGAACAATCAAATTCATTAAATCATCATAAACTTGTTCAGCATCTCTTAACTCATGAATTTGTGTCCTACCAATAAAAAACCATAAAAGTAATCATACACACCAAATGCATCGAACTTACATGGGCCAACCATTAACCAGTTCCATCAAAACACAATGACGATTAAAATCTATTGGCTTCGGCACTGGAAAACCACGTTCATATAATGCCGACATATAGGCAAATTCGCGGGTTGCTGAAATTCTCGATAGGTACAACCATGAAGCCTTATGGCGGCGACCATGGTAATCGCGCTTTGCTTTAATGTTACGGAAACATGTTCGACCCAAACGATGGAGCTTTAGACAAATTGGATTGCTATCTTCATCGGCCACCACATAGATGTTGGACTCTTTACCAATACCAATTTGATTGCCGAACGAAGCCACGGAGCCCCTTAGAGTAAGTGATTTCAAAGCCAAATAATCGTAGCCCGTATTGGTAAGGCGATAACCATCATCTGTGAATATTGAAAATTGTAATTTATTCTCGCCATTCCATTACGATTGGCTAGATTACTTACATTTTTTACCACGTTCGTAGGCCAACAGTTTGTGTTTGCACAATTCCTTGAGAATCTTATGGACACCACCCGCTTTCAAATTCGCAATTGCCGCTGCTAATGGTCCAGGTACGAGTTCATGATTTTTCATACCCATTTCAATCTTAAATAGAAAAATTCCACTGAATTATGCAGAATATACATTTTGAGAACGATGTTTCATACTTACAGCAGTTAAAACACGAAAATCTTCCTTGTTCAAATAACGCAGAACTGTCACATTTAATTTACCCATGATTATAGCTCAATTTCTTCTCGGTTTTGTTAATATATTATTAATTTGTTTGAAAAACTCGACTTACAAACACGTGCTGTGGAAATTTAATCACAAACTATTCCAAACAAAACACAAATGAACTGTCAAAACAACAGATGTTTTATTTTCCAAATATGACGTTGCCACCCAATACAGTACGTCAAAATCAACTTCGTTAAAGAAGAAGAAGAAAAGCAAATTCGGTAGAGAAGATGCGTTTACACTCAATACTGTTAACAATCAAAATGGGTGTAATAGGCCGATTCGATGGGGCCTACTAGCTTTTCAAATTTGTATGACATTTGTAACTCAACTTTTGTCATATCAGCTAAATTTCACATGTAGTCTAATAACCTTTTCAGACTGCATGAGATAACAGACGATTTCAGTTCCCATACAAATTTAACATTTGACATAATAGCCTTTTCAGACTGCAAGCGAAACCAATCGATTTAAGCTTAATATAGTCGATTTACAAATGTCAGACCCCATCACAAGTTTGTCATTCAAAAGCATAACATGTTTTAAGGAATTTATTACTTGCTTTAATTCATAATGTACAGAGTTTAAGTTATAACCAGTGACGAAGATAAATGTAAGACTACAGATTTATTGTTATTTTAAATGTTAAATGAAATAGAAAAGATTCTCGCTATGTATATACAAATATGTACTTTGGGAATTATAATTCTTTTTCATTTGCGTTACATTTTGTTTACTCTCATCTGGACAATGGCTTCGATTCGATTTGATCAGCGTGAATTGCGTCATATTGTATACATATCATAGCCACAACCTGTGTTCATTAAATAACCTAAAATAACCTAGGAAGAGAAGTATATATGGTAAAACAGTTTTTGGAACAAATCTAGTTTAATGGCGATGGTCCAAAAAAAAAAAGAAAAATACAGACTTGTAGAGCGTTAAAAATTACAAAAAAAAAGAAAAATTTTTTGGCGCTAAGGTCCACTTTCCGAGATTGGGGCCTTGAAAGTTCGGATATATAATTTGAGCTATAGTCATCATTCCTGATCCGATCCGGGTCGATATATATATCGTTGGAAAGCTTATTGAATTTACTGTAAGATAGCGGAAAAAAAATTAAAATCATTAACCCATCGGGAGCCAGCGTTAAAAAAAGTGAATTTTAAACCCGCTTTTTTTTGGTAAAATCGACATTATCTGGAAATGTGATCGATATTGAGGTAAGTTTATAGCTTACACTTTAAGCTTTCTTTCAATGTGGGATACGGAATCGTAACCCACCTGGAACCGGAGATATTCAACTTCAAAATAATGTTTTTGGGGTAAGTCTGCAATAATTGTAAACATTTTGTTTTCTGTAGGCGTGTTTACACATGAGGATGTATTGTACATCTTAAAAGTAGTTTATTTGTAAACACGCAGACAGAAACATGAAGTTTTTGTGAGTAGCCGGCCTTCGGCCGGGGTTTAAGATTTTCTCCTCTGGGGTATGTCTTCGGTTGGCTCGTAATTGATTAAGAAAGATTGATTGATTATATATAAATATATATATATATATATATATATATATATATATATATATCTCAACCCTATCGGATCAGGAATGATGACTATAGTTCAAATTATATATCCGAACTTTCAAGGCCCCAATCTCGGAAAGTCGACCTTAGCGCCAACAATTTTTTTTTGTTGTGTTCAGATCAAAAAGTTCTATATATAGTGAAAATTTGAAACAATTCTGAGAATCGCACTTAAACTAGATTTATGCCCAGTTTTTATAACATCCACCATATAATGGGGGTATACGAAGTTTGTCATTTGTAACTCCATAAAATATCTATCAGAGAACACGATAGTCATAAAATTATAAGATATGGCCATGCGCTAGCATATAAAAGCCTAGTCACATTACATGTGAAATTTAACTGAAATGACAAGGTTTTCAAATGTCAAATTTGTATGAGATCAGACATTTGTAAATCGACCTTATGTCATTTCAGCTAGATTTCGCATGCAGTGTGACAAGGCTATAAACGAAAGGAGGTAGGCGATTTAATTTGTCCAAATATACGTCTGAGGGGGCCTATACACGTATGCTGCTTCTGCTAGGGCAATAAGTATGGATTCGTGATAATATATAATTGACTTTGCAGTATGAAAAACAATAGGCAATTCATTAAACCGTTATGTTACATATCATCGATTGACCGCTAAAGAAATGCTGTAAAGCCATAAAGGCAAAATTGCAGGCTCAACATCGCGATATAATCGCATATTGACCTTGAACCTTAATTGTAATTAAATCTTGTTAAATGTAATTGTGTTTTCACTTTTGGTTTCCTAACAAACACAAACCAAATGTAACACATTAAACCACATGAACTAATCTAAATCTTACCATAATCACTAAACGTTGGGACATCTGTTATCATCCGATTTATTTTATAAACAAATCTTTGTTGGATAAAACTATTTTTTCCGATTTGTCTTGTCCATCATTGCCACATCATCATCGTAAGGTTCAGGGACATATCTATGGAATGGATTCTTTGAACTGCATATCTTTGGGAATTTTTTTGGATTGAATAATTGGTTAAAGATAAACATTTCTGTTCATAATGTTTGCATCATACCTACGGGAAATTCTTATTTTCTGCCTTTTAAGAAAGTTTAATTTATATTACTTGTATAACATCAAATGATACAACTAACCTTTACGCTTATCATTATCGGTATTTTTTAGAAAGGCATACTTAGTACATGCAGTTTTCCGTGGATTCTTACATAATTTTTTTGGGCATTCCATATCATAAGCCGGGTAACACATGCGCAAACCGTCTTTGCGGTGTGTATTGCGATCTTCACTGTGTTTAGGTGGTTTCTCTGTTGCCAATGATTTGCATTTGCTTTGTATACCATGATCTTCACCGTTTTTATCTCTTGAACTAAAGTGACGCATAAAACCGGAAAAGGTAAATTTTTTGTTCGTAATTTGATGGTGCTTATTGCCAGATTTTGACAAAGTCTTCGGCAGGGCAGTGACCAAGGTCGAATAGGATTTGGATTTGGTATTATTACCATCAGTTTTTGTTTTATATATAGCAGATGTGGAAAAGGATTTCCTTGGTGGAGTCCCTAGTGGTTTACAGTTTGGTTTGGTATCCTTTTGCTTTTTGCCACAAAGTTTATCATTCGTGGTGTTGCTGTCGGCTTGTTTCTTTTCTTTCTTGCCACATGGTCCTGATTTTTTGGTTTGCCCTTTAGCACAATGTTGGGTCATTTTCTTTGGATCTTTGGCACAAGGATCTGATGTATTGGTTTCTTGTTTAGCACATAGATTAGTTCCTTTCTTATCCTTGGAGCAACGATTATATTGTTTTTTATTTTTTGCGCAATAATTTGTCTTTTTCGTGCACTTCGAAAAAGGAATGGATTTAATCATTTCTGAACTTTTCTTATCATCGGTGCAAGGACCTTTTTTATTGGCACATGGATCGGACCTCTTCTTTTCCGTAGTATTTGCTGATTTTTTCATTATACATGTATCAGAACTCTCTTTCTCAATTGTCGTTTTATACTTACCACAAGTGTTCAATTTACTTATATTTTGCTTTTCACAAGAACTCGATTTTTTGGTTTTTATACCGTGATCAATTTTGTTCTTTTTCGTGGCGCAAGGGTCAGACATTTTCTTCTGCTGTTTTGTGCAAGATTCTGAGATGTTGTTGTCCTTAGCGCAAGGATCGTTCTTTATCGTATCATCCTTCTCCAAATTCGCATCGGTTTTAGTCTTGTCGTCTCTCTTTGAGCATGGACCTGATTTCTGTTTGTTCGAGTTGCTGTTTGCATTGCCACAGGTGTCCGTGTTACATTTTGGCTTATATGCAATGTTTACATCGTCACAAGGACTTGGCTTTTTCGACTTTCTTTTGTCATTATCGCAAGGGTCGGGTTTGGCTTTGTCGTTATCAGATTTCCCTTTACCTTTTCCATCGCCATTGCTGCCTGTGCCACTGATTCCTTTCCCACAGCCACTACTTCCAGTGCTATTACCGACACCACTGTTTCCTGTGCCACTGAATCGTTTTTCACTGCTTCCTTTAGTAGCTCCTGCCATTTTCAACACAGGCGTCAAGGATTGCGAAATCATACCGGGTTGCTCCTTTAAGTCCTCCAGTTTTGGGCGATGATCAGGAGACTCGAGCGACTTGTAAGCATCATATTTCTGACAGCTACTTTCTGGTAGTTTCCTCGATGAATTAACTGATTCCGTTATTACGGGCTGTAGTGGACTGTTTATGATTAAAGGATTATTCGGGAGGCAATCTTTAAGTCGTTTTACTTGACCATTTTTACTGAGAACAGCTCTTCGCTTGTCAGCCTCAATAACAGCTTTTCGATAAGTATCACAACTCATGGGGAATTGTTGACCGCCTAGTAGTTCCGAGACGAAAGGAGAGTTATAATACAACGACTTCGAATTAGAGTCGCTTGAAATTTGGCGCATTCTTTTTGGAAAGTGGCACGTTATCGCAGATTTCGATGAACAGTCAGTGGAATATTCTGACGCTGAAATGGATTTTAATCTTGAAATATCATCTGAAGTTCCATGACCTACTACTGCAGACTGCATTGAACTTTTTGGTTTCATGGAAGCGTAACTACGAGTACGTGTTTCAATGAACTTTGTGGAGAAGGATCTTATTTTATTTTCCAATTCCACACTCTTAGGTCCATCAATCCATTTGTCTGACGTTTTGTCAAATGGCGTGGATGTGTTATAAAATGTTCGCAAAGTAAAATTCGATGGACAAAGATGTGCATTATTATACGGACGACTACATTGTAAAATATGGACGAGTGATGTGTATTGACGCCCAGTTAGCTAGTGGAAGGAAGAATCAATATGTATAAATATTATATTCGCTGTTTATCCTTCCCTTAGGAAAAAATAAGATACTTACTTTTAGGTTTTGTGTGATATTAGCAAATATTCGCATTGTGTTGCATGTAATAGATATTAACGAAAGATTTTGTTGTATTATACCGAAAAGAAATAACAGAAATTTATACGTAGATTTTTGGTTTTAACACAAAACAATTTTAAATTATTTGTTTATTTTGACTTATAAATCGGAAAAGATAGTGTTCACTGATATTTTATAAATACATATAGTGATTTTTATTGTTATTAATAACTAGCTGGCAAAAAGTTGTTTGTTGTTTTTTTGAAAGAAAATTATTATCATATATTGAAAAGAAAATTATATCGTTATCTTGAAACTTTAAGAACCGTTTATTTTGTATTTCCTCTTAAGCATCATTATCATATCAGTATTTAACAAAACACGCATACAGATAGCTCTAAAAAAATTAACACTAGATTTAACGTACATATAATGTAGATTATCGCGAGAACTAAAAAATGGTACAATTTTTCTATAAAATATAAGTTTTATGCAATATTAGCGATTATAATAATAATTTTCTCTGAAATATAATCTATCATATCTGGTATGTTTTCTAACGATACGATATCGATATGGGTATCTTCGGAAAGATTCTCGATATATAAACTCTTAAACGTGGCCATTTTGCACACATTAACCCCCTACAAGCCAATTGAATATATTAACTATACTTTTATAAAGAAAGTTATTATAGGTAACTTATTATTACTTGCTATATATTATTTTTATATTTTAATTAACAGCAGTAATTTTTAGAAGACGCAAAACTGCATATAAACTGTTGTTATAACAGAAAAGTTAATAACAAACATTAATAACAGACATTTTTTCTTAGTGTAGAATATCCAGGAAGCATTCCCTGTCCAAAAGTATAATAAACAAAAATATCGATTTCCAAAAAAATGTTAGTTTATTTATTTTTATATTACGGCAACGATATATAGTTATTAATAATTTATAGTTGCAAAAAACGTAAATTTTTTCAAAAAGAGACTTTTCAAGGAGGAAAAAGTCGACTTTGTGTACGAAAGTTATAATCCTTTTGTACAATATTTATTTTTTATTCATATGACAAGTGTATGTATTAATTGTAATTAATTGTATTAATAGTTTTTGTATCAATTCATAATACTAAAAAGAAGAAATTCAATCAGCATAAAATTGTTTTGTATATATAAATAATGTACAAAGGCGAAAAAGAAAACTATTCATTGAACCATGTTCTATATATTCAATAGAACGAAAAATAAAAAAAAAAATAAAAATATTGGTAAAATGTGTTTTGTAATTGGCTTCCTGCACGACTACATTTATGTCAAGTACCAAAAAAACTTGTCGGAAACTCGAATTTAACTCTGTAATTCTTTTTTATATTGCGTTGACAGAAGTCATACAAGTAAATGTTAAGTTTATATAAAACAAGTATGGAAAGGCTAAAGTCGGGCGGGGCCGACTCTATAATACACTCCACTTTCTATCCGAATACAATTTAATTCGGTGAAAATGTGTAAATGTGTGTGTTTGACAAAAAATGTTAAATCGCAAAGGACATTTGTATGGGGGTATATTGAAATCTGGAACGAAATAGGTGAAATATAATATGTATAGTTTGGCCAAAATTGGTTAAACATTTGGGAACAACATTTGTATTTGCGCTATGTCTAAATCTGAACCGATCTTAGCCACTTTCACCATAGGTTTTTTACTTGGATTTTAAGCTGTCGTGCCAAATTTAAAGAAAATCGAGTACTATATGTGGTTTCTAAAGCGGCAAAAGTCAAATCGGGAGCTACATTTGTTTGGGGGCTATATCTAAATCTGAACCGATCTTACCCAATTTTTGCATAGGTGTTTCTAGTTGGATTATAAGATGTTGTGCCAAATTTAAAGAAAATTGGATACAATATGTGGTTTCTAGAGCGGAAAATGTCAAATCGGGAACGACATTTGTATGGGGGCTATATCTAAATCTGAACCGATCTTACCCAATTTTTGCATAGGTTTTTATAGTTGGATTATAAGATGTTGTGTCAATTTTAAAGAAAATCGGGTGCAATATGTGGTTTCTAGAGCGGAAAATGTCAAATCGGGAGCGACATTTGTATGGGGGCTATATCTAAATCTGAACCGATCTTACCCAATTTTTGCATAGGTGTTTATAGTTGGATTATAAGATGTTGTGCCAAATTTAAAAAAAATCGAGTGTAATATGTGGTTTCTAGAGCGGAAAATTTCAAATCGGGAGCGACATTTGTATGGGGGCTATATCTAAATCTGAACCGATCTTACCCAATTTTTGCATAGGTGTTTATAGTTGGATTATAAGATGTTGTGTCAATTTTAAAGAAAATCGGGTGCAATATGTGGTTTCTAGAGCGGAAAATGTCAAATCGGGAGCGACATTTGTATGGGGACTATATCTAAATCTGAACCGATCTTACCCAATTTTTGCATAGGTGTTTATAGTTGGATTATAAGATGTTGTGTCAATTTTAAAGAAAATCGGGTGCAATATGTGGTTTCTAGAGCGGAAAATGTCAAATCGGGAGCGACATTTGTATGGGGGCTATATCTAAATCTAAACCGATCTTACCCAATTTTTGCGCAGGTGTTTATAGTTGGATTATAAGATGTTGTGCCAAATTTAAAGAAAATCGAGTGTAATATGTGGTTTCTAGAGCGGAAAATGTCAAATCGGGAGCGACATTTGTATGGGGGCTATATCTAAATCTGAACCGATCTTACCCAATTTTTGCATAGGTGTTTATAGTTGGATTATAAGATGTTGTGTCAATTTTAAAGAAAATCGGGTGCAATATGTGGTTTCTAGAGCGGAAAATGTCAAATCGGGAGCGACATTTGTATGGGGGCTATATCTAAATCTAAACCGATCTTACCCAATTTTTGCGCAGGTGTTTATAGTTGGATTATAAGATGTTGTGCCAAATTTAAAAAAAATCGAGTGTAATATGTGGTTTCTAGAGCGGAAAATTTCAAATCGGGAGCGACATTTGTATGGGGGCTATATCTAAATCTGAACCGATCTTACCCAATTTTTGCATAGGTGTTTATAGTTGGATTATAAGATGTTGTGTCAATTTTAAAGAAAATCGGGTGCAATATGTGGTTTCTAGAGCGGAAAATGTCAAATCGGGAGCGACATTTGTATGGGGGCTATATCTAAATCTAAACCGATCTTACCCAATTTTTGCGCAGGTGTTTATAGTTGGATTATAAGATGTTGTGCCAAATTTAAAGAAAATCGAGTGTAATATGTGGTTTCTAGAGCGGAAAATGTCAAATCGGGAGCGACATTTGTATGGGGGCTATATCTAAATCTGAACCGATCTTACCCAATTTTTGCATAGGTGTTTATAGTTGGATTATAAGATGTTGTGTCAATTTTAAAGAAAATCGGGTGCAATATGTGGTTTCTAGAGCGGAAAATGTCAAATCGGGAGCGACATTTGTATGGGGACTATATCTAAATCTGAACCGATCTTACCCAATTTTTGCATAGGTGTTTATAGTCGGATTATAAGATGTTGTGTCAATTTTAAAGAAAATCGGGTGCAATATGTCGTTTCTAGAGCGGAAAATGTCAAATCGGGAGCGACATTTGTATGGGAGCTATATCTAAATCTGAACCGATCTTACCCAATTTTTGCATAGGTGTTTATAGTTGGATTATAAGATGTTGTGCCAAATTTAAAGAAAATCTAGTACAATATGTGGTTTCTAAAGCGGCAAAAGTCAAATCGGGAGCTACATTTGTTTGGGGGCTATATCTAAATCTGAACCGATCTTACCCAATTTTTGCATAGGTGTTTATAGTTAGATTATAAGATGTTGTGTCAAATTTAAAGAAAATTGGATACAATATGTGGTTTCTAGAGCGGAAAATGTCAAATCGGGAGGCACATTTGTATGGGGGCTATATCGAAATCTGAATCGATCTTACCCAATTTTTGCATAGGTGTTTATAGTTGGATTATAAGATGTTGTGCCAAATTTAAAGAAAATCGAGTGTAATATGTGGTTTCTAGAGCGGAAAATGTCAAATCGGGAGCAACATTTGTATGGGGGCTATATCTAAATCTGAACCGATTTGTCTCAAATTAAATAGCGTTCGTCCTTGATCCACAAAACTTACTTGTGCCAATTTTTGTTAAGATCGGACTATAATTGCGACCTGTAGTTTGATTACAACAATAGATGGACAGACAGACAGACAGACGGACAGACAGACGGACAGACAGACGGACAGACGGACATTGCTAAATCGACTCGGTATACTTAACAATGGGTCTATCCCGCTTCCTTTTGGGTGTTACAAACAAATGCACAAAGCCATAATACTCTCGTGGAGTGTATAAAAAGTATACTTGGTACGTGTTCAGTACTTACGCACATGAAAATATTCCACCATGTTGTTTTTTAGAAATTTTTAATTTTTTGTAAAGTTTTCTTCTTTTGAAAAAAAAACATAGTACAAGAATGGCCTAAACATGAATATGATAAGTGTACAATTTCATCAATTTGTTCTCAGATACTTGCAAATTGGAGCTGTTGAGATGGATATGGATATTCAGCGAATTTTTATTATTTATTTTATGTGTTGCATTTATTTTATATTAATTATAAATGTTTATTGGAGTAACACTGATTCAAGTGAATAAGTTAAATAAATATGTTTGATAATAATATATATTTACTAAAAAAACTAGCAAAAATGTAAAAATTAATCAAAAGAGAGAAAAAATATCTAAATTAGAAATGAAAAAACCTCTAAGTTATTTCAGAATCAGTAATTAGAACTATGTTATTTTTTGTGTGCGGCAGTGGTCTTATACTCGTATGTAATGTATCGTATTTTTAGGATATTATTATTAAATGAAAGGTCTCTTTGGAATCATATTAGCATAACTAGCAAAAGTGACTTATAAGTAATATTTGTTTTAAATTTTTATAGAATCCACGAGAGTATTATGTTTTTGTGCATTTGTTTGCAACACCCAAAAGGAAACGAGTTATACCCATCGTCTATTATACAGATCGACTTAGAATCATTTTCTGAGTCGATTTAGCAAATATAGCTCCAATACAGATGTTGCTCCCTAATGTTTAACCGACTTTGACCAAACTTTACATATTATATTTCACCTATAAACATACATGGTGAAAGCGGGTCAAATCGTTCCAGGTTTCAATATCCTTTCCGATATAAAATTTTTTGTCAAACAAATACATTTACAGGATACAAAAATCCTTCTCGATTTCTCGATAGAAACTGGAGTGTATCATATAGACGGCTCCGTCCGACTTTAGCCTTTCCTTACTTGTTCACTTTAATACCAATTAAATGTATTGTATTTAGCCCCAATTATAAATAGCTACTGATGTTACCTATCTTTTGGTATAAACTACAACAGTTTTCTATGACGCTAAGTACTTGTTTTATGTGAAACATTGAAAAAAAAAATCAGATTATTAGCGTTTTTACATATGGCCAACTTCCAAAAAGTTCTACCAAAAAATGATATCAAACTACACTAATAGTTTTAACTTTATTATACCATCTACCTCCAGGATGGGGGTATACTAACTTTGTCATTCCGTTTGTAACACCTTGAAATATCGACCTGAGACCCTATAAAGTATATGCATTCTTGATCGTCATAAAATTCTAAGACGATCTAGCCATGTCCGTATGTCCTTCTATTGAAAGCACGCTAGCATCTAAACGAAAGGAGCCAGAACGTCAAAATTATCCATAAATGTGTCTTATAGACGTAGATTGGGTGGGATTGCAACAGGGCGATATCGGTCCAAAGGGAAAAATTTTTCCCTCACAAGGACTGAAAATATCCATAATAATCCCTTATATTTTACAGTATTGAGGCACGTTTTTCAATATTGGGTATGCGCATTCCCCCAATAACAAAAAGGCGTACTAAAAAGTGCTTCTCATTCGTAGGGGGTGAAAAAAGGGATATAAATGGTACCAATCAAACGACAACAGCTAGAAACATGAAATTTGGTGTGTACGTTCCTTTAATTGAGTATTTTCAAAAGTATTTTTTCAAAATACATACTTTTAAGGGGTAAAATTGGAAAAGATGAATAAAAATGGTACCAACCAAACGGCTGCACTTAAAATAATGAAATTCGGTATATACATTCCTCTAATCACGTAAAATAAATAGATTTTTCGAAATTCGTACTTTTTGAGTTTAAACTGGAAAAAGGGGATACAAATTGTACCAACCAAATGACCACAGCTAGAGTCATGAAGTTCGGGGTATACATTCCTCTGACCGCGAAAAATATAAAGGTTTTTCCAAATTCGTACTTTCAAGGGATACAATGTGAACAGAGGGTTAAAAGTGGTACCAACTAAACGGCTACAGCTACAATGATGAAATTCGGTGTGTACATACCTCTAATTACGAAGTCACATAAAATAAAGAGATTTTAGAAAGTCGTACTTTTAATGGGATAAAATGAGAAAAGGGGATAAAAATGGTATATTCGGTGTACACATTCGTCTGACTGCATAGACAAGCCAAATAAAAATATTTTTCCAAATTTGTAGTTGTTACTTTGTACGTAAGAGATAATGAATTTTCAAAATTTGAACTTTTGGAATTAAAATAGGATGGAAATACAACTTGTAGTGTTTAAGCTTTTTTGAAGATTGCTGTGTTATATTAACTTTTTGAATTGATTTGAAGTATTATTTCGATATATATTATAAACGTATTGGTAGCCTTGCCTTATAAATGTGGTTTGAAATAATAAAAATTCTATATTTATTTATAAAATTATTTTTTTAATATTTTTATTTGTTTTGGTTTGGCTATATTAAAAAATTAAAATTTTCCTGTAATTTTACTGCACTTATACGAAAATCGACAGCCTCTGTGGAGTGCAATCCATGGTGGAGGGTATATAAAGTTCGACCCGGCGGGATTTTACGCCGTTTTTACTTGTTTTTTCCTTATTTCG
The DNA here is from genome assembly GCA_947397865.1 of Polietes domitor. Classification (NCBI taxonomy): domain Eukaryota; kingdom Metazoa; phylum Arthropoda; class Insecta; order Diptera; family Muscidae; genus Polietes; species Polietes domitor. The sequence continues at coordinate 30,503,924 of OX377618.1, forward strand.
ACAACTTTTTTTATTATGAAACTTGAAGTTAACTTCTTCTCTTTTATTTTTATTAAAAGTTGAAGTGTTATAACGAAAATTACAATTTTTTACCACGAGCGGAAATATTTGTCGCGTCCATATTTCTGCTGTACCTAATTAAAAAATCTAAGAGATAATTCTCATATTTCATAAATCTACGAACAAAATATATCCTCTGACCATCATTTACATGTATACATGGAAAAAAAGTTCTCAAAAAATCGCTTAACTTTGTACATTTCTATAAGAGCTTCAAAAGTACTTCTGTTTTCTGTAGCGTCCGTTTCAATGTAAAATTGTTTATAATTTTGTACTAAATCCTGACGATATATTTTTAAAATGTAGTACTCTTTAAGCGCTTTAGAACACTAAAAAGGCTGATCGACTTTTTCAGTTTCTTTCTAGTTTTTTGGCGTAGTTTAAGGGGTAGTTTAAGGCGTGCGAATGTCGCGTCCGGGCCTCTGCGAGATGCCCTTTTGTTCTTTGCGCACATTGAAGGCAATTTTAAGATTTTTTCCTTTTTGGACAGTAATACCTACACATGCCTCTAATTTTTTTTGCCCATTCGCACATAAACTGAAAAAAGTTCTGTAATTCTCATTGTTCTGCCTTAAATTGAAATTTTTAATTGGCCATGATTCCATACTCAGGCATTCATTTAGTAGTCATCCAAAACTTAAAGTATTTATTGCATTCAATAGTTTTTTTAATAGCGTTTTTCGTTTTCAACCTGCAAAAAACAGGCGTAAATACTTCGACTTAAACGTGTAAATGTATGCATTATGAATATTAAGTGACTCGTATCAAATGACAGTTTGTTGTTTGAATCATTCTTTCAAATTTACGCCGGTGGTCAGTTTTGCTTCGGTATTTGGCGTGTATAGTTCGGTTTCCAAATTAAAATATAATACTTTTGTTGTTTTTGGTAACGATTTGTGGTCTTCAAATAATTTGATTTGAATTAAATGACCTTAAATATGTTGAGAATAATTTGGTGTTGTTTGTCATTTGTAGTGTTAAATGTAAGTGAATATTTATGAAAATATTTTTAAAAAGATTGTCACTAGTTAAATACATATATACTTATATTACAAAAAAACAAATGAATGTAATTTTCAAATAAAATACAGAATCTGAACAAAAAAATAAAAAATATCAAGTTCAAAAATATACTATTTAAACAGTAACGATTTTGTATACCTTATATATTGAAATGACATTATTTCTGAAATAAGCTTGTAACGCATTGAAATATTTACCAGATACCTTAAAGAGTAAAAGATTCTGAGGCGATCTATATATATATATATATATATATATATATATATATATATATATATATATATATATATATATATATATATATATATATATGTATATATATATATATATATATATATATATATATATATATATATATATATATATCTAATCTTTCACATCTTATTTAACGTGTCGGATCAATATGGGTATCAACGGAAGGATTCTCGAGATATATGTGCTAATTAGAATGATAGTAGTCTGCGTTTGAGTCAAAAAAAAAAAAATTTACAGCTTGTTCGTCTAGAAATTTTAATGTGGACATTATAAATAAAAAATTGTGTTTAAATCACCACACATCAATGTCAATGTAACTTAGACCTAACGTTTTTCATTTCTCGGACTTTACCATTTTTCCGGGAGAGCGGTATATACATATTTTTAAATTTTCTGTAAATAAAGTATTTACCAATCAATAATTGATTGATTTCAATCGTAAAACAAGCTAAACTTTCAACATTTTATTAAAAAAAATACAGATTAGTGACCAGAGTATAATCATTGAATTATTGTTCAAGAGTGATTGATAAATTATAAAAACTAAAAATAATAAAAAGAAAATAAATATTTATAGTGTAAATAATTTTTTTTTATAAAAAGAAATAGTTAAAAAATATTATTTTTGGTCATGCATTTCCGTTCACTTACTTGTAAATATTTCCCTATGAGCAATTTCGAAGATGGACAGACGCACGTAACTTATGAAAAAAATTAACATAGTATTCATTGTGTAGATGATTAATAGAAGTCAAATTTTGGGACTTAGTCCATTCTTTTAATATTTGAAAATGTGGTAAAGTTAATTTTTTTGTTTATTATGAATTACAATACAAAGTAAATTTATATTCTAATTTTGGGTCCAGGGATTGAGTCGGGGTAACTAAGACCATTGTAGCTAGTTATTGCAGCGACAGACCAGAGCTTCAGGTGGGAATCGAACCCACAACCCCCACGCTGATAGCCGAGCACACTACCAGCTCGACTACCGGGGCGCTAGTTAATGTTTTATGTTTCCCCACATAAAGGGATTATTTTCCAGTTTCAGACAACTTTTCGCGTCATTATTGACATGACATTGTTGATTATAATGTAATGATGATAATGATGTAATGTTGATTTGTAACCCATTTTGGCACAGAAGTGATGTTTTTTACAGCATATTCATAGAGAAATCTTCCTAGTTCTGTACAACCATAATATAGAAGGTCGTGCGATGGATTACAAATTCTCTCATATTCATAGAAAAATCTTCCTAGTTCTGTAGAACCAAAAAGAATAACTATGAAGGCCGTGGAACACAATTTCCTTTTGCCTTCATTCATTGTTCCGCTGCACGATTATCCTCTCATTTCATCTGACTTATTTTTTCCTCTATGGATCGAATTTAAGCAGCTCTCGATCACAACTGAAAAACTTTTAATTCGATAACTAAGCGAGTTAGAGAAATATATATGAGTTTTTAATTTGAGGAAAGAAATGTCTCATCACCAATAGCTACCCAGCAAAAAAAAAAAAAACAAAAAAGTAATGGATGTTGGAATCGTAACTACAATAAATTCACTGCAGGATTACCTACCCAATCCTTTAAACAAGGCGTGAGACCAAAGAAATTAATTCTTTGGAATCGGCCGTGTGAACTAGGTATATTGTATAATAAAGAAGTACTTCTAAAGGGTGTTTTTTATTGGGGTATAGAACTTTAAGTTGGCATCACTTTTTTAACTGGCGGCCATTTTGTCAGCTGTCAAGTGATTAATATTTAGTTTGGTTTGCCATTTCATCATGAACAGGTTGACAAAAGAACAACGCTTGCAAATCGTGCAAATTTATTTCGAAAGTAATGGTTCAGTTCGCGAAGTTCACCGCAAGCTCCGTCCATTTTATGGTCGACATAATCGTCCATCAGAGGAATTAATTCGGTTAACCATGGATCGTTTTCGCACTACGTTTAGTCTATGTGATAATACGCATCCGCAGAGACGTCGAACAGTGCGCACCGAAGAAACAATTGCCGCTGTAGAGCAAAGTGTTGAAGAGGACCCGAATGAATCGATTCGCCACCGTGCACAGCAATTGGAGCTTTGTCCATCAAATTGAAAAAAATTGAAAATTGGACCTGTAGAATTGGCTATATTCGAGCCAGCCGCGGCGGCCACATGCCCGAAATCATATTTAAACATTAATGGCATAAAATTATACTTCCAATAAAGCCAAATTGATGGACATTAAAACGATTTTCTTGTGTTTTATTTCAATTCGAAGTTCTATACCTCAATAAAAACACCCTTTATGTAGGTCGACTTTTACAGAAAAATAACTAAATACTTCCTTATAACATTGGCACACTGCACGCGAAATCCATTTTAAATGACATAAAGACGATTTACAAATGTCATATGCCATACAAATTTGACTTTTGAAAATCGTCCTTATGTTATTAAACTAGATATTGCATGCAGTGTGTAAAAACATCACTAGTTCCCTTCTACATAATATGAAGTACTTCTTTTTCAAATCTTTGAATTTATATAAAAACTACAATTGTTTCTTAATACAAAATAAAACCACGCAGGGCAGTGAAAAAATGAAAAAGATTTTCTCCTTAATTTTAAGAGTAATTCTTAAACATTCTTCTACAGTTTAATCTAAAGAGGATTACTAATTGCTACGATTAAAAAGTTTTCAAAATTCCTATTATTCGCGGTTTTATGGTTCATAGCATCTTGTGCTATGAACCATTGCATTTTTGTTTGTATACTAAGAACCAATGTCGCTTGTGACATACACATATGGGCATCTCCCAGTGGCCCGGACGCGACATTCGCACGCATTAAACTACGCCAAAAACAAGTAAAGAAAGGCTAAAGTGGGCGGAAAAAATACTAAACCAATCTTACCCATTTTCACCAAGGCTGTTTCTAATTGCAATATAAGATATTTTGCAAGATTTGAAGAAGATCTGTTAAAATATGTGGCTTATAGAGGGAAAAAAGTGAAATTTGGAGGGAAGTTTGTGTGGGAGCTATATATAAATCTGAACCGATCTGATCCATTTGCACCATGGCTGCTTCTAGTACAAATATAAGATATTTCGCCTAATTTTATGACAATCAGATACAATATGTGGTTTCTGGTGTGGAAAAAGTCAAATCGGGAGCGAAATTTGTATGGGAGCTATATAAAAATCTGAACCGATCTGACCTATTTTCACCATAGGTGTTCCTAGTTTAAATATAAGATGTTTTGCAAGATTTGAAGAAGATCTGTTAAAATATGTGGGTTCTAGAGCAGAAAAAGCCAAATCTGGAGCGAAATTTGAATGGGGCTATATATATAAATCTGAACCGACGTGACCTATTTCTACCATAGGTGTTCCTAGTTTAAATATGTCCCGAAAAACTTCGATGTGCAAAGTTTCGTTTGGTCCTGGCTACAATTGCGGCCAAAAGAATAGATGGACAGACAGACGGGCATTGCTAAATCGATTCAAAAAGTGATTCTAAGTCGATCGGTATAATTAACAATGGGTCTATCTCGCCTCCTTTTGGGTTTTACAAACAAATGCACAAAGACATAATACTCTCCTGGAGTGTATAAAAAGTCGATCAGCCTTTTTAGTGTTCTAAAGCGCTTAAATAGTACTACATTTTAAAAATATATCGTCAGGATTTAGTACAAATTAGTACAAAAGTATAAACAATTTTACATTGAAACGGACGCTACAAAAACATAAGTATTTTTGAAGCTCTTATAGGAATATGCAAAGTTCAGCGATTTTTGATGAAGGTCAGAGGATATATTTTGTTCGTAGATTTATGAAATATGAGAATTATTTCTTAGACTTTTTTAATCAGGTACAGCAGAAATACGGACGGGACAAAACGGTCGCGACAAATAATTCCACTCGTAGTAAAAAAAGTAGTAATTTTCGTTATAACACTTCAACTTTAAATAAAAATAAAAGAGAACAAGTTAACTTCAGGTTTCATAATAAAAAAAGTTGTCGAAATAAGGGAATAATAAAGTTATTATTTTTTGGGAGATATGTAGTCGCGAAATCGCTCCATTTTTATTTGTATGTTCATAGAGTGTATAGCCAAATCCGAAATATTTGAAAAAATGGCTTTGGAAAAAAATTTTCTTCTCCAAATTTATATGACAGATGACCGCCAAATTAGAGAACGGTTTGGCATCAAAAACTCATTTTCGAGAAAATGAAACTTTAGAATGAAATTCGTTGTAGAGAATTACAACCTTCGACTTTATGGTGCTCCATTTTTTATTTGTATGTTCATAGAGTGTATAGCCAAATCAGAAATATTTGAAAAAAATGGCTTTGGAAATTTTTTTCTTCTCCAAATTTATATGACAGCCAAATTAGAGAACGGTTTGGCATCAAAAAGTCATTTTCGAGAAAATGTAACTTTTGAATATAAGCCCTCGATATATTGCTTACATATGGCAAATTAATGGTTATCAACATTGATCCTCGGTCCAGTGTTCCTTCTAAAAGTATTGGCATCTAAAATTCAAGTAAAGTGGAAAAATATTAAACAAACAAACAAAGCCGTTCTACTTATATACACGTCCGCTTCGACCGATGTACCATTCATAACTATTTGCTCAGATGACGCTACAAATGCATGTAAAACATTCTACAAATTTTGGCTTGGATTAATTCTAAGGTCATAAGAATTAAAATGTCAATGCAGAACTCTTTTCTTCAATTAGTTGCTTTGTTAAAGATAAAAGCACAATTTTTCTCTCTTACTTTGCTCTCATAAAAGTATTTTTTTCCTAAACTATTCATATCGATGTGCTATTCTTATCTATTCCACATGTCGGTTCTTTGTCGGGGTTAAAGGAATGCCATTTTTAATGCAGGGGTCTGTCTATAGGATTGCAGTATTGTACTTGATTTTTTTAGTAGACAACATTTATTAAAAATGTCAAATTTATCCCAAATACAAGACCAATCCATTCGAAGGTGAAATAAAGAGAAAATGGTCTGGTGTGGTCATTCTCTACATATTAAAAAGATATATGATATTTGTTGTAAGCTTTAAAACTACTATATTTTGTTGTTGTTTTCAATTTAAATATCCACCCATACTATTTGCAACGGAAATGTTGTTTCAATTCACTTGACAGTGGCGTTGTGTTTAATTGTTAGAACTGCAATATATATTCAATCAACGTAGTAAACTTGGCTTTATCTGTCATCAATAGCAAGGAAAGTTAAAATCAAAGTACGTTCATCCATTCTATAGTAGAATATTAATCGTGTATTAAATATTTATGTGAGGGACTTTCATTGTGTAATGCTACGTAATTTCTGGTTAGTAAACATTCAAATAAATATTAGTTACGTTGTTGCTTAAAGTGGAGAACAATGTTTTGTAAACACGACACTGTTGAAACGTTTCCATTTAACTTCGAATTCATATTTTAAATTAATTGTGAATGAATCTCGTACTAGCTAATTTAGTTAGGCTTTTGGGCAAAGTTCTTAGATAAGTGCTCCAAAAAAAGTCCAATCGTTTAACGTCAAACTACAATGTATTGCTTCTTTATACAGTCAAAACTGTACGATTCCTATTTCTTTATGTTCAAAACTACTTTTTTGCTATTCCACGTCGTGTCGTACGAGCAACATTTTTGTTTCGCCCCACCTTAATATAAATTCTTTAGGTTAAACATTACAGGGGCAATTCAACTACGTGCTAATGCAATTTCCACCAACAATTATTTATAACATTCGAAAGAACACTCTCTTTAGAAAAAACGATATAAAACCTTTTTAAAATATTCAATTTGTGTTTAATGAAAATATGATTATACAATGCATTTTTCTAACAAACTATTTTTTCTTTTGTTTCAGCTACTGACAACGTTACAAATTGAAGCTCTGCCAGCCACCTCCACCCAAGCCACCACACACATTGTAAGTTATGTAAATCAACGTAAATTGGCAAAAATTCAAAAAGCCGGTCAACATGACGAGTTCGACGATTTCGACTTTGAAAACTTTAGCTCAAATTTGACAACAACAAATCCTGAAATGCGAGGAGCTCTTCAGCAACTTTTTGGGAGATTTGTGGAAAATTTAGAAACGAATTTGGATGACATAGACAAGCCAATAATTCCGAAGAGTGCCAACATAAAATTGAATGTGAATGGTAACGAAATCTCTAACATACCGGAAACGGACGATCTTATGGAACAACAGGCCAATACATTGGACGGGGGTTTTGGAGACAATGAACAGCATGAGTCTCAGATAAATGAGACCATGTGGCAACGTTCGAAGCAGAGTATACCAGTCCTCGAATCCGTCCGCCATCTAGTACACAGTGTTCGTGACGGTGCTCTCAATCATACGGAACACGTTAGGCCTGACCGACATCACCAGTTGTTAAGCGGTAATACGAACACAATGATGGGGGAGAATGACACATCCCCGGCCATTGAGACCGAGGAGGAACGTGAAATGATCAATGAAAGTTCCGATTTACAATTCTTAGAAGTTTTAGGATCTATCGGCAGCAGAGTTTGGGGTTTCCTATCGAGTTTGAAGCAGGTCTTTGCAGCGAGTAGTGGCAGCGCTAGTGCTGCTTTATCAGCTCAAGGTTCATCGAGCAGTTCTAAATAGCGAAATGTTTTGCATTTATTGCTTTTATAATTTTAGTTCGCAATTGTAGAAACCAAAAACTGTGATTAACCTTGTTATACAATAAATAAATATAATTTTTAATCATCTAAAACTTAAAAACAAGTATATAATATTAAATGAACATATATATGGACATTTCCGCAGAAATGTCCACCAAGACCAAAAAATTAAAAGTTCTTGTAAACACTTTGTTTTATCATATTTTCATAGGGGATCAATCAAATTAAATAATGTACACAAATTTTACATTTATTCATATCCCATCTCGAAATATTCGAATGCAAGGTCGATCAATTTGTCAGTAAAAGAAAGCAGATTTTCTGCTAAAAACAGCAGATTTGTATCTGCTGAAATAACAAATAGCTGTTTGATGTTTTTAGCAATAAAGAGAAACGCTATTTTGAAACTTTAAGCATATATATAGAACAGTATGGCGAGTTGTATATAAATAGTAGCAAACCTTTTTAGAATAAAGGTTATTACAAGACAATTTATTACCACTGAAAGATTTTGCGATTGTCTTTTTAATGATACCCATTTTGTCCCAAGCTAATATAAAAGGAAATTCTAGCTAAACTCGTTTTCGCTGTCAATCTGAAAGGCTTTTAAGTTATGAACGCTTATTTTTCATCTATTTTTTATTTTAATTAACAGTAGTCATTTTAGCAGACTGCAAACTCTTTAGCAGTGGGAGTGCTGATGCGAGATTGCAGATAAACTGCTGTTATGCTGTAATAGCAGAAAAGTTCATTCAAGCAAACAATCGCTGCTGTTAATAACATACTTTTTCTCTAAGTGCAGTTATACAGAAGTTTTTTCTGCAGAAAAAATACAAACACTAAGACGCTTTTTCTATAGAAAGGACCCCTTTTCCCAATAGCGTTATGACTTTTACTATTTCCTACGGAAAAAGCGTAATTTGCATAGGAAATTTCATATATCAATCACCTTACACTGAAAGATTTGTACTTCTTAATATTTATAAAACGATTTTATAATAAATCGTTTTATATAAAATCGTTTTATAAATATTAAGAAGTATAAATCTTTCAGTGTTATTTTCGCAATATCATAAAATTGTTAAAAAACGAAACTTAGTTTCATAAGATGAAAGAAAGGTATTATTGAAATTAATAAAACATTATAAAAAGTCATTTTAATTCGAAATATTCTACATGAATTTGGAAGGAATAGAATCTCGACAAATGTCAAGTTAGTCCAGATGATGGAGGAGCATAGTATTAATAAACCCAAGATTTATGATACTGACAAGGCGATACTTGCGGTACCAATTTATAACGACTTTTCTCTGAAGTTAATCCCAGTTGAAATAAACTATATAATGAGAAGCTTAATATATTTTTATGGGCAAACAAAGACCGTTTTTAATATAAAAATATTAAAATCTATCAACTTTCCATTCAAATATGAAACCTACTGTTAAATACGTTAAAGAAAACAAATTTGTTTTTAATTAGCTTTACTTACGTTAAAGCAAAAAATATAAATACTGTTATCGTTACCGGAACAATTAGTTTTCAAATCGTTACCAAAATAAATATGTTTCCTATACCATTATCCTAACTTTATTCGTTTCGCTATCCAACCTTGGTTTATACATATTAGGCTGGGTAGCGGTCCATATAAATGGAAAAATAATTTCCAGTCACCCCACGAAAATAAAGTTTGAATTGTTTAATGGTGATTTGCAAAATATTTCGTTCTTAGATCAAGCAGTCTTTGAGCTACACGCTCCTGAAAACGCCTTTTCGTGTAATTTTATTTGTGTTTTATTTTTCTCAAAACTTTTTTCTAAAATAATAGACCCCTGAAAGCATTTTAAATATACATTTTGATTATTGTCTTAGAGTAACTTATTGGACGTTAAAGTAATTTTTAGGTCTTAGTAGTGACAACTGTAAACTTTTTAATGGAAGTATTTTATAAAAAATAAATAGTTACAGCCAATACCTTTCGAATGACGCCTAAATGATGAATAATTTTATTTTAATTATTGTATAAAAGGACTGAAAATGTTGGCTCTGAAAACGATCCTCTGTATTAAATTGTTTCTTCATTTAGGCATCATTCGAAAGGTCTTGATTCCTTATATAAATAAAAATTTATAGTTAAAGTGCAGAAAAACACTTAATTCTGAAAAACATTTTGGATAAAAATGGAACATAAAAAATTACACGAGAAAAACATGATTTTTAGGAGCATTTAGCTCACAGACGGCTTGACCCAGTGACGAAGTATTTTGCAGATCATCATTAAACAATCCAATCTTCATTTAGAAAGGGGTGGCCGCAGCAATTTATATTCGTGATTCATCCTAATACATATATGTACAGAATATGTTCAGTATTATTACGAGTGTCGTTGTCGTGTCGCAAACAACATTTCTTGTGAAAACAACAGAAATAAATATTTTAAATTGATATTATTATGAAGCGCTCTATTGTCGTTTTAGAAAATTTTACATGTTATGTTGTATGTGTTGTCATTTATTTTGGTTTAAGACCAAAGGTTTTGCTGAAGTCTTCAGCAGAACCCAAAATTAGCAAAAAGGCAAAGTGAGACCTTTATTGTTGCAGCTAAAAGTTGACTGCGCAGTTTCGATGGGCGCTACCTCATCTCGTCAGAACTTTCGCAACGAATGTATGTCTTTGACTTAAATCAGGGTTCATATTAGTACCAGCGGTCACATATGACAAATAAACAAAATAATCCACCGAACTAGGTCGACACACTAAAGTTTTTGCTAATTTCGGGTTCTGCTGAAGACGTCAGCACAACCTTTGGTCTTAAACCAAAATAAATGACAACAAATTTTACATGATATCGAAATTTATAGACAACGACAGCTGTTGAAAAACGACAACAACACTCTTCTTAAGTAGGTTGTCTTCGACCAAATTCAAATTGGCTTTGAAAAACCATCTTCTGTATTAAATTATTTCTTCATTTAGGCATCATTCGAAAGGACTTGATTCCTTCTATGAATAAAAATGTATATTGATTTTTTGTGAGTTTTCAAAGTGACAGCTACAAACTTATATTTCTTGGTAACATTTTGTAAAATACGTTATGACAAATATATAGAAGGAATCAATACATTTCGAATGATGCCTAAATGATGAATATCGGACGATAAACGAAGTCACTGACTCCATGAAATAATTTAATACAGGCGACGGTTTTCACAGCCAACATTTTACATTTTCAAACACTTTTTACAAAAATGAGTGCTGCGGCGTCAATTTCGTTCCGATATTCATCATTTAGGCATCATTCGAAAGGTGTTGACTGCGGCTATTTACTTTTCATAAAATACTACCATCAAGTACGAAAAAGTTTTCAGTAGTCACTGTGAAAATCCACAAAAAAATACTATAAACGTCCAATTATTCGACCAATAAGTTATTCTAAAACAAGAATCAAAATTTTTATTTAAAGTGCTTTCAAGGATCTATTACGAGTGTCGTTGTTGTGAAAACGGCAGAAATTAATACACTTACACTGGATAATTATCCAGGCTAAGTCAAACATTTTTAACACAAAATTATTTTTTCAAAATTTGTTTTCACACACACATTGACATTGCTTTTGGCGACAATTTTAAAAAAGAATTTTTTTATTTTGAGTGAAATTTTAACATTTTATTTAGATTTTTGATTTTTGTTATCCAGTCTTAAAGAAAAACAGCCATATACATCAAATTTCCCCTGGCGGCGTTTGGTTATTCCATGGTTGTTGAATTCACTAGGCTCACTTGATATGCAAGTGATGTGGCAACACTTCATTGTTTTTAGGAACAGCTGTTCGAACAAGCGATTTTCTCTCCAAACAAAACAAGCCAAGATGTCAAAATTCAGAAATTTGTGGACATCACTTTGGAGGACATCAACAAATAAGGTAAAAACAAATCACAAATCAATACTCCATATACAATAAAACGAAGAAACATAACAAAAACACAATTAAAATAGGCAACGGTAGCAATGGAGTCAACAAGTCCCACTACAAAAAGTGGTTTAGCTTTGGAAAAATTGAAGGAATTTGGTTATTCCTTTAATTCCTGTAAGTATCCACTGCAGCATATATTAAAATTAAGTCTATACCATCTCGTATTCTGCCTCCCACTAGCTGGACAATTACGTAAAATCGACAAGACAACTGGCGAAGTTAGCGACGAACCATTTCAGTTTGAAGTTTTCAAGGACCATGCCAAAAATCAAGCACATTATGAAAAATTAGCTGATGTAAGTCTTGTTAATATATTATTTATTGCTTCGTTGATAAAAACTCATACTTGCAAATTTCTTCCTTTTTGAATTTGTAGCAAATCCCCGAAATTGTATACGATTTGTTGGAGCAGAATGGTTTGACACGAACATACATTCCTGAACAAGTGCCAGCCGATGAAGCGTCATTTTTCTTTACTCAACCGGAACAGTTGGATAAACCGAAGAAATTGATTGTTATAATACATGGCAGTGGTTATGTTCGGGCCGGCCAATGGGCCAGAAGGTGAGAGTGTAGTGGGAGTTTTCTGCACATTGCACGTAGTAGACATTTTGTTATTAATTAAAATTTGTGCTAAAGTTTGTAACACTCACCCATTTTCACCGTGTATGTTCGTGCTTATCTCTTATCTGTGCAACGTCCAACATTCTGTATTCACGAAATGGAATCGATATCAATGGAATTGTAATACCCTCTTCAGTTCATGGATTGAGGTCAAATTATCGTCCTGACAGAATATTGTTTAAAGACATACAGCCCTGTTATGACTTCCACGGTAGTTTTAAATCACTGCCTTTTTCGTGGGTTTTGATGTCGAATGTCAAATTCAAAACCCAGAAAAAAGTGTAAGACATCACAGGTGCTATAGTTCATGCCAATCTCGCGAATCACATAAGAAGTCGGCATATGAGAGTAAGTCTGTCATATCCAGTCAATATATCCTATTACAGTTTGACTAAATGCCTGATGGAAGGAGGAGAATATGCTCTAAATCGAATAGTTGACTAGTCAACCTAATACCTATTATATTTTGTCGTCGCAGTACAGTTTTACGTGTTTAAAATTGAAGTTTCTATCTAAATCAACAACTCAGATTCATTCAAGACTTTTCTATCGTAGTCTTAAATTTTTCTCTATTAGGCCCCCCATTCACGTACAGTTTTAACTGTCAGTTTGAACTGTTCAGCTAAAACTGTCAGTTGAAACTGTATGTGTGTGGTATATAACTGACAGTTGTACTCAACTGTTCAGTTTAACTGAGAAATATAAAAATTTTATATTTTTAACTGACAGTTTTAACTGAAGTGAACGTGTGTGGGGGTTCGCTGTACTGTTCTCAGTTCAATTTGTGTCGAGCGAGAGTGCGTATCATTATGTCGCGTAAACAGAACCAAGTAATAGTTCATTTTATTGGAATATATAGATCTGAACCTTGCCTATGGCAAGTTAAGTCTAGCGAGTATCATGATCGCGCCAAAAAAGATGCTGCCTACAACAAGCTGTCGAAGAAGTTGCAAGAACTAACTAACTTAATTCTGTTAATAAACTAATGTGGGAAGATAAATTTCGTTTTAATAACCACTTCTTGCACCACTGTTTACGCTGTTTATTTTTTCTTTTTTGTAAACTTACAAAAACTAAACCGAGAGCGGCCAAACCGTCCTGCTCGTTCGAATCCATGTTAAAAACTGAAGTACTGAACTGGACGTGTGTGTACATCTCAGTTCACAGTTTAAGACCGGCAACTCACGTACAGTTATAACTGACAGTTTTAGCTGACAGTTAAAACTGTACGTGAATGGGGGGCCTTAGTTTGATTATTCGATTTTTTGAATAGTTATAATTTGAAAACCGGTTCCATTCCAAAATGAGAATGAAACATGAAAGCTTTAAATTGGCTTGTGACTAGAGCTCTTCTTTTCCCGGGATAGCAGAATTTATTTTTTAATTTCCCGGGAATTTACGGGTGAATAAAAAATAAGATTATCCAAAAAAATTTTTGCTTTAATTAAATTTTAGTTAAAAAAGTCACATTTGTGAGTCCAAAAGCATCTTTTTTGATAGAGACAAATTCTTTCACTCTCAACAGACATGGGACTCACTGTCAATTGAGCATTGTACTCGCTTGAGAACAGCAAAATTACCCAATTGGTAACACTGAATAATCCATATTTTTCGACAATTATCGTATTGATTAGTTACATTGGAGTCTTAAGATGGTGCGTATATGAAACATTCTGTTATACACGTCCAGAATTCATTATAAGCCCCAAAACTTTATGGAAATAATATTTAGACTCTTACCGCTCCAAGAAGTAAGTAAATTTTAGTATTTATGAACAAAAAAATTCGGACATGAGATTGTTAAATAAAATCAGATGTAGCGCATTGTCGTTGTCTTGTCTTCATATATTATTATATACATAAAATCAAATATGTCAGAATCCTTCGTTAGATATAGCCAATATATAGCTGAAGCATCAGAAAATTCTGTAGGTTTTTTATGCAGATTTTATTGCTATCTTCGTTATTGAAAAATATGATTGTTTGCAAAAATAGTCACCCAAATTGTACTGAAACATAAAAAAATGTTGTTTTATTTCAAAGAATTCTACCAAAACAAAAATAAATTATGAACGATTTTTTCATTCGTCAACAATCAGTGAATATTTTGAGAATCCTTGTAGTGACCAAGCTCCTTATTTAAAACTGCAGTACATTTCGTTCTAGCCAATAATACAGAGACCACTGTTGCAATTGATGCTTAGTTTAAATGAGTAAATAAAACTAATTTTGAGTAAAGTTTACATGATTTGAGTAAGTACTCCAGCTAAAAACTTAAATTTAATTAACTTAATTTTTTATTATTTACTTCATTATATAATTAATTTTAGTAAATTTTTTCTTGTTATATTTTTTTTAATATTTCTGTTTGGCTTTAATTTGGCTGTAGTTTTTATATATTTTCTGAAAGTATAAAGTTATAGAGAGGATAGGGAGTGATGCAATTTGGGAAGAAGTAAGTGGTGTTTGGAGATAGATAAGGGAGAGATGAGGAGTGAGGGAAGTATGGGGAGAAAGGTGGCATGGGGTCTGTTTTAATAGTTCTATGTGTGGGTGTGTTTTAATGGTTGACGACTAGGTAAGAAAATTAAGTCGAGAGTCATCCGGTATGGTATGTCTTTATGGCTCTCTTCCTTTGTTAACCGTCATCAGTCTGTGTCGTTACATCTTTGTCCCTAAGCAGCCACCCTGATCCGATTTAGACCTTTTGAGAATCCCAAAAGGTCATGAATGGTGCGGGTTGCAATATCGTCTATGTTACTAATAAAATAACTTCCTAGGTATTTATTTCTGCGTACACATAGCGCTGGACATCTGCAGATTATGTGTTCGATTGATTCTACCTCGTCCTCATCCTCACATATTCAACAGTGATCTTCGATGTCCAACTGCCTTCGATTTCCAAGGACGAACAATGTCTAGCCAATTCATCTGCTATTTCGTTTCCTTCCTTGTCCGGGAACCCAGCAGAGACGGACGACATGGTTGTTGAGGTCATCTAGTGAGCGTTTGCAACTCAGCACAAGCCTGGATTTGACAGTGTGTGACATGATTGATTTCATTGGTGCCTGAATATCTATTTAGAAGTTTATATCCGTATTCACCGGAATGTTCTCACTCGATAGAAATCTTGCTGCCCTCGCAATTGCCAGTAATTCTGCTTGGAAAACACTACAGTTGTCGTCAAGTCGGAGAGACTTGCGTATCTGTAGTGATTCAATATAGAATCCCGCACCTGTGCCTTGTTCCATCTTTGAGCCATCAGTGTAGACCGACAGCCCCTTGAAGGGCTATCCATTTTCCCAGTCTGATCTCTTTGGTATAATCATCTGTGGTAAGGGTGAGAAGTCCAGAACCGGTACTATGTAGTATGTACCTCCATTGATGACCGATTCGTGGACACCCAATATGTTTCCTTGAATTATTCTTGCGTGGCCTATTTTTCCAGCATTCTCATTCTTTGAGTCTTATAGCGCTCCTGGCAGCAATCATCTCTGTAAAGTGGTCCAGAGATGGATGATGTAATAATATTATGATATAATATTATTTTGCAAAATTCTGTATGTTTTTCTTGAAATAATACCAAAATGGAAAATATTTTCAAAAAGTCGCACCATCGTAAAAAACAATCTCTCAAAAAATATAAAACAAATAAAATAAATAAATAGTGCCAGAATTTGAAGAAAAAATTGGTGACAGTGCTAGTGTTAAATACTTTATTACAAATTCCATTTTTGTCGATTACTTACTCTTTTCCGTATTTTTATTATAATCTCTTTTTTGCCTTAAAACCAACAAAGCTTTCTTAAGTAGGTTGTCTTCGACCAAATTCAAGATAAAGGTAGTGAGAAGCCAAGTAGTAAATTTCACCGCGACATATGAAAATAAATTTGCATTCTATTAAGTATAGTATGGTCATAAGCGGAACACTATTCCGGTTCAAATCGAATACTAAATATTATTCAAAGTATTCCATTTCATATTTTTTGTTCTTTTGATCGTCATAAAATCCCCATGGTTGGGGACAAATCTCCACATCTGGCAATCGAATAACGTCAAAGTAATTGAATTCCATAGAAGTCACAAACAGTGTGGGTGATATTTCCGGTACCTTCCCGCTGGGGCTGTTCCATCGAGTGGCCAGTTTCCGCCTTCAGGAAGTAGTTTTCCATTAATAGCTTCAGCGTCTGCTCTCTTGTTTCCATTCTAGTCACATTTGCATCTACCATTGTTTCAGTCTGCACATTGGTTTTAGAGAGACTTTTTTAATCATATAAACGTCGTTAACGCTGTCCACCTGTTCATAGAAATGTTTCCGGGAGTTTTGTTTAGCCGTTCTTGTTATTTCCTTGTACACTATGACCTTATCATGATGCGTGCGTGCTCTATTAACGAGATATAGTATATTTCCTATTATTCAAGGTTTCCCCCGGGAATATTTCCTTTCTCGAAGAGAACAGCATTAATTCCACGAAGAACTCTTTAACTGTTTCCGTGTGTTTCACATCCTCGAAGTCAATCTCGTTGCTTCCCCGATAGTAGTCCGAGGGAGCTTCGAGTCGTGAACTTAAACTATTTAAAAAAATATTTTAGTCAAAGCTTTGAACCATTTATATTGGAGGTATCAGAAGAGACTATAGTTTTATTATAACCAAAGGTACGAATTTCATCCAAACACCTTTTCTGTACCAAATGATATATGCCCTCCTACCCTGTAATGTAAAGGTATTTAATGTATTACATGTGAATTAAAATTAAGTAGTATGTTTAAAAGTAAAATGCGTTGACTGCGAGCCAGTTCTTATCTATTTTCAAATGATAATACGAATAAAAAACGGTCTTACTTACAGTCTCATAATCAACAACTCTTTGGATCATGGAACGCAAATACCGTACATCAAACGCGCACAAGAATTAGGTTACGATCTTTTGGTAACCAACACAAATGACAATTATCGCATGATAGACGGTAAACGTAAACCCATACAAGGACTAAGTTCAGCTACCTCACACGCCGCCCACGTATGGGAGAAATACGTAATGGCTTGTGAGCCGGAAAGTGTAGCCATAGTAGCACATAGTGCCGGTGGAGGCGTAACATTGGATTTGGTAGCTTAAATTGTTAAAACAATTGAAGTTATTATTTGAATTTTATATATTTTTTGTCATTTTACATACAGGCTGGACGTTTTCCGGAATTTTTCAAAACCAAAGTATTTGCTATTGCTCTAACTGATTCGGCACATTTTGGCGTCCCGAGTGATATAAGAAACGTCATAGCAGGTAAAACATGCAATTGGGTTTCCAGCAGTGAACCTTTGGATACAGAAATTAAAACATCTAAGGATGACATCAAAATGGTTTCAGCAGGTTAGGATGTGTTAATATATTTTAAAACAATGAGCTGGATTGTTTAAATTGTTTTTATTCAGGTCATACCAAACACGAATGGACTTCTTATTCGGCTTTTGAATCTGTGTTTAAATTTCTAGAAGAGAAATATCAAGAATTCGGTGCTGATCAAAAAAGCAAGAGGCAAAAACTTGACGATTAAACAAAAAACAAACATTACACGTTAAAGGATTTTATCGAAATTGTTAAATCTAATGATAACCTTTAATTATACATACGTATATATAAAAGACATGGATTTAAAACTGTAACTGCCGTATTCATAACAATGCAGAAAGTAAAGTTGTATAACATGAATCTATAAATGATAGCTCTAAAAAGTTGTGCGAAATTATTATGAATACGGCAGTAAATATTCAAATGAAATATCATAAAATGTCTGTTAAAATTTAGTTTAGGTTGTCAAAATTAAACGTACTGATGTTTACAACACAAAATCACTAAAGTAATTTATTTGTGTAAGAAATGCATGACATTTATCCTCAGTCTCTAAGGATAGACACAGCATGCTCTTGGAAGTCATATGTCCATAAAGATAAATCTGGCTTTGTCCAATATTTCACAGACATTTGAGACGTCAATACAATCAGTGATATGTCACTATCATTTACATCAATACATTTAATTTGATTTTTTCTCACCACCATAGTGTTTGATCATTTTGAGTAGCAGTGCTTCTGAAAAAAACTATCCACATTTGGCTTTCCTCACCACAACGGGTAATGTGTCGTAACATCTCGTCATATCAGATGTTTATTTCCCACTTTTTATGCTTTCATAAGGGGGTGCTTATGACTACTTAAGTTCGATGGTCAATATTTTGCTTTTACCAGATTTGTGACACCCTCTTTGTTATGCGAGCGTGTGTTTGTGTGCGAGTTTATTGCAACCCACCCTACTCTTACCCTGGATTATCACTTATCATTGGCATACACGTCATAAAAAATAACATATCTTCAGTTTGGCCTTCTGAAAAAATGAGCATGCCATTAAGACAAGTGTTCTTTTGGTTTGCCATTTAGTTCCCAGGGGGAATTTAGTTTCCTCCGGCCTGTCTCTCTAACATTCCAGTTAAAGCTGTTGATGATATGATGTCATTAAGGAGCCGTAAAAACAAGTAACTATCATGAAATGAAGTTGAGTTTATGTACATTCCGAAAATCGTTACCGATAAAAGAACTCTTAAGAAACATATGGTAAGAGGATAGTTTATGGAGCGAATGTAATAGAAAATCATTACAAGTTGCAATTTCAGTGATTTCTAAAGGGTGATTTTTTAAGAGCTTGATAACTTTTTTTTTTAAAAAAAACGCATAAAATTTGCAAAATCTCATCGGTTCTTTATTTGAAACGTTAGATTGGTCCATGACATTTACTTTTTGAAGATAATTTCATTTAAATGTTGACCGCGGCTGCGTCTTAGGTGGTCCATTCGGAAAGTCCAATTTTGGGCAACTTTTTCGAGCATTTCGGCCGGAATAGCCCGAATTTCTTCGGAAATGTTGTCTTCCAAAGCTGGAATAGTTGCTGGCTTATTTCTGTAGACTTTAGACTTGACGTAGCCCCACAAAAAATAGTCTAAAGGCGTCAAATCGCATGATCTTGGTGGCCAACTTACCGGTCCATTTCTTGAGATGAATTGTTCTCCGAAGTTTTCCCTCAAAATGGCCATAGAATCGCGAGCTGTGTGGCATGTAGCGCCATCTTGTTGAAACCACATGTCAACCAAGTTCAGTTCTTCCATTTTGGGCAAAAAAAAGTTGGATATCATCTCACGGTAGCGCTCACCATTCACAGTTACGTTACGATTCGCATCATCTTTGAAGAAGTACGGTCCAATGATGCCACCAGCCCATAAACCGCACCAAACTGTGACTTTTTCTGGATGCATTGGTAGCTCTTGCAATGCTTCTGGCTGATATTCACTCCAAAATCGACAATTCTGCCTATTTACGTACCCATTGAGCCAAAAATGAGCTTCGTCGCTGAACACAATTTCTTTCTTTCTGAACTTTCTTAACAGAGCACGCATTTTGATAATAAAATTCAATGATTTGCAAGCGTTGCTCGTTAGTAAGTCTATTCATGATGAAATGTCAAAGCATACTGAGCATCTTTCTCTTTGACACCATGTCTGAAATCCCACGTGATCTGTCAAATACTAATGCATGAAAATCCTAACCTCAAAAAAATCACTCTTTCCAAGAAAAAATTCTTATCAAAGCAAAATGAAATTATTTTTATTATAAACTAAAACGAGTTTGAGGTCTTTATTTTGTATTTTTATTTTCGGAATTGATTTGATTCCGTAGTAATAATTCCGAACGTATAACCAAAAACGAATAAAAATTCGTTTTACATTTTCTGTAGAAACTAAATTCGGAATGCCATCGTTTTTCATCGAAAGACATCATCAAGAATCAAAAATAATAAGAACAAAAATTTATAATAGTTTAAAGTAAAGGTATAAAGCCTTGTCACAGAGTTAAATTCCATTCGGAAATGGATTTTACTCCAACAGAAAAATTAAAACTAATTTTTATTCGACTTTTAAAAAAAAGTAGAATTCAATATCAATTAACCCCCAAAATTACTTCAAAACAAATTAAAATGTATAGCAAATATTACTTTTTAATCATTAAAGATAAAATAAATGTATTTTACACTTATTTAACAACATTTTTTCTATTAATACGCATAATATGTTTACAAAATTGAACGGAATCTGTAGAAGCTAAAACAAAAATGTTTGGAATTGTTACTACGGAATCAAATCAATTGCGATCGGAATCTGTCAAATGTCCCTAAATAAACAAAAAACTACTAACGTGAAATTGTTTCTTTAGTTTCATTCATCATCTGCCAGTTTAGACGCGCAAATTAAAGGATTTTTTTCGAAATTTATGCATTAGAGCGGAATCGGAGTCCAAGCAAAAGGCTGCAGATAGAAAATGAAATTCGAAGTGTAAATCGTTCTAAAGTTACAATAGTTCCCATGTTTATACGACATCCATTAGGTACTGGATACATAATCGCTTATATATGCTGGTCCACGACGTCGTCGGGTTGTGTTACGCACGTATTGCAGATGAGTAGGTGTAGGCGGTATTCTAATCATCACGGTGTTCTGCATTTGATGAAATAAGGATTAAATCTTGTAGATTCGGGCTAGGAACTATTGGATCTTGCGTTGGTGCCTGAACAACCTCTGTATTTGTGTTTCGTACCTCAATATGACGTTTGAAAATATTCCCATCTTCTATTTTTACTTGATAATGGAAATAACCAAATTTCTTGATGACGGTACCCAACTTCCACAATTTTTCATTATTTTAATAATATCGGGATTGTTCTTGAACAATTTCACTTAGTTGTAAAGAGTGATTTTTTTGAGGTTAGGATTTTCATGCATTAGTATTTGACAGATCACGTGGGATTTCAGACATGGTGTCAAAGAGAAAGATGCTCAGTATGCTTTGACATTTCATCATGAATCGTCTTACAAACGAACAACGCTTGCAAATTATTGAATTTTATTATCAAAATGCGTGCTTTGTTAAGAAAGTTCATTGCGCGCTTCCATTTTATGGTCAGTTTAATCGACCCACTGAAGCGGCTATTCGGGCTATTGTGACTAAATTTCGCACCAAATTTACATTGTTGGACATTAAACCACCAACACGCTTACGTAGAGTGCGAACTGAAGAAAATATCGCAGCTGTATCGGCCAGTGTTAATGATGACCACCAATTTTCGATTCGTCGCCGTTCGCACCAATTGGGTCTCTGTTACTCAAAAACGTGGAAATGCCAAAATTGGACTAAGCGGATGGACCACCTAAGACGCAGCCGCGGTCAACATTTAAATGAAATTATCTTCAAAAAGTAAATGTCATGGACCAATCTAACGTTTCAAATAAAGAACCGATGAGATTTTGCAAATTTTATGCGTTTTTTTTAAAAAAAAGTTATCAAGCTCTTAAAAAATCACCCTTTAGAACCTTACGTCGGTTGGTAGAGTCGCGACTTTGAATTTTAGAAGGTGTATCCCATTGTATTTTAATTTGCCTGGTGTTTTACCGTATAGAACGAGCATCTTCTTTCACAGCTGTAAACCGATTTTTTAGAATTTTAGCATTCCGTCTGCAATTCCAGTTGGACAGGCAATTTTGCAAGCTAATTGCAGTGGTAGCCACGGATTAAAAGGACACACACGTGAGAAATGCCATTTGTAAATAAATGTGCGCATTTGCCTGGACAATATCCCAGTTCAAATCCAATTTGTACAATTTTTGGGACTATTGAACACAAAATAATAGCAAAACATAGTACTTCATTAAAATATAATACTTTTTTACAATATTATCATTTCAATGTCATATTCTCGACGAAAAGGAAAATTCAAATTAAATCGCCGATCTTGTTTAATTAAATTACCAAATTATATGTTGTGAAGCTTGGACGCCACAAGCTTTAGAGATGTTTTGATTCCATCACAATTTTTCTCAATAAAATATATGTACTCATATGCATTATGTATAAATTCATAATTCAATATGAGACAACGGTGTTTATAATGTCATTTGCAAAGTCCTATATATATACCGGACATATATGAAACGAATCATCACTATATCACATTATCTTGCATGATACTCCTATTTATATAATATAATACCCTAGTGGAGGGATTATCTCTTTGTTCATTTGTTTGTAACACCGTTTATTATACCGATCGACTTAGAATCACTATCTGAATCGTCCGCCTGTCCGTCCATCTATTCTTGTAATCAAAGTACAAGTCGCAATTGCACAATAATCCTAACAAAAGTTGACACAAGTAAAACGGTGCAGAAACCACATATTTTACTCGATTTCCCGCTCTAGAGACCAAATGTGTGTCATTTAAGAACTTTTATTTTTGACATTTATAAAAAATGTACCGTTACAATGACATTTCTCATTTTATGCACACCAAAATTGTCTTTAGTGCTAGTTTGAAAGTGGTCTATAGTGTCATTGACATTGGTATGATGTGATGTAAACAAACAAATATTTTATATTTTTGATATTTTCAGTGGGCGTGGCACCTCCCACACAAATTAGGGATTTATTATTTTTTTATAAATTATCATATTCGGAGTACTGTTGTAGCGAGAGCCTTGCATTTTTGAGAAAGTTCACTAATAGTTAGTCTGCACAGTTGTGCCAAAAATGGGAGGTATTGGAAAAGTGGGCGTGGCACCTTCAATACGAAGTTATTGAATATTCTCTGTTCTATGACACCTAGAGTGTTGTGCAAAAATGGGCGGTACTACAAAAGTGGGCGTGGTACCCCCCATACAAAGTTAAACCTATTATCGAATATTGTCTGTTCTATGACACCTAGAGTCAGGGGCGTAGCAATAGATTTCAGCTGGGGAGGGCTATAGCCTCCCACAGCAAAAATATTAACATTTTATTAATTAATTGAAGATAAGAATACAATCTTTTATAAGAAATATAAAAAGTACCAGCATAAAATAAATAAGAATTAAATATTAATATATGATATATTACTTTTCAAAAACATAAGTACTGTCGGAGAGTTCGTGTGGAATTTGAAATCAGTAACTTCTGGTTAACTCTAACGAAGCTAATCACTAGACTTCGGATTTTTGCATATTTTTAATTTCCCATCCAATTTGAAATCAACTTTTCATTCAGAAGTTTTATTATTCAAATATAAAATATTTGAGACCAAGAGGAAATAAGAAAAACAAATGCAAAAATTGTGCAAAAAATTATGCAAAAGATATGCAAAAAATCTTAGATCTATTGATCGCTAGCGTAAGATTGTCATCAGCAGTTACAAACTATTGTACGTGTAGTTCAGGGTGGATCTTACCAAGTTTTAATTCAACTCATAGCCGAACAACTTATTTTATTTGGATAAATATTTTTTATTAACATTTTCTCTCAACATATTGAAGTTGATGGGCTAATTACAATATCTTGAACACATTTTTAGCACAATTGTTTCCGCTGTCAGCGATTCCTTGAGTCGACAATTACCAAATTTAATTTGTGTGCCAGACAGTGAATAAAAATGACTTGTGTTTTTTACTTTCCCTTGTAGCCCCACATTACATTTGCACCATCATAGAATATTGGCATATAATCCATCTTATTTCCTCTCACAAAATTCAAAATAATTTATGTAAATAATCGGCATCTCTACTTACAGAACAGTTTACGAAACCTAAGATTCGTTCTTCTACTCCAAAATGTACTGAAAATATTATAGAAATTACCAATTGATCTTCTTTAAGACACCTGACCTCGCCCACTTTCGATGAGAAAAATCCCCACGATTTTTAAATTATGAGTTTGATTAAAACAGATATTTGTCTTTTCCATCTATCAAATCCTTACACCACAATTTCGTTTTCTTCTCCATACTCTCTGGGGCAAAAATTGCGACATAAGAAACAAGAAGCTTTTTGCACTACAGCACTATAGTCTGGTTCATATACTTCATAATATTTTTTTGAAAACGATCTGTTTTGTCCAATCCTTAAATATGTATCCCAAGTTGTATTGGGATTGATAAATTAAAAAAAAAAATCTAGGTAAAATTCCTGGGGGGGTAAAATAGTTCTGGGGTGGTATTAGACCACCCCAGCCACCTCCTTCCTACACCTATGCCTATAGTGCTGAAATTTTGTGTGAGTGCATCTGTGTGCATAGTTGTCCCAAAAATGGGCGGTATTGGAAAAGTGGGCGTGGCACCTTCCATATGAAGTTAAAATCTATTATGGAATATTGACTATTTTATGACACCAATAGTGCTGAAATTTTGTGTGAGTAGATCCAGTGTAAATAGTTGTGCAAAGATTGACGGAAAGTGACCGTGGTCCTTCCCATACGAAATTAAAACCTGTTTTAATGCATATTCGACACCGAGACTCCTAAATTGTTGTGTGAGTTAATTTAATCACACCTGCTTAGACAATATACAAATGGGCGAGATTTAAAAAAATGGGGAAATTTTGATGATTTACACGTTTTCTTTGGAATTTCATAGCACAATAGTAAAGCCGACTTAAGTCAAGAAAATGAAAATTATATTCATTTTTTAGTTTTTGTGTTGTTTGATTAGTGAACGATTTGATTGATTTTCTATGTGTTTTGAATGTTGTACATTCGAATTCCACCTATTCGATTAATCTTCTTACAAAAGAAGTTTTGTTATTAATGGAAAGGACATACTCAACCAAAAATCAATTTGAGTTTTGACATTTCTTCTGTTATTCACCGTAAACTAACGTTCTGTTCTTCAATGTTCTCCTTGGAACATAGAAATTTATTTAATATCTCAAGGAAGTACCTTGATTATAACCGATCACGAGAAAAATTAATATGAAACCTGATTTTAATTTTACCACTTCGTGGACTAGGGTATTATAAGCTAGTTTCCAGCCAAATGTTTGTAACACCAAGAAATAATCGAGCTAGACCCACCTTTAAGTATACGGATCGGTTTAGAATAACCAGCTGAATCGATTTAACGATGTCTGATGGTGTCACTATTACTGCTCTAGAATACACATTTTACATGGGATCATGTCAAAATTTTCAGGATCGTGTACATTTTGAACTAGAAACAGCTAGCGGGAAAGTGGACCACATGGGTCCATGTTTTGGTATAGCCCCCATACGATTGTACCTCCGATTTGCAATATTACTGCTCAAAAATGCACATTTTACATCGGATCTTGATCAAATTTCCCACACACTGTTACATTTAGACTAGAGTCACCTTTTTTGAAAGCCAGCTATATGGGTCAATGTTTTTGTATATCCCCCATACAAATGGTCCCCAGTTTACACTATTATCGCACTAGAACCCAAATCTTACATTGGATCTTGATAACATTTTGCAGATCATGTTATATATCAATAAAGACTATTTAATGTAGCGCAATTACAAATGGGCCCTCATTTTTATTATTACCCCTTTAGGATTCACATTTTACATCGGAAGTTTATCAAATTTTATTTTATTATATTTCAACTAAGAATATATACTATGAAAGTCAAATATGTATATGTGTCCATAAAGGGTTATACCAATCTTACATCGGATCTTGATCAAATTTTGCAGATCATGATATATTTCAACTAGGAATATCTATCGTGAAGGAGAACTATACAGGCCCATGTTTTGACACAGACCCAAAGTGTTGTTAAAGGCCCTCTTCCATACTTTGGTATAACCTAAAGGGGCCCATTCTACTCTATTACAGATCTAGAAACTACATCTTACATCGAATGTTGATCAAATTTAGCAGATCATGATATATTTAAAATAGGGATACCTACCGTGAAGGATAAATATAGGCCCATGTTTTGGAAGAGGTCCCAACTGTTGTTATAGGCTCCCTTCAAATGTCCGTCCGATTCATCCTATTACCGTTATATGATCTGTATTTGTCATTGGATCTTGATCAATTTTTCCAGATGATGTTATATTTTGTTTACTATATCTGCCAGAAAATTGGATTATTTACCATATTCGTTAAATTTGACTAAAGATGCATTTATAATATACTGTATAATTTATTTTAACTACATAAAATTGCTGGGTTTAGTAATTAAAACGAGGTATATACGCTGGGAGTGGTGTAGGATATTATATAGTCTGTTTTACATACATTAATATTTCAAAGAAATATTAATTTTGCGAATAAAATATTTTTTGTTTCATTTTTTCAATTTTGAGAAAAATGAAAGTGGTCTAAGTCAGTTCATCTTCTGAAAGTAGTGGTACCCTTAGAGGTAATATAATAGTAAGATATTCTAAGAAAAAAATGTTGTGCTTCTGTAAAAAAAAAGATGTTTCAAACATTAACCTATGCAATGATACGGATAAAGTGTGACTTATACCACTATCATTCTAACAGGCACATACATAGTACCCGTACAAAAATCGTTCCCGATATGACGAATTTCACTCCCGATTTGACTATTTTCACTCTAGTTAAAATCGACTTTTCTCGAAGCCTACACTCAGGGGAATATGTCAGTAAAAGAAAGCAAAAAGTCTGCTGTAAGAGCAGATTTTCTGCTCAAAAAGAGATAGCAGATTTGTATCTGCTGAAATAGCAAACAGCTGTTTGCTGTTTTTAGCAATGAAGAAAAACCCGTTTTCTTGAAACTTTAGGCATATGTACATAACAATATAGCCAGTTAGCAATTTTATTAACAACACTTTTTTGAATAAATGAATGAAAATGAATCGTCTTACAGACGAACAACGCTTGCAAATTATTGAATTTTATTCTCAAAATGAGTGCTCTGTTATCGCGCGCTTCCATTTTATGGTCAGTTTAATCGACCCACTGAAGCGTCTATTCGGACTATTGTGACTAAATTTCGCACCAAATTTACATTGTTGGACATTAAACCACCAACACGCTTACGTAGAGTGCGAACTGAGAAAAATATCGCTGCTGTATCGGCCAGTGTTAATGATGACCATCAATTATCGGTTCGTCGCCGATCGCAGCAATTGGGCTTCTGTTAATCAAAAAATTGGACTAAGCGGATGGACCATTTGAGGCGCAGTCAAGGTCAACATTTGCATGATTGCATCAAATAAAGATTTCATGAATTTTTCTGAATTTTATGTGTTTTTTTGAAAAACATTCCTATAGCTTTTAAAAAATCACCCTTTATAAAACGAAATTCGAGCTAAATTTGTTTTCGTCGCCAATCTGGAAGGCTTTTACATTTTAAACGCTTATTTTTTGTATCCATTTTTATAATTCAATTATCAGCAGTCATTTTTAGCATACTACAAACACTTTAGCAGTGCTGAAAAACTGCTATAATAGCAGAAAATTGCCTGCTGATAGGTAGCAGACAATCGCTGCTGTTATTAACAGACTTTTTTCTTTAAGTGTATTAATTTTTTTTATTTATTTTTATTTTTTACGTTTCGCTAAACTTTAAACTTTTTGTCTACCATTGTTGAACTTAAGAAAAAAAGGCCGAAATTAGTTTGAAGTGTATATTTTATATATATTTACCTCGATGTGTGTGTTTTTGAGTACTTTTTTTGAAAGACTATTTTTTCATCAGTTTTTGCTATTTGACTTATTTAAAAATTACAAGACTTTCTGTTTTTCTTTACTGACAATTTACTTGAGTGTATGTCTTGACAGTTATCAATAATTGAATAATTCAAATATTTTTAATAGTTTATACAAAGATCATTAACAATATTCATAAACTTCATGATATGTACACTTAGAATAAAAATGCAGCTATTAACAACAGACATTGTTTGCTGGCCATCAGCAGGCACTTTTGCTGCTATTACAGCAATTTGTCTGCTATAACAGCAAATTATCTGCAGTTTAGCTTCAGCAGCCACACTGCTTGAAAGTTTGTTGCTGTTAATTAAAATTAAAAAAGATGAATGGCGCCATGTCTTATATTTTTATTACTCCGAGACAAATGCTAATGAAAAGCATTAGATTTTTTAAAAATCATGGCTCACATTGGGTTGATGAATCCTTAAAGAAATAAATAAAATGTTAATCATTTTTTTGTTTTTAGACTGCAATTTTTTGCGTGAGCAGTCTTCTTGAAAATTATCCAAAACTGACAAAGAACCATGTTGAAATGTATATGAAATATAAATCACTCCACAGTGAGATCAAGACTATTTACGGAATTAGGAGCATGTTTAGGACATAAATCAACTCCATTCGCCCAAAAATGGTTAGCAGACTCAAATAATTCTAAGCCGATAAATGATTGTTTTTAGAATTAAACTTTTTGTTGCTATGGTAATGGAGCACGTATAATTTATGAAAGGTATTTTAAATGTCATTTTAAACACAAAGAATATTTGCGCAAAACTCAAATTCTTTTGAGTGTAGCAAATTGCGGGAAGTAATTGTGGAGTCCGACCAAAAAAAATTAGTGGGTCGGAATGAATAACGTTATAAGGATATTAACGCAGCATACTACAACGTCTTTAGCAAGTATTCCATATTTTTCAAAGCAATCTGTACAACCAGGCGTTGTTAATCAACCTTCTAGCGGAGACGTATACGTTAATGCAGTTACAAAAAGTAATACATACAGCGGATAATAAAAACGAGTAAAACTTGTGATTTTAAAAGCATCTGGATAAACCTTTATCAATACGGTGCCATAATGCACTTCTTGACGATTTCGTAAGAGCAGCCAGTGTTTATTGAATCAATTTTTATTTTTATAAGTGCCGTTAAAAACAAACTGAAGTAAGTTCTATTCAATTGTAAGTTTAGTACTAACTTGACGTTACTTTTTGTATTTAGCAGAGGAAGAAGGTATGCACAATTTAATTAATGTCAAATAATTATAATTTACACTATAATAAAAACTAATTGAAATTAAAATTTGGATATGTGTTTATTTGTGAAAAAGGAGATAGGCTGCGTAATTCGTAAAAAATTGTTTTATTCGCTTTTTTATACCCTACACCACTTCGTGGACTAGGGTATTATAAGTTAGTTTCGCGCCAAATGTTTATAACACCAAGAAATAATCGAGCTAGACCGACCTTTAAGTATACCGATCGGCTTAGAATCACCAGCTGAGTCGATTTAACGATGTCTGTCTGTCCGTCCCGATTTGACATTTTCCGTTCTAGAAACCACATATTGTACCCGATTTTCTTTAAATTTGGCACAACATCTTATAATCCAACTAGAAACACCTATGCAGAAATTGGGTAAGATCGGTTCAGATTTAGATATAGCCCCCATACAAATGTCGCTCCCGATTTGACATTTTCCGCTCTAGAAACAACATCTTGTACCCGATTTTCTTTAAATTTGGCACAACATTTTATAATGGAACTAGAAACTCCTATGCTGAAAGTGGGTATGATCGGTTCAGATTTAGATATTGTCCCCATACAAATGTCGCTCCCGATTTGACTTTTTCCGCTGTAAAATCCACATATTGCACCCGCTTTTCTTTAATTTTGGCCAAACTTTACATATTATATTTCACCAATAAACATACATGGTGAAAGCGGGTCACATCGTTCCAGGTGTCCCATACAAATGTCCTTTCCGATTTAACATTTTTTTCAAATACATACATTTATAGGATGCGAAAATCCTTGCCGATTTCACTGTTTTACCGAATTGAATTGTAATGAGATAGAAAGTCCGTCAGTCTTTAGCCTTTCGTTACTTGTTTGGGAGATGCTGATCTGATCTATTACAGCTCTAGAAACTACATCTTACATCGGATCTTCATCAAAGTTTGCAGATCATGATATTTTTCAACTAGGAATACCTACCGTGAATGAGATATATATAGGCCCATGTTTTGGACCAGGCCCAAAATGTTGTTATAGGCCCCCTTTTGAAATGTCGATTCGATTCATCCTATTACTACTGTATAATTTGTATTTGTCTCTCGGATAATTGGATCAATTACCATATTATTAACCATATTCGTTAAATATGACTAAAGATGAAGTTATAGTAACTATATAATTTATATGAACTACATAAAATTTCTCCCATGAAATACCTGGGTTTAGTAATCAGAGCGTGGTATGTATGCATTGAGTGGTGTAGGGTATTACGTAGTCGGCCCCGTCCGACTTTAGCCTTTCCTTACTTGTTTGGAAATAATGTGATTCTATTCAATAGCAGAATCATGCTGCTGAAACAGCTACAATTGGCTGCTGTAACAGCAGACAAAGTCTGCTAAAAACAGCAGACTTTTCTGTCAAATTCTTTTGAGTGTATGTACATATGAATATATAGGGTGATTTTTTAAGAGCTTGATAACTTTTTTTTTAAAAAAAACGCATAAAATTTGCAAAATCTCATCGGTTCTTTATTTGAAACGTTAGATTGGTCCATGACATTTACTTTTTGAAGATAATTTCATTTAAATGTTGACCGCGGCTGCGCCTCAAGTGGTCCATCCGCTTAGTCCAATTTTGGCATTTCCACGTTTTTGAGTAACAGAGGCCCAATTGCTGCGAACGGCGACGAATCGATAATTGATGGTCATCATTAACATTGGCCGATACAGCTGCGATATTTTCTTCAGTTCGTACTCTACGTAAGCGTCTTGGTGGTTTAATGTCCAACAATGTAAATTTGGTGCGAAATTTAGTCACAATAGTCCGAATAGCCGCTTCAGTGGGTCGATTAAACTGACCATAAAATGGAAGCGTGCGATGAACTTTCTTAACAGAGCACGCATTTTGATAATAAAATTCAATGATTTGCAAGCGTTGCTCGTTAGTAAGTCTATTCATGATGAAATGTCAAAGCATACTGAGCATCTTTTTCTTTGACACCATGTCTGAAATCCCACGTGATCTGTCAAATACTAATGCATGAAAATCCTAACCTCAAAAAAATCACTCTTTAGATACATGTGTATATACATAACAGATCCTTTCTGAAAATGTTAACGAGCCAATATAGAAAATCGATAGCCTAACCATACGTTAGTTTACTTTTTCGTTAAATAAATTTGGGGGGATTCATGCAAATGACTGTTATTTTAATAATTGTCCATTATTTTGGTAAATTTTCGAGGACATTTATTTTACGGAGGCGCCTTGGAGGTTGGAAAGGGCTGTTTCTAGTACAAACTATTTTGATCTACGATGCGATTCACAGTGTTCCTATTTTGGTAAGTTTTCGTGTAACTCTAGTTGACGACCTCTTTAAGGTATGTTGATGCTGGGTAAATTTGTTCTAGAGAAATATTGGGGATACAAAAATAATGGGGTTTTCAAACATTTACCACCCTAGGGTACCTCTGAGTAGTTGCGGACTTTTTTTCCTCATGTTCGACCTCACAAACTTCAAGATGCTTGCTGCAATTTTTCAACTGATCGAACTCATATATTTTTGTAAATCACGTTTTACCCTAACCTCACACAAAAGTGACCTAGGATTTTGAAATAGATGACTTTTAGATTCTTCCATATATTTAATGTCAATTTTAACCATCATACTATGAAACGACTAATCCGTCTGTGGAACAGGTCATTCATATAAAAAAATACCTACCTAAATACCTACCCATTATTCCACTCTTTTTGAAACATCGTAACACAAAAGGGTCTATTATTGTTAACATCATAAAGTATTTCACTTTCCAAAAGAAAATAACTGTTCCGTTTTATCTTTCATTGTAAACAACTAACTAACAAGAAATCTCAACTAACTTTACTACTGCGGGTATCTTTTAGACGGTACATCATTATGCTACCTTGCCGTAGGAACACCTCCTTTTCTCTGCAAAACGGAAATGTGTGTATAACATTTCTTACATTATTTCAGTTACCTTTATTGTGTCGAATGGTAATGGTTGTTACCCAGCAGTCGTGGCTTCTGCTCCACCTAAGACTTATGGTGCGTGCGTGCGGAAGTGGTATGTATGAGTCCTTGTGTATCCTTTGCAACACGTACAAATGTTTCTAAATTTCTCCTCTCCAGACCAATACCATTGGTTTTGGTATTTGCTATAATGAAACAGGTATTGCGGTGGGTGTGTTTGTGGGGGAGGTGTTAATGGGCATCAATGTGTGTGTGAGTTTTTTAAGAGGTGAATGTGACGCAGTTGAGTAGGGATCTGTCGTTGTATATACTATATGTGGCTATATGTGTGTATTTTTATTTGCTGTGTAAAATTGATGTTGGAGAGTTCAAGAGTGGGTCATGCGCTTCGTGAGCTATATGTAAGGACTTTACACATACGCATGTATATAGAAATAATATGTATGTATGTGTAAGTTTTAAACATATCTACACTAGAGTGGTTTCTTTTGCGAGGAAGGAAAAAATGTTGTTGATGTTCCCGACTAAAATGAAAGATTGGTTTGTTTTATGTGTTCTCCCAAAGTATTTCGCTTTTATCATCATCCGTTCGTGAGCTGAACGCGTTTAAAATAAGCTCCACAAATCAGGTTTTTCTTGAAAAGAATTCATGATGAGAATGATATTGAGAACAAAACCGCTAGGAATTGAAATCCGACCCGAGCCTTATCAAACCATATTAAAAACATGCAATATGACCCAGTATAAAGGACATATTTTTACTATTTTAGTGCAATTTTTGATTCATTCTTTGTAAGAACCGCAATAACTTACACATTTTTAGTTCGATTTATGTTTTTAGGGGCTCGTTAGAGAGGTATTGATAACCAATTGCCATTTTTAGAATTTTCTAACCCGTTGGAGGCCGCAATTTTATTTCATACTGTTAATATGCAGAGGGTTAAATGTGAAGTAAAAACTGAAATATGGAGTTATTTGCATCGTAAACACATTCTAGTCTTATATAAAGCTAATTTTTGGAAAGAAATTCTACCATTTCAAAATTTCCCCTTAAAAATTAGAACATGAATAATCATAATCATACATAAACTTTTTAAAGGGGAAAAAATGAACTGGTTGTTAATGTTAAATTAACATAGATAGACGCATGAAAATTAAAGTATATTTATCAGATGTTCTTCTCTTTCATTGGATACCCATATCGCCATTGTATGACACGCAAAAGTACGAAACTAAATTATTGAAATATTTACATCCTTTGGAAATTAAAAGTCCTGTAAAATAGACAAACGACAACGAAATAAAAAACTGATTATGAGTTTTCCTATTAGTGACCTATAGTTTCAGTTCTATATAATCTCGTTCTTGGGAGGGAAATCATGTCGCATGGTTTTATTGTAACATCTTATGTGAAGTTTACCTCCATAATTTATCCATTGAAAGACCAAAATTTCAGATGTTTTTTTTTCAAAAATTAGCTTTTTCTAAGATTAGAATGTGTTTACGATGCAAATAACTCCATATTTCAGTGTTTACATCACATTTAACCTACTGAGAACCAGCGGTAAGAAAAAAATTATAGGCCCTTAATCCAGCTAAACGGACAATGATAAAGGTGAAATATTTTGGGAGAATACATAAAACAAACCAATCTTTCATTTTAGTCGTAAACATCCACAACATTTATTTTGAAGCCACTCTAATATACACTAGAGTGGCTTCTTTTGTGAAAAGAAAAAAATTGTCGACGTTTTCAAAATTTTCCCCTTTAAAAATTTATTTATTTTTAAAATTTATTTTAAGGGGGAATAATTTGTTTATTAATGCTAAACAAATACGGATAGAAGCATGCAGTTTGAAGTATTCCCATGCCAAAACGAAAAAGTACGAAATAATGTCGCATGGCAGCTTATATACAGTTCATTGAAAGACCAAAATGCGAGAATTTATTTTCCAAAAATGCAAATAACACTATATTTCAGTTTTTAATTCACATAAAAAACCAATCTTGCATTTTAGTCGGGAAAATCGACAGCTTTTATTTTGAAGCCACTCTAATATACACATCTATAAATAATAATTTATATCCCGCATAATCCTTTATTTTCGTTGTCACAAATATTTGGAAACTTTCTAAAATATTTTAATAATTGACCTTCTCTGACTTTATTTTTAAAGGAAAAACAAAAGTATCAGTAGCTATTTATTTACAAAATGTTATTCTAGGCTGTGTTGTTAAATTGATTAATTTGAACAAGTAAGGAAAGGCTAAAGTCGGGCGGGCCCGACTATATTATACCCTACATCACTCCCTATGTATATACCTCGCTTGGATTACTAATCCCTGGTATTTCATGGGAGCAATTTTATGTAGTTCATATAAATTATACTATAAATTCATCTTTAGTCAAATTTAATGAATATGGTAAATAATAAAGTAATTGTAATTTTCCAGCAGATATTCCGAGTAAAGTAGATATAACATGATCTGGAAAAAGTGATCAAGATCCAAAGACAAATACAGATTATACAGCGGTAATAGGATGAATCGGACGGACATTTGAAGGGGGCCTATAACAACACTTGAGGCCTGTGCCAAAACATGCGCCAATATATTTCTCATTCACGGTAGGCATTCCTAGTTGAAACATAGAATGATCTGCAAAATTTGATGAAGATTCGATGTAAGATGTAGTTTCTAGAGCTGTAATAGAGCAGAATGGGGCCCAATTTGGGTTATAGCAAAGTATAAACATATGGACATCTCCCAAACAAGTAAGGAAAGGCTAAAGTCGGACGGAGCCGTCTATATGATACACCCACTTTCTATCTCATTACAATTCAATTCGGTAAAAAAGTGAAATCGGGAAGGATTTTTGAATTGTGTAAATGTATGTGTTTGACAAAAAATGTTTAATCTGAAAGGACATTTGTATGGGGGTATATTGAAAACTGTAATGATGTGACCCGCTTTCACCATGTATGTTTATTGGTGAAATATAATATGTTAAGTTTGGCCAAAATCGGTTAAACATTCGGGAGCAACATTTGTAATGGGGCTATATCTAACTCTGAACCGATCTTACCCTCTTTCTGCATAGGTGTTTATAGTTGGATTATAAGATGTTTTGCCAAATTTAAAGAATATTGGGTTCAATATGTGGTTTCTAGAGCGGGAAAAGTCAAATCGGGAGCGACATTTGTATGGGGACTATATCTAAATCCGAACCGATCTTGACCACTTTCAGCATAGGTGTTTCTAGTTCGATTATAAAATGTTGTGCCAATTTTAAAGAAAATCGGGTACAATATGTGGATTCTAGAGCGGAAAAAGTCAAATCGGGAGCGACATTTGTATGGGGACTATATCTAAATCTGAACCGATCTAACCCGCTTTCGTCACAGGTATTTCTAGTTAGATTATAAGATGTTGTGCAAAATTTTAAGAAAATCGGGTACTATAGTACATATATATTGTGTGATTTATAGGGCGGAAAAAGTCAATCGGGAGCGACATTTGTTTGGGGGCTATATCTAAATCTGAACCGATTTCTTCCAAATTCAATACCGATCGTCCATGGCCAAAAAAAGTAACTTCTGCCATATTTCATGATAATCGGACAGCAATTGCGACCTGTAGAGTGCGAACAAGCTTAGATGGACAGCAGACGGACGGATGGTGATTCTAAGCCGATCCGTATATTTAAAGGTGGGTCAATCTCGATTATTTATTGGTGTTACAAACATGTGCCGGAAAATTAACTTATAAAACCCTAGACCACGAAGTGGTGTAGGGTATAAAAATAGTTTAATTATGCATGTCATATATCGTTTAAAAGAGGAAAACTTAACGAAGTTAGCTGTTATAAAAAATTATTTTCTATACTTATGTCTTGGATTTTTTTATGTTTGCAAGAGACATCATCACCAAGTTTTCATTTTTGTCGGACTTTTCGAATTCCCGGGAAACCGAACAATATTTTATCATTTTTAGGAAATCCCGGGATTTGCGAGAACTGTAGCTGGGAGTTCAGTGACATTTTCTTATTTGGGATATATAGTTGGAGCAAGAAGTCGATTTTTTCGACTTTTGGAAATATATGAAAAGTCGACTTTTGAAAAAACTAATTTTCAGCTGTTCAGCAAATGAATGAGAAGACGAATAAACCAAAACAAAACCAAATCGAGAGTCATTTATATTGGATATATAAATCTTAACCGATCTTACCCACTTGTTGCATAGATGTTTCTAGTTGTTGTGCCAAATTTGAAGAAAATCTGATAAATTATGTGCTTTTTAAATTCATTGATGCACAAAGTCGACTTTTGACAATGGCAAAGTTGATTTCGTCTTTTCGACTTTTTCCTACCTAAAGACTATTAATCGATTAGTCGAAAGTCGATTTATAGATCCGTACTTCTTATACCTCTAAATATGTTATATGCTACAAGATTAAAACAAAATACAGGTATTGACATTCTGATGTCAGATCAAAATTTTGTCTGACTACTTTAAATGACATATTATAAACCTTAAATGAATCAAAATCAAGAGATTTTATTATTTAGTATTCATGAAACAAACTTTACATGCCAAAATGTGTAATGCCGAAGACTTTTGATTCGGGAATTCACGAAGAAATCTCCCAGGAACTCGGGAATGCAAAATGGCCGAAATTCCCGGGAACTAAGGGGAGAGATACTCTAAGCAGCAGCTGTAGAGCGTTTTTCTACAATCAATATAATATAGACCCATGAAATTATCGCCTAATTAAAAGCATTTTAAACAACTTTGTTAAACACAAATGATGTCAATATTTGTTTACATTATATACTCTTCAGGATCTAAATTGGATTAAATTTGGCAAAAATCAAGCGGCTGTAACTCAGTCATGAGGACTTTTTCCGAATCCGTACTTTTAGGGTCAAAATGAAAAAATAATAATACTGGTATTAAGCAAATGGCTGTAGCTAAAATCGTGAAATTATATGTTTACATTCGAAGTAGAACGCGAAGCATAAGTATGCCTTATAGAAATATTAAACAAATAGACTTGTAAAATAAATAGATATTTCGAAATACGCACTATTAAGGGGTAACATGTAAAGAAAGAGGGATAAAATGGTACCAAACAAACAAATATAGCTAGGATATAGAAATTCGGTGTACATATACAAAATTTATTTAAAACATTATTGGATGATGCGGTTTATAATAGCAAACAATTTGCATAAAAATATGACACCATACACTACTCCCTGCGTCTATACGGTTTAGATGGGTCGATTTTATGTAGTTCATATAAATTATACATTACATTATGTTATCGAGAGAGAGAGGAAAAAAATGTTTTACTATATTTTAATGCTTCAAATTAATAATTAATTCAAAATTAAAGGGCTGTGTCCAATTAAGTAGACTACAAACAGATAAAATTTAATTTTCAATAAAACCAAGAAATGATATATTTCAAAAGCAACAATTAAAAAATTACTGGCACAAAACAGGATACACATTTTTTGCCTAAAATTTGCATCTGAATTTCATGATGTTATAAAAGAGTATAAAAGGAAACTCGAACTGTTGTCATTTTGAGTTTCGTCTACTTAAAAAATGATTTTCAGTAAAAAATGTTCATAATCTTTGAAACAACATCTCCAATTAAATTTTCAGCAAATGTTCACACATAAATTTGTGCAATCCGTAAGACATTCATTTGTTTCCATCCCCTTTAAATCTCTATACAGATCTCATTATTTTTGCAAATATATAAAAAGTATTGAATGTCTTATACGTAGATAGTATGTATGTAAATCCTTGAACATATGTATGCAACTATTAACATCTTAACTGATTTTCTAAAAGATTCGTTTAAGGATTTTAACGTGATAAATGTAAACAACCCACAATCCGTTAACACCCTCGCATGCTTCGCACATATTTCGCAGACGCACACACCCTTTCTCGTTACCCCTTCCTATCCTGATATAGGGATGTCGAAACCAGACACAAACTGATTCAGTTTTTATTTGTAAAAAAGGAGTTTTGCACAAGCGACCGTCAGTCACACTGTAAAGATTAGCTTCATATATGAAACGAAATGTTACGTTGTTGTAAATAAATATTTCATTAAACTATTGCCTTTACATATTTTCCTTCTTATTAACATCTTCCTAAAGACAATAAAGGGAAACTCGTATGGCTGAAACCAAAAACATTAAAATGGGATTCTATAATTTGTACTAAACTGTTTCGCTGTTTGTACTAAACTCGTGCTTGTAAGATGGGATGTTGACTTTTGTAAAAAAACGGAAAAAGACGATAGGAAAAATTCGAAAGTTTTGAATATAAAGAGATAGAAAAATAAATATTAATGATAAATAATCATATCATTCAGCAAATTTCATATTTTATCGAAAATCCCATTAATAATACTAATAAGTGGCAAGTTATTCCTACATCAATATCATACGCACAAGTACAAAAATTCGGTCCCGGTATTGCTATTCCTATTCGAATGTTTGCCAAAATTAGGAAATATTTGTTTTTAAGCAGCAACTCTCTAAGATGTAAACAATGGTTAGCAATTACTTAAAATAATCCTTTATTCCTTACAACAGCAAAAGTGTACGGCGTTCATGTGAATCCATTGTGGTGGTGAGTGATGAAGCGATGCTGATACTATCAACTAAATAATATATTTTGCCAAAATGTACGTACGCATTGTGAAAGTATCTTTCAGATTAAACCCTTTTATGGTGGTCTTACAAATGGATTTAAGAAGTTTATATTCAACTTTGAATGGAGAACAGGAAGGATATACCGCATTCCGACTGTCCGTCTGACTGCAGGATGGAAAGGGTATGTTTTGAAGTCGTTCAAGCGAAATGTATGACGATGTTAAAGAAATAAAACCAAACACAAATGTTTGCTGATTTTACAACTTTGATAAGATTGAACAACAAATTTCAACACTTTCTTTTTCCTGCCAAAAGGGATGATGGTGATATTGTCGTTTGACACTGAAGCTGTTGATGCTAGCCATTCACTGTGTGTGTGTGTATTCAGTTTAGGAGTAGTGTGAACTTTTTGGTGTCTTCTTTTTTCTTTTTGGGAACAAGTGTTGGTTATAAATTTCCAACTGATAAGCAAAACTCATAGCGAAAAGAAAAAGTAAAAGTCATTTGTGTCTTTTGAAAATTTAACACTATTAATGTTACAAATCGGAATGCATAAATTAGAAGACGTTGTTGGATTGTTTATTTTTATCAAGAACCAAAACCCATTCAAATTAACCCTAATTCAGAAGAAAATGCCTGGAGCTATAAAACAGTACATATAAATTAGACGTCAAATAAATGATTGGCAAAATTATGATTGCGGTTATGGAAAATCTGTCAGACAGTCACCGCTATGATGTAGGAAAGGAGTCTTGGTTTTATGATTTTTCGCCAGAATCGGAACAAGAGTCATACAGGTATGTGATGAGACTCGTTCCGTTTTAAATCGATTAAATTAAATCGTTATATAAAATGAATAAATTGATTTATTATTTTATCTCCACCGAAGTATAAAAAATCGTATAATACTTATCATATCAAAATATATCTACAATTTAAAATATAACAAGTAAAAACGGCGTTAAGTTCGGCCGGGCCGAATTTTATATACCCTCCACCATGGATTGCATTCCACAGAGGTTGTCGGTTTTTGTAGAAGTGCAGTAATATTACAGGCAAATTTAAAATTTTTAATATAGCCAAACCAAAGCAAATACAAATATTGAAAAAAATAATTTTATAAATAAATATAAAATATTTATTATTTCAAACCACGCTTATAAGGCTTGGTACCCTTGCGTCAATTCAAAAAATAAATGTTCTTATATTTATATTTTCAAAAAGCTTAAATACCATAAATATTGGTAGATAGTGGGTGCTACAGTTGGTTGTATTTCCATTCTATTTTAATTCCAAAACTACAAATTTTGAAAATTCATTATCAGACGTACATAGTGCAAAATAACATAACTTCACGATTCCACCAATTTTTGCCGTAAAAGAAAAAATACGAATTTGAAAAAAAAAACTTTTTATTTTGCGTGTCTATGCAGTCAGAGGAATGTATACACTGAATTCCATGATTCCATTTGGTTGGTACAATTTTTACCCCCTTGACGTTTCTACGCAATTAGAATTTCATCATTCTGACTGTAGTCGTTTAGTTGGTACTATTTTTATCCCTCTGTACCATTGTATCCCTTGAAAGTACGAATTTCGAAAAATCCGTTTATTTTCCGTGTCTACGCAGTCAGAGGAATGTATACTCCAAATTTCATGAATCTAGCTGCGATCAGTTGATTGGTACTATTTTTATTCCCTTTTTTCATTTTAACCCCAAAAAGTACGAATTCTGAAAAATCTGTTTATTTTAAGTGTCTACGCAATCAGATTAATGTATACACCGAATTTCATTATTCTAGGTGTAGCCGTTTGGTTGGCACCATTTTTATCCCTCCGTACACATTGTAAACCTTGAAAGTACGAATTTGGAAAAAAACCTTTTATTTTTCATGTCTACGTAGTCAAAGGAATGTATACTCCGAATTTCATGCCTCTAGCTGCGGTCGTTTGGTTAGTACTATTTTTATCCCCTTTTTCTATGTTGACCCCAAAAAGTACAAATTTCGAAAAATCTGTTTATTTTCCGTGTCTACACAGTCAGAGGAATGTATACTCCGAATTTCATGACTCCAGCTTTGGTCATTTGATTGGTACTATTTTTATCCCTTTTTTTTCATTTTAACCCCAAAATGTACAAATTTTGAAAATCCGTGTATTTTACTTGTCTATGCAATCAGAGGAACGTATACACCGAATTTCATTATTCTAGGTACAGCAGTTCGGTTGGTACCATTTTTATCCCTCTAGTCCCATTTTACCCCTTAAAAGTACGAATTGGGAAAAATACTTTTATATTATGTACCTACTCAATTAGAGGAATGTACACACCGAATTTCGTGTTTCTAGCTGTCATCGTTTAATATGTACCATTTTTATCCCTTTTTTGCCCCTTTTCACCCCCTACAAATAAGAATCACTTTATGGTGCACGTTTTTGCTACAAGTGGAATGCGCATACCAAAAATCAAGCCAATATAAACAGACATATTCAAAAAACATGCTTAAATACGCTAAAATATTAGGGATTATTATGGGTATTTTTAGTCCTTGTAAGGGAAAAATTTTTCCCTTTGGGCCGATTTCGCCCCGTTTCAATCCCAACCGATCTACGACTATAAGACGCATTTATGGAAAATTTGAACGTTCTAGCTCCGTTCGTTTAGATGCTAGCGTGCTTTCAACAGACGGACGGACGTGGCTAGATCGTCTTAGAATTTTATGACGGTCAAGAATATATATACTTTATAGGGTCTCAGGTCGATATTTCAAGGTATTACAAACGGAATGACAAAGTTAGTATACCCCCATCCAGGAGGTGGAGGGTATAAAAACGTATCGATTTAAAACCAAAGAGATTTGTATCACATATCTGATAAAATAGAATACGACTCCAAGTCAGGTTTAACGTACAGTGATCAAAACCGGCTTTCTTTTTCCCAGTTTTGTTTCAAAATCACGAACAACCAGTTTATTCTGCTGTTTCCACCTGTTTTTCGATTTTTATTTTCACAAAAATAACCCACCAAAATATAGTTGATTGTTATAGTTACTAAAAGTCATAGTCTACGCTCTGTAAAAAATCGCTTGTCTATATATAATTTTGTAACTGTGTGGAGCAATAAACTTTAAACAAAAACACAATTATTTGTCTTGAGTTCTTTTTGCAGCATACTGATGGTATATGATATCGAAATATGCTATTGCAACCAATCAAGGTAGTTACCTAAACTGTTAAATAACATATATTTTTACAGTACTTCTTGGCTAGTACCAACGATAGATTTTTTGTTCTTTTTTCTAGTGTAACCTAGGCGACTTGACTAGGCTCAAGAGAAAGTATAAACTGACGCAATGTCTGTCATTAGAAAATACGGAGCAAATTTATCAACAATTTTCCAACTACGTATGTATGGACAGTACATTGATCGGGCGTCATAGCTGAAACACTAAAAATGTTCCAATGTGGTTTTACCAAATCTCCACTAAATCTTCGGGAATTTCATCTAATTCCACACGTTAAAGACGGATTTCCTTATGAACGATGATTTACGTATTCTTTCGTATTAAGAAGAACATTATATGTGACCAGAAATGTATATATATTGAGTGAAACCAAGATACATTGAAAGACTTTCCCCCTCGCGTCGAAATTTTGAGATTTTTAGCGAAGACGCTCTCACAGCAGCATCGTTTTGAAATTTTAAAACTAAATTAAAGGCAGAAGACTGAAATACGCCTGAGAACGTAATGTAGAGTCCCTTAGACGTAGTATTTACAAGTTAGCCAAGAAACGTACCGCAACTTCGATTTAAATGAAATTTGGCACGTATATTTCATGGGTATGCTGCAAAGTTAGGATTTGATGAAGACTCGATTTAACGAACAGCAAAATTTACATTAAGTTTCACATCTGCCACAAAACACAAAATGTTTTGAAAAATCTACTTTAAAGAAGCAGCCTGTAACATAACGATAACGATATTCGATATAACTAATATTCTCAATTTAACGAATTTGACTGATAGTCAATTGTTCATTAAATCGGGAATCCGCTGTACTTATGTAATTTTCGGAAGTCGTTGTGACGAAACGATCTAGCCTTTCAATTTATAAAATTTTGCTGTTAAAGTACAGAAAGAAATTTTTATTTTGAAAATTACTGAAAGTTTTAGTTTTTTCGTTTGTATTGTTTGGTCTGTAATCAATATTTGATTTGAACTGGGATATTGTCCTGGCTCAAGACGATTTTGCATCTATATTTAATGGAATGCAAACTTATTTACAAATATAGAGACCGGGTTTGATGTAGTGAATGGTAACTTCGGGCGAGAATCGATTCTCGATTTCCCGATCAACTATTTGTCAGTCCGATTCTTAGAATCGAAGAATCGGACCCGAGAATCGATTCTTTTTTGGAGTTGGTTGAAATTTTGAAAAATAGAGCCAACATTCGACTGTGTTATCCGATTATCGTCACATATATTCTTATATATCTAACAATTCCACAATAAAATGCCATATTTTGTTTGTGTATTTTAACGAAACAAAAATTGAATATTTTCTGTTTAATTAAAATGGCATAGAATACTCAAATTGGCCATATTAAAAACTTGAAAATGATATTCATATTTAAAATTCGAATTCAATTTTATATTTGTAAATCATTTTAATATTAAATTTGAATTTCAGAAAATTCTTATCTAAACCAGAGCTGTTAAATTTCGATTACGATTAGTAATCAATTACATTACTTTTTAAAAAGAATCGTAATGATTATATAATCCACTATTCAACAATTTCTGATTACTAATTGATTACGATTACAAATAATCAAAAAATAATCAGGATTACTTGCGATTACCGTTACCTTTCGGTTTTAGCTGGCAAAAGAACGAGAATAGAAAAAATCAAAACTGACATATATTGAAAAGTCAAAAGTTTTGACAAACAGACTACTATGACTCTCATACCGATTTCGCGAGAATCAAAAGTAATCACAAAAAATCAAAAGTAATCTAAAATAGTCAAAAGTAATCAAAAGTAATCTTTTAAAGTAGTCGAACTCATTTTTGATTAC
Organism: Polietes domitor; assembly: GCA_947397865.1. Lineage (NCBI taxonomy): Eukaryota > Metazoa > Arthropoda > Insecta > Diptera > Muscidae > Polietes > Polietes domitor. Next base: position 30,548,065 of record OX377618.1, read on the forward strand.
TTTTGATTATTTTTGATTATTTTTCAGTAATCGCAAGTAATCCTGATTATTTTTTGATTACTTGTAATCGTAATCAATTACTAATCGTATAAAACTGAATGTAATCGTATTGTAATAATTACTTCTACTTTAAAAAAAAGTAATCTAATTACTAATGATTACGATTACTAATCATTACTTAACAGCTCTGATCTAAACAATACTTTCGTAACTCCATATAAGATTGACGACAGAATCATCGCTTATAATAGCATAAAAATAATTTTATCGTTTAAAATTAAAAAGTGATTTCAAATCACAAAAAATAAGTTTTTAAACATTTGGCAGGTGATCTCAGTCTTTCATGTTGAAATAAAATTAAATACCAATGGAATATAAAGTAATATGTTTAAAACATATCGTGTTCAGGTAATAAAGTAATATAACAAAAACATATTGTACGTTTTCGCACAAAAACTTTTAGAAGTATTTGATTTTTACACTATCAGATATATCTCACATACATACATATGTACTAAAGAACTTGTTATAATGTTCATTCATATCAGTTAAAGAAACGAATAGAAGAACAAATTTATACTTTCAAAGACTACTTGCGTAAGTATATATGTACATTAGGGCGTACCTCAAAAAAAAAGTTCGCCGTACACCTTCGAATATGAAGTATTATTGAAAGGTAGTTTCAAAAAAAATTTTTTATTTTTTTATGCCGAACGTAGGGGTCGCGCTTTTACATTTTTCTATATAACTTGTATTTATAAACGGATTTTAAAGTGTGATACATCGATGTTTTTGTCTCGACGAGGCCGATTTTTTTGTCTTTGAAGTCATTGAGCTCAAGCACCCCCTTCTGGTACTTACCCATCATTTCTCAGTTGCTACTACCCTAATGTACCACTCTAATAATCGAAAATTAAAGCTCGCATAAAATCATGAATCATGTTTGAGCTCAATGACTTCAAAGACAAAAAAATCGGACAAAAACATCGATGTATCACACTTTAAAATCCGTTTATAAATGCAGAAGTTATATAGAAAAATGTAAAAGCGCGACCCCTACGTTCGGCATAAAAAAATAAAAAAATTTTTTTTGAAACTACCTTTCAATAATACTTCATATTCGAAGGTGTACGGCGAACTTTTTTTTTTTACTTATAACCTGGTACGCTCTAATGTACATCCATCGATAGAAACAGCTTCATTCTCACAATGAAATCTTACATTACATTAATGAAACTTATCATTGTTTTTGGTACAACGTAGGGCTTCATTGATACAAGGTAAATTTAAAATCAATGAATAATGTTTCATTTGTGTTATAATAGTGTAAAGTGACATTATTACAATGAAACGTTGTCATTATATTAATGAAACAGGTTACGTCACCAAACCACCCATAAATACGCACACAAAAATCATGACACAATAATGAAACCAGATCATTACGGTAATGAAATGGTATAATATAGTTAAGCAAGAGTTGTATTGTTTTGTTTAGAACGGATAAAGTAAACTAAATCTAATAAAATCGGCGAAGCAAGATTGGATTCGATTCCACTACATTATAATCCAGTCGAAAATTTTCGTAACATTATCCATTTTTCCTTAGATTTATACAAAACTGATTTCATTCCATCAATGAAATCTATTTAATTGCATTAATGACACTACGAACTATTAAAAACAAGAAACTTTTCTTTGCATCAATGAAACTGTTTAATTGATGGAATGAAACATTTTTCTTTGAGTGTAGAGTAAATAAAATCGGCCCCTATTTCATAGGTTTTCGTCATTAGACGGTGAACGACAATTTAAAACATAAACAATACAACAATTTAAAAAAAAATAAAAAATCAGAGAATAGTAATAAAATTCTTGTAATGGGGTAGCGAGTTGAGGGTAGTATATAGTCGGCCACGTCCGACTTACTTATTTTTTGGAATAAATTATACAGAGCTAGGGTCTTCTAAATTACTTTTACTTACTTTATACAGGATGCTTTTAAAAATATGTATTGTGCTTTAAACAAGGGAAAGTGGTTCACTTCAATGAAAACATAATAAATCATCCAATTTTTTACCACTATCGAAAGAATTTTATTGCAATTTAAAATTTCTTTTTTTATTACTGTGATGAAAAGTTCAAGTGTGTTATTTTTGTGTTTGTGCACAAAGTCATAAATAATAATATTTCGCCAATAAATGTTCACATATGAACGGCTCAGCCATCCATACATGACTTCACAGTACATTGAACATGAACGATACGACCCGTGGTTGTGGCAGGAAAATATGCCCCATTTTTGTTGTCAAAGTATGGATGTAGTTGCCCTTCGGTTGGGTACAGACCGTGCTTTCCCTTATGCGCGGGCATATGAAAACATCATTAATTTTTTTTCTTCAGGATCGGTCGTATTCGTGTTGCATGGTCACCAAAAGCAACAAGGTCATTTGGAAAAACCATTTACAATATTTTTGGTGGTCTACAATTTAAAATACACTTTGCTATAGTACAAGTATGTATGTATTTCCTTGGGATACGTTTTTGTTGTGGATAATCGTCAAGTGTAACGAATTTCTTTATGGTTGACAAATGATTGATGATAATTTCCCATCGTAAAATAGTGAATGACAAAAAATAAAATTATTTGTCAAAGAGAATATTTGATGTGTTATCCGTTGGTTCTATTGCGCATCTTATAATTAGTTTGGATTACACAAAGGAAAGTTAATGAAAGCGAAATTAAATTACATCATAAATATGAGACAAGACCTTTAAAATACCCACAATTCATAACCCCTTTTTAAGTGAATCACAGTGCACTGTGGGCCAAAACACAGAGTTCGCAGTCAAGTCACATAAGAAATTGACAGATCGATAATTCAGTAATAATTCGTCCGATTGAGTTATAACTTGTGATTTTGAGAAAGCAGAATAAAAAATAATAATAACATGGAAACAATCGCTACTTCCCAAACAGTCCGTAAGTCCTATATAACGTATTAAGTAGTAAGTCCTATATAATTATTACCATCGTTCCAATGTGGAGCATACGGCCATTAACGTAAGTCCTAAGTGCCTATAATAACATTCGATTCCCATTTCCAGCCATTGAAAAGCCTTGTCTGTCTTACTAAATGTTAACAAAGCTAAAGTCTAACTAGAAACATATTTTAACGTTCATTTTATTATAAAGTTTTACTGTATTAAATATACAAAGCAAACGTTAGGCGTGTTTATTTAACAAACATTTATGGAATTTCTTATTGTAAAGGGTGATTTTTTAAAAACTAGAAAAATGCATGAAATCTTTATTTGAATCGATAGTACGGTCCATATAATTTAATGTTTGAAGATTATTTCATGCAAATGTTGACCTTGACTGCCCCTCAAATGGTCCATCCGCTTAGTCCAATTTTGGCATTTCCACGTTTTTGAGTAACAGAGGCCCAATTGCTGTGAACGGTGACGAATCGATAATTGATGGTCATCATTAACACTGGCCGATACAGCTGCGATAATTTCTTCAGTTCGCACTCTACGTAAGCGTGTTGGTGGTTTAATGTCCAACAATGTAAATTTGGTGCGAAATTTAGTCACAATAGCCCGAATAGCCGCTTCAGTGGGACGATTAAATTGACCATAAAATGGAAGCGCGCGATGAACTTTCTTAACAGAGCACGCATTTTGATAATAAAATTCAATAATTTGCAAGCGTTCTTCGTTTGTAAGACGATTCATGGTTAAATTATAGACCAAACTGAAGATGTTTGACAGTGAAACAAAACACGAAACGTGCGTCAGCTGTTTAAACCAGTGTTGCCAAAAAGATAATAGCTAAAAAATCAACCTTTAGAAACCAGGAAAATAAATGATAAAGTCGAGCGGTATAAAGTACTTTCCATTGAAAGTATTTCACATTTAATTCGCAAACTCGCTTATTTGGCACTACTATGCTACCAGTTTTTATTTTTGGCATTTTTGTCGTTTTTTTGCTATTGTGATTTGTTTTCTTTTTGTAAAAGAGTAAAAATATTGTAATATTATAATTGTAAAAAAGTAAAAATAAGGTCTGTTCGATTGGGCTTACAATAAAGAGACATTTAGTAGATAAGGTGACAATATTTCTATCAATTATTAAACCATACACCACTTTGTGGAATAGTTAGTTTTCCGCCAAATGTGTTTAACACCAAGAAAGCCAGCTATATAGGTCCATGTTTTCGTATAGCCGCCATACAAATGGCACTATTATCGCTCTAGAACCCACATCTTGCATTGGATCTTGATCAAAAATTGCATGTTATATTCAACTAAGAATATCTACTTCGAAAATGATCTATATGGGTCCACTTTTTAATGTAGCGCCCTTACTATTGGGTCTCCATTTTTTACTATTACCCCTCTAGAACCCGCATTTTGCATCGGAAGTTTATTACAATTTTACTGATCATGTTATATTTCAACTAAGAATATCTACTATGAAAGTTAGATATATGGGTCCATATTCTGGTATAACCCCCTTACAAATGGGGGTTACCGCTGTAGAACCTACATCTTACATCGGGTCTTGATAATTTTTTGCAGATCATGATATAGTAGTAGTAGTATTCTTTATTTCCATTCATTATAAATATAGTTACAATTTTGTGATACCGTGGTAATAATAATATTGATATCTGAAAATAAAAATTGTAATTGTATTGACATTAAGTTAAAAAGTTAAATACATCTGTACGTTCATTATTTACATTTGTAAAGAAAACATTAAACTTTTTTTTTAATACTAGTTTTACTTAAATTCAGTAACGATTAATTTTCGATATTGTAGAGCAGTTTTTAAATACGAAATCAGATTCCTCCAGTCCTACATCTCTCTTCCATCTAATATACGTTTTATATCCATCTCAAACAACCTAGGTTTTCCGAAGAACTGCACTCTATATCCTCTCAATATTGGACAGATTCCAATGAAATGCTGAATTGTTTCCTTTTCTTGCAGATTACACTGTGAGCATTGGTCATTGTCGTTTGTGCTCGCTAAATGTTGGTTTCCATTAAGGTAAATCAGATCACACCTTGCTTTGAATATCCACATTATTTTTTGAAAGGTCTAAATTCTTGTACATGCGAGAATTGCTTTGAAGAGCTTTTTGTAAATATTTAACCCTGTTGGATGTAATTAACTTTTCGATTAGAGTTGTTGCCATTCGTTTTCGGTAATCCTTTCTTTTATTGCAGGAACTTCTGCTTCATTTATAAGTTGGTTTAAGGACTTTGCCCAGAACAAGTTTTTCCTAATTATTATTTTTGTTAGCTGATGTGGTAGCCTTTCATGCTAATATTGAAATATAGTCCTAGAAATATAGTTCATATGCAGTTGTAACGAATAAATGATTTGTTTTGATAGCTAATACATAATTAGGCGTACATGCTGGTAGGAAACAACGATGTAGCCTGTCAACCTCTTCGAAGTGCCCGTAACCCCAAACCTGCGCTACATATGTTTGAATGGATCTACACACTGTCATATAGAGGTTCAACTTTTGTTGTAAAGATATCTCCTTCTTTTTTAAAAAACTTTGTCAGGTAACATTTAGAGCACTTTTTGCTTGTGTGTTTCGGTTTTGCATGTGTTTGAGAAACTTCATTTGTGGGATCATGATAACACCGAGGTAGTTGTATTCCGATGTATTCCAGATCATGCTATGTTTCAACTACAAATACCTACCGAGAATGAGAACTATAAAGGTACATGCTATGATACAACCACAAATGTCCGTCCCCTTACAAATGTCCGTCCAATTTATCCTATTACCGCTGAAAAATCTGAATTTGTCATCGAATCATGGTCATATTTTCAAGATCATGTTTTATTTACTCTCGGAATACCTACGGGAAAATTGGACCACTATTTCATATAGGAACAGGACCATGGGTACCTATTTTGATGTAGACCCAATAGGCCTCCGATACGATTTTACACGTATTTTCTACATCACGTTCTATTTCAGTTAGGAACACTTACAGCAAAAGTGAAGCATTACGCAAAGACATTGCAACCGCTCACTTGTTTACATAACACGCTAGATTTAACTTTTTATAGGAAATAATACGGAAATTAATCGGTATATGATGTATGTATGTATCCATGCAGGCCCGTGCGCAGGATTTTCCCCTGGGGGGGGTTTTCATCTACACTCATAAAAAATAACCCTATAATGAATTAAAATTAACTAAAATTTAGGAAACCATTTTTACTAAATATAAGTAACATTTTGCTGAAAATTTCCTAAAACTAAGTAAATGTTTACTCAAATCAAGTTAATGTTTACTCAAACTGAGGACAATTTTGCTGATTTTTTTCCTCAAAACGAGGAAATGTTTACTTAAACTAAGGAAAATTTTATTTTATACAAGAAAAAAAGGTGAAATTAAAATAAGTTCAATTGAACTAAAAAAATCAAACAAATAGTTTTGATTCAGAGTATGCAAAACTGATACAAAAAATGATAGTTAAAATTTCCTAAATGGGATTTTTTTCCATACAAAAAATTTCAGATTTTTTTCTCACATAAAACCTTGGAAATATTCTTAATAATAATATTCCAAATAAGTTTGAATTTACTCAATTGTAAGAATTTTTATTATTACCAAATTTTTTTAGATCCAAAGAAATGATTTTAAATCTACTACCCTTATTCTAGTAAATGAACTAGTTACTATGGCTTTGAAAGATGGAAACTTTACTCATAAATAGTTAATTTTCCAACTTTTTAGGAAATTTTTACTGGAGCGATTGGAAACCACTCATATTGTATTGCCAGGATCTTCGAGAAATATTTTGATACATTCGTCCGACAGACATTGTCGGCAAAATTGCATTTCAGTAATCCATCTATCATCTATATGGTGATGTAAGATTGCAGAAAACTGCTGTTATGCCAAAAAACAGCTGTTATAGCAGAAAAATGTCTACAGATAGGCAGCAGACAATCGCTGCTTTTATTAACAGACTTGTTCTCTAAGTGTAGAACTTTTTTTAATAGTTGCTTGAAATTACATACATACATACTTATATTCATAAGTGGCTATGAACAAAAACATAACTTTTCAGGAGAGCGAAAAAAATGATTTTCTCCTTAATGTTGTATGGAAAACGCATTTTCTGTGATGTGCACAGCGAATTTAAAGATTCCAGCTTCATCCATCAGATTGGTCGCTTGTAACATATATGTAGCCAGTCACGAAATTCGCTGCAATTGATGAAAAATCCAAAATTCGCCGTTGCAATTCCTTATATTTTAACTTTCTTCATTCATAATTCTGAAATTTGTCATACACAAATATTCCCCATGAAGTCAGCAATCACATTCCATAGAATTATTTTGGCATTATCAATATAATAAAAAGTTACGCCGGTGTTTCTATATATACTTTTCACAATTTTTGACTTTACAGCCACCATTTTTCCTATCTTAGCTTCATAACTGGGGAATCAAAATGCTATTAACGCGAAGTGATGGAATTTGATAGTACGATATGCCCTAAATCTAGAAAAATGTTTTAAACAAAATCGTTGTAGCGAATTATAACCTTTATTTTATTTATTTCTATTATTTTATTTATTCTATTATTTTTATGTTCATAGCCACTTATTCAGTCACAAACTAACGTGCGAGGGAATATCCAAATCAGAAAATTAAAAAAATGGCTTTAGAAAAAAATCTTTTCCAAATTTATATGACAGATGACATCCAAATCTGAGAACAGTTTGGCATCAATAACTCATTTTCGAGAAAATGTTTCATAGCCACTTTTAGATATAAGCCCTCGATATATATTTTGAAGAAATATTACACAAAAAACGATCAAATTCCTCAGCGATAAACCCTTCAGTCCCGATTTTTTTTGGATAAATTGGATATGCTTCTTGACGAAGTATGGGTCTAAATAGGATGTCTAAAGAGTTTTGGAGTTTCTAATTTATATAGGATATTAGTAACAGGATGTTTACTCAAAATCTTTATACACATATTCCGATTAAATAAAAAATATTTGGAAATATTTCTTCATTTTTATAATCTTAAATATGTAAAAAAACCAAATAATTGGTATTTTAGAGTTTCGTTTTCCTACGTAGATCCATGTTACTGAATTTGTTGTTTCTCTTTTGAATAATACTTGTTACATATGTACAAAAAATACTAACTCTGAAAAATATTTGACATAAGTGATAAATATAACACAAATTTTAGTAAGTTAACACTCATTTCTTATTGTTTCGCAACTTTAAAGTAGATTTTAAAATAGAGACCAACACGCAGAGAAAAAATGCATTTCGTACAAACGAAATTTTAGACACGTGAACGTCGTTTTTGAGTTTCTTTTGTGGGAAAAATTAGTTTGTTTGCGGCAAACATGTTACCAGTTCTTGTAAATGAACAAAGAGAAATACGTTTATGTATATCAAACAGTGTTCTTCGTTTGTCGAAATGGATTTGTATTAAAATTGCAAACTCCCAAAATTGCAACTCCCTCAACAAAATACTAAACGATTTTGTTATTAAATTTCCAAACTTTTATTGCAGTACACAATTAAAAGTTCATATGATATAGCTCCAGTCGAATGTCAAGAAGTGGTATCGGTTAATAAAAATGAAAATTTTCCGAACAATTTGGTGTCCATTAGCGAAATTTGCACTACACAATCTTGAAATTGGCACAATTCGTTTAGTTTGTTTGTATTTTTCATAACCTTTGTCCAAAATTCAAGAAAGTGTCCACGATTTTTTTATGTAATTTTCGTGTTTTCATGATTTTACTACAAAATTACCATTTCAGATAAGTTATTTTAAAAAGAAATTAAAAATTCTATATTTTATTGCTTCAGAAAGTCTAGAAGGTTTTAAAAAGTATATGTTCGAAACCTCTCTCTGGGCTCCTGATTTGACCATATAAAGGGTGATTTTTTAGCTATTATCTTTTTAGCAACACTGGTTTAAACAGCTGATGCACGTTTCGTGTTTTGTTTCACTGTCAAACATCTTCAGTTTGGTCTATAATTTAACCATGAATCGTCTTACAAACGAACAACGCTTTCAAATTATTGAACTTTATTATCAAAATTCGTGCTCTGTTAAGAAAGTTCATCGCGCGCTTCCATTTTATGGTCAGTTTAATCGTCCCACTGAAGCGGCTATTCGGGCTATTGTGACTAAATTTCGCACCAAATTTACATTGTTGGACATTAAACCACCAACACGTTTACGTAGAGTGCGAACTGAAAAATATCGCAGCTGTATCGACCACTTGAAAAGACTTTTGACATGGTCGAAATCATGATCGTGGTAGTCTGCAGCCAAGTAATAAATGTCACCATTCCATTTGTAAATAAATTTGCATTCTATTAAATATAGAAGCAAACTGGTCTTGAGCCAGAGAAATATATATTGTATTTTTTGAGAATTGTATCACATGTTCTATGTGAGAATTCTTTCGATGCGGGAGTTATAGAACATAGGTACTGGCGAATAGCAGGATATGTATGGACTTAGCTACTGATTCTGAACCGATCGGTATATCTAAAGGTGGCCTATTTCGATTATATCTTGGCGTTGCAGACATTTTGTATGATAATAAATTATATAACACTTTTCGTCCACAACAAAAGTTAAGTAATAGTCTGTCTTGTAAGCTTTTCATTAGTTGTTTTATTTAAGTTTCAACCAAACAGTCCCACTGTCCACCATAATGCCCCAAGTCTCTACCATGATGCTTCATGTACATTTAATAAAACAAAATGGTACAAATTATTTGAAATTCAAATAGACCTCCTACAACTTTTGTTCTGATTATTTGTGGTATTTTTAAAAGGTTACAAAAAATCCTTTCATTTAGGTTGGGAAAACAAATGATGGGACATTAAAAGAAAACAAACATTGAGAATTTAAAGCTAATAAAATGATTCTGTGTCCCTGCTATTATTTGTTGGTGTTATCGTATTTATTTTTAAATTTCGGCATTGTTTTCTACCGAGAGCAAAAAAGAAAAAGGACATACAATGATGATAGCGACAGAGTTGGTGATGGCACAGACATCGTTGACAGCTGCTCTTGATGGAGTGGTGGTGGGGTAAAGAAGCCAATGTAAATGTATTTATTGTCAATAAGCAAAAGGACCGCCGCAAGTGGTGATCTGAGATAATAGTATCATCAACACACACTTTAAACCCCTCAGCAAAAATGGAAAAATCTCCAAGAGGGGGTGTTACAAAATTCACCACAAACCTCAACAAAGTTTAAAGTTAAGATGTTTACAAGGCGATGGTCGGTTGTTTTTCAACAGGACACCACAAAAAGAACAATTACTTTATTTTTAAGGATTCCCATTGTTAGAGGCGTTTTGGGTTGTATGTTCGAAGTGCTATGAATGCGGTTGGCTTTGTGCTATCGCGATAATAAAATTTATTTCGTTAATTTACATAAATTTCGATTTTGATTTGAAATCTAAACAAAGTTGGGGATTAAAAGCTTTGTCAAACAGTTTTCCCGAAAATAAACGGTTTCGATTTACCTCTTGCCACAAATGGTACGGAAGTAATCTAACGCCTAAAAGTATACCTTTTCCGCAACAAAGATAACATGCCTAAATGTAGAGAACATTTTGAGAAAATCCTACAATTTTTTATATAATTTTCACAGACTTTTAAAAAACGTTTAAAAATCCATTAAAGTGGGTTTTTAAAGGATAATATTTTGTTTTTGTGGTTTTGCTGTTCTTTCGTTTGCGGTACGCTAAACTTTATGAACCCAACCTGTTATCCAGCCATCATCATCATCATCGCCAAACCGTAGCTCGTGCCATTCGTACTTTTGTGAATTATGCTTTTTGTTGCAGAGAAAAAACGTTTTCATTTCACTTTTTCACATTTGCTCTAATCTTTGCGCCATTTATTCACACTTGATTAACACGCGTCTGACATTTGCTTGACTTTTTGTTTGTTTGGGCTCGACTGGGGTTTGGTGTTTGTGGTGAAAGACCAAATGTTGTTTTCATTTCCATTGTATTCACTGGATTAAAAAATATGACAAAGAGCAAAAAAAAAAAACGAATTGTGCAGTGAATGTGAACCTGAAAATTAAAAAAGAAACGAAGAACTTATCACATTCGTTTGCTATTTGCAACCGAAGCAAGTTGGTACTATATCGGCCTCAAGAGTATCCAAAAGGACACTAAATCATACACATAAGAAAAATTTTGTTTTCTATCACAACTGTAGACAAGACCATCTGATTTTATTCGGCTACGATGTCACCCCATTAATACTGGCGACATTTATGATTAAAGAGTTCTGTAAAATTTCTCGAATAAAAAGCATTCGGAACCGACATTACACATTGTGACTCCGGCAATGAGTGTAATAGAGAACTTTTATAAAACCGAAATATTGTTTTTGAAGTTATAGTAAGAAATATCATATATTTGCCAGCGTGCGAGAACAACGAAGTCCACTGCTAATGGTAGCTGATGACATCCACTGCGAATTTTTCGTGGTCTAAAATTTTCTCTGCGGACAGTTTGCAGACACCTAATGTTGTGGCTATAGTGAAACATTTTCGTTACATCAACGAATTAATATCATAGCATTAACATAGTAGGTACTACGTACTACTTTGAGCTAGACGAAGAACTAGTAGACTTTATGTGCGAAATTTCATCAAAATCGTATTATGAATTTTCAAAAGTATAGTCTTTGTGTTACCTTTTAATGAAATTAAACTGATATTTCGTAAAACACCTGGATTTGGCCTATTGAGAACACTAAATTTTTTAGTACCGTAGTTCCTCTGCTGTAGTGAAGCTAAGAAGTTCCTCAAAAATGACAAGACTTAAATTCAACTAAATGTTGAAAAATGTTGTTATAACAGATAAAAATACTTTGAATTATTTGAAAATTTTCAGAGAACAAAGGCACGATAACCGTTTTAAGGTCGCATTGCTGGTTAGACTTACACTGTCTGCTTAGCCTTAGGCCAAACTGATTAATAAACCAAACGTCAAATGGAACAATACTTAAGCATCACATTTTCTCAAATGTGGCACTGGGGTAGGTAGACAGTAGAAAAAATCCAGCCGTGATAACGGACACAGTGGTTGCTGACATTTGTACACTCATATTTAAACCCCCCACACACATAGGAAAAAAGGAACATCATGGCCACAGCTGTCAACTAAATGTCAAATTCAAATAAAAGAAAAATGTAAAAAATAAAAAAACGAAAGCCACAATGACTGTGTTAACGGTTCACAACGCAAATGTTATCGTTATCGTTACTGTTGAAGCTGCTGCTGCTTGATGACGATAGAGATTGTGGTGATGTGCGTGTAAACTTCCGTTCGATTATATTTCATTGTTGTTTCCTTTTTGTTTTTTGGTCACATGGTGTCACTGGGTGGCAGACTGGACACAATTGTGGTCTCATTTAACATTTGCTGCCGTTTAGCAACAGTGGTTTGCGATTCCTGACTACAGTGGATTCTGGAAAAAGAATCGAAACAGATTTTACCACTTGACATGAAACACTATTATAAAGTACGGGGATAGGCTGGACATTTTCTTATAATTTTGACACGTAATTAGCGTATTCCCCAGTTAATGAAAATAACTAAGTTTTAATAATATTGGGTTATATAAAAGCAGTTTGAATCTTAGAAAAATTATTTAGGAATATCTAAGAATCCTTATAACATAATAAAAATTTGAATTACAACGTACCAAAAATCGTATTATGTAGCAGAGTAAATGTAACAAATTCAGAGGTATGTATAGAGTGATTTTTTTGAGGTTAGGATTTTCATGCATTAGTATTTGACAGATCACGTGGGATTTCAGACATGGTGTCAAAGAGAAAGATGCTCAGTATGCTTTGACATTTCATCATGAATCGTCTTACAAACGAACAACGCTTGCAAATTATTGAATTTTATTATCAAAATGCGTGCTCTGTTAAGAAAGTTCATTGCGCGCTTCCATTTTATGGTCAGTTTAATCGACCCACTGAAGCGGCTATTCGGGCTATTGTGACTAAATTTCGCACCAAATTTACATTGTTGGACATTAAACCACCAACACGCTTACGTAGAGTGCGAACTGAAGAAAATATCGCAGCTGTATCGGCCAGTGTTAATGATGACCACCAATTTTCGATTCGTCGCCGTTCGCACCAATTGGGTCTCTGTTACTCAAAAACGTGGAAATGCCAAAATTGGACTAAGCGGATGGACCACCTAAGACGCAGCCGCGGTCAACATTTAAATGAAATTATCTTCAAAAAGTAAATGTCATGGACCAATCTAACGTTTCAAATAAAGAACCGATGAGATTTTGCAAATTTTATGCGTTTTTTTTTAAAAAAAAGTTATCAAGCTCTTAAAAAATCACCCTTTATATACAGTTGAACTTCGATTAACCGTGATGCTCGGGACCGGGCTAATCACGGATAACCGAAAATCACGGTTAAAAGAGGTAAAATTTTACATGTATAAATTTTATTATTTTTATTTATTTTTGACAAAAACATATAAATCTGCGTCTATAAATAACTTATCATATCTCATCATATCATGGAAGTATGTCTTATGCTTTTAGCTTTTGATTGTTCTTCCAACAAATGAGTTTGTATGCGATATATTTGCATTTTATCTGGTTCTGAAATACTTGGACAATTAAAGTGTTCTAAAAAACCTAACAAAATACTACTAGCCTCTATTGCCTGAGCCAATGTAGGCGTTTCGTCCGCATTTCCTCCATCTGATTCCTCGGAATTTGAATCAAGCTCATCTTCTTGGCTTTGGGTAACCATGTCTACGATTTCGTCTTCAGATATAATAGCAAACGGAGCGACATCAGAGTCGCACACCATCCACTTTTCGACAGCATCAATCGTACATCCAGACGGTATGGTTATATCTGTTTGTATCTCAACAAGGATATTTGGAGCATCTTCATTATGAGATAGTAAGTTATTCCAAACTCTTTTTAAAACTTGTGGAGTTACAGAGTCCCACGAAGCTGCGGCTGCCCACAAAGCTGTCTTAATATTCAAAGATTTAACGAACTCACGTCTGTCATTAGCATCAACAAGTTTTTGAACGATCAGTTTACGGTAGTGACATTTGAAGCTCCGAATTACTCCTTGATCCATAGGCTGAATCAAGGACGTGCAATTTGGTGGGAGATATTTTACTGTAACGTTTTCAGTTATCATAGCATTTACATCTGGGTGTGCTGGACAGTTGTCTAATATTAAAAGTATTTTACAGTTATTTTTGAGACCGATGCGCCGTTGATGTTCCTTTGCTTCTGGTACAAAATTTTGATTAAACCACTCCAGAAATAGCTGTTGTGTTATCCAAGCTTTCTTATTAGATTTATAAATCAAGGAAGGTGTTCAACGTTTTTTAAAGCTCTTGGATGGGCACTTTTTCCTATTATCATCAATTTACACTTGTGAGTTCCTGCAGCATTTGAACATTGAACTAGCACTGTGATTCTCTCCTTGGATTCCTTGTACCCTTCAATAGAATATTCATTACCACTAGCCAAAGAACTCTGAGGCAAACACCTCCAAAATAGACTGGTTTCGTCTGCATTGTAGATCTGCTCAGTTGTAAGTTGTTCGTTTTTAATGATTTCATCCAAGTCGTCCACAAACAACGTAGCAGACTCATAATCAGCACACTCCTTTTCTCCCGTAGATTTCAGTCGACGGATTCCATGACGTTTTTTGAATTTATCCAACCAACCAAATGAATAAGTGCACTCTGAATTCATGTTTAACTTCAAATGGAACATTTTTGCCTTTTCGACAATCATTTCGCCTGAAGTTCAGAAGCAAATTTCAGTTTAAGTTCATACAATATCTCGATTTCAATTAACTTACCTGAAATTGGAGTTCCCTTAAATCTTTCTTGCCGAAACCATTCATATGTTGCGAAATCAACTTTTGGATTTTCGGATGTTTTTAGTGTATATCTGTGTTTAAGGCAACATTTTAAAAGGTACTTTACGTTTTGAGTATTCATTAATCAACCCCATTTTTTCTTTAATTGAAAGAACCTTTCTTGCTCTTTTCGCGGATTTAGTTTTTGACGGTGGCATGATGTAAGGAAAACACGTCTTGACAGATCAAATTTCACACTGTTGAATGAATATGAAATTTGATATGAAAATTACACTTTCATGAAAAAGGGGAATCACCGATTTTTAATATGAGAGATGTGTGTGTATTATACGAAAAAAAACAAACAAGCAGTCATATGGACATGTGCATCACGGATAATAGAGGTAAATCACGGTTAATAGAGGTAAAAAATCAACCACTCAGAGATGTGTGTGTATTATACGAAAAAAACAAACAAGCAGTCATATGGACATGTGCATCACGGATAATAGAGGTTAATCACGGTTAATAGAGGTAAAAAATCAACCACTCAGCTTCACGGTTAATAGATAATAACGGTTAATAGAGTCACGGTTAATCGAAGTTCAACTGTATATATATTTTTTAAAATATCTGCCCTACCTAAGATGTTGAATGAAATCTTAGTGAAAAATAGCCAGTCACTCACTTTCGCATCTTCTGACTTTTCATTCGCAAATCAAATTCTTACATTTTCGTTCGTTTTGTCGATCTGATGCATATTAGTGGGTCGCAAATCAACTGTTTGTTCAAAAGTCACAGAATTATGCCCAAAAATAAATCGATTTACAACCACTGTGTTTCTGTCTTATGGAACGTAGTGTAATTTTGTCTTCTATCTTACTCGATTGTACATAATAAACACTCTGTTGCCGTATTTTCATATTTAAATATTTTTCTCTTGACGCCTCTAATGCTGAATGGAAATTAAGCTAAGCGAGTTTAGTTTACTTCGAGGGCGGATAAAGGACACTCATCAGATGGGTCACAGTTGTTCCTAACAAGAATTGTTTTCCTTTTTTACATGATTTAGTGTTTGACAATTTTTGTCTATTTTTGTTGTAACGATTTTTAGTAAAATAGATACCCAAATTTCCAGTAAACATTTTAAGGGTGAAAAAGCCTTAAAAACGTTATATGACTTTAAATAATCACAAAAGTTTATTGCTTTTCCCTGAGCTTGAGTGAGAAACCATACATGTTTGCGTTAATTACAAATTGCACTTAAGCAGCAACAAGTAACAGCTGAGTTCTTGGTATGATGATAACGATGGCGTGGTGGCATTTAAATTTAACATTAGTCTCATTTTGTAACAATTAACCCGCTCCAAATTTTGGAAGGAAGCCAAAAATGTAAGCAAATATTTATGTATATTAAACCAGGTCGCAAAAATGTAAAGTTTTTCCCCCTATAAAATGAATACTTGGTTCAATCCAACGCTATTAATGAATTAATTTTCTTTAAAATTACCATTAAATAATAATAATAAGTTTGCATCTATTAGACACATATTGAACATTTTGACAAAGTTGGATGCGACATTTATGATTTAATTTTATTGCCACAACATTTATTTTGCCAAAAATAAGGTAAGGTAAAAAATTACACTTTATCCGTTTTGGGATATGCGATGGTTTGCGTTTTATCAATTGAAAAATATTTTCCACTGAAGCATCCTTTTTTCTTAGAATATTCTACTACTAAAGAGTGATTTTTTTGAGGTTAGGATTTTCATGCATTAGTATTTGACAGATCACGTGGGATTTCAGACATGGTGTCAAAGAGAAAGATGCTCAGTATGCTTTGACATTTCATCATGAATCGTCTTACAAACGAACAACGCTTGCAAATTATTGAATTTTATTATCAAAATGCGTGCTCTGTTAAGAAAGTTCATTGCGCGCTTCCATTTTATGGTCAGTTTAATCGACCCACTGAAGCGGCTATTCGGGCTATTGTGACTAAATTTCGCACCAAATTTACATTGTTGGACATTAAACCACCAACACGCTTACGTAGAGTGCGAACTGAAGAAAATATCGCAGCTGTATCGGCCAGTGTTAATGATGACCACCAATTTTCGATTCGTCGCCGTTCGCACCAATTGGGTCTCTGTTACTCAAAAACGTGGAAATGCCAAAATTGGACTAAGCGGATGGACCACCTAAGACGCAGCCGCGGTCAACATTTAAATGAAATTATCTTCAAAAAGTAAATGTCATGGACCAATCTAACGTTTCAAATAAAGAACCGATGAGATTTTGCAAATTTTATGCGTTTTTTTTTAAAAAAAATTATCAAGCTCTTAAAAAATCACCCTTTATAACAAACTTATATCTCTACCTCCAGAGGATGACTTAGACAACAACAGAAAACTATAAAACCAAAAAAACATTCCAAGAAGTAATATTTTCCTACTAAAGATGAAAGAAAGAAAAACATATTTTATTTCAAGAGAGATTTTAAAAAATTAATGTGCTTTTCGCATATTTGCAGGTTTTTTTGTCTATAAACTTTTTATTGAAATTATTACTTTCTTTTTAAATAATTTCATTTCATATTTTATTCACATTATTCGAATCACTTACAGTTTATAGAATATTTAAATAATAAACACACATTTTTTATACCCTCCAACACGGGATGGGGGTATACTAAGTTTGTCATTTCGTTTGTAACACCTTGAAACATCGACCTGACACCCTATAAAGTATATCGAGGGCTTATATTTTTGATGCCAAACTATTCTCAGATTTGGATGTCATCTGTCATAAAAATTTGGAGAAGAATTTTTTTTGAAAGCCACTTTTTTCAATATTTTCTGATTTGGCTATCAACTCACACGTTATTATGTGACTGCATAAGTGGCTATAAACATAAAAATAATAGAAAAAAAAAATAGTATAAAATTGGAGCAACTTATAACCGAAAGTTGTAATTCGCGACAACGATTTTGTTTAAATATTTTTCAGCATTTTTATAGATTTAGGGTATATCATACTATCAAATTCCATAATTTCGCCGATAATAGCATTTTGCTTTCGAAGTTATTAGGCTAAAATAGCATAAATAGTGGCTGTAAAGTCAAAAATTGTGAAAAGTAGCTTTAGAAAAACCCGCGTAACCAATACCAAAATAATTCTTCGGCATGTGATTGCTGATTTTATGGGGAATATTTGTGTCAGAAAAGTTTCAGAATCCTGGATGAAGAAAGTTAAAATATAAGCAATTGCAACCGCGAATTTTGGATTTTCCAACAATTGCAGCGATTTTCGCGACTGACTACTTATACGTTATAAGCGATATTGGCTCTTAATAAACAAACAAAAAATCAGCCTGAACCGTTGGATAGATCGCGAGAAAATCAAAACAAACAAGTAAGGAAAGGCTAAAGTCGGGCGGGGCCGACTATATAATACCCTACACCACTCCCTGCGTATGTACCTCGCTTTGATTACTAAACCCAGGTATTTCATGGGAGCAATTTTATGTAGTTCATACAAATTATATAAATTATATTCATATAATTTATATGCTATAAATTCATCTTCAGTCAAATTTAACGAGTATGATAAATAATATGGTAATTGATCTAATTGTCCGACAGACAAATACAAATTATACGGTAGTATACCAAAGTCATTTCAAAGTATGGACATATGGACATCACCCAAACAATTCTCATTGCAATTCAATTCGGTAAAAAAGTGAAATCGGGAAGAATTTTTGCATCCTGTAAATGTATGTGTTTGACAAAAAATTTTAAATCGGAAAGGACATTTGTATGGGGGTATATTGAAACCTGGAACGATGTGATCCGCTTTCACCATGTCTGTTTATTGGTGAAATATAATATGTAAAATTTGGCCAAAATCGGTTAAACATTCGGGAGCAACATTTGTATGAGGGCTATATCTAAATCTGAACCTACCTTACCCACTTTCACCATAGACGTTTCTAGTTCGATTATAAGATGTTGTGCCAATTTTAAAGAAAAACGGGTACAATGTGTGGATTTTAGAGCGGAAAAGTGAAATCGGGAGCGACATTTGTATGGGGGCTATATCTAAATCTGAACCGATCTTACCCAATTTTTTCATAGGTGTTTCTAGTTGGATTATAAGATGTTCTGCCAAATTTAAAGAAAATCGGGTACAATATGTGGTTTCTAGAGCGGAAAATGTCAAATCGGGAGCGACATTTGTATGGGGGCTATATCTAAATCTGAACCGATCTTACCCAATTTTTGCACAGGTGTTTCTAGTTGGATTATAAGAAGCTGTGCCAAGTTTAAAGAAAATCGGGTACAATATGTGGTTTCTAAAGCGGAAAAAGTGAAATAGGGAGCGACGTTTGCACAGGTGTTTCTAGTTGGATTATAAGATGTTGTGCCAAATTTAAAGAAAATCGGGTACTATATGTGCTTTGTAGGGCGGAAAAAGTCAAATCGGGAGCGACATTTGTATGGGGGCTATATCTAAATCTGAACCGATTTCCTCCAAATTCAATACCGATGGTCATTGGCCAGAAAAAATGACTTCTGCCAAGTTTCATGACAATCGGACAACAATTGCGAGCTGTAGAGTGCGAACAAGCTTAGATGGACAGCAGACGGACAGACGGACGGACGGACGGACAGACAGACATCGTTAAATCGACTCAGCTGGTGATTCTAAGCCGATCGGTATACTTAAAGGTGGGTCTAGCTCGATTATTTCTTGGTGTTACAAACATTTGGGGCGAAACTAACTTATAATACCCTAGCCCACGAAGTGGTGTAGGGTATAAAAACAAAAATGTCATGTATGAAAATCATTTCAGCCATATTTCCCGCGAAAATGAAAATTTTCTAGAAAATGCGTTTTCTATACAACATTGCCAAGATTTCATGAAAAACGTTATCGAGTTTACAGTAAATCTTATTTATATATTTGAGCATTAATGGCTATGTGCTTATTTCTCAATTTTAAACGTGCAACAGTGGCTATGAACCATAAAACCGCGAATAATAGAAAATTTCGAAAACTTCTTAATCGTAGCAATTAGTAATCCAAGTAACCCAAGTACAAGAATAGATGGACGGACAGACAGACGGACATTGCTAAATCGATTCAAACAGTGATTCTAAGTCGATCTGTATAATTAACAATAGGTCTATCTCTCTTCCTTTTGGGTGTTACAAACAAATGCACAAAGACATAATACTCTCGTGGAGTGTATAAATAGCTCAGTCGCATTCGTATATAGGTCAAATCATGCCAAGCGGTAGCTTGGATTATACGAAT
Source organism: Polietes domitor (assembly GCA_947397865.1). NCBI lineage: Eukaryota > Metazoa > Arthropoda > Insecta > Diptera > Muscidae > Polietes > Polietes domitor. The sequence continues at coordinate 30,568,335 of OX377618.1, forward strand.
GTTTGTGAATGTATTCTTCTCATAATAAATGTTCTATTCGTATAATTTTTTTTCGCGTGTTTTTGTGAGTTTGGAAGCGTTTTTTTTTTCAAGAGCGTTTAGCTCACAGACAACCTGACCCATAATTCACCAATCCAATCACCCAGTCGTGACCCAGTCCAATGTGTATATTCACATGGAGCTCGCCACGTAGTTATTTCGGCGTTGACAACTTAACAGACAGGCAGGAGTTGCCATTGAAATCATGTCTACCTTAGACTCTCTCCCGGGACAAATTCAAAAAATCTATTAAGACAGTCGAGATTTATTTGTTTTATTCGGTTTTGAGTTAGCATACACAGAAAAATAGTACATCTGATCTCTGCACAAAATTAGTCGAACAAACATTTATTTGTATGGTTGAAAAGTTTAGTCGAAATTTGAAATATAGCACTCTATTAAAATAGTTGACTAAACCGTCGTAAAAAGCACAACATTTTCTAATTACACATTTAATTTAAAATTATTTTTTTAGCGCTTATCCACTTCGATAAATGACTTACAACTTTTTTAATCAATATGTGAATTTCTTCATTGAGTGAATATGAAAGACATTCTCAATAAACGGCTTACAAACTTCTTTATTGATTCTTTGAATTTCTTTATTACACCATTTTTGAATATTTCTTTTGAATTCGTGGATTTTTTAATTAAATCCAAATTTTTTTTTTCTGTGGAGCACACACATTTTGGCTGGTGAAGCTTGTTTCAGAAAAATAAATAAATTAAATTTAATAAAACCAAAATGGACCAAAATCAACACTACAGCCTTTGAAGAGATAGATGAGTTAATGGAGAGAGGAAGACTTTGGAGATTATATATAAACATATTTGACATGTTATTGCGAAACTCAGTTGCTACAACATATTAGGCAATTATAAATCGGAAAGTCACCTGCGCATCCGTTCTCTTAATTTTTAGAAATCTGGCATAAGCAATTGTTAAATATATAATTATTTTTATATATTTATATTCACCGGATGTTTCCTGGCTTCCTGAGAAATTTTAAATTATATCTATGCCTCCTGATAATTCTAAAAGTCCGGCAAAGAAGAAACATAATCATGTCACTAAATTTAAAACAAGCTCATCTGGCGAAATTAAGATTTCCTAGATATCAATAACAAGCTCTACTAAGTAATATAATTTTTAAACGGCATTATAGATTGTGTTGCATTTACTATCACAATAAAATAAGGAGACTACATCAAATAACCCGCATACGCCTCTTACATTTATCTAAAGCACTCTCATACTCTGAAATTGCTGCCATAACATTTCCCCGGAAAAACAAACAATGCCATTATATCGAAATATTTCATGTATTTGTAACGACCAGCAATGAAAATGATTAATGGCTATAAAATAGTTTTACCACATACTCGTATGCACACCCCCTCTTCCACATCACCTACACTTCATAACCAATGGCTACAGATAAAGTTTGTGAACAAACAAAAAAGCGAAACTAATCACGGGGGTAGTGAAATAGAAATGACCATATATTTCGATATGCCTCATGTCCTGCAGCAAAGGATATGTATGTGTGTCGGAAACATGAACAACTTTTTGGGGATAAAAAATGATGTTATTTATACCGTTCTGTCTTAGCCAACATGTATTAAACACTTCATAAATAACGCGTAATAAAGAAAATACAAAGATTTATGTTTCGAATTGAAATGGTAAAAACTGAGATAAATCTTTGTTCAGGCCTAATAATTATGGATCCTTCGGGAATATTATTTAGGAGAGATTTGGAAATCTATGGATGTATGTGTTCTAATACGATCGCATATATTAATTAACAACTGATTTATTGCAAATCTTAATAGAAACTACAGGACTAAATGACTTTTGGCTACAAAGACATTATTAGATACTAAATGACATGTTCGCAGGTTAATGACAATATTCTTTCTATATATACGTATATATACATATATATACAAAGTATGTTGATATTGAACTGCGGTCGTCAGTCTTCATTCAAAGTGCAATGTGCATATTTATTGTGTTTTATGTTTTTCAGAAATTAAATTCAAACAACAATAGTTTCCATTATTGAATATACATTTTTATAAAATTTACTAGACCCTTCCAATTAATGACTAGGCCATTTAAAATCCTTACTAATTCGCCTTCATTAAGCAAAAGCTTTTGGAAGAACATTATGAATTGCAATTTATTTTTTTTTGAATTTCAAATGGAATTTTTTAATTTCAACTCATATTTTTTAAATTTCAAATGGAATTTTTTAATTTTAAATGACGTCTTTTGAATTACAATTCATGAATGGTATAGAAACCACATACTTTGACCAATTTTCTTAAAACGTTGCACAACGCCTTATTTTTCAATTAGATAAAGGGTGTTTTTTATTGAGGTATAGAACTTCGAATTGAAATAAAACACAAGAAAATCGTTTTAATGTCCATCAATTTGGCTTTATTGGAAGGATAATTTTATGCCATTAATGTTTAAATATTATTTCGGGCATGTGGCCGCCGCGGCTGGCTCGAATATAGCCAATTCTACAGGTCCAATTTTCAACCACTTTTTCGAGATGGACAAAGCTCCAATTGCTGTTCACGGTGGCGAATCGATTCATTCGGGTCCTCATCAACACTTTGCTCTACAGCGGCATTTGTTTCTTCGGTGCGCACTGTTCGACGTCTCTGCGGATGCGTATTATCACATAGAGTAAACGTAGTGCGAAAACGATCCATGGTTAACCGAATTAATTGCTCTGATGGACGATTATGTCGACCATAAAATGGACGGAGCTTGCGGTGAACTTCGCGAACTGAACCATTACTTTCGAAATAAATTTGCACGATTTGCAAGCGTTGTTCTTTTGTCAACCTGTTCATGATGAAATGGCAAACCAAACTAAATATTAATCACTTGACAGCTGACAAAATGGCCGCCAGTTAAAAAAGTGATGCCAAATTAAAGTTCTATACCCCAATAAAAAACACCCTTTATAACTATTGTGAAGTCAGATTGATTCAGATTTATATATAGCTCCCATACAAATTTCACTCCCAATTTTACTTAAGTACAAATATTTTAATCAATTTTCTTAAAATTTTGCACAAATCATATATTTCAACTAGAAAAATCTATGATAAAAGTGCTTCCGATTGGTTCAGATTTATATATAGTTTACATACAAATTTTGCTTCCGGTTTCAATGTTTCTGTTCTAAAAAATACATATGTATTTTATTCTTAATTATTTATTTTTAAAAGTTGGCAAAAATATATTTCAACTAGAAGCATCTATAATGAACGTGGGTAGACCGTTCAATGTTTTGATATACCCCTGATAAAAATTGTCATTTTTTCGCTTTATAAACTACTAAATTTGGTCAAACAAACATGGCAACGATATGAAACTGTTTCATATCGTTCAAGGTCGTAATATAGTCCCATACAAATATTCTTTCTGGTTTCACTTTTTTCTCTCTAGAATTCATAGCGAATTGAATTGTAATTGGGTGGCAAGTGGGGGTATCATATAGTCGGCTCCTCCCGACTATTGCCTTTCCTTATTAGTTTTAACATTTTTACGTATTTGTTCGTAATGCGCAGAAAAATATTTTTTTCGTATTACAGATTTTCAGGCGAATTTTTTATTAGAAATTGTGGTTTCTTAGCTTTATAAGGCCCCAAAAGTGTTTTTGTCAAATAAAGTTTGTTTGTAATAAATATTTAAAAAATACACTTTTTGAAAAGTGTATGACTTTGGGCCAACATCACTTTTGTTGATTTATTTATAAACGAAAAGGCTTTCCATTACATTTTTCCCGATGTTTCGTCAATTTGACTTCTTCATTGGAAATTCGTTTATGTAAATAAAAGTTATTACAGTTTTTTTTTTTAATTTTTACAAACCACAGCAACATTAATACTTACAATATTAATTTAAGTCCGTTGCATTGATTTACACTTTAAAATTTACACATATAAGGGCAATATAAACAAAACTTAAAATTATTATCACAGATTAGTTAAAGTGTTGCAACTCTGTGGCTAACGCTGATGTTGTCGGAGTCTTCTTTTAGTTTCTTTATTATACACTCCACGAGAGTATTATGAATTTGTATTATGCATTTGTTTGTAACACCCAAAAGGAAGCGAGATAGACCCATTGTTAATTATACTGATCGACTTAGAATCACTTTTTGAATCGGTCAGATCGGTTCAGATTTATATACAGCTCCCACACAAATTTATCCCCCGATTTGACTTTTTCTGCTCTATTTTAACAGATCATCTTCAAATTTGTCAAAATATCATATATTTCAACTAGAAACACCCAAGGTGACAATGGGTAAGATCGATTTAGATTTAATTATAGCTCCCATACAAATTTCGCTTCTTTCTTCTTGACTTTTTCCGCCTCAGAAACCACGTATTTTTACAGAATTTCTTCTTCACTTTATTCAATGTTTGGATATATCCCCGATACAAATATTCTTCTCGATTTGACAAATTGTGTCAGGTCATATTAGCCCGTTTTCACTTGGTTACCGAATTGAATTCGGATTGAAAGTGGAGTGTATCATATAGTTGGCTCCGTCCGACTTCAGCCTTTCCTTACTTGTTTTTTCATGTACGCGTCAATCTCTTCTTCTCCTTTCTTTCGTTGGCCAATATTCTCACTCTGCTAATATCAGCAGTGTGTCCAGTTGGTTTTAGTGTGTTGTGCTTTTCACTTTTTTCTTTTCTACATTAACTCTATGTTCTCCTAAACACGTATGTTTTGATGTAGTCCCATACACATGTAGGAGTTACATATTCCAACAGCAACAAATCGTTCCACCGATATTTAATAATCAGAATCCTGTGGGAAGAGTGGTGTAGGGATACCCTACATTGGTATAGAAAGGGTTACTTGTTTCTAAATAAATAATTTTAGAGTATGATCCACAAATTTGGGTGTTTATTCTAAGCCTATTTAATAAAATGAACAACTGAGCTGTTTTAATTTAATGTAACTGTGAATCTGATGGATCTATCATTTGCGAATTAGTTTTTGCAACTCAAATGTCATGTTTTATTGAAATCAAACACGTCGAATGCTTTTTTTCGTTAAAGAACTTGACATGAATGGCATCAAGTTTCCCTCATTTCCTTAAAAATCTTTAAAAGGCAAATTCAACAAAGAAATACTGCTGTTTGAACGGAAGCACAGAATGACTTTTTATATTCTAATCATTTGGCCTGTCATACATCGGTTGACATTTTCAAAATAATCTAAATCTTGTAAAAAATCAACCACATTTGACATTTGTGTGTAATCAAACGAACAACCAAACTCACATATATTCCACATCCTCTTACCCATACATACATATGTATATGTATGTATGTACGTGAATGTCAGTGGTTGCTTATCAAAAAAGGGATGCCCATAAAAAGAGCATCTTGTGCAGGAACATAAGAGGAACAAGGTTTCGCTAGATTAATTTGAGGTCATGGATATTAGGAAAATTTCCAAGCGTACATGTGTGTATGTCTGTATGTATGTGGTGCTCATATGCCACTAAAGCACCACGACCATGATTAGGGTGTACCAAGGCATAAAGTCATCAAATTAAATTCCATTTTTAAGGGTTTGAGCGGGTTACGAATATTGTACATTGTAAGCAAGAAAGGCTGTGACATTACCGACTGCAACGTACGCTACCGAACTCTCAATTCCACCGTATGTAGAAGAAGTCGAAGCATTTAAATGTCAAATGTGGAAGTTTTAATGTTGGGATGAGCGCAATGCCGCAAGAGTTACTTCAAATTTTATAATATTCTGGATTGTTTGTCCAGTTAAAAGGAATGTTCAAATATCACGGAAAATCTTGAACTTGATAAAAGGAGGAATTGATTTAGTGATATATGTAATTCAATTATCTTACATTTTAACTAATTGTATGATTTACTAATTTTTTAGTGTATATGTACAACAATACATAAACGGCTACATACAACAAATTAATGGAGAAAAACATGTTATGTTACACGTCAATATCTATACAAACGTCATCAGTTGCCCAAATCACCATTTAACACAGTGTAGGGCATAGGGTTAAAAAATGTTTTGTCTGAGGTTTTACAGTTTAAAGCTTTCCATGCTGAACATGTAAGAAGTTTATATTTGTCACAGAACCCAAAATTATTAATTTTCTAATTAGAATGTGTCACAATTACATATGTTAACATAATTTATGTCTGTATCTGTGTCTGCCGATTTTTTCTTTTCTCCAAAAGGCTTAACCTATTATTGTTACGAGAAATTTGTAGGCATCACATGTGGGGATTCTTGTAAATTAATTTGAGTTATTTATTATATGGCATAATGTGATTTAAGTCCGAAAATTCCATACCACTTTTAAACGTACGCACAATTGATAATAAGTTCCTGGCCTGAGTATAAACAACAGTTTAGAAAACAGACAAGCCAATATAGTATTTGAGTGGGACAATTTAGTTGGAGAACATTTTTGTCCCCGACATGTCCGTCCGTCTGTTGAAAGCACGTCAAATCGAGCCAAAGACAGTGCCACAACAAAGTTATGCAGTAGAAGATTTTTATACCCTACACCACTACGTGGTCTAGGGTATTATAAGTTAGTTTCGCGCCAAATGTTTGTAACACCAAGAAATAATCGAGCTAGACCCACCTTTAAGTATACCGATCGGCTTAGAATCACCAGTTGAGTCGATTTAACGATGTCTGTCTGTCCGTCTGTCCGTCCGTCCGTCCGTCCGTCCGTCCGTCCGTCCGTCTGCTGTCCATCTAAGCTTGTTCGCACTCTACAGGTCGCAATTGTTGTCCGATTGTCATGAAACTTGGCTGAAGTTATTTTTTCTGGCCAAGGACCATTGGTATTGAATTTGGAGGAAATCGGTTCAGATTTAGATATAGCCCCCATACAAATGTCGCTCCCGATTTGACTTTTTGCGCTCTAAAATCCACATATTGTACCCGATTTTCTTTACGTTTGGTACAACATCTTATAATCCAACTAGAAACACCTATGCTGAAATTGGGTAAGATCGGTTCAGATTTAGATATAGCCCCCATACAAATGTCGCTCCCTATTTCACTTTTTCCGCTCTAGAAACCACATATTGTACCCGATTTTCTTTAAATTTGGCAGAACATCTTATAATCCAACTAGAAACACGTATGCAAAAATTGGGTAAGATCGGTTCAGATTTAGATATAGCCCCCATACAAATGTCGCTCCCGATTTGACATTTTCCGCTCTAGAAACGACATATTGTACCCGATTTTCTTTAAATTTTGCAGAACATCTTATAATCGAACTAGAAACACGTATGCAAAAATTGGGTAAGATCGGTTCAGATTAAGATATAGCCCCCATACATATGTCGCTCCCGATTTAACATTTTCCGCTCTAGAAACGACATATTGCAGAACATCTTATAATCCAACTAGAAACACGTATGCAAAAATTCGGTAAGATCGGTTCAGATTTAGATATAGCCCTCATACAAATGTTGCTCCCGAATGTTTAACCGATTTTGGCCAAATTTTACATATTATATTTCACCAATAAACAGACATGGTGAAAGCGGGTCACATCGTTCCAGGTTTAAATATACCCCCATACAAATGTCCTTTCCGATTTAACTTTTTTTGTCAAACACATACATTTAGAGGATGCAAAAATCCTTCCCGATTTCAATTTTTTACCGAATTGAATTGTAATGTGATAGAAAGTCCGTCCGTCTTTAGCCTTTCCTTACTTGTTTGGGAGATGCCCATATGTTCATACTTTGGTATAACCCAAATGGGGCCCAATCTGATCTATTACAGCTCTAGAAACTACATCTTACATCGTATCTTCATCAAATTTTGCAGATCATGATATTTTTCAACTAGGAATACCGTGAATGAGAAATATATAGGCCCATGTTTTGGACCAGGCCCAAAATGTTGTTATCGGCCCCCTTTTGAAATGTCGGTCCGATTCATTCTATCACTACTGTATAATTTGTATTTGTCTGTACAATATACGTTAAATATGACTAAAGATGAATTTATAGTAACTGTATAATTTTTATGAACTACATAAAATTGCTTCCATGAAATACGTGGGTTTAGTAATCAAAGCGAGATACATACGAGGGAGTGGTGTAGGGTATTATATAGTCGGCCCCGCCCGACTTTAGCCTTTCCTTACTTGTTATTAATTACCTTTGCTTTATGAATGTGTATTACTATGAAATTATGTATATAGCATAACATATAAGCCGTAAATGAACTTTGTAAAAAATTAAAAATGCTGGCGGTTACGTCTTTAATTGACAGGAGCTACAAATGAAGTTAAAGGGTTTATTTAAATTTAATGCTAGTTCTTCATACATTCAAATATTATTGAACTTATAATAAAGCTCTTCAATGTGTTTAGAAAAATCTTCAACAGTAATCGAAGAAGCATTTCTCGTTATTTTGCCTAGATTTATTTATAAAATACTTCAAATATTATTCTAAAAACTAAAGACTGAAAGAATTTCCTTCATTAAACGATTTGATAAAAAAATCATAAATTCATAAATGTATCTAAGTTTCAAATGATTATTGATCAAAGATAAATGCCATTGTCTGCCATTGTATTCTTACAGATTATGAAATATGTTAAGACCCTATAATATATTTGAGTAATGTTACGTTTCCATAAATATAATGATGTATTTTGCTGTATTTATGAAGTGTTTATAATTGATAATTAGCTTTGTAGTGCGTCGAGTTGTGAGGTAAAAATTTAACTGGAATAAAATGCAACGTATATTTATTGAACAAATATCATGAATCGTTTGATAATTACATCATGTTGTCATATTTTGTTTGAGTTTTAAGCAAAATTATTGATGAATATTTTTCTCAGTTTAAGTTAAATTTAACTTATTTTAAGTTCACTTTCTCCTTGTATCAAGTAACATTTTCATCAGTAAATTTTTACTTTGTTTGAAGAAAGTTTCTGCAAAATTTTCCTCAGAATGAGTAAAAATGTGCTTGATGTGATGAAATATTTGGTTGGCTTGAATGAAAAACTTATTAAAATGTTCCTCCATTTTAGTGAATGTACACTTGTTGTGAACAAATGTTCAAATCATATCCTAATTTCAAGGAAAATTTTGAAATCGATATGAGCAAAAATTCCTTTAGTTAAATTTTCATACATTTTAGTTTATTTTAACTTATTGATGGGGTCAACTTTTTCTGAGTGTAGTCAAAGAACACGTCTAATAGTTTTCTCTCCAGAGAAAAAATGTTTCCCTAACAAAGACAGATAATATAGGGTGGGCCATTTAAAATTTTTAATTAGAATCGGCTATTAAAATGGACTGATTATTTTTTAAATTTCTGGTTTTTATTGGAAAGGTTGAACTTTGTCATTTAATAATGGAACACAATATCATTCATATGACTACCGCGATTGGCTCGGCAGTACCTCATCCGTCAACCCAATTTTTCAGTACAGCCAAAAATCCACACCAAACAGTGACTCGTTGGGAATGCATTGGGTTCTCAACAGTTATGTGTGGGTTCTCTAAACGCCATATGCTACAGTTTTGCTTATTGACATAGCCACCATGGAAGCTGAACTGAAGGCCGATCTCTTCTCGACAATTTTCCACGTAAATTTCTAACACTTTGCGTTAATGACTCAGTACTTTGGAAGTAAGTATTTATTATTTCCCAATTTTGTTCCAGTATATAGCGTCCCATTTTACAAATGTCAAACATAAACTTGAAATAAAAATGAATGTTATTCTAACTTTCAAAATGACCCACCCTATACTCCAAATAACCTCTTATATAGTATAGAGTGTTTAAGAAAAGTTTTTGAAGATTTCTGACTCGTATTTACTTAATATTTGGTAAGTTTAATCCTGTCATAGTGTAAATGTGTACCGAAAAGTAATTGCAACTATTAGGAATGTAATGGGGTAAAACGGGATAATAATGATACCAATGAAACTATAACAGCTAGAAATATGAAATTCGATGTGCACATCCTTCTAATATAAAAGGAATTTTTGAAATTCGTACTTCTAAGGGACAGAATGACATTTAACTTATAATAATAACATTTCATTTATTTAACAATAAACGATAATTTTCTTAATATGCTACAGTACTTCTACTTAAAGTAATACAGTGTCAGTAATACTGTTGAATGTTTTTACTTAATATCCTTATTTGTTATAATTATATGAGGGTTTTTTTCATGTCCCTTCTTGTACTCTACACTGATAACACTGTGCGACAGTAAAAAAACCCTGGGAGGTGATAGTATTGTCCAGTAGAGCAGGAATCTGTATTTGAAATTTGCCAGACACCCCCAAAAACTTGAGTTACGCGTAAAAAACCGGTTTTCGTGCCTTTGCACACTTATAAGCCTGTAACAGTATTCTGCTTCATTCTTTTTTGTAGCACTGTGTAATTGGAATCCCCCCATTGATAATGTTTTTAAAGAGTGATTTTTTTGAGGTTAGGATTTTCATGCATTAGTATTTGACAGATCACGTGGGATTTCAGACATGGTGTCAAAGAGAAAGATGCTCAGTATGCTTTGACATTTCATCATGAATAGACTTACTAACGAGCAACGCTTGCAAATCATTGAATTTTATTATCAAAATGCGTGCTCTGTTAAGAAAGTTCAGAAAGAAAGAAATTGTGTTCAGCGACGAAGCTCATTTTTGGCTCAATGGGTACGTAAATAGGCAGAATTGTCGATTTTGGAGTGAATATCAGCCAGAAGCATTGCAAGAGCTACCAATGCATCCAGAAAAAGTCACAGTTTGGTGCGGTTTATGGGCTGGTGGCATCATTGGACCGTACTTCTTCAAAGATGATGCGAATCGTAACGTAACTGTGAATGGTGAGCGCTACCGTGAGATGATATCCAACTTTTTTTTGCCCAAAATGGAAGAACTGAACTTGGTTGACATGTGGTTTCAACAAGATGGCGCTACATGCCACACAGCTCGCGATTCTATGGCCATTTTGAGGGAAAACTTCGGAGAACAATTCATCTCAAGAAATGGACCGGTAAGTTGGCCACCAAGATCATGCGATTTGACGCCTTTAGACTATTTTTTGTGGGGCTACGTCAAGTCTGAAGTCTACAGAAATAAGCCAGCAACTATTCCAGCTTTGGAAGACAACATTTCCGAAGAAATTCGGGCTATTCCGGCCGAAATGCTCGAAAAAGTTGCCCAAAATTGGACTTTCCGAATGGACCACCTAAGACGCAGCCGCGGTCAACATTTAAATGAAATTATCTTCAAAAAGTAAATGTCATGGACCAATCTAACGTTTCAAATAAAGAACCGATGAGATTTTGCAAATTTTATGCGTTTTTTTAAAAAAAAAGTTATCAAGCTCTTAAAAAATCACCCTTTATATGGGAGATATAACCACACCCCTTCTATTGCTACACTAATTGGAATAAACTTTGGTTTAAATAAAACCACTCCCTCTTTCCTCCTTCCAATACCTTATCTTCCTTCCGCTAACGCAATGCACTGCATTTTTAATTTAGGTATTGGTTCAGTAAAAAAAAACTAAAACTAACAAAACTTCCACTTCTAGTATCTCCCACACAAATTTCTACATCATTTATACAAATATCGAAGCTGGACCCATTTGCCACGAACTCACTTAGTTATAAAGTTATAGTTATAGATTAAAGTTTGGAAAATTTGATTTTTTGTGTAAAATGTGGTCAAAATGAAAAAAGAAAAGGAAACGAGTAAGTAAGCTTCAGTCGGTTAAACCGACTTACAGAGAACATATATACGGAAGTTATAAGGAATTAAATTTAACGTAGGGCAGGACAATTTGCGCGGAAGGTACTAGGAGGTCCATGTCACATGTTCCCAGCCTCCACATGTATACAATAATTGCAAAACATGATGAAATATCAAGTCATAGTTGATTCCATGCACCAGTATAGAAGTTATGAAGGATTTAATATTACCTAGGATAGAGACAATTGTGTTGGAGGTACAAGAATGGGCGTGGCTAAATATTTTTTAGGCTTAAAGTGATTATAAACACATTTTCAATTATCAAATGCAAATGATTTTGACTAACCCTATGGATGTTATGTCGGTTTTATTGTAACCAAAGTTTATGTCATTTTATATGGGAGGTACCAGAGAGGGTGTGGCAATATTGCCCATATTCCATCCAAACACAAAAAATATATGTGATTCCGAATATAGGTGTGGAAGTTACATCTTCGAACTTAAACTAAGTTTGGGGAAAATATTACTATGTGCAAAGTTTGAGTTGATTCCTTAACTAGGGTGTCCAAAACCGGTTAACCGGTTTCATCACCTGCAACCGTCGGCCGGTTTTTGTAAAATGGCCATTTTCGGTTAACCGAGAAAACCGGGGTTTTCGTGTCGGTTAACCAGTTTTTGGCAAATAAGAGAACATTGCACATTGTGTTAGCAATTAATGAACTGTCGCTTATCGAAAATCGCTTACAAAATTATCACATGAATTGTATACTGGTATTGCGATATTATTATAAGAAGGATTCTACGTAAACTTTTTATTCAAGTTTTTGTACATAAAAATATGAATTTATTTTATAGAATTGACATTATTTTAAAATGATTTTTAATGTACCTTAACTAAAAATGAACTGTTTTACTTTCGTAATAAAAAAATTTAATTTAAATATTTTCGTTCTTTGATTTAAAAAACCGGTTTTGTAAAAAAAACTATAACCGAAGACCGGTTTTAAAAAAATTGAATTTTCGGTTAAACCGAAAACCGTCTTCTAAAATAACCGATTTTTTTGACACCCTATCCTTAACTCCCTTCGAGAGTTATCGTGTACACTAGCCAGCCAGACAAACGGACGGACGGACATGGCTCAAACACCTTAGAAAATCGTGAAACGGATTTGGATCAAACATACATAGGTCACTCCTTCAATGCGTTACACTGTTTTCGATAGTATCTTAGTTATCGAAATATCTAAATTGTAAATTATTTTTTTTATTAATTTTAGGTTATTGGAAAAATATCCCGAAAACCAGAAAAAGATGAAAGATGAAAAAGAAAAGATGAAAACTCAAAAATAGGCAGAAAAGTAAAGTAATTTTTTTCAATAACTGTACAATGTTCCCGAAAAAGATAGCCCCATGCAATGTAAATAAATTTGAAATTATTAGCCCAAAAAGCACATTTCAGTATTCAGCAGGCCATGTAATTGGAGTAACATTGCTATTGCTGCATTTCATATTATGATCGACAATTTGTGGAAAAAAAATTGAAATGATTAACCCAAAAGCACAATTCATGTAATTGAAGTAAAATCCGACGAATCCTCCTTTATATCCGCATTTAAAAAATGTTCTATAGCGCAATTTTTAATATTTTTTTGTTATTTTTGTAGAATACTTTTCGAACCAACTATCTTCAGCATTTTTTCTTTCTTCCGACGACAATTCATTCTTTTCAACGAGCATATACACACACGTAACATATTTCAAAGTAATGTTTTTAAATTCAATTTTTCAATCATAAATTTTACGCTTTATTGGAATTTACAATTTCTTTCTCCTCTGTTGTTTTCGTACATATTCAATTTTCAATTGTTCGTGAATTTGTTGTCGCCGTTGTTGGATTTGCAATGTTCTCTAACCGTGACTAAAGTGAATTTATAGCCGAAAATATAAAATATGTCGAGTGGGGTTACTCGCCAGCCGTACTAGAGACATACCCACCACACACGGCATGTGAGCACGAGTACGAGTATTTGTCTTGTTTGGGTCTATCAATGTTAAGCGACGTCCTCTATTATATGACACATGACTTGCATGTCAATGGGTGCTAAGAGCTCAAAACTTTAACAATAATCTCTGGCATTCAACCCACCTCCGGTCCTGCCACTACATACATACGTACATCCTTCCAATCCTCCCACTCCCACTCCTCCTCCTGAATGTCCTCTTGTTTTTCTTTTAGTTCGGATTGCAAAGAAAAATATGACAAAATAACAACAATGTTGTGTTAAATTTGCACAACTTTGCAAAAATGTCGTTTGGGCCCACTTGTTTTCTCTGCACGCTTTCTTCAGTGCCATACAATTGTCGAAAATTTACGCAATGTCCTTTTCTGCTGTAGTTGTTGTTGTTGTGTGGCTGTTGGTCCTGCCTCCTTTTGTTCGTTGCTTGTTGACTCCTTCGGTGCACATAAATAACATTGAATTTTAAAAGGACAAAATATCAATATCCACTTTTGTTTACGCCAAAGGAATGTTAAATAACCACAAAATTTTCATTATATGATATTTTGTGGTTGCTGCTGCTTCCGTCGTTGCTGTGTTTCTGGGATATTGGATTTTATAAGAAGAACATGTTCAAATTCATACCACCCATACCACTCACACCAATCACGCACACCCCATTCACTTCTGTCACTTCGTTTTTCGTGTCTGTTGATATTACAGAACATGTTGGTCTATAAACTTTAAATTTATTTCTTTATTTTCGTACCAATGTTTTGCATAACTTTATTTCAATGTTATCATATGAATGCCCTTCATTTGGCATTGGTCGAATCCTGTAAAATCTTGAGTTGTTATTATCAAATGTTGAAGTTTTTTGGTGTATGCAGATAGAGCATTTTCAAATCGATAGATTAGTATATGTGTACAGCAAACAATTCAATTTTCATCAGAAAATATGCTATTTCAGCAGACATTCTGTTGACATTTACGAACAAACTCTTTTGAGTACTTTTGCAAATTGTATTTATGTATACTAAATAAATATTTTTTTTTAATATTCGCTATCTGTCATTAATTTTGAGAAACAACTAGGATAACTATGTGTTGTGAATGCAGCTTCGCGAATTTTGGCTTTGTCTTTGTCTTTACTTTTAGATTTTTTCCAAAGTGAGATACTACCACACTATCAACCTCTTTACCTGGCGGCTGTTTTCGACGGCGGCGTTATTCCCTGGAGTTACCGTGTGTAGGTCCGTGAATCCACTTGATATGTTGTCAATAAGAATCACGAAATTGAATCAATGAGAAACATTACCATATGACATACACCTCCACGAATCCTAAATATCGAGATAATAGTTATATAAAATCTGAGGTCCACACTTAGAAAAAGTATACTAAATTCCAGCTAAATTGTACCAAATTAATGAAATTGGTATCTGTTTGGCACCCAGTATGTCTTTACTCATTTTAAGTTTATTTTTTACTTGAATGTAGTAAGCCCATACTCAAATCAGTAAAGTTTATTCAAAATGAGTTTTATTTACTCATTTTAGCTAAAGGGTGATTTTTTAAGAGCTTGATAACTTTTTTTTTTAAAAAAACGCATAAAATTTGCAAAATCTCATCGGTTCTTTATTTGAAACGTTAGATTGGTCCATGACATTTACTTTTTGAAGATAATTTCATTTAAATGTTGACCGCGGCTGCGTCTTAGGTGGTCCATTCGGAAAGTCCAATTTTGGGCAACTTTTTCGAGCATTTCGGCCGGAATAGCCCGAATTTCTTCGGAAATGTTGTCTTCCAAAGCTGGAATAGTTGCTGGCTTATTTCTGTAGACTTCAGACTTGACGTAGCCCCACAAAAAATAGTCTAAAGGCGTCAAATCGCATGATCTTGGTGGCCAACTTACCGGTCCATTTCTTGAGATGAATTGTTCTCCGAAGTTTTCCCTCAAAATGGCCATAGAATCGCGAGCTGTGTGGCATGTAGCGCCATCTTGTTGAAACCACATGTCAACCAAGTTCAGTTCTTCCATTTTGGGCAAAAAAAAGTTGGATATCATCTCACGGTAGCGCTCACCATTCACAGTTACGTTACGATTCGCATCATCTTTAAAGAAGTACGGTCCAATGATGCCACCAGCCCATAAACCGCACCAAACTGTGACTTTTTCTGGATGCATTGGTAGCTCTTGCAATGCTTCTGGCTGATATTCACTCCAAAATCGACAATTCTGCCTATTTACGTACCCATTGAGCCAAAAATGAGCTTCGTCGCTGAACACAATTTCTTTCTTTCTGAACTTTCTTAACAGAGCACGCATTTTGATAATAAAATTCAATGATTTGCAAGCGTTGCTCGTTAGTAAGTCTATTCATGATGAAATGTCAAAGCATACTGAGCATCTTTCTCTTTGACACCATGTCTGAAATCCCACGTGATCTGTCAAATACTAATGCATGAAAATCCTAACCTCAAAAAAATCACTCTTTACAAATGTACTTAGATTGAGTAAATTTCTCAGACTCAATTTTATTATTATTCAGTATCAAACATTTTTTTCAGTGCAGTAATACTAATGCCGAACCTTGATTATATATAACAACAACAATTAAAATGGCTTTGGAATAACTATTTAGCTTATCATAAGATTCAATATTCTTAAAATTCTGTTATGGAATATGAACTTATCACATTATAGTGTAACTATCAGTCGGTTTTGATAATCTTCCAAATTTCTACTCAGCCACAAACTTTTCTCACAACAAACAAATGAAAATGCTGTTTCAAAACATTGTGTTAGTTTTCCTTATGCTCTTCGAGTTTCGTTTTGGTACAACTTGTTACCAAATAAAAAAGTACTTTCTACTGGCAACATTTGTTGCTTTGCAGAATTGAAGAAATGGAAAAACTCGTAAATACAACGTGCATTTGTGGGAAAGTCTGTTTCGAATTTTAAGTGTGCGAGTCTTGTTCGATGTTGGATATAACGAAGTATTTGTTCGGCTACTTGAAATTTCGTTAAGGCAAATTAGCCATAGTAAAATTTACGTGGCACGTGAATTCTCAGTTGATTTAATATCCATATTTAGGAGTTTTTGCTGTAAATACGCACCAGTGCTTCAGTTTGAAAGTAAGTGATGGCAATCACTGTTGCAAAACCTGAGATCGGCTGGTATGGGGAGCCCTATCAGCATTGAAAGTACTGAAGATAACATTATTGAAGTTGGTTGATACAGAAAAAAACATTACAAATAGTGCAACATTGTTAATTCCGGATTGGTGCAATGCAACTGCAAGGAGTGCAGTCGTATGCAGTCATCTGCAAATACTTTTTTAATATTTGACGAATGTAACACAGGATTGATCGGTGTGTTCACCCATTTGTTTCCTCCTGTTACTAATAATGTATTCAAAACGAACTAATAAAACTATTATATGTTTTATTAGTCATAGTGTTAAAAAGCAATTGGACTAGTTGTCGTCTATATCTATGAAAAAAGTTCAAGAAGTATATTAAAATATTGAATATGAAACAGAAAAATTATAATATTTTAGAGGTACTATCAGTACTTTTGAGGGAATAATTTTTTCATTTGGACCAATTTCGCCCATATTTTGTTTTGTATTCTGAGGTATCTCCAATGAATCATGCTTTATAATTATTTTTTTAATTTTTCATAACGATTATTGCGCGGTTCATTGCGTAAAACGATAGAAAGAATATGTGAAAATATGGAAAATATTTCATAACGAACATTACACAATTTTGTATGAAAAAAATTGTTGAACGATGTTAAATTTGTTGGAGATTTCTACAAAAATAGACCATTTTAAACGAACTGAAGCGACTTTTTCCTTAATATGTATAAATAAATCATAAATAAAAAGAAAATTATAGTACAATTTTTCATTGACATTTCATTTCACAAAATAAAAATGTTAAATTAGTTAAACATACCCCTTCCTTTTCCGAAACGCAATGCCTCACTACTCCCAAATATTAACTTTTTATTATTATTTAAAACGCACGTGTTCACTGATTTTTTGCGTCGAGTTCCATGTTTGTGTTTTTTTAAGTGAAACTAAATATTTTGTTTTTAAATAGTAACTCGGGACAAACACACCAAACGCCAATTAATACAATTTTCCGTGTTCACTTTCGCGTTTCAATCCAAATTTCCCTCAACTAAAACCAGTTAGACCTTGTTTTTTATATTGGAAACTTCAATAGAAATTTTCATAAATTATATTATGAAAAGTAAAGAACTTGTATGACCAACGTGTATTGAATGAAGAACTGCATTTCGTAGTTTCTAAGAAATGTTTCAGAAATTCTGACATTTTTCATTGATTTATGCTTTATCGAACACATTGCATACATTTTATGAAGTGCTTCATTGGCGACATCTTACTGATTTTTTTACTGGTGTTATGACAAGATAATTCTTTCGGTGTGAAACAGACTTTTCGTATAATTTTAAATTTAATTTTAATACAAGGTTTTCCAACAAGAGGTGTTACTTTGAATCACCCGGTATTTCGGTAGCTGTTACTTTTGAAGCTTTTATTCTTTGACATTTGACAAGTAGAAACTACGCCATTACTAAAAATGGAACGATACACGCTTCAACAACGCATTGAAATTATTAAAATTCACTACAAAAATGATCCGGAATTCCATCGAAAAATCATCTTGAAAAATTGTCGCATCTGGGGCTCGGAAAACCCAAGAGTTATTGATGAGAAGCCTCTCCATCCTCATCGTGTGAGTGTTTAGTGCGGTTTATGGTTCGACCGGGTCATTGGACCTTACTTTCTCGAAAATGAGGTTGGATCACAGTTACGGTGAATGGATTGCGCTATCGAGAGATGATTAATGATTTTTTATGGTCGGAGTTGGATGGTATTTATCTGGACAACGTTTACTTTCAACAAGACAGCGCTACGTGCCACACAAGCATCGAAACCATTGCTCTTTTACGAGAAAAGTTTCCGGACCGTGTTATCTCTAGAAGAGGTGATCACAATTGGCCACCGAGATCTTGTGATTTAACACCTTGCGACTTCTTCCTTTGGGGACACGTGAAAGATAAGGTCTACGCCAACAGCCCAGGGCGGTGGTACAATTTTCAATCCCTTTCGGAAAATTCCTTGTTACGCCGTAAGACGAGTATACACACTGAATTGTAGTGTCAGTCGTGTCGTTAGTACCTTTTTTATCCCCCTTTTCCCGTTTACTCCTTTAAAAGTATGAATTTCGAAAAATTCCTTTAATTTGAGTTTGCAAGTATTTTGAGGTATGTGTCAGCCGAATTTCATGATTCCACCTCCGTCTGTTTGATTGGTATCATTTTTATCCCTTTTTATCCGAATTTTGCCCCCAAAAGTACGAATTTTGCTAAAATGTTTTCTTGGGCGTATTCGTGCTATAAGAGTAATATGCATTACAAATTTCAAGATTCTTGGTCCAGTCGTTTGGTCAGGGCGGTGGTTAAATTTTTATCACCTTAAAAGTATAAATTTCGGAAAATTCCTTGTTATCACTCATCTACACTGTAAGGCGAATATACACACCGATTGTAGCGTCAGCCGTGTTTTTGGTACCTTTTTTATTACCCTTTTCTCGTCTACCCTTTAAAAGTACGAATTTCGAAAAATTCCTTCATTTTGCGTTTCTATGCATTTTCAGGGATGTACACGCCGAATTTCATGATTCCAGATCCGTCTGTTTGATTGGTACCATTTGAATCCCTTTTTCCTGATTTCGCTCTCATAAAGTACGAATTTTGCAAAAATATTTTCTTGGTCGCAATCGTGCTATAAAAGTTCTGAATTTCAGGATTCTAGACTCAACCGTTTGATGTGGGCTGTTGTACAATTTTTATCCCATTTAATCCCTTAAAAGTACAAACTTCATCTTATCAGTGATCAGCGCTGTAAAACAAATATACACATCGAATTTCATTATTGTAGCGTCATCCGTGTTGTTGGTACCTTTTTTTCCCCGTTTACACTTTAAAAGTACGGATTTCGAAAAATTCGTTCATTTTGCATTTCTTAGTATTTTGCGGGATGTACACACCGAATTTTATGATTGCAGCTCCATCCGTTTGATTGGTACCATTTTTATCCCTTTGTAACCGATTTCACCCCCAAAAAAGGACGAATTTTAAAGGAGAATTTGCGTACAAATTTCAAGATTCTAGGCCCAGCCGTTTGGTCATTGCTGTGGTACCATTTTTATCCCTCTTCATATCTCTACGATGTAATAGAATTGCAATTTCATGATTCTAGCTTCAGCCGTGTTTTTGTACCATTTTTGTCCCTTTATGCCCCATTTAACCCCCCAAAAGAATGATTTTTCAAAATCCACTTTTTGGGATGCCTTCATGTCGCAAGAGGAATGCCCATACCAAATTTCAATATTCTAGGCCCAGTCGTTTGGTCATTGCGGTGGTACCATTTTTATCCTTTTTTACCCCGTTTTAACCATTAAATGTACGAATTTCGAAAAACCCCGTCTTATCACACCTCTACACTGTAGGAGAAATGTACACATCAAATTTCATGATTCTAGTTCTAGCCGTTTGGTCTGGGAGTGATCAGACAGTCACTCAGTAACTCAGTCACTCAATCACGCAACTCTTGTATATATATAAATTTTACGTAGTTATATTTACACACATATAGAATAATAATTCTTTTAAAAAGTGGTGATTTACCTTTTTGACGTTTTAATAAAATTCCCCTTTGAATAAGTGTTTTTCCTCGCAAGCCAACGGCATACAACAGTAGAAAAATTCATATCGTTAATTTTATTTTGGAAAGTCATCAAAATGACTCTGACTCTTTTCGTGTACACGACACATTACGAATCAATACTTTATACTCAATTCTAGTACTAGGTTCGCTCATGCAAAAATCTTTATCAGCTTCGTTGCGCTTTCTCTTACATTTTTATATGGAGTTCTTCTTCCATACTCAAATTTAGTTCAATCTCTTTACTTCAGTTTAGTAAAAAATTCCTCAAATGTAGGGAAATTGACTCCTTATTTAACAGTCATAGTAAATATTTCATTTACTAGTAAAAAACGTTTCTTTGGAACCAATAAAAAATTCTTACAATTGAGTAAATTGATACTAGTGTGGAAAAAAATTTTCAAGATTTTAAGAAAGAATAATTTTTTGTATTATAAATACATTTAGGATTTTTTTAATTAATGTGATTGCTCAAATTCATGGCATGTAGTTCATACATTCAAATATAAATGAACTTATAACAAGTAAGGAAAGGCTAAAGTCGGGCGGTGCCGACTATATAATACCCTACACCACTCCCTGCATATGTACCTCGCTTTGATTACTAAAACCAGTTATTTTATGGGAGCAATTTTATGTAGTTCATATAAATTATACAGTTACTATAAATTCATCTTTAGTCATATTTAACGAATATGGTTAATAATATGGTAATTATCCGACAGTCAAATACAAATTATACAGTAGTAATAGGATGAATCGGACCGACATTTCAAAAGGGGGTCTATAACAACATTTTGGGCCTGATCCAAAACAGGGTCCTATATATTTCTCATTCACGGTAGGTATTCCTAGTTGAAAAATATTATGATCTGAAAATTTGATGAAGATCCGATGTAAGATGAGTTTCTAGAGCTGTAATAGATCAGAATGGGCCCCATTTGGGTTATACCAAAGTATAGTCATATGGACATCTCCCAAACAAGTAAGGAAAGGCTGTAGACGGACGGACTTTCTATCTCATTACAATTCAATTGGGTAAAAAAGTGAAATCGGGAAGGATTTTTGCATCCTGTAAATGTATGTGTTTGACAAAAAATGTTAAATCGGAAAGGACATTTGTATGGGGGTATATTGAAACCTGGAACGATAATATGTAAAGTTTGGCCAAAATCGGTTAAACATTCGGGAGCACCATTTGTATGATGGCTATATCTAAATCTGAACCGATCTTACCCACTTTCACCATAGTTTTTTTAGTTGGATTACAAGATGTTGTGCCAATTTAAAGAAAAACGGGTACAATATGTGGATTTTAGAGCGGAAAAAGTCAAATCGGGAGCGACATTTGTATGGGGGCTATATCTAAATCTGAACCGATCATACCCACTTTCAGCATAGGTGTCTATAGTTCGATTATAAAATGTTGTGTCAATTTTAGAGAAAATTGGGTACAATATGTGGTTTCTAAACCGGAAAAAGTGAAATCGGGAGCGACATTTGTATGGGGGCTATATCTAAATCTGAACCGATCTTACCCAATTTTTGCATAGGTATTTCTAGTTGGATTATAAGATGTTGTGCCAAATTTAAAGAAAATCGGGTACTATATGTGCTTTATAGGGCGGAAAAAGTCAAATCGGGAGCGACATTTGTATGGGGGCTATATCTAAATCTGAACCGATTTCCTCCAAATTCAATACCGATGGTCATTGGCCAGAAAAAATAACTTCTGCCAAGTTTCATGACAATCGGACAACAATTGCGACCTGTAGAGTGCGAACAAGCTTAGATGGACATCAGACGGACGGACGGACAGACGACAGACATCGTTAAATCGACTCAGCTGGTGATTCTAAGCCGATCGGTATACTTAAAGGTGGGTCTAGCTCGATTATTTCTTGGTGTTACAAACATTTGGCGCGAAACTAACTTATAATACCCTAGTTCACGAAGTGGTGTAGGATATAACAAGTAAGGAAAGGCTAAAGTCGGGCGGGGCCGACTATATAATACCCTACACCACTCCCTGCGCATGTACCTCGCTTTGATTACTAAACCAAGGTATTTCATGGGAGCAATTTTATGTAGTCCTTTTGTATGGGGGTATATTGAAACCTGGAACAATGTGACCCGCTTTCACCATGTCTGTTTATTGGTGAAATATAATATGTAAAATTTGGCCAAAATCGGTTAAACATTCGGGAGCAACATTTGTATGAGGGCTATATCTAAATCTGAACCTATCTTACCCACTTTCACCATAGATGTTTCTAGTTCGATTATAAGATGTTGTGCCAATTTTAAAGAAAAACGGGTACAATGTGTGGATTTTAGAGCGGAAAAAGTGAAATCGGGAGCGACATTTGTATGGGGGCTAATCTAAATCTGAACCGATCTTACCCAATTTTTGCATATGTGTTTCTAGTTGGATTATAAGATGTTCTGCAAAATTTAAAGAAAATCGGGTACAATATGTCGTTTCTAGAGCGTAAAATGTCAAATCGGGAGCGACATTTGTATGGGTGCTATATCTAAATCTGAACCGATCTTACCCAATTTTTGCGCAGGTATTTCTAGTTGGATTATAAGATGCTGTGCCAATTTTAAAGAAAATCGGGTACAATATGTGGTTTCTAAAGCGGAAAAAGTGAAATAGGGAGCGACATTTGTATGGGGGCTATATCTAAATCTGAACCGATCTTACCCAATTTTTGCATAGGTATTTCTAGTTGGATTATAAGATGTTGTGTCAAATTTAAAGAAAATCGGGTACTATATGTGCTTTATAGGGCGGAAAAAGTCAAATCGGGAGCGACATTTGTATGGGGGCTATATCTAAATCTGAACCGATTTCCTCCAAATTCAATACCGATGGTCATTGGCCAGAAAAAATAACTTCTGCCAAGTTTCATGACAATAGGACAACAATTGCGACCTGTAGAGTGCGAACAAGCTTAGATGGACAGCAGACGGACAGACGGACGGACAGACAGACATAGTTAAATCGACTAAGCCGATCGGTATACTTAAAGGTGGGTCTAGCTCGATCATTTCTTGGTGTTACAAACATTTGGCGCGAAACTAACTTATAATACCCTAGTCCACGAAGTGGTGTAGGGTATAAAAACACTTCCATGTGTTTGCATAATAATGGATTAGTAATCTCGTCCGTTTGCCAAGACTTATTACTTAAATATTATTATGGACAAGGACTTCGAGTTTTTTATACTCTTAAGCAAAAAATTTATACAAGTAGGGTATTAGCTTTAGACGAATTTTGCACTGGTTTAGTAAAACTTTACTTGGTTTTAGCAAACATTTACTGGGTTTGAGAAAAAATCATTTTCCTCAGTTTGAGTAAAGATTTACTTTATTTAAAGAAAAAAATACTTATTTTGAGAACCATTTTACTCAGAACTAGAACCCAAAACATCGACATTTCCAATTTCCCAATAGATTTTTGTACATACATTCATCAAAAATATTCTTTCGTGGAACCTTTAACGATTGTATGGGCTAGTATATCTTATACTTATTGCATTCTGACCACTTGTCACCAGGAAGAAAAATGTGTTAGGACTTAATGACGGTGGCGAGGTCCTTCACTATTCATTGAACTTTTGTCATTATTTTGGCATGTAGTTTTGTCATTTTTAATTATATGAGGAAAATATCATGAATATTTCGAAAAATACCTTTTAGTCATAAGAATATAGGAATACATAAAAAATAGTCATATGAAAATCATAAAAGAAACAAAAGCATTACTATATATAGCGTTTACAAATAAATATGTACACACATTTATTTTTTGGTTTAAAGTCTCAATACTGTTAGAATCATTATTCTATAAAAAAGAATGCATTCTCATTGTAATACCTCAGTTAAGTTTTGACAGCCTATCCGGAGATAAGTTCAACAAAATGCGCGCATTTTTAATTTTCGCCGTAATTTGTCTTTTGATGACGATTTTTACTAACGTTTTGGCGGTGGATTCAAGTGATGATCGAGTAGAGTTGGTACGTGTGAAACGTCAATTTGGTGGTTACGGTGGTTATGGAGGCGGTTATGGCAGACGCGGTTTCGGAGGTTATGGCGGATATGGGGGCTATGGAGGAGGTGGTTATGGCGGATATGGTGGTGGTTTTGGCGGTTATGGAGGTTATGGAAGGCGCGGTGGCTATGGAAGACGTCGCGGTGGTTATGGCGGTTTCTATGGCTAACAATTATGACTAGAAAATAGCTGAAGTAATCATAAAATAAGCTTTTGTGTAAAATTGTAGTAAAATATATTTCAAAGATCTATTAAACAAATAAAGGAAGCAGAAGTCGAGCATGGCTGACTATATAACTACAGTTATAGATGTAGCTGAGCAGGACCGACTATATACGTCGTCGTCCTTCCGGTGTAGACGTTTGAATGTTTTAAATGTATGTTGTAAAATGTCAGTGTAAAAATCCTTAGAATATTTCGAACTCATAAACGGAAACATTAGAAATTGGTGGGAAGATTTCATGCCTCATATATTTTCTCCATTATGATATAATTTCGTGTCATCAAATCAAACGCAATGTGGCAGAGATTATTGAGATCTATGCGAAACTGGGAAAATCTGAACTGAATTTTTGAAGAAACGAACAGGGAATTAGAAACAAATCCTTAAAGATTTATGATTGAATTAGTTTTAGAAATTTCGATTATAAGAAATAAAATGTTTGCAGCATAGCCTACATACTTATAGCTCGCTACACTTAGCCAAGTGTATTCCAATTTAATTATGTCATCATTGAAGAACGATTTCTCAAGTCCATCAAAATTCACAATAGTTTCTCAGTCAACTTCAATGATTATGCAAATAACAACCACTGTATGATGAGACAATTGTTAGTCGTGTTAAGCATGACAGTTTATAATTTTTAAATGTAATGGTCTTACACAAAGAGTGATATGACAATAGATTGTATTTCTATCTTATCTATCTCTTCGAGATTTGCTAATTTAAATCATATGTGGCAGTTACACTAACCTACTGCCGGTTAACTCCAACTGTATATTAACAGACTTGGGAAAAATGGGGGTACGTGATGTAATTAATTTTTTCGACACTTTTATATCATCTGTTTTGTTTTTATTCGATCTTTTCTTATTTTTCCAATCTTAGAAAACCAAAACTAATGACATCGAACCTGAGTAAATAGTTACAAAAAAACTATGAAAAGAAAAGATCGAATAAAAAACAAGAAAGGAAAGGCTAAAGTCGGGCGGGGCCGACTATATAATACCCTACACCACTCCCTGCGTATGTACCTCGCTTTGATTACTAAACCCAGGTATTTCATGGGAGCAATTTTATGTAGTTCATACAAATTATATAAATTATATGAATATAATTTATATGCTATAAATTCAACTTTAGTCAAATTTAAGGAATATGGTAAATAATATGGTAATGATCCAATTGTCCGACAGACAAATACAAATTATACAGTAGTATACCAAAGTCATACCAAAGTATGGACATATGGTCATCACCCAAACAATTCTCATTGCAATTCAATTCGGTAAAAATTGAAATCGGGAAGGATTTTTGCATCCTGTAAATGTATGTGTTTGACAAAAAATGTTAAATCTGAAAGGACATTTGTATGGGGGTATATTGAAACCAGGAACGATGTGACGCGCTTTCACCATGTCTGTTTATTGGTGAAATATAATATGTAAAATTTGGCCAAAATCGGTTAAACATTCGGGAGCAACATTTGTATGAGGGCTATATCTAAATCTGAACCAATCTTACCCACTTTCACCATCGGTTTTTTAGTTGGATTATAAGATGTTGTGCCAATTTTAAAGAAAAACGGGTACAATATGTGGATTTTAGAGCGGAAAAAGTCAAATCGGGAGCGACATTTGTATGGGGGCTATATCTAAATCTGAACCGATCACACCCACTTTCAGCATAGGTGTTTCTAGTTCGATTATAAAATGTTGTGCCAATTTTAAAGAAAATCGGGTACAATATGTAGTTTCTAAAGCGGAAAAAGTGAATTCGGGAGCGACATTTGTATAGGGGGCTATATCTAAATCTGAACCGATCTTACCCAATTTTTGCAGACGTGTTTCTATTTGCATTATAAGATGTTCTGCATAATGTAAAGAAAATCGGGTACAATATGTCTTTTCTAGAGCGGAAAATGTCAAATCTGGAGCGACATTTGCGTGGGGGCTATATCTAAATCTGAACAGATCTAACTCAATTTTTGCATACGTGTTTCTAGTTGGATTATAAGATGTTCTGCAAAATTTAAAGAAAACCCAGTACAATATGTCGTTTCTGGAGCGGAAAATGTCAAATCGGGAGCGACATTTGTATGGGGGCTATATCTAAATCTGAACCGAGCTTACCCAATTTTTGCATAGGTGTTTCTAGTTGGATTATAAGATGTTGTGCAAAATTTAAAGAAACCAGGGAACAATATGTCGTTTCTAGAACGGAAAATGTCAAATCGGGAGCGACATTTGTATGGGGGCTATATATGCATACGTGTTTCTAGTTATATTATAAGATGTTCTGCCAAATTTAAGAAAATCGGGTACAATATGTCGTTTCTAGAGCAGAAAATGTCAAATCGGGAGCGACATTTGTATGGGGGCTTTATCTAAATCTGAACCGATCTTACCCAATCTTTGCATAGGTGTTACTAGTTGGATTATAAGATGTTGTGCCAATTTTAAAGAAAATCGGGTACAATATGTGGTTTCTAAAGCGGAAAAAGTGAAATAGGGAGCGACATTTGTATGGGGGCTATATCTAAATCTGAACCGATCTCACCGAATTTCGGCATAGGTGTTTCTAGTTGCATTATAAGATGCTGTAACAAATTTAAAGAAAATCGGTTACAATATGTGGTTTCTAGAGCGGAAAATGTCAAATCGGGACCGACATTTGTATGGGGGCTATATCTAAATCTGAACCGATTTCCTCCAAATTCAATACCGATGGTCCTTAGCCAGAAAAAATAACTTCTGCCAAGTTTCATGACAATCGGACAACAATTGCGACCTGTAAAGTGCGAACAAACTTAGATGGACAGCAGACGGACGGACGGACGGACGGACAGACAGACATCGTTAAATCGACTCAGCTGGTGATTCTAAGCCGATCGGTATACTTAAAGGTGGGTCTAGCTCGATTATTTCTTGGTGTTACAAACATTTGGCGCGGAACTAACTTATAATACCCTAGACCACGAAGTGGTGTAGGGTATAACAAAAAGATGAAACGAAGCGATGTACGACTTAAATATAGCATAAACAAAGCAGCAACAAGCACTGTGTGCATTTTTGTCGAATTGCGAGGTATGGACATTTGTTTGTTTTCTGCAACTACAGTTTGTGATTTTCGGGTGTATCTGAAAGTTCAATGCAGTACACATTCAATTGAGTTTGCAGTACCAATGATCCATCGCATCCATAAGAGGGAGTAGCGCCCATTGAAACGATCGTTTACCCTGGCAGCAACCAAACCAAATACATGTCACATACTTCTTTTAAACGACTTTGATTTCTGTCTAAGAACACAAAAAAGAGTAAATAGTTATAACAAAACTATGAAACGAAAAGATCGAAGAAAAAACAAAACAGGTAAACGGAATACTCTTTATTTTCTTCACTGAACCAAGGTGATGTCCCAATAAATGCAGTACAATGAGGAACTGGAAGGGTGAAGAGTGATTAGTATTTGTTGGGTTCTGTTTTGAATTTCTAAATATCGTAATTGACGGGATGATATCCGTCGGTAGTTGATTCCACATACCGATTGCAAAAAAAAAACACCGCCACACATTCCGCATTACGAAGGTTATCAAGAGAGACAATATAATTAGATATCCTTCAGTCATCTATAAACACTATTGCCCTCCTGTGGACATGTTCATGTAGCTTCAAGGAAGATCTTGGAGCAGCCGACCATATATGGGAGTGAAGACAAATTGCATTTCGTATAATTCATTAAGATAGTTGGAAAGTTGTTTATGCATACGTTTTTCAAAAATGTATCTATTTACGACAGTATAGCAATTGTCCTGAGGTTTTTTGTGAATTGCTACTTTTGTGTATCATATGCTTCACATTTGATGGATTTGAGACTCATAATTAGTACAATTAAAAACAATCATAGATCTACACTGAACAAGGGTATAGAACTTATTACATGTCTCATCTTCACAGCATTGTATCAATCAGAAAATATTCATTTAAAATATCACATTTCATTCTCTCATCATAGAAATTCATCATTATCTCTACTCAAGTGAATTCGTCTCCACTTCTTTCTTCCCAGATATTCAATAATGATTTTATTTAAGGATTCAACGTTACATTGTCCATGCATATTTTGCCAGCCACTTTTATAATTCTACTTATTAGTTTCAATGTGGTTTCTGGCATTAACTTCATATTTCATTGTCTTAGCTAAGAATTTTTCTTTAAACTTTATGAGAGAGTGCAGATTTTTCTTCTTTGAAAAGTGAAGTCGAAGGTTCGGACGTTGATCTAATAATATTCCGAGGTCCGCGTAGTTCGTGATCACCAAAGAAATACTTGGTTCTAGAATGTCTAACTCTAGAAAATGTGTATTTGTAATAAATATTTGTTTTAATAAATAAAAAACATTTTGAAAATTAGAAAAGTTGAAGGGTTTCCCGTTTTCACAAGGTAACTTTTACTGGGACGATAGGATACATTTAGAGCAAAACTTCCGACTTTTAGTTCCAAAATATGAGTGTGCCATTTCCCGCACAATTAAAAATCTAGATATATTAGCGCTAGATTCCTGAAGATGTATGTGATTTTAGTAATTTTTATTAGCATGTTGAGCCAAAAATGCGTTCCATTGGTAAGATGGGAGTGGCGTCTGCTACAGATGTATGTATCATATATTCTGAGTTTTGTGATAGCGAGGGTATGTGTGATTAGTCCAAAAATGTGTGAGATCGAATAAAAAATAAAATATTCCACAAAGACTGCGTTCGCTACACACTTTCATATTTTCTCTTTCTCCCATTTGATTCGTTACTGAACAAAATTTATTTAGTGCTATGTCTTGCACTATGTTATGCATGGTACCATTTTGAGAAGAAAGCATAATTGAAATCGGCTTGCTTCTGTCTTAAATCTGGAGTCCCGAGGTCATTTCCATCAAAAATTATGCTCAAATGAATTCTAACTTAGATATGGTTCCATTCCATGTCAAATTGGACAACAAAATTGCACATTACTTCGATTTTTTTTGAATATTTACACATGTCATAACAAATTTTTATAGACATTGCAATTTCCGCAAAAAAATTGAAAATCCTGCTGACAAGTCCAATTTCAATTGCTTCTTTTTAGCAATACGTATAACAGATTTTAAAGATTTAAACCTTTTTTGAAAGGATTGCGTTAATCCCATTGATGATGGGTATGGAATGAGCTATAAATCAAATAATATTTGATTGTTTCTCGTACAAAACTTCATTTTTAGAGGTAGCATACTATGTAATGAAACCATCGACATCTCTCAAAGGTATTTTTATTTCAATTATCTTTGTTCGATATCTCCTGTATTATATACGATAGAGAAATACGAAAGTATTTTTTTGGAGTCAATTGATATACAATTCCACTTTAGAAGTTGAATAAAAATTAATTTATATATATCTGTAGAAATATAGAATTTAACTCTGTGACAAGAACGTGAACTTGCGTATACCATGCTAAAAATATTAATTTTACGTGTCTTGCCGAAACCTAGTCGATTTCCTCCCCTTATGGGTCTGTTTGGAATCTATATATAGAAAAAATAAAATTTAGATTATTTAAAAAATTCACGAATTAAAACGAAATCTATATATATATAAATATCGATTTGTGTCTGTATGTTCCGTATAGGACGCCAAACGGGTGGACCGATTCGCTTGAACATTTTACTGTATCTAACTTCTGGACTGGGGATGGTTTTTGGATATACTAGGTCATGATAGGACAAAAAATATTTTTAAACTATCAAAAATACTCATTTTATCTTCAAAGCATACGAATTAGGGGAATAGGGAAGAATGAATCCGGGAAACGCCGGGTACAAAATAATAATAATAAACAATAAATACATAGTATAATAATATTTTCCACATTCACTCGATGAAGAAATTCACTAAAAATGCAAACATTTCCGCATTCTTTCGATAAAGAATTTTCCAAATTGAATACAAATGATGAAAACAAGTAAGGAAAGGCTAAAGTCGGGCGGGGCCGACTATATAATACCCTACACCACTCCCTGCGTATGTACCTCGCTTTGATTACTAAACCCAGGTATTTCATGGGAGCAATTTTATGTAGTTCATATAAATTCATCTTTAGTCATATTTAACGAATATGGTTAATAATATGGTAATTGATCCAATTATCCGACAGACAAATACAAATTATACAGTAGTAATAGGACCCAAATTTCAAAAGGGGGCCTATAACAACATTCTGGGCCTGGTCCAAAACATGGGCCTTTATATTTCTCATTCACTGTAGGTATTCCTAGTTGAAAAAAATATAATGATCTGCCAAATTTGATGAAGATCCGATGCAAGATGTAGTTTCTAGAGCTGTAATAGATCAGAAAGGGCCCCATTTGTAACACATTTGCAACATTTGTATGAGGGCTATTTCTAAGTCTAAACCGATCTTACCCACTTTCACCATATGTTTTTTAGTTGGATTATAAGATGTTGTGCCAATTTTAAAGAAAAACGGGCACAATATGTGGAGTTTAGAGCGGAAAAAGTCAAATCGGGAGCGACATTTGTATGGGGGCTATATCTAAATCTGAACCGATCATATCCAATTTCAGCATAGGTGTTTATAGTTTAATTATAAAATGTTGTGCCAATTTTAAAGAAAATCGGGTACAATATGTGGTTTCTAAAGCGGAAAAAGTCAAATAGTGAGCGACATTTGTATGGGGGCTATATCTAAATCTGAACCGATCTTACCCAATTTCTGCATAGGTGTTTCTAGTTGGATTATAAGATGTTGTACCCAATTTAAAGAAAATCGGGTACAATATGTGGTTTCTAAAGCGGAAAAAGTGAAATAGGGAGCGACATTTGTATGGGGGCTATATCTAAATCTGAACCGATCTTACTCAATGTCTGCATAGGTGTTTCTAGTTGGATTCTAAGATGTTTTGCCAATTTTAAAGA
The DNA here is from genome assembly GCA_947397865.1 of Polietes domitor. Taxonomy (NCBI): domain Eukaryota; kingdom Metazoa; phylum Arthropoda; class Insecta; order Diptera; family Muscidae; genus Polietes; species Polietes domitor. The sequence continues at coordinate 30,600,179 of OX377618.1, forward strand.
AAATCGGGTACAATATGTGGTTTCTAAAGCGGAAAAAGTGAAATAGTGAGCGACATTTGTATGGGGGCTATATCTAAATCTGAACCGATCTTACCCAACTTCTGCATAGGTGTTTCTAGTTGGATTTTAAGATGTTGTGCCAATTTAAAAGAAAATCGGGTACAATATGTGGTTTCTAAAGCGGAAAAAGTGAAATAGTGAGCGACATTAGTATGGGGGCTATATCTAAATCTGAACCGATCTTACCCAATTTCTGCATAGGTGTTTCTAGTTGGATTATAAGATGTTGTGCCAATTTTAAAGAAAATCGGGTACAATATGTGGTTATAAAGCGGAAAAAGTCAAATAGGGAGCGACATTTGTATGGGGGCTATATCTAAATCTGAACCGATCTTACCCAATTCTGCATAGGTGTTTCTAGTTGGATTACAAGTGGTTGTACCAAATTTAAAGAAAATCGGGTACAATATGTGGTTTCTAGAGCGGAAAATTTCAAATCGGGAGTGACATTTGTATGGGGGCTATATCTAAATCTGAGCCGATCTTACCCAATTTCTGCATAGGTATTTCTAGTTGGATTATAAGATGTTGTGCCAATTTTAAAGAAAATCTGGAACAATATGCAGTTTCTAGAGCGGAAAAAGTCAAATCGGGAGCTACATTTGTATGGGGGCTATATCTAAATCTGAACCGATTTCCTCCAAATTAAATACCGATCGTCATTGGCCAAAAAAAGTAACTTCTGCCAAATTTCATGATAATCGGACTGCACTTGCAACCTGTAGAGTGCGAACAAGCTTAGATGGATAGCAGACGGACAGATGGACAGACAGACATCGTTAAATCGATTCAGCTGGTGATTCTAAGCCGATCCGTATACATAAAGGGTCTAGCTCAAATTTTTCTTGGTGTTACAAACATTTGGCGCGAAACTAACTTATAATACCCTAGTCCACGAAGTGGTGTAGGGTATAAAAACTACATATTAAATCTTTTATCGAAAACAAAAAAATAAATTTTTTTCCGAAGCACGCATTCTTACATCGGGGAATTGAAGATAAGGCGATGACGCGCATGTCGTTGGAATTTTGTCAATTCCATGAAGTGCCAGAAAATAATATACAATTAAAGATGTAATTAGAGAATGCCGTGTTTTGACAACAGTTTTATTCAAATATCTTAATTGAGTGTTATTTTTTTAACAATTGAAATACATAAATGTTTGTTCGAATAATTTTGTTTTACTTGGTTCACTTTTCTGTGTATGTAAGCGCAACCTAATACTCTGCTGTTATATTTTGCAGTGACAGCAATAACAATTACGCCTTGTGCATTACGGACGTACGGAGAAAATTTAATCAATTTATTTTGAATCATTCGAGCATTATTCGGAGTGTTCCCAATGGTTCGGCGGGTCCATGTTTTCGAGTATTGGAATTACTTTAAAAAATGCGAAGATTTTGACACTTTTTTTAAATCCCCGCTCATTAAAGCCCGCCTTACATACACTCATAATCCAGATATAAGCCTCACTTTGTCTTCGTCTCAATGATAATGCAATATATTCTTTGCGATACGTTTTATACTTATCCAACATTGTGCGGAAATCCTTATCTATTGTAGACAAAATAAACAAGATAACATTTACACTGGCAAAGGTAAACTTTAAAACAGAGAAGTGAAATATTAACATTTAACACTTATCATTGGGGTATACGGCGTATCCCTGCCCAAATATATCCCAGCCATGAAATGGGGTGCATATTTAATTCCCAACACCCATCACAACATAAATGATGTGCTACACGTAAATCCACTAATACGCCGGTGTAGGAATACAAAAAAATATCGCCGACTTCTAACAAATGTCAAATACGACGGAAATGTAAATGTAAGAAAAAACCACAATTCAAATGTGGAAAGTAAAAAAGTGATGGAAATAGAATGAACCACAAGTAGGTGGTAATTTGTTAAATTTCCCTTAAGCACTCTCGAGGGCAAATCACTACCACACCAAGCCTCTTCCCCCCAGTAGAACCAACAACCACCTCACGCAACAGAAACAACAACAACAACACATTTAAGTGTGTAGATTTTAGATCTTTTTCCTTCGACATTCCATAAGGGGGAAACACGAACTTTTTTATTTGCCTCTGCCACATCGAGGACCGCAGGAAAAAATGTGCAAATGTAATTTTAGCACATACGCTCGCACGGTTTTATATAACCATTGGAGTTGTGCTGCAAATGAAATTGACAAGCGTTGTCAAAGTGTTTGGGGAGCATTTAGACTTTTTATGGGTTTCTACTTTTGCCTCCATTGTAGTAGTGTTATTGTCGTTGAAATACAGTCTCTTTGGGGAGCGTTTGTCAAGCACTCGGGCACAGCAGTCACATCCCGAAGATGTTTTTTCTATTGGTTTAAGTAAGTGGATATGTTTGAAATAAAATACGTTAAGAAATTTACATGTTTTGCATGCTGGAAGAATTTCAAATTGTTGAAATATCATACATACATACATGTAGGAATTTTTTGATTTTTGAAGATACATATATTCGGACGAGAAATAACGAATGATCTCAGAATTTCGTTTCGATTGATTAAATAAATTAATGTTAGCAAATTTAGTAAGACATTCTTGGATTGATGGTTCGTACCAGATACGGGGAGCAATCTGATTGGACATGCCAAATAAATATATATTTAAAAATACTTTGAATATCCCCAAAAAAAATTTAATCATTCCTATCATAATATTACAACCTTTTGGGGCAAATCCCCACATCTGGCAAACCTGACCATTACAATTAATGTGATATTAGCCGTGTTTTATTCGACAAACTAGCAATTTTGCTATAATATTGGAAAATAAAAAATACCTTGCCGCTAAATGATATTTCTTCTACCACTGTGGAGTTCAGTGTAGTTTTGGATGACATTAGTCTACTGCATTTTATAGCCTTTTCAGACTACATGCGAATTCGAGCTCAAGTCGATCTAAGGTCATGATAAGTTCAACTAATAGAGAAAATGGTTTATAAGTTTTACCAACTTTTAAAAATTAAATGGAAATAGAGATGCAGAATGTGCCTCCAACATGGAGTTTCTCGCAGTATTTGACGTTTTTTAATTTTTATAACAGAATAATTTGAACATGCTAAATATTAAAGTTTTGCACAACCCAGTGCCAGTACTTATATTAGCAAGAGGTTGACAAGAGACAAGTACATCCATTATTTCCATATATTTTTTTACCTCCATAACAACTTTTAATTTTCACTAAAATTTTTTAGCGATTTATCTATATTTCCATATATTTTTTCTACCTTCATAACAACTTTTAATTTTCACTAAAAATTTTTAGCGATTTATCTATATTTCACAGTACGAAACACATTTTCGACAATTTTGTTGAAATTGATTCCCACAAAATCAACAAATTGTTAAGATCGGATAATAACTGCGACCTTTAATTTGATTACAACAATAGATGGACAGACGGACATTGCTAAATCGACTCAGAAAGTGATTCTAAGCCGATCTGTATAATAAACGATGGGTCTAACTCGTTTCCTTTTGGGTGTTACAAAAAAAAGCACACCGACAATAGTCTCGTGGAGTGTATAAAAATTAAAAAGAAATAGGCAAATGTATGGGGGCCACTTTAAGGGTTGCAGTTGGTAGGTAGGGTGTTCTGAGAAAATATTGGGGCTAAAAAAATTGGGGATCAAATTTTATAAAAATTTAGTTTTTGTATGGGAGCCCCATTATGGAGTGGAGATAGGGGACAGGTATGCTTGGGGAAAATATTGGGGATAGAAATTAATGGGGGCCGGTCTTACACGTCTTCTCTCTAGGGGTGACTAGGGAGGCAATTTAATCGTTTTCTTCATTAAAAAATTATAAGAAATGGAAAAATGTGTGGGGACCACATTAAGGGTTGAAGATAGAGGGTAGGTATGTTGTCAGAAAATATTGGATATTGGTCAAACATTTAACTCCACTAGGTGCCTCCTTGAAACAGTTAGAGTGGTGGAAGCAAATTTGATAAAAAATAGTTTTCGTATGGGAGCCCCATTAAGGAGAGGTTATAGAGGGTAAGTTTGTTTGAAAAAAATGTTGGGGAGGACAAATTAGTGTAGTTCGGTCTTACATTTAACGCAGCTAGGTGCGACTCCAGGGCAGTTTTGGTCCTTACTGTCATAACAAAAATTATGAAAAATAAAAAATTCGTATGGGGACCACCCTAGGGGTTGACGATAGGAGGTAAGTATGTTCAGAGAAAATGTGGGGTTGAAAAAATATTGGGGGTTGTCATACATTTAACTCCATTAGCAGCCTCCTTAGGCCAGTAAGAGCTGTGGGAACAAAAAAATTATTATTTGAATGGGAGCTCCCTTAACGAGTGGAGATAGGTGGTATGTGTGTTCGAAAAAAATGTGGGGGAGGGGAATTTAATGGGGGCGTTCTTACATTTAACTCCTCTGGGGATGACTCCGAGGCAGTGTTGGGGCTTTTTATGTATATTTACCCCTTTGACCCCGATGAGGACCTTCGTACACTCACCCCACCACCCTCATTTTTTGCCTCATTCTTTTTTTTCGAACCTCACAAAATAGGGAGTTCCAGCACATCCAAATCGAAAAGTCGTGCACTATCCCACCCCTATTGTACATATTGGCCATATTTTTTATATATGTATATTTTTCTTCATTTCAACCCTTGGAAGTATCCTGTTACCTTAATGTGCTATTTTCTATGAAATGTGTGAAAAATGTACTCTTGTTTTTTGGTCCATTTGAATAGCGCCCCCTCACGTGATAAACGGTTTTAGTATGAAAGTCTGTTATTGAAGTATATACAAATTTAAGTTAAGTGTTTAGTTATTAAGCAAATTGGGCCGAGCTAAGTCTTTGTGTGTTGAGGAGAGAACGAAATTTGAAATGTATAAGGTCTGTTGATTATCTATTCACCGAAAACTATGACATACGATAAAAAGTCAAACAACAAGTGCTGTTACAGCTGCCGATTTGTGAGTAATTTTGAAATATGTGTCAAATTCACACGACTCTGCTGCCAAAATGAAAGCAAAAGCGTATCAACAGGAAAAAGATTTATATTCAATGTTGCATACTTAAAACACTTGAAATTAAAAAGAAACATCCATTAGATCATCCCAGTAAGGAACGTCGCCTTCATTTTTGCCGTGTAAACATGACGTTGAGTGGGAGTGATACTCCCACTAGAACCGATTATCACGTGGGTCGCTATTCAAAGGGACCAAAAAACAAAAGTAAATTTTTCATACATTTCAAAGAATATAGCAAATTAAAATAACGGGATACTTCCAAGGGTTGACATTTTTTGTGATAGAAGTATAGAAAGAGGAAAAATAAATATGTAAAAACTTGGCCGATATGTACAGTGTGCTTCGAAAATTAGTTATTATGATTAATGCTGATGGGGCGCTATTCAAGTGAGCAGCAGTGTATCAACAACCCTGATTTTCTCTATTGCGGTTTCAGTAACTAAATATTAAATCTGATCTTACTCAAAATTATACACATACATGTGTATATTTTACATGATGTTACATGTTTTGGTACAGTCCACACCAAAATATATCTTCTATTTTTCGTATTGCCGCTCTAGAAACCACATAATCCATCCGATTTTAGTACACCTACATGAGCTACATACTGTAATAGATTTAGTCAAATATGCAATATTTGCCATAAAACATATACATATACAGTGGTGGTCACGAGTTTAGCACACTTCACATGTGTTGTTTATAATAGCAAATAATTTGTTCTGATAATGAACTCTGCGCAAAATATTTGTTTTTTAGTGTTGCTTATGGTGTGATCAGTAAGCCCAATATTTTTTTCGAATTCTTTTGTGCCTTTTCTTCGTACTCTCATGTTTTTGCAAGTAATTCGTAATCTGGGCTGGACACAAATTTAGCACATTTGATAAAAGTTGTTATTTTCTATTTATTTTTGCGTTTAAATTAATTAGTTGGTATGTTTGGGTAATTTTTACTCAAATGGAAGTTATTATTTAACAAAATTTATAATTAGACATTGCTAAAGGAAAATAGTGCATTGAGGCGCATCGTCAGGTTGTTATGCAATTGAACGACAGTGGAAGTACCGCTGGGGATATTGCAAACATTATAAATTGATCCAGACAGATTGTGTGCAATATACTAAGCCATATTGGCACTTATGGGAGCTTCAAAAATATTGCAAAATGTCCTACGCCGAGAAAAACAAGCAATAAATCGGATTTTTTCATTTATAGAACCTGCGTAGCAGATCCATTTAAAAGCTCAACTGTGATTCAGAGAGATTTTTCGGCAAAAATTGACATTAGCATTTCCTCAAGAACCATAAGAAGAAGAACCAATGGAAAAAATTTACTTGGTTGCATTGTTCAACATAAGCCAGACGTATTAAAATATGGCTTACAGTGTCAAATTTAATCTGCTCAGGATCATTTAGAAAAATCCAAGATTTTTTGGAAAATATCGCCTGGATTGGCGAATCGAACATTTGTCGGTGCGGATCTAATAGGAAACAATACAAACAAACATGCAGCACAACCCAAAGTACAAATCTGAGACGGTAAAGCTTGTTGGCGAAAATCTGATGGTGTATACTGCGTTGGTCCGATACACAAAATCGATGCACTAATGGATCAGTATATTTACAAAAATCTACTTGTTGATACTATGATAACATATTCAGATAAAAACATGCCAATTAAGTGGCGTTTTATACACGACAACCGACCAAAACACACTTAAAGCCAGTGAAGAGTTGTTTGGGGCTGAACAAAATTGATTTTTAAAAATGGTGCAGCACAGTCACCGGATCTCAATCCTATTGAGAATCTATGGAATGGACTTTAACAACACATTATAGCAATAAAATCCAAAAATTTGCCCGATTTCTTGAAATAAACTCAAAATTCCTGATATGCTACTCCAATGGAGTCTTTTATGTCTCTAGTGGAGAGTATGTCCAGAAGATGTACAGTTATTACTCAAAATACTGATTATCCAACCAAATATTAAGCTTATAATAAAATGTATTGGTTAGTTCAGTTTTTTTCCGATTTGATTAAAGTTTTTTAAATTTGTGCAAATTACTGCCCAATCACTTTTCGTATTATTTGTACTTTAAATTGCATAAAACTAAAATGCAGCATAAGAACCGAACAAAAACAACGTTAAATGGTCATCTTATCGTACGTAATATTTTAGAAAAAATACCGGTCAAAAAAGATAAAGTTGAAGTTGAAATATTTGCTTTATAAAGTTACATGTGGTGACTGTGCTAAATTCGTGTCCACCACTGTATATGTCAAGAAATTTTATTGTCATTATGTGGTCAATTTAACAAAAAATTAAAATATTCGTAAAGTGACAAAACTATATTTTACGCCAATCGTATTTACGTCATAAACAAAACTGTTGCATTTTTAGTCAGTCAACAAACTTCCGTATCACTTCGCACACAAAGAATAAGATATGATTTATTACAGGTTATAAACTGAAGCGTACCATTTAGGAATCGGAAATACCAAGACCATAAAGACAAAAACTACCTATGATAAAGTTAAATTCTCTTGGGGTTTCCTACGTTTATCCTCCTTCGCAATACTACACATCGTAGAAGATAAGTAATGTCCTTTCCTATTTCATTGATTCTACGGCAAAGTACTCAATATGCATACTTAGTGGTCATTTTTTACGGCGCCAATCATTCTATGGCAACATCAACCCTCGACAGTGAAATGTGTGTGGCCCAAGCATCCTTTACAAGTTTTTTGTCAATGAAATTATTTTTTATGTCTCTCGCTTAACTTCAGCCATAAAATCTCCCAACCATATTTGTTCATGCCATGACCACTTCAATGGCTAACGGGCGTATTGTCCAACCACTTTGTTGCTGTGGTTACTGTTGTTGGCTTTCGTACATGTACCACTATGGACGGCTTATAAGCGTACCTTATGTTAGTATCAAATGAATGTACATAAGTCCTTAATCAATTTCCGTTACGAGTAGTGGTCACACAATACACAAAAAAGCACCGAGAATTTATTGATGTCCATTGTTCGAAGACAGTAGTTTGTTTTAGTTTTCTTCCCATTCATTGGTACATTGCCACAGTTGTGATGCCACCCCTCCTGCCCTCAGGAAGAAAAACAAACGACAAGAAAACAAAACGAACTAAATGGACTTTTCAGGTGTTTTTTATGTCCATTATCACCCCGGACTGAAAGGTATGACATTAAAGAGACGAGGACAATGCTTACTTTTAATTTATATGAATTGACTTTTTGTCTGACGATGACAGCAACAGGAATGGCTGAGTTGGTTCATTTCGTAGTTTGCGAATGTACTTTACTGTGTCCCTTGTTTTTTCCTTTGAAATGTGTTATTCTGTTTGATTTGCAATTCCATTTACACGTGGTTTTACCACATCCACTTGTATGTCATCATGGGAATTACGATTTTTTCTCAGGGAAGCTGGCCCGTTTTTGAATTGGTAATTTGTTCGCGTCCCATCGTATTCAGTGTATAATTCGACAATAAATAAAATGCATACCTACATATTCGTAATGTGCAGTGATTATTATACTATATTGGATAACTTTTTTTATATTTTTGACTGCAAAGATTCAAACATTCAAAGCAAAACTATACCAACTGGTGGTTTAAACATGGCGTGCTAAACGTCCTACTAGAATTCAAATTGAAACCTGGACATTCCATATTGCATTCATATTGAGTTTTTCAATGTTTCACTTAAAATAAATACTTAAGTCTTATCAAACTGTTGTAATTTATACTATGTATAACTGTAATATGGGGCTAAATACAATGTAGTCTATACCGCGTTATTTATTATAATGTTCACTTTAACAACAATTAAAAACCAGAATACTAATGGCATTTTCTCGCAAATATGTACAAAATTATAAAAAACAATTACAGTTGAACTTCGATTAACCGTGACTCTATTAACCGTGATTATCTATTAACCGTGAAGCTGAGTGGTTGATTTTTTACCTCTATTAACCGTGATTTACCTCTATTATCCGTGATGCACATGTCCATGTGACTGCTTGTTTGTTTTTCGTATAATACACACACATATCTCATATTAAAATTCGGTGATTCCCCTTTTTCATGAAAGTGTAATTTTCATATCAAATTTCATATTCATTCATCAGTGTGAAATTTGATCTGTCAAGACGTGTTTTCCTTACATCATGCCACCGTCAAAAACTAAATCCGCAAAAAGAGCAAGAAAGGTTCTTTCAATTAAAGAAAAAATGGAGCTGATTAATGAATACTCAAAACGTAAAGTACCTTTTAAAATGTTGTCTGAAAAATATGGAGTTGGCATTCAAACTGTATCCGATTTAATAAAAAAACAAAGATCGGATTTTAAAATTTTGCTCCGATACTGATGCAATGCTTGGCCTTAAACACAGATATACACTAAAAACATCCGAAAATCCAAAAGTTGATTTCGCAACATATGAATGGTTTCGGCAAGAAAGATTTAAGGGAACACCAATTTCAGGTAAGTTGACTGAAATCGAGATATTGTATGAACTTAAACTGAAATTTGCTTCTGAACTTCAGGCGAAGTGATTGTCGAAAAGGCAAAAATGTTCCATTTGAAGTTAAACATGAATTCAGGGTGCACTTATTCATTTGGTTGGTTGGATAAATTCAAAAAACGTCATGAATCCGTCGACTGAAATCTACGGGAGAAAAGGAGTGTGCTGATTATGAGTCTGCTACGTTGTTTGTGGACGACTTGGATGAAATCATTAAAAACGAACAACTTACAACTGAGCAGATCTACAATGCAGACGAAACCAGTCTATTTTGGAGGTGTTTGCCTCAGAGTTCATTGGCTAGTGGTAATGAATATTCTATTGAAGGGTACAAGGAATCCAAGGAGAGAATCACAGTGCTAGTTTGTTCAAATGCTGCAGGAACTCACAAGTATAAATTGATGATAATAGGAAAAAGTGCCCATCCAAGAGCTTTAAAAAACGTTGAACACCATCCTGTGATTTATAAATCTAATAAGAAAGCTTGGGTAACACAACAGCTATTTCTGGAGTGGTTTAATCAAAATTTTGTACCAGAAGCAAAGGAACATCAATGGCGCATCGGTCTCAAAAATAACTGTAAAATACTTTTACTATTAGACAACTGTCCAGCACACCCAGATGTGAATGCTATGATATCTGAAAACGTTACAGTAAAATATCTCCCACCGTCCACGTCCTTGATTCAGCCTATGGATCAAGGAGTAATTCGGAGCTTCAAATGTCACTACCGTAAACTGATCGTTCAAAAACTTGTTGGTGCTAATGACAGACGTGAGTTCGTTAAATCTTTGAATATTAAGACAGCTTTGTGGGCAGCCGCAGCTTCGTGGGACTCTGTAATTCCACAAGTTTTAAAAAGAGTTTGGAATAACTTACTATCTCATAATGAAGATGCTCCAAATAGCCTTGTTGAGATACAAACAGATATAACCATACCGTCTGGATGTACGATTGATGCTGTCGAAAAGTGGATGGTGTGCGACTCTGATGTCGCTTCGTTTGCTATTATATCTGAAGACGAAATCGTAGACATGGTTACCCAATGCCAAGAAGATGAGCTTGATTCAAATTCCGAGGAATCAGATGGAGGAAATGCGGACGAAACGCCTACATTGGCTCAGGCAATAAAGGCTAGTAGTATTTTGTTAGGTTTTTTAGAAAACTTTAATTGTCCAAGTATTTCAGAACCAGATAAAATGGAAATATATCGCATACAAACTCATTTGTTGGAAGAACAATCAAAAGCTAAAAGCATAATACAGACTTCCATAAAAGATTTTATTAAATAAATGTATGTATTCCTAGAGATATGATAAGTTATTCATAAACGCAGATTTACATGTTTTTGTCAAAAATAAATAAAAATAATAAAATTTATACATGTAAAATTTTACCTCATTTAACCGTGATTTTCGGTTATCCGTGATTAGCCCGGTCCCGAGCATCACGGTTAATCGAAGTTCAACATATGTAAAATTATATTTATTTTAAAATACAGTCTTACGGATTCTTCTATAACTTTCGATTCGTGGGAGATACCATTAATTTGTTTTTTTTTTTAATTGACGGCACATTTTTTTAATTGACGGCTACTTTTAGAGAAAACATATTAAAATCGAATTGGATTTGAATTAATATATATTATGTTTTTGAATTTAAAAAAATAAATTAATGTTTATAAATCCATAAGAAAATAACTTTCAAAAGCAACTTAACTATGTCAGAAGTTATAGAATTTAGAAATCAGTAGCCTATATCGCTACTACCCTAAACCTCACACACGCGTTGAGCGGAAACGGTACATGAGTCCAACTGCCATTCAACACGGCATTTGTACTAACATTTCTTTATTGATTATGTGATTATATTTTTTTGAGTAAGAACTCTACGTATGAAGTTTAAAAAGCGGTTCTTTGTGAAATTATTTGCAAATATTTTTTTAATGATTCATGAAAGACATTCAACACGTCTAAATTATATAGCATATATGCAACAGTCTTTCAAATGATTTACTTAAAATTGGAAAAGGAATCAAACAATTTCGGCAAAAAAAAATATTTTTTCCAAAAACGCATAGACTGTGCTGAGTCCGTCTATATATTGGCTCTAAATATGTATATGGGATTATAGTTTCAAAGTGGAATTTAATGGTTCATTTTATCCTCCACCATAGAATGGGGGTATACTAACTTTGCCATTCCGTTTGTAACATCGACCTGAGGCCCTATAAAGTATATATACAGTGGCCGACAAAAGTCAACATACGACCCACATTTTTGCGTTTTAGCGAGTTCCAAAAAATATTTGAAAAAAGTAATGATGCGGTTTTGTTTGAAATCGTTTTTATTCATATAACAATAACAAAATGCTTTACTTCAATATAAACTTAAAAGATATTGGCAAAATAAACAAAAAACACCTTGACAAAAGTCTACATACGACATAGCATCCCATGCTTTACGTCATTTTTTATAATGTACTTTATAGGAGAATTGACGAAATTTGTATTGTCATTTGTCTTGTGCTTGCTCTTCTTTAAATAAATATAATTCAAGAAACATTAGTCCGCGAAAATGGCTTCTCGTAAAGAAATTGCAACTGATATTCGAAATTTAGTAATAAAATGCAGAAACGAAAGGAAATCTTTAGGCGAAATAGCTAAAATGGTTAATTTAAGTAAATCAACTGTCCAAACTATATGCAAAAACTTCGAAAATACGGGTACTGTTGAAAATAAGCCCAGAAGTGGGCGTCCAAAAAAACTTAGTCGACGAGATGAAAGCTTTATTTTAAAAGAAGTTAATGAAAACCCGAAAGTGAATGCTACAATGTTGTCCAAACAACTCGCAGAAAGGTCGGATACAATTGTACATCCAAGAACAATTCAAAGAAGTCTGAATAATAATGGTTTCCGAAGCACGCAAAAAAATCTTGCGTTTATTGAGGGTAACATGGATCGCTATCAATATAAATCCATATTGGAACAAAATCTGAAGGCATCGGTCGATAATTTAAACCTCGGAGAGAGCTGGATTTTCCAACAAGATAACGATCCGAAGCACACAGCCCAATTTGTTAAAGATTGGCTGATTTACCATGCTCCAAGACAACTTTATTCGCCGCCACAAAGCCCCGACCTGAATATTATTGAACATGTGTGGGAGATTCTGCAACGCAGGATCCGAAAACATCACATAACTAGCGCCCAAACGCTAAAAAACAAGCTGGAAGAGGAATGGCGACAAATATCACCTGCGGAATTGGAAAACTTAGTTGCATCAATGCCCAGACGATTGCTGGCTGTTGTAGATGCTCATGGTGGACCAACAAAATATTAAATTATATAATAGTATCATTTTGTCACGTTAAATTGCATTTTTTATGTCTCATCTCAAACCGTATGTAGACTTTTGTCAAGGTTTTTCTGCGTATTCTGTTAATATCTTTTGTGTTTATATTGAAGTAATGCATTTTGTTATTGTTATATGAATAAAACACGATTTCAAACAAAACCGCATCATTACTTTTTTCAAATATGTTTTGGAACTCGCTAAATCGCAAAATTGTGGGTCGTATGTTGACTTTTGTCGGCCACTGTATTTATTCTTGTATTCTTGTTCGTTATAAAATTCTTATACGATCTAGATCTAAACGAAAGAAGCTATGAGTGTTTCATATAGTTGCAGGTCGTTGGGATTGCAAATGGGCAAAATCGGTACACAGGGATTTTTTCCCCTCACAAGGACCCTAATAGCCACCAATATTTTAAGTATTGTAGCTTTGATACTTGATGTTTGGAATGCGCATCCCCCGTATATCATAAACGTGCAATGGTGCAAAAAGGGCTAAAAATGATACATATCAAACGACAACAGAAACAAGAAATTGGGTGTGTACATTCCTTTTATTAAGTAACACGTAAAATGAAATGATGTTTCAAAATTCGTAAAAAGTGATACAAACCACAGCTAGAATAATGTGCGATGCATATATTCCTTTGACAGCATAGACACGCAAAAGTAAAACGATTTTTCGTATCTTAAGGGATAAAATGGGAACAGTGGGATAAGAATAGTATAAAATTGTGGATTTGCAAAATTGATACTTTTGGGATCAAAATACTACCTAATAGTTAGGACATTTAAGGGTTATTGAAGATTGCTGGCTTATATTTAATTAACTAGAAGTATTATTTCGATATGTATAGTCGATGGCTATTACGATGTATAGGCATATTGGTAGCCTTGCCTTACCTTTTGTACACTCCACCATTGATTGCGTTTGACTTCACGTATAAGAGAATAAAATATTAAGAAAACAAGTAAGTAAGTTTCCGACTTATATACACCCTCACTCTCAGAGAACAAGTGTATGGAAGTACTTAAATTGTACTTAGTGCCGGATTATGTGTGTGGGAGGTACTGGTAGTTTGTGGCAATTGTGTCCCTAAAATACGAATGTGATAGAAATGTATAAATTGATTTGTACCATTCTTTATCTCGGTTTTCCCTAAAAGTACAAATTTCCGTTGTGTTGCGCGTATCAAAAGAACGCCGTATATTTCGAGTCTATGTAACCAGAGCGAAATATACACTGATTTGCATTATTTTACCTGCAGCGGTTTGATCGGTAACAATTTAAAATGTCCTTGATTCAGTAGTTCCTTCTATACAGCAATAGGAATGTACATACCGAATTTCGTTCTTCTAGCTGTAGCCATTAGCTCACTTCGTTACAAACGGGGTGACAAATTTAGTATACCCCATCATGTGGTGTTGTTTTGGTTTGGCTATAATAAAAATGTAACCTTTACTGCAATTCTACATAAAATCGACAGACTCTAATCTGCAGATAATACTGTGAAATGAAATTCATGGTGAATAAGGTTCGGCCCGGCCGAACTTAACGACCTTTTTACCTGTTTCATATATATACAAGGGTAGCTTCATGCATATATTGATTTACGTCTTTATGCAAATCTTAAAGCTCGGAATAATGTCGATTAATCAAAGTTTTGGTGGAAATTTTTGGTTATTCGAAAATTATGATATTTCATTAATCAACGAATATATTAATATTTTATTCGATTAATCGAATAAAATGTAATCTGTTCGAAACCATAATAACTAAGTACATCCCCATCCATGGTGAAGTGTATAAACATCGGATTTCATTGAGATCTGAACTTTGATCATAAAAGTGACATAAATTAACGTACATATCTAAATTGATGCAGTAAATGATTTCTCTTTGGTTTTATAAACAAATTTACACAGACATAATATAATGTGTCACATTTTGGTGGAGGGATTAATATGGAATAAGTGCAAGGGTTCTAAAATAATCCTATTGTCTTCTGTGAAATTCTTTATTACATTTTTATACCCTCCACCTTCATGTCCGTCCGTCCGTCTGTTGAAAGCACGCTAGCAGCTAAACAAAAGGAGCTAGAACGTTCAAATTTTCCATAAATGCGTCTTATAGTCGTAGATCGGTTGGGATTGAAATGGGGCGAAATCGGCCCAAAGGGAAAATTTTTTCCCTCACAAGGACTAAAAATACCCATAATAATCACTAATATTTTAGAGTATTTAAGCATATATTTTCAATATGTCTGCTTGTACTTGCTTGATAATGGGTATGCGCATTCCCCCGGTAACAAAAACGTGCACCATAAAGCGATTCTTATTTGTAGGGGGTGAAATGGGACAAAAAGGGATACCAATGGTACATATTAAACGACAACAGCTAGAAACACGAAATTCAGTGTGTATATTCCTCTAATGGAGTAGATACATAATATAAAAGTATGTTTTCCAAATTAGTACTTTTAAGGGGTAAAATGGGAATAGAGGGATAAAAATGGTACCAACCAAACGGCTGCCCCTAGAATAATCAAATTCGGTGTATACATTTCTCTGATTGCATAGACACGTAAAATACACGGATTTTCAAAATTCGTACTTTTTGGGGTTAAAATGAAAAAAGGGATAAAAATAGTACCAATCAAATTACCGCAGCTAGAGTTATGAAATTTGGAGTATACATTCCTCTGACTGTGTAGACACGGAAAATAAAGGGATTTTTCGAAATTGGTACTTTTTGGGGTCAAAATGGAAAAAGGGGATAAAAATAGTACCAAACTAATGACCGCAGCTAGAGTCATGAAATGCGGTGTATACATTCCTTTGGCTACGTAGACATGGAAAATAAAAGGTTTTTTCCAATTTCTTACTTTCAAGGGATACAATGGGTACAGAGGAATAACAAGTAAGAAGGCGTTAAGTTCGGCCCGGCCGAATCTTATATACCCTCCACCACGGAGTGCATTCCATAGTATTACCAGCAGATTAAAGGAAGTCGACTTTAAATAGAAGCACAGTACCATATTACGAAAATTGTGATATTTTTATGCACATTACTATATTTGTTTACTATTTCAAACTATAATGTATATAAATAAAATGCTGAAATTGTGAAAGTGAACATGCCTAAATATTAGGCGATTGTCAGTCGCTATTAGAAAGAAGCATTTTCAGATACAAAGACAAAGTGATAAGAAAAGTATAAATTTTAAAGATATCCCCATTCGCCCCATACGTATTTCGAAAAATCCCTCTATTTTACGTGTCTATGCAATTAAAGGGATGTACACACCGAATTTTATGATTCTAGCTGTTGTCGTATCATTGGTACCATATTTTATCCCTTTTTGTCCCATTTATTTTCTTTGTGGTGCTTCCAAGCTACAAGAGGAATTAAACTGTATGAAAATAAGAAATTTAATTAATAAGCCAAGGCTACCAATATTTGTATTATATATATATATATATGTAATGGATATAATACTTCAATTCATAAAGTAAATTTTCAGATACAGTCGTTTGGTTGGTTGTATTTCTATCCTATTTGGTACCATTTTTATCCCCTTTTTTCAATTTGCCCCTCAAGAGTACGACTATCTAAAATCATTTTATTTTACGTATCTATACAATTAGAGGGATGTACGCACTGAATTTCATCATTCCAGCTGTCTTCGTTTAGTTGGTACTATTTTTATCCCCTGTAGCCATTGTATCCCTTGAAAGTACGAATTTTGGAAAAAAACGTTTTATTTTTCGGTCTACGCAGTCAGAGGAATGTATATTCCGAATTTCATGATTTCAGCTGCTGTCATTTGGTAGGTACTATTTTTATCCCCTTTTTCCATTTGAACCCCAAAAAGTACGAATTTTAGAAAGTTCTTTTATTTTACGTGTCTACGCAATCAGAGGAATGTATATATCGAATTTCATTATTCTGGGTGCAGCCGTTAAGTTGGTACTATTTTTATCCCTCTATCCCCATTTAATCCCTTAAAAGTACGAATATAGAAAAATACTTTTATATTATGTATTTACTCTATTAGAGGAATGTACACGCCAAATTTCGTGTTTCTATCTATTGTCGTTTGATAGGTACTATTTTTATCCCTTTTTCGTCCCATTTCGCACCCTACAAATAAAAATCACTCTATGGTGCTCTTTTATGCTATAAAGGGAATGCGAATTGCAAATATCTAGTAAATACAAGCTATTATGTTCAAAAAACATGCTGAAATGCTCTAAATATTAGGGGTATTTTCAGTCCTTGTGAGGGAAAAATTTTTCCCTCTGGGCCGATTTCGCCCACTTTCAATCCCAACCGATCTGCAACCATAAGACACATTTAGGAAAAATTTGAACCTCCTAGCTCATTTCGTTCGGCCGTTATCGTGCTTTCAACAGACAGACAGACAGACAGACAGACAGACGGACGGACGGACAGACGGACAGACGGACATGGCTATATCGTCGTAGAATTTTACCACGACCCAGAATATATATACTTTATGGGGTCTCCGATGAATATTTTAAGGTGTTACAAACGGAATGACAAAGTGAATATACCCCCATCCTGGAGGTGGAGGGTATAAAAATGGTACCATCTAAACGGCTACACCTAGAATAAAGAAATTCTGTGTATATATTCCTCTGACTGCGTAGACACGGAAAATAAACGGATTTTTCGAAATTCGTACTTTCAAGGTATACAATGGTACAGAGAGATAAAAATAGTACTAACTAAACGACTACAGCTAGAATGATGAAATTCTAATTGGGTAGAAACGTCAAATAAAGAGATTTTAGATAGTCGTACACTTAAGGGGGTAAAAATGGTACCAACCAAATGGCTGCAGCTGGAATCATGGAATTCGGTGTATACATTCCTCTGACTGCATAGACACGCAAAATAAATTTTTTTTTGCAAATTTTTGCATTTTCTTTTACGGCAAAAATTGGTTGAGTCATGAAGTTAGGTTATTTTGCACTATGTACGTCTGATAATGGATTTTCAAAATTTAGACTTTTGGAATTAAAATAGAATGGAAATACAACCAACTGTAGCACCCACTATCTACCAATATTTATGGTATTTAAACTTTTTGAAAATATTTATAGAAGAATATTTATTTTTTGAATTGACGTATTGGTAGCCTTGCCTTATAGGCGTGGTTTGAAATAATTAAAATTTTATATTTATTAATATTTTTTTTAATATTTGTATTTGTTTTGATTTGGCTATATAAAAAAATTATTTTCCTGTAATATTACTGCAGTTCTACGAAAATGGACATCCTCTGTGGAATGCAATCAATGGTGGAGGGTATATAAAGTTCGGCCCGGCCGAACTTAACGCCGTTTTTACTTGTTTATTTCTTCGATAGATGTACACAATGTTATTTTTTTAGCCTAGAATGTGATAATCGCCTCCGCCATAACTTGGGCCGCCACCAAAGCCAGGTCTACCAAAACCGCCTCCGAAACCAGGTCTACCAAAACCGCCTCCGAAACCAGGACGGCCAAAACCGCCACCATTTGAAGGAAAGCCGTAAGCGCTAATTTGTCGTTTTTCGCGTCCAATATCAGCGCCAATGGCAAAAATTGCCAAGCAGGTACATATAATGGACACAATAATTAAAAGTCGCATGTCTACAATGAAATTAAATTGAGTCTGCTAAAAATTCGCACCATTGTGATGGTATTTATATTGACTACAAGATTTTGTGTATTATGAAACATTTTTCTTTTAGTTGATAGCACTAGATTACAGACATTTTGCCCGGAAGGCGCAAAAAAATGTATTTTACATACAAAGATAAAAAAATCGGCCGGACCGAATCTTATATACCTTGATTAAGTTCCACAGTATACTTAAAGAATTCTCCTTCATAATATTTATGAAGCGAAGGGTTTTTCATACATTTAAATTTTTAAATTTTAAATAAAATGAAATGTTTCATACAATTTTTTCATAAACATTTCATATTTCATAAAAAAAATTGTTAAATTAGTGAAACTTAGTTTGATAATATAAAAGAAAGATTTCATAGTATTAAAGAAACAATTCATAAATATTAGGTGAAAAACATATTCATGATTGAATAAAATCACCAATTCCTTTTGTGTACATCTGCAAGACAGATCGTCGGACGGACGGGCGGCCATTACTCACACAATGTAAAAAGTCACGAAATTGATTTGATCCGATATATGTACATTAAGAGATATGTTAGAGTTACTTCTTCGATGCACTACTCTGTTTGTCTGTAATCTGTAGAATGAGGGTATAAAAACTGACTCACCTTCGAACAAAAATAAAAATTACAAACCATATGAAAAATGTATTCATAGTTTTTGATCTCTCTGTAAACTAGTGTATTTATGTATATCGATAACAATATTATTCATTTGTTAAAATTTGTGAGACTCTAGACGAAAAAAGAAATAAAGGTCAAAGTCGGTCGTGAGCAACTACATTTACCTTACACCACTCTGCAGAGTTAACATCTGGATTTTAAAACTTCGAAAACCGATTTTTTTCAAATTTCGCACAGTATGTTCTATTTTACCGAGAAATGTCTTTTGCGAAGTTCTTTCATATCGATCTCCATACAAATGTCCTTACCGATTTGACGTTTTCTGCTCTATCTATTCGAAAAATTGGATTGATGACGAGGTGAAATGAGAAATCTGGCCAAGATCGTTTCTAATATGAGGCTTCTAGAGCGGTAAAAATTCAAATCGGCGAAGTCATTTGTAAGGGGAGCTAGAAAATACATGGATCTATATGGACCGATTTCACAAAGGAAAAAATAAAAAAATAAATTTGGTTGTTTTAACATGTTAAAATCGGTTGCGATATGTGTTTTTTATAATGTGACTAATATTTGTGGCCATGTTAAAATATGAAAAGATTGAATGTTTTATAGATTTTATAACCCCATTTCCTATTGCTATACAAATGTGTTACAAACTTTGTGACAAAATTAATATACTCTCCGTCAAAATCAAAAATCTTAATTATACGCTTAACATGTTATGGTCACAATAAAAAGAAACATTTATAAAAGTTGATGTGTGTTTGCATAATGGCTATTCAAATCGATTTCTTAATGCACTTGACGCTCCCGTAGAGCGGCCACGTAAACCAACCATCCAATAATGGCAAATGCGTCATATACAACTACTACCTTTGAATGTTATTCCCCTACTAATCAAATTTCCCAAGCAAATATAGAAATATTAGAAATGTATACTAGACCGGGTCGGTCTGTATGGGAGGTGTGTGGTTTTCCGCACCTAATACGAAACCTTGGTTTGTTTTATGACTTCCATAGGCGTAGGAAGGGTGTGGCTGGGGTGGTCATTTACATCCCAGAATTATTTTAGCCCCCCAGGTAGTTCAGTTAGAATTTTTAAAATTTATCAATGCCAATATTAGGGGAGTTCATACAAAGATTTATTGTACATATAATTCTACGTATGTGAAGACTTACAAAAATATTGCTTTATATGAAATGTGTAATATGTAGAGTTAAGTAATTCAAAAAGTTCTTTTTTCATCAGAAAATGCTTAAATATTTAAGTTTTCGGCAATATCTACATTTAATTTGTACAATAACTTGTTATGTATAGACACCCCTATTGGCTATTTAATGGTCCAACATAAATTGATGATTGTTGCTCTCCAACGTCAGTGATGGTGGTAGTGAAATGGCACCGCCGGTGCCACGGGTGATGATTGGTAATAGGATTATTCGGGGATTTTACTTTATATTTTACTAGCTGGACACCCGCCCGCTTCGCCAGGCAGAAAGACAAATGGTAAAATCAAAATCAGGTTTCATATTGTTTTTTCTTGTAATCGGTAATATATGTACCAATTATAATCAATGTACTTCACTGAGATACTAAAGAAGAGAACTTACTTAATGGAATACCTGTAATTCGAATGTACTACATTCAAACCATATAAAAAATCAGTCAAATTGTACTAATCAAACAACACAAAAACTGAAAAATTAATATAATTTCCGTTTTCTTGGCTTAAGTCGGCTTTTGACTTTTTTGTAACCTTTCTATTTGCTAATAAAATCCAAAGAAAACATGTAATTTTAATAAATTCAAATCAAAAATGTCCCATATTTCATTTGTATATTGTCTAAGCAGGTTACAACTAAATTAACTCACACAACGATATAGGAATCTCGGTGTCGAATATACTGGTTGGTAAAACTGGTTTTAATTTCATATGGGAAGGGACACGCCCATCTTTGCACAACTATTTAGAATGGATCTACTCACACAAAATTTCAGCACTCTAGGTGTCATAGAACTGACCATATTCGATAATAGGTTTTTACTTCGTATGTGAGGTACCACGCCCACTTTTCCATTACCTCCCTTTTTGGCACAACTACACAGGTTTATGCTAGATGCTTTTACACAAAAGTTCAGTATTGTATCTGTCATAAAACAGACAATATTCAATAATAGGTTTTAACTTCGTATGGATGGTACCACGCCCACTTTTATAATACAGCCCATTTTTGGCACAAATACGCACATAGATGCTAGATGCACTCACACAAAAGTTCAGTATTGTATCTGTCATATAAGTGCCAAGTCCACTTATCCAATACCGCTCATTTTTGTTACAATTGTGCAGACTAACAATTCGTGAACTTTCACAAAAAATCAAGACTCGCTGCAGCAGTACTTCGAATATGCTAATTTATAAAAAACGAACGTGCCACGCCTACAGAAAATATCTAAAATTTATATAGTTTATTTTCACCACCGGTTCAGCATGAACATACTGTGAAAATTTCAAGAAGATCGGTCAAGTAGTTTAGGCTGCAATAAAGAACAAACAAACAGACTTACAGACATAGATTCATTTCATAGATACCTATATAATATATAGGTATAGAATTGAACTATGTAGTATATATTTGGAATTAGTTGTAATTTAAACTTATTGAAATCATTCATGTTCACAATAACCCTTAATCTGGTAGGCCTTTCTCAGTTCCACCCGAGCATGGTCATTAAATTTAACTAATTTATTGATTGGAACTCCTAAGTAACGGTCTCTTACTCTCCGGCCAACCTTTGCCAGACACGTTCCTCAAACAGAGCGTCTCACTCTTTGTCATATTTATTCTGATTCCACAATCAATATAAACTTTGTCCACAACATTCAAATGTCTTGCAGCTTTTCTTAAAGTTTCGTTTGGTGTTCTTGCATGATCATACAAAAAGCAATAGTCCGCATATAACGTATCAAAAGAATGGTAATTCTGGTGACGAAAGTCGTACATATAAATACTAAATAAATGAGTGTTAAGATTTATCTTGAGGAACGTCGCAAGACGCTGTGTTTAATGGAGAGTATTTATTTCCTACTTGAATGCAGAATTTCCTATTCGTAAAGAAACTTTTAAACTGTTAACTATGAGGATCAAATCATATTTGTATTAATTTGTAGCTGAATCTGAGACTGGGAGTTTTCAATAGCAATCTCAATGCATATTATCGATCGGTGGATAACCATTATATTTACAACATCATCAAATATATGAATAAGGTAGAAGTATTCAAAGTCCGGCAGCAAGGAAAAATTTTTGACATAGTATTCAGGACTAAACAGCTCGGAATTCTTAGAAACTAAATGAGTAATTAAACTTTTACTGACACAATCAAAAGCATCTCATCGATAAGAAAAAAATAAAGTATCGAAAAATGCGGGCTGTTTTTCATTTATGGTTGAGTGGCTGACATTTTGTCAAAGATCTAAGGATCTTTTTGGACAAAAACATTTTATTGTGAATCTATTTCTGTTTTCATTGTTTAATTTTGTTATTGTCATATTATTTATAGCTCATTTTAGTACTGCCTAGAGCGCAGGATTTTCCCCTGGGAGGGTTTTCATCTACACTCATAAAGTTAACCCTATAATGAGTTAAAATTAACTAAAATTTAGGAAACTAAGTACATTTTTACAAATATAAAAAGGATTTTGCTGAAATTTTCCTCAAACCAAGTAATTTTTACTAAATTTAAACAAAATTTTCCTAAAACTAAGTAAATTTTTAATAAATCTTAGTAAAATTTTGCTGAAAAATTCCTAAAACTAAGTAAATGTTTACTCAAATCAAGTAAATATTTACTCAAACTGAGGACAATTTTGCTGATTTTGTTCCTCAAAACGAGTACATTTTTACTTAAACTGAGGAAAATTTTATTTTATACAAGGAAAAAAGGTGAAATTAAAATAAATTAAATTTAACTAAAAAAATCAAACAAATAGTTTTGCTTCAGAGTATGCAAAACTGATACAAAAAATGACAACATGAAATATTTCTCAAAAGTTTCATGATACCTCTGCCATAAGGAGTTGAGCTATTACTCCATGATTGTTGCGAAGGCAAGATAGGCGCCTTCGCAGTGGTTGTTTAGAATAATTCATAAAGTATTTAAGAAATAAGTCTCTGCAAACAAACGAGAATTGCTTCTTTGATTAATATTCAATAATTTTTTAAACAATTTCAAATGTTTTTTATAAGTTCATTAATACTTAAATGTATGAAGAACTCGGCATAAATTTCAGTAAACATTTTAACTTCATTTTAGAAAAAAACTCATTTTTAAGTCAAAAATTTCAGATTTTTTTCTCACTTAAAACCTTGAAAATATTCTTCCACATATGTAAGTTTGAATTTACTCAATTCTGAGAATTTTTTATTAGATCCAAAGAAATGTTTTTAAGTAAGTCTACTACCCTTTTTCTAGTAAATGAACTATTTACTATGGCTTTGAAAGAAGGTAAAGTTTACTCATACTTAGTTAATGTTCCAACTTTTTAGGAAATTTTTACTGGAGCGTTTGGAAACCACTCATATTTTATTGCCAGGATCTTCGAGAAATATTTTGATACATTCGTCCGACAGATATTGTCGGCAAAATTGCATTTCGGTAATCCATCTATCAGTACACTCAAAGGAATATGTCAGTAAAAGAAAGCAGAAGGTCTACTGAAAGAGCAGATTTTCTGCTGCTAAAAAAGAGACAGCAGATTTTTATCTGCTGAGATGGTAAACAGCTGTTTGCTGTTTTTAGCAATATATATGATACGCATATTTTCCCAAGCTAATATAAAAGAAAATTCGAGCTAAACTCGCCTATGAACGCTTATCTATTTTTATATTTTAATTAACAACAGACAATTTTAGCAGACTGCAATCTCTTTAGCAGTGTGAATGGCGATGTAAGATTGCAGAAAACTGCTGTTATGCCAAAAAAACAGAAGTAATAGCAGAAAAGTGTCTGCTAATAGGCAGTAGACAATCGCTGCTTTTATTAACAGACTTGTTCTCAAAGTGTAGAACTTTTGTTTAAATATTTGCTTGAAATTACATACATACATATCGAGGGCTTATATTCAAAAGTGGCTATGAACAAAAACACAACTTTTCAGGAGAGCGAAAAAACTGATTTTCTCCTTAATTTGAAGAGAAATTATTAATCGTTCTTCTACAGTTTAATCTAAAAAGGAATACTTATTGCTACGATTAAAAAGTTTTCGAAATTTCCTATTACTCGCGGTTTCATGATTCATAGCCATTTTGTATGTTTAAAATTGAGCACTATGAATGTTGAAATAAGAATAAGATTTATTATACCCTACACCACTTCGTGGTCTAGGGTATTATAAGTTAGTTTTCCGCCAAATGTTTGTAACACCAAGAAATAATTGAGCTAGACCCACCTTTAAGTATACGGATCGGCTTAGAATCGCCAGCTGAGTCGATTTAACGATGTCTGTCTGTCCGTCTGTCCGTCCGTCCGTCCGTCCGTCCGTCCGTCCGTCCGTCTGCTGTCCATCTAAGCTTGTTCGCACTCTACAGGTCGCAATTGTTGTCCGATTGTCATGAAACTTGGCAGAAGATATTTTTTCTGGCCAAGGACCATTGGTATTGAATTTGGAGGAAATCGGTTCAGATTTAGATATAGCCCCCATACAAATGTCGGTCCCGATTTGACATTTTCCGCTCTAGAAACCACATATTGTTCCCGATTTTCTTTAAATTTGGTACAACATCTTATAATCTGACTAGAAACACCTATACCGAAATTGGGTAAGATCGGTTCAGATTTAGATATAGCCCCCATACAAATGTCGCTCCCTATTTCACTTTTTCCGCTTCAGAAACCACATATTGTACCCGATTTTCTTTAAAATTGGCACAACATCTTATAATCCAACTAGAAACACGTATGCAAAAATTGGGTAAGATCGGTTCAGATTTAGATATAGCCCCCATACAAATGTCGCTCCCGATTTGACATTTTCCGCTCTAGAAACGACATATTGTACTCGGTTTTCTTTAAATTTTGCAGAACATCTTATAATCGAACTAGAAACACGTATGCAAAAATTGGGTAAGATCGGTTCAGATTTAGATATAGCCCCCATACAAATGTCGCTCCCGATTTGACATTTTCCGCTCTAGAAACGACATATTGTACCCGATTTTCTTTAAATTTTGCAGAACATCTTATAATCGAACTAGAAATACGTATGCAAAAATTGGGTAAGATCGGTTCAGATTTAGATATAGCCCCCATACAAATGTCGCTCCCGATTTGACATTTTCCGCTCTAGAAACGACATATTGTACTCGGTTTTCTTTAAATTTTGCAGAACATCTTATAATCGAACTAGAAACACGTATGCAAAAATTGGGTAAGATCGGTTCAGATTTAGATATAGCCCCCATACAAATGTCGCTCCCGAATTCACTTTTTCCGCTTTAGAAACCACATATTGTACCCTATTTTCTTTAAAATTGGCACAACATATTATAATCGAACTAGAAACACCTATGCTGAAAGTGGGTATGATCGGTTCAGATTTAGATATAGCCCCCATTCAAATGTCGCTCCCGATTTGACTTTTTCCGCTCTAAAATCCAGATATTGTACCCGTTTTTCTTTAAAATTGGCACAACATCTTATAATCCAACTAAAAAACCAATGGTGAAAGTGGGTAAGATCGGTTCAGATTTAGATATAGCCCTCATACAAATGTTGCTCCCGAATGTTTAACAGATTTTGGCCAAATTTTACATATTATATTTCACCAATAAACAGACATGATGAAAGCGGGTCACATCGTTCCAGGTTTCAATATACCCCCATACAAATGTCCTTTCCGATTTAACATTTTTTGTCAAACACATACATTTACAGGATGCAAAAATCCTTCCCGATTTCAATTTTTACCGAATTGAATTGCAATGAGAATTGTTTGGGTGATGCCCATATGTCCATACTTTGGTATGACTTTGGTTAACTACTGTATAATTTGTATTTGTCTGTCGGACAATTGGATCAATTACCATATTATTTACCATATTCGTTAAATTTGACTAAAGATGAATTTATAGTATATACATTATATGAATATAATTTATATAATTTGTATGAGCTACATAAAATTGTTCCCATGAAATACCTGGTTTGGTTATGACCATGTTATTATAGTACATTAAACTAGATATCTATGAAGAATATGGAAATATGGTGTTTTCAATAAAAATAGTTGTGGTTATATCATTATTTATTGGCTCTGATGGAATTCTAACAATCTCATTCTCTGTGTGTATATTGGCCAAAATCGGTTAAACATTTCGGAGTAACATTTGTATATATATAAATAAATGTATATCTAAATCTGAACCGATCTTACCCACTTTCACCATAGATGTTTTAGTTAGATTATTAGATAATGTGCCAATTTTAAAGAAAACCGGGTACAATATGTGGTTTTTAGAACGGAAAATGTCAAATCGGGAGCGACATTTGTATGGGGGCTATATCTAAATCTGAACCGATCTTATCCACTTTTGCCACAGGTGTTTCTAGCTAGATTATAAGGTGTCGAGCCAAATTTGAAGAATGTGTTATTTGATTGTATTGTGTTATAGCTTGTTTTGAAGGTAATTCCAATTACTTTTAAAATATTTCCGGATTAGACTTTATATAGTCTTTGCAATTTTAATTCATTTATTTTGATTACACCAATCCATTTTGTTGAAATGTTAAAGTAGTGCGATTAATCCTATTTTAAGCGACTTTGTAAACTGAAAGTGGTGAAATGATGGCCCAGAGAAATTGTTTGGGCTTTGTGACAATGTGATAGGGCGTTATGACATTTATATTGCCAATCATTGAGCGACATGCAGATAATTGGACTTTATGACATTTACCCATTTCGAGCAAAATGACCTTGGGTTATAAGATCGCATTTAACAAAATTAACCTTATAATGGGCTAGGGAGTGGTCCATCTGCCTCACTTCAGCCTTTCCTTATTTGTTTTCTATATGTCGTGTACATTTTTGGAGACACCTCAGTGTACGCTCACTCCAACCTTCATTAGCGTACCTACCTATCGTTTGTTTTAATCCATTATGACTTTCGATAAATTGTTCAGGATCTAGTCATAGGAACGCTAGAGTTCCTTTGAAAAACCAACAATGTCCCGTAGGAAGCAACAAACAGATTATAACACACATGGATAGTATTCGATATCTTTGGCAGTACATCCAACCCCCTAAAGACCTTGAACACTCCCACTGTTGTAAGATAATAAGATCCACGGAACTGAGGAGAAAGCGACAAGCCAATCAATAAAATGTAAAATGAGAACATTGTTAAAACTGCCCGTTGTGTCCCACTGCATAATTTGCTCTCGGAACCCAGGACAACATAATGAAACAACAAAAAAATAATTTATTTATATTAATTTATTTATATTCTTGTAATCATCACTACAATCCACGATGTCATAACGTCCTGCTTCGTGGCCAATATCAATTTGTGTTTTCATATCAATTCTAACAGATCCTAATACAGTCCCAATAAGATGTTACGTGAAAGCAAAACCAAAAAAAAACATAGCATGTATGTTTCTACACTGCATATTACTTGCATAGGCAAAGGAATTCTACAGAAATTAGGATTGGCAAGAACAAATTCACTGACATATGAGGAAAAGTATAATGTTCCGACATCAGAAACAAATTAAAAATAAAAATAATATTTTGATTTATTTCGTAACAAGGAGAAAATCTATTAGGGGTGTTTACACATGAATATTTAATTTAAACTATTTATACACTCGACGAGTGTTTGTAACACCCAAAATGAAGGGTGATAGACCTATTGTTAAATATACCGATCGCCTTAGAATCACTTTCTGAGTCGATTTAGCAATGTCCGTCTGTCTGTCCGTCTGTCCATCTATTGTTGTAATCACGATACAACTTTGCACAAAAAAGTTTTTCGGGACAAGGACAAACGCTATTTAATTTGAAGAAAATCGGTTCAGATTTAGATTTAGCCCCCATACGAATTTCACTCCCGACTTGACTCTTTTCACTCTAGATACCACATATTTCAAAAGATTTTCTTCAAAATTGGCAAAACATCTTATAGTTCAACTAGAAATCCCTGTGGTAAAAATGTGTTAGATCGGTTCAGATTTATATATAGCTCCCATACAAATTTCGTTTCCAATTTGAATTTTTCCGCTCTAGAATCCACATATTTTAACAGATTTTCTTCAAAATTCGCAAAACACCTTATATTAGAAACACCCACGGTGAAAATGGGTCACATCGGTACAGATTTACATATAGCTCACATACAAATTTCGTTCCCCCAGAAACCGCGTATTTTCAGAGAATTTCTTAAAAGTGAGCATAACACGTTATAAAGGGTGATTTTTTAAAAGCTATAGGAAAGTGTTTCAAAAAAAATACATAAAATTCAGAAAAATGCATGAAATCTTTATTTGAATCGATAGTAGGTCCATATATGTACTTAATATTTAGATGCTCTAGAAACGACATGTTGTACCCGATTTTCTTTAAATTTTGCAGAACATCTTATAATCCAACTAGAAACACGTGTGCAAACATTGGGTAAGATCGGTTCAGATTTAGATATAGTCCCCATACAAATGTCGCTCCCGATTTTACATTTTCCGCTCTAGAAAATACATATTGTACCCGATTTTCTTTAAATTTTGTAGAACATCTTATAATCCAACTAGAAACACGTATGCAAAAATTGGGTAAGATCGGTTCAGATTTAGATATAGTCCCCATACAAATGTCGCTCCCGATTTCACTTTTCCGCTCTAGAAACGACATGTTGTAACCGATTTTCTTTAAATTTTGCAGAACATCTTATAATCCAACTAGAAACATGTATGCAAAAATTGGGTAAGATTGGTTCAGATTTAGATATAGCCCCCATACAAATGTCGCTCCCGATTTGACATTTTCCGCTCTAAAATCCACACATTGTACCCGTTTTTCTTTAAAATTGGCACAACATCTTATAATCCAACTAAAAAACCTATGGAGAAAGTGGGTAAGATCGGTTCAGATTTAGATATAGCCCTCATACAAATGTTGCTCCCGAATGTTTATCCGATTTTGGCCAAACTTTACATATTATATTTCACCAATAAACATACATGGTGAAAGCGGGTCACATCGTTCCAGGTTTCAATATACCCCCATACAAATGTCCTTTCCGATTTAACATTTTTTGTCAAACACATACATTTACAGGATGCAAAAATCCTTCCCGATTTCACTTTTTTACCGAATTGAATTGCAATGAGAATTGTTTGGGTGATGCCCATATGTCCATACTTTGGTATGACTTTGGTATACTAATGCATAATTTGTATTTGTCTGTGGGACAATTGCATCAATTACCATATTATTTACCATATTCGTTAAATTTGACTAAAGATGAATTTATAGCATATAAATTATATGAATATAATTTATATAATTTGTATGAACTACATAAAATTGCTCCCATGAAATACCTTTGTTTAGTAATCAAAGCGAGGTACATACGCAGGGAGTGGTGTAGGGTATTATATAGTCGGCCCCGCCCGACTTTAGCCTTTCCTTACTTGTTTATTATTACCCCTGTAGGACCCACAATTTACATCGAAAGTTTATCAAATTTTGCATTTTGTATTATATTTCAACTAAGAAGACATATTATGAAAGTCAAATATATGGGTCCATATTTTGGTATAAGCCCCATACAAATTGGGCCCCCATTCTACTCTATTACATCTCTAGAACCCACATCGTACATAAGATCTCGATATAATTTTGCATATCATGTCATATTTCAACTAAGAATACCTACTTTGAAAGTGATAAGGAACCACTTTTTAATGTAGATCCCTTACAAATGGCCCCTCAAGAACAAATTTTACATCGGATTTTTTTTCAAATTTTGCAGATTATATTATATTTCAACTAAGAGTACAAAGTCAAATATATGTGTCCATACTTTGGAATAACCCAAATGGGGCCGCCATTCTCCTCTAATACAGCTCTAGAAACTACGTCTTACATCGGATCATGATATATTTTAACTTTGAATACCAACCGTGAATGAGAGATATATAGGCCCATGTTTTGGGTCAGGCCCCAAGTGTTGTTATAGGCCTTCTTTCAAATGTCGGTCCGATTCATCCTATTACTACTGTATAATTTGCATTTGTCTGCCGGAAAATTGTGTCTATTATTTACCATATTTGTTAAATATGACTAAAGATGAATCTATACTGTATAATTTATATGAACTGCATAAAATTGCTCCCATGAAACACCTGAGTTTAGTAATAAAAGCGGGGTATATACGCAGGGAGTGGTGTAGGGTATTATATAGTCGGCCCCGCCCGACTTTAGCCTTTCCTTACTTGTTGTAAACTCCATAACTTTTTTCATGAAATCATAGCAATGACGTATAGAAAACGCATTTTCAGTGATGTACACAGCGAATTAATTAAAGATTCCAGCTTCATCCGTCAGATTGGTCGCTTGTAACATATATGTAGCCAGTCGCAAAAATCGCTGTAATTGATGAAAACTCCAAAATTCGCCGTTGCAATTCCTTATATTTTAACTTTCTTCATTCATAATTCTGAAACTTTTCATACACAAATATTCCCCATGAAGTCAGCAATCACATACCAAAGAAATATTTTGGTATTTTCAATATAACCACAATTTTTCCTATTTTAGCCTGATGACTGGGGAATCAAAATGCTATTAACGCGAAATGATGGAATTTGATAGTACGATATGCCCTAAATCTAGAAAAATGTTTTAAACAAAATCGTTGTAGCGAATTATAACCTTCGGTTTTATGCTGCTCCATTGTTGAACTATTTTATTTCTATTATTTTTATGTTCATAGCCACTTATGCAGTCACAAACTAACGTGCGAGGGGATAGCCAAATCAGAAAATTAAAAAATGGCTTTAGAAAAAATCTTTTCCAAATTTATATGACAGATGACATCCAAATCTGAGAATAGTTTGGCATTAAAAACTCATTTTCGAGAAAATGGTTCATATCCACATTTTGGAATATAAGCCCTCGATATATATTTTGAAGAAATATTACACAAAAAACGATCGAATTCCTCGGCGCTTAACCCTTCAGGCCCTGCATTTTTTCTATGATAAATACAGAAAATTGGATATGCTTTTTGACAAAGTATGGGTCTAAATAGGATGTCTAAAGAGTTTTGGGGTTTTTAATTTATACGCATATTCCGATTAAATAAAAAATATTTGGAAATGTTTCTTCATTTTTATAATTTAAATATATATAAATTCGAATAACAAATACAGTTTTTTTGTATTCGATAAAATGCAAGAAGAAACAACTAGAAATTTTAATTCAAAAAATCCAAATAATTGGTATTTTGGAGTTTCGTTTTCCTACGTAGATCCAAGTTACTGAATTTGTTGTTTCTGTTTTGAATAATACTTGTTACATATGTAAAAAAATACTAACTCTGAAAAATATTTGACATAAGTGAAAATATAACAAAAATTGTAGTAAGTTAAAACTCATATCTTATTGTTTCGCAACTTTAAAGAAGATTTTAAAATAGAGACCTACACGCAGAGAAAAAATGCATTGCGTAGAAACGAAATTTTAAACACGTGAACATCGTTTTTGAGTTTCTTTTGTGGGACAAAATAGTTTGTTTGCGGTAAACATGTCATAAGTTGTTGTAAATGAAAAAAGAGAAATGAGTTTATGTATGTATATCAAACAGTTTTCTTCGTTTGTCGCAATGGATATGTATTATAATTGAAAACTCCCAAAACATTGGAAGTAACAGAAAACGTTGTTGTTGCATCTGTGATGAAAATAGGACACATCGGGTCAGATTTAGATACAGCTCCATAAAAATGTCCAATCGCAAATGTTACATCTTAGCGCTCTACAAGCATCAAGCAAATTATTTGCTTTTATTAAGAATATTTTAGATTTCATTATGATATCATAGTGATTCTTATCTACACTTTTTTAAAATTACTAAACGATTTTGTTATTAATTTTCCAAACTTTTATTGCAGTACACAATTAAAAGTTCATAAGAAATAGCTCTAGTCGAATGTCAAGAAGTGGTATCGGTTAATAAAAATAAAAATTTTCCGAACAATTTGGTGTCCATTAGCGAAATTAGCACTACACAATCTTGAAATTGGCACAATTCGTTTAGTTTGTTTGTATTTTTCATAACCTTTGTCCGAAATTCAAGAAAGTGTCCACGATTTTTTATGTAATTTTCGTGTTTTCATGATTTTATTGCAAAATTACCATTTCAGACGAGTTATTTGAGAAGGTTTTAAAAAGTATATGTTCGAAATCTCTCTGGGGGGTTTGAACCGCCAAACCCCCCCCCCCCCTGCGCACGGCCTTTGCCTAGAGCTGTAACCTGTACATCTCTTGTAAACCAGTTCTGCGACTAGTGCAGCGCCAGTACTAAATCATACTGAACTACGACCAGGCCTCGCCCAGTGTTATCATTACGGCACTGACGTGGTACAGCACTGACTCTTAGATATTGATTTTGGGACCGACCCTATCTAAGGTTCACGTTTATTGATACGCAATATCTAAAAAACTTAAAAAGTCTGTGACGTAAAATTATTTTTTGTTTGTTTATACTTTTGTACAAACGCTTTCTTTAAGAAGATTATGACAAAGCATAGAGTGAATAACCAGTTCCAAATGTCGATGGTACTGCGTTCGAAATGTTTTGATTTCAGTTTCTTAGCTATTGTTTGGCATCATTAGTTTTGGCCACAACGTTAAAACGTGTTGTTGGGAACCCCCAAATACATTATTGCGCGAAATTTCATCAATATATTTTCATCATTATCTGTCATGACATGAACAAGTGGATTATAATATAATTTATACAAATACAATGATTTGTATAATTTAATCAACTACTCTGAAATGTATTGAAAAGATCTACTTATGTATATGAATGGCCACAATATTTATTTACATACATACATATATGTAGTTTAATATAATTTTAATTTTGTTCCTCGAATGATATGTTATCATTTCAGTTTCTTAGCTTTTGTTTGGCTTCATTACATTTGGCCATAGCGTTAAAATGTGTTATTGACAAACCCAGAATAGTACTGCATGTACAGGGTTTTCCAGCAAGAGGTGTTATTTTGAATCACCCAATATTTCGGTAGCTGTCACTTTTGAAGCTTTTATTCTTTGACATTTGACAAGGAGAAACTACGCCATTACTAAAAATGGAACGATACACGATTCAACAACGCATTGCAATTTTTAAAATTCTTGACTGATGAGCCCCATTTCCGACTCGGTGGCTACGTCAACAAGCAAAATTGTCGCATCTGGGGCTCGGAAAACCCAAGAGTTATTGTTGAGAAGCCTCTCCATCCTCATCGTATGACTGTTTGGCGCGGTTTATGGTCCGGCGGGGTCATTAATTACCTTACTTTTTCGAAAATGAGGCTGGATCAACAGTTACGGTGAATGGATTGCGCTATCGAGAGATGATGAATGATTTTTACTTTCAACAAGACGGCGCTACATGTCACACAAGCAACGAAACCATTGATCTTTTACGGGAAAAGTTTCCGGATTGCATTTTTCTTTTCTTCTTAAATACCAAAATAACACCTCTTGTTGGAAAACCCTGTATATTAACACATAACTGAATCATGTATTTAATGTAACTACTATTATTCTGAAGTGCATTTTAAATATCAATCATCTTCAAGTGTAGACGAATATTGTTGATTTTTTAGTGTTTTTTTGCAATACATAGACATGTACATAGTTCAATACTATTTTCAATTTGAATATCTAGTATATCTTTATTTTTGTTCTCGTTATGATGTTTTACTATAAAAGTTCGTGTCTTTGGCTGGATGTGGCCACAGTTCAACTTCTAAAGCAGGATCAAACTTAATTGTTAATCCTGAATTAAAACTATGCGCGCTATTGTCATCTTCACTTTCGTTTGTATATCCATGGTGGTGTGGGCCAGTGCCACCCCAGTGGATATTGAAGATGATCAGCAGAACGTAGTACGTGAAAAACGCAATTTTGGTGGATTTGGCGGTGGTTTTGGAAGACCCGGTTTCGGTGGATTTGGAAGACCCGGCTTCGGTGGATTTGGAAGACCCGGCTTCGGTGGATTCGGAAGACCAGGTTTTGGAGGATTCGGTGGTCCTGGCTTCGGTGGATTTGGCAGACCACGTTTTGGTTTTGGCAGACCATTTGGCGGCTTTGGAGGACCCGGTTTTTTTGGCTAAATTGATAAATATTTTCTAAAATAACCATATGAAACTATGAACGAGCACAAATAAAATTATAAAAATTAAGTTTTAGTTATTGAATGCAGTTTACCGACGCACAGTTAGGGTTTTTTCGCGGCAAAAATCATAACTTCTGAACTAGAGAACATAATTACAAATGTAAAATTTTATTGCTAAGAAGACATCTCAAGCTTTAAGGAAAAGTTTAGAAGGCGATGCATTTTTGATTATACTGCCAATGGATATCCCGATGAACTATACTGCCAATGGATATCTCGCACCTGAAACGGTATTAAATAACGACGGTATATATATATACCGCCGCCCGACTATATGAAAGTACAAACAGCCTTAGCTCGACTGAATAATAATAAATGCGCAGGAGCTGATAGCCTCCCGGCAGAGGCATTTAAAACCGGTGGCGAAGAAGAAACTAGGAACAAACCCCTCCTATCCATTTTATACTGAGCGAGGATTCAGAAAGGCGATGCCTTATCGTGTGACTTCTTTAACCTGTTGATGGAGAAAATTTCGCAGGACAGGAAAATTAGAATCATCGACATTATTTACGACAAAAGTATGCTGATGACATTGACATCATTGGTCGCAGCACACGATCAGTAAGCGGAGTGTACATCACAATGTCTCGAACAACGCATACCGATCGAAAACTATAACTTTGATGTCTTAAAAGGCTTCGTTTATCAATAACAACAAAGATGTCACTTTAGAAATAACTCTTGCCAATAGACTTTGGGTTAGTAGGCAGTTGAGAAGTAAAGCCCTTTCTCCGCGGACGAAAATAACACTGTACAAAGCGCTCATCCTACCCGTCGTGCTATATGGTGCAGAAACATGGACAACGAAAATAGCAGACGAGACGACTGCTATTCGAAATATAGAAATAACTGGCGTTCTATATTACTTCAGACTGATACCGACACCCGAAATAGCGATATAAAAGAGCTTATCTGCTCAAATGGATATCAGCAGACAATTTTTAAGATGTTGAAAGAGTTTTTCTTTACAGAACTACGTAGCAAGAGAATCACTTTAAACATCATGTTTTTTCAACAACACTAAACCCAGTTATGTTATGATAGAATTGCAGCGTAAATTCCCCTTACTGCGCCTAATTTTGTCTCGTGCGGTTATTGCAAACAGGTAGTTAACAAAACCAACAAATTTGGACGATTGAAAGCAATGCAATCGAGCAAAAATTTAATTCTCTGAAAACCTCAATAATTCACAACAAACTGCCAGTCCCTTGAAAAAAATCGCTTAAATTCGATAAATTTTGGCCCTCTCAATAATTGTATTTTTTGCAATACAAAGTCTGTTTAACCTCTTAAAAATAGTAATTCATTCGTGATCTCTTATAATTCGTAATGTAAAACATTAATAATTGGAAACAAGTAAGTATGTTTCAGTCGGTTAAACCGACTTATATATACACTCACTCTCTGAAAATATATGTATGGAAGGACTTAATTTTACTTAGTGCTGGATTATGTGTGTGGGAGGTACTGGGAGTGTGTGGCTATGTGACACAGCTTCCACATTCGTAAATCATTGTAAAAACATAATCAAATATGAAGTCCTAATGGATTTCAGGAACCGGTGTATATAAAGGATTTAATTTTACCTAGGGTAGAGACAATTGTGTGGGAGGTACTAGAAGGGACGTGGCTAAAGCATAAATATTTGGTTTAATGCGATTATAAAGACATTTTCAAATGTTAAATTCAACTCTTAAAGTGCTTATAAAAACTTTATATTGCAAATTCCGAATATCAATGCGGAATATGGACCATTTGTGTGGGAGGTACCAGAAGGGGCGTGGCAATTTCGCCCATCGTCGAACTTAAACTAAGTTGGGGAAAAATATTACCATCGTATACAGCAGCCAGCTAGACGGACGGATATGGCTCAAACACCTTAAAATGTTCTGAAACGGATTTGGTCCAAACATACATATGGTCTTAAGTCACTCCTTCAATGCATTACACTTTTTTCTGTCCCAAATGATATATACCCTAATCTGTAGAGTAATTGTATAAAAATATATAGTCATAATAGACAGCTACATTTTCCATTATTTTTTGTGTTTTTCGTAGGCATTTAACATATAGTGAGAGAATGCAGAAAGCCACAATATCCTAGTGGAGGATATATAATGAATATAACTGAACAGAATGACGATGATGTTTTTTGATGACGACATGATGATCAAAATCAGTATTTAAGAATTTAGTCTTTTTATAGAAAAAAATAAAATTATTTGTTTGCTATATATTGGGTGATCGAAATTAACACCACTTTACTTTTCTTGACTATCTGCGTTTCGAGTAACCCATACATATGTATGTTGTGGGTGATATTATTGGGCATATGTCAATATAGTGCCCAATATGAAAATAACGTGATATTTAAAACGACAAAATTGTTGAAATAACAAATTATATTACATATATTTTTCCAATCTATGTGATGGAATTTATTTAGTGGCGGCTAGAACAATTACAATTTTACAATACGAGTGTATTTTAAAACAAGTAAAAACGGAGTTAAGTTCTGCCGGGCCGATCTTTATATACCCTCCACCATGGATTGCATTCCACAGAGGTTGTCGGTTTTCGTAGTAATATTACAGGAAAATATAAATTTTTTAATACAGCCAAACCAAAACAAATACAAATATTGAAAAAATAATTTTATAAATAAATATAATATTTTAATTATTTCAAACCATTATTTATTTCAAATCAGAAAATATCTTATATTGATATTTTCAAAAAGCTTAAATACCATAAACATTGGTAGATAGTAGGTGCTACAGTTGGTTGTATACGAATTTGGAAAAACTTTTTATTTTGCGTGTCTATGCAGTCAGAGGAATGTATATTCCGAATTTCATGACTCTAGCTGCGGTCATTTGATTGGTACTATTTTTATTCCCTTTTTTCATTTTAACCCCAAAAAGTACGAATTTCGAAAAATTCGTCTATTTTCCGTGTCTACGCAGACAGAGGAATGTATACTCCGATTTTCATGTCTACGTAGTCAAAGGAATGTATACTCCGACTTTCATGACTCTAGCTGCGGTCATTTGATTTGTACTATTTTTATCCCCTTTTTTCATTTTAACCCCAAAAAGAAAAATCCCTGTATTTTACTTGTCTATGCAATCTGAGGAATGTATACACCGAATTTCATTATTCTATGTACATCCGTTTGGTTGGTACCATTTTTATCCCTCTATTCCCATTTTACCCCTTAAAAGTACGAATTTGGAAAAAATACTTTTATATTATGTATCTACTTAACTAGAGGAATGTACACACCGAATTTCGTGTTTCTAGCTGTTGTCGTTTAATATGTACCATTTTTATCCCTTTTTTGCCCCATTTCACCCCCTACAAATAAGAATCACTTTATGGTGCACGTTTTTGCTATAAGGGAAATGCGCATACCAAATATCAAGCAAATATAAACAGACATATTCAAAAAACATGCTTAAATACGCTAAAATATTAGGGATTATTATGTGTATTTTTAGTCCTTGTGAGGGAAAAATTTTTGCCTTTGGCCGATTTCGCCCCATTTCAATCCCAACCGATCTACGACTATAAGACGCATTTATGGAAAATTTGAACATTCTAGCTCCTTTCGTTTAGATGCTAGCGTGCTTTCAACAGACGGACGGACGGACATGGCTAGATCGTCTTAGAATTTTATGACGATCAAGAATATATATAATTTATATGAATATGGAAATTAACGAAACTCCATCGTGCAACCTTTCAAAGATCTGAGGTGGCCAACGTTTTGATCGGTCCGGAGGAGTGTTCTGTGGCGCACTGTTCAATGATTCTGTTGGAAGGTGATTTTCGATTTACATTATGGGCTATTCCACGGTAATTTCCTGCAGACAGACTGAATCATCTGTTATGGAACGGACAATCTGGAGTATTTTCAAAACAATTGCTGGACATTTGTACTAGAAAAATTCTGTTGATATTGCGAATGTTGATATTTAGATTTTTTTAGTTCGTATTCCCATACGTTGCTCCAAATCGTATGTCGTTAGCGAACATGGTATATATGGCTTCGAAAAACATTGAATTGGAAGATTCTGTTTCTAGAGAAAATTATATTGACAACCGCAGACTATCACCTCAGAATCTTCAGTTAATATCAGATTATTTTTTGCAATGACACTGGGAAGTGGGGAAATTAACGAATAGCTTATTGAAGAAACGCTTCTTAAAGAAAATCACAAAGATAAAGACATTTTGAGAGCATACTCCGCTGTTAAATCGGCAATTAACGTACGACATTCATGAAACTTTTGAACGATGGAATTGTAGTGATTATCCTCTGGACGATCACGTTGGAACCATAAGACTATTTTGATCGTGTAGCTCAATGTTAAAAAAATCGATATAACCAATATTATGTCTGCATATGTTCCATAGATTAAAAATGCAAAGATAAAAAATATAATTTGCATAAAAATAAGCTGTCTACTAATGATTTTTTGGTGATTTTTACCAAACACTATCAGTGATTCCACGGCCAACTCCAACCAATAAACTAAATGAATGTTCGAATACGTCCTTTTTGTGGAAAACATCACGACATTTAAATTAAGTACTGTCAAGAGTTTCGAGTTGCAGAACGACAAATCTGCACAATTATATTCAAAACACTTGCTTGAAAATGTCAATGGCAAAATCGCCTTAGAAATGACACTCTTCTGCATTAAATTCCCCGTCGATTTTACCAGTTCACCGTATGAAAAATTAAACTCATGAAACATTGTTCAAAATCCATTTAAGCGAACGTGCAGACACTTCCATTGGCGTAATACGAATTAGATAACAATGATCGTATCGTTAAATTGAATATCTATGCCAGCAAACGTTAATCGATGCAATAATCAAACTTTTTCTCATTCCAGGTTTGCTTAAACATTTGAAATAGCGTTCCAAAAATTCGCACGACGATGACAAACAAACCTATTGAAATATGGACAGGAAATTTTTTTGTCGGGTCAGCTAGTGTTTAAATAAATATTAATACAGCATTGAGATTTCAAATAATTAACGAAATGCACATATTCTGTTAAAATTTCTTTGTTAACGCCATTTTTATCGATAAGTATAAAAATTGGTGTGGACAAAACATATGAAACTCGACAACTTTGTTTTAATATATGTATATTCAAATTAAATAGCGTTCGTCCTTATCCCATAAAACTTCGTTATGAAAAGTTTCATTTAGTTCTATCAACAATCGCGACCTGTACTTTGATTACAAGAACAGACGGACGGACGGACATTGTTAAATCGGCTCAAAAAGTTATTCTAAGTCGATCGGTATAATAAACGATGGGTCTATCTCGCTTCTTTATGGATGTCACAAACAAATGCACAATGTCATTATAACATGTGGTGTAGGGTATAAAAATCCTTATTTGTAACTTAAATATGTTCTCACCTAAGTAATTGCATGTAATGTCAGCAATAACTTCTCATGGTTTATATTCCGGATACTTATTGCGTCGCAATGAGTATGATTTGGATACGATCGATTTGATTCTGATCAAATTAAAATGGAATTACTCACTGAATAGAATATTGGCCCTCATAAACATTTCATTATTATAACTCCATTCAATTTATGACATTTGTACTTGAATGTAATTAATTAAAAGTACACAAATTATAAACCCCATTGTTAATTAAAAACAACAACAATATTGAGAAATTTAGCAAAAAATATGATAAATTTGCTGATTATTTAGATACATACAAAATGTGACTTTTCTTTGTTAACAAAATGTGTTTACAATCCTTCTGTATAAAATTCATTCAACTACTGTCGAAGGCATCATATCACTTCTGAAAGTCAAGCTCTCACAGGTGTCAATTAAAATGCGATCATTTCTAATTATTTCCTTCGTTTGTATATATATGGCGATTTTGGCCATGACATCAGCGGTTGAACTTATCGATGATGATCTCGTTGAGTTGGTTCGAGAGAAACGTCAATTATTCGGCCCTGTAGGTGGTGGGCAAGGTGGAAGCTATGGAAGAAAAGGTCATGGAAGAGGAGGTTTCGGTAGAGGTGGGAATGGAAATGGAGGCCATCGTCGTGGTGGATACCATGGTTGAAATAAATATTCAATATAACGCTAAAATAAAATTTTTGAATAAATATTGAATATTTTACAAATATTCCCAATAAAGTCATAAAACTTGTTTCATTTATACATTTAAAATATTAATTTATGTGAAATAGGGTATTATAAGTTAGTTTCACCCCAAATATTTGTAAAACCATGAAATAATGATGAACATTTAAGTATACCGATGGACGTAGAAATACTAACTGCGTCAACTAAAGCTTCTGATCAAATTGAAACGACCCAAACCGAAAAATAATTTCGGATACAGTATTGATATTTATTTCATTGGTGCCATGCAACATTAGTTTAGCTAAAAATGACGGGTTCACAAATAATATTACTGTTTAGCTCAACAGCCAGCGTCTTCGAATTAAA
This sequence comes from Polietes domitor, assembly GCA_947397865.1. NCBI lineage: Eukaryota > Metazoa > Arthropoda > Insecta > Diptera > Muscidae > Polietes > Polietes domitor. The sequence goes on from OX377618.1 coordinate 30,641,482, forward strand.
ATTTTTTAAACCAGTAAATTTTGTATTGGATTGGCCAAAAGTATGAGTAGAAACAAATCAATAGTCTAAGATTTTCTGCCTGGGTAGATATATTTGGTACAGGCCAAATATATATATTCTATACGTAGAAACAAGTTTATTCAAATAAAAACCAGTAAGGAAAGGCTAAAGTCGAGCGGGGCCGACTCTATGATACACTCCACTTTCAATCCGAATACAATTCAATTCGGTGAAAAAGTGAAAACGGGAAAGTTTTTTGTATCCTGTAAATGTATGTGTTTGACAAAAAATTTTATATCGGAAAGGACGAAAAGATATATTGAAACCTGGAACGAAATAGGTGAAATATAAAATGTATAGTTTGGCCAAAATCGGTTAAACTTATGGGAGCAACATTTGAATTTGGGCTATATTTAAATCTGAACCGATCTTACCCACTTTCACCATAGTTTTGTTTAGTTAGATTATAAGATGTTGTGCGAGATTTAAAGAAAATCGAGCACAATATGTGGCTTTTAAAGCGGCAAAAGTCAAATCGGGAGCGACATTTGTATGGGGGCTATATCAAAATCTGAACCGATCTTACCCAATTTCTGCATAGTGTTTCTAGTTGGATTATAAGATGTTGTCCCAAATTTAAAGAAAATCGGGTACAATATATGGTTTTTAGAGCGCAAAATCGGGAGCGACATTTGTATGGGGCTATATCTAAATCTGAACCGATCTAGCCCGCTTTAGCCACAGGTGTTTCTAGTTAGATTATAAGATGTTGTGCGAAATTTAAAGAAAATCGATTAGAATATGTGGCATTTAAAGCGGAAAAAGTCAAATCGGGAGCGAAATTTATATGGGGGCTATATCTAAATCTGAACCGATCTTACCCAATTTCTGCATAGGTGTTTCTAGTAAGATTATAAGATGTTGTGCCAAGTTTAAAGTAAATCGAGTACAATATGTGGTTTCTACAGAGGAAAATGTCAAATCGGGAACGACATTTGTATGGGGGCTATATCTAAATCTGAACCGATTTGACCGATATTCACCATGGGTGTTTCTAGTAGAAATATAAGATGTTTTACCAAATCTGATACATTATGTGGTTTCTAGAGCGGAAAAAGTAAAATCGGGAGCGAAATTTGTATGGGAGCTATATATAAATCTGAACCGATCTGTCCGACATTCACCATGGGAGTTTCTAGTGGGAATATAAGATGTTTTACCAAATCTGAAGACAATCTGATACAATATGTGGTTTCTAGAGCGGAAAAGGTCAAATCGGGATTGAAATTTGTATGGGAGCTATATATAAAGACCCATGTTTTGGACCAGGCCCAGAATGTTGTTATAGGCCCCTTTTGAAATTTCGGTCCTATTACTACTGTATAATTTGTATTTGTCTGTCGGATAATTGGATCAATTACCATATTATTAATCATATTCGTTAAATATGACTAAAGATGAATTTATAGTAACTGTATAATTTATATGAACTACATAAAATTGCTCCCATGAAATACCTGGGTTTAGTAATCAAAGCGAGGTACATACGCAGGGAGTGGTGTAGGGTATTATATAGTCGGCCCCGCCCGACTTTAGCCTTTCCTTACTTGTTTTAAAAAATAAGTTTTTATTTTGAGTGAAATTTTAACTTTTTATTTAAGTTTTTCTTATCGCAGCTTAGTTATGCAGTCTTAAAGAAAAACACCCTTAATCATAACAGTATGTCCCAAACGTACAACGGTGACACTTTTTTCAGATCTGGCAACGTTTCTATAAGTTGTGCTGAGTTTGATATAACGAATATTTCGTAAGCTACTAAAAGATAAAATGTTGTATTTTTTCCGCACAAATATAAAAGGTCAGTAGATATTTGATATATACGTCCAATGATTTTTTGGTTTTGTCGGTTAGGCCATTGTTGGGCTAGAGTGATTAAACCCGAGAACGAAAACCGGGTCAACCGGGACTTAACCTGAGACCGACCGTCAAGTTTTTGAAAATCGCGGATTTTGGAAAACCGGGAAACGCAGTTTTTTATGTCGGTCTCAACCGGTTTTACATAGAGAAAACAAGTTGCATTTTTAGTGCTAATTTGTTTATAATATGCCACTTTTTATATTATCACAAGCCTCACTGAACGCTTTTTATTAGGGGCCGCATTAACTAAAAAACTTTGCGAACACAGCAAAACTGTTTGTCTAAAATGGCGAAGTCTGTCCTAGGTTTCACATACATTTCTTATATGTAGAAGAACAATTTAAGCCGTTGACCATTTTCTGCTGCGGATGACGACCAGCCATACACATAAGAATATATATAATTACTTTTAGACCAGTTAGACCTAAGGACTAAATATTTTGCAAATCATAATTAAACTATCCAGTATTCATTTCTAGGGGTGATCATTGCTGAATTAGCAACCGGAATGTTTGGAGTCAATTTCGATCTCATTATGACATCCCATCCCCAAGAACGAGTATGTACAATCGGTCAATATTTTGTGGAATTTCTCTATAATGAATAATTTCCTTCATTTTTTACTGTTTTAAGAAAAACCAGAACGGTCTTATTATAAAAAGAAAACTGGGCAACAGCGTTTTTGAAAACCCCGAAAACCGAACATGCAGAAAAACCGGGTTATTGATCACTCTATGTTCGTAAGTAAGGATTTTTTTGGGTACAATAAGTTTTATATAAAATGTCACTAGAAAATATACATTTTTGCATGCAAACAAGAATTGGATTTTTCCTCCGTATTAGTTGTTCCCTATATAAGACCGTTAAATAGTCATATAAAGTAAAGGTTCTGGGGCCTCCAAATATAGTATACTAGTTGAACCCCCGCCCGTTTCGCCAGGCAGAAAAACAGACGGAAATTAAAATCAGGTTTCATATTGTGTTTTCTTGTGATCGGTTATATATGTACCACTTATAATCAAGGTACTTCCCTGAGATACTAAAGAAATGTCAAAAATCAAATTGATTTTAAGTTCCGTGTGATTCTCCTCCTTTCCATTACCAAATCAAAATACTTCGTACGTAAGTAGAACTTACTTAATCGAATAGGAATTCGAATGTACTACATTCAAAACACATAGAAAGTCAATCAAATTGCTCACTAATCAAACAAAACAAAAACTAAAAAATTAATATAATTTCCGTTTACTAGACTTAAGTCGGCTTTTGACGAATGAATAATTCTTTTTTTTTTGTAACCTTTCTTTACTACAGTGCTAAGAAAATCCAAAGAAAACATGTAATTTTACAAAATTCAAATCAAATCCGCCCATTTGTATATTGTCTATGCAGGTTATAAATAAATTAACCCACACAACAATATAATATAGGAATCTCGACACCGAGATTCCTATATTGTTAAAACAGGTTTTAATTTCGTATGGGAAGGTTCACGGCCACTTTCCGCCCATCTCGGTATCGATTATACTCTAAAACCGGTTTTAATTTCATATTGGAAGGGTCACGCCCACATTCCGCCGATGTTTGCACAACTATATTGGATCTACTCACACAAATTTTCAGCACTCTAGGTGTTATAGAACTAAAAATATTCGATAATAGGTTTTAACTTCGTCTGTGAGGTACAACGCCCACTATCCAAATACCGCCCACTTTCGGCACAACTACGCAAGTTTATGCTAGATGCACTCACACAAAATATGAAAATTCGTATGGGAGGTTTCACACCCACTTTTCCAATACCCCCAATTTTTAGCACAACTACGCACATTGATGATAGATGCACTTACGCAAAATTTCAGCACTCTAGGTGGCATAGAACTGACAATATTCAATTATAGGTTTTAACTTCGTATGGAAGGTGCCACGCCCACTTTTCCAATACAGCTCATTTTCGGCAGAACTACGCACTCCTGCACCTCAACAGACAAGTCCGATGCATTTTGTATATACAAGTTTTAAACCCAATCTCAAAGAACATGAATTAAACCACCAATAGTATAATATTATCCAACAATAGTATAATATTATCTAAATTATTGCCCTTTTTGGCACAACTACTCACATTGATTGCACAAAATTTCAGCACTCTAGGTGGCATGAACTGACAATATTCAATTATAGGTTTTAACTTCGTATGGCAGGTGCCACGCCCACTTTTCCAATGCCGCCCATTTTTGTCAAAACTAACTAACAACAATTAGTGAACTTTCACAAAAATTCAAGACTCTAGCTGCAACAGTACTCCGAATATTCTAATTTATAAAAAACGAATAAATCCCCAATTTGTGTGGGAGGTGCCACGCCCACTGAAAATATCAAAAATTTATATAGTCTATTTTCACCACCGGTTCAGGATGAACGTACTGTGAAGATCGGTCCAGTAGTTTAGGCTGCATTAAAAAACAAACAATCCCACAAACTTACAAATTCAGATTCATTTTTATATATAAAGATGTCTAGATCCAACACCTAAAAAAATTATAGAAATTTTATAGTATAATAATGTTTCAGTAAGGAAAAATTAGATATGTCTGTTCATTTCCTTTTCTTTCCCTTTACTTAATTATTCTGTATTTCCTATGAAAGTGTGGATTACTCGTTTGATTAACAAAAGTGAATAAAGTCATGCCGTAGAAAGAACATTGCAGAATTCAAGAAATTAAGTAAAAGCACAAGAGGGTAAGGCATATTTTTATTTGTAATACTATTTCGATTAACCAGACGTTTTCAACGTACAATATCGTAAAAATCTCAGTCAATGAATATGGAAGATATTTAAACACATTTAAGCACTCCCGCTCCAATGGAATCGCCCACATGCAACTGTCAATTTGTGGACACTCCTATGTTACGAGATACATATTTGTTTTTTCTAGTTTGTATGTCTGTTGTAAACCTAAATTATAAATAAAAATACACGAAATGTACCTCCTTTCACTTTAAATTAATTTAAAATTCTTATTACCAAAAAGTTCCTTTTCCGTGCAACAGTTCTTCCAAAGAGATGTAATTTATTTTGTGGTAATGCTTTCTTTATTAATTCGTGACACATATTAGAAGTATTGATTTTTCATTCCGTTTTCATCCGAAGCGTCTACGTTGACCGTTACTACGCTGAACGACTCTTCCGAAGCCTCCACGTCCTCCAGGACCACCACCACCGCGATATGCACCAATGCGGCCTATTTGACTACCACTAACACCATTGTATACCATTATTGCTGACGTCGTCGACAAAATCGCCATAAATGCACAGATGATGGATAGAAGTATGTTAATTTTCATTTTGTTGAAGAGTCTTTTTCCGACACTTACTTTAGTAGCTGATCTGATGCATTCGACAAAGTGAGCTGGCTTTTATATCGACAGGATGAACAACAAGATTTTAATTAAGAACGCAAAACAATCATTTTTACAATATAACCTCAATATTTGTATACGACATTTTCGAAATTTATTCAATTTGTGTATAAATAAACTGATTATTTCATCCAATGAGTGACTAATTAAAATTCAACCACAAATCAAAATAAATAATTCTGGTGTCTCTCTCATTTTGAATCTAGAACTTTGTGCTATGAACTTGTTTTCAAACTTATTAGCTGCTGTTTGCAGGAAAAAATATATTTTGATCCGTCCCGAACGATACTGCTCCAACGACTACTCTGATGTCAGCATTCATACAAAAGCTAATATTCAGTTCGCATTCAAACAGCGACAATAAATTCTGACAGAAAGTACGATTTTGTATACTCACCACCAATAAATGTTATTCCGTTCCTAAATTGAAATATCGATATATATATATATATATATATTTGACTTAAAACCGCTCTAATAGGCAGATAATTCCATTATTTTTTGGATTTTGCACATACCATTATATTTCACCTGAAAACATCTGTAGTAACAATGGATCACACCGATCCATGTTTGTATATAGTCCCATATAAATGACACTCCCGTTGTGACTTTATCCGTTATATGCCTAACATATTTTTACCAATTTTTGTGAAAATTAGTATAGCAGAAAACATATTTTGCCTAGAAGCGTAATAAGTAGGGTATCCAATTGTTCGTACTTTTGGATAATTCGATTAATCGTTTATTTGAAAATACAAAATTTCTAATTAACCAAATAAATTCGATTTAGTTTTTGATAGGAATATAATCATTTGTGCAATTATTTATACTTTCTATCATTTTGGAACTCCAAATATTTTTGGTAGTATAACATTTCGAATATTCGATTATTTGGTACGGATTAATCGAATAATTCGTTATTCGAAAAACGGCCATTTCTGATTATTCGAACAAATATTTGATACTAAATATTCGATTAATCGAATAAAATGTAATCGGTTGGATAACCTAGTAATAAGTAAAGGTGGGTCACACTGGTCCTTCTTTTAATATAGCCCCATCGCTCTAGACCGATAATTAACCGATTTCCAGTTCTGTGATATATCCATAGCGACCTATCCCAGGATAGGTAAATTTATTTTCCGCAGGGATATTTGTACTAGATATTTTGACTAGAAACATCATTGTTGGAAATGAATCAAATCTGTTCAGATGACCACCATGCCAATTTCGCTCCTGATTTGATGTCATATATTTCAACAGATTTTCTTCTAAATTGACATAACACTATTTTAACTAGGAACATCTCTGGTGAGAATGGCCCAAATCGGTTTAGATTTATATATAAATCCCAGACAAATGTCGATTCCGATTTTACTTTTTCTGCTCTAGAAACCACATAATACAACAGATTTTGATCAAGACACGATATGTTTCACGTGGAAACATACATTGTGCACGTGGGTTTCATCGGTCCATGACATATGCCAGAATCCTCACCCAATTCATTTGTAATGGCGTAGAGAGTGCAGGGTATAATATAGTCGGCCCCAGCCGAGTTTAGTCTTTTCTCACTTGTGTTCGAATTTAAGTGGTATGTTCAATTTCGAAGACAGATTCCTTCAAGTGAGAGTGAAACTGAAACACATATTTACTGCTATTTTATAATATTTATTGTGTCAGAATCAACTCTGCTGTCAGAATGGAATATGCAACTAACATATACTTTGATTTCGTTTTTGTAGATTTGTCCCAGACCGTTGGTACAATATCAGAGTATTCAGATATAATTCGGTTCTTTAAACACATTTATCTATATATACTTATATATACTTACAGGTTTTAATAGTTTACTCTTTTGCCTATGAATCCTCATTTCGTTAGGCGTGAATAGAAAAAACTGGATCTTACTAAATACATAATTCACATAGACATAAACTCATAAAGACTAAATCTTCAGCATTTCACTTCAAGAGCCGAACAAAGCTTTTTGAGTCCAACTTCTCCATATAATATTGTAGTTTCAGTTGTTTTTCTGCTGATTTGTTAAAAGTTACAATTTTGTAATCAGTTTTCTGATTTCATATCGGAAATCAATCTGTTGCCTCAATCGAATCACTCCATCTAAGTTCCTGCACTCAATCCAGTACCATTAATTGTTTTCTCACCTACTAAACCAATCTTCACTATTTCCAATTGTTTTTTATTGTGCAAGGATCCTAATATTTGTAAGTACGTTATTTCCAACTAATTCAAATGTTTTTGCATTTCAAAAAAAAAAACAGTTAACAGGTTGGTTGAAATTAGATTTTGTTCAAGAACCGGTGGTGCCTAACACTGGTTTTCGGGTTTGACATCTCTAACTGTATCTACGTGAATATTTATAGCTCTTTTATTTAACCTATTACCGGACATTTAATACAAACTGAAAAAATATATCTATAAAAAATATATAATTTTCGAGTCAATGATGCGTAAAAATATCACACTCCAATAATATCCGAGATTAAAGAAATGCTAAAACCAAACCCCATTATCTGTTATTATAAATATACCTCATTAGAGGTTGTAGGGTTTATTTAAAAATTATAAATTCAAATTCTTAAATGACAAATTTGACAATTTCTCAACACATTCGGTTGGCAGTCCTGTCTTTGCGACACACAGAACGAATTCGTTTATTAAATCGCATACACATCAAATACTTTTAAAGCACTGTTTAATATTTAGAAGGTAAACTATCTCAGACATGAGTAGAAACGACAAAATCGTTAATTATTTTAAGTGGCCGCTGACTTTTAAATTACTCATTATACCCTACACCACTTCGTGGTCTAGGGTATTATAAGTTAGTTTCGCGCCAAATGTTTGTAACACCAAGAAATAATTGAGCTAGACCCACCTTTAAGTATACGGATCGGCTTAGAATCGCAAGCTGAGTCGATTTAACGATGTCTGTCTGTCCGTCTGTCCGTCCGTCCGTCCGTCTGCTGTCCATCTAAGCTTGTTCGCACTCTACAGGTCGCAATTGTCGTCCGATTGTCATGAAACTTGGCAGAAGTTCTTTTTTGTGGCCAGTGACCATCGGTATTGAATTTGGAGGAAATCGGTTCAGATTTAGATATAGCCCCCATACAAATGTCGGTCCAGATTTGACATTTTCCGCTCTAGAAACCACATATTGTACCCGATTTTCTTTAAATTTGGTACAACATCTTATAATCCAACTAGAAACACCTATGCCGAAATCGGGTAAGATCGGTTCAGATTTAGATATAGCCCCCATACAAATGTCGCTCCCTATTTCACTTTTTCCGCTTTAGAAACCACATATTGTACCCGATTTTCATTAAAATTGGCAGAACATCTTATAATGCAACTAGAAACACGTATGCAAACATTGGGTAAGATCGGTTCAGATTTAGATATAGCCCCCATACAAATGTCGCTCCCGATTTGACATTTTCCGCTCTAGAAACCACATATTGTACCCGATTTTCTTTAAATTTTGCAGAACATTTTATAATCGAACTAGAAACACGTATGCAAAAATTGGGTAAGATCGGTTCAGATTTAGATATAGCCCCCATACAAATGTCGCTCCCGATTTGACATTTTCCGTTCTAGAAACGACATATTGTACCCTGTTTTTTTTAAATTTTGCAGAACATCTTATAATCCAACTAGAAACACCTATGCAAAAATTGGGTAAGATCGGTTCAGATTTAGATATAGCCCCCATACAAATGTCGCTCCCGATTTGACATTTTCTGCTCTAGAAACGACATATTGTACCCGATTTTCTTTAAATTTGGCAGAACATCTTATAATCGAACTAGAAACACGTATGCAAAAATTGGGTAAGATCGGTTCAGATTTAGATATAGCCCCCATACAAATGTCGTTCCCGAATTCACTTTTTCCGCTTTAGAAACCAAATATTGTACCCGATTTTCTTTAAAATTGGCACAACATTTTATAATCGAACTAGAAACACCTATGCTGAAAGTGGGTATGATCGGTTCAGATTTAGATATAGCCCCCATACAAATGTCGCTCCCGATTTGACTTTTTCCGCTCTAAAATCCACATATTTATTGTACCCGTTTTTCTTTAAAATTGGCACAAGATCTTATAATCCAACTAAAAAACCAATGGTGAAAGTGGGTAAGATCGGTTCAGATTTAGATATAGCCCTCATACAAATGTTGATCCCGAATGTTTAACCGATTTTGGCCAATTTTACATATTTCATTATATTTCACCAATAAACAGACATGGTGAAAGCGCGTCACATCGTTCCTGGTTTCAATATAACCCCATACAAATGTCCTTTCGGATTTAACATTTTTTGTCAAACACATACATTTACAGGATGCAAAAATCCTTCCCGATTTCACTTTCTTAGCGAATTGAATTGCAATGAGAATTGTTTGAGTGATGCCCATATGTCCATACTTTGGTATACTACTGTATAATTTGTATTTGTCTGTCGGACAATTGGATCAATTACCATATTATTTACCATATTCGTTAAATTTGACTAAAGATGAATTTATAGCATATAAATTATATTCATATAATTTGTATGAACTACATAAAATTGCTCCCATGAAATACCTGGGTTTAGTAATCAAATCGAGGTACATACGCAGGGAGTGGTGTAGGGTATTATATAGTCGGCCCCGCCCGACTTTAGCCTTTCCTTACTTGTTTTTTGTGTTGAATAACTAGTTTGTACTCGTATATTTGCAACTTATAGATCTTCTCCAAATTTCTTTTAAAACATGTGCGGTTAAATGGTAAATATTATTTTTGTTTTCTTCATAGAAACACTGCAGCAAATGATAGATACATTTTGTTTGCCCATATACATATAAAAGTGGAAGCAAATATTGTCGCGTGTATCACATTAGTCTCAGCCTTTATCTTTAACAAAATGAGAATTCTTCTAATTCTAACCATCATTTGTGTATATTTTGCTATGGATTCCACGGCCTCAGAGGAGGAATTTGACGACGACCACCTAGTTAATTTAGAACGTGAAAAACGCCAATTTGGTCAGTTTCTTGTATATCGCGGAAGCGATTTTGGAGGACTTCGAAATGGCAGAAGCAGAGACGTTATAGTAGGTGGTAATCGTGGTGTCGGTCGTTCCAAATCATATGCAGGACTTTGAAATGAAAAAAACTGTCATAATTATTTTGATTCATGACTAAATAAAGATATATATGTGAATGAAAATAAATATGTGTGTTTAAAATGAATATAAATATGTAGTTCTCAATGAGAACTTCTTAGTAAGTATACTATTTGGCAAGTGAGGATAGACATATTTTTATACCCTCCACCTCCAGGATGGGGGTATACTAACTTTGTCATTCCGTTTGTAACACCTTGAAATATCGACCTGCGACCCTATAAAGTATGTATATTTTTGATCGTCATAAAATTCTAAGACAATCTAGCCACGTCCGTCCGCCCGTCTGTCGCTTGCTAGCATCTAAACTAAAGGTAGGAAGCACAAATACGTCTTATAGTCGTAGATCGGTTGGGATTGAAACTGGGCGAAATCGGCCCAAAGGTAAAAAATGTTCCCTCACAAGGACTGAAAAACCCCATAAAAACGCTAATATTTTAGAGTATTTTAGCATATTTTTTCAATATGTCTGCTTGTACTTACTTGATATTGGGTATGCGCATTCCCTCGATAATAAAAACGTGAACCATAATAGGATTTTTATTCGTAGGGGGTGAAATGGGGCAAAATGGGATAAAAATGGTAGATATCAAACGACAACAGCTAGAAACACGAATTCCTCTAATTGAGTAGATAGATACTATGAAATTATTTTTTCCAAATTCGTACTTTTAAGGGATAAAATGGGAATATATGGATACAAATTGTACCAACCAAACGGCTGCATCTAGAATCATGGAATTCAATGTTTTATACATTCCTCTGATTGCGTAGACACGCAAAATAGAAGGATTTTTCGAAATTCGTACTTTTTGGTATTCAAATGGAAAAAAGGAGATAAAAGTACCAAGCAAATGACCGCAGCTAGAGTCATAAAATTCGGAGTATACATTCCTTTGACTACGTAGACATGAAAAATAAAAGTTTTTTCCAAATTCATACTTTCAAGGGATACAGAGGGATAAAAATGGTACCAACAAAACGGCTGTACCCAGAATAATGAAATTCGGTGTATACATTCCTCTGATTGCATAGGCAAGTAAAATACAGGATTTTTCAAAATTCGTACTGTTTGGGGTTAAAATGAAAAAAGGGGATAACAATAGTACCAATCAAATGCCCCAGCTAGAGTAATGAAATTCGGAGTATACATTCCTCTGACTGCGTATACACGGAAAATAGACGCATTTTTCGAAATTCGTACTTTTTGGGGTTAAAATGGAAAAGGGGATACAAAAAGTACAACCAAATGACCGCAGCTAAAGTCATGCAATTCGGAGTATACATTCCTCTGACTGCGTAGACACGGAAAATAAACGGATTTTTCGAAATTCGTACTTTCAAGGGATACAATGGTACAGAGGGATAAAAATAGTACCAACTAAACGACTACAGCTAGAATGATGAAATGCTAATTGCGTAGAAACGTCAAGGGGGTAAAAATGGTACCAACCAAATGGGCGCAGCTGGAATCATGGAATTCGGTGTATACATTCCTCTGACTGCATAGACACGCAAAATAACAAGTTTTTTTTCCAAATTCGTAATTTTTCTTTTACGGCAAAAATTGGTTGAATCATGAAGTTAGGTTATTTTGCACGTCTGATAATGGATTTTCAAAATTTGTACTTTTGGAATTAAAATAGAATGGAAATACAAGCAACTGTAACACACAATCTACCAATATTTATGGAATTTAAGCTTATTGAAAAATATTAATATAAGAATATTTATTTTTATACACTCCACGAGAGTATTATGTCTTTGTGCATTTGTTTGTAACACCCAAAAGGAAACGAGATAGACCCATTGTTAATTATACCGATCGTCTTAGAATCACTTTCTGAGTCGATTTAGCAATGTCCGTCTGTCTGTCTGTCTGTCTGTCTGTCTGTCTGTCTGTCTGTCTGTCTGTCTGTCTGTCTGTCTGTCCGTCCGTCCATCTATTCTTGTAATCACGATACAGGTCGCAATTGTAGACAGAACCAAATGAAACTTTGCACAACGATGTTTTTCGGGATAAGGACGAACGCTATTTAATTTGAAGAAAATCGGTTCAGATTTAGATATAGCCCCCATACGAATTTCACTCCCGATTTGACTCTTTTCACTCTAGATACCACATATTACAACAGATTTTCTTTAAAATTGGCAAAACATCTTATATTGTAACTAGAAACACCTGTGGTAAAAATGTGTTAGATCGGTTCAGATTTATATATAGCTCCCATACAAATTTCTCTCCCGATTTGACTTTTTCCGCTCTAGAGACCACATAATGTATCATATTGTCTTCAGATTTGGTAAAACATCTTATATTTCCACTAGAAACACCCATGGTGAATATCGGTCAGATCGGTTCAGATTTATATATAGCTCCCATACAAATTTCGCTCCCGATTTGACTTTTTCCGCTCTAGAGACCACATAATGTATCAGATTGTCTTCAGATTTGGTAAAACATCTTATATTCCCACTAGAAACTCCCATGGTGAATATGGGACAGATCGATTCAGATTTATATATAGCTCCCATACAAATTTCGCTCCCGATTTGACTTTTTCCGCTCTAGAAACCACATAATGTATCAGATTGTCTTCAGATTTGGTAAAACATCTTATATTTCCACTAGAAACACCCATGGTGAATATCGGTCAGATCGGTTCAGATTTATATGTAGCTCCCATACAAATTTCGCTCCCGATTTGACTTTTTCCGCTCTAGAAACCACATATTGTATCAGATTGTCTTCAGATTTGGCAAAACATCTTATATTTAAACTAAGAACATCTGTGGTGAAAATAGGTTAAATCGGTTCAGATTTAGATATAGCCCCCATACAAATGTCGTTCCCGATTTGACATTTTCCTCTGTAGAAACCACATATTGTACTCGATTTTCTTTAAATTTGGCACAACATCTTATAATCTTACTAGAAACACCTATGCAGAAATTGGGTAAGATCGGTTCAGATTTAGATATAGCCCCATATAAATGTCGCTCGCGATTTGACTTTTTCCGCTTTAAATGCCACATAATCTAATCGATTTTCTTTAAATTTGGCACAACATCTTATAATCTAACTAGAAACACCTGTGGGTAAAGCGGGCTAGATCAATTCAGATTTAGATATAGGCTCCATACAAATGTCGCTCCTGATTTGAATTTTGCGCTCTAAAAACCATATATTGTACCCGATTTTCTTTACATTTGGGACAACGTCTTATAATCCAACTAGAAACACTATGCAGAAATTGGGTAAGATCGGTTCAGATTTAGATATAGCCCCCATACAAATGTCGCTCCCGATTTGACTTTTGCCGCTTTAAAAGCTACATATTGTGCTCGATTTTCTTTAAGTTTCACACAACATCTTATAATCTGACTAAACAAATCTATGGTGAAAGTGGGTAAGATCGGTTCAGATTTAAATATAGCCCAAATTCAAATGTTGCTCCCATAAGTTTAACCGATTTTGGCCAAACTATACATTTTATATTTCACCTATTTCGTTCCAGGTTTCAGTATATCCTCATACAAATGTCCTTTCCGATATAAAATTTTTTGTCAACCACATACATTTACAGGATACAAAAAACCTTCCCCTTTTCACTTTTTCACCGAATTGAATTGTATTCGGATTGAAAGTGGAGTGTATCATAGAGTCGGCCCCGCCCGACTTTAGCCTTTCCTTACTGGTTTTGATTTGAAATAACTAATGGTTTGAAATAATTAAAATATTATATTTATTTATAAAATTATGTTTTCAATATTTGTATTTGTTTTGGTTTGGCTATATTAAAAAATTTATATTTGCCTGTAATATTAATGCACTTCTACGAAAACCGACAACCTCTGTGGAATGCAACTTAACGCCATATTTACTTGTTTATTTTTATACACTCCACGAGAGTATTATGTCTTTGTGCATTTGTTTGTAACACCCAAAAGGAAACGAGATAGACCCATTGTTAATTATACCGATCGTCTGTCTGTCTGTCCGTCCGTCCGGCCGTCCATCTATTCTTGTAATCACGATACAGGTCGCAATTGTAGACAGAACCAAATGAAACTTTGCACAACGATGTTTTTCTGGATAAGGACGAACGCTATTTAATTTGAAGAAAATCGGTTCAGATTTAGATATAGCCCCCATACGAATTTCACTCCCGATTTGACTCTTTTCACTCTAGATACCACATATTACAACAGATTTTCTTTAAAATTGGCAAAACATCTTATATTGTAACTAGAAACACCTGTGGTAAAAATGTGTTAGATCGGTTCAGATTTATATATAGCTCCCATACAAATTTCTCTCCCGATTTGACTTTTTCCGCTCTAGAGACCACATAATGTTTCAGATTGTCTTCAGATTTGGTAAAACATCTTATATTTGCACTAGAAACACCCATGGTGAATATCGGTCAGATCGGTTCAGATTTATATATAGTTCCCATACAAATTTCGCTCCCGATTTGACTTTTTCCGCTTTAGAAACCACATATTGTATCAGATTGTCTTCAGATTTGGTAAAACATCTTATATTCCCACTAGAAACTCCCATGGTGAATATCGGACAGATCGGTTCAGATTTATATATAGTTCCCATACAAATTTCGCTCCCGATTTGACTTTTTCCGCTCTAGAAACCACATATTGTATCAGATTGTCTATAGATTTGGCAAAAGATTTTATATTTAAACTAAGAACATCTATGGTGAAAATAGGTCAAATCGGTTCAGATTTAGATATAGCCATACAATACAAATGTCGTTCCCGATTTGACATTTTCGTCTGTAGAAACCACATATTGTACTCGATTTTCTTTAAATTTTGCACAACATCTTATAATCTTACTAGAAACACCTATGCAGAAATTGGGTAAGATCGGTTCAGATTTAGATATAGCCCCCATATAAATGTCGCTCCCGATTTGACTTTTTCCGCTTTAAATGCCACATATTCTAATCGATTTTCTTTAAATTTCGCACAACATCTTATAATCTAACTAGAAACACCTGTGGCTAAAACGAGCTAGATCGGTTCAGATTTAGATATAGGCCCCATACAAATGTCGCTCCCGATTTGAATTTTGCGCTCTAAAAACCATATATTGTACCCGATTTTCTTTAAATTTGGGACAACATCTTATAATCCAACTAGAAACACTATGCAGAAATTGGGTAAGATCGGATCAGATTTCGATATAGCCCCCATACAAATGTCGCTCCCGATTTGACTTTTGCCGCTTTAAAAGCCACATATTGTGCTCGATTTTCTTTAAATTTCGCACAACATCTTATAATCTAACTAAACAAAACTATGGTGAAAGTAGGTAAGATCGGTTCAGATTTAAATATAGCCCAAATTCAAATGTTGCTCCCATAAGTTTAACCGATTTTGGCCAAACTATACATTTTATATTTCACCTATTTCGTTCCAGGTTTCAATATATCCTCATACAAATGTCCTTTCCGATATAAAATTTTTTGTCAAACACATACATTTACATGATACAAAAAACCTTCCCGTTTTCACTTTTTCACCGAATTGAATTGTATTCGGATTGAAAGTGGAGTGTACCATAGAGTCGGCCCCGCCCGACTTTAGCCTTTCCTTACTGGTTTTAATTCTCTTAATATGCCACTATACATGTTCGTTATATCGTCGACCTCTAATTTACCGTTATTTGTACTTATTGGTGATATAAAAGTCTCATCTTGAAATTTCAATTTTACATTTTTATTCATGTGCGGATGTTTGTATGTATGATTTTCAAAAACAGTTCTAAGTGCTTAAGTTTTTATCTTGTATGACCTGGCCAAATGTTGTAATTAACCTCAGACCAACATCGACGCAGGCATTCAACCTTCTTGGAGTGTGGCACTCTGCGAAAAGCCTGAAATATTGTTTGTTCCCACTGAGATATTGTACTAAAACCCCAACCCATCTAAACGAAAATGAGTCTCACTCCCAAACTAACTACGATGATAAATAAATTTGTTTCAATTTATTGCCTGCACAAACTTCGTACGAGTGTGATAATTAAAAGGGTTTAATTTGAGTGGTTGTTTTGATACAGAAGGGGTATCGCACATAAAACACGCACTCCAATGGTAAATAGCATTCGTACCCGGTTCATGGAGTGTAGAATGGCAGTAAAATAATGTTGATAACATTTACATATCTCGGGCTTAGTAACAATATGCAATATCTACAAAAACGTAATAATTCACGAGAACGGATACAACTTTGTGTGCCTTTATGATATTTTGGACTACTGTGGGGCATAGAGAATGCAGCGAAACAATATTAATATATTTTTGAAGTGAACGGTGACAAAAACGCATTACATGCGTTACCCTTTTTGAGAAATAATAATAATTAAAAAACTGTGATGAATGTAGACGACCCAAATAAATGTATGCATTGACTTTTCTACTAAAACAGATTTTTCAAAATACATCTATATGTTTTTATTGAGATTTGTTTCTTTTTCGTTCCATTTAAAATGCCTGAAATAATATTTAGGAGACATTGGTCTATGAAAACGGGAGAAAGAGATCAACTCATTATTAGGAACTGCTTCATAAAGGAGAAAAAGTATATTTTTAATGTTAATTGTTTTGTAACCAGGAATCCTTGCGTTGAAAGTGTATTCTGCATGAATTATGAATTGACTAAACGGTATAAAAAAATTTTTAACTATTATGAAGAATAATAAAATCTACTAAAATATGTATTAGTTCTTTATCATGAAATGTTGATAATACAATTGAAATATAATATCTGAATTGCATATATTTTTTGCAAGAACTAAGTATAAAATGGAATTTGTCGATTTTTTAACAAAAACTGAAGTTGTTTAAATTTGGCTGTTTTTGGCGATTTCTGACAATTGCTTTGGCGATAGAGGTACAAAATAATCTGACAACCCTGCCATTAGTTACGTCTCGACCAAATCATTTTCACGAACACATTTGGGATGTGTCCACCTCCAAGGTATTGCGGACAGTTCAGATTTAAATATATTTATTAGAGTGTCTTCTTTTGAGAGAAAAAAAAAAATGTTGAATATGTTCCTGACTAACAAGAAATATTGGTTTGTTTTATGTGCTCCTGAAATATTTCGATTTCACCATTGTCCGTTCGTGAGATGGACGCAGTCGAAATAACCTCTATAAATCAGGGGTTTCTTAAAAATAAAGAACGATGATAATGTTATTGAAAAAAAAACCGCAAGAAATTTAAATCTGACCTTATCAAAACATAGCAAAATATTGCAATATCGGTATACCAAGATAAATATCAGAATCACCACACCATTAAAATTTCCTTTCGATTTACCCTATTATCTATCTAAAAACCACATATTACATCAGATATACTGGGCAATGGAGGTCCAAATTTTTCATATATGGTACATAAAATCGTTCCGCCGTTAAAACACCTGGGTTTAAAAGTCTGAACCATGAAAGGGCTTATTTCCACGTATATTATTTCAAGTGGGAACATCTGTAGTAAAAGTGTAACAGGTTGGCCAATTTTTGATGTAGACCCCATACAAATTGTCCTCACGATCCGACTTCTTAGGTCTTATAATTATTCTGTTTAATTTGGCACGGATATCATATAGTCGACAAATTCACTATCATATAGTGACAAATTTAAATGATAGATATTGGAATGATTAAAATTGTTAAAATCCTTTATGAATGATTTCATCTGTGTCTTGCCTGCAATGCCAAAGAAGTCCTTTTTCCATAGTCTCTCAACAACTGCAAGAATATCAACAAAGACCTTTGCATCATTTTTGACGTCAATTTCGTTTCCGTTGTATGTTACATGTGTCATTTCCGTTTTAATTCTATTAGACAAACGATTTCATGATACTCGTATAGCACATTAAAGCTTATCATGTGGTTTACATGCTTGCTCCTTAGAATTAACAAATCCTTTTCTAATGGTCCTTTGGTGTCCTTGTTGGCTTTGTAGCATGTTTACCCCCAAAGGCAACGATTTCTGTTTGTTGGGACTTAATACGCGCGTATGCCTCGAAAGTGTTGTTAGTTTCTATGCATGGCATGTGTGGTGGATGGCATGTTTAACTAGTGTCATTAGAATGTAACCTTAATTTCCGGGTTTTGTTTGTTTTTGCCCTCAACGTGTAGTAAGTATAAGTAGTTTGCAGTAGTAGAAGTCAGGGTGTGTATGTATGTCTCTTAAAAATCACAAAGAGGTATTCGAGTAAATGCCAAACGATTATAAGCGCATATCCTTGTTAGGTTAGAAGAAAGCAAATAAAAGTTTAATTTTGCATAAATTGTTGCGAAATGTTTTGGCGTGAGATATTCACAATAACACACCTAAATAATGTCAATGAACAAGAAAATGCGAAAATATTTGTACATAACACAGACATTTTTTTAATTCAAAAGGTGGCTAACTAACAGGAAGAAGAAGACTTTAAATAAATATCTATACATAAAATATCGTATTGTACGACATATATGTAGATGATCACGGTAAAATCACTCTGTACTAAAAAAAACAGAATTAGTAGTACAATACCGCAACGAATTTATTCATTGATGCAGTGAAAAAAATCAACAACCAAAAGAAATTAGAAGTTAAACGTTTGTGTACCACTGAGGTGGTAAGTAGTGTATCGATCTAGGTTCAACTCCGAGTAAGACCATCAGAGTGCGCGAACAACGTATACTTATGATAGTTGTGTTTGGGTGGCAAATTTACGATAGTTGTGTTTGTGTGAAAACTACGTGTTTTTTAAGCTTTAGTCTGTTTGATTATAGAAATTAGGGAAAAATTTTACTGTTTGGGATGTCAACCTTTTACTTATCTTAAAAATAAAATATTGTTTCAGCATTTAAGCACTAAGCACACTTGTAAGCGGACAAAAATGTTTTTATCTTTTTATATCATCTATTAAACGATGTAGGTTACATTGTATATAAAGGGTGGTTAAATTTAAATTTAAGGGCCGATGTTGATTTTTAATAAAACACAAATTATTTAGGAAATTACTGTCAATTCTTTTTATTATGATAATATTGGTAAGGTTCAACTATGTATGGAACAAAATATCGGCCAAATGGCCGCCGCAACCTCGACGGCACACCTCCATCCGATGGTTTAAATTTTCGATGACGTTGAGGAATAATTGAGGTTCTATGCCGTTAATGTGCCGAATTAGCTCATCCTTTGCTGGCTTATCGACGTACACCTTTTCTTTCAAATAACCCCAAAGAAAGAAGTTCAACGGTGTCAAGTCACATGATCTTGGGTGCCAATTGGCATCGCCACCACGTGAGCACCGTCCTGTTGAAACCACATATCGTCCACATCCATATCTTCGATTTCGAGCCATAAAAAGTTCGTTATCATCTCACGATAGCGAAGACCATTCACAGTAACTACCTGACCAGCCTCATTTTGGAAAAAATACGGCCCGATGATGCCGCCAGCCCAAAAACCGCACCAAACAGTCACTCTTTGTGGGTGCATTGGTTTTCGACA
Source organism: Polietes domitor (assembly GCA_947397865.1). Lineage (NCBI taxonomy): Eukaryota > Metazoa > Arthropoda > Insecta > Diptera > Muscidae > Polietes > Polietes domitor. The sequence goes on from OX377618.1 coordinate 30,661,565, forward strand.
ATCACTCTTGGATTATCATTCGCCCAAATGCGGCAATTTTGCTTATTGACGAATCCACTGAGGTGAAAATGTGTCTGATCACTGAAGATGATTTTGTTCGAGGTGCAATTGGTGGGCACGACGACGAGTTGAGGTGGACGGCTCTTCAGCCACACTATCCCGAACAGCAACAATATTTTCTGCAGTACGAGCTGTACGAGCATGTATTGGTGTTCACATCTCCTACAGAGCCAGTTTGCTCAAATTTTTGCACGATTTTTCCGTTTGTACGCACATTTGGACGATTAAATTGACCAAAAAAACCGCGAAGTGTTGTTTTATGAATACAACCAAAATATATCTATGTATAATATATATATTGTATATATTTTAGTAAGACGGAGCTAGAACGATTTTACATAACCTCTAAAAATCACGTTTTTATTTAAAACGGCGTTTGTATTTCCGAAATATTTTTGGGAGTATTGTTTTGTTTTGAGAAGAAAGATTATTTTTCCGAATTATCATATTTTTTTAACTACAAGAAATATTATGATTTTACTCCTAATTAAACATTTCTATTATAGACAAATAACACTGTGGAACACAAAAATAAGAAATAAATGACAACGGTTTCTGATAGAGGGGGTAAAGAGAGAATATGCGTGTATCGGCGTTTTGAAAATTTAGAGGCAGGCCTTTATGACGAATCGGCAGAGGAAACCTTGTGATCCTTCCATTTGAAGTATATAATGTGTTCAGCAATACCACTTAAAACAGTATGAGGTACATATTTGTGGAACATTTTAACCTTCTAGCTCCTTAATGTAGTGAAAAAGGATATAAATGCCCCTAAAACAGTGGTTTGACGGTTTAAACATTTTTACAAAAATATTTGCCGTAACATTCTACTATAAGTCTCTGAATAGCCAAAAACTAAATATTGAACCGCCTATAAAATGACGTCAAAAACTACAAAAAATTATGAAGACCTCAAATCTACGGAAACTTTTCCCAGTTTTATTTACTGCAGTTCTACATTAGATACTTTCAATACGTATGCAACTCCTAAATATTGGATAAAAAATAAAAAGAATATAGAAAGATGATTGAAAACGGTTTAGCTCGGCTGAGGATGTTGCTAATGCCACAATACTTAACGAAATACCAGAAAACATATCAAAGGAACTTTTCAATTTTTTTCCGTGAGTCACCCTAACGTACAACTACAAATGGTATATTATTTTTGTACAACGTTCATACATATATATGACATGTTCTTCTACCATGTAGATGTCTGTACTTGTTCTCCGACTTATTTGTGTGTGCGTGTATGTTTAAATCGTATGCAAATAAATTGTAAAATATCGTAAATAACGTAAATATTGCCTTAAGCTCTTGCAATACAATAAACTTAAGCAGCTTCTTATTTTGAAGCTGATAGTCTTACAAATTGCAATCATACAATCTTTACGTGGATTATTACGACAAGTACAGACTGATAGGATTGCCATGTCATTTGGTGAAATTATGAAAGCAGAATCGCTCCTTTTTTAGAACACACTAATCCATATATATGTATATATTCGATCATTTTTGTCCACATCAAAAACGAAATAAAAATAATCCCTAAAAGAACCGTGAAATAAAGTCTTTGCTGGAATTTCCCGCAAATTAAGCAAAAAACAAATCCAAGTAAATATTTACTCAAAGTAAAGAAGGCAGGTACGCCCAACGCCACAACGCCCAATCAAAATGTCAGAAAGCCCAACTAACTTCTTTGGGCCTTATGACGCAAAGTTTGGGCTTTATGACATTTTCGTAAAAGTCGAATTTTTGAAATTTGAGCATGCCTGATAACGCTCACCGTTGACGGTAACGGCGGCTCAGTGCTCATTTTCGAATGGCCCAATGATGAGGCCAACCCAAAAACCACACCAAACAGTTACTCGTATAGTTACACAATAGTCATGTGCGGGTTTTCTGAACTCCATCAGAGGCATTTTTTTGATTCTTCATCTCCTGCCAAACAATTTTTACGACGCGTCACATGTTGAAAATGTCAAACATAAACCTAAAAATAAAAACGAGTAAGGAAAGACTAAAGTCGGGCGGGGCCGACTATATGATACACTCCACTTTCTATCCGAATACAATTCATTTCGGTACACAAAGAGTTTTGTATGTTTCCTAATCATAGGCTAATATGAACTGACCCTATTTGTCAAATCGAGAAGAATATTTGTATCGGGGCTATATCCAAACATGGAATAAAGTGACCCACTTGCACAATAGGTTCTTCCAGTTTAAGTATAACGTGTTATGCCCAATTTGAAGAAATTCGGTGGTTTCTGGGGCGGAAAAAGTCAAGTCGGGAGCGAAATTTGTATGGGAGCTGTATACAAATGTGATCCGATCTGACCCATTTTCATCATGAATGTTTCTAGTTAAAATATAAGATATTTTGCAAGATTTGAAGAAGATAAATATTAAAATATGTGGTTTATAGATTTATAGATATATAAAAACGGGAGTGGAATTTGTGTGGGACCTACATATATAAATCTCAACCGATCTGACCCATTTCCACCATGGGTGTTTCTAGTGGAAATATAAGATATTTTGCCAAATTTGAAGAAGTTCTGTTAAAATATGTTGCTTCTAGAGCGGAAAAGGTTGAATTGGGAGCGAAATTTGTATGGAAGCTATATATGAATCCGAACCGATCGAACAAATTTTTACCATAGGTGTTTCTAGTTGAACTATAAGATGTTTTGCCAATTTTGAAGAAAATCTATTAAAATATGTGATATCTATATCTAAATCTGAACCGATTTTCTTCAAATTAAATGGCGTTTGTCATTATTCCGAAAAACTTCGTTGTGCAAGGTTTCATTTGGTTCTGACTAAAATTTCGACCTGTACTCTGATTACAAGAATAGATGGACAGACAGAATTTTCACAAATGTAATTTTTCCATACAAAAAAAATCTTACTTAGCATTTTAAAATTTCCTTCCACAGTTGTATGAATTTCCTCAATTGTAAGAATTTTTATTGTATCCAAAGCAATGTTTTTAGTAAATTTACAACCCTAGTTCTAGTAAATGAACTACAGTAGTTACATAAAGTCGGTATAGGTACAGGGAGTTGCGGTGTCTAGTCGGCCCCGCAATTTTCTTACTTCTTTTCTGATTGTACCGATCACAGCACTGATACCACAATAGACATTATACAAGACCGATTTGTGTACCGATTTGGTTTAACTCAAGCGGAAGCGAATTGTAGAATTTTTCCATTCAAAAAGAACAGACATCAAAAATTGGACCTCGTAGATGTGCGCGACCCAGCCATTTACAAAATATCATATGACACACCTGTCATTGATAGGCATTATGTCACCCATTTTGTTTTATTTATTTTGAACTTCTATCAGTCCCTTTTGGAAAACTCTTGTATATAGATTAAAGTTACTAGGTGTCATCCTATACTATTGAAGTAGATGCCTGTTGTAATTTCCCGAGAACCGTCAACAAATCCCAACATTTAGCAATCCTCCACCTCTTTTCTTTACCAGGCAAGAAATCACCGATTCGTTCTTCTTTCAATTGCAGCTTATGATTACGCAAACTAACGAGAATATGTGCGGCAAAGGCAAAACGTGTACTGTCGTGATGATCCAGGGAAGATTTGTTATTCATTCTGGCGGCTCTGGTGTTTTCTGTATGTAGATAATACACACTTTGTTGTAGCTGTAATAATGTATTATCATTTTGTACTACGTATTTTAGTATTTCATGCAACAGCCACTTGTACATACTTCGGCATTTTTCCTTGCGTGTATATGAACGAAACATCGTAGTTAATGGCGCCTCACTAACCAAAACGACTAACTCTCTGAAGAAGAATTATTATTATTATCTCAGCAATATCTTCTGTTGTTTGACAGATATTTAGAATTTTTTAAAAATTAAAAAATAAAATATGTTAAGTAGTTCTAATGGATATGACAACTGTGGAGGCCGGGTAACACAAGAGAAATATCCAATTTTATTTTCTCTCACTGAAAGGGGATTATTAACTAAGTATATGTATTAAATGTCATCAGCTCTAATTTTCTTTCTTTCTTTGCATGATATCCATACACAATACGTGGGATACATATTACTTTATAACTTTATAAATAAGCATCAAGAACAAATCATTTAGTTTAGAAAGTTTAAAAATGAGACTTAATCGTTTGGGTTTGCATAAGTCTCATATGTATCAGTGGTTGTTCCTTAGCTTACAAATAATTCAAGTTGAAGTTTTTATTTGCGTGTGATGTGTGTTACAAATCAGCAGCTTTACGGCAGTGACAGATTATGTTTACATTTGAAGTAAATTTATTGGATTTATATGCAAATCATTTGTAATTTTTCGGTAGTTGGTTAGGTTTGTGGATTGACATAAACATAATCGTACATAATAATGAAAAAGAAACATTATACTATGTATTATCTCCCTACGGAAAAGTGAACTGTCCCAGGTCAAGTCCTAGGGACCGGTTCCGGTTCTAACCCAAATATACGAAGGGGACCGGTCCGTTTTACAAGACTTTGTGATTGGAGAGGTAAATCGAGATATGACTTATGTATGATGTATGAAATTGTCAAACATCAAAACAATTATAATACTGATGCGAGGTGCATGGTTTCCAATTAGCCAATGGAGCGTCAGAACGTCTTAGTTGAGAAGAACTCTGGTACGATTTTTGTTATATTGTGGTCAGGTTTGTACTAATATTTGACAAGTGTTTTTAGAGTTATTTCGATTGAAATTAGGAGCTATTGGAAGTGATTGCTTTATTTCTTGACACTACAAGTTTAAAGAACTTAACAACTCTGTTTCGTTGGTGCAATAACTTTTTCGTTGATGCAAAAGCTCCGTTTCGTTTCTGACAGAACTCTGTTTCGTTAATAAACAAGTAAAAAGGCGTTAAGTTCGGCTGGGCCGAATCTTATATACCTTCTACCACGGATTGCATTTCATAGTATTACCGGTATATTAGAGGCTGTCGACTTTATAAAGAAGTGAAGTAACATATTTTGAAAATTTTGATTTTTTAATGCGTATATACAGGGTGGCGCAGAATGAGCTATATGGTTTAAATGGTTTATAAAAGTACAAATTTCAGAGATCCGTTTCGCGTCCATATTGGAATGAACACATCTAATTTCATGATGCTTAGTTTTGTTAGCTTTTGACTCTAAAACAAATATTCATATCGTGCGTGTTTACGAAGACAGGCGAGTGTAACCACTGAATTTCATGAATCTAGCTTCAACCATAGGGACAAATTTTTCTCTCTGGGCCGATTTCGCCCACTTTCAATCTCAACCGATCTGCAACCATAAGACACATTTACGGAACATTTCAACCCCTAGCTCATTTCGTTCAGAAGCTAGCGTGCTTTCAACAGACAGACAGACGGACATGGCTAAATCGTCTTAGAATTTTACCAGGTTACAGAATATATATACTTTATGGGTTCTCCATTGTATATTTCAAGGTGTTACAAACGGAATGACAAAGTGAATATACCCCATCCTGGAGGTGGAGGGTATACAAAGTGAATATACCCCCATCCTTAGGTGGAGGGTATAAAAATATTGGTGATATTTGCATTCATTGCTATGGAATTTTTCACTTTGGACCGATTTTGGACATTTTGAATTCAAATCGGTAGGTTACATTCTATCACATTTTATACAAAGAGTTTAAATTTCGAAAATCTTTTATCTTACCGCGTATGTGAATGTACAAGCCTAATTTACGACTCCAGCTATAGCCATTTGTTAGTTTGAATCTATCTGCAGCCGTTTGATTGGTACCATACAGATTTCAAAATATCCATTATATTGCGCGTCTACGCAGTCTGACTTTTATGATTCTAGTTACATCCATTTGGTCGGTACCACCGTTATTGCTTTTTGGCCATTTTGATCCTAAATGAACGAATATTAATACATCGCATTATTTTTGGAGTCTACGCTACCAAAGCGAAGTAAACATAGATTTTCATTATTCAAACTTAATTGAGCTTAGTTTTGCAGAAATAAACGAACAATTTTTCTCAAATGACTTGAGCGCTTTCTTGATTTCGAAAACAAAGTGACCACATCTTCGACACAGCCGAAAGAGGCGTAAAAATGATGCAGGAATAAGGAGAGAAGCAATATTAAATTTAAGCTAACGTTGATTATCGCAAAAAATATCCGAGGTTTGAAAGAAATGCATACATTAATAACACCAATAATATAATAATTTTCTATTATTTCGGTAAATTTTTGAGAACATTTATTGTACGGGAACCCCTTGGAGGGTTGCTGATGGAGAGTAAAATATATCGAGGGCTTAAGTTTAAAAGTGGCCATTTTCCTGAAAATGAGTTTTTGATGCCAAACTATTTTCTGATCTGTCATATAAATTTGAAGAATAAATGTTTTTTCTAAAGCCATTTTTTTAAATTTTTTTGTTTGGCTATCACCTCACACGTTAGTTTGTGACTGCAAAAGTGGCTTATGAACATAAAAATAATATAAATAAAATAGTTCAAAAATGGAGCAGTATATAAACGAAGGTTGTAATTCAAATTCCATCATTTCGCCGTTAATAGCATTTTGCTTCCCAAGTTATTAGGCTAAAATATGATAAATAGTAAAGTAACAAATTTTGGAAATTATCTATAGAATAACTCGCGTAACTTTTTATCATATAGGGAATACCAAAATATTGTTTTGGCATATGATTGCTGACTTCAATGGGAATATTTGTGTCAGAATCCTGGATGGAGAAAGTTAAAATATAATCAATTGCAACCGCGAATTTTAGATTTTTCTAAAAGGCTACATATATGTTACATGTTACAAGCGACATTGGTTCTTAGTACACAAACAAAAATTCAGTCGGATCCGTTTTCCATTTTCAAGTGTAATTCAAAAGACACCATTTGAAATTCAAAAAATAGCAATTGAAATTCAAAAAATATCATTTGAAATTCAAAAATCATCATTTGAAATTCGAAACTCGTCATTTGTAATTCAAAAGACACCATTTGAAATTCAAAAGTCGTCATTTGAAATTCAAAATTCGTCATTTGTAATTCAAAACTCGTCATTTGTAATTCAAAATACACCATTTGTAATTCAAAATACACCATTTGAAATTCAAAAGTTTTCATTTGAAATTCAAAAATTATTCCATTTGAAATTCAAAAGATTCCATTTGAAATTCAAAAATGTAAACAAAATTTTGTAAGAAAAATATACATTAGGCGGAGTAGCATTTTTTCTGCAAATTTGAATATTCTGCAGTTTTGAAAACAGATTCAATAAAATGATAAGCAACTAATAATTATAATGATGTAAAATGTCGGTAATTTCATATATAGTTTATAACCTTCATCACAGAGCATCTGCATATAATTTATGAGGACTTGCATTTTACCTAGGGTCGGATTATAATAACTATTTTAAAGTGATTGTAAAACCATTTCCAATATTAAATTGTTACTGATCAGTTTTATTTTAACCAAAGCTTATGCCAATTTATGTGAGAGGTCTTGCAATATCGATCATATTTCAAGTGTATATAACATCTACGAAACAAATTTCTCAATGGGTAATGTTCTTATTTTTATATCTTCACTCCACAGACTTTCTATCTATCAATCTAAATGGGGGTAAATCTGTTTTCTAAACAGCAGAATATTAAAATTTACAGATTTAACTAAATGCTACCCAACCTAATGTATATTTTGCTTAAATAATTTTGTTTACCCTTTTTGAATTGCAAATGGAATATTTTTTTAATTACAAATGGAATAATTTTTGAATTTCAAATGAAAACTTTTTAATTTCAAATGGTGTCTTTTGGATTACAAATGACGAGTTTTTAATTGCAAATGACTAGTTTTGAATTACAAATGACGAGTTTTGAAATGCAAATGACGAGTTTTGAATTTCAAATGATGTCTTTTAAATTACAAATGACGACTTTTGAATTTCAAATGTTGTCTTTTGAATTACAAATGAGTTTTGAATTCCAATTGACATTTTTTGAATTTCAAATGGAATTTTTGATTTTCAAGTGATATTTTTTGAATTGCAAATGGAATTTATGAATTTCAACTGGTGTCTTTTGAATTCCAAGTGATGTCTTTTGAATTACAATTGAAAAAGGTGTAGATCGCGAGATCTAAACAAAAATGTCATGCATGAAAATCATTTTATCCATATTTCGAGCGAATTTGAAATTTTTCCAAAAATATCCAATTTGTATTTCTTGTTTACCTCCCCTACCGCAATATTAATGTAAAAAAATGGAAAAAGTGATAAATCTAACGGATGAAGTCGGAATCTTTAAATTCGGTGCGTACATCAAAGAAAATGTGTTTTCTATACAACATTGCAACATTTCATTAAAAACGTTAACGAGTTTAAATGAAATATTAGTTATATATTTGGGCATTAATGGCTATGTGCTTATTTCAACATTCATCGTGCTCAATTTTTAAACATGCAAAAATGACTATGAACCATAACACCGTGAATAGAAGAAAATTTGAAAACTTTTTAATCGTAGCAATTAGTAATCCTCTTTAGATTAAACTGCAGAAGAATGTTTAATAATTACTCTTAAAATTAAGGAGAAAATCATTTCTTTCGCTCTCCTCAACAGTTGTGTTTTTGTTCATAGCAACTTTTGAATATAAGCCCTCGATATGAAAAATCGGAAATAAAAATCAAGTAAAAACTGCGCTAAGATCGGCCGGGCCGAACTTTGTATACTCCCCATCATGGATTGTATTCTACAGAGGCTGTCGATTTTCGTAAAAGTGCAGTAGTATTACAGGAAAATATATTTTTTTAATATAGTCAAACCGAAACAAAAACAAATATTGAAAAAATAATTTTATAAATAACTATAATATTTTATTATTTAAAACCTAAACGTATTAACTTTGCCTTATAAGCACTATTTATATCGAAATAATATTTCAAAAAATAAATATTCTTAAATTTATATTTTCAAAAAGCTTAAATGCCATAAATATTGGTAAATTGTGGGCGTTACACCTGGTTGTATTTCCATTCTATTTTAATTGCAAAAGTACAAATTTTTACAACCCATTATCTCACGTACATAGTGTAAAATAACCTAACTTCATGATTCAACCAATTTTTGCCGTAAAAGTAAACAAGTAAGGAAAGGCTAAAGTCGGGCGGGGCCGACTATATAATACCCTACACCACTCCCTGCGTATGTACCTCGCTTTGATTACTAAACCCAGTTATTTCATGGGAGCAATTTTATGTAGTTCATATAAATTATACAGTTACTATAAATTCATCTTTAGTCATATTTAACGATAATAACGTTAATAATATGGTAATTGATCCAATTATCCGACAGACAAATACAAATTATACAGTAGTAATACATTTTGGGCCTGGTCCAAAACATGGGCCTATATTTTTCTCATTCACGGTAGGTATCCCTAGTTGAAAAATATAATGATCTGCAAAATTTGATGAAGATCTGATGTAAGATGTAGTTTCTAGAGCTGTAATAGATCAGAATGGTGCCCCATTTGGGTTATACCAAAGTATGGACATATGTGCATCTCTCAAACAAGTAAGGAAAGGCTGAAGACGTACTTTCTATCTCATTACAATTCAATTCGGTAAAAAAGTGAAATCGGGAAGGATTTTTGCATCCTGTAAATGTATGTGTTTAACAAAAAATGTTAAATCGGAAAGGACATTTGTATGGGGGTATATTGAAACCTGGAACGATGTGACCCGCTTTCACCATGTATGTTTATTGGTGAAATATAATATGTAAAGTTTGGCCAAAATCGGCTAAACATTCGGGAGCAACATTTGTATGAGTGCTATATCTAAATCTGAACCGATCTTACCCACATTCAACATAGGTGTTTCTAGTTCGATTATAAAATGTTGTGCCAATTTTAAAGAAAATCGGGTACAATATGTGGTTTCTAAAGCGGAAAAAATGAAATCGGGAGCGACATTTGTATGGACATATGTATATCTAAATCTGAACCGATCTTACCCACTTTCAGCGTAGGTGTTTCTAGTTCGATTATAAAATTTTGTGCCAATTTTAAAGACAATCGGGTGGTTTCTAAAGCGGAAAAAGTGAAATAGGGAGCGAAATTTGTATGGGGGCTATATCTAAATATGAACCGATCTTACCAACTTCAAGCATAGGTATTTCTAGTTCGATTTTAAAATGTTGTGTCAATATTAAAGAAAATCGTGTTCAATATGTGGTTTCTAAAGCGGAAAAAGTGAAGTCGGGAGCGACATTTGTATGGGTACTATATCTAAATCTGAACCGATCGTACCCACTTTCAGCATAGGTGTTTCTACTTCGATTATAAACTGTAGTGTCAAATTCAAAGAAAATCGGGTTTGTGGTTTCTAAAGCGGAAAAAGTGAAATCGGGAGCGACATTTGTATGGGGGCTATATCTAAATCTGAACCGATCTAACCCGCTTTCGCCACAGGTATTTCTAGTTTGATTATAAGGTGTTAAGCCAAATTTGAAGAAAATCGGGTACTATATGTGCTTTATAGGGCGGAAAAAGTCAAATCGGGAGCGACATTTGTATGGGGGCTATATCTAAATCTGAACCGATTTCCTCCAATACCGATGGTCCTTGACCAGAAAAAATAACTTCTGCCAAGTTTCATGAAAATCGGACAACAATTGCGACCTGTAGAGTGCGAACAAGCTTAGATGGACAGCAGACGGACGGACAGACAGACATTTGATTTGCTACTATTATTATCCCTCTGTACCCATTGTATCCCTTGAAAGTACGAATTTGGAAAAAAATTTTGTATTTGTAAAGTCTACGTAGTCAGAGGAATGTATACTCCGAATTTCATGACTCTAGCTGCGGTCATTTGGTTGGTACTATTTTTATCCCCTTTTTTAAATTTTACCCCAAAAAAGTACGAATTTCAAAAAATCCCTTTATTTGACGTGTCTACGCAATCAGAGGAATGTATACACCGAATTTATTATTATTATAGGTGCAGCCGTTTAGTTGGTACCATTTTATCCCTCTATTCCCATTGTACCCCTAAAAAGTACGAATTTGGAAAAAATACTTTTATTTTATGTATCTACTCAATTAGAGGAATCTACACACCGTATTGAAAAAATATGCTTAAATACTGTAAAATATTAGGGGTTATTATGGGTATTTTATTCCTTGTGAGGAAATTTTTTTTCCCTTTGGGCCGATTTCGCCCAGTAACAATCCCAACCGATCTACGATTATAAGACGCATTTATGAAAACTTGACATCCTAGCTCCTTTCGTTTAGATGCTAGCGTGCTTTCAACAGACGGACGGACATGGCTAGATCGAATATATATACTTTAGAAGAATATATATACTTTATAGGGTCTCAGGTCGATATTTCAAGGTGTTACAAACGGAATGACAAAGTTAGTATACCCCCGTTTTGGAGGTGGAGGGTATAATAAGGTCCACTTTACTTAGTTGCATTGTAGAGACCTCCCCCTATCTGACCATGTGAAGAATTTGGGCGTGATCCGTAACTTGAAGCTATCTCACAGCAAATGAGCGAGATTTCCTCTCTCGTAGATTTACGTTCTTTCTCAAAAATAGTGTTATGCAGCTAATACGCATTAAAATCACTTATGGACTGTTATGATGGCCATTAACTGGGATAATATGAAAGTAGCACATAGTTTTAAACAGCTTGTATATGTACTACTGGAACGTTGTGTACCTGTCCATCAAGAGTATGATGTTAACATCATACTGCACATTCTTCCTTTGCACATTCATTTAGTTACACTGGGTTCATCATTATGTAAAAGCTCGAGCTTCTTGGTCAGTCAACAAGATAAAATGTTTCGTGGATCGCACAGATTCGTTCCGATGCGGGGTCGCCTTATTAATACACCAAAAGAATCACAGATTATTATGTGTCGGATCATCGGATATTGAAATACAGAAAATGTGCGTTAGAATTGGACTATGATGGGAACAAAATTGAGTACATCGAAATTGTCCACCCTTCTTACCAAATGCTTTAGGTGTCCTTGCTGTGATATTATGGACAACATAAAAATGCCAATCATTAGCAGTGATACTTCAACTCTTCATATAAGACTTTGTTTTCATAAGAAAATTGACAGATTTCTCAAGGCCTGCTATTGAAATTTGAAATGAACTCCGCCTCCTTTATTACTCCTACAGTGGTAATTATGTGTATCCTTCTGCACAATTAATTCAGCAACCCACTTGCGAGCATTAAGGTATAAATGCGATAAACAAATGCATTTAAACAAAACCACAATACACATACACCTTCACCCACCGCAAATAGAAAGAAAATGTAAACGTTTTATAATGTGTTAAAAGACAATGCAACAAAGACAACAATACCACCGCATAAGTATGAGAAAAGCATCAACATCGTCAACAACAAAAAATCACTTAGCCTTAATGGCTTATGTTGTTGGGTTGTGTTAATAGAAATAGACGACGTTTTTGCTTCTTTTCATAAAGCCGTGTTGCCCAAACCTTAAATGGAAAATTGTTAACTCCGGCCTGCTTATGCTGTCTTTACTGCAATGGCACAATGCAATGCAACACAATTTGCCATAAAGCCCGAGATGGGAAACATTTGAATTCAACGTTCGCTCTGTATAAATATTATCAACGCCTTAAAGTATGCTCTGAATAAGTAAAACTTTTCTTAGTGATCTTGAATGACGATCTTGAAATACGTTTTTGAGAGGTTTCGAAGTATTCTTTAACTAAAGGGTGATTTTTTAAGAGCTTGATAACTTTTTTTTTTAAAAAAACGCATAAAATTTGCAAAATCTCATCGGTTCTTTATTTGAAACGTTAGATTGGTCCATGACATTTACTTTTTGAAGATAATTTCATTTAAATGTTGACCGCGGCTGCGTCTTAGGTGGTCCATCCGCTTAGTCCAATTTTGGCATTTCCACGTTTTTGAGTAACAGAGACCCAATTGGTGCGAACGGCGACGAATCGAAAATTGGTGGTCATCATTAACACTGGCCGATACAGCTGCGATATTTTCTTCAGTTCGCACTCTACGTAAGCGTGTTGGTGGTTTAATGTCCAACAATGTAAATTTGGTGCGAAATTTAGTCACAATAGCCCGAATAGCCGCTTCAGTGGGTCGATTAAACTGACCATAAAATGGAAGCGCGCAATGAACTTTCTTAACAGAGCACGCATTTTGATAATAAAATTCAATAATTTGCAAGCGTTGTTCGTTTGTAAGACGATTCATGATGAAATGTCAAAGCATACTGAGCATCTTTCTCTTTGACACCATGTCTGAAATCCCACGTGATCTGTCAAATACTAATGCATGAAAATCCTAACCTCAAAAAAATCGCTCTATATTTTGTTTTCACAATTTCTTTCATAGGGCCCCGATATTGCCACCTCGGCGCAAAAGACATTAACACATTGTGTTAAAATGGATGAACGGTGAATAGAAAGTAAAAGAACATAAAAGGTAGTGAAGTGAAGCATATTTTTTAAAGAGTTAACGTGCATTTAAGGCAATATATCACCGACCCAATTAGTTAATATGTTACAACAGACTGCAAATGTAATATTTTTTCAGATTCATTTTCGCAATGCGTCTTCTCAGATAACTGGAGAGAATAGCACATTGGAAAGGGTGGTAGATATACAATCGAGTTATAATTTATAAGTAAATGCGTTGACTTTGTTATCTCTTCTAAAATTCCAGCCTGGAGAAGACGGCTGGGGCCTTTGGTTGTAACTAGCATATAGAATATAATATAAATAAAGGGTGTCCCAAGAAGAACGCAATTTTTAAATCTGGCAACATTCGAAGTGTCATTGTTTGACATTTGAACAATTGTTATTGTTTGTTAGTAGAAGGTACGAGGTTAGTAAAAATGGAGCGCTACACGAATGAACAACGCATTCTCATTGTGAAATTGTTTTACCAAAATGGTGAAAGTTTTGCGGCTACAGTTCGCAAATTGCGATCAATTTGGGGTCACAATAATGCTCCAAAAGAGTCAACTGTAAAGAGATTAATGGATAAATTTGCCGAAACTGGGTCTGTTAGTGATGTAAAGACAACAACGCGTCATCGACCAGGTCGATCGACCGAAAATGTCGCAGCTGTACGTGATGATGTCGCTCAAACTCCATCCTCCTCAATTCGACACCTAGCTCAGCAAATTGATGTCTCCAAATCCACTTTGCAGCGAATTTTGACGAAAGATTTGCATCTTCATGCATACAAAGTTCAATTGACTCAGGAACTGAAGCCAACTGACCATGGACAGCGAAGGGAGTTCGTTAATTGGGTATTGGAGAGACAACATGAAAATGCTGATTTTGCCGATAAAATCATCTTCAGTGACGAGGCCCATTTTCATCTTGATGGCTTCGTCAATAGGCAGAATTGTCGCATTTGGGGTGCGGAAAATCCTCGAGTGATTCACGAGAAGCAAATGCGTCCTCAACGTGTCACTGTGAGGTGTGGTTTTTGGGCTGGAGGAATCATTGGACCTTTTTTTATGAAAATGAGGCAGGTCAAGCGCAAACAGTCAATGGTGTTCGGTATCGTGAAATGATAACCAGTTTTTTCTTGCCTAGAATTGAAGTAATGAATGTGGAGGGCATGTGGTTCCAACAAGACGGCGCCACATGTCATACAGCCAGAGAAACAATTCAATTGCTACATCAGTCATTTCCCGGTCGTGTTATTTCGCGTTTTGGAGATCAGAATTGGCCGCCTAGATCGTGCGATTTAACACCATTCGATTTTTTTCTTTGGGGTTTTTTGAAGTCGATGGTTTACTCGAATAAGCCGACGACGACTCAAGCCTTAAAAGACGAAATTGGACGCTGCATTAATGAAATACCGCAGCATTCATGCAAAACGGTCATTGAAAATTTCATTAAAAGATCGCGTGCATGCCAGCAAAGCCGCGGCGGCCATCTGCACGATATATTGTTCCATACATAACCTCATTCTGTCTACTTTACGATATAATAAAGTTTCACGATTTTTTCTTAAATATCTGTGTTTTATTTAAAATTAAAAAATTGCGCTCTTCTTGGGACACCCTTTAGAATATGCCAAGAATAAAAATTTAAGCAGATTATAAAGTAAGATCAAAATTTGGAAGTACAGTATTTATTCTGTGTATGTATTCTAATAATTTTAAATCATTATTTTATTTTTTTAGTAATTTCCCTAATAAATGTAGGCGCCATTTTCTTCGATATTGTTATGGTTTCCTCTTACTATTTAAACAAAAAAGTGCTATACATAAATTTAAGTTGTTGCTCTTTATCGATATTTCTCAAATAAATTAAAACTCAAAAATTAAAGGGTGAATCATGTCTATGTTATTCGTCTTGAGCCAATGTATGTATGCAGATAATGGCAGAGAGAATACGAAAATGACTTATGTATATTGCATTACAGTACGATGAAAGGCCTTCCAGGTATCGGTGATGCTGCATTAGTTTTGATTAGGACTTACAGGATGATTCCTACAACTTGTGAATTATAATTAGAAAACCGTCTGCTTTCTCAGGTGGATCGATCGGAAAAATATAATTTGGTTCCTTTTTTTTTAAACTAATTTTGAATTCGAATCTTCTTCTTGAAGTTAAATTGCTATAAACCGATTGTAAAGGTTATAGGCTGCCATTTCACAGCAATATACCGGGTGTAAAATCACCATTTGAAATAATGTGTAAACACAATACACAAATAAATTAAGTCACTAAAATGATTGGAGAATATTCCAGAAGGGAATATTATTTTAAATGTTAATATCGATTTCATGGTAACCATACATACATCTTTTGGCGATGCTGTTAAATAAATAATGCAGGTCATGATGTTTTTTTCCAATTGCAAACATAACTGAAAATTTGTTTTTATACACACATTGATATTGGTGTTGGCGACAATTTGTGAGTGAAATTGCAACTTTTTAATTAGTTTTTTGTTATCACAGCTTAATTATACCGTCTTAAAGTGAAACAGTCTGACTTTTTCTTGTCTTCAATTTTTCAATTATCAATATTTCTATATTGTTACCTTAATTCTAAAAGGGCGTAACCGACATTATTTTAATCATGTTTTGTTGGAAAACATCGGAATATGAAAAACCGCGAATTAAAGTGACGATTTGTATATTTGAAAGATTTCATGCATTTCTTGTTAGTTACAAGTATCTCTGCTAATTCATGAATATATTTTCATACTAGTTGAAGCCCCTTATTTCATGTTCAATATGAGTCATTCCATGCCAAGTCGTACTATTTTTGACCTCACCAGCTTAGATTGCTTCGAAAGTTTGTGTAAGTTAAGAATTTGTTATACGTATTTTTTTTTCAATTTAAATTATGTTTTTTCATAAAGGTTTGTTCATTCAATCTCATGTAATTCATTCAGAAAAACTTTACCGATTTTAATGTAATATACGTTGTTTTGAAGGTAATTTCAATTACTTTTAAAATATCGAAATGACATGTTTTCGCCCCATCAACTGCTTTATTTCACCATTTCCAAAATACATCTAAGAACACTAATTTAAAAAATCAATTAATCAATTCCAAAATCAACCTTTAAATTTGGCATACCTCGTGCATTTTTTATTGTGTCATTCCATTTTTAATACCTCGAAATATCGACATGATCGTCATAAAATTCTAAGACTATCTAGTCATGGCCGTCCGTCCCTTTGTTGAAAGCACGCTAGCATATAAACGAAAGGAGCGAGGAGGTCCAAATTTTCCATAAGTTCGTCTTATAGTCGTAGATCGGTTGGGATTCCAACTGGGCGAATTAGATACAAAGGAAAAAAATTCTTCGCAAATACTAAAAATACTCCTAATATTTAAGAATTTTAGAATGTTTTTCAATATGTCTGTTTATATTTATTTGATATTGGGTATGCGCGATTTACTTGATAGTGGGCGATTTTTATTTGTATGAGGTCAAAAGGTATAATAATGGTACATATTAAACAACAACAGCTAGAGACATGAAATTCGATGTGTATTTTCGTATTTGGTTTTTTCGTCCCGAATTAATATTTTTTTAGAAAAAAAAACTTACACATGTCGAAAGATCGCGATAAATCGAATAGTTAAACTTAAAAAAGTAAACGAAAATTCAACATAAGCTCTGGAAACAAAAGCATAAAAACGCAACGTTAATCATTTAAGTGAATGCTTGCGTTTTAAAAAATACCAAAACGCCAAAATTTGTGTGTAGTGACTCGTTGCGTTTTAGAAAATGAGGGAATAAATATTTAACATCCATCACGCTTTTTATTACAACCCTTAATATATGCTAAGAAATATTTAGAAAATCAATTCTACCCATTTCGAATGTCGTCTACACATTCGTATAATTAATGTCTGACCTTAAGGCATGTACGCTATCATTTATCTTCATCCGATAATTCTCCCTTTGAAATTTTGTCAACATGTTGTACATATGTACATTCAAATATCCCATACCAGAGGTTTCTGTCTAATCGTACGAAAATGTTTAGGTTTATTCATCTACTAACCAGATTGCTCGTTTACTCCAAGAACGTCATATCTTAAAATTTCTCATTTTCAGTACTGCAAAACTAAAATTATTCTCAACTTACAAAATCTTGCATTAATTACACCGTATAACACAATGACAAAGTAAGTTTCGGTCACGGTTTAAAAAATATGTTAATAGAGGTTTTGAAAGATTTCGTCTGAAAGTATTAATATGTAGACATTTCATGCAAAATGCAATTCCGATTACTGCCAAATTTTGGAAGTAGGCAAATAAAGAATCTACGAATTCAATTTTGGCTGAATATCGCAAATATGCAGTTTTTATGCAAAAATTATGGAATATGAGAAAAAAACATCTCCCAAAAAATCATACCACACTAATAGCTTTTAACTTCATTTTTTCCCTATTCGTATTAACACCTAATTATCTAATTAAAAGAGATAATTCTCATATTTCACAAATCTAAGAACAAAAGTTAACCTTTGACTTTCATGTACATGTATATATATATAGAACAACAAAGTTCTCATAAAATCGCTGAACTGTGTATTTTTCTAAAAGAGCTTCAAAATTATTTCTGCTTTTGGTCGCGTCCGTTTCATTGTATAATTGTGTACTAATTTGTAGTAAATCCTGCAAATATATTTCTAAAATGCAGCATTCTTTCAGCGATTTAGAGCACAAAACAACATATCGACTTTTCTGCATCTTTCTTG
Organism: Polietes domitor; assembly: GCA_947397865.1. NCBI lineage: Eukaryota > Metazoa > Arthropoda > Insecta > Diptera > Muscidae > Polietes > Polietes domitor. Next base: position 30,679,924 of record OX377618.1, read on the forward strand.
TTTTAGGCGTACGAATGTCGCATCTGGGCCACTGGGAGATGCCCATATGCAAAAACCAAAATGATCATAATCAATATTTGTTTTGAACTGGGATATTGTCCTGGCTCAGTACCATTTTGCATCTGTATTTAATAGAATGCAAATTTATTTACAAATGGCATGGTGACATTTATGACTTGGCTGCAGACTACCACGATCATGATTTCGACCATGTTAAAAGACTTTTCAAGTGGCTTCGCAGCGACTTTCAACATCACACCCGCCCTCTATAAGGAGATGATTCTCACAAACGAACGAGAAGCACAACTCACTTGCCGAATTTGTGTTTAAAAATCGCACCAAGTAATAAAGTGCACATGCCATCTTACAAGTATCTCATTGAGTTGCATATGTAAGTATGTGTATATGCAGGTATAGTTACCCAGCAATACTTCTGCCTCGCCAACGCTCATTTGTTTTAGTTTTTTCGTTTGTATTTTTTTGGTCTGTAATCAATATTCGATTTGAACTGGGATATTGTCCTGGCTCAAGACCATTTTGCATCTGTATTTAATAGAATGCAAATTTATTTACAAATGGCATGGTGACATTTATTACTTGGCTGCAGACTACCACGCTCATGATTTCGACCATGTTACTTTTATTGTGCATAATTATCCTAATCATCGTTCTTAACATTAACTACGATCTATAATTTATATTACAATATGTAACAATCATCTTTTCTAAATTTTCCAGTCAAGTTTTGACGTTTTTCTGAATAAATCATTTTTTGAAACCAAACTCAATTCGCCCAATAAACCTGGAATTTCTTTCATTGTAGATTCATTTTCTTCAAATAGCCGGAAGAATTCTATTAATGACATACACTTTCTTTTCAAACTAACCATGAATTTTTACAAAATTTGATTTAATAGATATGAAATCTGCAAATAATTGTTCATTTCTTTTTATTATGTCTTTGTGCATTTGTTTGTAACATCCAAAAGGAATCGAGACAGACTCGTTGTTTAGCCACGTACGTCCGTCCATCAATTCTTGTAATCAAAGTATTTATAGAGGTAATTATTGTACGATCCTACCAAAAATTATCACAAGTGAGTTTTGCGGCCCAATGACGGACCCTACTTAATTTAAAGCAAATTGGTTCAAATTTATATACAGCCTTCAAACATATTTTAACCGATTTTCTTAAAATTTTGTACAACACCAAACATTTCAACCAGAAACATCTATGGTGAAAGTTGGTCTGATCGGTTCAGACCTATATATAGCTCCCATATAAATTCCGCTCTAGAGGCCATATATTTTAACTTTTTTCCTCAAATTTTGTATAGCACCATAAATTTCATATATGGGGAAAGCGGGTCAGATCGATTTTGTTTTATATACAGGTCTCATACAAATGTTGCACCCGATTTGAATTATTTCGCTCTATAAACCAAATATTTTACCAGATTTTCTTCAAATGTGTCAGTACATGTCATATTTCCACTAGAAGCACACTAAGTGATAGCGATTCACATAGTTCCATTTTATTGTATAGCCCAGATTTAAATATCCTTCCCGATTTAACATTTTTCGATCTAGAAACTACAAACTTTATCCGATTTTGGTCAAGCTTGAGACAATATTTTATGTTTCATTGTATATGGTGACAGTGACTAACATCGTTCAAGGCTTCGCTTTTTTCGCCGAATTCAATTGTAATGGTGCAGAAAGTTGAGTTTATTTAATAGTCTTTAGTCTTTCCTAATTTGTTTATTCAATACAATTTTTCTTTAAATTTTCTTCTGGCAAAATATTTGTTACAACAACAACCAACGCCAATGGTATGAAGGAATAGATAAGAAAGATCAGTTTAGTGTAATATATTCGATCATATAATTTGATCATGTTTTTATGCCCTCCGCCATAGGATGGGGGTATATTCACTTTGGCATTCCGTCTGTAACACCTTGACCCCATAAAGTATATATAATCTGTATCTTGGTAAAATTCCATCTGTCTGGCTGTATGTCAGTAGGATTTTTTGGGGTTAAAATGGAAAAAGGGTATAAAAATAGTACCAACCAAATGATCGCAGATAAAGTCGTAAACATTCCTCTGACTGCGTAGACACAAAAAATAGACTGATTTTTCCAAATTCGTACTTTCAAGGGATACAATGGATATAGAGGGATAAAAATAGCTCCAACTAAACGACTACAGCTAGAATGATACAATTCGGTGTGTACATCCCCCTAATTGCGTAGACACGTAAAGTAAGGAGATTTTAGAAAGTCGTACTCTTAAGGGGATGAAAAAGGGGATAAAAATGGTACCAATCAAACGGCCGCAGCTAGAATCATGGAATTCGCTGCATACATTCCTCTGACTGCATACACACGCAAAATAAAAAGATTTTCCAAATTCGTACTTTTTACTTTTACGGTTATTTCGGTTGAAGTTAGGTTATTTTGCACTATGTACCTGAGATAATGTATTTTCAAAATTTGTACTTTTGGAATAGAATGGAAATAACCAACTGAAACACCCACTATCTACCAATATTTATGGTACTTAAGCTTTTTGAAAATATAATATTAAAAAATATTAATTTTTTGAATTGAAGTATTATTTCGACAGGTAAACGTATTGGAAACCATGTCTTATAAGTGTGGTTTGAAATAATAAAAATATTATATTTATTTATAAACTTACTTTTTTTAATATTTGTTTTGGTATGGCTATATTAAAAAGATATATTTTCCTGTATTCTATGAAAATCGACAGCCTCTGTGGAATGCAATCCATGGTGGAGAATATATAAAGTTCGGCCCGGCCGAACTTAACTCTTTTTTTACTTGTTTGGATATCGTACATCCATTCCTGGAAATTTATTTTATTTATTTATTTATTTTATTAAACAAAAATTACATTTTATTGTCCAATATCTTGCATTATATTTTCACCATACACCCAATCAGATATCAAGTGTTTCCTCTCTTCTGACTTCATGACCAAAGTGATAAGAAACACAAGCGCAATATTATGCTTGATGACACTTTCAACAAAAGTTTATGCAAACTTTGGAAATGCAAGAATCCATTTTGAAACCAAGACCGTATATAAAAGAAACTTAGCAAAACATTACACAATGAAACATTCTCCTAAGATACTTTCTATTGAAATAAACGCAAAACTGTGGTTTGATGTGATGACATTGTATCACAATTTATGGTCTCATACTAGTTACTACTCAAGACCATGTACACTAGCTGGGGGCGGTCGCGTTTCAAACAAATTTAAGCCATAGAATTAAAGGTAACGTTGAGTCAATTTCAAAACACATTTTTTTATTCCTTTCTCTTAAAAATAAACATAGTCGGGTTTTGAAAAAAAAACTTTAGTTTCCCCATAGATGTCCACATTCCACTAGTGACTTATGGAAAATTGTTTACCATATTTACTGTGTTGCTTGCAGAGCAATAGTTAAAAAATTAAAATGTTTTTTTTAAATAAATTTCATCATTTTCCGACATGAAAATAAGTTATTAAAAAGTAAATACACATGAGTAATTCTACATTTTGATCATATCTCAGAAACTACTGACAATCTCTCCATTAGGGTATTATGTCTTTGAGAACGCCCTAAAGGATAAACCCAATTGATAGACCCATTGTTAAGTATACCGATCGACTTAAAATCACTTTTTCAATCGATTTAGTCTGTCGCCCGTCCATCTATTCTTGTAATCAAAATACAGATCGTAATTACTGTCCAATCTTGGGACATTTTAGTTATGCGGGCCAAAGACGAACCCTATTTAATTTGAAGCAAATCGATTCAGATTTAGATGTAGATCCCATACAAAAATCTGGCCCGATTTGACTTTTTCCGCTTTAGAAACCACATAAGTTCACCGATTTTGTTCAAATTTGGCTTAATATCTTATATTCAAACTAAAATCGGTGTTGAAAGTGTGTCAGATCAGTTTAGATTTAGATATAGCGCACATCCAAATTTCGCTCACGATTTGACTTTTTCCGCTCTAGAAACAACATATTTCAAATGATTTTCATCAAATTTGGCACAATGCCATATAAATGAATTAGAAAGATCTGTGGTGATTTGACTTTTGCTTTAATTTTGATTTGGGATTTGTTTGAAATATGTTTCAGTACCTCATAATTCATTGATGTGGGTTAGATCGGTTCTGATTTTGATATAGCTCCCATTCAGAGTTCGCTCTCGATTTGACTTTTTCCGCTATAGGGACCACATATAGTATCCATACAAAAATCGTTCCCGATATAACATTTTTCTTGAATTCAATTGTAATGGTGTATAAAGTGGGGGTATTATATAGTCGGCCCCGATTTTAGCCTTTCTTACTTGTTTTATAGAGAAACAAGTAAAAACGGCGTTAAGTTCGGCCGGGCCGAACTTTATATACCCTCCACCATGGATTGCATTCCACAGAGGTTGTCGGTTTTCGTAGAAGTGCAGTAATATTACAGGAAAATATAATTTTTTTAATATAGCCAAACCAAAACGAATACAAATATTGAAAAATTAATTTTATAAATAAATATAATATTTTAATTATTTCAAACCACGCTTATAAGGTAATGATTGGTAGCATTACCTTTGACGTGAATTCAAAAAATAAATATTGTTATATTTATATTTTCAAAAATATTTTCAAAGCCATAAATATTGGTAGATAGTGGGTGTTGGTTGTATTTCCATTCTATTTTAATTTTAAAAGTAAAAATTTTGAAAATCCATTATCAGACGTACATAGTGCAAAATAACATAACTTCATGATTCAACCAATTTTTGCCTTAAAAGAAAAAGTACGAATTTGAAAAAAAAAAAACTTTTTATTTTGCGTGTCTATGCAGTCAGAGGAATGTATACACCGAATTCCATGATTCCAGCTGCGCCCATTTGGTTGGTACCATTTTTACCCCCTTGACGTTTCTACGCAATTAGAATTGCATCATTCTAGCTGTAGTCGTTTAGTTGGTACTATTTTTATCCCACTGTACCATTGTACCCTTGAAAGTACTAATTTCGAAAAATTCGTCTATTTTCCGTGTCTACGCAGTCGGAGGAATGTATACTCCGAATTTCATGACTCTAGCTGCGGTCATTTGATTGGTACTATTTTTATCCCCTTTTTCATTTTAACCCCAAAAAGTTCGAATTTCGAAAAATCAGTTTATTTTCCGTGTCTACACACTCAGAGGAATGTATACTCCGAATTTCATGACTCTAGCTGCGGTCATTTGATTGGTACTATTTTTATTCCCTTTTTCATTTTAACCCCAAAAAGTACGAATTTTGAAAAATCCGTGTATTTTACTTATCTATGCAATCAGAGGAACGTATACACCGAATTTCATTATTCTGTTTGGTTGGTACCCATTTTACCTCTTAAAAGTACGAATTTGGAAAAAATACTTTTATATTATTTATCTACTCAATTAGAGGAATGCACACACCGAATTTCGTGTTTCTAGCTATTGTCGTTTAATAAGTACCATTTTTATCCCTTTTTTGCCCCATTTCACCCCCTACAAATAAGAATCACTTTATGGTGCACGTTTTTGCTATAAGGGGAATGCGCATACCAAATATCAAGCAAATATGAACAGTCATATCCAAAAACCATGCTTAAATACGCTTAAATATTAGGGATTATTATGGGTATTTTTAGTCCTTGTGAGGGAAATTTTTTTTCCGTTTTTTGCCGATTTCGCCCCATTTCAATCCCAACCGATCTACGACTATTAAACGCATTTATGGAAAATTTGAACGTTCTAGCTCCTTTCGTTTAGATGCTAGCGTGCTTTCAACAGACGGACGAACGGACGGACATGGCTAGATCGTCTTAGAATTTTATGACGATCAAGAATATATATACTTTATAGGGTCTCAGATCGATATTTCAAGGTGTTACAAACGGAATGACAAAGTTAGTATACCCCCATCCTGGAGGTGGAGGGTATAAAAACTGTGTCACTTTTGCATGTACCTCCTACACAGGTCCAACCCAAATGGCAATGTATTGAAGCATATAAATATTATTTTCGTATAATAGTGCTGTTTTTCTTTAAGCCGGGATAACAAGCTGCGATAACAAAAACGTTAATAAAATTTAAATTTTTTGCTGGAAATAAAAAATTATTTTTTCACTTTGTCGCCAACTACAATATAAATATATGTATCAAAGAAAATTTTCAAAAAAATATTTTGTGTCGACTTTATTGGACTTAGCCTCGATACCCATCATTTTGACTTACACTGGATAATTATCCAGGGTAAGTAAAAAAATTTTAACACAAAACTATTTTTTCAAAATTTGTTTTCACACACACTGATATGCTTTTGGCGACAATTTTAAAAAATAATTTTTTATTTTGAGTGAAATTTTAACATTTTATTTAGATTTTTGTTATCGCAGCTTAGTTATCCAGTCTTAAAGAAAAACAACCATAATATTCATATCCAGTATCTGGGCCTTCCCTGACAGATTCATACTTAGGAACAAATTTAAAAAAAATGATACTTACTTACACCCGCCTTCACCTCACATGCAGATGATATCATCTTAATAAAGGCAGCATTTCCATTATAGATCACTGGAATCCGGAGTCCGATCACACTAATTCTTTTGAATATACTGCTTGAATTCTCCACTTTTTTCATGACCAGCTACAATAAACACACATACTTGTACATAACCACATACACAACGCGAGTTTTAAATATTTTTTATGAAACAAATTATTCAATTAGCGAAATGTGAATGGATCTCAGACAATAGGAGATCGTTTAAGGTGCAGCCCTTTCAAATTGGCCCTTATAATTTGTTTTCAGTAAACAAACTGTGTACAAACAGTGTCGCACAAAATTGAAAATCGTAAAATATATAATATATATAATATAATATATAATATATATATATAATATATATAATATATATAAATATATGGCGAATATAATAATTTTCAAATAGAGACGAGTTGATGTTAAAACATGTTATGTGTGATACATTAACATTTGTTGCCTCTCGAGAAAATTATGTGTGGAATATGACATCACCGCAGCTTATTTGGCTGCCGCACATCGATTCGATAATTCTATTGCATATATCAGGCTGAATTTTAACGATAGCACAAATTATGTTGACTTGGGAAACTCCGATTGTTGTATGGCTTATTGCCTTAGACCTGTGACTTAAGGAGATCTGACAAGAATAAATCTAACAGACTCAAATCGTACGATGGTCAGTTCAAGTCGCTTCTAGGTGAGATTCCCTTTTTCGAACGTTGAATCGGAACTATTCTATCAATTCACGTTACTGAGAAATCTTCAAAATCTTGATTTTTTGCAGGGTTTGAGGTTATGTACGAGTTAAGATTAAGACCGATATTAAAACTGATCCACTCCATCTTAAAGATCGGTCCTTTTTATTCGAAAACATGTATCTAAAAATTAAAAAAAAAAACATTCCATTCCGTAGATATAACGCAAGAAAATCACAAAATATCCATGCATAAAAATCATTTTAGACATATAGTCCGCGAAAATGAAAATTTTTCCAAAATATCCTATTTGTATTTATACCTTACACTTTAGGATGGTGTATATATAATATTTTGTCATTTCCTTGAAATATTCATCAGAGACACCTTATAATATATGTATATGGATGGGATTCTATCCAATTACATAAAAAATACGAATTTTCTCCCAAAATGCAGTGCTTCATTTCCGTACAACGCGGGATTTATGTTTGCTGTGAGCGGTAGAGGCTACTGTTTTCCAAATTCCATAACTTCTGACATAGTTACGGAAACGACGCAACAGAACCACACCTTTTCTGTATAAAAACACTAGTTTTTTATTTGATTCGTTTTGCTGAGAATCCCTTTTATATTCTCAGTCTTGGCAAAATTCGAAGACGATCTAACCATGTTCGTCCGGTTGGGATAGATAATGGGCGAAATTGGTCCAGAGGGAAAAATTCCATCACTATGACTTGAAATACATGCAAATATTTAGAATATTTAAAAATTGACGAAATTTTATAACCCTATCTTAGAAAGGGGGTATATTCATTTTGTCATTCCGTTTGTAACATATTGAAATATGCATCGGAAAACTCATCAAGAATATATATGAAAAAATTAAATCCAACGGCTGTAGCTAGAATCATGAAATTTGGTGTAGTATATGTAAAAAAGCTCGATCGTCCTAGTTATAGGCGTAGATATTTCAGCTATTTTTTTAATTTATCTATGTCAATATGAGGGGTGTTTTTACATAAAAACTCATAGTTCAACATGGCTAGTTATACTCCTGTGAATACTGTGACTGCATAATTGGCTATGAACATAAAAATAATATAAATAAAATAGTTCAAAAATGGAGCAGCATATAACCGAAGGTTATAATTCGCTACAAAGATTTTGTTTAAATCATTTTTCTAGATTTAGGGCATATCTTACTATCAAATTCCATCATTTCGCGTTAATAGCATTTAGATTCACAAGTTATCAGGCTAAAATAGGATAAATAGTGACTGTAAAGTCAAAAATTGTGAGAAGTATCTTTAGAAAAACCCGCGTAACTTTTTATTATATTGAGAATACCAAAATATTTCTTTGATATGTGGATGCTGATTTCATGGGGAATATTTGTGTCAGAAAAGTTTCAGAATCATGGAAGAAGAAAGTTAAAATATAAACAATTGCAACCGCGAATTTTGGATTTTTCAACAATTGCAGCGATTGACTATATATGTATATGTTACAAATTCAGTTGGCTAGATCACGAGAAAGTCAAAAAACAAAAATGTCATGCATGAAAATCATTTTAGCCATATTTCCCGCAAAAGTGAAAATTTTCCAAAAAATATCCAATTTGTATTTTTTGTTTACAGTGCCCTACCGCATTATCCACTTTATGTAAAAAAATTGGAAAAAGGGATAAAAATGGTACCAATCTGACGGATGAAATTCTCAAATTCTCTGTGTACATCACATAAAATGAGTTTTCTATACAACATTGTCAAGATTTCATGAAAACCGTTATTGAGTTTACAATAACTCATATTTATATATTTGGGCATAAATTCAACATTCATAGTGCTCAATTTTAAACATGCAAAAGTGGCTATGAACCATAAAACCGCGAATAATAGGAAATTTCGAAAACCTTTTAATCGTAGCAATTTGTAACCGTTTTTAGATGAAACTGTGGAAGAATGGTTAAAAATTACTTTTAAAATTAAGGAGAAACCGTTTTTTCGCTCTCCTGAAAAGTTGTGTTTTTATTCACAGCCACTTATGAATATAAGACCTCGATAAAAAGAATTACTATACGATTTGCGATCAACGTGGCAATTGAAGAACGATTAGGTTTTGGTAGGTTCGTAAGTAGAGATTCTGTAGATAAACTTTTTTTCAATAAGATGGAAAATATTTCAATATTTAGTCGGTCTTACGACGGTGCAAATGAAATGTCGGGCTAAAATGCTGATATTTTTAAACAGACCGGCTATATTAGCCGACTAGCACGACTGCTTGGTGTTACAAACATTTGGTGTGGGACTAGCTAATAACAACCTATTCCACGAAGTAGGCCTCTTCAATGGACATGCTTCACAAAATTTAACATATAATAGATATTCAAAGTAATTCAAATATAAACAAGTAAGAAGGCGTTAAGTTCGGCCGGGCCGAATCTTATACACCCTCCACCACGGAGTGCATTCCACAGTATTACCAGTAGATTAAAGAATGTCGAGGGAATGCGAATTGCAAATATCAAGTAAATACAAGCTAATATGTTCAAAAAACATGCTGAAATACTCTAAATATTAGGGGTATTTTCAGTACTTGTGAGGGAAAAATTTTTCCCTCTGTACCGATTTCGTCCACTTTCAATCCCAAGCGATCTACAACCATAAGACACATTTAGGAAAAATTTGAACCTTCTAGCTCATTTCGTTCGGCCGCTATCGTGCTTTCAACAGACAGACGGACATGGCTATATCGTCTTAGAATTTTACCACGACCCAGAATATATATACTTTATGGGGTCTCCGATAAATATTTCAAGGTGTTACAAACGGAATGACAAAGTGAATATACCCCCATCCTGGAGGTGGAGGGTATAAAAACTATTTTTGTTACATCAACGAATGTGGTGAACGATAAATAACGAAACTACTACTAGACGAAAATTTTAGTGTTTAGTTGCAGGAACTTCACTGCAGCCAGGAATTAGCAATGTTAATAATTTTCAAATTTACTGCATTTAATACAAATTTACAAAAAGTTCATAAAATAAAATTGCATTAACATTTGTGGTATTTTCGGGACGTGATATACCTGATTGGAAGCAATGGTTGATTCTATTTATTGAAATAACACCTTTTACGTCTGAGTCCATATTTTCGAATTGTCTTCTGTGCTCGGCTTGAGATTTTTCTTTCATGTGTCCATGTAGTCGTCGAACTTTTATGGCCACCAGTGTACTGTATGTGGAAGGTTTGACATTCTTTGAGTTGAGGTTCCCCCATTCATTCCAATTGGCAGCGTGTGTGGTACAAGAAAACGGGTAAATTGTGACAAATGTCATATTGGCGCTTAGTTGGTTTAGTAACATGATTGTATTCTTTTATCCCTCTTCAGAAACACAATTGGTTTCTTGCAATCAGTGAATGAAAGACGGATTTGCAATTTCAGTGAGTGAGTGCTTCACCTACCTACAGCAGTGATTTCCACGAAGAAAAACAGGAATATAATCATATACTTTAATGCTTCGAGAATTGGCCCGAGAAAACAGAAGCTAAATCGAAAATGTCAAATTGGTAAAATGTTATTTTTTCTGATGGACAAAGTTTAATTTGAATGAACCGGATGGCTTTCGTTATTATTGGAACGATCTTCGCCAATTTTAAGTCCGCGCCATGTGGCTTTTCGCAAAAGCAATTCTTGCCACTTTATGTTTAGTTGTTAGTTAGCGTTTTTGTAGGTTTTTTGTCACTTTATGTTTCCGCCATCGATTAAAATATGTTAGACTTCTTTTGGAAAAGGAATGGAAGTTGAATTTTAGTGGTCACTTCATTAAATATGTTAAGTTGTCGTCTGGTAACACAGTGCAACACGAAAAAAAATAACCATATACGGACACCGCTACATGATAAAAGACCAAAAAAAAAAGACCCGTGTTTTTTTTTTCCCCCAAAGTCATGCACTTTTTTTATGGGTCCCCAGAGATTTGAGGCCTCGGTGTAATTTTTGGAAAAAAGTGATCATATTCTCAGGCTCATATCTTGCAAACCGTTCGGAATTTTGATTTACTCTCTGAGGCAAAGTTCTAGCTCTTGTCATAAAGAACAAAAATTGTGAACATATAAAATCAAAAAAACTTCATCTTCAAGGTCAAAATCGCAAAAAAACTTAAAAAAATTCGATTTTTTTTAACCTTTTTTCCCCTGTTCAGGTCCATAGGTAGCAAACCGTTGAAAATTCAGGGAAACAATCAACTACAAAAATGTACCTAAGATCTCAATAAACAACTTTCTAGAACATATGAACTTCCTAGGAATTATTCTTAACACCGTTTAGGTAGCGCTTAGGTAGCCGCAAAAGTGAAAAATTTTCCAAAAATTAGATTTTTTTCCTTTTTTGCCCTGTTCAGGTCCATAGGTAGCAAACCGTTAAAAATTCAAGGGAACAATCAACAACAAAAATGTACTTAAGATTTCAATAAACAACTTTCTAGAACATATGAACTTCCTAGGAATTATTCTTAACACCGTTTAGGTAGCGCATAGGTAGCCGCAAAAGTGAAAAATTGTTTATTCCAGTATTTCTTACCCACACGACATCATCGATGCCATTCAACAAACAACAACAAAGTCGTCGGTCCAAAAATTTGCACTAACAAAACACATGACAATTCAAAGCAGCGAAGTAGTCGCAATCCATTTGTACCAACAACATTAACAACACATATGTAGCCGCAGCACACAATATAAAAGCGACACGACGCTCACATTGAGGCAGTACACAGCGCGACGTCAACGAGAACTCAGCGGACAAAGTTATAGAAAAAGTGCTACAGCATTCACACACAACATTGGCAACTAACAATTTCAATATGTAATGTGAAAAAATTGATTTATTTTGCTACGTTTGCGGTCATCAAATCAGAAAACAAAATTCTAAAAGATTTCAAAAGCAAAAGAATCTTTTAACTAGTGAATTCATTATAGCATATAAGTTGTTTTTCGACGAAGTAGACTTGACCGGTGAAAATTACACACCTAATACAGTGTGTCGTCAATGTTATAACAATCTCATGGCATGGTTGAGTGGAGGAAATGTTAGTATGAAGTATTGTAAGCCGGTAAACTGGATTAATCACCCAGGTGATCATGATGCAACCAGTTGCTATGCATGCGTAAATTATACATGTCGTCTAAATCGACATGCTGAGAAGAACAAAATCTATAAAGCAACTGCAACAGCAACACTACCAGTGCTTGCACCTGAAGATTTTGTATCACCAAGGCCGCCAACTCCAGATCGTTGGACAGAATTAAGAGAAGGAATGAGTAGATCAAGTAGTGTTACTTATGAAGATCCATTTGATACCGATTATGAGCTCCAACAGGGAAGAGATGGACCACAACTAATAACACAAATGGAAATGGATTTTATTGTGGCCATATTGGGACTATCGCAGCGACTTGCCATATTTTTGACAGCGTTTTTAAAGCAAAGAAAACTCACACTTGCTAATGTTAACTCTAGCGCGTACCTCAAACGGCAAGCTGAATTTCAGAGCCTCTACACTCTAAATGATGACAATTCGTTCGCTTACTGCAACGATATAAAAGCTTTGGTGGTAAAAATGGGAATGAACTACATCGCTAGTGAGTGGAGATTATTTATTGATGGTTCTGTTTCAAGCTTGAAAGCAGTGTTGTTGCATGTATCGAACCGAAAACCTTCCATTCCGCTAGCAATGGGTATCAACATGAAAGAAACCTATCAAGTATTGAAAGATATAATGGAAAAAATCAAATACTACGAAAATAAATGGAAGATTTGCTGTGATTTGAAGGTCATCAACATTTTGCAAGGGATCATCGATAAGGGCGGCTTCCCAAAATTCTTTTGTTTTCTTTGTAATTGGGATTCGCGCTCACCTCTGAATCAATTCCAATGTAATTCGTGGAGACCAAGAGGAAGTGTGTAGGAACAAATGAAACAACATAGACTGAGGAATAAACCTTTAATTGACAATACTTAAGACATCTTGCTGCCACCGCTCCACATAAAATTGGGAATTGTTAAAAAATTCATCGAAGTGGCCGTTGTAAATTGTCCAAACGCATTCGACTATTTGAAAAGCGTTTTCCCAAAGCGTAGCGATGACAAAATTAAAAAAGGTATTGTAGTAAATTTAAAACGAATTTTTGTTCACCTCATTGTACTATTTACACTACGTTAATGTTTTCTTTTCTGTCTTTATTTTTTGTCTTCATTTAACAGGCGTACTTAATGGCCCTGACATTAGAAAGTTATTCAAGAGTAACTTTGATTCATCGCTTGATGAAAATCATTCAATGGCATGGATTTACCTTCAGCGTGTATGCACCAGGGTCTTGGGAGGGGATCGAGACGCGGAACCGGAAGCAAGAGAATGGGTGAAAGAAATGCTGTATTATTTTGAGAAAATCGGCACATCGATGACCTTAAAGCTGCATTTTCTTCATTTTCATTTTGACGATTTTATTAAACAACTCCCTACCGAATCCGATGAGCAAGGAGAACGGTTTCACCAAACCACAATGCCCATGGAAAAACGGTACAAAGGCAAAAAACTCGACGCATTGCTTGCAGAGGTAATATCAATTTTATTGATCATTGTTTTGCATTCCTTTTTTGATTTCTTTTCTAATTCATTTCACGTATGTTGGTGGAGTCACAAGATCACCCTGTATGATGTTAATGAAGTATATGAAGAAGAAAAAACTGATGGTGGAGGGCAGTCTGGAAGCAACGTGCCTCTGCACACCATAAGTTCTGAATCAGAGTCAGATTCGGACGATTCGGAGGACGATTTGGATCCACAACTTAAGAGAGTGCGATATGCAAGTCCAGGGCCATCAACATTATAAACATAATACGAATATTTTTTTATTATTTTTGTATTAGATAGCATAGTATGTCAATGTTGAAGTAAAGAAAAAACAAATGAAATTAAAAAATTTTTGGGAAATTTTTCAATTTTGCGGCTACCTAAGCGCTACCTAAACGGTGTTAAGAATAATTCCTAGGAAGTTCATATGTTCTAGAAAGTTGTTTATTGAAATCTTAAGTACATTTTTGTAGTTGATTGTTTCCCTGAATTTTCAACGGTTTGCTACCTATGGACCTGAACAGGGGAAAAAAGGTTAAAAAAAATCGAATTTTTTTTGCGATTTTGACCTTGAAGATGAAGTTTTTTTGATTTTATATGTTCACAATTTTTGTTCTTTATGACAAGAGCTAGAACTTTGCCTCAGAGAGTAAATCAAAATTCCGAACGGTTTGCAAGATATGAGCCTGAGAATATGATCACTTTTTTCCAAAAATTACACCGAGGCCTCAAATCTCTGGGGGCCCATAAAAAAAAAGTGCATGACTTTGGGGGGGGGGGGGGGGGGAAAAAACACGGGTCTTTTTTTTTTTGGTCTTTTATCATGTAGCGGTGTCCGTATATGGTTATTTTGAAATGACTTCAAAAATGTTGCACAGTGTAATTTTGGTATTTCGCATACATTTTGAGGGAGGAACATCGTATTTATTGATTAATCGTAAATAATTTATTACCACATTTCCCGATCTACTGATCTGTCTCTCTACTTCTCTATTGCAAATATCATTTCCCTTTAAATTATTATCTATCCCTTTCCCACGTCGTCAAGAAAATTATTACACGCCATTTTTAATAATCTTTTCAAAAAATCACCAAATTTATGATCTTATAAAATATTAGAAATCTCTCGGGTTCAACTCAATAAAAGCAACTGCGGCAATAAAAATTTAGTGTTAATTTCTCGTTTTTATACTTCTAAGTAAAGTTATGATCGTATTTGGTTGGATTTTTCTCCTTGGTTTGTTCTTGTTTGAAAACAAAGATTTGAGAAATGACGAACTACAGTTAATTTTGAACAAATTTCGCTCACTGTAGATGAAATGGTTTTCAGAATCGATTTATCCATGTTCGTTGCTCATGCACATTGGACCAGCGGCTTAGACAGCTATAAGGAACAAACAAATAAAACAGATACAAATTAATTTTTATAAATATATATTCAAGTGGTTTTAGGTGCTACAGACAGTACTGAATTTGAATAAAGTCAGTTAACATTTTAATAAAGTCATATACATCACCGGATTGAAAATCTATCTGTGGCTTGTAGAACCGTAAATGCCAAATCGGTAGCGAAATTTGTATGGGAGCTATATATTAATCTGAACCGATCGGATCCATTTTCACTACAGATATTTCTATTTGGAATATAATAAACTGATATGCTAAATTTGAAGAAAGTCTGTCAAAATATGTAGTTTGTAGAACAGAAACCTGAAATCGGTGAAATCGATTCATCTTTTGTTCAAAGACATAATATCCTAGTGGAAGATATACAAAATACTGCAATCAAATTGTTTGTTTTGCAGATGACGTTGTTCGAAATCCCCTTTCCCATTATTTTAAGGCGAATGTTTATTTGTTTATTTGTTTTTTTTTTTATTATGTTGTTGTGCATTTGTTTGTAACACCCAAAAGGAAAGGAAGTAGAACCATCGTTTATTTTACAGATCGACTTAGAATCACTTTCTGAGTCGATTTGTCCGTCCGTCTGTCTGTCCATCCATATATTAGGGCCGGGATAACAAGCTGCGATAACAAAAACATTAATAAAAATTAAATTTTTCGTTCAAAATAAAAAATTATTTTTTTCACATTGTCCCCAACTACAATATAAATATATGTATCAAAAGAAATTTTCAAAAAAATATTTTGTGTCGACTTTATTGGACTTAGCCTCGATATCCATCATTTTGACTTACGCTGGATAATTATCCAGGCTAAGTCAAACATTTTTAACACAAAATTATTTTTTCAAAATTTGTTTTCACACACACATTGATATTGCTTTTGGCGACAATTTTAAAAAGAATTTTTTATTTTGATTGCAATTTTAACATTTCATTTATATTTTTGTTATCGCAGCTTAGTTATCCAGTCTTAAAGAAAAACAGCAATATTATTGTACTCAAAGTACAGGTCGCATTTATTGTCCGATCCTAACACAAATTAGCACAAGTAAGTTTTGCTGTCCAAGGACGAACCCTATTTAATTTGAAGCAAATCGCTTCAGACTTTTTTACTCGATTTGCTAAAAATTTGGTACAGTACCTTAGAATTACACTGGAGACATGTATGATGAAAGTGGGCCAGATCGGTTCAGATTTAGATATAGCCTCCATATAATTACGCTCTCGATTTGACTTTTTCCGTTCTAGAGGCCAAACATTTTATCCGATCTTTTTCTTTAAATTTGGCACAACACCAGTCTGTGGTGAAATTGAGTCATATCGGTTCAGATTTAGATATAGACTCCATACAAATTTCGCTCTCGATTTGACTTTTTCCGCTCTAGATACCACATATATAATGCCCATACAAAAATATTTCTCGAATTCAATTGTAATGGGGTAGAAAGCAGAGGTTATAATTTAGTCCGACCCGCCCGCCTATAACTTTTCTCACTTGTTTTAGATTTGTGCTTGGTATCCTGATAGTGTGTTTTTGGAAGTATGTACCCACAGAGATGTAATACAATAGATGAATGCCACCATGATGGGGAAGCTGGTGGATTGTTTGTTTAATTTTGTTTGTATTGTTTTTATGTTTTGTTGGTTGCGGTGGGCGTTTTATAACTGATTGCAAACATGCGGTTTCAATGTAAGTTTTTTGCTGTGGACGGGGATGTATATAGATTTGCATTCAGTATGATTGAATTTGTTGTAATTCATTTTAAATGTTTGTGAACTAATTCTGAGAACTGAACATAATAGACTTAACTAAGACAGCGGAATGTGTACGTACATATATGTAGGACCCAAGTAAAAAAACAAGTAAGGATAAGCTAAATTCGGTCGGGCCGACTATGCCCTCCACTTTCTACATCATTACAATTGAATTCGGGAAAGAAGTGAAATCGGGTACTATATCATGTTTCCAGCTGAAATATAACATTTTTATGGGGATTACATTAAAACCTGAAAAGATGAGGACCAGATTCACCAAATTTAAAGAACATCGTTTAAAATATATGTTTTCTAGAGCGGAAAAAGAAATATTGGGAGCGAAATTTGTGTGGGAGCTATATATAAATCTGTACTAATCTGGCCCACTCTTACACATACGAATGTAAGCTGTTGTGCTAAAATTGGTTAAAATATTTGGTCTCTAGAGCGAATAAAGTCAAATCGAATATAAATAACATTTAGTGGTTTACTAGTGTATTAATACATCTGATCCACTGTAAACCTAATTTGTTGGTATAGCTGATCAACTGCGCAGTGCTAAAATGTAAAAAACAATGATTAAATTCAGTCTAACAGAATTTTGCATTATATAAATTTGGCCATAATATGATTATTAAGCAAACTATGTTTATATGATCAAAAACTATAATGAAGTTCAACATAAGGAGATTTTCCAAGCACATGCAAATTTATACATAATATGCTTATTAAACGAACATAGTATGATCAACAACAATAACGGGATTTAAAAAAATATAAATCTCTCCTTAAACCTAATAATCTTTGGCTATAGAATTATTGTGCAATTATCATATTTTGCTCATAACAATCATATTCGCAACTATACAATTGTTGCAAATAATCAAATTTATATTATAAGGATCACAATCAATTATATAAAGGGTGATTTTTTAAAAGCTATAGGAAAGTTTAAAAAAAAAAACATAAAATTCAGAAAAATGCATGAAATCTTTATTTGAATCGATAGCACGGTCCATATAATTTAATGTTTGAAGATTATTTCATGCAAATGTTGACCTTGACTGCGCCTCAAATGGTCCATCCGCTTAGTCCAACTTTGCCATTTCCACTTTTTTGAGTAACAGAGGCCCAATTGCTGCGAACGGCGACGAATCGATAATTGATGGTGATCATTAACACTGGCCGAGACAGCTGCGATATTTTCTTCAGTTCGCACTCTAAGTAAGCGTGTTGGTGGTTTAATGTCCAACAATGTAATGGTGCGAAATTTAGTCACAATAGCCCGAATAGCCGCTTCAGTGGGTCGATTAAACTGACCATAAAATGAAAGCGCACGCATTTTGATAATACAATTCAATAATTTGCAAGATGTTTGACAGTGAAACAAAAAACGAAACGTGCGTCAGCTGTTTAAACCAGTGTTGCCAAAAAGATAATAGCTAAAAAATCACCCTTTAAATAATAGAATAGCGTGATTGACTGACTGATCACTCCCCAGACCAAACGGCTAGAGCTAGAATCATTACAGTGTAGATGTGTGATAAGATGATGATAAGAAGGCATTCCAAAAAGTGTGTTTTGAAAAATTCGTTCCTTTGGGGGGCAAAATGGTACAAACAACACGACTGAAGCTAGAACCATGATTGGGGGTGAAATTGGGTAACAAGTGATTACAATGGTACCAATCATGAAATTCGATTTGTACATCCCATACATAGAAATTAAGGGATTTTTTTAAAAATAACGAGGAAAAGATGGATTCATATGGTACCAACAACATGGCTGAAGCTAGAATCGAGAAATTCGTTGTATATATTTTCACTGACCTTTAAAAGATTTTTTAAAATGTATACTTTAATGTCGATCGGGACAAAAAGCGATTAAGATGATACCCAGTGTATCGAATAAGGTGTATACATAATTACTCTGACGAGCAATACAAATGTATTGTATCAAAATGTGTATTGTATCAAAGGTGGAAGCGGATCATATGTGATAAAAATCGTATAAAGCAAATTGAGGCTATTAGAAATTCGGTGTGTACATTTGGCCGAGAACGTAGACGCGCATCATAAATTATTTTTTTGAAATTTGTGTAAGAGCGCCACAAAAAGGGGTAAAGATGGTACCACTTACTAACATAAAGGATTTTTTAGAAATTTGAGACAAAAAGGGATAAAAATAGTAACTACCAAAATATTGCACTAGAATCGTGAAGTTCTGTGAAGTTCTCCGAATTCAAACTAAGTCTGGGAAAAATAATTCTTTGTTCAGAGTTTGAATAAATTCCTTAACTCCCTTCGAGAGTTATCGTGCACTCCATCCAGCCAGACGGACGTCACTCCTTCAATGCTTTGCACTTTTTTCTATCCCAAATTATATATATGCTCCAACTCTGTATTGTGAAGGTATAATTATCGCACCTTAAGAAAGAAACTGGCCAATAATTTTCTACTTTATATGATTTTTTTGTAAGAATATTGTTTTAATGTGTGTTCCTACTTAAATGAAACTATAGACTACGTATAGATGAATGGCACCGTGTAAATTGTTTTTTTTTTTTTAATTTGTACAAGGGGTACAAAATTCAATTCGGTGTATAAATCCCTCCAGTGTGAATATACCTCTGAATACGTAGTTGCGCAACATAATGCGGATAACCCTGAAAGGGATATCCTTACACCGCGTACGAAGTAGCGGGTATTTGCTAGTTTTATTATAAAATATCAACTAACCCTGTTATTGTTAAAATTAAGTTGAAAACAAAATATATGATTGCGTCAAAAAATGAGATTGAAGAGAACATGCTGTAGATGTCGTGATCATGTTCAACCAATAGTTCTACCCATTTTCACAACAATCCCAAATGTGACATGTGCGAACAGTGATTCTAAGTCGATCGGTGTACTTAAAGATGGATCTAGCTTCAATGTTACTTGGTATTACAAACATGTGGCGTGAAACTAAATCATAATACCGTATTCCACGGAGTGTATTTTAAATCACAATTTCACAATTCAGAGATGTGTTTATTTAACCTTCAATTTTTTTTACCCTACACCACTTCGTGGACTAGGGTATTATAAGTTAGTTTCGCGCCAAATGTTTGTAACATCAAGAAATAATCGAGCTAGACCCACCTTTAAGTATACGGATCGGCTTAGAATCACCAGCTGAATCGATTTACCGATATCTATCTGTCCATCAGCTGTCCATCTAAGCTTGTTCGCACTCTACAGGTCGCAATTTCTGTCCGATTATCATGAAATTTGGCAGAAGTTACTTTTTTTGGCCAAGGACGATTGGTATTGAATTTGGAGGAAATTGGTTCAGATTTAGATATAGCCCCCATACAAATGTCGCACCCGATTTGACCTTTTCCACTCTAGAAACCGCATATTATTTCCGATTTTCTTTAAAATTGGCACAACATTCTACAATTGAACTAGAAACACATATGCTGAAATTGGGTAAGATCGGTTCAGATTTAGATATAGCCTCCAAACAAATGTCGCTCCCGATTTGACTTTTTCCGCTCTAGAAACCACATATTGTACCCGATTTTCTTTAAAATTGGCACAACATCTTAAAATCCAACTAAAAACGCCTATGGTGAAAGTGGGTAAGATCGGTTCAGATTTAGATATAGCCCCAATACAAATGTCGCTCCCGATTTGACTTTTTCCGCTCTAGAAACCACATATTGTACCCGATTTTCATTAAAATTGGCACAACAACTTAGAATCCAACTAAAAACACCTATGGTGAAAGTGGGTAAGATCGGTTCAGATTTAGATATAGCCCCAATAAAAATGTTGCTCCCGAATCTTTAATCGATTTTGGCCAAACTTTACATATTATATTTCACCAATAAACATACATGGTGAAAGCGGGTCACATCGTTCCAGGTTTCAATATACCGCCATACAAATGTCATTTCCGATTTAACATTTTTGTCAAAATTCAAAAATCCTTCCCGATTCCACTTTTTTGTACCAAATTGAATTGTAGTGAGATAGAAAGTGGGGTGTATCTTATAGTCGGCTCCGTCCGTCTTTAGCCTTTCCATAGTTGTTGGTGAGATGCACATATGTCCATACTTTGGTATTATAATAATAATATGTAATTTATATAGCAAAAAAATAAATAATTATTTTACTAAATTTAAACAGATGTCAGAATGTCACAATCACATTTAAAATCTCACTGAATATTGCCACTAAACTGAAAAGCATCTTTTCTTGTAAAAAATGCACCATATTCTTGGCTGTTTTCTCATAGTTTTTGCTGTTTTCTCATAGTTGCTGCGAAGCCACTTGAAAAGACTTTTGACATGGTCGAAATCATGATCGTGGTAGTCTGCAGCCAAGTAATAAATGTCACCATGCCATTTGTAAATAAATTTGCATTCTATTAAATATAGAAGCAAAATGGTCTTGAGCCAGGACAATATCCCAGTTCAAATCAAAAAAA
The DNA here is from genome assembly GCA_947397865.1 of Polietes domitor. Classification (NCBI taxonomy): domain Eukaryota; kingdom Metazoa; phylum Arthropoda; class Insecta; order Diptera; family Muscidae; genus Polietes; species Polietes domitor. Next base: position 30,701,500 of record OX377618.1, read on the forward strand.
GTTTTTGCAAAATATAGAAACCTATTTACGTTCTTCGGTTTCTTGAATGTAATAAAGGGTGATTTTTTAAGAGCTTGATAACTTTTTTTTAAAAAACGCATAAAATTTGCAAAATCTCATCGGTTCTTTATTTGAAACGTTAGATTGGTCCATGACATTTACTTTTTGAAGATAATTTCATTTAAATGTTGACCGCGGCTGCGTCTTAGGTGGTCCATTCGGAAAGTCCAATTTTGGGCAACTTTTTCGAGCATTTCGGCCGGAATAGCCCGAATTTCTTCGGAAATGTTGTCTTCCAAAGCTGGAATAGTTGCTGGCTTATTTCTGTAGACTTTAGACTTGACGTAGCCCCACAAAAAATAGTCTAAAGGCGTCAAATCGCATGATCTTGGTGGCCAACTTACCGGTCCATTTCTTGAGATGAATTGTTCTCCGAAGTTTTCCCTCAAAATGGCCATAGAATCGCGAGCTGTGTGGCATGTAGCGCCATCTTGTTGAAACCACATGTCAACCAAGTTCAGTTCTTCCATTTTGGGCAAAAAAAGTTGGATATCATCTCACGGTAGCGCTCACCATTCACAGTTACGTTACGATTCGCATCATCTTTGAAGAAGTACGGTCCAATGATGCCACCAGCCCATAAACCGCACCAAACTGTGACTTTTTCTGGATGCATTGGTAGCTCTTGCAATGCTTCTGGCTGATATTCACTCCAAAATCGACAATTCTGCCTATTTACGTACCCATTGATCCAAAAATGAGCTTCGTCGCTGAACACAATTTCTTTCTTTCTGAACTTTCTTAACAGAGCATGCATTTTGATAATAAAATTCAATGATTTGCAAGCGTTGCTCGTTAGTAAGTCTATTCATGATGAAATGTCAAAGCATACTGAGCATCTTTCTCTTTGACACCATGTCTGAAATCCCACGTGATCTGTCAAATACTAATGCATGAAAATCCTAACCTCAAAAAAATCACTCTTTACATTCGGCTAGCAGCTATTTAGAACAAACTCTTTCTTCTTACGAAGGAAATTTGCTTTTGGCAATGGAAAGGAATAAACTGTATAGAGTGTTAGTGTAAAGTGTTCTCATCAGTTGTAAATTTAAATATTTAAATTTTGATGTATACTACAGAAGGGCACCATTTGCCCACAAAACACACAGCTTTAGAGGTGTTTTTAAGTAAGAACGGTTAGATGCTAAAAATCAACTTTAATCATTGCTGCATTCGTGTATGGCCGAACCACCTAGGAACATGTTTCGTTTCATTATCGACTTCTTTGTGAGCTTACGCCCCCGTCCCAAAAAATATGCCGAAAACTATGACATTGTAAAAATTTAATGAACAAAACTCAATTTATCCAAAAACAATAATTAAACCATACCACCACCAACTACGCAGAGTTCCAGAACAATATGATGCCACCTTTCGATGGTATGCAGAAGAGATACGAGTGCTTTTGTCGTCATTAAACCGCTTAACAGCACGCGACGACACCAACGCAGTTGTTAGCTGCTCTACGCGAGGTAATAATTAGAATAGTATCATGTGCTGGCGTGCACGAGAACACAAACTCCCTGGGGGAAAGGGAAGATGGATATTGTCATCATAAAGTCGTAAATATGAACGTCGCCAACAAGTTTTTAACACTTTGAAAGTGTTTCCGTTTTCAATTTGCATGAAATTTGTTAAAAAACAACAAACTGTTATTGTTTTCCGAAATTGCTGTTTTGGCAAAATTCAGCGTTAATAAGAGTAGCCATATTATTAAGTAGCACATAAAATGGTCGGTGGGAGTCGACTATGTTATGCCCTGTAATTGTGCAGATACAACAAATGTGTTTTTTTGAAGCGATATCGGAAATTGATATTAGAGATCAAATTAATTATCTCATCCTTTCCGAGTGGTGTGGTCCAATCAAACTTAACTACTTAACGCTCCCATGAGAGCTGCCACGTAAACTAACCAACGATACAATCAAAGAAAAAACGTTTGGCGTTTTCGCAATTATACTTTATATGTTTGAAACACCGTACATTTAACGTACAAATTGAAACATTTCTCGCAAATGAAAATATTTTAAACGTAGTTTCTATTGCTTTGAACGAGCTTTCTTTTATTTCAAAATTTTAGTAATTTACGTTTATGGCAAACGAAAGACACATAATGTCTTTAAACATGATTGTTGAGAGAACAAAGGGCGTAACTTGTTGTTTTGTGAGAATGCAGTTTTATACATATATATGTAGCTCTCATACAAATTTCGCTCCGATATGACTAAATTATCTTCCTATCTTGTGAATATTAGAGGCTATGAAGTTTAGGATTTAAAACATATATTTTAATTTAACGGTAGCAATCACAAGCTTTATTTGTACATAACATACCACAGAATAGCGCGCAAATTCCATTCCAACCGCCCGTGCAACTGCCGTGGAGCTTGTAGCAGAAAGGGTTGTATTACCTGTAGCATGATACTCTTGTCGTTTGTTGTTAAAAGCTCAGGATGAGACGACACTCATTCATCTATGCAGGCCCAAAACCTTTGTCACAGTGTGTAAATGGATCGTTTATACGAGTATGAAATTTGGTAATTGAGTGTAATTAAAGGTTTCACAATATTGCGGTTTCATACCGCGATTTCACCAAATGACAGCCATGCAAATGGTGTTGTTTTTACATTAACGGACGAACAGGAGTCATGTTTTGTCAGCAGCACAGTGTGTTCAGCTTTCCTCAACACCAACCCTTTCAGCGGTTCATCTGCTATGGACGTTAGATGTTGCAAGGTGTGCTTGATGTGTTTACCGACCTACATACATACATATTGTCAAATTTCGTTATTCTTTTTTTATTTGCGGCTTACTGTTTTAATTATTCGATGTAAAGTATTCTCTTCGGAATACGATGTCTCTGTCCCAGCCGTTGATGTGATTTGTGGATAATGGAATTTTAAGTTTCATCATTACGGGGCGATGTCTCAAAGTATCAGTTTTAATTAAGTTTCGTCGTGTTTCCTCTGTGTAAATTTAATTACAGAAAATTTTATTTCAAACATTTTGTTTAACTCTTTGATGCTTTATTAAATATGGCACAATATGGCGTTACTAACAGGCGGGGTTAAGCACTATTTATCGACGTTCTATTTTTACAATAATATTTTTTATTTAGGAATTAGTGTAATATTTTTTTAAATCATTGCACAGTGAGTAAAACTCATTATTCTGATTTGATTGAGCTATATAAAAACATGGACAGATGTTATGGATATTACGTGTTTTGTAAAATTTCAACAAAATTAATTACATTCTTCCACGAGAAATATGAATTGGAATGCCAATTTTGAAACAAAATAAAGAGTCCGCCAAATAACTTTTGAAAATGCTATAAAAAAACTACTGAATATTTTCTCAAATTTCTTTTTTTATTTGAAATTACAATCCTTCCGGATAATAATGAAAAATAATTTCATTCAAATGGCTGCCTCGGCTCCCCCGCAAATAATAGTCCAACGGTTGAATAGTTGAAAATAGTTGGTTGCTAAAGCAGAAAATGTCAAATCGGGATGAGGGATGTAACCTAATTTCAACATAGACGACATAGAAGTGAGATATATGGAGATGTAATAAATTTTACCAAATTTTTGAAGTTTGTGGTTTATAGTATTTTCCCAGCATTTTTATACTCTCCACCTCCAGGATGGGGGCATACTAACTTTTCAATCCGTTTGTAACACCTTGAAATCTCGACCTGAGACCATATATATTCTTGATCATCATACAATTCTAAGACGATCTAGTCATGTCCGTCCGTCTGTTGAAAGCACGTTAGCATCTAAACGAAACAAGCTTGGACGTCCAAATTTTCCATAAATACGTCTTATAGCCGTTGATCGGTTGGGATAGCAACTGGGCGAATCCGGTCCAAAGGGAACAACTTTCCCTCACAAGGACTGAAAATACCCATAATAAACCCTAATATTTTATAGTATTTAAACACGTTTTTCAATATGTATGCTGGTACTTATTTAACAAAAACCTCCACCATACAATGGATCTCATTCGAAGGAGGGTGAAATGGGGACAAAAAGGGATAAAAATGGTACCAATCAAACGACAACAGCTAGAAACACTAAATTCGATATGTACATTCCTCTAACTGCGTAGATATCTAATATGAAAGTATTTTTTCCAAATTCGTGGTAAAAGTGGTACCAACCAAATGACTGCACCTAAAATTATGAAATTTGGTATATTTTCTTCTTCTTCTGATTGCGAAGACACGTAAAATAAAGGGATTTTTTGAAATTCGTACCTTTTTGGGGTAAAATTGAAAAAAGGGGATAAAAATAGAGCCAACCATATGACCGCAGCTAGAGTAATTAAATTCGGAGTATACATTACTTTGACTGCGTAGACACGACAAATAAAAAGTTTTTTTCAAATTCGTAATTTCAAGGGATATAATGGGAACAGAGGGATAAAAATGGTACCAACTAAACAGCTATAGGTAGAAAGATGAAATTTCAATTAATTTCAAGGGATATAATGGGAACAGAGGGATAAAAATGGTACCAACTAAACAGCTATAGGTAGAAAGATGAAATTTCAATTAATTTCAAGGGATAAATGGGAACAGAGGCATAAAAATGGTACCAACAAAACAGCTATAGGTAGAAAGATGAAATTCGGTGTGTATATCCCTCTAAATGCGTAGACTCGTAAAATAAAGAGATTTTAAAAAGAAGTACTTTTAAAGGGGTAAAATGGGAAAAAGGGGTTTAAAAAGGTACCAACTAATGATGAATTTTCCAAAATTTGCGCCCACTATCTACCAATATTTATGGTATTTAAGCTTTTTTAAAGATTGCTGTCTTATATTCACTCTTTGAATTGACTTGAATATTTATTTCGACATATAGTAAAACGTATTGGTAGCCCTGCCTTATAAGCGTGGTTTGTCTTATATTCACTCTTTAAATTGACTTGATGAATTATTTCGATATATAGTATAAACGTATTGGCCTTATATGCGTGGTTTAAAATAATAAAAAAATGTATTTATTTTAGTTTTTTTCGTTTGTATTTTTTTGGTCTGTAATCAATATTTAATTTGAACTGGGATATTTTCCTGGCTCAAGACCATTTTGCATCTATATTTAATAGAATGCAAATTTATTTACAAATGGCATGGTGACATTTATTACTTGGCTGCAGACTATGATTATGATTTCGACCATGTCAAAAGTCTTTTCAAGTGGCTTCGCAGCGATTTTTCAACATTAAACACGGCCTCTATAAGGAGATGATTCTCACAAACGAACGAGAAGCACAACTCACTTGCCGAATTTGCGTTTAAACCAAGTAATACCCAATGAGATGCATGTAAGATGGCATGCGTATTTTATTACTTGGTGCGATTTTTTAAACGCATTTTCCTGTAATATTACCTTCACACTTCTAGGCAATGCAATCCATGGTGACGGGTATATGAAGTTCGACCAACCGAACTTAACGTCATTTTTACTTGTTTTTATTATTTCCGGTGAATATGAAAATATGAGATTAATTACACTGTGCGACAGTCCAAAAACTCTGGGAAGTAATAGTATTCTTCTGGTAGGTATTTTCGAGTAGAACAAGAACGTCTACGAAGTCGGAGAAATGTATTAGTAGAATTTCATGATTCTAGCTGCATCCGTTTTAGTTGTACCATTTTTATCCCCTTTCGCTCCGTTTTGTCTATTAATACTAATTTCAAAAACCCTTTACTTTACGCGTCTACACAATTAGAGGAGTGTACTCGCCGAATTTTATGATTCTAGCTGCAGTCAATTGGTTGGCACCAACTTTATCCTTTTGGCCATTTATAATTCGAGTTTACGCCACCACCGATACACATCGATTTTCATTATTCTATCTGCATCGGCTTGATTGTTATCATTTTTATTTCATTGATACCTGTTTCCCCATGACTTCGTTATTCTAGCTGCAGTCGTTTGGTCGGTACCAATTTCAAAAATCACTTTATTTCACGTGTACATGCGATGAGGGATGTACGCACAGATTTCAGTTTTTTGTACTATTTTCCACTATTTCACCCCCCAAAAGTATGGATCACTTTATAGAGAGCTTTCACGCTATAAATGGACTGGACTTATATGAGGAATGCGCATACCTAATAACAAGTAAATATAAGTAAACAGATTAAAAAGATTTGCTTAAATATAAGTAAACAGATTAAAAAGATTTGCTTAAATACTCGAAACATTATGAATATTTCCTATCCTTGTTAGGTACACATTTTTCCCTCCGAACCGATTTCGAGCATTTTCAATCCCAACCGATCTATTAGACGTATTCTGGGAACATTTTGACATCCTAACTCATTCGTTTAGATCCTAGCGTACCATCAACAGACGGACGGACGTCTTAGAATTTTATAATGATCACGAATATATATACTTTATAGGGTCTCAGGTCGATATTTTAAGGTGTTACAAACGGAATGAAAAACTTAGTATTCCCCCATCCTATGGTGGAGTGTATAAAAAAAATAATTTATTTTAGTTTTTTCGTTTGCATTTTTTTTGGTCTGTAATCAATATTTGATTTGAACTGGGATATTGTCCTGGCTCAAGACCATTTTGCTTCTATATTTAATAGAATGCAAATTTATTTACAAATGGCATGGTGACATTTATTACTTGGCTGCAGACTACCACGATCATGATTTCGACCATGTCAAAAGTCTTTTCAAGTGGCTTCGCAGCGACTTTTCAACATCAAACCCGGCCTCTATAAGGAGATGATTCTCACAAACGAACGAGAATCACAACTCACTTGCCGAATTTGCGTTTAAAAAAATCGCACCAAGTAATAAAGCACACATGCCATCTTACAAGCATCTCATTGAGTTGCATATGTAAGTATGTGTATATGCAGGTATAGTTACCCAGCAATACTTCTGCCGTGCCAACGCTTATTTGTTTTAGTTTTTTCGTTTGCATTTTTTTGGTCTGTAATCAATATTTGATTTGAACTGGGATATTGTCCTGGCTCAAGACCATTTTGCTTCTATATTTAATAGAATGCAAATTTATTTACAAATGGCATGGTGACATTTATTACTTGGCTGCAGACTACCACGATCATGATTTCGACCATGTCAAAAGTCTTTTCAAGTGGCTTCGCAGCGACTTTTCAACATCAAACCCGGCCTCATGATCGTGGTAGTCTGCAGCCAAGTAATAAATGTCACCATGCCATTTGTAAATAAATTTGCATTCTATTAAATATAGAAGCAAAATGGTCTTGAGCCAGGACAATATCCCAGTTCAAATCAAATATTGATTACAGACCAAACAAAAATGCAAACGAAAAAACTAAAACAAATAAGCGTTGGCACGGCAGAAGTATTGCTGGGTAACTATACCTGCATATACACATACTTACATATGCAACTCAATGAGATGCTTGTAAGATGGCATGTGTGCTTTATTACTTGGTGCGATTTTTTTAAACGCAAATTCGGCAAGTGAGTTGTGATTCTCGTTCGTTTGTGAGAATCATCTCCTTATAGAGGCCGGGTTTGATGTTGAAAAGTCGCTGCGAAGCCACTTGAAAAGACTTTTGACATGGTCGAAATCATGATCGTGGTAGTCTGCAGCCAAGTAATAAATGTCACCATGCCATTTGTAAATAAATTTGCATTCTATTAAATATAGAAGCAAAATGGTCTTGAGCCAGGACAATATCCCAGTTCAAAAAAAATAATTTTTAATTCCGTGTGTACCTCGTATTTGATATAGAGGGATCTCTTTTCAAGATTAGTTAACTGAAAATTGGGAAAATATATCCACAATTTTTTTATTTTGTTGTTTGTTTTATTTGGTCTATAATCAATATTTATTTATTCCTGCAAACTAATAAATAAAACTCTTTCCATTTGTCATTATTTGAGGGTTCTCATTATAAATATGCAGAGAAATATTTTTTTTGGTGGTTTCAATATCCCGTTTTTAGCTTCTCTGGCTTCCATTGTTGCTTGCCTCAAAAGCTCCCGAATATAGTCTATATCATCAAACAACATTACGCGACAAATGTTGAGGTAATCATATACTCAGGTTTGTTAGCTCAGGACTGCAGGAACCAGTTGATATATCTCTATATCTCATAAAGATGTTTTTCAACTTTTGACCTGTTTCGACCACATTTTACGGCAAGTCAGAAAAAATACACCGTTTTCCGAAACTGAATAACTCGTTTGGAATCGAAGCTTTGGTCCAGACAAAACAATTGGTCTTCCAACACAATAGTCTATCTATCTGAATTGATGGATCTTTTTCATTATAGTAAGTTTCAGGTTGTTCTTGACAAATAAAACGATTTTAATGAATAGATTTTCCTCTTCTACATTTCCCGTTTTTACGTCTATGTAAAATTGAATTAACATCGAAATTACTGTTTTGGCCGACAACAGTAGCTGTCTCACTATATTTTTAAATCCAAATTTTCAATTGCCAACGTTCAATACATATTTTAGGGCTCATCATAATTTCTGTAGTCTGTAAATTCTTTCAGAGATAAACAGATTTCATAACTAGTTTATCATAGATGCAGAGAATATTTTCGTAATATGTATGGAAATTCATACAAAATACGAAATATTTCAGAAATTTGTGAAACGTGTTTCATATATTCAACTTGGGTTATTTTGAATGACATTTTCAACGAGGTTCTGACAAAATCATAAACATTCTTTCAGTGTAGCAATTGAAGAAACAAAAAGTATTATCAAAGCGCGATACTGTTAATAAATGCGAAACTTAAAAATTTAACGTATTGCTGGTGATTATTCAAAATTAATGACTTCGTTCCTTTCAATTCACCCATTTAGGTATAGTCGAGTTATTTTCAATTATTCATACGAACCATCGCACTTTGTTATTGTGCTCAGCCACACAGGGTGTAATTAGTGGTCTTTGGCAAATATTTGCAACAATACTCTCGAACTAATTAACATTTTAATTTATTCAAACAAAATACATTTCCAACAGCAACTATACAAAAAGTTAAACTTTATGGGCAAATAAATATTTTATTAATAGAGACAGTACTGATGGTGTATGCCTCGTTCTCTTTTTGTAATGTAGTCTGTGGCAGTGGCTATCCCCCGAAGAACAACTAGTACATGACGCACAGCATAAGAATCAAAATTTATTATTATAATCTAACATGTTGGCCGTGTTGTGGCTGTATCACTTGAACAATAAAACGTTACTTTAACTCGTGCAATTAAAGGAAGAAGCCATGTTTTATGCCACCAAAGACGTTATTTGTTTTCAGCCAGTAGATTTGAGTACAACTATGGCTCGATTAAAATTTATCTTTGGAATCGTTCATATGTACAATATGCATAGACACACTAAATATATACGCAGAGAAAAAAGACGCTTGGAGGCCATTTAGTGCAAATTAACTTCATTTGGTGCATACCCTAAACGTTTGCTGAAATAATTGCATTTTTTTCCTCAAGAGCAATCTTTTCGTTTTCGTTTTTATTGGCGTGAATGAACTGCCATTTACTCGAAAATAGTCACAAATTTCTTTAAAGTGAAAATCTGAAAATTGCTGCTGAAGAATTATTTATATATAATCATGGATATTTAAAAAAAGTTTAGGTACGCCCAATAAGTAGTACTTAAAATTAATTAATTTTAATTCAAATTATAATAATAAAACATCGTAATCTTTCTAATCACCCTCAATAAAGGATATTTTTAAATAAATTATCATGTTTCAATAGTAGTTTATCACTGTTCTATTATTTACTTTTAAGTTTTCACAAAAATATATATTTACCGCGATAGACGTCCAATATATTTTTCGATTAAAATGTTCCGTATATTTGTTTAATATACATTTGTTAGGGGAAGTCCCTGTGCGCCCACTTGAAACACTAACCAATCTATAAGTATTTACATAGCTCGTTTTATTTAGATCGTGCTTTCAACAGACGGGCATAACATGGACTGGCTGCAGTATGGTTACATCGCCTGTAATGAACTAAAGGGTGGTTAAATTGTAAGGGCAGATATTGAATGTGAACCACACCTAAACGCCAAGTTTTTTCTACATTTCATTTGACATTTCTCAATTTCAGACTAACCCAATTTGAACCATGGACAGATACACAATCGAGCAACGTGTTTGTTGAAGATCGACCCTATGATCGATATCAGCTGATGCTGGCAGGTTGGAAATCGACCATATGATCGACATCACCTGATGTACGTATGGCAATACAGTAACATCCAAATACAGATGGCGTTAGCGGTTATTTTATAGCTGTCAAATCAGTAGTTTTGTGTACTCCGTACGAAGCAGCAACACTTGCTCAAATAAAATATTAAAAATCCAAATTTTGTGTTGTTTTAATAAATTGACTCCTCTAGACTCCGTCTAGGGGGGACCAACAGGGCCACCATACTAGTTGGAATCTGTTCAAAGTTATTCAGGCTTATTATGAAAATGGGCGTTCACTTCAAAATGCATATCGTACACTGCGTGATTTTTTCATCTTCAGTGATGAGGCACATTTTCACCTCAGTGGATTCGTCAATAAGCAGAATTGCCGCATTTGGGCGAATGATAATCCAAGAGTGATTGTCGAAAAACCAATGCACCACAAAGAGGTGTACGTCGATAAGCCAGCAACAATTCAAGAGCTAAAGGATGAGATAATTCGGAATAGAACCTCAATTATGCCTCAGCGTCATCGAAAATTTGGACCATAATATCCTAAATAATTTGTGTTTTATTCAAAATCAACATCGGCTCTTAAAATTTAACCGCCTTTTACTATAAACTCCCGTTATCTAGTACATGTCAGATACAGATTTTATCATTAATTTTACAAAGCACGCTGCGCAATGATAAGTACATTTTTAATAGCTACACTCATAAAATGTTTTATATTACGTTTGTTAGATCAAAGTTGGAATCGGATTCCATGATTTGGAATTAGTTTTACACTGTTAATATTACAAACTGTACTGTTACAAAGGAAATTTCTGATTCTGATTTAATTTCTCTTAACCCGGCTTAATTTTACCGACCCTTCTTATGAATCCAGATGTTTACTGATACATTTGGATACGTTTGCTTATAGCCGTTCTAAAGTTCTGCATTATTTAGTTTTAAATTAATTCATGAAAACTAGACTTCCGATTCTATCTCAGTCGTGTTGGCTTCAATATCAATGAAGAACTTGGGATTTTTTTAAAGTACTTATGAATAGAAGTAAGTATTGTATTGTATAGACTGAATTCAATAAATATAATTATAAATTCTTCAACTAATAGCACTTCCTAAAAGTCGAAAACACCAAACCTCCATTAAAATCGAAAAAGCTAAATAAACAACAGCTAAAAAATATGTTATACCTATTTATAGAAAAAAAAAAAAATACGAGTTGTGATCAATTTAACAGCGTTGAAATTACGTTTTTTCATAAATGTGTGCTCGTTCAGTGAAAACGTATTTCTTTATTTTCTTAATGGTGCAATAGCGAGCTGCAAAAATATATTTTTTTTATTTTTTGGTTAATAAACCATCGAAGAAATGTGCATTCAATGCATTTTTGGTTGCTTTTGCAAAAGGTTTTGCAAGGGATTCAGGCGATTGAACGAACACCCCTTTATGGAAAAAGCCTTGATTGTACCACTGCACAGAAATCAATTTTTGTGGTATTAAGTCCGATAATATGGATACAATCTTATAAGTTTTCACATTTGCAAGACATTAACTAACTAAATAAAGATAGAACTACACCCACTATCACCTCCGATACAAACTCGATATATAACCAACATAATTATCACCCTGTGTTGGTACTGGGTGACCAACAATTTTATGAAACACAAAAGTGATTCAGCCAATGATGAAATATTTTAACTATGGCTTGTGTGCTAGAATAAAATGACAAAATCTGGCGAATATTGATCCTCATAAACTACACACTCAGGCGAACACATTCGCATATTCAATAAAGTTAAGTCCAACATATATTTACTTTCTGTCCATGAAATGTATAGATTATGTTCCATACGCATCATGGAATCAAAACACTTAAGAATATTGACAAGACCAAATAATAGCAAAATGTTAAATACAATTGTTTAACTGCTTACAGGGCCGTACGCAGGGGGGGTTGGGGGTTCCAACCCCCCCAGAGAGGTTTGGAACATATACTTTTTAAAACCTTCTAGACTTTCTGAAGCAATAAAATATAGAATTTTTAAGTTCTTTTTAAAATAAATCGTCTGAAATGGTAATTTTGCAGTAAAATCGTGAAAACACGAAAATTACATAAAAAATCGTGGACACTTTCTTGAATTTCGGACAAAGGTTATGAAAAATACAATCAAACTGAACGAATTGCGTTAATTTCAAAATTGTGTAATGATAATTTCTGTAATTCTAATTGTAATGCTAATTTCCGAAAAGTTTCATTTTAATTAAACGATACTACTTCATGACATTTGACTAGAGCAATATCTTATGAACTTTAAATTGTATAATAAAAGTTTGGAAATTTAATAACAAAATCTTTTAGTAATTTTAAAAAAGTGTAGATAAGAATCACTATGATATCATAATAAAATATAATAACATTCTTAATAAAAGCAAATAATTTGCTTGATGCTTGTAAAGCGCAAAGATGTAACATTTCCGATGCGACATTTTTATGGAGCGGTATCTAAATCTGAACCGATGTGTCCTATTTTCATCACAGATGCAACAACAACGGTTTTTGTTACTTCTAATGTTTTGGGAGTTTGCAATGATAATATCTAATCTAAGCTTGTTGCACTGCTGTCCGATTATCATGAAATTTGGCAGGAGTTACTTTTTGTGGCCAAGGACGATCGGTACTGAATTTGGAGGAAATCGGTTCAGATTTAGATATAGCCCCCATACAAATGTCGCTCCCGATTTGACTTTTTCCGCTCTAGTAACCACATATTGTTCCCGATTTTCATTTTAATTGGCATAACATCTTAGAATCCAACTAAAAACACCTATGTTGAAAGTGGGTAAGATCGGATCAGATTTAGATATAGCCCCAATACAAATGTCGCTCCCAATTTGACTTTTTCCGCTCTAGTAACCACATATTGTTCCCGATTTTCTTTTTAATTGGCATAACATCTTAGAATCCAACTAAAAACACCTATGGTGAAAGTGGGTAAGATCGGTTCAGATTTAGATATAGCCCCCATACAAATGTCGCACCCGAATTGACCTTTTCCACTCTAGAAACCGCATATTGTTTCCGATTTTTTTTAAATTGGCACAACATTCTATAATTGAACTAGAAACACATGCTGAAATTGCGTAAGATCGGTTCAGATTAAGATATAGCCCCCATACAAATGTCGCTCCCGATTTGACTTTTTCCGCTCTAGTAACCACATATTGTTCCCGATTTTCTTTTTAATTGGCATAACATCTTAGAATCCAACTAAAAACACATATGGTGAAAGTTGGTAAGATCGGTTCAGATTTAGATATAGCCCCAATAAAAATGTTGCTCCCGAATCTTTAACCGATTTTGGCCAAACTTTACATATTATATTTCACCAATAAACATACATGGTGAAAGCGGGTCACATCGTTCCAGGTTTCAATATACCCCCATACAAATGTCATTTTCGATTTAACATTTTTGTCAAAATTCAAAAATCCTTCCCGATTCCACTTTTTTGTACCAAATTGAATTGTAGTGAGATAGAAAGTGGGGTGTATCTTATAGTCGGCTCCGTCCGTCTTTAGCCTTTCCATAGTTGTTGGTGAGATGCACATATGTCCATACTTTGGTATAACCCAAATGGGACCCCACTCTGCTCTATTACAGCCCTAGAAACTACATCTTATCACATTTTGCAGATCATTATATGTTTCAACTAGGAATACCTACCGTGATTAAGAAATATATAAGCGCATGTTTTGGCACAGGCCTCAAGTGTTGTTATAGGCCCCCTTCAAATGTCCGTCCGATTCATCCTATTACCGCTGTATAATCTGTATTTATCATTGGATCTTGATCAATTTTTCCATATGTTATATTTACTTTACTCGGAATATCTGCTGGAATATTGGATCAATTACTCTATTATTTACCATATTATTACCAGAACTACATAAAATTGCTCCAATGAAATACCTGGGTTTAGTAATCAAAGCGAGGTATATACGCAGGGAGTGGTGTAGGGTATTATATACCCCGACTTTAGCCTTTCCTTACTTGTTTTTACTGTCAAATTCCTTTGAGTGCACTGATAGATGGATTACTGAAATGCAATTTTGCAGACGATGTCTGTCGGACGAATGTATCAAAATATTTCTCGAAGATCCTTGCAATAAAATATGAATTGTTTCCAAACGCTCACGTAATCACACATAATCAAATTAACGTCATTTATCATTGCGCCATAGACTTCACGAGAAAAGATTGAACATTGATTGAAAATTGACTAAAATAATTAACATAATTTTCTCCTGCTTTATTTTTTTTGTAAAACTACAACCAGAAAAACAGCATTCCTAAATCTGAGTAAAAACCAGTAAGGAAAGGCTAAAGTCGGGCGGGGCCGACTATACGATACACTCCACTTTCTATCCGAATACAATTCAACTCGGTAAAAAGTGAAAACGGGAAGAATTTTTGTATGTTTCCTAATCACAGGCTAATATTACCTGGTCCAATTTGTCAAATCGAAAAGAATATTTGTATCGGGGCTATATCCCAACATGGAATAAAGTGACTAACTTTCAAAATAAGTTCTTCCAGTTCAAATATAACGTTTGGTGGTCACTTCAAAGAAATTCGGAGAAAATTTGTGGTTTCTGGGGCGGAAAAAGTCTATCCGGGAGCGAAATTTGTATTGGATCTATATGTAAATCTGAACCGATCTGACCCATTTTCACCATGGGTGTTTCTAGTTGAAATATAAGATATTTTGAAAAATTTGAAAGAAATCTGTTAAAATATGTGGTATCTAGAGCGGAAAAAGTCAAATTGGGAGCGACATTTGTATGGGAGCTATATATAAATCTGAACCGATTTGACCCATTTTCATCATGGGCGTTTCTAGTTGAAATATAAGATAGTTTGCCAAATTTGAAGACAATCTGATACAATATGTGTTTTCTGGAGCGGAGAAAGTCAAATCGGGAGCGAAATTTGTATAGGACCTATATATAAATCTGAACCGATCTAACACATTTTTACCACAGGTGTTTCTAGTTTGAATAATTTCTAGAGCGGAAAAAGTCAAATCGGGAGCGAAATTTGTATGGGAGCTATATATAAATCTGAACCGATCTCACCTATTTTCACCAACGGTGTTCCTAGTTTAAATATAAGATGTTTTACCAAATCTGAAGACAATCTGATACAATATGTGCTTTCTGGAGCGGAAAAAGTCAAATCGGGAGCGAAATTTGTATAGTACCTATATATAAATCTGAACCGATCTAACACATTTTTACCACAGGTGTTTCTAGTTTAAATATAAGATATTTTGCAAGATTTGAAGAAGATCTCATAAAATATGTGATTTCTAGAGCGAAAAAGTCAAATCGGGAGCGAAATTTATATTGGATCTATATGTACATCTGAACCGATCTGACCCATTTTCACCATGGGTGTTTCTAGTTGAAATATAAGATATTTTGAAAGATTTGAAAGAAATCTGTTAAAATATGTAGTTTATAGAGTGGAAAAAGTGAAATCGGGAGAGAAATTTGTGTGGCAGCTATATATAAATCTGAACCGATCTGGCCCATTTTTATCACAGGTGTTTCTAGTTGAACTATAAGATGTTTTGCCAATTTTGAAGAAAATCTGATACAATATGTGGTTTCTAGAGCGGAAAAAATCAATTTGGGAGCGAAATTTGTATGGGAGCTATATATAAATCTGAACCGATCTAACACATTTTTACCACAGGTGTTGCTAGTTGAAAAATAAGATGTTTTGCCAAATCTGAAGACAATCTGATACAATTTGTGGTTTCTAGAGCGGAAAAAATCAAATCGGAACGAAATTTGTATGGGAGCTATATATAAATCTGAACCGATCTAACACATTTTTACCACAGGTGTTGCTAGTTGAAAAATAAGATGTTTTGCCAAATCTGAAGACAATCTGATACAATTTGTGGTTTCTAGAGCGGAAAAAGTCAATTTGGGAGCGAAATTTGTATGTGAGCTATATATAAATCTGAACCGATTTGACCCATTTTCATCATGGGCGTTTCTAGTTGAAATAAAGAAAGTTTGCCAAATTTGAAGACAATCTGATACAATATGTGGTTTCTAGAGCGGAAAAAATCAAATCGGGAGCGAAATTTGTATGGGAGCTATATATAAATCTGAACCGATCTAACACATTTTTACCACAGGTGTTGCTAGTTGAAAAATAAGATGTTTTGCCAAATCTGAAGACAATCTGATACAATTTGTGGTTTCTAGAGCGGAAAAAATCAAATCGGGAGCGAAATTTGTATGGGAGCTATATATAAATCTGAACCGATCTGACCCATTTTTACCACAGATGTTTCTAGTTGAACTATAAGATGTTTTGCCAATTTTGAAGAAAATCTGTTAAAATATGTGGTATCTAGAGTGAAAAGAGTCAAATCGGGAGTGAAATTCGTATGGGGGCTATATCTAAATCTGAACCGATTTTCTTCAAATTAAATAGCGTTCGTTCTTATCCCAAAAAACTTAGTTGTGCAAAGTTTCATTTGGTTCTGTGTACAATTGCGACCTGTATCGTGATTACAAGAATAGATGGACGGACAGACAGACAGACAGACAGACAGACAGACAGACAGACGGACGGACATCGCTAAATCGATTCAAAAAGTGATTCTAAGTCGATCGGTATAATTAACAATGGGTCTATCTCTCTTCCTTTTGGGTGTTACAAACAAATGCACAAAGACATAATACTCTCGTGGAGTGTATAATCATACTACAATTTAGTTCAACCATTTTACTACGGGTCATTAAAAATTTCCTAAAAAGTTAGAAAATAAACTAAGTATGAGTAAAGTTTCCTCCTTTCAAAGCCATAGTAAATAGTTCATTTACTAGAAATAGGGTAGTAGATTTACTTAAAAACATTTCTTTGGATCTAATAAAAAATTCTTATAATTGAGTAAATTCATACTTATGTGGAAGAATATTTCCAAGATTTGAAAGAAAAAATCTGAAATTTTTTATGGGGAAAATTCCATTTAGAAAATTTTAACTAAAAAATGTGCTTTTTCCTAAAATGAAGTTAAAATGTTTACTGAAATCTATGCCGAGTTCCAATCTATGTTTTGTTTTAATTGGAATTATGTTTTGTTTAGAAATGGCTTTGGATCAGTGTGGCCCGACTTTAGACTTTTAACTATATATTAGAGCAGAACCATAACTCCCTTTACCCTAAGCCACAATGAAAGGTTTGCAAAAAATCTAAAGAAGTTATGTCCATATCCCCGTTTAACTCGCATCATATTCCTCTTTGTGGTGTATTTTAATTATGTTTTATTTGCTAATTCATATATAAACAACAGATTAATTGTGCTAATTAAACGCCTTCGAATATATTTTTGCACATGTGAAAAGAAAGGGATGATCAAAATACTACATCCAATGGCATACACACCATTATAACCATCAAACAATTGTATAAACACGCAATGAAACAGGAATCAAAAGAGAAGGAAGAAGTCAGTAGTAGCAGCAGCAACCCACAAGATTAAATACAAAGTATTTCCGTTTTTCATTAAACGAGAAAAATCAAAATGTCTGTGGCATTCATTACAACAAGTTGCAAAACAAATAATTGAACAACATTGAGCAACAACAATCACACAAACAACGGCGACAACCAGAGATAATCACAAGTTATATGCTGTAGATATACTAGTTAAATCATTATACCATGCCGATATACTGGAAGAACTGGTCAAGTCCATTTTTATTCTTATAATCAAAGTACAGCTAGTTTTCTGGGTCAAAAACAGACTCAATTGAGTGTGATTAAAATCGATTCAATATGGCACACCAGAAGCATCTGGAATTTGGATCACATTTGTTCAGATTTAGATGTCGATTCATGATAGTATTACACCAGATTTGACTTTTTCCACTATTTAAATTACTTATT
Organism: Polietes domitor; assembly: GCA_947397865.1. Classification (NCBI taxonomy): domain Eukaryota; kingdom Metazoa; phylum Arthropoda; class Insecta; order Diptera; family Muscidae; genus Polietes; species Polietes domitor. The sequence goes on from OX377618.1 coordinate 30,719,738, forward strand.
TTATCGATTTTGTTCGTGTTCAAGTGCGTAAACGTCAAAATCAATCAAAACAATTGTGTTTGTATAAATTCGCTTCTTGCGAATAAAATGGACTTGGTTGATTATTACAGTATACCAGCGTGAAATGTGTGAGATTGTATGTACATTAGGGTGAGTTTTTGGGGTGTTGTTAGCCTCGCCAACTACGTAATGGGAATGGTTTACTCGTAATAAAATACATATTTGAGGCTGACCACAAAATTGCCCGGAAACATATTTCAATTACAAAATTTTTAACTCTCTATCATCAATCAAACATTTCTTCCTTTTAATGCCATGATATGAAATTAAAAAAGTCGGATAAAATTTTCTAAAAATTGTAGAAATGACGACCTGCATAGCAATATTTTAACTAGAAAATGTTCATAACTTCAGCCGTGTGATGCGCCTGCAAAAACACCGATCCAGTTTTTTCTTGATTAGAATTGATTGTCAAATTGAAAAAAGTTAAAAAGGCACACCCTAATGCATACATATGCGTATAGTAGATGCATGCATATGCAATGACACATATTTACAAAGAGTTGGTGTAGTAATTGGAGTTGTTTTGGATTAAAGTCGAAATGATTTGTTGGGGATAATACATTTTATGCGAATATTCATTCATACTAAAATGACTGACTGTGGAATACCCTCAACGTAAGTGCAAGTTCTGAACACACATACATTCATACTCAAATGACTGACTGTATAATACCCTCAACGTGAGTGCAAGTTCTGAACAGTTACACGTTTAATTAATGTTCATTAATTAGTACTACAAATGAAAATTTTATTGTTGCTTATAGTGAAATTGCCATAGTAGTTATATCGCGTACAGCAATTTAATTATCATCATTTCAAGTTTCATCTCATTTACACATTTGGGTAATAAAAAATCCGATTAATCGTCTTCCATTTCAGCCCTTTAGTCAAGTTTTCGAAAGAATAAAATATAATTTCATAAGTATAGTGACCAAATTCGATTGTTAAATAAGATTTAATTAATTAAATATTCGTATGACATCATTTTAACAATGCTCATGTTGCTAGAACCGAAATATTTTAGGAATATTCACAAAACTTATCAATATTATTTTCATTGTAATTTGTTCGAGTCGATACATATCCATACTTTATCATTCCACGTTGGTCTTTAGAACAATTATAAATTTAACAAATATTCAATATTTTACTTTCTGTTTTTTTTTCATTAGCTAGTCTCTAGTTCCACGCTAAATGTTTGTAACAATTGATTGAATCACTAACTCAGTGATTGACTGTGGACTATTGAATGTGAAAAAAATCGGTTTAGGTTTAGATAAAGTCTCCATCTAGATTATAAAGAGTGATTTTTTTGAGGTTAGGATTTTCATGCATTAGTATTTGACAGATCACGTGGGATTTCAGACATGGTGTCAAAGAGAAAGATGCTCAGTATGCTTTGACATTTCATCATGAATCGTCTTACAAACGAACAACGCTTGCAAATTATTGAATTTTATTATCAAAATGCGTGCTCTGTTAAGAAAGTTCATTGCGCGCTTTCATTTTATGGTCAGTTTAATCGACCCACTGAAGCGGCTATTCGGGCTATTGTGACTAAATTTCGCACCAAATTTACATTGTTGGACATTAAACCACCAACACGCTTACGTAGAGTGCGAACTGAAGAAAATATCGCAGCTGTATCGGCCAGTGTTAATGATGACCACCAATTTTCGATTCGTCGCCGTTCGCACCAATTGGGTCTCTGTTACTCAAAAACGTGGAAATGCCAAAATTGGACTAAGCGGATGGACCACCTAAGACGCAGCCGCGGTCAACATTTAAATGAAATTATCTTCAAAAAGTAAATGTCATGGACCAATCTAACGTTTCAAATAAAGAACCGATGAGATTTTGCAAATTTTATGCGTTTTTTTTTAAAAAAAAGTTATCAAGCTCTTAAAAAATCACCCTTTAGAACACACACTGAAAGAATTTTCCTTCATAATATTTATAAAGCGATTTCATAAAAGGTTTTTCAGAAATTTAGTGAATTTTTTCTTAATATGTATGAAAAAATCATAAATAAAATGAAATGTTTCATATAATTTTCTATAAACATTTCATATTTCATAAAACAAAATTGTTAAATTAGTGAACCTTAGGTTTATAAGATCAATTCTAAAATAATATGAAAAATGTCATAACCAATAAAATATTATGTTATGAAATGTCTTCATAAATATAATGAATGATTTCATAGATTTTATCAAATGTTTCATAGCTTACAACCACATTGTTAGTGTTTCGACTTTATTCGTTGAATGTTAGCAATTCTCATTTGAACTCTGACATAAGTATGAACCCTGATTTAGGCCAAAGACATATTCATTGCAAAGACTCTCGCAATGGTGGTGTGTGTTGATTGGTTAGTCAACGAGTCAGACCTTTTTTTGCTATTTTGGTTTATATTGGAAACTTCAGTACTTACTATTTATGAAACTCTTTCATAAAATTAATGAAGTTTCTTCATAAAACATATTATGAAAAATAATGAACTTGTGTGACAAAAGTTCATAGAATGAAGAACTGCATTTCATAGTTTCTAGGAAATCATTCATAAATTCTATAACATTTTTCATGACATGAAACATATTTCATACATTTTATGAAATGTTTCTTTGGCGAATTTTTAACGAAAATTTTCTCTGAGGTTAAGACAAAATTATAAATATTATGAGGGTAATTCTTTCAGTGCACATACTACATAAGATCTTAGTCAGATTTACCAAAGCTGGCTATATTTTATCTGGGAATACCTAATGCAAAGTAGTTCACATGAATCCATGATTTATATAGACACAATAAAAATGTCGCTCCGACTTATTATATTTTCTATCTTGAAAGTGGACCTATTTAGTTTACGTCCTCGTATACACAGAGAAAATATTACTGTAATATGTTACATGCAAACATTTTTATATTTTGTACAAGCATTTCACTAAATTATTTTTCAGGACTACCCAAACAAATGAAACTATAATTTAACCTATTGTCCATCTAGAATTTTATATTACTTACTGAAATTTACCACAGCATAGATTTATATTTTTTGTTATCAGTATTTATTCAATTTTCTTTTGATATAGGTGAATCTAAAATAGTAATTCTAGAAATCTCTTTTTAGATAGCTCACATAGCAGTCAGAGGCATGTCCTTGACAAGTTACACTATTCTACCTGTATTCCCTTCGCATGTATCATTTTTACAATTTTCTACCCAGTTTCGAACAAAAAATTACACCCAAAGATCCCTTTACATCCTCGACCTCATGTTTCTAGATACAGCCGGCCGTTTTATCACTCTTTGCTGCACTTTCCCAAAAAATCATTATAGGAAACATGTGTTATAGAGTCTCTCCTATAGTGTGCATTCTACGTGAACACGTCGAATTTCATGATTCTAGCTACAATACTTTGGTTGGTACCTTTTTTATCCCATTTTCCCACAAACGTACAAATTTCGACTATTTTTCGAGGAATATACATACCGAATTTCACGAATATAGCTGCAATACTTAAATAGGTACCCTTTTAATCCATTCTTGTATCTACCGCCCTTAAAAGTAAAAATTTCGAAAACAAATCTGTTTTGTCGCGTATCTGCATGGTAAGGGTGAGGTACACACCGAAATTCATGTTTCTAGCTACGCTCTAAATTTCATGACATACATACTTATATTAAGTCCTTATAAAGCTAGTACCCGATTTTCTCTATTAGAGCTTGTAACCCAAATTTTGCACCGGATTTTACTCAGCTAAAGTGATGTATAGCCTCCACTCAAATGTCTCTCTACTTTTTTGTAGCATTCACATATCCGATTTTAATCAAATTGGCGACTCATATTATTTTCCCTGTTTTGCTTTTCATGTCAATTTGAAACGGGCAACATATACTGGAATTATTTCTGACTTCAAATAATTCTGTTGGTACTATGTATGTTTTGAATTTAAGAATTAGTATGGTCTTTACAGAAAAATAAATTTAGAAGCACAAAAACCTTCTCGCAATTATCTCCAAATACTCAAACAGTATTTTTCGAGTTTCACTGATTATTATTGCTGTAAAAATAAATAAAAATTCTATTGAAAATAATTGAATAGCACTTTAGATACTACTTCACTAACTAATTCTTTTAATTTATTTAGAAAATACATATTTTATTCTATTGTATTAAAGACAGCACTTTCTAGGTCACTAAAATATATATGCATATATTAGTGACCACTGTAACTTAAGTTTTATTTTATAGAAATAACCGAATACCCGGGCGAACTCAATGCATATTTATTTGTTTTCTATGTTGTCTATTCAGATTAATTGTAATTGTATCATCAAATAGTCGTTACTTTTTAATTTTATTTCGTTTCTTTCACTCTATTAATTAAAACAAGTAAAAACGGCGCAAAGTTCGGCCGGGCCGAACTTTATATACTCTCCACCATGGATTGCATTCCATTTTCGTAGAAGTGCAGTAATATTACAGGAAAATATAATTTTTTTAATATAGTCAAACCAAAACGAATACAAATATTGAAAAATTTATTTTATAAATAAATATAATATTTTAATTATTTCAAACCACGCTTATAAGGTAATGATTGGTAGCATTACCTTATACGTGAATTCAAAAAAATAAATATTGTTATATTTATATTTTCAAAGCCATAAATATTGGTAGATTGTGGGTGCTCAAGTTGGTTGTATTTCCATTCTATTTTAATTCCAAAAGTACAAATTTTAAAAATCCATTATCAGACGTACATAGTGCAAAATAACCTAACTTCATGATTCAACCAATTTTTGCGGTAAAAGAAAAAGTACTAATTTGGAAAAAACTTTTTATTTTGCGTGTCTATGCAGTCAGAGGAATGTATACACCGAATTCCATGATTCCAGCTGCGCCCATTTGATTGGTACCATTTTTCCCCCTTGACGTTTCTACGCAATTAGAACTGCATCATTCTAGCTGTAGTCGTTTAGTTGGTACTATTTTTATCCCTCTGTACCATTGTATCCCTTGAAAGTACTAATTTCGAAAAATTCGTCTATTTTCCGTGTCTACGCAGTCGGAGGAATGTATACTCCGAATTTCATGACTCTAGCTGCGATCATTTGATTGGTACTATTTTTATCCCCTTTTTCATTTTAACCCCAAAAAGTACGAATTTCGAAAAATCAGTTTATTTTCCGTGTCTACACACTCAGAGGAATGTATACTCCGAATTTCATGACTCTAGCTGCGGTCATTAGATTGGTACTATTTTTATCCCCTTTTTTCATTTTAACCCCAAAAAGTACGAATTTTGAAAAATCCGTGTATTTTACTTATCTATGCAATCAGAGGAACGTATACACCGAATTTCATTATTCTAGGTACAGCCGTATGGTTGGTACCATTTTTATCCCTCTATTCCCATTTTACCCCTTAAAAGTACGAATTTGTAAAAAATACTTTTATATTATTTATCTATATCAATTAGAGGAATGCACACACCGAATTTCGTGTTTCTAGCTATTGTCGTTTAATACCAAATATCAAGCAAATATGAACAGTCATATCCAAAAAAACATGCTTAAATACGCTTAAATATTAGGGATTATTATGGGTATTTTTAGTCCTTGTGAGGGAAAAATTTTTCCCTTTGAACCGATTACGCCCAATTTCAATCCCAACCGATCTACGACTATAAAACGCATTTATGGAAAATTTGAACGTTCTAGCTCCTTTCGCTTATATGCTAGCGTGCTATCAACAGACGGACGGACGGACATGGCTAGATCGTCTTAGAATTTTATGACGATCAAGAATATATATACTATATAGGGTCTCAGGTCGATATTTCAAGGTGTTACAAACGGAATGACAAAGTTAATATACCCCCATCCTGGAGGTGGAGGGCATAAAAAGTTAGATAATGTTATTTACTCCTTCAGTTGAACAATTTAGTGCATCACATCATAATTGGTCCAATTTATCATGAGAGGTGTCATCTATCCCACCCAGATAATTTCATTCAATTCATGCTGTGGCAAAGTCATGACATTCGAGTATATGCCCTAAATAATTAAGATTATAGGACCTAACCGTATTATTAAGATATTACAACTACCCCCAAGTTGCTCTCTAACATCAATTGAGCGTGTGTTTAGTACAACCCCTGAATTGAGATGAATGACGAGATATAATTTGTGGCTGCTGGTGTGCTGGTTTCCTTCTCTGCCATGCTTACGCAGAACTGATAAAGGATTTTCTGATATAAATTAAATTTGATTTCGATTTGATTGATCATTCCCAGCGGGATATGTTATGTATGCACAACATACACACGAACAACCACTCGTTCGCAGTCATTCGACTCTATTACATACGCATATAATTTTCATAATGTATGGCGTAGATGCCACAGGTTCCTTTGTTCGGTTTCCCGTTTTTCGGTCGCTATAATACATTCGGATAATATAATTGTGTTCTTTCGACAAAAGTTAATCCTGTAATAACATGTGTTGTGAAGTTTTCACAGCAGGATACCACTGGCATAGCCTCTGGCGTCATCATTCAACTTTTGTTGGCAATTTTTCAGCACTCACCACTCATAATTTTTGGATGGGCATACCATCACTTATGTCGACATTTGGTATTTAGTTTACTTTTTTTACAAATACTCTGTTGTAAGCTAAGTTCGGGTAGGGTTGTATTTTCAGTTCTGATGTCTGCCTGCTTAGTGGGGTTTTGTTGAACAAGTCATCCGACAAATGAAATGTTGAAAGTTTATTTGTAAATCAAAAAGATAAACAAAAGACGGACAACCTGATGTCGATACTGAATGGTTGTGGGGCAAGGATTTAAATTGTAAACAAAAAATATGATAGCAGCACCAATCACGATAATGTTTTAATATGAAAGAGAAGTTATACGCAAACGTTGGCTTTTACTATATTAATATTTATATTAGGGATGTGGGCATTGCCAATATTAGTTATGTATGTGTGCGATACTCATAACTATAGTAGGGTGGGTTTTGAGGGACTAGAAAAAGTTCACTCGGTGAATATTGACACTTGAATGTAGGATATATTCACCTTGCACTAATGAATTGGAATTGTAATTTGTAATTTGTTCAAATTTACATATAGCCAATTTTAAAATGTCATTACCGACTTGATTTTTTTCCCTCTATAAATACATATTTGGAGCGAGTTTTGTTAGATTTTCCACACGTTCGGTTTGACTTCTTATGGCTCAAGAAGACACATATAAAAACAGTTCTCGGTCAGAATTGCCGCATACCGTTATGTTTTACTGTGGAGCCATATATAAATGACCCTCTTCATTTGATTTCTTACCACGCTAGAAGATCGACTATGTCCAATTTAAGATTAATAGAAATAAAATTATTTGAGATTTTAATGATAATTAGGAATTAAATTATTATACATTTCGATAGAACACACTCACACTTTATTATCGTACTTTTTCTTTGGCAAAAAATTAAAACACAGTCGTCATTTTAAGGATAGCATGACATTTAGAGGATAGAATGGCTACAAAAAAGGTATTGATCATTTTCTCCAATTTCTGGTTTCATTGGAAATGTTGAGCTTTGTCATTTAACCCTCTAATACCTAAGAGTGCCTCAAGGCACTTATCACTAAAGTCGAGTTTACTCTAACGCTAAAGGTTGTTTTGATTAAAAGTTGATTCGGTGCTCTCGGCTACACACATAATAACATTTCTCTCGAATATGTTGTCATTTATTTTGGTTTAAGACCAAAGGTTGTGCTGAAGTCTTCAGCAGAACAAAAATTAGCAAAAAGGCAAAGTGAGACCTTTATTGTTGCAGCTAAAAGTTGACTGCGCAGTTTCGATGGGCGCTACCCTATCACGTCAGAACTTTTGCAACGAATGTATGTCTTTGACTTAAATCAGGGTTCATATTAGTACCATCGGTCACATATGACAAATGAGAAGCAAATTAGTGAGTGAGGTCAAAAAAGTGAACATAAAAACTTCGTTGTCGCCAAGTTATTTTCAAAGACATGTTAAACCGATTTATAGTTAATCAAGCATGGTATTATATTATTATGTTTTTATAGAATGTGAGAAAAGTTAAAACTGTGTGTTTTATAAGTATAAAACCCTGAGACACTTATTCACTTTTCCTCACCTGGCGGCGCAACGAAAATAGATAATGGATTCTGGATGATTTTTTTTTAATTTTCTGGGTCATAATTACCATAGAAAAAATATGCAAACATTTTGTACTTTTTTTACAGATTTGGGTCTTAGAGGGTTAATAATGGAACACAATATTATTCATATGACTACCACGACTGGATCGGTAGTACCTCAACCGATCAATCCTATTTTTCAATTTAAATTTTTTCTCAATGTTATAGCTAATCGTAGTTTGGGGAAACTTCTTACGAAATGATTGATAACTTTAAAATCAGTATCGAGATGTAGATGATCTTCAGATGGAAATGAAAGAAAGTTTTTCTTGTCCACTTAAAAACTATAATCAGACTATTTAGAATTGTCTATCGTTTTAGTGTCTGCTTAATTTTTTATTTTCCTGAAGTAGTGATTAAGTTGTTCTAAATAACAGCATTGAAATTGATTGTTAAATATGTATGCTCACCTATTCGAAAAAAATATGTTCACTACACTGCAAGATGGATTGGAAATTGGATTACCTTCACTGATATAAACGATCATACACAATTCTATTATTTCATAACATTATGAGCACTGACTAAAATGTACTGAAAAGGTGGCCTAAAAAAAGGACATATCTCCCATGACAAATCCGTGTAAAATTCATTGGTGAAGATCAGTTTTTTCAGCACTCCCGAATCACAATATGAACATCTTTTTCACTTCTTTGGATGCTCTTTTTTGCTGGGGAGTTGATGTTGATGGATATTATTGGATATTCTCAGTCACCGCAGCAATGTCAATCATCCAATAACGATCCATTTTCATGAACTTTCACAAATTCACGCACAAACTGAATTGAAGGTCAATCTCTTTATTTCACGTAAATTTCTTACAGTTTGACTTCAAGACTAACTACTTTGGAAGTAAGTCTCATGCCAAACATAAACCTGAAAATAAAAATGAATGTTATTCTACCCTTCAAAGTAATCGGTAGTTCTAATTTTAAATGGCCCACCTTATACAAAATCTAACTCGATTATATGCTGAAATATTTTTGGTGGTATTCCTAAAACAATCCAAGGCGGACGCAGCTATGTTTCCCTCCATACAAACCGACCCGGTATAATATACATATAAATGTAATATGAGTTTACCTCAAATTTTCCGTTACGATTCTAATCAAAAACTGTCATCCATTTTTATTTCATATCAAAACCCCAGTCACTTTTGTATGACACATTGAATTCGAATCAGACATGTGTGTAAAGTGCCACCGAAATATGTCACATTTTTAATATTCATGGAAAATTGTTGCTTATTTTTTATACATATGTTCAAAGTGGAAAACACATTCAATCATGCATGAAGTACTGATAAAAATGTTCTGAAATGAAACCTAACAATGCCAACCGAAAATAGAAGAGTAGTACTATGTACCGCGCTGACTCTTTTCAACTAGAGAGCTCGAGTTACGTACAATTAAATTATTTGAATTTAAAGGGGTTTAAACTGCTGTGTGGTAATAATGAATTATTGTTGATTTTTATTCGTTCAATTCCTAATTGACGCTGCACAGTGGTTCGGAATCAAAATCCATCGTCCAAAATTCAATAACTTTCGTTCTACATGGTATAATGTAACCTGATTTTGTGAGTTCAATAAAACCTGATTGTAGCCAATGACCCTCGGATTAAGCCCAATGGTGCTAGCGTGGCCATATGTTCACACACAAAAAACGTTTACCAAAACTTTTGATGGGGACCACTGATAACATGAAAGTTTTATATCATAATTCGAAAAAAAAAATAATTACATTAACATTGTTGACTGCCTTCGTATTTTTCGATTTTAAAGAAAAGTAAAATGTTTATTTTATGTTTTGTTTCTTTAACATATTTCTAAGTGTGGTTTGCAGATTTTCACGTTTTTCAGATTTTGGAAATAAAAAAACATCATTTCTTTTTTCGACTTTGTCGAACTGTTTCTCGCACATTTTAAAAGATTTTGCACTTAAATTTGTTTTATTAAAAATTGTGGTGTCAAATATAGTTTGTTTGTAATAAATATTTAAAAGTGCCATTCTTGAAGAAATGTATGATTTTGGACCGACATATGTAACTTTTTCCCTTTGAAAGAGTTACCCGTATTGCAGCGCATTTTCTGCCTGCACGAAAAAGCAACCCTGGGAGATAGGATACATTTAGTGCAAAAAGTCTGATTTTTAAATTCCAAAACGGAAATTACTCATTTACTTCTAAAAATGACATCGAGCTTGACATTTGACCTTTTTTAACGGACCCTGTTGCCAACTGATGTAATCCATATGTATGAGAATTAAAAAATGAACACCTAGTGTTTCAACATCTCTTACCATGGTGTCGACGTATACTTGAGCAATAGGGAAATGATGTTTGCCTAAAATATTGTAATTAACTTTTTTTCCATGCTTTATATAAGGTTACTTTCTATATATGTTTGTGTGCCACAAAATTTGAAATCAATTTTTGAAAGCTTTTTTCTCAACCAATTTTGCTCAAATTTTGCACACTTAATCATTTTCGATGACAATACAAGGAAATGGAAAAATTTGACCAATTGGACAAAGGGGCGTGGTACCTCCCATACAAACCACAAATTAAAAATCTATTATTTCTGCTCCTGATAACGGTATTTGAACAAAATTTGGTACGTCGGTTTGGTGTGGATTTTTTAAGTGCTGCTGCAAATATGGGCGGGATTGTACAAAGGGGCGTGGTACCTCCCATACAAACCACAAATTAAAAATCTATTATTTCTGCTCCTGATAACGGTATTTGAACAAAATTTGGTACGTCGGTTTGGTGTGGATTTTTTAAGTGCTGCTGCAAATATGGGCGGGATTGTACAAAGGGGCGTGGTACCTCCCATACAAACCACAAATTAAAAATCTATTATTTCTGCTCCTGATAACGGTATTTGAACAAAATTTGGTACGTCGGTTTGGTGTGCATTTTTTAAGTGCTGCTGCAAATATGAGCGGGAATGGACAAAGGGGCGTGGTACCTCCCATACAAACCACAAATTAAAAATCTATTATTTCTGCTCCTGATAACGCAGTAATTTTTCCTTCTACAAAAGATAACTAAAAAAGAATTTCTAGGCCCAATAGAATTCTGCTTGCATAAAGCATGGATTTGAAAAAAAAAATTTTTTTGATTTACTAGTTAATGTTTTCCTTACGGAAAATTCGATTGGTGTGAGTGGACCTGAACAAGTCCACATACACATGAAACTATGTAGAGAAATAATGTACTAAGTTTTTCATTTGACGATTTTTTCTCCTTTTTACTGGTCTTTCAAAGGATATAGATGTTTTAATAATTTATTTCGTACTTTTGCGAGTAATACAAAGTTGGTATCAATGAAAGATAAGAATACCTGATTAAAAAATTTAAGTGATTGTTAATGCTAAGCTACATACGATCTCTAGTGTCATATGTATATGGTTCAGGACCAATAAAAAAAAATAAAAGTGTCTCACGGTGTTACAATGAAAAAACACAATTTAAATATATATACTTAACGTATCCAACATACATACATACTTTTAAGTCACAACTGACTTGCCATTTGTGTTCTTCATATTTTACCGCATCAAAAAGAAATGTTATCAAATCGTAAATTTCCTTCATATAGATTTCATACGCAAATAGAATAGGAATCTTGGAATTATCACAATTAAGAAGTACTTCTAAAATGGCATTCATACGTAAACGTTCAAATACCAATACACCTACATTCTTTGTCAACCCCTCTATCAGAATCCGTTGTCAGAACCTTAAAGAAGTAATGACTATAACCAAAAATGAGCTATCACTCATTCATTCCTATGAAATCATATTTAAATTCACTGCTTATGGAAAGTAAAATACAGGACACTTCTGTTTGTGCTAATGTCACTAATTAAGGTCCTGGTCATATTTCTGTTAAAGTTGTCAGACATTTTCCTGATTCAATATTTACTCTGTACAAAAGCCAATTTTTATGCTAATTAAAATTTTTTCAATTACCTTAAAAATCACAAAACTCCCACAACCACCCAAACTGAAATCTACATAAAATATGTCTTAATATGCATCAAATACTTCTGAAAAATTAAACAAACAAGCCACCCACAGACAGATGAAGACACAAAGCAGAAAAAAAGTTATTTAATACCTTTTATCCACACAACACAGAAATTAACAAATAAAAGTCTCAACAAAGTCATTTACTAATTTTCCCTGACAACTTTCGCAGACCAACATAAACCATGGACATCCAACCGTAAACACACACTTACACACACTATGGACATGCCATAAATACGTACATGCAACCTGCTCTTCTTTGTTGATAACACACAAAAGCCACAGCCACTGCCACTAACGTACGTACCTTTTGGTCTAACGCCCATTTCCCCCACCATCACCGCATGATTGCTGTTGAACTGACCGCAACACAGCCGCAACGCCACACGACCACCCCAGCACACTCGACAATTTCATGTCTGTTTTTCCACCCCAATGCGTACGCCACAACTGGCCCAACTGCCAATAGACAATGGGTGGCAAAACTCCTGCACACAGCAAGTCGACCAACATCCACCCTCCATCGTTCGTCGTCCTGCCATCACCATCATCGTGAGGGATTGTGCCGGGATTGGTTTCGTTCTGCTCGTTGATGTTGCCAAAGTGAGAAACCACAAATGTTAAGCGTAGCGTAAGTCAATCCATTCAAAGTTAAGCCTCAATGTAGTCACGGCACAAAACGGTCTGAAAACCTCAAAAATCCCATAAATGGTTTTATTTTGGTTGGCTTTGTCGTCGTCAACGTCATCGTTAAAGTTCTTTTACAAATTTTTGCAATTTTTTCACTTTCGACAAACAGCCCATTATTGTGCGTTTTATGATGACTACTTTTGTCAAAGGGGTTGTTATCTCGACTTTCTCGTTACTTGGATTATTCGCTCCATATATTGAGTGGTTTAAAAAAAGTGATTATGCGATTATTGGCATTAATATTTGGAACGAAAATCAAAAGGTCACAGTGAGCCGCATTGTCAACTATGGAATGGTTCATTCTAGTTTGGATAACAATCAGATCAGATTAATGAGTCGTCGCAAGTGGCGAATATATATATATATATATATATATATATATATATATATATATATATATATATATATATATATATATATATATATATATATATATATATATATATCGATTTTAATGTGTTATACCTCGTTTTGAAGGTAAGTTTGTGTATGTATTCTTCTCATAAAAATATTATATCCGTATTTTTGGAAGAAAAATTAAATTTTTTTTCACTCCGGAAAGACTTTGCCGATTTTAATGTGTTATACCTCGTTTTGAACGTAATTTCAATTAACGTAATTTAAAATTTTTTAAAGTTTTTGCAATTTTAATTCTTTTATTCATCTACACTCATAAAAAAGTTAACCCTATAATGAGTTCAAATTAACTAAAATTTAGGAAACCAAGTACATTTTTACTAAATATAAGTAGAACTTTTTTTTTGAAATTTTCCTAAATCTAAGTAAATTTTTCCTAAAACCTAGTAACTTTTTACTAAATTTAAGCAAAATTTTCCTAAAACTAAGTAAATTTTTACTAAATCTTGGTAAAATTTCCTAAAACTAAGTAAATGTTTACTCAAATCAGGTAAATATTTACTCAAACTGAGGACAACTTTGCTGATTTTTTTTTCCTCAAAACGAGTAAGTTTTTACTTAAACTGAGGAAAATTTTATTTATACATACAAGGAAAAAAGGTGATATTAAAATAAGTTTAATTTAACTAAAAAATCAAACAAATAGTTTTGCTTCAGAGTATGCAAAACTGATACAAAAAATGACAACATGAAATATTTCTCAAAAGTTTCATGATACCTCTGCCATAAGGAGTTGAGCTATTACTCCATGATTGTTGCGATGGCAAGATAGGCGCCTTCGCAGTGGTTGTTTAGAATAATTCATGAAGTATTTAAGAAATAAGTCTCTGCAAACAAACGAAAATTGCTTCTTTCATTAATATTCACTATTTTTTTAACAATTTCAAATGTTTTTTATAAGTTCATTAATACTTAAATGTATGAAGAACTCGGCATAAATTTCAGTAAACCTTTTTACTTCATTTTAGAAAAACACTCATTTTTAAGTTAAAATTTCCTAAATGGAATTTTTTCCTTTCAAAATTTCAGATTTTTTTCTCACTTAAAACATAAGTTTGAATTTACTCAATTGTAAGAATTTTTTATCAGATCCAAAGAAATGTTTTTAAGTAAATCTACTACCCTTTTTCTAGTAAATGAACTATTTGCTATGGCTTTGAAAGAAGGAAACTTTACACATACTTAGTTAATTTTCCAACTTTTTAGGACATTTTTACTGGAGCGTTTGGAAACCACTCATATTTTATTGCCAGGATCTTCGAGAAATATTTTGAGACATTCGTCCGACAGACATTGTCGGCAAAATTGCATTTCAGCAATCCATCTATCAGTACACTCAAAGGAATATGTCAGTAAAAGAAAGCAGAAAGTCTACTGAAAGAGCAGATATTCTGCTGAGATGGTAAACAGCTGTTTGCTGTTTTTAGCAATACAGAAACAGCTGTAATAGCTTTTATTAACAGACTTGTTCTCTAAGTGTAGAACTTTTTTTAAATAGTTGCTTGAAATATCGAGGGCTCATATTCATAAGTGGCCATGAACAAAAACATAACTTTTCAGGAGAGCGAAAAAACTGATTTTCCCCTTAATTTGAAGAGAAATTATTAATCATTCTTCTACAGTTTAATCTAAAAAGGATTACTAATTGCTACGATTAAAAAGTTTCGAAATTTAGTATTCGCGGTTTCATGGTTCATAGCTACTTTTGTATGTTTAGAATTGAGCACTATGAATGTTGAAATAAGAATAAGAGTTATTGTAAACTCCATAACTTTTTTCATGTAATCTTGGCAATGTTGTATAGAAAACGCATTCATCTGTGATTTACACAGCGAATTTAAAGATTCCAGCTTCATCCGTCAGATAGGTCGCTTGTAACATATATGTAGCCAGTCGCGAAAATCGCTGCAATTTATGAAAAATCCAAAATTCGTTTTTTACAAAGTATGGGTCTAAATAGGATGTCTAAAGAGTTTTGGGGTTTTTAATTTATATAGGACATGAGTAACAGGATGTTTACTCAAAATCTTTATACGCATATTCCGATTAAATAAAAAATATTTGGAAATGTTTCTTCATTTTTATAATCCTAAATATGTATAAATTCGAATAACAAACACATTTTTTTTGTAATCGATGAAATGCAAGAAGAAACAACTAGAAATTTTAATTCCAAAAAAACAAATAATTGGTATTTGTTTCTCTTTTGAATAATACTTGTTACATATGTACAAAAAAATACTAACCCTGAAAAATATTTCACATAAGTGAGAAATATAACAAAAATTTTAGTAAGTTAAAACTCATTTCTTATTGTTTCGCAACTTTAAAGTAGATTTTAAAATAGTGACCTACACGCAGAGAAAAAATTCTTTTCGTAGAAACGAAATTTTAGACACGTGAACATCGTTTTTGAGTTTCTTTTGTGGGAAAAAATAGTTTGTTTGCGGTAAACATGTCAGTTGTTGTAAATGAACAAAGAGAAATAAGTTTATGTATTTTTTGATTTATAATTGCAAACTCCCAAAACATTGGAAGTAACAGAATAGGACACATCGGTTCAGATTTAGATACAGCTCCATAAAAATGTCCAATCGCAAATGTTACATCTTAGCGCTCTACAAGCATCAAGGAAATTATTTGCTTTTATTAAGAATATTTTAGATTTCATAGTGATTCTTATCTACACTTTTTTAAAATTACTAAACGATTTCGTTAATAAATTTCCAAACTTTTATTGCTGTACACAATTAAAAGTTCATAAGATATAGCTCTAGTCGAATGTCAAGAAGTGGTATCGATTAATAAAATGAAAATTTTCACAATTCGTTTAGTTTGTGTGTATTTTTCATAACCTTTGTCCGAAGCTCAAGAAAGTGACCAAGATTTTTTAAGTAATTTTCATGTTTTCATGATTTTACTGCAAAATTACCATTTCAGACGAGTTATTTTAAAAAGACCTTAACAATTCTATATTTTATTGCTTCAGAAAGTCTAGAAGGTATTAAAAAGTATATGTTCGAAACCTCTCTGAGGGGGGGTTTGATAGCAGGAGCCCAGCTGACTGAAATTTTTTTCATTCTAAAGTAACCGAAACTGTCAAATCCCATATATTTTGCTTTGACAGTATGGCTCACCATTCAAAAAATTACTTGTATTTTGTTGTTGCCGAATTTGTTTTTGCTCTGCTGCTATGACCTGTACGCCTTGGAAAAGTTTAAATATTATTTTGAAAATCAAGTAGACATGTCAAATTTATTGAATGTATTGTAAATACATAAATAGAAACGAAAAGACAGTACAAAATCGTATTATTAAAATATGTACATACATTGAAATTGCAGAAATACCAAGGAAAGCGTGACATTGTTTAATAGAATCTAATAATAACAAAAGAAGCATATAAAATATAAAATAACATATAAAATCGAAAAGTAAGTATGTATATGAAATTCAAAAGAAAGACTAAGTATGAAATAACTAAAGGAAGAAATAGAATGGGAAATCTCATGCAATGTTACAAATCTGCACCATTCTCAGGAAGTCAGGAAGAATCTAACTTGGATAATATTGTTGACTTGGAATATACTTGTACAAATCAAGTTCCATGCCGATGGGACTCTGTTGACTTGAGCCTTCCGGAACGCCTCCAATGGAAATTAAAAAGGTGGTGCATGAGCCATAGAGTTACAGTTAAAACAGGCAAAAATTTGATTAAACTTTTAATATCGGAAAACATAAATGTTCCTTCAAGGACTGATATAAGGCAACGTAAAATGCATTCAGAGTACTGTAGCCCCTGCTACATACGTACATATAGGCTTTTGTAAGTGCTGCAGCAAAAAATGACGAATGTTTTTATCAACGACCTCAGATGTGGAATTATAGCTGCAAAAAACAAACATTTTAAAGCAAAATGCTCGCTAAAACAGGAGGGAAATGGTTCCACTAATATTGATTTTCAAAATAAAGACTCATAAATGATGTATTATATTACAATATTTAGAATATCGAGTTTTAAAATTGCATTAAGATTCCAAAAAAATAAATTTGTAATAATATTATTATTTTCCTTATACTTTAATTACTTACTTCATTCTCATTGTTGTGCACTAATATTATTGTACAACTTATTGTAATACTTTTTTAATTATTTTCTTTCTACTTTTAAAACCGATTTCACCGAAAACCGATTTTTTAAAAATTGTAATTTCTGAATAAACCGCAAACCGGTTTATCGAAGATGGCCGGATGTCAAACATCCCTATGCTGTGGTCAATAGAGAGTAATTTAAGCTACGTCGAAATTACAGCTCATCTTGTAAATTAACCTAGAATCGATTTAGACCAAATTTTCGCTTTCTCTCTTTTAAATACATGCAAAACTCAAAACGGTGTCTTAAGGCACTACTTGATGTCCCTGTAAGAGCGGCCACGTAACCAAGAGGTGAAAAAATGAAAAATTATTATTCTATTTTTATACCCTACACCACTCCGTGGACTAGGGTATTATAAGTTAGTTTCGAGTCAAATGTTTGTAACACCAAGCAATAACCGAGCTAGACCCACCTTTAAGTATACGGATCGGTTTAGAATCGCCAACTGAATCGAATTAACGATGTCTGTCTGTCCGTCCGTCTGCTGTCCATCTAAGCTTGTTCGCATTCTACAGGTCGCAATTTCTGTCCGATTATCATGAAATTTGGCAGAAGTTAATTTTTTGGGCCAAGGACGATTGGTATAGAATTTGGAGGAAAACGGTTCAGATTTATATATAGCCTCCATACAAGTATCCCTAAAAAAACATCGTGTTATATTTGAACTAGAAACAGCTAAAGGGAAAGTGGACCACATTGGTCCATGTTTTGATATAGCCCCCATACAAATGTACCTCCGATTTACAATATTACTGCTCTAAAATGCACAGTTCACATCGGATCTTGATCAAATTTCCCACACAATGTTACATTTAGACTAGAAGCACCTATTTTGAAAGCCAATGTTTTGGTATAGCACCAATACAAATGGGCCTCAGTTTACACCCACATCTTACAGTGGATCTTGATATAATTTTGCAGATCATGTTATATTTCAATGAAGAATACCTATTTTGAAAGTGATCTGTATCCACTTTTTAATGTAGAGCCCTTACAAATGGCCCCCATTTTATTATTACCCCTCTAGGTCCCACATCGGAAGTTTATCAAATTTTGCAGATTATATTTTATTTCAACTAAGAATACATAATATGAAAGTCAAATATATAGTTCCATACTTTGGTATAACCCCCATACAAATTCGGCCCCAATTTCTACTCTCTTATAGCTCTAGAACCCACATCCTGCATTAGATCTCGATACAATTTTGCAGATCATGTTGTATTTCAACTAAGAATACCTACTTTGAAAGTGATCTATATGGGCCCAATTTTTAACGAAGCGCCCTTACAAATGGGCCCAATTTTTATTATTACCCCTCTATGACTCACATTTTGCATCGAAAGTTTTTTAAATTTTGCAGATTTTATTATATTTCCACTAAGAATACATACTATGAAAGTCAAATATATGGGTCCATACTTTGATATAACCAAATTTGCCCCATTCTACTCTATTACAGCTCTAGAAACTACATCTTACATCGGATCTTGATAAAATTTTGCAGATCATGATATATTTCAAATAGAAATACCTTCCGTGAAGGAAAACTATATAGAACCATGTTTTTGCACCGGCCCCAAATGTTGTTATAGGCCCCCTTCAAATGTCCGTCCGATTCATCTTATTACCGTTGTATGATCTGTATTTGTCATTGGATCTTGATCAATTTTTCCAGATCGTGTTATATTTACTTTACTCGGAATATCTGCCGGAAATTTGGATTAATTACCATGTTATTAACCATATTCGTTAAATTTGACTAAAAATGAATTTATAGTATAATATAATTTATATGAACTACATAAAATTGCTCACATGCTCGCCTGGGTTTAGTAATCAAAGCGAGGTATATACGCATGGAGTGGTGTAGGGTATTATATAGTCGGCCTCGCCCGACTTTAGCCTTTCCTTACTTGTTTTTAATTTTATTTACGTTTTACGTTTCTACAAACTCCGTAATAGCTATACTCCGTATAGCTATAGCTGAATATATATGAATACTATCCAGCGGTAATAAAAAAGACCACCAATTCTAGTAACCGGCGACTTGTAAATGGTTTATGTCGAGTAGATATTTTCAAATTGTCCAATTAACATTGGTTCGAAATTTGGTGTAAAAAATCCACACATTCGTTTAATTTCGATTATTATTCTCCGCCGTTTTGTATGATATGTAAATTAATTCCCCAACTCTCCCATTGCCATGACCTTATAAAATAATTCTAAGCATCCATTACATTATCACGGTACCATCCTCCTTTCTCCTCCTACTAATGGCAATCGTAAATTCAAATCATTACCAATGATGTTTTTATTAAACCAAGCAGAATTTAAGCAACAAAATATTTAAGCCTTGACATGTTTACCATGTTAACCAAGCCACAACAACGTGAACAAATAAAGGGTGTTGAAGCCTGACATCATGCTCGGTTTGCTACATTGTCGTGCTAGAATACCATGCGGCCATGGTTAACGATTTGGAGTGCGAGTGGGAATATGATAGGACTGTAACGAATTCACCAAGTGCTGATGATGACGATGAAAGCATCTTCATTTGCATGGTAACATAATGTGTAATTAAATTTGCGGCTGTGACAATTTTTGTGGCTTTTGTGTTATTTAGCCCTTTAAAAGCTTTGTGGCAACATAGGCATTGCATAAAAGGGGGTTGGCGTACGTAGTCACACAGCCGTGCTGCACGGTAAGGACGTTGAACGTTGTTCGTAATAATCATTTGTGCTTTGGAAATGATATGTATGTGGGGGTACTTGTCTTTTCCCCTACGGGGAATTGTGACATTTAAAATGTGTTTTGAAACACCTGAATATAGAGGAAGCTAGAAAACGACCGCTTTTTCGATATGGAAATTCACTTCAAAATCCAAAAATGTGTTTATATTTATGATTTTAATTTAAACGTTTTTCCAGCAAAGGCCTAATAGATGCTGAAATGGAAAAAATTATAGAAGTGGAAATGCTAAAATGTCATTCGCGGCTTCGCACTGTACCAAGAAAACCGATGATTATAGACTAACCTCCGTGTTAGATAACAGCTATGTATAACATTTTCTGATTTATTTTCACATAGTTACGAACAGTCTTTTGAAAAAATCTGTTTTGCTGGCACGTACCATAAAAAGTAGAAAAAATCGGACAACATTGTTATTATCTGCATATAACGTATAAAACAATGAGTACATGAAAAAGATCTATGGATAAATGTAGAAGTTATCCCAACATACCAAATGACTTGAGAATAATATTATAATAAGCTTACCAACACAACCAAGCTTGAAAAATAGTTGAGAATCCAGTTGAAAATGCTTGTATAACAATTGTAGAAAAATCGAAACGGAACCCTCTTGATAATATTAAATGTGTACGCTTACTATAAGCTTATCCTTGTAATTATAGAATAAGCTTACGAAAATAATATTGTCTTAAGCTTATCCTTGTAATTGTAGAATAAGCTTACTTTTAAATTTTGTTTTTTTTTTGGTAATTTTCGTTAATATTAATTAATTTTATTAATTCAGTCCATTTTTTGTACATTTCAGTTGTAATTAAAAATTAGTTGTAAAAAAATAAGCCAGGACAATATCCCAGTTCACAATTTTAATGTTCATATTCACATTTTGGGTAATTGTTTCGCAGCTTAATACAATTTTTAGCGGACGTTCGCGTGTCTTTTATGAACTTGTCCTCCGTGTTGTCCACTGATAAAGCTGTATCTATAACATGTACAAATTTATGTTTTAATATTTTCATTTAATATTTTTAATTGAACTTACTTCTTATAGCAACACAGCTGGGCTGCTATTAAATCTACATCCAATACATTAGTTTTTTGGTTTTTATTATTGAAAAGAAGTTAAATTACTTATTTTGTTTCTCTTCGAACACTTTTTTATATTTATTATGCATTATTAATTATTTTATTAAAATATTACCAATTTTTTAACACAACACAATTACACGTACACTCACTTTGAAATCGAACACTAAACACAAAATAAATTTGTCCAAAAATGAAGCGTGCCTTGTTGACACTTTTCACCAAATGAAACACTACAATAAAGGAAGAAAGTTCGTGTGCGAACTTGAGAAACTGTTGTGTATTATAAGAATTCCTCAAGCATTGTTAAAAACTCGTTGTGAATTCACTATTTTTATAATATTGTTCTCAAGTAGTATTGCGGTTTTATTCCTATTTGGTATGTTGGGATGACACTCTTTGTAGACGCAAAGGAATTTTTGAAAAATTATGATTTTTTATAAATAGCGGGGGAAAACGTTTACAAATTATATAAAATAATACTATTTTACTTTATTTTGTAAAAACGTAGAAAAGAAACTAGTTCGAGAAAATCTATGGATAAATGTAGAATTTGTGGACCTTGTGGTAACAGTACATGTTGTTTTCATGGCTTGCCAGATGTGGGGATTTGTCCCCAACCATGGAGATTTTATGATTGTTCAAAGGACAAAAAATGTGACATGGGATTTTTTGGGACAGGGGATTCTTAAAATATTTCGGGGATTGTGTATGTATATTTGAAGTACTTTGAAAAATATTTAGCATTTCATTTCAACCGGCATATTGTCCTGGCTCATGGCATTACATTTTATAGAATGAAATTGTATTTACAAATGTCGCGGTGACATTTATTACTTGGCTGTTCACTACCCTTATCATGATTTTTGGTAAAAAAGCATTTTTGATAATATAAAACATCCAATATTTTTTCTGTATTTGGGGGGATTTTTCATGGCTACTTTGTGGACAAGGAAAAAAATTATCTGGCTAACCTGCACGTATGACTTCGTAAAATGTGGCACATTTTTTCAATTCCATTCTACATTCATGGTCATAACCTTTACATTCATTAACTTAAACCATTTTTTACTACCTAAATTAATTATTGGAAGAACAATTAAAAAACAACTAAATTTTTAAAGTCAACTTTATTGATTGATCCTCAACTTCGAGCTTTTTCAATGTTGCCTACACAATTTTTTGGATGAATAAATCCACAACAATTCACTGTTGTCTATTCAACCAAAGGTAGGGCTTCCCAAATTACAAAAATGAGAATAAATAAATAGTTCTTACTTTGTATGGGACTGATACGCACGCACGAAACATACGTGACCCAGATGGTTTTTATATGTTAGAAAATCTCTGTAGAATTTTAAACGAAGGTTCTGATGTTCAAATGGAGGGTACTGAATTTCAACTGATGTGATCTGGTTTACGTGGCCGCTCTCACGGGAGCGTCAAAATTTCAAATGATATTTTCTGAATTTCAAATGGAATTTCTGAAAATCAAATCACTGGATTTCAACTTAAATGAAATGGAATTTCTCAAAATAAATTGATCAGTTCTGAATTCCAAATGGTATTTCTAAATAGTATTAATGAATTCAGAATTTTAAGTGGAATGTCCGAATTTCAATTGATGTTTTTTGAATTACGAGCACACACTGCTCGTAAGCAAGGGAAGGTAGATTTAGAGGTGGTTTGTAAATACCCAATAAGCACATCGGATCCGAATCGGATCCGAATCGGATCCGACTTCTCTGATTTGGTTTCGAGATCGGGTCCGATTTCGGTTCGAGATCGGTCACGAGAACGGGAGCAATTCCCTCTTCGATATCGGACCGAGAATTGAGTCCGATTTCGAAATGATATCGGATCCGAACTCACTTCGATGTTGGTTCCGACATCGTTTTGAGTTCGGGTCCGATATCATTTCGAAATCGGACTCAATTCTCGGTCCGATATCGAAGAGGGAATTGCTCCCGTTCTCGTGACCGATCTCGAACCGAAATCGGACCCGATCTCGAAACCAAATCAGATAATTCGGATCCGATGTGCTTATTGGGTTGTTATATTTTTTTTTTTTTCGTAAATCTGTCCATTGCATATTGGAAGTATTTTTTGCTCCGCTGGTCTTATACACTAATATGATGTCTGTTACATATGAGTCATATACTTATTAATATATTAAATTTTAATGTCATATTACTTTTCATCTAATTGTTGCTTATTTCACCACATATATACTAAGTAATAAATTCAAAATAATAAATAAATTCATTAATAAATATAAAAATAAAACTCCAAATTTTTACTGCAAACCTGAATCGAAAGCGTCCGAAATCTCGGACTCAAATCGGATCCGAATCGGAACAGAGAAAGCCGAGTCCGACATCTCGGACTCAAATCGGATCCGAATCGGAACAGAGAAAGCGGAGTCCGACCTCTCGGACTCAAATCGGATCCGAATCGGAACAGAGAAAGCGGAGTCCGACATCTCGGACTCAAATCGGATCCGAATCGGAACAGAGAAAGCGGAGTCCGACATCTCGGACTCAAATCGGATCCGAATCGGAACAGAGAAAGCGGAGTCCGACATATCGGACTCAAATCGGATCCGAATCGGAACAGAGAAAACGGAGTCCGTCATCTCGGACTCAAATCGGAACAGAGAAAACGGAGTCCGACATCTCGGACTCAAATCGGATCCGAATCGGAACAGAGAAAGAGAGAAACCGAGATGTCGGACTCAAATCGGATCCGAATCGGATCCGAGTCCGACTTTGTGCTTATTGGGTAAGCTGTGGAAAGTCCAACGCAGACTTTGAAAACCAAAAATTGTGTTTGTGTACTGCGCTTTCGTTATTGGAGGCAGAAGCAAATCCTTTTCTAAAAATCGATACTGCCACTATATCTATGACTAAATACCTAGTAAAACTGTTTTAAAATAAACTATCGTACAAAGACAGTAGTAAAAAGTATGTCCGTTTTCAAAGGTACCGTGTTACAATGCGATTGACATTCCTTGTTCTGGCTTGTATAAATTAAATCGATCAGCATACAAAGTTATGCGTATATACTGCTTCCATTATGTTCAGAGTCATAATAACCTCTTCCACATGCGTTGGACAGTTCTGATCATTTTGTTACATAGTGTAGTAGCAATGTAGGGTACCCTTAAGCCATTTACTTCAGCGATGTTTGTTATTTTGTAACTGTTTCAACATACTGCCATATTTCTCTGAGATTAAGAAATTTCTTTCAGTATGAGAAGTCTGCTTGTTACAGTATTTGATATGATTATACAATTTATTGGCAATCCACCCTTTTAGTGTTGTGTGTTGTCACACAGCTTGACCACCACATGATGTCATTAGAACCATCATCCTCATTCCAATCACCAACCCTCTTTCGTTTTGCAACAGTCGCTATTCATGCTCTACATCCGTAACATTCATACTTTACATATTCGACTAATGAATTGTTATAGATTCGTTTTTGAAGTCCTCTCATATTGACTTTTGATGACAATCCTTTTTGTGCGGCTCAGATTTTAATTTATGTTCCTCATTGTTTAAAAAGTTGCCATAAGTACCTACGGTAACTTTTTATGTCATATCGTATATCAGCAATATTTGAAGAGCTTTTTTGTTGAGTACTTTAATGGATTTAGTATTTCTGGTGCATATTCCTATGAAAAAATGCAATTCTATTTGAAGGTTTCTTGTGAAAAATGTCACATAAGTTTTTAAGAGCTTTTGAATAATTTGTCAAACTTATAGTCATCATCAGACATCGTCACTTAAGGTAATTTTTAAGTTATATTCATAAAGGGTGGGTCCATATCAAATTTTAAATTATAGGACTTTTATGCTATTCAATTATGCTGTTAGTTGTTACCCTTCGCATTTTCTATGCCGGTATATACATACAAGCTAAACATCCTCGCCGTTGGAGTTTCGACTCAGTTTTTATATATATTTTATATAGCTTTGGTTGGAAAATTGACTGTTTTAGGACAAGTCCTGTGACTAGTACCTGGTGGGTAAAGATCGGTTCTAACTCTAACCCAAATATATAAAGCCGACATTTTTTAGTTGTTATCTGTTTTTAGGTTTTTGTTTTACCTTCTTAACATTTTTAAATGAAGGAGTTAGGATTTTTATTTATGTTTTAAACATGATGTTTCTAATTCCATGATATACCGATTTTAGACTCATTTTGAATCAGTCCAACAATTACTGATACATAAAGATCCAGCGAGACACAAATATATCAAAAATTAACTGTGCTATAGAAATAACTGAGTATTTCATTTATAGTTTTACTCGAAATAATGTCCATATACAGAGCTGCATTGATACAGCGTAAAATGTTTCATTAAATTAACAATCAATGAACAATGTTTCATTAGTGTTAGATTAATGTAAGTCATCATATTTATGAAGGCTAAGTTAATTTAAAGACACGTCTCATTAACGAAATGTTCGTTAATGATATTTTGTCTTTGACGTAGTTTCATTGATTTAATGATATAACGCCAATATGTCATTGCTGTAGCAAAGACAATTAATAGTAAAAATACCTTTATTAGTGCTTATTTGGCTGTTGACTATCTACATATAGATTGCAGCAATTCTTTGGCACAGAAACCAAAATACTTAAGTAACTATAAAATGAGCGAGAATTATAACTTACTTCTCGCATGCCACCCAAAAATACGCACACCAAAAATTAGAACACACTAATGAAGCCAATTCCTTCCGGTAATGAAATGTTACATTCGGGTTAAGAAAGAGTTTCATTATTTTGTTTGTGACGAAAAAAGTAAACCAAACTTAATAAAATCGGCTAAACATGTAATTTAATCCACTAAATTATAATCAAGCCAAAGATTTTCATAATATTATTAATTTTTGCATCGATTTATACAAAAACGGTCTAGACCATATACGAGTGACTTCCGACAGGCAAATCAGCCAGGTCAGCTACTCAATGCACTAACCTACTAGTGTAGAATTGTGCTATGCATCGGCTGTGTCTTTCATGTAGGTTTTCAGGGTGTGTTAGACCTCGGTTGCCATTCAGCTTACATTTTATTGAATTTCTAGAATTCCTGAAACGCTTAAGTCTGGGTGATAATTCCTTAATACTGAAAAGTATTCAGTTTTAGTCAGAAATTACCGCTTATTTGGATTTGTCACGAACCTTGGATATTTTATTCCGTCTGTTGAAAGCATGCTAGCATCTAAACAAAAGGAGCTAGGACGTCCAAATTTTGCATGAATACGTCTTATAGTTGTAGATCGGTTGGGATTGAAACTGGGCGAAATCGGTCCAAGGGGAAACATTTTGCTCTCATAAGGACTAAAAATATCACTAATATTTCAGCATGTTTTTAATATGTCTTCTTGTACATATTTGAGATAGAGTATGTGCATTCCTCTTATAGCAGAAACGTGTAGCATATAGTGATTCGTATTCGTAGGGTGTGAAATGGGGCAAAAAGGGATAAAAATGGTACATATCAAACGACAACAGCTAGAAACACGAAATTCGGTGTGTACATTCCTCTAATTGAGTAGATACATAATATGGAAGTATTTTTTCCAAATTCGTACTTTTAAGGGGTAAAATGGGACAGAGTGATGACAGTGGTACCAACCAAACGGATGCACATAGAATAATGAAATTCAGTGTATACATTCCTCTGATGTCGTAGACACGTAAAAAAAGGAATTATTCGGAACTCGTACGTTTAGAGGGTAAAATTGAAAAAGGGGATAGCAATTTTACCACCCAAAATGGCCGCAGCTAGAATCATGAATTCGGTGTATACATTCCTCTGACTGCGTAGACACGAAATATAAAATATGTTTTTCCAAATTCGCACTTTCAAGGGATACAATGGGAGCAGAGGGATACAAATGGTACCTACAGATTTTTCCAAATTCGAACTTTATTATGTTGCTTTTACGACAAAAATGGGTATAATCACGAAGTTAGGTTATCTTGCTCTGTGTACGTGAGAGATAAAAGATTTTCAAAATTTATACTTTTGTAATTAAAATAGGATGGAAATACAACCTACCAAACAGTTTTAGCAGAAAATGTACCCATTATCCACGTGGTTTAAAATAAATTAAATTTTCTATTATTTATAAAATTATTTTTTGAATATTTTTATTTGTTTAGGTTTGGTTATGTTAAAAAAATGCATTTTCCTGTGATGTTACTGCACTTCTACGAAAATCAGTGATCTCTGTGGAATGCAATCCATGTTGGAGGGTATATAAAGTTCGGCCCGTCCAAAC
The DNA here is from genome assembly GCA_947397865.1 of Polietes domitor. Classification (NCBI taxonomy): domain Eukaryota; kingdom Metazoa; phylum Arthropoda; class Insecta; order Diptera; family Muscidae; genus Polietes; species Polietes domitor. The sequence goes on from OX377618.1 coordinate 30,747,473, forward strand.
TTAACGCCATTTTTACTTGTTTTTAGGCATGTGTCTATTTCCAATGATTACAGTATTCAAAGCCAAACACATACACACAAAATGCTAATAATAATTTATTAAATTTAAGTTTATTTTTTATTTGATTTCAAATTATTGTATGTTTAAAACGTGTGAAATGTACTGCCATTTAAAATAAGGAGTTTTTTTCACGACTGCTGGAGCTCTTTCACCTCGTCATCCTTTAGAAAGGGTTCCTGGATTATGCCTTAGTTTAAACCTCTTCGCCCAGGAAGATCCGCGGGTTACGTGAGTGCTTCAGATTAGTCCGCACTACCTTCAGCATCATGGGGTTTTGTCACTTGACATTTACGGCAAACATCACTACCGGGTGCCACACTCCATCACTTAACCTCACATCCACTGCTGGAAAAGGACATGGATTTAGTTTTGCCCCATATTTCGACTTTGTCTAACAATGTGAAATTCCCATTCGCTGCGACAAATTATCACAAACTACAGTTACACAATGACAGACACTGGAAACCACTACTTTTCTATTGGTTGACTGGCTGGCTGATGCCTAAATCGATAACTAAAGAAAAGTTTGGTAAAAGTCATGGCATTGTCAATTGTTTGTCAAAAAGCCATTTCGAGCGGTCGGATCGTATTTCAATACATCACACAAAAATTACCAGATAAAGCCCCAAAGACAAAGAGACAAACATCCACAACAAGAGGCAACATACACATCCACTTCTGCGCTACCACGCTGCGAATACCATGAATATCAAGCAGCCAATGACACAAAAAGACATGATGGAAGCCAACAAAACCGTATAAAAAAAGGAGCCCAAAAACCGATTCAGTATAATGGTTGCCAAAAAATGGTCTCCAGTGTATTTCATGTCGAATTGCACGAGAGCACTCTTAATATATATCGACAGTATGTACTCGCATGTCTGAATGTCCGTCTGACTGAATGATTGTTGAGATGCAGGATTTCGTTCGTTTCGTGGTGACTGTTGATTTGGATGAAAGGAGTCTCTTTTATTCACTTCATGCACAATCGACTTTTCGATTTAATGGAAAAATGGTTTTATTTTTTTCACTCTCTGTGTCGTTTTCTTTTTTCTTTCCTATTCATTTCTATTCCATTCATTTCGATGACGAAGGAAAAAGTGGAAGAGAATAGAAAAAAATAGCTGGAAATGAATTTGTATGAACACAATGATTTGCCAGAGATTCGTTCGCATAAAAGGGGAGCATATTTCATATTTGGAGTGATTGAAATTCAAACATGAGTACCGTCTACAAGAGAATGTATTATTAGATAATGTATACAAGCGAATTAGAAGGATTCCCTTAAAATAAATAATAGTTCATAGAATACATTAGCTCCTTGTTTTTAACGTCAAGTTTTGTTAAAATCCAAATGAACATAATAATAATAATTTATACAAGCGAATTAGAAGGATTCCCTTAAAATAACGAATAGTCCATTAAATACAATAGCTCCTCGTTTTTAACGTCAAGTTTTGTTAAAATGAAAATGAACAATTATTTTATACAGGAGTAATTCCATGTCAAACGTTACGACGCCATAATTCCGATTTTTATATTAATTTGCAGGGCCTGTACTCTATAAATTCTATTCTATTCTATTCTTCGATAAGAGTAAAACAAAATTTTCTTTTTCTAAAGTTGTTAGCAATTTAAATTTGGTGAAATTACAATTTATTCAAAAAGGTGTGCTCATTCATTCATTAATGAACTCTTAGGGTTTGCATTTTCCCGTACTTTTTATTTCCCGGGAAACGGGAATTATTTTTTCAATTTCCCGGGATCCCGGGACAGCACGTCAACATACTGTTTATCATGAGTTAAGCTTATTTTTTCCAATGAAACATTCACATTTTATTACAGTAAAATAAAAATATATTTCACAGGGAACCTGTTACAGAATTCATATAATAAAGCGCAATGTGAGATCAATTCAAACATCTTTTCAAGTTTCAAAATTAGTTAAAGATCAGATATTTCTTATTTTATTGGAAAAAGTGGACGCGACGGAGAACGATCGTCACATTAATGGTGAGTAGATCATTAAATGAAATGTTTGTTCTTTGTCCTGTCGCTTCGAAAACTTTAAATTCTTTATTTTTGGCGTTCGGATACATTTTCGGATTTTATTTTTTTCATATGGAGCTTGACAGGAAAAATTCGAAAAGTGGATTTTGAATCTAAATCCGAAAGCAGCTTATTTTAGCTGATATTTTGTCATCCAACTGCAACATTTGACATACCTAAAAAAAAACTATGTGATCTAAATTTTTATACAACATTTTCAATTTTATTGTGGAAATGATGGAAAAAAATATGCGAAGAAATACGTAAAATTATCTACTGAATTCCCGCGGGATTCCCGTACGAATTTCCCGGGATACGGGAAATGAAAAATGTGCGTATTCCCGGAAATTTTCCCGCGGGAAATCCCGGGATGCAAACCCTATGAACTATACCTTGTTCTGAAGGTAATTTGTAATGTGTTTATTTGGGTTTTCAGTATGATTACATATTTGTATACCCTCCACCTCCAGGATGGGGGTATACTAACTTTGTCATTCCGTTTGTACCACCTTGAAATAATGACCTGAGACCCTATAAAGTATATATATATTCTTCATCGTCATAAAATTCTAGCCATGTCCGTCCGTCCGTCTGTTGATAGCACGCTAGCATCTAAACGAAAGGAGCTAGGATTTTCATAAATGCGTCTTATAGTCGTAGATCGGTTGTGATTGAAACTGGGCGAAATCGGCTCAAAGGGAAATTTTTTTCCCTCGCAAAGACTAAAAATACCCCTAATATTTTAGAGCATTTAAGCATATTTTTTCAATATGGGTATGCGTGCACCATAAAGTAATTTTTATTCGTAGGGGGTGAAATGGGGCAAAAGGAATAAAAATGGTACCTATTAAACTACAACAGCTAGAAACACGAATTTCGCTGTGTACATTCCTCTAACAGAGTAGAGAGATAATATGAAAGTATTTTTTCACATTCGTACTTATAAGGGGTAAAATAGGAAAAGAGGGATAAAAATGGTACCAACCAAACGGCTGCACTTAGAACAATGAAATTCGGTCTATACATTCCTCTAATTGCATAGGCACGTAAAATAAAGGAATTTTTCGAAATTCCTACTTTTTGGGGCTAAAATGAAAAAGGGGATAAAAATAATAACAGCCAAATGACTGCAGCTAGAGTCATAAATTTCGGATTATTTTTTAATGTTGTCCCACAGAGTGGCGTATCATTTAAAAGTTGTGTAATAATAATATTGTCCCACAGAGTGGCGTATTATTTAAAAATTGTGTAATGCACAGTAGTTCAGAATTAAAACTATTGGCCAAAATTCAATAAATGTTGTACTAGTAAACAATTTTGACTTCTGTGGAAAATTGAAATTAGACAAAGACACACGGATTATTTTGATATATTAGTATTGATTGAATTGGACGATTAGATATGTTTTAGAAAATATTATTTAAAATAAAATTACAATTTAAATTTTTGTTTTGCGAGTTTTTTGGCATATTTTTACGCATTTTTCATAATGTGCAGAAAATATTTAATATTTTTCGTATTATATTAGATTTTCAGGTTTTGAAAATTGAATAAACTTTTTGAGAGATATTGCACACAAATGTTATAAGAAACTGTGATTTCTTAGTTTTACTACGGAGCCAAATCTGCGTTTGTGCCAAATAAAGTTGTTTATAATAAATATTACAAAACACATTTTGTGAAAAAATGTATGTATTTGGACCAACATAACTTTTTTCGTTTAATAGTCTTTGGAGAATGAATTGCATAATTAGATGGGTTCACGAAATTCCATATATGGAGGACGCACAAACATCAATACAAATTTAGTTTTACTTTCGATATTCAACAAAACATTATAAAGTATTGGCGGAAGCATATACGAAGAAAATACGAAGAAATTGATTATATTTTAAATAAATTTAAAGGCTGAATTTCGTATAAGTTTTAACCACTGAATCAAGAGATACAATTAACATGAAAGTCGAAAGCTTTGTTACTAATTTGAAAACTAAATACACGTAGTGTAATCGTCCGAATGTCCCAAACAGTTACTAGAGGGCTTTGAATTTTACAACAATCAAACTTTTGAAGAAATGAGCGAACGATGCAAACAAAGAAAACTAAAGTGGATTAATGACATGTCTGCAAAATCAACAAATATCCGTTTATACACCATCTCATATATAATATAGAAAGGCACAAGTTATAGAAAAAATTATTACAGCATCTTCATCGAGAAAAACAAGGATTGTGTATATCGTGTCTATGCTGGAAAAGAAAAAGAAATTCCCACTAAAAGACGCATCAATTTTTTATATAATTTGAATTATTGGGTTAAAATGATGTAACAAAATCCACAGACAATGAAAATACAACAACCGTGGCGAGGTGAAATTAATAGATATTCATTGTACAAACATTAAAACAAACATCATGAATGAATTGGAGTGCTACCTACGTGCAGTTTACCTGTAATATATCGATTTGTCTGCAAAACAGGAATATTTAAGTTATTTTTTTTTTTGCATAGTTTCGAAAAATGAACTTCGGTTGGCATACAATTTAGCATTTCTAAATACATAATGTCTTTCAGAGGAAAAAATTAATGAGAGACCAAAGTCATAAATTTTTCCAAAAAGATATTTTTATACACTCCACGAGAGTATTATGTCTTTGTGCATTTGTTTGTAACACCCAAAAGGAAACGAGATAGACCCATTGTTAATTATACCGATCGTCTTAGAATCACTTTCTGAGTCGATTTAGCAATGTCCGTCTGTCTGTCCGTCCGTCCGTCCGTCCGTCCATCTATTCTTGTAATCACGATACAGGTCGCAATTGTAGACAGAACCAAATGAAACTTTGCACAACGATGTTTTTCGGGATAAGGACGAACGTTATTTAATTTGAAGAAAATCGGTTCAGATTTAGATATAGCCCCCATACGAATTTCGCTTCCGATTTGACTCTTTTCACTCTAGATACCACATATTACAACAGATTTTCTTTAAAATTGGCAAAACATCTTATATTGTAACTAGAAACACCTGTGGTAAAAATGTGTTAGATCGGTTCAGATTTATTATAGCTCCCATACAAATTTCTCTCCCGATTTGACTTTTTCCGCTCTAGAGACCACATAATGTATCAGATTGTCTTCAGATTTAGTAAAACATCTTATATTTCCACTAGAAACACCCATGGTGAATATCGGTCAGATCGGTTCAGATTTATATATAGCTCCCATACAAATTTCGCTCCCGATTTTACTTTTTCCGCTCTAGAAACCACATATTGTATCAGATTGTTTTGAGATTTGGTAAAACATCTTATATTCCCACTAGAAACTCCCATGGTGAATATCGGACAGATCGGTTCAGATTTATATATAGCTCCCATACAAATTTCTCTCCCGATTTGACTTTTTCTGCTCTAGAGACCACATAATGTATCAGATTGTCTTCAGATTTGGTAAAACATCTTATATTTCCACTAGAAACACCCATGGTGAATATCGGTCAGATCGGTTCAGATTTATATATAGCTCCCATACAAATTTCTCTCCCGATTTGACTTTTTCCGCTCTAGAAACCACATATTATATCAGATTGTCTTCAGATTTGGCAAAACATCTTATATTTAAACTAAAAACATCTATGGTGAAAATAGGACAAATCGGTTCAGATTTAGATATAGCCCCCATACAAATGTCGTTCCCGATTTGACATTTTTCTCTGTAGAAACCACATATTGTACTCGATTTTCTTTAAATTTGGCACAACATCTTATAATCTTACTAGAAATACCTATGCAGAAATTGGGTAAGATCGGTTCAGATTTAGATATATCCCCCATATAACTGTCGCTCCCGATTTGACTTTTTCCGCTTTAAATGCCACATATTCTAATCGATTTTCTTTAAATTTGGCACAACATCTTATAATCTAACTAGAAACACCTGTGGCTAAAGCGGGCTAGATCGGTTCAGATTTAGATATAGCCCCCATACAAATGTCGCTCCCGATTTGACTTTTGCCGCTTTAAAAGTCACATATTGTGCTCGATTTTCTTTAAATTTCGCAATCTGACTAAACAAAACTATGGTGAAAGTGGGTAAGATCGGTTCAGATTTAAATATAGCCCAAATTCAAATGTTGCTCCCATAAGTTTAACCGATTTTGGCTAAACTATACATTTTATATTTCACCTATTTCGTTCCAGGTTTCAATATATCCTCATACAAATGTCCTTTCCGATAAAAAATTTTTTGTCAAACACATACATTTACAGGATCCAAAAAACCTTCCCGTTTTCACTTTTTCACCGAATTGAATTGTATTCGGATTGAAAGTGGAGTGTATCATAGAGTCGGCCCCGTCCGACTTTAGCCTTTCCTTACTGGTTTAAATATTTATTACAGACAAACTTTATTGGGCACAATCAGTTTTTGCGCCATAATAAATCTGTGAAACAACAATTTGTAATAAAAATAATTGCAAAATCTCTTAAAATTTGTGCGAAAGAGTTCGGCAAAATCAGAAAAAATATTTTTTTCAATTTTCAAAATCTGAAAAAGGCGAAAAATACGAATTATGAACATATACGAAAAAATATATCAAAAAAATAAAAATAATCTTTTAATTCAACTTTGGACTAATTTCTAAAATATATCCGATCTTCCGATTTTCAATGTTAATATCTTAAAATAATACATAGGCCATTGTCCACTAGAACAAAAGTTATTGAATTTTGCTTATGGAATTTGATTCTGAACCACTGTGCAACGTCTTTATTTCATGAAACGATAAAAAATAGTACATAAACTTAACACGATCATTACCTACTGACGTTCCATCACTCCCAAGTTTTTCACAAGAGATTTTTCCTTGGTTTTAACTTTTTACAAATTTTGTTGCTGGTTTATCAGATTTTTGCGAAGTTCGATAGCGAAAAATAAAACAATCATTTGCAATAACATATACCGATTGTTTGGATTTCAACGAGATACGTTTTTTCCACTTTATCGAAAAAAAATCTGACAAAAAATCTACCATTTATATTGTCATGTGACTTTTTTAATTAAAAGTGTTCTATAAAGCTGTAGACTTCCGTTCCATGCGGACAAAAATGTATCGACTAGATTTTTATTTCTCCTATTTTTTTCAATCCGTTTGCATTTGTTGCCTGGCAATGGTGTTTATTTACTTTCATTTATATTCGCAAAACATGTGATAACGAAAGGAAGAGGAAATACACGGTGTGTATGTACCAAAGGAAATTAAATTTTTGCAACAATCAAATACAATTTTCAATGGGTACATCCTGTTCGAAAGTGTTCAAATTACACCGGCAAGCCGGTCCTGTTTGGCGATTTCAAGTGATTGGAGATTGTTTGTTTAGATTTAGAATTTTTTAAATTGTAATTTCGCGAAGAATTTTAAAATTTAGCAGTCACAATGTGTGTTTGCATCAAAAATTATCTAGGATCAATTTAATGGTCTAGGAATGGAATTAAGAAATAATATTGAGTGGATAGAAGAAATAAAATAAATAAAAAAAAACTTAAATAAATATGTACGACTCACGCACGAAAATTTTTAACAATAAAAACTAATATTACTCACGTGATTCGCGCAATTTAAGTGAGTCGAACCCATCTCTAACCCAAATATGTACCGAACCTCTAAGGTGGCGTTATAATATATAGAACAGAATGAACACTTTCATTTGATGCTAACATTTGATGCTAAAATACAAAGAGGTGTTATGAAAATATTCTAATTTGAATAATTGTACTCTATGTTTGAGTTTGAAAAGGATATTAAAAGTCAAATAGTTTCAAGGCGGCCTCGTATCGTTACGATATTAATATCAAATGAAAGGTATTCATCTCGACAATTATTCTCTTTATATTTGATAGTCATGGAGTGACTAAGAAATTTAATAATATGATGAACTTGTAAACCAAATATGGTCCCCGCAAAGTCAACATAATATGATCCACATATAGACAATATAAAATCCACCATCAAATATATAATCTGAAGTGAATCATGATATGCTCTTCACGTAATCATATTATAATCACCATATAATCATATTATTTTTAATAAATTCCCATGTTGCTATATTTTGCAATGAATACAATATGTAATAAGCTGATCGCTGTGCTAAGGGTGAACTTTTTAGTCGCTGCCCTTTTTCTGGTCAGGTTACCCTTTTTTGATAATATTGGCTTGAACTTTGTAAATTGTTAGGTTTATTTAGCTTGGCTCTTGCCGAGATTATCAATGATTGAAATTCTTCGTTCTTGGTTTCAAAAACAAAATGAATCTGATTTTATTTGAGAAGATGTTGGGTTTATATACCCTAGTCTTCGTCTTTCTTTTTACATTGTATATATCGCTTAATTATCTATACATCAATACAGTATTGCTTACATTCTAGATAAATTCTATTCAGCCACTATTCAGTTTCCTAGGTCAGTTCTTGCTCTACATTATTTGTGCGCCTGATACTTTTCGCGGCACATATTCAAAGTATTCCATACGGTGTCTAATTACACTCATGAGCCAGCGCTCCATAAAAATGTTTGGGTCAGCGGTTCTCTGGAAGAAACCAAAACGGTGAAGTGTGACGAGAAATGGATTGATCCAATTCGAGTGACGCTTTAGTCAGTCAACTCAAGTGTCAACGACATTAACCGTACTTTGTATTTATTAGGGTAACTGAAGAATAGCTGAGTTTTGTTTATTTCAGAAATACACTGAAGAACAAATGTGTGAGTACACTACACCCTCACCCTTAAGAAAAATCATACAATAGTGAAGCTATTTCATGATTTTCAGAAAATGATCGGGTTCTGTATTTGTTCGTCATTGTATTTTTTATAGAGTGGTATCATATTCTACTTAAGTGCTATGTTTTCTTAATTATTGTGCAATAAAATTGTTCGTGGAGAGAGAAAAAAAAATATATGAAATGTTTGCTTATATTGTTAATTTGTAGTTGAATTTGTTTTATATAATTTGACATTGTTCTTATGTACTAATTTCTCCTTATCGTTAATTCTTATAAGTATGTTTGGTTCTAATACCTTCAATATTTCAAATGGACCTGAGTATGGTGCCATATTTTTCCTTCTATTTTCTACCTTTAGTAATACTAAATCGCCTATACAAAGTTTTAAACTCTTTCTAATCTGGTCTGACCGAATGTGTCGCCTAGATTTTACTGTCTCCAAAAATGATCTAGCCTTTTCCAGAGAAAATTTCATTCTTGCCTTCATTTCGTTTGCATAATTGTCGTAATTATAAATTTTCCCATGTGCCATTACCTCCTCCCCTGGTAATATTGCTAATCGTCCTATACTAATTCAAATGGACTATATTCTGTGTCTACATGTGGTGTCGTGTTATAAGCGAATGAATAGTATGGTAACCATTCATGCCAATTTTCGTCGTTTACGAAAGATAGAAAATATTCATTCAATACTCTGTGGTTCCTTTCCACTGTGCCTAGGGTCTCGTGGTGGTATGGGGTTGAGAATTTTTGTTCTATATTCAGAAGTGTGCAAACCTCTCTTAAAACCTCATTTATGAATTCTGTTCCTCTATCTGACTTTAGGGCATTGAATATCCCATACCTCAATATGACGTTCTCCACTAGAGTCTTTGCGATTGTCTTTGCCTCTTTGTTTTCCATTGGGCATGCTATTATGAATTTAGTCAATTCGCATTGTGTAGTCAGTATGTAACGGAATGCTTCTGAAGGTGGTAAAGGTCCGACAGTGTCAATTGTCATTGTTTCAAAAGTTCGTGTAGGGGTGTCGGTAATTGTCAGTGGTTCCTTCGTATGTCTTATCTGTTTGTTCCGTTGACATTTGTCGCAAGTGTTAACAAATTCTTTAACCATGTGTGCAAGGTTCTTCCATAGATACCGTTGTTTCAATTTCAGTGTGGTCTTTCTTATTCCGAAATGACCTCCGCATGGCGTTTCATGATGTTGTTTTATTAGTTTTATTTGATCTTGGTGATTTTGTATAAGCCGAGGCTTCGTGTATGTGATTATTGTGACGTCGCTTGCTACATCAGGTAGCTCATTAAATTTTTTAAAAAATTCCTCTTGTGGAATTATTTCAAATATATCATCACTGTTCTCTAGACAGTATTGGATAGTTTTCATTGACTGTGGTTCTTCCGAATCATCTTGATGATTGGGACGTTTAACAAGTCTTTTGTTGAGTTCTTTTCGTAGCATCTCCATGAAATCGTCGGAACGACATGAAACTTCACTACAGTAGACTCGTGTTTCATTGTTTAGGTCATCTGGTTCTACTCTGACCATTTTCGTGTTTGTTTTGATTGTTTCAAATTTTAGTTTGCGCGCCTTTTTTATATCATTGATTGATGTGCAATTCCACATGCGAAGTCGTTTAAATTTGCTATCAATGTTTTTATTTTTGTCTTCTTGCTCCTGTTGTTTTGTCTTGCTTCTTGTTATGACAAGCGTTTTCTTTACCGTCTTGTCCTCATTTGTGGGAATCATGTTCTTTAGTAAATCGGAGTCAATCTTTATTCTTGATAATGCATCAGCGTTTGTGTTGTTTTTTCCTTGTTTGTAAACTATGTCGAAGTCATAATCAGCCAATTCTATTCTCATTCTTGTCAATTTAGAACTTGGATTTTTGTGTGAGAATAAAGATACCAAAGGTCTGTGGTCTGTGACTACTGTGAATCGCCTCCCGAAAAGATATGGTCTGAAGAATTGTATGCCCCAATGTATTGCCAAAAGTTCCTTTTCTATAACTGATTTATTTTTTTCATGTTTTTGGAGGACTTTGCTAGCATACGATATTGGTAGATCTTCTCTGAGTTTTTCTTGTGAAAGGACTGCTCCTAAAGCGTAGTCGGAGGCATCTGTAGTTAAAATGAACGGCTTGTCGAAATCCGGATATTGTAAGATAGGTGGGTTAATTAGTTTAGTTTTTAAAGTATTGAAAGCTTTATCCCGCTCAGCTGTCCATTCGAACTTCACACCTTTCTTTACTACTGCATTCAGGCAATTTGCGATTTGTGCGAAATCTTTGATAAACCTTCTGTAGTAGTTACAAAATGCCACAAATCTGCGTACTTCGTCTGCGTTTGTCGGGGTTGGATACTTAGTTATCGCATCAAATTTACTGGGATCAGGTTTTATTCCATTAGCCGTAATGAGATGCCCCAAATATATTACCTCCGGCTTGAGAAAAGAGCATTTGTTCGCATTTAATTTCAAATTGTATTGCTTAATCCTGTCTAGTACTTTTATCAAATTTTTATTGTGGTGGTCTAAACTACAGCCAAATATGATTATATCATCCACGTACAGAAATGCTTCAGCTTCTAAGCCTGATAATGCTAGAGTTAACATTCTTTGGAAACTATTCGAAGAAATCTTTAATCCAAAAGGTAGCCTTGTATATTGGTAATGTCCATCTGTTGTAGAAAATGCTGTGCATGGTCTTGACGCAGGTTTCAGTCCTATTTGATGAAATGAACTAGTCATATCAAGCGTTGAAAAATACTTAGCTCTCCCTAGTTTGTCGAGTATGTCCTCGAGTCTCGTAAGGGGAAATTTGTCATTGACTATCTTATTGTTCAACTGTCTGAAGTCTACTACTAGTCTCCACTTCCTTAAATCCGTCTGTCCTTTCTTAGGCACGAGTAGCAATGGTGCATTGTATGGACTCACTGAAGGTTCTATAATACCGTCTTTTAATAGTTCTTGTACCTGACGCTCTATCTCCTCCTTGTGTGCGTGAGGTAATCTGTAATTTCTTATATAGACCGGTGTTGAGTCATTCAATCGGATATCCTGTTTGTAGAAGTTGTTTGTTGTTAGTTGTTCTCCTTCCAGGTGAAATATCGATTGGTAGTTCCTCAGTATATCCTTCAGTTGTTTCTGTTCAACTTGATTCGTATTTTCAAAATCAATACTCTTCAGTATTTGCTGGAATCTCTGTTCGTCGTGCTGTGTTTTATTTCCGCTTATATTGATTATGTCATATTTTGTTAATGGGAGTATTTTTAATTCTAAATTTCTAATAGTTATATTTTTATCGGTTGTATTCAATAGTTTTATGTGTTTGTTTCCATCTTTGGGTAGGATTGTGTTTGCAAGGAATATGCCCTTATCAATTTCTCTGTTACAGACTAATGAATCCTCTTCTAGTTCTATGTGGAATGGTACAATGGCTTCTGATCTTGGTGGAATTTTTACAAGGTTGATTTTTGATGCTGCATTACTTATTGGTATTTCCAATTGATCGTTATTATAGTTTATTTTTAAGATATGAGTCTCATAATCGATATTACATTTATACTTTGTTAGGAAATCTCTTCCTAATATTCCGTCCGCTTTAATTGGGAAATCTCCATGCACCAGTTGTACCTTATGTTTTAAGTTGGTCCCATCAAAAGTGATAATTATGTCTGTGGACCCGATAGAGGTGATTTCTTCGTCTGTTATGCCTGTAAAACGGCAATAATCTTGAGGGTTTTCTTTATGATTCTTTAATAAATCTTCTTTAACAAGGGTGATGTCTGCTCCAGTGTCTAATAAGAATTTCAGTTTAAAATCGACATCTTTAATATGTAGTTCAATGAAATTTTTAAAATTGGACGACATATGGAAAATTTGTTTTGTTTCTAGTCTTCCTGGCCATCTGGAGAATAGTTTTGCTCGACCATCTCCGGCTCCTTGTAGTTTCCCTGTTCATCGTCAAAATCATTATTGTAATCGTTGCACTCTTGGTCGTTCACACAGTTGACATTTTGGTTGTTCCGATTATATCCTGTATTGTCTTGATTTCTGTTTCTATAATTTCCATTGTGGTTTCGTCCATATCCGTTGTCGCGACCTCTGTTGTTGTATTGGTTAATTCGACTGTTGTTAGGGTTCCCGCGATTGTTCTCATTGTTCCTTTTGTCGCGTCCCTCATTGCGATTGTTGCTCGGGTATTTGTTGTCTTGGTGTTGTCTATCGTTGTAATTTCTGTTTCTATTATCTTGATTTTGGTTATTCTGGGCCTTCTGGAATAGTGTTTTGTGAGTTACGTTGTTTGTTCTCACCTCCTCAGCCAGTAATATTGCCTCTTGAAACGTTTTCACTCTGCTTGCATCCAAGGTCTGGACTATACTTCTGTTGTTCAATCCGTTTTTGAATGTATTGAAGGCAATGTTGTAATTCATGGTGGATATAGTTGTCCTTTGTTCCTCGCCTAGATTCGATACTTGAAGTTCTGTTAACTCTGCGACTAGTGTCTCGATGTATTCACTAAACCTCGTTATGGTACGGTCTCCTTGTGTAAGTCCAGTCAGTTGGTTAAGAATACCGTTCGCTGTCCTTCTTGGTTTAAAAATCGTTTTTAAATGTGTCAGTACCTGTTCAGTAGTAGTGGGGCTTCCTAATTGTCTGATCCTGTTCTGGATCCTAGTATCAATACGATTAGTGTAAACGAAGTTAAAGAAACTAATCTTCTTTCCGTCCGATAAAGTACTATCTATTAGCTTGATCGTTGATATGAAATTATCCAGTAATTTTCGGTCGCCCGTGAACACCGGGATGATTTTCATATATTCTATCAATTCCTTCGTGTCCATCTTGTCACTTTGGTCCAGCACTAATTTCCGTGTTTCCTTACTGGTTTCCTGTCCTAATAACTCTAGTCCCTTTCTTTTATGTTGTTCCAACAGTCCAATATATTCAGTTTTACTTTAATAGTAGTGGAGTGAGACTTAAATTGTATAATTTATAAATCCTGATTCATTGACGATGGATTTGTATCCATACATATTTTTAAAATTTCTTTATTAGAATTCCTTTGTTATTTAAGTTTTCCTCGATAGTTGCATATTATTTTCTGAATTAGTTTGCAAAACTATTCTAAGTTTTCTTGTATTTTTTTTCATAAATCAAATTAAAATTTTTTACTTTTCAATTTAAATAATTTTTTTTCAACGTATTGACACATTCTAAATTTAAATTTTTTAGATATTTTCTCTTATGTTTATTATAATATTCTGTTGTAAATTCCACTCTACATATTTAATTATTTGTCTATGCAGCTGCTGTTCTTGTTGTACATCTTCTCGATCAGCTTTCTTCTTATTGCTCGGTCTGGTCATATTAGGCACCATCACCATCATCTGGAGCATAATGCGTGTTTGTGTGTTGAACTTTAAGTCTTTTCATACCCATTTGTTTTAATTTCAATTTGTTTTGCATTTTAATATTGTCATGTTTATAATTTTTCTGTATTTTTAGTTTCTGATTGGTAATTCGCAGGATCGCCATGTAATAAGCTGATCGCTGTGCTAAGGGTGAACTTTTTAGTCGCTGCCCTTTTTCTGGTCAGGTTACCCTTTTTTGATAATATTGGCTTGAACTTTGTAAATTGTTAGGTTTATTTAGCTTGGCTCTTGCCGAGATTATCAATGATTGAAATTCTTCGTTCTTGGTTTCAAAAACAAAATGAATCTGATTTTATTTGAGAAGATGTTGGGTTTATATACCCTAGTCTTCGTCTTTCTTTTTACATTGTATATATCGCTTAATTATCTATACATCAATACAGTATTGCTTACATTCTAGATAAATTCTATTCAGCCACTATTCAGTTTCCTAGGTCAGTTCTTGCTCTACATTATTTGTGCGCCTGATACTTTTCGCGGCACATATTCAAAGTATTCCATACGGTGTCTAATTACACTCATGAGCCAGCGCTCCATAAAAATGTTTGGGTCAGCGGTTCTCTGGAAGAAACCAAAACGGTGAAGTGTGACGAGAAATGGATTGATCCAATTCGAGTGACGCTTTAGTCAGTCAACTCAAGTGTCAACGACATTAACCGTACTTTGTATTTATTAGGGTAACTGAAGAATAGCTGAGTTTTGTTTATTTCAGAAATACACTGAAGAACAAATGTGTGAGTACACTACAAATATAAAACAAGTAAGTAAGCTTTAGTCGGTTAAACCGACTTATATATACCCTCACTCTCAGAGAACATATATACCGAAGTTATAAGGAATTAAATTTAACTTCGGACAGGTTAATTTGTGTTGAAGGTACTATGAGGTTCGCGTCACATTATCCCAGCTTCCACATTTATAAACCAATTTTAAAAACATGAACAAATATCAAGTCATAGTGGATTCAATGCACCAGTATAGAAGTTATGAAGGATTCAATATCACCTAGCATATTTTTAAATAAATTTCAAATGATTTTTACTACTCGTGTGGATGGATTGTAACCAAAGTTTATGCCACTTTGTGTGGGAGGTACCAGAAGGAGTGTGGCGATATCGCCCATATTCCATGCGAGTGTAACCACTATAAAAGCATTGCGTGGCTATAAAATGTTTGTGCTATTATCATATTTTGGCCATAACAATCATATTCGCATCTATACAATCGTTGCAAATAATGTTTTTATTTTTATACCCTCCACCTCCAGGATGGGGGTATACTAACTTTGTCATTCCGTTTGTAACACCTTGAAATATCGACCTGAGACCCTATAAAGTATATATATTCTTGATCGTCATAAAATTCTAAGGAAATTCTAAGATGTCCGTCCGTCCGTCTGTTGAAAGCACGCTAGCATCTAAACGAAAGGAGCTAGAACGTTCAAATTTTCCACAAATGCGTCTTATAGTCGTAGATCGGTTGGGATTGAAACGGGGCGAAATCGGCCCAAAGGGAAAATTTTTTCCCTCACAAGGACTAAAAATACCCATAATAATCCCTAATATTTTAGAGTATTTAAGCACATTTTTTCAATATGACTGCTTGTACTTACTTGATATCGGGAATGCGCATTCCCCCGATAACAAAAACGTGCGCCATAAAGTGAATCTTTTTTGTAGGGGGTGAAATGGGACAAAAAAGGAATAAAAATGGAACATATTAAACGACAACAGCTAGAAACACGAAATTCAGTGTATACATTCCTCTAATAGAGTAGATACATAATATAAAACTATTTTTTCCAAATTAGTACTTTTAAGTGGTAAAATGGGAATAAAGGGATAAAAATGGTACCAACAAAACGGCTACATCTAGAATAATGAAATTCGGTGTATACATTCCTTTGATTGCGTAGACACGTAAAATAAACGGATTTTTCGAAATTCGTACTTTTTGGGGTTAAAATGAAAAAAGGGGATAAAAATAGTACCAATAAAATGACCGCAGCTAGAGTCATGAAATTTGGAGTATACATTCCTCTGACTGTGTCAACACGGAAAATAAACTGATTTTTCGAAATTCGTACGTTTTGGGGTCAAAATGGAAAAAGGGGATAAAAATAGTACCACCCAAATGACCGTAGCTAGAGTCATGAAATTCGGAGTATACATTCCTTTGACTACGTAGACATGGAAAATAAAAGGTTTTTTCCAAATTCGTACTTTCAATGGATACAATGGGTACAGAGGGATAAAAATGGTACCAACCAAGCGGCTACACCTAGAATAATGAAATTCGGTGTATACATTCTTCTGATTTCGTAGACACGTAAAATAAACGGATTTTTCGAAAATCGTGCTTCTTGGGGTTAAAATGAAAAAGGGAGTACAAATAGTACCAACCAAATTACCACAGCTAGAGTCATGAAATTCTTAGCATACATTCCTCTGACTGCGTAGACACGGAAAATAAACAGATTTTTCGAAATTCGAACTTTCAAGGGATACAATGGTACAGAGGGATAAAAATTGTACTAACTAAACGACTACAGCTAGAATGATGAAATTCTAATTGCGTAGAAACGTCAAATAAAGAGATTTTAGATAGCCGTACTCTTAAGGGGGTAAAAATGGTACCAACCAAATGGCCGCAGCTGGAATCATGGAAATCGGTGTATACATTCCTCTGACTGTATAGACACGCAAAATAAAAAGTTTTTTCCAAATTCGTACTTTTTCTTTTACGGCAAAAATTGATTGAATCATGAAATTAGGTTATTTTGCACTATGTACGCCTGACAATGGATTTTCAAAATTTATACTTTTGGAATTAAAACAGAATGGAAATACAACCAACTGTAGCACCCACTATTTACCAATATTTATGGTATTCAAGCTTTTTGAAAATATAAATAGAAGAATATTTATTTTTTGAATTGACGTATTGGTAGCCTTGCCTTATAAGCGTGGTTTGAAATAATTAAAATATTATATTTATTTATGAAATTATTTTTTTAATATTTGTATTTGTTTTGACTTGGCTATATAAAAAAATTATATTTTCCTGTAATATTACCGCACTTCTACGAAAATCGACATCCTCTGTGGAATGCAATCAATGGTGGAGGGTATATAAAGTTCGGCCCGGCCGAAATTAACGCCGTTTTTACTTGTTTAGGATCACAATCATATTATTATAAAATATCAATTAAATTACGAACTTACTTCCTCTGAACTTATAAGGAAACTGAGACAAAAATATAAATTCCTCCTTAAAGATGATAACTGTATGATTGTAGATAAGACATATTTTTATTATTAACATATTTTGCAAATAATAGATAAAAGGTTTAGAAATTACCCATTATTATAAAATATCAACTAAATTATGATCGCCCAAATCAAGTTACTGTTAAAATTAAATTAAAAACAAAATAGTATGATTGCGATAAAAAATGTGATTGTAGAGAACACATAATAGTGCCCGTGATCATGTTCAACCATATCTTTTTTGCATGCATCTTCTTATATAACTGTTGTACAGTTTCATATGACATATGTTGTTGTTTACTTTTTCCATAATCGACACATAAATAACCATCATTTGATTGATATTAGAGATATATTTCCGTTTTATATTCATATTTGAATTCCCTTTAAAACCTACACATGTATACTTGAATTTTTGTATAAAACTTCTGAAATATTTTACTTTCACGAAATATGAATAAAGTTGAAATTTGTTCAATAACAGAATTGCACTCAAGCAAAAAGTTAATGGATTTTTTAAGCCTAATATAATATTCAATGAGCCGTGTGCAAGTTTATGATGACAGTATTAAAAAGGGGTAAAAGAAAAATACAATACACTTCATAAAAGCGGAGGGTTGTTGTATGATATATATGTATGTATCGTTTAAAATAAATCCAAGTACATTATAGTTGTATAAAAAATGTGACTCATTCAAATATAACATCATAATATAATATTCTGATCACAGCTCATTTATAGATATGGCCAACAATCTGAAGTACCGAATGGTTAACCTTCATAGTAGAAGTGCAATCATTTGAAGTTTTCAACTTTTGCCAATTAAAATATTGTCATTAATATTAATTGAAGCAATGCTTAGTGCAACTTTACAGCGAGTGATAAGAAAAAAAAACATCAGAAAATCTTAAGTGTCACCAAACAATAACATTAAATCACTTAAAATGTCAACAAACCACGAGGGAGACCATCCGAACAGTGAGTTGATCTTAATAAATTACAATCCAAGAAAAACACAAATGTTCAATTATTACGCTGGACTTCAGCAGGCAGAGAAGTCGCTTCTACAACAGAGTGTTGTCCACCACAGATGGCATCCATTATCCATAATATAATCTTAATATTTTATATAAACAAAACAAGTAGTACCTCGTATGTACTTACATTCCCGCAAATATAAATTCGACATGGTCGCACATTATATGCCCTTCTTTATTCCTTTCGAAAGTTAAATTGTACACCATCCAGCCAGGCAGACAGACGCACAGAGGGATTTGTTCATACAAAGTTTGTCAAAAAAATATAAGGAGTGCTGGTAGAATGATGAAATTTTGCTCTGAGTCTGGTTAGCTCAATTAAGAAAAATATAAAATTTCATCAAAATTGGCCACGCCCAGTACCCACCGCTCATAGAACCCAAAATTTATTTTTGGCCCAAACTTTTTGAAATTTGGCACAGAGCTGTTTATTACCTAAATTAAGAATAAAATAAAGTTCCATCAAAATTGGACACACCCACCACCCAAAGCTCAAATTTATTTTTGGCCTAAACTTTTTGAAATTTGGCACAGAACATTTTATTACCTCAATTAAGAATAAAATAAAGTTTCATCAAAATTGGCCACGTCCACCGTCCATAGAACCCCAATTTATTTTTGGTCCAAACTGTTTGAAAGTTGGCACAGAACCTTTTATTACCTCAATTAACGCCCACCACTCACCGCCCATATAATCAATATTATATTTTTTTCCCAAAACTTTTTGTTTCTTTAGCAAAACAAATTATAAAGAAATTTCAGAACATGCATTTAAATATAGACATTTATTCACCATCTATCATTTCTGTAACTATATCATCAATCTCCAGAACCTGTTTACGGGGTTGACATCTAATGCTACTTATAAAAGGATCTGACGATACTAGAAGTCGATGAAAAACATGTGTATTTGTTGCAACTCTAACACACTTTCTGGAGAACTTTAATCTATAATCTATAATTAATCTATTAATCTATAATTTCTATAATCTTTTATCTTTTTCTATGTCTTTTTGTAATTAAAACTTTCATGAATTTGGAGACAAATTTTATGATTTTATAAAAGATTATTAATTATTTAAACTTTTTTAATTGATAGTATGGAGCCTTACCTTTCATTTTATTATAGCGGGAGCACCTAACACGACCGAGCAACCTTTTTTCTTCCAAGGAAGTTTGCAATCACGCCACATTATAGAATAAAGTGTTGTATCATATCTTTTAAATAATATGAAGTTCGGTTTAAATGAAGACTTGAAGAAAACAATTTATGTATGTACGTACACATGCATTGATTTATTAAAGATAATTTTGGGATACTTTAATACATATGTATAAAAAAATTAGTTTTTAAAAAAATCAGTTATTTGAGTTTGCTTAGTACCAATATTAGTTTCATTTATATACTCTTCTACTTGAGCCAAGTGATCAAGAATTTGTTGTGGAGTGTCGCGTGACTGAAGAAAAGTTCTTACATAGCTTACGCTACACATTGCATCCAGGGCAGTTGTGACTCGGACTGGCTCTTCGTTATCCATATCGTCGTCAAGGTCGTCATCATCAGCGCGAACAGACTGCAAAATAGCTGCGTCGTCCAATTCTTCCGTAGTTACAAGGTCGTCATCAAAAGAAATGTAATCGTTGAAGCTTTCTGTCCCAACTGTTAAATGCAAATAATAAAGGTTAATTTAAAGTACGACAACTCAGCAAACCCTTTTTATTACCATCTGTAAATGTTTCCATTGGTTGATTTAGAAATAAAAAAAAATTTTGCAATAAAATTATCTTACTATATAAGTGCGTAAACAGTTTTCAATATTTTGAACCAAAATTTACATGTGACTTTACTTCAGTATTTCAAAGACAAATACGTTTTTTGGGATACAATTTATGGATTCTTCATACTGAATCAATTTTCTACAAAACTGCATCGTTACATTTTTAAATTTTATGTGAAAATGACTTATTGCACAAAAAATCCCATTGTGAGACGTAAGCAGATCTTGTATCATAAGTAATATGGCTGTTTTTCTTTAAGACTGGATAACTAAGCTGCGATAACAAAAATCTAAATAAAATATTAAAATTTCAAAATAAAAAATTATTTTTTAAAATTGTCGCCAAAACAAAAAAAAAACAAATTTTGTGTTAAAAATGTTTGACTTAAGTCAAAATGATGGATATCGATGCTAAGTCCAATAAAGTCGACACAAAATATGTTTTTGAAAATTTCTTTTGATACATATGTACATATATTTATATTGTAGTTGGCGACAATGTGAACAAATAATTTTTTATTTTGAGCAAAAAATTAAATTTTTATTAACCTTTTTGTTATCGCATCTTGTTATCCCTACAGATGTAGGGCGAGGATATAATCAGTGTTCCGTAGAGTAAACTCGCCCATAGTACTTAATTTATAGCAGAAACGGTGGTTTTTCAAAATCGAGGAGCTCATAGCTAATGACAATAGATAACGTTGATGCGCTACGGGGTTTTTGGATGAATTTTATTAAACTCTCTCTAGCGAAGATGACTTGGATTGGCCATCATGATAGTGCGATTTGACAGAAATGTATATCTTGTGCATTATTCTGAAGTCACTGCCCTCAAATTCATCATTACCCGTACCATTGCTAAAATTTAGACTTTAATTTTGATTTTTTAATGAAGATAAAATATATATATATATAATATATATATATTCATATTCGAACCCGCGGTTTTCTGTATGTAAAGAGAAGCTCTCATACAAAATCTAATATTTTTCATTACTGCAAAATCACAAAATAACGCAAAAGTGAAAAGAATACAAGTGAAAATGATGATCTATTGAAATTACTTTTATACATTGCTGGGTAAAGCCGTTTTTGTGTATTATAACTTCAATACTGCATAACATTGGTCGAACTTTATGTACCGACCATCCTTTGGCGTACCAACTGTTCTACATACAATAATAAATTTTCACTGACAAATGTGGACAACAACAAGTGCTACAGTACCATACATTTTATTTCTCCGCCATTCGTATCTGGTAATTATGAAGGGCGACCTAACCTAGCCGAGCCACTAATTGTGGGGGAAACAAAAAGTCGATGGTGTAACAAGTGAAATACCAAGTGTTGGGCGATAAGAAACCGCAATGTGAACGAAAATCTTAATTACTCCACACTGAGTGCTTGACCCATGTGCACAAGAGTACGGTGGTGAAGTAGCTACACCCCTCCTCCATTGCCAACGACATAACAAACACCTCCTTTGAGCGCCAATTCTGGCATCATAATAAAATTTATGCACTTGGTTTGACTGCTTAAAACAACATTAACTTCAGCATTATGGGCATTATGGCACACTGGTGATACAAAAGAGAGAAAAAGCAAAAATTAAATTATTAGCTCTAGTGCCCAAAACAGGACACATCACCCATCGTTGTTTCTACTTGAACAATATATTCAAACTCTCATCTACTGTGTTGTGCAGTTTCTGCTAAGTGGAGATGTGTAGAAAGAGGCTAAAAACAGCAACAGCAACGACATCAAGAAGACTTATCGTAATGGGGGTTAATTAGACATTGTGCATGACACGCATATATCTTTTGTAATTAACTAAATACAATCAAGCCCTCTTCCATCCTTGGTGCTCTTGTGGTCATTATGGACATATGTTAAAGATGAATATGATAGTGGTTGTAATGAAAACTTTCACTATTTTAGTTGTGGACCAGTCATCATAACATTATTTCTAGTACCAGAAGCAGGGTATTCATTTATGAGAAAGAGATATAAAAATGGTGAATCAAACTACGCGGAAATTGGTGGACTACTTAATCGTAGTTAATTTCTATCCATATTACACTTGAACCGGACGAAATACGTCTGAAACTATAGGATATAGGTATCAAATGAATGAGAAGAATATATGTTAAAAACGCATCAAATCTATTGTATTAGTTTAGCATTAACCACGATTTTAAGTTTTCCCCCTTAAAACGTTAAAGATGATTTATTATCCAATAATTCAATCAATAAGTTACTCTAAGCCAAGGATCAAAATTTATATTTAAAGTGCTTCCGTGGGTCTACTGATTCAGAAAAAACAGTTGGACAAAAATGCAACGTAAAAAAAATACACGGGAAAAACATGATTTTTGGAGGTGTTTTCAGGAGCTTTTATTAGACAACACCCACAACAACAATGAGTGGTGAAAATTCTTTGGAGATGAGTTTGTATGTTGAACTTGTTACATCCCTTTTCATTTCATGTGTCCTTATATTCGCCATCAAGTTATGATCGCGCTGTGGTGCGGAGCATAGCATGCCCCCCCAACGAACGTGCAGCCCAGGTTCGAAACCTGGTCGGGCCAAGGACAACATACGTCGAAGATGTAAACTTTTGTTTCAACTTTAGGGCGGGCCGTCCCAATTTTAATAATTAGTTTTTGTGTTGTTTGATTAGTGATCGATTGATGAGTTTTGAATGCAATACATTCGAATTTCAGCTATTCGATCAAGTAATTTCTTCTTTCGAAAGAAATCTTTGTTTTTGGTAGTGGAAAGGAGGATAACCACACTCAACCATACTCTCATTTGACCATATACGTATTTCATTGTCCTGTGTATACATATAGTATATGGATATGATACAGATATATGTATAAAATTTAAAGTATTTTTACAGATATTCTAATCTTTATTTGACACTTATATCGGCGTAGTAGGATGCGAATAATTATTTGAAAAATAATTAACATTTTGTAGTCCTTTTAAGAAACAACAAGATAAGAAAATGAAAAACTAAAAACGTCAAAAATCTAACTTTGCCTATAGTTTGAGACGTAAATATACGTCTATTAGTTTACAATCGGTTGGGATTGTAAATAGGAGAATTCCCTTATCCTGTATACGATTTATTGGTAACGGTAATGACGACTACATTGAATGTGTATTTATACATAACTAGCAGTACCCGCTGCTTCGCACGCGAAAAAGCCAGTTATTTGCTAATTTTATCCGTCTCTGTTTTTGTATAGTATTTATTTAATTTTCTTGTAGTGGGTATAGATAAATCTAAAATAGTAATTTTGAAACCTCCTATTAGCTAGCACTCACACACAGTCAAAGGAATGTGCTTGTCGATATGCACTATTTTAGCTGAACTACTTCGTATGTATAATTTTTATAATTTTCTACCAAGTTTTGAACAAAATATTACAACCATTTATATCCTCGATCTCATGTTTCTAGATTCAGTCAGCCAGTTTATAACTTTTTGCACTTCTTTCCCAAAAAGTACACATTTTGAAAAATCACTATAGCTTCCCCTAAAAATATGTACTTTATTTGGTAACACATTTATTTCTTGTTGTCCCGTACCCGCCTTTTAAGTACAAATTTTGACATATACATTTATGTTCCGCGTTTACATAATTAAAGGATTGTACAGCATTTTTATCCCTTTTCGTCCGCGCACAAGTAACAAAAGTACAATTTTCGAAAAATCAAACTACTGCGCTTCTATATGGTCAGAGGAATTTACACACTAAATTTCACGATTCTAGCTGTAATACTAAAGTTGGTACCATTTTTATCCCTTTTTGTCCCGCTCGACCTTAAAAGTACAAATTTCGAGTAATCTATTTATGTTGCAAGTCTACGTTGTCAGTGAAATTTAAACACAAAATTTCACGACTATGGCTGAAATATTTTAGTTGGTACTATTTATATCCCGCTCATTGTTTATAAGTACAAAATTCGAAAAATTCGTTTAGATTTGCTCTTCTCGTTGTCAGAGGAATTTACACACCACATTTCACGACTATAGCTCCAATACTAATAAAGTAGTACCAACTACTTTTTTCCCTTGTTGCTCACCCCCTATAAGAAAAAATCAATTTATATTTCGCTTTACACACAATTTACACTCCAAATTTCCCGACTATAGCTGCAATTATTAAATTGGAACACTTTTTGTCACGCCTACCCCACATTTCGAACAATCCAATAATACTGCGCTTCTACATGGTCAGAGAAATTTACATACCAAATTTCTCGATTCTAGCTGTAATACTTTAGCCCATTTTTATCCCTTTTTGTCCCGCCCGCCGCTTAAAAGTACAGATTTCGAAAAATCCAATTTTACTTCGTTTATATATGCTCAGAGGAATTTACATACCAAATTTTACTATACTAGCTGTAATACATTAGTTAACGATTCTAGCTGTAATACTTTAGTTGGTACCATTTTTCCCCTTTTTCGCCCCTTAAAAGTACAAATTTCGAAAAATCCAATTTTACTTCTTTTCTATATGGTCAGAGGAATTTACATACCAAATTTTACTATACTAGCTGTAATACATTAGTTAATACCATTTTTATCCCTTTTTGTCCGCTCGCCCCTTAAAAGTACAAATTTCGAAAAATCCACTTTTACTTCGTTTCTAGATGGTCAAAGGAATTTACATACCAAATTTCACGATTCTAGCTGAAATACATTAGTTGATGCCCTTTTTGTCCGCTCGCCTCTTAAAAGTACAAATTTCAAAAAATCAGATTTTATTTCGTTTCTATATGGTCAGAGGAATTTACATACCAAATTTCACGATTCTAGCTGAAATACTTTAGTTGGTATCATTTTTACCCCTTTTTGTCCGCTCGCCCCTTAAAAGTACAAATTTCGAAAAAATCCAATTTTACTTCGTTTCTATATGGTCAAAGGAATTTACATACCAAATTTCACGATTCCAGCTGTAATACTTAGTTGGTACCATTTTTATCACTTTTTGTCCCGCTCGCCCCTTAAAAGTACAAATTTCGAAAAATCCAATTTTACTTCGTTTCTATATGGCCAGAGGAATTTACATACCAAATTTCACGTTTCTAGCTGTAATACTTTAGTTGGTACCATTTCTATCCCTTTTTGTCCCGCTCTTCCCTTAAAAGTACGAATTTCGAAAAATCCAATTTTACTGCCCTTCTATATGGCCAGAGGAATTTACATACCAAATTTCACGTCTGCATGGTCCCATTTTACCCCCTAAAAGAACGAATTTCGTAAAACCCTTTCTTAGTCGACGTTTACGTCATATTTGGGAACTACCCTGAAAATTTCATGAGTCTGGCTTCAGCCGTTTGGTCTGTGGGCTGGTCAATGATAAGTCAGTCAGTCAGTAACGCAACTCTTTTATATATATATAGATTTGTATTTATACATAAATTGGTAACTCGTGAACCAATTCAATCATATATGGGAGAAGTTGTATTTTCTAAAATTCGCCTCGAAAAAGTTTCAGGGTTTTCCTCATTACTTGCTTGCACCAGAGCAATGTTAAAATAATTTCGAACTGCACGAGATCTTTCGAGAGGAAGATTGGAAGAGGAAGATCCTTGTTAGCCTTCAGTCTGAAAAAGGCTCAAATAAAGGCTTTCACGAACTTCGAACTTTTAAGGGTTAACATGGGGTGCAGGGTAAAAATGATACCAACGATCGAAGGTGACTGATAACATGGAGTACATGGTGTATATGTTCCTCCAATACATTTTTAATGGATATATTATTTTGTTAGTATAAGTCCGACCATGCCCAGTTATACGTTAACCATTTTCTTTCATTCGGATGACGACTTTTCCTTAGTCACTGCTTCTACTTGAATGTAGCCTTACTCCCATCGTCTCACAGTGGGGCCTTTTGACTTTTTTCCTGCAAAAATCATAACTTCTGAAATAGGAAACATAAAGTAAAATTTTGTTGTAAAGAAGACATCATAGGCTGTAAAGTGTGACAACGAATTTCATCCTATACTCACTGGAAGCTTTAAAATAAGACGTTGAATATGTTTTTTTTTTCTTTTCAAAAACATTGTATTTCGTGTTATTTTACATTTACTTTTTTGTTGCCAAACTAATCATTTATTTTTGATCTAACATAACATATATTCACATGTTTAGTAATACAGTTATAGTTAACTAAATGAACTCCGCCCTCTTCTCCGGACAAAAATACGTACCAAAAATCAAAATTCTGGTTTATACTGTTTTTTTGCGTGCTCTGTAATACATATGTACTAATTTTTATAAAGTTATTCTCAAAAACAGTTTTGCCACGCCCCTCCCTATCTGTATGAAGTTCCAAAAAGAGACAAAAGTTTTTATAATATTAATAGGGATATATATATATATATATATATATATATATATATATATATATATATATGTGGGAGGTGCCACGCTCACTTTTCTTGAACCGCCCACTTTTTCCACAAATTTTCACATTAATACTCAATGAACTCACACAAAATTTCAAGATTATTGTTGCCATATAACGGAATATAATTTTTAGAGAAGATGCCATGTCCATCTTTCAAATCCCGCCCATTTGTATCTTGCTTACTTAAGTGAAAACTTAATGAACTTACACATATTTTCAGGAACTTGGTGTCATGTAAGATCAAATACTCTATAACTGGTTTTAATTTTTTATGGGATGTGCCACGCCCACTTTGACAATATCGCCCATTTTCTCCCAACTACCCAGATTAATAGTTGATGTATTCACATAAAATTGTAGAACTCTCAGTGTCATAGAAATGAATATATTTGATAATAGATTTTAACTTCGTATGGGAGGTACCACGCCCCCATTTCCAATTCCGCCCATTTTTTGCACAACTGTCCTAATTAATACACAATGAACTCTCACAAAATTTCAAAACTCTGACAGTCATAGTACTCCAAATGTGTTGCTTTATAAAATGCGAAAAAAAAAATTTGTGTAGGAGGTGCCTTTGTCCTTTGTTGGAGATGACTTTTATTGTAATAACATCCGAATAGGCAAGTATCGGCAGCCAACTTAAATTGAATTGACAGAGTAATGTGTACTAAATCACACATTAGTTCTAGTTCTATCCCAGAAAAGTTGGAAAATTATCAAAATATAGTGTTTTTACTACTGCGATATTTGGGTAACTAAGCCTTGGAAACCACCAATTTTTGTTTTGTTACATTTCATCTAACGTACCTTTCAAACGAGACCGAAGACGTAAAAATTGGGTAGATAGTTTGTATGTAACTCAATTATTAATCTAACAATTATTTTCACTTTTTGTTTTTTCTTGAGTTCTGAAGAAATGAATCAACTTTCAACGGCAACCACAATTTTTTTCCGATCTTGAATCGGTTTTCGGTTTTTTGATCGGTAATAAGTTCTCTATCAATTGGTATTATCAGTTTAACCTAAAGCTCTTATCAAATTTTTGACTTTTCCAGGCAGAGGCCCCACAGTGCGTCTGTTCAACGCATAACTGGGCATAATCGGACTTATGCTGCCAAAATGACAGTACACATATTAAAAGTACCTTCGACCAAAATTGGAATTTTAGTAAAAAATTAAAAATCAAATTCATCCACATTTTGTAGGTCTCGGACACAATTTTTTTGTTGCATAGTGTAATTGGTTAAATCAATTACAATATTTAATATCATTTGAAATCTCTGTCTTCCAGAGGGACTATATAAACCCATGGATAAATATTAAATATTTAAAGGTGAAATATACGGTGAATAATAAAATATAGTGAATAATGAAGTTATGGTTGTTACTCTCATTTATTGTAAGTGTATTCCAGTACCACTATCTTCTAAGAAAATTATGATATTATTATGGTTTCACGAACACCATATAAATGTCACTCTCACACACACATTTAAACAACAATTCAGCTACAATTAATTTATGATGCGTTACAACCCAAGATGCATATCTTCAATTTCTGCTACTGCTTTCTCCATGGTTCGAGCACCCTTCAAGAGTTCCTTACCATGCCATGTGTAGATGTGTGCACAGTACTGAACATATGACATGTCTCAAAATAATTGGCAAATGAAAATTCTTTGTTAATTAAGCAAATAAGTACCAAGTGTGGCAGCGACAGCCAACTAAAATGTCATTGGACTTTCACTCATAGGACCACGCCCCCATTTCCAATTCCGCCCATTTTTTGCACAACTGTCCTAATTAATACACAATGAACTCTCACAAAATTTCAAAACTCTGACAGTCATAGTACTCCAAATGTGTTGCTTTATAAAATGCGAAAAAAAAAAATTTGTGTAGGAGGTGCCTTTGTCCTTTGTTGGAGATGACTTTTATTGTAATAACATCCGAATAGGCAAGTATCGGCAGCCAACTTAAATTGAATTGACAGAGTAATGTGTACTAAATCACACATTAGTTCTAGTTCTATCCCAGAAAAGTTGGAAAATTATCAAAATATAGTGTTTTTACTACTGCGATATTTGGGTAACTAAGCCTTGGAAACCACCAATTTTTGTTTTGTTACATTTCATCTAACGTACCTTTCAAACGAGACCGAAGACGTAAAAATTGGGTAGATAGTTTGTATGTAACTCAATTATTAATCTAACAATTATTTTCACTTTTTGTTTTTTCTTGAGTTCTGAAGAAATGAATCAACTTTCAACGGCAACCACAATTTTTTTCCGATCTTGAATCGGTTTTCGGTTTTTTGATCGGTAATAAGTTCTCTATCAATTGGTATTATCAGTTTAACCTAAAGCTCTTATCAAATTTTTGACTTTTCCAGGCAGAGGCCCCACAGTGCGTCTGTTCAACGCATAACTGGGCATAATCGGACTTATGCTGCCAAAATGACAGTACACATATTAAAAGTACCTTCGACCAAAATTGGAATTTTAGTAAAAAATTAAAAATCAAATTCATCCACATTTTGTAGGTCTCGGACACAATTTTTTTGTTGCATAGTGTAATTGGTTAAATCAATTACAATATTTAATATCATTTGAAATCTCTGTCTTCCAGAGGGACTATATAAACCCATGGATAAATATTAAATATTTAAAGGTGAAATATACGGTGAATAATAAAATATAGTGAATAATGAAGTTATGGTTGTTACTCTCATTTATTGTAAGTGTATTCCAGTACCACTATCTTCTAAGAAAATTATGATATTATTATGGTTTCACGAACACCATATAAATGTCACTCTCACACACACATTTAAACAACAATTCAGCTACAATTAATTTATGATGCGTTACAACCCAAGATGCATATCTTCAATTTCTGCTACTGCTTTCTCCATGGTTCGAGCACCCTTCAAGAGTTCCTTACCATGCCATGTGTAGATGTGTGCACAGTACTGAACATATGACATGTCTCAAAATAATTGGCAAATGAAAATTCTTTGTTAATTAAGCAAATAAGTACCAAGTGTGGCAGCGACAGCCAACTAAAATGTCATTGGACTTTCACTCATAGAACAGTGTGAATGGTTTGGCTTTCATCATTTAACTTTCCATTATTATAATTATTAACAATTACTTGTTGAAGAACACAAGCACCCCTCTACATGTTCACATGTGTGTACATGCTCATATTGCAAGATGTATGTAGATATACACAAGATGATTATCGTTAAAATGAATTCTCTTTTTGCTAGACAACATGAAAACGTCATCTTAGTCGTATGTTTATGGTTGCATGCTATTTTTGATGTCCGATTCCGTAAAAGTACAGACAGAGGTGGTCATAAATGAGTACATACATGTTTAGATCAAGTCCATTGTAGCAAAAACAGACCACACACAAAATGTATTTCATTTTATACTTAACATAGCTTTAAAATTAACAATTTATAGAACATTAGATAACTCACAATTTTTTAAGATTAATATTCCCAAACGTAATTCAGCAGTACTGTCACTATCTTCCGGTTGTAGCCATTAAAAATAAAAGAAAAAATCAGTAATATCGAAAACTAAAGATTATATTTTTTGTCAATTCATTTTTTTTGCAATATAAATTATTTTCATTCATTACTGTGTTGGCATTAGGGTTTGGGGTCCGAGAATTCCCGAATCGTTTTTAAATTGGACGGGAATTCCCGGGAAAAAAATTTAAATTTCCCGGGAATACGGGAAATATTAAAAAATATGTTATTGATTATTTTGAGCACTAATTCAGTTATACTAAAGGGTGATTTTTTAAGAGCTTGATAACTTTTTTAAAAAAAAAAACGCATAAAATTTGCAAAATCTCATCGGTTCTTTATTTGAAACGTTAGATTGGTCCATGACATTTACTTTTTGAAGATAATTTCATTTAAATGTTGACCGCGGCTGCGTCTTAGGTGGTCCATCCGCTTAGTCCAATTTTGGCATTTCCACGTTTTTGAGTAACAGAGACCCAATTGATGCGAACGGCGACGAATCGAAAATTGGTGGTCATCATTAACACTGGCCGATACAGCTGCGATATTTTCTTCAGTTCGCACTCTACGTAAGCGTGTTGGTGGTTTAATGTCCAACAATGTAAATTTGGTGCGAAATTTAGTCACAATAGCCCGAATAGCCGCTTCAGTGGGTCGATTAAACTGACCATAAAATGGAAGCGCGCAATGAACTTTCTTAACAGAGCACGCATTTTGATAATAAAATTCAATAATTTGCAAGCGTTGTTCGTTTGTAAGACGATTCATGATGAAATGTCAAAGCATACTGAGCATCTTTCTCTTTGACACCATGTCTGAAATCCCACGTGATCTGTCAAATACTAATGCATGAAAATCCTAACCTCAAAAAAATCACTCTTTATATAAAAAGAAAATTGCGAAAATCAGATAGGGGAATACACACTTTTTGTGAAGATATTTGCAAGATTTTATCGTGAAATAAAAAACATCATACTATGGCTGATATTAAATTTCTTGTTTTCAAAAAGTCGATGAAATAAAAGGTGCAATGGCCATGCAGACGAGCTACAAATATGGATTTTTCGAAAAAGGAGGAAAGAGACAAAAGGGATAAAAATAGTACCAATTTAAGTATAGCAGCTATATTCGTGACAGTCGGTATCTATATTTCTCTGACAACTTAGACTTACAATATAGATGGATTTGTCGAATTTTGTACTTTTTAAGTGCGCTCGGGACAAAAAGGGATAAAAATTTTGTACAACCCATTAATTACGTAAACGCGGAACATAAATGCATATTACAAAATTTTTACTTATAAAGAGCATGCGGGACGACAAGGGATAAACATGGTACCAAATAAAGTACATGTTTTAGGGGAAGCAAAAACACATGTTACCTTTAATGTTTTTTCAAAGTGTGTACTTTTTGGGAAAGAGGTGCAAAAAGTTATGAAGTGGCCGGCTGCATCTAGAAACATGAGATCGAGGTTATAAAAGGCTCCGCGGTTGTAATTTTTTCTTTTCTATCCAATTGAACCGACAGTACATTCCTTTGACTATGTATGAGAGTTATCTAATAAGAGGTTTCCAAATTATTGTTATAGATTTTCGATGCGAAGCAGCGGGTACTGCTAGTGTCCAATAGTATGAATTCTCCAATCCTTTCTAAGTAAAATATTTTTAAAATGGAAAATAATTTCTTAAATATTTTAACAAAAAAATCGTTTTTAATTTGTAATATGTCAGCATTTTAACCCTAAATTTTAAACCCTACTGTTATTTTCATTTATTAATTTTCTTTTCAATTGTTTTCGAATAACTACTACAATAAAATATATTTTTAGATTATTATTATTTTGTTCTGTTCTTCCCGATTCCTTGTGCCATATAGTTTTATTAAGAATTGCATTCATATTGAAAATGATCAAAAATGTACGAAAACCTTTAAATAGTGTACACTGACGTGTACGGTGCACTTTAATGGGTTAAAAAGCACGCCGATGTTGATATTTTAAACCATATTGGACGTACCTAAAATAAATTATGTTTTCCCGGGAATGAAACTTTTCATTCCCGTTTTCCCGGGAAATGAAAAAAGTCCGGGAAACCCCAAACCCTAGTTGGCATAGATGTATGACTTGTTAAAAAAAAAACAAACAATGACACCTCAATACTTTAATTATTTAGTTTAATAATACACAACTGTTCAAATGACATATGTAATAGATGAAAATAGGAAAGTTGAATAAGTCAGTAATTGGAACATATATTATTTTATTTATATTTATTTTTCAATTAATCTGTAGTTTGGGTCGCGGTCCATACAAATGGAAAAAGAATTTCCAGTCACCCAACGAAAATAATGTTTGGATTGTTTAATGATGATTTGCAAACTATTAAGTATTGTGTAATTTTTTATGTATCATTTTTGTCCAAATATTTTTTAAGAATTATAGACCCATTTGAAGGCACTCTAAATATAAATTTTGATTATTGTCTTAGAGTATCTTATTGGTCGAATTATGGGACCTTTATAGTAATTTTTGTGTTTTTTCATAGTGACAACTAAAAACTTTCCCGTATTTGGCGATACTATAAAAGGGTAATTACACAAGATTTCGACCCAACATGGATTTCGACCATCATCGATTTTGATGAAATTTGGCACATACGTTCTACTAGTGTTAGCGGGCAATATACTATTTACGGTAGCTCCAAATAGTACGTGGCTTAAGTTTTACAGTGGTCCAAAGTTGGCTATCTCGGGGGGTTTTTTGAAAGAGGTGACTTCCTTATCGATATCACAGTGCAACACGAAAAAAATAACCATATACGGACACCGCTACATGATAAAAGACCAAAAAAAAAGACCCGTGTTTTTTTTTTCCCCCAAAGTCATGCACTTTTTTTTATGGGCCCCCAGAGATTTGAGGCCTCGGTGTAATTTTTGGAAAAAAGTGATCATATTCTCAGGCTCATATCTTGCAAACCGTTCGGAATTTTGATTTACTCTCTGAGGCAAAGTTCTAGCTCTTGTCATAAAGAACAAAAATTGTGAACATATAAAATCAAAAAAACTTCATCTTCAAGGTCAAAATCGCAAAATTAAAAAATTCGGGAAATTTTTCAATTTTGCGGCTACCTAAGCGCTACCTAAACGGTGTTAAGAATAATTCCTAGGAAGTTCATATGTTCTAGAAAGTTGTTTATTGAGATCTTAGGTACATTTTTGTAGTTGATTGTTTCCCTGAATTTTCAGCGGTTTGCTACCTATGGACCTGAACAGGGGAAAAAAGGTTAAAAAAATCGAATTTTTTTAAGTTTTTTGCGATTTTGACCTTGAAGATGAATTTTTTTTGATTTTATATGTTCACAATTTTTGTTCTTTATGACAAGAGCTAGAACTTTGCCTCAGAGAGTAAATCAAAATTCCGAACGGTTTGCAAGATATGAGCCTGAGAATATGATCACTTTTTTCCAAAAATTACACCGAGGCCTCAAATCTCTGGGGGCCCATAAAAAAAGTGCATGACTTTGGGGGAAAAAAAAACACGGGTCTTTTTTTTTGGTCTTTTATCATGTAGCGGTGTCCGTATATGGTTATTTTGAAATGACTTCAAAAATGTTGCACAGTGTATCATAACTTTGGATCGCGTCATCAGATTTTAACGGTATTGATCCCATCTGAAAGATTTACACCTCCTCTTTCCGAATCTGCACGAATGTCCTTATGGTCCAACGACTCCAAAAACTGAAAATAATTTTAATCCTTGAATATCCTGAAAAATATATCTTTAATTTTCGTCCTTAATGTGTTAAATGTGAAATAACAAGTGATATATGAAGTAATTTGCATCGTAAACACATTCTAGTCTTATGCAAAGCTAATTTTTGAAAATAAGCTGAAATTTCGGTATTTCAATGGTTAAATTGGAAGGAAAACTGCACATAAGCTGTTACAATACCTCCGTGCTACACGATTTCCCTCCTAAGAACGAGACTATATAGAACTGAAACTATAGGTCACTAATAGCAGAACTCTATACTCAATTTTTTATTTCGTGGTCGTTTGCCCTTTTTAGAGGACTCTTATTTTCCAAAGGATATAGTTGTTGTAATAATTTAGTTTCGTGCTTGTGCGTGCCATAGAATATGGGCATCAAATGAAAGAGAAGAAAATTTTTTAAAAATACCTCAAACTTATTATATTCACAAACTTATGTTTTTTGCATTAACAACAATTTAAAATGTTCACTGAGTCTATCCATTGAAATAACAAAATTTCAGATTTTTTACGATTACGATTCAAACGACTTCATATACCACTTGTTCTTTCACATTTAACCCATTAAGGACGAACCATTAGTAAAAAATGGACCAACCGTTTAAAAAAATGTAAACAATTGAAAAAAATGTGCGACTCTCAATCGGTTCTTAGAATTGCAACCAAAACCTCTCCAACGAGCCCCTAAAAACAAAAGTCGAACTAAAAAGTGTAAATTTAGCGTATTTTTAAAAATGCAATAAAATCGTAAAAATCGGCCCTTTATACTGCGTCACATTGCAAGTTTTTGATAATGCTCGGGACAGATTTTAATTTTTAATGGATTTTTTTTTCAATACCATTCTCATAGTGAATTCTTTTCAAGAAAAAATGGATTATTGAGATTTTTTCGATCGCGTCCAGCTCACGAACGGGCAATGATTAAAGCGAAATATTTTAAGAGAACCCGTAAAACAAGCGAATCTTTTAGTCGGGAACATCGTCATCGACATTTGAATCGGGAACATCGACAACTTTTATTTTGAAGCGACTCTTATGTTTATATATATGAATGAAACATTTTGGCCTTCTTGAAATAACGTAATACTTCTGAAAAAACATCCGTAATTTCTTAACCTATGCTCACCCCACTCTGAATTTTTGATATTTTGCAAAGAATAAATTAATCTAAAATACAAAACAAAATAAAGAAAATTAAAGATATGTTTTTCAGGATATTCAAAGATTAAAATTATTTTCAGTTTTTGGAGTCCTTGGACCATAAGGACATTCAAATTTTCGTGCGGATTCGGAAAGAGGAGGTGTAAATCTTTCAGATGGGATCAATATCGTTAAAATCTGATGACGCGATCCAAAGTTATGATATCGATAAGGAAGCCACCTCTTTCAAAAAAACCCCCGAGATAACCAACTTTGGACCACTGTAAAACTTAAACCACGCACTACTTTGAGCTACGGTAAAAGGTATATTGCCCGCAACCTCTAGTAGAATGTATGCAACAATTTTCTTCAAAATCGAAGGGAATGAAAATCCAAACCTATGGTTTTTGGGTCGTTTTCTGATGGAATTACCCAAAATTAATAGCGCTAATTTTAAAAAAGAGTTTGAAAATGTTGGCTATGAAAATCCACCTCCTATTTTATTTTTTTTACAAACATGGAGTCAGTGACTTAATTTTTCGTCCGATATTCATCATATAAGCATAATTCAAAGGTATTGATTCCTTCAATTTATTTTTCATAACACCTCTTACAAAATGTTTTCAAGAAATATTAGTAATGAAGAACCAAAAATAAAATTAATATAAACGTCCAATAATACGACCAAGAAGACAAGAATAAAAATATTTATTTAAAGTGTTTCCAAGGGTCTTGGTTTGACCCTGTGACGAAATAAACAATCCAATCTTAATTTCGGGGGTGACCACTGCAATTTATTTTCGTGGCCCATCCTAATGTTCTGTAGTCATATATTGAAAAAGGTTTTTTATTTCGAGTTATTTGTGGTGGTTATTTAAAAACGAATTAGCTAGATATACTTCGTAAGTGTGAATTACAACGTTATTAAACGTTGGAAATGTGCTCCCTCAACTCCTATGGATGATGGACAAAGAACCCATGCGATGTCATAGAAGTGCAAATATTTCTAGCGAGAAGTTTGACCCAGAGTTCGCGAAAATTCAACAAATTGAAACATTCTAAATTTGGGTTGATGATACGTTCGAGTACAAAGCTATTGTTTTTCTGTTCACTCGTGAAATACAACATTGATCACAAAGTATATAGTTTTGTGGCTTGTAGCACCGTCTTGTTGAAACCACATATCGTTCATAATCTTCAATTGCATACCAAAGAGTAGGTTATCATACGGCCAGAGTGATCTGATGTGGCGGTAACACTCAGGATGCAATGGCTTTTCAACAATTACTTTTATGTTCCCCGTTTCATCGAAATCAGCAGGAGTTTTATCCAAAAATTGTAAATTCTTCGTCTATTTGAAGAGACATATTTTGAATAGACAAGTACATAGTCTTGTCATATATGTACATATATTTCACACCGCCTTGGACCAATTGCTTTATAATATTCTATTTTTGCTGCTTTCATACTCGCATATCGCACATAAACATGTGACGTATAATGGACACTAAAATATCCCCGAACCAGCCTGTCTACTGTTCAGATGTTATGGGTGTGGATGCTATTGTTTGATTTGTCACTTTAGTCAAAAAAGCTTTTAGGCTCATTTCACACAATGTGTAATGGATTTTCCGAGTCTGTATGTACTTTCATGAATAATAGGTATTTCATAACTATTTGGCGGACCAAATAACCACCCCTCTTTTCACATTCATTGTTATTGTAAAAATTACGGTGAGTATACAAATGAATATACATACATCATGCTCTTTATGATTTTTACAAAATAATCTTGTGTTGGAAATTTTAAATTATGTGAGATTAAAGTCATCATAAAACTATATTGCAGTGACAGTGCTATCAGATAATTAACACTGGTAACATATTCCATTTGTATGCGTAAACGCACTCCAGAATAGATATGGACTCACGTGAATTGCGTGAATCACGTGATTAAAATTTAAATTAAAATTTATTTTTCTCACGTGAGAGTGCGTGAACGTGAGGAACGAAAAAATGTTCGTGCGTTAATGTTCGTGAGTCTTATTTCTGCGTGAATCACGTTATTTTTTTGAATCACGTGGTTTTAATTCTTCTTTAAAAATATGAATTTAAGACAAACATCGCAAACGTATTGATTTAAATAATAAAATTTTCGAATTTGCGCGGCTTTAATCATTTTGATTTAGAATGTATATATTATTTTCTTTGTGGAAATTGTTTGCGTGATTTACGTGATTCACGCGTGATCGTGTGCAAAATTTTTTTACTCACGCGAGCGTGCGTGAACGTGAGAAACGAAAAAATCTTTGTGAGTGAACGTGCGTGATTCAATTTTTTTCCTTCGTGAGCGTGCGTGAACGTGATCCAATAAACACTCACGCGCACATCTCTACTCCAGAATGTTCGCACTGTATGGAATTTTACTATTTCATTTACAAAACCCTCAAACATTTCATCATCTGGAGGTAAAAATAAGTAAGAAAACGTCAGTCGGCTAAACCGACTTACATATTCTCTCTCTCTCAGAGAAGGACTTAAATTTAGCTTAGCGCCGGTGTTTGTTTGATTTTGACTACGGATGTTATGTCGGTTTTATTGTAACCAAAGTTTATGCTACTTTGTGTGGGAATACCGCCCATATTTTAGGTGACTGAAATGTCTGTAAAAGCATTGCCTAACGTAAAATTTCAGAGTATCCGTATATCAAACATCCATGTACAAGTTATAACAGATTTAATTTTACGTTGGTTTGGGGTGATTTGTGTGGGAAGTACCAGAAGAGGCGTGGCAAAACTCGCCATATCATACACATTTAAAGTGATTATAAAAATTTTAACATATACCAAAAATTAGTTAATTCCGACTTCATTGGTTTTTATTTAACATAGGACTATGGACCATTTGTGTGAGAGGTACTATAAGGGCTTATGGTGCTCTTGGTTTTATGAAGCGTTGGAGTAAGGAGTTCTCTGATCTTTCAGTCACTAAGCAATTATATACCTCTTTGGTTCGCTGCATACTTGATCCAAAGTTTTAGACGTTGTTATAGAAAATTTCTACAGTGCATTGCATAATTGTATTTCTAAATCA
This sequence comes from Polietes domitor, assembly GCA_947397865.1. Lineage (NCBI taxonomy): Eukaryota > Metazoa > Arthropoda > Insecta > Diptera > Muscidae > Polietes > Polietes domitor. The sequence goes on from OX377618.1 coordinate 30,785,854, forward strand.
GTTCCTAAAATATTAAAACGTGACAATATTGGCCCACCTTGGAACACTAATCAATTGGCAAGATTCAAGAATAAGAAAAACAAATTATTTAAAAGATACAAAAAAACTGGTTCTTCTACTGACTTTTCTAAATATTCCATCGAAAGATCTAATTACAATACTGAAAACAGAAGAGCATACAACAATTACGTAATATCCATGAAAAACCAACTGAAAAGTAATCCTAAATCTTTTTATAAATTTGTAAATTACAAACGCCGATTACGTACTTTTCCAAACTCTTTGAAATTTGGCTCCATTGTTGCAGATGATGATATATCAATTAGTAACATATTTGCTAACTTTTTTTCAACGACTTACTCTAATAAAACATTTGATCAGTCAAGTTCTTATCCTTATAACATTGTTGAATATTCACCAGTAAATGTTTCATATATAAGTAGTTGTACGGTCTTGGAAAATTTGAAGTCATTAAAGTGTACATTTAATCCTGGTCCTGATGGAATTCCCACTAACATACTAATCCTCTACGTATCCTCTCTGCTTAATATTTAATAGATCATTATGTTATAGTTATTTACCACCTCTTTGGAAAGAATCATATATAATCACAATGTTTAAATCTGGTAGCAAGATGGACGTATCGAATTATAGAGGCATTGCAAAACTTAGCGCTATTCCAAAACATTTGGAGAAAATTATAACTGACATGTTATCTCATCAAGTTTCGTCATTGTTGTCCTGTTGTCAACACGGATTTCGTAGATCCCGATCAACCATAACGAATATATTGGAACTTACTACAGTTGTAAATGATGGATTTAAAAGCCGAATGCAAACGTATACGATTTACACAGATTTTAGTAAGGCTTTTGATAAAGTTAATCATAACCTTCTCTTGAAAAAATTAGATTATATGGGCTTTAGTAACTCATTATTATCTTGGTTAAAATTCTATTTATGTGGTCGAATCCAAAGGGTAAAATTCGGAAATGCTATTTCAAAGGAAATTGTGGTGTCTTCCGGTGTACCACAAGGAAGTCATCTTGGTCCCGTCTTATTTACACTATTTATTAATGACCTTCCATCTGTAATTCGACATTCCAATATTCTAATGTATGCTGATGATGTAAAAATATTTCGGTCGTTTAAAGACCCGTTGGAACAATATTACCTACAATCTGATCTTGATTGCTTTCATGAATGGTGTAAAGTAAATTTAATGGAACTAAATATTTTGAAATGTAAACATATAGCATTTTCTAGAGTTAAACATCCTAGAACCAATTATTTCCTTGGTGATCAAGAACTCGATAGTGTAGATACTTTTCTGGACCTCGGAATCTTATTAGATCAACGTCTGAACTTTCGACTTCACATTTCAATGATAGTAAACAAAGCTTATAGTGCTCTTGTTTTTATGAAGCGTTGGAGTAAGGAGTTTTCTGATCTTTCAGTCACTAAGCAATTATATACCTCTTTGGTTCGCTGCATACTTGAGTATGGTTCTGTTATATGGGATCCATCTTATACTATTCATAGTAACATTATTGAATCTGTGCAAAAACAATTCCTCTTATTTTGTCTACGTGGACGTGGGTGGAACCCCCGTACACTGCCGTCATATGAATTTAGACTTAATCTTATTAAATTACCATCTTTGAGAAGTCGTCGTCCTATGCTGAACATTACTTTCCTGATGAATGTTTTACAGGGCAACATTGTTTCAAATTTTATCAAGAATAGATTGTTTATAAATATACCTTATAGACCTACTAGAAATTTTCAGTTGATTCACATTGATTACTTCCGCACAAATTACGCTAATAATGATCCTTTCCGCCGCTTATGTGTTCAATTTAATAAATACTACCACATCATTGAATTATCGGAAAATAAAAACCCTATTAAAAGAAAAATTATTTTGTATTTAAATACCTAATAATTAAGTGATTCATAAGTGTATATATGTACATTAGTATTTTAGTCTGTAAGGATATTTGTATCTATAGACTTATAATAATAAAAAACAAGTAAGGAAAGGCTAAAGTCGGGCGGGGCCGACTGTATAATACCCTACACCACTCCCTGCGCATGTACCTCGATTTGATTACTAAACCCTGGTATTTCATGGGAGCAATCTTATGTAGTTCATACAAATTATATAAATTACATTCATATAATTTATATGCTATAAATTCATCTTTAGTCAAATTTAACGAATATGCTAAATAATATGGCAATTGATCCAATTGTCCGACAGACAAATACAAATTATACAGTAGTATACCAAAGTATGGACATATGGGCATCACCCAAACAATTCTCATTGCAATTCAATTCGGTAAAAAATTGAAATCGGGAAGGATTTTTGCATCCTGTAAATGTATGTGTTTGACAAAAAATGTTAATTCGGAAAGGACATTTGTATGGGGTTTATTGAAACCAGGAAAGATGTGACCCGCTTTCACCATGTCTGTTTATTGGTGAAATATAATATGTAAAATTTGGCCAAAATCGGTTAAACATTCCGGAGCAACATTTGTTGAGGGCTATATCTAAATCTGAACTTACCCACTTTCACCATAGGTTTTTTAGTTAGATTATAAGATGTTGTGCCAATTTTAAAGAAAAACGGGTACAATATGTGTATTTTAGAGCGGAAAAAGTCAAATCGGGAGCGACATTTGTATGGGGGCTATATCTAAATCTGAAACGATCTTACGCAATTTTTGCATACGTGTTTCTAGTTGGATTAGAAGATGTTCTGCAAAATTTAAAGAAAATCGGGTACAAGATGTGGTTTTTAGAGCGGAAAATGTCTAATCGGGAGCGACATTTGTATGGGGGCTATATCTAAATCTGAACCGATTTCCTCCAAATTCAATACCGATGGTCCTTGGCCAGAAAAAATAGCTTCTGCCAAGTTTCATGACAATCGGACTACAATTGCGACCTGTAGAGTGCGAACAAGCTTAGATGGACAGCAGACGGACAGACAGACAGACATCGTTAAATCGACTCAGCTGGTGATTCTAAGCCGATCCGTATACTTAAAAGTGAAATCGGGAAGGATTTTTGCATCCTGTAAATGTATGTGTTTGACAAAAAATGTTAATTCGGAAAGGACATTTGTATGGGGGTTTATTGAAACCAAGAAAAATGTGACCCGCTTTCACCATGTCTGTTTATTGGTGAAATATAATATGTAAAATTTGGCCAAAATCGGTTAAACATTCGGGAGCAACATTTGTATGAGGGCTATATCTAAATCTGAACCGATCTTACCCACTTTCACCATGGGTTTTTTAGTTGGATTATAAGATGTTGTGCCAATTTTAAAGAAAAACGGGTACAATATATGTATTTTAGAGCGGAAAAAGTCAAATCGGGAGCAACATTTGTATGAGGGCTATATCTAAATCTGAACCGATCTTACCCACTTTCACCATAGGTTTTTTAGTTGGATTATAAGATGTTGTGCCAATTTTAAAGAAAAACGGGTACAATATATGTATTTTAGAGCGGAATAAGTCAAATCGGGAGCGACATTTGTATGGGGGCTATATCTAAATCTGAACCGATATTACCCAATTTTTGCATACGTGTTTCTAGTTGGATTATAAGATGTTCTGCAAAATTTAAAGAAAACCGAGTACAATATGTCGTTTCTAGAGCGGAAAATGTCAAATCGCGAGCGACATTTGTACGGGGGCTATATCTAAATCTGAACCGATCTTACCCAATTTTTGCATACGTGTTTCTAGTTAGATTATAAGATGTTCTGCAAAATTTAAAGAAAATCGGGTACTATATGTCGTTTCTAGAGCGGAAAATGTCAAATCGGGAGCGACATTTGTATGGGGGCTATATCTAAATCTGAACCGATCTTACCCAATTTTTTCATACGTGTTTCTAGTTGGATTATAAGATGTTCTGCAAAATTTAAAGAAAACCGGGTACAATATGTCGTTTCTAGAACGGAAAATGTCAAATCGGGAGCGGCATTTGTACGGGGGCTATATCTAAATCTGAACCGATCTTACCCAATTTTTGCATACGTGTTTCTAGTTCGATTATAAGATGTTCTGCAAAATTTAAAGAAAATCGGGTACAATATGTCGTTTCTAGAACGGAAAATGTCAAATCGGGAGCGACATTTGTATGGGGGCTATATTTAAATCTGAACCGATCTTACCCAATTTTTGCATACGTGTTTATAGCTGGATTATAAGATGTTGTGCCAATTTTAAAGAAAATCGGGTACAATATGTGGTTTCTAAAGCGGAAAATGTCAAATCGGGACCGACATTTGTATGGGGGCTATATCTAAATCTGAACCGATTTCCTCCAAATTCAATACCGATGGTCCTTGGCCAGAAAAAATAACTTCTGCCAAGTTTCATGACAATCGGACAACAATTGCGACCTGTAGCGTGCGAACAAGCTTAGATGGACAGCAGACGGACGGACAGACGGACAGACAGACATCGTTAAATCGACTCAGCTGGTGATTCTAAGCCGATCGGTATACTTAAAGGTGGGTCTAGCTGGATTATTTCTTGGTGTTACAAACATTTGGCGCGAAACTAACTTATAATACCCTAGCCCACGAAGTGGTGTAGGGTATAAAAATATAAAACATTTGAAGTTCTCTTCTAAAATAATCCGCAGTTTTTAAATTAGATTTTCTTTTAGTTTTTTTCGTTTGTATTTTTGGATCTGTAATCAATATACCAGTTCAAATTAGATTTATCTATTTTATCTGTACAAATATATGTTTTATTGCACGATAGTCCTTGGCTTACTTCCAGAATGTGTGAGCCAAGTTTTCTTTTACGCTCAGAAAAAAGTGTACTAAATAGCAGTAAAATGTACTTGGATTAAGGAAATTGGTATCTGTCACCCAGTATGGCTTTACTCAATTTAAGTTTATTTTTTATTTGAATGTAGTACGTTCATACTCAAATCAAGTAAAATTTATTCAAAATAAGTTTTATTTACTAATTTTAACTACAAATGTACTTAGATTCAATATTAGTATGCTTCAGTATCAAAATTTTTTTCAGTGTAGTTGTTACAAATAATATACTGAAGAACTCAAGTTAAACAAAATACCATGTAGGGATTATAAATACCTAGAAAATGTTTTCCGAAACAATTTAACTAAACATTGAAAAGTCTCAAATACGTGGCTTACATATAAATACGTGGCCGACATATATCAAAACATGTGTTGTACAAAATATGAAGAAAATCGGATAAAATGTATGGTTTCTATATCTAAATCTTCAAATTCAAAGCTTTTGTTGGATAATAATTACGATTTATATTATATATTAAATTTTATTATTTATATATTACAAGGACATTACAAGGATGGATAGACGGACAAGGTCAAGTGATTCTAAGTCGATCGGTCGACCTGGTGGAGGTTATACAAATACATTCGACTTTCAATTTCGCATCGTATTAGCAGATTTGCATTATATGCCATATAGAGTTCGTTCTTCCCAAAACGGACTTCGATGGATATACCGCCAAGTTAGTCTGAGCTGACAATATATATAAACTTTTTGTGCATATTTATTTTTAATTACAAAACCACACAATTGTGTTCTTGTTTTTGTATGTATGTATGTACTCTGGTTATTGCAAATGAATGTGTGCTCTGCTTGGCTTATCGACCGACTATAACAAAAACAGTGACAGTCCGGATATCCTGTATATGTCCCTGAAAATTTTTACCCACATCATTGCGACACGCTTTTTGTTATTGTTGTTCTTGTTGTTGCTGAATGCACAGCGCGTGTGTTTTAAATTTGTTAAACAAATAATATAGTGTCGTGCGCTTTAAAGTGTGGCATGAACGACAAGCATTACCACCACCAACAATCATCATCATCCTCATCATGCCATCATGTTTAAGGACTTGCCTCAAATTGATGGCTCTTCGTGTAGTCGTTTCATTCTAGTTCAATATTTACTTAAATGTTTAAACATTATTGAAATACCTACTTTCTTTTCGGATGTAGAGAATGATGTTTTACATACACACTTAGTCGTATTTCTTCTGCCTTTGAATATATGTTGACATGTTTAATGTTAACTTTTAATTATGCCTCCCTTTGTGGCTTGAAATGGATTTTTTTCTGTTTGGTATTTGTTTTGTAATGAATAAATGTCCTTTGGATCATGTTGCGATGACAAAATTTAATAGGAAAACAGTTCAAGGATATTATATGTATTTGTCTCTAATTAGTTTGTCTTTGGAAAATACTTAAAGGAAACCTTTTGATTTCAACCTACCCCACTGTGGATACCACAATGTGAGATATTTATCAAATCAAGAAAAGAGTGAATGCTTCTCGCTCGTTGTTTAATTATAATTAGAGGATGACGTCATTATTAATGTTTCTTACATTCATACACTAGCTATCGAAAAAACAGGCACACGACCCGTTGCCAACAATTGGAAACTTAAAGAAGTAAGAAAACGTTAGTCGGTTAAACCCTCCCTTACTCTCAGAGAACATCTGTATAGAAGGACTTAAATTTTGCTTAGCGCCGGAGTATGTTTGTGGGAGCACTAGAAGTTTGTGCCAATTGGACCACATTGTTAATAATTGTAAAAACATGATCAAATATAAAGTCATAATGGATTTGAGGCACCGGTATAGTAGTAATAATGAATTTAATGTTACCTAGGATAGAAACAATTGTGTGGGGGGTGCAAGAAAGGGCGTAGCTAAAGCGTAAATATCTTTAAAGTGATTACAAAAACATTTTCAAATATCAAATTGCAACTGATTTTGACTAACCGTATGGATGTTATATTGTAACCAAAGTTTATGCCATTTTGGGTGGGAGGTGCCACAAGGGGTGTATTCCATGCGAATGTAACCTCTATAAAAGTACTGCCAAATATCAAATTTCGCAGTATTCAGATCATCCGTATAGAAGTTATTACAGCTTTAATTTTACGTAGTTTATGGTGATTTGTGTGGGAGGTACTGGAAGGGGCGTGGCAAAACTCGCCACATTTTGACAACTTAAAATGATTATATAAACTTTATCAAGAGCGCCCCTGTAGTTGAGTTAGTAGCGTTCTCGGCTATCAGCGTGGGAGATTCCCACCAGAAGCTCTGGTCTGGCGCTGCAATAACTAGCTACAATAGTCTTAGTCACCCCGGCTCAATAGCAGGACCCAAAATTATAATGTACTTTGTATTGTAATTCATAATAAATAAATAACAAGTAAGGAAAGGCTAAAGTCGGGCGGGGCCGACTATATAATACCCTACACCACTCCCTGCGTATGTACCTCGCTTTGATTACTAAACCCAGGTATTTCAAGGGAGCAATTTTATGTAGTTCATACAAACTATATAAATTATATTCATATAATTTATATGCTATAAATTCATCTTTAGTCAAATTTAACGAATATGGTATTTGAACCAATTGTCCGACAGACACATACAAATTATACAGTAGTATACCAAAGTCATACCAAAGTATGGACATATGGGCATCACCTAAACAATTGTCATTGCAATTCAATTAGGTAAAAAATTGAAATCGGGAAGGATTTTTGCATCCAGTTAATGTATGTGTTTGACAAAAAATGTTAAATCGGAAAGGACATTTGTATTGGGGTATATGGAAACCTGGAACGATGTGACCCGCTTTCACCATGTATGTTTATGGGTGAAATATAATATGTAAAATTTGGCCAAAATCGGTTAAACATTCCGGAGCAACATTTGTTGAGGGCTATATCTAAATCTGAACCGATCTTACCTACTTTCACCATAGGTTTTTAGTTGGATTATAAGATGTTGTGCCAATTTTAAAGAAAAACGGGTACAATATGCGGATTTTAGAGCGGAAAAAGTCAAATCGGGAGCGACATTTGTATGGGGGCTATATCTAAATCTGAACCGATCTAACCCGCTTTCGCCACAGGTATTTCTGGTTTGATTATAAGGTGTTAAGCCAATTTTGAAGAAAATCGGGTACTATATGTGCTTTATAGGGCGGAAAAAGTCAAATCGGGAGCGACATTTGTATGGGGGCTATATCTAAATCTGAACCGATTTTCTCCAAATTCAATACCGATGGTCCTTGGCCAGAAAAAATCACTTCTGCCAAGTTTCATGACAATCGGACAACAATTGCGACCTGTAGAGTGCGAACAAGCTTAGATGGTCAGCAGACGGACGGAAGGACAGACAGACAACTTATAATAGACCACGAAGTGGTGTAGGGTATAAAAATCGTTATCAAATACCAAAATATACTTTATCACATACCGAATATGTGTGTTTGGTTTTTTTATTTCAACATTGAAATATGGACCAATTGTGTGGGAGGTACCAGAAGGGGCGTGGCAATTTCGTCCATCTTCGAACTTAAACAATGATACTTAAGGTCTTAAGTGACTCCTTCAATACGTTACACTGTTTTTCTGTCCCAAATGATATACACCTCCTACTCTGTAGAATATGGGTATAAATATGGTCGGGCAAGGTTGATTAAATGGTACTCTCCTTTCCATCGCAATACAATAATTTATTATCCAGTCTATTTTGGGTCAACTGATCAAAAGCATTTGAAACCTGTGGCAAAAAAGAAATCGAAAGGTACTTTTGTACGTTTGCAAAAAATATGAAAATTAATCAAATATTGAACGTAACCATCCAACAATTTTAATCGGTTAATAATCAATTATAGATTTGAATAATATCTATTCAGATATAGATATATATATACTTCATATTGCTCTAGAAGAGAGATATTACAGCCGTTTTTGATCAGATTTTGCACATTTCACCCAAGAACATCTATATCATTTTTCGCCATCTCTCTGTCAATATTTTGATATAGCTCCTATACAAATGGGTATATAACTGGGTAAAAAATTACTTTGGAAAAACATGATTTTCAGGAGCGATTTGCTCACAGAGGCCTAGCTACGAAATATTGTGCTGTTCATCATTAAAAATCCAATCTTCAATTCTGGATGAGACTCATTAATTTTTTTCGTGCTCCATTAGCGTTCGTCCCTAGTAGAAATTATACTTCGCCTACCTCAATTATTTATTACTTTCTTATTTCAACTGTGGTGTAGGAGTCAACTTCTAAGGAGTTTGGTATGTTTTCTTGTGGAAAAAATTAGAGAAAAATAGTTCTTGACGAAATTCGTTGACGTGTCAAATTAAATATTTTCTATTTTCTTGACGATTTTGAATGTTGACTCCTGCGCCACAGTTATTATACCCTCCATCTCCAGGATGGGGGTATACTAACTTTGTCATTCCGTTTGTAACACCTTGAAATATCGACCTGAGAACCTATAAAGTATATATATTCTTGATCGTCATAAAAATCTAAGCCATGCCCGTCCGTCCGTCTGTTGAAATCACGATAGCATCTAATAGATAGAACGTTCAAATTTTCCATAAATGCGTCTTATAGTCGTAGATCGGTTGGGATTGAAACGGGGCGAAATCGGCCCAAAGGGAAAAATTTTTCCCTCACAAGGACTAAAAATACCCAAAATAATTCCTAATATTTTAGTGTATTTAAGCAGTTTTTTTGAATATTTCTGTTTATATTTGTTTGATATTTGGTATGCGCATTGCGCATTCCCCTTATAGCAAAAACGAGCACTATAAAGTGATTCTTATTTATAGGGGGTGAAATGGGGCAAAAAAGGGATAAAAATGGTATATATTAAACGACAACAGCTAGAAACAAATTCGGTGTGTACATTCCTCTAATTGAGAAGATACATAATATAAAATTATTTTTCCCAAATTCGTACTTTTAAGGGGTAAAATGGGAATAGAGGGATAAAAATGGTACCAACCAAACGGCTGTACCTAGAATAATGAAATTCGGTGTATACATTCCTCTGATTGCATAGACAAGTAAAATACTCGGATTTTTCAAAATTCGTACTTTTTGGGGTTAAAATGAAAAAAGGGAATAAAAATAGTACCAATCAAATGACCGCAGCTAAAGTCATGAAATTCGGAGTATACATTCCCCTGACTATGTAGACACAGAAAATAAACTGATTTTTCGAAATTCGTAATTTTTGGGGTCAAAATAGAAAAAGGGGATAAAAAATAGTACCAACCAAATGACCGCAGCTAGAGTCATGAAATTCGGAGTATACATTCCTTTGACTACGTACGGAGTATAGATTCCTTTGACAAATTCGTACTTTCAAGGGATACAATGGGAACGGAGGGATAAAAATGGAACGGCGACACCTAGAATAATGAAATTCGGTGTATGCATTCCTCTGATTGCGCAGACACTTAAAATAAACAGATTTTTCGAAATTCGTACTTTTTGGGATTATAATAAAAAAGGGGATAAAAATAGTACCAATCAAATGACCGCATCTAGTCATGCAATTCGGAGTATACATTCCCTCTGACTGCGTAGACACGAAAAATAAACGGATTTTCAAGGGATACAATGGCACAGAGGGATAAAAATAGTGCCAACTAAACGACTACAGCTAGAATGATGAAATTCTAATTGCGTAAAAACGTCAAGGGGGTAAAAATGCTACCAACCTGAAATCATGGAATTCGGTGTACACATTCCTCTGACTGCATATACACGCAAAATAAAAAGTTTTTTTCCAAATTCGTAATTTTTCTTTTACGGCAAAAATTTATTGAATCATGAAGTTAGGTTATTTTGAACTATGTACGTCTGATAATGGATTTTCAAAATTTGTACTTTTGGAACTAAAATAGAATGGAAATACAACCAACTGTAGCAACCACTATCTACCAATATTTATGGTATTTAAGCTTTTTGAAAATGTAAATAGAAGAATATTTATTTTTTGAATTGACGTATTGGTAGGTAGCATTTCCTTATAAGCGTGGTTTGAAATAATTAAAATATTATATTTATATATAATATATATTTTTTTTCAATATTTGTATTTGTTTTGGTTTGGCTATATTAAAAAAATTTATATTTTCCTGTAACATTACTGCACTTCTACGAAAACCGACAACCTCTATGGAATGCAATCCATGGTGGAGGGTATATAAAGTTCGACCCTGCCGAACTTAACCCCGTTTTTACTTGTTTTTATGTTCTTACCCTCGTCTTCACGTAGCTCCGTCAGCCTAAATTTAACTGTTGGTTAGCTCTATCGGAGCTGCATGAAAACGAGCGTTAGTATTACAAACTAACTAACCGTATTCTACAGTGTGGTGTATGGTATATAAATTTAAGAATATACCACTATATATAGCTTTCGTGAATATCTGGAGTCGGAATCGAAACATTAGGAAATGTTGGAGTAGGAGTCGAGCACTCTTTAGCCACAATTTCTTATATAAATCGTCAACTTTTAAATCGTCTAACATTTCTTTAATAAGCCAATATCACTCAACTTCCTAACTTATACACGTAACATCCCACACAAATCCTTCGCAAATTATCACATCTATTCAATTTGCAACGCATTGTTATATGGACACTTGGCAATTTTGCTGATTAATGGCCTATTACTCAATTGGCACTTAAGTGTAACATCCTTTTTCGCCCAATGACAATATATCACTTCCCAACATATTGTTATTTGTGGCACCACGAATGCGCCATTGGAAGGATACCATCATCTGAAGCATGCTATGCTGCTGATGTTGCCGTTCTGCTACAGCAACACAATGCAAATGTCGGTATGTATGTATGTAGATATATTTACATACCAGTAAGTGCCTGCAGGCAGCTGCATTCGTTGTAATTGATTTCATTTTACATAGTATGGAACATTTGGGGTCCAATCTATACACATTCTCACCATGTTGATTTATCTGATTATAAAGCATTTTATGAATTTGTGAGGGATCAAATTAATTATTTAGTCTAGTAGGGTTTGTGGACTGTTGAAACAACTCAAAAATTGTAAATAAATCATTCCAGCAGTGGGGCTCATGTGCCGTTTCCGTGCAACGCGGAGGACAATTTTGGATGAGCGATATAGGCTACTGTTTCCTGAGTTCCATAACTTCTGATATAGGGTACCACAGGAGCACCTCCCTATCTCAGAATTTTTATACCACCAACTTTAGCGGGAGATAAGCTCTTGCAAAAAATTTTATATAAATATTACATATATTGTTATAAATTTGTCTGTTTCTGTTAAATATATGAATACAATTGTGTTTTTCATTAAAACAGTGAACAATAGTTTGATTTGAAATCATATTTGTAAATTAAAACAAGTAAGGAAAGGCTAAAGTCGGGCGGGGCCGACTCTATGATACACTCCACTTTCTGTCCGAATACAATTTAATTCGGTGAAAAAGTTTGACAAAAAATGTTAAATCGGAAAGGACATTTGTAGGGTGGTATATTGAAATCTGGAACGATATAGGTGAAATATAATATGTATAGTTTGGCCAAAATCGGTTAAACATTTGGGAGCAAAATTTGTATTTGCGCTATATCTAAATCTGAACCGATCTTTGTCACTTTCACCATAGGTTTTTTACTTGGATTATAAGCTGTTGTGCTAAATTTAAAGAAAATGGAGTACAATATGTGGTTTCTAAAGCGGCAAAAGTCAAATCGGGAGCGACATTTGTATGGGAGCTATATCTAAATCTGAACCGATCTTATCCAATTTTTGCATAGGTGTCTCTAGTTGGATTGTAAGATGTTGAGCCAAATTTAAAGAAAATTGGGTACAATATGTGGTTTCTAGAGCGGACAATGTCAAATCGGGAGCGACATTTGTATGGGGGCTATATATAAATCTGAACCGATTTGCTCCAAATTAAATAGCGTTCGTCCTTGATGCACAAAACTTACTTGTGCCAATTTTTGTTAAGATCGGACTATAATTGCGACCTGTAGTTTGATTACAACAATAGATGGACAGACAGACGGACATTGCTAAATCGACTCAGAAAGTTATTCTAAGTCGATCGGTATACTTAACAATGGGTCTATCCCGCTTCCTTTTGGGTGTTACAAACAAATGCACAAAGCCATAATACTCTCGTGGAGTGTATAAAAATATATAGTTTAAAGTGAATAAATGATACTGGCGTATAGTCCCCACGTAGCATTAAATACATTCAATATTGATCTCACACAGTTCAATCTTAAGTTAAATTTGATTTTATTATGATTCCAATCCTATTTATCTATGTATATATATTTCTATAAAAACTTATTTTAAAGTCAATCAAATGTACATGACTGTTTTTTTTCATGAGTTAGTAATTAGGAATTGTTTTAAATAAATTGACGCCTTCAGTCAATTCATTGTTTTATTAATCTATTACCAAAATATGTGTAATTGACTAACAAAAAACTGATATAGATGATATGTTATGATGATATGTTAATGCTGAACTAATACAGACAGAAGATTATATTTGAATTATTTTTAATAGATATTATTCTCTTAAAAAGCGCTCCGGTAGTCGAGTTGGTAGCGTGCTCGGCTATCAGCGTCGGGGTCGTGGGTTCGATTCCCACCAGAGGCTCTGGTCTGTCGCTGCAATAACTAGCTAGGTCTTAGTCACCCCGGCTCAATCCCTAGACCCAAAATTAGAATATAAATTTACTTTGTATTGTAATACATACAAAATAAAAAAAATTCTCGTAAATTTGAAACTAATAACGTTATCAAACAAAAACGAACAAAATATAAAATAATTGTTGGAAATTTGTATCCTTTGGAACTTTGTAGTCCTGTGAAAGGGCAACAGGATGTCGCCAAGAAACTCCATTTTGCCTATAGTTTCATAGGTGAATCATCTGGTTCAAATGCAACGACTTTTTTAATTTATATTTATTTCGAAAATACAGTAATACAGCTTTTTTTATAACTTTCGATTTGTGTATGATCCCTTCCTCTGCTTCTAAAAAATTATTAAAATTGATGGGGGCATAAGTTAAAAAAAAAATAATATATTATTTTTTATGTTTTTTATTGTCCAAAAATATTTTTTTAATTCATCTTTATAAATCCATAAGAAAATAACTTCCACACTGATCTTCGCTCGTCAAAATATATTAATTATGTCAGAAGTTATGGAATTCCCACTCAAGCAAAGAAGCGACCCAAAAAATTCACCACAGTATACTTCGCTCTGCATAAGCTTTATGATCACAAAATAATAAAAGCAAGTAAAAACAGCGTGAAGTTTATATACCCTCCACCATGGATTGTATTCCACAGAGGCTGTCGATTTTCGTAGAAGTGCAGTAATATTACAGGAAAATATATTTTAATATAACCAAAACAAATAAAAATATTGAAAAAATAGTTTTATAAACAAATATAATATTTTTATTATTTCAAACCACGATTACAAGTTAAAGCTACCATTACGTTTACACTATATATATCGAAATAATACTTCAAGTCAATTCAAAAAATAAATATTCTTATTCAAAAAGCTTAAATACCATAAATATTGGTAGACAGCGGGTGCTACAGTTGGGTGTATTTTCATTCTATTTTAATTCCAAAAGTACAAATTTTGAAAACCCATTATCTCACATACATACACATACAAAATAAACTAACTTCATAATTCAACCAATATTTGTCATAAAAGTAAAAAGTACGAATTTGGAAAAATCTTTTTATTTTGCGTGTCTGTGCAGTCAGAGGAATGTATACACCGAATTTACCTGGGACCATTTGGTTCGTACCATTTTTATCCCCTTTTTCTTATATTACCCCTTAAGAGTACGACTTTCTTAAATCTCTTTATTTTACGTTCTTCATTCTAGGAAGTCGTTTAGTTGGTACTATTTTTATCCATCTGTACTCATTTTATCTCTTGAAAATACGAATTTGAAAAACTTTTTATTTTCGTGTCTACGCATTCAGAGGAATGTATATTCCGAATTTCATGACTCTAGCTGCGGTCATTTGGTTGGTACTATTGTTATCCCTTTTTCCATTTTTACCCCAAAAAGTACAGACATATTGAAAAAATGTGCTTAAATAGTCTAAAATATTAGGGGTTATTACGGGTATTTTTAGTCGTTGTACACGTCCTAGCTCGTTTCGTTTAGATGCTAGCGTGCTTCCAACAGACGGACGGACATGGCTAGATCGTCTTAGAATTTTATAACGAATAAGAATATATATACTTTATAGGGTCTCAAGTCGATATTTCAAGGTGTAACAAATGGAATGGCAAAGTTATTATACCCTCATCCTGGAGGTGGAGGGTATAAAAACTTGATTTTTTTTGATCCATTTCCAGAGAATCACATATGTGTATGTTTACATGTCCGTACACACGAATGTGTATACATTATTGGAAAATATATATCCAATTAAAATGATAATTGACGAGTTCTTATATTTCTCCTAGTAGTCAAAGGTGGGTGGTAGGTTCTTAGTTGTCAAGGGCGTGCTATTTTGCATAATAGCCCAGTCGTTATACATGCTTACTTTGCTTTGGCAATAGGCCTGTTGCCAGACCACCAAAGAAAAAACACGACGGGATCTGTTCAACTCGAATGGTTCTATACACACGCAGAGATCGTGGAGACAGTAAAGTTTGTTATAAAGTGGTAAAGCGGCAACATTCAAGAGGCATGCTAATAGCAGGTCTTTAGGCATGTAAAGCCCCAATGTAGAAGTATATCAAAAATTAGCTGTATCGAAATGCGATGGAATTTTTTTACATATGTGAACGAGCAAAGTTAATTAATTCTTTCAATTGTGCTTTCTTATTCATTAAGTCACCTTATGTTAAATAACGATTCTCTTTCTGATTCTCTCTGCGCAGCCAAAATCAAAAAATCAAACTACAGAAAGAGAAAAATTACAATTATTGGAGGCTGTTACCTTAAATGTGCAAATATTTGTGAGAAAATTTGCCAAATATAGCGTCCGCCAAATAACTTTTTTTTGAAAATGCTATACAAAAAAACTGCTGAATATTTTCCCAAATTTCTTTTTTTATTTGAAAGTACAATCCTTCCGGTAAATAATGGAAAATAATTTCATTCAAATGGGTGCTGAATGCACCCCACAAATAATAGTCCAACGGTTGAATAGTTGAATATATCGGTGGGGATGGAAAGTGGGCGAAATTTACCCGGAGGAAATATATTTTCCCAAAATAACAGCACATCTCCACATCCGATTTTTTGTGAAGAATACATCAGGAATTGTTTATTAAATAAAAAATTACAAAAAACGTTTTAATATTCTTTGCATGAATAACAACATAAGTTCTTATATGATTTTAAACCCTCCACTAGGGTATTATGTCTTTGAGCATTTGTTTGTAACACCCAAAGAGAAATTAGATAGACCCGATCGACTTAGAATCACTTTTTGAATTGATTTAGCCTTGTGCGTCTGTCTGTGCAAATCAAACTACTGATCGCAATTATTGTCCAATCCTAACGAAAATTTTTACAAGTAAGTTTTGCGGACAAGGACGGACGCTATTTTAATTGAAGAAACTCCTTTCAGATTTAGAATAGCTCCCACTCAAATTTCCACCCAGAAATCACATATTTTAACCGATTGCCTCCAAATTTGGCACATCATCTTATATTTCAACTAGAAACATCAGCGAAAGAGGGTCAGATCCGTTCGGATTCATATAGCTCCCATACAAATGTCTTTTCCGTTTTCCCACGGAAAAATTAGAACTTTGGCATCAATAACTCGTTACTTGTGAAAACCAAAGATTTCTCTATAAGTTGATCCACTTTAATACCATGATTTTAGAGTTGTAATAATGAAAATTGGTAGAACATTTCTATGGGACTATATGAAAACTGTTCCACTTTAACAATAGATATTTTGAGCTAAAGTTTAACACGTTCGAAACGAAATCGATTATAACGACATTCAAGGTACCGACGAGATTCGGTCGTTATTGCACTCGCCAAAAAATATTCACATTTGAATGTCCGTACAGGCATCTCGTGCTGCATACTCGTACATGCATACTTGTAACTGCACTCATGAAGTAAGTGTAGTTTTCACATGGATGCAATTGCCTTTTCGCTTCCTATAAGCCACTTTGCAGAGCCACTGGAACGCATATGGTCCAGAAATCCGTACAAGTTCAATAATTTCCAACGACATGTAATGGCTTTTGCGCTGATCATATTGCCCTTCCAAAAAAGAGCAGCAATAAATATCTCAACTTAACTTATTGCAGCACAAGGCAAACATTCAATGAAATAACGGCCACCGCCTTCACCTCTTTTATTCGTAGTAGGCAAATAGATTCATGCAATAAAATTGCCGGCTGCAACAAATGAATACTGCACAACACTGATACAAACACCTGCACACTGACAATTTCAGGGTGCGTTTGTGCAAGCATAGTCTGACTATAGTAAGTGGCGACATTTCAATGCGATACCACTTGTGCGTGCCGCACATGGCAAGGACAGAGGACTGACCAAATCAGACCACCAGGAAACACCATCGACAATGCCACACTCAGTGCCACATATGTATGCCGCAAATTGAATGCGCAATTTTGTAAACGCTGTAAAGTATGCAATCAAGTAATTTATCATCTTGCGCGAAAGAGCGGACGGGGCAGACATTTTGCTGTTCGTAGTGACAAAAAGGATTACTGGAGTAGGGGTTAAAGTGAGTGATGATTATGAATACATTGAGTGGTGATGATGATGCTACCGCTGATGCCGTCTGACTGTCTGACTTGTTTGTGGGTGGGTGCGTGTATGGGATGTAGCTTATTGGCCCTTTTTAACTTTTAAGCTTTAATTTGTAATTTCCCCATTCCCAGCTATATGCTGCAAATGTATACCACACTTGCCGCCTGAACGTATGCCACACTTTATGTGGTTCCATTCGTGGCTCTACGCTATCGTGTGACGTCGTCGTGCACCAAAAACCTTAATACCTGTTAGTTGCTTGAGAGTCTAATTAATTTTGTGTTGTTGTCTGCTCAAAAGTAGATGAGAATATTTAAACAACATTGTCTACCAAAAATTGTCGTGTGTTTTCCCCGAGACGCGTCTGTTTTTTAGATAGATGATGGATTTTTTGCTCGGAAGTATTAATATTGTGAACCACAGAAAGTTTTTCGATGGAATGAGTTTCGCTGTTTTATGTCTGGCGAGTGTTGGTGGCCGGTGAAAAGTTTTCCTAATCATTTTGGGGCACACAATGTGCTTGTTTTGACAAAGATTGGGTGGGAACCTTTTAGGCAAATTGTTTGTGGTTGTCGTTTTTAATGATTGTCTATACCTGCATTTTTAATGAACTTTTATATTTATGCTTAAGGGGTTACACCACCCTGGCAGCACAAAAACAGACATAAAAAATTTACTTTTATTGTGTTACAATTATAAAACTTAGGAACAAACTTTCTTCTCTATATATGTACATAGAGGACAATATTTAAAAAGGAAAATTGGAAAAGATACAAAATGGCGTAGATATAGGCCGTCAAGTGAGAAAGAGTTTTGAAAACCCTTGCTAGCTTCTCAAAAATTTCATATCTTTTGAACAGTACCTTGAAATAAACAAGTAAGAAAGGGCTAAAGTAGGGCGGAGTCGACTATATGATATTCTCCACTTTCTACACCAGTACACCAGACAAAAGTAAAATCGGGAACTATTTTTGTATGGCTACTATATCATGAACCGAAGTGACCTACTTTCATAATGTATGCTCCCAGCATATAACGTTTTCTGCTAAATTAGATCAAAATCTTTAATACCATGAGAGAAAAAATAAATCAGGACATTTGTATGAGAAAGTGTTTTGAAAACCCTTGCTAGCTTCTCAAAAATTTCATATCTTTTGAACAGTACCTTGAAATAAACAAGTAAGGAAGGGCTAAAGTAGGGCGGAGTCGACTATATGATACTCTCCACTTTCTACACCAGTACAATTGAATTCGGGGACAAAAGTAAAATCGGGAACTATTTTTGTATTGCTACTATATCATGAACCGAAGTGACCTACTTTCATATTGTATATTCCCAGCATATAACGTTTTCTGCTAAATTAGATCAAAATCTTTAATACCTTGAAAGAAAAAAAAATCAGGATATTTGTATGAGGGTTGTATTAAAAACTGAAAAGATGTGGCCCACTTTCACTATATATTTTTCTGGTTGAAATATAATGTTTTTTGTCAATTTTGAAGAACATCGGTTAAAATATAAGGTTTCTAGAGCGGAAAAAAAGAAATAGGGAACGACATTTTATGAGCCCTATATCGAACCACTTTCACCATAATGTGTGTTGAATATAAACTGATATGGCAAATTTGAAAAAATCGATTAAAATATGTGGTTTCTAGATTGTAAAAACCGATCTGACCCATTTCACCACAGATGTTTTTTGTTTGAAATATATGGAGTTTTGTAAAATTTAAAGAAAATCGGTTAAAATATACCAAATATACAAACAGAGGAGGAGAAATTTGCATGGGATACCTAAATCTGAAGCTATCTCACCCACTTTCACCACAGACGTCTCTAGTTCAAATATAAGGTGTTGTGCCAAATTTGAAGAAATTGGTTAAAATATGTTTTCTCTAGAGCGCAAAAAGTTAAATGGAGAACGCAATTTATATGACGGCTATATCCAAATCTGAACCGATTTGGCTCGTCCATGGGTCGCAAAACTCACTTGTGCCAATTTTTGTTAGGATTGGACAATAGTTGCGACCTGTACTTTGATTACAAGAATAGATGGACGGACGGACAGACAGACGGACATTGCTAAAGCAATGGGTCTATCTCGCTTCTCTCGCTCGCTATTTATACCCTCCGAGTGGAGGGCATAAAAAGCCCTAAAAGTAAATTCGCAAAAGAAATAACATACTGCATTGTAAGGACTATGCCACGCTAATTTATGAGCGCAATTTTATCCCTTTTTGTCCCGCGCAACCCTTAGAAGTACAAAATGCATTTATATCCCGCTTCTATGCGGTGAGAGGAATTTACACAACAAATTTCGCGACTATAGCTGCAATATTTAAATTAGTACAATTTGCATCCCTTTTTGTCCCTCGCAACCCTTAAAAGTACAAATTTTGAAAAATACAATTTTACTGCGCTTCTGCATGGTCAGAAGAACTTACATATCAAATTTCGAGATTCTAGCTGCAATACTTTAGTTGGTACTATTTTTATCCCTTTTTGTCCTGCGCAACCATTAAAAGTACAAAATGCATTTATATTGCGCTTCTATGTGGTGAGAGGAAGTTACATACCAAATTTCACGATTCTAGCTACAATACTTTAGTTGGTACCTTTTTTTATCCCTTTTCGTCCCGCTCACCCCTTATAAGTACAAATTTCGAAAAATCTATTTATATTGCAAGTCTACGTTGTCAGAGAAATGTAAATACCGGTTTTCGCGATTCTAGCTGCAACTCTTAAATTGGTAGCACTTTTATACCTTTTTGTCTCTTTCATCTCTTAAAAGTACAAATTTCGAAAAATCCCTAATTGTAGCTCGTCTGCATGGTCATTGCAAGGAACACATCGAATTTCATGTTTCTAGCTACTGCCGTTTAGTCAGGACGAAGGTTCGATGTTTATCCCTTTTTTCCCATTTTTCCCCCTAAAAGTACGAATTTCGTAAAACCCTTTCTTAGTCGACGTCTACGTCATATTTGGGAACTACCCTGAAAAATTCATGGCACGGCTTCAGCCGTTTGGTCTGGGGGCTGGTGAATGATAAGTCAGTCAGTCAGTAACGCAACTATTTTATATATATAGATTGCGTTTGATACGATGTCCTTGCTATACCTTTTTCGCATTCATCCATATCTGGAGAATTAAATAATTTTGTATCATTTTAAGAAAACTTTGCTGAGCAAAGTTATGCTCAATGTCAAATGTAAAAGAAAACATTAAATTAGGTCTCAAATGACATTTTAGTTGCTTTTAACCCTTTACGAATACGATTTGTAGTTTATGTAACAACGTGTGACACTAATTTTGGGCCAATTTTGAAAGATATAATTTTTGAATAAAAACTAATTTTTCCGCCAGTCCTAGAAATGCGATATGGCTACCAACTGGGCAATCGGAACCATTTTTGTGATTTTAGGAAGTGGAACAAAAGGTCGAGATATAGCATTATTCGGAAATATATATCTATGGTTTCATTACACTGTCCGACAGTCCATATTACCGAAAATACTTTAAATTTCAAGCTTATATCTGTATTAGTTTAGAATTAACAACCATTTAAAATTTGGCTCTTAAAAAGCATGATAACTAGAAAAACTAATGGATAAAAATGAAATAGATTTTTATGCTGAACTAATACAGACAGAAGCATGATATTTGAAGTATTTTTAATAGATATTCTCGTCTTTAATTTGACACTAATACCGTTATTATACAATTGTTTTTTTAAACATTGTATCCTTTTTAACTTTGTAGTTCTCTGGAGGGGCAATAGGATGAGGAAATGAAAACTCCGAGTAGCTCCATTTGGCCTATAGTTTCATACGTAAATCTTCCGGTTCAAGTGTAATGACATTTTTTATACCCTACACCACTTCGTGGTCTAGGGTATTATAAGTCAGTTTCGAGCCAAATGTTTGTAACACCAAGAAATAATCGAGCTAGACCCACATTTAAGTATACCGATCGGCTTAGAATCGCCAGCTGAGTCGATTTAGCGATGTCTGTCTGTCCGTCCGTCCGTCCGTCTGCTGTCCATCTAAGCTTGTTCGCACTCTACAGGTCGCAATTGTTGTCCGATTGTCATGAAACTTGGCAGAAGTTATTTTTTCTGGCCAAGGACCATCGGTATTGAATTTGGTTCAGATATATATAGATATAGCCCCCATACAAATATCGGTCCCGATTTTCCGATCTAGAAACCACATATTGTACCCGATTTTCTTTAAATTTGGTACAACATCTTATAATCCAACTAGAAACACCTATGTCGAAATTGGGTAAGATCGGTTCAGATTTAGATATAGCCCCCATACAAATGTTGCTCCCGAATGTTTAACCGATTTTGGCCAAATTTTACATATTATATTTCACTAATAAACAGACATGGTGAAAGCGCGTCACATCGTTCCTGGTTTCAATATACCCCCATACAAATGTCCTTTCCGATTTAATTTTTTTTTTTCAAACACATACAGGATGCAAAAATCCTTCCTGATTTCAATTTTTAACCCAATTGAATTGCAATGAAAATTGTTTGGGTGATGCCCATATGTCCATATTTTGGTATGACTTTGGTATACTACTGTATAATTTGTATTTGTCTGTCGGACAATTGGATCAATTACCATATTCGTTGATGAATTTATAGCATATAA
The DNA here is from genome assembly GCA_947397865.1 of Polietes domitor. Lineage (NCBI taxonomy): Eukaryota > Metazoa > Arthropoda > Insecta > Diptera > Muscidae > Polietes > Polietes domitor. Next base: position 30,808,192 of record OX377618.1, read on the forward strand.
ATTATATTCATATAATTTATATAATTTGTATGAACTACATAAAATTGCTCCCATGAAATACTTGGGTTTAGTAATCAAAACGAGGTACATACGCAGGGAGTGGTGTTGGGTATTATATAGTCGGCCCCGACTTTAGCCTTTCCTTACTTGTTTTTAATTGTCGTACGGTGTTAATACGTATATCCAAATTTCATATATAGGGTGTATACATACCCGCTTTTTATAGCTGAAATAACAAGTATTATTTCGATCGGATAACGATAATCCCGTGCCGACTTGATGAACAAGAACATGGAAGCTATTTTTTCTCAGCAAATAGCAAGTTTCTGATATTTATTTTAATTATATGAATTGCAATACAAGGAAATTTTGGGTCCAGGGATTGACCCTGGTGACTAAGACTATTGTAGCTAGTTATTGCTCCACAGACTCACTCTGCTAGCCACGCTACCAACTCGCCTACCGGGAGCTCTAAGTTTGTAATACGTCTGGCAAAAATGTAAAAATCAGTGTATTTTTTCAATAAAAAATGAATATCCAACCTCCATTTTTTAAAATTTGCGAAAGCAACAATTCGGCAAAATTTGTCACAATATCTTTCACAGAACAAAAGTTATGACTGGTATAAAACATCAACGTTACAGGGTTGTCATAGATTTCAAAATTATTCAAAAAAACTTGTAACATACAATATCTTACAATCTCAGCTTTATATGCTCTTCGGTCTATGTTAATATCGAATAGTGGGATACGGACATAACGTAAGGATTATGTGGACCCGAACGAGTATACCTAATTAATATGCAGACTGAGTAAAATTTCCCAGAAAGAAATTTCAACATAGTTTCCTGTTTGATGATGTTCTTCTAATTTCTTCAATCATTCATCTTCGAGTTGACGGTTAACTCTAGAAACCGTCTCATACAATTAAAGTCATTTGGACAATTAATTGTGTGGCGCTGTTAAATTGCATGTTATGATACTATGCCACCGCCAGCACCCATGCGACCACATGAGGCACAAGCAGAAACGGAGAAAAACGTCAACATCATTGAACATAAACAACAGATATTCACAAATATATAATCATGTATGTTTAAGACAGAAATGTATGGAAGTACTAAATGTACAAACATGCATGCATACAAAAGTACATATGTATGTACAATGTACATACATACAGGAGAAGTACTACAAGTAGTTGCAATGTAAAAGATGTGTAGTAGATACATTAAATTGTTGGAACCTAAAAACTTATTCGCATGTTGGCATGCATGTTTTCAGATGCAAGGGAAGCATCGAAATCTATGACAAGATATGAATGTTTCGAACATAGAACAAATACAAAACATAGCAGCAACGACGGCAGTGAAAACGACAGCCGGTGTCGGTGTAAGGGCAGCAACTGGCCCGGCCCATCGCGAACAACTTTACTTAAATTTACACTTTTATTAAATACAATTAGGGTGTTCACAAGGGTATCCTAACTGCTATATGTGTCGTACGTGCTAAATCTGTACAATAGTTTTAACTTTTTTGCTGATATTTTACATACAATATAATTGTACAAATTTTGCAGATATGTTTCTTTTAAATTAGGATTTGTAGTTTTCATTTACATATTATTGCATTCAAAATAAAAATTGAAATAAAAATCATATTTATGACAAAGGCATAATTTTCAAATTATTTTTGCTGACTTTATTTCATCATTTTCGAGAGGCTTTTTTATTGAACTATTTTTATTATTTACTTCTACGTACTATTGTACTATGAACACAAATGTACTATTGTAGGTTTTGCACTTTGTTACAACTTGCAACATTAGTACGCCTTGTGAATTCCAGAAATATATATATATTATTTTTCTCCAAATCCTGGAAAATCTACAATATATTTATGTCCATAAAAGTAGTAAAATTTTATTCAATTAAATAAATCATCACCATTAGATAATTTCTTAATAATGTAATAAATATTGAATTAATTAGGTTCGCAACAAAAAATTAATAGTTTAAAATAATAAAAATAATAGTTTAAAATAACTATGAAGGGTGTACCTATATTTTTCTATTAATTAAGATAGCTTTTGTTGCCTCCAAACAATACATTTTGGTCTATTTTAATTAATATTTTAATAGTACGCGAATATTGTGACCATATAGCAAAACTTTTCTTTATGTTATTTTGGACCAACTATTTTCACAAATTTGTTTATGCATGCAATATATATAAACATAAAATCTGATTATAAATATGAAGCAGAAGAATACATTGCGAATCACTATCTTTACTTCATGACACATAAAATATTTTTTGTGTAAAAACAAATTTCACGGCCTGAAATCTTTTGGCCGTGAAAACCTTCGTCTGATGGCTTTGCAGCGAGTTTTCAACAACTTATCCGATCTCTATAACTAAATGATTCTCACAAACGAATGAGAATATCTCCGAATATCTGTGTAAAAATCGCATAAAGTAAAATCTCACACATGTCACATTACAAGCATCGCATTGAGGTGCATATGTAAGTAACCCAGCAATACCCTTGCCGCGCCGAATCTCATTTGTTTTATGTCTAGTGAATGCCTTCGTCAGGTGTCTTCGCAGCATCTTTTCAACAACATACCCGGACTCCTTAAGTAAATGATTCTCACAAATCAAATGTTGACATTTGACATTTGTGTTGACATGGTGACATTTATTACATGGCTGCAAATCTAATTATTGAATTATGTGGAAAACTGTCTCCGAAAACAATAATAGTTTTTGCATTTCTTACAACAAAAAATCCACATTCCCTAAGTGAGGAAATCAAAATTTAGGGTTTTTATGCGGGTGTAGTTATTTATATTTAGTAATTGTTTACAGGTCATTTTTCCAAATGAAAGTTTGGTCTCTTTAACCATTACCATCTTTAGAACGTTTAGTAATTTAGGAGTAACTTATGTTCTTTACCGCTACTTGAAAATTTGGTCTCAGCGAAAATTTTGTTTATTTAGGGAACACATTTAAATTTTGTCTTATTTAGCAAAAAATACGCGAAATTTATGAAAAAATAATTTATAAAAATTTAACATTTTTGAAAGCTTTGCCTTTAGAAGACATTGAAGAAGATTGGCCAGTCATTTTATTATTTTGTTTATAATCTTATGAGCAATCTAAGAATACAACAAATTGTGCTAATAAGGAGATCTCAACGTTAAACTTCGCCAAAATTGTTCTTGTAACTCAAATATCTCTTAACACCTTAAGGTACACAAACATACAACATAATAATATGGGTCACTTAAAATGTCTCTATCGAAAATATTGCAAAAAAACTGCAAATTACTTATGATCACTTGGACTACTAAATGGTGTATAGTCACAACATCTACTCCCTCCTGCTCTTGTAGTTTAATCCAATCAATGTTGGGTGTTTTTATTTTTCTGTTTTTTTTTTTAAGTTTATTTTTTGGAACACCTAAAACACAAGTGAATACGTACGCGAATTTTACAAACAGTATACACAAATGAAGATTACAATTATGTAGATTACGATTTTGTATTATTCCTTTTCCAAGGTTAAAATATTGCAAGGGTCAGTTTCCAAAGCGGTCTGAGAAGTATCTAAAGTGAAGGCAAGAGTTTATTCTTGTATGACACAACTGAAAAATTAGTATGAAAATAATGAAATCCACTGATTTATTGAAATCCATTCATTAAGTTTTCAATTTTGACGATTCGTTTGTCCCACACGAATTCGTCTTCTAGATACCGACTATATCAGATCGCAACAAGCTATAAGAGAAGAATACACTACCAATTTCATACTACTACTATTATTGTAAGAACAATTTAATACAAACTTTGAATGGGAGCTATATATAAATCTGAACCGATCTGATAAATTTTTAAAGTAGCTTTTCTAGTTGAAATATAAGACGCTCATTTAAAGGAAATCCGTTAAATATGTGGTTTCTAGAGCGGAAAGAATCAAATCGGGAGCCCTTTATATGGGAGCTATATATAAATCTGAACCGATGTGACCCTCTTTTGCCATAGATGTTTGTATTTGCAATATTAGCTGATGTGCCGAATTTGAAGAAAATCTGTTGTATATATATATATTTATCTGAACCGATCTGACTAATTTTCACCAGAGCTGTTTCTTGTTGAAATATAATTAATTTTGCCAAATTTGAAGACAATCTGTTAAGATATGTGGCTTATAGAGCGGAAATAATCAAACCGGGGGACACTTTTATGAGAGCTTTATATATAAATCTGAACCGATGTGGCCCACTTTCGCCATAGATGTTTTTGATTTGAAATATGAGCTGGTTTGACAAATTTGAAGAAAATCTTTTCAAATATGCTATTTCTAAAGTGGAAATAATCAATTCAGTGGTGAAATCGGTATGGGAACTATATTTATCAGAATCGATCCGGCCCATTTTCTTCAGAGCTGTTTCTAGTTGAAATATAAGTTGTTTTGTCAAATTTGAAGAAAATCTGTTAAAAATATGTGGATTCTAGAGCAGAAAGAGTCAAATCGGAGCAGACATTTGTATGGGAGCTCTATATAAATCTGAACCGATCTAGCCTATTTTTACCGGAGCGGTTTCTAGTTGAAATATATGGCGTTTTGCTAAATTGGAAGAAAGTCTGTTGAAATATGTGGTTTCTAGAGCGGAAAGAGTAAAATCGGGAGCAAAAATTATGTGGGAGCTATATCTAAATCTGAACCGATTTTCTTCAAATTAAATAGCGTTCGTCCTTATTCCATAAAACTTGTGCAATGTTTCAATTAGTTCTAACAACAATTTGCACTTTGATTACAATAATAGATGGACGGACATGGAAAAATCGACTCTAAAAGTGATTCGATCGGTATAATAAACGATGGATCTATCTTGTTCCCTTTTGGGTGTTACAAACAAATGCACAAAGTCTTTATGCCCTATGGTGTAGGGTATAAAAAATGATGATTGTTTTGCCGGGCCCATCTATGTGCTGGGCCTACTGATTAGTACGACTGTGAATGCAGCAACATCGGTCATAACAAAATGAATAGCGACACCGCGAAAGAAAGAAGGAGAGATGCCACTGATCGCGGCGACATGCATGTCGTGGCATAATCTTGATGATGAATGTATAATTGCATGCAAACTGTTGATGAATGAACGAATGAATGAAACTTACAACAACAATAACAAGAAAAGCTATGGACTTCAGGCTCGTGGTGATGATGCAGGTTGTGACAGCGGAGGTGGTGGTGTTGCCGTATGTCGCTTCTTGATGATGTGGTGGCACTGTTAACTTAGTGTAACACCATTTGAAAAGAGTTAATTTAAATGTGTTTTCCTTCTTGCCACTCTGGGATTAAATGTCAACCAGCACAGTATACATATACATACATGCAAGTCATACAATGAAACATACTTGCATGTACTTTATTCATGTACTCCACCATTCCACATCAGAAATATACTGGGTATATATGTATATGAAGACGCTGCACGAGTCACTACGAGAGAAACGGAAGAGTTATGTCCACGAGCACAGACTTTCAATTTAATTGATCTACTTTTAAAATTCTGACCTTTCATCGGCCGCATATTTTAAGATTTATAATTATTTTCTTTACTCAAAATATTTGTTTGTCATGAAACAATTTTAAAGTCGGAGTCCACTCCAGCAAATTTCACAGACACAGACAGCCCTGTTGCTAACGTTATGTGAAACAAGTAAGGAAAGGCTAAAGTCGGGCGGGGCCGACTAAATGATACACTACACTTTCTATCCGAATACAATTCAATTCGATAAAAAAAGTGAAAACGGGAAGCGTTTTTGTATGTTTCCTGGTCCAATTTGTCACATCGGAAATATTTATATCGGTGCTATATCCAAACATGGAATATAGTAACTAACTTTCACAATAAGTTCAACCAGTTCAAATATAACGTGTTAAGCTCATTTTGTGAAAATTCGTGCATTTTAGTGCGAAAAAGTCTATGGAAAATTTTTGGGGCGAAATTTGTATGGGAGCTAAAGGGTGTTTTTTATTGGGGTATAGAACTTTAAGTTGGCATCACTTTTTTAACTGGCGGCCATTTTGTCAGCTGTCAAGTGATTAATATTTAGTTTGGTTTGCCATTTCATCATGAACAGGTTGACAAAAGAACAACGCTTGCAAATCGTGCAAATTTATTTCGAAAGTAATGGTTCAGTTCGCGAAGTTCACCGCAAGCTCCGTCCATTTTATGGTCGACATAATCGTCCATCAGAGCAATTAATTCGATGAGCGCATAATTTCGCGGAATGGACCTGTCAATTGGCCACCAAGATCGTGTGATTTGACACCATTGGATTATTTTCTTTGGGGATATGTGAAGTCGCTCGTCTACGCCAACAAACCAGAAACGTTAGGGGACTTGGAAGCCAACATTCGTGGCGTGGTTGAAAATTGGACCTGTAGAATTGGCTATATTCGTGCCAGCCGCGGCGGCCACATGCCCGAAATCATATTTAAACATTAATGGCATAAAATTATCCTTCCAATAAAGCCAAATTGATGGACATTAAAAAGATGTTCTTGTGTTTTATTTCAATTCGAAGTTCTATACCTCAATAAAAAACACCCTTTATATGTAAATCTGATCCGATGACCAATTTTCACCATGGGTGTTTCCAGTTGAAATATGAGATATTTTGAAAGATTCGAAGAAGATCTTTTAAATTATGTGGTTTAAAAGTGAAATCGGGAACGAAATTTTTATGAGAGCTATATGTAAATCTGTACCGATCTGACCCATTTTCACCATAGGTGTTCCTAGTTATATATAAGATGTTTTGCCAAATCTGAAGACAATCTGATACAATATGTGGTTTCTACAGCGGAAAAAGTCAAACCGGGAGCGAAATTTGTATGGGAGCAATATATATAAATCTGAACGGATCTGACCTATATTCACCATGGTTGTTTCTAGTGGAAATATAAGATGTTTCGCCAAATCTGAAGACAATCTGATACAATATGTGGTTTCTAGAGCGGAAAAAGTCAAACCGGGAGCGAAATTTGTATGGGGGCTATATCTAAATCTGAACCGATTTAATCCATTTTCAACAAATATGTTTCTAGTAGAATTATAAGATAATGCAAGGTAATTTGAAGCAAATCAAGTGAAATATGTGGTCTCTAGAGCGGAAAAATTCAAATCGGGAGCGAAATTTGTGTGGGAGCTATATATAAATCTGAACCGATCTAACACATTTTTACCACAGATATTTCTAGTTGAAATATAAGATGTTTTGCAAAGTTTGAAGAAAATCTGTTGTAATATGTGGTAACTAGAGTGAAAAGAGTCATATCGGGAGTGAAATTCGTATGGGGGCTATAACTAAATCTGAACCGATTTTCTTCAAAGTCATAGCGTTCGTCCTTATGTGCAAGTCGACTCAAAAAGTGATTCTAAGTCGATCGGTATAATTAAAAATGGGTTTATCTCGTTTCCTTTTGGGTGTTACAAACAAATGCACAAAGACATAATACTCTCGTGGAGTGCATAAAATTTTTTGGGGGTCTATAGTCTCTCCCAGAAACTATCCCTGCTTCGCCAATGACCACATCGATCCATGTTTTCATATAGTCTCCAAAAGAATAATATTTTGCGGGTAGTCATAAAACAAACCAATCTTTCATTTTTGATGCGGAAAGTTTTTACTTATTTTCTACATCACGTTGTATTTTAGATAGGAACTCCTACAATAAGACTGGAGCACAACGAATGATATAGCCCCTGATCTTGCCAACATGCCACTCTAAAGTTTTTATGGAATACAGCATGTACACAATCAATAATAAATCCTCAACAATGTAATAAATCCATGCAGTTGTCGTGGATAAACATTATATTAATTTGCAATAACACTGTAAAGCAAAATCAAACATTTTTCAAAATAAAATGCGTTTTGCGGATTCTGGTATTTAAATATGTTTAATGTTCCCCGTAATGTATTACATAAATGTACAGAAGACTCCCAATACCTAAAATTTAATAATAATATGGTTTCCAAAGGAATGTTGAAATGGGCGAATGATAACTTTTACCCTCACTTTAGATAGATAGATTCAGTGGCTTTTGTTCACTCTACCAGAATCCGTTGGCCAAACTTTATTATTTATTTTTGTGCTGGTACAGTGTAATGATGCGGTCAAAGACTGTTTAGGCCATACCAAAATTAGTTCTCTATGTGATTTGAGACGTGCCCAAACTTTGTTGAGCACACAATTTTATGCTTAGATCTGCAAGAAAATCAAACATGCACACATTTCTGCTCCCCACTGTATCAACTTGGAATGTGCTGGGCCAACAAGGGAACTCCTTAACTTTTTGAAGCTATCTTCGCTATAATTTTACACGATCCACTGTGTAGAATTAAATCGCTTAAACATGCAAGCATCAACATTACAAACTGAGTTTGAGGTAACGAGTGTCACATTCAAAGATAAATACATACATACAAGCATATGTAAACATGATGTGTCTTAGAGTAGCCCAGAAACTGATGTTTGCTAAATTTTTAAATTGCATCAGATTAAAAAATTTTAAATGGTATACAAATATTACTATTAGAGTAATCACAATTCCAAATTGTTGTCCAATGGTACTGTTCATGGAAGTATACCAATGCACGGTTGAGGCCAGGGTTGTCAGATATGGCGATTTCTCGCCAAACGTGATGAATTTTAAATATGTTTGGCGACTTTATTTTCGATTTGGCGACATGGCGATTTTTTGGCGAATTATAAAATAGTTGGCGATTTTCTTGCCTAATTTTAGAAAAAATTAAAGCTGTCCTCCTTTTATTATGTTGGCGTTACTTTGTAGAGAAATATATTACAATTTGTATGGAAGTCATAGATATGCGTTCATATCAAACCGAACCGATTCTTTTCGACATTTCCATTTCCGATTATTCGTAACTTAGAAGGATAACTGCACTCTATAAAATATTTGATTTATAGAGGACGAAAAAAAGATTTTTTAAAAACCAATTGAGAATTACTAAAATCAAGATAAATGATTCGAGGTAGGAACATTGAAAATGGTATTATGTGAAAACGTGTAGGTACAGTTCAGACAATGAAGGCTTATTTTAAAGATAATTGTATTTTGTTTTCTTTTGTAGTTTTCTTAAAAAGTCAAAAAAAATGCCGTATTCCCGTCGCACAGTGGCGCCATTTGAGTTTTTTCGTTGCAAAAATCATATCTTTTGAACCGAATAAGATAATTGAACAGTTTAAACAGCATATGATAGATAACTGTTCAGCCTATGAAATGGAAAGGGTGCTACGCTCTGTAGGGGCCTAATTATGGGTTATCAAAGTTAAAATTAGTAGAAAAATCTATTTTATGGTAACTAAAAAAAATTATTTTTACATTTTTAGATTGTTTTTATTTTTTTTCTTTAGGGTTTTATGTTTTAAATTATTACCCAACAAATTAAAAAAAGAAATATTTTTTTAATTTATTTATTTATTATTATTTATTTTTTTATTTATTTTTTTTGTCCGGATGATCCATCGCAGCCCCATTTGCTGATCAATGTCAACTTCTCAGGAAGAATTTTCACCTCATTTTCAGGAAAACTCTCCAACAACCGTTTTGCTGTATTGCCCATGAGATCCTGCAGATTGGCTTTCGCAGAGACTTCCGTAAACTCCGTATGCAGTGGTCGTGAATTTATTTTGGCTTGCGTAATATGCTTGTATCCGGGTAAAACGTCAGCGCCGTGTCGCGTTAAAGATGTCCGTAGTTTCTCATATTTCTCTTTGGAAAGTTCTAAGTCCATAAACAAGGCCAAGGCTTCTTCGGATCCATACTTTTTAATGTGTGCGTTTGTGGGCGTGGGAATGCTTTCCTTAAGTCGCAGTGGGCTTGCATCAGCAACAGATTTGGTTATCTGCGACCTAACTCTTTCACTATCCTTTGTAAATTTAATAGACAGCGCGTCCGATAATTGCTTCGTGGTCAAGTCATTGGTGGCATCGGCAAGTTTCCTCTTCCTTGTGAAAATTGAACACTCCTCAATACTTTTTTTTGGCCTTCCTTTTGCTCCTCTGGTTGATGTGGTGGGTTTATCTACTGCCAATATATCCAGGATGGTGTCTTCATTAAGTCAGTCCTCGTATTTGGAGTTGAAGTTCTGAATGGTTCGATTAGATTTCACCCATTTTGCCTTAATATTTGCATATATCTGATAAAATTTATTTTTATAATTTCGCTTCTCTCAATATTTCCGTATAAGCTATCAAGTTCTTCTAAAGCAGCTTCCGTGAAAAAATTTGGTGTGGTTGACTTTCTAAACAGTTCAAATAATTTAAAATTGTTCAACGCCATGTTTTCAGTACTTAAATTGTTTAATGGTTTCAGTAATTGTTGCGCCAACTTTCAGTCGTAGAGTAATCCAGGCATTATCCTTATTTTGCAATATATAGGCTTATGCTACCATGCCTAAAAATAAAAAATAAAAATAGGGACCATAAGTCAATATTGTTCTTGACCATTTGTACGCCAAAGTATTGTTTAAGTGAGGTACGTACCTGCTAATTTCAATGAGTAGTTTTTTTTTCAAACTATTAAAAGTCAAAAAAAATGCCGTATTCCCGTCGCACAGTGGCGCCATTTGAGTTTTTTCGTTGCAAAAATCATATCTTTTGAACCGAATAAGATAATTGAACAGTTTAAACAGCATATGATAGATAACTGTTCAGCCTATGAAATGGAAAGGGTGCTACGCTCTGTAGGGGCCTAATTATGGGTTATCAAAGTTAAAATTAGTAGAAAAATCTATTTTATGGTAACTAAAAAAAATTATTTTTACATTTTTAGATTGTTTTTATTTTTTTTCTTTAGGGTTTTATGTTTTAAATTATTACCCAACAAATTAAAAAAAGAAATATTTTTTTAATTTATTTATTTATTATTATTTATTTTTTTATTTATTTTTTTTGTCCGGATGATCCATCGCAGCCCCATTTGCTGATCAATGTCAACTTCTCAGGAAGAATTTTCACCTCATTTTCAGGAAAACTCTCCAACAACCGTTTTGCTGTATTGCCCATGAGATCCTGCAGATTGGCTTTCGCAGAGACTTCCGTAAACTCCGTATGCAGTGGTCGTGAATTTATTTTGGCTTGCGTAATATGCTTGTATCCGGGTAAAACGTCAGCGCCGTGTCGCGTTAAAGATGTCCGTAGTTTCTCATATTTCTCTTTGGAAAGTTCTAAGTCCATAAACAAGGCCAAGGCTTCTTCGGATCCATACTTTTTAATGTGTGCGTTTGTGGGCGTGGGAATGCTTTCCTTAAGTCGCAGTGGGCTTGCATCAGCAACAGATTTGGTTATCTGCGACCTAACTCTTTCACTATCCTTTGTAAATTTAATAGACAGCGCGTCCGATAATTGCTTCGTGGTCAAGTCATTGGTGGCATCGGCAAGTTTCCTCTTCCTTGTGAAAATTGAACACTCCTCAATACTTTTTTTTGGCCTTCCTTTTGCTCCTCTGGTTGATGTGGTGGGTTTATCTACTGCCAATATATCCAGGATGGTGTCTTCATTAAGTCAGTCCTCGTATTTGGAGTTGAAGTTCTGAATGGTTCGATTAGATTTCACCCATTTTGCCTTAATATTTGCATATATCTGATAAAATTTATTTTTATAATTTCGCTTCTCTCAATATTTCCGTATAAGCTATCAAGTTCTTCTAAAGCAGCTTCCGTGAAAAAATTTGGTGTGGTTGACTTTCTAAACAGTTCAAATAATTTAAAATTGTTCAACGCCATGTTTTCAGTACTTAAATTGTTTAATGGTTTCAGTAATTGTTGCGCCAACTTTCAGTCGTAGAGTAATCCAGGCATTATCCTTATTTTGCAATATATAGGCTTATGCTACCATGCCTAAAAATAAAAAATAAAAATAGGGACCATAAGTCAATATTGTTCTTGACCATTTGTACGCCAAAGTATTGTTTAAGTGAGGTACGTACCTGCTAATTTCAATGAGTAGTTTTTTTTTCAAACTATTAGATCAAACTACTGGCTGTCAAAACATATAAGGGATGGACGCCATACAATTTCTGCAACCATGTCTTTTTAACCTTTTTACCTCTAGAAGCCAAACGGGCACGTACGGACAGCTAAAATTTTTGAATTATGTAAAGAAATAATCAATGAACAGGTTTTGCAAATATGGCAAATATAGAAAAGTATAGATTTTTTTATTTTCCGTCAAAGTTGAAAAATAGTGAAAAAACGGATAGTTTTTAAATAGTGATTTACCAGGAGAAACACAAAGCAAACAGTTAATTTTTTTTATCATTATACATTTAATAAATACATCAATCAATACAAACAAAAAATAAGGCGATTCGTTACCTATTTTCGTGATATTACACCTGAAATCGCAACAAATTCACTAAAAATTGTGTGTTTTTTTGAAAACCGAAGGTCGGTCAACTTTGAACGGCTATATCTTCTAAACTAAAAATGTGATATTATTAAGAGTGTCAGATTTGAAATCGTTGAAAAGTTTCTATAACATGGGTTTATTCAAAACTTCGTCGGCGCTCATGAAAATTTTGATTTTTGCAACCTCGTTTGCTCTACGGGCGCTACTGTTCGTCGATTATAAACAAGCCACGTACATTTTAGAATTGAGAATAAAAAATAATTAAAAAACAGAACCTACTGAAACTTTGCACAATGCAGTTTTTCCGTACAAGGACGAACGCTATTTAATTTGAAGAAAATCGGTTCAGATTTAGATATAGCCCCCATACGAATTTCACTCCCGATTTGACTCTTTTCACTCTAGATACCACATATTACAATAGATTTTCTTTAAAATTGGCAAAACACATTATATTTCAACGAGAAACATCTGTGGTAAAAATGTGTTAGCTCGGTTCAGATTTATATATAGCTCCCATACAAATTTCGCACCCGATTTGACTTTTTCTTCTCTAGAAATCATAAATTTTACCAGATCTTCTTCAAATTTTGCAAAATAACTTATATTTCAACTAGAAACACCCATGGTGAAAATGGGACAGATCGGTTCAGATATGTATATAGCTTCCATACAAATTTCGCTCCCGACATGGCTTTTTTCGCCCTAGAAACCACATATTTTAACAGATATTCTTCAAATTTGGTAAAATATCTTATATTTCAACTAGAAATACCTGTGTTGAAAATGGGTCAAATCGGTTCAGATTTATATATAACTCCCATACAAATTTCGCTCCCACTTGACTTTTTCCGTCCACCAAGTATTTTCTTCAAATTTTCTATAACACGTTATACTTTAACTAGAAGCAGCTATGGGTCGTTTCATATTTGGATATAGTCCTGATACAAGTATTCTTCTCGATTTGGCAAAGGTGGGCAGGTTACATCGGGCTATGTTTAGGACACATACACAAATCCTGTCCGATTTCACTTTTTTACCGAACTGAATTGTATTCGGATAGAAAGTGGAGTGTATCATATAGTCGGCACCGCCCGACTTTAGTCTTTCCTTACTTGTTTTGAACTAACAAAATTGTTTCAAAATGCATCTATTGTTTCTTTCTTTTTCGTTCCATTTAAAATGAAAACGGGAGAAAGAGATCAAGTCAATATTAGAAACTGTTTCATAAAGAAGAAAAATTACATGTTTAGAAGTTAATTGTTTTTAACTAGTAATCCCTGCTGAAAGTGTATTCTGCATTATGAATTGCCTAAACTATGTCACGGTATAAGAAATTTTTTAACTTTTATTAAGAATAATAAATACTAATAAAATATGTTTTAATTCTTTATCATGAAATGTTGAAAATATTCAATTCAAATATAATGTCTGCATTCCATACATTTTTTACAAGAACTAAATATAAAATGGAATTCGTCGATTTTTTAACAAATATGATTTCTGATGATTGATTTGGCGATAGAGGTACAAAATAATCTGACAACCATGGTTGATGCTATATAATATTAGATCGAGATGAATGGACTTAACACATTTTTCATGTGCTTTCTGCTTGCCCTCCCAGATGTAATAAGCGCAGATTCATTTATACAGTTTTTAACTGCTTGTAGAACTTTTACAAGCCTTTTACTCATAATATTAAATATCGACTGGGAATCGGACGAATTTCCAAAAATGTCTACCCACACTAATAAAGTCATAACAAATAAAAAAGTAGATTTTCTTTGGAATAATACAAGAAGCTGTTTTCCTTGTTGTGCTTTTTCGCCAAAGTGGGATGGAAAAGTCGTGTTAAAATTATAGGAAATTAACATAAATTATAGTTTGTCGCTCTTTCGCTGCTTCCACATTACATAAATTCCAAAATGCAATTATGGTTGAAACATACATATTTGTGAAAGGTTTGGGAGCAAACGTTTCCATTTCGAAAATGTGGTTGTGGTGAGGTTGTGTATATATGACCAAAACGTTATCTTCGGTCTCTGTGAGCATGACATGCATGCTACGAAATCATTAAAGAACAATTAATTAAAGTCAAACTTTAACCATCATCGCCCAACAACAGCTACATCCACCATCACCACCACAATAGTCATTATTACCATCCCCATCATCATCATGTTGGTGATCGGTGCAATGCCTTATTTATGATTCTGTTATGTTTTCTTTGCTGTTCCGTAATATTTCAATGGCTATACATACATTGCAGGCATCTTTTGAATATTGTACAATTATCTTATGACAATAACAAATATGACCTAAATTATTCAATTTATTATTATTATTCTTTGGGTTGGTTTCTTTATTTGTTTTTAATTTTATGATTTGTTACAAAACTCTTTCCCTCATTGCGTATGTCGATTCTTTCTTTCTTTCTCTGTGCCATTAACCCTCAACTGGTTTACAGACGATGCTTCCGAACTGAGTCATCATTAGATTACTTGAACCATCCACAATGAAATTCTCTGATACTTTTTGTTATTTGCCTTAAACGATCATTTTAGTGTGGCGAAAGCATAGTCGCGATAAACGTCACATATACTTGTGAATATAAGTAAAATGATGATGATACTAAAACTGTTTTTTCATTAACAAAATTTAATGGAGATTTAAACTTTTAATCAAAATAAAAAATATCATATGTGCCAGTTAGAATGATAGTGGTCTAAGTCACACTTTATCAGTTCTGAGATA
The DNA here is from genome assembly GCA_947397865.1 of Polietes domitor. NCBI lineage: Eukaryota > Metazoa > Arthropoda > Insecta > Diptera > Muscidae > Polietes > Polietes domitor. Next base: position 30,823,406 of record OX377618.1, read on the forward strand.
TTGTTTATGTTTGAGACAATTGAAAAATATTTTTCCATCGAAGCACACAATTTTTTAGAATATCCTACTACTATATCGAACTTTTATAAAAAATCGACAATGTTAGTACCTCTAATGGAACGACTACTTTCTGAGGATCTACTGGCTTAGACCACATTCACTTTTAATTTTTTTAATTTTAAATTAATTTTTTTCGCAAATGTAATATTTCCTTACCAAAAGTGAAAGAAAACTAAAATATTTTATTAAAATAAAATATATATATAAATATTTACAGGTTGTTCGTCTAGAAACTTTATATTGAAATTATTTTTTACTTTGTTGTCATCGCCGCTTAGTTATTCCATTATATATGAAAATATGATTAATTGAACTGGGTTATTGTCCTGCTCAATACCTTTTTACATCAATATTTTATAGATCTAATAAATTATTATTAATTTCTTTTTATTCCCGGGAGGAGCTAAGAGTCATAGCAATCAAATAAAATCACATTATGTACTAATTACAGATTGAAATGGACAAAATATTATTAATTATCAATGAACTTGAACATATCTTAAATAAAACAAGCAAAGAAATGCTAAAGTCGGACGGGGTCGATTTTATGATACACTACAACACTACACTACAAAATGCGTATATACCAGGTTTTTATTACTAAACCCAGGTTGTTTATGGGACGATTTTATGTAATTCATATAAATTATATAGTATACATAAATTAATCGTTAGTCAAATTTAAAAATATGGTCAAATTGATGAAAATCGTTTGCATATGATGGGCCCATACACAAACAAAATCGGTATGATCCCATCTCATTGTAGCTGTGCCTAGTGAAAAATATTTTCATCAAGATTGATAAGTTGAATCCAGAGTGTCAACAAATCGAAAGATGCATATGAGCGGTGACAATATATTTGCGTAATGGTCCATGGAAATTTGAAGATTTCAATGAAGCTTGGTGGGACAGATGTATTTGAAAAACATGGACCAATATGATCTAATTTTCCGACAGGTATTCCTCGAGTAAATATAACATGATCTGGAAAAAATGATCAAGATCCCATGAAAAATGAAGGTTTTACATCGGCAATGGGATAAATCGGAAGGCCCATTTGTATGGAGATTATACCAAAATAAGTTTATTAAATTTTGCTGATCATGTTATATTTCAACTAGAAACAGCTACTATGAAGGTCAAATATATGGGACCTTCATAGTAGCTGTTTCTAGTTGGAATATAACATGATCAGCAAAATTTAATAAACTTAGGATGTAAACTAACGATTCTAGAGTGGTAAAAGTGAAAAAAATATGAGCCCGTTTGTAAGGGCGCTACATTAAAAAGTGGGCCCATATAGACCACTTTCAAAGTAGATCTTCTTATTTGATGACTTGCAAAATATTATCAAGATCCAATGTAATATATGGATTTTAGGGCTGTAATAATACAAATTGGGGCCCATTTCTATGGGCGCTACATCAAAATGTGGGCCCTTACTTATATAGGGCGTTTTTTATTGGGGTATAGAACTTTAAGTTGGCATCACTTTTTTAACTGGCGGCCATTTTGTCAGCTGTCAAGTGATTAATATTTAGTTTGGTTTGCCATTTCATCATGAACAGGTTGACAAAAGAACAACGCTTGCAAATCGTGCAAATTTATTTCGAAAGTAATGATTCAGTTCGCGAAGATCACCATTTTATGGTCGACATAATCGTCCATCAGAGCAATTAATTCGGTTAACCATGGATCGTTTTCGCACTACGTTTACTCTATGTGATAATACGCATCCGCAGAGACGTCGAACAGTGCGCACCGAAGAAACAATTGCCGCTGTAGAGCAAAGTGTTGAAGAGGACCCGAATGAATCGATTCGCCACCGTGCACAGCAACTGGAGCTGCACAGCAATTGGAGAAAGTGGTTGAAAATTGGACCTGTAGAATTGGCTATATTCGAGCCAGCCGCGGCGGCTACATGCCCGAAATCATATTTAAACATTAATGGCATAAAATTATCCTTCCAATAAAGCCAAATTGATGGACATTAAAACGATTTTCTTGTGTTTTATTCCAATTCGAAGTTCTATACCTCAATAAAAAACACCCTATATTACTTTCATAGTAGGAATTCTTAGTTGAAATATAATATAATCTGCAAAATTTTGTCAAGATCCAAAGTAAGATGTGCGTTTTAGAGCGATAATAGTGTAAACTGTACGGGGGCTATACGACAAAATGGACCCATATAGTTGACTTTCAAAGCATGTGTTTCTAGTTTAAATATAACATGGTGTGGGAAATTTGATCAAGATCTGATGTAAACTGTGCATTTTAGAGCAGTAATATTGTAAATCGGAGGTACATTTACATGGCGGCTATGTCGAAACATGGACCCATGTAACCCACTTTCATGTTACCTGTTTCCAGTTCAAATATAACACGATCCTGAATATTTTGTCATAATCCCATGTGAAATGTGTATTCTAGAATAGTAATAGTGTAAATTATAGGGATATTTGTATGGAGGCTATATATAAATCTGAACCGACTTCCTCCAAATTCAATACCGATGGTCGTTGGGCTAAAAAAGTTACTTCTGCAAAATTTCATGACAATTGGACCTGTAGAGTGCGAACGAGCTAAGATGGACAGCAGACGGACGGACAGACAGACATCGTTAAATCGATTCACCTGGTGATTCTATGCCGATCCGTATACTTAAATATGGGTCCAGCTCGATTATTTCTTGGTGTTACAAACATTTGGCGGAAAACTAACTTATAATACCCTAGTCCACGAAGTGGTGTAGGTATAACAAGTAAAGAAAGGCTAAAGTCGCAATTAAATTCGGTAAAAAAGTGAAATAGGGGATGATTTTTGTATAGGTCCTAATCATGGACCAAATTACAAAAATATATTTACAGCCATGTTGTTGAAAATTCAGTGTACAATAATAGTGATATTTGCTTTTAAAGCTACAAAAATTACCACTTATTGATACTTATTTTTACTCATAGCCAGAAAAAATGAAAAATATTAAATAAGTGAATTCATCGTCAAATTTTAATACAATTTAATTTATATCTAATTAGTTTATAATGAACTTTACTATAAACAATGGTATAATTAAAAGTTCACAGAAACCACATTTTATTTCGAGGCGTCATCGCCTTATAGTTATTCGTATATCGAGTGTGGTGCGATGATAAGAATGCGTTTTCCAAACTCACTTCGGCCAAAATTTTATTTTTTTTTGTTCTCGATAAACGACTTACAACGTGCGACTTTTTAAATCAATATGTGTATTTCCTAATCGAGTGAATATGGAAATAATTGCAATTAAAATCATACAACATTTTTTTTAGTCAATATGTGAATTTCTTCATCGAGTAAATATGAGAAATATTTTTTATAAACGGATTAAAAATTTCTTCACTGATTCTTTAAATTTCTTTATCATACCAATTTGAATGATATTTTATTTGAATTCGTAAATTTTTTAATTTAATCTAATTTTTTTCTGAAATTGAAGCCTCGCCCTACTGCACTGCGTTAATTTCCAATGCAAATTATAACCTGTGTTAAGAAAAACACTCCAGAAATAATACTGCGGTCTAGCTGTGCCATTTCGGCCACATTTACTTTTTTAGATAGTACACCATTTCCAAATGTAATTCTGAAAACATCATTGGCAATTCAGAAATTAAAATTAATCGATTTTCAGAAATTCCATATGAAATTCAGAACTCGTCTTTTGATTTTAAGATTCTACAGAGATTTGATATCTAAATCGTACATGTGCCATAGAAAACAAGGACTTTGCAAATCCTGTAACATGCATACCGTTGTATTGTGACATGATAAGGTTTACTTCTGGTGTTATCTGAATTTCTGAATTTTGAGTACAATTTTTTGAAAACCGACGAGTTCTGAATATGAAATGAAATTTCTGAAAATCAAATGGCATTTTCTAAATTTTTACATTTGGAAATGGGCATAGGCTGCCAAAGCATAATAAAAATTTTATTATATTTTAATTTAAAATTTAGCAAAAGTCTGTAATTAGGGTTTGCATCACGGGATTTCGCGGGAAATTTCCCGGGAATTCGCACATTTTCCATTTCCCGTATCCCGGGAAATTCGTACGGGAATCCCGCGGGAATTCAGTAGAATATTTTACATATTTCTTCGCATATTTTTCCCATCATTTCTACAATAAAATTAAAAATGCTGTATAAAAATTTAGATCACATACCTTATTAAAAGGTATGTCAAATATTGCAGTTGAATGACAAAATATTTTTAAACTGCGTTCGGATGTAGACTCAAAATCTACTTTTTCGGATTTTTCCTGTCAAGCTCCATATGGAAAAATTAGAATCTGGGAAAAATAGATTTTGGGCGTGTATCCGAACGCAAAAAATAAAGAATGTAAAGTTTTCGAAGCGACAGGGCAAATAACAAACATTTTATTTAATGCTTTACTAACTTTTAATGTGAACGATCGTTCTCCGTCGCGTTCACATTTTCCAATAAAATGAGAAATATCTGATCTTTAATTCATTTTGAAACTTGAAAAGAAGTTTGAATTGATCTCACATTGCGTTTTAATATATGAATTCTGTAACAGGTTCGTTGTGAAATATATATTTATTTTACTTTAATAAAATGTGAATGTTTCATTGGAAAAAATAAGCTTAACTCATGGTAAACAGTATGTTGACGATTTCCCGTGCTGTCCCGGGATCCCGGGAAATTGAAAAAATAATTCCCGTTTCCCGGGAAATAAAAAGTACGGGAAAATGCAAACCCTATCTGTAATCTCCAAAAACTCATTTTGAAAGAACTCGGTAGGATTTATTTTTGTTAATTAGCTGGAAGGCTGGCTTCCAACCACGATCGCGTAACAGCACATAAAATAATATAGAGTCATTAGTTAGATCGGTGGCCAATTGACAGGTTTCCTCAAAAAGTCGATCGATTCACGCGCTTAACGCAGATTACAAATATGTATTACTATAACCAGTTTTTATCTTTATGGAATCACTGTGCGAAAATGTTTAGACTAATTCTCTGTAATCTTAATTGAGTGGTATCATTTTTGCATGACTTTTTTTATAAAACCTCTGATTCCTACGAATATAAAAACCTATGGCGATGACGACTATGACCCGTTGTGGTTATTTTTATATCGATATAGGGTTAAAGTACCAACAAAAGGGTCTTTCCCATTTCAATGTACATACTTCGTATTCAAATGTTTATACAATAATTTAAACTAATTTGACCCGCTTATTTTCCAGCCCTTCTTCTGCTTCTAATCATTAAACGAGAACAGTTTCTTATTGTTTCAGGCATTTGGAAAATTCTCATGCAATGGCTATGATGACGATTTTCTTATTCGATTTAATTACCATTAGGATAATAACAACAACACTCTGTTCTTAACCCTCACTCTTCATTCATACACTTCATTAATTTGTTTTATTGGATGTTGCAACGTCTCCGATGGGTGACTGAAGGGGAACGATCTGATGATTAAATGATGGATGTGTTTTGAATTGAAATTTAACCTTAAGTGTGACCCTTATGTATTTTTTACATCACATACAACACATTTATTTAGAATTTCTATTTTTATTTTGAAATGCAGCATTTTCTTTGTTGTCGAAATTACTCCTTATAGAACTAATAAAAATTGACTTCTATAGTTGCGGTACCTTTACAATCATGTGCTGCAATGCTGAAATAGGGTTGTTGTTATCATCACTTAGAAATGAACGCTTGTTTTAAAAATATTTATTCACCATGGCTGATATTTATATTCAACATGATAACTAGAAAGAAATTCGAATTGGATTTATTTATATTAGTTCGCTTTCTAATATAAATAAATCCAATTGATGAGATTTTTAATTTTTATACCAACCAGGTGATATGGATTTACTTTTTCAACATACAGAGCTAAGACACTACATTCGTATTTATAATAAACTTAATCTGAATTAAATGACATTTTGTATACGTATTTATCTGATCCGTGTATCATTCTAATTGAAGTTAACGGAAGAATTTGCATATCATAAAATATATTATTTTTTTATTTTTATAAAACTCTTTCAAACAATATTATAACTACCTCTTGTTTTTGATCTATATATACTGTCACAATTTAAATTAAATTTTTAGATAATTCCAAATGTGTTCGTGATCAAAAATTACTAAGAACAATCATACTATCTTCTACTTCAGTATTTACAAAGCAATAGTTGCGAGATTTATGGTTGTGGAATTGAATGAGCATAATATGATATCTATTCCACTAATAGAAATCTATTACTCAACATTGATAGCATTATTCACCATAAGGTGCACCTTAGTCAAATTCTAATTGGATTGCTTCGGCGAGGAGATAAAATAAAATAGATAAATCTGTAGGTGTTTTCTTCTTAGGTGAATATAGTTAAGTGAAGATTAATTAGATTAATTCTGTCTTATATTCTAGAGGGCTCTCCATTTATTAATGGGCCATTGAAAAGCCAAAACTCTTTTTTATTTTTTCACCTACAAAATAATAAAATAAAACGATAGATTCTAAACGCTTAGCTAAAAGCCTCAAACCACTACCCAATGGACACACACATTTCACATTTCAGTAATGGTTTATTCACATATACAACCCTGTTCGTTCGAAAGTGAAATCATTTTCTATGTTTTCGGACAGTATTGCCACACATGTTTAACCATAAATGATTAAGCCATGATTTCACGTTCGAAGTTAGGTTAGTTAGTTAGGTTATGTGATATTGTTGTAACTTCTCTCACGTAGCTTATTCAAAGACCGCAGATGAACACCAAACAGATATTTAAACTAATTCGTTTGGTGTTCTGTAACTAAGGTAGGAAAGTTGGATAATATAAAAAATATGTTAGTTCCAGTACTTTTTATACATAACTTATAATATCGATTTATTTGGGAAACTTTATTCGAATTGTTACTAAATTATAATGTTACTTGACCATAGATAGTAGGAAGCCTGACCGAAGCGATTTTGGTTTTGTTTTACTATTCGTGATCTGCGAACCTGTACTAAAAATTTCTGGCACAAGTAAGTTTTGTGGATCAAAGACGAACGCTATTTAATTTGAGGCAAATCGGTTCAGTTTTAGTTATAGCCCCCATACAAAAGTCGCTCCCGATGTGATATTTTCCGCTCTAGAAACCACATATTGTACCAGATTTTCTTTAAATTTGGCACAACATCGTATAATGAGACTAGAAACACCTATGAAGAAAGTGGGGAAGATCGGTTCAGATTTAGATATAGCCCCCATTCAAATGTCGCTCCCGATTTGACTTTTGCCGCTCTAGAAATCACATATTGTACCCGATTTTCTTCAAATTTGGCTTCACATCTTACAATCTAACTAGAAACACCTGTGACGAAAGCGCGCTAGATTGGTTCAGATTTAGATATAGCCCCCATACAAATGTCGCTCCCGATTTGACATTTTCCGCTCTAGAAACCACATATTGTACCCGATTTTCTTTAAATTTGGCACAACATCGTATAATCCAACTAGAAACACCTGTGCAGAAAGTGAGTAAGATCGGTTCAGATTTAGATATAGCCCCCATACAAATGTCGCTCCCGATTTGACTTTTGCCGCTCTATAAATCACATATTGTAGCCGATCCTCTTTAAATTTGGCAAAAAAATCTTATAATCCAAGGAAAACACTTATGGTGAAAGTAGGTAAAATCGGTTCAGATTTATATATAGCCCCAATAATAATGTTGCTCCCAAATATTTAACGGATTTTGGCCAAACTATATATATTATATTTCACCTATTTCGTTCCAGGTTTCAATATACCCCACAAATGTTCTTTTCCGATTTAACATTTTTTGTCAAACACATACATTTACAGGATACAAAAAACCTTCCTGTTTTCTCTTTTTTACCGAATTAAATTGTATTCGGATAGAAAGTGGAGTGCCCCGCCCGACTTTAACCTTTCCTTACTTGTTTAATATTACTTTTAAGATGGTAAAATGGAAAAAAATATAAATTAGTACCAAGAAAACGACTGCAGTTAGCATAATGAAATTCGTTGTGTACATCCCTCTAATAACAGGTACACGTAAAATAAAGTGATTTTAAAATTTCGTACTTTTTAGGGGGGAAATGTGGTAAAAGGGATAAAATTGGTACCGACCAAATGTCTGCACCTAGAATAGAAGACGTGCAAAATTAAGGAAATTTTCAAGATTTTTACTTTTATGGGGTATCGGTGAGAAAAGGGATAATATTGGTACCAATTCGACAGGTGTATCTAGAATAATAAAAATCGGTGTTTCTTTTGCTCAGGTTGCGTAGATTCGAAATATAATGCGATCTTTCGATACACGTAGCTTTTAGGCCAAAAAGGAATAAAATTGGTACCGACCAAATGGCTGCAGCTAGAATAACGAAATTCGGTATCTACATTCCTATAACAGTAAAGATGTGCAAAATCAACGAATTTTTCAAAAATTTTACATTTATGGGGAATCGGTGAGAAAAGGGATAAAAATGGTACCAATTAAAGAGCCGCAGCTAGAATAATAAAAATCTGGGTATATTTCGCTCAGGTTCCGTAGATTCGAAATATAATGCGATTTTTCGAACGATTATAAATAGAATCGTAAAATTAAGTGTACCGAAAGATAATGGAATTTCGAAATTAATACTTTGCTTTCTGAAGAACTACTTTGATATATACAGTCAAGGGATATCAAGCAATAACAAATATATGTAGAGACGCTGTCTAAGTGGGCGTGGTCTTTAAATTATTTAACTAATTTTATTTTAAAATTATAATAATGAAACATCTCAAATCATTTTCCTAATATTTTATTGCACTTATATGTACGTGAAGTCAACATATATAAGATTCGGCCCGACCCAATACAATACCTTTTTACTTACTTTTTATTTGCAATTTATTTATTTAATGTAAACAATTTACATAATTACATCTGTTTTAAGAGCATGATAATTAATATATATTTAATTCTTATTTATTCCGTTCTGGTACTTTTAATGTTTCTTATGAAATGTTGTAGTTTTATTTATGTTAATTAATTAATACACTTTTATTAAATATTTTTCTCTTTGTTGTTGTTTTAAAAGACTGAATTCTTGTTTATGCAATATATTTAATTGATAGTTTAAAGTAATTTTTTGTGGGCAGTACCACGTCCGTTTGTCCTATCATGACTTAGTATAGCCAGAAACCTCTGTCCACTGGTAAGCTACAGTAAAATTTTCAGGCGAATCGGTCTATCAGTTTGGCGTCCTATGCGGAACATACAGACACATATTGATTTTTATACCCTACACCACTTCGTGGACTAGGGTATTATATGTTAGTTTTCCGCCAAATGTTTGTAACACCAAGAAATAATCGAGCTAGACCCACCTTTAAGTATACGGATCGGCTTAGAATCACCAGCTGAATCGATTTAACGATGTCTGTCTGTCCATCCGTCTGCTTTCCATCTAAGCTTGTTCGCACTCTACAGGTCGCAATTGTTGCACGATTATCATGAAATTTGGCAGAAGTTACTTTTTGGGCCAAGAACGATCAGTATTGAATTTCGAGGAAATCGGTTCAGATTTAGATATAGCCCCCATACAAATGTCGCTTCCGATTTGGCTTTTTCTTCTCTAAAATCCACATATTGTACCCGATATTCTTTAAAATTGGCACAACATTTTATAATTGAACTAGAAACACCTATGGTGAAAGTGGGTAAGATCGGTTCAGATTTAGATATAGTCCCCATACAAATGTCGCTCCAGATTTGACTTTTTTGCGCTCTAAAATCCACATATTGTACCCGATTTTCTTTAAAATTGGCGCAACATTTTATAATCTAACTAGAAAAAACTATGGTGAAAGTGGGTAAAATCGGTTCAGATTTAAATATAGCCCCAATACAAATGTCGCTCCCGACTTGACTTTTTCCGCCCTAAAATCAACATATTTTACACGATTTTCTTTAAAATTGGCACAACATTTTATAAACTCACTAAAAACACCTATGCTGAAAGTGGGCGAGATCGGTTCAGATTTAGATATGTTAAACCAATTTTGGCCAAACTTTACATATATTTCGTCAATAAACATACATGGTGAAAGCGGGTCACATCGTTACAGGTATCAATATACCCCCATACAAATGTCCTTTCCGATTTAACATTTTTTGCCAAACACATACATTTACATGATTCAAAAATCCTCCCCGATTTACCGAATTGAATTGTAATGAGATAGAAAGTGGGGTGTATCATATAGTGGCTCCGTCCGTCTTTAGCCTTTCCTTACTTGTTTGGGAGATGCCTATATGTCCATACTTTGGTATAACCCATTCTGCTCAATTACAGCTCTAGAAACTACATCTAACATCGGATCTTCATCAAATTTTGCAGATAATTATATGTTTCAACGAGGAATACCTACCGTGAATGAGAAATATATAGGCGCATGTTTTGGCACAGGCTTCAAGTGTTGTTATAGGCCTTCAAATGTCCGTCCGACTCATCCTATTACCGCTGTATAATCTGTATTCATTATTCGATGTTGATCAATTTTTCCAGATCATGTTATATTTACTTTACTCGGAATATCTGCTGGCAAATTGGATCAATTACTTTATTATTTACCATACTCATTAAATTTGACTAAAGATGAATTAAAGTAACTGTATAATTTATATGATCTACATTAAATTGCTCTCAGGAAATACCCGGGTTTAGTAATCAAAGCGAGGTATATTCGCAGGGAGTGGTGTAGGGTATTATATAGTCGGCCCTGCCCGACTTTAGCCTTTCCTTACTTGTTATATATATAGAAGGTAGATATAAAGCTAGTAAGAATTCTTATTTCATTTGAACTGTAATATTGTCCTGGTTAAAGCCCGTTTTGCAATTTTATTTACAACTGGCCACTATCATAATTTCCGTGATTAAATAAATGCAAAGCATAAAAAACAAATTTTGAGTTTACTTGCGAAAAATCTCATAAATATAACTAATATATAGAATATAGAAAATCACCAACTATTTCATAAACCCCCAAAAAATCTACATGACAAATAGTCATATCTGACAACCCTGTCTGCGATTCGTTTTACTAAAGCAGATGTTCTGCAGGTCCAGTATCGTACCCGACATATACATGAAACATGTCCACAACAGTTACTTATGCTGACGATACTACTGAAATGGCGCAACATAATTAATCGGAACAATGGTTATTGATATGGAGAATATCTATAAATTCAGGAAAATAGAAATGTGTCTCATTTACCCTTAAAAGAGAAAAGGGCTCACCGCTGTACATCAATATCTCCCAAATTCCTAAATTTAAAGAAGATCTAGCGATTCTTGGTGTAATAGATTCTTAACGAACTATGCACCATGAATTGTGTACATCGTGTCCCAATGATGTTGCAAATGTTTTTTTAAGGAATGCCATCTTGTATTACAAATGTGATGATGCTTGTCAACACACATATCTATGTCGCAGTATAATGGCATATCCAATGTTGCGCAACACTTATCATTTGCGGTTTATATAGTAAATAAATCTTTCAACGTGTCATACCATCCAATAAAAATCACACCTTACGGCCATTGTTTCTCTGGAAAGCCAAGACTCAATACGAGTAACATCGAAAGGCTTTCTTTCTAATCGAATTCAAAGTATAAAACTGCAGAGAAAACGCACCTCTTAAATTACCTGTAAGAAGAACATATCGGATTTAGTGATCGGCACGAGCGTAACTAAAAAGAATTAAAAGTAAACTGGTACCATGCTCAGCGGACCAAACTAAAATTTGGTCATCAAATCATAACGTGGCCGTTCATAGAAGACTTGAAACTTGAACACAAACTATCCCAAAACCTTTGTTACTGCAACCAGTCGGAAGATATACATATGTATGTATAATGGATATCTCTGCATGAGTGCTTTTGTTTTATTAACAATGTTAACACCAAGATCTCACATAGGACACCACCATCACATCGGTATTAGGCTCCAGTGGAGCACTTGGTGGGTCACGGGTATTTAAGTACTTTTTTGAGGAGTTTTATTTTCGTTTCCCAAGTGGAAAGTAAATGTAGCATCGTCCATTGTAGGTTATGATTAGGATACCGCATGGCTTAAAATACGTGGAATTCGTATTTAATAGCGTTTATGTGAGGCACCCATTTAATAAGACCCTCTTACGTTGTTGGTTCGTGGCCGCAGCATGTGTGAGTTGAGGGTGGGCATGAAGGCGGAAGAAGATTTTCTCAACTGGTATACGAAGGACCACCACAGAAAAAAATAGAGAGTTTTGTTAACTTTTTTGATTCGTTAAAACACCATTAGACACCGAGATGTTATTGTCTTTGAAGTAAGTAATAATGTTTAAGCCCGACGTAAATTGATCGCAATTGTTATAATCAAAATACACTTTAAATGTGTCTTATAGTCGTAGATCGGTAGAACGGGGCGACATCGGTCTAAAGGGACAATTTTTTTCCTCACAAGAACTGAAAATTTCCCTAAAACCCCTAATATTTAGAGTATTTCATCATGTTTTTTAAATGTTTGCTTTTATATACTAGCACCATAAAACGATTCTGATTCTTAGGGGGTGAAATGGGGGAAAAAATGGATAAAATGGTACCAGGCGAACGACAACAGCTAGAAATGCGAAATTCGGTGTATAGATTCCTTTAATTGAGTAGATACACAATAAAAGGGATAAAATGGGAAAAAATGGTACAAACCAAACGGCTGCACCTAGAATAATGAAATTCGGTGTATACACTCCTATGATTGCGTAGACACGGTAAATAAAGGGATTTTTTTTTTTCGAAATTCGTGCTTTTAGGGGGTAAAATGAAAAAAGGGGATATAAATTGTACCAACCGATGGTCACAGCTAACACACGAAAAATTTCGTTTAGTTTTTCCAAGGGATACAATGGGAACAAATATACCCACTAAACGGCTAAAGATAGAATGATGAAATTCGGTATGTACATCCCTCTAATTACGTAAACACGTAAAATAGAGATAAAAGGTTAAAAATGGTATAAATCATAGAATTCGGTGTATAGATTCTTCTGACTGCATAGATGCGCAAAATAAAGGGTGATTTTTTAAGAGCTTGATAACTTTTTTTTAAAAAAAAACGCATAAAATTTGCAAAATCTCATCGGTTTTTTATTTGAAACGTTAGATTGGTCCATGACATTTACTTTTTGAAGATAATTTCATTTAAATGTTGACCGCGGCTGCGTCTTAGGTGGTCCATCCGCTTAGTCCAATTTTGGCATTTCCACGTTTTTGAGTAACAGAGACCCAATTGGTGCGAACGGCGACGAATCGAAAATTGGTGGTCATCATTAACACTGGCCGATACATCTGCGATATTTTCTTCAGTTCGCACTCTACGTAAGCGTGTTGGTGGTTTAATGTCCAATAATGTAAATTTGGTGCGAAATTTAGTCACAATAGCCCGAATAGCCGCTTCAGTGGGTCGATTAAACTGACCATAAAATGGAAGCGCGCAATGAACTTTCTTAACAGAGCACGCATTTTGATAATAAAATTCAATAATTTGCAAGCGTTGTTCGTTTGTAAGACGATTCATGATGAAATGTCAAAGCATACTGAGCATCTTTCTCTTTGACACCATGTCTGAAATCCCACGTGATCTGTCAAATACTAATGCATGAAAATCCTAACCTCAAAAAAATCACTCTTTAAAAATATTTTTCCAAATTCGAACTTTTTTAATTTTGTACTTGTGTGTACGTAAGAACTAATCGCTTTTTGGAATTGAAATAGGACAACCTAACGACTGCAGCTAAACATGAACTCACATTCCCCAATATTTTGGGTATTTAAGCTTTTTTGATTTTTTCCTTATATACTTTTGAACAGACTTGAAGTATTATTTCGATATATAGTATAAACATACTGGTAGCCTTGTCTTATAAGTGTGGTTTAAAATAATTAAATTATTATATTTATTTATAAAATTATTTTTGTGAATATTTTTATTTGGTTTGGATATATTTGAAAAAAATGTATCATTTTCCTGTAATGTTACTGAACTTCGGTAAAAGCGACGGCCTCTGTGAAATGTTATCCATGGTGTAGGGTATATAAGGTTCGGCCCGACCGAACTTAACGCCGTTTTTACTTGTACCGCATCGCTGGATGTTTTGATATAACTCCCCTGAAATTTCCCTGTCGAGTTGACTTCTTACCCGTATAGAAGGCGCATATTACAACCGCTTGTACTCAAATTTTGAATTGATAGTGAAGGGTATAATATAGTCGGCACCGGGCGACTTCAGCATTTCCTTACTTGTTTACTTGTAATGTACACAGTAAAAAAATTTTAGCGTAATTTCATTACCATAAGTGCCTACCTTGATAGTCACGAAATTAAACACACAAGTAAAATTAACCTTTTATGATTAAATTTAAACATCAGATGTGTAAAACATTTAAGTGTTTAAAATTCAACTCTTGATATGTTGAAATTTAAAAATTCAATGTTTAATTTTACATATGATGTTTAAATTTAGACATAGAAGGTTCACTAATGTTACTTTTTTAATGTGTAATTTTAAATTTCAAAAGTCACTGTCTAAAAATGAAGAAGAATGATATAGTATCAAAATAAAATATTTTATTATAATTTTAAAAAACACATAATATATATATATATTAAATAAAAATTAAATAATAATTGAATATGCAATAAAAAATAATAATTCAAATATGCGAATAAGATATACATATTTTAAATGTTTCAATTTGTACTGTAAGGATTACGATAAGTTTTTAATAACTATGAAATAAAATTATTAAACAAGACCATTTTGCTTCTATATTTAATAGAATGCAAATAATTATTACAAATGGCATGGTGACATTTATTACTTGGCTGCAGACTACCACGATCATGATTTCGACCATGTCAAAAGTCTTTTCAAGTGGCTTCGCAGCGACTATTCAACATCAAACCCGGCCTCTATAAGGAGATGGTTCTCACAAACGAACGAGAATCACAACTCACTTGCCGAATTTGCGTTTAAAAAATCACACCAAGTAATAAAGCACACATGCCATCTTACAAGCATCTCATTGAGTTGCGTATGTACGTATGTGTATATGCAGGTATAGTTACCCAGCAATACTTCTGCCGTGCCAACGCTCATTTGTCTTAGTTTTTTCGTTTGCATTTTTTCTGGTCTGTAATCAATATTTGATTTGAACTGGGATATTGTCCTGGCTCAAGTCCATTTTGCTTCTATATTTAATAGAATGCAAATTTATTTACAAATGGCATGGTGACATTTATTACTTGGCTGCAGACTACCACGATCATGATTTCGACCATGTCAAAAGTCTTTTCAAGTGGCTTCGCAGCGACTTTTCAACATCAAACCCGGCCTCTATAAGGAGATGATTCTCACAAACGAACGAGAATCACAACTCACTTGCCGAATTTGCGTTTAAAAAATCGCACCAAGTAATAAAGCACAATTCGGCAAGTGAGAAATCACAAACTCATAATATGAGAAATACAAGCATTTCCCATTTAAAACTTTTGTTTCACAGGAGGTAACATAAAAGTAATGTTTGAAGAAAGGCCATCATTTAGTTGCCAATTTCAGTTCCACTTTGATGATTCATTGTTCTATGTACATATTCTCCACTAAAGTATTATGACTTTCTGCAATTGTTTGTATCACCCAAAAGGAAGGAGGTATTTATATTACCGATCGACTTAGAATCACAATTTTCAGTGTTTTTTGCGAGCCACGAATTTGAAGAAAGTCCAATCAGATTTAGGTATAGCCCCAATACAAAAGTTCTTTCCGATTTAATCTTTTCTTTTCTAGAAAGTAGATACTTTAATAGATGTTGGTCAAATTTCACAGAACACGTTATATTTAATCTCGAAACATCTATGGTAAAATTTGGTTACATCGGTCCTTGTTTTGTTGTAGGCTTCATAATAATGTCCTTCACGATTTTACTTTTTTTTTGTTAAATTTTGCTCTCTTTATATTTGGCTGAGATTGCAGCATGTATGTTTGTAATTAGTGGCATCGTTTTAGATTTAGTTTAGCCTTCAGACAAATGTATCTCCTATTTTTTCTTTTTGTTTTCTAAATTCCTAAATTACTTTATATTTCATTTAGAAATACATATGGTGATGATATATGGACAGACTTGGAGGTTTGCAATCCGTCGGTCACTCTTGGATATAGGTCTCAAATAATGTCGATTTAACTTCTTAGCATACCCTACATAGTATGTTTGTAACATAAACTAATCGAGCAAGACCTACCATTATTTGATGAAATTGTTCCAAAAATGCTGTTGGACAGTGCAATTAACAATATATAAGTATAATTTGTTTACTTTTAAATTAAATAAATAATTTTGCAAGTTCGTTTTTAAATATAGAAAAAGATTAGATTAGATGTGTGTTCTCAACATGAGGGTGTAAATCGAAGGAACATTTATATTGGGACTATATCAAAACATGGAAAGTTTCATGCTGGAAACACACCAAATCAATGGTGCAGATTTATGGTTCCTATATTAAAAAGCTATTTTAGCTTACTTTAGATAAAATATTGGTTAAATCCTCTTAACTGGACTTCTCAGAATTTGAATTTATTTTTCATAATTCCTATATTACTTTATATTCCACTTAGAAACATCTATGGTGATGATATATGGACAGATTTTAAGGTATATAATATAATAATAATAGGTCTCAAATTACATCTTAGCGCTGTAGGAGACGCATTTGCATACCCTACATTGTAGTTTAAAATAATAATCATAATAAAAATCATAAGTATGATCTGTTTATTTTCAAAATATTTTTTGTTTCATATTTATTTAGTATATATTGCTATTTGGACTGATATTTTTATTGTGAGTGTAGCCACAAATAACGTTAATCGATCTTACTGTTTCTCTTACTTAATATTACATTATACCTTTATGAATGTACGTATATATGTCTGTAAGTACACGACGCTTTTTTGTCGGTCGATAGACTGTGTGTCCGTCTATCTATTTATACCCATAAGATGTCTGTCTGCCTGTACGGCTGTCCCGTCCGTCCATCTGTATCTATGCCGTGCAATATATGTATGTGAGAGGGTGTGCATTTCTTTATACGATGACGAAGTGATGTGCTGTTAGAATCGTGCGATCAAACTTTAACATCATCAAAAAAGATCACCACCAAAAACGAGTCTTTCAATGAGAATTTCATGTAAGTTGAGCGTGGTCGAATCTTAAAAACCTTAAAATATGGAGGATTTTTTGGTTTATATGGCCATTACATAAGCGCCGTTTGATTGGCGAAATCTTTATTCAAATGTCAACCAATAAAAAATGTCAAACCAATAAAAATTATTCTTCTCTTTGTTTATATTTTTATTGAATCCAAATTTTATTTTTTACGACCTTTTATCGAATATATCGAGTATACATATTGTGCGAAATTCTAAAATCCACAATAAAGATAGTAATGAAATCCTACCACTGTGTTTCGACCTGACAAATCTTCCAAAGGTCAATCATTATATACAATAGATCATATGAGTATGCCGATGACATCGGTAGAGAACCTTGGGTGATATAGCTGGATAAGTGAACATGGTTCATAAACTGTACTACAGTTTGTTTTAGCCCGATCGATCCACCGATCGTTCATAATAATAGTGAGATTGAGTAAAGGAATGCATTTATAATTAGGTGTTACTTCGGTCTTAGTAAGCAGTTCAAAAATAAAGCTCTCTCTCCGTAGAAAAAACCACCCTGTACTTGATCAAACAGTATAGTTGTTCGAGAGATTTTTTCGTAAGATACATATGTATATGGATTCGTACATGTTAGCGGAGAGTATCGGCATGGCATGAACTGTGAGCTGTATGCGCTTTATGCCAGGAATGACATAGTGAAGTGCATTAAAATACAAAGACTATGATGGCTTGCATATGTTATCCGCAGAGGTGCAAGTGTTCCAGTGCTATAGATTTTCCATACCGAACTGAAAAGAGGATGATCGATTTAAAGACTAAGTCCATGAAACTTATCATACTAATACAGAATATAATATTGTGACGATTCAACAAACAGAATGATAGAATTAATATACAAATTATAGTGGAGGGTGTAAAAACAGCAGACTTTTTAACTCTACTACCAACCCATACCACAGCAGCCATATCAAAGCAGCCACAATATGATGCAGTCAGTACCTACTACCACAAACCACCTCCACCTTCGTAAGCACACTTAAGCTACCTAAAGTTGTTGTTGTTGTTGTTTGTGGCAGACCAGACACTTTGTAAGTTGAGGTTACTAAGGTATCTGGTGGTGGCTGTCTGTTGCTGTTGCTATTGCTATTGTCGGTGTTGTTGTCTTGACTGACTGAGTGAACACATATTAAACAACAATTGCAATTTTCTTGCTAATGCTTATTGCTGAATTTTGTAGATAGTTATGGGATCTTTTAAAAGCTTAACCTCTTGCTGTGTACAGGCAGAGTGCTTGGCTTGGAAGATATTGTTGCTGTTGCTGCTGAGGCTGCGGCTGCTCCTGCTGCTGCAACAATATTGATGGACTCTCAGTGACTCTGGAGTGAGTGAGTTAGTTGGCAGAGGAGTTGGTGTGGTTGGTGTTGTTCCTGGGATGGCGATGGTGTACGACAACACAGCTCGTAGTACACAAAGTGCATGGTAATAGTGTGAAGGTGAGTCCAGTCGACAAAAGAAGTGAAGCGATTCTTTTTTCATCGGCTTCAGCTTTGTTTCTTTTTTTGATGAAAACTGTAAATTTACGAACCTTACGTTAATCACCAACAATGAATCGCGCACAGCATGAGGAAGAAACTATGCAGCAACAACCACAGCAACATCAGCAACAGCAATAATAGTATGATAAATATTTAGAGAATCTTCGGAAGAAATTGTTCATTTATAGGAGTGGAGGTAATAAATGAAATTAGAAATCTAGACATTAATACGAGTGTGTACAGCACAACTGGTAGAATTTCATATAGTCGCATATGGACACATGTTACCCTACTTCAGTTCTCTGGATTGGTTTCAGAATTGCAAATGGCAACAGCCAAATGCAACTAAATTAGTGCGACCATAAATATTTAGTTGGATGAACCGATCTACAAATGAAGACACACTCTGATTTATTATTATTTATTTATTAATAGCACTGCAAGAAATATTATTAATTAAAATAGAAAACTACAACAAATAATAATAGCATACAAATAAAACAATTAGTAACAAGTAAGGAAAGGCTAAAGTCGGGCGGGGCCGACTATATAATACCCTACACCACTCCCTGCGTATGTACCTCGCTTTGATTACTAAACCCAGGTATTTCATGGGAGCAATTTTATGTAGTTCATACAAATTATATAAATTATATTCATATAATTTATATGCTATAAATTCATCTTTAGTCAAACTTAACGAATATGGTAAATAATAATATGGTAATTGATCCAATTGTCCGACACAAATACAAATTATACAGTAGTTAACAAAAGTCATACCAAAGTATGGACATATGAGCATCACCCAAACAATTCTCATTGCAATTCAATTCGGTAAAAAATTGAAATCGGGAAGGATTTTTGCATCCTGTAAATGTATGTGTTTGACAAAAAATGTTAAATCGGAAAGGACATTTGTATGGGGGTATATTGAAACCTGGAACGATGTGACCCGCTTTCACCATGTCTGTTTATGGGTGAAATATAATATGTAAAATTTGGCCAAAATCGGTTAAACATTCGGGAGCAACATTTGTATGAGGGCTATATCTAAATCTGAACCGATCTTACTCACTTTCACCATAGGTTGGATTCTAAGATGTTGTACCAATTTTAAAGAAAAACGGGTACACTATGTGGATTTTAGAGCGGAAAAAGTCAAATCGGGAGCGACATTTGTATGGGGGCTATATCTAAATCTGTACCGATCTTACCCAATTTTTGCATACGTGTTTCTAGTTTGATTATAAGATGTTCTGCCAAACTTAAAGAAAATCGGGTACAATATGTTGTTTCTAGAGCGGAAAATGTCAAATCGGGAGCGACATTTGTATGGGGGCTATATCTAAATCTGAACCGATCTTACCCAATTTTTGCATACGTGTTTCTAGTTGGATTATAAGATGTTCTGCCAAATTTAAAGAAAATCGGGTACAATATGTCGTTTATAGAGCGGAAAATGTCAAATCGGGAGCGACATTTGTCTGGGGGCTATATCTAAATCTGAACCGATCTTACCCAATTTTTGCATAGGTATTTCTAGTTGGATTATAAGATGATGTGCCAATTTTAAAGAAAATCGGGTACAATATGTGGTTTCTAAAGCGGTAAAAGTGAAATAGGGAGTGACATTTGTATGGAGACTATATCTAAATCTGAACCGATCTTACCCAATTTTTGCATATGTGTTTCTAGTTGGATTATAAGATGTTCTGCCAAATTTAAAGAAAATCGGGTACAATATGTCGTTTCTAGAGCGGAAAATGTCAAAGCGGGAGCGACATTTGTATGGGGGCTATATCTAAATCTGAACCGATTTCCTCCAAATTCAATACCGATGGTACTTGGCCAGAAAAAATAAATTCTGCCAAGTTTCGTGACAATCGGACAACAATTGCGACCTGTAGAGTGCGAACAAGCTTAGATGGACAGCAGACGGACGGACGGACAGACAGACATCGTTAAATCGACTCAGCTGGTGATTCTAAGCCGATCGGTATACTTAAAGGTGGGTCTAGCTCGATTATTTCTTGGTGTTACAAACATTTGGCGCGAAACTAACTTATAATACCCTAGACCACGAAGTGGTGTAGGGTATAACAATTAACAATATATGTAGAAGTATAATTTGTTTACGTTTAAATTATATAAGTAATTTTGCAAGTTCCTTTATAAATATATACAAGAATTAGATGAGATGTGTGTTCTAAGCATGAGAGTGTAAGGAGGAACATTTGTATTGGGACTATATTAAAACATGGAATGTTTAATGCTGGAAATATACCAAATCAATGGTGCGGATTTATAGATAGTATATTAAAAAGTGCTTCTTTAAAATCTACTTTACTTTAGACTGATATCTTTAAAATGAGACCTTAATAAACTTCGTTAATTTGACTTGGACGAACTCTGTACTTTTTATTTTTTTCTGTTTTTAGAAAATCCCCATAAAACCTGTATGTTAAAAATCCAAAAATCACGATTTTTTCTAAACCCGAAAACACGACATTGCAAAGAACATGTTTTAGATCACTCTACGACGAACTTCTATGTTTCATTCAAGATGTTTGTCAAAATATGGCATGATGTGTTAAACTTGAGGAAAGGCTAAAGTCGGGCGGGGCCGACTATATGATACACTCCTATCTATCTATCCGAATACAATTCAATTCGGTAGAAAATTACAAATTGGAAGTATTTTTGTATATTTCCTAATCATAGGCTGATATGACCTGACCCAATTTGTCAAATCGAGAAGAATATTTGTATCGGGGCTATAGCCAAACATGGAATGTGACCCACTTACACAATATGTTCTTCTAGTTCAAGTATAACGTATTATGCTCAATTTGAAGAAATTCTCTGAAAATAAGTGGTGTCTGTGTCGGAAAAAGTCAATCCTGGAGCGAAATTTGTATGGGAGCTATATATAAATCTGAACCGATCTGACCTATTTTCACCACAGGTGTTCCAAGTTTAAATGTAAGATGTTTTAGCAAATTTGAAAACAATCTGATAAAATTTGTTATTTCTAGAGCGGAAAAAGTCAAATTGGGAGCGAAATTTGTATGGGATAAATCTGAGCCGATCTAACCTATTTTCACCCTGGTTGTTTCTAGTGGAAACATAAGATATTTTGCCAAATATAAAGAAGATCTGATACAATATGTGGTGTCTAGAGAGGAAAAAGTCAAATTGGGAGCGAAATATGTATGGGAGCTATATATAAATCTGAACCGATCTAACACATTTTTACCACAGATGTTTCTAGTTGAAATGTAAGATGTTTCGCCAATTTTGAAGAATATCTGTTAAAATATGTGGTATCTAGAGTGAAAAGAGTCAAATCGGGAGTGAAATTCGTATGGGGGCTATATCATATATATAAAACGATTAAAAAAGTGATTCTAAGTCGATCGGTATAATTAACAAACAAATGCACAAAGACATAATACTCTCGTGGAGTATATAGTTATTTTTTAAGAACTTTTTTTTTTGACATTTATAACAAACTAGCAAATACCCGCTACTTCGTACGCGGAAAAATAGTAAATGATATTGACAGTAGTTTGTATCGGTATTCAAACTGTTTTTTTATATTTTGAAATTGCCTTAGTGTAAGGATATTACTTTCAGCGTTTATACGTAGTCCATAGTTTAATTTATAGGCACAACATAAAAACAATTTTTCTACAAAAAATCATATAAAGTAGAAAATTATTTGCACGTTTCTTTCTTAAGCTGTGAAAATTATACTCTCACTACGGAGTAGGAGCGTATATATCATTAGGGATAGAAAAAATGTAACGCATTGAAGGAGAGATTTAAAACCATAAGTATCCCAAGTCCATTTCACGTCTGTCTGGCTCGCTGGTATACACGATGACTCTGGAAGGGACTTAATGAATTTATTCAAACTCTGCACATAGTACTATTTTTCCAAACTTAGTTTAAATTCGGAAATGGGGGAAATTGATATACATCTTATGGTATTCACACACGTATAGTCCATATTCCAAAACAAACGACCTAATATAACTTCTATATTTTCCACGCAAATTGACATAAGCTTTGGTCAAAATAAAACTAATATAACTTCCATACGTATGGTTGAAATTAGTTACAATTCGAGATTTTAAAATGTTTTTATAATCAATTTAAACCTACAAAATATGTATGCTTTTCCGCGTCCTTTGTAGTTCCTATCCAAGCGAAAATTAAAACCATAACTTATATACCGGTGCGTTACTTGAAATCTGAACTTATGAATGGAACAAACATTTTGTATCTATCTTTTATTTTGCCGGGGATAATGACTATAATGTTCACACATAACTCTTTCTGTGCCGCTTGTGCCCTTAAACATACAAATTTCGAAAAATTAATTTATGTACTCGGAGAAATGTACACACCGAATTTCTTTTCATATTCTAGCTGAAAACTTTGGTTGGTACTATCTGTATCCCAAATCCCCAATTTAGGTTGGTACCTTTTGCACCACTTTTGATCCGCTTCCCCCTTTAAAGTATACATTTGATACAATCCAATTGAAAAATGGATTAATCGCTTTTTTCCAAGTTCAACTTAAAAGTATAAATATTGAAAATCAGTTAATGTTTCGCGTCTACACTGTCAGAGGCATATACACACCGTATTTCACGATTCTAGTTTCAGTCGTGTTGTTGGTACCATAGGAATATAAAAAGGTACGAATTTCGAAAAATATATTAATTTTGTGTTTCTATGCATGTACAAACCGAATTTCATGATTGGTACCGCTGTTATCCGTTTTTACCCAATTTCACAAGTACGAATTTCGAAAAATTCCTTCAATTTGCATTTTCAGGGATGTCCACGCCGAATTTCATGATTCCAGCTCCGTCTGTTTGATTGGTACCATTTTGTTTCCCTTTCTACCCTATTTCACTCACAAAAAGTAAGAATTTTGAAAAATATTTTCTTAGTCGAATTCGTGCTGTAAAAGTAATGCCAGTTCCGAATTTCATGATTCTAGGCCCAGTTGTTTGGTCTGGGCTGTCGTACAATTTGTATCCCATTTAATCCCTTTAAATTACAAATTTTGAAAAATGCCTTCTTATCAGTGATGTGCGCTGTAAAAAGAATATACATAACGAATTTCATTATTGTAGTGTCATCCGTGTTGTTGGTACTTTTTTATTCCATTTTCCGCGTTTACCTATTAAAAGTACGAATTTAAAAAAATTCGGTCATTTTGCGTTTCTAAGGATTTTGAGGTATGTACACACCGAATTTTATTATTCCAGCTCCATCCGTTTGTTTGGTACCATTTTTATCCCTTTTTACCCGATATCACCCACAAAAGGTACGAATTTAAAAAGATTCTCTTGATCGCATTCGTGGTTTAAAAATGATAAAAGTGATCTGCACTGTAAATATACACACCGAATTACATTATCCGTGTTGTTGGTACCTTTTTATCCCCTTTTCCCTTTAAAAGTACAAATTTCGAAAAATTCCTTCATTTTGTGATTCTAAACATTTTGAGGGATGGTGGAGGGAATTTTATGGTTTCAGCTCCATCCATTTTATTGGTACTATTTTTATCCCTTTTTACCCGATTTCACACCCAAAAAGTACGAATTTTGAAAAATATTTTCTTGGGCGCGTTGAAGCTATAAGAGGATTTTTTTTGACTAAATTTCAAGATTGTAGTCCCAGCCGTTTGGTCATTGCGGTGGTACAATTTGTATTCCTCTTTAACCCATTTTACCCCTTAAAAGTATGAAAAACTCCCTTCAAATCTGATCTCTTCGCTGTAAGAGAAATGTACATACCAAATTTCATGATTCTAGCTTCAGCCATGCTGTTGGTACAATTTGTATCCCTTTTTGTCCCATTTGACCCCCCTAAGGTACGAATTTTGCAAATGAAATTTTTTGGGATGTCTTCATGCTACAAGAGTGTAAAAAGACTATTACTTGTTCGAATTTAGAAAGCCAAAATACCCCAGAAAAAGTTCTAGATGGTCCTTCGTAAACTTTTTTGGCGTATAGTTGCAATTGTCAAAAAAAAAATAAGATTCAAATACTTTCAGAACACCCTGACAAATCATTAATATATACACAATAGTGCGGTGTCGACACACTCAGTGGTTGTTGAATAATTATAATGATCATCTTGTCATTTCTGCACAATTGTCCAAAGAAAAAAATATTTTTCCAGCTGGATATCCAATATAGGCAGAGATTCCATTGCATCGGCTAAAATTTCATGATTGTTTCTATGCATTTTTGCCAGATAAGAGGACATCTTTCGATAAAATCTTAGTAACTTATGGTCAACCACAAGGTGTTAACATTGCAGTTGTTGTCGATATTGGTGATTTTAATAAATTCAATATTGTTTATGGATTTTCGTGTGTGCCTCTGTCATGGTTAACGTTGGTATACATATGCGTAATGTTTGTGTTGACAATAGATTTTTCTTTCTAAGATAGCCACCATGAGCAGAAAGATTGTTGTCGCATTCTTTTGCGTTCATACAGTAGCTGCCTGGCTGGTCGCATGTTGGGGAACGATGACAATGACAGTACGTTTTTTGGGTGTTAATGATAGATCATTATCCGTACACGTTGAAAAATAATGATTTTCTTCAAATCACACAAGCTTTGAACTTGAATCAAATCAGGTAAAATTTACTCAAACTGAAGAAACATTTTCTTAGAACCAAGTAAATTTTTTGCAAAATCTGAGGAAAATTTTGCAGGAATTTTACTCAAACCAACTAAAGCTGAAGTCTTTAGAAGGGCTTAACGTGGAGCAAGTATATGAAATTTGAGGGTAATACGCGCCAATAACTCTAATAAGTGGCGACATTTGTATGGCGTCTATATCTACACTGAAAATAAAAATGCATTCCCCCAATGAAGTTTTTAATTGCTGCGTCAAACAGGATTAATACAAAAAATATCCTTATGGCTAGTTTGGCTGAGACTCCACATGGCTTATTTGGCTTGCAGTAATTTGTTGGCAGATATAACAAATACTTATGCTAAGTGAATTACATTATTATAAAGAGTGATTTTTTTGAGGTTAGGATTTTCATGCATTAGTATTTGACAGATCACGTGGGATTTCAGACATGGTGTCAAAGAGAAAGATGCTCAGTATGCTTTGACATTTCATCATGAATCGTCTTACAAACGAACAACGCTTGCAAATTATTGAATTTTATTATCAAAATGCGTGCTCTGTTAAGAAAGTTCATTGCGCGCTTCCATTTTATGGTCAGTTTCATCGACCCACTGAAGCGGCTATTCGGGCTATTGTGACTAAATTTCGCACCAAATTTACATTGTTGGACATTAAACCACCAACACGCTTACGTAGAGTGCGAACTGAAGAAAATATCGCAGCTGTATCGGCCAGTGTTAATGATGACCACCAATTTTCGATTCGTCGCCGTTCGCACCAATTGGGTCTCTGTTACTCAAAAACGTGGAAATGCCAAAATTGGACTAAGCGGATGGACCACCTAAGACGCAGCCGCGGTCAACATTTAACTGAAATTATCTTCAAAAAGTAAATGTCATGGACCAATCTAACGTTTCAAATAAAGAACCGATGAGATTTTGCAAATTTTATGCGTTTTTTTTAAAAAAAAGTTATCAAGCTCTTAAAAAATCACCCTTTATTATAGTAGTAAATATTATCCAGGGGAGACAACGTCCCCTCAGTATAGTAATAGCCTATACCCTACGGGAAAATGAACTGTCCAGGACAAGTCCTAGAACTGGTCCCTGATGGGCAAGGTCCTAGTTCTAACCCAAATGTATAAAGAGGACCGGTCTCTTTTACCATGGTTTGTCATTGGTGGGGGTGAATTTACCCCCCGTGGTATGTCTTGGACATGTCCGCTGTCTGTTCTAAACTACCAGTTTAAAACCGGTCTCAAAGGACATTACTTGGACCATACCTCAAAATACATGTCCTAGAACCGGACTTTGTATGTAATTGCATCGAGGTAGTCTCAATGCTGACACGGAGATCTCTCAGATATAATTTCTGACGAATTTTCCTGAGCTGGCTTCTATTTTATTAATCGTATTGTATGTAAAAAATATACAATACTTTATAAAGTACGCATAATAAATGAGAAGTGAATTGACAATTTATTCACACTTTGGAACCAATTCTGTGATATGTCCATGTTGACATATCCCAGAATAGGTACGTTTATAGAAATTGCCACCAATTTCCCGTAGGGTAATTTTTGGTTGCTTTGAGATAATCGTGCTTAAAATGTTTGTCAAAGTGGGTCTATTAAATTCTCAATATTGTGGAAAATATTATGTTTTTATTATGATTTATTATTATATTCTCTGAACTGGTAAAGTTATAATTTTACCCGCATCCTTAGAAACATAATTTTTTCAATATTTTTTTTCTGGGATAATTGTGCTCAAATAAACTCAGAAAAATAATCAGAAAGTAATTTGCTAATTTAGTTCGAGAGCCATGTGATAAAACAATCACAAGTACATATGGGCATCTCCCAAAAAAGGTCTACCAAAAAAATGAAATCAGACCACACTAATAGCTTTTGACTCTATTTTTTCCTTCTTTCGACAACTTTTTTTATTATGAAACTTGAAGTTAACTTGTTCTCTTTATACACTCCACGAGAGTATTATGTCTTTGTGCATTTGTTTGTAACACCCAAAAGGAAGAGAGATAGACCCATTGTTAATTATGCCGATCGACTTAGAATCACTTTTTGAATCGATTTAGCGATGTCCGTCTGTCTGTCTGTCTGTCCGTCCATCTATTCTTGTAATCACGATACAGGTCGCAATTGTACACAGAACCAAATGAAACTTTGCACAACTAAGTTTTTCGGGATAAGAACGAACGCTATTTAATTTGAAGAAAATCGGTTCAGATTTAGATATAGCCCCCATACGAATTTCACTCCCGATTTGACTCTTTTCACTCTAGATACCATATATTTTAACAGATTTTCTTCAAAATTAGCAAAACATCTTATAGTTCAACTAGAAACATCTGTGGTAGAAATGGGTCAGATCGGTTCAGATTTATATATAGCTCCCATACAAATTTCGCTCCCGATTTGATTTTTTCCGCTCTAGAAACCACAAATTGTATCAGATTGTCTTCAGATTTGGCAAAACATCTTATTTTTCAACTAGCAACACCTGTGGTAAAAATGTGTTAGATCGGTTCAGATTTATATATAGCTCCCATACAAATTTCGCTCCCGATTTGATTTTTTCCGCTCTAGAAACCACATATTGTATCAGATTGTCTTCAAATTTGGCAAACTATCGTATATTTCAACTAGAAACGCCCATGATGAAAATGGGTCAAATCGGTTCAGATTTATATATAGCTCCCATACAAATTTCGCTCCCAATTTGACTTTTTCCGCTGTAGATACCACATATTTTAACAGATTTTCTTCAAAATTGGCAAAACATCTTATAGTTCAACTAGAAACACCTGTGGTAAGAATGGGCCAGATCGGTTCAGATTTATATATAGCTGCCACACAAATTTCTCTCCCGATTTCACTTTTTCCACTCTATAAACCACATATTTTAACAGATTTCTTTCAAATATTTCAAAATATCTTATATTTCAACTAGAAACACCCATGGTGAAAAAGGGTCAGATCGGTTCAGATTTACATATAGATCCAATACAAATTTCGCTCCCGGATAGACTTTTTCCGCCCCAGAAACCACAAATTTTCTCCGAATTTCTTTGAAGTGACTATTTGAACTGGAAGAACTTATTTTGAAAGTTAGTCACTTTATTCCATGTTGGGATATAGCCCCGATACAAATATTCTTTTCGACTTGACAAATTAGACCAGGTAAACGTTTTTTTTTTTTTTTTTGATGGTTTTATATGGTTTTTATATGGTTTTATTATGACTTATTATTATATTCTCTATTAAGGGAACGACAATAAAGGGTGATTTTTTAAAAGCTATAGGAAAGTTTATCAAAAAAAAAACACATAAACTTCAGAAAAATGCATGAAATCTTTGTTTGAATCGATAGTACGGTCCATATAATTTAATGTTTGAAGATTATTTCATGCAAGTGTTGACATTGACTGCGCCTCAAATGTTCCATCCGCTTAGTCCAATTTTAGCATTTTCACGTTTCTGAGTAACAGAGGTCCAATTGCTGCGAACGGCGACGAATCGATAATTGATGGTCATTATTAACACTGGCCGATACAGCTGCGATATTTTCTTCAGTATGTAAGCGTGTTGGTGGTTTAATGTCCAACAATGTAATTCAGTGGGTCGATTAAACTGACCATAAAATGGAAGCGCGCGATGAACTTTCTTAACAGAGCACGCATTTTGATAATAAAATTAATAATTTGCAAGCGTTGTTCGTTTGTAAGACGATTCATGGTTAAATTATAGACCAAACTGAAGATTTTTTACAGTGAAACAAAACACGAAACGTGCGTCAGCTGTTTAAACCAGTGTTGCCAAAGAGATAATAGCTAAAAGATCACCCTTTATAATGTAGGTTAGATTCTAGAGTTCTAAGAAACACATTGGAATAATCAAATTGTATGGGAGACATACCTAAATCTGAACCACCATAGATGTTAGTAAAATATTAGGGCTGTTTTTCTTTAAGCCGGGATAACAGCTACGATAATAAAAATTTAATTTTTTGCTCAAAATTAAAAATTTTTTTTCATATTGTCGCCAACTACAATATATATATATCAAAATAGATTTTTCAAAAAATATTTTGTGTCGACTTTATTGGACTTAGCCTCGATATCCATCATTTTGACTTACACTGGATAATTATCCAGGCTAAGTCAAATATTTTTAACACAAAATTATTTTTTTTTTCAAAATTTGTTTTCACACACACATTGATATTCCTTTTTGGCGACAATTTTAAAAAAGAATTTTTTATTTTGAGTGCAATTTTAACATTTTATTTAGATTTTTGTTATCGCAGCTTAGTTATTCAGTCTTAAAGAAAAACAGCCATCTTATTGCTTAGCATTTGGACTTACTCTCGTTAGCTATTAATTACTGTTACTTTGGTTATCTATCGACGGTAAGTTCAAAAAGTCAATTGAAACTTACATTTTGAAAAAAGAATTTCACATACAATCTTCCCGAGATGATCTCTAAATTGCGGGTTTTGTCGTGACATTCGGCAATGTTATGAGGATGATTTTCAAGAATAGAAACATTAGATTTTGGTTCTTTGGGATACACCTACCAGTGAGAAGAGTCTACTATCGCAGAGTGTATTTGTATTATGACAAATATTAAATAATTATGCGTATACAACGAAAATTCAAATTTTCGCTAATACGACTTTGCCGCACCGGAATTTGCTTCTCATCGAACAGATGCAATAAATCTCCCAAATATTGTTCAATAATGTTGTACGCGCAGGGGCATTGTGTGCTAAATAGATTTCCAAAAGGCGATACAAATTTCTCTAAAAACCAAACAAACCTAAAACAATGGGACACCAAGGTGTACGACTGCGAGTGGGCATTTACTTAGAACGGTGTTATGAAATTAAGAAGAAAAGACAAAGAACATCGAATGTCATCATCTTCATCACCAACATCGGTATCAGCATCAGCGATGGAACCACACACACACCAAGCCACGAGTGCAGCCATGTAATTCAAAATGTTGCATAATGTGTTTACAGCTACTTTAAATGCTGCCAATAAGGCTACTGTTGTACCGAAATTGCATATTGCCACACAATGATCCAAGTACGAGCGAGTAATACCAACAGCACACGCAATGCAACAGCATTCAATTCAAGCCAACAGAGGCAGCCATCAAGCAGCATGCAGTAGTGGTGTGTAGTCCGTGCCCACAGTTAAAGCCAAATGATATTAACCCAAGGCAACTGCTGCAACTACGACGACGATGACTGTGTATTTGTTTGTTCTCTTGTTTTTTTTATTTCGAGGAGATGACAATTTTTCAAAATCGAAAAGAAAAACACATTTTCATGCGTTTTCAAAGCTGCCACAGACAATGCGAGTGTTTGTCTGGCCGTTCGTGTGCTGTGTGTAAACAATGCGGTCAATTGTTGGTAAGGCCAAGAAGTTTTCTCTCTTATCATGTTTTCAGTAGTGAACAGTGGGACGAAAACGAAACAAATATCAAAACATAGCGATGGGTCTTCTTGTCCCTATGAAGTACTTCCCATGAAAAAATGCAAGAACGTATTCAAATGTAACCTTAGATTTGAAGAAAATCGTGATGTTTTACTTACTTTCATGAATTATATAATGTTTTTACATGACATGACCTCATCCATTTATGCTAATGTAGTTCATACACTTTCATCGTATATTCTACCGATATTACTTTACGAATATAGAAAACATAGGATATTTAAATTGTAATTGGTGTTTCATTTTGATGGAAAATCCGTTACTACACCGGACTATATCTAGAAAAGGAAACGATCAAACCTATTTTGAAATATAATCAAAAATATGTATTATGAGACGTATGAACATTACGAATATTTATCGGTGTTGTTGTAAATTCTTTATTTGAAATTTTGATTATCATCCTTATGTAAATGAGATTTATTTTCAGATTTTGGCCAAAAATCAAAAATCTCTGTATGTACCTCTTGTCTTCAGTATGTACATAAAGAAATTATTTACATCTTCAAAAAATAAGAGAATGTAGAAGCGATTGATTGGTTATAAGTAATCATAAAAAATATTTAAATAAATGAAATAATAATATAATATTTACATAAATAAAATGGCTTTGATTTTGTTCCCCAATATCCGCAAAACGGATCAAACGGAAAAAAGTATTATTTTTAAATATTTTAGTTTTTTCGTTTGCATTTTTTTGGTCTGTAATCAATATTTGATTTGAACTGGGATATTGTCCTGGCTCAAGACCATTTTGCTTCTATATTTAATAGAATGCAAATTTATTGACAAATGGCATGGTGACATTTATTACTTGGCTGCAGACTATCACGATCATGATTTCGACAAAAGTCTTTTCAAGTGGCTTCGCAGCGACTTTTCAACATCAAACCCGGCCTCTATAAGGAGATGATTCTCACAAACGAACGAGAATCACAACTCACTTGCCGAATTTGCGTTTAAAAAATCGCACCAAGTAATAAAGCACACATGCCATCTTACAAGCATCTCATTGAGTTGCATATGTAAGTATGTGTATTTGATTTGAACTGGGATATTGTCCTGGCTCAAGACCATTTTGCTTCTATATTTAATAGAATGCAAATTTTTACAAATGGCATGGTGACATTTATTACTTGCTTACTGATTTCGACCATGTCAAAAGTCTTTTCAAGTGGCTTCGCAGCGACTTTTCAACATCAAGTGGCTTCGCAGCGACTTTTCAATTCTCGTTCGTTTGTGAGAATCATCTCCTTATAGAGGCCGGGTTTGATGTTGAAAAGTCGCTGCGAAGCCACTTGAAAAGACTTTTGACATGGTCGAAATCATGATCGTGGTAGTCTGCAGCCAAGTAATAAATGTCAGTTCACCCAGTTCACATCAAATTTTTAAATATTTTTTTCGCTGATCATAAATATTATTCAGAAAGTTGCCGTTGTTTCCTTTCCGCGCAACGCGGGGAGCATTTTGGGTTGAGCGATAAAAGCTAATGTTTTCTATATTCCATAACTTCTAATATTTTGACGCGCGAAGATGGAAGCTATATAAAAAATATTTTTTCTTGACAAAAAATAAAACATATAATATATTTATGAATATATATTCGATTTTAATTAAAAGTAGCCCAATGTGTTTACTTTCAATTGAAAAAAAAAACAAATTCATGGGACCTCACACGAATCGAAAGTTATAGAAGAATCCGTAAGACTGTATTTTCCAAATAAATATTATTTTTCACACAGTCTTGTAAAATAAAAAGTCCAAAAGTACGGGGAAAAAGATACCCTAATCGAAATCGAAAATACCAAATGAAAGCGTCAATTCGTACGTATTTATGCATAATCCTTACACATTCAGCCAATGTAATAAGTATTCTCACCTCTGAAACAGTATTCGTTAAAGTAAATTAAATCGCTATACGCTCACTGACGCTATACCAACTCTCTAATACTTGTTCATGTTACACTGACTCAATTTGTCCATGTCCATATATTTTCTGTGACACTGTGCGTCGTCGTTGCTTTTCCTGGTCCATAGGATTCTTGTACATCCAGTCATATTTTCTTTTCTTACCCTCTTCTAATCTTCCCAATAAAATCTTATTTCCATTGCTTAGTTGCATTGTATGTAGCCAAATGTTAAAGAAATTCTTCCAGTTGTCATATAAACCTTTGGCCAAAATAGTCATCTGTAGGGGCGTGTGATGTTCGGCCAGACATTGTGTGAATATGTTGAGTATGCCCATTTCTTTATTTGGCTAATTTCTATTACGTTAGCAGCCCTCTACTGCATATTTCCTTTTACGCAACCTTCGTCTCGCACTTCTGCTAGTTGAACTTATTAGCATGTTGAGAAACGTTTTGGGGTGGTTTTCTTATCTATTGACATGACATCCCACCGTGCAGGTAATCGGATTTTTCAAGTGGTCATTTGTGTGTTTAATTTGTGGGCATTTTAGAGGATTACTTAGCAGATTTTCTAAAGAGATTTACGCATGGCAGCTGGAGGTTTGAGAAGTGCTCGTATGCTCTTTATGCGGTCTAATTGAAATATTGAGAAAACGAATAAGCCATGATAATACTGACATATGAAAATTCTACAGAGCGCATTTGCAATTTCAACAAATTATTTTTCGTGCTATAGTCTCAAATGTGACTGACACACTTTAAATTCGTAATAAAATTAATTAACTATGTTTTTGAAGAGGTTTACAATTTGTTATAAATTGAACATATTTATAAAAATGGTTTTCGAAACCAGTCTCGGAACTTTATTGGGTCTTAAGAGTGAAAGTGGGCTGTACACGATATAATTTGTTGTGTATAATCGAATCAAAATGGCTATTTATATAATATATATATATTTATATAACGTTTTATAAAACTAATTATAACATGAAACTGCGCACACTCAGAAAAATAGCATTGTTAAATCTGAGTAAAATCCATACTCCAATTTAGTTCAACAATTTTACTCTAGATTAGTAAAAATTTTCCTAAATGTAGGAAAATTAACTAAGTATGATTGAGGTTAAAGTTTCATAGTTATTGTAAATAGTTCATTTACCAGAAATAGGGTAGTAAATTTACTTAAAAATATTTCTTTGGATCTAATATAAAATACTTATGTGTGGAAGAAAATTTCCAAAGTTTTAAATAAGAAAAAGTGAAGATTTTTTATAAAAGAAATCCATTTAGAAAATTTTAACTAAAAATGTGATTTTTTTCTTCAAGTATTTTTCTAACGAACCATTGCGAACGAGCCGATCTTGCCTTCGCTACAATCATGGAGTAATAGCGCAATTCTTCATGAAACATTTGAGAAATATTTTGAAATACGTACCTTCATGAGGTAAAATGAATTTAAAAAGTACTAAACGGCTGGCCATATAATTGAAATTTGGTACGGAAAGTTCTCTTATAGCTTGACGCAACCAGCAATATATTTGTTCATAATTCGTATTTTTGCGGATTAAAAAGAGAAAGAGGGATAAAAATGGTACCAAGCTTGAGTCATGAAATTCGTTGTGTCCATTCAGGGTAATTGAGGAAAGGGGGTTAAAAATGGCGCCAGAAACACGGTACTATAATCATGAAATTTGGTGAATACATCCCTCAAAATGATTAGAAACGCAAAATGATGAAATTAATGGGTTAGATGGAAAAAGGGGGTAAAAAGGTACCAAGCACGGCTGACGATACAATAATCAAATTCGGATTGTATATTCGTGAGAATTTCATTCTTTTAACCAAACGGCTGGGCATAGAATCGTGAAATTCGGCGAGTACATTCCAAAGCATACATATCAAAGTATCGAATCTGGAATCATGAAATTTAATGTATGTATGATGGAAGCTGCATTGGTTTTAATTTTACATCTCTGAACTTAACTCACTTCAAGTTATCATGTACACCAGCTAGCAAAACAGACGGACGGAAGTCGTAAAACGGATTTGGTCAAACATACTTGGGTCTCAAGTCACTCCTTCAATGTGTTACACTTTTTCTATGCTCTGTATAGTTGACTTTAGGATAAAATGTCCAAATAGTGATAAATAAACAAGTAAGGACGGTTAAAGTCGGGCGTGGCCGACTATATGATATCCTACACCTAGTCAATATACCCTGTGGTGTAGGGTATAAGAAGGTCGTTACATTTTAACCTGGTATATATACTACAAATTTCATACTTTTATCTGTATTTGTAAGAAAATTTGAACACAAAAATTTTGAATGGGAGCTATATATAAATCTGAACCGATCTAACACATTTTTAGCATAGGTTTTCTGAAATATAAGACGCTTTCCCAAATTTGATGAAAATCTGTTAAAAAAGTGGTTTCTAGAGCGAAAAGAATTAAATCGTGGGAGTCATTTAAATTGGAGGTATATAAATCTGAACCGAATTGACCCACTTCCGCCATGGATGTTTGTAGTTGAAATATGAACTGGTTTGCCAAATTTGAAGCAAATCTGTTCAAATATGCTATTTTTAGAGCGGAAATAATCAATTCAGTGTCGAAATTTGCATTGGATATATATATAAATCTGAACCGATGTGACCCACTTTCGCCATAGATGTTTGTAGTTGAAATATGAGCTGATTTGGCAAATATGATATTTCTAGAGCGGAAATAATTAATTCAGTGGCGAAATTTGTATTGGAGCTATATAAAGGGTGTACCAAGAAGAGCGCAATTTTTTAATTTTAAATAAAACACAGATATTTAAGAAAAAATCGTGAAACTTTATTATATCGTAAAGTAGACAGAATGAGGTTATGTATGGAACAATATATCGTGCAGATGGCCGCCGCGGCTTTGCTGGCATGCACGCGATCTTTTAATGAAATTTTCAATGACCGTTTTGCATGAATGCTGCGGTATTTCATTAATGCAGCGTCCAATTTCGTCTTTTAAGGCTTGAGTCGTCGTCGGCTTATTCGCGTAAACCATCGACTTCAAAAAACCCCAAAGAAAAAAATCTAATGGTGTTAAATCGCACGATCTAGGCGGCCAATTCTGATCTCCAAAACGCGAAATAACACGACCGGGAAATGACTGATGCAGCAATTGAATTGTTTCTCTGGCTGTATGACATGTGGCGCCGTCTTGTTGGAACCACATGCCCTCCACATTCATTTCTTCAATTCTAGGCAAGAAAAAACTGGTTATCATTTCACGATACCGAACACCATTGACTGTTTGCGCTTGACCTGCCTCATTTTCATAAAAAAGGTCCAATGATTCCTCCAGCCCAAAAACCACACCACACAGTGACACGTTGAGGATGCATTTGCTTCTCGTGAATCACTCGAGGATTTTCCGCACCCCAAATGCGACAATTCTGCCTATTGACGAAGCCATCAAGATGAAAATGGGCCTCGTCACTGAAGATGATTTTATCGGCAAAATCAGCATTTTCATGTTGTCTCTCCAATACCCAATTAACGAACTCCCTTCGCTGTCCATGGTCAGTTGGCTTCAGTTCCTGAGTCCATTGAGCTTTGTATGCATGAAGATGCAAATCTTTCGTCAAAATTCGCTGCAAAGTGGATTTGGAGACACCAATTTGCTGAGCTCGGTGTAGAATTGAGGTGGATGGAGTTTGGGCGACATCATCACGTACAGCTGCGACATTTTCGGTCGATCGACCTGGTCGATGGCGCTTTGTTGTCTTTACATCACTAACAGACCCAGTTTCGGCAAATTTATCCATTAATCTCTTTACAGTTGACTCTTTTGGAGCATTATTGTGACCCCAAATTGATCGCAATTTGCGAACTGTAGCCGCAAAACTTTCACCATTTTGGTAAAACAATTTCACAATGAGAATGCGTTGTTCATTCGTGTAGCGCTCCATTTTTACTAACCTCGTACCTTCTACTAACAAACAATAACAATTGTTCAAATGTCAAACAATGACACTTCGAATGTTGCCAGATTTAAAAATTGCGTTCTTCTTGGGACACCCTATATATATATATATATATATATATATATATATATATATATATATATATATATATATATATATATATATATATATATATATATCTGGACCATTTATACCAGAGTTGTTTCTAGTTTAAATATAAGTAGTTTTGCCAAATTTGAAGAAAATCTGCTAAAATATGTGGTTTCTAGAGCGGAAAGAGTCAAATCATAGGAGACATTTGTATGGGAGCTATATATAAATCCGATCTGGCCTATTTTTACCAGCGCTATTCCTAGTTAAAATATATGACGTTTTGCTAAATTTGAAGAAAATCTATTGAAATATGTGGTTTCTAGAGCGGAAAACGTAAAATCGGAAGCAAATTTTGTATGGGAGATATATCTAAATCTGAGTCGATTTGCTTCAAATTAAATAGCGTTCATCCTTATCCCATAAAACTTCGTTGTGCAAAGTTTCATTTAGTTCTAACAACAATTGCGACCTGCACTTTGATTACAAAAATAGGTGAACAGACGGACGGACATGGCTAAATCGACTCATAAAGTGATTCTAAGTCGATCGGTATAATAAACGATGGGTGTATCTCGCTTCCTTTTGGGCGTTACAAATAAATGCACAAAGACATTATACCCTGAAAATACCACATTATTTGTATAAAGTCTGGTGGATATGAAAGTAGTTAGATTTTTAGAAAATCGTTTGGCTGTTAAATCTATATTTAAACACAAAAGTGTTAAAAAGAACAATTTTCCAGTATATTGGTTGCTCACTACATTCATATTGTGCGCAGAGGCATGTTCTTAGTCATGTTGTTTCATCTTCCTCTGCGTCTAGCTATCTTACCAAGCTATATACATATCCACCCACTCGATAAATTTTGTATAAAGCCAAATAAAATCTATCGGCAGATCAAAATAATTTTCTATACAAAAGAAGACATTTTCATTTATGTTATTGTTATGTACTGGTTGTAGCTGTTCTGTGTGAGCAGTTATTTTGGGTGAACGTAATCGCGATAAAAATTGTATAAACTATATGAGGGTATTGTATTTTCCCAATAAGTAGATGAGATATTCCACAGAAATGATTATTTTTCGATTTTGTTGTGGCTTTTCTCTTTCTATTCTTTTGCTCCTTTCTGTTCGCAGGTCTTGTTTTGTGGGCTTTGGTTTTCGTATTGAATATGTAAATAAGTATTTGCATACGGTCGGTCGTATTTAGCATAACGCAATTGATTGTATCGACATGGAAAATGTGTTTTCAGCAACTTCAATGATACTTGGTTTTCAATGTGTCCTTTGGTCATTCTTAAGAGGTGGTGAAATGGGTTAGTAGCTGCAACGTTGTAATGTAATCAGCAGAGAATGTAGTAAGTAAAACATAGGCATAGGTTTGGTAGGTCGAAGAATAGTATTCCATCACATTGGCAGAAATTAAATTAAAAAAATTGAAATTGTTAAATATGCATATATATTTTCTTTATGGCAACACTCCAAACAATCAAGAAAATGTACTGGAAAAAATAGGTGGCAACACCGGAAGCCTGAAAGGTATTTAATGGTTGCGTACAAACACGTGAAATTAAATCAGATCTAAAGCAGTTTTACAAATCAATTAAAAGAAAATAATATATAGAAATTGAAGTAGATCAAAAATTTAAATACTTAACATTTTGTGATAATTTTGTAATTCGCAGTGAACGTATCTTATAGATTTCGTGGACAAAAAGTTATATGTAGGACTCAATTTTGACTGAGTTTGTAGTTTATGGTGGAATTAGTATCTCAGCATTTTTTGTCATCACCCACAATCGTCATTTAAAAAAAATTGATTAATCATTTTGTGTACAAGACTCATTAAGATCTTATTTTTCAGGTATTGCAAGTACCTTTAAAATGGTATATAAAATCATTCACTTTTTCTATATACTTGTAGGAATTTTATATTAGATCCTGAGACCTTAAACATTTATTATTTGCATTGTAGTGCCAAGTAGAATATTTGTATGCTATATTTCTTGTAATAATAAAATTTGGTATTTAGTCACCCTGTACCGACACATTCTGATAAATATGTTGGTTATATATTGTTAAGCGTCCTGTTCTTCGCTGTCTATCTGATATGTCCTTTTTCGAAATATCTTTCCGCTATATCAGAAAACAAAAATGTCAGAAGTTATATATATATATATATATAATATATATTAGACCGGTCCTTATTTCTTTTTTTTTGAATTCGTATGACGGCAAGGGCTAAAACTACTCTATCGCTGTCTATCTGATATGTCCTTTTTCGAAATATCTTTCTATATCAGAAAACAAAAATGTCAGAAGTTATATATATATATATATATATATATATATATATATATATATATATATATATATATATAATATATATTAGACCGGTCCTTATTTCTTTTTTTTTGAATTCGTATGACGGCAAGGGCTAAAACTACTCTATTTGAACCTAAAAATACACACATACATTTGAGCTTGATTGGACAATTTTTAGGCGTTAGTTAGTTAAAGTTAGTTACTATCATATAGGGGAAATTATCACCTTTGGTGCTCTTTTTTTGACATAACTCGAGAACCACTAGTCCGATTTTGTTTAAATAAATTGAAAAATAATTAAGAATTAGAATTCCTTTAAAATGTGTATATATAGCGTTTTTCTATATAATCAACAGTTTAGCCGGTAAAAATAAATGTATGAAGAAAATAAATATTTTTTGCCTAAAATATTAATATTTTTTATTTTTTAAATTCATAGAAAATCCAAAACGAACGAATACATTTTAAAATTAAAAATCTAAAGCGATGACAACCAAAAGACTTCGATCGGATGATGACATTATGTTAATTGGCGTAATGGACCACCAAATTACTGGAGCTAAATTACCAGGAAGAAAACAAGTGCTACAAGTTTTATTTTATAATTTAAGAATAGTTGGCTTAAATTTAAGAGAAAGTTCTAGATTAGTTGTTGCTGAGGTCAGCACGTTTTGGCAAAAAGCACGAATTCCAACACACCATGAAAAACACTGCATTGAGAAGCTGGAAAAATTATACAACAAGTGGAGAGATATTACAAAGCATCATGGTCGAAAAAACAGGAAAGAAACTGAATTTCAAGATAAATTAGATGATTTATTCGATATCGCACATGCAAACGCGTTTGAATTAATTAAAATACAAGAAGACAAAGAGTTCTTTAAAAAGCAACGAGAAAAAGGAAGACCAGGTTGTATGCTAGGAACGGATAAAATTGTAATGCAGAAAGAAAAGCGAAAGGCAGTCCAGAAAGAACAAGAAAACCAGCGTCGAATAAAAGAAGATGAACGAAAAGAGTTATATGAACAACAGATTCAAAGAGGTATACAATTAAATATTCTATCTTTTAAGCAAATCAGAAATATTGTTGTAAAACAGGTATGATTGACATTGACGACGAAAACGATATTGAAGTTGTAGCATCAACATCAACATTTGTATCAAATCCAAATCCAGGTATATCAGGTATCTCCAGAGGTAAAACAATTTTTTTTACACCAAGACTGCTTTCAACTTTGGATAAGTGGAAAATCACTGATGGTGCTGCAGTTCATATCCTAAGCGCAACTGCTGACGCGTTGGGCTATGATATCGAAGATCTTATACTAAATAGATCATCAATTCGTCGAATGCGTCAGAAGCATCGTGCAACAACAGCACAAAACATTGCAGCAAACTTTGATGTAAGTACTGTAATGTGGGTTTTCCCTATGCTTCTTTTTTTATGTTTTGAGTATAAATTAAGAAACTTGAGTTTTTATTTCCAGACTCCACGTAGTTTTGTTTTGCACTGGGATGGTACAATGTTACCAGAAATTAGTGGCAGGGAAAAAGTTGACCGCTTGCCAATCATAGTCTCATCTCAAGGTATCGATAAACTACTTGGCATTCCAAAGTTAAAATCTTCGAGTGGAAAAGAAATATCAGATGCCGTGTTTAATTCAATAAATGAATATGAAATGCTTGATCTAGTTCAAATAATCTGCTTCGACACAACTGCTCATAATACAGGAGTTCAAAGCGGTGCTGCTGCTCTGCTTGAAGGAAAACTAGGTCGCGATTTATTATATTTTCCCTGCAGACACCATATTTACGAGTTGTTGATCCGTAAAGTGTTTGAAATTAGAGTGGCTACTACAGCCGGTCCAGAAGTGCTAATTTTTAATCGCTTTAGCAAATACTGGATTAATATTGACAAATTAAATTACAAGAGTTGTTTAGAAGATGAACACATTATTACAGTATTGACTGCTGAAGAACGTGGAACAATTTTAAATTACTGTCTAGATAACTTAAAACAAGCTCATAGCAGACGCGACTACAAAGAATTATTGCAATTAGTTGTCACTTTTCTTGGTGGTACGGTGCCGAATTTTAACACCTTTCGTATACCTGGTGCAACTTCTCATGCTCGATGGATGTCAAAATGTATTTATGCACTTAAAATGTATTTGTTTCGTAATAAATTCAATATGACCAACCAAGAGTTAAACGGTATACGTAGTGTTTGTCTGTTCGTAGTTCGTATTTATGTAAAAGCCTGGTTTGGATGCACTAAAGCAATTGAAGCACCAAATCAAGACTTAAATTTAATTAAAAATATTATGGCTTATCCTGAAAGGGATATAGCTCTTGCTTTGCTACAAAAAATCAGCAATCATTTGTGGTATTTGTCGGAAGAAGCAGTCGGTCTTTCATTCTTCGATCCTAATGTAAGTGTTGCAATTAAAAAAAATGGTTCAGGCAATTAATGTTGAAGCAAATGCAGAAAAATGCAAGCGAATAATAACTAATCCAACAAATATCGGCACATTTGCGCAAAAAGATTTAAGCGATTTTGTAAATTCCAATACACACGCATTCTTTGATCGTTTAGAAATTTCAAAAGAATTTTTGCAAGTCGATCCATCGGATTGGAATGAAAGATTTGACTACGCTCACGGATCACAAATTTGTAAAAACCTATCTGTAGTGAATGATGCAGCTGAAAGAGGCGCCAAATTCATTACAGATTATAATAATAAATTAACCCACAACGAAGAGGAGAAACAATTCCTTTTCAGGTGGTTAAAGAATATAACATGAATTATCCCACTTTTAAAAAGACTTCACTATTAAATTAAAATAATATTAATGTTACTATGAGTATGTAATTAATAAAAATATTTAAGTTTATTCTTAATTTTCAAATAAATGTAAATAAAATAAAAAATATATATATATTTGCCTTATTTCTCATAATAAAAACAAAAAGGTGCTTGGGGCACGGCTAAAAATTATCCAATCGTTGTCAAATTTTTTTTATGCTTTTTGGGACTAAAACGAATATTTTTAGCGCTTGCCGTAACATATATTCGAGAAAATAAACTTGTCCATATAAATAAGGACCGGTCTAATATATATATATATATATATATATATATATATATATATATATATATATATATATATGAACTAGAATAATTGGAGGATTATGATGATTTAGATAATGATATATATAATTAAAAGAGTTTTATATTATTTTATTTCTTACGGATGAAAAGCAACCGAGACCAACTAAATAGTAAAACACAATAGAGAAGAGTGCAGTTATTATGTTATATACAAAAAAAATTGTTTTACATTTACAAAGTAGTGAAATATTAACATTTTTGAGGTACGATGTTGGCTTTGTGTGCTATTTTGGGTGAATAGACATGTTCACAATAGTTGTTCACCAAGGCTACAATTTTGTCTAATAATATAGTGAGTCATGACAGTTATGATGAAAAAAACGAAAAAAGATCGTACATTTAACAAGTAAGGAAAGGATAAAGTCGGGCGGGGCCGACTATATAATACCCTACACCACTCCCTGCGTATGTACCTCACTTTGATTACTAAACCCAGGTATTTCATGGGAACAATTTTATGTAGTTCATACAAATTATATAAATTATATGAATATAATGTATATGCTATAAATTCATCTTTAGTCAAATTTAACGAATATGGTAAATAATATGGTAATTGATCCAATTGTCCGACAGACAAAGTATGGACATATGGGCATCACCCAAACAATTTTCATTGCAATTCAATTCGGTAAAAATTGAAATCGGGAAGGATTTTTGCATCCTGTAAATGTATGTGTTTGACAAAAAATTTTAAATCGGAAAGGACATTTGTATGGGGGTATATTGAAACCAGGAACGATGTGACGCGCTTTCACCATGTCTGTTTATTGGTGAAATATAATATGTAAAATTTGGCCAAAATCGGTTAAACATTCGGGAGCAACATTTGTATGAGGGCTATATCTAAATCTGAACCTATCTTACCCACTTTCACCATAGATGTTTCTAGTTCGATTATAAGATGTTGTGCCAATTTTAAAGAAAAACGGGTACAATATCTGGATTTTAGAGCGGAAAAAGTCAAATCGGGAGCGACATTTGTATGGGGGCTATATCTAAATCTGAACCGATCATACCCACTTTCAGCATAGGTGTTTCTAGTTCGATTATAAAATGTTGTGCCAATTTTAAAGAAAATCGGGTACAATATGTAGTTTCTAAAGCGGAAAAAGTGAATTCGGGAGCGACATTTGTATGGGGGCTATATCTAAATCTGAAGCGATCTTACCCAATTTTGGATACGTGTTTCTAGTTGCATTATAAGATGTTCTGCAAAATATAAAGAAAATCGGGTACTATATGTATTTTCTAGAGCGGAAAATGTCAAATCGGTAGCGACATTTGTATGGGGGCTATATCTAAATCTGAACCGATCTTACCCAATTTTTGCATACGTGTTTCTAGTTGGATTATATGATGTTGTGCCAATTTTAAAGAAAATCGGGTACAATATGTGGTTTCTAAAGCGGAAAAAGTGAAATAGGGAGCGACATTTGTATGGGGGCTATATCTAAATCTGAACCGATCTTACCCAATTTCGGGATAGGTGTTTCTAGTCAGATTATAAGATGTTGTACCAAATTTAGAGAAAGTCGGGTACAATATGTGGTTTCTAGAGCGGAAAATGTCAAATCGGGACCGACATTTGTATGGGGGCTATATCTAAATCTGAACCGATTTCGTCCAAATTCAATACCAATGGTCCTTGGCCAGAAAAAATAACTTCTGCCAAGTTTCATGACAATCGGACAACAATTGCGACCTGTAGAGTGCGAACAAGCTTAGATGGACAGCAGACGGACGGACGGACGGACGGACAGACGGACAGACAGACATCGTTAAATCGACTCAGCTGGCGATTCTAAGCCGATCCGTATACTTAAAGGTGGGTCTAGCTCAATTATTTCTTTGTGTTACAAACATTTGGCGGAAAACTAACTTATAATACCCTAGACCACGAAGTGGTGTAGGGTATAAAAATGGAGATGTACTTTTTTTTTGGCATGAAGTTAACAAACTTTGTTCAACGAATTCTTAGCTAGATTATGGCCTAATATAGTTAAGCGGTATAGTCACATCTAAATTTGCTGTTGGACAAAAAATAATGACACCTTTTTCCGAGGGGCCCACTGATTTGCAGAATCTTTTGATGATTCACCTATCTCACCAAACGTTTAAAGTTTATAATATGTTACTATCCCGTAACATTTTAATAACATTTTTACAAGTGAGTGCTATTCTTTGGAAGTTGTTCAAAATAACTTCCTCAAATGCGGGAAATATGCAAACTTAGATTGTTAGATGCAAATAAAATATACTTCCTGTAAGTGCACTTATTGCTAGAATAGACTTTTTGTCCAATCTACTTACTTAACCAGTAAACAGTAAAGATAATTTTAAGTAAATAACTAACATTAAATCTTGCAGTTTTCTTTTTAATTTTCAATAATCGAAAAAGTGTTTTTAGGTAGGT
The DNA here is from genome assembly GCA_947397865.1 of Polietes domitor. Taxonomy (NCBI): domain Eukaryota; kingdom Metazoa; phylum Arthropoda; class Insecta; order Diptera; family Muscidae; genus Polietes; species Polietes domitor. The sequence goes on from OX377618.1 coordinate 30,868,391, forward strand.
AGGAAGTAGGTTATATTTACCAAAGATTTCTGAAAAATTTTTTCAGTGAGTTTTCAGGAGCGTTTAGCCCACAGACGCACTGTGGGAAAAATAACTGATTTAGCGCGAAAAAAATATGAAGTTATAAATCGATAATATAGAATTAATCTAAGGTGATGACGGGACTTAATGCTATTTAACATTGTACGGTTACATCACCCACAACTAGATCGACTCAGAAAGTGATTCTAAGACTATCTGTATAATAAACGGTGAGTCTATATCGTTTCCTTTTAGGTATTACTAAACAAGTAAGGAAAGGCTAAAGTCGGGCGGGGCCGACTATATGATCCACTCCACTTTCTATCCGAATACAATTCAATTCGGTAAAAAGTGAACACGGAAGGATTTTTGTATATTTCATAATCATAGGCTGATATGACTTGACACAATTTGTCAAATCGAGAAGAATATTTGTATCGGGGCTATATCCAAACATGGAATGATGTGACCCACTTTCACAATAGGTTATTCCGGTTCAAGTATAACGTGTTATGCTCAATTTAAAGAAATTCGATGAAAATGCGTGGTTTCTGGGGCGGAAAAAGTCAAGCTGGGAGCGAATTTTGTATGGGAGCTTTATATAAATCTGAAGCGATCTGCCCCATTTTCACCATGGGTGTTTCTAGTTGAAATATACATTTTTTCAAAATTTGAAGAAAATCTGTTAAAATATGTGGTTTCTAGAGTGGAAAAACTCAAATTGGGAGCGAAATGGGAGGTATATATAAATCTGAACCGATCTAACACATTTTCACCATAGGTGTTTCTAGTTGAAATACAAGATGTTTTGCCAATTTTGAAGAAAATTTTTTAATATATATGGTATCTAGAATGAAAAGAGTCAAATCGGGAGTGAAATTCGTATGGGGCTATGTCTAAATCTGAACCGATTTTCTTCAAATTAAATAGCGTTCGTCCTTATCCCAGAAAACTTCGGTAAGCAAAGTTTCATTTGGTTCTGGCTACGATTGCAACCTATACTCTGATTACAAGAATAGATGGACGGACATTTGCTTTTCTATCGCGATCTTTCGGTTGTAAAGCAGCCTTTACTTTAAACGATCCAGTCAATAAATGACAGATCGCGTGAAAAGTCGCATAGCATAAACAAAACCACACGATTTCGAGAGAGGTTTTTATTGTTATACATGAAATGGATATTTTTGTTTTATGGATAGTTTTATCATTACAGACGAAGTGTTGCCAGAACATATAAAACCATTATTAGCTATATCTCCGATAAAGTACGTTTATGAGCAGTGTTTCTTAAACATCGTTTATTATTTATTAGTGTACTTTTAAGCTATCGAAGGATTAATATACCAAACAATTTTTTTTTTACTTTTTTGTTCCATTTTACAAAGGCTCAAAAATTATTTAGATTGCCTAAAGTGTCCTCTTTCATTTAGTACCAATATCGCGTTTCTAGGACGAGCATACTACTATTACTATAATTGTTGAAGAATTATATATTTTAAAAATGTTAAGTTATTTTAAACGCAAACTATAGGGTGTTTTTTATTGGGGTATAGAACTTTAAGTTGGCATCACTTTTTTAACTGGCGGCCATTTTGTCAGCTGTCAAGTGATTAATATTTAGTTTGGTTTGCCATTTCATCATGAACAGGTTGACAAAAGAACAACGCATGCAAATCGTGCAAATTTATTTCGAAAGTAATGGTTCAGTTCGCGAAGTTCACCGCTCCGTCCATTTTATGGTCGACATAATCGTCCATCAGAGCAATTAATTCGGTTAACCATGGATCGTTTTCGCACTACGTTTACTCTATGTGATAATACGCATCCGCAGAGACGTCGAACAGTGCGCACCGAAGAAACAATTGCCGCTGTAGAGCAAAGTGTTGAAGAGGACCGAATGAATCGATTCGCCACCGTGCACAGCAATTGGAGTGGTTGAAAATTGGACCTGTAGAATTGGCTATATTCGAGCCAGCCGCGGCGGCCACATGCCCGAAATCATATTTAAACATTAATGGCATAAAATTATCCTTCCAATAAAGCCAAATTGATGGACATTAAAACGATTTTCTTGTGTTTTATTTCAATTCGAAGTTCTATACCTCAATAAAAAACACCCTATAGATAAGGCGGCACCATTGTTATCCACTTATTTTTTGTTAGGCGAGTACATTCTATATAAATATTAAGCTAGTAAGTCCAATCGAACAGGCATATTATGACCCATTTTTTGTGACCGAAGATTGAAGACATGGACTTGGACGATCATCAGGATATAACGCCTCGATCTTTAGCATGTCGAGGTTATTGTGTTATACGCCGCAAGTAGTTTCATTCTAAATTTTGGTAAAATAGCTGACAAATGTTTTATTTAAAATCTCAATTGTCTGCCTTTATAATGTGTATATTGAACACTAACATCATATATATATGATGCTTAACCTTAGTTGTAGTAATATCAATTTTGATAAAATCTCATAAAATCAATTGTAAATATGTATAAACGAAAAATCAATAAAGATAAAATATAAATTTGAATTTGTCTGCAGTACTTTTTCGCTCACAACACATTACCACTGATATGATGATTTACGTTTATAACAGTAGGCTGCACAGATTTTTCATATATTTACTTTGGACTATTTTCTAAGTTATCTCTTTGTACAATTATTTCGCTTTTTACTCCATTAGAACAGAGTTGTTCGTTTTATTGGATAAAAGCCTTAACATTCATTGTTTCGTAAGAGGTCAATACTATAATAGTGCTTTACTTAGCTATGAAAGTAAAATCCATTGTCAAAAGTTCGGTTAACAAATGTGTACGTGTTAGTTTTTATATGGCTAAAATTAAAACCATCAAAAGCATGCAGCACTTGTTAGCAGTTGAGGTCATACACTCTCAATAAATAGTGTCCCTCAGAAAATAAGGGAATTTCAAATACTGTTAAAATTAAAAAAACCTATCCATTTAATGAGAACGAAGGTAACGAAGAATTAAGATTGCAAAAACAAATATTTTCTACTTTTTGTTTCACTTCCCAAAACCACAAAAAATATTGAGATGGCTCGAAGTGTTCTCATTTGATGCCAATATCCGCAAAAAAATTACAGTAAACGCGAACTCGACCAAAAACTAAGAAGACAGTTATGATATTATTGGTGCCTACCTTCAAAATGTTATTGTCCTTTTCATTACATTTTTGCAAATTTCTTTTAATATGACGACGATTAGAAAATATATTTTTATACCCTCCTCCTCCAGGATGGGGGTATACTAACTTTGTCATTCCGTTTGGAACACCTTGAAATATCGACCAGAGACCCTATAAAATATTTATATTCTTGATCGTCATAAAATTCTAAGACGATCTAGCCATGTCCGTCTGTTGAAAGCAAGCTAGCATCTAAACGAAAGGAGCTAGGATGTCCAAATTTTCCATAAATGCGTCTTATAGCCGTAGATCGGTTGGGATTGAAACTGGGCAAAATCGGCCTAAATGGAACAATTTTCCCTCACAAGGACTTAAAATACCCATAATAACCCCTAATATCTTAGAGTATTTAAACATATTTTTTCAATATGTCTACTTGCACTTACTTGATATTGGATATGCGCCTTCCCCTATAACAAAAACGTGCACCTAAAATTGATTTTTATTCGTATGGGGTGAAATGGGGCAAAAAGGGATAAAAATTGTACATTTTACACAACAACAGCTAGAGACGCAAAATTAGGTGTGTACTAATGGGTGTGTCTAATAGAGTAGATACATAATAGAAAATTATTTTTTCCAAATTCGTACTTTTAAGGGGTAAAATAGGAACAGAGGGATAAAAATGGTACCAACTAAACGGCTGCACCTAGAAAAATGAAATTCGGTGTATACATTCCTCTGATTGCGTAGATAAGTAAAATACACGGAATTTTCAAAATTCGTACTTTTTGGGGTTAAAATGAAAAAAGGGGATAAAAATAGTACCAATCTAATGACCGCAGCTAGAGTCATGAAATTCGGAGTATACATTCCTCTGACTGCGTAGACTTAAATATTAAAAAGTTTTTTCCAAATTCGTACTTTCAAGGGATACAATGGGTACAGAGGGATACAAATAGTGCCAACTCAACGACTACAGCTAGAATGATGAAATTCGGTGTGCGTAGACACGTAAAATAAAAAAATTTTAGAATGTCGTACTTTTAAGGGGGTAAAAGGGTATAAAAATTGTACCAACCAATTGACCACAGCTAGAATCATGGAATTCGGTGTATACATTCCTCTGACTGCATAGACACTCAACATAAAAAGATTTTTACAAATTCGTACTTTTTACTTTTGCGGCAAAAATTGGTTGAATCATGAAGTTAGGTTATTTTGCAGTATGTACGTGAGATAATGAATTTAAAAATTTTTTACTTTTGGAATTAAAATAGAATGGAAATACAACCAGCTGTAGCACTCATTATTTACCAATATTTATGGTATTTAAGCTTTTTGAAAATATAAATATAAGAATATTTATTTTTTTGAAGTATTATTTCGATATATATAGTGTAAGCGTAGTTTTAAATAATAACAATATTATATTTGTTTTTAAAATTATTTTTTCAATATTTGTTTTTGTTTTGGTTTGACTATATTAAAAAAATATATATTTTCCTGTAATATTGCTGCACTTGTACGAAAATCGACAGCCTCTGTAGAATGCAATCCATGGTGGAGGGTATAAAAAGTTCGGCCCGGCCGAACTTAGCGCCGTTTTTACTTGTTTTACTTCGATTAACAAATTAAATCTTTTTCAACGGTTTTGTTATCGCAGCTTGTTATCTAGGCTTTTAGAAGCAAATAATAATATAAAATACACTTAAAATGATATGATTTTGCTAGTAACAAGCGTGTGAATGAACGAGTTGACCAAAGAACCCTTATATAGCTTGCCATGTTTTTTCCCTATGATGTTTGTTATATGGTCATATGGTGACAACTTTGCGTACAATTCCTATTCGTTGTCCGTTAAGGACTTTGCCACGTATCCTTTTTATATTCCTTTTATGGGTAATAAAACATTTTGACTTTGACAAAGGCCCACTGATGTATATTCTCAAGAATTTAACTTTATGCACTGTTTCATGTAGTGAACAGGCCTTTGTATCCAAGTACATCTGCACATCATCTGTATACATTTGATCTTTACAATGTGATAAGTGTCTTGGTAGATCATTTGCATATAAGGAGAACAGTGAGCCTATCTAAATATGTACAGAACACGATATCGAAAAATATCAGTTACGCCTTTTTAAAATTAAAGTAACGTTACATTCCTATTAGTATTTCGACTAAATTTTGAATAATTTCTCCGTTATGCTTATTATTTTAATACACTTCATGCATTTTATTTATTTTTAAAGGACACGAGTGAAGTAAATTATTTGGCATTCAGTGCCAAAAATCATCCAACTTTTATGTCCACCAGATTTCCTGGCCGAATACAATTAATTTTCCACTCCCAGATTAACAAATTGTTTCCTTAAACGAGTTATGCTTCTGTAATTTTTTCAAGTGCATGTCTTAAACAATACAATATGATATTTTATTATAACTAATGCATTATTTATGTTCAAACATGAAAATGATAATTAAGTCTACTTGTCGTATCTAACAAATAATATCTTAACAAGATCTCATTGTTGTTGCTGATGTTGATGGTTGTTGTCGTTTGCTGGCTTAAATACAACACACGAAATAAACCCCAATCCCCGCTTGCACGAACGATGGAGGGAGGGTTCAACCTAACGAAAACATATTTCAGAGATTTCGGTTATTGTACAAATAAAACGTGCCTTTAAGACGACAATCTTGGCTTAACAAAAAATCTCTTATTTTGGCTGGTGTACCCTCAAACTTTTTCGCGATAGCAACAAATTTGCAGTAGCAACATTTTGTGTTACTGTTGATGTTGTTGCTGCTGCCATATTGTTACTTTTGAATGCAAACTTTGCTTATTGTTGATTTGTGCAGCAACATTTTCCTGCTCGTTTTTTGATTGGTATCAAAAATTTGTTCAACTTAAGATTAGAGTTAGAAAAAATCTTTACTTTGCAAGTTTGTTTCTGTTTTCAACGATTTATAAATACAGTAGCAATAAGTATTGACCTTAAGGGGTCTTCTAAACATCGAAGTTTAGTTTAGTTTTTTCTCAGCTAATTCGTCAGGTTGCATTCGAAGTGTATAATTTCATTACAACTGGCTACAAATGAAGCCAAAAACAAAAATAGTAGCGCCGGACGGAAAATACCCAAAAAGTTTTTGTTGTTAGACCGACCTACTTTGAAACCCCAATGATAGTATTGTGCGCACTTTGAATGCACTATTTTTAAACTCTAACAAATTGATTTAATTATATAAGAAAAAATATATATGGCAGTCGACGACGCTGTTCAAAGCGTTCATATTTGCGTTTTTACCGTTGCGTCGCAAAGAAACATAATGGGAGCGATCGTGGAGTGATGAAGATGCCTTTCAACGGAAAATTGATTTAAAAAACGAATATTATTCAACAAAATATTTTTTCATCGCAGTAAATAATAATATAATTAATTTTTTAAACTAATGCCGATTTTAATTATGTTTTCTCTAGAAGCGCAATGTGTTTACATTCAATAACAACAAGTAAGAAGTAAAAACGGCGTTACGTTCGGCCGGGTCGAACTTTATATACCCTCCACCATGGATTGCATTCCACAGAGGTTGTCGGTTTTCGTAGAAGTGCAGTAATATTACAGGAAAATATAATTTTTTTAATATAGCCAAACCAAAACAAATACAAATATTGAAAAGTTAATTTTATAAATAAATATAATATTTTAATTATTTCAAACCACGCTTATAAGGTAATGCTACCAATACGTCAATTCAAAAAATAAATATTCTTATATTTATATTTTCAAAAATATTTTCAAAGCCATAAATATTGGTAGATAGTAGGTGCTACAGTTGGTTGTATTTCCATTCTATTTGAATTCCAAAAGTACAAATTTTGAAAATCCATTATCAGACGTACATAGTGCAAAATAACCTTAATGATTCAACCAATTTTTGCCGTAAAAGAAAAAGTACGAATTTGGAAAAAAAAAATTATTTTGTCTATGCAGTCAGAGGAATGTATACACCGAATTCCATGATTCCAGCTGCGCCCATTTGGTTGGTACCATTTTTACCCCCTTGACGTTTATACGCAATTAGAATTTTATCATTCTAGCTGTGGTCGTTTAGTTGGTAGTATTTTTATCCCTCTGTACCATTGTATCCCTTGAAAGTACTAATTTCGAAAAATTCGTCTATTTTCCGTGTCTACGCAGTCAGAGGAATGCATACTCCGAATTCCATGACTCTAGCTGCGGTCATTTTATTGCTACTATTTTTATCCCCTTTTTTTATTTTAACCCCAAAAAGTACGAATTTCGAAAAATCAATTTATTTTCCGTGTCTACACACTCAGAGGAATGTATACTCCGAATTTCATGACTCTAGCTGCGGTCATTAGATTGGTACTATTTTTATCCCCTTTTTTCATTTTAACCCCAAAAAGTACGAATTTTGAAAAATCGGTGTATTTTACTTATCTATGCAATCAGAGGAATGTATACACCGAATTTCATTAATCTAGGTACATCCTTTTGGTTGGTACCATTTGTATCCCTCTATTCCTATTTTACCCCTTAAAAGTACGAATTTGAAAAAAATACTTTTATATTATGTATCTACTCAATTAGAGGAATGTACACACCGAATTTCGTGTTTCTAGTTGTTGTCGTTTAATATGTACCATTTGTATCCCTTTTTTGCCCCATTTCACCCCCTACAAATAAGAATCACTTTATGGTGCACGTTTTTGCTATAAGGGGAATGCGCATACGAAATATCAAGCAAATATAAACAGACATATTCAAAAAACATGCTTAAATACGCTAAAATATTAGGGATTATTATGGGTATTTTTAGTCCTTGTGAGGGAAAAAATTCCCTTTGGGCCGATTTCGCCCCATTTCAATCCCAACCGATCTACGGCTATAAGACGCATTTATGGAAAATTTGAACGTTCTAGCTCCTTTCGTTTAGATGCTAGCGTGCTTTCAACAGACGGACAGACGGACGGACATGGCTAGATCGTCTTAGAATTTTATGACGATCAAGAATATATATACTTTATAGGGTCTCAGGTCGATATGGTTGTTACCATTTTTATTCCTATTTTCATTTTAACTCTAAAAGTTGGAATTGTTGCGCGTCTACATAGTCAGAAACTAGGATTTGGAGTCTGGGAATTCCCGAGCAACTTTCCCGGAAAAATTTAGGCGGGAATTAGAGGGAAAATTTTTTAAATTTACCGGGAAATATTAAAAATTTTTATTGATTATTTTGAGCACTAATATAGTTTTTCTATATAAATGGGAATGTAATAGGTATGTTTCAAATTCATATATTTACATTACTGACAATAATACTGAGCATTGGTTTATATTATATTACTACAAACAAAACTTTTTAAATTCACTAAGTAGCAATTTTTGCGAAACCCAGCTAGCGGAATAAAACCTTTTTGTTATGACATGACTGACATAGTGTCAATACTTAACCCCTCGTGCTATCTGGTTTAACTTTAAATTTCTTGTTTTCCCAGAAGAATCGACAAATTAAAAAGCGAAAAAGACATTTAAGAATGAAACCATTAAGAAATGGTATGAAAATAGGATAACATTAAAATTGTTCGCCTAAGAACTTCTAATAACAGTAGAAACATTTCATACGGTAAGAACTACTGACTACTATTTCTATGTTTTTATTGTTTTTATGATTTTTTAATTATTATTAAAGTTTTTATAATATTTCTATTGCTTTTAAAGTTTAGAATAGTTTTACCCTGCTTCCTAAATATACAAATTTCGAGAAATTAATTTATATTGCGCGTCTACACAGACAGAGTAATGTAAAAACTAAATTCCTAAATTTTAAAAGTGCGAATTTGATATTATCCATTTATGTTACAAGTCTACGCGACAAGTAGAAATATCAAATATTTTTACTCTAAAAGTACAAATATCAAATATTTTTACTTCAAAATAGAGATGGGCGCGACTCACGTGATTCACGCGTAATCGTGAGCAAAATTTATTTTACTCAAGTGAGCGTGCGTGAACGTGAGGAACGAAAAAATCTTCGTGCATGATTCAATATTTTTCTTTCGTGAGTGTGCGTGAACGTGAGCCAATAATCACTCACGCGCCCATATCTACTCCAAAAGTACAAATATAAAATATTTTTACTCTGAAAGTACAAATATCAAATATTTGTACTCTAAAAGCACAAATATCTTTATTTTTCGAGTCTATGCAGATAGAGATATGTCTACATCTAAATTCTTTTGGTTGCTACAATTTTTACCCTCTTTTCCCATTGTGCCCCTTAAAATTACGAATTTTGAATATTATTTATTTTATTAGATCTCTTCATTTTTATCGTCCACACAGTTAGCGAGACGGGTACATCGAATTTGAATATTCTATATTCATCCCACTTTTCCCAGTATTTCGAAATATTCATTTATTTATGCATGTCTACGCAATAAGAGGAATGAAATTTCATGGGGACGAAACCCGAATTTCATGTTTCCAGCTGTTGTCGTTTGATTGGTGCTTCGTTTATCATTTTTTGGTCCCATTTAACTCCCTAAAAGTATGAATATGAGAAAAATAGTATTTTGGTTCGTGTTCACGCTATAAGGGAAATGCTCGTACAATATTAAAGAACGGAAATTAAAAAATGCTTTAATACTCAGGATTTTTCGAAATTCGTGCTTTTAAGGGGAGAAATTTGGGAAAAAGGGATACATTTTGTACCGACCAAATGGCTGCAGCTAGAATCATAAAATTCGGTGTGTACACTTCCCTAACTGTATAGACGTGCAAAATAAAGTAAAATATTCGAAATTTGTACTTTTAGGGAGAATCGGGCGATAGAGAATAATAATGGTACAAACCGATTGCTACTATTTTCCCCTTAAAAGTACAAATTTAGAAAAAAAATCCTTTATGTTTCGCGTCTACACAATCAGATGAGTGTATGCACCGACTGTCATGGTTTCAACTACTGCGGTTTGGATGGAAACATTTGTATCCCTCTTTTACAACTGTATCCTTTGAAAGTACGTAAGTAAGAATTTTGAAAAATCCCTCTATTTTACGTGACTACGCAGTTAGTGGGATGTGCATTCCAAATTTCATGTTTCATGTCGTATTTCACCCAATAAATCTTTTATTTAATTTCTGGTTCTTTCATGATATTAGATGAATGGACACAACAAATTTGAAGTGTGTATAAAGCAGCAATTTTCAATTTTTTTCCCTGTTAGGGAAAATTAGTTTCCTCTTGACCGATTGCGCCCACTTTCAATCCCAAGCGATCTACAACCATTAGACACATTTACGAAAAGTTTGAACCTCCTAGATGATATCGTTCGGAAGCTAGCGTGCCTTCAACAGATAGACGGGCATGGATAAATCGTCTTAGAATATTGGCAGGATATCGAATATATATACTTTATGGGGTCAACGTTGAATATTTCAATGTATTACAAACGGAATGAAAAAACATGTAAAAAGGCGTTAAGTTCGGTCGTGCCAAATCGTATATGCCTTCCATCAGTGAGAGCATTACACAATATTATTACTATTACAAGTAGAAATATCAAATATTTTTACTCTAAAAGTACAAATATCAAATATTTTTACTCCAAAATAGAGATGGGCGCGACTCACGTGATTCACGCGTGATCGTGAGCAAAATTTATTTTACTCAAGTGAGCGTGTGTGAACGTGAGGAACGAAAAAATGTTCATGTTTGAATGTGCGTGAGTCTAATTTCTGCGTGAATCACGTGATTTTTTCGTGAGTCGCACATATTTATTAATGATTTTACTTTCATTATATTTTGTTAAAAAATGTGAAAATTTTCATTTAATGTAAAATATATATACATACGTATGTATATTTATTTCTAAAACAAAGTGTTTCGTATAATTTCTAATTTTTCTATTATTTAAGTAAACATTTCCATGCGCCAACACTAGGCACTGCATTTATATGGGAAACCCCCTTTTGTGTTAATTCAATTAAAAATTCATATCGTGGTATATGCTTTGTTTTCTACTTGCATTTTATATCTGTGTCCAATTTTAACTTATTTTCCGTTAAACTAGACGATATATATAGAGCGATTTAAATAATATAATTTCGTATTTGCGCGGCGTTTCTCATTTCGATTTGGAATAGGAATATTATTTTCTTTGTGTAAATTGTTAGCGTGATTTACGTGATTCACGCGTGATCGTGAGCAAAATTTATTTTACTCAAGTGAACGTGCGTGAACGTGAGCAACGAAAAAATCTTCGTGCGTAATTCAATATTTTTCTTTCGTGAGTGTGCGCGAACGTGAGCCAATAATCACTCACGCGCCCATATCTACTCCAAAAGTACAAATATAAATTATTTTTACTCTGAAAGTACAAATATCAAATATTTTGACTCTAAAAGCACAAATATCTTTATTTTTCGAGTCTATGCAGATAGAGATATGTCTACATCTATATTCATTTGGTGGCTACAATTTTTACCCTCTTTTCCCAATGTGCCCCTTAAAATTACAAATTTTGAATATTATTTATTTTATTAGATCTCTTCATTTTTATCGTCCACACAGTTAGCGAGACGGGTACATCGAATTTGAATATTCTATATTCATCCCACTTTTCCCATGTTACGCCTTAATTGTGCGTATTTCGAAATATTCATTTATTTATGCATGTCTACGCAATAAGAGGAATGAAATTTCATGGGGACGAAACCCGAATTTCATGTTTCCAGCTGTTGTCGTTTGATTGGTGCCTTTTTATCATTTTTTGGTCCCATTTAACTCTAACTAAAAGTATGAATATGAGAAAAATATCATTTTGGTTCGTGTTCACGCTATAAGGGAAATGTTCGTACAATATTAAAGAACGGAAATTAAAAAATGCTTTAATACTCAAAATATTATGGGGTATCTTCAGGATTTTTCGAAATTCGTGCTTTTAGGGGGAGAAATTTGGGAAAAAGGGATAAATTTGGTACCGGCCAAATGGCTGCAGCTAGAATCATAAAATTCGGTGGTACACTTCCCTAACTGTATAGACGTGCAAAATAAAGTAAAATATTCGAAATTTGTACTTTTAGGGAGAATCGGGCGATAGAGAATAATAATGATACAAAACAAATTGCTGCAGCTGAATTATTCAAATTCGCTGTGGTTGTGTATATTCGAAAAATAAAGCAATCTTTTGATATTAGTATTTTTAATGAAAATGAGCAAAAAGGAATCAATTGGTACCGACAAAATGACTGCAGCTAGAATCCTGAAATTTGGTGTGTACATTACTCAGACTTTGTCGTTGCAAAATATAAATTAGTTCTAAGTTCTAATTAGTACCAATCAAACCTAAAGTAGTTAACAAGTTAGAAATTTTCATATTTGAATATTTAACAAACGTCATGGCAAACATCGACTGTAACGTAAACATATTCTGCAGTGAATGGTAGAAAAACCACTAAAAATTGTTAAGAAGTATGCGCTGTTTCTTGGCATAGGCTTCAGTAATAAGTATGTTAGCATTTGATTTTGATGGGTATTCATTTCGAATGCGATTGGACTATGAGTCAATTATTGATAAATATTCCTAATGGAATATTCCATGCCTAAAGATTCTTTGAATTTGTGGAGATATATCGGTATTTCTTCAAATTGAAGATTATCACCTACCTCCTATCCAAAAGTATTGCACAGTATAGTTGCAATTTGGCATAAAGATATTTTGATTAAAATCACGTACGAATTGTAATAATTTGTTTTCACGCTTATGCATACAATTATCCCCAGAAAAGGGTAATAAATAACAACAACAACGCCATCAAAAATCCGTCTGATATCAAATACAACATATAACACGTATGCCGACATGAAACCAGCGACCATCGACCGATCATCTCCCATATCATCGACATCCAGCAGACGCACAGTGTGACGTCTTCAACAAGTAAGCTGGACATAATAGTGATATGATATATTTTGTTTAATGTGAACTTGATTGTAGATGGTGTATCATTATTAACTGATATTTGCCAATATTGATTTGATAAAGGATGTGAAATTGTAAATATAGCCAACTTCTGCAAACATAATAAAAGTTTCAATATTTGCGGAAAAAAATAGAAAAAAATGCTATTTTTATGCAATTCTCTGTGAAAGATTAAAGTCAAGTGTCGATAAAATTATATGTCCATACCAGAGTGGCTTTAGACAAATCAAGAAATGGCCAAATTTTCAAACTTCGAATTTCGATCCAGAAAAAAACCAGTAAGAAAAGGCTAAAGTCGGGCGGGGCCGACTCTATGATACACTCCACTTTCAATCCGAATACAATTCAATTCGGTGAAAAAGTGAAAACGGGAAGGTTTTTTGTATCCTGTAAATGTATGTGTTTGACAAAAAATTTTATATCGGAAAGGACATTTGTATGAGGATATATTGAAACCTGGAACGAAATAGGTGAAATATAAAATGTATAGTTTGGCCAAAATCGGTTAAACTTATGGGAGCAACATTTGGATTTGGGCTATAATTAAATCTGAACCGATCTTACCCACTTTCACCATAGTTTTGTTTAGTTAGATGATAAGATGTTGTGCGAAATTTAAAGACAATCGAGCACAATATGTGGCTTTTAAAGCGGCAAAAGTCAAGTCGGGAGCGACATTTATATGGGGGCTATATCGAAATCTGAACCGATTTTCACCATAGATGTTCTTAGTTTAAATATAAGATGTTTTGCCAAATCTGAAGACAATCTGATACAATATGTGGTTTCTAGAGCGGAAAAAGTCAAATCGGGAGCGAAATTTGTATGGGAGCTATATATAAATCTGAACCGATCTGACCGATATTCACCATGGGTGTTTCTAGTGGAAATATAAGATGTTTTGCCAAATCTGAAAGCAATCTGATACAATATGTGGTTTCTAGAGCGGAAAAAGTCAAATCAGGAGCGAAATTTGTATGGGAGCTATATATAAATCTGAGCCGATCTGTCCGATATTCACCATGGGAGTTTCTAGTAGGAATATAAGTTGTTTTACCAAATCTGAAGACAATCTGATACAATATGTGGTTTCTATAGCGGAAAAAGTCAAATCGGGAGCGAAATTTGTATGTGAGCTATATATAAATCTGAACCGATCTAACACATTTTTACCACAGGTGTTTCTAGTTACAATATAAGATGTTTTGCCAATTTTAAAGAAAATCTGTTGTAATATGTGGTATCTAGAGTGAAAAGAGTCAAATCGGGAGTGAAATTCGTATGGGGGCTATATCTAAATCCGAACCGATTTTCTTCAAATTAAATAGCGTTCGTCCTTATCCCGAAAAACATCGTTGTGCAAAGTTTCATTTGGTTCTGTCTACAATTGCGACCTGTATCGTGATTACAAGAATAGATGGACGGACGGACGGACGGACGGACGGACAGACAGACAGACAGACAGACGGACATTGCTAAATCGACTCAGAAAGTGATTCTAAGACGATCGGTATAATTAACAATGGGTCTATCTCGTTTCCTTTTGGGTGTTACAAACAAATGCACAAAGACATAATACTCTCGTGGAGTGTATAAAAAACAAATATATTATTTACGTCCTCTTTATCGACTTCAATGCCGCCTTCGATAGCCCGATGTGGCAAATCTGTTGGAAGACTTGCCTGAGTATGGTATTTCCACAAAATGTGTATGCATTTGCAGATTGACACTGAGAGACATTACTGAGGATAATTATAGGAAATGTCATCTCAGAAGTTTTTTTAATATTTTAATTGATTGACGACCTACATGTCCTGCTTCATTTTGCTGATTTCTATAATATATATTCTACACCACTGGGTATAATGTATTTGTGCTTTTGTTTGTAACACCAAAAAGGAAGCGAGATAGACATATCATTTATTCTACCGACCGACATAGAATCATTTTTTTGAATCGATTTAGCCATGTCCGTCCGTCTATCTATCCTTGTAATCACGATACAGGTCGCAATTATTATCCGATTTTAACGAAACTTGACACAAACGATTTTTGCGCATCAAGGACGGATGCTATTAAAAAAAAATCGTTCCAGATTTAGATTTAGCTCCCATACAAATGTTGCTCCCGATTTTACTTTTTCTTCACAAGAAAAGGCTTTAAGCGATTTTGATCAAATAGAAACATCTATGGTAAAAGAGGATGAGATCGGTTCAGATTTATACACTGCTTCCATACAAATGTCGTTCACGATTTTCACCATATCATATAGTCGGCCCCGACCTTATTTGTTTAATTTAAATTTTTGTGTTACGTTGTAGACTTCGTAGTTTGTTAGTTGGACAGACAAGAAATAGTAGTAATGTGCCATTGAAAACCAATTTTAGCAAATTTTCGAAAATTAGTTGTAAACCGCGGAACAAATATTTTGACGAAATATCGAATCTATTGAAATTGTGTACATCAACCGTTCAAACTATATTTCAAAATACGAATACTATTGAAAATAAAGCCCAAAGGATTTTAAGTAGGCGAGATGCTAGCTTTAATCTAAAAGAAGTCCGAATAGCTTGGGCAAGGTTGTTTTACGATTGTGCATATAAGAAAATTTCAGCCAGATAATTGCAACTTTAAGGCAGCACAAATGTACCTACCTGTGAATAGTGACGCCGTACTAATCTACGCCACAGAAACACGGTTACTTGTGAAAGCTGATGGAACGTTGTAGGATTATTTGAAATAATATAGACGATGAATGAACAATGAGCGTTTGTAACACCTTAAAATATTCATCGGAGACCCCCTAAAGTATATATATTCTGGGTCGTGGTAAAATTCTAAGACGATCTAGCGATGTCCGTCTGTCTGTCTGTTGAAAGCACGATAGCGGCCGAACGAAATGAGCTAGGAGGTTCAAATTTTTCCTAAATGTGTCTTATGGTTGCAGATCGGTTGGGATTGAAAGTGGGCGAAATCGTCCAGAGGGAAAAATTTTTCCCTCACAAGGACTGAATATACCCCTAATATTTAGAGTATTTCAGCATGTTTTTTGAACATAATAGCTTGTATTTACTTGATATTTGCAATTCGCATTCCCTTTATAGCATAAAAGGCACCATAGAGTGATTTTAATTTGTAGGGGACGAAATGGGACGAAAAGGGATAAAAATAGTACCTTTCAAACGACAACAGATAGAAACACGAAATTTGGCGTATACATACCTCTAATAGATTAGATACATAATATACAAGTATTTTTTCTAAGTTTGTACTTTTAAGGGGATAAATGGGGATAGAGGGATAAAAATAGTACCAACCAAACGGCTGCACCTAGAATAATGAAATTCGGTGATTGCGTAGACACATAAAATAAAGGCAATTTTCAAAATTCATACTTTTAGGATGTAAAATGGAAAAAGGGGATAAAAATTGTACCAAACAAATGGATGCAGCTAGAACCATGAAATTCGACGTATACATTCCTCTGACTGAGTGACACAAAAAAAAAGTTTTTCCAAATTCGTACTTTCAAGGGATTCAATGGGAGCAGATGGATAAAAATGGTACCAACTAAAAGCCTACAGCTAGAATGATGAAATTTTCGAAAGTCGTACTTTTAAGGAGTAAAATGCGAAAAAGGGGATAAAAATGGTACCAACAAAATGGCCGCTGATAGAATCATGGAATTCGGTGTATACATTCCTATGACTGCATAGCCACGTAAAATATATTTTCTCCAAATTCGTATTTATTTTGTTGCTTTTACGACATAAAATGGTAAAGGGTGTTTTTTATTGAGGTATAGAACTTCGAATTGAAATAAAGCACAAGAAAATCGTTTTAATGTCCATCAATTTGGCTTTATTGGAAGGATAATTTTATGCCATTAATGTTTAAATATGATTTCGGGCATGTGGCCGCCGCGGCTGGCTCGAATATAGCCAATTCTACAGGTCCAATTTTCAACCACTCCAATTGCTGTGCACGGTGGCGAATCGATTCATTCGGGTCCTCTTCAACACTTTGCTCTACAGCGGCAATTGTTTCTTCGGTGCGCACTGTTCGACGTCTCTGCGGATGCGTATTATCACATAGAGTAAACGTAGTGCGAAAACGATCCATGGTTAACCGAATTAATTGCTCTGATGGACGATTATGTCGACCATAAAATGGACGGAGCGGTGAACTTCGCGAACTGAACCATTACTTTCGAAATAAATTTGCACGATTTGCAAGCGTTGTTCTTTTGTCAACCTGTTCATGATGAAATGGCAAACCAAACTAAATATTAATCACTTGACAGCTGACAAAATGGCCGCCAGTTAAAAAAGTGATGCCAACTTAAAGTTCTATACCCCAATAAAAAACACCCTATAGAATCATGAAGTTGTCTTATACTGCGTACGTGCGAGATAAGGTATTTTCAAAATGTACACTTTTGAATTTAAAATAGATGGAAATACAACCAACCAAAGGACTGCAGCTGAAAACTATCATAAATAGCCAATATTTAGGGTATTTATGATTGCTGCCTTATATTTACTTTATGAATTGAAGTATTATTTCCAATATATATATACATAGTATAAAAATATTGGTAGCCTTGGCTTATTAATTAAATTTCTGATTTTCATACATTTGAAATTTGTTGCGGACATTCCTCTTGTATCTTGGAAGCACCACAAAGAAAATAAATGTTTTAGCGGGCGAAATGGGACAAAAATGGATAAAATATGGTACCAATGATACGACAACAGCTAGAATCATGAAATTCGGTGTGTACATCCCTCTAATTGCATAAACACGTAAAATAGAGGGATTTTCCGAAATTCGTACTTTTAAGGGATATAATTGTAAAAGAGGGATAAAAATGGGACCTTCCAAACCGCAGAAGTTGATATCATGAAATTCGGTGTGTATTCGGTGGTCTGACTATGAAGACTCGAAACAAAAAGTTGTTTTTCGCAAGTTTGTACATTTGGGCGGAGAATGGGGCGAATGGGGATATCTTTAAAATGTGAACTTTTCTTATCAAAATAATGCATTCACTTTGTCTGTATCTGAAAATGCTTCTTCCTAATGGCGACTGACAATCGCCTAATATTTTCGGCATGTTCACTTTCACAATTACAGCATTGTATTTATTTATAGTAGTAGATTTTAAACAGTACGCATAAGTATACATTATAGTTTGAAATAGTAATCAAATATAGTAATGTGCATAAACATATCACAATTTTCGTAATATGGTTCTGTACTTCTATCATCATCATTATTTAATCTGCTGGTAATACTGTGGAATGCACTCCGTGGTGGAGGGTATATAAGATTCGGCCCTGCCGAACTTAACGCCTTCTTACAAACTTCTTATAAACTTAAACTTTGTCGAAGTACTGTGCGACTCTTCTGAATGCCAATCAGAAGAGAACAGCCAATAATAGCAATCAACACCTGTCGATCGTTTTTAAGAACAACTGCAGCATGATCTAAAGCAATACACACTTACTATGCATCCGACACACAAGAAATGGAATACTTAGAGTATAAGTAGGGCAGTTACCAATGTAATGTGCTTCCTTGTGTTCGATCCAGTGATGCCAATTTGAAAGTTACTTCGAATCAAGCGATTTATTAAATATACTTCTGGCGTTTTGGCTTCTGTCAGTGAGAAACATTTGGAAACAAATCACAAAAAATTAAAAAGCAATAGAGAATAACACTTATGCGAAAGGGCAATGAAAACCTTGCAGTTTTTGTCAGAAAAGAACCTTATTTGACTAATAAGGAGTAATCAAAAATACATTCTGTGTAAATAGTTTGAGTCCCGTCGTGGCGCTGTGCATGTTGTTATGTTACCACCTCAATGTGTAATGTTTATTTTAACTAATGTTTACACGATATAGCGAAATAAGACTATGCACTCATAAAAATAGCACTCCTAAATTTGAGTAAAATCCATACTCTAATTTTGTTCAACAATTTTATACTAGTTATTTTATTAAACTAAAAGTAGAAAAATTAACTAATTTTGAGTAAAGTTTTCTCATTTCAAAGTCGCAATAAATAGTTCATTTATTTGGATCATTTGGATCAAAAAAAAAAACATACAATTGAGTAAATGCATACTAGTGTGGAAGAAATTTCCAAGGTGTTAAGTAAGAAAAAATGACTAACTTTTTATAGGGAAAAATCCATGTAGAAACTTCACGGCATACGAAGTTCAATTTTCCTAATTTCTAGTTCATTTTAACTCATTTGTGGGTTCACTGTTTTTGTATGCGACGAAGACTCGAACTGCGCTACACAGTGAACGGAAAAAGATATCTGTCGGAATTTCAATAATTTAGAGTATAATTTAGTTATTTTCCAACAACATTAATTTGCTTATAATACTGTCCGACAGTCCATTTTACACTTGAACCAGATGATATAGATCTGAAACTATAGGTGAAATAGAGTTAATTGTCGTTTTTAGTTTTTCATTTTCTCTTCCTGTTGCCCCTTAAAAGGACTACAATTTTCAAAATTTATTTTTTTAAGCATTTCGCAACGTTAAATGCTAAACAAGCTCGATAAAAATATAAGTTTTACCATCATACTTATAGCCATTTTACCAATTTGAATCATGACCATGCAAAGAAAGTTGGCATACTTATTCTATTAGTCACTGTGCATTTGATAGTTCATGGCGTCACACTGTCTTCAGCGATCATATTAACGACGATATCATCGCATTGTCGTTAACGACCTCATATCCGCGTTATCGACAATGTCGCCACTAGGGTTTGCATGCCGGGATTTCCCGCGGGGAATTTGCATATTTTCAGTTTCTCGTATACCGGGAAATTTGTAAGGGATTCCCGAGGGATTTCAGCAGCAAGTTTTACCTATTTCTCCCACATTTTTTCACCACTTTTTCACAATAAAATTGTAAAAGGTACAAAATAATTTAAAAAAATCACATTTAATTAGATATGTGTCAGCTAGGCGATATAAATCTTCTAACATGAATATGGTAATTCAATATAATTAATATAAACTGAATATAACAGAATAGAAGGCTACAATAACGTCATTAATATTTTGAGATAATTCAATTTACAATTTTTTGATATCTTTATGAAGAAAGTCCTGATATGCTAATATATGTGAAGTAATCGTACAGTTGTTATACACAATTTTAATAACAAATTAAAAAATATGTATAATAATATAATATATAATAAATTAAAGCAAAAAATGGCTATATTACTGCCTTAAAATATAAATTTAGGTTTTCGAAGCTACAGGAAAGGGAACTGATAATTAACGATTTACTAACAATACAACTCTCGAGTATATAATATCGTTCTCACTTTCTCCAATACAATTAGAAATAGACTATCTTATGAGTCTTCAAATGGGTTGTCAGCTTTAAAAATTTTTATTATATTTCAAAAAAACCTCTTAATTTAAAAAATATGCCTACATTTCATACTCTACATCACTTCGTGGAATAGGGCATTATAAGTTTATTTCACGCCAAATGTTTCTTATACAGAAATGTAATAATTTACTTTATTAATGTTCGAATGTTTTATTCGGAAAAATAAGTTTTTATATAGAAAACAATATGTTGACGATTTCCCGTCCTGTCCCGGGAAATAAAAAGTACGGGAAAATGCAAACCCTAGTCGCCGCTTCTGCGTATTTTTATACGCACATTCTTGGAATTGAAATTAATTAAATGTTTGGTCCAGACTAGACTTATTTTTCATACTGGTTTGGTTTTCAAATTATTTCAAAGACTTCGTGTATTACAAATGTCTTTTTAATTTTCCCTTCTGAAAAAGCAATTTCTCGTTTTTAGCGGTTTTCGTACTTTGGAAAATATTTGGTAACACTGTCGTGCACGTAGCTCTCGCAAGGTATATATTGAAAATATATATCGATGGTTGCGCTGCTATGGTGGAGTTAAGCTGGCATGATTCAAGTCATGGGATTTATTTTATAACAAAAATAAAGTGACCAGGTGAATTTAATTCTATCGAATCCACATGGTTTTGCGGCGCATATTCATTTATTTTCTCCATTACACACACATTAACCAGACTTTTGTCTTGTTCTTATATAGTGTATAGAATTCAACTCTATAGGACTATATAAAGTAAGCATTTGAGAAAAAATTTAATGCGGCAATGTATATTTTCTATAAAAAATTAAAATTATAGGTCATAATCTAAGATTTTCCAACCGAAGATATAAAAATACTAAAAAGCAAAAATACTTTTGCGATTTAACCGCAATAATGAATATGATGTAACCGCAATAATGTAATATGGTGTCCCGAAAACTAAAAACAAGTATATACGAAATGTGAATAGGAAAAAATTATTCCTATCCGTTTAAGGACTTGCAGGTTCATTAAAATTAGTTGGCAAACGAAACAACAAATATCCACACGCAAAACAAGATATGGTTTAACATGATAACTATTATATGTTCTCTACAATTACATTCTTTTGTCGCAATCATATAATTTAGCTTTCAATTTAATTTTAACAATAACATGGTTTGGGTTGATGTTTTATACTAATATGATTGTGATCCTTAAAAACAATTGTATAGGTGCGAATGTGAATGTTATGACCAAAAAATGAAATTTGTTATATATAATCATAAGGAGGTATTTATATTGCTGCCTCAGTTCAGTTTTAAGTGCGGAAGAAGTAAGTTCATTTGTCGCCAACATGTGTATTAAAATATAAAGAAATATAGTGAATGCATAAATTGGTGGAGAAGGTTCCACGATGCAGATGTCTAGAAACATGTGCATTAAATAAAAAATATAATTACGTGTTTCATAAAAATTGCCAAGAAATGTAGCAATGTGATAATTGTAGTTCTCCTCATTTGTGTTATGGTCGAAAGAGATCACAAAACTTCGTTTGATAATATTCAAGCAATTATTTTCCCAAAATCCCGTTAGACTGAATTTCATCATTGTTGTTGACCATGCTATGATTGTTTAATAATCATATTACGTTTAAATTTTCCTATTAAGGTGAATCCCCTCAGCGTTGCTTTCATTTTAGTATTGGACAGTTGATAAGCTATGTCAAAACAAGTAAAAACGGTGTTAAGTTCGGCCGGGCCGAACTTTATACACCTTCCACCATGGATTGCATTTCACAGAGACTGCCGATCCTAGAAATGCAGTAGTATTACAGGAAAATACAAATTTTTTAATATATCCAAACCAAAACAAATACAAATATTGAAAAAATAATTTCAAGTAAATTAAAAAATAAATATTCTTATATTTATACTTTCAAAAAGCATAGATACCATAAATATTGGTATGTAGTGGGTGCTACAGTTGGTTGTATTTCCATTCTATTTAAATTCCAAAAGTACAAATTTTGAAAATCCATTATCTCACGTACATAGTGCAAATTATGTTATTTTGATGATTCAACCAATTTTTGCCGTAAAAGTAAAAAGTACGAATTTGGAAAAATCTTTTTATTTTGCGTGTCTATGTAGTCAGAAGAATGTATACACCGAAATCCATGATTCTAGCTGCGTCCATTTGGTTGGTACCACTTTTATCCCCCTTTTGCAATTTTACCCCCTTAAGAGTACGACTATATAAAATCTCCTTATTTTACGTGTCTACGCAATTAGAGGGATGTACACACCGAATTTTATCATTGTAGCTGTAGTCGTTTAGTTGGTACTATTTTTATCCCTATGTACCCATTGTATCCCTTGAAAGTACGAATTTTGAAAAAACCTTTTATTTTTTGTCTACGCAGTCAGAGGAATGTATATTCCAAATTTCATGACTCCATCTGTGGTCATTTGGATGGTACTATTTTTATCCCCTTTTCCCATTTGTCTAAAAACAATATTTTTAGACAATATTTGCTATACTAGGCTATATTTAATATTATTATAAATTTGAAATTAAATTATTATACATTTGAATTATAACGTTTAATGATACATTACTTGTGAATTGTCATTATGTCACAAAATCGAAAACTTGGTAGTTTTATCTTATTGTGAATTATCAAAAACTACAAAAAAATGCACTACAATATTTCGAAATTATAATGGAAATGAAACTTATGTTACGAGAAGCTAAACATGCTAAAAAATCGTTCACTTTCTTTTTGTATCTCAACTGGTGAGCACCCCACTAAATAAAAACATTTGAATTTGAATTGACTTTTGGGTAACCTCCTTGTCTTTCATTTCTTCCATACTCTGACGTCACCATCATCATATTGGTAATTTCTCGCCCTCACGAGAAATTACGTTGGAGACAATAAAAAGGTTATCATTTCTATAGGCACATACATATAATCTGCTCAGGCTTGGATTCACCTCATATTATTACACAACCATCGTCCAATTCTCTATTTCTCATCAACTCGCTAACATACATCACGATTTATTGGAAATCGTCGATTCTCTCATTACACAATCCCCCAATTTGTTCATGGTCCTTTTCGAGAGTGAGAAGAAGCAGTGACACTGGAAACATCGTAAAACTCACCACAGAAGCTTACACAATGAGGTAACAATCAAATCAAAAAACTAAGATCAAATTAGTTCATCTCGGACGCGGTAAGTGAATGTCACTTCGCGATTACATTGTTAGTTGTGTTATATATGTACGTGCGTGTGTGTATAAAGGTGTAAAAAAGGAAAACAGGATAAATCCATTTAAAATATATGTATGACATCCAAGGGAGGAAAAAATATATATAATCCACCCAAGAAAGTTAAAATTGAAAGGTTCAAGTTAAAAGCTCTAGAGCAAAAGTGTTTATTTTACATATATGTGCGAAGACACATTGCAATAGTGATCTACTAGCATACATAAAAGCATGTATAAATAGCATAC
This sequence comes from Polietes domitor, assembly GCA_947397865.1. Lineage (NCBI taxonomy): Eukaryota > Metazoa > Arthropoda > Insecta > Diptera > Muscidae > Polietes > Polietes domitor. The sequence goes on from OX377618.1 coordinate 30,892,470, forward strand.
GTGAAATTCTAGGAATATCTAGGAATACCATAACACAATTCCACAACTGCAATACATCAAGAAATGCCTACCATAGCGTACAAAGTGAGTACAAAAATACAAAATTCATGTCATTTTTTCGTACCTCCTCCATATTAAAAACCGAGATCCCGCTAGAATTCATGCCATTTTTTCGTACCTCCTCCATATTAAAAACCGAGATCCCGCTAGAATACAAGTAAATGCCACATTGAAATCGATTCAGAAAAACCAATAAGGCAAAGAATAGAAAACAACAGTTAGAACATTTCATAGGCAAAGTAAGGAATTGAAAATGGTGCATATGTAAATAACGAAATTGAATTTATACATACTTCACTTCGATTTTTACGAAGTTGAAGAAGGAAAGAGAAGAAAAAATTGTGTCTTGAATATTACTACAAGTTTCCAGTGAGACATTTCATTCCCACCTACATAAATACAATACAAGAAGTCAGCATAAAGAAGAGTAAAAACAGTAGAATTGGCAAAATATCGTTGATTCTTGTTCATGAGAGACTGAAATAACAAGAAGAAAATAAGACAAATAACGTGGAAATCTCTCACGAATTTTGTCTAATTTCCAGTATCGACATTAAGGCAGGTCACGTTATTGAAGCCATATATACATATATACATATACTTTAAAAAAATAATTGAACTTACTTTACGGTGATTAAAAGAAAAGCACACATGAAATGAAAATAACCGTGGTTATGGTACATCTCTAATGAAAATCCTGGAGATTTGTCACAATATAAAACATCAAAAGTAGTTTCGTGTATATACAAATTCACTTACAATTATATTTCTACAAACAATCTTATTAGATAAGCTAAAGAAATTTTAACAAACAAGCCACATACATCCAACATAAAAGACAGCAAATAAATGTTGTTCGCTCTTTGAATTTGATTTTTCTCAAATCGGAAAGCATTACCCTAATAACTACTGTCCAGAACATTATGTACTATTGTTTGTTCACGGACATACGCACGCAGAATACAGTCCACTAAATCAGTCAATCAGTCAATATTAAGGGCTGTAAATATAATACAGTCCAGCAATTGCATTGCCACACACAAACAACAACAAACCTTACAAAACATTGGGAATATTATTATGTACAGCACATTTTCATACCAAAATTCGCTCTGTAACCGCATAATTTGTTATTCTATATTGAATATTTATAATCGCATACAAAAATTCGCTCTGTAACCGCATAATTTATTATTCTATATTGAATATTTATAATCGCATACATCATTCACAACTAGTGTATGATTAATCCTTTGGATAAAATTTACATCCGCTCACAAATATTCTTGAAACTCTTCCTCAAATCAAATAAGTTTGTATCGCTATAAAATTGGGAACTTAGGTCACAATTGTTGCCCACTATTACGTTTTTTAATCCCCTCAATCATTATTAATAATTAGTAAATATATATCGGTTTCGATCCAAATTTCTAAAACTCATTATAAAATAATCTTACGTCATAAGATTCACGTTATATTTATTATATTTGTTATATTTCACGTTGGTTCAAACTAACCAAAATGAGCACTGACACCACACCAAACTCTGTCGCTACCGACATAATACAGCCTTCAGACACCCATGAAAAATTTCTCTTCGAGTGCGATCATTTACTCATGTTCTGTACAAACTTCGAGAAAATTGATATAGCAGATCAGACTGATTCGGTGCTCGAGGTTAAACTTGAGGATCTTGAAAATAGATGGACTAAACTGCAAGGTTGTTTTGAAAAGCTTATGGTGTCTCCAAAATCAGTAAATACTAGAGATTTCAAAGAGAACGCTCGTGTTAACTATAACGCCTGTTCTGAGGCATATTATGCCGTTCGAGCTCAAATTTGGGACATCTTAAAATTAAGTAAAACTAATACACTTACAAATAAGTATATGCGAAGTAGTTTAGCACCTCGCACCTCTCTAAACAGCCACGACCAACAGTCTTCGGGACTGGACGATACTGGTATTTGTATAAAAGTCCCACCGTGCGATACGGAGACGTTTAAAGGGGGTTACGAGGAATGACCATCATTCCGTGACATGTTCACGGCGGTCTATGTCAACCACCCTAAGCTCACTAGTGCCCAAAAGCTATATCACCTGCGAAATAAAACTAGAGGTAGTGCAGGTGCAATTGTCAAGAGATACTCACTTTGTGATGAAAACTTTGACTTGGCCTGGGGCGCTCTCAAAACTCGATATGAGAATGAGAGGGTATTGGTAGATAACCAACTCAAAATCCTTTTCAATATAAATGTTGCCACAGTTGAAAATAGCGAATCTCTTCAAAAGATTCAGTGCACAGTAAATGATTGTTTGTCAACTCTCAAAACTCTCAAGGTCAATACCGATGGCTGGGATCCCATTCTCATATATCTTATTTCTACCAAGCTCCCCGATGAAACCCTTGCATTTTGGGAGCAGTCCTTAAAATCTCATAGAGACTTGCCTAAATGGTCCCAAATGGACAATTTTCTCATAAATAGGTATGAGGTAGTCGAAAGGATTGCCAGCATAAGGTCGACGAAAGAACGGCATAGTCTCACACACTCAGATTCAAAATATCAAACATATCATTCTCAAGAAAAGCTGTGTAATGAATGTAAGATATGTGACGAAGACCACAGCATTAGAATTTGTCCAAAGTTTCGCAAACTTACAGTGCAAGAAAGAGTCAATTTTGTATTTCAAAATGGGTATTGTAACAATTGTCTTTCTCCAAAACACACTAAGGGTAGTTGTAAAAGCCAAAACACTTGTGGATTTTGCCAAAAGCCACACCACACTCTACTCCACATAAAGTCAAGAATCAAAGAATCATCTAGACCTCTCTGTCCCACAGCATCCACACAGGAAAATGTGCCAATTGGTCAAAAATTCCAAATCAAAACCGATTCTATCCCCTCCACATCAAAACAATCACAAATACAGGCCAATTTTTCATCAAACAGCGAAACAATTTTGTTGCGCACTGCCCTGGTCCAAATTGAACATCGAGGAGATTTATTTGTTGTGCGAGCTCTAATAGATCCTGGATCTCAAAGGACATTTATCTCCGAAAAGATTCGAAATCGGCTTCAACTTCCTTATCGAAAGTCCTTTTTTGAGATAGTCGGCATAGGTGGACAAACTCAAACCGCAAATAAGGAATGTGACATCGTACTATTCTCAAATCGATACGATATCCGATTCACTATTACCGCAATTGTGTTACCAAAAGTAACTAAGCGTCTACCTGCAGTTTCTTTTGAGATACCGGATTCTGCTGAACTCAATGATCTTGATTTAGCTGATCCAAATTTTAATAAATCAGCTCAAATAGACCTCATTCTGGGAAATGATTCAGAACGGTTTCTGAACATCGAGGGGATTAAGAAAAATATCTGTGGAGTAGCCTCAGCTTATAATACCATATTTGGATGGGTACTTAGTGGACCTATGAAATCTGAGATTCAGTCCTTCACAACATCAGTTGTATCTTCAGAAGACTCAAATTTAAATGATCTTTTGCAGAAATTTTGGGAACAAGAGGAAGTGCCCAACTCACCCACAATATCCGCTGAAAATAAATTCTGCGAAGAATTTTACAAGCAAACGACCACACGCCAAGCAGACGGTAGATACATGGTGAGACTTCCATTTAAGAATGATTATCCTAACTCAATCTTCCTGGGACCTTCTAGATATTTAGCCGTAGGACAGTATACAAGAATGGAACAACATTTAAGTAAAGACCTTGAATTAAAAACGCAATACAATTCTGTTTTGTCTGAGTATTTGTCTCTTGGTCATATGGAGGAAAGTTCCTCCACTGAAATTGTGAAAAACGGGAAGTACAGCTCATTTTACCTTCCTCATCACGCTGTGGTGAGGCCAGACCATAAAACTACAAAAGTTAGAGTTGTATTCAATGCGTCTAGGAAAACAAACTCAGGTTGCTCCCTCAACGATACTCTTTATACAGGCCCAACCCTCCAACGTGATTTGATATCCGTTATCCTGAATTGGAGAAAATATAGATACGTATACAGCGGAGATATACAAAAAATGTACCGCCAGATATTAATTGACCCTCGTGATAGACCTTATCAAAGAATAGTGTTCAAGAGAAACAATGATACCCACATAAAGGACTATCAACTCAAGACCGTAACCTTTGGAATCAACTGCGCGCCATTTCTTGCCATACGGACCCTGTTACAACTCGCTTCTGAAATAGAGACGCATATACCACAAGTTTCCACAATCTTAAGGAAAGAAATGTATGTCGATGACGTTCTTTCGGGTGGATTCTCAGTAGAAGAAACAAGAACAGCCTTATCAGGACTTATACAAACTCTCAACTCAGCAGGTTTCCCCCTAAAGAAGATCACGGCAAATGACCCTCAATTATTAGACAAATTATCTCCTGATGATCTTTATGACTTAGACTTCCTCCGATTTCAGGAAACAAGTTCCACTAAAACTCTTGGCATTAAATGGAATGCACTAACAGACATGTTCAGTTACACATTCGCACCCCCCACTCAAAGTTCAAGCATGACCAAACGAGGTATACTATCGAAAGTCGCTCAGCTCTTCGATCTCGCAGGATGGATCACTCCTGTTATTATAAGAGCAAAGATTTTGATGCAGCAGCTCTGGCTAGAGGGTTTAAAGTGGGACGAGGAAGTTAGCGTGGAATCTCTTAGAAATTGGAATTGTCTTGTTTCAGACCTAACTCACATAGAAAGAATAAACATTCAACGTTGGCTCCAATATACACCCTCTGACACCATTCAAATACATGGGTTTTCAGACGCATCAAAATCTGCCTATTGCGCTTGTGTTTACATTCGCTGCCAAACCGCGAAATACGTAGTATTTTCCAACCTTCTCGTAGCTAAGAGCAAGGTAGCTCCACTACAGACTGTTTGTCTACCTCGATTAGAGTTAAACGGTGCAGTTTTACTTGCTAAGTTAGTCCACTACGTCGTTTCTTCCTTCGATTTTAAAGTCACTGACGTATTTCTGTGGACAGACTCATCAATTGTTCTCGGGTGGCTATCAAAACCCCCTTGGACATGGGAGACATATGTGGCAAACCGCACTGCCCAAATACATGAGTTGGTTCCTACAGCAATATGGAGTCACGTACCTACACATGACAATCCTGCGGATCTTGGAACTCGAGGATGTAAACCACAAGACTTAGTGATCAATCAATTATGGTGGCAAGGGCCGCCATGGATTACTCGTCCAGCCTCATCTTGGCCCAAACGAAACCCTTTAATCAGTCCGGAAGTAGGGAAAAAGACAGTTTCTTTGCCCGTGTCCACCGTAGAGCCAGAAATTTTAACTCGATTTTCATCTTACCACAAAGCATTAAGAGTCTTGTGTTATGTATTTCGGTTTTTTCACAGATGTCACCCTAAATTAAAAAATGAATACTCATATATGATTCTCGATCTCACTCAAAATGAGGTACAATTTGTAAAAAAACCGCCTAATTATAGTATCTCAACAGCTCTATTTCGCAAATGAATATAATGCTCTTCTAGCACGTACTCCGATTTTGGACAAAAGTAATTTGAAACCGTTAAATCCCTTTTTAGATCAAAACAATATATTGCGAGTTAATGGTCGTCTAGTAAATTCTTCCCTTTCATATAGCGAACGTTATCCAATAATTCTGCCGGGGAATTCTCGGCTCTGTTATCTGTATCTTCATCATCTGCATATAATACTATTTCATGGGGAATGTAACCAAATGTGCAGAATGGTACAGACAGAATTTTATATTTCTCGATTGAAACCTCGAATAAAAAGCATAATTCATAATTGTAAAGTATGCACAGTATTCAAACAAAAGCCTTGTTGTCAACTAATGGCGCCATTGCCTCCCGAAAGATGTACTCTAACGCCTCCATTTCACATCACTGGCATTGACTTTGCCGGGCCCTTTGAACTAAAAAGTTCACAAATTAGAAACTCGCCTATGATAAAAGGATACATAAGCGTATTCGTTTGCTTCTCAACCAAGGCCATCCACTTGGAAATTTGCTCTGATCTATCGTCAGTGGCGTTCGAGGCTGCCTTTGCCCGATTCGTCGGGAGGCGGGGGCTCCCCCAAAGGGTGCTCTCTGACAACGGACGAAACTTCATAGGAGCTAGTAGAAAACTACTCAGAGAATTTACACATTTTCTCAAAACTAGCTCCAGGGATATATCTCAAAAATATTCCAGCCACGGATTTGAATGGAGTTTCATTCCCCCACATGCACCACACATGGGAGGACTGTGGGAATCAGCCGTAAAAAGCTTCAAATATCATTTTAAGAGAGTCGCTGGTTCACACAAATTTACATTTGAACAAATGGCAACAGTACTGGCTAGAATTGAAGGAGTACTGAACTCTCGGCCCATCTCCGCAATATCGGAAGATCCCACAGATTTGACAGCACTAACACCTGGTCATTTCCTCAAAGGTGCTCCCATAATGGCTTTACCAGAGCCTATTTCGCAAAATTTGTCCATCATAAATAGATGGGAAAAACTGAAAGCTCTCCATCATCAGTTTGCGATTCGTTGGAAAACTGACTACCTTAAAGCACTACACAAGCGATACAAGTGGAAAAATCCCACTCCCAATCTTCAACCCGGTAGTTTAGTAGTCGTTATGGATGACTTGCTACCTCCCAGCGAATGGCGCCTAGGTCGCGTCGTGAATACACATGTAGGGATGGACAGCAACGTCCGAGTGGCGGATGTACGTACATCAACTGGAATCATAACACGACCCATAGTCAAATTATGTCTTTTGCCAATTGTAGACAGCAGCTATACACAACAAAACTCCATGTCTACATAACAAAGTATCAACAACTATAAAACACATTCTTCACCGCCATTGCGAATGAAGTCCGCTAATTAATTTACAATATTTTCAGAAACAATACTCGAAACTGGCCAAAATCAGATGTCTATAAATGCGTATTGTGTCAACGTCATCATTCCATACGCGTTTGTAGAAGATTTTTGAATATGGATATCGCCGATCGAATGCGAGTTGTGAAAAGATACCACTACTGCCTCAATTGCTTAGCTAAAAGCCACACTATCAACAAATGCACATCCAAGGACGCGTGCTTCAAGTGTCACAGACATCATCACACTCTACTGCATCCAAAACATCCTAGAATTCACCCGCCAACCAGTCAACGCAAGTGTCGAAAGATAATTAAGAAGCGTTTAACCAACCAAAATACTAAACTGTCAACTACAATGCCAAATCATCAGATTTTATCGGAAGCTATACGGTCATTGGCCGCCGTCTTGTGTACTTCGTCTCAAAGTATTGCACAAGTGCAAGGCCGGCGCCATGTCTAAAAACAATATTTTTAGACAATATTTGCTATACTAGGCTATATTTAATATTATTATAAATTTGAAATTAAATTATTATACATTTGAATTATAACGTTTAATGATACATTACTTGTGAATTGTCATTATGTCACAAAATCGAAAACTTGGTAGTTTTATCTTATTGTGAATTATCAAAAACTACAAAAAAATGCACTACAATATTTCGAAATTATAATGGAAATGAAACTTATGTTACGAGAAGCTAAACATGCTAAAAAATCGTTCACTTTCTTTTTGTATCTCAACTGGTGAGCACCCCACTAAATAAAAACATTTGAATTTGAATTGACTTTTGGGTAACCTCCTTGTCTTTCATTTCTTCCATACTCTGACGTCACCATCATCATATTGGTAATTTCTCGCCCTCACGAGAAATTACGTTGGAGACAATAAAAAGGTTATCATTTCTATAGGCACATACATATAATCTGCTCAGGCTTGGATTCACCTCATATTATTACACAACCATCGTCCAATTCTCTATTTCTCATCAACTCGCTAACATACATCACGATTTATTGGAAATCGTCGATTCTCTCATTACACAATCCCCCAATTTGTTCACCATTTAAACCCCAAAAAGTACTAATTTCGAAAAATCCCTTTATATTACGTGTCTACGCAATCAGAGGAATGTATACACAGAATTTCATTATTCTAGATGCAGTCGTTTGGTTGGTACCATTTTTATCCCTTTTTGTCCCATTTCACCCCCTACGAATAAGAATCACTTTTTGGTGCGCTTTGATGCTATAAGGGGAATGTGAATTCCAAATATGAAATTGTATTTACAAGCAGACGTATTCAAAAAGCAGGCTGAAATACTCTAAATATTAGAGGTATTTTCAGTCCTTGTGAGGGAAAAATTTTTCCCTCTGGGCCGATTTCGCCCACTTTCAATCCCAACCGATCTGCAACCATAAGCCACATTTAGGGAAAATTTTAACCTCCTAGCTCGTTTCGTTCGGAAGCTAGCGTGCTTTCAACAGACAGACAGACGGACATGGCTAAATCGTCTTGGAATTTTACCAGGATACAGAATATATATATTATGGGGTTTCCGATGAATATTTTAAGGTGTTACAAACGGAATGACAAAGTGAATATACCCCCATCCTGGAGGTGGAGGGTATAAATAAGGGGGTATAAATGTAGGGGGCGAAATGGGACAAAAAGGGATAAAAATTGTACCTATCAAACGACAACAGATAGAAACACGAAATTTGGCGTGTACATTCCTCTCATAGAGTAGATACATAATATAAAAGTATTTTTTCTAAATTCGTACTTTTAAGGGGTTAAATGGGGATAGAGGGATAAAAATAGTACCAACCTAACGGCTGCAACTAGAATATAGAAATTCGATATATACATTCCTCTGATTGCGTAGACACGTAAAATAAAAGAACTTTCCAAAATTCGCAATTTTTGGGGTTCAAATGGAAAAAGGGGATAAAAATAGTACCTACCAAATGACAGCAGCTAGAATCATGAAATTCGGAGTATACATTCCTCTGACTGTGTAGACACGAAAAATTAAACGTTTTTTTTCCAAATTCGTACTTTCAAGGGATACAATGGCTACAGGGGATAAAAATAGTACCAACTAAACGAATACAGCTAGAATGATGAAATTCAGTGTGTACATCCCTCTAATTGTGTAGATACGTAAAATAAAGAGACTTTAGATAGTTGTACTCTTGAGGGGGCAAAATTTGAAAAAGGGGATAAAAATGGTACCATCAAAATGGCCGCTGATTGAATCATGGAATGCGGTGTACACATTCCTCTGACTGCATATCCACGTAAAATATTTTCTTTCCAAATTCGTACTTTATTTTGTTGCTTTTAGACAAAAAATTTTAGAATCATAAAGTTGCTGCGTACGTGAGAAATAAGGTATTTTCAAAATGTATACTTTTGAAATTAAAATAGGATGGAAATACAACCAACCAAACGACTGTAGCTGAAAATACACTCTCTATCCCCCAATATTTAGGGTATTTATGATTGCTCCCTTATATTTACTTTATGAATTGAAGTATTATATCCATTATATATATATAGTATACAAATATTGGTAGCTTGGCTTATTAATTAAATTTCTTATTTTCATACAGTTAAAATTTGTTGCGGACATTCCTCTTGTAGCTTGGAAGCACCAAAAAAAAATAAAAATTTTAGCGGGCGAAATGGGACAAAAAGGGATAAAATATGGTACCAATGATACGACAACAGCTAGAATCATGAAATTCGGTGTGTACATCCCTCTAATTGCTTAGACGCGTAAAATAGAGAGATTTTTCGAAGTTCGTACTTTTAAGGGATATAATTAAAAAGAGGGATAAAAATGGGACCTACCAAACGGCTGAAGTTGAAATCATGGAATTCGGTGTATACATTCTGACTATGAATACTCGAAAAAGGGTTTTTTCGAAATTTTTACATTTGGGCGGAGAATGGGGCGAATGGGTATATCTTTAAAATTTATACTTTTCATATCACTTTGTCTGTATCTGAAAATGCTTCTTTCTAATGGCGACTGACAATCGCCTAATATTTAGGCATGTTCACTTTCACAATTACAGCATTTTATTTATATATAGTAGTCGATTTTAAACAGTGCGCATAAGTATACAATTATAGTTTGAAATAGTAAACAAATATAGCAATGTGCATAAAAATATCACAATTTTCGTAATATGGTACTGTGCTTCTATGTAAAGTCGACATCCTTTAATCTGCTGGTAATACTGTGGAATGCACTCCGTGGTGGAGGGTATATAAGATTCGGCCCGGCCGAACTTGACGCCTTCTTACTTATTTTTCTACATTATCTTTCAGAATCAATGCTTTTCAAGTTATTGTCAATTTTGTTGTTTGGCAATGAAATTGAACATCAGTTGAACAGTTCAAAACCCGTAAGCTGCCGGATCAAGAATATGCGGCAATACGTACTATTTTTAAATTAATATGTAATTACTGCTGCGATATAGATTTTTAAATTCCATAACTTTTGGCATATATACGATATTTGAAAGGTATATATTATATTAGTTGAAATAGAGTCTTGAGTTTTTGTGAGAGTCTACTAATTGGAAAAGTGATCACTATTTATGGTCCACTTTAACAGTAGGTGTTCCTATGTGAAATAATCCATGATATGGAAATCAAGATCGGATGTAATATAAGGGTTTTAAGGCAGTAATAATTAAAATTGAATATTTGTAAACATGGTCCAATTTTACGATTAATATTCCTAGATTATATATAACATGATGTGACAAGTTTGATCAAGATCCAACGACAAATTTCGATTTTACAGCAAAAATGTGCTCGTCAGGACATTTTTCTATAGGAAAAGTGTTGGCCAGTACACCATCTGAAATACAGCTTAATCGTAAGGGTTTAAATAAAATTGTATTTTTGCATCAATTTTGTTTTAACGAATACTTCAATAACTCTGTCAATTACTGATATTCAAAACAAAGCGCCATTTTACTCCTTACTGAACGTGTTATGTAAACAAATTTACAAATGTGTATGGATACCAAACAAAATAATGTGCAAAAATGTTGTCAAAGTTGAAAAATGTCTAAAAATTCTTTATAAAATGTGTGTGCTGGACAAGAGCACAAACATTTCTTAAGTTTTCTTAAATAAGTTATATATCGATCGAAAGCTTCCGGTTTCTTCTTTTTTAATCCGATGTGGTTTTTTAGTCGGTTGAAACCCAACATTTTCAAAAACCGCGATTTTGAAAAACTTGACGATGGGTTTCAGTTGGAAAAACTGGTTCACCTCGAAAACCTGACTTGAAAGTCGGGTTTGATCGCTCTAATTAAACGTAATGCAAACGAATATCGTTTTCGTACAAGACTTATTTTATGCAAGATGCGAAAACCACAACAATTCTTGACTTCTACGTAACTCCTTATGATACACCTTAAAAAATGCATGAGCGCATAATAACCATCGATAGAAATTGCCGTAGTTTGTTTCATTGCAAACCGGTTCAATTATACATCCACATGCTAACATTTCTATGTCAAGATTTCTTTACTGGCAAAAAGCAATTCATGAATAAACTCAAAGAGTTTTTTACTTATAACGGCAAAATTTAATTCAAAATTTGATTTATTGAAATAATTTTATAATCCACCTCAATTGACCCTCACATACGCATATTTCTTTTGGCGAATGCGGTGGCATAGCACCATCACACCACACCGTGTGGCATGCATCGGACAGTATGTAGTAGCTGTGGCAGTTGTGATACTGTTTTGGCCAATGAGATGAAATTGCCCAAAATAAAACTCATTATTCACTTAAACATATATCTTGATGTATAGGTATGTACTGAAATACACACACATGTCCATAACAATAGGGCTCTTCACGAAAAATATAATGCTTTTCAATCTGCAGCTATATATAGGTACAGTATGTCAAGAATCAGTTTACACATTAGAAATAAATAATAATTTTCAAAATAATTTTTATGAAAAGGCCACTTTTTGGTTTTTAGCTTGTTTATTTTTTATATATTATGATTACATACAGCATTTGCCAAAAAGAAACGAAAAATCATGTTGTAATAAACAAAAAATAAGAAAAGAACATTTTTGACAGTTATTTGTGATTGACAATTATTTATGATTTGCATTGCTTTTATCACTGATTGTGGCACTCAGTTGATGATCACTTTATGTTGTACGGACATCACTTCGTCAAATATTGTGTAAATGCCAGGAAAATATTGTCGTTCGATGTAATTCGATGAAAATGAAAATTGTCAGTTAGAGAGATTTCAATGACTTTTGTATAACTAAGCTCAAATATAATTAACTGGGCTTATAAATTATGTATGTTGGGGCATGGTTTCATAAGAGGAGATAATTTGCATCAAAACTTCTGAGAGACCGAAAGATGAGACGTTTCCGTAATATATGCGCAGCACATCATAACGACCAATGTTAAATCCTTCAAATTCTCTGATTAGGTTTTGCGGACCAGGTAAGTTTTGTGGGCCAGGGACAAAATCTATTTTCATTTCATTTCATTTTCATTTATTTATTCAATAATATCATTAATTATATCATTTATTAAATCAAAAATTAGTAAAGCAGCTTGAAATATCCTTCGATACTCCAAAGTCTGCAAACCAACAATAAACATTTCGATCTATAAAGTGTATGATCAGGAAATATGAATGACCTAAGAGAAAATTTAACAAATATTCGCTGAACTCTCTCAATGCGAGATATATGTTTGTCGCAATGTGGATTCCAAATTAATGACGTATATTCCAATTTAGACCTGACAAAAGAAGTATAAATCTGAACAATTTCTTTTTAGAAATGCAAGCATTTTGTAAGCTTTTGGGACAATATAATTGATGTGCGGTAAAAATGACATAGAGGAATCGAAAATAACCCCAAGATCACGTACTGATGTAGTCGTTTGCAAAATATCACTACCTATTTTGAAAATAGCTTGTATAGGATTAAGAGATCTAAAAAACGAAATATGAAAACATTTCGTTAGATTTAAATGGAGCTTATTTATCGTGCACCACTCTAGTAAATTATCTAAATCAATATGTAAGTCAAAAACATTACGTAATCGGTTGAAGCAAATCGGTTCAGATTTTGATATGTCCCCCCATACAAATGTCATTCCCGATTAGACTTTTTTCGCTCTAGAAACCACATATTATTTGCATGAAATTTGACACAATACCTTATAATTCAACTAGCAATATCCATGGTGAAAGTGGTTCAGATCGGTTCAAATTTAGATATAGCTCACATACAAATTTCATTCTCGATTTAACTTTTTCCGCCCTATAGACCACACTTATCGATTCAGATTTAGATATAGCTTCCATACTAAACCATTCCATACTAACAAAAAACATACACTGTACACTCTGTCGCAATCTAGTTTCATGAAACACAATGCTTGTGTTAGTAAATCAATTGGGTTTGACATACTTCAAGGTGATATACAGGCGGTCTAATAAATATAAAATTAGTAAAAAATATAAAACCAACATTGTAGAGGAATCAAATGATTTCATATGTGCGAGAATCATTTGTTTGTTTATCATAACCAAACTTTTCGATGTAGAAAGAATGAACAATTAAAATGATGATACCTATCATTGCCTCTTCATTGAAAGTTGTATTTATTTTATTAAATAATACCATTTAATTCAAACTATTAATATAATAAAATTTGAAGAGAACATACAGTAAATAATGTTGTTTTAGTAAATACCAACAACAAATGCTCGTTCAGGGTTTGCTCTAGTAAAATTCGATGGGGCCGATATAACATTGTCTCAACTTAAACATCCATACGGATATGTGGAATCAATTATATATCCTGTAGTGCTTAAAAACCTAGCACTGCAGCATATATTTTTGTTATGAGTAGTGAGGCAACTTAATATAAATGCATGCGAATATATGTAAGCGTACAGAAATCAATGCGCAACCGCATGTGGATACAAATGGTAACGTACTCATAACTGCGCATGCGTAAATTGATTTCGTTTATAGTTTTTATTTCCCAAAATTATTCAATCGCGCGCAATTCTTTTTTGGAAAATGCAAATTTAACAGCATCCGTGTGTTCGTTGGTGCTGCAATTTGCAACAATCATGTCGGGTGCAACATAATGATGTTCATGTAGTTATTGTTGCTACCATGGGAGATATGAATGGTCAGATGCTGCCGCCTGCAACAGTATAAGGAACGGAATTGGCGCATATGTTTTTAATGGAAAGTTATGCACGATATTTCACGTATCAATAATAATAATTTATAAATACTTTATATTAAATATAAATAAAAAGAACCACAACAAGCCATATAACAATTACACTCTGCGACAAATGGTAAGGGTCAGTGATCGGTTTGGAATGAAACCACCGGGGAAAGTTATATTGGTAAAAAAGAAGTCATACGTGTTCCAGCGTTTCGCTGGGTCTCATCTAGGAATCGAGATATATCGATTTGAAGTTAGTAAGTATCGTATAGGGGAATTTGTCACGTTTTAGGCTGTTTTGTTTGACATAACTCGAGAACCACTCGTCCGATTTAGCTGAAACAAATTTAGAAAAATTAAGAATTACAATTCCTCTAATCTGTTCTTAAACCGTTTTCCTACTTAAGCAACAGTTTCGCAATTATAAATAAATGTATGAAAAAAAAATATTTTTGCCTAAAAATTAAAATTTTTTTTTTTAATTCATAAAAAATCCAAAACGGTAAAAAGTGTCAAGTCCTATTACTTTCACGTAAAGTCACATAACCTATGACCAAAATGAGTGTGTGTCAGTACCTGACTTTACTTTTACATGTACTTCAGTTGACAAATAAATAGTATTTATAGCTGTACATTGATAGATTTATGTCATTTAACAAGTGTCGGCGAACGCGAAGAGTACAATTGAATTTTTCAAAACATAGTGACGCAATAACGAAAGTATAAAATCGAAATGAGTGCAAATTGTCCAGAAAATCTAAATTTATTTTGTTACGTTTGTGGCAAGCGAGCTCTTTCTACAAATACTGGATCATTGAGTGAGCTAATGGAGCGTGCTTATAAACTTTATTTTGATTCCGAAATAATTCGCGGCGTTTCGTGGGCCCCAGACAAAATTTGTCGAACGTGTTACAATGGTCTTAATATGTGGATCCAAGGGAAACGCAGTTCACTTTCGTTTGGTGTACCAATGATTTGGACTGATCCAGGAGAGCATAATTCGGACAACTGTTATGCTTGTGTAAACAAAATAAGTAAAGTAAATCGTAAAGGTCTTAAACAAAGGAAATACATCTCTGTTAAAAGTGCACAAACACCTCTTCCGCATTCGGATCAAATACCAATTCCACCGCTTCCAAGTCCTGACAGAGAAACTTATTTTTCTATTGAAACAATGGATCAATCGGATGTAACGTATGAACCATTACCAGAAGCCGGCCCATCGAAAAAAATAATTCCAATATCACAAGAAAGAATGGACAAGATTGTTGCAGAATTAAACTTGTCTCAACGTGAAGCAGGAAAACTTGCCCAGCTTTTGAACGAAGGCAACAATTTGGAGCCTAATGTCAAAGTCACCGGATATCGAAGACGACAATTGCCATTCCAACGGTACTTCACACTCAACGAAGGGAACACATTTGTTTACTGCCACGATATAAAGGGACTGATGGAGGCGATGACCATTAATTACGTCGCAGATGATTGGCGATTGTTCATCGATTCTTCGAAATCAAGCCTGAAAGTAGTTTTACTACATAAATATAATAAAAAACCAAGCATTCCCATTGGCTACAGCACAGACATGAGCGAAACATACGATTCCATGAAAATAATTTTGCTACACTGATCACATGTGGCGAATCAGTTGTGATCTGAAAGTCGTGGCTATGCTAAGAGGTCTCCAAGGAGGCTATACGAAAAACATGTGTTTCTTGTGTCTGTGGGATACCCGATCTAAAGAAAACCAATACGAAAAGCACGACTGGCCTGCTCGAGATCCAACGGAGAAAGGACACAACTGCGTAAATGATCCACTCGTGCCAATGGAGAACGTCCTCATGCCCCTCTCCATGTCAAACTGGGAATGGTAAAAAAATTCATCAAGGCCATTGTGAAGCAACCGAAAATTCTTGATTGTTTAAAAAATATTTTCCCACGAATCAGCGAAGCAAAATTGAAGGAAGGTGTTCTGAACGGGCCCGATATACGCAAGCTCATTTCTTCACTGCCCTCCACCTTGCGTGGAGGGCAGTGAAGAAAGTCATACGATATTTTTTGGGAAGTAAACGAGCACACAATTACCCTGCTCTTGTGACCAAGATGTTGGACTACTTCCAGAAAATTGGAGTGAACATGTCTCTCAAAATTCACTTCTTGCATCACCATCTCGATTACTTCAGCAAGCAGCTAGCGTCAGAGTCGGATGAACATGGCGAGCGCTTCCATCAAGTGGCCATGCCCATGGAAACGCGATATAAAGGCAAGAGGCTAGACTCGCTGGTGGCTGAAATTTGTTGGTGGTCCCAAAAGACGTACGATCCCGACAATGAAGATGAAGAAGAAGAACATACAATTGGAGTTTCCTCCGAGGATGAAGACAGATCCTCATCCGATACAGACTCTGAACAAGTAGGCGAACCACCACGCAAGAAAGAAAAGGGAGCAAACAAACGAAAATAAATGTATTTAAAAAAAAAAATTCTTCATGCGCTTATTTTTAACTTGGAAACTATTACTTGTAAAGGAATATAATATATGAACAGATTAAGGGAATTGCAATTCTTGGTTTTTTAAAATTTATTTCAGCTAAATCGGACGAGTGGTTCTCAAGTTATGTCAAACAAAAGAGCCAAAAACGTGACAAATTCCCCTATACGATACTTACTAACTTCAAATCGATATATCTCGATTCCTAGATGAGACCCAACGAAACGCTGGGACACGTATGACCTTTTTTGACCGATATAACTTTCCCCGGTGGTTTCATCCCAAACCGATTGTGGCTGTCGCACAGTGTTATTTTTTGGGTGAAAAACCAAAAAGCATTTCCAATTAGAACCGCGAACAGTGGATTTTTATATGAATGAATGCAGCTGAATATCCTCATATATTTTACATGCGACATTGGATGGATCATGAGAAAAACAAAATCAAAGTCGTGCATAAAAATCATTTTATCCCGCAAAATTTAACATTTTATCATCTATTAAATTTGTATTTTTACCGTGTCCTATCAAAATAAAAGTAGACTTCTGACAAATCATAAAAACGTTTCAAAACATTAAAAATATATGGTGAACGTCAACTCAAAAAAATGCACTATTATTCGGATTGATTATATCCACACATCTACATTGGCCGACAAAAGCCAACATACGAACTCAATTGCAGCTGTCGGACGAGTTCAGATCTATTATGAAGAAATGCTCAGCAAAAACTTGGTAATTACACCTCATTATTTTTAGCATTACCTAGTAATGACAACTCGTTACGCTCTGCATTATTTTGAAGTATGAAATAATTACTTCCTTATAATGGTTTAAATAAGTAGTTATTGGTAAGTTAAATTTCATAGAACTTCAGATTTTAAAAATTAATTTTCTACATTTTTGTGGTGAGTCGGAGAATAGAAGTGCTGTTGTTATCGTAGCTTAGTTATTAGGCTTAAAGAAAAACAACCCTGTATTTCTAATCAATAAATAAAACTAAAAGTAATAGGAAAATTAATAGGAAAGAAACCATCTTAAATAAATGGACAAAAATCGATTGTGAATGCCAGGAGTGCTGAATAACTTGGAAAAGGTCACTTTACGATTGTGCACCCAAGAAAATTTCAAAGGACAATTTAAGGTTCACCCTAATCTATATATATTAGGATAGGTCGCGGTCCATAAAAAGAAAATAATTTCCAGTCAAGTCCTAGAAACAAAGATTGGATTGTTTAATAATAAATAAAATATGGAAAATATTTCGCCTAAATGCATCTCTAAAAATCTTGTTTTAATAGCACTAAATTTTGACTTTAACTTGTTAGTCGAATCATTGGACTTTGGTAAAATGGTGTTAAAAGGATAAAAAGCCGTTTGGTCAGGATTTTTATAATTATTTGCAACAATTGTGTAGTATATGCTTGTCATTAGAGTTTCTCTTTTCCCGCACTTTTTCATTTCCCGGGAAACCGGGAAAATTTTTAGCATTTCCCGGAATTCCCGGGAATTTCCACACAACAGAAAAATAAAGCAAATCATGTTAATTTTGCAGTATGTATATATTTATTTTTTTAGTTCATGAGATCAACTATAATTCAAGCTGCAGTTAAAACAAAAACATAACAAACAAACAAAAGCATAAGTAAATAATAAAAACTTAAGTTATATCTAAAAAGTTAATTAAATTCATTTTGAAAATATGTTTTTAGAACTGAAAGAGCATTAATGGAATCATCAGACAGTCTGTTTCTAATTTTATTTACAAATTGTCCAGTTGTAGACAATATTCTTTCGCTTTCCACAGATGTTGGTCTTATTGTCAGAAGAGCATTAATTAAATTGCTGACGTTTTCCGTTGGTTTTCCACTTGCTTCATAAAACTTTAAATCCTTTTTTATTGAGTAATTTGGTCGATTTTTATTCGATGAAACATTTTCATTTGCGTTAGCATTATGCGTTATGCGCATATTGCGTTATGGCATCACTTAAAATATCCTCAAATGATCTCTCGTAGGAAGGTCACTAATAGAAATATCATCCAATTCTGCAACTTCATCGATGCCGTTGTCATCTTTAAAAATCCGAGTGTAAATGTTTTCGGTGTACGCCACCACATTTTGTTTTGAAGCGTTTTGAAATAAATTATTGGCATTCTTGTTAAATGTTGTTGGATCTTTAAGGTACTTTAGTAAAGTATAAAGACGCTTATCTCTTCTTTCTTCGATTCGATTCTTTAAAGCTTCTAACATTTTTTCACCCAAAGGTGTATGAATATGAGAAATTTGTTGGCATAAAGTTGTTAATATTGCATCCGCTGCTAATAAATTCATATTTCGCCGGCTAACATTGGCACCATATCCAATTCGAGAGATATTTCTTTATTGTGTTCTGCTACAACATATTTTTGAAGAATGCAATTTTTCGTTGGGCTTTTTTGAACATTTTTATTATTTGTCGGGTGTTTGCCAATACTACTTTATAATTATCTTGGATCTATAAGTTTTCAATATTATCAGTATCGACTACAGTCACATCTTCGTGGTCTTCTCCATCTGAGAGTTCTATTTTTTCATCAACGGGTCTTTTGCTTTTTTATAGAAAATTTCGACAACTGCCAAATGGATGCCATGACTGAGACAAAATATACCTTCAACTGGGTTTTCTCGGACAAATTTTTTCATTACGTTCGGCCCGTCTGTAATGGTGCTTACGATGTGCTTTTCAAAACTAATATTAAAATCATTTAAACGTGATTCCAACAATGCTCTTATTTCTATAGCACCGCATTTACGAGGTATATAAACCATACCCAGATTATGAAAAACCTTTTCATCTCCGTGCAAACATATATTTAGGTATCTCCTATTTCTTATACTTGTCCATTCGTCAATCACTAGGGAAGGGAATTTATTACACTGATCATTTCTAATATTACCCTTTTGAATTGCTCAATTATAATGTCTTTAACGTGCGATTCATTTTTCGGCAAATTGTAGCCTCGAAGTTTCATGGATTCTTGTATGAATACGCTTCTGGTAATTCCTCTGATTGGGAAACCATCGATTGTGGTCAGCTTTGAAACCAAAGTTCCCAAATTTGTGACGAAGCACCTGATGGGTTCTGACGAAAGGAATAAGCTGACAAATAGCTGCGATACAAATTTATTTCACTAAACCTGATGACATAACTATGGAATGAAAAAATAAAGAATTTCCCGGGAATCCCGGATGAATTTCCCGGGATACCGGGAGTGCAAAATAACCGGGATTCCCGGGAAATCCCGGGCGGGAATTCCCGGGAGAGAAACTCTACTTGTCATCAAAAGATCAATCATACAATTATCATATTATTATGAATATGTTTTTATACCCTCCACCTCCAGGATGGTGGTATACTAACTTTGTCATTTCGTTTGTAACAGCTTGAAATATCGAAATATAAAAATGAATCTGTTTGTTTGCTCGTTCTTTATAGCCAGGCCCGTGCGCAGGATTTCCCCTGGGGGGTTTTCATCTACACTCATAAAAAAGTTAACTTTAAGAATTTAAGAAATTAATATTCAAGAATTTTTTTAACAATTTCAAATGTTTTTTATAAGTTCATTCAGTAAACATTTTAGGAGAAAACAAATTTTTAAGGTAAAATTTCCTAAATGGAATTTTTCCATACAAAAAATTTTAGATTTTTTTCTCACTTAAAACCTTGAAAATATTCTTCCATATAAGTTTGGATTTACACAATTGCAAGAATTTTTTATTAGATCCAAAGAAATGTATTTAAGTAAATCTACTAACCTTTTTCTAGTAAATGAACTATTTACTATGGCTTTGAAAGAAGAAAACTTTACTCATATGTAGTTAATTTTCCAACTTTTTAAGAAAATTTTTACTGCAGCGTTTGGAAACCACTCATATTTTATTGCCAGGATCTTCGAGAAATATTTTGATACATTCGTCCGAAAGACATTGTCGGCAAAATTGCATTTCAGTAATCCATCTATCCGTACACTCAAAGGAATATGTTAGTAAAAGAAAGCAGAAAGTCTACTGAAAGAGCAGATTTTCTGCTGTTAAAAAAGAGACAGCAGATTTGTATCTGCTGAGATGGTAAAAAGCTGTTTGCTGTTTTTAGCAATATATATGATACGCATATTGTCCCAAGCTAATATAAAAGAAAATTCGAGCTAAACTCGCTTATGAACGCTTATCTTTTTTATATTTTAATTAACAACACACAATTTTATCAGACTGCAAACTCTTTAGCAGTGTGAATGGTGATGTAAGATTGCAGAAAACTACAGTTATGCGAAAAAACAGCTGTAATAGCAGAAAAGTGTCTGCTGATAGGCAGCAGACAATCGCTGCTTATATTAACAGAATTGTTCTCTAAGTGTAGAACTTTTTTTAAATAGTTGCTTGAAATTACATACATACATATCGAGGGCTTATATTCATAAGTGGATATGAACAAAAACACAACTTTTCAGGAGAGCGAAAAAACTGATTTTCTCCTTAATTTGAAGAGAAATTATTATTCGTTCGCGGTTTCATGGTTCATAGCCACTTTTGTATGTTTAAAATTGAGCACGATGAATGTTGAAATAAGAATAAGATTTATTGTAAACACTATAACTTTTTCCATGAAATCTTGGCAATGTTGTATAGAAAACACATTTTCTGTGATGTACACAGCGAATTTAAAGATTCCTGTTTCATCCGTCAGATTGGTCGCTTGTAACATATATGTAGCCAGTCGCGAAAGTCGCTGCAATTGACGAAAAATCCAAAATTCGCCATTGCAATTCCTTATATTTTAACTTTCTTCATTTATAATTCTGAAACTTTTCACGCACAAATATTCCCCATGAAGTCAGCAATCACATGCCAAAGAATTATTTTGGTATTCTCAATATAATAAAAAGTTACGCCACATTTTCTAAAGATTCTTATCACAATTTTTCACTTTACAGCCACCATTTTTCCTATTTTAGCCTGATAACTGGGGAATCAAAATGCTTTTATCGCGAAATGATGGAATTCGATAGTACGATATGCTCTAAATCCAGAAAAATGTTTTAACCAAAATCGTTGTAGCGAATTACAACCTTCGGTTATATGCTGCTCCATTTTTAAACTATATTATTTGTATGTTCATAACTGCATAAGTCACAAACTATAGTGTGAGTGGATCAGAAACATTTGGAAAAATGGCTTTAGAAATAAAATTATTTTCCAAATTTATATGGCAGATGACATACAAATCTGAGAGTAGTTTGGCATCAAAAACTCATTTTCGAGAAAATGGTTCATAGCCACTTTTGAATATAAGCCCTCGATATATATTTTGAAGAAATATTACACAAAAAAACGAACAAATTCCTCGGCGATACAACCTTCAGTCCCGCATTTTTCTATGATAAATTCAGAAAATTGGATATGCTTTTTGACAAAGTATGGGTTTAAATAGGATGTCTAAAGAGTTTTGGGGGTTTTAATTTATATAGGACATGAGTAAAGGGATGTTTACTCAAAATCTTTATACGTATATTCCGATTAAATAACAAATATTTGGAAATGTTTCTTCATTTTTTAAATCTTTAATATGTATAAATTCGAATAACAAATACAGTTTTTTTTTTGTTTTCGATGAAATGCAAGAAGAAACAACTACACCATTTTCAAGTGTAATTCAAAAGACACCATTTGCAATTCAAAAATTCAATTTGAAATTCAAAAAATATCAATTGAAATTATAAAATTCCATTTGAAATTCAAAAAATATCAATTGAAATTCAAAAACTCAATTTGAAATTCAAAAAATATCATTTGAAATTCATCGTTTGAAATTCAAAACTCGCCATTTGTAATTCAAAACTCGCCATTTGAAATTCAAAACTCGTCATTTGTAATTCAAAACTCGCCATTTGAAATTCTTCTTTTGTGGGAAAATAGTTTGTTTGCGGTAAACATGTCATCAGTTGTTGTAAATGAACAAAGAGAAATAAGTTTATGTATATCAAACAGTTTTCTTCGTTTGTCGAAATGGATTTGTATTATAATTGCAAACTCCCAATACATTGGAAGTAACAGAAACCGTTGTTAGATTTAGATTTCATTATGATATCATAGTGATTCTTATCTACACTTTTTTAAAATTACTAAACGATTTCGTTATTAAATTTCCAAACTTTTATTGCAGTACACAATTAAAAGTTCATATGATATAGCTCTAGTCGAATGTCAAGAAGTGGTATCGGTTACTAAAAATGAAAATTTTCCGAACAATTTGGTGTCCATTAGCGAAATTAGCATTACACAATCTTGAAATTGACACAATTCGTTTAGTTTGTTTGTATTTTTCATAGCCTCTGTCCGAAATTCAAGAAAGTGTCCACGATTTTTTATGTAATTTTCCGCTTTTTCATGATTTTACTGCAAAATTACCATTTCAGACGAGTTATTTTAAAAAGACCTTAAAAATTCTATATTTTATTGCTTCAGAATGTCTAGAAGGTTTTAAAAAGTATATGTTCGAAACCTCTCTGCGGGGGGTTTGAACCCCCAAACCCCCCCCCTGCGCATGGCCCTGTTTATAGCAGCCTAAACAACTGAACCGATCTTCTTGAAATTTTCACAGTATGTTCATGCTGAACCGGTGGTGAAAATAGGCTATATAAATTTTTGATATTTTCAGTGGGCGTGGCACCTCCCACACAAATTTTGGTTTTATTCGCTTTTTTATTAATTAGCATATTCAGAGTACTGTTGCGGGTAGAGTCTTGAATTTTTGTGAAAGTTCACTAATTATTATTCTGCACAGTTTTGACAAAAGTGGGCGGTAATGGAAAAGTGGGCGTGGCACCTCCCATACGAAGTTAAAACCCGATTTTGAATATTGTCAGTTCTAGGACACCTAGGGTGCTGTAATTTCGTGTAAGTGCACCTAACATCAATATGCGTAGTTGTGCCAAAAATGGGCGGTATTGAAATAGTGGGCGTGGTACTTCTCATACGAAGTTAAAACCCAATTTTGAATATTGTCAGTTCCATGACACCTAGAGTGCTGAAATTTTGTGTCAGTGCATCTAGCATAAACCTGCGTAGTTGTGCCAAAAATGGGCGGTATTGGAAAAGTGGGTGTGGCATCTCACATACAAAGTTAAAACCTATTATCGAATATTGTCATTTCTATAACACCTAGAGTGCTGAAAATTTGTGTTAGTAGATCCAGTGTAAATAGTTGTGCCAATATGGGTGGAGAGTGGCCGTGTCCCTTTTCATTCGAAATTTTTCATGTTTTAGAGTATATTCGACACAGAGATTCCTATATTGTTGTGTGAGTTAAGTTATTTGTAACCTTCTTAGATAATATACAAATGGGCGGGATTTGAAAGATGGGGAATTTTTTTATTTGAATTTTGTAAAATTACACGATTTCTTTGGATTTTTTAGCACAATAGTAAAAAAAGTTTACATAAAAATAAATATTCATTTGTCAAAAGCCGACTTAAGTCAAGAAAATGGAAATTATATTATTTTTTTAGTTTTTGTGTTGCCTGTATAGTGAACAATTTGATTGACTTTCTATACGTTTTGAATGTAGTACATTTGAATTCCAGCTATTCGATTAAGTAAGTTCTTCTTACGTAGGAAGTTTATAGTTTTGGTTATGGAAAGGAGGAGGATAAAATAAATATTCAATATTCTCCATGGAACATATCCATTGATTATAAGTGGTACATATATTACCGATCACAAGAAAAACACGGGCGGGGGTTCAGCTAGTTTATTTATAATATTAGTTTCTCAATATTTTTATTTGTTTTTGTTTGGCTATATTAAAAAAAATGACATTTACCTATAATGTTACTGCATTCCTACGAAAATCGACGGCCTCTGTGGAATGCAATCCATGGTGGAAGATACATTAAGTTCGGCCTTCTCGAACTTATCGCCGTTTTTACTTGTTTTTTCTCAGTTCGGTTTATTCTAAAAGAAAGAAATTTAGTGAGTGTATAAATCGGACGAGATTTGTAAGTAATATTCGAAAAACTCTATAGTGTGTTTATAAGCGAAAATAATTTTGTATTCATGAGGAGAATGTTTCACGATGCCGACGTCCTGTAAACTTATTTAAGCATGTGGCGAGCATTAAATAAGAAAGACAATTGCGTTTTACGACAAATTTCTAAGAAGAGTTGCAAAGCTAATAATGATAATTGTTGTTCTCCTCAAGTGTGTTGTGGTTGACAAAAATCACCACACTTTTTTTGATGATATTCAAGCAATTTTTATCGCAAAATTCCATTAGACTTAATTTCATCAATGTTGTTGACTATACTTATAATCATATGTTTAAATTCACTACTGTTTTCAAAATCCGGTTAAATCAAATTTCATCATTGTTGTTTACATTTTAGTACCGCACAGTTGATTCGATATGCCAATAAAATAAGTCCACAGTGGTGAGCCTCTAGATTATAGGCGAATCGTTTAAAACTAAGAAATACTTTGTTGGAGTTTGATTCAATGGAATACGTTAAGGACAATTTGGAATACATAAAATATATACATATATAGATGGTGTGCGTGATCTGTAAAAAATATATTCACAGTGGTTCAATCGATCGAAGTCATATTTTTGTCAATCAATTTTTAACCCTATCCTTACACAAAATTGCGCTTCGATTTTGAATCATAAACTTTTAAATTCTTCTATACAATCAACCCAGCATGCCAAACCACATTTTGCAGTACATATAACCGTTATGTAGTATGGTAGTCGAAATGACTAACATTGGACATGTAGGGTTAATGTTCACCCACCCAATTGCGTAGAAACGCAAAATGTACTTCTAACGCGTAAATAGAGAAAAGACTGAAGCTACAATATGAAATTCGGTTTGTATATTCCAGTGGAAACATAAAATATTTTTGTGCGCCAACCAAAGTATCGAATCTGGAAACGTGAAATTTTGCGAATACATTCATCTGACTATGTAATCGCACAACATAGATAGATTTTATCAAAATCTATTATCTCAACCTTTCCTCCGGCTACTTAGGTGGGTAAAAATAAGTGGGTAAAAATATATAAAGAGTGGTTAAATTTTAAGGGCCGATGTTGATTTTGAATAAAACACAATTTATTTAGGAAATTATTGTCATTTCTTTTTATTATGATAATATTGGTATGGTTCAATTATGTATGGAACAAAATATCGGCCAAATGGCCGCCGCGACCTCGGTGGCACACCTCCATCCGATGACGCTGAGGCATAATTTAGGTTCTATGCCGTTAATGTGCCGAATTATCTCATCCTTTAGCTCTTGAATTGTTGCTGGCTTATCGACGTACACCTCATCTTTCACCAATTTACATCGCCATCACGTGAGATAATACGGCGATAGAATTTGTCGCGAAAAATAACCATTGTTTCGTTAGTTGTGTGGCAAGTGGCACCGTCCTGTTGAAACTACATATCGTCCACATCCATATCTTCCAATTAGGTCCATAAAAAGTTCGTTATCATCTCACGATAGCGAAGACCATTCCGATGATCAGATCTGTTTCAAGAGTGCCTGACCGGCCTCATTTTGGAAAAAAATAAAAATGAGCCGCCAGCCCATAAACCGCACCAAAAAGTCACTATTTGTGGGTGCGGCAATTCTGCTTATTGAAAAATCCACTGAAGTGAAAATGTGTGATTAAATTGACCGAAAAAATCACGAAGTGCATAACTTTAAGGCGTTTCTCGATTGTGTATCTTCCCATGGTTCAAATTGGGTTAGTCTGAAATTGAGAAATGTCAAATGAAATGCATAAAAAAACTTGACCTTTAGGTGTGGTTCACATTCAACATCGGCTCTTTCAATGGTATATCCTGTAATTTCCTCTGACTACGTAGACGCCCATCGTAAATGGAGTTTTCGATTTTTTACTTTTAAGAGGGAAGCGAACCAAAAGGGATAAAAATAGTAAAGAAGTTAAGTTTCCCCTTTTAGGAAATCAAGTGAAAATTCGTACTTTAGAGGGGAAAAGAGTGTGTGATTTACCCGAAAAAGTTTATTCATAAACTGTAAGACGTTTTCGGAGCAAATAAATATATAATTGTTAATTGTGAACAAATGTACCTTTTCGCTTGGGAAGTAGCTACTATTTCATATTTTACTTAGGATGATATTGAAACTGAAATGTTATTATCTCGACGGGAAAAGTGGACAAATTCCTAAACTTTTAATTTGCTCTAGAAGACCTAAAGTTATAATTATTCTGGCCCACTTGACGTTGGATAAAATCTCACCGTGATTAGCTATGTTTCCGGTCAACGATTCAGGGTCATTTTAAAACATCGAGGATTGTTAATACAAGTTTTATAAAGGGGCAGAAAGTGGAGTTTATCATATAGTCTTATCCATTCGACTTTAGCCTTTTCTTGTTTGTCTACGATTTTTTGCAGTCAGTGTTGCCAATCTTTGTTACTGCTGCACATTAGCCTTGTCTATTAATCACCACTTATGCGATTATCGTTCACTTTGATAACTGGTCGGATCTGTTTCAAGAGTGCCAAATCAAAAGCACAGCAAATAACTAATTGACTGTTTGCAACGCGCCATGAAATGTTGAATGTGGATTTCAGCGATCATATTGAATTACCGATATCCTATCTTAAATTTGCCATTACTTCCGTTAAATGTCAAATGTCGCTTTGTTGGATATTAAAAACACCGTGAAGCTGTTAATGAAACTGATACCAAAACTCAATTTGAATTGCTACTTAAACCAACAAATAAGCAGCAGAGACAAACTACAACAACAGCAAAATACGATTAAAACAAATTACTAACATGAACACATGAATGAACCTTTTAAAATAGCTAAGATGACAATAACGACAAAATACAACTAAACAAAATACCAGAAGACAGCCAAAAAAAATTGGACAACAACACCATCTCGAAACGGACAAAGGACGCAGCAAATTCATTCAATAGGCCCAAGCGCCCCTCACCATACATTCGTCGGAAAAGAAAACGGGGGACACAATACGACAAAATGTTTTGAAACAATTTATTGAAATTGAAAATAACATGAAATAAAACAAACAACCGGTCAATACAATAAAATGAAACATAAACAGAACAGAAGAGAGCTGAGTACAACAACGCAGAGGAGAGTACCTACTGGTTTGGTGAACAGTCGTCCAATCTGGCCGGAGGAGGGAAAAAATTAACATGATGCAACATCAACATGGGCTACTAAGGTAGTTGTGAACAAAGTGGTCAACGCAGTACCACCAACTGCTGCACTCAAACTCAAATGCAACAGCGGTGAACGAGTGAATATTCCGCTCGCAACATCATCACCATCCTCACATTGCTGTGGTATGTAGTGTTAAATGTTGAACGCAAGGGACAGAACAAGGTGTAGAAATATATGAGTATGTTCACTATAAATATTGCAACGTTGATAGAGCCGAAATGGGCAACATCTTGTGGCAGAGGGGCCACAATAAAAGACCAAACATGCACCGTAGAATGGAGTACATGCGTGAACAAAGTTAATCATTTAAATATATTCCTTCAGGAATTTATTTTCCAATTTGTTGCCTAGTGTTACAAATGCTTTTAAACTGCAGTTCTTGGCGATCCTCAAAATCCCCAAAATCCGAAAAATCCGCATATATCCAAAATGAAGCCATATAAATATATTATAAAATAACATTGAGGTTATTGTCAGGGCTTCGTGAAGTGATTTAGAATAAATATCTGCTCAGAAAAACCGAAATCAGTTTTCAAATCGGAGGGAACATTTGTATATGAGTCATTCCATGTCAAGCGGTACAGTTTTTGACCTCGATAGCTGCGATTGCTTTGAAAGTTTGTGTATGTATTCTTCTCATAAAATTATTGTATACGTATTTTTGGATAAAAAATTGAATTTTGTTCACGAGTTATGACCAATTTCACAGTGATAAAAGTACTACTTTTCAAAAGGTGTGTTCAATCGCCTGTAACTCCTGAAATACTTTACCGATTTTAATGTGTTATACCTTGTTTTGAAGGTAATATGAATTACTTTCGAAATATTGATTTAATGTGTTATAGCTGGGTTAAAGTTTAATTTTTTGCAATTCTTATTGTTTTATTTTGATTTTCGAAATAATTACACTAATCCACTTTGTTGAAAATTTAAAGTACTATGCATAGGTCAATTTTTAAACAACTGTGTGAGTTTAAAAGTGGTGAAATGATGGCTTCTATTTTTTAAGATTTTTTTTAACAGAATCAACCAGAATCAACCATAAAAATTATAATTTTTTCAATAGTTCCTAAACACAAGGCTTAAAAACAATAAAAAAATCCAAGAAAAAAAGGTTAGGGAAAAATATATATTTTTGCAATTTTTTCTGATTTTTTTTTACACTACAAAAAAAAAAATGAAAAAAATAAAATTTTTCCATAATCTATTTTTCTTGGATTTTTCATTGTTTGTATACCTTGTTTGTATGAAATAATAAAAAATTTTAATTTTAATGATTTTTCACTGTAGTTCTGGTTGATTTCGTAAAAAAAATCGAAAAAAATTCGTAAAAAATAGAAGCCATCAATTAATCACTATCACACTCACACAGTTGCTTGAGAATAGACCTACTAAGCACACTAATTTAAAATTTCAACAAAATGGATTAGTGTAAACATTTCGAAAATCAAAATAAAAGATTTAAAATTGCGAAAACTTAAAAAAATCTAACACTGCTATAACACAACACATCAATATTTTGAAAGTAATTGAAATTACCTTCAAAACAAGGTATAACACATTAAAATCGGTAAGGTCTTTCAGGAATTACAGGCGATTGAATGAATACACCTTTTTGAAAAAAGTAGTACTTTTTTCACTGTTAGATTTGTCATAACTCGCGAAAAAAAATTCAAATTTGTTTTCCAAAAATACGTATACAGTAATTTTATGAGAAGAATACATTCACAAACTTTCAAAACAATCGTAGCTATCGAGGCCAAAAACCGTACTGGTTGACATGGAATAACTCATATGCGCTATTTCAAAACAATGACAGATCAGAACAACATTCATAACATATGTTTCATAGTGAAATGCAATAGTTGCAGAATGCAAAAATCAGTTGTCATATCTGTCTTCTAGATAGGTAAAAATTGAGAAGGACATTCTTTTATTATACCCTCCACCTCCAGGATGGGGGTATACTAACTTTGTCATTACGTTTGTAACACATTGAAATATCGACCTGAGACCCTATAAAGTATATATATTATTGATCGTCATAAAGTTCTAAGACGATCTAGCCATGTCCGTCCGTCTGTTGAAAGCACGCTAGCATCTAAACTAAAGGAGCTAGAAGGTTCAAATTTTCCATAAATGCGTCTTATAGTCGTAGATCGGTTGGGATTGAAATGGGGCGAAATCGGCCCAAAGGGATAAGTTTTTCCCTCACAAGGACTAAAAATACCCATAATAATCCCTAATATTTTAGCGTATTTAAGCATGTTTTTTGAATATGTCTGTGTATATTTGCTTGATATTTGGTATGCGCATTCCCCTTATAGCAAAAACCTGCACCATAAAGTGATTCTTATTTGTAAGGGGTGAAATGGGGCAAAAAAAAAGGAATCAAAATGGTACATATTAAACAACAACAGCTAGAAACATGAAATTCGGTGTGTACATTCCTCTAATTGAGTATATACATAATATAAAAGTATTTTTTCCAAATTCGTACTTTTAAGGGGTAAAATAGGAATAGAGGGATAAAAATGGTACCAACCAAACGGCTGTACCTAGAATAATGAAATTCGGTGTATAGATTCCACTGATTGCATAGATAAGAAAAATACACGGATTTTTCAAAATTCGTACTTTTTGGGGTTAAAATGAAAAAAGGGGATAAAAATAGTACGACATTGCCGCAGCTAGAGTAATGAAATTCGGAGTATACATTCCTCTGAGTGTGTAGACACGGAAAATAAACTGATTTTTCGAAATTCGTACTTTTTGGGGTTAAAATTAAAAAAGGGGATAAAAATAGTACCAATCAAATGACCGCAGCTAGAGTCATGATATTCTGAGTAAACATTCCTCTGACTGCGTAGACACGGAAAATAGACTAGAATAGAATTTTTCGAAATTAGTACTTTCAAAGGATACAATGGTACAGAGGCATAAAAATAGTACCAACTAAACGACTACAGCTAGAATGATGAAATTCTAATTGCGTAGAAATGTCAAGGGGGTAAAAATGGTACCAACCAAATGGGCGCAGCTGGAATCATGGAATTCGGTGTATACATTCCTCTGACTGCATAGACACGCAAAATAAATTTTTTTTTCCAAATTCGTACTTTTTCTTTTACGGCAAGAATTGGTTGAATCATGAAGTTAGGTTATTTTGAATTATGTCTGATAATGGATTTTCAAAATTTGTACTTTTGGAATTCAAATAGAATGGAAATACAACCAACTGTAGCACCTACTATCTGCCAATATTTATGGCTTTGAAAATATTTTTGAAAATATAAATATAAGATTATTTATTTTTTGAATTGACGTATTGGTAGCATTACCTTATAAGCGTGGTTTGAAATAATTAAAATATTATATTTATTTATAAAATTAATTTTTCAATATTTGTATTTGTTTTGGTTTGGCTATATTAAAGAAATTATATTTTCCTGTAATATTACTACGAAACCCGACAACCTCTGTGGAATGCAATCCATGGTGGAGGGTATACAAAGTTCGGCCCGGCCGAACTTAACGCCGTTTTTACTTGTTTTTATTTATTTATTTCATTATTTATTACAATTAAAATTATAATAATAATAATAAATTTCCCTCCGAGGGAGGGAAATTTGTATGGGGTCTATATCAAAACATGGAATAATGTGATCCACCTTCGTTTCAGATGTTTCTTAATTATTTATATAAAATTAAATTTAATTTTCTATACAACAAAGACGAAATACAGGGTGGCTGATGAATACTGCTACCATG
The DNA here is from genome assembly GCA_947397865.1 of Polietes domitor. Taxonomy (NCBI): domain Eukaryota; kingdom Metazoa; phylum Arthropoda; class Insecta; order Diptera; family Muscidae; genus Polietes; species Polietes domitor. The sequence goes on from OX377618.1 coordinate 30,924,233, forward strand.
CTACTTAATGCTGTTGTTAAAGGACTTATTCTTTGCAGAACTGCATCGAAAGTCAATCCCTTTCAAAACTGTGTGGTTTCAACAGGATGATGCGACTTTGTCACATTGTCAGGTCCTGCTATGAGAGAAAATTGCTGCGAAAGTTCCCCAAGAAGGTGATTTCTAGACACTCGACATTTCGTTGGCCCCCAAAGTCTCGTGACCTCACTGCACCTATCTTTTTCTTGTGGGGTTATTTCATCTGGAAGTTTACAAACCAAATCAAAAAAATGGATGATTTAAAGCAATGCATTCGAACAACAATTGAGACAATTCTTACTGCAACTCTGCAGGATGTAATGAATAATGAATTTTGCACATACGTCACCGGCTATCGTCATGTCATTTAAATTCTTTTATTTTTAAACCCGTTAAAAAGGTTTAATAAAAATGTATCGGTTGTCAAATGAACAAAGAAAAAGTAATTTACATGAATTAAACAACAAGTTATTTTAGTTTCTTAATGTAGTGTCATCCATCAGCCTCCCTGTACATTGATAAAAAAAGAAAGTGCAAAAGTGACACCTTAACATATTGAGTGCCACGTCGTACGTTTCCGTACGATACCTAACCCGTCGTGGAGTATCACGTCGTACGTTTCCGTACGACAGTAATTGCTTTTACTTATTATAGCCCAAAAAATGTGTGTCAATGTGTTAATATATATTTGTTATTAAATAGTTCAAAGTTCTTTTGAAATTTGGCAAATCATATTGTCCATATCTCTTATCGGGCCATAGGTTGGGCATAACACCATTTTTGGACCGTACTTATCGTATGAAGTGCGTGCCTTTATTTAATGGAACATTCTTCGAACTACTCGTACGGTGATATCTTGTCAATGAACGACAAACGACAGAAAAAGGTGTCATTTCTTAACAGGCACACGGCCATATCAACTGTTTTTTCCGCAAGAGCAACAACTGCAACGGCAGCAACGAAGAAGAAGGAAAAAGTCCAGATCCTTATGTTTAACAACTGCACTGAAAAAAATCAAAACGACAAACTACTACAAACTACAAACAGAGGGCTTAACCCAAAACATACGGCTAAGTACGTTAATCAATGTTTGTAATAAATTATCACAACAATATTCAAACAAAGCCAACAGCACAGCACAACAACGCAAACCCAAACAAAACACCCTTCAAGCCAACAAAGGCAACATCATCATACTTACGGAGTAAAATGAAATGATTGTCTACACAACAAAGCTGCAGAAGAAGATTAACACAACAGCAACAACAACACGAGGAAAGAAGAAAAATTGAACATAAAATGACATAAAAGACCAGAAAAAGTAAAGAAATGAATTGACCAAAAAGATTCTGAATCCGAAACAATGCTGCACAACGGCACCAGCAACGGCAATATCTACAGCTCCAGCAACAACAATCAGCATGAAAACAACAAAAAATGTGACTACACGCTGTGACATCATACAGAACAGCACCAAGCAGCAGAGCGCATAGCACAGGACAACACAGCATAACGCAACACCATCTCCGCCACCGCCAACACTACCACAAACATCACCAGTTCTTGGTCTTGTTGTAGGACAACTTACATACAGACATACATCACATCTGCAACAGAAAGAATATTATGGTCCAAAGTGCTGACCAGTGGAGTCGGGTGTCGAGTGGTGTGCTATACTGTGGAGTTGAGTCGTATCTGCATCCTTGAAAATAGTTGATGATGACAACCCGAAAAACAAAACACAACCAACAAATAACACAAGATAAAATTTTATGTGAATGAATAAGTACGTTTTTATTATGGATTTCTTTCGAAAACTTCTATGTCTCAATGTCCACGAGACCGGGTCAAAGGAACAATTCTTCTCGGAATCGACAACGAGAAGTGCAGAAAAATCCTTAGTTATCAGGATAAATAAGACAAAACCCAAATTTCAAATCGGTCAAATTATATTCCCAAAAAGCTATCATAAAAAGATCCATGCAATATTGGGGAAGATTTCTTAGGAATATTGAAGATGCGCAAAAGATCGCCATCTGGTGATTGATATGTGCGAAAAGTCGAATCGAATTATCACACATAAATTTAACATGGAGTTGATATAGTATGGATATTTTTTAATTTAAATGATCAAAAATTCGCTCCTTTTCATTATTTGTTTACCCAACTCAGAAAAAATAAACTTAAGTAAAACCAGTAAGGAAAGGCTAAAGTCGGGCGGAGCCGACTATACGATACACTCCACTTTCTATCCGAATACAATTCAACTCGGTAAAAAGTGAAAACGGGAAGAATTTTTGTATGTTTCCTTATCATAGGCTAATATAACCTGGTCCAATTTGTCAAATCGAAAAGAATATTTGTATCGGGGCTATATCCAAACATGGAATAAAGTGACTAACTTTCAAAAAAAGTTCTTCCAGTTCAAATATAACGTTTTGTGGTCACTTCAAAGAAATTCGGAGAAAATTTGTGGTTTCTGGGGCGGAAAAAGTCTATCCGGGAGCGAAATTTGTATTGGATCTATATGTAAATCTGAACCGATCTGACCCATTTTCACCATGGGTGTTTCTAGTTGAAATATAAGATATTTTGAAAGATTTGAAAGAAATCTGTTAAAATATGTGGTTTATAGAGTGGAAAAAGTGAAATCGGGAGAGACATTTGTGTGGCAGCTATATATAACCCTGAACCGATCTGACCCTTTTCTACCACAGGTGTTTCTAGTTGAACTATAAGATGTTTTGCCAATTTTGAAGAAAATCTGTTAAAATATGTGGTATCTAGAGCGGTGGGAGCGAAATTTGTATGGGAGCTATATATAAATCTGAACCTATTTGACCCATTTTCATCATGGGCGTTTCTAGTTGAAATATAAGATAGTTTGCCAAATTTGAAGACAATCTGATACAATATGTGGTTTCTAGAGCGGAAAAAATCAAATCGGGAGCGAAATTTGTATGGGAGCTATATATAAATCTGAACCGATCTAACACATTTTTACCACAGGTGTTGCTAGTTGAAAAATAAGATGTTTTTCCAAATCTGAAGACAATCTGATACAATTTGTGGTTTCTAGAGCGGAAAAAATCAAATCGGGAGCGAAATTTGTATGAGAGCTATATATAAATCTGAACCGATCTGACCAATTTTTACCACAGATGTTTCTAGTTGAACTATAAGATGTTTTGCCAATTTTGAAGAAAATCTGTTAAAATATGTGATATGTAGTGAAAAGAGTCAAATCGGGAGTGAAATTCGTATGGGGGCTATATCTAAATCTGAACCGATTTTCTTCAAATTAAATAGCGTTCGTTCTTATCCCGAAAAACTTAGTTGTGCAAAGTTTCATTTGGTTCTGTGTACAATTTCGACCTTATCGTGATTACAAGAATAGATGGACAGACAGACAGACGGACGGACATCGCTAATTCGATTCAAAAAGTGATTCTAAGTCGATCGGTATAATTAACAATGGGTCTATCTCTCTTCCTTTTGGGTGTTACAAACAAATGCACAAAGACATAATACTGTCGTGGAGTGTATAAATATAAAGAGTGATTTTTTTGAGGTTAGGATTTTCATGCATTAGTATTTGACAGATCACGTGGGATTTCAGACATGGTGTCAAAGAGAAAGATGCTCAGTATGCTTTGACATTTCATCATGAATCGTCTTACAAATGAACAACGCTTGCAAATTATTGAATTTTATTATCAAAATGCGTGCTCTGTTAAGAAAGTTCATTGCGCGCTTCCATTTTATGGTCAGTTTAATCGACCCACTGAAGCGGCTATTCGGGCTATTGTGACTAAATTTCGCACCAAATTTACATTGTTGGACATTAAACCACCAACACGCTTACGTAGAGTGCGAACTGAAGAAAATATCGCAGCTGTATCGGCCAGTGTTAATGATGACCACCAATTTTCGATTCGTCGCCGTTCGCACCAATTGGGTCTCTGTTACTCAAAAACGTGGAAATGCCAAAATTGGACTAAGCGGATGGACCACCTAAGACGCAGCCGCGGTCAACATTTAAATGAAATTATCTTCAAAAAGTAAATGTCATGGACCAATCTAACGTTTCAAATAAAGAACCGATAAGATTTTGCAAATTTTATGCGTTTTTTTTTTAAAAAAAGTTATCAAGCTCTTAAAAAATCACCCTTTACTAAAATTGAGGAAAATTTAGCTTCATATTGATACTATGAATTTGGGCCAATTAAAATCGATCACTATTTAACCGAGTTTATATTTATAATTGAAGCTACGACATTATTGAAAATTCATATTAAATTTTACTCCATACTAGAAAATTTTCTTTCAATTTGGTTTCATATTAGAATCAGATCAGTGACAATTTTGCTGAAGTTAAAGAAAAGTTGAGCTCAAAATTAATTCAATTGGAGAAAAAATTATGAAACTTTAACTTAACACAAGTAAGGTTTTTATGGTTTTAGGGTATTACGTGATAAACCCATTCTTATGTATTCCGATCGACTTAGAATCACTTTTTGAATCGATTTAGCCATGTCCATCTGGCTACCCGTCCGTCCAAATATTCTTTTAATCAAATAACAGATCCCAATAATTGTCCGATCCTAACAAAAATTAGCACAAGTTAGTTTCGCCGTCCAAGGACGAACCCTATTTAATTTGAAAAAATCGGTTCAGATTTAGATATAGCCCCTATATAAACGTCGTTCCCCAATTTTTCCACTCTAGAAACCGCATTTGCTTTAAATTTGCTTAAAAATGCAACTAGAAACATCTATGGTGAAATTTTAATCAATTTTCTTCAAATTTAGCACAAAACCATATATTTGAACTACAAACTTCTGCGGTAAAAGTGTGTCAGATCGGTTCAGATTTAGATATAGATCCAATACAAATTTCGCTTCCGATTTTACTTTTTTCTCCTCTAGAAACCACATATTTTAAACACCTTATATTTTACGTGTGGTGAAAGTGGGTTAGTTCGGTTCAGATTTATATATATATATATATAGATTTGACTTTTTCCCCCTGTATAAACCTCAAGTTTTAGCCGATTTTCTTCACATTTGGCTCACCTTATAAAGGGTTTTTAAATTTTAAGGGCCGATGTTGAATGTGAACCACACCTAAACGTCAAGTTTTTTTCTGCATTTCATTTGACATTTCTCAATTTCAGACTAACTCAATTTGAACCATGGAAAGATACACAATCGAGCAACTCGTTAAAGTTATTCAGGCTTATTATTAAAATGGGCGTTCAAATCAAAACGCATATCGTACACTTCGTGATTTTTTCGGTCTATTTAGTCACACATTTTCACCGAAGTGGATTCGTCAAAAGGCAGAAGTGCCACATTGGGCCATCCAAGAGTGATTGTCGAAAAACCATAAACCAATTGATCCATAAATTTCTATATCAATTGGTATTATCAATTTTACCAAAAGCTTTTATCAAAATTTTGACTTTTGTCACGGATTCTGAGAAAACGACCCAGTAGTGCGTCGGTGCGAAATTTATTTTTATACACTCCACGAGAGTATTATGTCTTTGTGCATTTGTTTGTAACACCCAAAAGGAAACGAGATAGACCCATTGTTAATTATACCGATCGTCTTAGAATCACTTTCTGAGTCGATTTAGCAATGTCCGTCTGTCTGTCTGTCCGTCCGTCCGTCCATCTATTCTTGTAATCACGATACAGGTCGCAATTGTAGACAGAACCAAATGAAACTTTGCACAACGATGTTTTTCGGGATAAGGACGAACGCTATTTAATTTGAAGAAAATCGGTTCAGATTTAGATATAGCCCCCATACGAATTTCACTCCCGATTTGACTCTTTTCACTCTATATACCACATATTACAACAGATTTTCTTTAAAATTGGCAAAACAACTTATATGGTAACTAGAAACACCTGTGGTAAAAATGTGTTAGATCGGTTCAGATTTATATGTAGCTCCCATACAAATTTCTCTCCCGATTTGACTTTTTCCGCTCTAGAGACCACATAATGTATCAGATTGTCTTCAGATTTGGTACAACATCTTATATTTCCACTAGAAACACCCATGGTGAATATCGGTCAGATCGGATCAGATTTATATATAGCTCCCATACAAATTTCGCTCCCGATTTGACTTTTTCCGCTCTAGAAACCACATATTGTATCAGATTGTCTTCAGATTTGGTAAAACATCTTATATTCCCACTAGAAACACCCATGGTGAATATCGGTCAGATCGGATCAGATTTATATATAGCTCCCATACAAATTTCGCTCCCGATTTGACTTTTTCCGCTCTAGAAACCACATATTGTATCAGATTGTTTTCAGATTTGGCAAAACATCTTATATTTAAACTTAGAACATCTATGGTGAAAATAGGTCAAATCGGTTCAGATTTAGATATAGCCCCCATACAAATGTCGTTCCCGATTTGACATTTTCCTCTGTAGAAACCACATATTGTACTCGATTTTCTTTAAATTTGGCACAACATCTTATAATCTTACTAGAAACACCTATGCAGAAATTGGGTAAGATCGGTTCAGATTTAGATATAGCCCCCATATAAATTTCGCTCCCGATTTGACTTTTTCCGCTTTAAATGCCACATATTCTAATCGATTTTCTTTAAATTTCGCACAACATCTTATAATCTAACTAGAAACACCTGTGGCTAAAGCGGGCTAGATCGGTTCAGATTTAGATATAGCCCCCATACAAATGTCGCTCCCGATTTGAATTTTGCGCTCTAAAAACCATATGTTGTACCCGATTTTCTTTAAATTTGGGACAACATCTTATAATCCAACTAGAAACACTATGCAGAAATTGGGTAAGATCGGTTCAGATTTCGATATAGCCCCCATACAAATGTCGCTCCCGATTTGACTTTTGCCGCTTTAAAAGCCACATATTGTGCTCGATTTTCTTTAAATTTCGCACAACATCTTATAATCTAACTAAACAAAACTATGGTGAAAGTGGGTAAGATCGGGTCAGATTTAAATATAGCCCAAATTCAAATGTTGCTCCCATAAGTTTAACCGATTTTGGCCAAACTATACATTTTATATTTCACCTATTTCGTTCCAGGTTTCAATATATCCTCATACAAATGTCCTTTCCGATATAAAATTTTTTGTCAAACACATACATTTACAGGATACAAAAAACCTTCCCGTTTTCACTTTTACACCGAATTGAATTGTATTCGGATTGAAAGTGGAGTGTATCATAGAGTCGGCCCCGCCCGACTTTAGCCTTTCCATACTGGTTTTTGTTGATATTTGGTTCTATTGCCGATAACTTTCAACATTGAAACACGACCGATACATAGACTATATCTTGAAAAAGGAAAGAAAAACACATTTCGAATAGATCGTTCATTACATAAAAATACGATGACGTCTCCGTTTTTTACTGTTTTGTCCATCATATTCCTTTGTATTTTCTCTACTATGAAAACACCAATTCAGAAAATATATAGGCGCATTTCTAATATTTTAGAGTGGAGAAATAATGTGTTAAAAAATATTTACTAACTGTAGACGAGCGGAGACACTACTTTTTGAACGAATTTTATACAAAAGTAGATTTTTGAAAATGTACTCTATATATTTCTATAGGTCTTATTCTTTCCATCTATTTTCCTTTTCTTTTTGCAAGAATTACAATTTTAATTTACAGAACCTCTGTTTTTTATCACTATTGCAAATGGATGAAATTGGTCGGGAGTTATAAATATTTAGGGTTTTGAGCTCATTCCATTTCCACTTCGAGAGCGACCACGCTGCATAAGCATTTTGGTAGCTTCTCTCTATTTGTTATTAATTCCAATTCACTCCATGGTGAAGGGTACGTAAGAATTGGCCTGGTCGAACTTAACACCCATTTTACTTTTTTTAATTTATTACGTGCTCACAAAAATCAGATATTTTTTTTCCCCAAATGAGATTTATATACTCTTTTAAACTCTTAAATATACCTAAATTGATTATATTATTTGCATTCAATATTAGTGAGTCCAACTGCAAAATATTTTCGAGTCTATTATTAAAATTTCTTTGAATTTGTTCTAACCCCCGGTTTTGTCAAAGTCTCATTTTTTAATAAATTTGAGGTGATAGTAGAAAAACTCTTCATCATACGCCACGTAAGGGATATAAAACAAATAAAACTAAGATGGAAACCTTCAACGAAAACCGCATCGCACTTTATAAGTCTCGTGCCAGTCGTCCTGATAACTGCCATGATAATCCTACTTTATGATCTCATAATCGTTCTTTTTTAATTCATCCTTTTTAAACATTCGCATGGACATTGGTTTGCGAAACAAGAAAGGACCCCGGCGAGTTACAAATCAAAACAGTTTCAGTAACACAGCCACACCAGCATCGACAACAAGACCAACAGCGATGGTATGACGACAGCAAACAAAACTTGGAACAACTTTGCTGAAAAGGACAAAATATTTCATTTCGCTACGTTTTTCATGTTGTTGTCAGCTTAAAACATGGCCAGAGTGTTGCGCTGAGCCGTGTTTGTTTTGCTGCAATTTTACTTTAGCGGATGCTGCTGCCGCCACAAAAAGCGTAACAAACAGTAACAACCATCGCTGCATGTTGTAGTAAATAATCGCTGTGAGAGTAGAGAGTTGTAGCAACTGCTGTTACAGTGAAATTCCCCTAACTCGAATCGCCTAGGGCACGACAAAACACTTCGAGTTAGGGAAAATTCGAGTTATGGAAATTAAACATTTTTTATATAAAAACTCGCATATCAATTTTGTAACTGTAATTCTCAATTTTTAGCCGTCATATTGTCGCCACCTACGGTTGAGAAATTAAAGCAGTGATGGGCACACGCATACTATCATATTTTAAGCAGCAGAGAACAAAACGCGGCTTACGCCCGAAAAATATTCCATGTTTCAAAAGTATAACAAGCAATTAAATGAAAGTAACACATAAAACATGTTAATTTGAGTGTACACACAAAACTACGCAGCGAACGAAGCCACACGATGTGTACATGTGTCTATCCGTGACAGAAGCAGCATTTTCATTCCTATGCACTGTGCATAGGAAAAGAGAGCGGTGCCCATCACTGAATTAAAGGCTTCGCAAAGAAGTGCCACCAAAATATGTATGTACTACTTATTAACGAGAAAACGAGAATACAATATTAAAATTAGCAAAACAAAAAATTCGAGTTACGGGAATAAACTCAAATAGTAAGTGTCACAAATTGTATCAGTTTTTAATTCGACTTACAGAAAAGTTCGAGTTAGGGGAAATTCGACATACGGAGAAAAACACATAAGAAAAAGCTATTGAGAATCCAAGATTCGTACATAACAGTTCGAGTTAGGGAAAAATTCGAGTTAGGGGACTTCGAGTTAGGGGAATTTCACTGTACTACAATTTTTAGTTTGTTCTTGTTATGTTTCGTGTACTTTGAGGATGTATGTGTGTACTTCATTACTTAGACAGTCGGATATGTACAATGGACATACACGTATGACTGTGAGCTCGAAATATTCTTTCGCTTTAACTTGTTTTATAGGATGTAAATTAGGGTGAGTTTTTTCAACCTTGAAAATGTTTGAATCAGAATCCGTACTAAAATAGGGATCAAGATAGTTCCCCCGTAAATCTGGTTGAAGCATCCATATTATAATCAAATGTAATTTTTTAAACAACATAATTGTTAAAAAGTATCTTTTAATTGTTAACACATCGTGTTTTTACAGTTTTTAGATTTAAAATGTATGTATTGGATTTCGACAGGGTCATTCGACTTCCCATGAGCTCATGGTCCTGGGGGATTATGTGAGCATGTGCTTAAATAGGAAACCTATTACGATAGCTGTTACCTTATATTTTGCTAAATTGCTAACTGATACCATTATCTATAAAATGAGGAATATGGGGTTTGAATGGAACACCTGTAGAATGGTGGCTAACTTCCTCAAGAATAGAACCTTTAAGGTTGAGGATATCTTTTCTCACACTAGGGAAGTATTGACAGAAATTCCACAGGGTTCTCTTTTGGGACATGTCCTGTACAACATTTTCGTTAGTGATATTCCGCAACAGTCCTCGGGTGGGCTGCTCTTGCAGCAGCGGCTATCACAAACTCAGGAGTAAACGTTTACCTTGAGGAACTGTCGAGATTCTTCGACAAGTGAAAATGCGACTGAACGTCGACAAGTGCTAGGGAATTATTTTCAAGGGTAAGAAGCGCTTCCTATACCCTAGTGCACGGTGTACGAACCGACTCTCTCTATTGTAGGCAATATGATTCGTACTTCCAATAGAATCAGATACATAGGAGTTATCTTCCATGGCAAATTTTAATTCTATAGGTACACATTCTGGCTAAAGTGAAAATGTTTTCTGGAGTTATCTTCCCACCAAATAGAAAGACTTAGAATCTGGGAAGGAGAATTCTTCCTGGGCTTACGACCCCGCAGACATCCAGACCTGGCGACAACAGTCATCCAAAACAATCTATGGCTACATAGATTTTGATAGGATTGATGTATTCCTCATGAGGAATGCAATCAAGTTTCAAGAAAAAAACAGTAAAAACAGTCGTGTGTATACCATTAATCTGCAGAGACTAACGACGCACAACTACAGACTAGGAGGCTTCTGTTTAGGGATGATAGACTCTTGTTTTATCACATAAGGTTATGGTCCTTGAATATATCTGATCTGGTGTACAACACCAATCCATAACATCTTAAGAAACTCCCTTTTTCTTGTTCCTTTTTTGGGAGAATATAAATATATATCGATAAAAATGTATATAGATAAAAAATATAGTATTAGTATTATCTACATACCCGTTAGTCCAGGGTACTAGTGTCATACTACACATTTTGTCATTCTTTAAGAACCACCACTAGTTACTCGTCAATTCACTCGCAATGCTTTTGACTGTTTACTTTAACATGGGGATGTCATAGGAAGGGGATAATAGTCACCCTCAGCATTCTCCAAGCACTTCGCTAGTTACTACGGACCAATAAATTCGGCAATGGTTGTTTAGAATTTGATATTCGTCGTTATAAATTTTAAATTATTATTGAAATTGGAAAACTTTTTTAGCTAATTTTAGCTGAGTCGGGAAACGAACTTGCGATCTTCTGATTGCACGGCGAACATACTTCTACTCAGCTATTGAAAACCATTATATATAATTTTATATGCACTAGTCAGGAATTGAACATGGGACCCTCTGAATGCACGGCGGACACGCTTCCACTCAGCTATTGAAGCTCGCGTTTTATTAGTGCTACATGTCTAATATGACCCTTGTGTAGCATATCTTGTTGCAGAAAGTAGGTTTTTGTATTACAAATTTAGTATCTTTATGGCGAGTCATTATACTACCTTTTAGTAAGGCAACATCGGGTCAATTGACTTTTTGTTGGATTACTTAGCTACAATACTCCCATTCGTACGCTAAAGTAACTAGTGTGATTCGTGGATGGTGATATAAGTATGCTGCTATGAGACAATTGCTATTCGCCGAACTTGCGGGTAGTTCTTGAAATGTATTAGTACACTCAGAAAAAAGTGAACCCTATAATGAGTTAAAATGAACTAAAATTTTGGGAAATGTAACTTCGTATAGCGCTAAAGCAATATTTTCACATATCAAGTTCTAACTTTTCCTTGAAAGTAGTACGTGCTTTGAATTTGATTCTAGTTAAATTTTTACTTAAACTGAGGAAAATTTTACTTGATACAAGGAAAAACGTGAACTTAAAATAAGTTCAATTTAACTAAAAAATCAAACAAATGATTTTGCTTCAGAGTATGCAAAACTAGTACAAAATTGGCAACATAAAATATTTCTCAAAATTTTCTTGAGACCTCTGCCATAGAGAGTTCAGCTATTACTCCATGATTGCTGCGAAGGCAAGAGAAGCGCCTTCGCAGTTGTTGTTTAGATTAATACTTGAAGTATTTAAGAAATAAGTCTATGCAAACGAACCACAATTGCTTCTTAGATCAATATTCAATAATTTTCTAAACAATTTCAAATGATTTTTTATAAGTTCATTAATACTTAAATGTATGAAGAATGCGGCATTATTTCAGTAAATATAAAGGGTGATTTTTTAAGAGCTTGATAACTTTAAAAAAAAAAAAAAAAACGCATAAAATTTGCAAAATCTCATCGGTTCTTTATTTGAAACGTTAGATTGGTCCATGACATTTACTTTTTGAAGATAATTTCATTTAAATGTTGACCGCGGCTGCGTCTTAGGTGGTCCATCCGCTTAGTCCAATTTTGGCATTTCCACGTTTTTGAGTAACAAAGACCCAATTGGTGCGAACGGCGACGAATCGAAAATTGGTGGTCATCATTAACACTGGCCGATACAGCTGCGATATTTTCTTCAGTTCGCACTCTACGTAAGCGTGTTGGTGGTTTAATGTCCAACAATGTAAATTTGGCGCGAAATTTAGTCACAATAGCCCGAATAGCCGCTTCAGTTGGTCGATTAAACTGACCATAAAATGGAAGCGCGCAATGAACTTTCTTAACAGAGCACGCATTTTGATAATAAAATTCAATAATTTGCAAGCGTTGTTCGTTTGTAAGACGATTCATGATGAAATGTCAAAGCATACTGAGCATCTTTCTCTTTGACACCATGTCTGAAATCCCACGTGATCTGTCAAATACTAATGCATGAAAATCCTAACCTCAAAAAAATCACTCTTTATTAACTCACTTTTAGGAAAAAACACATTTTTAAGATAAAATTTCCAAAATGGAATTTTTTCCATACAAAAAAGTTCTTAGTTTTTTTCTTACTTAAAACCTAAATATTCTTCCACATAGGTATGAATTTGCTAAATTGTAAAAATTTTTTATTAGATCCAAAGAAATGTTTTTAAGTAATACATTTACTACCCTTTTTCTAGTACATGAACTATTTACTATGGCTTTGAAAGAGGTATACTTTACTTATATTTAGTTAATTTTACAACCTTTTAGGAAATTTTTACTGGACTGGCGTAAAACTGTTGAAATAAATTGTAGTATGGGTTTACGTACGCTAGAAATTAAGTACAAATGTTATTCGTAAGATTATACTCAAATGTTTAAGTTTATTGGAATTGATAAAATCTGAATCTGAATATATGGTTGGTTCGATAAACATTCACATTTATTCATACTTATGTGTCTTTCCGCGAATTTTTCTTTATATCAGTCAAAGACTTGTTTTTTATTATAGAAAAAATAATTTGTATTACGTAGTAGGTGAGCCTAAAATCACAAAAAATAAATATAATCTTAATGTGTATATATTTATAATTTCAAAATTTAATTTTTATTTTCAACTTTTCAAAAAAATATATAACTATACTTTTTAAATCAAAGCAATGTAAATATGTAAAAAAATTAAAATGTAAATCGTTATATATATATGGTTGTTGTAATGTAATTTTTTAATTTGGGTGCTTAGTTTTGTTTACAATTTGGGTATAAACTCATTTTATTCCTAAAGACTGAATTGAATTAATTTTGAATTAATTTTCATCTTTCTGAATCATTTCTTAGGAAAGTGGTACTAAAATAAAAATTGTCCAAAAAATTATGAAAAATTGTCCCAAAACCCCCGTACAAAAGTGGACGGTATTTCATATGAAAAATCATCCAAACTCAAACAAAGTCTTGCAGGGGGAAGTATTCGTGAATAAGGAAGCTAAGCTTTGTATCTAAGACTCTCGTAGGTAATGCATCTCAATGCAGACTGAGACTGTCAAAATCAAACTTGTATGAATCCCTGCTGTGGTGTTCTTTGTTATGATGATATTGAAATGTAATTCTCGTTTAAGTGGGGACTTCGACATATGTGTGTATATTACAAAATCATGTGACAGAATAGTCTATGTACTTAATAATTTCATTTTTAATTATAACAATAATTGAGCGAACATTCAACATTTTTCCAGTTTTAGTCGATATCAATTTGGTAACTTATTCGCAGACGTTTGCCATGAAAACGCTAGTGCTTGTGAATGTTTCAAGACTACAAAATCAACCCCCATGGAACAGTTATATTCCTGTCCTAGCGTTGTACCAACAACTTTTCTTGTTCCACCCTAACACTCTTGTTGTATTTCAAATGTGGAATATCTATATTAATCAGCTTCTCCGACTTCTGGATTAGCAACACATTTCTCCCACACAATGTGAGAGTACTGACCATTTTTATCTCTTATGGTTCAGACAGCAGAAACAAGCGTTAATAATGCTTAATATATTCAATTCAATTTCTATCTTGTGAAAGGGCAATTGTTTTATTAAAGAAAATAAACAAATCGAAAGTAAAACAACTCATCGTGATAATCATTGTCTTCATTGTGGCTGAAAATATTGTGAGGATATCCGGTAACATTTTGGCTTGTGTCTCCCTTGTCAAGGACTCACAACTCAACTCACACATACACACTGACGAAAGATTATTTTCGAAAGAAAAACCACAACTTATGCTACCAAAAAATGATTAATAACCAAAAATGTAACCGCCAAGCACTAATAAATATGTAACAAAAAACAACAAAGCAGACGACAAAAATAAATGTTAAAAAACCGAAACTTCCGTCTACGTTTTGGTTGAGTTTGTTTTTTTTTTTTTGTTCCAGTCCTGTCGTACAAAAAATAAGACAAATGAACTTAGTGCGTGGTCTGTTTTACACTTAATTTACGCTGAGTGTGCGTCAGTTTCCCGTTGTCTTGTCTTTAACAAATTTTCACATTTTTCTTGTTTTTCCAGTGTCGTGTTACGAAGTTGAAGGGGAGATGAGTGCCACTGAAACTGAATCATCAGTAAGTGTGTCAATGTTGCTTCGGTCAACAGTTAAATTTTGAGGAAACAAATCTTAGTGAGATAAGTAAGACTCAAATCGGGAAATATGAAGTTATGATAAAATAAATTTAATATAAATTAGTCTACAGAGTCATACTATTACGGATACTCTAAAATGTATCCAGCAAAAAGAGGTCACGTAAACAACTAATTTAAATGATGTAATTAAGAAAATATGGATTGGTGTGATTAGGAAGTTGTGAAAATATATAATTTGGCTTGAGGTAAAAATCTATGAATATCTTCCATATGCCGTCTGTTAAAATCTCCCTGGCATTTCAAAGAAAGTTGCTAAGTGTTTCAAAATTTCCACATGATTTTTGGTGGGCCGGTATTTAAAATGGGCGAACTCGGGCCAGATTGAAAGTACTTTGAAAGGATTTGAAGTTTTTACTAAATTTTTGAACTGGGATATTGTCCTGGCTCAAGACCATTTTGCATCTATATTTTATAGAATGCAAATTTATTTACAAATGGCATGGTGACATTTATTACTTGGCTGCAGACTACCACGATCATGGTTTCGACCATGTCAAAAGTCTTTTCAAGCGACTTTTCAACATCAAACCCGGCCTCTATAAGGAGATGATTCTCACAAACGAACAAGAAGCACAACTCACTTGCACACTAAATTTGAAATGTGTGTTTTTAAATGTTAAAATTTTCATAACAGTCCGACTATGGTGAAAAACTTAGGAACAGTTGCTCGGAAGATAGGGAAAATTGTGAAAGTCTGGAAGTGTTTTTTTTCTATAGGTCTAGAAACTCTAGAAGTCTTTGAGAATATAATTTTTGGATCTATGATCAATCCTTATGTATAATTATTTTATCCCCAATTCCAATTATTGTCCCTATTCCCCCTATACATATTCCTATTTTTCTCTCTTCCGAGCAACTGTAACTATAGTTGTTTCTTTAGCACCAATTTTTACCATACGTTATCAAGTTTACCAGTAAAAGAACATCTACAATAGTTTTCCCTAAAAGTACGATTTTCAGATAATTACTTTATGCCGCGTGTCTACGTAATTGGTCGTTTGATGTTTGTCATTTCTACCCCCTAATAGTACTCAAATTAATGAATTTTATATAAGTACGAATCCAATTATGATCGCCTACACAGTCCGAATTCCATTATTCAATATGCATCAGTTTAGTTGGTCACGTTTGTTTACTGAATTCCAGGCTGCGCGTGTTCTTTGCAACCGTTTGGTCAAGCCGATGGCACAATTTTGTCATCCCTTTTTTCCTATTTTACCCATTAAAAAGTGGAATAAAATAAAATAAAATACATTGAATTTCATATTTTTAACTGTTGTTGTTTGTCTGGTATAACTGTTATCCCTTTTGCCCTATTTTGGCTTCAAAAGTAAGAATTTTTCTTAACTAATGACCCCGTAAATCGATAGATCTTTCAAAAAATATATATTACTTTTGTATCATCAGAATAGAGGTTCAAACACAGAAAGTTGTTAAAAACATAAAACATATTTATTCAAAGCATCAATTTTGTATACATTACAACGTGTTTATCACAATTAATTCCGGGTAGATCATCGCTTATTTAAAATAAGTCCTTAAATTGGACTTGGAATATAAGCATACATTTTTTCAGTTACCATTTCTTACTCCCAAATTGATGTCCTGATTCATAAACATTACGTGACAGCAGTCGCTTATTTTTGCCTCAGAATAGTGGGTAGTTCTCTTCTATCCGTATCTGTAGTGGCTTTGGATGTGCCTCATTTCATATTTTTTCATAACGCGAATAATTCCACAAATAATTACTAACAACATTTTGACTACGTCCAATTTTCTTTACGATATTCAGATGATTTCGGCTACATTCATTAAATGCTTTAATATCCATTTTTATTCCATAGTTAATGGTTTGCCCCGACCCCTTTCCAAAAAATATTCCAAATTGACAATAAATTTTGGCAACTTGGTAACAACTCTTGAAAAAATCAAAAATATTTTCTATTGAACCTATACTGATAAACCAGAAATAAGAATAATTATAGTGAGGATCAAGAAAAACTAAAGAAATAGAGTTTAATTTTGATGTTTTTTCAACTTGAGTGTAGAAAAATAAATAAACCTGATATACACACCTGATTTTACAAAAAAATCAAAGCTAATCAGATGCGAGACAATATGTATTTTTTTACGGTACCGCAGTTCCTTCCCATCTTTACTACGACTCCAACTCACTTTGTGACGACTCTGTTTGTCTTCTGTCTCTTCACAGTACTGTGTTGTTTTTCTTCGTACATAAAAGTGGTGGAGTAGTGAAAATAAAAAATTGCTGATTTTGTCAACTGTTCGCATTTGATAAAATTATTAGCTCAACAGACTTTGTTGTTTGTACGCTGATGAAGTTGTTGTTATTGTTGCTGCTGTCGCGTTTCTTGTGTTTTCATACTTTCCGACTTTGGTGCTTTTGGTTTCACATTAATATGTAAATTTCTTTTTAATTTTTCACGTTTTACTTTTTCGTGGTTGACATTAAAGGACATTTAATAAGATTCCGTGTTTTTCGTTGGGTTTGTTAATTTTGTTTCATTTTTCGTTAATTGTTTACTTTTTGAGAAGATTTCTTCCAGAAACTGCATAAAAACTAGACAATTTCCTTGGACGTGTTTGGTTGGCGCAGAGCGAATTCAAGGGGAAGCTGACGGAAAATGAATTTTAATTAAAAAAATTGACTTTTGTGTTTAAGTAAATAATTAATATCTTAAAAAGGAACACGTTCGTTTTTGACTCATATCGTTTTAAAAATCCTCATTAATTTTCAGAAATGAAATATGAGGTGGTGGTTCTTATGCAGCATCTGGTCATGAAGTTAATGGCACTGGTAAAGATATGAATCAAGGGAACACATAATTACGTACCTCTGCGTGATTTAAAAAATCTCGACTGAACTATTTGGATGAAATCTTTAAAATACCATGTTATTGTAGAAACAGTTACACTGTTCCAGACTAATTATAGCCGAGTGACATTTGAATATTCTGCATTTTTGCATGAAATTATTAAAAGTGTGTTCGAAATGTCACCGTATAGTAATATTTTCTGCACGCTTATTGTATTTTTCGATAAGTTTGTAGCATTGTCGAATCATCGTAGATTTCAAATTAAAACTGTTTATTATAAAATTATAATTTTATTAAAATCTAAAGCTATGGAAAAAGTTTGTTTTTATATATCCTGAGAAAATAACAAAAGTACTTAATTTCACATGTGAGTTTGATGAAAGGTGTAAACATAAACCTTTGACCATAAACATTTTGACTTTCTGACAATGGCGGTCATCTTAGGTCAATGTAGTACGTGATTCGAGTTTTACAGAAATCCAGTGTTATTATTTTTAGCCTTTTTTGAGGAGATAGCTTCGTTAATGATTTAATGATATATCCCTGTAGTTTTAGGACTCCAAAAATTAAATATATCCTAAATCAAATTATTTGCCTTTACAATTTATTTTTAAATCAATAAAAACCTCCTTCCATTCCGTTACTGTGAGATATGGAGTTGCCGGAATCTAAATTATTTTTTCTAGGTTTAAAACAAGGTAGGCGCATCAATATCATTTCCAGCCACTGATACAACAATTGGTCAAGGTGGTAGGATCAAATAAAACCAATATCAGTTCCATAAGGATATTTTAAATGAATTGGATTTTGATGTTTGAAAAGGCTTAAGGCATAAATTTTGTTTTTGTTCATAACTGTGTAAAAGCTTCAATATAATTATTTGAAATTATAAACGCTTTCGTTTGTTTATCAATCGACAATAGTACTGTTTTTATACACTCCACGAGAGTATTATGTCTTTGTGCATTTGTTTGTAATACCCAAAAGGAAGCTTAGAATCACTTTTTGAATCGGTTTAGCAATGTCCGTCTGTCTGTCCATCTTGTAATCAAATTACAGGTCGCAATTGCCGCCAGAACCAAATGAAACTTTGCACAATGAAGTTTTCCGAGATAAGGACGAACACTATTTAATACGAATACGAATTTCACTCTTGATTTGACTCTTTTCACTCTAGATACCACTAATTTTAACATATTTTCTTCAAAATTGGCAAAACATCTTATTTTTAACTAGAAACAGCTGCGGTTAAAATGTGTTAGATCGGTTCAGATTTATATATAGCTCCCATACAAATTTTGCTCCCAATCCGGCCTTTTCAGCTCTAGAAACCACAGATTTTATCAGATTGTCTTAAAATTTGGCAATACATCTTCAATTTAGACTAAGAAGACCTATGGTGAAAATAGGTCAGATCGGTTCAGATTTATATATAGCTCCCATTCAAATTTCGCTCCCGATTTTACTGCTCTAGAAACGACATATTTTAACAGATTTTCTTCGAATCGTGCAAAATATCTTATATGTTAACTAGAAACACGCATGGTTAAAATGGGCCACATCGATTCAGATTTATATATAGCTCTCACACAAATTTCACTCCCGATTTGACTTTCCCCATGACCCATGTTGAAAATGGGTGAGATCGGTTCAGATTTATAGATAGCTCCCATACAAATTTAGCTCCCGGCTTGATTTTATCCGCTCCAGAAACCACGTATTTTCACCGAATTTCTTCAAATTGAGCATAACACGTTATACTTGAACTGGAAGAACCTATTGTTCAAGTGGGTCACCTTACTCCATGTTTGGCTATAGCCCCGATACAAATATTCTTCTCGATTTGACAAATTGGGTCAGGTCATATTAGCCTATGATTCGAATCTGGCTTAAAACACAGCTTGTTAATTTTTATCGCATGCTGGAAATACTGCACAACAGTCAATACTGACACTACAATTTCACAATTATTAATTTGACAGAAGCCCACATTCATTCTAAATCTTCATAATAGAAGCGTTTAAGCATGTCAGGGAGATCGTGTGTTACTGATTCAAGCTATTTTTGTTTTGTGTGTGGTGAATATTTGGTTTGGTGCATGTTATGAATATAAATCTGGAGTTTTAAAAATTTCTCGCCGTTTCCTATTTTTTCATAAACTGTGCAGGTTTTTTTTGTCATTTTGTAGCCTCAATTTTAGTGTGGTCCAGTATAAAACATGTTTGTTATAGTGTTTTGTTTTTACCTCTAAGAGGTTTCCACTTACTGGCAAGCTTTTACGGTTTTAATGCCAAAAACAACTGCTCAGAGCTTTCCCCTCATGCGGATACTCCAATTTTTTCGAACTTGTTCTGTTTATTGGTACTATATTGTAGCATAAATTTTAAATGATTTTGCATTTATTTCTGTTAGTGCCACATATTGTAGCTTTTTTGATACTATTAGTTATTTCATAATAGTAATTCCTTGCTTCACTTTGAGGGAGAAAAGCTCCTTTTTGTTTTCGTGAACTCATCTTTAACCACAATTCTTCCGCATGGGACAAAATCACGCAAAGCTTGACTGTAGTGATTGCAAAATCACTTAAAAAGAAGACAAATGTGGATATATTCAATCGAAAAAATAAGGCTATTAACCACAAAAACCAATTACGCCCTTATATAAAACAAGTAAGGAAAGACTAAAGTCGGGCGGGCCGACTATATGATACACTCCACTTTCTATCCGAATACAAATCAATTCGGTAAAAAAGAGAAAACGGGAAAGATTTTTGTATGTTTCCTAATCATAGGCTAAGATGACCTGACCCAACTTGTGGTAGATGGCCACCTAAAAAGATTTGATACCCTCATTTTATTAACCTAGTTGTATTAATTAAGCATTTACAATATGGTTTAAACCACATTAAATTATATACATGCATTTTCCCGAAAATCAAAATCATATTTCCTGAAAATATAATTAAAGCAACAACAGTAGAAATTGTACTAAAAATCTAAATTACTTTAATTGTTTTATCTTTTTTTTTGGTCAATGCAATAATTGTTCAACCTAAGCCGACACCAAGTGGACGATATTAGCGTATGTTCCTAAATTTTACTCATCCACTATATTCGATGGTAACAATAGCATTCACTTGTTTCTGATGGGCCGGAGTCACTTTAAGATATAAATTATTGCCTAACAAACGTATACTGTGGCAGACAGAAGTGGCACCTGTTTCGTTATTTTGAAGTTACTACAAACATTCATCATATCTTAAAAGCCACGTGTTGTAACAAGTACTGCCGCAACATTAAAATGACAACAGAAAATAACAGCAAAAAACATTTAAAGGTATCCAATTTCCCAGCAATTCCATCATGTTCATGCAAATGAACCGATGGAAGAACTATGCCAACAACGAACAGAAGAAAAACGAATGTATGACAAACGATCACATTTAAATGACAGATTTGTTGAAGTCTCATTTCAAAACATGAATAAATTTATT
The DNA here is from genome assembly GCA_947397865.1 of Polietes domitor. Taxonomy (NCBI): domain Eukaryota; kingdom Metazoa; phylum Arthropoda; class Insecta; order Diptera; family Muscidae; genus Polietes; species Polietes domitor. The sequence continues at coordinate 30,945,530 of OX377618.1, forward strand.
CTAAAACCTTTACAATCACACAGAAGCCTCCGAGTTGGTTGCTCTCGGACCTCAGTACGTTCCCAAAATGTAGATAACAAGCCGATGTATACGCATTTGCCCTAGCATGAAAAGGATTCATAGTAGAAAAAAAGACAACACGAAACAAAGAACTAATGAAATTGGACACCAAAGCGCCAGTCAAATGAAATTTAATAAATTAATGAATGAGTGTAGAATCATAGCTGGCTGCCTGAATGAATGTATCTGTCCGAGAGTATGAGTATATCTGGTGTTGTATGATTGTGGTAGATGCGATTATGATACCCATGCCAACTACGTAACCAGCAGTCCATAAGTACGTATATTCTCTTACTTAAATTAGTTATGTAAAATATATGTTTGAGTCCTGCTTATACATAGTGGTAGTATGTATGTATACATATCTACAAAAGAATTCGTATATTGTTACATTCGAACCAAAAAATTAACCCTAACTTAATGGAAGATGTAATGAAGGTTCAATGCGAGGGATAACACCTTACATTTTTGGGTCGCCCTAAAGTTTAATAAATATATATTTTTAGCTGCAGAAAACTCTCTTCACAGTTTTCAGTAGATATTCCTGTTTTTTCGGAAGAAGATATTCTTGTTTTTCGCGATGGAAGAACTGAATACTATTGACGATGACGTATTAAAATGTACAGCTGAGGATTAATTCGATGAACCTGATAAGGATATAGAGGAATTGTTCAGCGGATTAACTAGAATTAATACGTTTTCATGTCTCAGAAATTACCATAATTATAATGCAAAATCAATATATCACAAATATGTAATAATTAACAATTGAATTTGAAATTAGATCCAAATCTTATAATCTTAATAAAAGGCCACATTGACACATTTTTCTGATAAAAGTACAGGTGTAATTTTTTTCTCCAGAGATGGGCGGCACTGAATATAAAGAAAAATGAATCTGATTTATACATAGCCTTCGTACAAACATTCCTCCAATTTACTACATTACTACACAAAACTAAAAGAATTTTCCTTCATAATAATTATGAAGCGATGAATTTACTACATTACTACACAAAACTAAAAGAATTTTCCTTAATAATATTTATGAAGCGATTCCATAAAAGTTTTTCATAAATTTAGTGAATTTTTTCTTAATATGTATGAAAAATTCATAAATAAAATGAAATGTTTCATAGAATTGTTTCATAAATATTTCATGTGGATTTAAAACAATAATATTGAAAATTGGTGGGACAGATGTATTTGGAAACATTGACCCATATGGTCCAATTATCGGGTAGGTATTCCGAGAGTAAATATAATATGATCTGGAAAATTTGACTAAGATCCTATGACAAATACAGATTTTACACCGGTAATAGAATAAATTGGACGGACATTTGTAGGGGGCCTATAACAACACTTGGAGGTTGTACCATAACATGGACCATTATAGTTCTCTTTAGGCATTCCTAGTGCAAATTTTATAAAGATCCGAGTGTAAAATGGAGGGACCATTTGTACGAGGATTGTGCCAAAAAAGGACACATGTATTTGACTTTCAAAGTATGTATTTTTAGTTGAAATATAACATGATCTGTAAAATTGTATCGAGATCCAACGCACGAGCAATAATAATTTACACTAAATTATAGGGAAATTTGTATGGAAGCTATATCTAAATCTAAACCGATTTCCTCCAAATTCAACACCAATCGTCCTTGGACCGAAATCGTTAAATCGATTCAGCAGGTGATTCTAAGCCGATCCGTATACTTAAAGGTAGGTCTAGCTCGATTATGTCTTGGTGTTACAAACATTTGGCGGAAAACTAACTTATAATAACCTAGTCCACATAGTGGCGTATATATGTTTTGCAAATTAAAAATCGCTTTATATTTTTTTTGTAATTTTAAAATTTTCTTCAACAAGTAGCTACATATTTGTACTAATTACTCTGTAATTAGGATCCTCTGAAATTTACAGAGTATGGAGAATGCAAGAGCCGCTATTTGTTGAGTAAAAAATTACAGAGTATATAGAACACAGATATAACTTTTTTAAATTATCACAAAATATTTTTTTATTTCTACTTGATTTTTTGCGCTAAAAACAAACTAATAACAATACTCCTGCTAAAAGTGTCTCAATATAATTCACTGAACAAAAGTTATGACTGATTAAGTAAACACCATTTCGTAAAGTATATTTCGAGCATGTTTATACACTCCACGAGAGTATTATGTCTTTGTGCATTTGTTTGTAACACCCAAAAGGAAACGAGATAGACCCATTGTTAAGTATACCGATCGTCTTAGAATCACTTTCTGAGTCGATTTAGCAATGTCCGTCTGTCTGTCTGTCTGTCTGTCTGTCCGTCCGTCCATCTATTCTTGTAATCACGATACAGGTCGCAATTGTAGACAGAACCAAATGAAACTTTGCACAACGATGTTTTTCGGGATAAGGACGAACGCTATTTAATTTGAAGAAAATCGGTTCAGATTTAGATATAGCCCCCATACGAATTTCACTCCCGATTTGACTCTTTTCACTCTAGATACCACATATTACATCAGATTTTCTTTAAAATTGGCAAAACATCTTATATTGTAACTAGAAACACCTGTGGTAAAAATGTGTTAGATCGGTTCAGATTTATATGTAGCTCCCATACAAATTTCTCTCCCGATTTGTCTTTTTCCGCTCTAGAGACCACATAATGTATCAGATTGTCTTCAGATTTGGTAAAACATCTTATATTTCCACTAGAAACACCCATGGTGAATATCGGTCAGATCGGTTCAGATTTATATATAGCTCCCATACAAATTTCGCTCCCGATTTGACTTTTTCCGCTCTAGAAACCACATATTGTATCAGATTGTCTTCAGATTTGCTAAAACATCTTATATTCCCACTAGAAACTCCCATGGTGAATATCGGACAGATCGGTTCAGATTTATATATAGCTCCCATACAAATTTCGCTCCCGATTTGACTTTTTCCGCTCTAGAAACCACATATTGTATCAGATTGTCTTCAGATTTGGCAAAACATCTTATATTTAAACTAAGAACATCTATGGTGAAAATAGGTCAAATCGGTTCAGATTTAGATATAGCCCCCATACAAATGTCGTTCCCGATTTGACATTTTCCTCTGTAGAAACCACATTTTGTACTAGATATTCTTTAAATTTGGCACAACATCTTATAATCTTACTAGAAACACCTATGCAGAAATTGGGTAAGATCGGTTCAGATTTAGATATATCCCCCATATAAATGTCGCTCCCGATTTGACTTTTTCCGCTTTAAATGTCACATATTCCAATCGATTTTCTTTAAATTTGCCACAACATCTTATAATCTAACTAGAAACACCTGTGGCTAAAGCGGACTAGATCGGTTCAGATTTAGATATAGGCCCCATACAAATGTCGCTCCCGATTTGAATTTTGCGCTCTAAAAACCATATATTGTACCCGATTTTCTTTAAATTTGGGACAACGTCTAATAATCCAACTAGAAACACTATGCAGAAATTGGGTAAGATCGGTTCAGATTTAAATATAGCCCAAATTCAAATGCTGCTCCCATAAGTTTAACCGATTTTGGCCAAACTATACATTTTATATTTCACCTATTTCGTTCCAGGTTTCAATATATCCTCATACAAATGTCCTTTCCGATATAAAATTTTTTGTCAAACACATACATTTACAGGATACAAAAAACCTTCCCGTTTTCACTTTTTCACCGAATTGAATTGTATTCGGATTGAAAGTGGAGTGTATCATAGAGTCGGCCCCGCCCGACTTTAGCCTTTCCTTACTGGTTTTTGAATATGTCTGTTTATATTTACTCGATATTTGGTATGCACATTCTCCTTATAGCAAAAACTCCACAATAAAGTGATTATTATTTGTAGGAGGTGAAATGGGGCGAAAAGGGATAAAAATCATACATATCAAAAGATAACAGCTAGAAACATTCCTCTAATTGAGTGGATACATAATATAAATGTATTTTTCCAAATTCGTACTTTTAAGAGGCAACATGGGAATAGAGGGATACAAATGGTACCGACCAAACGGCTGCACCTGGAATAATGAAATACGGTATATACATTCCTCTGATAAAAAGATTTTTCGAAAATCGTACTTTTAGGGGGGTAAAATTGTACCAACCAAATGGCGGCAGCTGGGACCATGAAATTCGGAGTACACATTCCATTCCATTTTCCTGTATAAGGAGTATACACGAAAAATAAAAAGTTTTTTTTTTTCAAATTCGTACTTTCAAGTGATATAAGGGAGGGATAAAAATGGTACCAACTAAACGGCTGCAGCTAGGAAGATGAAATTCGGTTAGTTTTTTCCATATTCGTACTTCTTACTTTTACGTCATTGCGTTATTGCACTGTGTACGTGAGAGATAATGGATTTTCAAAATGTATACTTTTGGAAATAAAATAGGATGGAAATACAACGAACCAAATGGCTGTAGCTGAAAATGCACCCACTCTCTCCCATTAGTTACGGTATTTATGATTTTTCCTTTTTCTGACTTCTATTTACTTTTCGAACTGACTTGCTGTAAATTCGTACTTTCAAGTGATATAAGGGAGGGATAAAAATGGTACCAACTAAACGGCTGCAGCTAGAAAGATGAAATTCGGTGAGATTTTTCCAAATTCGTACTTTTTTACTTTTACGGAAAAATGGATAGCATCATGAAGTTAGCTTATCTTGCACTGTGTACGTGAGAGATATGGGATTTTCAAAATGTATACTTTTGGAAATAAAATAGGATGGGAATACAACGAACCAAATGGCAGTAGCAGAAAATGCACCCACTCTTTCCCAATAGTTTTTCTTTTTTCTGCCTTCTATTTACTACCAACTGACTTGTATTACTACTTATATATAGTATTATCATATTTTAATGATTCAAATTCTTTATTTATTTATAAATTTTTCAATATTTCTATTTGTTTTGACTTTGCTATATTCCAAATTTAACATTTCCCTGTAATCTTACTGCACTTCGACGAAAATCGACAGTATCTGTGAATGCAAACCATGGTTCGGCCCGGCTTAACGCAGTTTTACTTGTTTTTAAAATAAATCGATCTACAATAATTATGGGGTTCACATAGCTCACGAGGCAAAGGACATTTCGAAGGATGCGTTTCCGGGTCGCCTAATGTCACACTTCCACGCGATGCCTTCACCAGCTGATTGCTAATAAAAATCAGACTTGGTATCAATAGCCGGACATTGGACGGTTATTTATAATTGGCTATGAAAACCGCTCGTTTCGAAATAATATATATTTTTTGAATTCCCCGCTTTATTTGACCTTAAAATCTATATGAGACGACCAATAAAGTCCACAATGCCGCAAGTATTCATTCATCACTGCAGCTCGCTTCTGATTCTGTCACAGTTTTTGCAAGTATTTAGCATAATATGTTAATCTCTATCTACCAGCAAACCAGAACCACAGAAAAAATATATATATATATATTCAAACATACATGCGGACGCCGTACAGCGCACATATTCCGCCTGCAGTCAGCATGACCAATATTTAACAATGCCAACCAACCGACAGCAAATGAACAAAAAACAGCTCAGTCTCTACTCAGTTCAACTCCCCATGTCATGGAGTTTAATGTGGCAGTTGATGTTGATGTAACATTTAAGTGGCCATTTTTGGAGATTGGGTGGCACATGGCAGTTGTTTGAAAACTCAATTGGCATAAAAATGCTATGCAAATGAATTTTATTTTTAACAAATGTGCATTGGTACAATATATATATATACTTATATTTACATATACACATATTTTTTATTAGAGTGATCAAAAACGTTACCGACAAATCGACTGTAATCTTCTACCGAACGCCAGTTATGTCCTAAGAACGATGCTGTCGGTTTTTAACAGGAAATGTTTCAGTCGAATTTTTGATATATTCGATATTGTCCTTATGCCTCTTTTTGATAGATCCTAAGAGTTATATGCGTCCCTAAGTAAGACTTATAACACAGAAAATATTTTGTTTGGTATTGATTTCTCATTTGGTCCTTGGAATGTTGAAATTATATAACTATTGTCTAACATTGAATCAATTTTTATAATCTAATATAAATAATTTTTACACCGAAAATTATCATGTGAGACCATATAAAGTATATATTATAAGGTTTCACCAACAATGGAATACAAATTACGATTTCCGATTTAAACAACTACACTAGGTATAGTGTATAACGAACAAAATATATTTAAATTCCGATTTAACGTACCAATGAGAAAATCATTTTACATAATAAATATATATTTAAATTAATAGCAAAGTTTTTATTTTCTATAAATGTATTTACAATGTCATACTTGCATACTGTAGTGTCATTCTTAGTGTTAATTCATTACACTTACTAATAAACTTTGATGTTATTTTCTTTAATCTGAATGTTTGAAATTTGCTATGTCTTCTTTTTATTCAGTCATTTCTTCATTTACAATCAAAAAACGATTAATAAAACTTTCTTTTCTTTTGAGAACAAAAGTTAAAAGCAAAAATAATAAACAATACAGATGACCCGTTCTGCCATTCACGTCATATTAGGTATTAGTCGAAAATATGATGCTAATTTCCATGTTTATTGAGAGTTTTAAACATGTTTATGTGATTCATGAAATGAAAATAGAATAGAAAAAAAACATTTTTAGTGAATGTTTAAAGATTAATAATGATTGTGACTTTTGTTCTTCTAACATTCAAAAGTAGCGAACTTGATCGGAAATATATTAATGGATCAATTCCTTGCAATTGTCAACTGTTGTATAATTGCCACAAAATATTAAATCTTAACTTTCAACAAAAATTAATATTTGAGTCAGTGAATTAAAATAAATAAAACTTGGAAAACTGTTAGTGAAAATTAACTGTGACGTATCCATGTAACCATTTTTCAAAATTTGATTTGAAATTGTTATAGAAAAAACATAACGGTAATATAGACAAAAAGATTCAGCGGCACTGTAAAGTTAGAAGTTTTGAATAAAATTTTCAACATAAAAATGTTTCTTCAACTGAACCTATTTTATTGCAACAACTTTCTTCAGATGTACTTTTCTGTGTTCTAGATACACCTAAAAGTGGCTTTACTCTAAATGTTGGATTTATTATACCCTACACCACTTCGTGGACTAGGGTATTATAAGTTAGTTTCGCGCCAAATGTTTGTAACACCAAGAAATAATCGAGCTAGACCCACCTTTAAGTATACCGATCGGCTTAGAATCACCAGCTGAGTCGATTTAGCTAAGCTTGTTCGCACTCTACAGGTCGCAATTGTTGTCCGATTGTCATGAAACTTGGCAGAAGTTATTTTTTCTGGCCAAGGACCATCGGTATTGAATTTGGAGGAAATCGGTTCAGATTTAGATATAGCCCCCATACAAATGTCGCTCCCGATTTGACATTTTCCGCTCTGGAAACCACATATTGTACCCGATTTTCTTTAAATTTGGTACAACATCTTATAATCTAACTATAAACACCTATGCAGAAATTTGGTAAGATCGGTTCAGATTTAGATATAGTCCCCATACAAATGTCGCTCCCTATTTCAGTTTTTCCGCTTTATAAACCACATATTGTACCCGATTTTCTTTAAAATTGGCACAACATCTTATAATCCAACTAGAAACACCTGTGGAGAAATTGGGTAAGATCGGTTCAGATTTAGATATAGCCCCATACAAATGTCGCTCCCTATTTCAGTTTTTCCGCTTTATAAACCACATATTGTACCCGATTTTCTTTAAATTTGGTACAACATCTTATAATTCAACTAGAAACACCTATGCAGAAATTGGGTAAGATCGGTTCAGATTTAGATATAGTCCCCATACAAATGTCGCTCCCTATTTCAGTTTTTCCGCTTTAGAAACCACATATTGTACCCGAATTTCTTTAAAGTTGGCACAACATCTTATAATCCAACTAAAAACACCTATGATGAAAGTGGATAAGATCGGTTCAGATTTAGATATAGCCCCCATACAAATGTCGCTCCCTATTTCACTTTTTCCGCTTTAGAAACCACATATTGTACCCGATTTTCTTTAAATTTGGCACAACATTTTATAACTAGAACCACCTATGCTGAAAATGGGTAAGATCGGTTCAGATTTAGATATAGCCCCTATACAAATGTCGCTCCTTATTTCACTTTTTCCGCTTTAGAAACCACATATTGTACCCGATTTTCTTTAAAATTGGCACAACATTTTATAATCGAACTAGAACCACCTACGCTGAAAATGGGTAAGATCGGTTCAGATTTAGATATAGCCCCCATACAAATGTCGGTCCCGATTTGACATTTTCCGCTCTAGAAACCACATATTGAGCCCGATATTCTTTAAAATTGGCACAACATCTTATAATCCAACTAAAAAACCTATGGTGAAAGTGGGTAATATCGGTTCAGATTTAGATATAGCCCTCATACAAATGTTGCTCCCGAATGTTAAACCGATTTTGGCCAAACTTTACATATTATTACATATTATATTTCACCAATAAACAGACATGGTGAAAGCGGGTCACATCGTTCCAGGTTTCAATATACCCCCATGCAAATGTCCTTTCCGATTTAACATTTTTTGTCAAACACATACATTTACAGGATGCAAAAATCCTTCCCGATTTCACTTTTTTACCGAATTGAATTGTAATGAGATAGAAAGTCCGTCCGTCTTTAGCCCTTCCTTACTTGTTTGGGAGATGCCCATATGTCCATACTTTAGTATAACCCAGATGGGGTTATCTGATCTATTACAGCTCTAGAAACTACATCTTACATCGGATCTTCATCAAATTTTGCAGATCATGATATTTTTCATTTCTAGGAATACCTACCGTGAATGAGAAAAATATAGGCCCATGTTTTGGACCAGTTCCAAAATGTTGTTATAGGAGGCCCCCTTTTCAAATGTCGGTGCGATTCATCCTATTACTATTGTATAATTTGTATTTGTCTGTCGGATAATTGGATCAATTACCATATTATTAACCATATTCGTTAAATATGACTTAACATGAATTTATAGTATACTGTATAATTTATATGAACTACATAAAATTGATCCCATGAAACAGCTGGGTTTATTAATCAAAGCTAGGTATATACGCAGGGAGTGGTGTAGGGTATTATATAGGTCGGAAATAAAAACTCGTGACATTCTGGGTACAAATCGGATACCGTATCTCAGTAAATACGAAACACTCGCATTCACATATGGAAATTCTATTCACATGTTTTTCTAACTTATTTGGCAATCGTACAAAAGGGGGGAAAATTAACATTGGGTCTCAAATGTGATTCTAGTCCGATCGGTTTACCCACAGGAGTACCCAGCACAGCACGTCTATGCCTTTGAAATTAAACTAAGTGATAACTTTAGTTTACAAACGGTTTTACTCAGTGCTGCCATTTTCAAACCCTTTTTGCAGTCTCTGTCTGCAGTCCATGGTAAATGTCGCCTTGCAAATATTGTCAAAAAATAATTGCAAATAAATATGACCTATTCATATTTTATTTGTCATTATTATTCCTTGGCCATATTTTAAATTAACAATTCTTTACGCCGCATGGCATATGGTGGTTTATTTCTGGCTAGTAAATTTTTCACAAATAAAAATCAATTTCCAGAGCCAATAAACCCCGCCATAACCGAAGCTGTCTTGAGGATAGTTTTTTCAAACTGAGAACACCACAGTTGGCTATTCTCTAATTTATAATCCAAAAAATTGAATGTAAATTTATGTGAGTGTGTGTTAGTATCTGGTTTTAACGATACACGAACTTATAACAAGTACAAATTGTCAAATTCATTTTAACTATTCACACTTATGCACATTCTCCTCGTAATGATGCGGCTGGGCGGCGAACACCGAACACCGTCGTCGCCATCGGTAATGGACGGCAAGAGGAACAACCACAGTTGAAAATTGCCTCGGACCACCCAGAGTGTGTGACACCTTAGGAAATAGTTAACACAACATGGACCACACCACGATCGCAACAAGTTATGATTTTAAGCATGGACTACCATCGCCACGGAATGGACCAGCCAACCAGCACTCCTATTCAGATACGTTCATATACATGAGTTTGGCATGTGTTAGAGACAACGCGGAGCGTTCATGAGTTCCATAATTTTTCACCAAACAACACCTCACCAGTTGGTCCCATGTAGTCCTCTTATATCATAAGCCAACAACAAAAGAGACAAAACGCTATTCCACCCGCTTTGGGGAATGGTCAATACGCTATGTAGGCATGCATACGTACGTATGTAGCCGCTTTTGAATTCTGAGCCTCTTTAATAATGTTCAGTTGCAGTGTGTAATGGAGCGTGGCATGGTCGGCCAGTCGTTTGGTCTGTGGTGTCTTAGTCATATGCATGACGGTTTTGCATACATTTTTTGTTGTCGTATTAAAGTTAAAGCTAATAATTTTTGTTTCTTTGACATCATCAAAAGATTGAAAAATGTCCTTAAATTATTAAGTGTTTATAAGAGATATTATAGTTGCGGTCTTTTGGCAAAACAAACTTCTTTAAGAAAAGAAAAACGGCAAGGAAGAATACTTAAAAACGTGACTGAGATTGCAGCAACAATAAGCAGCACTTGCAAGTTTGAAAGATTAGCAAGTCATTGCAGTTATAGGGAAATTCATAATCATAAGAAATTTTTGGGCCGCGAAAATTTCATGGCTGGATTAAAATATCTCAGAAATTATCAAAAAGTTGATAAATAAATACCTCCTCGCACGCTTACATCGACAGTGTGAATTCGTTAAATTGTTTAACAAAGAATTACTTCAAGTTAGGCTATTTTGAAGTATATGAACGTATATAAATGTATATACAAAATTATACAGCCTAAAAATGATAAATGAGTGATTGCATATCTCATTCAACTAAATCAACGGTCAAAAACATTGGCTACATAAATTCCTTGATACTTTCAAATATTTTGCCGCCGAAAACGGTAACAGATGAAAAATAATTAGTAAAATAGAAAATATACTAGATTATAACGTTTGTACAGTGAAACTTCGATTTATCGCACGGAAAACTAAACATAGGTAGTGGGGGTGGGCGCAAGCGGGAACTCATAGTGGTCAAAGGAGGGAAAAAGGGTACAAATAACTTCCATGTAGTCATCCCAGTGGTGTCAAATGTAAGACCGACCCCCATTAATTATACACTCCACGAGAGTATTATGTCTTTGTGTATTTGTTTGTAACACCCAAAAGGAAGCGAAGTAGACCCATTGTTAATTATACCGATCGACTTAGAATCACGTTTTGAATCGATTTAACAATGCCCGTCTGTCTATCCAGGGCCGTCCGCAGGGGGGGGGGTTGGGGGATCAAACACCCCTCAGAGAGGTTTCGAACATATATATACTTTTTAAAACCTTTCTGAAGCAATAAAATATAGAATTTTTAAGGTCTTTTTAAAATAACTCGTCTGAAATGGTAATTTTGCAGCAAAATAATGAAAACACGAAAATTACATAGAAAATCGTGGACACTTTCTTGAATTTCGGACAAAGGTTATGAAAAATACAAACAAACTAAACGAATTCTGCCAATTTCAAGATTGTGTAGTGCTAACTTCGCTAATGGACACCAAATTGTTCGGACAATTTTCATTTTTATTAACCGATACCACTTCTTGACATTCGACTAGAGCTATATCTTATGAACTTTTAATTGTGTACTGCAATAAAAGTTTGGAAATTTACGAACAAAATCGTTTAGTAATTTTAAAAAAGTGTAGATAAGAATCACTATGATATCATAATGAAATCTAAAATATTCTTAATAAAAGCAAATAATTTGCTTGATGCTTGTAGAACGCTAAGATGTAAGAGATTGCAATTATAATACAAATCCATTTCCAAGGCCATTTTTTTGTTAATTTTCTGATTTGGCTATCCCCTCGCACGTTAGTTTGTGACTGCATAAGTGGCTATGAACATAAAAATAATAGAAATAAAATAGTTCAACAATGGAGCAGCATAAAACCGAAGGTTATAATTCGCTACAACGATTTTGTTTAAAACATTTTTCTAGATTTAGGGCATATCGTACTATCAAATTCCATCATTTCGCGTTAATAGCATTTTGATTCCCCAGTTATCAGGCTAAAATAGGGAAAATGGTGGCTGTAAAGTCAACGGCAACGGCGAATTTTGGATTTTTCATCAATTGCAGCGATTTTCGCGACTGGCTACATATATCTTACAAGCGACAAATCTGACGGATGAAGCTGGAATCTTTAAATTCGCTGTGTACATCACAGAAAATGGTTTTCTATACAACATTGCCAAGATTTCATGAAAAAAGTTATGGAGTTTACAATAAATCTTATTCTTATTTCAAAGTGGCTATGAACCATGAAACCGCGAATAATAGGAAATTTCGAAAACTTTTTAATCGTAGCAATTAGTAATCCTTTTTTAGATTAAACTGTTGAAGAACGATTAATAATTTCTCTTCAAATTAAGTAGAAAATCAGTTTTTTCGGTCTCCTGAAAAGTTATGTCTTTGTTCATAGTCACTTATGAATATAAGCCCTCGATATGTATGTATGTAATTTCAAGCAACTATTTAGAAAAAGTTCTACACTTAGAGAACGAGTCTGTTAATAAAAGCAGCGATTGTCTGCTGCCAATCAGCAGACACTTTTCTGCTATTACAGCTATTTTTTTGGCATAACAGCAGTTTTCTGAAATTTTACATCACTATTCGCACTGCTAAAGAGTTTGCAGTCTGCTAAAATTTGCTGTTGTTAATTAAAACATAAAAATAGATAAGCGTTCATAGGCGAGTTTCTTTTATATTAGCTTGGGACAAATGCATATCATATAATTGCTAAAAATAGCAAACAGCTGTTTACCATCTCAGCAGATACAAATCTGCTGCTTCTTTTTTAAATCTGCTCTTTCAGTAGACTTTCTGCTTTCTTTTACTGACATATTCCTTTGAGTGTACTGATAGATGGATTACTGAAATGGAATTTTGCCGACGATGTCTGTCGGACGAATGTATCAAAATATTTCTCGATGATCCTGATAATAAAATATGAGTGTTTCCAAATTTCCTAAAAAGTTGGAAAATTAACTAAGTATGAGTAAAGTTTCCTTCTTTCAAAGCCATAGTAAATAGTTCATTTACTAGAACTAGTAAATCAAAAAATTTTTTTTTTTCAAATCCATGCTTTATGCAAGCAGAATTCTATTGGGCCTAGAAATTCTTTTTTAGTTATCTTTTGTAGAAGGAAAAATTACTGCAAAATTTCAGTTTTTTATCTGCCATAGAACGGCATATATTCGAAAATGGGTTTTAACTTCGTATGGGAGGTGCCACGCCCACATTTCCATTACCGCCCATTTTTGTCACAACTACGCACATTAATGCTAGATGCACTTACACAAAATTACAGTAGGTGTAATTTTGGTTTTAACTTCATATGGGAGGTGCCACGCCCACTTTTGCATTACCGCCCATTTTAGGCGCAACTACGCACATTGATGCTAAATGCACTTACACAAAATTACAGCACTCTAGGTGTCATAGAACTGACAATATTCAATAATAGGTTTTAACTTCGTATGGGAGGTGCCACGCCCACTTTTCCAATACCGCCCATTTTTGGCACAACTATGCACATTGATGCTAGATGCACTTACACAAAATTACAGCACTCTAGGTGTCATAGAACTGACAATATTCAATAATAGGTTTTAACTTCGTATGGGAGGTGCCACGCCCACTTTTCCAATACCGCCCCTTTTTGGCACAACTATGCACATTGATGCTAGATGCACTTACACAAAATTACAGCACTCTAGGTGTCATAGAACTGACAATATTCAATAATAGGTTTTAACTTCGTATGGGAGGTGCCACGCCCACTTTTCCAATACCGCCCCTTTTTGGCACAACTATGCGAATTGATGTTAGATGCACTTACACAAAATTTCGGCACTCTAGGTGTCATAGAACTGACAATATTCAATAATAGGTTTTAACTTCGTATGGGAGATGCCACGCCCACTTTTCCAATACCGCCCATTTTTGACACAACTATGCGAATTGATGCTAGATGCACTTACACAAAATTTCAGCACTCTAGGTGTCATAGAACTGACAATATTCAATAATAGGTTTTAACTTCGTATGGGAGGTGCCACGCCCACTTTTCCAATACCGCCCATTTTTGGCACAACTATGCACATTGATGCTAGATGCACTTACACAAAATTACAGCACTCTAGGTGTCATAGAACTGACAATATTCAATAATAGGTTTTAACTTCGTATGGGAGGTGCCACGCCCACTTTTCCAATACCGCCCCTTTTTGGCACAACTATGCGAATTGATGCTAGATGCACTTACACAAAATTTCGGCACTCTAGGTGTCATAGAACTGACAATATTCAATAATAGGTTTTAACTTCGTATGGGAGATGCCACGCCCACTTTTCCAATACCGCCCATTTTTGACACAACTATGCGAATTGATGCTAGATGCACTTACACAAAATTTCAGCACTCTAGGTGTCATAGAACTGACAATATTCAATAATAGGTTTTAACTTCGTATGGGAGGTTCCACGCCCACTTTTCCAATACCGCCCATTTTTGCCACAACTATGCACATTGATGCTAGATGCACTTACACTAAATTAGAGCACTCTAGGTGTCATACAACTGACAATATTCAATACTAAGTTTTAACTTCGTATGGGAGGTGCCACGCCCACTTTTCCAATACCGCCCCTTTTTGGCACAACTATGCACATTGATGGTATATGCACTTACACAAAATTTCAGCACTCTAGGTGTCATAGAACTGACAATATTCAATAATAGGTTTTAACTTCGTATGGGAGATGCCACGCCCACTTTTCCAATACCGCCCATTTTTGGCACAACTATGCGAATTGATGCTAGATGCACTTACACAAAATTTAAGCATTCTAGGTGTCATAGAACTGACAATATTCAATAATAGATTTTAACTTCGTATGGGAGGTGCCACGCCCCTTTGTCCAATTGGTCAAATTTTTCCATTTCCTTGTATTGTCATCGAAAATGATTAAGTGTGCAAAATTTGAGCAAAATTGGTTGAGAAAAAAGCTTTCAAAAATTGATTTCAAATTTTGTGGCACACATATATAGAAAGTAACCTTATATAAAGCATGGAAAAAGGGTAGTAGATTTACTTAAAAACATTTCTTTGGATCTAATAAAAATTCTTACAATTGAGTAAATTCAAACTTATGTGGAAAAATATTTTCAAGGTTTTAAGTGAGAAAAAAATCTGTAATTTTTTGTATGGAAAAAATCCCATTTAGGAAATTTTAAATAAAAAATGTGTTTTTTCCAAAAATGAATTTAAAATGTTTACTGAAATTTATGCCGAGTTCTTCATACATTTAAGTATTAAAGAACTTATAAAAAACATTTGAAATTGTTAAAAAATTCTTGAATATTAATCTAAGAAGCAATTCTCGTTCGTTTGCAGAGACTTATTTCTTAAATACTTTATGCATTATTCTAAACAACCACTGCGAAGGCGCCTATCTTGCCTTCGCAACAATCATGGAGTAATAGCGCATCTCTTTATGGCAGAGGTATCATGAAACTTTTGAGAAATATTTCATGTTGCCATTTTTTTGTATCAGTTTTGCATACTCTGAAGCAAAACTATTTGTTTGATTTTTTAGTTAAATTAAACTTATTTTAATTTCACCTTTTTTCCTTGTATAAATAAAATTTTGCTCAGTTTAAGTAAAAATTTACTCGTTTTGAGGAAAAAATCAGCAAAATTGTCCTCAGTTTGAGTACATATTTAATTGATTTAAGTAAACATTTACTTAGTTTTAGGAAATTTCCAGCAAAATTTTACTAAGATTTAGTAAAAATTTACTTAGTTTTAGGAAAATTTTGCCTAAATTAAGTAACAAATTACTTGGTTTTAGAAAAAATGTACTTAGATTTAGGAAAAATTTCAGCAAAATTCTACTTATATTTAGTAAAAATGTACTTGGTTTCCTAAATTTTAGTTAATTTTAACTCATTATAGGTTTAACTTTTTATGAGTGTAGATGAAACCACCACCACCCCCCCCCAGGGGATAATCCTGCGCACGGGCCTGTGTCTGTCCATCTATCCTTGTAATCGAAGTGCAGGTCGCAATTGTAGAACTAAATGAAACTTTGCACAACGAATTTCTTCGGGATAAGGACGAAGATAATCGGCTCAGATTTAGATATAGCCTTCATACAAATTTCACTCCCGATTTGACTCATTTCACTCTACATACCACATATTTTATCAGATTTTCTGCAAAATTGGCAAAACATCTTATATTCAAACTAGGAACACCTATATGTCAGATCGGTTCAGATTTATATATTGCTCTCTTTCAAAATTCGCTCCCGATTTGATCTTTCCACATATTTTAACAGATCTTCTTTATGTGAATATGAATCAGATAGGTTCCGATTTTTATATATCTCCCACGCAAATGTCAATCCCTATTTTACTTTTCCGCTCTATAAACTACATATTTTAACATATGAAAATGGTGAAAATGGGTCAGATCGATTAAGATTTAGATATAGCCTTCATACAAATGTCGCTCCCGATTTGACTTTTTCCGCTCTAGAAACCACATATTGTACCCGTTTTTCTTTAAATTTCGCACAACATCTTATAATCCCACTGAAATCACCTTTGGTTAAAGCGGGTAAAATCGGTTCAGATTTAGTTACAGCCACCATACAAATGTTGTTCCCAAGTGTTTAACGGATTTTGGCCAAACTTTATATATTATATTTCATCTTTAAACATACATGATGAAAGTGGGTCATATCGTTCCAGGTTTCAATGTACCCCATACAAATGTCCTTTCCGATTTAAATTTTATTGTCAAACACATATATTTACAGGATACTAAAATCCGATACCGATTTCAGATTTTTACCGAATTGAATTGTAATGGGACAGAAAGTGGAAGGTATCATCTAGCCGGTCCCGCCCGACTTTAACCTTTCCTTACTTGTTTTTAGATGCAAATTGATATAAAAATTATATTTTTGTAAAATTATTTATACGATATTATTTTGCTTAAGCGAAATTTTCCAACTTGTACTGGGATAACAAAATGGACTTGCAAGGTGGCGAGAAAAAAGTTGATCGACTCTCTGTTATCGTCACATATGATGGAAGCGAGTAGGTCTTGGGCGTGGCAAAGATACAGTCGGGTATTGCGTATGTAGTTTACGTGAGTGACAAAATAAATAAATCCTGTTTCCCTGGAAATGTAAAGTTCGGGAAAATGTAAACCCTAACTGCATTTGAAACCATATTCCGCAAAACGTGTGGAACAGGGTTTTCAATGTTTGCCCGTTTCAAAGAACAGTGGGGAAATATTAAAGATAATCCATACAGTCCTGGCATAGAAGATGGTGGAGTCGCAGTTAGGGTTTGTATTGTTCAGTACTTTTTATTTCCCGGGAAACGGGAATTATTTTTGGATTTCCCGTGTTCCCGGAACAGGAAATGCTGTTTGAAACATGGATTTTTTTAATAAAACAATAGAAATTTACTAAAGTAAATTATTTTATTTTCCATAACACACAAATTGAAATCAAGTTTTATAGAATTTTAGTTTTTTCGTTTGTATTTTTTTTTGTCTGTAATCAATATTTGATTCGAACTGGGATATTGTCCTGGCTCAAGACCATTTTGCAAATTTATCTACAAATGGCATGGTGACATTTATTACTTGGCTGCAGACTACCACGATCATGATTTCGACCATGTCAAAAGTCCTTTCAAGTGGCAACGCAGCGACTTTTCAACATCAATCCCGGCCTATATAAGGAGATGATTCTCACAAACGATCGAGAAGCACAACTCACTTGCCGAATTTGCGTTTAAAAAAACGCACCAAGTAATAAAGTTATAGAATTTCAGCTCGATTTCGCATGTAGTCTAAAAAGGCTATAGCATTATTTGTAACTTTCTATACAGGATAGATGCAGATATTCAAAGATATTTTATATATATATATATTATATATATATATATATATATATATATATTTCAAATATATATTTCAAATCAATTATATTAGTAAATTACCATATTGAAGACATCTAATTAGAAGTGATATTTCTTAAATTATTTTGCTCTTGTCTACAATGTTATAGTGAAAACATGGTGCAAAAATGTACGAAGAAATAGGTAATAGTTTCTGCTGAATTCCTGCGTGGAACCCGTTCAAATTTGCCAATTCCCGAGATGTTTCCCGCGGGAAATCCCGGGATGTAAACTCTAGTCGGAGTTAAAATACCAGTTTAAGTCTAGATTGAAGTCAAGTCATTGAACGAAAAACAGACCCTAGACATGACTACAAGGAATTCCTTGAAATGGTTTTATTGTTCCTTTTTTTCTAAAAAGCTGACTATTTGTGCTAGGAAATAAGAAATTGCGAATATTTTGCAATCGTCCTCCGTGTGTGGAGAGGTCACAGCCAGGACTATCTGCACTATAAAGTTTTTCAATTGACCACAGGGGGCTCACTTTATTGAAAAATGTGCATCTGTGCCAGAAACTCGCAAATAGTGAATATTTGTTGATATTATAAAGTATGCGGGTGCTAAATTTAGAAAGAGAACTTATAAGACAATAGGTGTTGTATGTTTCATTGAGCTATGATTCTCCCTTTGACCATCATAAACTCATAAAGTTACACTCTATTTTCACTGTTTACCTATTATGGGCGGTCGATAGGTTTGTGTCTTCGCCAATAATAAAAAATATACACTCATCAGAAAAAGTATCCGTACACTAATATTTTTTGGTAAAATTTCAACTTTATAAGCTTGGAAATCTTTCTATATTCAAGTTTTTTATTATCTTCTTATCATGTTGAAATAAAAATCCACTTCCACTCAATATGTTTTTGTCACCAACAAAAATTGCATGCAAATAAAACCTTGTGATAATTTTGCGACAACGTTTATATGACCTGATATGACTAATCTGGTACTATTACATTCAGAATATCCAGACACTCATTTAGCCCATGTACTACCCAAGCTCCTTTTCGTAAATGTAGTTTTGCACTTTTTATTCAAACTCATTTGTATATATTTTTAGACCGTTCCAGTTCCCAATATTCACACACTCACCGCACGAATGCAATACATGTCACAAAATACAAAAACCCGTTGCCGTGTGCAAAATGAAGGAAGAGGAAAGAACACCAAGTTGCAACAGGCTTAAAGCATTAATACGTTATTTATGTGTCACACAAAATGAAATTGAATGTCAAACGAAATTATGGATTATTTATCATTTCACACGAGCTGCGCTAAACCAAAAGTATTCGGCCTGTAGCGCATGTGCAACAATTTAACACAAGTGAACGGACAATAAACGAAATACTGTCGCATCTTTTAAGCTGCAGGCATTTTAACGTTTTCAATAATATAATATAAGAACATTTTTGAAAGGTATGAAATAGTGCGTTCAGCTTGTGAATTCACGGGAAATTTAGACATTGAATGTTAATTTCCCGGGATGATCGTTGATGTTTCCCCGCAACATTTTATCAATCTTAAAATGTAAATTTGAATAGCCTCTTTAAATAATATTAGATATATTGAATGTCACAAAAATGTATGCAAGATTTCCGATAATTGCAAAGTAAATTAGTTCAGGTTTATTCCAAATAAGAGCCACACGGAAAAATAGCGTTTACAGTTTAAAGCAATATTTTAAAAATAACGAAGGTTTTCCAGTAAAAACTAATTTTCAACGATAGAGCTAATTACAACTTTATAGCTCCCTTAATCGTCCAAAATTTCACATTTGAGGTTCACAAAATCCTAAAATAAATGGCGATCCTCAATGTGACACGGTTTGCGCAGCTTTTCTGCGGGATATATTACCGGGCCATTCTTCTGCAAAAATAAAACTGGCCACCCAATAGCTGCTGAATGTGTTACTATCATCATTAAAAAAACTCTATTTTCATATTGCGTGAATTGTGCGTCATCTAATTTCGCTACTCTAAAAATACAAAGCTTTAAATTTAAATGGTATAAATAATGGTACAAATCAAGTAAAAAATCTTCATGAGGAGTTTTTTGATCAGTTTTCAACAATCAACATTGAATTAAAATTTCTATATATAGAAATGTTAATTCAAAATTTTACCCACTCTTCAGTTTTACTCGTGGATCATTAAAAATGATTTGTAAATTTTAAAAATTTCACTATCAATACAGGGTTGCCCATATTCGACGGACCCATGGGCCCATTCCAATCGACGAGGCTTGTCCACAGGCAACAATCTTTGCGTCAATTGAATTTTGTACGGGAACAAATGCAAATCAACGCGAATAATCCGTTGTAAAGTGGACCGAGCCATGCCCAACTGCTGAGAACGGCGTTTTTGGGATGTTCTTGGGGACCTCTCAACACTGGCTCGTACGGCAGCGATATTCTCGGCCGATCGCCTTGGTCGACTTTTATTTGGCCTCTTCGGATTAGAAAGAGCCTCACCAGTCGAAAATTTTTCGTATAAACGTTTAATGGTGTTCTTAGAAGGCGCACTTCTCACATTTTTTAATATTTTAAAAGCACGTTGAGTTTTCACAATTGACTTGTTCTTTTGAATGTAAATTTCAACTATTTCAGAGCGCTCGCGTGGCGTGTATTGTTGCATGGTAAAAATCTGCTTGGACTGACGCTTCAAACGCGGTATGTCATTAAGCCCAACTTTACACTAGTGTATGTCCAGATTCAAAACGGCGCCTTAGGCACTACTTGAGAGGGGTTTCACGTTACTGGCGCTTACTTGGGAAATGGCTATTTTCGCCTAAAAATATAAAATTGGGTCATTATTAGCTTGGATTTTATGTCTCGTCCGCTTTTAGGTAATTTAACATTGGTTCTGAGCGATATGACGTTATTTAGGCTAAAATAATGTCAAATATTTATTCTATTTCGACTTATACAAGCTATAAGCTACATATGTCTATTAACAATCTATACACGTAGATGTCTTATATATATATACATAATTTTATATATATACATAATTTTATATTATATACATAATTTTCAAAGTTATGTATATTAAATCAATTTAAATTCTAAAATAGACCAAACAAGTAAGGAATGGCTAAAGTCGGGAGGGGCCGACACCACTCCCTGCGTATATACCACGTTTTGTTTATAGGGTGATTTTATATAGTAGATATAAATTAAAATCTTTAGTCAATTTTAACGAATATGGCCAAATTGATGAAAATCTTTTGAATTACGTTACTCATACATATGATGGGCCCATCTCATTGTAGCTGAGCCTAATGAAAAATATAACAATTATTTTCATCAAGGTTGGCTGCAATAAGTTGAATCCTGAGTGTTATCAAAACATCGGAAGGTGTATATGAGCGCTGACAATATATATGCAGATTTTACATCGGTAATAGGATGAATCGGACGGAAATTTGGAGGGGGCCTATTACAATACTTAGGGCCTGTGCCAAACACATGGACCTATACATTTCTCATTCACGGTAGTTGAAATGTATCATGATTTGCAAAATTTGATTAAGATCCGTTGTAAGATGTACATTGTAGAGCGGAAATAGAGTAAAATGAGGCCCAATTTGTATGGGGGTTATACCAATATATGGACCCATACTTTTAACTTTCATAGTATGTATTCTTAGTTGAAATATAACATGATCTGCAAAATTTGAGGGTAGTAAAAGTAAAAAATAAGGGCCCTTTTGTAAGGGCGCTACATTAAAAAGTAGACACTTATGATGATCTGCAAAATATTATCAAGATCCAACGTAGTATGTGGGTTCTAGAGCTGTAATAATAAAAATTGGGGCCCGCTTGTAAAAGTAAAAAATAAGGGCCCTTTTGTAGGGGCGCTTCATTAAAAAGTAGACACTTATGATGATCTGCAAAATATTATCAAGATCCAACGTAGTATGTGGGTTCTAGAGCTGTAATAATAAAAATTGGGGCCCGCTTGTAAGGGCCCTTATAGATAACTTTCACAGGAGGAATTCTTAGTTGAAATATAACACGATCTGCAAAATGTTAACAAGATCCCATGTAAGATGTGAGTTGTAAAGCGATAATAGTGTAATCTGGGGGCCCAGTTATACCGGTGCTATACCAAAACATTGACCCACATAGTTGACTTTCGTAGTAGGTGTTTCTAGTTGAAATATAACATAATGTGTGAAATTTCATCAAGATCCGAAGTAAAATATGCATTTTAGAGCAATAATTGTACAAATCGGAGGTACATTTGGATGGGGCTATATCGAAATATGTACATGGGTACATATGTAACCCACTTTCATGTTAGCTGTTTCTAGTCCGAATATAACACGATCCTGAAAATTGTAGTGAGATCCAGTGTAAAATGTGTATTCTACAGCGGTAATAGGGTAAATTGGAGGTATATTTATATATAGGCTATATATTATATACCGATCGTCCTTGGGCTAAAAAAATTACTTCTGCCAAATTTCATGGCAATCGGGTAACAAATGCGACCTGTAGAGTGAGAACAACCTTAGATGGACAACAGACTGACAGACAGACAGACATTGATAAATCGACTCAGCTGGTGATTCTAAGCCGATCGGTATACTTGAAGGTGGGTCTAGCTCGAATAGTTCTTGGTGTTACAAATAATACTCTATTTCATGAAGTGGTGTAGGGTATAATAATACCCTATTCCACGAAGTGGTGTACAAATCTTTATTTTTTAATATCATTAATTTTTGGTGTTATATCTATATATACATATAAATCAATGTGTGTCTGTATGTTGCGTATAGGACGCCAAACCGGTGGACCGATTCGCCTGAAAATTTTACTGTTTCTATCTTCTGGACAGAGGATGGTTCCTGGATAATCTAGGTCATGATAGGACAAAGGGTGGTGGTACCTCCCACACAAAAAATATTTTAAAACTATCACAACAGGCATACCGATGGGTGGATTTGCTCGATAATTTTACTGTAGCTAACTTCTGGGCAAGGGATGGTTCCAGGATATACTAGGTCATTATATGAAAAAGAGGCGTGGCACCGGCCACACAAACTATATTTTAAAACTATCATAAAACACGTTCCGAAGTGCGGATTATCTTGAAAAATGTATTGTGACTAACTTCTGAACAGAGGATAGTTTCTGAATGGTGGCTAAACAATTGTCATGATAAAAATGGACTGAAATTATCACAAAACACGTAACGAATGGCAGATTCTCTTGAAAATTTTACTGTATCTAGCCTGTGGAAAGGGGATGTTTTCTGGCTATAATAGGGGAAGACACGACAAATGGGCATGACACCGCTTATTGTAACGAACAGAGGATGACCCATGACTATAAATAGGTCATGCTACAAAAAGGGGCGCGGCTCCACCTAAACAACAATATTATAAAGTAACACGTGCCGATTTTTTTTCTGCTACGTTCAGGTAAGGGTTTGGTTCTTGAATATAAAAGGTCATTGTATGAATAATTGGCGCGTCTCCTCATCTCGAACCAAGCAAGGTGTTCCACTAGATGGGTATCAAAATGTCTACGCTTCATATGCATTGGGCCGTGTTTATACCGTACATCCAAACAACGCAGAATGTTATTAGTTAACGTGAGAGGACCCACTTCAGTTTCAAATTTAAGAGCAGTTGAGAGAGTCGTGTCAGAAACTGGGAGACCACATTAATGTATGCTTCTGTCAGCTGTCATCCTCTCCAGATATGAACTTTGTTTGCGATAATATTAAGAACTTTCTCGCCATCTAATCCAAAAGACCTGTGGGAAAAAATCAAAGTGGACATGAGTAAGGACATTTTGCATCATTATCGCACCGCTACGATTCTATATCATTTGCGATTAATATTTTCAACGATACGCTGATAAAAATTTAAGACATATGCCTAGTCATCAGCAAGAAAACTCTTAATCAACTTGGAATGATGGTGCCTGAACGTTCTACCATTGACATTACTGATCGAGATTTGCTAAGAGAACGGCAATTCAATGTTGAAGACTTGCGTTTGTTTGTCGCAACAAAAAACCTATATTAATTGCAAAGCAACAATTACTGCTATTATAAACAATTATAAGTGCAGTAACAAATGACAGCGGCGGTCTTTTTTCTCGATGCACCAGGAGGCACAGTTAAACGATTTTAAATGGAAAATCAAAAGGAAAAGATGTCCTTATACCACACATTCCGATGATTCCCACCGATATTTCAAACGACTACGGTTTCTGATTCGCCTAGCATTTTCGATGACTATAAATCAGGGACAATCAGTTGAAGTTTGTGGATTGAATCTGGAAAATCCGTGTTTTTCACATGGTCAGTTATATGTTGCTTGCTCACGAGCCCAAAAACTGTAATGTACTATCCCGAAGCAATCCAATGAAATACTGACTAACTTAACTAATAGACAAAAAATACATTCTTAGAAATAAATATTTCATTTTCTTTAAAGAAACACTGAAAAAATTACTTAAATTTTCTCATTAAATAAATAAGTATTAATTTAAACTAATTTACTGAAGTAAAAATATACAAAACAAAAATTGCGAGCATACAAAGTTACATACATAAGAAAGACGAAAACGCCGGGTACAAAAAGCTAGTACATAATAAAATGAAAACAAAAATGTACAGGTACAAACGAAGAACGGTCTGTCTAATTGGCAAATCGCCTCATTTGCAGGAACTACACTAAAAGAAAAGTCGTTCGTTACGTCGTCGAATAAGATTCGTTATTGCCAATTCGTTGCAGCAGCGAAATATTACGTTCCCATAACAAAACGCGTTGCGTTGCTGCAATGATTGGAACGTTTATAGTACGAAACCATTTTTGAGTACTTTTTTTCGCAACGAACACCGATGTTGATTGACTTTCAGTGACCGAAGTCGTTTCGGCTACGTACGTTTTTCTTTCAGTGTAGTTAAATACAGGAGGTTTTTCACGGACATATACAATTCAACTTTGTCTTATTTCTCGACAGAAACTCCAGGGAATTGTAAAATTCTGGCAACGGAATTCCCTATTTATAACATTTGCGCTCATAACAATATGCAAAATATGAACTAAGTAAAAGTGATCGAAGGGATCTCACTGCATACAGAGTGTTGGGGAGGCTTAATGTGTCATCTAACTTGTTTGTGAAGCGGGCAATATACAATAAACTTAACATTTGTTTAGTGCTGTTGTTTATAACTGACTTTAAGTCTTTTGTTGTCCTCTTTTGCGAGTTGTTCGTGCAGTGGTGCACTTGGAAAATTCTTTAGATCGTTTCGTTGATTTCATTTTGTTTCCTGCGGTGGCAAGTGTTAATTGGAATCAATTTGATAATCTATATACACAGTGTGGCATAAGAAAGTGTTTGTATGCTTTAGCATTCTGTGTTATCTTTGTTGGTCATCCCCCCACCATATCCCCTTTAATCGTACAACCCACAGGCAAACATTTCTTTTCAGTTTCTTCTGGCACCATCTCCTTCCTTCAGTGTCGTGTTCTGCTCTTACCATTCATTTCATTTGCCATACAAATTTATTTGATATTTGACTGTGGCGTTGTTGTATTTTTGGCCAACAATGAATGGCCAAAATCCATAACAATTTCGCGGATGTATACGATTTTGATTGAAAATTTACGCTGTGGGGGTTCCGCATAAATTCGTAAATCGTAATTCAATTTGTATTAAATTAAATGCCAATTTATTGCCTGATTGGTCATAAACTATGTCAGAAGAATTAAATGAATGATGTCGATTGAAAAGGATGATCACGGCGACGAAGAAGCAAGAAAAACGAAGAAGAGTGAACGAGCGCTGTGCATACGCATGTTATGCGTAAATACTACCACGGCGTAAAGGTCCGAAATGAAATGTAACATAAATAATTACAGTTAATAAAGTGGAGTTTTAAGAAGATCACAACAAAGGTGAGTTATAGCTTTATTATCAATCATGCTTTTTTGTAAAACAACTTTCAGAATTCTCCAAGCAAAAGTCAAATTGTGTTAATATTTATTAATTACAAGGAGTTGTAAATTAAGAAAATTACAATGGTCAATCAGAAGATGTAATAAAGGCTAAACCTAGCCGTGGCTGACCTCGCGCGGTGTCATACGTTACATTTTTATACACTCCACGAGAGTATTATGCCTTTGTGTATTTGTTTGTAACACCCAAAAGGAATCGAGATAGACCCATTGTTAATTATACCGATCGACTTAGAATCACTTTTTGAATCGATTTAGCAATATCCGTCCGTCTGTCTGTCCATCTTGTAATCAAAGTACAGGTCGCAATTGTAGCCAGAAACAAATGATTTATTTAATTTGAAGAAAATCGGTTCAGATTTAGATATATCCGCCATACGAATTTCACTCCCGATTTGACTCTTTTCACTCTAGATACCACATATTTTAGCAGTTTTTCTTCAAAATGGCCAAACATCTTATATCTCCACAAGAAACACCCATGGTGAAACTGGTTCAGATCGGTTGAGATTTATATATAGCTCCCACAAAAATTTCACTCCCGATTTGATTTTTTCCACTCTATAAACCACATATTTTAACAGATCTACTTCAAATCTTGCAAAATATTTTAACTACAGGGTTTTCCAACAAGAGTTGTTATTTTGAATCACCCGGTATTTCGGTAGCTGTCACTTTTGAAGCTTCTATTCTTTGACATTTGAAGTTGAAACGCATTGAAATTATTAAAATTCATGAATGAAAATGATCCGGAATTCCATCGAAAAATCATCTTGACTGATGAGGCCCATTTCCACCTCGGTGGCTACGTCAACAAGAAAAATTGTCGGAAAACCTAAGAGTTATTGTTAAGAAGCCTCTCCATCCCCATTGTGTGACTGTTTGGTGCGGTTTATGGTCCTTGGACCTTACTTTTTCGAAAATGAGGTTTGATCAACAGTTACGTTGAATGGTTTGCGCTATCGAGAGATGATTAATGATTTTTTATGGTCGGAGTTGGATGGTATTGATATAGGTATCGATCTGGACAACGTTTACTTTCAACAAGACGGCGCTACGTGCCACACCAGCAACGAAACCATTGCTCTTTTACGGGAAAAGTTTCGGACCGTGTTATCTCTCGAAGAGGTGATCACAATTGGCCACCGACTTCTTCCTTTGGGGACACGTGAAAGATAAGGTCTACGCCAACAGCCCAGCTTCGATTCGAGGACATAGGGCAGCCACTTTGCGATTTGGTTCTGGAAAATTTCATGAAAAGGATATGGACCTGTAAGTGTGGTCGTGGTGGCCATTTGGCTGATGGTGTTTTTCATTATTAACGGCATTCCTTCCTCTTTATTATGAAATAAACATCCGATCATTTGTCTCAAAAAAATGGAATTTTTCTTTGAATACCAATTCTTTGAATAGCACATTTTGTTGGAAGACCCTGTAGAAGTACCCATGATGAAATTGGGTCAGATTTATATATAGCTCCCATACAAATTTCCCGGCTTGACTGTTTCTGCCCCAGAATCCACCGATTTTTTTCAAACTGAGCATAACACGTTACACGGGTCACTTTATTCACATTATTATTTATATATAGCCTTTTATTATTATATAGCCTCGATGCAAATATTCTTCTCGATTTGACAAATTGGTTCAGGTCATATTAGCCTATGATTGGGAAACATACAAAAATCCTTCCCGTTTTCACTTTTTTACCGAATTAAATTATATTCGGATAGAAAGTGGAGTGTATAATATAGTCGGCCCCGCCCGACTTTAGCCTACTTTTTATTTATATCTACATATATGTAAAGAGTGATTTTTTTGAGGTTAGGATTTTCATGCATTAGTATTTGACAGATCACGTGGGATTTCAGACATGGTGTCAAAGAGAAAGATGCTCAGTATGCTTTGACATTTCATCATGAATCGTCTTACAAACGAACAACGCTTGCAAATTATTGAATTTTATTATCAAAATGCGTGCTCTGTTAAGAAAGTTCATTGCGCGCTTCCATTTTATGGTCAGTTTAATCGACCCACTGAAGCGGCTATTCGGGCTATTGTGACTAAATTTCGCACCAAATTTACATTGTTGGACATTAAACCACCAACACGCTTACGTAGAGTGCGAACTGAAGAAAATATCGCAGCTGTATCGGCCAGTGTTAATGATGACCACCAATTTTCGATTCGTCGCCGTTCGCACCAATTGGGTCTCTGTTACTCAAAAACGTGGAAATGCCAAAATTGGACTAAGCGGATGGACCACCTAAGACGCAGCCGCGGTCAACATTTAAATGAAATTATCTTCAAAAAGTAAATGTCATGGACCAATCTAACGTTTCAAATAAAGAACCGATGAGATTTTGCAAATTTTATGCGTTTTTTTTAAAAAAAAAGTTATCAAAAAGTTAGAGTGGTAAAAATCACAGTGGACGAGTTTTCTGACGATAATAACCGATTAAAACGGTGGTCTCGTTTTCTAACCAGAAAAACAGGTTAAAACCAATATTAATGCCGATGTACTTTTGGTACTGGTTATGATTTTGGAGGGGTTGGAGGTGCGATTTTTAGTCATTTTCAAAATAGAAAGTCTTTTCGGTCGGTATCTCGGTTTTCACTTAATATATTTCTTTGGCCACACACAGTATTCTTTAATCACATAATTCCAACGAAATTGTAATGCATTTTTAGAGTGTCATTTCAAGCATTTTGATATATTATAGCCATTCTATTTAAATTGTGCAAAAATCTGGAGTTTCAGGTTATGCTCAACAATGTTCAGAATTAACTTCTATATACATATGAAATAAATTGAAAGCCTCTCATGCTAAATTAACTTTTTAGACTAGGCTAAAGTCGGGCATAGCCGACTATATGTGAAGGGTACTCTCCAGACCTTTACAAGGTTTTATTATATATGTATAACACAAGACTGTGTCAAATTTGACCCAATAATATAAAATTTGTGAGTATTACGCGGCAAGAAGCCAAATCTGAAGCGGCTGTGTTTCATGTGTATGCTACAGTGCTTAGATATCATCATATTAGGAGGGACATTTGTATGGAGGTCATCTCAAAACATTGGCCGATATCATACACTTTTACTGCAAATGTTCCTAAGTTGTATATAAGTGTATGTGCATCTGATCAAAATAGGTCCTTATAGATATTTTTATTTGAAATATAACGTGTTGTACCAAGCTGAAGAAAAGCAATATGTGGTTTCTAGATAAATCGCTATCGAAATTTGTATGGGATCTGTAAATAAATCTGAACCGATCTGGCCGACTTTTACCACAGATTTCTAGTACAAACATAAGGTGTTGTGTCAAAAATCGGATAAAAGAATGTGGTTTCTTATATTTCAACAAGAAACATCCGTAATGAAAGCGGTCCTATGGGTTCTGATTAGAGATGGGTGCGACGCACGTGAATTGCGTGAATCACTCGTGATCGTGAGCCAAATTTATTTTACTCACGTAAGCGTGCGTTAACGTGAGGGAAGAAAAAAAGTTCGTGTGTGATTCAATTATTCTTTCGTGAGCGTGCGAAACCGTGAGCTAATAATCACTCACGCGTCCATATCTAGTTGTGATATAGGTATAGCTTTCGAACAAATGTCGCTCCCGATATTTTGTTCTTAGGAACCACATATTTTAACCGGTTTTCTTAAAAATTGGCAAAATATGTTATATTTCAATTCCAATATCCTTCCCGATTTGAATCTTTTCGCAATAGAAACTACATACTATATCTGAATTTGGTCAAATGTGGCACAACATATTATATTTCTTATATAATCGCATATGGTTAAAGTGCTTCCGGATTTTAATATAGCCACAGCGATTTAACTTTCCTCTCTCTAGAAGTCACATCGAATTGAATTGTAATGGGGTAGAAAGTGGTAGATATCATATGGTCGGCACCGCCTGACTTTAGCTTTTCCTTGCATGTTTTTTCTTCTAAAGGGTGATTTTTTAAGAGCTTGATAACTTTTTTTAAAAAAAAAACGCATAAAATTTGCAAAATCTCATCGGTTCTTTATTTGAAACGTTAGATTGGTCCATGACATTTACTTTTTGAAGATAATTTCATTTAAATGTTGACCGCGGCTGCGTCTTAGGTGGTCCATCCGCTTAGTCCAATTTTGGCATTTCCACGTTTTTGAGTAACAGAGACCCAATTGGTGCGAACGGCGACGAATCGAAAATTGGTGGTCATCATTAACACTGGCCGATACAGCTGCGATATTTTCTTCAGTTCGCACTCTACGTAAGCGTGTTGGTGGTTTAATGTCCAACAATGTAAATTTGGTGCGAAATTTAGTCACAATAGCCCGAATAGCCGCTTCAGTGGGTCGATTAAACTGACCATAAAATGGAAGCGCGCAATGAACTTTCTTAACAGAGCACGCATTTTGATAATAAAATTCAATAATTTGCAAGCGTTGTTCGTTTGTAAGACGATTCATGATGAAATGTCAAAGCATACTGAGCATCTTTCTCTTTGACACCATGTCTGAAATCCCACGTGATCTGTCAAATACTAATGCCTGAAAATCCTAACCTCAAAAAAATCACTCTTTATATCTGAATTTGGTCAAATGTGGCACAACATATTATATTTCTTATATAATCGCATATGGTTGACTGCGTAGACACGAAAAATAAAATGTTTTTTCCAAATTCGTACTTTCAATGGATACAATGGCTACAGGGGATACAAATAGTACCAACTAAACGAATACAGGTACAATGATGAAATTCAGTGAGTAGGTCCCTCTAATTATGTAGATACGTAAAATAAAGTGATTTTAGAGAGTTGTACTCTTGAGGGGGCAAATTGGAAAAAGGGGATAAAAATGGTATCAACAAAATGGCCGCTGATAGAATCATGGAATTCGGTGTATACATTCCTCTGACTGCATAGCCACGTAAAATATTTTTTTCCAAGTTCGTACTTTATTTTGTTGCTTTTACGACAAAAAATGGTAGAATCATGAAGTTGTCTTATACTGCGTACGTGAGAGATAAGGTATTTTCAAAATTTATACTTTTGAAATTAAAATAGGATGGAAATACAACCAACCAAACGACTGCAGCTGAAAATATACTCTCTATCTCCCAATATTTAGGGTATTTATGATTGCTCCCTTATATTTACTTTATGAATTGAAGTATTATATCCATTATATATAGTATACAAATATTGGTAGCCTTGGCTTATTAATTAAATTTCTTATTTTCATACAGTTAAAATTTGTTGCGGACTTTCCTCTTGTAGCTTGGAAGCACCACAAAGAAAATAAAAGTTTTAGCTTGCGAAATGGAACAAAAAGGGATAAAATATGGTACCAATGGTACGACAAAAGCTAGAATCATGAAATTCGGTGTGTACATCCCTCTAATTGCATAGACACGTAAAATAGAGGGATTTTTCGAAATTCGTACTTTTAAGGGATATAATTAAAAAGAGGGATAAAAATGGAAACTACCAAACCGCTGAAGTTGAAATCATGAAATTCGGTGTATACATTCTGACTATGAAGACTCGAAAAAGGTTTTTTTCGAAATTTGTACATTTGGGCGGAGAATGAGGCGAATTGGGATATCTTTATAATTTATGCTTTTCTAATCACTTTGTCTGTGTCTGAAAATGCTTCTTTCTAATGGCGACTGACAATCGCCTAATATTTAGGCGTGTTCACTTTCACAATTTCAGCATTTTATTTATATATAGTAGTCGATTTTAAACAGTGCGCATAAGTATACATTATAGTTTGAAATAGTAATCAAATATAGTAATGTGCATAAACATATCACAATTTTCGTAATATGGTTCTGTACTTCTATGTCGACATCCTTTAATCTGCTGGTAATACTATGGAATGCACTCCGTGGTGGAGGGTATATAAGATTCGGCCCGGTCGAACTTAACGCCTACTTACTTGTTTTCAATGTTTTTGCAATTCTCTTGTGTTTGTTACACCCAACGTAAAATGTATTCAGCGTATTAAAAACAAAAATAAGTCATTTTCACCGCAAGACAGAAACTTTATTTTAAAATCGAGTTTCAGCTTCAAACGTTCCACTAACTAACATTAAAAATGTGCAGTTTTAATTCAAATCGCAAATTTTGCAAATCATCTATAAAATAGAACAAGCTCAAGGCAAGTGACATTTCTTCATTTTAAAATAATGATTTGAAACTACTGGGCGACAGAACAGTATTTTGAAAAGAAAAATTATTACATAATTCTTTATATCTTAAAATTACGAAAATACTTCAACTTAATTTCCGAGGGAACTTTTTTGAAGCCAAAATAAAACAAGCCATTTTCCATTGACAATTCGATTTTGCTTGAGCCGATTCTAAATTTTGAAAAGGTGTAAAAACCCTCTCCCCTGTGTCTTTCTAAACCTATATAGATTTTGGCAATCAAGTTTCGTAAAGTTGGATATACATATATCAATCGGCCTACAGAATGTCTAACCAATCAAGATGGCTGCTGGTTTCTCAATTTGTACCATCACGAATTAAAAATATAAACATTTCCGCTTGTTCATATTTCTACTTCTACTTATACCTAAAAGAAAATCACTGTAAATTTCATAATTGAACCGATAAAATATGCAATAATTTGGCATAACTCACACCTACAATTTTACATGCCACATGTGCAGGTATCTACATATTAAGGTGGAGTGAAACCAAAAATGCAGTTAGAATATCAAAACATTGTATGCATTGTTAAGCTAAAAACGAAAATGAATTTAGGTACTCAATCGACGCGAAAGTTTGGAATGAAAAATAATAAATCTATACAAAATATTTCTGATACCGCAGGCGTTTTATCCAATGTTTTTGTAAGTCACTCGAATTATTCGCCAATACATTGTAAAGTTGTGATTTAAAATAAACAAGTAACAACGGCGTTAATTTCGGCCTACATTTCACAGAGGCTGTCGATTTTCATAAAAGTGCATTAACATTACAAGAAAATTTTTTGAATATAGTCAAACCAAAACAAATAAAAATATTGAAAAAATAATTTTATAAATAAACTTAATTTTTTTATTATTTCAAACCACGTTTATTAGGTAAGACTACCATTCAAGAAGTTAATATAAGACAGAAATCTTCAAAAAAATATTGGTAGATAGTGGCTGCTACATATATTGGTTATATTTCGATCCTATGTTAATTCCAACAAGTAAGAAGGCGTTAAGTTCGGCCGGGCCGAATCTTATATACCCTCCACCACGGAGTGCATTCCACAGTATTACCAGCAGATTAAAGGATGTCGACTTTGTTCCATATTACGAAAATTGTGATACTTTTATGCACATTACTATATTTGTTTACTATTTCAAACTATAATGTATACTTATGCGCACTGTTTATAATCGACTACAATATGTGTAAATAAAATGCTGAAAGTGAACATGCCTAAATATTAGGCGATTGTCAGTCGCCATTAGAAAGAAGCATTTTCAGATACAGACAAAGTGATAAGAAAAGTATAAATTTTAACGATATTCCCATTTGCCCCATTCTCCGCCCAAATGTACAAATTTCGAAAAAACCCTTTCCCCTTCATAGTCAGAATGTATACATCGAATTTCATGATTTCAACTTCAGCGGTTTGGTATACCTCTTTTTAATTTTTTTTATTTTCTTTGTGGTGCTTCCAAGCTATAAGAGGAATGTACGCATCAAATTTTAACTGTATGAAAATAGGAAATTTTTATTAATAAGCCAAGGCTACCAATATTTGTATACTATATATATAATGGATACTTCAATTCATAAAGTAAATATAAGGGAGCAATCATAAACCTAAATATTGGGAGATAGAGAGTGTATTTTCAGCTACAGTCGTTTGGTTGGTTGTATTTCCATCCCATTTTAATTTCAAAAGTATAAATTTTGAAAATACCTTGTCTCTCACGTACTTCATGGTTCTACCATGTTTTGTCGTAAAAGCAAAAGTACGAATTTGGAAAAAAATATTTTACGTGGCTATGCAATCAGAGGAATGTATACGCCGAATTCCATGATTCTATCAGCGGCCATTTTGTTGGTACCATTTTTATCCCCTTTTTCCAATTTTGCCCCCTCAAGAGTACGACTATCTAAAATCTCTTTATTTTACGTATCTACACAATTAGAGGAATGTACACACTGTATTTCATCATTCTAGCTGTATTCGTTTAGTTGGTACTATTTTTATCCCCTGTAGCCATTGCATTCCTTGAAAGTACGAATTTGGAAAAAAAAACGTTTTATTTTTCGTGTCTACGCAATCAGAGGAATGTATATATCGAATTTCATTATTATAGGTGCAGCCGTTAGGTTGGTACTATTTTTATCCCTCTATCCCCATTTAACCCCTTAAAAGTACGAATTTAGAAAAAATACTTTTATATTATGTATCTACTCTATTAGAGGAATGTACACGCCAAATTTCGTGTTTCTATCTGTTATCGTTTGATAGGTACCATTTTTATCCCTTTTTGTCCCATTTCGCCCCTTACAAATAAAAACATGTAAGGAAAGGCTAAAGTCGGGCGGGGCCGACTATATCATACCCTACACCACTCCCTGCGTATGTACCTCGCTTTGCTCAGGGAGCAATTTTATGTAGTTCATACAAATTATATTCATATAATTTATATGCTATAAATTCATCTTCAGTCAAATTTAACGAGTATGGTAAATAATATGGTAATTGATCTAATTGTCCGACAGACAAATACAAATTATACAGTAGTATACCAAAGTCATTTCAAAGTATGGACATATGGACATCACCCAAACAGTTCTCATTGGAATTCAATTCGGTAAAAAAGTGA
Organism: Polietes domitor; assembly: GCA_947397865.1. Classification (NCBI taxonomy): domain Eukaryota; kingdom Metazoa; phylum Arthropoda; class Insecta; order Diptera; family Muscidae; genus Polietes; species Polietes domitor. The sequence goes on from OX377618.1 coordinate 30,980,589, forward strand.
AATCGGGAAGGATTTTTGCATCCTGTAAATGTATGTGTTTGACAAAAAATGTTAAATCGGAAAGGACATTTGTATGGGGGTATATTGAAACCTGGAACGATGTCACCATGTCTGTTTATTGGTGAAATATAATATGTAAAATATATATATATATATAATATATCTAAATCTGAACCTATCTTACCCACTTTCAACATAGATGTTTCTAGTTCGATTATAAGATGTTGTGCCAATTTTAAAGAAAATCGGGAGCGACATTTGTATGGGGGCTATATCTAAATCTGAACCGATCTTACTCAATTTTTATACGTATTTCTAGTTGGATTATAAGATGTTCTGCAAAATTTAAAGAAAATCGGGTACAATATGTCGTTTCTAGAGCGGAAAATGTCAAATCGGGAGCGACATTTGTATGGGGGCTATATCTAAATCTGAAACGATCTTACCCAATTTTTGCATACGTGTTTCTAGTTGGATTATAAGATGTTCTGCAAAATTTAAAGAAAATCGGGTACAATATGTGGTTTCTAAAGCGGAAAAAGTGAAATAGGGAGCGACATTTGTATGGGGGCTATATCTAAATCTCAACCGATCTTACCCAATTTTTGTATAGGTGTTTCTAGTTGGACTATAAGATGCTGTGTCAATTTTAAAGAAAATCGGGTACAATATGTGGTTTCTAAAGCGGAAAATGTCAAATCGGGAGCGACATTTGTATGGGGGCTATATCTAAATCTGAACCGATCTTACCCAATTTTTGCACACGTATTTCTAGTTGGATTATAAGATGCTGTGTCAATTTTAAAGAAAATCGGGTACAATATGTGGTTTCTAGAGCGGAAAAAGTGAAATAGGGAGCGACATTTGTATGGGGGCTATATCTAAATCTCAACCGATCTTACCCAATTTTTGTATAGGTGTTTCTAGTTGGATTATAAGATGTTGTGCCAAATTTAAAGAAAATCGGGTACTATATGTGCTTAATAGGGCGGAAAAAGTCAAATCGGGAGCGACATTTGTATGGGGGCTATATCTAAATCTGAACCGATTTCCTCCAAATTCAATACCGATGGTCATTGGCCAGAAAAAATAACTTCTGCCAAGTTTCATGACAATCGGACAACAATTGCGACCTGTAGAGTGCGAACAAGCTTAGATGGACAGCAGACGGACAGACAGACATCGTTAACTCGACTCAGCTGATGATTCTAAGCCGATCGGTATACTTAAAGGTGGGTCTAGCTCGATTATTTATTGGTGTTACAAACATTTGGGGCGATACTAACTTATAATACCCTAGCCCACGAAGTGGTGTAGGGTATAATAACTCTATGGTGCCCTTTTATGCTATAAAGGGAATGCGAATTGCAAATATCAAGTAAATACAAGCTAATAACAAACAACATGCTGAAATACTCTAAATATTAGGGATATTTTCATTCCTTGTGAGGGAAAAATTTTTCCCTCTGGGCCGATTTCGTCCACTTTCAATCCCAACCGATCTACAACCATAAGACACATTTAGGAAAAATTTGAACCTCCTAGCTCATTTCGTTCGGCCGCTATCGTGCTTTCATCAGACAGACGGACAGACGGACATGGCTATATCGTCTTAAAATTTTACCACGACCCAGAATATATATACTTTATTGGGTCTCCGATGAATATTTCAAGGTGTTACAAACGGAATGACAAAGTGAATATACCCCCATCCTGGAGGTGGAGGGTATAAAAATACAAATTTTGAAAATCAATTATCTCATGTACACACTGCAAGATAACTTAACCAATACTTGCCGTAAAAGTAAAAGAGCACGACTTTAAAAAATCTCCTTTTTTACTTGTCTACACAATTAGAGGGATGTACACACCGAGTTTCATCATTCTAGCTGTAGCCGTTTAGTCGGTACCATTTTTATCCCTCTGTTCCCATTGTAAAGTACGAATTTGGAAAAACCTTTTTTTCGTGTCTACGCAGTCAGAGGAATGTATACTCCGAATTTCATGACTCTAGATGCGGTCATTTGGTTGGTACAATTTGTATCCCCCTTTTCCATTTTAGTCCCAAAAAGTACGAATTTCGAAAAATCCCTATATTCTACGTCTCTACACAACCAGAGGAATGTATACACCGAATTTCATTATTTTAGGTGCAGCCGTTTGGTTGGTACTATTTTATCCCTCTATTCCCATTTTACCTCTCAAAAGTACGAATTTGGAAAAATACTTTTATATTATGTATCTACTTAATTAGAAGAATGTACACACCGAATTTCGTGTTTCTAGCTGTTGTCGTTTGATAGGTACCTTTTTTATCCCTTATTTCACCCCCTACGAATAACAATCACGTCTTGGTGCACGGGGAATGCGCATACCCAATAACAAGTAAGTACAAGCAAACGTATTGAAAAAACATGCTGAAATACTCTAAAATATTAGGGGTTATTATGGACATTTTCAGTCATTGTGAGGGAAAATTGTTTCCCTTTGGGCCGATTTCGCCCAGTTGCAATCCCAACCGATCTAAGACAGTAAGACGTATCTATGGAAAATTTGGACGTCCAAGCTTGTTTCGTTTATAACAGACGGACGGACGGATATGACTAAATCGTCTTAGAATTTTATGACGATCAAGAATATATATACTTTATTGGGTCTCAGGTTGATATTTCAAGGTGTTACAAACGGAATGACAAAGTTAGTGTACCACAATCATGGAGCTGAAGGGTATAAAAATAAATGGATAGTATGATTCCTTGTTTTGACAAAAAGAATACGTGAACTTTGCTGAAAAATGTTTATTTTTTTTTTGAAAATGTATCTAAAACCACTATGCCGAAGTAGGTTGTTGTTAGCTTTTTACCAGATGAATCCTTCTTATATTAATATTTGTTTTGGAAGTCGTATCGTACAAGTCACTTTTCTATTTCGCTCCTCCTTAATACTCATATATCTAAAGATATGTATTTACATTCCCACGTCATTTCATATTGTGTGTGCTGGTGCTACTCACAGTGAATAAAAAAATACATCATGATACGAGGAGAATGACGGATTAAGTGCAGCACTAGCTATGTGTTGAAATCAAATGTGAAATCATCTAAACGCGATAACAATATCCAAAGAAAATCAGGGAACGTTAAATGGCGGCAGCAAAAATACAAGACATCTATAGCGGCAACATGAAAATTGGTGAACACCAATTTTAACACCTCCACGAAGTTGGTAGTTGCAATATAATGTCATAATACATGATATAACGAAATAGTGTGGCGCTACTTGCCCATAGTAATACAAGTACGGTTTTAGGCACTCTATGGTAAATCGATGCTAAGTTTGTTATTCCGTTTGTAACATCTTGAAATATCGACCTGGTATTTATATTCCTGATGGTCATAAACTTCTAAGACCATCTAGCCATGTCCGTCCGTCTGTTGAAAGCACGCTAGCATCTAAACGAAATGTGCTAGGACTTCCAAATTAGTTGTAGGTCGGTTGGTATTGAAAGTGGGCAAAATCGGTCCGAAGGGAAAATTTTTACCCCCAACAAAATTTAGTCGGAGTATACATTACTCTGACTTTCAAGGGATACAATGGGTACATGGGATAAAAATAGTACCAACTAAACGAATACAGCTAGAATGATGAAATTCGGTGTGTACATCCCTCTAATTCTGTAGACACGTAATATAAAGAGATTTTAGATAGCCTTACTCTTCAGGGGCTAAAATTGGAAAAAGGGTATAAAAGTGGTACCAACCAAATGGCCGCAGCTAGAATCATTGAATTCGGTGTATTCATTCCTCTGACCAAATTCGTACTTTTACGGCAAAAATTGGTTGAATCATGAAGTTAAGTTATTTTGCACTATGTACGTGAGATAATGGATTTTCAAAATTTGTACTTTTGGAATTTAAATAGAATGAATATACAACCAACTCTAGCAGCCACTATCTACCAATACTTATGCTATTTAAGATTTTTTGAAAATTTAATTACAAGAATATTTATTTTTTGAATTGACTTGAAGTATTATTTCAATATATATATATAGTGTAAACGTATTGGAAGCCTTGGAAGCGCGACTTGAAATAATAAAAATATTATATTTAGTTATAAAATTATTTTTTCAATATTTGTATTTGTTTTGGTTTGGCTATATTAAAAAAAATATATTTTCCTGTATTATTACTGCACTTCTAAAATCCTCCTCTATGGAATGCAATCCATGGTGGAGGGTATATAAAGTTCGGCCCGGCCGAACTTAACGCCGTTTTTACTTGTTTCATATACATGTATGACTAGGAAAAGTGACATATAAGAAATATTTTTTAAAACATTCCAATTTATCATCAATTAAAGACCAGGTAATACGATTGTATTTAGCCCTACTACATTTATACACTTATGCTTTAGGGGAGACATTGAAGAAAATCAGATTTTCTGTGTTTATACCCTACACCACATTTGATATTGATAAATGCTAGAAACACCTAACCTAAACGTGGAATACTGGATCGTGATCAAATTTTGCAGATCATATTAAGTTTTAACTACGGATACCTATTATGAATGTCAACTATATGGGCCCATGTTTTGGTACAACATCAATACAAATGGCCCCCCGTTTATACTAAAGTTCCACGAAAAAGTATTTAACTTGACTTCGTTCACGCGCAGGTATTAAAGTTACTACCTACATGGTAAATTGAGAACAATCTAATACAAAATATCAAAAAAACTCCTTGAAAATATGTTGTTGTAAACACGAAATGAAATGAAAATAAAAATAACAATAAATATGTGAGACTCACGCAGAAATTGGACTCACGCACATTTACCCACCAACTTTTTTCATTCACGTGAGTAAAATGTAGATAAGGGTTTATTATATCGTAATTATCCAGTATAAATTAGATTTTTATCTCGAAAATATAGAAACACAATTTTATCTCGAAAATATAGAAAAACAAAAAAACCGAACTCTGTAACTCAGAATGAGAGCAACTACTCACAAACTCTAAATATGGAGGACAATTTCGATATTATTTATTATTTATTATTTATTATTTATTATTTATTATTTATTATTTATTATTTATTATTTATTATTTATTATTTATTATTTATTATTTATTATTTATTATTTATTATTTATATGGTCTACATTAGCTTACTTTTTCAGGTTCGAAAAGTGAAAGATATTTCTCTATGATAGTACATAATATTTCGGCATATTAAAATAATTATATGTATGTCAGTACGTAGGGTATCGAATTTTCAAAAAACAGAGCATTACTAAACTGGAAATAATCTCATAAAGAAAAATGACGAAGACATCGTAAGAGATGCCCCAGTACAAGACAAAATATGATTACCACGAAAGCACCTACAATCACTCAGTGGCCGTCATTAAAGTCAAATCATTTTTCACATATTATTGAGCTCCGAATCGAATCGATGACGGGCGGACGGACATACGCCCGGTTGGCTAGTAGGTGCAGATGCAACCAGCTTTCAATAGATGGAATCTACTTGGGAGCAAAAATGAAAAATTACACACTCACATATTTCACACTGAAGATTTGTACAAAATATCATCACGATTTTATTCCTCGAACCAACTACAAAACGAGAAACGAAAAGGACAAAAGCAAGCAATTCCGTACGAAGAGGGAAATAACATAAAAGGCACATTTTTGTAATCAAATCAACACCTTCACCTAAACTAAATGCTACAGCAAAAACCACAAAACTGTATATGTATGTATATCTGCACAGATATTTATTATAATACGAGTCTATACATACATATTTTTTATTATACTTCTTCATTTCTTGAGCGGAGCGGAACAAAAGCACAAAAGTTCGAAAACAATTTCAATTTTATGAGGTAAACGGATGATGATGATGATCATCATCATCATCGCCACCAACCACACAACCGCCATCATCACCAGCAGCATCGCTGAAAAGTTCTTCTTCGGTTTTGAACATACAACATGTTCAACAACGAGTAAAAAACAAATTCTCAAAAATCAGGCAAATTGTGTTGCAGCGTGATCGATCAATAAACACTTGCTGCATGCAATAACAATGTTACCCCATCCGTCGTAAACAGTGGTTACTAGGCATAAAACTGTAATTTTTGGAAATATATCTATAAGTACTTATTCATATATTCGAGTAAGCAAGTATGCTTGTGATCTGATGTACTACACTTTAAAAAATAGTCACTTGAATTACATTCAGTTACTTATGTTTGTTTTTAACACCCACAAGGAAGCGAGATCGACTCATAGTTAATCTTCTCTCATCTATTCTTGAAAACAAATTATATGTGGATCTTATTGCATAAGCTTAACGCTTTCCGTGTATTTTTCATATATATTTAACAATTCATATAACTTTTCATGTAACTTTTTATCGTAAATAGAATACCAACATACATTGCAGCATATGATTACTGATCGTTTGGCGAAGGGTCTGTGGATTCATTTGCCAAACGATTGATCAATTCGAGAAGACTAAAACATTTATAAACTATGATAATATGCAAATACAAAACTAGTTTTCAAGTAAAATGCCGACATCCCAAAAGTAATTAATCAATTCTAAAGAATCCACAATGTCCACCTTAGGCCCACTGTAAATAATTTGTGGCAGCAAAACTTTACCTTCTACAAACGTCGGCAACACCACCCCAAAACCAACAAAAGTTAAGGAGAGATCTCAGCGGTTTGGCAGACTAATTTGTCATTTTAAAATAGCGATTTGTTTGTTGCTTGCCACATGATGTATGCCTGCAAGTTGCGTTGTTGGTGCAGTTTTGCTTTTTCGATTTGTAGTGAAGTATGGCAACACTTTTATTATGCAGAAATATAACCTAACCATCGTAGCGGAGTGAAGTCGTTATGTTTCTTCGTGGATACTGTCTTCGTGGTGTCTGTAGAATTGCACAATTAAGGACCCCATAAGCAAACTAGGGAATCCCTCGCGTTCAATTCCAAAACGTTCAAGCAACCACACCATGCCACAACTAAATTATACCTTATTGATGATGTTACTCTTACCGTTGTTGGTCGGTAATATTGCTGCTCAGATATAGCGTTTTTTTAATCTGCCGGTATATTTTTTGTGCAGTTGCTGATATTGCCTGTGGTACGTTGAAAGGCGTTTTTGCTTCTTACTTACATTTGTCTACCAGAGGTATTGACCTGCAATTGATACCAATCTTCTGCAATCCATTATGTTTTGGGCTAAAACTTCAGCTTTCATGTCTCATTATTAGCAATTTCGGAGTAAGAGCAACAACGACAGGAACAGCAAAACTTGAAGCAACATCAAAAGATCCTATAATTGTTTGCATCGTGTTTCCATGCAGCATTTTCCTATGGATCGGTTCTTGTGGTTTATCTGTCTTGACTTTGTATGATGCAGAGGCGGTTCTGACGTGTTGTATGTGAATTCTATAATACACCGATGATCGATTCATTTCATTCACATTGATTTCACATATTTTGGCAGTAATGATAGTTAAATCTTTAGAATCATAGTCACATGCATCTCACGTAAAGGGTGGCCCGTCTTGCGGTTTCATTTTTAGTCTTATGTTATGCTCGATATTTTGACTGCACATCAGAATCATATATCCGTGGATCGAAATGAATCTGGTTACGCTTGAACAACGTTAGAATATAATGAAAACTTTTATCAATGTCAATGCTGTGTAGCCCAAAAGTGCGTAAGTCTGTGCAAAAAGTTCGTGAGACTGGCATACTGCGAACAACACCCACTGATGAGAATGTGGAATGTGTTCCATAGCCGAGAGTGTGCAACTCAGTCCTTTAATATCGGCTCGGCAACGATTTCAACTATTCAACATATCATATTGTGAATTCTATACAAAGGTTGGCAACAGAAAAATACTTACTCTGCCGACTTTAGAGATACCCAAGTGGATTTTCGCCTTTACTCTACGTAGCCGTGTTCAACCACACACGAATTTAGATATATACTTCATTTCGGCGGTAAAATAACGGCGTAGCTTCCTCCAAATTCGACTACGCAGAGCAAAGGTTTACTGCATTGGGACTATGTTTGTTTTACGGGAACTCCCGAGCCGAATTTCCCGAAGAAATGGTCGCGACTTCCCTGGGAAATATTAAAAAATATTTTATTGATTATTTTATTTTTTTTATTGATTACTTATTTTTCAATTATAAAGTAAAACTAACTTATTATCCGGACTGTACAGACAAAAGGGATAAAATTGGTACAGGCCAAACGGCTGCAACTAGAAGCAGAAAGTTCGGTGTGGACATTCGGTACCTATGACCTAAAAGTTCAATTTATGAGTCGTTCGTCTAGAGACAAAATGCATATATTACAAAAACATTTTTATACTCTCCACGAGAGTATTATGTCTTTGTGCATTTGTTTGTAACACCCAAAAGAATAACTTTTTGAATCGATTTAGCAATGTCCGTCTGTCTGTCCATCTATTCTTGTAATCAAAGTTCAGGTCGCAATTGTAGCCAGAACCACACGAAACTTTTTCACAACGAAGTTTTTCGGGATAAGGACGAAGAAAATCGGTTCAGATTTATATATAACACCCATACGAATATCACTCCCGATTTGACTCTTTTCACTCTAGATACCACATTTTTTAACAGATTTTCTTCAAAATTGGCAAAACATCTTATATTTCAACTAGAAACACCCTTGGTGAAAATAGGTCAGATCGGTTCAGATTTATATACAGCTCCCATACAAATTTCGGTCTCAATTTGAGTTTTTCCGCTCCAGCAACCACATATTTTATCACATTGTTTTCAAATTTGGCAAAATATCTTATATTTCCACTAGAAACACCCAGGGCAAAAATGAGTCAGATTTATATATAGCTCCCGGCTTGATTTTTCCGCCCCAGAAACCACGTCTTTTCTCCGAATTTCTTCAAATTGAGCATAACACGTTACACTTGATCTGAAAGAACCTATTGTGTAAGCGGGTCACTTCATTCCATGTTTGGATGTAGCCCCAATACAAATATTCTTCTCGATTTGACCAATTAGGTCAGGTCGTATTAGCCTATGATTACGAAACATACAAAAATTCTTCCAGTTTACACTTTTTTACCGAACTGAATTGTATTCGGATAGAAAGTGGAGTGTACCATATAGTCGGCCCCGCCCGACTTTAGCCTTTCCATACTTGTTTTAATTTGTCAGCATTTCAAATAATGCATATCAGTTACTAAATGTAGATGTTTTAGACCATATTGCACATACCTAAAACGAATTACTTTTTCCCGGGATTGAAACTCTTCATTCCCATTTTCCCGAGAAATAAAAAAAGACCCTATCCCTACTTCGGAAATATGACCTATATAGTCCATAGGCCTTCGGATAGTCTAAGTTTGTCGTCATAAAATTCTAAGGCGTACCACCGATGTCCGTCTATTGAAAGCTCTAGGCGAAATAAAAGAGGTTTTCCATATACATACATGAGTAAAAGTTTTAGATCGGTTGGGATTAAAAATGGCTAAAATTGGTTCAAATTAAAGGCATTTCCTTTATAAAATTATAAATCTATTTTTCTTGATGGTGTAGCTTGAGGTGATGAACAAATCAAAAACTGATGTTTATTTTTTTGTTTTAAATTGTTTTTTTTTTACTATTTTCCGAAATTTCGATCATCATGAATATTCAGTTAAAATACAAATAAAATTAATTATATAAAAATCCAGATATGAAGAAAAATAGAAAATAAAATGTCAACTATACATAAAATTAACAATATTCTATGTTTGGACGTTGTACCATCCACCGCTACCCTAGTAGAACGATTTCAATGAAATCCATGTAATATTGTTTAAATGCCGTTAGATATTTTAGAACTTATCCTGGAAACATCCGAAATCAGTAGGACGACACAACTGCAGCCTTGACAATTCAAATCTAAAGGAACATATACAGGGTTTTCCAACAAGAGGTGTTATTTTGGTATTTAAAGAAAAATTTAATTTTTTGAAATAAATGATCGGATGTTTATTTCATAATAAAGAGGAAGGAATGCCACTAATAATGAAAAACAATAGCCTCACGAATTCTATGTTTGAGGTCTTGAATCTACGCTGTGCTGTTGGCGTAGACCTTATCATTCACGTGGACCCAAAGGAAGAAGTCGCAAGGTGTTAAATCACAAGATCTCGGTGGCCAATTGTGATCACCTCTTCGAGAGATAACATGATCCGGAAACTTTTCCCGTAAAAGAGCAATGGTTTCGTTGCTTGTGTGGCACGTAGCGCCGTCTTGTTGAAAGTAAACGTTGTCCAGATCAATACCATCCAACTCCGACCATAAAAAATCATTAATTATCTCTTGATAGCGCAATCCATTCACCGTAACTGTTGATCCAACCTCATTTTCGAAAAGGTAAAGTCCAATGACCCCGCCGGACCATAAACCGCACCAAACAATCACACGATGAGGATGGAGAGGCTTCTCAACAATAACTCTTGGGTTGTCCGAGCCCCAGATGCGACAATTTTGCCACCAATGTAATGCGGTCCGACAAGGTGCTTCACGACGACCCAAAAACACTTTAGTTTTGCCAGTGAAATTTTTGTAGTGAATTTTAATAATTTCAATGCGTTGTTGAAGCGTGTATCGTTTCTTTTTTAGTAATGGCGTACTTGTCTAATGTCAAAGACTAAAAGCTTCAAAAGTGACAGCTACCGAAATACCGGGTGATTCAAAATAACACTTTTGTTTGAAAACCCTGTGTATAGGTTCAGATCAAAAATAAGTCAAATATTATACTCATTCTAACAGTAGCTGAACACCCGCCCGTAAAATTAAAATCAGCTTTCATATGATCGGTAATATGCATATGTACCAATTATAATCAAGGTACTTCCCTGAGATATTAAAGAAACGGAAACGTTAGATTAAGATGAATAATGGAAGAAATGTCAAAAAATGCGCTGTTTTCTTTAAAACTGGATAACTGAGCTGCGATATCAAAAACCTAAATAAAAAGTTAAAATTGCACACAAAATAAAAAATTATTTTTTTATTACCGCCAAAATGTGGTATGTACCAGGTAGTATCATTATTGTTTCCTTTCATAAACTGTTTGCATTCTGTGTCATGTATTATTAATATATGTTTTAAATTAATCAATTGAGCAACGCAGCATTGAATTACATTTTTATCAAAGTATTGATTAAATTTTTATTAGTAATCTTAAATGTTCCCATTACCCTCCGTAAGTGAATTAATAAATCGGGGACGACAAATTGCCTCGTTATAGCAAACACGTTGCAGGCACAATTTACGGGTATATTTACGTTCAAAAAATAGTAATAAAAATTAATTTAATTTTTATATCCTCAACATCCGAAAAAAGATAGATAAATACATCGGCTTTGGTTCGGTTTAGTTATGTTCACCTACCTGTTCGCATATACTTGAAATCAAAGTACAGATCACAATTATTGTATATTATATTTGAATTTCCGTTGTGAAAATACAGGAAATATAATTTCTTCGAATTAAAATAAAATATTTTTTGTTTAATTTTTCCATTTTTGAGAAGAATGAAAGTGGTCTAAGTCAATACATACTCTGAAAGTAGTTCTTCCCTTAGAGGTACCAACGTTGTCGACTTTTTTTAAAAAAGTTTGATATAGTAGTACACTGAAAGAAAAACTTACGTAACCAGAACGAAATTGTACGTTGCGGCAACGAATTTGTTCATTGAAAATCAACCAACGTCGGCGTTCGTTGCTGCAACGAACAAAGTTTCGTTGATGCAACGAATCTTGATTTAATGGAAATTATAGTTCTACAACGATTATGTTTGTTGCTGAAACAACTGTTTCGTTGCTGCAACAATGCTATTTCGTTGCTGCAACAACTCTAATTCATTGGTACAACAACTCTGATTCGTTGCTGCAACAACTCTGTTTCGTTGCTACAACAACGCGGTTTCCTTGCTGAAACAATGTGGTTTCGAAAATATTCGTGGCAATAAATTAAACATTTTCGTTGCAGCAATGATTTTGAAAATAGTTGATTTTGAAAAATAAAATTCGTTCCGACCTCGAACGTTTTTATTTTAGTATAGATAATTTTGTTCCATGATGACCACCGGCAGTGGACTTCGAAGTGATTATTCGTAGCAGCATCTCAACTACTTAAGGTAGAACTCCAACAACGTGAATGAGAATTACTATCGAATACATAGCAAAAATACATAGCAACACTAGAAAAACACTCGAATGTTGCACCAACGAATAAATTGTTGCGGCAAAGATATCAGTTTCGTTGCTGCAATGAATGAGTTGTTAAGGCAAAGTGTTCCATCCAAACTCCATTAATTTTAATAATTTTTGACAAAATAATATGAATTTGTATAAAAACAATGATTATAATCAGAAATTTATAGATTTTTTGTATTAATTAATGTTTTCCCATGTAAAAAATGAAAGAGAATATTTTCGTTGCATCAACGAATATTGAATTGTTGCAGGAACGAAACTACGAAAAGTACGAAAAATCGGTTTCATACCATCAACGTTCACATCGTTGCAGCAACGTGTCGGATTGTTGTGGGAACGAAATATTTCGTTGATGCAACGAAATGACAATAACGAATCTGATGCGTTGATGCAACGAACGATTTTTCTTTCAGTGTAGGACATTCTAAGATAAAAATTTTGTGGAAAAATATTTGTCAATTGTCGCAAACATAAACCATTTCATATCTCAAAACGGATAAAGTGTGTCCTATAACCACTATCTTATTAACTGGGACAAATGTCCTTCTAGATAGCCACCGCATAATTAACCTTCTGAATTTCACTTTCATCTCTCTACAAACCACATATTTCATCTATAAAGATCTGATATGAAAGCGTGTGTGTTCATGTTCTTTCCGACTTCATTTTTCCACTACAGTAGACATATATCAACTTCTTTTGATGTAACCTTCTCCCATACAAATGTCCTTCCCAATTGGAGTTTTTCAGTTCTACACATATTTTAGCCAACGTTTTTTATAATTGTTTTTTTAACGACATTGTTGTACATTGAAACTTGACGATATCTGTCCATATTATGTTTCATCAGCAAACTTACACTCAAGAAATGAAATCTGTTTTGAAAGCCAATCAATTTAAACCTAAGGTGAACTATTTTTAAATAGTCGTTAAATAAACCAAACTTTATTTTATGGTAAAACCATTGGCATTTTTTTCGTGGTCCACCTTAACATATATGATTTCTCTCGTTTTTGTTAAGCTAATCTGATGTAAATTTTTTTTCCGAATTTTCAGTCAAAACTTAATTGTCATTTTAATGAAGTAGAGAATATCTTGATTTGAATCACTAATACTCCATAATACAGTCATCGCTCTAAATGAGAGTATATCGTATATGCAATTAAAAACACTTTGTCCGATTTTCATTAAATATTTACTTTTTATTTGTTTTGATTTTGGTTTGTTTTTAATAAATAAAAATTTCATAATAACTGACACTTTTCGAATGAGTTATCAAAATAAAACACCAATTACATTACACTAATTATATGTATATTATTTCTCCTCTGTACTTTATTTATTTAAATATTGGTTTTATAGAGTATATACTATTTTTTATATTACTTAATAGATATTAACATACTTAACTCATTTTGTATTTTTATGATTTATGTATATTTATGTGTACATACAGTTATGAACAAATATATTACAAATAAAAACAATTTTTCATATATGTAGTAACTTAATTACTAATTGCATTACTTATTCGAGTACTAACATTTCAATGGTATCCTCTTTCATACTGTTTTATTTAATATTATATTTTTTCAACCGGCGGGGTCTCGAGGGACGTATTTTTAACGAAATGTTTTAAACGAAATTATATTTACATATAATTCAACATAAAATGTTTTCTCAAATCATATGGGACTTAATAAAAGTGTGAATGACCAACATACCCATGGCTTAGTATTATTGTGTGGCAATAAGAACTGAAAGGTGACATGCCTATATAAATCATACCAAATGTGATATCCAAAATGAACATTTAAGAATAAATGAGATATTTAATATGTGATTCTCTGATGCCAAAATGATGTTGTCATAAACAAAGAAAACATAAAAGTACTCATATGCAAGTATTAACAAGATGTTTATAATGCAAAAATACCTATATTTTAGAAGAAAAACAAAAAGTATCACTAAAAATGTGCAATATAAAATAGTAACTATAATTTAGCACATACATTTATTGCTTTCATTAATGAGATCGATGGATTTCTTCAAAAAATAGAACTTGACTTTTGGCCGGTGCACAGTGGTTCAGAATCAAAATCCATCGGCCAAAATTCTTTTGTTCTAAATAACAAAATAACTTTTGTTCTAGTAGACATTTTTGAGTTGTGTAAAAAACCAAAATTAGACAAGGACCCAAGGATATTAAGATCGGGAAATCCGATATATTTTAGAAATCGGCCCAAAGTTGACAACTTTTCGTATTTTTCGATTTTAAAGAAAATAAAAATTTAATTTTTTTGTATTACAGATTTTAGCGTTTTTCAGATTTTGAAAATTGAAAAAACGTATTGTTTTTTGAATTTTTCGAACCGTTTCTCACACATTTTAAGAGATTTTGCACTCAAGTTTTTTTCTTAGAAATTGTGGTTTCTTAGCTTTATTATGATTATTATTTGTGCCAAATATAGATTATAGATATAAAGGGTGTTTTTTATTGAGGTATAGAACTTCGAATTGAAATAAAACACAAGAAAATCGTTTTAATGTCAATCAATTTGGCTTTATTGGAAGGATAATTTTATGCCATTAATGTTTAAATATGATTTCGGGCATGTGGCCGCCGCGACTGGCTCGAATATAGCCAGCATATGGGGCCGTATTTTGGCAATAACGCCACGAATGTTGGCTTCCAAGTCCCCCAACGTTTCTGGTTTGTTGGCGTAGACGAGCGACTTCACATATCCCCAAAGAAAATAATCCAATGGTGTCAAATCACACGATCTTGGTGGCCAATTGACAGGTCCATTCCGCGAAATTATGCGGTTAACCGAATTAATTGCTCTGATGGACGATTATGTCGACCATAAAATGGACGGAGCTTGCGGTGAACTTCGCGAACTGAACCATTACTTTCGAAATAAATTTGAACGATTTGCAAGCGTTGTTCTTTTGTCAACCTGTTCATGATGAAATGGCAAACCAAACTAAATATTAATCACTTGACAGCTGACAAAATGGCCGCCAGTTAAAAAAGTGATGCCAACTTAAAGTTCTATACCCCAATAAAAAACACCCTATATATAGAAAATTTACTCATATTTTTATCTGCCTACCTACTTTTCAGAATTTAATTAGATGAAAATGACTAATTGCGCTTTGGAACTAAAAAATCTGGATTTTTACAGAACTCAATAATGTCTACTAGAACAAAAGTTATTGAATTTTGGCCGATGGTTTGTGATTCTGAACCACAGTGTTGTGGTGGACCAAAAATTTGCAAAATTTACACTTTTGGTGAACACGTCCTAATTCAAAAAAAAAAACTATAGAGTATCCTTCCAAATGATTCGAAACTGACGAATAACCACAAGATTGTTGTGTCAAATAGTGATATCACAGAATTGAATATCATAAATCAACATTTTCTAACTCCATTCACCAAAACTGGTAGTGGTGGACTCAACTATTCTAATGTGACGAAATCGTATTTGTAGTCTATAATATCTTTCGCTATTGGGCTTAAGCTATTATGCCTCAGTCTACACCTGTAAAATTAAAGAAATGCTTAGAAAATGTATTTTTACCTTTGGACAGATTAACAAAATTTGCAATCTAGTATCTATTCGATGAAATCGAAACGATTTGTAAGTTCCACAATTACGTCAAGTTTATAGCCGATTCCTTCGATAATTTTGATTTATATTTGCCAAATAATAGGAGTGTTTAATTTGCTCCAAGAATCCAATATCAAACGAACACAACATGGGAAACAAAATGTTTAAAGGACTTGGTGGCGTAAAAGAAATGAGGCATGAGTTATCATTTACTTCTTGGGCAGAAGAAAAGTCGGGCAAAAGTATGGAATCTTAAAAATAGTTATTTTATTCGATAAAATTGCTAGAAGAAAAACTAAAACAAGCAGGCAAATTTACTGTTTCAGGATCAGCTTAAAAAAGTAATACGTGGACCTATTTTATCACAACAAATTCGTATTCAAAATTTCCCTTGTCCGATTGTCTGCAGGGAATTGGAAATGATATTAGCTTCAGGAGACTCTGGCTTAACTTTGAAACGTAGTATACAAAATAAATAAAGTATAGAAAAATCATACAAACCTTGACAAAAACTGTATAGCCAGGACAATATACCAGTTCAAGACAAATTTTAAAATTCCATACGAAATAATATTTCCAACTCCCAGTTAGCTGTAATCATAAATTTAACATAGCTTCCGACTTGAATAAATGAAAATAAACAAATTAAACGATTTTAATAAACAATTAAAAATTAATTTTATTCAATCAAACATATAGATTTCTTTTATATATAAAAAAATAACTTAATTATTTTTAAAATTATGTGTATATGTAGGCATATAAAGAAGTTGCACTGGGTTATATATTTTTGATTTCATTAAACAAAACATGAACTAAAGAAAAATTAAATAAATTTTCAATTTAATTTCACAACATCTTTAAGATGGACCTAAAAACTTAAAAAAGGGTTGGAGCAATATTTCCATTTCTTGAAATTATAACTAAAGAATTTATAATTAAATTGCCACAATGAACATTTTTTTTTAAATATAAAATAAAATTATTTATTTAGATAGTAGAGTGTTTGTTTTTGGTATAATTGTGCAAAGTACAAAATGAAATTTTTAGGAAATGTCTCTAATTTTTGTAGAGTGTTACGAATTCATATCAGAAGATTTTGTTATTCAACTTAAGGAAAAAAGTATACGTAGTATAGGTAGTACATATTTAGCAATAAATTATTTGCCAAATTGATTAAATTCATTTACAAATATTAAGTATAGTTAAGTGCCTGGTCACTTATTAGTATATATTACGCGTTCGGTTTGTTTGGATTTGCTTTTCAGTTTGGTCTATACAAGTTTTGACAGAATGGGATTTATTTATATAAATATCGAGTTGAGTTTTCTTTTTTACAATAATTTATACAATTTGGTTTTTATCTACATGTCGTAAAACAAATGCAATCAATACGTTTCACGTATCATTTTACTGCTTTCAGAGAGTTTTCATTTCATTTCTTGTGTGTATGTGTGTTTTAAAGTTAAGATATGTTCGCTTGAAGTCATGAAGTATTTTGTTATTGGAAATTTTGCATTAGTATCGAAAGTAAATCAGAAAATTTGAGCATTATATATTTTCGGCTAGATAAATTTGAGACTTGGATATACTGCATACAACTGTGTGTCGGTAAGGTAACGATTAAAGGAATATCTGAGCAATCGATGAATGATTTGAGAAAGTTGTGACGGAAAAACAAATTGAGTCAGTAAACGATTTTGCTTAATTCAATTTAAAAATAAATTTAACAAATTGAAATTTCAGTGGAATTAATTAAATATATTAATTGAGTATCCTTCAAAATCAGTACATTCTTAATTGATGTAATTAATTTGTAATTAAACATTTAAAAAATAGGTTTCCATTGTGCGGAATGAACAAAACACATTTGCGGGAATTTTGCTATTAACCATTTAAGTTTTAATCGATTTCTTTCAATAGTATATGTCGAATGACAAACTTAGTATACCGTACAGATCGTACAGTTGTGCAATATTCAGGAAATTATTCTACAGTTTAATGTGATAAATTTACGGGACAGTTTGAAACGTGGACATGAACTCAGTATCAACGCAGATTGAAATGAAATCATTTCGACATTGTATTACCAGCTTATTTCCATAGATCATTTTGAAAATAGGAAACAGAATTGTCGTATTGAGTGTCCTTGCAGTTACTGACACGCCCAATTGGAAATTCATTGGATCGTATTCAGAGCGACACGAGAATCGCGTTGTTTTTTGTGCAGGGATATTGTAACAGATATGTCCTGGATATTATCGATAGCATTTTATAAACATACCTTTTATCATTCAGCTGTAATCGAATCCATATGCCTACTATTTCACTGAGTTTAATTTTTTTCTTTTATACACCACATTTAGTTTTTGGTTTTATGAAAACGTTGTGGTTATTGCTCCATATGAAGGGTTTGCGAATCTTCCTCATTTCTTTTTTCATAGGTTTCTTACAAAATCCGTTCCTTTTATTCCTTAAGCCACATAGTTGCACGTGATATTCCATTTTTTTTGAGCAGTTTTGTTTGAGACCTCATTTTGTGTTTTACAAAAACATAAAAGAAATGAAAAGCTTTAAAAATAAAATGACTTCTTTTCAGTAGAAATACTTAAAACTACATTTTGTTAAATAAATTAATTTAAAAGAACAGAAATGAAAGCTATTTACAAAAGGATCCATAAAAATGAATATAAGCAATGGATACAAAGAAATATATTTTAACTAATTTATACAATTTTTTGCTATTTCAATAGTTTTGAGATTTTTTTAAAGACTTTTTTTGCATATTTTTTTGTTGTTTTTGATTTTTAAAATTTGTATTTTCTTCTCTTTCGGCTTCATAAAAATTACACTACTTGACATCCACTATAAGAGGAACTTCACTGATATCGATAAAATTTGGTGGCGTTTCTTGGTGACGATGTTGTTGCCGGTGCTCATCTTTAGCTTTAATACTTACAGCGTGTGTAGTTGCTGTTGTTGTTGCCGTCGTCGTGATTGTTTGCGATGCGGATGCATTAACAGCTGCCTCCGTTATAGCGGCCGTTGTTGACGAAGTGGCTGTTGACAGCAATGATGACGCCGCTGAAGTGATAGAAGTGGATGATGAGGCCGATGACAATGCTGACGATACCAGCGACGAGACATGCGGTTGCATGGCCACATCTTTGGGGAAATTTGCAAAGTCATGTTCGTCCATCGCACTTTGACAATTGGCCATAAGAGCAATGCGTTGCTGTTGCTGCTGCAAGCACTGATTGGCATTAACGGCCGCCGCAGCCATCATCATGGCAGCATCACAGTAATTTGTTAACATTGCCGTACTTGACGCCTGCATTGCGGACGTTGCTGCCGCCGCAGCATATGTCGATGTATTGGCCATTAATGCAGATTGGGTTAATTGATGATAGTCATTGCCAAAAAATGTTGTACCATAATTAACGCCAACACCGTTGGTATCCGCCGCCGTACCTGCAACAACATCTGTTGGTGTTGTCGTCGTTACTCCACTACTGCTGCTACCAATGCCACCCGTCTGTAAACTTGTTTGTATGGCATGGTCTGCAACAGTGCCATTGCCAGTATTGCTGCTGGCAAAACTGCTGAAGTCATTTGCATTGGCGGTGCTGGGGCCAAAACAACCATACGCACCGTGTTGCATTGTTGCCGCTGCCTGTTGTAGTGTCTGCTGATGATGATGATGATGCTGTTGTTGTTGTTGCTGATGCTGTTGGTGTTGCTGTTGGGTGCTTGCAACTGCTGCTGCAACGGCTGCGGCTGTGGATGATCAAGTTGTTGTCAGTTGTCTCCACATTGTATGTCACATCGATGGTAAATAAGGCCAAGAGAAACTATTGCCGGACAATAGCATGTCGCGTATCAGTGTTTCAATGGGTGTTTTACCGACTAGACGCACAAAAAATAATTGTTCAATGACCTGCAAAGAGAAGTGTAGAAAATGAGGAGGGACAATTAATTGAATATCAGATCCTCTGAATGATATTTCTAAAATAATGTAAAATTTGGGCGCAGTTTCGCATTTTGAGAGAGATTTTGGTCGGAAAGTCATTGAGTCTGAGACGACATGATACTCCACACAATACGTTTCCTTAAGGCACTATTTGACTGTTTGAATCATTAATATAGAACGATGCATTGCAATTTAGCCAATTCAATGAAAAATTAATTTCTCTTAACATGAATAAACATAAAAGTTAAGAAGAACAGTTCCAATTTTCAAAAGTATACATAAAAATGCTTCATTATAAAAATCAGCATTGACCTTATTTGAAAGGTGTCAACTATACTTATAAAGGGTGTCCCAAGAAGAACGCAATTTTTAAATCTGGCAACATTCGAAGTGTCATTGTTTGACATTTGAACAATTGTTATTGTTTGTTAGTAGAAGGTACGAGGTTAGTAAAAATGGAGCGCTACACGAATGAACAACGCATTCTCATTGTGAAATTGTTTTACCAAAATGGTGAAAGTTTTGCGGCTACAGTTCGTAAATTGCGATCAATTTGGGGTCACAATAATGCTCCAAAAGAGTCAACTGTAAAGAGATTAATGGATAAATTTGCCGAAACTGGGTCTGTTAGTGATGTAAAGACAACAACACGCCATCGACCAGGTCGATCGACCGAAAATGTCGCAGCTGTACGTGATGATGTCGCTCAAACTCCATCCACCTCAATTCTACACCGAGCTCAGCAAATTGGTGTCTCCAAATCCACTTTGCAGCGAATTTTGACGAAAGATTTGCATCTTCATGCATACAAAGCTCAATGGACTCAGGAACTGAAGCCAACTGACCATGGACAGCGAAGGGAGTTCGTTAATTGGGTATTGGAGAGACAACAGTGACGAGGCCCATTTTCATCTTGATGGCTTCGTCAATAGGCAGAATTGTCGCATTTGGGGTGCGGAAAATCCTCGAGTGATTCACGAGAAGCAAATGCATCCTCACTGTGTGGTGTGGTTTTTGGGCTGGAGGAATCATTGGACCTTTTTTTATGAAAATGAGGCAGGTCAAGCGCAAACAGTCAATGGTGTTCGGTATCGTGAAATGATAACCAGTTTTTTCTTGCCTAGAATTGAAGAAATGAATGTGGAGGGCATGTGGTTCCAACAAGACGGCGCCACATGTCATACAGCCAGAGAAACAATTCAATTGCTGCATCAGTCATTTCCCGGTCGTGTTATTTCGCGTTTTGGAGATCAGAATTGGCCGCCTAGATCGTGCGATTTAACACCATTAGATTTTTTTCTTTGGGGTTTTTTGAAGTCGATGGTTTACGCGAATAAGCCGACGACGACTCAAGCCTTAAAAGACGAAATTGGACGCTGCATTAATGAAATACCGCAGCATTCATGCAAAACGGTCATTGAAAATTTCATTTAAAGATCGCGTGCATGCCAGCAAAGCCGCGGCGGCCATCTGCACGATATATTGTTCCATACATAACCTCATTCTGTCTACTTTACGATATAATAAAGTTTCACGATTTTTTCTTCAATATCTGTGTTTTATTTAAAATTAAAAAATTGCGCTCTTCTTGGGACACCCTTTATAAATTATATAAAGAGTGATTTTTTAGCTATTATCTTTTTGGCAACACTGGTTTAAACAGCTGACGCACGTTTCGTGTTTTGTTTCACTATGAAACATCTTCAGTTTGGTCTATAATTTAACCATGAATCGTCTTACAAACGAACAACGCTTGCAAATTATTGAATTTTATTATCAAAATGCGTGCTCTGTTAAGAAAGTTCATCGCGCACTTCCATTTTATGGTCAGTTTAATCGACCCACTGAAGCGGTTATTCGGGCTATTGTGACTAAATTTCGCACCAAATTTACATTGTTGGACATTAAACCACCAACACGCTTATGTAGAGTGCGAACTGGAGAAAATATCGCAGCTGTATCGGCCAGTGTTAATGATGACCATCAATTATCGATTCGTCGCCGTTCACAGCAATTGGGCCTCTGTTACTCAAAAACGTGGAAATGTCAAAATTGGACTAAGCGGATGGAACACTTGAGGCGCAGTCAAGGTCAACATTTGCATGAAATAATCTTCAAACATTAAATTATATGGACCGTACTATTGATTCAAATAAAGATTTCATGTATTTTTCTGAATTTTATGTGTTTTTTTGAAAAACTTTCCTATAGCTTTTAAAAAATCACCCTTTATTTGAATAGTGGAATAACGTTTGTCCGTCCTTTGGTTTAGGGTACGCGTTTTGTATTGTATTATCTTTTCCAGAATTAATTATACAAAATCATTTGTACTTACTTGTGACGAAACTGTTCTCAGCGATGGCAGCCGCAGTAATAGTTTGCCAAATCTGGTTGGCTGATTTGGATACTGCGTCCGGCAATATTCCTCTAAAGCGCACTGAGATTTTTCTTGCAGGGATTCTATGTGTGTGACATCTGATAAGCCGCAGGCATCTGTAAATATAACATTCCAAGAAACAAAAAATATTACTTTAAAGTGCTTTTTTTATAGCAAATATCAAAATTAATTAATA
This sequence comes from Polietes domitor, assembly GCA_947397865.1. Classification (NCBI taxonomy): domain Eukaryota; kingdom Metazoa; phylum Arthropoda; class Insecta; order Diptera; family Muscidae; genus Polietes; species Polietes domitor. The sequence continues at coordinate 31,003,041 of OX377618.1, forward strand.
ATTTTTCTATGTTTGTGTGTGTGACATTTCTATTATCATTATTCTTCGTTTCTGGCGAAACATTGTATGTGTCAGTTGATAAATGAGTACAGCATAAAACTGCTTTATTCCGGCTTAAATTCACTTTAATCAAACGCAAAACAAGGCTATGACAATATACGAGTACTGAACAAAATAAACTTTTTGTCATTGAAAGACAATTTGAACAATTTCTTCGGTTTTAATTATATCTAATCAAATGGATATTTAACTTTAAGCGGCAATAATGCTGATGGCGCTTTGGCAAACCCATAAATGTTTATGTAGATGTATTCTTTATATATTTCCGATATGGGGGGGTGGAATAAAGCTATTTAAAATATTCTTTGTTTGAAAATTAATATTTAAATAAACGGTAAAGGTTAGGAGTCCAAGCAAATAGTCAAAAATACATAAAAACTATAGTTTTTTAAATTTGTGCAATGATGCAATTATAATAAGAAACCATAACTGCGAATGATTTCACGCTAAAGGCTTTTTGCGTCTTGAGAAATTTTCAAAAGCTCTTATTATGGAGGTGAAAAATTTGGTGGAGATTTAGAATTGCAAAATATTTAAAATCAAAATTTCAATCATTTTAATCATTTCATATTAATATTATCACGTTCACATTTTTTATCAAAAATAAAACGGCACAATAAAGTTATATTATTTTAACATACCTAAATGCAAAGTGACAGTATTTCGACAAGACTTAATTCAATTTTTAAATATTTTAAATTTTACGTCTGAAAAACTAAGCCAGTTTCTTAACAGATTTTGTATTGCTTGTTCGATTTTACTAAAACCAATCTTGAAAACTTAATGATAAACTCACCCTAATGTTTATCTGCGGATGTTAATGAAGGGTGGCGCAGAATCATCTACATAGTTTGAGTTCATTATAACTTTTAAATTATTATTTTTATTTGCTTTTTTCAGCATTTTATGAATTTATTATGAACAACTACACAATCGAACAACGTACCAAAATAATTGAATTTTACTTTCATTCCGAAGCAGAATGTGGTAACCACTCACAGAATATCAATCTTCGAAGCTAATCAAAAAATACAGGAAATAAAAAAGTTATAACATTCTGCGCCAACCGGTACTAATATTAAGTTTGGGAGAAATGGATCCTTTCTTCAAGATAAAAGATCCGCAAGAAGTGTTACATACTCAAAAGCAATTATGGTCTCAGGTCCCATAACATATAAGCACTATATTTATCCATTAAAGCTTCACCTATTTGCCGCAAGATGACGCGGACGGACAAAGTTTGTTTTTGAAAAAAAGAAACCACTACTGTTCAAATTGACGTAGTATCTACACATGTATCTAAGCTTTCCAATGCCAACAAAAAGTGTGAGACTTACAGACATTTTAAACATGGGTTTACCACAGCAGCACGTTGGTCGAAGCTCAAGCTTTAACTTGAATTTTATTTTTGTCCGTTTTTTTTTCTTTTTTAGTATTGAGTGTTTTTCCCTGTTGATAGCGCGAGACGCGACACAATATTAACCACATATTTACGGTCAATTTAAATAGACATTAATTGATAGTTTTATATACAAGCATGCTCGTATACATACATGTGTATATAGGAGTGTACAGTCGCAATAGTCGTTTGAAGAAAATTAAATACTTTAACATGAATTTAAAACAAAAAGCACGACACATTGAAGCCGTTGCAAAACAAATGACACATAAATTTGGGGTTTAAACCCAATAGAGCAATGGCTGCAAAAATGTGCCATTATTATTAAAAAATCGTAAGATAAAATATTAAAATCAGTTATTAAAAGTACTTTTTTCTTCAAGAAAATGTGAGACACCTTAATCTCATGAAAAAGCGAACGAACAACTTGTTTTGGAAATACATGTATGCCCTCTACCCTAGAATAAACACTACCTGAGTTGAGTTGCATACTTACATATGCAACTCAATGAGATGGTTGTAAGGCGGCATATGTGCTTTATACTTGGTGTGATTTTTTAAAAACGGATTTTCGGCAAGTGAGTTGTGCTTCTCGTTTCGTTTGTGAGAATTATTTACTTAAAGAGGCCAGGTATGTTGTTGAAAAGTCGCTGCGAAGCCACCTGAACGAAACCTTTGACAGGGTGGAAATCATGAAAGTGGTAGTCTGCAGCCAAGTATTAAATGTCACCATTTGTAAATAAATGTTCATTCTATTAAATATAGATGCAAAATGGTCTTGAGCCAGTTCAATTCAAAATAAAAATCATGATTTTTTTAATTTTTTGCGTGTACAAAGAGTGACATAACTTCATATTGAACACATTTAAAAATAGCGTCCTATATGTCTGGTATAAAAGTAGTTTGTACGTATTATAGCTTCCTATACCCTAAAAAAATACTTTGGTAAAGTTTTTTATATTATTTACCTATAAATTGTGGTTATATTGAGGTAATGTGTGCCAGTTGCCAATGTGTGCCAGTTGTCATACTAACTGGCCTAAGCAAAAATCAAAAAAGTAATTTTTACCTTGATCACTTTTCTAATTTAGAGATTATTTTAAGACAAATTTGTAGCTGCGGAATTGTTTTTGATTAATTGACTATAGCTATTTCCCAATTTGGCTAATGCGGCAATGAAGATCAGTTCCAAAGGCTTTAAGGATTTATCATTTCAATATCGTTTTTAGTTTTAATCTTCTTGTGTTCACATATTGTATCAATGTTTTCCAATGTGCTCTATGATTAGCAACCCTACGGGAAAATGAACTGTCCCAGGATAAGTCCCAGAAGTGGTCCCTGGTGGGTAAGGACCGGTCCTGGTTCTAACCCAAATGTATGAAGGGGACCGGTCCCTTTTTCCATTGTTTTTCATTGGACGTGGTGAATTGACCCCCTGTGGTATGTCTTGGACATGACCTAGGATATTTCTCAGAGGACTTGACCTGGAATCGGTCTCAGAGAACATGACTTGCACCATACCTCAAAAGACATGTCCTAGAATCTGTATCAAAGGATATGACCGGTTTCAAAGGACATAACTTGGAACGCACCTCAAGAGAATTTACAATTTATTCACACTTAGGGTCCAGTTCTGTGATATATCCATATCGACCTACCCCAGGATAGGTACGTTTACAGCAATTGCCACCAATTTCCCGTAGGGAAGTTTTTTCATTCACATTGCTCGCCCACCAATAAATTTTGTTTTCTCACGAAAATCGCCAATGTGAAAATCTCAGCAAGGTTCACTGCATCGAACATCCATATCAACTTATGTATTTGCTTGCTGGGGTATTTTTTAATGCACTCCAAAAAAGAGGCGTGAAAATGTTGCATATGAACATGTTTTGCCGAGTGCCATGGCGCTCTTGTATTAAGTGGTACAGTGCAAAGCTGAAGATAGTTGAAAGCAAATACGCCATAAATCTTTGTGATTGGCAAACAAAAGTGTAATTTCGTATCAAACAACGATATTTTCATGATTTTTTAAAAACTGTATAATCAGTGTTGCATCATCTTACAGCCACCTGCTTCAAACAATAGTAGTGCGTGTAGCAAGGAAATTGTGGTTGGGGCGGTAAATTAAAAGTTGAAGCTGAATCATTCCTTCTTTGTGTAATTAATTAAATACCCATTGACTTAAAATAAAGTCTTGGTGGATATTGATTCACACCAAATGCGTATGTGTGATGTCATAAAAAATTGAAGAAACGCTGGCTAAGTGTATCTACCCTACGGGAAAAATAACTGACCCGGGATAAGTCCCAGAACTGGTCCCTGGTGGGTAAGGACCGGTCCTGGTCCTAACCCAAATGTATGAAGGGGACCGGTCCCTTTTACCATCGTTTGTCATTGGAGGGGTGACTTGCCACCCCTATTGTATGTCTTGGACATAACCTAAGATCGGTCTCAAAGGACTTGATCTGGAACCGGTCTCAGAGGACATGACTTGCACCATACTTCAAAAGACATGTCCCAGAATCGGTCTCAAGGGATATGACCTGGAATCCGTTTCAAAGGACATGACTTGGAACGCACCTCTAGAGAATTTACAATTTAATCACTATTAGGGACCAGTTCTGTGATATATCCATATCGACCTATCCCAGGATAGGTACATTTATAGCAATTGCCACCAATTTCCCGTAGGGTAGCTAAGTGAAGATTTAGAAACTTTGAGCACTTATAAGCCAACATTCAGCGTCTTAATGCCGAAATACTCTGATCCATATTGTCCCATGTGCGTGCCAGCCGTATCGGCCTTCAAGGCTGTCATAAATAAAAAATGCATATTTCAGCAAACGCGTTTAAAGTTTTGAATTGTCTCCTATCATGCAGAAAATAACGACACAATCGCTTCTCAAGAGGTCACGGTCATGTAATTTTTTACACATAAATTGGATCATTCTTTCTTTGTAAGGATCACCTTATAATACACGTATCTCTATCGTACTTTGGAAGCTTTTATTATAGCAGTCATCTTTATCACATTTCGATAACACCGTACAAAATCAAACTTTTTTCAAAATACCAAAGTTCGGTCAATGGATTCTACCAGAGTTGACCAAAAAACAGGTGTCTCAACGGATTCATTTTCTCAAAAACAATGTATTCCAAATGATGGAAATCGAATTTAAGTCTCTATTGAAAGAAAAACCAACATCTATAACTTCTAATTAGTGTGTAATTGTAGGTTTTTTTTATAAAAAATAATTAATATATCTTAACGAACAATAATTACAGCTAAGAATACTAAATTACCACACAATTGAAAAAAACGTGTATGGAATACCTTTTAAATCATGCCAACTCAAATCAAACCATAAAGTATGTATCAAATGGCCCCTCCGGTCTACTTCTCCGCCCTATACAACCATGGCTTTCATTAAAAAGCAATTGCTCATAAATTCAATTGTACTATGACCTCAAAAAATATATGAACAACTAAAATGCAATATACAGGCACTGGCTAAGACGGCTGAAGAAAAACGTGTTATATCCAAACAGAGAAGAAAAAGTACAAAACAAAACAAAGACATCCCTAATAAAGTTATAAACATTTACTAAAAATAAATGTTTTCCATATACAATAGCGGAATATATAAATGTTCTACGGCGGAGATGGACAAAAATGATTTTTATGAGGGAGGGGGTACCAAAGAAAAACAAAGGCTATAAATATTAAGGCCACAATTTATAAATACTCAAAAACGGTTTAACCTTTTCTACACCATCATATTTTTGTCAAGCAACGAAATTTATACTATGCGCGAGATTTCCATTTTTTAGCGGGGGAACGGTTTTTGGTCTTAGCAACACAACAGTTTCTTTTTGGATTTTGCTTATTTCGGGATAACTGCCATCGCATCCCAGAGCTGGGTTATATTGGATTTCGAACATAAGTTGGAAATTTTTAAGAGTAGCGATTTTTTCTCATTTTTTAGTGGTACTTTAGTTTGGGTTTAGTTTCGTTATTTTTTATTTTTTGTTGACTGTGGCATCAAACTTTAAAATGCATTTACGGTCATTATGCATTTAAGACATGCGGTCACGATCTTTGCGAAACACAACAACAACAACCGCAACAGCAGTACACAGCCAAGTGCTGGCTGGCTGCATTGAACTCTTTGCCAAGCAGCCGAAATACAAAAATTGGGACCTACACATACGTAGCAAGGGAAATGAACCAAGTTCAAGTATACATTTGGGGAGACGAAAAGGAAAAGATTTACCAGTTGGGAAAGCTTTTCGTTTCGTTGCAAAACATTTCTTCTGCACATTCCCTCCCCCAGCTGTCGAATAGGATCCCCTTTCTAACCAACCCGGGAATCATACCAAAAGTATCAGGTATGCATTATCAGGTACTAGGAATGTCTTTCACTTTGTAGATGACTTGTTATTACTGCCATGGCTGCTTCACATTGGGCGCATTTCTGAAAATAGGATGCCTTGAAATTACAATGACAGTTCAGAGACACCTAGGGAAGATTGTCGAAAACGCTTGGTCCTATCACAGCGTTTACAATCGAAGTTATCATTTATCTTCAAATCCTGGTGATAATTAAGCATACAAAAACAAATTACTGAGCTTTTCGTAAAATCAGAAAATTATTTATATACACAGAACAAATAAATTGTTTTAAATGTTTCAATGATCAATTTACATGATTGATGCATTAGGGCTGTTTTTCTTTAAGCTGGGATAACAAGCTGCGATAACAAAAACGTTAATAAAAATTTAATTTTTGGTTCAAAATAAAAAATATTTTTTCTACAATATAAATATATGTATCAACAGAAATTTTCAAAACAATATTTTGTGTCGACTTTATTGGACTTAGCCTCGATAACACAAAATTATTTTTCAAAATTTGTTTTCACACACACATTGATATTGCCTTTGGCGACAATTTTAAAAAAGAATTTTTTATTTTGAGTGAAATTTTAACATTTTATTTAGATTTTCCGTCTGTCTGTCCATCTATTCTTGTAATCACGATACAGGTTGCAATTGTAGACAGAACCTAATGAAACTTTCATTATGCAGTTTTTCGGTACAAGGACGAACGCTATTTAATTTGAAGAAAGATTTAGATATAGCCCCCATACGAATTTCACTCCCGATTTGACTCTTTTCACTCTAGACACCACATATTACAACAGATTTTCTTCAAAATTGGCAAAACACATTATATTTCAACTAGAAACATCTGTGGTAAAAATGTGTTAGCTCGGTTCAGATTTATATATAGCTCCCATACAAATTTCGCCCCCGATTTGACTTTTTCTGCTCTAGGAATCACAAATTTTACCAGATCTTCTTCAAATTTTGCAAAATACCTCATATTTCAACTAGAAACACCCATGGTGACAATGGGACAGATCGGTTCAGATATGTATATAGCTCCCATACAAATTTCGCTCCCGGCTTGGCTTTTTTCGCACTAGAAACCACATATTTTAACAAATTTGGCAAAATATCTTATATTTCAACTAGAAAGACCTGTGTTGAAAATGGGTCAAATCGGTTCAGATTTATATATAACTCCCATACAAATTTCGCTCCCACTTGACTTTTTCTAAAGAGTGATTTTTTTGAGGTTAGGATTTTCATACATTAGTATTTGACAGATCACGTGGGATTTCAGACATGGTGTCAAAGAGAAAGATGCTCAGTATGCTTTGACATTTCATCATGAATAGACTTACTAACGAGCAACGCTTGCAAATCATTGAATTTTATTATCAAAATGCGTGCTCTATTAAGAAAGTTCAGAAAGAAAGAAATTGTGTTCAGCGACGAAGCTCATTTTTGGCTCAATGGGTACGTAAATAGGCAGAATTGTCGATTTTGGAGTGAATATCAGCCAGAAGCATTGCAAGAGCTACCAATGCATCCAGAAAAAGTCACAGTTTGGTGCGGTTTATGGGCTGGTGGCATCATTGGACCGTACTTCTTCAAAGATGATGCGAATCGTAACGTAACTGTGAATGGTGAGCGCTACCGTGAGATGATATCCAACTTTTTTTGCCCAAAATGGAAGAACTGAACTTGGTTGACATGTGGTTTCAACAAGATGGCGCTACATGCCACACAGCTCGCGATTCTATGGCCATTTTGAGGGAAAACTTCGGAGAACAATTCATCTCAAGAAATGGACCGGTAAGTTGGCCACCAAGATCATGCGATTTGACGCCTTTAGACTATTTTTTGTGGGGCTACGTCAAGTCTAAAGTCTACAGAAATAAGCCAGCAACTATTCCAGCTTTGGAAGACAACATTTCCGAAGAAATTCGGGCTATTCCGAATGGACCACCTAAGACGCAGCCGCGGTCAACATTTAAATGAAATTATCTTCAAAAAGTAAATGTCATGGACCAATCTAACGTTTCAAATAAAGAACCGATGAGATTTTGCAAATTTTATGCGTTTTTTTTTTAAAAAAAGTTATCAAGCTCTTAAAAAATCACCCTTTATAACACGTTATACTTTAACTAGAAGCAGCTATGGTTCGTTCCATATTTGGATATAGTCCCGATACAAGTATTCTTCTCGATTTGGCAAAGTTGGTCAGGTCACATCGGGCTATGATTAGGACACATACACAAATCCTCCCCGATTTCACTTTTTACCGAATTGAATTGTATTCTGATAGAAAGTGGAGTGTATCATATAGTCGGCACCGCCCGACTTTAGCCTTTCCTAACTTATTTTTTTGTGTACATATTTTACCATAAGTACAATGTTTCATAGAGGAAAAATGATTTTCGTTGCTCGCTGACAGTTCGAATGTTGCTCCAGTGTTGCGAGACTTGCAATGAAATGGAATTTTGACCAACAACAACAATAAATACTCCACTGTGTGCACAGTTGCTTCCCAATCCCTGAAGCCAATACTGTCTAGCCATGGTTAGTTAGGAAAACTACCAACAAAACATTTGAGCCATTCGTTCGACGGCTTAGAATGTGTGTATTTGTAGCTCTCGTGAAATTTCATTTTGTTTACCTTTAATTTCAGTTTTCTTTGTAACCATTGATAGGAGGGGGAGTGTACAATTCATCCAACACCTCCGCTCCTCCTTTTGTGGCAGTTGTGATTCTGGCAATAGAAAATCAATTCGGTTTTCCCAAAGCAGTTTGACCATCTTAGTGTTTTAAAGGGTATCACGGTTTCCTGGCCCATTGCCAGCTTCTTGAGTTCACTGCAAAGGAAGCCACCAAAACGAAATCAAATCATTCCCATTGACTGTTTTCCGTTGCCAAAGTTAACGCTGTAAACATGATTTTAGTGACCAACTTTGTTGTATGCAGCCGAGTTGTTTGGTTGTTCACCGTCGTAGAAAGTCAATTGACAATTATTGTTGTTAAGCGTTGAGTGATTTTTCATTGCTGACGATGCATACAACAATGTGTCCGTTAGTTTTTTTTGTGCGCCTCATCGAGAGGGCAACTATTGTGGTATATAGTTTAGTTTAGCAGCGGCACGTTTGTTTTTGGGCTTTGTAATCGTGTTGGTTGCATTATTGATCGTTAATGGCTGTGATGTTTAGGGCAAACGAGATACAAACCAGACAAATTGTGATGGGAAAAGTTAACAGTTACAAAACAGCATATACTGTGTAAGGTTATATATATATATGCTAAACACTTCAATTTCATTGTTACTTCTAGGTTAAAAATCAAATCGCATGAAGAAATAAATAACTTCAATTTTTGCATTAAAAAAATATTTTTGGTTCAAGCGTTTTGTACCCAAATATAAAAATCCTTACTAGCAAACTAAATATGTTTTCACATATATATAAACCGATATGAATCCAGCAATTATTTTTAAAAATGTATCTGGTCCAATTTTGTATGCAACGTTGATGACCATAAATTATGCACAAAAATAAAGTCTTTCTTAATCGTTCAATTTTCAATTCTAAAACCAAATAAATATAATCGGAAGAAACAAACATCTGTAAGGAAAATTTGAATTAATCCGCGTCTTTACAGTCAAAAACGACGTAATTGAGTTGCGTGTACAAATTGAGTTGTAAAAGATATTAACGATAAAATTCTTAGTCCAGTCATTAACATCACATAAAATTTATGATGATAATTTTCGCATATCACTTTACAATATAGAAAAGAAATATTTCAGCAAAATATGACCACCTCTCTCTGTATCTCTGTGATTGTATTGAAATCGTAATAATTTATTCGCTGGAAAACTATTCTTCAGATTTTCATTATTCTTCATGGCGACAAAGCCACAGTTTCTCCCCTACTCCAACGCCAACTACAACAAGACAAAGAAAAACACGCATTGAAAGTTATGCCAGTTAAAAATTGGTGAAATTATTTTCATTATTTCAAGCGAACCACGACGAAACCCAGTGAGGAAGGGGAGCCAACATTTGAAGTTAGCTTTACACGAAACTTAGATACCAAATAACCCGCCGTATATCCAACCATACTAGTGCTCCTACAAGAGAGTACACCGATACTTTACATCCGAAGAAAATAAGAAGGAAAAGACGAAGATCGCTTGTAAATAAGCGACATAAACGAGTGTTGTATTAATGTTCATAATGTGCAATCTTGACGTCAATAAACGTCGTCGCTTTAAGTAAAGGACAACCAAACCGTTGACTGTTTCGCAGCCGACCTGGCTAACTCTAGGTTGCTACAAACAAGGGCGGATTCAGTATATGGCGGGCTTAAGATTTTTAGGGCCTTATATTTGACATATCCAATTTTTCAAATGTACGTGTAACTGCTGCTGACTGGTTGGAATTGCAAAAGTGCCAGAGGGAAAATGTATCCTTCACAAAGTCTGAATGTACTCAATATTGGTATATATGTCAAGCCTCTTTATGAAGTAGGAGAATATTCGAGTTGTCTTAGTAATAACTTACTGTTCGAAATATTGGTCTTTTATAGTAATTTTAAATGGATTTTCAAAGTGACAACTAAAAGCTCATATTTCTAAGGAACATTTTCAAACGATAAAAATAATCCCACAAAACACGAATAAGTTTTAAATTCTTTATTTGAAAAAAAAAAATTACAAAAAAACTATAAACGTCTAATAATTCCACCAAAAAGTTATTATAAAACAAGAAGCAGATTTATATGTTAAAGTTTTGTTCTCATATCGATATATTTTTACAATTTAGCTTTCTTTGAATTTCAGTAATGGATTTATTTGCCTTGAGGCCTCCATTGAGCCGGACCTGAATATGGCATTCTGCAAGTGGCGTGTGTGTGTATGTGCAACATCTACTGAATAATCAAATCCCAACATAGGTACTCGTAAGCGGCAGTGGCAAGAGTTACCGTAGAAACAAGACGAGGCTGGCAGACACAAGCTCACATACATAAGTATGAGTACACATAAACCTAACCAAAGTGAAAAAGAAATGTAAACTTTACAAAATGCAAACGACAACAGCAACGGCAAGAACAACAACAGCAACAACAGTCAGCAGCATCAACAACATTGAAAACAATAACAACAACCTTTATTACATTAAACAGTTGTTTGAAAGATAGCGATGTGTGGTGGTGTACCGATGTTTATGTGTTTAAATGTCTGTCTAAACGATTTAACATCCAACTTGAAGAGTTTTAGGTTTGTTGGCCAAGATTTCGTTGCTGGATGGTGTTGTCGTCTTTTGATTTTGCATTTTTGTGACATACAACAAACAGAATTTGCTGTCAATGTTGTTAGTTTGGTTTTCTTCTTCGTAGTTAGAGTAGTGGCTTCAGTGTAGTAGTAATTTGGACAAAACAAATGTGTCATATGGAACATGACCCTCTTTTTCAAAAGAAACACATAAAGGGTGTTTTTTATTGGGATATAGAACTTTAAGTTGGCATCACTTTTTTAACTGGCGGCCATTTTGTCAGCTGTCAAGTGATTAATATTTAGTTTGGTTTGCCATTTCATCATGAACAGGTTGACAAAAGAACAACGCTTGCAAATCGTGCAAATTTATTTCGAAAATAATGGTTCAGTTCGCGAAGTTCACCGCAAGCTCCGTCCATTTTATGGTCGACATAATCGTCCATCAGAGCAATTAATTCGGTTAACCATGGATCGTTTTCGCACTACGTTTACTCTATGTGATAATATTTTCTTTGGGGATATGTGAAGTCGCTCGTCTACGCCAATAAACCAGAAACGTTAGGGGACTTGGAAGCCAACATTCGTGGCGTTATTGCCAACATACGGCCCCATATGCTTGAAAAAGTGGTTGAAAATTGGACCTGTAGAATTGGCTATATTCGAGCCAGCCGCGGCGGCCACATGCCCGAAATCATATTTAAACATTAATGGCATAAAATTATCCTTCCTTGTGTTTTATTTCAATTCGAAGTTCTATACCTCAATAAAAAACACCCTGTATATGACAAGTACAGTAGGCCATTTGGTAGGGCGCCCGAGTATACATATATATAAATACAGCATTATAATCAAAAAATGTCAAACTTGTAACTTACTATATTTAAATCGTCATCAATTTTGTATTTGCTTTTAGTCATTTAATGTAGTCATATAGATTAATTGGTCTTTCAATTCTGAACGTAGTTCTCAAGTGTGTACCCTAGGAAATAGCAAATACTCCGTTCTATCCCTATATCTGGGGGAGAAAATTCCCTAAACAAGCGAACTTCCAAACCACCACTGTTATGTGTAGTTTGAACACTTAGAACACTAAATAATAAATCATAAATGATTAACTTAAATAATTATAATAATAATAATAAGTAATAAATGCCATTTAATTTTCAATATTTTTCATTTAAATGAATAAACAGAATATTTTATTTTTCGTATTTGTCAAGCAAAAAAAAAAAACATTAATTAGAAATGTAATAACACTATTCACAAAAAACATAACAACAAACCAAGATTATTAACCAAAATAAAAACGACCCAAAATAATGCGTATTAGTAACAAAATGCCATTATCCTTTTCCTCGCGCTCTCTCTCTCTCTCTTTCACTCTTGTTCTTCAGTTCCTCCTCATCATCTCGTTTCCATATCCTTAATAGTACTGATAAGTTTGTATGTATGGTTCGTCATTATCACCAAACGATCCTTGAGGACTGAAGACTTTTAGTAGCAAGACATGTTGATGTGTGTGTACGTGTGAGTATGTGGTGTTATGCTGTTAGGAATATTCATTTTATGTGCATATGAAAAGATGAGTGAGTGTAGATGTGTGTTTGCTTGCTTATGGTGAAAAGAATTAAGTATTAACGTGAAATGATATGATTGTGTTTAGTAAAAGCGTAGTGAAATGAAAAGAAAATAAATATTATTAATGGGAAGAAAAATATTTTGCGGGAAATATGAATAAATAAATATAAAAAATAAAATAAATAGAAAATAAAATAAATAATAAAAAATGAAATTGAGTTTTACTAAATAACGGAATGCAGTAAGAATTGTTTGTTTAACTCCAGGTGTCAGGAACACAACAATTTTATTTTGATATTACGAAATTGACATTTTCCAATATTTAATAAAACTCTATATCATAGCAAAGTGAATTGATTTGAAAATTATACAAATTATATACGTGCATATACGTTCTCTAAATGACAACTGCCAAATTCATTATAATTTATATAAGGTTATAAAATAAGTTGTCATTGTTATCCTTTGATAAATTATTACGAATTTGGCAGATAAAATGAAAGCTACTTATAAGGAAAAGTATGTAAATATTTAATTACGGTTTATGTATACCCAATATTTTGACTGTTCTTTCAAAAAATTCAAAATTTTAAATTCATCTTGTAATCCTATCAAGCCGTACGTTTTGTAACGAAATTAAAATGATTTTGCTTACAACTTTACTCCCTCACTTTGTGAAACGCGAGCTTTTACGTTGAGTTATTTTGCTTGTAATGTTTACAAATACAGAAAATACAAGCAAGTATTCTCGTTGCGTTTTACATAATTAGAGGCTTAATTCGGTTCAAATGAGAGGATCCATCCACGTTTGATAAATTGTCGCATTCGAATCGTATCAAAGATTTCACGGAGACTAATAACAAAAACTTTGACTGAGGGTAGTTAATAAATGACCGATGTCCAAGAGATGGCGAACAATCAAATGTAGGCTACTGGTCGACCAAAAGAAGTTACAAGATGAAAAATGCTCAATATATTTTTGAGATATAGCTGAGTGAAAATGAACTGACAGCGTAAATTAAATTTCACATAAATATATGCATATGAAAAAGAGGTCTGTAAGATGGTTCCCGCGTTTATTTATAACCTATCTTGGAAATATCAAAATAAATTGTATGAATTCAAACATTCATTTTTAAAATTTGGAGAATATAGCCTCCAAATTTTAAAAATCAATTGGTAGAAATAGAATGAATGGGATGGGATTGAATGGGAATATAACTAATTTAAGATATCACACCACAATCATACAAAAATGTTGTTCTACGTGTATCAGCTAAAAGGGATTGATAATTAAAATTAAATTTTGGAAAAAAATAGTTTTGAGCTGAGATTGAACATGAACTTTTAATATACATGTATCACACTATCCGACAGTCCATATTACAATTGAACCGGATGACATACGTCTGAAACTAAAGGCAAAATTGAGTTAATTGGCAATTTCAACTTTTCATTTCATCATTCTGTTGCCCCTTAAAAGGGACTACAAAGTTTCAAAGGATAACATTTTTCAAAAACATGTTTTAAATTCTTATTCGCACCGTACGATGTAAGTAGCAAATTATAGCGGGGAATATCTGTTAAAATGCATTAAATTTCATGCTTAGTTTAGCATTAACAACTATATCATGATTTCTCCCTTAGTTTATTTAATTTATTCATATTTTACTTTTTAAGGAGGAAACATGAAATGGTGGCTAATGAAACTAATGCAGATAGAAGCATGACATTTAAAGTATTTTTAACAGATATAACCCAAACTAAAAATATTTTTTTCGAAAATTGTTATCCTTTGACTAGGAAGTTTCCTTTATAGGGGCAACAGGATGAGGAAAACATAGTTTCAGACACATATTAATTTGTTCAAGTGTAACGACTTTTTTAAATTGTCGTACTGTGTTATAGGATTTCTATTTCAAAAAGCGTCACTAAAACGATGAGAATTTGTAAGCTGGTTATAAGAAAGATCAAGCCAAAAAAAGAAAAATAGTTTTCTTATTCCACCGGCGAGTAAGTTAATCAACCTACACTGAAAGAATATTCCTTTATAATATTTATGAAACGATTTCATAAAAGGTTTTTCATAAATTTAATGAATTTTTTCTTAATATGTATGAAAATTTCATAAATAAGATGGAATCTTTCATACAATTTTTCCATAAACATTTCATATTTCATAAAACAAAATTATTAAATTTTGATTTTAACTTAGTTTCATAAGCTCAAAGAAAGATTTCATAGTATTAAAGAAACAATTCTTAAATAAAATATGTGTGTTATGAAATGTCTTCATAAATATAATGAAGAATTTCATAGTTTTTATGAAATATTTCATAACATACAACTACGTTTCTAGTGTGTCGACTTTATTCGTTGAATGCTAGCAATTCTCATTTGTCCTCTGTTAGCTCTGACATAAATATTTAGCCTGATTTTGGTCAAAGACATACTCATGGAAAGACCCTCGCATTAAGGAAGTTTCTTTATAAATTCTATGAAAATTGTCATAAATCATATTATGAAAAATAATGCATTTTTATGACAAAAGTTCTTCGAATGAAAAACTGCATTTCATTGTTTCAGAGAAATGTTTCATAAATTCTATGACACTTTCATTGATTTGTGTTTTATGCAACATGTTTCATACATTTTATGAAATGTTTTTTGGCGACTTTTAAATAAAAAATTTCACTGAGGTTAAGACAAAATCATAAATAGTATGAAGCTAATTCTTTCAGTGTAAGGTATTTTGAAGAAAACATTGGATATTTTTAAATTTGTGTCAAAAGTATTGATTGCTTGTTAATAGACAAATATTTCAACAGATCAAAGATATTTGTAATTTGAAACAGTCATAAGACAAAACATATTCTTTAATTTAATAAAATAATCAATTTTGCATTTATATTTATATATTATTTCTCTACGCGATTTGCTTATTTTTCATATTAATGCAATTTTTGCTAATGATTTATATTTTGAACGAAATAATAGAAAATTAAAATAGACAATAATTGTCTTTCGTCAATAATGTAAATAAAAGTAAAAAAATAATAAAATCAAAATATTGGGTATAAATAAAATCGTATTAATCGAGACCAAAAAATAAATTAATAAATAAAAAATAAAAAGTTCAAAATAAATAAAACCTATATTAATCCAAACCAATAAAAATAGTTTAGGTTAGCAATACAAAATAAATAAAGTTAGTAAACATTTCACTAATGTAATGAATAATTTCACTACATTTCCGATGGAATCTATTATACAAATTCCAACCAACTGCATGCACCAAAGTTTGTAAAAATCTTTGTAGTCAATTAGGAGAAATCGTCGAGAGGGACACCTACGAAAGCCGAAAATTCAATTTGAATTTTACAAAAATGCATTATTTTTTTTTTTACTTTTCAAAAACACTGTTTCCCAAACATATAAATACATACACTCAAACACTATATATACTCTCGTAAGTATTTGATTTTTGGGAAGCCTTGTTTTTAATGTTTGGATTCCAGGCATCCATACGTTACTTCTGCAATATGTAATAGATACATTATCTTTCTTATTGTAAAATTTTTTAGATAGAATAAAGAATCCTATAAAAATATTGAAGAAAATAATACTTTACTTTTACTTTTTAAAGCATTTTTGTTGGTTAATTTTTGTATGCTAAACAATATTTTTTAATGACAAGATAAAGCTTTCGGACTTCCCAGCCAAAAATTTCTCCAAATTGTTAATTTGGAGAAATCACTATCACGTTATCCATATAACGTGATAGTGATTTTGTTATTAACCCCACAACAGTAACCATTATTATTTTTTAAATAAAGAGCAAAAAGAGAGACAAAACCAATTATGTTTTTTTTTAGAAATTTCGTGTAATATATTGTGTTATTCTTTTGATTGGTATTAAATTAATGAGTAGGCAATAAATTAGACTTATACTAAAGGCAAATAAATTAAATTAAATAAATAGGCACTAATTTTAATTAGAAATAAATAACTAAACCTAAATTCGCGTACGTCGGTTCTGTCTTCGTCATATTTGGCATTTATATAATAGGAATAAGTTTAAGCCTAGGAGGGTTATTACTTAAGTTTTGTTTAAAACACTATCGACTATGAGAACTAAGTGTGAGCGTAATTTACAATATCTACAAGTACTTATGTTAACTAATTAAGTACAACACTATACACTGCGACTAAGTTGGGGCTTTGGTTTTCGGTATTTTTGGTCATGGGCAGGATTCAATACTCTTGGAATTATCTATGATCTACAGCTGCCATCTACTGCCATAACTATATGGCGAATATCTATAACTAGGACTACCGAAGGAGGTGCCTGTGGAGGAGTGAGCAGCAGCAGCGGCCGCCGCCGCTGCGTGGGACACTCCGAAGGGCGTGCTATGGTGGAACATGTCAAAAGCGGAACCAAAAGCAGATCTGGGCGGTGTTTGGTAAAACATTGCCGCCGTTGCTGCAGCAGCAACAGCAGCTTGCTGTTTCTGTTGTTGTTGCTGTTGCTGCTGCTGCTGGATTTGTGAATGTTGCTGTGGGGGCGAAAAGAATGCCGGATTAGACATGATGGTGTTGGTACTGGCCGATGAAGTAACCACATTACTACTGCTTGAATTCACAGGTGAGTTACTCATATTTAGACTTTGAGAATTAACGGAGTTGCCCAAACCACTGCTGTTGTTCGTGTGATTATTAGCATTATTTGCTGAATTGTACAGAGCAGTTAACAGATCATCCTGCTGGACATTTTGCTTAGTAGAAGGTGCACAGGTGCTGAATGCACTAGTAGCTGACGGCACAATACTGGCCGCTGAGGAGGTGCTTAACTGAGCAGGATATTTGTCAGCGTCATTACTTGGATTGGGCACAACATTCTCTTTGATTTGGTTAATGGAATTTTGGGTTACAGCCTCAACACCGGCCACTGTCTTCATGAATGTGGCCAAGTGCATAGCGGCTGCAGCCTGGTGTTGTTGTTCAGTTTCAACACGATTCAATTCATCCAAATGTTCCTTGACCACCATCATGATTTCATCGGACAAATGGACGGCGCCTTCATGCGATCTATCCGAACTATCAGAGGAATTGTGACTAGCATTGTTTGTAGCGCTATGAGAGCACACTTTTTGTGAGACTTTGTTTAGTAGTGCCGGTACATCCTTGTAAAGGATATCCAGCAACTTACCGGTGGTAAACAGCACAATCGCCTTCAGACACGAGTACTCAGCCGAATCAACATGCAAAGCTTTCAGTTTCTCCACTTGTTCCTGGAAGATGCGTATGTGATCCATAAACGCCACCACACGATCAGCAGCCATCGGTGAGGCATGCAAACCGGCAGCAGCCAAAAGCGGGGCCACATGCAAAGGCATTGAACATTGACTGGCATTGAGGACAAACAGTTCCGACCACACAAGACGCAGGAGGGCGACCTGATCGGTTACTTGCAGTTCGGGGAAGAAAGGTATATTTTTGGCCCATTCGACGGCCGAGAAGAGGAGACGAGCAGCCAATTCACAGATATTATCGATGCCCATAATATTGTTGGGTTGCATACACTGGCCATAGCGGGAGGTGGGATAAGGTTCGGCGCGCAGGAGTAATGAGATATAGGAACTTAGGTAGGAGTGACCATTGAAACCAGCAACACCCATATGTTCGCCGTTGGCCAATTGATATTGGCCATGCATGCCAGCCAGACCTGGTTGAGTGGGTGGGACGCGACCACGTTGAACAGCTGGAATGAAAATGAGAAAGAAAATTAGGTTCTTAGTAAAAGTTTGTACAGGATATTTAAAAGAAGTAAGAGATAGATAAAGCGATATAGATAAATTGTAAAGGCCAACAAAAGGGAGTGAAGCTAAATTAAAAAAAAAAATTAAATAAAATTTGCTGAAAATCTTGCGCAATTTCTTTAATATTTTCTAAATTTGAAAACTTTGTTCAAAATGTTTGAGAATTTGTTCGATGCATTTCTTTTTTTCTCAAGTTTCTCTACAACATTTCAAAGTCTTCTTTGACACAACTCCACAAAGCAATTATTTTGACCACTACATCACACGCAACACAATACAATACAAACAGTAACCAGTACCCTGTCATGCTACATGCCATGCCTTGCCTTTCATGTCCTGTCACTTGGATGAGTGTATACCCTGAACTTGCCAAATAATGCCACATATCATAATAAAAGTTGAAATTAAATCAGACAACCTCAATCTCTCCATTGTTATGAAAATTTCCAGCAAGCAAACGAAACAACCCCCAAAATCCCAGCAAACAGGGATGGACGGACATCAAGGATTCGTAGATTTTTCGATTTCCTGATTGCCAACACTAAGAAGTAAGAAGATACTTCATTTCAGGAAGGAACTGTGTTCTTTCCAAAGACGTCATCACCATGCTAACAACCCTTTTCCAAGTGTGTTGCGTCTGCGGAGAACTTTTTTGTATGTAAATTTACTGTGTTCTGTTGAACTTTGTTTTCTTAATATTTTCAACGCCATAGAATTTGTTAAAAGCAAAAATATACTGTATACAAAATTTATTTTGTTTGGTTTGTTTTTTTTTTCTGCTGTTTTCACTGTTTATCGCATGTGTGTCTGTTGTTTTGTTATTGACGACACCAAAAATTTACTTTTAATTAAAAATTTACATTAATATAGCCTCTGTTTGCAAAAACGCAAAAAAAAACAAGTTGAAGATCTGAAAACACACATACGCCAACCAAACTGCCTGCCTGCCGGCCTGATGGAAAAACACTATAGATTGCATTGGCTGGTAAACGAATGAATGAATTGCATTGCATTGTTGTGTAGGAAAGATTTCTCTGTTTTTGCTGTATGCAAAGTGTTTATTAATTTTTCATTGTGAGCTTTTCGCTGCCGTTTACGACAAGGTTAAAAACATGTCGACACTTTTTTGTGGGTAGTCCAGCCAGCTCCAATTGATTACACTGTTTTGTTAAATTTCCCTCCATAAATTGGCTTGCCAGTGATTTAATAAATCTGAAACAAAGCCTCTTGCGGTTGAATTAATTGTAAAAGCGCGTGAAATGTGAAATGGAAAATGGAAAGGAAAATGCCAAAATTATGATCAATTGGAAAAAGAAAGAAGAGTCCAATGATTCATATTCAGATCGTAGCCCTGGGGAAAATTTTGTTGTATTTTGAGTGCAGAGCATGAAGGGGTGAAATTTATCTCATACTCTCTTTTATATTGGCAAAGGACTGTGTCAACTGGACTTCATACACTGAGAAGATTCGAATGTTTGGTATTAACTAAAAATGTATTTATTCGATTCCAAATATAAATATGTTAGAGAGGCATTATTTTTCGTTTTTTAAGAATAATTTACGGAAAATAGTTGAAATATTTGATCATTAGGGATTTTAACGTTTTAACAAATAGCCAAAAACTTGGGGCGCTACCTCATTCTCTAATAAATTTTATATTTGCCTTTTATTAAACACTGTCATAAAGTCTAGTGTTGAATCACGTGCTTAAGAGCTTGTCGATAAACTCCTGCACATCAGTTTGTATTAAATCAAATCAAGAGCTGATGCTCTTTTCCGGTCTCTCAAAATCACAAATGCTTTGTTGTTAAGCTACTTGGAACAAACGATTCCGAGGTAGGTTTTTTAACTTAAGCACGTGTTTAAAAAGTTATTTGCTCAAGTATTTGATTGTGTAGCTAACGGAGGGCTAAAGATTGGCGGCGTTATCTCTTTAGTGGTTGATAGCGTTGAATATGTCTGCCGTTGAAGATGCCGAGCTGTCGAGATGCCAATCTATTGTTTTGTATGTGTATCTTTAAAAAACACAATATGTTCAGAATCAAAACATTACAAATATGACCACAAACAGCATCTTATCAGCGGATAAAGACACTCCACGCACGCACTCGCTCTCGCAGTCACGGGCAGACAGTCGAGACGGAAAAACTTAATACCCAAAAGATACAACACCTTTGCAACCAGTAAAGACAAAAATCTTCTTTCCCAGGACTGGAAAGTGGTGGTCAGTCTTAGAACTGGTCACTTCTGATAACCTTAAAACCGGTTATGTCTAATTCTTAAGCTAAACACACCCCAAAAAATACCTGAGCCCGACTGACTGACCCTTTTGCAAAGACAATCTTGCGCCGCTTGACCAATACTTCCCTTTCAAGGGGAGGTGGAAGGAAATACAAGGCAAAAAACTAGACAAACAAGCTTTCAACCCTAAACACAGGGAAATTTATTTTAATTGCTCTAAATAATGAGGGTCAATCTCTGGCACTTCTGTTGCCTTTACCTTGCCCGAAAGATCATCACAAACTGACTGACCATTAGTTTGTTTTCTTTTTTCATATTTCTTTTTTGTGTGTTCATCCGCACTTCCAGTCGTTTCTTCAATTCATAAACTTTTGTACAAGCAGACGAAGGAGATAGTGAGCACCACAGAAAAAGACGTTACAAACCAAAATCCAGGTGTGTTCCTCGATACAACGAGAAAAAATCTTTTTATAATTTTCTTGAGTGTAGTTTAATTTTTTTGGCAGGCTTTGCAAACGTATCACTTGCAGAACTATGCAAACATTTATGGTTGGGTTTGTGTGTTTCCTTTTTCAGAAATATTACCAAACAATTGTAACGTGGTAAGGAAAAAAGCTGTAGTGTTGTTGTTTCTTTTTTATTTTTTAGAATTGTTAATACATTTATGAGTAAAGCCTAAAGGCAAAGCCATTCTTTTTTCCTTGGCTCTGTGAAGGATTTTCGTTGTACAACAAGGAGATTTCTTTAAATGATAAGCATTTATATGCATATATTTGCTGCAACAGCAACAACAACAACTATAAATATATACGAATGCATGTTGTAGGTGTGCTGTTGCTAAAAATTACAAAACATTTGAATACTTTACTTTTTTACGAGAAAAATATTTTGGCGTTTTTGTTATTGAAAGTCATTCATTTAAAATTATTTAAGCAAATGTATAATTTCTCACTTTTCAATAAAAACAACTTTCTATAGTTTGAAATTTCCTCAAGTTTAGTTTTGGTTTTGTGAAATATGACAACATTGCAGTGGGTAATCTCTGAAATTCTCATCAAAACAGATGTTGAGTTTGTCTGTTGAAAATGCCCAAAAAGTAAACAAAAAATTCTTCAAAATTCAAATACGATTTCTTATTTTAAGGGTTTGTGTGTGCATGTCCACTTTTCGACCTTATTTTCCTGCACAAACTATTATATTCTTACAACAAGTTTTACTAGTTTTTTTTTTCGAAAAGAATTGTCATCAAAACCGTCTAATTGTAATGACCTCACACAAGGTGGTGGTGATCTTTTTACCTACCACTTGGCACAGAGTTCAAAGCGGAAAGACACAAAAACAAAGCTTGACCATCATTTTATTCACAAAAAAGGAACGTAAAACTTGAACCTTTTCGAAAAAAATATAAAAGAAACAACTTATTTTTCCACCAAAACAGAATACCTAAGCGGAATTTGAATTTTTCTCACGTTTATGCTGAAAAAAACAAGAATTTTTAAATGTGGACATTAGAAACAAGTTCAACGCCAAAAAGGTGATGATCTTTATGAAAGGTAATTTTCGAAAGGGTTACATTTACTTGCAACCCAAAGAAACCAGATTTCGTAAAGACGACTGTAACAAGTGTTTAGTTGGTGGACAAAAGAAAAAACGTTATTTCTTCAACAATTACGTTGATATCAAATCACAAACAAACTTTGGCGGGGGGAGGGGGGCTCGGCTGACTGGCTAGCTAAATAATTATTTATTTTAGTCGTTATTCTCTTTTTACCTCACGATGTAAGTACGCGCGCGCAGTAAGTGAAACCTGTCAATTGTAGTGCAAATATGTGTACGACTGAGACTGGTATTTGAATTAGCAAAAATTGACATTAATAGTTTGACGGTGAGCTTTAATATGTTCAGTTTGTGGCTGTCTGTGTGAGGAAATCTCTGCAATCGTAAATTATCTTTAAATCAATGCTTTGTTAATTATTATAGCGATTTTTTTGCATTTTTGCATTAATGACTGTGTTGATAGCTGGCTGCTAGCTGTCAAAGTCAACAAGTTTGTAAGAAAATTATACTTGAATACAAATTGGTGAAATACTTAATTACGATGTGTGTGTGTTTTTATTCGTAATAGGCTCCACAAGAGATTTTCATTGTGAGTCTTGTCACAATATGGTTAGTTGAGATGTTTATGAATTGGAATGCATGAAAAACACGCTTGAAGTTGCAACAAAGCAATTAATGTTGACATTTAGTTAATGTTTAGAGAATGAAATTATTTTTCAAGGAATTTAAGCCCATATGCATTGTTTGCTTCTATTTCTTCGGTTAGTGCCCATTTAATTTTCATTTTGTTTTGAAATTGCTGCGATCTCCACAACATTTTCATTATGTGTGAAATTTGTCAACACCTTTTGCTTTAGGTTTCTCTCCCGGCTAGGAAGCTATCTGCTGATTGATTATTTCCGATAAATCTATTTCGAACGCTTGATCATTCTCTTTGGCTCTCTTTAAAAGTCAATATATTTTCTTGGGTTTCAATCAAGTGTTGACTACTTAATTGCCATATAATTCAATTGCTTTTAGTCGGTTTGTTTTTCCTGCAGTCATTCATTGTATTCACGTCTGCTGTGGCGCAGCGCTACTAGTTAGAAAATATATGTAGTTGCTAGCTATTTATTCGTTGTGCCTCTTGTCGAACTGAACAAGTTTGTTAATGTTTTGCATTTAGTTCTAGAGGTCAGCAAAAGGTGGCTTTTAACTAACACCATTTCATGTTTAATTGATGCCAGTTTTTTTTTTGGGTTGTTGTTGTTTTTCGAGCTCTCCTATAATGTATGTATGTTGCGTATATGTGCGTTTTTATACATCCAAACGAGTATAAGACACCCATACATACATGCAGGCCATTTAATAATTATTAATGATTAAAAGTTATAGAATGTGGAAATCATTTGGAATTTTTTCAGTTGTTGCTGCTGCTATTTGTTTGTTTTTTTTTTTGTTTTTGTCATTTGCGCGCTTAATTTGTATTTTTTAGTATTTTGTGAAACTGACAATAAATTGAAATTGAAGTGTAATAAAGTGGCAGTGGTGGCTGGGATGTTGAGCAATGATGGCTTGGATGGTTTGAACAGAAAAGAACAAGAAATGTGTCAACATGACACACAAGCATGGAGACATAAGAACATTTTTCCATGTAATCATTAAAATTAGACAAATTATAAAAATAATCAGGAAATTAGGCAACGTTGTACAAAAATATAAACAAGTTGCTAAAATTGCCATAAACATAGTAAACACACATCGAAATGTGCAACAAACAATTGTCAAAGGACGATAAGGTTTACCGTATGAACCCTACTTTTGTTCATCAAACATGTTTGAAAGTTCAAGGAAGATAAACACGCATGAGGTAGCCAAGACACCAACCTCTAGCGCCAATAAGTTGTGACCGTCTCAAACACAAAGGAAATATGCATGCTTAAGGTTTAGCCAGGACACAAAATTCGATCTTTATATTCTCGTTCGATACGATAATTTTAAAAGGGACTTACTTATAATCAAACTGAAAATCGCTAAATTCCAATAAAATCTAAGGTATTTCGCACGCTCAAGAAGACACTGTGAAATTTTGCAACATTGCTTTTAACACATCCCGGCGATGTCCAACCAACCCTTAGCTTAACTCTTTACAATTCTTAGCAAAATGCATATTTAGCATAATCGGCTTAGCAAAATAGAAACGACACAAAAGAAACATCGAAGAATTTCTATTTCTTATTTGCAAACGCAAAAAACCGCACCATACAAAGGCTCCCTCCCATTAACAGACATTCTAGCACCGAAATACACATAGACAGACACACGAACACACTTGTCATTCGATTGTTTACTTAGTGTCTGCTCAAAGTACAATACAGTGCGATATAAAAACAATCCAATATATGCCAATTATGTGACATTTTGGCTACCTAACTCGTGCTACTTCCGTTTTATTTTTAACAACCAAACGACGACCGACGACCACAAAAATGTGATCAGATCATCAAGAGAATAGAAACGAATGCAGTATGTGGAGACCACTGGGCCATTACAATTAAACAAACGGCCAGCCTTTACAATTTGACTTTTAATTGACCCTAAAACATACTAGAGTATAGAACTTGTATTTTGTATGAATATTGGTGCTGCTGACGACAGACCGACAGACAGGCATGCCAATAAATGACATACATACATACTCGTACAAATGAAATCGAAGTGAATTGAATTTGTAGAACTTACCTTCACGTCGCATACCCATCTTTAGGCACTTTCTGAGACGGCAATATTGGCATTGATTCCGATGATGCTGATCGATGGGACAATTTCTGCTCCCCCGGCAGGAATAGGTTAAATTACGGCGCACCGAACGTTTGAAAAATGATTTGCAACCTGAAAATTAAAAGAGAAACAAAAATAAGAAAATATTATAAATTTGCATGTAATTACTTATATGAATATTTACAAAAAAACAAAAACATATACAGATGTACATTTATGAAATGTCTCGAGGAGAAAAGACTGGAAAATCATGTATCTTAGTTTATTTTTCTTGCTCACTGGCTTCATTTTTCTGCCATCAAGCGCTAGGGATTTGAGTGCAACTAAACATCATTTGAAACAAATTCCATACTATGTAAGCAAGCTTGTTAGCAGCTTTAACATTATCAACATTAAAAACAACGTCATGCCTTTAACATGCATGCAATACAACCACAGCATAAAATCCTCGAAAATCCTCGTACAACTTAACATGGATTTTGACCCTATTTCTTACGATTTGGCAATGTGTATGCCCGAATGTGTAACTGCGGCCCGGGCTGCCGTTCGTTCTTGCTGATGTCTTATATTAATGCATGCCATGTGAACTATAAACTGGTAGATCACTTTGGCGCAAGCACCAGGAAAAATAAAGCGTTTCTCAAAAACGTCGTCTACTGTGTGTGTTATCCCTTTTGGGAAGTATCTATGCGCATGCGGACATGCTAAAGGAAGAACAGCCACAGCCACAGCGACAATGCAATGTCTTATGTTTTGAGTGTTTTACTATCTTGACTGCTGTTCAAGTCTCAAGCCCGGCGCTGCCTTCCTGCTATTGTTTGCTATTTTTCATTGCTAACATCTTGTGCTGCTGCCTTCATCCATTTCAGCATCATCGTCTTCATGTCGATGATGCTGCTGCTGCTGCCTGCTTGCCATCATGTCAATGGCCATGTTACACGTTTCATGGCTTAACGCCTCCCATAAAATTACCTTTAATGGGTTTCAATTAATGTACAGATTTTTTGGTTTGAAGTAATACTACCTACTACGACTAGTATGTACGTACTCTAGTTGGTTGTATCGGGAGTTTCTTCTTCCGATATTTAAAGCAAAAAAGCTAGGCGCTTAGTACAGCTAAAAAGGGCCCAAACAAACAGTCTCCTCGGCTTTGGTGGGGGAGGGGGACACCAAAACAACACGAATTTTGCTGAAGCAAAACATTGTGTTTCTTTCATGGTCCATGCATGCAACAAGAAACAAAAACGTTGCAAGAAGAAAAATGTTTAAGTGTGTTTAATTTTATGTCGCCACGTATCTAAACATGTGTATCATGAAACTTCAATGTTTTGTTGATGTTTTTGGTCTCCTTTAAACTGATCTTGTGGTTTTCGACCCAAACTAAAACAAAAACGTACACATATCTTGAAAACGTTAATTGAAAAGGAAAATTGGCCACTTTATGAAATTATATGAAATTTGGCAATGAGTGGAATTTCGTGAATTTTGTTCGTTAATAGGCTGATTAACTCAGCTTATAGTGACGATTTAATTATTCTTAAGCACCGTATCTTCTATCAAACATACTAGACGAATATTTGTCGAAAGACACCGCTAAACGGTCCTATGGTTTGCGTCTTGACTAATTGCAAACTTTTCTTTTTAATCGCGTTTCTTAATGATTTAATTAAAACTTCAATAATTTATTAAATCTGAAAATTGAAAGAAACCCAAACTTAAACAAACACAACGCTATGCAAACATACTGTCTGAAAGGAATAATAAAAATTTTCCCACCACAAAAAGACAAAACCCCAAGCAACCAACAGACACCACCACAGTGAGTCAGACAACCATAAGAGTGTAGCACCAACACCACCTTAACCAGTTTCTGACCATATGTACCGATTTTTTATTTATAGCGACTGGCTTTTGAAAACAAAAGCTTAGAGAGTTTCAACAATGAAATTCATATAAAATATAAAACAACAATTGTTAAACAATAACGTTAAACTAAATTTTCTGTATATTATTGCTGTGGTTGTTGGCGATGCTTATACCGATGCCAATATAACAACAATGGTAGGCATGCGCACAAGCGTGGTTTGTATGTACAGACGAACGGATGGACGGGGAGGCAAACTCTTTTATTTGCCAAAGATACATCTGTCCGTCCCTGTGTCTGTCTGTACACACGTCTGAGAGTGTATGATGACTAAAAAGGTATGCCAAACCAACCAGCCAGCCACATCTTGTTTTGGGCTAGTGCGGGTGTTATGGCCGACAGAGCCGAGATGGCATACATAGTTGTAAATTCCAAGTTTTTGAAGAGCAGGAAAAGAGGCTCAGAGAAAAAAAAACAGGATTACAAAACGTGCAGCAATCATGGTTAACAAAAAAGAACTCGAACGTTGCAGGGATTTTTATATCTGGATTTTCTTTCGGTTTTGCTGTTGATGTGTTTGGAAAAAGGGAGTATATAAAACATTTTTATTTGTTGAGATCCACCCTTTTTCGGTTATTGATATAACACGATATCTTACGGGAAGAAAACAGGCCAAAATACTAAAATCATCATCAGCAACAGCATCTTCATAATCATGATTATCATCATCGGCCAAGCAATGCGGCCGGCCGGCCAAAAACGAAGAATGAAATTTTCTTCTAAGATCAACAGATGCTGATTGTTGCACCAGGGCCAAGAGTAATCTTTACTACGCTCAACTCAATCCGTCGTCCACTATCTTCATCAAGAGTTTTCCTTGGGTTCGAAATAAAAAACTTTATACATTTCGTTTAAGCTTTAACTTAGGTAAAATGTTAAGAACTGTAGAAGATTATCTATCAGTTTTTAGTTAAAGGAGCATATGGTATTCGGCGGATTTTTGCTATTGCAGTTGTT
This sequence comes from Polietes domitor, assembly GCA_947397865.1. NCBI lineage: Eukaryota > Metazoa > Arthropoda > Insecta > Diptera > Muscidae > Polietes > Polietes domitor. Next base: position 31,030,995 of record OX377618.1, read on the forward strand.
GTTGGTGCCTTTAACATGTGTTAGTTGTAGTTTTTATTCATGGTTGGAATACTGTTTACAAAACAGCTATAAAGGCACATACTGAAGTTACTACTCCACATCGCCGCGAAAAAGCAGCAAATATTCTGACCGAAAGAGCCCAGAGAAATCCCAACCAAGAATGAAGAACGAAGACAGAACGAAAAAAAAACAGAAATCATTGTAAACCAGAAATCGTGACTATGTAGTATAACGTGGTATTCTTCGGATAGTGATGGTGTTGTTGTGGTTTTTGGATGATCGTCATATAATGTGTGCTATATGCGATCCGTATGCTATTCTTTCAGCTTTTTACTGAACTAATCCTCCTCTACATGATCATCGTCTTGATGTTCATTGTAGTACTCCTCGAGTGAAATCATTATCATATGTAGAGTGATGATCATGGCGATGATGATGTTGTTGGTGATTTTTCTGCAAAATCATATCTAAAACTATGCGATTTACCGACATGCTGTGCAAGCTGATATGATAAAAATAGTGTTCAGAAAGAAATTGCACAGCAAAAATAACAAAAACAATATAAGGCAACAAAAAAGTCGACCGAAGACTTTTGGTTACATCGACTGTTGATGATATTTTTACAACTTAAAATGATTTTTATGGGCCTTTTGTTAGGTTACGATGGGAAATTTCTGTTGTTTCCTTGCAATCTTCGGGAATTCTAAGGAAATTTCTTTCACAATGGTATCATCTATCGATTAAGTAATAGTTCATTAAATATTGAAAATAATGCTTTTGAAAATATTAAAAGATTTTCGAGCAAGTATAGTTAGGCCAATTTCATTAAGTTGAACATGACCAATATTGTAGGAGTTTGTAACTGTTTTTAAGATCATTTTTCTTTTCAGTCAAGCAAATGACAAAGTATAAGAGAAAGTTATAATAATTGGCTAAAGATGAAGGAAGCCAATATTAGACTCAGTTTTAACGAAAGGTTTCGTTAATCTAACGAAGGTTATTAGAACACAATTCTTGCTTATTAATGTTATGTTAATCTTCCACAACTTCCATCTCCTCTCCCGCAAATGATAATAATCAAAGCTAACACAATTTCGCGTGCTTTGCGGCACTATACTATATTTCTAGATATATTTTACAGTTAACTTACAAACATATGATCAATTACGGTTGAAAAACAAAAAGAGCTAAAGAAAAAACCAGACCTTAACGCCACCAGTAAGACGCCTATCAAGTTAACTGAACATTAACAGCAATTAATTGAACTTCCTCAAAATGTAAACGGTATGCCAGACTACTACTAGTACTGAGTGGTGGATTTTTCATTTTGCAGTTGCGTTTAATAGCAAACCACCTAAATAAAAAACACAGAGAGATAGAACTATTAAATAAAGTGCAACCAAACATGAACTCCATGCAACAAACAATACTCGGTGCAAGGAGAAGAAATAGTAATAAAAACAACATTAAATGCTAACCGAGAACAGCAAAAAACACACGTTTTGCGCACGCGCACTTGTTGCGCATCGGCAAGCAATTAAAAGCGTGAAATTACTTTAGACACACAAAAACACACTTGCACACTCATGGCAAAAGGCTAGAGAATGGGATGGGGGTGCCGCTGGGGAAGTGGGCAAAGGAAAATTAGTTAATAAAATGCAATTAAGAGACAATTCAACATTGATTATTAAAGCGCCAAAGAAGGAAAGAGAATTTAACCTACTTTTGCTTGGATTGGCATGCCATGCTAAAGTCGAACAAAACATATTACGGCAGCCAGAACACCGCTGTGACAAAACTCAAAGCCAGAATTTGAAGAAACCCCAGCCCCTAATTATTATTAATTTCCTACACCATAATTACAAAAGAAACGCAAGCCAAGCTCTTAACCTGATAGTTTACTTAGCCTGGGCAAAACATAAAAACTGAACTGAACTGCATGAGCAGATTTATCGCTGGAATGCCACAACATAAACTACTACGGCGCTATGATTACACAAAGCGTTAGAAACTTGAACGAACATGAACTTTTAGTTAATTCGCTCTATTATTCTTTTCAAAAAAAGAAAGAAGAGGAAAAATCAAGAGCTTAACTTCGTATACCGCCACCTCACAGGCAATGGTGTAAGCAAGTCAAAAGGTTTTCTTTTCTGTGATAAGCTTCATATTTTGACAGTTTACAGAAAGAATTATTTCCTTCATTACGACATACGACAACATACTGCATATGACAGTGGCATGCAATAATGGTGGTTGGCTTCAATGAAATTAAAAGGGGATCACACATCAGCTTCATCTACAGTTGGAAAATTACATGTTGCAAAACAAAAACAACAAATAACAGTCACAGACGATTTCCAGCTATGTAAGTATATTCTCGTATAAATGGAATGACAAGAACATGAGAACAGAACTATTAAAATGCCCATAAACAACTGGGTTAACATCAATGCACAGAATCAGCAGAAGAATATGAACAAGGTATGGCCTAGATGGTGTAAATAAATTGGTCCAAGCCCAACCCAAATCCCTTTTATTTAGAAAATATTTTTCTTGAAAGCAATTAGTTAATTATTTTGCGAGCAAAAACGAAAATCATATATGTTTCCAGTAGAACTATTAAAATATCCGTAAAAATATCAATGATGGTAACTAGAAAATAGTGATATCACCATAGATCCGTGAAATATAATTAGCAAAAAATTAGGTTATGTTCAAAACAACAAACGAAATGAATAGTGTCCACCTTCGACTTTTTTGGTAAATATGTTTTTTGTGGCCCCTAGAAAAAAAATAAGTTTATTTCTTGTAGCTAATTAATTAAACCGTTACCTTTGGAAAGCAGCTACCTTAGCTGAAGTTATTTTGTGGCTAATAATGTTCCCAATAAAACCAGCAAACCACATTTTGGTTTATTTGTCTCAAGCTATGATCACGATCATGTTTTTACGTCGTTGTTGTTGTTTTTGTTTTGATTTTTTGTTGGTGCCATTCGTTGAAAAATTCGTGCTGTCTTGTTGTTTTTCACATAGTGATATTTTTCGTTCTGCTCGAACCTAAATGAAAATCAATTTGGCAAAAGGGTTTTACGAATTGTCATAGTGGTAGTTTGTTATTGAGCGAATTCTACTGTCAAGTACATACTACAAGTTTTTCTTTTCGCTTGTTTGAATGATTACTAGGTTTAGCGCCAAGCAAAAATAATGTTAAACTTAGTTTTTTTGGAACATGAAAGGCAAACTCGTAATTAAAGGGGGTGGGCGTTGATTTTAAGGACACGAATGTTTTGGGGTTTCTATTAACATTAATTGGATGTGCTGGAGATTTTGTGGGGTAATATTATTCATAATTTAGCTAAACTTGAGTGTTTGCCTACTTTCTAAAGAACCAGCGAGGTAATTACTGGTACGACACAATGCCGTTAATATATTCCATTTCACAGTTACTGAAATAGCTAGCTTCTTTTTAATTTTTGCCATTACCTTTATGATTTATTATTTTCAGGCAATTTACATGACAATCATCAGCAAATAATCTCGAGCAAACCAACCAACTATGTACTCGTATCTATGAACATAATTTAAAATTTTAATTCAGCAACATGTTTCATAAGCTAAAGTTCAGTCCAACCAAAGAGCACAGCGAGAAAACCATTGTCAGCAAGAAATCTGTGCGAAAGAAAACGCCAAACGAGAGAGGGATAGGGAAAAAGAGAAGCGGTGGGGAGGGGAGAAAGCGCGTCTGACTGACATGTGTTCAGGAAAAATTGTCATCCCAAAGTTGTTTAAGCCATTCATTTCTGGGAGGTACATTGCACATACGATCCAACCGGTGTGCCACACTGTCTCATTTATTAATCTGATGTGTGACACAACTCGGGGTTTTGTAGTTAAAACAAAAGCGTTCTTCATCATACCGGAAACTTGGTACACACATTAATTTGTGTTTTACAGAATTATGCTGAAAAACTAACCAAGTCTATATTAACTAATATACATTGTAATGAATGAGTTGGCCTGCCAAGGAAATCATGTGTTCAAAACACAGACCCATTTCTCCAAGAAAGCTTCACAGAACGATAAAGAGGACTTGTTAAACCAAATATTCCCACGTTTAATAATTAAGTCGTGTTGTTGTTTTTTTGTAACAAAATGTTATTTGTTGTCACTCATACATACATGAACATAAAAATCAACAACAAATTTATATAGTTTTTAATTTAATCATTAAGAAGACATGAAGGAACCACAAACAATCAACCCAACAACTGAACAACTGAGAAGTTGTAAACAAAACCGAAGAACATTGGAGTACTGCGCACAGAACATGGACTTACGCTGTTACCGTTTAATTAGTTAAATGCAAAAGGAGAAGATTTGGGGTTCCCTAGCAAACACACGAAACTGTAGTCTTCAGACACAAATGTACATACTTTGATATTTGCTTGGGGATGTTCAAATTAAGAAAACAACACAAAAAATAAGCAGGTTTTTAAGGCAGAAATTAAAGGAAGTTTCAAATTTAGAAAAATTTAAATTGGTTTTAATATGTTTGGGTATATTCTAGCAAGATTATTTCTTATTTGACGGCTGAACCAGATGCTAAGGGGGACTGAAAGTACAATATTTTGGGGAAAGGAATCAATTATATTCCGTTTACACACGTTTAGAGTTAGGTCAATTCTATGTGAATTTCTCTATTAATTTTCCCAAAAAAATGTTAATTAAATTTCATTAAGTTCCCAGGCCCCACTTGACGAGCGGTGGTGTTTCCTCCTCATCATCCTCCACCACAACAACAATGTTACCCGCAATCTTTGAGATTAAACGTTATAACATTAAGCCACGTACATACAGACTGGCATCTCAGGTATGTTGCTGATGATGTTGCCGCTGCCGCCGCCGCTGTCGTTGTTGTTGCTGTTGATGAGGAAAACACGATAGCAATCAATTTTAAAGGAGGAGAAGAAGAAACTACACACCACTGCGCCACCAACTAAGTAAGTGTGTATGTACCATCAACTGCAACTCCAGCCGTATGCCTTATGCCGCCGCCGCAACATAATGTCAAGTACGATATTCATATAAAAAAAACCTCGGCACAGAGAGATAAGAAAGAGTTGCAGCACCAACAACAACAACAGCGCAGCAATCTTTTAAGAATGCATAAAGCTTTCATACCAAACCACCGCCAACAACTGCAGAGAAGACTCAAAAATATTACAATTCATTGCATCAAAAAACAAGGTAAACGAAAAACTGCCTCAAAGATATTCTTCTAACGCATTTCTTTGGCTTGAGCTAGGAAAACAATTCATAAAGTTCTGTGTGAAGACGGGAAAAGCGAAACCGGCCTCGTGTTTTCTGTGCGCGATCCCAAAATCTTTGCAAAAGTAATAAAAAAAGGCAACAAATCTCAAAACGTAAAATTCACGTGTGCAGCCAAAAAGCGAAGCGGACGAAGCGGCATTTCGCCACTAAGCTTGAAGTTTATGGTTGATGATCATTTATAAGAACATAGAGTGGTTGGTGGTAATCGTAATGTCTAACTAACTGTCTGGGCTTGTGAACGAATGTTTGAGTTGCCTGAATAAAAGTCCGTTTGTCCGTCTTGTGGCTTGCTTGTTTGGCCGTCCGTCCGTCTGTCTGTCTGTCTTTTTGTTATGTGTGTCTATTTGTCTGCAATTTTATAGGACCTTTTGTTGTTGGTGGTTTCTTCCTTCATATTGTCTGTCCTATTGAGTTTCGTTTTCTTAACGTTCTTTGCGTTTTTTATTTCCTATCTAGGAGGGGGACCATATTCCACTTTTATTTTTGTCTTTTTTCCCTACCTTTTTCGCATGCTTAAGCTTTTGGTTATGGTCGGAAATATGCCGCGGCTGCCGCTGTTGCATACTGTGGCATATTTGTACTACGTGTTCGTTTTACGGCTGGCCCCTCTGCGAATTATAATCTCTATTATAATTCGATGTAGACTATGTAGACACGGTGTTTGCCTGCCATGGTAAGTAAGTCAATGTTTTCATATATATTTAAGCTGGCCAACATCATGCGTGGAAGATTAATTGTTGAGAAAATACAGAGATGACAAAATGTTCAAATGAATTATGTACTTGTCGTGCTCTTGAGGAAGCTAATCATTTGAGTGTTATCTCGATAAATGTTAGAAAAATTAAAATTGTGATGTTTTTACATTTGTACTTTCCTTTAATTATTAAAAAATGTAAGTACTAGCTAAACACCCTACAATCTTTCAGAAAGTGCCAATCAGAGTTGTCAAAATGTGTCCATCTATCCTATGGACATACGTCTAAGTTTGTATAGATTTCAATTGTCCATTATGTTGAGTTCAAAGCCAGATATGTATTGATAATGTTTTTCCTCATCATCATTCGTCTATAACACGCATTATATGACAGCCTACAATAACTGATGAAGATCTTCGGTGATGTTGCAGGGTTCCAGTTGTTTCTATCTTCTTTCTTCTGTTTGGCTTCACCCCGACAAAACAAGGTGTGCTAAAACATGAACATCATGATGATGACCATACAAAATTAACTGATGGCAACATAAAAACGTTATACAAATCTTAGCAAGGAAAAGAAGAAAACAAATACACAAAAACAAACTTGTAGAAACAATTTTTGGATTTAAAGCGTGCCTCAATAGGGAAAGAAACATACGACCGACTACAAAATCAATGATCAATAAAAAGTCTGTTTAAAATTATCTCTTTTGGTCAGCGGTTTATGTGCATTAGCTAAGCTGGCACAGTTAACTATTAACAGCTAAATGAGCAACTGTTTAAACAAATTAATGGAATTTTTATAGCCCCCTCCTCAACTCTCACAACAAAGTTGTGTGTGTTAGTACTTGCCATAAACACTTACTGGCCTGTCTGATTATGGACATTAGTCGAATCCCACCCAAAAAAACTGACCGAAAAATGATTGAATCAGAAAAAATATTCGAAATTTTTCACACACCAACCACAGCAAAACAAAACATAAATATTATCAACTCTTTATGGGAATTCCATAGTTAATATTTCATTGAGTTTGCAACTTGCCCTAGCCTTTTGAACAGAATAAATCAGTGTGCAACATCAACTCAAACCCAACTTGTTTGTTGTGATCTCCTGTAAGGGAAACTATTTAAAAACGCCTACTAAAAGGCGATCTCTGCAGTTTTTTAGAATTTCTATTCCAAAATAATTTTGGATTGAGTTGTTGAACACAATCATGGACACAAATAACCCTTCGTAACCTTGACATAAAATTTATAGGTGACATTTTTTCACATGTATGTATACATGATATATAGATATTAACGTAAGCTCTCACACATTTATAGAAGACTGGATATAGAGAATAGGAAATCTTCATATATTTGGCAACACAAAATATTGACGCAAAAATCTGCATTGTACAAAATGTTTTAGTTGTAGGGAGATCAATTAAACATATTAGATCGGAATTTGTACAAACTATCTCTAAGTGTTTTGTTTATATTTGCTGAATCTAAAATGAAACCTTAACCTGAAATGTCACCCTTAATCTTGAGATACAATACTCCTTTCGTCTGACAAATTTCCTTAATAATAAAGTAATTGTTTGTTCGCACTTACCTTCACATGTGAATTGACCATAATGTTTGCCCGAACTCTTGTCACCACATACCACACACTCGATGTTTTGCTTTTGATCGATTTGTGAACCGCTATTGCTGCTCTGCGAATGTGAACTATTGGCTTGTGAACTGGGTGTTGTACTACCGCCATTGACCCCACCGCCTGTCATATTTTGACCACCATGACCGCCACTACTACTGCCTATCAAACAATTCGACTGAGATCCTTTTATCAATGAACTCATGTCGTGCGTGGAGTGTTGATTGGCCGCCGACGCTGCTGCGTGATGGGCAGCATTGCTGGCGTTCATGGCAGATAGATCCTCTTTGATCGTGTGATGTGTAGCGGCGGATTGTTGGTGATTTGTTTGATTTGCACTGCCGGCGGTGAGGGCGGATAGATCTTGTTTAATGCCCACCGATTGATGGCTGGCCACACTGGACGGTGTAGTGCCACCGCCGGTGCCCACCGAACCGGCATTGGTGTTTTGTGTGCTGGCCAAAGTGCCGGTACCGGCGGTCGCATGCAAATGGCCACCCAAATTTGGATCGTGCCAGGCAGTGGGTGGTGGTACACCTAAGGCCATCGAACGTGGCAAGCCTAATTCAAAAGCAGATAGTTCGGCGCCCGATTGCGGTCTGTGATTGAAAAATCCCGGTGCCGTTGATGGTGAAGCACACATAACGCCGCCTCCGTAGACACTCAACGAGTTGTGTGTGATCATTTTGGCGGCCGTTGGCGTACAGGTATTGTAAGTAGAATGCACTTTTAAAAATTTTACAGAAAAGCCGTGGCCACAGAGGGACAACGGTCTTTATATTCTTGTTGATTGGGAATATTATTTTAGCTGTTGTTGCCTTTTTGTTCCGATGAAAATCCAATTTTTTTCTTGTTGTTGGTAGATCACTGTTTTGGTTTGTTTGCAACACAATTTTTAAAATTTTTATTTCATGTATCGAAAATATTTCTTTCTTTTAGTAGATTTCTTTGCATTTCTCTTGAACTTAAAATCACTTTCAAAGAATTTTTCTTCTCATTTTATTCTAGTAGATCACTTAAAGAAAATATTTCTTTTTATATTTTTTGTGTAAAGATTTCTATTTATATTTCTTTTTTCGACTTCTTCTTTTAGATGCAAATTTTGTTGCTTTTCTTTGAAAAATATATTTTCTTTTCTCTTTAAAGATTTTATTTTTTCTTCGCTTTTTATACTTTTGTGTAAAATTTAAAAATAATTTTTTGCTTAGATTTTATTTGGTTTTTTCCAAGTTTTATTTTTGTTCGTTTGTCAGAAAATGCGCGTCATGCGAGCAGCGAAAATCTCAGCTGTTTTCGTAAGGCCTCTTAGAGCCTGACTGACAAAACATTCGTGGCAAAAGGTACACGACCCGACCCGACTCGACCATTTCGACCTAACGACACATCACACAAATCTCTCTCATTCCACCACTACCACTCAAATCCCACAGATACACTTGGGTTGCCAATGTATGTACGCGGCTGGCGCTGTATGCCTGCAGATACGTTGTAAAACCACCCCGAATTGACGACACTGCTCTTTCGCCAATACAGCTATCTCTGTTGCACGCATTGCGCCTTACGGCTTCGACTCATTGGATTTGGGTGTGTAGATGTGTTTGTGTGCTGGTAGTGGTAGGTGAGTGTTGAATGAGTGGTGGTGGGGCAAGACCTTAAAATGTGTTTTGTTTGCACTTTTGAGTCAAAACTCTTGTTGAAAAACAAACTAAAGCATTTAGCAGATACTACCGAATGTATCTCATCTGTGTGCTGCGGTGCTCAACCTGAACAGACACTTTGCTCTTTTTGTGCTCTTGCCGTGCTTCCAACGTATACGTTGTTGGTGCTGTTGCATATTTAACGAAACCTCCTCGTAAAAGTACTCATTTCTTTCATCATCACATCCACCAGATAGCCGTCGCTGTTTGTTTTGTTATTCCCCGTCTGTCTGCTGCCTTGGTTCGATGTGGTGGTTACCATGGCATGTCATTGTCTATTTTCTTATTAGTTCGTTTAGTGCAACTGACAGTTGGCTCGTATCTTAAAGTTTGAATTTTTTGCGTTTTGTCGGATTCTTATTCGTTTTTTTCTCTTAACATTTCTTGCTGGATTTTAACATTTGTTTAGTTAGCCACATTCTTTTTTAAAATTGTTATCTTTTTTAAGTTTCATTTTTCGACGGACGATTTCTGTTTCGTTGGTGTGGTCGTTTTTTGGTTTCTCTTAAAATCCCACCCCGAATTGTCGTTCTGTCTGTTTTTGTTAACGGTTTCCTGCAATTTAAACAAAAACTAGCTATGCATCGTGTGGTTGGCTAATTAGAATGCGTATCTCAATTCGTTAAAAATTGTAAAAAGTTGTGGGTTTGCCACCGCAGTCCCGCCACGATAAGTGGGGAATCGGTTGGTGTGTGTGTTTTTTTGTCGTGGAGGTGTCTTTAAAGAGAATTAAAAAGATAAAAGGCAAATATGTACATGAAAAATGGCTTCAACTTCATTCAGTTGAATTGTTTTTTGATAATGGTATCAAAAACTCAGTCGCTATGATTCTACGATATAATCGAAAGATATTATTTTTTCAATATGAAAGAAAATATTTCGAAGATAAACTCTGAAATCATGAAAATGGTTGTGTATTTTTCCAAAAAAAGTGCACCTGGCTCGAAAAATAAAAAGTTGCCACAATATTGTTTCTGAATTGTATTAGTAAACGAAAATATAATTGAATTAAAGAGTCCAAAGCGTATCATAGTTACAATGATGATCGTACGGACTGCAAAGATGCCTTCATATTTTATTATTTTTATTGTTACGACCATTTATTCGTAAAAATTGATTCATTGAACAATGATGTGTGGTCTTGTGACTAAATACAATAACCAATAATAAAGATCAGTTTAGTGCAAACTTTTGATTTGCTTTCATTGACCGTTCTAGTGTCTGATGTCCTTTAGGATATAGCAATATAGTCCGTTAAGGAATTAAATTATAAAACAAACTAAAAATATTCCAAATCATTTAAAAAAGTTTTATCAAAAAAATCCGACGTAATTCGCACTTCTGTGCGTTTTTATAAAAATTGACTTCTAAAGAGTGATTTTTTTGAGGTTAGGATTTTCATGCATTAGTATTTGACAGATCACGTGGGATTTCAGACATGGTGTCAAAGAGAAAGATGCTCAGTATGCTTTGACATTTCATCATGAATCGTCTTACAAACGAACAACGCTTGCAAATTATTGAATTTTATTATCAAAATGCGTGCTCTGTTAAGAAAGTTCATTGCGCGCTTCCATTTTATGGTCAGTTTAATCGACCCACTGAAGCGGCTATTCGGGCTATTGTGACTAAATTTCGCACCAAATTTACATTGTTGGACATTAAACCACCAACACGCTTACGTAGAGTGCGAACTGAAGAAAATATCGCAGCTGTATCGGCCAGTGTTAATGATGACCACCAATTTTCGATTCGTCGCCGTTCGCACCAATTATTGAATTTTATTATCAAAATGCGTGCTCTGTTAAGAAAGTTCATTGCGCGCTTCCATTTTATGGTCAGTTTAATCGACCCACTGAAGCGGCTATTCGGGCTATTGTGACTAAATTTCGCACCAAATTTACATTGTTGGACATTAAACCACCAACACGCTTACGTAGAGTGCGAACTGAAGAAAATATCGCAGCTGTATCGGCCAGTGTTAATGATGACCACCAATTTTCGATTCGTCGCCGTTCGCACCAATTGGGTCTCTGTTACTCAAAAACGTGGAAATGCCAAAATTGGACTAAGCGGATGGACCACCTAAGACGCAGCCGCGGTCAACATTTAAATGAAATTATCTTCAAAAAGTAAATGTCATGGACCAATCTAACGTTTCAAATAAAGAACCGATGAGATTTTGCAAATTTTATGCGTTTTTTAAAAAAAAAAAGTTATCAAGCTCTTAAAAAATCACCCTTTACTTATGTCACATCACCGTCTTTAGTATCTAATATTTTGGGACAATGCAGTCCAATTGTTTTCTTCTTTTTATTAATTGTGGAGCTTCTTACATTGTCCGTAAATACCTTGTTTTTTATCCCTTTGAAACGTACGGCTGTCACGTATATGATCTGTTTGACGGAAATTTTATGACTGGATAACTAAGCTGCAATAACAAAAACATAAATAAAAAGTTAAAATTTTACTTAAAATAAAAAAATCTATGTAAACAAATTAAAAAAATCTGGATAATTCTTCACTGTCAGCCAAAATTATTGTTGTTAACACAAAATATATATATTTTTAAATTTGTTTTGATACAAATATTTATGTTGGCCACAATGTGATATTTTTTTCAAAAATTAACATTATTTCACGTCAAAGGACAAAGTTGAATGAGGTACGAATTCTTATTTTGAAGGACTTGAGGTGAAGTGTATAGAACCAAAATGTGTTTATATTGAAAATAGTATGCCGTGCCAACATTTGATTGAATAAATGGCATAGGAATTGTGTGTCATGTCCTGTAATATTGCTGTACGAGATCTGAAATAAGGCAAATCAGAGGGACATTTGTATGAAGTCTATATATATATTTCTAAACAGATTTTCTTCTTTTAAAGTGTTCCAAATACCATTATGAGCTAACAGCAAATGCAATCGGAACTTTTGATGAATTCACAGACGGGTATAGGTCCAGTTATTATTATTAAATTCGCAACTTTGATACATTTCTCTAATGTTGTCTTCATTTTCAGCGAATTATTTCCCAACTACGTTATTATTTGCACATCCATCATGGTCATGCATTTTATTGGAATATTCATTGATTAAAATGACTTGTAAATTTGTGATATTACACCGTTGCCGTATGACACTAATTTGCTATAGATAATTGGATAAGGGTTCATAGGTTGATGACAACACTGCTTATTATTATCAATAATTGAATTACAGTTTGCAATATTCACGTGAATTTTGCATTTGAAATATTCAGAACGACGTAAAATTTATGACGTATCATTTGAAGGAATTTTTGTTTTGTGAAATCGAAAGTGTTACTGTAGTCATTGTGAGAAATGTAGAAAATTACTTTTTGAAAGTAATGTATTGTAAAAGAGATCAGCTCGATAAGTACTTTACATTCGGTATTCCTTGATGTCAGCTCTTTGAGAATGGCCTCGCGAACTACCAACTGTGCTCGAATGGGAGATTCTGTCATCCTTTATGTAGTTACTCAAGTTATTCGAGATTTTAAATTATAACTAGTGTTCGATATATTTTGCCAATTTTAAACTTTTATCGTATTTGGAATTACAATAAATATAAACTATTAGAAAGCTAATTAGATTGATTATAATGATTTTCTTTTTCGATCGGTCAGGCAAATGGACGAATGCGTATTATTACGTATACGCCACATATGTTGTGTTTAGGTAGTTACGCGATTTACAACACTAACATGCAATTTCAAATTGAATTACCTGTATTCTCACCGCTAACCGTTTATACCATCGATAATTATAGATTTAAATACTTGAATTGGTAAAACTAGGACGTACTATAATTTAAAGAAATCGTTGATAAGTAGGAATTGAAATACCATTGAACTGTGGATAACAGTAATTTCATGAAAAAGTAAAATGTGCCGAAAAAAAAACAGAAAAAAATAATTGAAATTTAGAAAAATTAAGATTTTCGTACGTATACTGTTGGAATGACGATTTATGCTGTTTATTTTAACTATAATGTCTTTGATCTGAAAAGCGAGTTTTGCAGGATAGGTGTTCATACTTTATTTTTTATAACTAAGTTAATTATAAAAGTTAGAACATTTGTGAGCATAACTTTTGAATGGTCGATCATTACCAAAATTTGAGGGAGTTTAAGTCAAAGACCGGCGTCGATATGTACAAAAAAATGAATAAAAATTCTTTTGAAATTGTATATAAAACTGCTTATGTCAATATTCTTGTCAAGTATTTCCTTAAAAGTCAGTCAACTAATTAAATTATTTTTTTCCAACATATGACATAGTGGAGATAATTAAATTAACTAAAGAATCATAACGATGGTATTAAATAACACACACGAAACAGAAACACATATGTTAAGTATGACAAATAGTGAAAGTCTTTATTTTATTCCACACCATTATGGTATTGTATGTTAGTTTTATGCCAAATTTTTGTAAGAGCTAGACCTAATTTCAAGTACTCGTTGTTCGAGTAATCTCTTTTGCCGGGGATGGACGCTGTTGAATATGTTAAAATTTGGTTCAGATTTATTTGTAGCATTAAATTCTTTTATTATGATTTTGTCTTAACCACAGTGAAAATTTTCATTAATAAGTCGCCAAAGAAACAATTCATAAAATGTTTGAAATATGTCTCATAAAGCACAAGTCAATGAAAATTGTCATAGAATTTATGAAACATTTCTTAGAAACTATGAAATGCAGTTCTTCATTCGATGAACTTTAGTCATACAAGTTCATTATTTTTCGTAATATGATGTATGAAAATTTTCATAGATTATCATTCATTAATTTTATGAAAGAGTTTCATAAAAAGTAATAATTTCCTATATAGCAAAAAGCATTGTGAGAGTCGTTGCAATGAATATGTCTTTGACCAAAATCAGGGTAAATACTTATGTCAGAGTTAACAGAGTACAAATGAGAATTGCTAGCATTCAACTGAATAAAGTCGACACACTAAAAACTTAGTAGTATGTTATGAAACATTTCATCAAAAATCTGAAATCCTTCATTATATTTATGGAGACATTTAATAACACACATTTTTTATTGGTTATGACATATTTCATAATATTTAAGAATTGTTTCTTTAATACTACGAAGTCTTTCTTTGATCTTATGAAACTATGTTTCCCTAATTTAACAAGTTTGTTTTATGAAATATGAAATGTTTATGAAAAAATTGTATGAAACATTTTATTTATGAATTTTTCATACATATTAAGAAAAAAATCACTAAATTTGTGAAAATCCTTTTATGAAATCGCTTCATAAATATTATGAAGGAAAATGCTTTCAGTGTAGAAACCATATATCGGATCTTAGTCACATTGGCCAGTTCGTCTTAGACTTCACCTATAAACCATTTTGTCGATATAATCAATCGATAAAAGGTATAAGTGGATCGAAGGTATAAGTGGAATACACAGGCACTTCTTTTGATAGCCCCCATTCAAATGTCACAATTTTGCTAACTTCCACCAGCAGTAAACACGAGAGTTGTGGCCAGATCCGACAGGATATCTTAACGTGATTTTTTAATGATTTCAGCCACAATTTCAGTAGCTTCTAACTTATTTTACTACTCTTAAACATAAACCTACAACTGAATATAATGCAAGTTGCATATCTATATGGAAACGACCTCTACATAAATAGATTTTTAAATTGTTATGGCTATAAGCTGTTCTAGTCAATTTATTGTTTTTTTTTAAATAACAAACAAAGCTACAATAAAATATGATCGGTCGACGGGTCGTTCGGTCAGCCGTAGCCTAATACATGTCGTGGCACTGGCATCACCATCGTAATCATAGCCATCGCTACTATTTTTATCAGGCGTATATGTATGTCCTTTTTGGTTAAAGGACCTGAAAACGATGGGACAACCATCCAACACAACCTACTCAGAACGACCACGGCTATGACAGAGTATATAAGGCCAAATAGTGCCATGGTACTTTGCACTGCACACTACAACAATAAAGACTTCAGCAGTAACAGATATATAAGCAACAACAACGATGGCTGGGATTTGGACCACAACCTCTTATGGGTTTTTTGCTCAGATATAAACACATACGAACACATACCAGTTGGTTGTGAGAGATATACGTACATTTCGAAAGAAAAAAATCTATTTGTTTTTCTTTCGCCGACATTACTTTGTTGTTGGCGAGGAAGACTACGTAGATGGTTGTTGTTGTCGGGCACGTTGCTGTTGTTGCTGCCGGTTGGCGTTTGCTATTTGAGGCGCCCTTTTATAAGACAAAGTTTACGCCATTTGGAGCAAACGTACAATTGGATGATGAACGAGTGAGAGTTCGTCTAGGATACATTGGGGTTGGCCTAATGTATTTTATTAACATTTTTTCCCACCAACATCTTCCACTGCTATCGTTGCTGCTGAGCTGCTGAGAGGCCAGGCCGTGTGTGTTTGTATCGATATATACTTACATACATACATATGGATGTATAGCGAGAGAGCTATACCACCTCTAAATGGCTTTAACACATTTACCGAGACGCCCCCTTTGACTTTATGTAGTATTTTGAAGGTTGTTTTGTGCTGCTCTTTTTGTTGTTGATATGGTTTTGTCAGAGTCACTCTTTTTAAATGGAGCATTTAAACCAACAACAAAAGCAAAAACAACAAGAGCAATGCAACAATCTATGATTTCACAAAAAAACACTCAACTTTTGAGCAGGTTATTAGGGGTGACATGCATGTACCCATCACCCCACAACATTTTCCAAGTTGAATTTTCTATGCCAAATTCCAAGTTCCGTTACAATTTTTCTTATTGGGAAAGCAATCAGAAAATTTTCCCATTCAACAGATTTTCACTCATTTTTGTATGGTGCCAGATTCGTTAAGTTTCTTATACTCGCACAACGAGTCATTTAATTTGCACTCATTCAGCACTCACTCTTCAAACGACTCGTTCTCTCAATGTATTTCGCTCTCTACTACACCAAGTCGTCATATCCACTACGCTCCGCCCTCTTTCCCAGTAGTATCTGTATGTGTAAATGTTTCCGTCTTATAGGCAGTATCGCTGGTTCATTCTAATGCTCCGCGGTCGTTGTTGTATGGCTGTTGATAAGGCCTTTTCTAACCTCTATATTAGATGCATATGCTTATCATTAACTGTATCGGAATTCAAGTCAAGCACACATCTACTCGTACATATCACTATTTAGCGCCGCTAGATGTCTCGTTTTGTCTTATAACGCATATGACACAGACAATGCCACCCATTTAAAGGAGGGCGAAGTGTGAAAGCGGGGCAAGTTGGGGGCCTGTACAGTAACCGAAATATATTTAGGTTCATATATATTTTTTCAGATTAACCTCACCATTTCTTATATGTTTTATTTTTACATTAGAAAAAATATTTATTTATTTATTGTTCAATATAATTACCTATTAACTGGTTCAAAAACACCTAATTTTTAATTGAATTGATTATTGTTTTAATTGAAAATCTGTTTGGCTCAAAACGTTTTATGTCACATTAAACCAAACGTAAGAGTAGACATATTGGGCGTAATTGGTGGAAAAGAAGTCTATGAGTGTAATTCGTTGAAATATTTGAGTATCCATTTTCAGGCCAACTTATCATGGAATACACATATTCAATACATAAAACGGAAAGTTGCTCCAGCGATTGGAATTTTGTATAAATTCAAGTACAAATTTGATGAAAAAACAAAACTATTAATTTACAATAGCCTTGTCCACCCACAGCCATTTGAATTATCTGCCCATAGTTTATGGTTACAAAAAGTGTTCAGAATTTCCAAGTCTTCAAAGGTCCCAAAACAGAGCTCTCAAAATTGTCTACAATCTCCCGTTGACGCATCCATCACATTCGCTATATAGTAACATATGTAAAACGGTCTTACCTTTATATGGTTTACACAAAATACAGTTACTTATGTTCATGTACAAATCTATACATGATGACCAATATTCATCATACCATAGATTTTTCTAGAAACCAATTGGTTTTTAATACTAGAAACAATTTGAATTTGCGTGTGACAAGGTGTAGGCTGGAAACCACGAAGCAACGCATTGAATACATCGGCTGCACTGAGTACAATCACTTACCTCAAACTCTTAAAAGTATATCGAGAATTTCAGAATTTAAATCTAATTTAAAATCACATCTAATCCAAAGTATAGAAATGCTTCTATTGTAATTTTTCTTTTATATCTATCACAATTGTATACTAAAAATTCAAATTTGATGAATTATTGCTTACTTTTTTAATGAAGTCATAAACATATGCCAACTCGCCCCAATAATGTCCAAGTGGCGCTGGGGCACTTATTAAATTGTAAATTATTATCATTGAAAATAAATGGATTTATAAAAAAAACACAAAAACAATTCCCCGATTTTTGTGATCTCATTAACTGAGAAAAATATGGACTACTACTTTACTTGCATTCGTTAATAAGAATTATATTAATGTTTAAAGTTGCTTAGAATCATTTAGAAAGGTTTTGTACCTAGTGTTTGGCAAAAATTTTTCGTATGGGACCCCATTTCGAACCAAAAAATATATTTTTTATTGGCAAGGAGCAATGTAACGCAAACTTTTTGTAAAACAGTCAATGTACACAAAGATGGTTCGTCAACATATTCGGAGTTTCTTTATTTTCTGCAAGTTATAAATAAATATTTAATTTGTTCATAGATAAACCTATCATTATCCCATCTAAATAACCTACTAGTAAGTAATATATTTACTAAGCCAGCTTTAGATAATCAGAAATAGTGAACATATATTTATTTCGTCTACTGTACATACATAGGCACATATACTATGTATACATGCAGTTATGTATGGGTGTTCTTATTTTACTTAGATTGTTGTTGGTGCTTTCGTATTTTTTGTGCTACTCATAGTTACATTTGAACCTAATTCATGTAGGTTCTCGTTACCTCTTGTTAGTCATGTGTTCACGTTGGCCATCATATTTTACACTCCGTGGTATGCTGTTGGTTGTTATTTGACTGGTGACTGGTCTGCTGCTGCGGCAGCAGCAGCAGCAGATGTTATTGTTGTTGGTGTAGTTGGCTTTGGCTCTTTCTAACTCGATTCATTGGAAGTTCGCGCATCCGTGCAGCACCTACACCCTTTTGGGTTAAATACTGACAACCCCATGTTACTGAACCTCGTTTGCTATGTACATACACTTTGCTCTGGCGTTGCTGTTGTATTTGGCAAAGTTTTTCCCATCCTTTTTGAAAGTATTTTTTTAGTTTTCTTCGTCTTTTTGACGTATTCGTTCTCTTTTACTTTTTTGTTGTTTTTTTTTTTTTGCGGTCTAACTGGGTGGGTGGGAGTTTTCTTGTGTGGGATGTGGTTGCTTGGAGTACATAATGAATTTCATTCGTGTCCTTGTTTGACACCCCACTCCCCTACCGCATGCCATACACCATATCTGAGTGTGTGTGAAACATTTTTCTCTGAAAAAAATATCTCAACTGGTATATGGAGCGAATGCTAAAGGACTTTTGCTAATGTGTTAAATGGACAGTGTGCCATTAAAATGGAAGAATGTCATGTAGTCATGAGGTGATAACTGCTAGTAAATCAGTATTCGTTTTGAAAAAAGTTGACCAATTTTAGGAAATGTTTAAAGACTTAAATGAAAATTATTTAATTTTTCAAATAAAACAAGTGAAAACAACGTTAAGTTTGGCCGGGTCGAACTTTATATACCCTCGGCCATGGCTTACATTCCATAGAGGCTGTCGATTTTCGTAGAAGTGCAGTAGCTTTACAGGAAATTTTTTTTTACTCTAGCCAAACCAAAACAAATAAAAATATTGAAAAAATAATTTTATAAATATATATAACATTTTTATTATTTCAAACCACGTTTATAAGGCAAGGTTACAAATATGTAATACATATATCGAAATAATACTTCAAGTCAATTCCAAAAGTGAATATAAGACAGCAATCTTCAAAAAAGCTTAAATACCATAAATATTGGTAGATAGTGGGTGCTACAGTTGGTTGTATTTCCGTCCTATTTTAATTCCAAAAGTACATATTCAACCTAACATAACCTAAATTCATGATTGAACCAATTTTTGGCGTAAAAGTAAAAAAGTACGAATTTTGATTTTTTGCGTGTTTATGCAGTCCGAGGAATGTATACAACGAATTCCATGATTCTAGCTGCTGCCATTTGGTTTGTACCATTTTTATCCCCTTTACCTATTTAACCCCAAAAAGTACGAATTTCGAAAAATTCCTTTATATTACGTGTTTACGCAATCAGAGGATTGTGGTACCATTTTACCCCTTAAAGGTACGAATTATGTATCTACTCAATTAGAGGAATGTACACACCGAATTATCGTTTGATAAGTACCATATGTCTCCCTTTTTGCTCCATTTCACCCCCTACGAATAAGAATCACTTTTTTAGAGGGGGAATGTACATACCCAATAAAAAGTAAGTACAAATAGACATACTAAAAAACATGCTTAAATACTCTAAAATATTACAAGTTATTATGGGTATTGTCCTTGTGAGGGAAATTTTTTCCCTTTGCACCGATTACGCCCAGTTGCAATCCCAACCGATCTACGACTATAAGACGCATTTATGGAAAATTTAGACATCCTAGCTCCTTTCGTTTTATTTATGATGATCAAGAATATATATACCTTATAGGGTCTCATGTCGATATTTCAAGGTGTTACAAGCGGAATCACAAAGTTAGTATACCCCCATCATGGAGATGGAGGGTATAAAAAAACAAATAGAATTAACACACACTAAAAATTTTTAGAGATAATTTTAGTTTGTGTGAGCGAAAATATTTTCTCATCAGACGTATTTTGCCCATTTTCAACGCTAAATATATTTTCAAACCATAAATATATTTAAAATTCGATTTATTAAATATTTTCCATTTAAATTTATTTTCCGTTTCCGTATTTGGAGGCAATAAAATCATATACGATTAAATTATCTTATTTTACTTTAATCTATAATTATCAAATTAATATTTCAACATATGACCAAAAGGTATACAATCTCTTGCTGCATGATTTGATGACTTTTCGATTGTTCTATCTTCAAAATCTACAAAATTTTGAATTCTGCACATCCATACTTTGAAAACTACTTTATTAAAAGATACATATTAACGTTTTTGTTCCACTGTATTTTTAATTTGCGAACGAGTTTCTCTTCAGCATTAGCACGTCACGCTATGGCCATAACAACAACAACAAAGAGGAAGAATACTTAACAAACCTAACTTGTAACTCCTATTAGCATATTTATGTAAGTTAATACCCATCGAGCAATTGGTAAAACCTAAGCGACCATACGGACACATACGAGGACGATGATTGTCACCATCTTCTGCCTATGATAGGAGTAAAGTAGAAGTGACACTATACGAGCAAATATAACTTTTGAGTTTATATACTGGCATTTGTAAGCAGGACCGGCTCAAGGGTACATTGCGCCACGAACAAAAAATTGTCAGGCTTTAGACTTTCTTTCGTTTCAGTACAAAGTTCCATTAAACTTTTTCATTTACATTACAATTTAATTGAATTTTATAAATAAATTAAGTGTCTGAAAAGGAGCAAAATTAATTAATTTTTAATTTAGATAGTTAATTGAATCTCTGTTTCCATTTTTATGTAAGAAAATCTTTTTCGGAGAAAATTGCGATAAAATATTTACGAATGAACATTTTCTACAGTTAACACGGTATTCACGAGTACCACGCCCTAGGAATTTTCCACTAGTTTCTAGAAGATATCACATAGAAGGATACATTTCTAAAATATTGGACGGTGAGGTTCAAAATACAGGGAATAACTTGCATTTGTTTATAGCCAATTTTATGAACTGTCGACATTAAAAATAATTAAAAAAATCCTCTAAATTCCAGTTGCTCCTTTATTATGACTACTTTCGAAGATTCGTCTCTGTGTGCATAACACATACAAAGTATGAATACAATGTAAGACTGTGAGTAGTGTAGTGACTAGCATGTATAAATAAAATCATATGTATTGTGAATAAATCTCATTCAATAAAGCAGGACAAGTGTTAATGGACATGACACGCAAAGCACTTGTAAATGAGATTTTTTCAATGGAAACTGAGTAAAAGAAAACTACTCAATTTTGTTGATTAGAAAACAAGTAGCGAAATTAAATTATGGTGGAAGTTAATGCAGGGTGCTTGTGTTAGTCTTACTCATATGTATAGATCAATAAAGGATACACGGTTGGATGACAGTTGTTTCGCCCATTCAATAATAATCAATAAATGATCGAGTTATCGATCTGCTAAACAATTTCATTTTCAAAATATCTCTATTAGCCCTCACTCTTATGGGAGGATCAAGGACTGCATTGAAGAACTCAGATTTTCATTCCTTTAAACTCCGATCTGGGAAAGTATATCACTGTGGTTTTCACAAACAATCTATTATATCGAAAATTCAAAATGTTCAGGAGAGCCAAAATAAGTTTCCACAGTTAGACTCTTGTGTCCTGCATACAAGAGTTGCTTATTTGGAATAAATATCAAAAGAACAATGACAGATCATGCAAATCTAAAAATCGCCGGTGGACCATTGCCTGGCCCATTTCATAAATACCGTTTTCATCAAATGTTTCCTTCAATATGTCGATGGTCGTTTGGAACAGTCCTGTTGGAAACATTTTATTAAATTGGTGCATTGGCAATCTAAAGCGCTGGCAGCTGACGGTAACGCTCTTATTTTTAAATAAGTAAGGACCATGTAAACAAAGTTAGATTTTAATTTAATGTATTTTTATAGAAATGTTCACCTCCTTTTTGTAATAATATTTGTACAAGTAATATATTTTCCTAAACAATGTTAATTACTAAATAGAAAAATGAAAATCCGTGAAATATTTACATTGTAAAATACCAAAAGTAAGTGTAAATGTTTTTAGATATAAATAAGAGATAGAATGTGCTTATTGACATTTCTATTGCTTTGGCTATTTCAAATCTAGCCCCTTTGTCTACTTAATGTTCTCCGACTTAACAAAAGAGATTGACGCTTAAGTTTAAAAATTAAGAAATAAAAAAATTAAAAAAAAATATATATATATAAAGGGTGTTTTTTATTGGGGTATAGAACTTTAAGTTGGCATCACTTTTTTAACTGGCGGCCATTTTGTCAGCTGTCAAGTGATTAATATTTAGTTTGGTTTGCCATTTCATCATGAACAGGTTGACAAAAGAACAACGCTTGCAAATCGTGCAAATTTATTTCGAAAGTAATGGTTCAGTTCGCGAAGTTCACCATTTTATGGTCGACATAATCGTCCATCAGAGCAATTAATTCGGTTAACCATGGATCGTTTTCGCACTACGTTTACTCTATGTGATAATACGCATCCGCAGAGACGTCGAACAGTGCGCACCGAAGAAACAATTGCCGCTGTAGAGCAAAGTGTTGAAGAGGACCCGAATGAATCGATTCGCCACCGTGCACAGCAATTGGAGCTTTGTCCATCAACTTTATGGAAGATTTTGCGCAAAGATCTTGGCTTGCGACCTTACAAGATCCAGCTTGTGCAAGAATTAAAGCCGCGAGACCATGCAATGCGTCGTGATTTTGGTGTATGGGCCGAAAATGAGATTCATCTCGATGCTGATTTTCATCACAAAATTTTGTTCAGTGATGAGGCTCATTTTTGGTTGAATGGCTACGTCAACAAGCAAAATTGCCGCATTTGGAGTGAAGAGAATCCACATGAGACCCTTGAGACGCCATTACATCCACAAAAACTGACTGTTTGGTGTGCTCTATGGGCTGGTGGAGTCATTGGGCCATACTTCTTCCGAAATAATGCTGGAGAGTCAGTTACCATTAATGGAGACCGGTATAGAGCCATGATAACCGACTATTTTGTTCCCGAATTGGATGGCATGAATGTGGATGAGTTGTGGTTCCAACAAGACGACGCTACATGCCACACAGCGCACGTCACAATCGAATTATTGAAGGAAACATTCGATGAGCGCATAATTTCGCGGAATGGACCTGTCAATTGGCCACCAAGATCGTGTGATTTGACACCATTGGATTATTTTCTTTGGGGATATGTGAAGTCGCTCGTCTACGCCAACAAACCAGAAACGTTAGGGGACTTGGAAGCCAACATTCGTGGCGTTATTGCCAACATACGGCCCCATATGCTCGAAAAAGTGGTTGAAAATTGGACCTGTAGAATTGGCTATATTCGAGCCAGCCGCGGCGGTCACATGCCCGAAATCATATTTAAACATTAATGGCATAAAATTATCCTTCCAATAAAGCCAAATTGATGGACATTAAAACGATTTTCTTGTGTTTTATTTCAATTCGAAGTTCTATACCTCAATAAAAAACACCCTTTATATATATATATATATATATATATATATATATATATATATATATATATATATATATATATATATATATATAATTATCAATCTTTCCCTAGGTATTTCAATTATTAACCGGAAGGATTGTACTTTCAAATAAAAAAGAAATTTGAGAAAATATTCAGTAGTTTTTTTATAGCATTTTCCAAAAAAAATTTATTTGGGGGACCCTTTATTTGGTAACGTAAGGGTCCGCCGTCTAACGTTTTTTTTTCAACTATTCAACCGTTGGACTATTATTTGTGGGGTGCCGAGGCAGCCATTTGAATGAAATTATTTTCCATTATTTACCGGAATGCTTGTCCTTTCAAATAAAAAAGAAATTTGAGAAAATATTCAGTAGTTTTTTTTAGCATTTAAAAAAAAGTTATTTGGCGGACCCTTATTTTTTGAGATTGGATTCTGATATAATTCAGGGTTTATGTGATTTCTTAATTGCTGCCAAAAATGTATTAAACAAGGGATAATAAACATACAGACAAAGATAGAACGGACCAATACCTCTACCTCGGACGTAAAGAGAAACGGAAATCGATCCATTTTTCGCTTTCTCAATATGGACATTTTTAATACTTTGAATAATTTTACATGAATATTTTAAAATACATCTATATATTCGATATGACCATATATGTATGTGCATACACATGCATAAATATACATACGAATATGTATACACATATGCATGAAACAATATATTTTATTTAAGTAAGCGCATGTCAAAAGGTCAGACAAGCTTATAAATATATACAGACAAACAATATCGAATACATATACGAGTATAACAAAATTGAAAAAACTCCCCTTTTTATCTAAAGTTTCCTATACAATTTGAACTAAAGCATTGTGAGTAGGAGATGTATGGTGGGAAGTGTATATGTTACCGGAAACAATATGGCGTCATTTAAGTACACATAACAATGAAATTTCTTTCGGAAGGGGATTTGGAGAAGCCTTAAAGGAATTTGAAAACTTTGAACAAAAAACTGTTTGAAATTTTGAAAATCCGCAAGCCAATGTTGAACTATTGTGGAAAATATTGCACAATCTTGCCCTTTAGTACAACGAGTAGTCATGAAAGATGTGATGATGAAAATTACTATATGGAATCTTTCCCATTTTTTCCGAATATTCCTTTATATTACATTTGACACCGAACCTGTAAAACAAAAATCGGAAAATTGTTTGTTTGCAAAATAATATATTTTGTACCCGGCGTTGCAAGGGTTCATTTTTCCCTATTGCCCTACTTCATATACTTTGGAAGACAAAATGAGTAATTTTTGATAATTTTAAAATATTTTTTGAGTTTGCTCTAAAGAAAAAAATCCAATATTTCAATATTTAATTGAAAATAAAAATGTAATGATCGAATGTTTAAAATTCTATTGGATTTAAATTTTGTGTTTTCTTTTGCAGATTGAAACAGTTGTCAACTTTAAGCACATACAATTTTAATTTTTATTCCATTTAAAAATCACTTCCTATTTGATTGATAATTTCAATAATATACTTCGTCGAATTGTTAGTTTCATGTTATTCCTTTAGGAATGTTCTATTCTCTTAAAACCAACTTAACACGTTTGCCCATTTCTATTGCCAGACCACCCAGACCACCCAGCCAATATTAACAATACTAAAAGGTCAAAATCAAACAAATTTGCTTAAGAAATAAAACGTGCAATTACGTATTCATTCTTGTTCGTAGGTAAATTTCCTCCCGGACAATGGACAATTTAAATTGCAAACATCTTGCAGATATGCAAACATCGAAGCGCGCAAAATATATCCTCGAAAACAAATATTCAAATTCACGGAGATCACTATGCAAACAGCATTGGGAGATCGTATGTAAAATAGAAAGGGCACCTAATTGTATGTTGAACGGGCAAAAGGTCAGGGGCTGCAAGAGCCAACAACACCGAACGGTCATCAATTGAAAATGTCACAGCATCTGGGTCAGAATGTATATTTAGAGCACGCACAACATCCCTTTTGGGTTGGAATCAGGTAAAATCTAACACAAAATTGAATCTTCTGAGCACGCGGTCAATTGTTCAAGTGATTGACCCCACCAAATAAGAAAATTAACCTTTTTCATCTTTCGTTCCTCCAAGACAAACAACGCTTCTTTAAGGGATGCTTGTCTGTTTGACACTCTTGGTTTTGCTTGCTTCCTTAGGTAGCGCCACACATTGTTGCCACAAGCGTACTGGACATAGCTGAACTGGTCATTTGCTGATGTGGTTGTGATTAAAAGACAAAACAAGAGACAGCGCAAAAGGACATTTAGGTAATTTTATGCCTCAAATCGAAATCTATCATTTTCCTTTTCCATGTCCAGTTTCATTCTAAAAATATTTTTGATTAAATTTGCGTAACAATTTACCTGAAAACGAGACGTCTTTCAATATATTCCTTGCCATCAGTGTGGATACACGAAGGATTTGTTTTTGTACGGGGATGTTTATATGCAAAAATTCTTAAAGACTCTATACGAAGAGTATACAGCGTGTCCTTCTAAATCCTGGCAGTGGTCAGCGTGAGAATATTTCAACGAAATGTCCTTACTTTAGTTTGTGCTGTGCGTTGACCGCTGCCTTGTGCTGGTCACTTTTGCCGGCCGTTTTTGGTGGTGGCCTGTGGCGTTCCAAAAGCATTAATCCGATTTTAATGAAGCATAACACTTTGTGGTCGCCAGAACTGTGGTCTTTTCTTTTTATTCTTACTCATGTTTTTACGAGAAATTCATTTTTTATTCGTGTTGCTTCAATTTCTTTGTGTATTTTTTGGGGTTATATGAAGGAAAATTTAATCGTGTTTTTTTAAAGACATTTTATAATAATTTGTTTTCCTTCGGTTATGTAAAATAAGGAAATTAATTTACATATCCTTGTGAGCAAACTGTTGCGGATTAATTTATTGAAATGGGTCATATTAATAGAACAAGTTTTGCGGGATATTTTTTTTAATTTTATAGAAAATTATAAGAATTTTTTAAATATTACGATGCAAAGGGTTAATTCTGAAATGGACATAGCATTGTGCTATATTACCTTGTTCCCGCTGAGGTTTAGCAAGTCATTATATCTGACCGCCTGTAGGGAGGGGTATGTGAATCAAGGATATACATTTGAAAACCGAACGTTGGAAACATACAGCAATTTGCTCTCCATTTCTTGCAAGTCAATATGGTTCATCGTTTATACATAAATTGGTTCCAATGTTAAGTTATATGAATTTGAATGGTTTATTTTTGGGTAAATTTGTACATTTATTTTTTATACACATTGTTTTAATTAGTATTGTAAGGGCTACGATAAGAACTGCATGTATATCGTGCAACACTTCATTTAACATTTCATCTTAAACACCCTGTAACATTTTCACAATTCAGCACTTGTCCGGACGACATTATTAACAAGCATTCATGTCTCATTCAGAAATACAAGATTTACGATTACCAAATCAATGATGAATTTTCAACGAAATTCAATACAGTTGATGCTTGAAGGCGGACATAAGTCAGAAATGAAAACATTTCCATTCTTGTATACCACATCTTCGGTGGGTGTTCCACTTTGAAGTGTCAATCGGATGAATTTATGTGCATACTTTTCTATTTGAAAAAATGCTTCAAGATAATCTACTGATACAATAAATAATGCGGCGGCCGCATGAAATGTAAAATATATGTACTAAATTTAAATTGGAATGGTGATTGTAGAAGATTTCTTTAATTTGCTGGTAACAAAGCAAAACTAATTTTCTTGCGTTGGGATACCGCTAGTTTCATGCAATAGTGCACCGAGAGTGCATAATGAAAGCTGCGGCGAACATGGTTTCTTTAAATTAGACTTACATTACGAATTTTAAACTGAATACATGTGTTGGGAATGATAAGCCCAAAAGTGTACTTTAATGTTTTCCCTTTGAATAATATGATCAAATGCACGTCGAATCAAACAAATTTCGCACCATTTGTTTAAAAGTAATAATACCAGCGAAGAAAAATTAATTTATATAATTAATTTATGTAATTATATTGTAAAATGTAATGTGCAAATCATTACATCAAATTAAAATTAATTGATTTGGCGTCTGTAAGTATGCTAAAAAATATATTGATTAATTCAGTTGCTATTTCAATTCATAAATTTTTTGGAACCGAATTAAAATCAATTAAGGAAAGGCTAAAGTCGGGCGGGGCCGACTTTATGATACCCTCCACTTTCTATCCAAATACAATTAAATTCGGTAAAAAAGTGAAAACTGGAATAATTCTTGTATGTTTCCTAATCATAGGCTATGACCTGGTCCAATTTGTCAAATCGAGAAGACTATTTGTATCGAGTGAAAATATGTGGTTTCTGGGGCGGAAAAATCAAGCCGGGCGCGAAATTTGTATGGGAGCTATATGTAATTCTGAACCAACCTGATCCATGTTCTCCATGGGTGCTTCTAGTTGAAATATAAGATATTTTGAAAAATCTATTATAAGATCTAAAATATGTGATTTATAGAATGGAGAAAGTGAAATCGGGAGTATGTGGGAGCTATATATAAATCTTAACCGATCTGATCCATTTGCACCACGGCTGTTTATAGTACAAATATAAGATACTTCGCCTAATTTGAAGAGGATCTGTTAAAATATATGATTTCTAGAGCGG
Organism: Polietes domitor; assembly: GCA_947397865.1. Taxonomy (NCBI): domain Eukaryota; kingdom Metazoa; phylum Arthropoda; class Insecta; order Diptera; family Muscidae; genus Polietes; species Polietes domitor. The sequence goes on from OX377618.1 coordinate 31,059,531, forward strand.
AAAAAGTCAAATCGGGAGCGAAATTTGTATGGGAACTATATATAAGTCAGAACCGATCTAACTCATTTTCACCACAGGTGTTTCTAGTTGAAATATAAAATATTTTGCAAGATTTGAAGAAGATCTGTTAAAATATGTTGTTTATAGAGTGGAAAAAGTCAAATCGGGAGTGAAATTTGTGTGGGAGGAGTATATATACTTGAACTGGAAGAACCTATTGTGTAAGTGGGTCACTTCATTCCATATTTGGATATAGCCCCGATACAAATACTCTTCTCGATTTGCTAAATTGGACCAGGTCATAGCCTATGATTAGGAAACATACAATAATTCTTCCAGTTTCACTTTTTTACCGAATTGAATTGTATTCGGATAGAAAGTGGTGTGTATAATATAGTCGGCCCAGCCAAACATCTTCAGTTTGGTCTATAATTTAACCATTAATCGTCTTACAAACGAACAACGCTTGCAAATTATTGCATTTTATTATCAAAATGCGTGCTCTGTTAAGAAAGTTCATCGCGCGCTTCCATTTTATGGTCAGTTTAATCGACCCACTGAAGCGGCTATATGATGACCATCAATTATCGATTCGTCGCCGTTCGCAGCAATTGGGACTCTGTTACTTAAAAACGTGGAAATGCCAAAATTGGACTAAGCGGTTGGACCACTTGAGGCGCAGTCAAGGTCAACCTATGCATGAAATAATCTTCAAACACTAATTTTTATGGACCATACTATCGATTCAAATAAAGATTTCATGCATTTTTCAGAATTTTATGAGTTTTTTTCTTTCCTATAGCTTTTCACCCTTTAAAAGCTTTTAATTAAATTATATAATTGTTTTCGATTTTCAACAAAATAAGTGATTTTATATATACTTGATCGCCATAAAATTCTATGACGATCTAGCTATGTCCGTCTGTAGAAAGCCTTTAATCGAAAAGATCTAAGACGCCCGTTTGTCCAAGAATACGTCTAGTAGTTGTAGATGGGTTGAGATTGAATTTGACGAAATCGTTCCAGAGGGGAAAAATAGGACAAAAAGAGATAGAAATGGTACCAATCAAACTACTGCATGTAACGCGAAATGGATTTTCGATGCGTACTTTTTGTATTAAAATGGGATAGAAATGGAACCAAGCAATCAACTGTAGCTTTAACTGTGTGGACGGTTGGAATTAAAAATGGGCGAAATCGGTCCAAAAGGAAAAATTTCATACCTAATAACGATTGAAAATATCGCTAATAATCTCATATGTTTATTTATTATATTCATCATACTTTTTTACCTTTTGGAACAAACTATATTTAACACAAATGCTATATATAAAACACATTTATGTGGTCTCCTCCTATAAGTGTATAAGTGGTATGTAAATTACTTAATAAAATTTAATTCAAAAATATAATAAAAAACATCAGAATTTATTTAACATATATCGCAATTAGATAAAAATATCAATTTTAAATCCATTCCGAACATTTAGAATGCATTTCAAAAAATCTCCCTTAAGTACTTGAGGCACTTTAATAACCTTGTTACCAAAAACATTAGGTGCTTTGGGCAACTGTTGTCTTCAAACTGCCGTCGTATGCTTATATTAGTACTCTAGTATTACATCTGATCTAGGTAACAATTAAATTAAAAATTAATTCAATTACATTTAAATTAGATTTTGTGAATTTTATAGAATATCAATTTTAAGTCCATTTCGAACATTAAGAATGCATTTTAAAAAATCTCCCTTAAGTACTTGAGGCACTTTAATAACCTTGTTACCAAAAACAATAGGTGCTTTGGGCAACTTTTGTCTTCAAACTGCCGTCGTATGCTTATATTAGCATTCTAGTATTACAACTGATCTAGGTAACAATTAAATTAAAAATTAATTCAATGACGTTTTAATTAGATTTTGTCTCATCGATATTATTTGAATAATATAAGTCTTACCAACCAAAAAACTGCACGCGTGGCATGCAGTTAATTATTATTGTCGCTATAGTGGTCTGTCTTATTATAGGTGGATTATATAAATATATCGCAGAAGGTGGCTGTTTTACTACAGTTTTACACGAACTGACTTTCCCTATTATTTGTTTAAATCCCAGCACAACACACCACCAAGAGATCATCAATAAATTTCATTATGAAAATGTTGACAAAACACAAAAAACAAACAAACAACCGACAGACACACACAACAGAACAAACAAGAGATGCATACAAAAAGATTAAAATAAAACAAATAAAATTAAATACACAACAAAATACTAAAATGATAATTATGACAATAGTACGTGATGATTGCTGAAAATTGCGTTGCATTTAATATTCCACACGAAAACAGCAGCAGCACAGCCTCACCAGCGTGCACACAGAAGCTCTTAACGACAGATGAAGAAAAAAGCTAAGTGGCGGTATCTGACAATTCTCTGATTATGTCCGCCCGCCCGTCCCACCGTCCGTCTGCTTGTCTGTCCCCACCAATACCGCCACTTAAATGAATTAAACAAAATCTCAACAAATAAACATATGGGAAACACAAATGAACATAGGGGGGATGGGATGGATGCTGAATGCATTGGATGTTTGGTTGGCCGGAGGACTGATCCACACTCTGGCATACATCCGTATATCCGTAAAACAAAGTAGAAGACAACTTTGACAAGTCAGAAGTATCTTGTAAATTTATGAAGGCAATCATCATCAGCCAGCGCACATCCAAACGACGTGCATCCATGAGGCATGTGTAACCTTACAAAGAAAAACGAAAACAGAAGAGCCGGGCCCTGCACACTCATCGAATAGTATTCGACAGAAACCAAAAGTGGCTCATGTCAGATTAAGGCATAATTAGCGGGGGAATGAAATCAGTTTGAGTACTTCAAAAATACACGCGGACGCGGACGGTCGTTCGGTCGGCCAGACAGCTAGAAAGACAGATAAGGCAGTTTCCACTATTCATCGCAGAAACTACTTATCATCAGCATATATGCATTATCGGCTTCATCAATTTCTAGATGTAACCCTCGTATAACGCTGGTGCTAAGTTGCGACCATATCAATGTGTGAAATTCACTTTTAGTTTTAGCAATCGTAACTGGGTTTAAGGTATGTCATTTTATAATAACAAATTCTTTCATGTGCATTTTCCCGCAATTTTATTACCCGAGTAGCTAGAATTATTTTTTAATTTCCCATGATCCCGGTACAGGACGGAAAATCGTCAGCATACTATATAAAATCATTATTTTTTCTGTTTTCGAATAAAATATTCGAACTGCCATAAATTTGCAATTATTTCAGATCAGATCCAGATAAAATATTCTAACTTTATTAAAAATTATTTTATTTCTCATTACATATGTTGAAGATCGACCATATGATCGACATCAGCTGATGCTGGCAGGTTGAAGATGGACCATAAGATCGACATCACCTGATGCGCGTATGCCCCTACGGTAACACCCACGTGCCATCTGCACGTTAATTTTCTGGCGCTCAAAGTAGTCGTTTGTGTACTTCGTATGAAGCAGCAATACGAATTGAAATAAAATATTGAAAAACCTAGTTTGTGTAGTGTTTTTATAATTTGTCTCCTGTAGACGTAGTCCAAAAGTAGACCTCCAGTGCCATCATCCTGGTGGAAATCTGTTCAATACATACATTGCAATCGTTTTAAAGAATTTATGAAGAAAATAAAATATGAGATCTATTTAACTTCAAAACTTTTTTCAAGTGTCAAAAAATAATTATATGTTTAATATGTATATGTATATGTATGGATATTATATTATATTTGTAATTCCATTGGAGAAAGTGAGAATGATATTGTACATTTGATAGATGTAATATTTATTACTAATAAATCATTAAATATCGTTCGTAAATTCTCATTTACTTTTCCTGTAGCTTCGAAAAATAAATTTATATTTTGAGGCTGCAATATTGTAATTTTTCCAATACAGCTTTGTTACTTTGATTGCATGGATAAGTTTTTTTAATTTATTAGCAAAATTGTATATAACACCTTAAACTATCTCCACAAATATTAACATGTAAGTTTGTCCGACTTTATTCAAAAAAATATAAAAACTTCTGAAATCTGGTAAATTACAATATTCAAGGTAGAAGACACCTAACTGATACATATCTATTTAAAACTGATCTTTGTTAAATTATTTTACAACTTTTTACAATTTTATAGTGACGGTGGAAAAATGTGCGAATAAATAGATAAAAGTTTCAGCTGAATTCCAGCAGGAAGCCCTTAAAATTTTCCCGGAATACGAGAAATTCCTGAATCTGAATTCCCGAGATTTTTCCCGCGGGTAATCCCGGGATGCAAACTCAAGTTGAATTCTATGATGTTTGGATATTGTAGCTATCTTTCATTTATTTTCTTTTTAAACTTTTTAGTTTGAAACTTTGATTTGTCGTAGCTATCAATATTCGATACAACTTCGCCTCAGCGACACTTCATAACCGCTCTACAGATTATATTAAAACCGCGTTCTACGAGGGTTCCCAGTAATTGTCTATTGCGTTCGTCCGTAGACGAGCAGAAAAAACACACGGCTTATTATTTCAAAAATAAATATTCAAATAATGAAGAAAAAACACAACCACAACAACTGTCTCTCTTCTCCCTCTTTATTCGAAAAGGTCACCGATTTTCAATTGGTAGAGGTCAAGTTTTGGCCCATTTAGACAGAAAAGAACCGAGAAGAAAGAAACTCTCAACAAATTATATTCTATTTTAATTTTTTTCTATTGATAAATATTCCAGAAAAAAAATAAAAATACAAAACCATTATAAGTTGTTTTTAAATTAAATGGAAGTGTATTCTATTATTCATGTTTGTTTTTGCATATTGATGAATGATAATTACCACATGTAGATATTTTTAAACCGCGTCTGTCACATAATGCATTTGTCGTTACTTTTCACTACATCTGATTATTTCATATTTGAGTGTTGTCAAATTTCAGTGAATATATCGGAAGCACCCAAAATTGGTGGCGTTGTTTTATGAACTGTCATCAAAATTGGGATGGGGAGTGGTTCGCCCACATTTAAGACAGATCTTAATTAATAACATCTTTAATGCAGAACCGATGCATCTCTGCTATATTTGTCTGATGCACTTTTTCCCTAAAATCCTTAAGTCGAGATATAACACTATAAGGGGATAGTGTTATATCTCGACATACCCAGAAATTCTATATCAAATTTTCATTAATGTATCTTTCATAAACATTTTTTACCACGCCCTATCCGCACACAATGCAATATTTTTAAATATATAAATATATATATATATATATATATATATATATATATATATATCAACAAATTGACATTATTTTTTTAATTTTATATAATTTATATTTTCAGTGGCGTGGAATATATACATATATATATATATATATGCATTTGTTTGTCACACCCAAAAGGAAGCGAGATAGACCTATTGTTAATTATATCGATCGACTTTAAATCTCTTTTTGAATCCAGAACCAAATGAAACTTTGCACAACGAAGTTTTTCGGGATAAGGACGAACGCTATTTAATTTGATGTAAATCGGTTCAGATTTAGATATAGCGCCCATACGAATTTCACTCCCGATTTGACTCTTTTCACTCTAGATACCACATATTTTAACATAGTTTCTTCAAAATAGGCAAAACATCTTGTATTTGTACTAGAAACACCTGTGGTAAAAATTTGTTAGATCGGTTCAGATTTATATATAGCTCCCATACAAATTTCACTCCCGATTTGACTTTTTCCACTCTATAAACCACATATTTTAATAGATCTTCCTCAAATCTTGCAAATTATCTTATATCTTAACTAGAAACACCCATGATGAAAATGGGTCAGATTGGTTCAGATTTATATATAGCTTCCATACAAATTTCGCTACAGGCTTGACCTTTTCCTCCCCAGAAACCACGTATTTTCACAGAATTTCTTCAAATTGAGCATAACACGTTATACTTCAATTGAAATACTTGTGTAAGTGCGTCACTTTATTCCATGTTTGGATATAGCCCCGATACAAATATTCTTCTCAATTTACCGAATTGAATTACATTCGGATAGAAAGTGGAGTGTATCATATAGTCGGCCCTGTCCGACTTTAGCCTTTACTTACTTGTTTTTATTTTGGTTATTGACAGTAGACGTAACTCGACGTATCTCAATAGTCTTACTCCATTAAAAAAATATTTTATTTTATTCGCCAAGGTTGAAAACATTTTTTGTTTTAAGAAACAAGTACAAGTAAAAATATTAATGGTACCTTCGAAGAGATTTAGAATCATATCCATCAACATTTATTAATATATTTTTCGAGTTTACAATGCCAAAATACATTAGAAAATGTTAAACATAACAACATGTTTGTAAACTAATATACACAATTAAAACTGATTTTTACATACAGGTGTATTTATGCCTGTTTTGCGTCGATTTTATAATAAACAATTAAATGCAATGCTCTTGTAGTATTGATTTCTTTTCGAAAAGCAAATGCTAATTTTTATAGAGGTTAATTCCAACAGAAATCGACCCAAAATCCAGTGATTCAGATATTCATTCTCTCCTCATATTTGTGGTTACATTGAGCGACGTGAAAACACTGTTTCAGAAAATTATTCACGTTACCTTAAAGACCAATTATTTGCTTTCACAAATATGGAATAATATTTATTCCATACGCGAGATATCATCGTTTAAATTAGAAAATAATTTTAGTTTCTAAACCTATGGCCACCCTACTCTGAATTTTTGATATTTTGTAGAAGCTAAAATACATACAAATTAAGAAAATTTACAGATATTCTTTTCAGGACATTCATGTACTAACGCAAAAAAAACTAGTAAAGTTTTCCAAGTTTCATCAAAATCGAAGAAGGAAAAATGCATACATTCCAAAATTTAATATTATTTAACAAATATAATAATATTTTAATTTAACAAGAAGACTTAAAATTTGTTTTTAAATCATTTCTGCTTCAGTCAGCTTTATCTGAATGTTTTTGTTCGAAGTAATTTTGCCCGTAGTTTTCTTTGTGTGTATTCTTATTTACATAAAACTCGGAATAAACGAAAGTACATATTTCTTTTTTAGTTTTCCAAACGTACGCTCAGACAAACCGATCAACCATAAATCAGTGGGTTTTTTGCTCTTTGGATTTTAATGTGACAATCATTGCAAATATTTTGTGTTCAATGTATTGTGGCCAGATGTGAACAATACAAAGCGACAGAGGGGCCACAACATGTAAATGACTATAGTCGTTGGAGTAACAACGTCAAATGTTCACGTTAACGTTATAAAAGTTGACAAACACAAAAACTATCTGATAGATTAGGTTTAAGAAGTCTACTTATAATTAATCATCTTCTAAAAAAGCAGAGGCAAGTCAAATGTGTATTTAAATCCATTAACACAATTCACGCATATTTACTATCATACTTATATTGCTGGTTCTTTTCTAGTAAATGACACCGATCTGTCATAAGTAGGCCCGTTCGATTGGGCTCACTAGCTTAATATTATTATTGAATTTACTCCCTTAACAAGAAAGTAGTTTACTACTCTCTTAGTTTCCGAGTAAGGTGGAGACAGATTTTTAGCTTTGATTTAAAACCCATGGATAAAAATGTTGCCACCTTATCAAGTTTCTTATTTTTGAACTAGTAAGCCCAATCGAACATGCCTAGTATTACCGGGTGTCAATTGACAGTTTTCTCGGGACAGTTTATAAATACCTATTTAATATTTTATAATCAATAACATTGGCGTTATTAACAATTAACAGTAGATGTTCAGGACCGGCTCTAAACGGGGGTCGATTTCAGTGACAACATCCTAATTGATTGAGAGACAGTGATGTTTTTGTGGTTTTTTGCTTTCTGGTTTACTCGTCACTGCATATAATCCTGTTTGCAAAATGTCACTCATCCCTGTACTGATAGAATTGTTGACCCACACCAACAACAACTGCAGTTGTTCTGCTTCCGCAATATCCATATCATATGCCAATGAGTGAATATCCCACAATCATTTCTAATTATCAAGTAAGCGATTTGGAATGAATGGCGCTACTGTTAAATGCCTTTCGAAAATCGAAAATGAAATCCCGAAGGCACCCAAACGAGCCGTTTGATTGCAAACGCGACAAATCACACATCTATACAAGAATTGCAACACTGTACTGCACAAACAACAAAGTCACAACCAAAGAAAAGACAACACGAAAAGAATGAAAGACTGCTGTTGTTGTCGATGTTGTCCTAAATACACCAACAACTGAACAACGTACATATATAAAAGCTTAACATGCATGTATGTTTGTTAGGATGGAACGTATACATAACTTGTAATCCAGAAATATATCTGGCTCCATTTGGATTCTTGAGTTAAATTAAATTATATTATATATAAATAAAAAATATGCGACTTACTGCTGGAAACTAACACACAATTTGGACGATGTTAGTATAAGGAAGTATGTAAGACGATATTACCTGTTTATGAATTGCATGAGTATCAAGTACAAATATTTGTATTTCAGACTATTCATGAAATAGGTCATGCTAGAATATCATTTCATCAAAATCAGATAGCTTTTAGAACAAGAAATCATGAAAGTTAAAGAGTGCCTCGATATAGACTGGAAAAGACCAAGCAATTGACAATATTGACAGTATTTAATATAACGGCCTACCATCAGTTCTAAAATCAGTTGTCATCCTTTTAATATTCTTGTATATAATAATTGTAATTCTGTACTAATTGAAGTAATATGTATTTTTGTACCCTTCACTAGGGTAAAAAGGGAAACAAGATAGAGCACTCGTTTATTATACAGATCGGCTTAGAATCACTTACTGAAGCGATTTAGCAATGTCCGCCTGTCTGTCCTTCCATCTAGTCTTATAATCAAAGGTTGCAATTATTGTCCGATCCTTACAAAAATTGGCACAACTAAGTTTTGCTGGCCAAGGACGGACGCTATTTAATTTGAAGCAAATCGGTTTAGTTATAGCCATCATACAAATTTCGCTCCCGATTAGTCGTTTGGCGCTCTACAAACAACTCGATTTGCTTCAAATTTGGCACTGTGCATCACATATATGCTGAAAGCGAGTACGATCGGTTCAGTTTTATTTATTGCCCATACAAATGTTGCTTTGACTTTTTCCGTTCTAGAGACCACATATTTTAACTGTTCTTGTGGAAATTTAGCGCAACATCTTATATATCAACTAGAAATATCTGTGATAAAATTGAGTCTGATCGGTTCAGATTTATATATAGCTCCCATGCAAATTTCGCTCTCGATTTGACTTTTTCCGCTCTAGAGACCACATATTTCATCGATTTTCTTCACTTTTGGCATAGTATTTTATAATTCTACTAGAAACATCTATGGTGAAAGTGGGTAAGATCGGTTCAGATTTAGATATATCTCCCATACTAATTTCGCTCTCAATTTGATCTATAGACCACATAATATCACTCATATAAAAATCGTTTCCGATATCACCTTTTTCCCCAATTCAGTTGCAATGGGGAAGAAAGTGGAGGGTATTGTTGTTGTAGGACCGCCCTACTTTAGCATTTCCTTACTTGAGAGTATTATGTCTTGTAATCAATGTTCAGGTCGCAATTATTGTCCGATCTTAACAAAAATTGGCACAAGTAAGTTTTGTGTATCAAGGACGAAGGCTATTTAATTTGAGGCAAATAGGTTCAGATTTAGATATATCCCCCTACAAATACCGCTCCCGATTTGACATTTTCCGCTCTAGAAACCACATATTGTACCCGATTCTCTTCAAATTTGGCTTAACACTTAATAATCTAACTTGAAAAAGCTATGCTGAAAGTGGGAAATATCGGTTCAGATTTAGATATAGCCCCATACAAATGTTGCTCTCGATTTGACTCTTTTCACTCTAGATACCACATATTTTAGCAGATCTTTTCAAATCTTGCAAAAAATCTTAGATTTAGACTAGAAACAACCATGTTGAAAATGGGTCAGATCAGTTCAGATTTACATATAGCTCCCATACAAAATTCGCTCCCGGATTGACTTTTTCCGCCCCAGAAACCGCATTTTATACACTCCACGAGAGTATTATGTCTTTGTGCATTTGTTTGTAACACCCAAAAGGAAGCGATATAGACCCATTGTTAATTATACCGATCGACTTAGAATCACTTTTTGAATCGATTTAGCAATGTCCGTCTGTCTGTCCGCCTGTCTGTCTGTCCGTCTGTCCATCTATTGTTGTAATCAAATTACAGGTCGCAATTATAGACCGATCTTAACAAAAATTGGCACAAGTAAGTTTTGTCGATCAAGGACGAACGCTATTTAATTTGAGGCATATCGGTTCAGATTTAGATATAGCCCCCATACAAATGTCGGTCCCGATTTGACATTTTCCGCTGTAGAAACGACATATTGTACCCGATTTTCTTTAAATTTGGGAAAACATCTTATAATCCAACTATAAATACCTATGCAGACCGGTACAGATTTAGATATAGCCCCCATACAAATGCCGGTCCCGATTTGACATTTTCCGCTCTAGAAACTACATAATGTATTTGATTTTCTTTAAATTTGGCACAACATCTTACAATCCAACTAGAAACACCTATGCAGAAAGTGGGTAAGATCGATTCAGATTTTGATATAGCCCCCAAACAAATGTGGCTCCCGATTTGACATTTTCCGCTGTATAAACGACATATTGTACCCGATTTTCTTTAAATTTGACATAACATCTTATAATCCAACTAGAAACATCTATGCAGAAATTCGGTAAGATCGGTTCAGATTTAGATATAGCCCCCATACAAATGACGCTCCCGATTTGACATTTTCCGCTCTAGAAACCACATATTGTACCCGATTCTCTTTAAATTTGGCACAACATTTTATAATCTAACTAGAAACACCTATGCAAAAATTGGATAAGATCGCTTCAGATTTAGATATAGCCCCCAAACAAATGTGGCTCCCGATTTGACATTTTCCGCTGTATAAACGACATATTGTAGCCGATTTTCTTTAAATTTGGCACAACAGTTTATAATCCAAGTAAAAAACCTATGGTGAAAGTGGCTAAGATCGGTTCAGATTTAGATATAGCGCAAATACAAATGTTGCTCCCAAATGCTTAACCGATTTTGGCCAAACTATACATATTATATTTCACTTATTTCGTTCCAGATTTCAATATACCCCCATACAAATGTCCTTTCCGATTTAACATTTTTTTGTCAAACACATACATTTACAGGATATAAAAATCCTTCCCGTTTTCACTTTTTCACCGAATTAAATTGTATTCGGATTGAAAGTGGAGTGTATCATAGAGTCGGCACCGCCCGACTTTAGCCTTTCCTTACTTGTTTCAAATTGATTGTGAAAGTTAGTCACTTCATTCCATGTTTGGATATAGCCCCGATACAAATATTCTTCCCGATTTGACAAATGGGACCAGGTCATATTAGCATGTGATTAGGAAACATACACAAATTCTTCCCGTTTTCACTTTTTTACCGAATTGAATTGTATTCGGATAGAAAGTGGAGCGTATCATATAGTCGGGCGGGTCCTTTCCTTACTTGTTTTTTATTACAGACATAAATTCCAAACTATTATATTTTATTAGTTACTAGCTTTTTTCCCGGCGTTCGCCTACTTCGTATGCTGTTGATGATAAAATGAGTACTAATTGATAATTTTAAAGTATAGTTTGTGTGGGCAGTACCACGCCCGTTTGTCCTATCATGACCTAATATAGCCGGAAACCATCCTCTGTCCACTGGTTAGTTACAGTAAAATTTTCAAGCGGTCCACCGCTTTGGCGTCCTATTTGAACAACAAAACTATTTTTTGCAGACAGTAATTTTTTCAGTTTCCCTAGGAGGATCAACGAAAATCCAGCAAGAAAATATGGATATCATTGAAATTGCTCAGCTCAGAAACTGCAAATAGGAATAGAAATATATCGTAAGGTATATGTGAAGACGCTAATTTGTAAAGAATTAATGACTGTTCAATGTTTTTATTTCTGTCTGATTCTATACATTTTTTATTATTTCTATGGTACATTGATAAATATGAAATCATAAAGTTCAATTTGTGTTCACAGGTTCAGATATTGTAAGCATTTTGAGAGAATTTTTCTCTGACAAGTACTGAAAATGACCCCAAAAACATTCACCGACTTATTGCCTTTTTGAGGCCGTTGATACTAATATGACGCTGCTGGAGTATTAAATTACTAAAACTCAAGTCACACCACCCTAACGTTTAAATATATGTACAATTATGGAGTGGCGCTGATCGAACACGACAGTAACAGCAAGTGTCTGCAGTTGTTATGCTTGATTGAAGATCACTGAACGGCATGACAATACCATGAATAACAGAAAGGAAGCTGAGAAGCGAAATACTCAAACGCAAATGCATGGACTAAGGCGAATATCGAGAGCCCTTCAATGGGAAATTCAGAATTGGTAGTGTAGAAAGGAATATGTATACATTGAAATTATTTTGTATATCTGAATGAGACAATCGGTTGGTAATCGGCAAAACGAACAATTTCATCACCAGGAAATGACAAATCTAGATTGTTTCACGAACTCAATAATCTTCTCCACAAATCCTACACGGATTTTTGGCATGCCCTTTAGATTTCGTATACCGGAGGGTTGTACTAGTAAAATCTGTAATAGTTAATTCAATTGTGTTTTTCGTAAAGTTCAGACTCAACTTGACCAATTACCGGCCATAACATGTAGGGTGTCACATCATCCGCAATGCAATAAATATTTTAAGACTGCACATTTTGAAAGAAAGAAACTCTGCCAACACTAACGTTCACATGGTCGCTGAAAAGAGAACAAAAATACACCCAAAATAATCCGTGATAGTCCAAAACAAATGTAATTCCAATGAGTTAACAACTATGCCAGGAATCTTTGAAAGAAGACAAAACATTTCCATACGTTTACTTTTGGTTCATGTTGCTCCAGTCGACACCAATGCTGAGGCAGCATCTGCAGCAGGAATTAGACATGAGCGTGATTTACGGAACCCTTTAAATGGCATTAAAAATCTTTTTGTCTTCCATTTCAGCGTAGTCGCACCGAAGGAAGACAAACTCATTCAGTCATCTTATAATTTGCACATGATGATGATGATGACGACGATGATATTGAAACTGAAATAACGGCGAGGCCTAAATAGTTGAAATATTTCATGATGCATGTTTATCGCAATCGGTTTTTTGCCTTCATTCAAAATATTGTCGTTGCTGCTGTTTTAAATACTGAATGCAGTCCGCTTTCGGAAAGAGGAAATGTAAATGACAGAGATGAGAAAAATTAGGCCCATAGAACACTGGCGATGAGCAACTTCTGCTTATCTATGTATATACTACGCGTTGTAAGGATATATCTTTCACAAAATTTAAAAATCGCTTTATGTTGCGCAACTACGTATTCAGAGTTATATTCACACCAAATTCTCGATTCCAGATCGGAGGAATTTATACACCGAAATGATTTTTGTCCCCCTTATACAAATTAAAAACTCAATTTATAGTGTGCTAACCATTCATAGTTTAATTTAAGTAGGCACAAAAACGAAACTATTTTCTTACAAAAAAATCTTATAAAGTAGAGAATTATTTGTCCGTTTCTTTCTTAATCTGGGATAATTGTACCCTCAATCTTCAGAGTAGGAGCTTATATAGGGCCCGCCAAATAACTTTTTTCTGAAAATGCTATAAAAAAAACTACTGAATATTTTCTCAAATTTCTTTTTTTATTTGAAAGTACAATCCTTCCGGTTAATAATGGAAAATAATTTCATTCAAATGGCTGCCTCGGGCACCCCACAAATAATAATCCAACGGTTGATTATTAAAAAAAAAACGTTAGATGGCGGACCCCATACCAATGTCTCCTATGATTTACTTTTCCGCTCTAGAAACCACATATTTCAACAAATAACTGTTTTCTTTTTAAAATGCTATAAAAAAACTACTGAATATTTTCTCAAATTTGTTTTTTTATTTTATTTTACACCAAAATTATAACCCTGTATTGGTACAGGGTGACCAAAAACAAAATTTTATGAAAGTTTAAAAGAATGAAGATTTGTTTACTTTGACGAAATGTGTTTTTCTGAACATTATTAACAAAACAAAATATGGCATACGAATATTTGGCAATTTAAATAATTATTTCAAAATATAAAATAGAATGTCTACATATGTACAAAAAGGTGAATGATGTTGTATACCATTTTAAAGGTACTTTCAATACCTTTTAAATTATATATGGCTAATCTAAATCTGAGCTAAAAAAGACAATTGATGGAGTTTGCCGAAAAATGCTGACGAGATATTAATTCCACCACAAACTACAACCTCAGACGAACACTTTCACATTTACACATTGAGTCAAGTTGAGTCCTACATATAACTTTTAGTCCATGACAATTATAGATTATGTTCTCTACAAATCACAAAATAACAATACCTATGGATACTGACAAGACCACAATAATCATAAAATGTTAAATATAATTTTTCAACTACTAACTCTTGCCGTCAATTTTCATAATATAGTCGCTTTATTATTTTCTTTTTAAGTCTTGATTTTAAATAATTTGTAAAACTGCTTTATATCAAAATTAATCCCACTTTTTTTGAACCGCAAAGTTTAAGTACCATTCAGGCTTGTGGTGTTGCCACCTAATTTTCTCCAGTATATTTTCTTGATTGCTTGGAGTGTTGCCATAAAGAAAATATATGCACATTTACGTCGTTAGTCCCTTGTTTTATATGGAGTCCTTTTTGTGTTAAATATATTAATAGAATTGAGCGAGTTCAAAAGCAGTTTTTAAAATTTGCTTTACGTTCGATTAAATTTAATGAACCTGAGCCTATTTATATTGAGAGACGTAGGCTGATTTCTTTGAAAACTCTTGAAAGTAGAAGGTCTATTTCTAGCTCAAGTTTTTCTCAACGGTTTAGTTGACTGTTCAGTGTTGCTTAGAATCATAACTTTTAATGTGCCTTGCCGTACCTTGCACCAGAACAACCTATTCTATTTACCTTTTTATAAAAGCATAACCAGTATGCCGAAAATTAATCTATTACTCGAGCTTTAAAAGAGTCTAAACGGTTATGAAGTGATGAATTCGATTATTCTTGAAATATGTTTAATTTTTAAAGATATTAGATTTAATTTATATTTAGGATTATTTTTAAGTTGTAGTCTGTAAGGAAGTTTGTATTCCATAGACTGTAAATAAATGAAATGAAAAATGTACACGATAACTCTCGAAGGGAGTTTTTTTTATTCAAACTCTGAACATAGAATTATTTTTCCCAGAATTAGTTTAAATTCCGAGATGGATGAAATTGATATATCCTTTATGGTACCCCCACATATATAGTCCATATTCATAGTAAAAGTTTGGGAACATATTTATTATATCGACCGAGACAGAATTCAATATGTTTACGCAACACTAATAATATCAATTAATCGATTACTTAAGACAAATTACTCGAATTATCCCTTATTAAAAAATCATGATTTTTGTTCGATTTTTTGAACAAATTTTTGAAAAATTTATTCGATGTATTGAATAAAATGTAATAGGACACTGTTAAAATTTAATAGGGATTTGTTGTCCGATCCCAATGAAATTGGTGGAATTTTATCCTACGACAGGCGCTTTTGGAAGAAAATTGCCTCCGACATAGGTGTATGATGTGTCTTCTATCAGCTTTAAATACTAGACAGTTTGATACAGCATTAAGAAGCGCAAAATCTTGCACTTACTCTGATATTTTAATACATCCGAGTTTGTCATTTGAAACCTTGTAACCAACATAAACCCTTACATACATGTTCTTGCTTCTGCCCGCACGTGTAGAAAGTAAATTGCGTTGAAAGAATACCATTTTATTAGTCCTATTCTATATTCGATTCATGCCTTAATACCCCAATATTAAATATTTATCACATTTCAATATGTTTACGAAAATTTGTTGCCTCCGCAAACAATTTAATTTCATTAATCCACTTGTGCGACATATTAATCCCGGCTAATAAACCTTATAAAATTCTTACAAATTGCTTTGATTTCGTTCGCCCCACAAATAGCTCAGTCATAGTGAATAATGATGCTACCGAATACGATGCTAAGCGCAGAACACAACTGCTTGCAAGGGAACCCCTTGAAGCTATAAACCGAAAAGCATATTAATTTCCCAAATGTCTACAAAAACTCACCTAATAGATCTTTATCGTTATGGATTGAAGGATATGGAGGCATTGGAGTCAGTGTAATATAACACCCACACTGACTCCTTCAGCCACACGCACATATACACAGATAGACATTGTTTAATTGTCAATAGACATCAAATCGTATCAATTGTTGTTGAAGTCGCAAAGACAAGCTAATATTTTTCGGTTGGGTAGTCGCTTCGCTTTGCCCTCAAACGCCAATGCGGACAACAACAAAGGACTCGGAAGAGCAGCTCATCATCGGTGATATGAATATAGCATAGAGCAGGGAAGCAAACAAGTCATCATCCCCATTAATCCCAACGGATATGCTCAATCAAAGCATAAACCCATTCCACTGCCCACCGCAAGGAGTACTCGTATTTGAGCAAGCCCACAAACAGCACAAAAATCAAAAGCAAAGGTAACAGCATGTCAAACAACCTGCTTCTTCCACGCAACCAACCACTATTAATTGGTACGTGTTCGGGGGTGGTTTTGTGGTGTCTGCGTGTGTGTTTTCAGGTTGTCATTGAAAATCGCATTTCATTCATCACTGCCAGTGCCGGGGAATCGCTTTCAGCGCTGACGTGTCGGTTGTGCTGGGAAGGCAACCGACGGTCGACGGCTGTGTAACAACCGTCACAAAGCGGTTCATATAACCTGTAAAATTAAACATGACAGTTAGTGTGCTGACTTACTAACCACATACAAACAACGCCACAAAGTGTATAACTAACTATACATGCATATTGTACAACCCCTCGTTTACTTTCCAGGATATAAGGCAGAAGCCATCAATATATGTGTGGTTGAGTTGACAGTGACCGGTGGTTATATTATGGCATATTAATATAATCTGTATGCCATGATACACTACGAAGTATCATGAGGAATTATGATAAAATCAATGATTTCCTTTATATGGGCATCTCCCAGTGGCACGGGCGCGACATTCGCAAGTATAAACAATAAAGAAGCCGAAAAGTCGATCTGTATTTTTAGTGTTCTAAAGCGCTGAAAGAGTACTACATTTATTTATTTATTAATATATATTTGCAAGATTTAGTACAAAATTAAAAACAATTATACAATGAAACGGACTCAACCAAAAACAGAAGTACTTTTGAAGCTCTTATAGAAACATAAAAAGTTCAGTGGTTTGGTTGGTTCCATTTTTTATCCCTCGTTTCCAATTGTTTTCCTTTAAAAGTACGAATTTTGAAAAATCCCTCTATTTAAAGTACTACGGTTTGCATCCCGGGAAAAATCCCGAGAATTTGCATATTTTCTATCTTCCGTATCTCGGGAAATTTGTACGGCATTCCCGCGGGATTTCAGCAAATATTTTTAACCATGGTTTCACTATAAAATTGTACAAGGTACAAAATAATTTAACAAATATCACTTATAATTGGGTATGTGTCAGCTTAAATATGGTAATTTACCATATAATTGATATGAAGTGAATATAACAGAATAGAAGGATAAAAATCCATTATATTAATATTTATGATAGTAAATAAACTATAAATGTGTTGTCTGTTTTAAAAAGATACTATATATCAAAACTATTTTAATTTAAACAAATAAAAACGGCGTTAATGCAATCCTCCAACATGGATTGGATTCCACACAGGCTGTCGATTTTCGTAAAAGTGCAGTAATATTACAGGAAAATATATTTTTAATATAGCCAAACTAAAATAAATACAAATATTGAAAAAATAATTTTATAAATAAGTATAATATTTTTATTGTTTCAAACCACGTTTTTAAGGCAAGGCTACCATTACATTTATACTATATATATCGAAATTATACTTCAAATCAATTCAAAAAATAAATATTCGTATATTTATATTTTCAGAAAGCTTAAATACCATAAATATTGGTAGATAGTGGGTGTTTCAGTTGGTTGTATTTCCATTTTGAAAATTCATTATCTCACGTACATAGTGCAAAATAATATAAATTCATGATTCAACCAATTTTTGCCGTAAAAGTAAAATGTACGAATTTGAAAAAATCTTTTAATTTGCTGTCTATGCAGACAGAGGAATGTATACAACGAATTCCATGACTCTAGCTGCGGCCATTTGATTGGTACCATTTTTATCCCCTTTGTCCTATTTTACCCTCTTAAGAGTACGACTTTCTAAAATATCTTTATTCTACGTGTCTACGCAATTTGTGGGATATAAACACCGAATTTCATCATTCTAGCTGTATTCGTTTAGTTGGTACTATTTTTATCCTTCTGTACCCATTGTATCCCTTGAAAGTACGAATTTGGAAAAACCTTTTTTTGTGTCTACGCAGTCAGGGGAATGTGTACTCCGAATTTCATGACTAGCTGCGGTCATTTGGTAGGTACTATTTTTATCCCCTTAATCCATTTTAACCCCAAAAGGTACGAATTTCGAAAAATTCGTTCATTTTACATGTCTAGGCAATCATATGGTCGAATTTCATTATTCTAAGTGCAGCCGTTTGTTTGGTACTATTTGTATCCCTCTTTTCCCATTTTACCCCTTAAAAGTACGAATTTGAAAAAAAAAAATTTTATATTATGTCTCTACTCAGTTAGAGGAATGTACACACCGAATTTCGTTTCTAGCTGTTGTCGTTTAGTATGTACCATTTTTATGCCTTTTTGCCCCATTTCAACCCCTACGAATAAAAATCAGTTTATGGTGCATGTTTTTGTTAAAGAGGGAATGCGCATACCCGATATCAAGTAAGTACAAGCAGACATATTGAAAAATATGCTTAAATACTCTAAAATATTGGGGATTATTATAGGAATTTTTAGTCCTTGTGAGGGAAAAATTCTTTCCTTTGGGCCGATTTCGCCCAGTTTCAATCCCAACCGATCAATGACTATAAGACGCATTTATGGAAAATTTGGACGTCCTAGCTCCTTTCGTTTAGAAGCTAGCGTGCTTTCAACAGACGGACGGACGCACATGGCTAGATCATTTATGACGATCAAGAATATATATACATTATAGGGTCTCAGGTCGATATTTCCAAGTGTTACAAACGGAATGGCAAAGTTAGTATACCCCCATCCTGGAGTTGGAGGGTATAAAAATATGCTTAATTAATTAGCTATTCATCCTTGAAAAATGTTGATTTCATTATTTATTTCTTATAGGTTAAGTTAGGTTGCAGGAAATCCCGTCAGTTGTGGGCAAAACCAATGAGCTCACTCGATGCCAACTAAATTCGGCCCATTGGGATTCCCGTAAGTAGTATAGAAGAAAAGGATTTAGAAGGTGGATGATGGAATGAATCATGATTGAAGGGAAAGGTGGGGTTATTTCACATGTCGTATATGTTTTTTTATGAGAAATATAATAATTTACTTTATTAAAGTTCGAATGTTTTATTGGAAACAAAAATAAGTTTTTATATGGCATATATGTTAACAATTTCCCGTCCTGCCCTGGGAAATCGAAAAAATAATTCCCGTTTCCCGGGAAATAAAAAGTTGAAATGAAAAAATGAAACTTTAGTATCTAGGCAATTAGATGTACATTCCAAATTTCATGTTTCTAGCTGTTGTCGTATCATTGGTACCATTTTCATCCCTTTTTGTCCCTTTTTGTCTTTTTGCTGCTTTCATGTTGTAAGAGGAATGTACGCAACAATTTTCAAGTGCATATAATGTATAAAATTAAAAAAATAGTTAAATAGTTTATATATTAGGGGGTATTTTTCTATCCTTGTTAGGGAACAATTTTTCCCTCTTGGCCGATTTCAGCCTCATATACCCTCATCCGTAGGTGGAACGTATAATAAGGGACAATATACTGAATGTTCACATACCTTTTAACGAAGAGTGCAACTTACATATAGTTAAGCGAAAATCTAAGCGAACTATGTAACAAAAACACGACTGAACCTAAATTTCTGGAGATTTATGACAGTTCATACAAGAAGACGTCACAAAAAATAAAATCGATAGCTTGTGTAATTTTTACAAAAATAAACCCGATACAATACATTCAAATGACACTGTACGTATTTGGTCTTCAGGCTCAAATACGTAGCAAGTTGTTGATGACGTTAACTCATACAACAACGACTTCCGTATCTGGTTGTTGCCATACATTAAGCAACCCATTCCAAACGACATTCTGCGGATTTTTGAGCTTATAAATGAAATTGTGTAATTATAATTAACCACATGTGTAATAATTTAACCATCATCTTGTGTGTCCTTTTCGCTTTGGGGGGAAAGTTGGCACACCACAGATACGAATGGTCACAAGGGCCACCATCCTTTTTATGGTTTGTTTGTATGGGTGTGATGGTCATGTTCGTAATATTAACGTTTTTATGTAACCGATATAAGGATGTGACGCCCCAGGGGTCTAATTCATAATTTCATATTTTCATCTATGACAATTGATAAGGCTCTGCCATGCAGATGTATGCTCGGTTTTAATAACATTAAAATGCACATGTTGTAATGGATGTGACTGTCGCATGGAGATATTAGAAGGATTTTTTAATTAATTAGTTACGGATTTTACAGTTTCACACTTTAACGTATTATAATTGAAATTTCAATAATGAATTGGAAGGTTGTGTGGCACGTGTTAGGGGAAAACTTGGCCATCGTCCTTTATGTTTGAGTACATGTATATGTAAATGGTGCTGAACTAGTAATAAGTAACCAACTAAATATTTGAAATATTAAAAGGGTGCAGATAAATACACGTTTGGCTAGGATAGCAAAGTATTACTTCGCTCCTTAATCGAGGCAAACATTATATACTTGATGTATAATTACTTACTGGTATGTCGACCTATTTACACGATTGATCAGCATCAATCCAAGTGATAAAACTTTATTATAAAACTGAATGTTCGGTGGCCCTGCAATTCGATTCTGTAATCTTTTATGTTTATAATTCGACACCAGTTCGGTAAAATACATCCGAGAACATCGTAAGATCGTGTGGGATAACCGGGGGGCAATTGATTCTCGGCCTTTTTATCAGAACTTGTGCCAGAACCCGTACAAAATCCAACTATTCCATGAGCAATGGCAATGCCGTTTTGAACGCTGCGATTGGAAGAGGAACTCAACTTTGTCCATAAATCATCTACAGCGACGAGGCACATTTTTGGATTAAAGGCTATATTAACAAACAAAACTGCAGTATGTTGGATTTTTGTTCGTGTTTGGATATTGGAATTAGTCACGGGGGGTAGTTTTGAAGCAATCCATCCAAATTCTATTGAATGGCCAAAAACCGCGGCACCAATGTTGCTGGCATATTATTCTCGATTTCATCTGGCGATATATTACGGTGTGGTGGACGGTATATAAATATTTATTACCAAAATTCGAATCATTAAATTGTTCCATTTCTGGTGATGATATAACCAAATTTCTTGTTATTTCCTCTCTACATACCCACATATGTCAACCCATGATTTAATTATTAACTTTGTTATGGTAGGCTATATTAACCCATAAAGCACAATTAAATACTAATTTTCCGTAGAGTTGATTTAATATTTATTATTGTTTATGGCTCCATAACACTTTCAGCTCATTGTCACATTAACAACATGCACACACGCAATATCAAACCGAAAACAACCATACGATCCCACCCACCCAATCAACTATCCATTCATGCAGTGCGCAACCCGCCAATCACCTTCACAACCGGTCAGTGGCATATCACCATCGCGAGGGAGTGTATGTGTGTGCATGTGCCACAGAAAGCAGTGACAGTTAAATGTCAGTCAAAATGTAACGAGTATTATTTATACGGAGTATCATCAATGACTGCCGGGCCAGTGTGTAACTACCACTTAACAGTAATAACGGTGTAAAATACTGCCACATACTGCCAAAAGACCAACTCACTCACACAGAAACACAGCCACGCATAATGGAAACCTCCACTTGTGCCCAACCACCTTTCCCTTATCTAATGGATACACATGGGGTCTGCTTTGTGGCTGCTCTATTTTAGCCAACTCATTATTTGTATGAACTTTTGTTTTAGCTTGTTTGTTTGACTGGCTGTCCGTTATGGCCGTTTGTCTGTTTTTGTTGTCTTTCGGAACAAAATGGAGTACACTAATTTCAAATGTCACTCTGGGGCTATTGACATGTAATTGGCTTTAGTTAAATGACAATAAATAATGTCGGTTTGTTTGTTTGTAATTAAAAATAAATAAATCATATTTATATTTAAATTATGTATATATAATATAAAAACCATAAACTTAGAGTTAATAAGTCACCAACATTTTTTAACTTAATACCTCGGGTATTTTTATTTTTTAATTTAGAGAACTGGTGTAAAATAATATCTTCATTTACTTTTAATCTTCTTGAAGTGATGAACTGGGGAAAAAGTGATACAAGTGGTACCTATCAAACGACAACAACGAAAAGCACGATATTCGGTGTGTACATTCCTCCAATTGAATGGATAAATAATATAAAAGTATTTTTTCCAAATTCGAAATTTTAAGGGGTAAAATGGGAATATATGAATAAGAGATGTGCGCGTGAGTGATTATTGGCTCACGCTCACGAAGGAAAAAGCAATTGAATCACACACGAAAATTTTTTCACGCACGCTCACGTGATAAGTTAAAAATCGGACACTGACATAAAATCCAAGTAGAAATCAAAGCAGTTATTTGTTTTTTATTGAACTAACACTAAGGGGGCTCCGCATATAAATGCAGTGCCTAGTGTTGGTGCAGGGAATGCTTGCTTAAATAATAGAAAAATGGAAATTATATTTGTATTGAAGCACTTTGTTTTAGGAAAAAAAAAATATATATATATATATGTTTTGAGTGGAAAGCATCACATTTTTAAACGAAAAAAAAAAAAATAAATATGTGCGACTCACGAAAAAATCACGTGATTCACGCAGAAATTGGACTCACGCACATTCACGCACGAAAAAAATAAATTTTGTTCTCGATCACGCAATTCACGTGAGTCGCGCCCTGGTTGCATAGACACGTAAAATAAATGGGATTTTTCAAAATTCGTACGTTCAGAGAGGTAAAATGAAAAAAAATGGGGATCAAAATTGTACCAAGCAAATGCACTATGGTCCCAAATCCATTCTTTTTGGCAGAAATTCAAAAAAATTAAAATTGGAAAGTGGTAAATGTGTATATATTTTCTTTATGGCAACACTCCAAGCAATCAAGAAAATATACTGGAGAAAATTAGGTGGCAACACCACAAGCCTGAATGATACCTAAACTTTGCGGTTCAAAAAAGTGGGATTAATTTTGATATAAAGCAGTTTTACAAATTAATTAAAATCAAGACTTAAAAAGAAAATAATAAAGTGACTATATGAAGAAAATTGACGGCAAGAGTTAGTAGTTGAAAAATTATATTTAACATTTTATGATTATTGTGGTCTTGTAAGTATTCATAGGTATTGTAATTTTGTGATTTGTAGAGAACATAATCTATAAATGTCGTGGACCCAAAGTTATATGTGAAAGTGTTTGTCTGAGGTTGTAGTTTATGGTGGAATTAATATCTCGTCAGCATTTTTCGGCAAACTCCAAAAATTTTCATTTTATTTTAGCACAGTTTTTGATTAGCCATAGACATATATATGATTATATCTCTGAATTAGTTGTGTGTACGAGACCCATCAATATTTTATTTATAAGGTATTGAAAGTAACTTTAAAATGGTGTACAACACCATTCACCTTTTTGTACTCATGTATACTTTTTACTTCATTTCTTGAAATAATTATTTAAATTGCAGTTTAAAGTATACTATTTGTATGCTACATTTTTCTTTTGTAATAATGTTTAGAAAAACACATTTCGTCAAAATAAACAACTCTTCATTCTTTTAAGCTTTCATAAATTTGTTTTTGTCACCCTATACCAATACAGGGTGATAATTATGTTGGTTATATATTGAGTTTATATGTGAGGTGGTAGTGGGCGTGGTCCGATCGGCCCAATTTTATTTTTATTTTTTGCGTATGATATGCCTAGCAAATGTGCAAAATTACAAGACTGTATGTTTATTTTTCGACTTTATGCCATAAAAAATGGATTTGGGACCAGTGTGAAATGGTCGCAACTAGAATCATGAAATTCTGTGTAACATTCATCAGACTGCGGAGACGTGAAAACTAAAGTTTTTTTTTCCAAATTCATTTTTCATGGGATACAATCGGAACAGAGGGATAAAAATGGTACCATTCAAACCGCTGAAGTTGAAATCATGAAATTCGGTGAATACATTAGTCTGACTGTGAATACGCGAAACAAAAAGGAATTTTTCGAACTTTTAACTTTTAAACGGAAAATGGGGCGAATAGGGATACAAATGGTACCACACAAACGGCTGCTACAATAAGGAAATTCGGTGTGTGCACTTCACTGACTACGTAGACGCGAAAAATAAAAAGATCTTTCGATATTCGTACCATCAGGATCTACATGGGATTAAATTTGGCAACAATAAAACATCCCTTAAAAGTACAAATTTTTAAAAATCGCTCTACTTTACTTATAGTCCAAATTTCATGTTTTTTTACCATTTTTATCCCTTTTGGTCCCATTTCGCCCGCTAAAACATTTATTTATTTTTTGGTGCTTTCACGCTACAAGAGGAATGTTCGTAAATTTCAAGTTCATATAAGCAGAAATTTTGAAAAAAATGTGCTTAAATAGTCTAAATATTAGGGGGTATATTCAGTCCTTGTTAGCGAAAAATTTTTCCTTCTGGGCCGATTTCGCCCACTTTCAATCCCAACCGACCTGTAACCATAAGACGCATTTAGAGAAAATTTGAACCTCCTAGCTCATTTCGTCCGGCGACTTGTGAGTTTTCAACAGACAGATGGACATGGCTAGATCGTCTTAGAATTTTACCACGACCCATATATATACTTTAGGGAGACTCCGATGAATATATTAAGGTGTTACACACGGAATGACAAAGTGAATATACCCTCATCCTTAGGTGGGGGTATAAAAATCCAAAATAAACCTTGACGAGGCAGTCCTCCAAAGCATAATAGTAGCAAAAATAAAAGTTTAAACAATTATTAAGAAAAAACTCGTTTACAAGGGCACCTAAAATGACTATAGGGTTAAATAAAACATGTGGGAAAGATGCTTGTGTTGATTCTGTACGTGGGTGCATCAAGAGTGCCGGGTATAAGCTACCATTGCACGTAAAAAGCCGGGCGTTAGCGAATCAAACAGAAAATAGGTATTGACATCGCAAATGAATATAAAAATAAATCAAATGAGTTTTTTGAGCATGTAATTTTCTCGGACGAATCAAAGTTTAACATTATTGGATCGTATTGGTAGGTCGGAAAAAATCCAAGAACTAAATCTAAAGTTACTGTCAAGCATGTAGGTGGTGGGTAGTGTTGGCGGACTTCATGTCGTCAGCCGCTGTTGGCAATGTATTGTTCATTGACGAGACGATGAGCAGAACAGTTTCCATGAAAATTCTGAAAGAAATTTTGAACCAGAGTCCTGCAAAACATAATATTCCTAATAGTTAATACTTTCTACAAGAAATGGTTCTAAGCTTACCACTGCTGACGGTATGATGTGGATGGCATACAATGATCCACACATCCCTAAAACCCTTACACATAGTCGCGATTGGAACGCCATGAGTCATTTTGAAAAACGCATACAAAATTACACCAATTCTAACAAAGCTCAGCTCCAAGACCCCATTCTGAATGAACTACACCGAAGGGACGAACAGGGACGCTCAGTGCCAACCCGATTGGATGAAGCTATTCGACTTCTGAGCTATCCATCTAAATCAATTTAGTTTAAAAATAATGAAATTTTAATAAAGATTTTGATTTTTTCTCAGGTGTACCAAAATATGAGGTTGACATGATATATATTTTATGTATTTATACCCTACACCACTTCGTGGGCTAGGGTATTATAAGTTAGTTTCGCCCCAAATGTTTGTAACACCAAGAAATAATCGAGCTAGACCCACCTTTAAGTATACCGATCGGCTTAGAATCACCAGCTGAGTCGATTTAACGATGTCTGTCTGTCCGTCCGTCCGTCCGCCCGTCTGTCCGTCTGTCCGTCTGCTGTCCATCTAAGCTTGTTCGCACTCTACAGGTCACAATTGTTGTCCGATTGTCATGAAAATTGGCAGAAGTTATTTTTTCTGGCCAATGACCATCGGTATTGAATTTGGAGGAAATCGGTTCAGATTTAGATATAGCCCCCATACGAATGTCGCTCCCGATTTTACTTTTTCCGCTCTAAAATCCACATCTTGTTCCCGATTTTCTTTAAATTTGGCACAACATCTTATAATCCAACTAGAAACACCTATGCAAAAATTGGGTAAGATCGGTTCAGATTTAGATATAGCCCCCATACAAATGTCGCTCCCGATTTGACATTTTCCGCCCTAGAAACGACATATTGTACCCGATTTTCTTTAAATTTGGCAGAACATCTTATAATCCCGCTAGAAACACGTATGCAAAAATTGGGTAAGATCGGTTCAGATTTAGATATAGCCTCCATACAAATGTCGCTCCCGATTTGACATTTTCCGCTCTAGAAACGACATATTGTACCCAATTTTCTTTAAATTTTGCAGAACATCTTATAATCCAACTAGAAACACGTATGCAAAAATTGGGTAAGATCGGTTCAGATTTAGATATAGCCCCCATACAAATGTCGCTCCCGATTCGACATTTTCCGCTCTAGAAACCACATCTTGTACCCGATTTTCTTTAAATTTGGCAGAACATCTTATAATCCAACTAGAAACACTTATGCAAAAATTGGGTTAGATCGGTTCAGATTTAGATATAGCCCCCATACAAATGTCGCTCCCGATTTGACATTTTCCGCTCTAGAAGCGACATATTGTACCCGATTTTCTTTAAATTTTGTAGAACATCTTATAATCCAACTAGAAATACGTATGCAAAAATTGTGTAAGATCGGTTCAGATTTAAATATAGCCCCCATACAAATGTCGCTCCCGATTTGACATTTTCCGCTCTAGAAACGACATATTGTACCCGTTTTTCTTTAAAATTGGCACAACATCTTATAATCCAACTAAAAAACCTATGGTGAAAGTCAGATTTAGATATAGCCCTCATACAAATGTTGCTCCCGAAGGTTTAACCGTTTTTGGCCAAATTTTACATATTATATTTCACCAATAAACAGACATGGTGAAAGCGGGTCACATCGTTCCAGGTTTCAATATACCCCCATACAAATGTCCTTTCCGATTTAACATTTTTTGTCAAACACATACATTTACAAGATGCAAAAATCCTTCCCGATTTCACTTTTTTACCTAATTGAATTGCAATGAGAATTGTTTGGGTGATGTCCATATGTCCATACTTTGAAATGAGTTTGGTATACTACTGTATAATTTGTATTTGTCTGTCGGACAATTAGATCAATTACCATATTATTTACCATATTCGTTAAATTTGACTAAAGTTGAATTTATAGCATATAAATTATATGTATATATTTTATATAATTTGTATGAACTACATAAAATTGCTCCCATGAAATACCTGGGTTTAGTAATCAAAGCGAGGTACATACGCAGGGAGTGGTGTAGGGTATTATATAGTCGGCCCCGCCCGACTTTAGCCTTTCCTTACTTGTTTTTGTTTACATAAGTACGTGAAAAATTACTACATTTTGTTTTAGTACATAAGTGGACACATTAAATAAAAATTAGTTTCAAATAATGTGTGTCGTATTTTTGAGAAATTACCACATAGTTTTTATTTTGGTTGGGGTACCATGACTTCTGCAGCTCACTGTATATACATGTAAACATATTCGTGATGGCACAATAACAGAGGTAGTGTCGTATTCTGTCAGCATTTTGATTGTCAAACTGTTTCTTTATATACCAAGCGTTTGTTTACATTCATATGACAGTTTTAAACAAGTAAGAAAGCTTCTCAGATAACATATATAAGGAAGTTATAAGGAATACAATCTTATGTAGGGCAGGATAATTGGTGTGGAAGGTGCTAGGAGGTTCATCGCACATCCCAGCTACCACATTTATAAAACAATTGTAAAAACATGATGAAATATCAAGTCATAGTGGATTCCATGCATCAGTATAGAAGTTATGAAGGATTTAATATTACCTAGGATAGAGACAATTGTGGGGTGAGAAGAGAATAAAGCGTAAATATTTTTTAGGTTTAATGTGATTATAAAAACATTTGTAAATATTAAATTCCAAATGATTTTGACTACCCGTATGGACGTTATGTCGGTTTTATTGTAACCAAAGTTTATGCCACTTTGTGTGGGAGGTACCATAAGAATTGTTGCAATATCGTCCATATTCTATGCCAATGTAACCACTATAAAAGCGTTACTAAATATCAAATTTCACAGTATTCCGATCATGAGTATAGAAGTTATAACAGCTTTTATTTTACGTAGTTTTGCGTGATTTGTGTGGGACGTACTGGAAGGGGCGTGGCAAAACCTGTCATATTTAGTACACTTAAAGTGATTATAAAATTATTATCAAATACCAAAATATAGCTGATTCCGAATATCCGCGTGGAAGTTATATGGGTTTTAATTTAAAATTGGAATATGGGTCATTTGTGTGGGAGGTACCAGAAGGGGCGTGGCAATTTCGCCCATCTTCGAACTTAAACTAAGTTTGAGAAAAATATTATCATGTGCAAGGTTTGTATCGATTCCTTAACTTCTTTCGAGAGTTATCGCGTACACCAGCTAGCCAGACAGACGGACGGTCATGGCTCAAATGTCTTAAAAAGTTGTGAAACAGATTCGGTCCAAACATACATAGGGTCTTAAGTCACTCCTTCAATGCGTTACACTTTTTTCTGTCCCAAATGATATATACCCTCCTACTCTGTAGTGTGAGGGTATAAAAACAGTTTGAAATAAATAAATAATAATTGTCGAAAAATATTTATATTGTGCTGTTTTTTCGTATAAGTGAGAAATTATTGCGAAAAGTGAGGATAATTAATGCGTAAATGTTGTATCTGCAACAAACGGGACAACCGGCAAAATGATCCGTTTTTCAGCGTTCCAAAAGATGAGCAGATGCGATGGAAGTGGTCTCAGGCTTGCGATATATATTTAGAAGGTCA
This sequence comes from Polietes domitor, assembly GCA_947397865.1. Taxonomy (NCBI): domain Eukaryota; kingdom Metazoa; phylum Arthropoda; class Insecta; order Diptera; family Muscidae; genus Polietes; species Polietes domitor. The sequence goes on from OX377618.1 coordinate 31,089,079, forward strand.
TGAGTTCATATGCGGAGATAATCTGGACCAGAGATTCAAGCCGACTAGCCGCCGCCGCCCCATGTTTATGCAAGAGAAAGTCAAATCAGGAAAAAGTCAAATCAGGAGTGAAATTTGTGTCGGAGCTATATCTAAATCTGAACCTTTTTTTAAATTAAATAGCGTTCGTCCTTGTCCCGAAAAACTTCGCTGTGCAAAGTTTCATTTGGTTCTGGCTACAATTGCGACCTGTATCGTGATTACAAGAATAGATGGACAGACAGACGGACACGTAGACATTAGAGATGGGCGCGTGAGTGATTTCTGACTCACGCTCACGAAGGGAAAATTTTGAATCACGCACGAAGATTTTTTCGTCGCTCACGTTCACGCACGCTCACGTGAGTAAAATAATTTTTATTCACGATCACGCGTGATTCACGCGTGAATCACGTAAATCACGCAAACAGTTTCCACAATTCTAAATCCAAATGAGTAAATGCCGCGCAAATCCGAAAATTATATTATTAAAATCACACTACTTTTAAAATTTTAATCTAAAATTCACATTTTTAAAGTAGTATACAAATTAAAATGTGTATTATATCGTATTAGTCTCTTTTTTGAAGGAAAAAATTTAGTAAATTACATATTGAATGAAAAATATAAAAATATACTCAAAGCTTTTATTCCGCGAAATAGTATTTAGTTTGACTTTGTTCTTGCGCAGGTATTAAAGTTGCTACCTATACCTATGTATACATGGAACAATCTAATCTAATACATGAAAACAATCTAATAGAAAATATCCAACAAAATGAATGAAAATATATGGTGGTAAAAACGAAAAATTATATGAAAACGTGACTCACGCAGAAATTCGACTCACGCACATTCACACACGAACATTTTTTCGCTCCTCACGTTCACGCACGCTCACGTGAGTAAAATAAATTTTGCTCACGATCACGCGTGAATCACGTGATTCACGCGTTTCACGTGAGTCGCGCCCATCTCTAGCAGACATACAGACGGACAGGTAGACAGACAGACGGACATTGCTAAATCGATCGGTATAATTAACAATGGGTCTATGTCGCTTCCTTTTGGGTGTTACAAAATGCACAAAGACATAATACTCTCGTGGAGTGTATAAAAAATATTTGTAATTGTAATTAACGAATATTAATCCACTGATCAAAAAATAAATGTATTAAAGGTTAATACAAGTTGTTCCTTCCCTTTTCCCAAAATGGGCAAATGAATTTCGTAAATGGGTGATCAAATGGAAGAACGAGCCGATAAATCAGCCGAAATCCGCCGCCGCCGACCCGTTTTGGGTCGCCGATAATTATGGGTCGCTTTGTAACTCTGATCTGGGCTACAGATTTTTTTGAAAACAATTAATATTATGATTCAAAATTGATTTAAAAATGTTAGCGCCTTTATGGTATTGCTACATACATCAAATTAATTCCACATTGCAACACATACGCGACACAGTAATATTTATTAATTGTTGTCGTTACTATCAGTTCTTTGTTTATTTCATGGCACACCGAAAATATTATTCTTCACTTGACACATTTATCTGTCAGTTGAATTTGACAATCAAAATGCTGAAACTCACAGGGTTGTATCTGAACTTTAGTTGTCGTTGGGGAATTTCTTCTACCTCTATTCTTGCGCATAGACTTTTATTTTATTTATAGACTTTTATTGTGTAAGTAATGGCTTACACAAAATGAGTTTAATCTATTTTAAACTTAAAAGTTAAAATAAAAATATTTTGCATAGCACCGTTTTTGAAATGAAAACAATATATGTATTTTTGTGATCTTTGCGTTTTGGGAATTTCTGGTCCATATGCGAATCTGAGAATTTAATACAGTCTAATTGACATTCTTAACGAAACCCGAGTGGAAAGATGCATACTCGTTCATACAGACACATTGAATGCCAATAAAACATTTGTTCATTAGCTGATTTGTGTTAACCAAAATTATTGATTGCTACGCCAACGCATGCCTCAGCAACAAACACTCAACAACAGAACAACATAATTCGTAATAACATTTGCCGTCTTCGGTTATTGTTACTCGTTGTGATATTGTTATTGTGGATAATCGTGTCTGTAGATTTAAAGATTTCATTTCTACACATTTGTAAGCAATTGTTGTTGTTGCTATACCCTACAAAGGGTAAGGACTTTTCGTCATTCGATTTGTAACGCGCAGTACCATGTATTGAATGGAAATTCTAGAAAATTACATAATGTATATCGAACGCAAGAGCTAGACGAAACAAAGTATAAATTGTAAAATAAAAACAAGTAAAAACGGCGTTAAGTTCGGCCGGGCCGAACTTTATATACCCTCCACCATGGATTGCATTCCACAGAGGTTGTCGGTTTTCGTAGAAGTGCAGTATTATTACAAGAAAATATAAATTTTTTAATATTGCCAAACCAAAACAAATATTGAAAAAAAAAATAATTTTATAAATAAATATAATATTTTAATTATTTCAAACCATTATATATTTCAAATCAAAAAAATTATTCTTATATTTACATTTTCAAAAAGCTTAAATACCATAAATTTTGTTAGATAGTGGGTGCTACAGTTGGTTGTATTTCCATTCTATTTTAATTTCAAAAGTACAAATTTTGGAAATCCATTATCAGACGTACGTAGTGCAAAATAACCTAACTCCATGATTCAACCAATTTTTGCCGTAAAAGAAAATGTACGAATTTGAAAAAAAAACTTTCTATTTTGCATGTATATGCAGTCAGAGGAATGTATACACCGAATTCCATGATTCCAGCTGCGCCCATTTGGTTGGTACCATTTTTACCCCCTCGACGTTTCTACACAATTAGAATTCCATCACTTTAGCTGTAGTCGTTTAGTTGGTACTATTTTTATCCCTCTCTACCATTGAATCCCTTGAAAGTACGAATTTCGAAAAATTCGTCTATTTTCCGTGTCTACGCAGTCAGAGGAATGTATACTCCGAATTTCATGACTCTAGCTGCGGTCATATAATTGGTACTATTTTTATCCCCTTTTTTCATGTTAACCCCAAAAAGTACGAATTTCGAAAAATCTGTTTATTATAAGTGTCTACGCTATCAGAGGAATGTATACACCGAATTTCATTATTCTAGGTACAGCCGTTTGGTTGGTACCATTTTTATCTCTCTATTCCTATTTTACCCCTTAAAAGTACGAATTTGAAAAAAATACTTTTATATTATGCATCTACTCAATTTGAGGAATGTACACACCGAATTTCGTGTTTCTAGCTGTTGTCGTTTTATATGTACCATTTTTATGCCTCTTTTGCCCCATTTCACCCCCTACAAATAAGAATCACTTTATGGAGCACGTTTTTGCTATAAGGGGAATGTGCATATCAAATATCAAGCAAATATAAACAGACATATTCAAAAAACATGCTTAAATACGCTAAAATATTAGGGATTATTATGGGTATTTTTAGTCCTTGTGAGGGAAAAATTTTTCCCTTTGGGCCGATTTCGCCCCGTTTCAATCCCAACCGATCTACGACTATAAGACGCATTTATGGAAAATTTATACGTTCTAGCTCCTTTCGTTTAGATGCTAGCGTGCTTTCAACAGACGGACAGACGGACGGACGGACGAACATGGCTAGATCGTCTTAGAATTTTACGACGATCAAGAATATATATACTTTATAGGGTCTCATGTCGATATTTCAAGGTGTTGCAAACGGAATGACAAAGTTAGTATTCCCCCATCCTGGAGGTGGAGGGTATAATAAATATAACAACTGACACGAATTTAAAGTTGCTACTTCATTCAGCGATTGGTCTGATGTTTTACCCCCCAATTTGAGGCTATAGAGCTATGGATGCCATTGTAGACTAGTTCCATGCACAATTCAATTTTCTACTCTGGATGAGTCAGTTCATTCCTTTGTGAGAATAAACCGAAATAGTATTCACTAATTTGTGTTGGAATAGGCAAACAATTTGATGTTAGAAATCATAAAAAAACAAAAATTACGATTTTAAGATAAAGAGAATGATCCAGACAAATTTTATTTGCGATAAGGGTGATTAGGGAATTGTGATATTTTTAGTGACAGCGATATTTGTTAAATAAAGTTAATTGGTATTAACATTATATTCAAAAGTTAAATTTTCATTTTATTACTCTAGTCCACAGTTTTTTTAAATTTCAAAAATTTTGTGATCGCTCTTGTCACAACCTTTTTACACAAGAGTAAAATTTGTATGAATTTGAATTGTTTGATTATCAAATATTTGTTCGAATGACGGAAAAATCGCTATTTTCGAATAAAGAATAATCCGAATAAATTGAGCTAAATAATCGATATTATAAGTTTTGAATGATCATACTGAAGTCATATTGAAAATTGATTTAGAATGATCGATTGGTTTAGTTAGCGATACTCTATATTTAACGATGGAATTGTGGACACACCTTGAACTGAACCCTTAGGTGTACTAAATCAGAAATTTTAAGAATATTCATAATACATACGCTTGGATTATTATGAACTATAATCTCAAATTTTGAACGAATAACTCTTGAGTCCATTATTCCATCATTAATTGGATAATCTTAAATCTTAATAGAATAATTTAAAAGTCCGAGTTTCAACAAAACATTTACACTAAAATACCTTTGGTACACAACGTACTCTGATATGATGTGCCACAGTGTAATGTGATGTATAGTGGAGGGTACTTTCGATTCTGTAAGGCCGAATTTAACTCTGCACATACTTTACTTTTATTTGGCTAAGTGGGGATGTGTAGATGAACAAATGTAGATACGAATGAGTGTGCTCGTTGAACCTTTTTAACCGTTGTTGGTCTGGTGAGAGCGTGTGTTTTGGTCAAGAGTTGGGCGAATGCGTCTGTGTGTGCTGAGCTGTGTACTGCGTTGTGTTGTTAACCATATTAAAGTGTTCAATGATTAATTACATGCGTCTAAGATTAATTGAAATCAATCAAAGCTGAAGTTAACTAATGGCAACACGTTTGTAATGCTTGGCTAATACTTCTTATTGATGCCTTTTTTCGTTATTTTCGTTGAGTCTGGACTTTTTCTCTAAGATTTGTTGAATTGTTGTTGTTGTTATTCGTTGTATAGCTTTTTACAAACATTTCTCGTTATTTCAATAAAAAGCAATACCACTTAATGCTTTTAGAGTAATGAATGATAAAAACAATGTAATGTAACAAAAATTGTTAAAAAAAACATTGTGCCTCAAAGAAAATATTTGAATATTAAATACAGTCAATGTCGATAATGACAAAACCGTCACATTGTCATTCGTCTATTTCGTGTAAAGTATATAAACTATAGGGTACTATGACTGTTGAGGTGAGTCCTCCACATCCTTGTATTTGCGGGGAATATATATCACTCTATTATAAATAAAGGCGAATATATCGAGAGCTTATATTCAAAAGTGTCTATGAATCATTTTCTCGAAACTCATCTGTCATATAAATTTGGAAAATAACTTTTATACCCTCCATCTCCAGGATGGGGGTATATTCACTTTGTCATTCCGTTTGTAATACCTTGAAATATTCAACGGAGACCCCATAAAGTATATATATTGTGGGTCGTGATAAAATTCTAAGACGATTTAGCCATGGCCGTCTGTCTGTCTGTTGAAAGCACGATAGAGGCCGAACGAAATGGGCTAGGAGGTTCAAAATTTCCCTAAATGTGTCTTAGGGTTGCAGATCGGTTGGGATTGAAAGTGGGCGAAATCGGCCCAGAGGGAAAATTTTTTCCCTCACAAGGACTGAAAATACCCCTAATATTTAGACTATTTAAGCATTTCTTTAAATTTCCGATTTTTATACCCTCCACCTCCTGGATGGGGGTATATTCACTTTGTCATTCCGTTTGTAACACCTTGAAATATTCATCGGAGACCCCATAAAGTATATATATTCTGGGTCGTGGTAAAATTCTAAGACGATATAGCCATGTCCGTCTGTCCGTCTGTCCGTCTGTCTGTTGAAAGCACGATAGCGGCCGAACGAAATGAGCTAGGAAGTTAAAATTTTTCCTAAATGTGTCTTATGGTTGTAGATCGGTTGGGATTGAAAGTGGACGAAATCGGTCCAGAGGGAAAAATTTTTCCCTCACAAGGACTGAAAATACCCCTAATATTTTGTGTATTTCAGCATGTTTTTTGAACATATTAGCTTGTATTTACTTGATATTCGCAATGCGCATTCCCTTTATAGCATAAAAGGCCACCATAGAGTGATTTTTATTTGTAGGGTGCGAAATGGGACAAAAAGGGATAAAAATGGTACCTTTCAAACGACAACAGATAGAAACACGAAATTTGGCGTGTACATTCCTCTAATAGAGTAGATACATAATATAAAAGTATTTTTGCTAAATTAGTACTTTAAAGGGGTTAAATGGGGTAAAAGGGATAAAAATAGTACCAACATAACGGCTGCACCTAGAATAGTGAAATTCGATATATACATTCCTCTGATTGCGTAGACACGTAAAATAAAAGAACTTTCCATACCAAATGACTGCGTAGACACGAAAAATAAATTTTTCCAAATTCGTACTTTCAAGGGATACAATGGCTACAGGGGATAAAAATAGCACCAACTAAATGAATACAGCTATGATGAAAATGATGAAATTCAGTGTGTACATCCCTCTAATTGTAAAATAAAGAGATTTTAGATAGTCGTACTCTTGAGGGGGCAAAATTGGAAAAAGGGAATAAAAATGGTACCAACAAAATGACCGCTGATAGAATCATGGAATTCGGTGTGTACATTCCTCTGACTGCATAGCCACGTAAAATATTTTTTTCCCAAATTCGTTTGTTGCTTTTACGACAAAAAATGGTAGAATAATGAAGTTGTGTTATACTGCGTACGTGAGAGATAAGGTATTTTCAAAATTTATACTTTTGAAATTAAAATAGGATGGAAATACAACCAACCAAACGACTGTAGCTGAAAATACACTCTCTATCCCCCAATATTTAGGGTATTTATGATTGCTCCCTTATAAAGAGTGATTTTTTTGAGGTTAGGATTTTCATGCATTAGTATTTGACAGATCACGTGGGATTTCAGACATGGTGTCAAAGAGAAAGATGCTCAGTATGCTTTGACATTTCATCATGAATCGTCTTACAAACGAACAACGCTTGCAAATTATTGAATTTTATTATCAAAATGCGTGCTCTGTTAAGAAAGTTCATTGCGCGCTTCCATTTTATGGTCAGTTTAATCGACCCACTGAAGCGGCTATTCGGGCTATTGTGACTAAATTTCGCACCAAATTTACATTGTTGGACATTAAACCACCAACACGCTTACGTAGAGTGCGAACTGAAGAAAATATCGCAGCTGTATCGGCCAGTGTTAATGATGACCACCAATTTTCGATTCGTCGCCGTTCGCACCAATTGGGTCTCTGTTACTCAAAAACGTGGAAATGCCAAAATTGGACTAAGCGGATGGACCACCTAAGACGCAGCCGCGGTCAACATTTAAATGAAATTATCTTCAAAAAGTAAATGTCATGGACCAATCTAACGTTTCAAATAAAGAACCGATGAGATTTTGCAAATTTTATGCGTTTTTTTTTTAAAAAAAGTTATCAAGCTCTTAAAAAATCACCCTTTATTTACTTTATGAATTGAAGTATTATATCCATTATATATATTTAGTATACAAATATTGGTAGCTTGGCTTATTAATTAAATTTCTTATTTTCATACAGTTAAAATTTGTTGCGGGCATTCCTCTTGTAGCTTCGAAGCACCACAAAGAAAATAAAAGTTTTAGCGGGCGAAATGGGACAAAAAGAGATAAAATATGGTACCAATGATACGACAAAAGCTAGAATCATGAAATTCGGTGTGTACATCCCGTAATTTTAAGGGATACAATTAAAAAGAGGGATAAAAATGGGACCTACCAAACCGCTGAAGTTGAAATCATGAAATTCGGTGTATACATTCTGACTATAAAGACTTGAAAAAGGGTTTTTTCGAAATTTGAATATTTGGGCGGAGAATGGGGTGAATGGGGATATCTTTAAAAGTCGACATCCTTTAATCTGCTGGTAATACTGTGGAATGCACTCCGTGGTGGAGGGTATATAAGATTCGGCCCGGCCGAACTTAACGCCTTCTTACTTGTTATACATTATTTCGTACCTTTCTCTAGTAAAGAGTAATCATTAAAAAGTACAAAAAAGATTTAGCGGGTGAAATGGGACAAAAGAGATAAAAACAAGTAAGAAGGCGTTAAGTTCGGCCGGGCCGAATCTTATATACCCTCCACCACGGAGTGCATTCCACAGTATTACCAGTAGATTAAAGGATGTCGACTTTTAAAGATATCCCCATTCACCCCATTCTCCACCCAAATGTACAAATTTCGAAAAAACCCTTTTTCAAGTCTTCATAGTCAGAATGTATTTCATGATTTCAACTTCAGCGGTTTGGTAGGTCCCATTTTTATCCCTCTTTTTAATTATTATTAATTACAAATTTCGAAAAAGCACTCTATTTTACGTGTCTATGCAATTAGAGGGATGTACACACCGAATTTCATAATTCTAGCTGTTGTCATTTAGTAGGTACTATTTTTATCCCCTTTTTCCACTTGAACCCCAAAAAGTACGAATTTTGGAAAGTTCTTTTATTTTACGTGTCTACGCAATCAGAGGAATGTATATATCGAATTTCACTATTCTAGGTGCAGCCGTTATGTTGGTACTATTTTTATCCCTTTTGCCCCATTTAACCCCTTTAAAGTACGAATTTAGACGAAATACTTTTATATTATTTATCTACTCTATTAGAGGAATGTACACGCCAAATTTCGTGTTTCTATCTGTTGTCGTTTGAAAGGTACCATTTTTATCCCTTTTTGTCCCATTTCGCCCCCTACAAATAAAAATCACTTTTTATGCTATAAAGGGATGGCGCATTGCGAATATCAAGTAAATACAAGCTAATATGTTCAAAAAACATGCTGAAATACACAAAATATTAGGGGTATTTTCAGTCCTTGTGAGGGAAAAATTTTTCCCTCTGGGCCGATTTCGTCCACTTTCAATCCCAACCGATCTACAACCATAAGACACATTTAGGAAAAATTTGAACCTCCTAGCTCATTTCGTTCGGCCGCTATCGTGCTTTCAACAGACAGACGGACATGGCTATATCGTCTTAGAATTTTACCACGACCCAGAATATATATACTTTATGGGGTCTCCGATGAATATTTCGAGGTGTTACAAACGGAATGACAAAGTGAATATACCCCCATCCTGGAGGTGGAGGGTATAATAAAAACAGCTAGAAACATGAAATTCGGTGTGTACGCCCCTATAATTACATAGACACGTAAACTAGAGAGATTTTTCGAAATTTGTACTTTTAAGGGATACAAATGGAAAGAGGGATAAGAATGGTATTTGCCGTAAAAGTAAAAAAGTACGAATTTGGAAAAATCTTTTTATTTTGTCAGATGAATGTATACACAGAATTCCATGATTCTAGCTACGGCCATTTGGTTGATACGAAATTTTATTTACTTTATTCTTTATATTTACGTTGCTACACAATTAGAGGGATGTACACACCGAATTTCATCATTCTAGCTGTAGCCGAGAACCATATTTATCCCTCTGATCCCCTTTTATCCCTTGAAAGATGAATTTGGAAGACCGAGGAATGTATACTCAGAATATGATGGCTTTAGGTGGTCATTTGGGTGGTACAATTTTTATCCCCTTTTTCCATTTTAACCCCAAAAGCACGATTTTCGAATAATCCCTTTATTTTACATTTCTACACAATTAGTGAAATAAATACACTGAATTTCGTTATTTTAGATGCAGCTGTGTGGCTGGTACCAATTTTATCCCTCTATTCCCCTTTTATCCCTTAAAAGTACGAATTTGGGAAAAAATACTTTTACATTATTCCTCTACTCAATTAGAGGAATGTACACACAAAATTTCGTGTTTCTAGCTGTTGTCGTTTGATATGTGCCATTTTTGTCCCATTTCACCCCCTACGAATAAGAATCACTTTATGGTGCGCTTTTATGATATAGGGGATCAAGTATCAACTAAGTACAAGCTGACATATTGAAAAAACATGCTAAAAATACTCTAAAATATTAGGGGTTATTATGGGTATTTTCAGTCCTTGTGAGCGAAAAAATTTTCCTTCGGACAGATTTCGCGCACTTGCAATCCTAACCGATCGACTGCAACACTACACTCAGAAAAAAGTGAACCATATAATGAGTTAAAATGAACTAAAGTTTAGGAAAATTGAAATAGCGCTAAAGAAATATTTCCTCATTTCAAGTTCAAACTTTTCCTTGAAAGTATTACATGCTTTGAACTTGATTCTAGTTCAATTTTGCTCAAGCCAAGTATTTATTTACTCAAACTGAGGAAAAATCCAATAAGTTTTTCCTCAAACCAAGTACATACATTTTTACTAAATCTAAGTAAAATTTTGCTGAAATTTTCCTTAATCTAAGTACATTTTCCTAAAACCAATTAAATTTTTACTAAATTTAAGTACAATTTTCCTAAAACTAAGTACATTTTTACTAAATCTTTGTAAAATTTTGCTGAAATTTTCCTAAAAGTAAGTAATTTTGTTTTACTAAAATCAAGTAAAAATTTACTTAAACTGAGGAAAATTTTACTTGATACAATGAAAAAATTAACTCAATTTAACTAAAAACTCAAACAAATGGTTTTGCTTCAGAGTATGCAAAACTGATACAAAAAATGAAAACATGAAATATTTCTCAAAAGTTTCATGATACCTCTGCCATAAAGAGCTGAACTATTACACCATGATTGCTGCGAAAGCAAGATAGGAGCATTTGCAGTGGTTGTTTAGAAAAATACTTGAAGTATTTAAGAAATAAGTCTTTGCAAACGAACGAGAATTGGTTCTTAGATTAATATTCAAGAATTTTCTACACAATTTCATGTGATTTTTTATAAGTTCATTAATACTTAAATGTATGAAGAACTCGGCAAAAAAACACGTTTTATGTTAAAATTTCTTTAATGGAATTTTTCCATACAAAATACATACATACATATTTACTATGGCTTTGAAAGAGGGAAACTTTACTCATATTTAGTTAATTTTCCAACCTTTTAGGATTTTTTACTGAACCGGAGTAAAATTGTAGTATGGATTTTTTCACATTTATAAATTCTATTTTTCTGAGTGTATAAGACGCATTTATGGACGTTATTATGTCCAAGACTTCTCTGGAACAATCAAGATTTAAGTAAAATAATTCGTGTAGGCAAAGGCGTGGTTGTAGAATATCATTAATATTACAAACCAAATAAACTTGCAAATATTATCAATATGATATATTCATATCTCAGGCACTACTCGAAGTGTACCTCGATGGCAATGTAATCTAAATTCTATTCTTTAAATATCAACTCAAACTACTTGTTCGTATATATATATATATATATATATTTGTAATCGCATCTATTTTACAAATTGTTTTCACACAATTAATCAAAACGTAAAAGTGACTCATTTTCGGAGGGTTTAAACAAACCAATAAATATCATTTTACCATTTCACGTATTCGCTACAAACAAGACCTGCTGGGAATCAAATGATTCCGTTCAAGTAATTTCAATATTAAACTCATGCGGTTATCTCCACACAAAACCGAAAAATATCAAATCAAATGCCGCTACACCCGTATAATTCGTTTTCTATTTCAATCCCAAATCTGATCTCCTTGATGGCTCCCATATGCGAGTGGCCATAATTGAGTGGTCAGTGATAATCATCAAGAAAAAATGTTAAATATTTCATGTGCTTCTTCCACATCTACTTCTACGTCTCCTTTGATTTTTGATTTGTTAATTTTTCTGTGGAGTTGGGTTTTTTGTAATGAAAATGATAAAACGATCATAAAACATTTTGCTCCTACAATGGCAACTCATTTAGAGTGATTCTTCGGCACTGAATCAATGATAAATGATCTCATCACGAGGTGTCAGTTGCTCTGCTCATCATCAGTTAAAGAGGTTGTCTGGGTTGGTTGGTGGCTGGGGCTTTTGTTAACCAGCCAGGCAAGAAGCCCGTCATTCAAACCTTCCATCATCGCTTGGTTGCAGAGTCAAGTCGAACAGAACTACTAGCTCTTCTCTGGCGTATTTTGTATTTGGTGAAATAAATGATATTTTTAATGAAGTTGTTTAGCAGTGTTCAAAAAGTGCAAAAATAATAAACTATTTCTGATTATTATTTCTTTTCTTTTTCAATTTTAAATAAATACATTTTGTTTTGTTTTCTTTCAAAATATTTTTCATAATATTTTAGTGGGTTCATTTTCTGTGTGGTTCTCGTTCTGCTGCGGCTCGTGATTAATGATGTGAAATTTTTAACCTTCATTGTTTTGTAAATGACCTGCCAGTCAATCATGTTGCGCTGCGTTTTGTACGGGAGGGAATAAGCCCACTGAAAAGAAAAACGTTAACACAACTGCTACACACCGTGGTTCAAGAAATAAAAACGGCTTAAGAATCCATGATCCATTGTTATGGCTGAAGTGCTTGTTGTCGCTGTTGTTGTTGCCTCACTTTTATTGTTAATAAGGCAAGAAAAATGGCTTTATTAAATTCATTAGCGCCCATGTGTGAAATTCGTTCGATTGTTTTTTAATTGTACCAACACAATGGGAGTTAAATTCGATTTTGAATGTTCGAAATCGAAGAAATTATTATTCTATCAAAACGGTTTTCAATTTCAGATAGTTCAGGTTGTGGGTTTATGTAATTGGTACAGACATGTTAACAAGGTATCAACTATGATTAGAAGGTTAAGTATCTGAACGATATTTGAAATTATTAGATAAACACTGTGCATACGTGTTACAACAATATTTGTATATTATTTTTTTACATTATAAAAACGCTATTTACACTAAAAAAATATTTTGTCTGCACCATTTTGATAGGAAAAGTACTAATATTTATGTTTCGCGTCCACGTCTCACCTAATTTCGTGATTCTAGCTACAGCCGTTTGACCCTAAAAATATGAATTTGGAAAAATCCTCTTATTTTGCGGGTTAACGCACTCAGAGTAGTGTAAAGAATGAGTTTCATGTTTCCAGCTGCAGCCACTTGGATGGTAACAGACGGGCATAACTATATCGCCTTAGAATTTTTCCAGGACCCAGAATATATGTATATTAGGATGGGTCACGAAAATAAATTGCAGCGGTCACTCCCCTGAAATGAAGATTGAATTTTTTAATGATGATCTGCAAAATATTTCGTCACTGGGTCAATCCGTATGTGAGCTAATCGCTCCTGAAAACATCTCTAAAAATCATGTTTTTCCCATGTAATTTTTTTTGATGCATGTTCGTCCAATTTTTTCTGAATTAATAGACCCTTGGGAGCACATTAAATAATTTTTTTATTCTTGTCTATATATTGATTTTTGTGGTTTTTCACGGTGACAGCTAAAAACTCATATTTCTTGGACACATTTTGTAAGAGCTGTTATGAATTATCAATTTCCTTCCTATGTACATCATTTAGGCTTCATTCGAAAGGTATTGACTGCGATAGGTATTTGTTTTTTATAAAATACTACCTCCAAATACGAAAATTTTCAGTTGTCACAAGTTTAGGTACTATAAAGGTCCAATAATTCGACCAATAAAATACTATAAGAGAGCGCCCCGGTAGTCGAGTTGGTAGCGTGCTGGGCTATCAGCGTGGAGGTTGTGGGTTCGATTCCCACCAGAGGCTATGGTCTGTCGCTGCAATAACTAGCTACAATGGTCTTAGTCACCCGGCTCAATCCTTGGACCCAAAATTAGAGTATACATTTACTTTGTATTGTAATTCATAATAATAATAATTAAATAATTAAAATTTATATTTAAAGTGCTTTCAAGGGTCTATTATTTTAGAAAAAAAAGACAAAAAACCTCCGATGAATATTTCAAGGTGATGCAAACAGAATGACAAAAATAACAGAACTTAAGCAAAATTTTATTCAAAGTTTATTCATAATGACTCTTTACAAACGGTTATTACAGTGTTGAAATATATTTGGAATCCTTAGAAAAGCAATAATTGGTGTTTATAGAGTTTATGGCTATTTCTATCTGAAAAGTTTCGTTTAATTATATTGTACCGATTTTACACTCTTAATTTATTGTTGTAAATACGTAAAATGTTTAGTTCGAGCTCGATAAAAAATTGCCGAAGTATTGGTAATGAAAAATTTCCGTGAATAACGAAAGACAAAAGTCGGGTGAAGAAGACTATATGATACCCTCCACTCTCAATATCAGTTTAAGGATTTTTACCAATACTGAATGGATTAAAATGACAGTGAACATATAAGACAACACCGTGCCAAATTTGGCACACAAAATATGACATATGTAGGTTATATTCGGCGAGAAGTATGGGGGCTATATCGAAAAATTGACCGATGTGATCCACTTTCACGATAGATGTTTCTAAGTAAAATATAATGTTACTCGGCAAATCCGCCGAAAGCCGGTTTTAATGTGCGTCTTCTAGAGTGGTAAAAGGTACAATTGGGGGGACATTTGCATGGGGCTATATCAAAACATAGGACGATGCGATTCATTTTTGTTACAAATGTTTCGGTGAAATCTTACCACGCAAATTTGTAGGCCGTAATATCTTAAGGCGAAAAGCTATAATATCTATAGTGAATGTGCCGATCTCATAACTGGTAAACGTAGGACCTATCACTTAAATGGACAGACAGAAAGGTGTCAGTTGATAGAAGGGCAGCAATAATCAACTAAAATAGATCGTCAACATATTACAACTTTAGAAAATACCATATTCGACGAACACTTTCTTAAAAATGGAACATAGACGAAGTCACTCCACTCAAATTTTCAAAATTAATTTGCTTTCCGATCTTTACTTTTTACTATAAAATGATCTCAATATCTTAACTGTAATTGTTGATAGTTTGTATGTTCAATTGGAAATTATTTTGTGGCTGGTACTCATGCTACATGTATGAAAAATGTTCATTTAGATCAGTTCATGGTAACTTAACGGTGTCCAGGGCCGTGCGCAGGGGGGGTTTTGGGGGTTCAAACCCCCCCAGAGAGGTTTCGAACATATAATTTTTAAAACCTTCTAGACTTTGTGAAGCAATAATATATACAATTTTTAAGGTCTTTTTAAAATAACTCGTGGTAATTTTGCAGTAAAATCATGAAAACACGAAAATTACATTAAAAAATCGTGGACGCTTTCTTGAATTTCGGACAACGGTTATGACAAATACAAACAAACTAAACGAATTGTGTCAATTTCAAGATTGTGTAGTGCTAATTTCGCTAATGGACACCAAATTGTTCGGAAAATTTTCATTTTTATTAACCGATACCACTTCTTGACATTCGACTAGAGCTATATCTTATATAGATATAGAGCGCTAAGATGTAACATTTGTGATAAGACATTTTTATGGAGCTGTATCTAAATCTGAACAGATGTGTCCTATTTTCATCACAGATGCAACAACAACGGTTTCTGTTACTTCCAATGTGTTGGGAGTTTGCAATTATAATACAAATCCATTTCGACAAACGAAGAAAATTGTTTGATATACATAAACTTATTTCTCTTTGTTCATTTTTTTCCCACAAAAGAAATGCATTTTTTTCTGCGTGTAGGTCTCTATTTTAAAATCTACTTTAAAGTTGAGAAACAATAAGAAATGAGTTTTAACTTACTAAAATTTTTTTGTATTTATCACTTATGTCAAATTTTTTCAGAGTTAGTATTTTGGTACATATGTAACAAGTATTATTCAAAAGAGAAACAACAAATTCATTAACTTGGATCTACGTAGGAAAACGAAACTATAAAATACAATTATTTGGTTTTTTTGAATAAAAATTTCTAGTTGTTTCTTCTTGCATTTCATCGAATACAAAAAAACTGTATTTGTTATTCGAATTTATACATATTTAAGATTATAAAAATGAAGAAACATTTCCAAATATTTTTTATTTAATCGGAATATGCGTATAAAGATTTTGAGTAAACATTTTCATTTCTCTAGATTTAGGGCATGTCGTACTATCAAATTCCATCATTTCGCGTTAATAGCATTTTGATTCCCCAGTTATCAGGCTAAAAAAGTAAAAATGGTGGCTGTAAAGTCAAAAATTGTGAAGAGTATATTTAGAAAAACCGGCGTAACTTTTTATTATATTGAAAATACCAAAATATTTCTTTGGCATGTGATTGTTTCAGAATTATGAATGAAGAAAGTTAAAATATAAGGAATATTGCAACGGCGAATTTTGGATTTTTCAATAATTGCAGCGATTTTCGCGACTGGCTACATATATGTTACAAGCGACCAATCTGACGGGTGAAGCTGGAATTTTTAAATTCGCTGTGTACATCACAGAAAATGTATTTTCTATACAACATTGCCAAGATTTCATGAAAAAAGTTATGGAGTTTACAATAAATCTTATTTATATATTTGGGCATAAATGGCTATGTGCTTGTTTCAACTTTCATAGTGCTCAATTTTAAACATACATAATATGGCTATGAACCATCAAACAGCGAATAATAGGAAATTTCGAAAACTTTTTAATCGTTGCAATTTGTAATCCTTTTGAGATTAAACTGTAGAAGAGCGATTAATAATTTCTCTTCAAATTAAGGAGAAAATCTGTTTTTTCGCTCTCCTGAAAAGTTATGTTTTTGTTCATAGCCACTTATGAATATAAGCCCTCGATATGTATGTATGTAATTTCAATATAAATATATAAATATTTAATCAAAAGTTATACACTTAGAGAACAAGTCTGTTAATAAAAGCAGCGATTGTCTGCTGCCTATCAGCAGACACTTTTCTGCAGTTGCAGCTGTTTTTTGGCATAACAGCAGTTTTCTGCTATCTTACATCACCATTCACACTGCCAAAGAGTTTGCAGTCTACTAAAATTGGCTGTTGCTAATTAAAATATAAAATAAGCGAGTTTAGCTCGAATTTCCTTTTATATTAGCTTGGGACAATATTCGTATCATATATATTGCTAAAAAGCAAACAGCTGTTTACCATCTCAGGAGATACAAATCTGCTGTCTCTTTTTTAACAGCAGAAAATCTGATCTTTCAGTAGACTTTCTGCTTTCTTTTACTGCCATATTCCTTTGAGTGTACTGATAGATGGATTACTGAAATGCAATTTTGCCGACAGTGTCTGTCGGACGAATGTATCAAAATATTTCTCGAAGGTCCTGGCAATAAAATATGAGTGGTTTCCAAACGCGCCAGTAAAAATTTCCTAACAAGTTGGAAAATTAACTAAATATGAGTAAAGTTTCCTTCTTTCAAAGCCATAGTAAATAGTTCATTTGCTAGAACAAGGGTAGTAGGTTTACTTAAAAGCCTTTCTTTGGATCTAGAAAAAATTCTTACAATTGAGTAAATTGAAACTTATGTGAATGAATATTTCCAAGGTTTTAAGTGAGAAAAAAAAAATTTTTTGTATGGAAAAAATTCCATTTAGGAAATTTTAACTTAAAAATATGTTTTTTTTTTTTTAATGAAGTTAAAATGTTTACTGAAATTTATGCCGAGTTCTTCATACATTTAAGTATTAATGAACTTATAAAAAACATTTGAAATTGTTTAAAAAATTCTTGAATATTAATCTAAGAAGCAATTCTCATTCGTATGAAGAGACTTATTTCTTAAATACTTTATGAATTATTCTAAACAACCACTGCGAAGGCGCCTATCTTGCCTTCGCAACAATCATGGAGTAATAGCTCAACTCCTTGTGGCAGAGGTATCATGGAACTTTTGAGACATATTTCATTACTCTGAAGCAAAAATATTTGTTTGATTTTTTAGTTAAAATTAACTTATTTTAATTTCACCTTTTTTCCTTGTATAACATAAAATTTTCCTCAGTTTAAGTAAAAATTTACTCGTTTTGAGGAAAAAACAGCAACATTGTCCTTAGTTTGAGTAATATATAGTTTTAGGAAAATTTCAGCAAGATTTAGTAAAAATTTACTTAGTTTTAGGAAAATTTTGCTTAAATTTAGTAAAAATATACTTGGTTTCAAGAAAAATTTACTTACTTTAAATTCAGCAAAATTCTACTTATATTTACTAAAAATGTACTTGGTTTCCTAAATTTTAGTTAATTTTAACTCATTGTAGGGTTAACTTTTTTTTGAGTGTAGTTGAAAACCCCCCCAGGGGAAAATCCTGCGCACGGGCCTGACAGTGTCAATTTATCCCCTCCAAAGCCATGTTTGAGATACCGGTTCATTTCAATACTGAGACCTATCAGTGTCAATAGGGGACTATCACACGGCTAGATCTATACCGATTCAATTTCCTGTGGGGATATGAGTTTAGAAATCAAATCGGGAGGGACATTTGTATGGAGGCTATATCGAAACATATGTATATGGCAAATCTGTCCAACATTTGTTGTAATAATATTGTAATATCTTCTAGAGCGATTAGAAGTCAATCAGGGGGGCTATTTAAAAGCGGGTATCGATGGGTCTATCTCGCTTCCTTTTGGGCGTTACAAACAAATACACAATGACATAATAACATAGTGGAGGCATTTCCCCTCTGGATGGTTGTGATCCAATTGCAGCATATACTTTTGTTGGTGTAATAGGACGGAAAAAGTAAAAACAAGTAAAAACCGAGTTAATTTCGACCGGGGCCGAACTCTATTTACCCTCCACCATGGATTGTGCAATAATATTACAGAAAAATATATTTTTTTTAATATAGCCAAACCAAAACAAATACAAATATTGAAAAAAATAATTTTATAAATAAATATAATATTTTTATTATTTCAAACCACGCTTTTAAGGCAAGGCTACCAATACGTTTACATATAATAATACTTCAAGTCAATTCAAAAAATAAATGTTCTTATATTTATATTTTTAAAAAGCTTAAATACCATAAATATTGGTAGATAGTGGGCGTTTCAGTTGGTTGTATTTCCATTCCAAAAGTACAAATTTTGAAAATCCATTATAATACATATGCAAAATAAAAATTAACTTCATGATTCAACCAATTTTTGCCGTAAAAGTAAAATGAACGAATTTGAAAAAATCTTTTATATATACAACGAATTCCATGATTCTAGCTGCGGCTATTTGGTTGGTACCATTTCAGAGTATAACTTTCTAGAATCTCTTTATTTTATGTGTCTACACAATTAGAGGGATATACACACCGAATTTTATCATTCTAGCTGTAGTCGTTTAGTTGGTACTATTTTTATCCCTCTGTACCCATTGTATCCCTTGAAAGTACGAATTTGGAAAAAACCATTTATTTTTTGTTATTGACTCTAGCTGCGGTCATCTGGTTGGTACTATTTTTATCCTTTTTTCCATTTTAACCCAAAAAAGAAGGAATTTCGAAAAATTCTTTTATTTTACGTGTCTACGCAATCAGAGGAATGTATACACCGAATTTCATTATTCTAAGTGCAGCCGTTTGGTTGGTACCATTTTTATCCCTCTATTCCCATTTTACCCCTTAAATGTACGAATTTGGAAAATATACTTATATACTTTTATATTATGTATCTACTCAATTAGAGGAATGTACATTGTACACACCGAATTTCGTGTCTCGAGCTGTTGTCGATTAATATGTAACATTTTTATCTCTCTTTTTGCTCTATTTCACCCCCTACGAATAAATATCTTTTTATGGTGTACGTTTTTGTTATAGGGGGAATGGACATACCCAATATCAAGTAAGTACAAACAGACATATTGAAAACATATGCTTAAATACTCTAAAATATTAAGGGGTTATTATGGGTATTTTTAGTCCTAGTGATGGAAAAAATTTCCCTTTGTACCGATTTCGCCCAGTTTTAATCCCGGCCGATCTACGACTAGTAGACGCATTTATGGAAACGGTGGACGTCCTAGCTCCTTTCGTTTAGATGCTAGCGTGCTTTCGACAGATGGACGGACGGACATGACCACATCGGCTTAGAATTTTATGACGATCAAGAATATATATACTTTATGGGGTCTCAGGTCGATATTTCAAGGTGTTACAAACGGAACGACAAAGTTAGTATACCCCCATCCTGGTGGTGGAGGGTATAATAATGGAAAATGAACCAAAAGAACGAACAATTAATTGCGTATTGTTGTATACCGTGTAATATGTGGGAGCTAAATTTTTTCAAGTGCAAGCGAAAAGAAGCTTCATCAAAAAATTTCCTACATTTGGTTTAAGGTCTACAATAAGTATTGGCTAAGTAAACCCGTGATCCTCCGATTTGTATAAAATTTGGCACATTTGTTCTCCTCGTTTGTGCCAATTTTTTGATACCTACGGAAAATAATTCAACTTAAAGTAGTGCATCTACTTCTGGAAACACTGGAAATTGACAACTTTGATTAGTCATAAAAAACAAACTACATATATTGATTAATATTAACGTAAAAAATTCGCTGCAACGAGGAGAAAAAACATGCCAAAATTTTGTATAAATCACAAGGGGCCGGGTCGAAAAAAAACCGTTTTGTGTCGATTTATTTTTGATTTTCCCTGTTTCAACTTCTATTAAATTTATCAAAAAAAAAAAAAAACGTTATTTTTCTCCTCAACTACTGTCTTCAAAACGTCCACTTCACGCCTAATTAATGGGCAAATAGTGTCCCCTCCAATAATACTAGCTGCAAAATAATTTCCATATTGTTGTATTTTACAACAAAAAATACATAAATTTTAAAATCAGAGCAAAGAATTTAATGCGACGTTTCCAAAGGGACGCACACCAATGCATACATACAATGGTGTAAACACTGATCTTTTGACCTTTACGCATGAATGCATACAATATGCAAAAAAGAAAGGAAAACGAAAGCGATTAACGCAAGCCAGATATGCAAAATAATGCAACATTTGTTTGAGCGAAGCAAAAGAAAAACATAATAGCAAATCTTGAGAGGTCCACTCCCCGAGTGCAAACAAATGAAAGGCGCTTAGGGAGGGTAGCGTGGACAGTTGGACAAATGCAATTTCAATTGTATGTTGTAGACTTAGGGGTGGAACTGGAAGAAAGGCGATTGACAGTGTGTGTGCCTTTGAATTCGGCACTATGAAGAAATAAGAAAAATTCCATCTAGAATATTTTAAACATAAAGTGAAGAATCAATTAGAATTCGGCACCGTGGACGCAATAAGGTTTGCGTACATGCATATCAACTGTTGTCAACGTAGGTAAACTTTAAATCAATATGGTTGGGAGTACGTTATTGTCAGCATATTCCTATACTACATGTAAAAAGTAAAAAAGACATATTTAGACTCTGAATGCATATTTTAAGTCTTTGATATGAATATGTAATTTTTTAAATAATATACAATATTATTAAAAAAGTGAATTAAATAAACTTAGGGCCGTTCGTTATCTCGTGTCACTTTTAATTAAAGCAAAAATCAGCAGTTATTCGAGTTTATTGATTCGATAAACGCCTAAATGAGATCAGTTGCCAATAGAGAATAAATACTTCGAGAGATTGGAGACTTTAGGGAACTATAGAGCAAACAAAAATTAAAACTTTTTTGTCTTTCATGCAATTTCTCATTGAGTAGAGAAATTGTTGTCATAAAACGAGAAAGATAAACAAGTAAGGAAAGGCTAAAGTCGGGCGGGGCCGACTATATAATACCCTACACCACTCCCTGCGTATGTACCTCGCTTTGATTACTAAACCCAGGTATTTCATGGGATCAATTTTATGTAGTTCATATAAATTATACAGTTACTATAAATTCATCTTTAGTCATATTTAACGAATATGGTTAATAATATGGTAATTGGTCCAATTATCCGACAGACAAATACAAATTATACAGTAGTAATAGGATGAATCGGACCGACATTTCAATAGGGGGCCTATAACAACATTTTGGGCCTGGTCCAAAACATGGGCCTATATATTTCTCATTGGCGGTAGGTATCCCTAGTTGAAAATATCATGATCTGCAAAATTTGATGAAGATACGATGTAAGATGTAGTTTCTAGAGCTGTAATAGATCAGAATGAGGCCCCATTTGGCTTATAACAAAGTATGGACATATGGGCATACATCTCCCAAACAAGCAAGGAAAGGCTAAAGACGGACGGACTTTCTATCCCATTACAATTCAATTCTGTAAATGTAAATGTATGTGTTTGACAAAAAATTTAAATCGGAAAGGACATTTGTATGGGGGTATATTGAAACCTGGAACGATGTGACCCGCTTTCACCATGTATGTTTATTGGTGAAATATAATATGTAAAGTTTGGCCAAAATCGGATAAACATTCGGGAGCAACATTTGTATGAGGGCTATATCTAAATCTGAACCGATCTTACCCACTTTCACCATAGGTATTTTAGTTGGTTTATAAGATGTTGTGCCAATTTTAAAGTAAAACGGGTACAATATTTGGATTTTACAGCGGAAAAAGTCAAATCGGGAGCGACATTTGTATGGGGGCTATATCTAAATCTGAACCGATCTTACCCATTTTCACCATAGGTGTTTCTAGTCCGATTATAAGATGCTGTGCTAAATTTAAAGAAAGTCGGTTACAAGATGTGGTTTCTAGAGCGGAAAATGTCAAATCGGGAGCGACATTTGTATGGGGGCTATATCTAAATCTGAACCGATCTTACCCAATTTCTGCATAGGTGTTTCTAGTTGGATTATAAGATGTTGTGCCAATTTTAAAGAAAATCGGGTACCATATGTGGTTTCTAAAGTGGAAAAAGTGAAATAGGTAGCGACATTTGTATGGGAGCTATATCTAAATCTGAACCGATTTCCCCCAAATTCAATACCGATGGTCCTTGGCCAGAAAAATAACTTCTGCCAAATTTCATGACAATCGGACAACAATTGCGACCTGTAGAGTGCGAACAAGCTTAGATGGACAGCAGACGGACGGACGGACAGACAGACATCGTTAAATCGACTCAGCTGGTGATTCTAAGCCGATCGGTATACTTAAAGGGGGGTCTAGCTCGATTATTTCTTGGTGTTACAAACACTTGGCGCGAAACTAACTTATAATACCCTAGTCCACGAAGTGGTGTAGGGTATAAAAACCAAAGACAATTAATTGTTAATTCAAGGGATAGGGTTTTATTTCGTAGCTCACCTTCTGAGTGTTGATGGAAAAGTGAGAGTTCATTTCAAAATATATACTTAGGAAACTTATCAAATTCGTATTTTGTAGTTTATAATATTTAGTACAATATTTAAATCGATGTACTGTTCAAATATATCAATTCGTATGTTGTATTTTACGATGATTCACAATAAAAGTAATTATAACCTGTTTTATTTGAAACTATAGTATTCAAAAACTTAAAGAGTTACCTCAATGTAATATTGTCTAAAATACGATTTTAGACAGACCTAAAATAAAGAGATTTTCGAAAGTCGAACTTTTAGGGTGTAGAATGGGGAAAAGGGGAATACAAATTGTACTAAATGGCCGCAGCTAGAAACATGGAATTCGGTGTATACATTCCTCGAGGCACGCAAGACAATTTTTTACCAAATTCGTACTTTGTTATACCCTCCACCCTAGGATGGGGGTTCACTTTGTCATTCCGTCTGTAACACTTTGAAATATTTAACATAAACCCCCTATAGAATATATATATATTCTGGGTCGTGCTAAAATTCTAGGACGATATAGCTATGGCCGTCTGTTGAAAGCACGTTAGCTTCCGAAGAAAAGGTTCCAATTTTCCACAAATGTGCCTAACGTTTTTTGATCGGTTGGGATTGAAAGTGGACGAAATCGGCGCAGAGGAAAACATTTTCCCCTAACAAGGCCAGAAAATACCCCCTAATACTTAGAATATTTAAGCATTTTTTTTTCAATTTCTGCTTTATATGCTCTTGAAATTTGTTGCGTACATTTCTCTTGTAGCCTGAAATCACCAAACGTAACTAAAATTTTTGGCGGGCCAAATGGGATAAAAATGGTACCAATGATACGATAACAGCTAGAAACATGAAATTTGGAATGCACATCTCTCTAAGTGCGTACATACGTAAATTAGATGGATTTTTTAAAATTCGTACTTTTAAGGATACAATTGTAAAAGAAGGATAAGAAAGGTACCTCTCAAACCGCTGAAGTTGAAATCATGAAATTCGGTGTGCACATTCATCAGACAAATGGCATGGTGACATTTATTACTTGGCTGCAGACTACCACGATCATGATTTCGACCATGTCAAAAGTCTTTTCAAGTGGCTTCGCAGCGACTTTTCAACATCACAACTCACTTGCCGAATTTGCGTTTAAAAAGTCGCTGCGAAGCCACTTGAAAAGACTTTTGACAGGGTCGAAATCATGATCATGATTTTAAACGAAAACTCGGCAAGTGAGTTGTGCTTCTCGTTCGTTTGTGAAAATCATTTCCTTATAGAGGACGGGTTTGCAGCCAAGTAATAAATGTCACCATGCCATTTGTAAATAAATTTGCATTCTATTAAATATAGAAGCAAACTGGTCTTGAGCCAGGACAATATCCCAGTTCAAATTAAAAGAAATTTTCTAAATTTGCACATTTAAAGGGAAATGACGCTAAAGGGATAAAAATAGTACCAACCAAACGGCTGCAGTTAGAATAGTGCAATTCGGTGCGTGAATTGCTCTGACTGAGTAGACGCGAAAAATAATGATATGTTTCGATACTCGGGATGAAATTGGTACCAAGCAAACGACTGTAGCTAGAATCATGAAATTCGGTGTTTCGGTGAGCGTAGACAAGCAAAATAAGAGTTCTTCCCCAAATTCGTACTATAAGGGTCGAAATGAATATAAAATGAAAAAAAAAAATAAAATAAAACTTGTGCCAAAACTAAGGATGTAGCTTGAATCATAAAATTAGGTGTGTGCATTACATTGTGGACGCGAAACATATGGTGCAGACATTTGGTCTGTAGCTGGAATCAAGAAATTGCAAATAGGCGAAATTGGCCCTGAAGGAAAATGTTTCTCTCTAATGACGACTGACCATAACCTAATATTTATTTTTGAAGATGGCAGTCTCATATTCACTTTTTGTTTACACTTGAAGTATTATTCTTATATATAGCAGGCCATCCAATGAAAATAAAGTTTGGATTGTTTAATGATGATTTGCAAAATATTTCGTTCCTAGATCAAGCCGTCTGTGAGCTAAACGCTGGAAGTCACTTTCCATGAAAGGGGGACTGTATCACGACAATGGTTCTCACACTGTTCTCTTCCATGGCGTCCAAGGTTTCCGGTTTGTTTGGATACCCCAATGACATTACGCGACCCCAGAGTTATTAATCTAGAGCCCAGGATCTGTCCTTCAATAAGTCTTATTGTTGTATTATTTATTCGCCCGCTGTGTTGCATGTGACTAAGTCCTATTATAGGACAAAATGGAACCCCTAATCTCTAATAAACTCTTTGTAAGCCAAACGCCTTAAGTTTTACTATTTAACTTAAATATCGCTTTTTTATTGCCATAAAATCAGGTAGCATCTATCGTACACCACAAATTGCTACAACGAAAGACACTTTACAAAATATTAATTGTAAATAAAACAATTAAACAAATTTTTATTGCCGAAAAGCTATCAAAACTACAACGAAAAACATAAAAATGGTATAGATGCCACCGAACTGAACCGCCCTACCATCGACACTGCAGCAGCAAAGGTGGTGTAAAATTAAAACAAACATCGAAATTATGGTTATTAATAAAAATTCAAATAAAACGAGAATAAATTCACAAAATTTATTGCCACAACATTCAAGTGGATTCAAGTGAAATGCTTGTGCAGGGAAGTGCTGCTGGCAGCAGTCAACCCCTTCGTACCCCTGCCACGATTTTGAATGAATTTCGATTGTTTTCAATAGTTGACAATAAATAAACATTTTATCAATATTTCGAGTGTATGATTTAAACACTTTCCACACAAAAGTGTTGACATTGTATTTAGCAGCACAAGGGAGAGGGGAGCACGAGCCAATTGTGCCGGCTGAAGGGGTTGCTGTCGGCAAAGGCTTGCTGAACGATTTCGGTGGACGTGCAGCAGATGTGTCATGGTAGGAGTAAAATCACTTGAGCATTCATTAGCGATACAATTTTGAAACGTTAATAAGATTGTGTTTAGTACGATAATAAAGGCATTTTCAAAATTACTTTTTTTTTTTAAATAGGTTTGCCTAGCTGATATATATGTATATTTAGAAAATGTATCAATAAGAAGAACTCTGTTCCCAACTCCTCCTCCAAAATACTCCTCTTGTTCATGTTGGACTGCCTTGAAGGCGACTTTTAAGATTGAACATGGTATTATTGTAGATCTTTTCTTTTGGTTTTCAAAATTTATTTGTTTGGTAGTGATTTTTAAAATTTATTAGCACATTAAGATAAAGATGTTTAGTTGCTTGTCACAATGTGCTGTTAGGTTGTTCGTGCTTCTGGCTGCGTTGCATATGGCTGTCGTTCACAATTCTTCAAGTTTGTCATTAAATTTTACGAAATCTGTTCCCGGGTGCCGTCTGTGTGTTTCAAGTTTATTATGGTTGCATACTCGGAATTTAAAAGATTTTTAATGGAATCCGAAAGATTTTGTTGCTTTTCGAAAACAAAATTTATTACTTTTTCAATAGCTTAATGTCCGCCGTGGTGTGGATGAATGTGGATTAAAAACATGATAAATGGCAGGTGTAGAGATAGGTACTCCTATATGGTTGCTGAGGTTTGTAACATCTCGTAATCTAGTTGTTGGATTATTCATTTCATTGCAGTCTTCGAAATGCAAATCGTAATTGTGAAGAACACATACAAATTTTGAGGAATAGAAAAAAATTGTGGTAAAAATAAGTTATAATATTAACGACATTTGATTAATATATCTGTGGTTTGGTGCAAAAGGGCCAATTAAATGGTTTCTGTTTTGACTTAATATATGCATTTTAGTTTATTGCCCTATTTAAGTAATATTACTTTTGTCGATACTAATTAATGACTATACGCCAAATGGGGCAGATTTGCATAAATTATATATTTAGGTGAATATGTGCCCCAACGATCATGATGATTTTTTTAAATCATCCGTGTGCTTGGTACCACTTTTACTTTTTAAAATGTTGACCCTAAAAGTACGATTTTTGAGAAATACTCATATTGTGCGTACCTACGAAGACAGACGAGTGTAGCCACTGAATTTCATGATTCTAGCTACAGCCGTTTGCGTGGTACCAATTTTATGCCGTTTTGATTCTAAAGGTACGAATATCGAAATACGAATGTACACACCGAATTTCACTATTCTATTGATTGGTACGATTTTTATCCCTTTCGCCCCATTTTCCGCCTAAAAGTACAAATTTAAAAAAATCTGTATTTTGCGCGTCTACAAAGTCAGATAAATGCATACACCGAATTTCATGATTTTAACTTCTTCGGTTTTGTTGGTACCATTTTTATCCCTCTTTTCCAAATGTATACCATAAAGTAACAATTTCGAAAAATCTCTCTATTTTACATGTCTACATAATTATAGGGATGTACACAGCGAATTTCGTGTTTCTAGCTGTTGTTGATACGATCATTGGTACCATTTGTATCCCTTTTGTCCCTTTTCATCCGCTATTTTTTTAACTTTTTGGTGATTGCACGTTACTAGAGGAAGGTACAAAACATATTTCAAGTGTAAAAAAATCAGAAATTTTCAAAAAAAATCTTTAAATAATCTAAATATTAGGGACCGAATTCGCCCACTTTCAATCCCAACCGATCTGCAAGCATAAGACACATCTACGGAAATTTTCCCTAGCTCATTTCGTTCGGAAGCTAGCGTGCTTTCAACAGACAGACAGAAGGGCATGACTAAATCGTCTTAGCATTTTACCAGGATTCAGAAAATATATACTTTATGGGGTTTCGTTAAATATTTCAAGGTGTTACAAAGGAAATGACAAAGTGGATATACTCCCATCCTGGAGGTGGAGGGTTTAATAAAAAAGAAAAAGATTTTGATTTATAAAATAAGATTTACGATAATATCGAATCACTCTATAGTTTACAAAATGTCTAATTGCCAATTCTTGCAAACAAAGGATTGTGGTATGGTTAGCGTACCGGGAGGTATGCTGTTCTAGCCCCGGTAATGGCGGATATTTCAAATGAAAATCTTTCAAAATAAAGAGCATTCCTCCCCTCATTGGAGATGATGGCAACTTTTAAAACTTCCGAATTATAATTTATGGATACGTAACACTTATTGAGGTGTTTTCTTTCTGCTAGGAACTCCAAATTTAATGGTGATAATCCAAATTTGAAGAAATTTCGATTGGAGCATCAACTGTGCGGCATGCCCCGCACTCCTGTTGGAACCACATATTGTTCACATCTTTATTCTTTAGGCTAAAGTAAGGACAGATGAAAAAGTAAGGACTGATGTTACCGCCGTAATCTATCCGAAATCAGTTACTTATTTCCTGGTGGATTTCTTGTGGATTTTTATTGAACGAAAACCCTCAATTTGGTTTGTAGACGTATCCATCTATCGAAATATGGACATGGTTGCTGAAGATAATTTAGTTTTTTGCTGAAATTGAGATTCACAAGTTTTTCGTTATCCAAGTTTGTAATGTGCAATGGTGATTTATCTTTTTTTGTCTGCCAAGACGGGAACTTCAGCTAAATCTACCAAATATCTTGTTATGGCTTATTTCCCCACAAAGACTTCAGCATTTCGTTGTAAGTACATAAACGTAAATTTACTTACAATATTTTGCACAATTCTGGAAAAACTATATGAAAGACATTGTCGTTTGTGTCGTGTGATGTACTGATTCTGTGTATGCAATTCGAGATTATGATTATCGATAAATATATATTAACACATACAGAAATATACATACATATAAAATATCGTGAATTCTTACTTCTGGTCATTAATCCAGAAAAGTAGAATACTTCCCCCAATATGCATGCATTATACACACGCACAATATGCAATTAACACGGATGCAAAATAGAACGAAAATCTTTAACACATTTTCTTCAAACATTTTGATAACGGCTGCTGCATCATAACGGACGTGAAAATTTACATTTTTCTATAAGAAAACAAAATATTTTATTGTGCTTCGGATACGCAAATAAATGCCGAATGTTACCAACAAAGTCAAACAAAAGATTTTTGCATAGCATCAGACGTTACTCCACTAGTATGCATAGTAATTTTAAAAAGAAACAATCGTAAGAGTCGGTCCTTTTGTTATACTTGCATATGACGGCAACGAAATCCAGATAAATTTCATTATGGATTTGTTTATTTAGGGGGAAGATTTTTCACACATTTTCTCCCCTTGCAACGCATTCTCGATACTGTTTGCTCTAGTTTTGTTTTTGGAATTTTCCTTAAGGATTCAGGTAGACGCAAAGAAACTGTGAACAAAGACCCACGCACAGCTGGACGTGAAGAAGGTATGTGTGAGTAGGGTGTCTGACAAGGTTTCTTTGCTTTGTGAGGGTTGCTTTTCCGTTGTGTTTCTTCAAGGGATTTTCCCTAAATGTGTCTATGTGTGCCACTTTTGTAATGAAAATTTGCATTGATTTAAATAATTTTTGCATATTTGTTATTTTTTGTGTTGCCAAGTTTTTTAAGGTTGTTGTCACATTTTTAAGATTTGTTTTTAAGGGGTATGTTAATTTAGTTCTATTGACAATCACTCGAATGTGTCATAATAAGGCGTATCGTGTGGTAAATAGGATTTGTTGGTTTTGTTTCAACCACACCATCTGATTTCGATTATTGATGATAGCGATGAGATTGATAACACCTCGAAAAAAAAAAACATGGGATAGTAGTCAGAAACAAATTTTAAAGATCCACCTTAAAATTGACGAGAGTTTGAGATATATTGCAAAACTAGTTTTTATTGATAATTTTCAGGCACTCAATTCTATAAACATAGAAGTCAGCCGATGCCGTGATATCTTGTCGAAATGTGATAACAAAAACACGATTCTGTTATATACTAACCTCTTGTGAAGCAAGGTGGGGGTTAATTAAAAACTATAAAGGTTTTTTTCTGAAAAATCTATCTAGGATGATGCGGAATTCGGTACTATTATGATTTTCAAAAAACGCATATAGAAATTAATTCAAACTATATCTTTGGTAAATACCATATTTATATTCTAAATTCCTTATGAAGAAAGTAATTTATATTTTATTTAAAAATATATTTTATTTAAAAATAATATCATTTAAAAAGAAAACGAAATTCACTGATATGACATTAACGTCAACAGCCAGCAATAAACTTAATTTCAAAAGCACTGCCTTTATAGATCCACTTACATCCTTTAAAGCTTATATGTCTCTTCAACTCAATGTGAAAAATACAGACATAATTTTGAAGGTATTGTCCTTAAATCTGATACAACCGTTTATCGTGATGGGCGTGGAATTTTTTACGGTAGTTCTTCATAGATGGGTGGCAACTAGAGATGGGCGCGACTCGCGCGTGATCGTGAGCAAATTTATTTTACTCACGTGAGCGTTCATGTTCAGTTTGTTGGATATTTTCAATGAGATTGTTTTCAATTTACCATGTATACGGAAAAAGTTGTTATATGGTAATTCCAACAGAAAACGACCCAAACGATTTTCATCCTCTTCGATTTTGATGAAATTAGGTGCATATATTCTACTAGGTGCATACATTCTACTACTTCTCCATCGAGCCCCTAAAAACACAAATCGAACTAAAAGCGTGGAAGTTTAGCGGATTTTATAAAAAATGAAAAATTTTAGGCTTCTTACCTTACGGCCACCCCACTCTGAATTTTTGATATTTTGTAGAGAATGAAATAAGCTAAAATACAAAACAAAATAAAGAAAATTAACGATAACGATTCAGGATATTCAAGGATTAAAATTATTTTTAATTTTTTTGAGTCCTTAAACTACAAGGACATTCATATTTTCATACAGACTCGAAAAGACGAGGTATAAATGTTTCAGATGATATCAATATCGTTACAATCTGATTACGCGATCCAAAGTTATGATATCGATAAGGAAGCAATATCTTAAAGAAACCGATATAACCAACTTTGGACCACTGTAAATCTTAAACCACGCACTACGTTGAGCTATGGTAAACTGTATATTACCCGCAACCACTAGCAGAATGTATGTGCCAAATTTCATCAAAATCAATGAGGGTCGAAATCCATGTTGGGTCGAAATCTTGTGGAATTACCCTATAGGAAACAAACATATTCGAACAAACATTTAATTGAATTGTTGTGAAGTTTAGTTGAAATTAGAAACTGCTAAAATAGCACACATTTCAAACATTTGACTAGTCAAAAACAGAACATTAGTCATTTAATTGGAAATAATTTTCTGACACTTCATGGAATTGCAACGACATACTTATACGACATCGCCTTATATTCAACTTTAACTCAATTGTTCATATACCGAGTGTAGTGCGATGGTAAGAATGCGCGACTACAAATCAAACATCCCCGATTCGATACTCGCTTCGGCCAAAGTTTTACTTTTATACCCTACACCTCCAGGATGGGTGTATTTGTCATTCTGTTTGTAGCATCTTGAAATATCGACTTGAGACCCGATAATGTATATGGAGCATTCCACGACAAATCGGATAGTTCAAAACAAATATTTTTGATTTCCTCCATTATTTAAATTTTTTAATACCCACTAAAAACACCATACTTTGAGATTTTTTTGATTACTCTTTAAAAGATATAGCTTTTTTAAAAATCGTTAAATAGTAGTTCTTTTTCCAGTCTTTTGCTCATAACTTCGTCAATAAAGGTCCGAATTGGATATTTTTTTATATTTTGTTTTTTTTAAGTACTTTTCAGAAAAAAATATTGAAAAAAATTTTCACAATGTATTTTTATACAAATCTTGATTTTTTTAATAAAAACTTTATTTTTAATTATTTGTACTCTTCGATTTTATCATTTTTTTTTATTTAAACATCTATTTATTCTGTAAATTTTGAGGCTTGGTTGAAAGTGGGCCTATAATAATTAATATTTATTTTAATTTTTTGAAAATTTGGAAAACCAAAAATAAATTTAAACTTTATTTTTTAATTGTTTGTACTCTTCGATTCTCTGGAAAAAAATTTATTTAAACATCTATTTACTACTTGAGGCTTGGTTTGTGGTTTGTTTTTTATTTTTTTCGTGTTTCCAAATTTTAAAAAAATTAAAAAACATAGTAATTTTTATAGGCCCACTTTCAACCAAGCCTCAAAATTTACAGAGTAAATAGACGTTTAAATAATTTTTTTCTAGAAAATTGAAGAGTACAAACAATTAAAAAATAAAGTTTAAATTTATTTTGGGTTTTCCAAATTTTCAAATTGTGTAGAACGTTCCAACCAAATGGCCGTAGCTAGAATCATGGAATTCTTTGTCATCTGACAAAATAATTTATTTTAATTTTTTGAAAATTTGGAAAACCAAAAATAAATTTAAACTTTATTTTTTAATTGTTTGTACTCTTCGATTCTCTGGTAAAAATTTTATTTAAACATCTATGTACTACTTGAGGCTTGGTTTGTGGTTTGTTTTTTTAAATTTTTTCGTGTTTCCAAATTTTCAAAAAATTAAAAAACATAGTAATTTTTATAGGCCCACTTTCAACCAAGCCTCAAAATTTACAGAGTAAATAGATGTTTAAATATTTTTTTTTCTAGAAAATCGAAGAGTACAAACAATTAAAAAATAAAGTTTAAATTTTGGTTTTCCAAATTTTCAAATTGTGTAGAACGTAGAATAAAGAGATTTTTTGGTACCAACCAAATGGCCGTAGCTAGAATCATGGAATTCTGTGTCATTTGACAAAATAAAAAGATTTTTCCAAATTCGTAATTTTTTAACTTTACGGCAATAATTTGCTGAATCATGAAATTAGGTTATCTGTATGTGAGAGATAATGGATTTTCAAAATTTTTACTTTTAGAATTAAAATGGGATGGAAATACAACCAACTGTAGTGCCCACTATATAACAATATTTATGGTACTTAAACATTTTTGAAGATTTGCTGTCTTACATTTACTTTTTGAATTGACTTGAAGTATTATTTCGATATGTATATTATAAACGTATTGGTAGCATTGCATTATAAGCGCGGTTTGAAATAATAAAAATGTTATATT
This sequence comes from Polietes domitor, assembly GCA_947397865.1. Taxonomy (NCBI): domain Eukaryota; kingdom Metazoa; phylum Arthropoda; class Insecta; order Diptera; family Muscidae; genus Polietes; species Polietes domitor. The sequence goes on from OX377618.1 coordinate 31,122,468, forward strand.
TATTTATAAAATTATTTTTTTTCAATATTTTTATTCGTTTTGATTTGGCTTTATTAAAAAATTGACATTTTCCTGTAATATAACTGCACTTCTAGGAAAATCGACCGCCTCTATTGAATGTCATCCATGGTGGAGGGTATATAAAGTTCTTACTTTTTTGTTTTCAATGAACAACTTACAACTTTTTAATCAATATGTGAATTAGTTTTTTGAGTGACTTTGCAAATATGTTCAATTAACGACTTACAACTTTTTAGTCAATATGTGAAGTTCTTTATCGAGTGAATATGAACAAGATTTTCTATAGTCGGCTTACACATTTCTTTATGGATTGTAAAATTTTCCATTTAAAATAAAAGTCATATATATATTATTTCTATTATTTCAGCAAGCGTATGGGACAAATTTCCTTTCGGCTGGGGCCAACCTAATATACGTACACATATTTATGTACCTACCTAGTCTAAGAGGTAAGCAGTATAAACAAAATATATGTGAACGGAAGTATTAGCGAATACACGGATGAATTATGCCTTAACATTCCGCAGACCCAACAAAACAATCAGTATTATTTCTTAGCCATTGTGAAAACGTCAATTAAATTACCGTAAAAAATGTTGGCCCCACCAAAAGCGGGACACACGAAATCTGTTTGTCGCCTCTTTATACAGTTTTACTTTGATCTTTTCTACTATGACTTTGTCAATAAATTGAGATCACGCAGAGTATTATTTTTTGCTTCCACCTAAACGATCACACAAAAATTATCGCTATTTTATTGAAAATTTATGTGTGTCGTGGGCGGATGCAATGCGCCGTGCCGCTCCGGGCCGCACCGCGTAATGTGATGACTAGAGAATGTGTTAACATCGGCATTAAAATGACAATGTCAACAAGAAACTATTTAACGCGTGTGAATAATGACTATATTCGTATAGCCGCTTAGTTGAAATCAAATAAAGATTAACTAGTTACTTGAATAAATAAGATCATATATTTAATAGTATAATAGCTAGACGTCAAACGGATCAACAAGAATTCGCAACAGATTATGTGATGAAATGTATTTTGAAGATAGCGAGATACGAGAAGGAGCAAATTAAAAAGATTATATTTGAATCAATTCGACTGTGAGCTACCATAGACCACTTGTATGTGATACTGAATTTATTGTGGGCTGGTTGCAATCTTTAGAGTTTTAATTTGAGAATTTTAGATTTACCTGGTCTCGAGGGGGAATAATTTTGCTAATTTTAGTTTTTTTAAGTTAGTTAGATATTTCATACTCACACTATAACTATTGAAAAATATATAACATATATAAGATCGAAAGGGGGGTTAGTAAAAAATAAATATATTAATATATTTTTTTAATTTTTATTGTCAAGGAAAAATATTCCTATACCTTAGGATGGAGTGTACATTCATTTTGTCATTCCGTTTGCAACACCTTGAAGTATGCATCTATTCTAAGACGATGTAGTCATGTTCGTCTGTCTGTCAGCTTCCGAAGGCTGCAGACAATTTTCAGGTAAGTGTCTTATGGTGAGGATTACAAATTGGGCGAAATCGATCCACAGGGAGAAATTATTTCCCTAACAAGAACTGGGTATTTAAATATTTTCTTTTTTGAAAATTTCCGCCTTATATTCAAATTTGGTAGATGCAGTCACTCCCTTTATATGGGGAACGCGAAATATCTCTATCTACGTTGACTTGTAAAATAAGTGGATTTTTCAAAATTCATACTTTTTAGGGATAAACAGCGAAAAGTGGGATAATTATATGACCATGCGGCAAGTCTACGAATACGTTTACAATATATATCGAAATATTACTTCAAGTCAATTCAAAAAGTAAATATAAGACAGTAATCTTCAAAAAAGCAGTTTGTATTTCCATCCTCTTTTAATTCCAAAAGTAAAAATTTTGAAAATCCTTCATCTCTCACGTAAAAAGGGCTAGATATCCTAACTTCATGATTCAAAAAAGACTAAAAAATACATATTTGGAAAAATATTTTTATTTTGCTTGTCTAGCAGTCAGACGAATGTGTACACCGAATTCCATGATTATAGCTGCGGCCATTTGGTTGATACCCCCTTAAAAGTACGACTTTCTAAAATATCTTTATTTTATTTTTATAATTAGAGGTATGTATGTACATACCGAATTTGATGATTATAGCTTTATCCGTTTAGTTGGTACGACTCTGTTCCCATTGTATCCCTTGAAAGTACGAATTTGGAAAAAAACTTTCATTTTTCGCGTCTACGCATTAAGAGGAATGTATACTCCGATTTTCATGGCTCTAACTGTGGTCATTTGGTTGGTACTGTTTTTATCCCCTTTTTCTATTTTGACCCCAAAAAGTACGAATTTCGAAAAATCAGTTTATTTTCCGTGTCTACATAGTCAGAGGAATGTATACCCCGAATTTCATGATCATTTGGTTGGTACAATTTAAATCCCCTTTTACCATTTTACCCCCCAAAAAGTACGAATTTCGAAAAATCTATTTATTTTACGTGTCTATACAAATTTCATAATTTTAGGAGCAGCCTTTTGGTTGGTACCATTTGTATCCCACTTTCCCTTTTTTGCCCCTTAAAAGCACGAATTTTGAAAAAAAAAATTATATTATGTATCTACTTTAGAGGAATACATAAAAAAATCTAGGAATCGTTCTTCTAAATTAAATTGGACTTTATAGGCCGATATTTTCAAATAGCTCCATACATATGTCCCTCCAATTTATGTGGGCCACCTGGGTTAAGATATCAAATCCAGGTATAGAAGTAGGGAAGTGGTATAGGTTATATATACCGAAACTCAAAAGTTTTGTATTTTAAAAATGGGTAAACCGAAATGGAAAACCGGTTTCCCCGGTTTGTTAAAATATGCATTAAAAACGGCGGATAACAAGTTTCTGGTTTTGACATCTCTAGAACTAAATGCAATGCTTTGCATAATTTTTATACACTCCACGAGATTATTATGCCTTTTTGCATATATTTGTAACACCCAAAAGGAATCGAGATAATTATACCGATCGACTCAGAAGTGGACTCCCGATTTGACTTTTTTTGGTCTAGATACCACATATTTTAACAGATTTTCTTCAAAATTGGCAAAACATCTCATATTTCAACTACAAACACCTGTGTTGAAAATGTGTTAGATCGGTTCAGATTTATATATAGTTTCCAATTTGACTTTTATATTTTAACAGATCTTCTTCAAATTTGGCAAAATATCTTATATTTCCAAAAGAAATACCCACGGTGAATATGGGTCAGATTGGTTCAGATCTATATATAGCTCCCACACAACTTTTACTACCGATTTTACTTTTTTCGCTCTAGAAACCACATTTTTTAACAGATCTTCTACAAATCTTGCAAAATATCTTATATTTCAATTAGAAACACCCATGATGAAAATGGGTTAGATCGGTTCAGATTTATATTCCGCACCAGAAACCACGGATTTTCACCTATTATGCGTGATACTTGAACTGGAAGATTCTATTGTGAATGTTGGTCACTTCATTCCATGTTTGGATATAGCCCCGATAAAAATATTCTTCTCGATTTGACAAATTGGGTCAGGTCATATTAGGCTATGATTAGGAAACATACAAAAATCCTTCCCGTTTTGACCTTTTTACCGAATTGAATTGTATTCGGATAGAAAGTGGAGTGTATCATATAGTCGGCCCCGCCCGACTTTAGCCATTCCTTACTTGTTTACAGTTATTTATATTTGTTAGAAACAAAAATGATCGCGAACCCGATCACATATATGGCGATAAAGAACTTTTAATTTTCTTCTATTTGCAACATTACTAACCATTTTTTTATTTTGTTTCTAAATGATACAGTGAGGAACTAAACCTTTTATGGTAAATTACATTATGTTAACATTTTTTGAAACAATCCGTTATGCTACGTGACTGTATGAAGTTCACACCGACTTTCACGATTTTATCTGAGATGGCAGATCCTACACTTTGGTTTCAAAACTTTGGCTGGGACCATTTTTTCCTCTTTGTCCCGAAAATTTCATATAAATAGACCGTAATAAATGTGAGTAGTTTGTGGAAAGTTTGATTGGGTTCAACGCTGCTTGATAAACGGGTCTATCGGAACAAACGCACTCATTGGAAATCCTGAGATATTCTCTGTAGATTGATATCCTGAATACGACAACAAAAAGGCTTTATCAACAAAAAAGCTTGAAATGAAATGTTGTTATATCAGAAATAAATATTGACAACAAATAAATGAAACATCCTATTCCTATGCGCGCATATACCATATCTCTGATTAATAAATCCTTTTCCGAAAATATGCTCATACTAAAGCACATCAACAGTCTCACCACACAGCTCATTTTTAGCAGATATCCCACACCTTTGTTAAATGAATATCCCCTTGTTTTTTAAACAAAAAAGAAAAACATAATAATAAAATGTATATCAACATGAAACGGAAACGGATGGCTGCTTTTATGCGCGGGTGTCATGGCGAAATAAAAAAGTTGAAAATAATTCGCAACATACTTTTGCATTACGTGGGTATAGTAACGATTGTAAAAAAGAACTCCCCACATTTCAAAAGGATGTTAACGCTGACAAAATAAAATATGAAATGTGTTCAAAATATGCGAGCGAATGTGCTGTGTCACAGTACGCGCGTGTGTACGTCTGAATGATGACATTACACAAACAAACTGCAAAATGAAAGGAACATCATCAGATCTGATTTTTTTCAGTTCCTGTTGGGTCCTTTGTGAGACATACAGCAATACGTACATAGGTACGGGCATTCCATTTCATGGTGCTGCTGCCACTTCTTTCACTTTTCTGACTTTAAAGTGAATTTTCAATTAAATGTTCTTTTATGACATTACTTTAGGTGATTTACTTTTGTGTCCTTTGTTGTTGCTCAATTCTATATTTTTTGCAACATCCTTTTTGCTGGTTAACGAAATGACGCATGTCTGACATTTTCCCAAGTGTATATGTTGAATTGGTATGTGCGTTTGGTTACAAGGTACAGTGGGCTGAGTGCTGCAAAATTATGTATAGGTCTGAGTCTTCTTTTAGGCGTGTAATATTATATGTGTGTTCCTTTCGATGAATCTCGATGAAAGTTCCTTGTTGGAAATTCTCCTTGACCACGAAATCTTTATATGTTTCGTATGGGGTTTTCGTTTATAATGTAAATGTGATATTGCTGTTGGCGACAATTTTAAAAAATACTTTTTTAATTTGAGTGAATTTTTTTTATTTAGGTTTTTGTTATCCAGTTTTTATTTATTTATTTTTGTCGAAAATAAATAAATCTGACATTTTCCCAAGCAAAATTGTATAAAGGGCCGAGTCTTCTTTTAGGTAGTAATATTGTATTTATAAACAAAATATTGCTTCCCAATAAAAAATTTATTTATAAGTGCTCACCCAAAAATAGGTTATGTCAAAGTCTTCAGTTATGTAGTGACAAGAGAGTTGATATAACATCATTTGCAATGATAACATTATTTTTAACTATAGAAAATTACGATTGATGAAGTAAAGTAAAATGATGATATATACTCTACACTAGGGCAGGGCCGTGCTTTCTGATGCAATACAATATAGAATTTTTAAGGTCTTTTTAAAATAACTCGTCTGAAATGGTAATTTTGCAGTAAAATCATGAAAACACGAAAATTACATAAAAAAACGTGGACACTTTCTTCAATTTCGGACAAAGGTTATGAAAAATACAAACAAACTAAACGATGCTAATTTCGCTAATGGACACCAAATTGTTCAGAAAATTTTAATTTTTATTAACCGATACCACTTCTTGATATTCGACTAGAGCTATATCATATGAACTTTTAATAGTGTACTAAAATAAAAGTTTGGAAATTTATAACAAAATTGTTTAGTAATTTTAAAAAAGTGTAGATAAGAATCACTATGATATCAAAATGAAATCTAAAAAATCTAAATCTAAACGGTTTCTGTTACTTCCAATGTTTTGGGAGTTTGCAATTATAATACAAATCCATTTCGACAAACGAAGATAACTGTTTGATATACATAAACTTATTTCTCTTTGTTAATTTAGAACAACTGTTGACATGTTTACCGCAAACAAACTATTTTTTCCCACAAAAGAAACTCAAAAACGATGTTCACGTGTCTAAAATTTCGTTTCTCTATTTTAAAATCTACTTTAAAGTTGCGAAAAAATAAGAAATGAGTTTTAACTTACTAAAGTTTTTGTTATATTTATCACTTATGTCAAATATTTTTCAGAGTTAGTATTTTTATATATTTAGGATTATAAAAACAAAGAAACATTTCCAAATATTTTTTATTCAATTGGAATATGCGTATAAAGATTTTGAGTAAACATCATGTTACTCATGTCCTATATAAATTAAAAACCCCAAAACTCATTAGATATCCTATTTAGACCTATATTTTTTCAAAAAGCATATCTAATTTTCTGCATTTATCATAGAAAAAATGTGGTACTGATGGGTTTATCGCCGAGGGAGTTGATCGTTTTTTGTGTAATATTTCTTCAAAATATATAGCGAGGGCTTATATTCAAAAGTGGCTATGAACCATTTTCTCGAAAATGAGTTTTTGATGCCAAACTATTCTCAGATTTGGATGTCATCTGTCATATAAATTTGGAAAAGATTTTTTAAGGCCATTTTTTTTAATTTTGTGATTTGGCTATCCCCTCGTTAGTTTGTGACTGCATAAGTGGCAATGAACATAAAAATAATAGAAATAAAATAGTTCAACAATGGAGCAGCATAAAACCGAAGGTTATAATTCGCTACAACGATTATGTTTAAAATATTTTTTCAGTTATCAGGCTAAAATAGGAAAAATGGTGGCTGTAAAGTCAAAAATTGTGAAAAGTATATTTAGAAAAACCGGCGTATTATATTGAGAATACCAAAATATTTCTTTGGCATGTGATTGCTGACTTCATGGGGAATATTGTATGGAAACTTCGAAAACTTTTTAATCGTAGCAATTAGTAATCCTTTTTAGATTAAACTGTAGAAGAACGATTAATAATTTCTCTTCAAAAATTTTCTTCAGAAAATCAGTTTTTTCGCTCTCCTGAAAACTTATGTTTTTGGTCATATCCACTTATGAATATAAGCCCTCGATATGTATGTATGTAATTTTAAGCAACTATTTAAAAAAAATTCTACACTTAGAGAAAGAGTCAGTTAGTAAACGCAGCGATTGTCTGCTGCCTATCAGCAGACACTTTTCTTCTATTACAGCTGTTTTTTGACCATTTCACCATTCACACTGCTAAAGAGTTTGCAGTCTGCTAAAATTGGCTGTTGTTAATTAAAATATAAAAATAGATAAACGTTCATAAGCGAGTTTAGCTCGAATTTCCTTTTATATTAGCTTGGGGCAATATGCGTCTCATATATATTGCTAAAAACAGCAAACAGCTGTTTACCATCTCAGCATATACAAATCTGCTGTCTCTTTTTTAACAGCAGAAAATCTGCAGTCTCTTTTTTAACAGCAGAAAATCTGCAATTTCGGTAGACTTTCTGCTTTCTTTTACTGACATATTCCTTTGAGTGTACTGATAGATGGATTACTGAAATGCAATTTTGCCGATAATGTCTGTTGGACGAATGTATCAAAATATTTCTCGAAGATCCTGGCAATACAATATGAGTTGGAAAATTAACTATTTATGAGTAAAGTTTCCATCTTTCAAAGCCATAGTAAATAGTTCATTTACTAGAAAAAAGGGCAGTAGATTTACTTCAAATCATTTCTTTGGATCTAATAAAAAATTCTTACAATTGAGTAAATTCAAACTTATGTGGAAGAATATTTCCATGGTTTTAAGTGGGAAAAAATCTGAAATTTTTTGTATGGAAAAAATTCCATTTATGAAATTTTAACTTAAAAATGTGTTTTTTCCTAAAATATAAAATAAAATTTTCCTCAGATTTAGTAAAAATTTCCTCGTTTTGAGGGAAAAAATCAGCAAAATTGTCCTCAGTTTGAGTAAATATTAACTTGAGTAAAAATTTACTTAGTATTAGGAAAATTTCAGCAAAATTTTACTTACATTTAGTAAAAATGTACTTGATTTCCTAAATTTTAGTTAATTTTAACTTATTATAGGGTTAATTTTTTTATGAGTGTAGATGAAAACCCCCCCAGGGGAAAATCCTGCGCACGGGCCTGCACTAGGGTATTTATACCCTACATCGCAGGGTATGAGGTCTTTGTGGATTTGTTTGCAACACCCAAAAGGAAGCGAGATAGACCCATCGTTTATTATACCGATCGATATAGAATCACTTTTTGATTCGATTTATCTATTCTTGTAATCACGATACAGGTCGCAATTATTGTCCGATTCTAACGAAACTTGATACAAACGATTTTTCCATGTCCAGAACAAATGCTATTTAATTTGAAGCAAATCGGTTCAGATTTACATATAGCCCCCATACGAATTTCACTCGCTATTTGACACTTTCACTCTAGATACAACATATTTTAACAGATTTTCTTCAAAATTTGCAAAACATCTTATATTTCAACTAGAAACACCTGTGGTGAAAATGGTTCAGATTTATATATAGCTCCCATACAAATGGTGCTCCCTGTTTCCGCCCTATAAACCACGCATTTTCACCCAATTTCTTCAAATTGGGCTAACACGTTATACTTGTAGTGGAAGCTCCTATTGTGACAGTGGGTCACTTCATTCCATGTTTGAATATAATATTGTTTTCGATTTGACAAATTGGGTCAGGTCATATCAACCTATGATTAGGAAACATACAAAAATGTTTTCACTTTTTTACCGAAATGTATTCGGATAAAAAGTGGAGGCTATAGTCGGCCCGACCGACTTTAGCCTTTCCTTATTTAAATTTTAAGGGCCGATGTTGAATGTGAACCACACCTAAACATCAAGTTTTTTTCTGAATTTCATTTAACATTTCTCAATTTCAGACTAACTCAATTTGAGCAAACCGGATCTGTAGGAGATGTGAAAACACCAGTGCATGCTTATTGGTGGTGTTCGGGATAGTGTGGCTGAAGAGCCGTACACCTCAACTCCAAGAGTGATTGTCGAAAAACCAATGTACTCACAAAGAGTGACTGTTTCGGTTTATGGACTGGCGGCATCAATTCCAAAATGAGGCCGGTCAGGCAGTTACTGTGAATGGCAGTTACACCCACATAAGTCATACAGATGATGCTAAGAATAAACATAAATTTTTCAAAACATGAACCGATATGTCCAACAGTCACTCTTTTTGTTTCTGATTGTAATACAACATTTGTGCTAAATTTAAACAAAATCGAAAATAATATTAGATTTCTAGATCAAAATATTACCTCCGACTTCGTATTTTGATCAAGAAATCTGATATTATAATCGATGTTGCTTAAAATTAGGACAACACGTTGTATTATGACCAGAAACAAATAGAGCGATGGTTGGACACATCGGTCCATGTTTTGATGTAGCCACAATACATGTATTATATATAGCCCTCAAGCTAAATTGGTCAAATTTAACTAATTGTAGCTGGGTTTTGCTTAAAGAGCAAAAATCGACAGAGTCCATAAAGCCGATACTAAAAAACGTTGTATGGAGAGATTGGTGGGCATCATATAGTCGGCCCGTGATTATTTTTAATTATTATTTTATTTTTCAATCAGTATTTAATTTGAACTGGGATATTGTCTCATGTTAAGACCATTTTGCATCTATATTTTATAGAATGCAAATTTATTTACAAATGGCATGGCATTTATTTCTTGGCTGCACACCAACACTATCATGATTTCTGGCCCATGAGACTTTCATCAGATTGCTTTGCAGCGACTTTACAACCAGATACCCGAGCCGTACTAAACGAATGAGAACAACATCTGCCAAGTTTCCAAAATTTTCAAAAATAATATTCCAATAACAAACGCGTTGAACAACTTTTTTTTGTTCTGTAATTAGTATTTGATTTGAACTGGGATATTGCCCAGGCTCAAGGCCATTTTGCATCTATATTTTATAGAACACACATTTATTTACAAATAGCATTGTGACATTTATTACTTGGCTGTACATCATTTCCGGCCAATGACGACCTTTTGCAGATGAATACGCAGCTTAAAAAAATCAATATATTTTTGTGCTAAAAATCAACTCTCTAATGCTGACAATAGCCTCTATATTTCGTACTGCAAGTATTAAATTGTAACTGCTGCCGAAAATTCTTATTGTTACAATTATATTATTTTAAATTAGAAGTTACTGAAGATATTAGTATGCGCAAAGTTTAAATAAATCCGTAAAATTCCTTCGAACGTTATCTAGTACAGCAGCCAGCCCGACAGATACGCTATTTTAGTTCATACAACAAACATCGATAGTACTGCCTTTGGAAGTGTGTAATATACTCCATAACATAACAGCGTTTTAAAACTGGTAACCACATTTCGCAGTGTACTGTCACACTGTACATCTGTTCTGTGTGTGTATAGTACACACTGACAGATCTTATTTAAAGCACCTACGAATAATATGATGTGTTGGTGTCATCATATGCTGCTGTTGGTTATTGTTTGTTTTTTTTTCCTTTCTCGCCTTCATCTTTTCAGGTTGGTTCTCTTTATGTAGGTTTCTTGCCAAGAAATTGAACTGTCAAAATTTTTGACATTTCGATTGTTAAATGACAGATCGGTTTATGCACGCGCCGTGCACAACAGCACAAGCTGCTCACACAAAGAAGTTGTTCTTTATTTTAGTGGCGACTGATGTTCGGAAATCTATTGATTTTGGTTTCCTTCAGAAAATCAGAAACGATTTTCTTTAAAGTCAGAATTATGAAAATTTAAGAGGATTAAAATACATAATAATATTAAATATTGTAAAACTAAAAAAGGAAATCCAGAAAACTTCTGTCAATCTATGCGATGTGAAAAAACCACACCTGTCCTTTTTGTGATGTTCAAAACAAGACAATAAACTTTGATGTAAAAATGTCCTTTTTCCTGATAGACATATGTCCCCGCCAACACTCTTGGACAGAATCAACAAAGAGTTACTGTCATCTGAAAATCAACTGCATACTTTGATAAAAAAGGTAAACATCAAAAGAACAACAACAAACACATCCTTTCCGCTAACAGCCAACAATAGTTTCCGGTTAACATAAAAAACTCAACTCACCTACAAAGTCACTTGGGCTGCGGCTGCCAGAAGGGAAATTCACAAAGTCATGTTTTCTCACAGTTACTTTTAACATCCGCATCAGAATTGTTTATGACTGAACAAAACTTGTCAACTATTTTCCGCTAAATAACATGAATTTGTGTATTAAAATGATTTAAGTCAATCAAACAACTTCATCATTGCAGGACTCGTAGCTATACAAGGGACACCCCTTGCGTCAAAGGATATTGCACCTTACCAACCACCACCATTACCTCTTTGTGGCGCAACGTAAGTAACACTTCTACTTATTACGCTTAGTGCACCCTCTGTCAGTGCTGGTTGTTTGTTAACAAACTAACTTCGGGTCCGTATCGCATGCAATGCGCGATTGCTGTCCTTCTATGGGAATTCGTTTAGACTTTAGTTCGAAAAATACACAGAATCCTTTGGCTACTGTCACTTCCCTTGACTTTTCTCTAAGTCAACTCATGCCTAACCAACAATCTGGTAACTGTAAGATAATTTTTGATTTCCGTTTAATGAATTGGGGGTGATTTGTGGGAAAGTTTTTGAATTTTAATGAGAAAATTTACCTTGTGTTCAAGAGTAACCGCAGCATGCGATGGATCGAAAAGTCTGAGAAAAGAAATTGTGAATGAAGTAGTTGTTATGGTATCGTACAGTTCAGGCGGATGATTATTATATGAAAGTGGTTTAAACAATAAACAGTTGTTTTACACACTCACAAATCTGTAGAAACTTTTACCGATTTTAAACGGTAAATGTATTAGACTGGCTAATCATTTTTCCAATCCAGCAAAATCAAAAAAATAATAATCCAGATAGTTGAACCGCAAGAAAAATTCTGCAGTATATCAGATTCGTTAATATGAACCGTATTGAATGATTGAATTCCACGACAAATCGGACAGTTAAAAACTATTTCCTCCATTTTTTGTAAGGTTTGCATCCCGGGATTTCCCGCGGGAAAATTCCCGGGAATTCGCACATTTTTCATGCCGGGAAATTCGTACGGGAATCCCGCGGGAATTCAGTAGCAAATTTTACATATTTTTTTCGCATACTTTTTTCCATAATTTCCACAATAAAATTAAAAATGTTGTATAAAATTTTGATCACATATCTTTTAATCAGGTATGTCAAATATTGCAGTTGGATGACAAAATATATGTAAGGTGTTTGGGTGTAGACTCAAAATCCACTTTTTCGGATTTCTCCTGTCAAGCTTCATATGAAAAAAAAAAAATAAAATCCCGGAAAAATAGATTTTGGGCGTGTATCCGAACGCAAAAATAAAGAATTTTAAGTTTTCGAAGCGACTCACTATTAATGTGAAAGATCGTTCTCCGTCGCGTCCACATTTTCCCAAAAAAAATAAGAAACACCCCCTGGTATACTTTGAGTTTTTTCTGATTACTCGTTAAAAAGATATAGCTTTTTTAAAAATCGTTAACTAGTAGTCCTTTTTCAGTCTTTTGCTCATAACTTCGTCAATAATGCTCCGAATTGGATATTTTTTAGTATTTTTGTTTTTTGAAGTACTTTTCAGAAAACATATTTAGAAAATATTCACAATGTTTTTGTATACAGTAGGCTGTGTCACGAAAATAAATTGCAGCGGTCATCCCCCAGAAATGAAGATTGGATTGGATTAATGAGGATTTCCAAAATATTACGTGCCTAGATCAAGCCATCTGTGAGCTAAACGCTCCTGAAAATAACCCTAAAAATCATTTTTTTTCCGGTCTAACTTTTATGTGTTAAATTTTTTTCTGAAATAATACACCCTTGAAAGCACTTGAAATAAAAATTTGTATTCTTGTCTTAGAATATCTCATTGGTAGTATTATTGGACGTTTATATCGATTTTTTGTGGTTTTAAAGGTGACAGCTAAAAACTCACATTTCTTGGAAACATTTTGTCAGAGTTGATATGAAAAATAAATAGAAGGAATTAATACCTTTCGAATGATGCCTATATGATGAATATCGAGCGAAAAATTACGTCAGTGACTCCTTGTTTGTAAAATAATTTAATACAGGAGATGGATTTTCAGAGCAAAAAAATCAAACTCTGTTCACAAAAATGAGCGCAGCGGCGTCAATTTAATTCCGATGTTCATCATTTAGGCATCATTCGAAAGGTATTGACTGCCGCTATTTATTTTTTATAAAATACTAACACCAAATACGAAAAATTTTTCAGTTGTCACTTTCGTCAAATTGTCAAATTCGAACAAATGGTTCTTGGAACTGGGAACATAGGTATGCGAACATACATTGACAATTCGGTAACATTTTCATACTGAAACGAATTTCACGCACTTTATGGTCTAACTGAAATATCCGGAAGTAGAAGATCTATTTGTTTGTACTATAAGTATGCAGTAACACACAAATACACATACATGGTCTTACCATAAACAAGTTGGTTTATTCACAAAACACAGGTGTCGGATAAGATAAAACGACGAGAAAACACAGCCAAAGAAATGAAAATGTACCACACATAAAAAATAACAACAGAAATGTTGAGAAAAAAATAATGATGTTGTTGCGATAAAAACCCCAACAACGAATGTTCCTGAGATTATGTACTCGTACATGTAGGAAAAATACCCATGGTACGAGTAGTTAAAAGTATGTCCATAGTGGAAAGAAGTGATTGCATCTGGTTGTTAAATCAAAAAACGATCTACTTTGCGATATATGAATTTCTGTCGAATGCAGGCCTTCCAAGGAGTTACATAATTCACACAATATGCAAAATCATTCGTTCATATTCCTTTAATTGTATTAAATATATTACTGAAACATTTTTATATAATTGTAATTGGAACATTTAAAAATTTGCAGACACAGTTTTTATGAAGGACTTGCTACCTTTATGACGGTGATTTTTTAACTTTTGTTACTTTTCCTGTTTTTATTTCCCAGACACCAAGGAAATGACCAAGTTACTGCGTTGAACAACACGCACTCAGAAAAAAGTGAACCCGACAATGAGTTAAAATGTTACAATGAAACAATTTAGGAAAATTTATCGGCAAATCAATATTTCCTCCTATCAAGGTCAATTCTAGTTCAATTTCCTTTAAACCCAGTAAATATTTACTCAAACTTTATTGCAGTTTTCCTCAAATCAAGTAATTTTTTTCTAAATCTGAGCCAAATTTTAGTAAATTTTTCATATTAAATATTTATTCGGAAAAGTCTCAGATTTTTTCCTCAAACCAAGTAAGTTTTTACTAAAACTAAGTAAAATTTTACTTGACGTAAGAAAAAAAAGATAACTGAAAATAGTTCAATTGAACTGAAACTTAGGAAATTACACCCCAAATCTTCAAAATATTATTTTATTTCACAGTATGCAAACTTAATATAGAAAGTGAGAAAATTAACTATTTCTCAAACATTTCATTTCATTAAAAAACAAGTAAGGAAAGGCTAAAGTCGGGCGGGGCCGACTATATAATACCCTACACCACTCCCTGCTTATATACCTCGGTTTGAATACTAAACCCAGGTGTTTCATGAGAGCAATTTTATGTAGTTCATATAAATTATGCAGAATATGGTAAATAATATGGTAATTGATCCAATTTTCCGCCAGATAAAAAAAGAAAAAAAAATATAACATGATCTGGAAAAATTTATCAAGATCCAATGACACCTACAGATTATACAACGTAAGTAGGATGAATCGAGCGGACATTTGAAAGGGGCCTATAACACTTGGGGTCTGTGAAAAAACATCATTCACGGTAGGTATTCCTAGTTGAAATATATCATGATCTGCAACATTTGATCAAGATCCGATGTAAGATGTAGTATAATCCCTTGGGATATACCATATATGGACACATATATTTGGTTTTCATTGTATATATTCTTAGTTGAAATATAATAAGATCTGCAAAATTTGAAAAACTTCCGATGTAAAATGTGGGTTCTAGAGGAGTAATAATAAAAATGGGGGCCATTTCTAAGGGCGCTACATTAAAAAGTGGGCCCATATAGATCACTTTCAAAGTAGGTATTCTTAGTTGAAATATAACATGATCTGCAAAATTGTATCGAGATTCAATGCAGGATGTGGGCCCAATTTGAAGGGGGGTTATACCAAAATATGGACCCATATATTTGACTTTTTCAGTATGTATTCTTAGTTCAAATATAATATAATTTGCAAAATTTGATAAACTTGTAAAATGTGGGTCGTAGAGGGGTAATAATAAAAACGGGCGGGGGGGGGGCGTATTTGTAAGGGCGCTATATTAAAAAGTGGGCCCTTACAGATCACTTTCAAAGTAAGTATTCTTTATTGAAAACGTGATCTTCAAAATTGTATCAACATCCAAGCGATAATAATGTAAACTGGGGCCCATTTGTATGGGGCTATATCAAAACATTGATTTATATAGCTGGTTTTCAAAATAGGTCTTTCTAGTCCAAATGTATCATTGTGTGACAAATTTTACCAAGATCCGATGTAAAATGTGCATTTTAGAGCAGTAATATTGTAAATCGGAGGTACATCTGTATGGGGGCTATATCAAAACATCGACCCATGCGGCCCACTTTCCCGCTAACTGTTTTTAGTAAAAACATCGTTAAGTTCCACCATGGATTGCATTCCCCAGAAGAAAGGAAAATATAATTTTTTTTAATATAGCCAAATCAAAACAAATACAAATATTGAAAAATTAATTTTATAAATAAATATAATATTTTAATTATTTCAAACCACGCTTATAAGGCAAGGCTACCAATACGTCAATTCAGAAAAATAATTATTCTTCTATTTATATTTTGAAAAATATTTTCAAAGCCATAAATACAAGTACAAATTTTGAAAATCCATTATCAGACGTACATAGTGCAAAATTACCTAACTTCATGATTCAACCAATTTTTGCCGTAAAAGAAAAAGTACGAATTTGGAAAAAAAACTTTTTATTTCGCGTGTCTATGCAGTCAGAGGAATGTATACACCGAATTCCATGATTCCATTTTTACCCCCTTGACGTTTCTACGCAATTAGAATTTTATCATTCTAGTTGTAGTCGTTTGTATCCCTTGAAAGTACTAATTTCGAAAAATTCGTCTATTTTCCGTGTCTTCCAAGTCTGAGGAATGTATACTCCGAATTTCATGACTCTAGCTGCGGTCATTTGATTGGTACTATTTTTTCCCCCTTTTTTCATTTTAAACCCAAAAAGTACGAATTTCGAAAAAATCAGTTTATTTTCCGTGTCTTCACACTCAGAGGAATGTATACTCCGAATTTCATGACTCTAGCTGCGGTCATTAAATTGGTACTATTTGTATCCCTTTTTGCCCCATTTCACCCCCTACAAATAAGAATCACTTTATTGTGTACGTTTTTGCTATAAGGGGAATGCGTATACCAAATATCAAGGAAATATAAACAGAAATATTCAAAAAACATGCTTAAATACGTTAAAATATTAGGGATTATTATGGGTATTTTTAGTCCTCGTGAGGGAAAAATTTTCCCTTTGGGCCGATTTCGCCCCATTTCAATCCCAACCGATCTACGACTATAAGACGCATTTGTGGAAAATTTGAACGTTCAAGCTCCTTTCGTTTATATGCTAGCGTGCTTTCAACAGACGGACGGACGGACATGGCTAGATCGTCTTAGAATTTTATGACGATCAAGAATATATATACTTTATAGGGTCGCAGGTCGATATTTCAAGGTGTTACAAACGGAATGACAAAGTTAGTATACCCCCATCCTGGAGGTGGAGGGTATAATGAACACAACCCTGAAAATGTTGACATGAACCCAAGTAAAATGTGTATTCTAGAGCAATAATAGTGTAAATTATAGAGATATTTGTATGGAGACTATATCTAAATCTGAGACGATTTCTTCCAAATTCAATACCGATCGTCCTTGGCCACAAAAAATTACTTTTGCCAAATTTCATGATAATCGGACAAAAATTGCGACCTGTAGAGTGCGAACAAACTTAGATGGACAGCAGACGGACATACAGACATCGTTAAATCGATTCAGCTGTTTTTTCTAAGCTGATCCGTATACAAACATTTGGCGCGAAACTAACTTATAATACCCTAGTCCACGAAGTGGTGTAGGGTATAATTAGTAAACTTTTTTAAAACCAAGTAAAACCAAACTGAGGACTATTTTGATAATTTTTCCTCAAACTTTTACTTGATACTTATGTAAGTAAGTAGTGAACTTAAAATAAGTTCAGTTTATCTAGAAATAATACAAACAAATGATTTTTTATATATACGTACTTTTTATTTCCCTGGACTCAACTCAACATCTTCTTTACCACGATTAACTTATTTTTCTCCGATAAAACATTCACATTTTATTATCGTAAAATATAAACATGTATGGTGCAAGTACGTCGCAACCATTTTAATATAGGTCCCATAAAAATGTCATTCTATTTATATTTTGTATCTCTAGAAACTACATATTTTTATAGAATTTGAACTAATTTGAAAGAACACGTTATATTTTACATGTGAAAGTTTTTAGGACACATACAAAAATCATTCCAGATTTCACTTTTTGCACCGAATTGAATTATATTGGGGTAGAAATTGTACGACATCTTATAGTCGGCCTCGCCCGAATTTACCCTTACTCCTCTTTTAGTAAATTTTCTTACACATAAAGACCTGAATCATTTATGGATAGCGCTCATATGGTCGAATTTTCTCAGTGGTGGAGTGCCACCTAAAGAGTCTTAACTTCTTCACATCACATTTTTTTAATTATTCTTTATGATAACATTTATTCGGAACACTGGAATAAACCTAATAATTTGTATTTGTGACTCATGTTCCCCATAAATCCGCATATAAACTCGGACTTATTTAATTATAACAGCTAAAAATTATAAATAAATAAATAATCTTAGATGTTAATGTAACTCCGTGTCCTGCCCATCACACTTTCTTGATGGCAGTGATGTCTGCACACTTGTAATAAATCAGTTATCAGTTATAAATCAAAAATTCATCATTCAGTGTGATGAGCTTGTTCGAATGAGGATTACAAATCGGACAACGCAAATAATTTATCGGGTTTTTAATGAACGTGCGTTTCAGAGGCAGCTAAGATGCATGGATATCAGAGGTGAAGGACAGCAAAGTTCGTAATTTGTTTGATTTGAAACATCCTCAGTATCTACATGTGTACGACGAAATCACTCTTTCAATTCACTGACTTCAGCGCATGTGACACAGTCACAAAATGACTGACAAGTATGGGTCAAAAACTGGCAAGCATGAACAATGTTCATATTCATCTGTCGTATGAATATTTGCAAAATTTTAACACGGCATACGTTGTGTTTGTTATACTCGAATCTTGTAGTTGTCACTTGATGAAAAGATGAAAAAACGAAATAAAAGCAGTGAAGAAATATAAACGTGAGAAAATTAACCAAGACCATACGGACGTGTTATGACTAATAATGTTGTTCCTCTTCTGAGGAAAGAATTTTTTACAACTCAGGAATTTTTCTAAAACTATTTTAAAGATAAATTAACCTTTGGCTATTGTACCCCTTCATTTACCGCCACCTCCCGGTACGACAACCAAGGTGGTCATCTCAAATGAACTCATAAAATTTTGTTATTTTACTGCTTTGAAGCCGGCTACATATCGGGTTAGAAGACGACAATTTAATTAGAAATGCTTAAGATTAATGGCTGTTTTTTGTGGCATGTGTGCTATTAGCTCTGTCATTTCAGCTTTTATAAGTGCATCCAACGAAGCCTTAAATGGTTTTAACAGTTAACACACTTTTCGGAACTATGCTGGGTTGGCAACGTGTTAAAGTCGTAAAAAATAGCACCAGCGTTTGAGGTGCACTGGACAGTCGGATGTATGTATCTTTTTCACAATTTTATTACACAGATTTCATTTTGTGACTAAAAGTAAAGCACGCGCTAAATAAAAAAAGATTTTAATTAAGCTCCGCTGAAGTTATGATGATAAAGTTCATAATAATCTTCATTTTATACTTTATGAACTCTATGCGGGACAACTTTATGTATCGGAAGTGTTAGCCTTTTCAAAAGTAATGATGTCTATTTTCTGTAAATAAAATAGTCATGATTTTAGTCAGTATAGCTAACTATTAGCTTAAAGCAGAGCATCACATTATCAAAGTGAAAAATGTCGGTCTACTCTTAGCACTAAAAATGATTCAGAAATCTGTAGGGCATAAAGATATTTTCCATAAGCAGTGGAAAACTTATTTGTGAATGACGTTGAAATAAAAGACGTGTATGAATTTGCATAGTGGCTCGAGAAAAGAATCCACAAAGTGAAGGTAAAAATGGTCGTTTACATACAGAATGATTTTTGGTGTATTAAGTTTTCTCTGGTAAAGGGTTTAAAAATCCCAGATTTGAAACATTTCCAATTTATGAAAATCAACCCAAATTTACTGAAGAAAAATCAAACTTCTCCAAGAATTAGATGGGAAAATAGTATATATGTTCGCCTTTTATGTAAATGGGATGATCAAAATGTGCAAATATATTTATCATATGCATACGTAATAATAGTTGCTGCTGCAACACTGATTTTTTGTTATTTTCCATTTCTGGAATTATTGATGATTTTTAACACCCTGCATATTTTGCATTTGTTTGTAACACACATGAGGAAGCGCGATAGACCCATTGTTTATTATAGCGATCGAATAAGAATCACTTTCTGAATGGATTTAGTCATCCCCGCCCATTCATCCGTGCATCTATTCTTGAATTAAGTATTATTACTAGGGTTTGGGGTTTCCCAGACTTTTTTCATTTCCCGGGAAAAAGGGAATGAAAAATTTCATTCCCGGGAATTCCCGGGAAAAAGTAATTTATTTATAGGTATGTTCAATATGGTTTAAAATATCAACATTTAATAACTGGCGTGTTTTCTTTCAATACTGTCATATTGCAAATTAAACATGAATGTTATTTATTATTTACAAGTTATTTTTCATTTTACAAATATTTTACTCTACACCTTTTCAAGATTATATTCGGATCATACAAATTTATATTGAGAAATGTAAACTCATATTAGGGACATATAAAATCATAAATTCATAATGAGATATATAAATCAAAATTCATTGAGAACAATTAATTCATAATAGGAACATACCAATTAATAATGAAATATACAAGTTTCTAATCAGAAAATCCAAATTTATAATCAGAAAATACGTTTTCATATTCATAAAATATGAATTCATAATGAGAAAATATAAAATCATATTGAGAAAATGTAAATTTATAATGAGAACATTGATAAAATATGTGTTTCTACGAAAATATCCATAGAAAAACGTACATACATAGCTTCGATTATAAATTTTAGAGTTCCTTATTATGAATTTATATTTTATGAATATATATTCCCAAATAAGAATTTATATTTTCTCATTATCAATTTGGATTTTCTTATTTTGTATTTATATATCTCATTATCAATTTGTATATTCTTATTATGAATTTGTGTTTCTCAATATGAATTTACATTTCACATTACGAATTTACAGTGCTGATTATGAATTATCATGCTCCTATTATGAATTTACATTTCCTGTTATGAATTTACATTTCTCATCGTGAACTTACATATTCCGATTATAAATTACATTTTCTCATTATAAACTTGAAAAGTTGTAGACTAATCGTCAGAATTGGACATTTATATCGCAGGTAGAAGTGACTGAAACCTACACTAGATTCAAAATTGAAAACGATTAAGGAAACAAATAACTCATATGATGGATAATGTTATGACGCATTTAATTAAGAATATACATTCGTCTGGAAATATTTTATAGAAACAGGGGGAATATTCTAAACTGTAAAAACAATAGAAACATAAAAAATTAATTTTAATTTAATAAATTCGTAAAAATGAAAATAATAGTCCAGTCATTAATTCTTACAAAGGGCCATTTAAATACACCGTAGCATATATTTATATTCCTATTAGACTTCTTTTGAAAGTTTCCAGGTGAACAATTTTTATTGTATTCCTATTTTTAGACCATTTCTTTCTGGCTACATATGTAAAGTAAATTGTTCTTGAAAAAGATATTCACCTCGATTCTTCTAGGAAAACAAGAAAATTTACATTATGTAAGCCATAGTATTGTCGGCATGATATTTTTATTTCACAATAAAGATCCTGCAAATAGCCTCACAAAAAGTTTTTATTCTCCTAGCTGGGTTTCGCATAAAATGGCTATTTAGCGAATTTAAAAAGTTTTGTTTGTAGTAATATAATATAAACAAATACTCAAAAAATTCTCATTATTGTCAGTAATGTAAATACATATATGAATTTGAAATACATCTAAAAATTCCAATTTATATAGTAACATTAAATTATTAATCAACATAATAAATAAATTATTTTTTAATATTTCCCGTATTCCCGGGAAATTGAAAATTTTTTCCCGGGAACTCGCGTCCAAATTTTTCCGGGAATTCCCGGGAAAAACGATTCGGGAATTCCCGGACCCCAAACCCTAATTATTACCTAAACTGTTGCGGGTCAAGGACGGACGATATTTAATTTGAAATAAAATAGATATAGCCCCCATATAAATGTCATTCTCGCTTTGACTTTTTCCATCTCGAAACCTCAAAATTTAACCGATTTTCTTTAAATTTAGTACAAAACCATATATATAACATCTGTGGTGAAAATGGGTCACATCGGTTCAGATATATATCCCTCCCTTACAAATTTCGCTAGAAGCACCTATGGTGAAAGTGTGTTGCATCGGTCCATACAAGAATCATTCCCGAATAGACTGATTTGAATTGTAATGGTGTAGAAACCTAATGGTGAACCTGAATATGAAAAACTACAAACGTCAAGCTTTTAGCTGATACGCTGTTAACCAAAATTTAGAACCTTACCAGAATATGACGTAAATTCTGCAATAAACTACCAGTTATCTCGAAATATATCGATTTTGAGATGCACTGCAAATGTGTTTAACTATGCATGATCTATGTACGTTTAAATTATTTAGTATGAAATGTATTAGAAAGTGAAACGTATTTTGGCTCTCCTGAACATTTTGATTTTTCGAGATAAGAATGTTTTTTTTTTTTGTGAAAACTACTGAGATTTGATATTCTATTTTACTTTTCAACATCTTAGAATAAGTTAGAAGTAGTAATGATTCCAAATCCCAGAAAGGACTTAACTCAAGTCAAGTCATACCGTCCGATAAGTCTAATGTCGATATTTTCCAAAAAAAATTCATTGATGAAAATACACCCTACAAACGTAATAATGGTAACATACCCGATCACCATTTTGGCTTTCACAATGTCACAATGCCATAACTGATGTAGGATTCTAAACATTTTTTTCCTATTCACCAACACTATTGACCGAGGTGCATTGCCTTCCCATGTTGTTTATATATAGTTTTGGGACAGCTATGAGTCAAGTACCGGAATTGTCACAGAAGCTCAAACCCTAGTTTAAGAAAGTAATTATTGACATTTCCAAACCATATAATTAATCAATTTCCTAAAGTCAAACGTTTTAATTAAAAACCAAACGATATAAAAATATACAGACATACGTCTGTATTTTGGTATAAAATTTCACCTTTTGACATCAAACCTTGTTCAAAAACCAGCAAAAAGAGGCTGAGATCTAAAATAAATCTGACAATTAAATTAATAAGCTACAAGATACTGGACACAAATTTGAATATTTAATGAAACGAACACAACCAACAAAAACGCTGCAGCATCCCCAGCAGCGACGGATTTGTCAAACAATATAGCCGTAATGTTAAGAATTGCCCGGTTATTGAAATTTAAAACCACTTCATTAGTATTCCTTTTTTGGTGTAAGAATGCGTGTTACCATCAACCTTCATAAAAAGGATATAACGTAGCAAAAATAGCGTTCACAAACCAAACACACACAAAAAAACACGGTGTTAATAATTACCTCATCAACTTGACTGATGACACAAATGAATCACTGTCGTCCTTTCTCCGCTATCCTTTCGAACGCCAATGTTCATTGTACATAAATTATGTAAAATGCTTCGAAGGAAAAAATTCAATTTAGATGTACTTCCCCCGTCTGTACATGGAATGGTATGCATATGAGCTGTAGTTCCTTTCTGACCCATTGAACCCTTCTACGAAAATTTAAAGGAATCGAAGATGCTGTGATGGTTTCCATATGCATATAGGTAATATAGTAACCCTTACATCACGGTGTCCTTTTTGGAGATTGCGTAGTCATGTAGAATGTTTGTGAGTGTGAGTAAATATATTGAGGATAATTAATTAATGGAAAAAGTAAATAAGAAAATTACATCTTATTATAACCTAGTCTTGCTTTCTTTATTGGTATGAACTAAGTTTTGTTTGCCATCGTACCAGTACCAATATAGAGAGAATCGAATTCTTTCCCACTTGTAAATAATCGAATGCAAAATCGTTATAATGTCATCGTTATAATGATGAAAGCCGTGTTCCGTTAAATTTTTGATGATGAACTGTTAAAAGAAATATTAAACTGACGACGAAAGTTCAATGCCAATTAACATCGAGTTAAGGACTATGAAATGTGAAAGTTACAAAATCGTCAATGAATACAAAAGTCAAGCAAACATATTACACGGCCGACTTATGACCTCTGCCATAATTTTCGTTAGGTCAGAAGGAAATAATATAGCGATAGACTTAGAATCACTGAGTATATTTTAAATTCTGCAAGCTACGGGATTACATATCCTTTGGCTATGCGATGTAGCATCATAATAAAGATTTTTTGGCTATTATCTTTTTGGCAATACTGGTTTAAACAGCTGACGCACGTTTCGTGTTTTGTTTCACTGTCAAACATATTCAGTTTGGTCTATAATTTAACCATGAATCGTCTTACAAACGATCAACGCTTGCAAATTATTGAATTTTATTATCAAAATGCGTGCTCTGTTAAGAAAGTTCATCGCGCGCTACCATTTTATGGTCTGTTTAATCGACCCACTGAAGCGGCTATTCGGGCTATTGTGACTGAATTTCGCACCAAATTTACATTGTTGGACATTAAAGAAAATATCTCAGCTGTATCGGCCAGTGTTAACGATGACCATCAATAATCGATTCGTCGCCGTTCGCAGCAATTGGGCCTCTGTTACTCAAAAACGTGGAAATGCCAAAATTGGACTAAGCGGATGGACCATTTCAGGCGCAGTCAAGGTCAACATTTGCATGAAATAATCTTCAAACATTAATTTATATAGACCGTACTATCGATTCAAATAAAGATTTCATGAATTTTTCTGAATTTTATGTCTTTTTTTTTTGAAAAACTTTCCTATAGCTTTTAAAAAATCACCCTTTACAAAGGCCGTTTTAGAAGTGGTGTTAGGACAACTTATTTTCAAGATTTCTTAAATTCGATTATAATTTAATCTAAACAAGTGATAAGCGAAAATTTCTAAAATCATGAGATTCAATAGCAGTAATATTTTTTGCATAGGTACGACTATTACTGCTCTACATCCACATTTTACATCTGTTCTTTATCAATTTACACACATTTTATATTTCAACTAAAAACATGTACAGGTCCCACACAAATATGCCTTCGATTTTGCTATTACTCCTCTAGAATCCACATAGCTGTGGTTTTCACGAGTAACGACTTCCGTTATAAAATAAAACTTCTCAGTAAACGAATACAAAATGGTTTTAGACATTAACTGACATTATTCTTATGTCTTTATAAATTACTGCATATAATTTTGAAATGAAAAATTCTATATGGTCAAATTTCGTAGAAAGGTTAAAATTTAATTTTTTAATTTTAATTTTAAATTTATTGACGCTTTTTTGAAATCATGTATGTTATATATAACAATATATAATGGATTTTATTAAAACTATAATGTATTGATTTAATTACAGTTAAAAATGTCAGCATCTTGCTTTATCTTAAATCGTTAAAACATATATAAATATTTCAAGAGGTTTAGAATCCGTGTTTGCTCCCGACACTAACGTAACATGAGAGAATATCTCAACAAAAGAGTGTGCTTAAGACTACAAAAAAAAACTAATAATAAATCTAAATACTTAATCTAAATACATATACAAAAAACATAAACAAAAACTAACAACAAACTTAACCCCTGTGGGATCCAGTGTCAGATTTGACGTAAAATTGGGGACACAAGGTGGAGGACAAGTCCATTGTCATATTGATACCAATTGGTGATAGATAATTTGTATTATGCCAGCTGAATGCTACTTGTTCGTTAAATACGTTCTGAATTAAAGCGTTCTCATGATTCGAGACTCTGTTTACAAAATCTTTCATCAGTTTCATCACGTACACAGGGATTGGCGTGACTGAGGCATTATCATAGATAAATCGAACATCGATGTTTTTGTCTCGACGAGGCCGATTCATATTCCTAAGGAAGTATGTCGATTTTCAAAAAAATCGGCCTCGTCGAGACAAAAACATCGATGTATCACACTTTAAAATCCGTTTATAAATGCAGAAGTTATATAGAAAAATGTAAAAGCGCGACCCCTACGTTCGGCATAAAAAAATAAAAAAATTTTTTTGAAACTACCTTTCAATAATACTTCATATTCGAAGGTGTACGGCGAACTTTTTTTTTTTACTTGTAACCTGGTACGCTCTAGTGTACATGTCTGATACATTCAATTTTGGCAAAATAATTCATTATATTTCAGCTAGAAACACTTACAGTAAATTTCTTTCTTCTGCAAGGAACCGTAAAGAAGTGTAAGCTACACCTTGACTACATCGGTTTGTGTTTTTGAAAATTAGATTCTTACTGCTGAAGTAGCCACATTTCTGTATTTTTCACATAACAAAACCGTTTCATATTATTGAAAATCAATCCTTTTGTTGATATGCAAAATACATATTCTATTGAAATAGAAAGGAGGAATTGATATGATTGATGTACTCACTATTGCAAATTGACATTCCGTTGCTCACAAAGGATTCCGCGTAATGCCTCAAATTACACAAACGAAATGTTTTCAGGTCGAGTAGGACATGTTAGTTCAAAATCTGGTTATTGTTTGCTTCGTAAACAGATTATTTTCATAAATTATAATTAATAATTTAATTTAAGATGACAGTTTACATAAAGGGGAAACGAATGGAAAGGATTTTGGTCTATTGATCTCGTTGTTTCTTTTGCAAGAAATAAAATTAGAATTCTTCAGCAAAACAACAACATATGTTTGTACATATGAAAAGAAAAATGTCCAACTGTGCTGCTTATGTGGTTGTCTGTGATCCTTTTTGAAGGATAACAAGTTTCCGTTTTTCCTTCCACTCGTATTTTTTCTCTGCGTTTCATCAAAAGGGATGTTTTCACTGTTCCGACAGTAAATGGTCAGTTTGTATATGTAGAAATAAAAAATTCCATTATAGGACTGGTCAGCATTGGTCAGTACTGGTACGTTCACCTATTAAGTGAATGATGAGTAAGCTTTTCGTGCGTTGCCATGCGTTCTTATCCTATCTTAAAGGTTATAGGTCACCACCGTACTTTTGAACAATTCTTCTCACAGTTCTGTTGAAGTGATTGTATGTAGTTACCAAAGGTTGCAGAATGTGGTTTTTCTTACTTTTTATATGAATTTTGAAGAATACAATTTCTTTGTCTTGGAATTGGTTTTTGTGTGTAATGTCCTGTTATTAGATATCTTAAATAGGGGAGTGTCCTGTTAGTTGATGATTCAACAAAGCTTTTTGGAGTTTCTAAAAATTGTAGGTAAATAACAAAGGTTGCCTTTTTTCTTCTATTCACATAGTTCATCGTGTAACTTTAACATTTTGCATATTATATACCTTTAGTGCTGATATAACGCCATTTTGGGTTTCTTGAATATGTTCATGGTCATATCAATTCCATTATATTGGTCATTTATTCGAAATTGTTGTGCTTGTTTATTCGTCTATAATATTTATGATCCTGTTTGTAGCGACCAAGGGGCTAATACTATTTTAAGCATCACACATAGTTTTTAAACTATGTTGACAAAAAATAGTTATTTATGTTCCGGGACCAGAAAATAAGACATTTTCAACTAAGACCTCCCTACATGGGAAATACTGAGAAACGTGCAACACTTTCACCTTTCTAAATGCAATACTTACTAATTAACAGGGTGTTGAAGATAAAAGTTATTTGTTTATTTATTTATTAAATATTTACGTCATTCCAACTTAATACAGGGCGTCGTATTTTGTTCGAATTCTTTATAGATTTTTATACACTCCGCGAAAGTATTATGTCGTTGTGCATTTGTTTGTAACGCCCAAAAGGAAGCGAGATAGACCTATTGTTAATTATACCGATCGACTTAGAATCACTTTGTGAATCGAATTATCAATGTCCGTCTGTCTGTAATCACGATATCTATTCTTGTAATCACGATACAGGTCGCAATTGTAGCCAGAACCAAACGAAACATTGCACAACGAAGTTTTTCGGGACAAGGACGAACGCTATTTAATTTGCAGAAAATAGGTTCAGATTTAGATATAGGCCCCATACGAATTTTACTCGATTTGACTCTTTTCACTCTAGATACCACATATTTTAACAGATTTTTTCAAAATTGGCAAAACATCTTATAATTCAATTAGAAACACCTGTGGTGAAAATGGGTCAGATCGGTTCAGATTTATTTATAGCTTCCATACAATTTGACTTTTTCCGCTCTAGAATCCACCTATCTTAACAGATTTTCTTCAAAATTGGCAAAACATCTTATAACTCAATTAGAAACACTTGTGGTAAAAATGTGTTAGATCGGTTCAGATTTATATATAGCTCCCATACAAATTTTGCTCCCAATTTGACTTTTTCCGCTCCAGAAACCACATATTTCAAGAGATTTTTTAAAATCTTGTAAAATATCTTATATTTCAACTAGAAATACCCATGGTGAAAATAGGTCAGATCGGTTCAGATTTATATATAATTTCCATTCAAATTTTGCTCCCGATTTGACTTTTTCTGCTCTAGAAACCACATATTTTAACAGATGTTCTTAAAATCTTACAAAATGTCTTATATTTTAACTAGAAATACCCGTGGTGAAAATTGGTCAGATCGGTTCAGATTTACATATAGCTCTCATACAAATTTCGATCCCGGATTGACTTTTTTTGTCCCAGAAACCGCGTATTTTCACCGAAATTGTTCAAATTGAGCATAACACGTTATACTTGAACTGGAAGAACTTATTGTGAAAGTTAGTCACTTCATTACATGTTTAGATATAGCCCCAATTCAAATATTCTTCTCGATTTGACAAATTGGACCAGGTTATATTAGCCTATGATTAGGAAACATACAAAAATTCTTCCCGTTTTCACTTTTTTACCGAAAGTGGAGTGTATCATATAGTCGGCCCCGCCCGACTTTAGCCTTTCCTTACTTATTTAATTACTACTTTTTAGCACTTTGTGAAGAAGAACAATCGAACAACGTAAAAAATTACATTTATTTTGCAACACGAAAAAAGTTATTACAGTATATATAGCGATTAGTACATTTCCAGTGTGTCCTTTCAAACAAAAATCAGACCTAAAATGTGCAAGTAAAGCTGATTTTATAAAAAAATACATTAAAAATAGCACTAAAATATATAAAAATGCACATAAATGTACAGTGATAAACCCAAATATTTTTGTGTTAATTATTTCCACTAAATAATTGTGATTTCGACTGCAATCACATTAAGAACTCCATCATGAAACTAATGGAGCGTTCTATTGACACTATATTTATTTTAAACAAGTAAGGAAAGGCTAAAGTCGGGCGGGGCCGACTATATAATACCCTACACCACTCCCTGCGTATGTACTTCGCTTTGATTACACAACCCAGGTATTTCATGGGAGCAATTTTATGTAGTTCATACAAATTATATAAAGTATATTCATATAATTTATATGCTATAAATTCATCTTTATTCAAATTTAACGAATATGGTAAATAATATGGTAATTGATCCAATTATCCGACAGACAAATACAAATTATACAGTAGTATACCAAAGTTATACCAAAGTATGGACATATGGGCATCACCCAAACCATTCTCATTGCAATTCAATTCGGTAAAAAAGTGAAATCGGGAAGGATTTTTGCATCCTGTAAATGTATGTGTTTGACAAACAATTTTAAATCGGAAAGGACATTTGTATTGGGGTATATTGAAACTTGGAACGATGTGACCCGCTTTCACCATGTCTGTTTATTGGTGAAATATAATATGTAAAATTTGGCCAAAATCGGTTAAACATTCGGGAGCAACATTTGTATGAGGGCTATATCTAAATCTAAACCGATCGTACCCACTTTCAGCATAGGTGTTTTTAGTTCGATTATAAAATGTTGTGCCAATTTTAAAGAAAATCGGGTACAATATGTGGTTTCTAAAGCGGAAAAAGTGAAATCGGGAGCGACATTTGTATGGGGGCTATATCTAAATCTGAACCGATCTTACCCAATTTTTGCATACGTGTTTCTAGTTGGATTATAAGATGTTCTGCAAAATTTAAAGAAAATCGGGTACAATATGTCTTTTCTAGAGCGGAAAATGTCAAATCGGGAGCGACATTTGTATGGGGGCTATATCTAAATCTGAACCGATCTTACCCAATTTTTGCATACGTTTTTCTAGTTGGATTATAAGATGTTCTGCA
Source organism: Polietes domitor (assembly GCA_947397865.1). Taxonomy (NCBI): domain Eukaryota; kingdom Metazoa; phylum Arthropoda; class Insecta; order Diptera; family Muscidae; genus Polietes; species Polietes domitor. Next base: position 31,152,530 of record OX377618.1, read on the forward strand.
AATTTTAAAGAAAATCGGGTACAATATGACGTTTCTAGAGCGGAAAATGTCAAATCGGGAGCGACATTTGTATGGGGGCTACATCTGAATATGAACCGATCTTACCCAATTTTTGCATACGTGTTTCTAGTTAGATTATAAGAAGTTCTGCCAAATTTAAAGAAAATCGGGTACAATATGTCGTTTCTACAGCGGAAAATGTCAAATCGGGAGCGACATTTGTATGGGGGCTATATCTAAATCTGAACCGATCTTACGCAATTTTTGTATACGTGTTTCTAGTTGGATTATAAGATGTTCTGCAAAATTTAAAGAAAATCGGGTACAATATGTCTTTTCTAGAGCGGAAAATGTCAAATCTGGAGCGACATTTGTATGGGGGCTATATATAAATCTGAACCGATCTTACCCAATTTTTGCATACGTGCTTCTAGTTCGATTATAAGATGTTCTGCAAAATTTAAAGAAATTCGGGTACAATATGACGTTTCTAGAGCGGAAAATGTCAAATCGGGAGCGACATTTGTATGGGGGCTATATCTTAATCTGAACCGATCTTACCCAATTTTTGCATACGTGTTTCTAGTTCGATTATAAGTTGTTCTGTCAAATTTAAAGAAAATCGGGTACAATATGTCGTTTCTAGAGCGGAAAATGTCAAATCGGGAGCTATATTTGTATGGGGGCTATATCTAAATCTGAACCGATCTTACCCAATTTTGGCATACGTGTTTCTAGTTGGATTATAAGATGTTCTGCCAAATTTAAAGAAAATCGGGTACAATATGTCTTTTCTAGAGCGGAAAATGTCAAATCGGGAGCGACATTTGTATGGGGGCTATATCTAAATCTGAACCGATCTTACCCAATTTTTGCATACGTGTTTCTAGTTCGATTATAAGATGTTCTGCAAAATTTAAAGAAATTCGGGTACAATATGACGTTTCTAGAGCGGAAAATGTCAAATCGGGAGCGACATTTGTATGGGGGCTATATCTGAATCTGAACCGATCTTACCCAATTTTTGCATACGTGTTTCTAGTTCGATTATAAGATGTTCTGACAAATTTAAAGAAAATCGGGTACAATATGACGTTTCTAGAGCGGAAAATGTCAAATCGGGAGCTACATTTGTATGGGGGCTATATCTGAATCTGAACCGATCTTACCCAATTTTGGCATACGTGTTTCTAGTTGGATTATAAGATGTTCTGCCAAATTTAAAGAAAATCGGGTACAATATGTCGTTTCTAGAGCGGAAAATGTCAAATCGGGAGCGACATTTGTATGGGAGCTATATCTAAATCTGAACCGATTTCCTCCAAATTCAATACCGATGGTCCTTATCCAGAAAAAATAAATTCTGCCAAGTTTCATGACAATCGGACAACAATTGCGATCTGTAGAGTGCGAACAAGCTTAGATGGACAGCAGACGGACGGACGGACGGACAGACAGACATCGTTAAATCGACTCAGCTAGTGATTCTAAGCCGATCGGTATACTTAAAGGTGGGTCTAGCTCGATTATTTCTTGGTGTTACAAACATTTGGCGCGAAACTAACTTATAATACCCTAGACCACGAAGTGGTGTAGGGTATAAAAATCGAAGATATACTTTTTGCTTATTAAAAAATAATTTAAACTAGCCAGTTTTTTAGTACTATTTTAATAGTAATCAATTTAATTAATTTTTAGTATTAGGAATTTTTTATAAACCCACTTTCTTGCACATTTTTGGTCCAATTAGTGTTTAAAAGGGCTCGCTGGAAAGGTGCTGATCGCTAATTCTGAATCACTCTAAAGAGTAGGGACAGAAAAAAAGTGTAACGCATTGAAGGAGTGACATAAGACCCTAAGTATGTTTGGACCAAATCCGTTTCATGACTTTTTAAGATGTTTGAGCCATGTCCGTCTGGCTGGCTGGAGTACACGATATCTCTCGAAAGGAGTTAGCAATCGGTTCCAACTTTGCACATGGTAATATTTTTCCCAAATTTAGGTTAAGTTCGAAGATGGGCGAAATTGTCACCTCCAACACAAATAGTCCATATTCTAATGTTAAATTAAAACCTATACAACTTCCACACGTATGATCGGAATCAACTATGTTTTGGTATTTGATAATGTTTTAATAATCACTTTAAGTGTACTAAATATGACGGGTTTTGCCACGCCCCTTCCAGTATCTGCCACACAAATCACGCAAAACTACGTAAAATTAAAGCTGTTATATCTTCTATACTGATGATCGGAATACTGTGTAATTTTATATTTAGCAATGCTTTTTAGTGGTTACATTCGCATGGAATATGGACGAAGTTTCCATAGCCCTTCTGGTACCTCCCACACAAAGTGACATAAACTTTGGTTACAATAAAACCGATATAACATTTTAGTAAAAATCATTTGCAATTTAGATTGTATCTCCCACACAATTGTCTCTATCCTAGGCAATATTAAATCCCTCATAGCTAGCTTCTATACTAGTACATGGAATCTATGACTTGATATTTGATCATGTTTTTACAATTGTTTCATAAATGTGGAAGCTGGGATTATCCTGCCCTACATAAAATTTTATTCCATATAACTTGTGTATATTTTCTCTGAGAGTGAGGGTATATATAAGTTGGTTTTGTCGACTGAAATGTACTTACTTGTTTTTTTTTTAATATTTGGTCCTCAAGAGACTATCCCATCCCATGATGATCTCCTCCTGAAATGTTGACAGGTTTTATGGAAAATTATGGGGTATGTTCTGACAAAAAATCCAAATGGCGTTATGTAAGGATATTCAAGGATAAAATATATATTGTGACATTTTGAACATCCTTGTTCCATCAGGGTATGGGCTAGTATTAAATCAATGCTATTCTGCTCCACTGTATAAACTTCGAAGTTTTAGAAAATACCGTGGAAGTCATAATTGTATGCAAATAATTATACAACTTTGTCGTGCAACGAATAATCAGTTTTTTATACCCTCCACCTCCAGGATGGGGGTATACTAACTTTGTCATTCCGTTTGTAACACCCTATAAAGTATATATATTATTGATCGTCATAAAATTCTAAGACGATCTAGCCATGTCCGTCCGTCCGTCCGTCCGTCTGTTGAAAGCACGCTAGCATCTAAACGAAAGGAGCTAGAACGTTCAAATTTTCCATAAATGCGTCTTATAGTCGTAGATCGGTTGGGATTGAAATGGGGCGAAATCGACCCAAAGGGAAAATTTTTCCCTCACGAGGACTAAAAATACATAATAATCCCTAATATTTTAACGTATTTAAGCATGTTTTTTGAATATTTCTGTTTATATTTGCTTGATATTTTGTATGCGCATTCCCCTTATAGCAAAAAACGTACACCATAAAGTGATTCTTATTTGTAGGGGGTGAAATGAGGCAAAAAAGGGATAACAATGGTTCATATTAAACGACAACAGCTAGAAACACTAAATTCGGTGTGTACATTCCTCTAACTGAGTAGATAAAAGTATTTTTTCCAAATTCGTACTTTTAAGGGGTAAAATAGGAATAGAGGGATAAAAATGGTACCAACCAAACGGCTGTACCTAGAATAATGAAATTGGGTGTATACATTCCTCTGATTGCATAGATAAGTAAAATACACTGATTTTTCAAAATTCGTACTTTTTGGGGTTAAAATGAAAAAGGGGATACAAATAGTACCAATCTAATGACCGCAGCTAGAGTCATGAAATTCGGAGTATGCATTCCTCTGAGTGTGAAGACATGGAAAATAAACTAATTTTTCGAAACTCGTACTTTTTGGGGTTGAAATGAAAAAAGGGGATACAAATAGTACCAATCAAATGACCGCAGCTAGAGTCATGAAATTCGGAGTATACATTCCTCTGACTGCGAAGACACGGAAAATAGACGAATTTTTCGAAATTAGTTCTTTCAAGGGATACAATGGTACAGAGGGATAAAAATAGTACCAACTAAACGACTACAACTAGAATGATAAAATTCTAATTGCGTAGAAACGTCAAGGGGGTAAAAATGGTACCAACCAAATGGAATCATGGAATTCGGTGTATACATTCCTCTGACTGCATAGACACGCAAAATAAAAAGTTTTTTTTCCAAATTCGTACTTTTTCTTTTACGGCAAAAATTGGTTGAATCATGAAGTTAGGATATTAGGATAATGGATTTTCAAAATTTGTACTTTTGAAATTCAAATAGAATGGAAATACAACCAACTGTAGCACCCACTATCTACCAATATTTATGGCTTTGAAAATATTTTTCAAAATATAAATAAAAAATAATTATTTTTTGAATTGACGTATTGGTAGCCTTGCCTTATAAGCGTGGTTTGAAATAATTAAAATATTATATTTATTTATAAAATTAATTTTTAAATATTTGTATTTGTTTTGGTTTGGCTATATTAAAAAAATTATATTTTCCTGTAATATTACTGCACTTCTACGAAAACAGACAACCTCTGTGGAATGCAATCCATGGTGGAAGGTATAAAAAGTTCGGCCCGGCCGAACTTAACGCCGTTTTTACTTGTTTTTTTTTATTTCATTCAACGTTCCATTTTAAAGGAACGTTACATATTCCATTCATAAATTGGCACGTGTAATTCCACCAATCAACAAATTACTCACAAACAAAACAAACCAAATGAAAAGCCACAACAAATTCGTGATCATAATCTACTCAGAGACCGAAAGGCAGGCACAAGGAAACCGAATAACAACTAAACCGATAAGTGCAAAAGTCAAATGTAACAAGCAGCATCCCATATCAAGATTAAACGCAAAAAGTACAACACGCGAAAGGATCAAGAAACTCAACTCTACTCGACCAAACCATAACCTCAACCCTTCAACCTTGTGATGCGGTGATCTTAAGATGTTGCACCAACAACAAGGCCCAGAAATGAAGGCGATCTCAATAATTTCTAAAAAGAAAAACAGATGCCTTGCCCTAATTCTGGTCATGTACAAACCAGATCAAACCCTTAAATTGGTTAAATGCCCGAATGAAAACACAGCACACACACACATGAAAGATTCAACACCAAAAAACCTACAGGTAAACGGTGAAAAATTAGGGTAAAACACACAGAAGCATCCCATTAGCCTTCAGAAGAATACAAACAAAAGCAAACACACCGAACAAACAGGTATCCCGCTAACGACGACAAATGATGACGATTTGTTTGTTCCCCTTTCGGGCAGAACTGTGCATACTTACGAAGTTCTTGAATGAATTCCTTTGCTACGCATGATCGGCTTAAGTGGCATATTGAAAGGATTATTATCTCGTTTTTTTGTGCGTACGTTTTGTATTTCGGGTGTCCTTTGTAAATAGAGGCTGTGTGTTGTGTGCAAGGGCATCATTGTTTTTCAACATCTCAAGCATCCTGCTGCGTGTGCGCATTTTACACGCAACACTCATTGTCCTCCCATTGTCTGTGTTTTTTGCGTAGTTTAGCTGCTTTTTGGATGATATACTTTTTGGAAACTTCCTCCTATTATATTTGTTGTTTCCTTCTATGGCATTGTAAAAAACGATTAGCATTACAATCCGATTGTAAATGATATTGTTTCGTAACTTTTTAAATACCGCCATCTCAACTAGATATGAATGTATCGTCGCTATTGTTACCGCCTTATTTGGGGTACAACGCATTTTGTGGCGAATAATATGTTTAATTTTGGAAGTGTCACAATTCACACAATTTACTTTTTTCAAATCGGGGTGGGTGGATTTTGGTTTTTGCTACTGACGTGAAGTGTGTGACGAACAAGTGGCTTTTGTGGTGTTGGCGACACCCATTGATTGATGCCATAGTGATGAATTTCCCACATTAAACGTGCTTAAGTTGTTCTTCTAGTTGTATTTATTGTCGGTGGAGTTCAGCTTGAGTGTTTTGTTGAGCGTTTCAATGGAATTCTCATTATGCCGTGGATAAGTGCAACTTGAAAATCACTGAAGCGCGAATAATTTGTTGCCAGTCAAGAGATTATGACGCCCTCATTTTCAAATGAAAGTGCTATAAAGGATTACACATTTCAATAACTTTAGCCGACTTAGGGGTTGGGGTTGGCAAAAAATGTTTGTTATCTTTCATGAGAAAATTGGCACATAATCTTTTGGATAATTTCAGTAGACCGATGTTGTTTTTCATATGTTATCCTAAATTTTCAACATTGTGCAAAATTTATAGGCTAGGATTGATGACAACTAGTGGAAATGGGAATGTAAACACACGTATGGGGAAATATGACAAAGGAAACCATATATTTTTTTGCTCCTAAGTTATAGCACTAACTAAGGAAAACTACCTCATTACAATACTTTGAATATCAAGATAGATAAACGAAGAATCAAGATAGATAACTAGTAAATCAAAAAAAATCTTTTTTCAAATCCATGCTTTATGCAAGCAGAATTCTATTGGGCCTAGAAATTCTTTTTAAGTTATCTTTTGTAGAAGGAAAAATTACTGTTACGTTAATAAATAATAATAATAATAATAATAATAATAATAAATAATAATAATAATAATAATTAATAAAAAAATATTTAAAAACGTAACAGTAATTTTTCCTTCTACAAAAGATAACTAAAAAAGAATTTCTAGGCCCAATAGAATTCTGCTTGCATAAAGCATGGATTTGAAAAAAGAATTTTTTTTGATTTACTAGTTATAACCTTTCTTTACTGTTGTGCTAAGAAAATCCACAGAAAACGTGTAATTTTACAAAGTTCGAATCAAAAATGCGCCTTTCAAAACCCGCCCATTTGCATATTGTCTAAGCAGGTTACAACTAAATAAACACACACAACAATATAGGAAGATCGTTGTAGAATATACTTAAAAAACTGGTTTTAATTTCGTATGGGAAGGGTCACGGCCACTTTCCGCCCATCTCGGTGTCGAAATACTCTAAAACCGGTTTTAATTTCAGATGGGAAGTGTCACGTCCACTTTCCGCCCATCTTTGCACAACTATTTACACTGGATCAACTCACACAAAATTTCAGCACTCTAGGTCTATGACACCTACTGACCATATTCGATTATATGTTTGAGGTACCACGCCCACTTTCCCAATACCGCCCATTTCTGGCACAACTACGCAGGTTTATGCTAGATGCACTTACACAAAATTACAGTAGGTGTAATTTTGGTTTTATCTTCATATGGGAGGTGCCACGCCCACTTTTGCATTACCGCCCATTTTTGGCACAACTATGCACATTGATGCTAGATGCACTTACACAAAATTACAGCACTCTAGGTGTCATAGAACTGACTATATTCAATAATAGGTTTTAACTTCGTATGGGAGGTGCCACGCCCACTTTTCCAATACCGCCCATTTTTGGCACAACTATGCGAATTGATGCTAGATGCACTTACACAAAATTTCAGCACTCTAGGTGTCATAGAACTGACAATATTCAATAATAGGTTTTAACTTCGTATGGGAGGTGCCACGCCCACTTTTCCAATACCGCCCCTTTTTGGCACAACTATGCGAATTGATGCTAGATGCACTTACACAAAATTTCAGCACTCTAGGTGTCATAGAACTGACAATATTCAATAATAGGTTTTAACTTCGTATGGGAGATGCCACGCCCACTTTTCCAATACCGCCCATTTTTGGCACAACTATGCGAATTGATGCTAGATGCACTTACACAAAATTTCAGCATTCTAGGTGTCATAGAACTGACAATATTCAATAATAGGTTTTAACTTCGTATGGGAGGTTCCACGCCCACTTTTCCAATACCGCCCATTTTTGGCACAGCTATGCACATTGATGCTAGATGCACTTACACAAAATTTCAGCACTCTAGGTGTCATAGAACTGACAATATTCAATAATAGGTTTTAACTTTGTATGGGAGGTGCCACGCCCCTTTGTCCAATTGGTCAAATTTTTCAATTTCCTTGTATTGTCATCGAAAATGATTAAGTGTGCAAAATTTGAGCAAAATTGGTTGAGAAAAAAGCTTTCAAAAATTGACTTCAAATTTTGTGGCACACAAACATATATAGAAAGTAACCTTATATAAAGCATGGAAAAAGTCTCTTACCATTTGAGTGATTCCTCAGAAGGGTCAAACGCAATACCATGTGATTTGATGTGGAATCGCAGAGTGTCAGCTCTCGATGAGAAATTATTTCGGAATTTTTACCAACACGAATTAAGTTGGCCAAAATGAAAACTAAAACATTTCACATTTTTTGACATAAGCTATAGGAACAATACAATACTGTGGTAAAGAAAGCATATGATTTCAACATATATATTGGAAATTCTCAAGTGCAAATTTTGGTCTATAGGTTATCTTTCCCATATTGACAAAGCAGAAATATTTAAATAAATTTGAATATCCCTAAAAATCCTTTAACAATCCTTTCTACATACGATCTCTTTGTTAAAGACCTAAAAGTACACTGTCAAGTATTTTTGTAATCTAACCTATTGTTTTTTAATATTAGACTAATAATTAGGGTTTGGGGTTTCCCGGACTTTTTTCATTCCCGGGAAAACGGGAATGGAAAGTTTCATTCCCGGGAATCCCGGAAAATATTTATTTTAGGTATGTCCAATATGATTTAAAATGTCAACATTTAGTAACTGGTGTGTTATTTTAACCTATTAAAGCCCACCATACACGTCCGAGTACACTATTTCAAGGTTTTCGTAGTTTTTGGATAACTTTTAATATGAATGTAATTCCTGTTTATTAAAGTATTGGCCTGTTCGGTTGGGCTTACTAGCTTATTTTTTGTATGGAATTTACTCCTCTCATAATGCTCTTGCCAGATTTTTCTTGTTGATTAATTTAAGAAAAAAAAACAATGGATAAAAATGTTGCCACCTTATCAAGTCTCTTAATTGTAAGTGATCGAGAAAAACAATATAATATAATAATAATCTAAAAATAAATATTTTTATTATTGTAGTAATAAATAAAAAATAGGTTAAAATACTGACATATTACAAATTAGACTATCGTTTTTGTCAAAATATTTTACAGATTATTTTTCATTTTACTAATATTTTACTCTAGACTAATCGTCAGAATTAAAGGCGCCATAAAATTGGACATTTAAATCGCAGACACAAGTGACTACACTACACTAGAATCAAAATTAAAAAATTATTAAGGAAACATATAACTCGGAGAATGTTATGACGTAATTAATATAGAAGATTCAAATAAAAAATTTACAGAAACAAGGTAAAATATTCTAAAATGTAAAAGTAATATAAAAAATAATATTAAATAAATAATTAATATGAAATAAATGATTAGTTCTTACAAAGGGTTATTTAAAAATACCGTAGGATATATTTCTATTCATATTTGATTTATCCAGGTGAACAATTTTAAATATATCCCAATTTTTAACAATTTCTTACTGGTTTCATATGTAAAGTAAATTGTTATTTAAGAAGATTTTCACCTTTTATTTTGTCGATTCTTCTAGGAAAACAAGATATTTAAAGTATAACCAGCACGAGGGTTTAAGTATTGACATTATGTCAGCCATAGTATTGCCGGTATGATATTTTTGTTTCACAACAAAGATATTCACAAAAAGTTTGTATTGCCTTAGCTGGGTTTCGCAAAAAATGGGTACTTAGAAAATTTAAAATGTTCTGTTTGTAGTAATAAACAAATACCCATTATTATTGTCAGTAATGTAAATATATGAATTTTAAATATATCTAAAATTTCTAATTAATATAGTAATATATCTAAATTATTGCTCAAAATAATTATTAAAATATTTATTTAATATTTCCCGTATTCCCGGGAAATCAAAAAATTTTTCCCGGGAATTCCCGTCCAAAATTTTCCGGGAATTCCCGGGAAAAACGATTCGGGAATTCCCGGACCCCAAACCCTACTAATAATATAAGGTTTGTACATTTCTTTTAATATATTGTAAATTCTCAAGGGTATGAACGGATAAAATAATGTGTTGAAAATTTTACAATTTTTCGTTCTGAATAATTAAAACATTTTTTCCACTTGTAGAGTTTGCACTCATTCATTTGATACCCATATTGACATAAACTGATGAGTAAAAATATTCAAATAATTTTTTAGAAATGTTTTTATCTTTAAATCTTTAAAGTACTATAAAAAGGAGAACAGATCAGCAAATGAAGAACTGAGTACACCATTTTTCTACAAAACGTCTCTAGTTTCATGTGTATATCGTCATCAGAAATGCAAAATGACCAAACCAAAATCATTCATTTGCGAAATTCGTACTACGTTAATAAAATCTATATTTCTGGACGTAATCTATATTTGCAAATAATTTTCTGAAATTACCTAATTCAGTCATAGCAAATATAAATATGTGAATTTGTTTTTATAGCTACTTTATGAAAATATACGAAAATTTTCGTTATAAAACCTTTCTTGGCGCAGAAGTCTAAAATTTTTGTCATATTGCGTATTTTAGTAAAATGAGCCGCGATCAATTTTACACGTCTTTTTGCATTTAAGGTGACGAAAAAATGAAAAAATGTTAAATTGTCTCACGGCTTAATCCGCAGGGAAGTTCAGTATAACCTCTCTAATCCGGACCGGAGTTTCTAGCCTATGGAATTTAATTAAGCATCTATAGATTTGATTTCTCTTATCATCGATGTAAAGTTCAATTCAATTTATTATTAATGTATTCTTAATTAGTTCGGCTAAGACCACATATAACGAATATTTATTAAGCAGATGATATTTTGGCATATCTTTGTGCTAGGTGAAATATAACCCAATTTGTAATTCTTACAATATTCGTGCAGAATGTATTACTTCGAGAACCACATATTCGGCCTGTTCGATTGGCCTTACTAGCTCAATTTTTGTATGGAATTTACTCGTTTAACAAGAAAATAGCTTACTACTCTCTTAGCATTGCTGCCAGATTTTTCTTGTTAATTCATTTAAGAAAAAACAATGGTCAACAATGTTGCCACCATATCAAGTATCTTAATCATAAGCTAGTAAGCCCAATCGAACAGGCCTATTGTAAACTTCAATATCAGAAAGTGATTTTGAGCCGATCTGTAATATATTGTAAAATATATTGCTACTTAATCAAAGAAAATAATTAAATGAATAACTTAAAATATGAATTGATTTAATTAATATATTAATGATGTATCTGCAGACTCAAAATAACTTTTTTTATACCCTCCACCTCCAGGATGGGGGTATACTAACTTTGTCATTCCGTTTGTAACACCTTGAAATATCGACCTGAGACCCTATAAAGTATATATATTCTTGATCGTCATAAAATTCTAAGACGATTTAGCCATGTCCGTCCGTCCGTCTGTTGAAAGCACGCTAGCATCTAAACGAAAGGAGCTAGAACGTTCAAATTTGCCATAAATGCGTCGTATAGTCGTAGATTGGTTGGGATTGAAATGGGGCGAAATCGAAATTTTTTCCTCACAAGGACTAAAAATACCCATAATAATCCCTAATATTTTAGAGTATTTAAGCATATATTTTCAATATGTCTGCTTGTACTTGCTTGATAATGGGTATGCGCATTCCCCCGATAACAAAAACGTGCACCATAAAGTGATTCTTATTTTTAGGGGGTTAAATGGGGCAAAAAGGGATAAAAATGGTACATATTAAACGACAACAGCTAGAAACACGAAATTCAGTGTGTATATTCCTCTAATTGAGTAGATACATAATATAAAAGTATTTTTTCCAAATTAGTACTTTTGAGGGGTAAAATGGGAATAGAGGGATAAAAATGGTACCAACCTGATTGCATAGACACGTAAAATACACGGATTTTTCAAAATGCGTACTTTTTGGGGTTAAAATGAAAAAAAGGATAAAAATAGTACCAATCAAATGACCGCAGCTAGAGTCATGAAATTTGGAGTATACATTCCTCTGACTGTGTAGACACGGAAAATAAAGAGATTTTTCGAAATTTGTACTTTTTGGGGTCAAAATGGAAAAAGGGGGTAAAAATAGTACCAACCTAATGACCGCAGCTAGTGTCATGAAATTCGGTGTATACATTCCTTTGGCTACGTAGACATGGAAAATAAAAGGTTTTTTCCAAATTCTTACTTTCAAGGGATACAATGGGTACAGAGGGATAAAAATGGTACCAACCAAACGGCTACACCTAGAATAAAGAAACTTGGTGTATACATTCCTCTGATTGCGTAGACACGTAGACAAAATAAACGGATTTTTCGACATTCGTACTTCTTGGGGTTAAAATGAAATAGGGGTACAAATAGTTCCAACCAAATGACCACAGCTAGAGTCATGAAATTCGGAGTATACATTCCTCTGACTGCGTAGACACGGAAAATAAACGGATTTTTCGAAATTCGTACTTTCAAGGGATAAAATGGTACAGAGGGATAAAAATAGTACTAACTAAACGACTACAGCTAGAATGATGAAATTCTAATTGCGTAGAAACGTCAAGGGGGTAAAAATAGTACCAACCAAATGGAATCATGGAATTCGGTGTATACATTCCTCTGACTGCATTCATCCAAATTCGTATTTTTTCTTTTACGGCAAAAATTAGTTGAATCATGAAGTTAAGTTATTTTGCGCTATGTACGTCTGATAATGGATTTTCAAAATTTAGACTTTTGGAATTAAAATAGAATGGAAATACAACCAACTGTAGCACCCACTATCTACCAATATTTATGGTATTTAAGCTTTTTGAAAATATATATAGAAGAATATTTATTTTTTGAATTGCCGTATTGGTAGCCTTGCCTTATAGGCGTGGTTTGAAATAATTAAAAAAAATATTTATTAATTTTTTTTTAATATTTGTATTTGTTTTGATTTGGCTATATAAAAAATTTATTTTCCTGTAATATTACTGCAGTTCTACGAAAATGGACATCCTCTGTGGAATGCAATCAATGGTGGAGGGTATATAAAGTTCGGCCCGGCCGAACTTAACGCCGTTTTTACTTGTTGGTAAATTATTTTATAACTGAAATTTGTTTTCCGCTTTTATCTTCTAAGATAGTTGCATGTCCAATTACAGGGTGTCAAAGTTAAAAATATTGACCAAGATGCTTGGAAGCGCAACACACACATCCTTGTTCATTACACACTTAGACAATTTTCCTCAGAAGAAGTGCCACACTATAGAGAAAATTATTAAAAATTCACATCCCTAGATGTGGACAAAAAATGTGTGATTTTATTTAGCTTACATTCTCACAATGAAGTGCAGTACAAAGAAAATCTTTGATTAACGAGTTTTAAGCTACACGCAAAAAGGAATTTTTTCCATCTGAAATGCAAACAAGCATGATCATCTTCAACGCACAAACGCCAACAATAATAACAACAGCAACTCCGCCGCCACATCATCATTCGCATGTGGTGCTAAACTATTAGAAACACATTAGAACCCACTCAAACGTACGACGAACTGTGCATCTTTCTTCTCTGGCGCTGCTTCAGCGGCCGCATAAATTATGCAAGAAAGAAAACAAAAGACGCAAAACAAAAAGCCAGCCAACAAACTCTGTCTTAAAGATGGAAAACAAAAGATGTTTTTGTATTCAGCCAAAAGATAGATGCATCCATCTATCCGTGAGCATACTATCTTAGCAGCAGCACACTAAACCTACAATACGAGAACATACACATAGAAAATTTGTGTTACGAAATTTGATAAAAAAAAATGCATACGGCATATTTAAGGTTTTCTTGCAAATAGAAAAAAATAAATAATGCTGATAACTTTAGATCTACTTCAATGTTATTGGAAATTTGAAAAGAGAAAAAATTAAATAATTCTTATGTTTAAATTTATACAAACGGGAGTTAGAAAATATATGTATGTATGGTATATAAATGTTGGTGAAACATTTAAATTAAATTTGAACTGAGTTAAATGTTTTCCTTCTGTTTTTTATTTATATATGTTTCCTTAATTATATATGTTGACGTTTCGTGTAAGTTCCACTATAGAATGGATGGTGAAATCGTTAATAAAAATATTAATTTCCTTGACATTTGTAATTCCAAACTTGCGATTTTACAGAGCAATTCTCGTTCAACATTGATAAAACCTAAAGAAAAGGTGGGATGGGACATTTCTATGAGGGTTACATAAAAACATGGTTTGTGGGTGAAAATAGCACGACGTTGCTACTCAGACAACTTACATCGTGCGATCTTAGGTGAAATATAATGGAATAATGAAAATTTGTAATGCGGACTCCGACTTCTGAAGCGACTAAGAATCGATGCTGCCCACTTTCAACATGAATATGTATGTTTCATATATAAAATGTTCTGCCAAATTTGTCACATACGGTTAGAGTCTTTGGTTTCTAGAACGGTAAAAGTCAAATCGAGAAGGACATCTATATAGGGACTATATCAAAACATAGATGGTAGTGATCCACTTGCAGCATACACTTTTCTAGGTGTAATAGGACGGAAAAAGTAAAAACGGAGTTTGCATTTGCATTCCACCACCATGGATTGCATTCCTCCACCATGGATTGCATTCCACAGAGGCTATCGATTTTCGCAGAAGTGCAGTAATATTACTGGAAAATATAAGTTTTTTAATATAGCCAAACCAAAACAAATACAAATATTGAAAAAAAAAATAATTTTATAAATAAATATAATAGTTTTACTATTGCAAACCACGCTTATACGTTTACATATCGAAATAATACTTCAAGTCAATTCAAAAAATAAATATTCTCATATTTATATTTTCATAAAGCTTAAATACCATAAATATTGGTAGATAGTGGGTGTTTCAGTTGGTTATTTCCATTCTATTATAATTTCAAAAGTACGAATTTTGAAAATACATTATCTCACGTAAATAGTGGAAAATAACCTAACTTCATAATTCAATCATTCAATTTATGCCGTAAAAGTAAAAAGTACGAATTTGGAATTTTTTATTTTATTTTGCGTGTCTATGCAGTCAGAGGAATATATACACCGAATTCCATGATTCTAGCTGCGACCATTTGATTGGTACCATTTTTATATCATTTCCTTATTTTACCCCCTTAAGAGTACGACTTTCTAAAATCTCTTTATTTTACGTGTCTACGCAATTAGAGGGATGTACACACCGAATTTGATCATTCTAGCTGTAGTCGTTTAGTTGGTACTATTTTTATCCCTCTGTACCCATTTTACCCCTTAAAAGTACGAATTTGGAAAATATACTTTTATATTATGTCTCTACTCGGTTAAAGGAATGTACACATCGAATTTCGTGTTTCTAGCTGTGGTCATTTTATAGGTACCATTTGTATCCCATTTCACCCCCTACGAATAAAAATCACTTATGGTGCACGTTTTTGTAATAGGGGGAATGCGCATACCCAATATCAAGCAGACATATTGAAAACGTATGATTAAATACTCTAAAATATTAGGGGTTATTATGGGTATTTTTAGTCCTTGTGTGGGAAAAATTTTTCCCTTTGGGCCGATTTCGGCCAGTTTCAATCCCAACCGATCTAAGACTATAAGACGCATTTCAAGTTGTTACAAACGGAATGACAAAGTTAGTATACCCCCATCCTGGAGGTGGAGGGTATAAAAAAGAAATTTGTCATCTGAAATCTTATACGTGTGCAAACATACGCAAACCCCGTAAGTCAAGATTTTTGAGGTCTTTGGGAAATTTCAAGAACAGATTCTAGGTTTACTCGGCAGCACCTGCACAAATTTTTCTCACTTCTCAGGTATTTGAAACTGTCGCACTGTGTATCAGTAGACAGCGGATTTTTATGCAAAATCGTATTTTGAAGGGATGGTTATAATTGAATGCCGTCTTCACACAAATCATTTTGCTTATAAAACATTTTAATAAACCGATATAACCAATTTTATGTCAGTATATATTGCATAGCAATTAAAATTATTAAAAATGGAGTTTGCATAAAAATTCGCTGTCTAGTTATCAGGCAAGAGTGCATACATAACCTGTCTTCCAATTTTGTCGTTGAAGCACCATCCTTAGCCACATTGAAGTGCAGTCATAACGAATTTTATCGAGTGGACCTTCGCTCAATGACGAATCGAAGAAAACGACTTAGAACTAAATTCATCCGCTACTGGATAGCGGTCATGTACACCGACGACAACTTTTTCTCAGTGTACTAGGAAAGTACTCGCATGGAAATATGTGTGTGTGTAAGTACCTACACAAAAAGGGAAGATATACTTTGATGGATACGATACGTTGAGGTATGCAACAGCAGCGGTAGCAGAAATGTGAACGTTTTTGCTCTCTGTTTGTTGTTGCTATTCTTCTAATTCTTTTCAGCTCGGTATACATGCCAGAAAGGAGACAATACTTGAGATAACAAGATACCTTTGTTCTTCTGCTTTCCGTTTTTGTGTGTTGTTTTGTTTGGTCTAAAAGACATATTGCGTAAATGGCTATAAAAATACCGTTTAATGAGTTACCAACACTTAGCTTGTCACGAAATGATCATTCGAACCATGTTTAGATACATTGTGGTTTTGTGATAAGATAACAGTGGATGGTGCTACATACGATTTGGGTAACCGATATCCCTTTGATTTGTGCCAAAGAACAAAGGAAAGGATATATGTAATTGTCCCATCCCTTTTGTGGCAGCTGTCGTAGAGGGAAAAATGTCAAGATTTCAACAAAAACTGCATAACTTTACTAGTTTATTTCTGATTTCCTGCATTATCGAGCCACAAATTCTTTAGACCTAATACAATTTCTATCCTAACTTAGAATGATTTTTTTACATCTACCTTGCCACATATGAATATCTACATACATATGAACTGTTTATACTAATGTAATCAAATGTAATTTAATTTTTCTCATTACTCTCCTTCATGGGTAAATGTGTTGGAGCATAATATCTCTCATCCTCATTGTGTTCATTACACAGTGGGCATATAATACTTTATTGGTTAATCCGTGGGAAAAGTGTGGTTGAGTCGAATCTTATAGGTTATAACCTCCTCCAAGGAGTATAGTAATCATTATTAATCCTAGAAAAGAGTGTCTATGTTATAGCCGAGTACAATGAAATTGTTTAATATATAAAAATATATACATACCCATTCAAAACAGTGTCTTGGTAAACACATATTATTACGCTTTGCATTGCCAGGTAATGCCATCTCATTACCCTCACGATTATTACTAACTAATATATAATGACTTACAAATAACGACTTATCTTTAGATAATGCTACTTTTGATTCCTCGAAATAAAAAATCATATCGTCGTCGTAGTAGCAAAAGTTATAGTCTTTTGCCCAGATGAGCAAAAAACTGTCTTCTTTATTCACTTCGCGATAATTTTGTGTTTTTTTCCTACATCCATTTCTCATAAATTTATCAAAAAAATGTTCAATTATTTACGCTGTTTGGCGTGGTTAAACAATTTTCTAAAAAAAAAATACACATAGCTAGCTTTTTATACACTCACTCTATAGAGTAGGAGGGTATACATAATTTGGGACACAAAAAAGTTTAACGCATTGAAGGAGTGACTTAAGAGAGTAAGTATGCTTAGACCAAATCCGTTTCACGACTATTTAACATGTTTGAGCCATGTCCGTCCGTCCGTCCATCCGTCTGTCTGGCTGTTGTACATGATAACTCTCGAAAGGAGCTAAGGACTCAAATCAAACTTTGCACATGGAAATATTTTCCCAATCTTAGTTTAATTTCGAAGATGGGCGATATTGGCACGCTCCTTCGTGTACCTCCCCCACAAATGACTCATATTCCTATGTTAAATTAAAACCACTGTAACTTCCACACGGATATTCGGAATCAGCTATATTTTGGTATTTACAATCACTTTAAGTGCACTAAATATGGCGGGTTTTGCCACGCCCCTTTCCAGTACCTCCCTCACAAAGCACCCTAAACTTAAAATTAAAGCTGTTATAACTTCTATACGGATGATCGGAATAATGTGAAATTTGAAATTTGGTAGTGTTTTTATAAATGTTACATTCGCATGGAATATGGGCGATATTGCCACACCCCTTCTGGTACCTCCCACACAAAGTGCCATGAACTTTGGATACAATAAAACCGAGATAACATCCATACGGATAGTTAAAATCATTTGCAATTTGATATTTGAAAATGTTTTTATAATCACTATAAACATAAAAAATATTTACGCTTTAACAACGCCCCTTATTGTACCTCACACACAATTGTCTCTATCGTAAGTAAAATTAAATGATTTATAACTCCTTTACCGGTGCCTGAAATCCATTATGACATACAGTGCTCATGTTTTTGCAATTATTAACAAATATGGAAGCGCAATCTTCTAGTACCTCCCACAATCATACTCCGGCGCTAAGCAAAATTTAAGTCCTTCCATACACATGGTCACTGAGAGTGAGGGTATGTATAAGTCGGTTTAGCCGACTGACGATTATTGAAATTTCATTGTTTCATACACATAGCTATTTTTAAATTTTTTTAAATTAGGTGTTCTTTAAGCATATAAACCTATAACATTTAATTAATAATATTTTAGTTAATATATTTTTGATATAATATTCGTGACTTTTGACGTTTTAAGATGACAGGTTTAATATGGAATATAATTTATTTCAAATGGACAAATACAGTATTCCATCTAAAAACAAGTAAGGAAAGGCTAAAGTCGGGCGGGCCGACTATATAATACCCTACACCACTCCCTGCGTATATACCCCGCTTTTATTACTAAACTCAGGTGTTTCATGGGAGCAATTTTATGCAGTTCATATAAATTATACAGTATAGATTCATCTTTAGTCATATTTAACAAATATGGTAAATAATAGACACAATTTTCCGGCAGACAAATGCAAATTATACAGTAGTAATAGGATGAATCGGACCGACATTTGAAAGAAGGCCTATAACAACACTTGGGGCCTGACCCAAAACATGGGCCTATATATCTCTCATTCACGGTTGGTATTCAAAGTTAAAATATATCATGATCCGATGTAAGACGTAGTTTCTAGAGCTGTATTAGAGGAGAATGGCGGCCCCATTTGGGTTATTCCAAAGTATGGACACATATATTTGACTTTGTATTCTTAGTTGAAATATAATATAATCTGCAAAATTTGAAAAAAAAACAATCCGATGTAAAATTTGTTCTTGAGGGGCCATTTGTAAGGGATCTACATTAAAAAGTGGTTCCTTATCACTTTCAAAGTAGGTATTCTTAGTTGAAATATGACATGATATGCAAAATTATATCGAGATCTTATGTACGATGTGGGTTCTAGAGATGTAATAGAGTATAATGGGGGCCCAATTTGTATGGGGCTTATACCAAAATATGGACCCATATATTTGACATTCATAATATGTCTTCTTAGTTGAAATATAATACAAAATGCAAAATTTGATAAACTTTCGATGCAAATTGTGGGTCCTACAGGGGTAATAATAAAAAAGGGGGCCATTTGTAAGGGCGCTACATTAAAAAATGGGCCCATATAGATCACTTTTAAAGTAGGTATTCTTAGTATGAAATATAAATATAATATAATTTGCAAAATTTGAAAAACTTCCGATGTAAAATGTCGGTCCGGTAAAAAAGTGAAATCGGGTGTGATCGATGTGACCCCCTTTCACCATGTATGTTTATTGGTGAAATATAATATATAAAGTTCGGCTAAAATCGGTTAAACATTCGGGAGAGACATTTGTATTAGGGCGATATCTAAATCTGAACCGATCTTACCCACGTTCACCATAGGTTGGATTATAAGATGTTGTGCCAATTTTAAAGAAAAACGGGTACAATATGTGGATTTTAGAGCGGAAATCGTCAAATCGGGAGCAACATTTGTATGAGGGCCATATCTAAATCTGAACCGATCTTACCCACTTTCACAATAGGTTTTTTTAGTTGGATTTTTAGATGTTGTGCCAATTTTAAAGAAAATCGGATACAATATGTGGTTTCTAAAGCGGAAAAAGTGAAATCGGGAGCGACATTTATATGGGGGCTATATCTAAATCTGAACCGATCTTACCCACTTTCAGCATTGGGGTTTCTAGTTCGATTATAAAATGTTGTGTCAATTTTAAAGAAAATCGGGTACAATATGTGGTTTCTAAAGCGGAAAAAGTCAAATCGGGAGCGACATTTGTATGGGGGCTATATCTAAATCTGAACCGATCTTACCGAATTTCTGCATAGGTGTTTCCAGTTGGATTATATGATGTTGTGTCTAATCGAGTACAATATGTGGTTTCTAGAGCGGAAAAAGTCAAGTCGGGAGCGACATTTGTATGGGGGCTATATCTAAATCTGAACCGATTTCCTCCAAATTCAATACCGATGGTCCTTGGCCAGAAAAAATAACTTCTGCCAAGTTTCATGACAAGCGGACAACAATTGCGACCTGTAGAGCGCGAACAAGCTTAGATGGACAGCAGACGGACAGACGGACGGACAGACAGACATCGTTAAATCGACTCAGCTGGTGATTCTCAGACGATCGGTATACTTAAAGGTGAGTCTAGCTCGAATATTTCTTGGTGTTACAAACATTTGGCGCGAAACTAACTTATAATATCCTAGCCCACGAAGTGGTGTATGGTATAATTATCTAGTAATACTAATTTAAAAATTGTCGATCCATAGTTGCTTAATTTTTATACCCTAAACCACACCGTGGAAAAGGTATTATAAGTTAGTTTCACACAAAATGTTTGTAACACCAAAAAATAATTAAGCTAGACCATTTACGATCAAAGAACTGATATCAATTGTTGTGCGATGACCGCGAAATGTGGAAATTTGAAATTTTCTGATACATTTCGGACTAGATTTATTTTTTCGATTTACTATATGACTGAACCAGAAACCACATTTTAAATTAGGCCTTGATAAAATTTTCCATATAATGTTACATTTCAGCTAAAGAACACATACAGTGAAAGTGGTAAAGGTGAAAAAAGTGGAACATACAATTTAGGTCCAAGTTTTAATATGGGATATGAGTGGTTCCAAATCAATTTTTTAAGTTAAATCTTTAACATTTTAACGGAAAAATATATCTCGATAAAAGTTCACACGGCCAGAGTACAAGTATTATCCAGATGATTTACAAATGTGATGATTTGGTATGGGGGTAAATGGTTGATCTTCCAAGATTGGTAACCAAATTTACAAATGAATGCTAAAACTACAATTACGCACCGATTTATAAATAACATAACAAATTTATTTTATTTTCGACAGTAGACCATGTAGCCTGTAGCCCTCTCCAAAATTTCCAATACAAAAAAATATTTACAAAATTCTCAAATCGCAAAGTACCGATTATGATATGAAAGTCGTACCTTCGCCAATTCTAACGATACAATAGTACTTACATTGAAAATAACGGCATCTACATCCGTGATTTAAGTCGTTCAAAATTATCCTTCGGTTTCATTCCAAATTTCAGGTAGTAATTAATAATATTTATTTTTTATTTGAAATTTGTTCGGAAAAAAATAGCTATGTGCTGGAGAACACATAATTACTTTTGAAAAGAGTTTTTATACCTGTAATGCTACAATCTGAACCAGTTAAGACATCGAAAAATGATTTGATGGGTAAACGTAAATGCAACAATATTTTTTTTTTCGAAAAATTACACATAGCTTTTGCTACGACGGCGACGATATACAGTCTTCAAAATGACCCAAAAGTAGTAGAGTTCATTAAAATTGTGAGAGGAGTCCATGGGGCCCAAGTCATATTACATATTTTTATAATTTTTGCATGTACGTAAGTAGTTATTCATTAGTTTATTGGTATGACTGCAAGTAAGTCCTTTCCCCCAATGACATCCCATGTTAAAGCAATCCGAAGGGTACTTCGAAAGGTAAATGATTAGTACATTTGGTTTGGCTAAATGTTACTTGGTAATGTGAGTTTTTGCAGGGTACATATGAATTAACTGAGGTATTCATGAACTGATATGAATACTGACATGTTCTTTAGCAATTATTAACTCACTACTTTCATATATGTACATTTTCTTAAATTAATTATTTCACTACTATTTCCACACGAATAAGATGGATATAATTCCACTGTAAACGTTCAAATCTGTCCTTTTGGCATTTAGTAGCTTTTAAAATTCAGCATATTGTCATAAATTTCTTAATAATATTGCATTTTGTATTAATATGCATATGCATATTACACATCTTATTGTAGTAGCACACAATGGGCGTTACATTTAAATTATTACTTTTTGCATGTGTGAATATAGTCCAAAACCACCACCCACATTCCCACACCTTTGTGCTAGCCGTTTTTTATGCTTTTCGCACTTAAGGCTGAAAATCGCATTTAAATGTTTCATATTCAGATATGATAGAAAAGACGCTGATGAAGAGAATGAGAAAAAAGAACTTCAAGTGTCATTGAGCTGTAGATAATGATGTTATCCTTTTTTTGTTGGCATTCATGGCGAGATAGGACCACAAATGTCGTCGAACCGACATTGTCATCGTCGTTTGTTAAGTGTTGTAGTATTTTTTGTATAGCCGAAATGCAAAAAAGCATAAAATCGCATCAACGAAGGCGAGTGGGTGGCCGGGAGGATTGGTGGAAGTAACCATAAAAAGGATAACACTTAAATGCTTGAGACCCATCAACCGTTTTGAGGTTTATGAGTATGCTGCACATATACGAGTATACTCGTACGTATGTACGTACATACATATCTTTTATGAGACATCATAATTTTTCTCCACATCCGGTGATTTTTTCATTTGGCGAGGGTAGCAAGAGACATACTCGCCGAAGAACAAGGAATCATGCGGCATGATTTCGGTTAAATGGCCATTGAAGCAATGGGGTTACTTTGTATATTTCATATACATTTTCAAAGAGAATAATAATGGAAAAAAGTGATGGACAATTTTTTACATTTCAAGATGTTGCGAACTGAGAACATAATATTTTCGTTTCAATTTGGATCGCCCATGAATATATAGTTGCTATATAATTAACGCCCAAATTAAAAATGTCAAAAGCCCAAAAACGATGCATTGATTGTGTTGTTGTAAAATGTATCGATTTTTTGGGCAATATGTCGTTGCGTTTTGTAATGCCCAAAACTATAATGCCCAATCCACGGACTGTCATAAAACCCAAATATGCAACATGTTACCCAAAAGCCTCATGAAGTCCGCGTAGCCAGCCTTCGGCCGGGATTAAAGATTTTCTTCTATGGGGTGAGTCCAAAGCTGGCTACGCAAAGTAAATTTTTTTTCATTGCCAACCTTCGGTCTGGTTTAGAGATTTTTCTCCTATGGGGTTTTCAAAGCCGGCTACGCAAAGTACAGGTTTCCAGCGTTGCCAGCCTACTACCGTGTTTAAATATTTTCTCTTATGGGAAAACTTTTACGATGTGTAGCCGTATTTGGACATCACCCATAGGAGAAATCCCTACGCCCGGCCGAAGGCCGATAACTCAGAAAACTTTTACTTTGCGTAGCCGGGTTTGAACATACCCCATAGGAGAAAATATTAAATCCCAGCCGAATGCCGGCAACACAGGAAGTCTTTACTTTGTGTAGCCGACTCTGGACACACCCTATAGCAGAATTTAATTTTACGAAAATGCCATAAAGCCCAAAAGAAGGTCATAAAGCCCAAACTTTGCGTCGTAAGGCCCAAAGAATTTTGTTTGGCTTTCTGATATTTTGATTGGGCGTTGTGACGTTTTTATTGCCCAAATTTGACGATTATTGGGCTTTATGACATTTATTGATTTGGGCGTTATGACCTAACGTCTATATAATTATTAGCAATGATATTTGAAAAGAATTTAATTCATACAACGTTTTTAGTATAATATAAAATGTAATGAATCAGAGTAATAAGTTAAAGGGTAATATTATTATAAAAATAGTCTGTTATTAACAGCAGAGATTGTGTATTACCTATCAGCGGACACTTTTCTGATATTATAGTAATTTTTCTGCCATAACAACAATTTTATTTTTTTTTTCAAACTGACAAAAAGTTTACAGTCTTTTAAAAATTGCTGATGTTTATTAAAAGTTAAAAAAGATACGCAATAAGCGTTCTGAATTTATATAGGCAATATGCCTATTTTTAAAAAGACTATCACAATATTCTACAAGTGATAAGAGGTTAACATATAAGTTCATACTGAAACATTCAACTGTCCGAACCCCCGCCGCTTCACCAGTTAAAAAAAACAACGGCCGAGGTCTGCGGTCACAGCCAGAAACGTATATTTTGAAAATATTTCGTAGCCGTCTGTAAGCTAAACGCATTTTCGTTAAAAATCCTTTTTTCCAATTAATAAACCCATGAAAGCTTCGTAAACAAAATTTTTAAATCTTGTAGTAGAATAACTCATTGGCCGTATTGTTGGGTTATTTTTGTGATTTTTATACACTACACCACTACGTGGTCTAGGGTATTATAAGTTAGTTTCGCGCCAAATGTTTGTAACACCAAGAAATAATCGAGCTAGACCCACCTTTAAGTATACCGATCGGCTTAGAATCACCAGCTGAGTCTATTTAACGATGTCTGTCTGTCCGTCCGTCTGTCCGTCTGCTGTCCATCTAAGCTTGTTCGCACTCTACAAGTCGTAATTGTTGTCCGATTGTCATGAAACTTAGCAGAAGTTATTTTTTCTGGCCAGGGACCATCGGTATTGAATTTGGAGGAAATCGGTTCAGATTTAGATATAGCTCCCATACAAATGTCGCTCCCGATTTGACATTTTCCACTTTAGAAACCACATATTGTACCCGATTTTCTTTAAATTTTGCAGAACATCTTATAATCGAACTAGAAACACGTATGCAAAAATTGGGTGAGATCGGTTCAGATTTAGATATAGCCCCCATACAAATGTCGCTCCCGATTTGACATTTTCCGCTCTAGAAACGACATATTTTACCCGATTTTCTTTATATTTTGCAGAACATCTTATAATCCAACTAGAAACACGTATGCAAAAATTGGGTAAGATCGGTTCAGATTTAGATATAGCTCCCATACAAATGTCGCTCCCGATTTGACATTTTCCACTTTAGAAACCACATATTGTACCCGATTTTCTTTAAATTTTGCAGAACATCTTATAATCGAACTAGAAACACGTATGCAAATATTGGGTAAGATCGGTTCAGATTTAGATATAGCCCCCATACAAATGTCGCTCCCCATTTGACATTTTCCGCTCTAGAAACGACATATTGTACGCGATTTTCTTTAAATTTTGCAGAACAACTTATAATCGAACTAGAAACACGTATGCAAAAATTGGATCGGTTCAGATTTAGATATAACCCCCATACAAATGTCGCTCCCGATTTGACATTTTCCGCTCTAGAAACGACATATTGTACCCGATTTTCTTTAAATTTTGCAGAACATCTTATAATCCAACTAGAAACACGTATGCAACAATTGGGTTAGATCGGTTCAGATTTAGATATAGCCCCCATACAAATGTCGCTCCCCATTTGACATTTTCCGCTCTAGAAACGACATATTGTACGCGATTTTCTTTAAATTTTGCAGAACAACTTATAATCGAACTAGAAACACGTATGCAAAAATTGGATCGGTTCAGATTTAGATATAACCCCCATACAAATGTCGCTCCCGATTTGACATTTTCCGCTCTAGAAACGACATATTGTACCCGATTTTCTTTAAATTTTGCAGAACATCTTATAATCCAACTAGAAACACGTATGCAACAATTGGGTTAGATCGGTTCAGATTTAGATATAGCCCCATATAAATGTCGCTCCGGATTTGACATTTTCCGCTCTAGAAGCGACATATTGTACCCGATTTTCTTTAAATTTTGCAGAACAACTTATAATCGAACTAGAACACGTATGCAAAAATTGGGTTAGATCGGTTCAGATTTAGATATAGCCCCCATACAAATGTCGCTCCCGATTTGACATTTTCCGCTCTAGAAACGACATACAAATGTTGCTCCCCAATGTTTAACCGATTTTGGCCACACTTTACATATTATATTTCACCAATAAACATAAATAAAGCGGGTCACATCGTTCCAGGTTTCAATATACCCCCATACAAATGTCCTTTCCGATTTAACATTTTTTGTCAAACACATACATTTACAGGATGCAAAAATCCTTCCCGATTTCACTTTTTTACCAAATTGAATTGTAATGAGATAGAAAGTCCGTCCGTCCTTAGCTTTTCCATTTCTTTACATGTTTGGGTGATGCCCATATGCCCATTTGGTATAACCCAAATGGGGTTCCATTCTGATCTATTACAGCTCTACATCGGATCTTCATCAAATTTTGCAGATCATGGTATTTTTCAACCAGGAATACCTACCGTGAATGAGAAATATATGTTTTGGACCAGGCCCAAAATGTAGTTATAGGCCCCCTTTTGAAATGTCGGTCCGATTCATCCTATTACTACTGTATAATTTGTATTTGTCTGTCGGATAATTGGATCAATTACCATATTATTAACCATATTCTTTAAATATGACTAAAGATGAATTTATAGTAACTGTATAATTTATATGAACTACATAAAATAGCTCCCATGAAATACCGCAGGGAGTGGTGTAGGGTATTATATAGTCGGCCCCGCCCGACTTTAGCCTTTCCTTACTTGTTTTAAGTAAGTTCAGTGATTTGGCGTTGTTTTTATTATATAATTCTTTTGCTAAATGTGACCATATATGCACTCCGTATTACAAAAAATAAGTGTGAACTCGAAAGAGCTTTCAAGGGTATATTAAATCGAAAAAAATGGACACATGCAACATAAAAATATACGGTAAAAACATGAGTTTTAGGGATGCGTTTAGACTTTAGCTCACAGACGAAATATTTTGTAAATCACCATTAAAAAAATTGTTTTTATCAAAGTACGGGTCGCAATTATTGTCCGATCTTAACA
This sequence comes from Polietes domitor, assembly GCA_947397865.1. Taxonomy (NCBI): domain Eukaryota; kingdom Metazoa; phylum Arthropoda; class Insecta; order Diptera; family Muscidae; genus Polietes; species Polietes domitor. The sequence continues at coordinate 31,179,568 of OX377618.1, forward strand.
AAAATTAGCACAAGTATGATTTTGGATCAATAACGAATGCTATTTAATTTTAAGCAAATCGGTTCAGATTTAGATATAGCTCCCATACAAATGTCGCCCTCCATTTGACTTTTTCCACTATAGAAACCACATATTGTACCCGATTTTCTTTAAATTTGGTACATCATCTGGTAATCCAATTAGGAACACCTACAGTGAAAGCGGGTAAGATCGGTTCAGATATATATATATATATATATATATATATATATATATATATATATATATATATACAAAAATCCTTCCCGATTTCACTTTTATACCATAGTCGGCCCCGTCCGACTTTAGCCTTTCCTTACTTGTTATATATGCAATCCACCAGGATATTATATCATTGTGCATTTGTATGGGGGCCAAGTTTACACAGTTTTTTGTCAGATTTTGCACAGGAACATTTATAATAAAAGTGGTTCACATGTTTTCATTTAATCCATACAGATATCTCATTCGATTTTACTTCTTGCAGCCTTAGAAGCAACATATCTCATATATTTTGGGTCAAATTTGTAACATTGTCGCATTTTCCATTCACTGACATTTTTAGTAAATAAAACCTTGTAATGGAGTAGAAACGGCGGGTGTCTTATTGTTGGCTCGTTTGGTATAAAACGTTCTGCAACAAAATTATTTACGTTTTCTTGGCTGTGTTTAAAAATGATTAAAATGTGTTTAAATATACGGCTGTAAATATTTTTATATATTGATTCTCATTGAGATTATTATTGAACCTACAAATTAGTGTCGGCGAAGATCGACATAATTCTACATAAAGGCTTTGTCGCATAAAGGTTCATTAAATAAGCCCAAAAGTTCAAGTTGTACATCAACCACATCAATAGACATACGACTATTAATCACAATAGCAACAAAATACTAAAAGAAATCAGACAACAATTATAAATAAAGACGGCGGTGGACATGTGTTAATACGATATGTTCGCTAATATTATTGACTACTTGTAAGCAAATAATAATGTTCTGAAATTTTTGCAACGCAAAATGAATTTAATGCATTCATTGGAAGGTAAAACAAATAATACGAGTGTCATATAGTGGCCTTAAGGCACCGTTTTGAATAATGGTACTTTAAAATAATATTCATACTTCCCTTGAGGCACCATTTACGCTAGGTCCGACTTATTGTAGGGTATTCCTTTTTTTCTTGGAAATACAACAACAAACTTGTTTATGTCTGAAATGATAAGGGCGGGGAAAATATTGTTGTTTATTCAACGGAAAGCATCATAAATAACAATTTTAATTTTTATTCTCCTATGTGTACGTATGTATTTTATTTCTACTGATATGAGAGTGAAAATATGTACTCATGTGTATAAAGTACTTAGTACAGACTTTCGTATATACTATGTATACATATGAATGTGTCAATTCGATTCTGCATTTAGTATATATTTCTAAATATTTCTCAGACTCAATTTCAAGATTAGTTCGATTATTTTTCAAAGGAGGTCACATGACCTCGTCCATGGTAAATGAGTCTTATCATCAATTTATACTTACCGAAAAAACAAGTGTCTTATCTCTGAGTTTTTATTCCTGAAAAAATTAAATGTATTGTTCAAACAATTGCATATCGTTTGATTTTATATTATATTTTTTTATTATAATGATTCTAGATCCAATACTTAAATCAATTTTTTTCCGATTCCCCTTAAAAGTATATATTTCGAACAATCCTTTAATGTTTCGTTTCTACACGGCCAGAGAAATATCCACAACGAATTTCACGATTCTAGCTTCAGCCGTGTTATTGGTACCATTTGTATCCACATAGAATTTCGCGATTCTATGTTCAAAATTTAAAAGAGTTTTGCGCTTCTAACATGAGAGGGTATACGTACCGAACTTCATGATTACAGTTTCATCCATTTGATTGGTACCATTTTTATCCTTTTTTACTTAATCTTACTTCCAAAAAGTACGAATTTTGCAAAAAAAATCTTCCTCCCGTTCATGCCATAAGAGGAATGTGTGTACCCATTTCCAAGATTCTCGACACAGCCCTTTGGTCAGGGCAGTGGTACACTTTTTATCCCTTCAACGTACGAATTTCGAAAAATTACTTCTCTCCCCTGTACGCTATAAGACGAATATTGTTGATATTTTTTGATCCCATTTTTCCCTTTAACGTAAAAAATGTCGAAAAACTACTTCATTTTGCTTTTCTAAGCATTTGGAGGGAAGTACACACCGAATTTCATGATTCCATCCATTTGATTGGTAAAATTTTTATCTCTTTTTTACCCATTTCAAAGAACGAATTTTGTTAAAAATATTTTGTGTTTCCGTTCATGCTATAAGGGGAATATCCGTACCGAATTTCTAAGCCTAGCCGTTTGGTCATGGTGGTGGTACAATTGGTATCCCTTTTAACCCTTAAAAGTACGAATTTTGAAAATTCCTTCACATCCGACCTCTAAGCTATAAGAGAAATATTCACACCAAATTTCATGATTTTAGCTTCAGCCATGTTGTTGGTGGCATTTTTTCCCTTTTCCCCCAGTTACCCTAAAGTACAAATTTTGGAAAAAAAAATCATCTTGCGTTTCAACACAATTTTTTAGATGTAAACACCGAATTACATGATTGTAGCTTCAATCGTGTTATCCACTTTTTATCATTTCATCCCCAAAAAGTACGGATTTTGCAAAAAATTGTTTTTGGTCTTGTTCGTTTGGTCAGGGAGGTGGTACCATTAGTATCCCTTTTAACCCGATTTTACCCCTTATCCCAACTCTACATAGCAAGAGAAATGTACACACCAGATATCATGATTCTGGATCCAGCCGTTTGGACTGGGCAGTGATCAGTCAGTCAATCACGCAACTGTTTTAAAATGTGGATCATAAAAAAATAATCTTGTTTTTTGAATATTTATACACTCCACGACACGAAAGACATACGTCTTTCTGCATTTGTTTGTAACGCCCAAAAGGAAACGAGATAGACCTATTGTTAATTATACCGATCGACTTAGAATCACTTTTTGAATCGATTTAATTTAAAGAAACTCGGTTCAGATTTAGATATATCCGCCATAAATTTTCACTCCCCATTTGAATCTTTTAACTCTAGATGTCATATATTCTAACAGATTTTCTTCAAAATTGGCAAAACATCTTATACTTCAAATAGAAAGACCATTGGTGAAAATGTGTTAGATCGGTTCAGATTTATATACAGTTGCGGTCAAAATAATAGCAGCGCACCACAGCTACATATATATTTTCATATACTTATTTGTGTGATAATTTTTTATTGCTACTTCTGCATTAAGTGCTGCTTTATGGTTATGGTTACAAACACAAAATAATTGTTTAGTTGGTGATATGATTTTAATTACTTAAGAAACTTCACATTTTTTGGATTATTCGACATTTTGGACCAGTCAAAATAATAGCAGCGTTCAAAAAATCTCAAGAAAAATGAATTTTATCTCAATTTTTCAATTCGATTCGACGTTATAAGTAAGATATTATGAAATTTACACTACCTCTGAAATGTTATTGTATTATTTTTCTTCATAAGTAAGGCGAGGAGAGCATTGTGGAGAAGAAAATCAAGTTCATATAAAAAGGTTGAAATCTGAGGGAAAATCATATAGTGAAGTACAACTTTTATTCCAGAGTTCTATTAAAATGATCAGAAATTCGATGTTATAAGAAGAAAAATCTAAAAACAGCTGAACAAATCCGTTTATATCACCTACAACCATTCGCCGAATGAAATATCTAGTACCCACTTACGCCCGCCACCGAAATAAAAAACAATGTCTATCCCTCTTTGAGAGTTTAAAATGTTCGTAGAACACTAAGAAAACATAATTCGTAAAAAAAGTTTAACTTAAAAATAAAAGACTTGGCACAAAAAATTGCAATTCCCAAAAACACACCTGGTGTAGCCAACCAAGAAGTGGGTGCACGTTTTATGGCCAGTTGAATCAAAAATTGTTTTGTATGGTGGGACAGCCCCTCGATAGTTTGTAAGGCGTCCACAGAACACATAGTACATCTACAAAACAGTCAAATAGGGAGGATCAAGCGTAAAGGCTTGGGTGTGTTTTTCATATTATGGAGTTGAGTCCATACATTGGCCCAGAACTACCATGGACTCTGCCCAGTACATCAATATACTACATAATATTATGCTTACGTATACAGAATACGGAATGTCCCTTAAATGGGTCTTCTAGCACGTCATTTAACACGAAATCACTAGCCGAATCGCAAACAGGTGGATTTAAGTCAATAATATCGATGTTATGGAATGGTTCGGGCAGACACCGCACCTAAATATGATCAAAAATTTTAAGTGTGATGACTAAAATGAGGTCTCACTAGCAATACTGAAAACCAATAATGCAAAATACTAGTTACATCAATGAAACGGCGTTATGTAGCAGATATCAGCAATAAAGTCAGTGCAACTAAGAGTTAAATTCAAGAAAATATCGTTATTTAATTAATTATTCAAAAAAGTTTGCAAAAGTTTGAATTGTAATAAATATTTATAGTTTTTATTAGTGGTGCTATTTTCTTGACTGGTCTCATTTTTGACATAAATGGTTCTAAAGGCCTAATCTCAAAATTACAAATTTTTTGACCGCAACTGTATAGCTCCCATACAAATTTCGCTCCCAATTTGACTTTTCCGCTCTAGAAACCACATATTTTATCAGATTATCTTCCAATTTGGCAAAGTATCGTATATTTTAACTAGAAACATTTGACTTTTTCCGCCCCATAAACCACGCCTTCACACCGAATTTGTTCAAATTGAGCATAACACGTTATACCTGAACTGGAAGAACCTATTGTTCAATGTTTGGATATAGCCCCGATACACATATTCTTCTCGATTTGACAAATTGGGTCAGGTCGTAGTAGCCTATGATTAGAAAGCATACACAAATCCTTTCCGTTTTCACTTTTTTACCGAATTGAATTGTATTCGGATAGACAGTGGTGTGTATCATATTATCGGCCCCGCACGTAGGGTGTCCAAAAAACGAGGTTATTTTAGAAAGACGGTTTTCGGTTTAACCGAAAATTCAATTCAATCAAAGTACGAAAATATTTAAATTGCATTTTTTTATTACGAAAGTAAATACAGTTAATTTTTAGTAAAGGTACATTAAATAAGGAACTTCAGTAGCATTTTTTTGTTTGAGACAAATTTAAAATAAAGTTACGCACAAAAACAAGTTTACGTAGAATCCTTCTTATAATAATATCACAATACCTATTGTATACAAGTGATTAAATTAAATCAATGATATTATTTTGTAAGCGATTTTTTGTTTGTTTTTTATAAAGCTTGACGTAGAAAAACACGCTCGCTAAATGTTGATGTAGGGCTAACAGGACATCATATAAGTAACATAGCTTTTCAGTTTTTTTCTTAGTTTTGTCAAAAAATGCGAAATCGTCATATAAAGTCGCCTGGCTTTCGCCTTTTCATGTTTTGAATGTGGTTTATTGTTTTGTTTAAATCCAACATTAAATTACAAGACTATTCGATGTCACAATTTACATCCGAATATGAATGTTGTCTAAATCTGGTTCTACAGTAATTTCGGGGAAAAGACGTTTGTATAATTCATTTGCAAATTTTTGCAAATTAATTAGAAATTTGTATCCGATTTTGATGAGTATTTCAATACGACATCATTTAACGGAAATTTTCCGAAACTTAAAAACAGCAAAAGTGTATTCAATGTTTTTACTCTTATTTCTTCCAGTCTCGCCATCAGCCTTTGGCACAAATCCTGGGCATATTGTATGTCATCATTCTTTTTATACACTCCACGAGAGTATTATGTCTTTGTGCATTTGTTTGTAACACCCAAAAGGAAACGAGATAGACCCATTGTTAATTATACCGATCGTCTTAGAATCTCTTTCTGAGTCGATTTAGCAATGTCCGTCTGTCTGTCTGTCCGTCCGTCCGTCCATCTATTCTTGTAATCACGATACAGGTCGCAATTGTAGACAGAACCAAATGAAACTTTGCACAACGATGTTTTTCGGGATGAGGACGAACGCTATTTAATTTTAAGAAAATCGGTTCAGATTTAGATATAGCCCCCATACGAATTTCACTCTCGATTTGACTCTTTTCACTCTAGATACCACATATTACAACAGATTTTCTTTAAAAATGGCAAAACATCTTATATTGTAACTAGAAACACCTGTGGTAAAAATGTGTTAGATCGGATCAGATTTATATATAGCTCCCATACAAATTTCGCTCCCGATTTGACTTTTTTCGCTCTAGAAACCACATAATGTATCAGATTATCTTCAGATTTGGTAAAACATCTTATATTTCCACTAGAAACACCCATGGTGAATATCTGTCAGATCGGTTCAGATTTATATATAGCTCCCATACAAATTTCGCTCCCGATTTGACTTTTTCCGCTCTAGAAACCACATATTGTATCAGATTGTCTTCAGATTTGGCAAAACATCTTATATTTAAACTAAGAACATCTATGGTGAAAATAGGTCAGATCGGTTCAGATTTAGATATAGCCCCCATACAAATGTCGTTCCCGATTTGACATTTTCCTCTGTAGAAACCACATATTGTACTCGATTTTCTTTAAATTTGGCACAACATCTTATAATCTTACTAAAAACACCTATGCAGAAATTGGGTAAGATCGGTTCAGATTTAGATATAGCCCCCATATAAATGTCGCTCCCGATTTGACTTTTTCCACTTTAAATGCCACATATTCTAATCGATTTTCTTTAAATTTCGCACAACATCTTATAATCTAACTAGAAACACCTGTGGCTAAAGCGGGCTAGATCGGTTCAGATTTAGATATAGGCCCCATACAAATGTCGCTCCCGATTTGACTTTTGCCGCTTTAAAAGCCACATATTGTGCTCGATTTTCTTTAAATTTCGCACAACATCTTATAATCTAACTAAACAAAACTATGGTGAAAGTGGGTAAGATCGGTTCAGATTTAAATACAGCCCAAATTCAAATGTTGCTCCCATAAGTTTAACCGATTTTGGCCAAACTATACATTTTATAATGCACCTATTTCGTTCCAGGTTTCAATATATCCTCATACAAATGTCCTTTCCGAAATAAAATTTTTTGTCAAACACATACATTTACAGGATACAAAAAACCTTCCCGTTTTCACTTTTTCACCGAATTGAATTGTATTCGGATTGAAAGTGGAGTGTATCATAGAGTCGGCCCCGCCCGACTTTAGCCTTTCCTTACTGGTTTTAAATTGTTGAATAAAAACGAAAACGTATGTCGTGTGTCAAATGCTGCACTGATACGACACATTTACATATATGTCACAATTTACGTAAAATGGTAGTGTTTTTGTGCAGAAGTTGTTTATTGGTGCAATGTTCACTTATTTACCAAAAACCGGTTAACCGACATGAAAAACCCGGTATTCTCGGTTAACCGAAAATGACCATTTTACAAAAACCGACCGACGGTTGTAGGTGACGGGTTTGGACACCCTACAGTTATGGCGTATATGACCAATCATAGATGCGAATCTACAACATCATTAACGTTTTCGTCACTCATAGGGCTTTAATATAAAAGTGGAATTTCCAACTTACCTATTTCAATTGAAAAACAGATTTTCCATTTTTATTAACTAACTTTTCGGCTGGCATCTATCCCAAGGGTGTCGGTGTCTTTAAGATATACTTCAATTTCGTAAGTTTTTTTAACGGATTTTTTCCAAACCTATACAAAATAAATAACTCATACTTTTCAAGATTAATGGTCTATGAAATTAAATGTCTTTATTAGAGAGAAGAGTGGTAACCTTTATTCCAAGATGCACTAAAAAGTTACAAAGTTCATGCCGAAGAGTTCTCATGCAATTAACATCTATACAGAATCCACATAAGAAAAGAGCAATCGAGCATGAAAAATCTCGTAAATACCACAAAACACTATGAAACCCTTCACCTCACAAAGGAGTCACAAGGATAAAGAAACTGACCACTACTTACTGCACAACCCTAATGGTCAGTTATGTACAGCATATAGAAGCAGATGTCTTCGCCCAGAAAAATGTAAGAATTTCGAAGCATGTTTATGGCGATGTCCTGCAAGGAAATCCCTTCTCGTCTTTTATCCGCACACACAGTCAAAGGATTGTTTTACTGGCAAATTTGACTATAAACCATAAATTATCATTCATTCTGTTTATGACAAAGACAAAAATTATGATAATAAGAAAAATACACAAACTCTAGAAACAACAATGCGTCAAGGATTATTGATTATGCAAAACTAAATGAGTGTCCAGTTATAAACAACGGGACACACACGGACAGTGAGCAACACAAAAATGCATAAGCGTGAAAAATTCAAACTGACCACTATTTACATGACGACGCCATCCAGCGAGCACCCCAAATAAAGGGTTGATCGGCGATAAGCTGCAGCGAGCAAAAGAAATCCTTACCTGAAGCTTTACTTCTCAAATTTCATAAGATGTGTATCCTTTAGATGTGGCATGACTGAAGAAAGGGATACCTTTCATCAAAGTGTGTGTTTTGAGTTATTAGCGAGATAATGGTTTTTGACATTGACTGACTGACCGTTAGCAAGATTCGTCCTTTGTCTTCACAGATGACAAGGACTTTAGGCGCTCATACACCAAAAAGGGGTGTCGACAAACGCCTTGGCACTAATGGTCAGTTTAAAGGCGAGTACTGAAAAAACGTACAATTTTTCATGGTTAATTATTTAAGATTTTCAAAATACTCGCATGCTGTACTCCCTGTTATTCTACTGACCAGCAATGTGAGCAATGTGTGAGAAAGTTCCATCTTAATGATCCTTTTGGCGATGACCACTGCTGACCGGTGAGGAAATGTCCATTTCTTTCTTGATCGATGCTGATGGATTAAGGCGATAATTAATGATTGTTTTGTACACATCCTTTGTCCTTTCCTCCTTTTTGCTATAATTGCGATGATTAATTAATCGAGATCAGTTTTACATTTAGAGGTGTGAAAATGGTTCACAACTTAAATCCTTTCACATACGAATAGAGAAAATTCGCATTTGGTGCCGACATACGATTATACGAGTACATGAATTAATGATGACAGCTATTGATCATTCTGAAATGTACGTTACAAAGTACTGTCTGAACGAATGGAAGCATTAATATCAATGTCCAGAATGTTCTTCATATAAAAGTTTAACTGTTAAACCCATACCAACCAAACTTTTTGGTACGGTCAGTTGAGGGATGTTTGTTGGTCTTGTTTATTATATTTCCTTTTGATTTTCTTTTTAAAAAATCGTTGACCACCCATACCCAAAGGGTATTATGTCTTTGTGCTTCCAAAAGGAAGCGAGATAGATTAGAATCAGAATCACGTTTGAGTCGATTTAGCAATGTCCGTCTGTCCGAATAGAGTGAGTTTTGCGGTCCAAGGATGAGCCCTATTTAATTTGAAAAATGTCGCTCCCGCTTTGACTTTTTCCGCTCTAGAAACCACGAATTTTACTCGATTTGCTTCAAATTTGAAAATTTTTTGAAATTTGAAAAATCTATGGTGATATTGGGCCACATCGGTTCAGATTTAGATATAGCTCCCATACAAATGTCGCGCTCCATTTAACTTTTTGCGCATATCACATATTTTAACCGATTTACTTCAATTCGGCACAAAACCTTATATTTGAACTAGAAACGTCTGTGCTGAAAGTGGGTCAGATCGGAAATTTGTATGAGAGCTAATACAAATTTGGCACAAAACCTTATGTTTGAACTAGAAACGTCTGTGGATTGGTTCAAATCTGGCAACTTATATTAAACTGGAAGCATTATGGTGAAAGAGGGTCGATATAGGGCTCATTAAAATGGCTCTGCCAATTAGACCTTTTCCGCTCTAGAAACCATTTATTTTAACCGATGTTCTTCAAATTTGGCAATATACATTATATTTCAACTAGAAAAACCTTTGGTGAAAGTGGGCCACATCTTTTCAGGTTTTAATAGAACCTTCATACAAATGTACTTCCCGATTTAACTTTTGGAAAAATACATTGTGAAAGTGGGTCAAATCGGTTCGTGATATAGTACCCATACAAAAATCGTTCCCGAATTCGCTTTTTTCCCCGAATTTATGGGGGGTATCACGTAGTCAGCCTCTCCCGAATCAATTTAGCAATGACCGTCCGTCATATATTCTTGCAATCAAAGTACAGGTCGCATTTATTGTCCGATCGTACCAAAAATTGTGCAGAAGTCAGTGGTAAAAATGGGCCAGATCGGTTCAGATTTATATATAGCTCCCATACAAATGTCACTCCCGATTTGAATATTTTTGCTATAGATAACACATATTCGACCGATTTTTTTTTTAAATTTGGCACAACACCTTATTTTAACTAGAAACAGATATGATGAAAGTGGTTTTTATCGGTGCAGATTTATATATAGATCACATCTGATTTACTGCTTAAAAAACTACGCATTTCTAATATTTGAAATTTTAAGAACTGAACTGGGTTATTGTCCTGGCTCAAGACCATTTTGCATATATATTTAATAGAATGCAAATTTATTTACAAATGGCATGGTGGTATTACTTGGTGCGTTTTTAAACGCAAATTCGGCAATTGAGTTGTGCTTCTCGTTCGTTTGTGAGAATCATCTCCTTATAGAGGCCGGGTTTGATGTTGAAAAGATGATCGTGGTAGTCTGCAGCCAAGTAATAAATGTCACCATGCTATTTGTAAATAAATTTGCATTCTATTTAATACAGATGCAAAATGGTCTTGAGCCAGGACAATATCCCAGTTCAAATCAAATATTGATTACAGACCAAAAAAATACAAACGAAAAAACTAAAAAAATTAAGAAATTTTAAGAAATTTCTTAAAAGTTGACGTATAGCGCTAAAACAAAAATCGTTCCTTATTTACGTTTTTCCTCTATAGAAATCACATATTTTTGCCGATTTTCCCAATTTGAACAAAATTGATAAACTAATGTGATTTCGAAAGCGGAAAAGCCCAATCCGAAACGATATTTGTATGTATATCTAAATTTGAACCAACAAAAGTCTCCTGTACCAAGTTTTCTCATGATTGGGCAATAGTGGCGACATGTATTTGGATTACAAGAAGGAATTGACGTATGGACGGACAAGCGGACATGGCTTTATTGATTAAAAAAGCTATACTAAATCGATTGGTTTTCTTTTGCACAAAGCTGTAGACGGGTTTTATAAATATAATTTAATCTTTTTAAGGAGTTCAATATTTTTAATTTTTCTTCAACAATGAATGAGTTTTGTTCTTTCGAGCGGTCAGTGGTTTACTGATCCAATAATTCACAATTTTCATGAAATATATATTCAGTGAATGTTACGTTACAAACGCACACGACAAATATTACTTAAAGCTGTGGTTAAACTACAATTGACGGCCTTAAATATTGCTTTAAATACACTACTCAACAAATTGAAAAAAATTTCATGTACTCCGGATGCGATAATTTTTTCTGTGTAGATAACCTTGACATGAGCTCGAAAAACGCAATAAAAATTTTTTTCGTTTGGTTTTTTTTTTATTATTTTTTTTTAAATTTAAAAAAATTTTTTTTTGGTTAATTTGTTTCGTCCGGCATAACTCGGGAACCACTAGCCCGATTTAATTGAATTAAATTTTAAAAAATTTAAAATTACAATTCCCTTAATCTGTTCATATATTGTTTTCCTATACAAGCAACAGTTTCCAAGTTAAAAATGAATATATAAAGGAAAAAACTTATTTTTTGCCTAAAAATTTAAATTTTTTTTTTTTTTTAAATCCATAAAAAATCCAAAATGAAAAAAAATGTCAAATCTTATTACTTTTACGTAAAGTCACATAACCTATGAGCAAAATGAGACAAAGATCATGAAAATCGATGCACGCGTTTCGCTTTTATTCGCAATTGAGTAAAGGTATGAATTTCAAAAATTTAAAAAATTTTTTTTTGGTTAATTTGTTTCGTCCGGCATAACTCGGGAACCACTAGCCCGATTTAATTGAATTAAATTTTAAAAAATTTAAAATTACAATTCCCTTAATCTGTTCATATATTGTTTTCCTATACAAGCAACAGTTTCCAAGTTAAAAATGAATATATAAAGGAAAAAACTTATTTTTTGCCTAAAGATTTAAATTTTTTTTTTTTTTAAAATCCATAAAAAATCCAAAATGAAAAAAAAATGTCAAATCTTATTACTTTTACGTAAAGTCACATAACCTATGAGCAAAATGAGACAAAGATCATGAAAATCGATGCACGCGTTTCGCTTTTATTCGCAATTGAGTAAAGTTATGAATTTCAAAAATTTGCTCGACATATGCACAACTTTGTCTATGGTAAGGTTTTTTCTTTTTTATTACAAAAAAAATTAAAATTTGTTGGGTGACAAAAATATATGACTTTAAATTAAAAAACAATTCGATATATGTACAAGAAATTATCCTAAGGATATCAACATTAATTAATTATAAAAAAGCTTAAAAAAAATATCTAAACACAAAAATAAAAACCTTCAAATTAAAAATAATTATGTGCTTTTGTCTTTCTTTTATATTGTTGTGGGTCTGTTTCTCTTATCAGGAACCAGATATAGTCCCCCATCATAGCTTCGTTCCAAAATCCTTGGTATCGGTGCTCAATTTCTTTCATTTGCTGATGAAAACGCTCACCATGCTCGTCACTCACAACGCCCAGGTTGTCCGGAAAGAAGTCCAAGTGCGAGTGTAGAAAATGTATCTTAAGCGACATATTTGCTCTAATTTTTTTTATAATTTTGGAGTAGTTGTTCGACGATCTCTCTGTAATTTGAGCTTTTGTTGTTTCCAAGAAATCCGGAAACAATTTGCCGAAATGAGTTCCAAGCTGCAGCTTCATTTGGTGATAAAATGTGCTCAAACTGTTGGTCTTTCAACAACTTTTTAATTTGCGGACCGTCGAAAACGCCTTCCTTAATCTTTGCCGATGAAAGGTGAGGAAAAATGGTTTTTAAATAGGCGAACGCTTCGCCATCTTTGTTGATAGCTTTCACGAAGTTTTTTATGAGTCCGAGCTTTATGTGAAGAGGTGGGAGAAAAACATTTTCCTTTTTTATGAGTGGTGTATATTTCACGTTGTCGCTGCCGGGGATGAAGTTAACTCTTTCTGTCCAACTCCTCCTGGTGTAATGATGTTGACGATCGCGGCTGTCCCAAAGGCAGAGAAAACAACAGTACTTTGTGAATTGACCTTGTAATCCACAAAGGATACCGATAACCTTAAGGTCGGCACAAACTTTCCAATCGTGCCTCTCATAGTTAAGGCACTTTAGTAGATTGTCCATGACTTCGTATGTTTCCTTGGTGTCAACGGCATGAGCAATTGGAATCGAAGGTTTCTCGTTGCCGTTGTGCAGTAAAATTGCTTTAAGGCTCTGCTTGTTGCTGGCATGATGATTCTCGGCTGTCGTCTGAAAGAATTTCAATAATAAGTTATATATGTTCTTGAATTTCGTAATCTACACTTACCTTGAGTCAGCTAGCTGTACGTAGCACCTTGGACATAGAGCACTTGGTGTCCACCGCTCATCTATGTTTGAGACCTTTAAATTGAAGCTCTCTTCAAATGAATCTCTCAATTTAGGTGAAAAACAACGCTTGTTTTTTTTTTTCAGAAACGTATTCTCCGCACATGTAACAAAAATTACTTGGATTGGTATTGCATTCAAATCCTCGCGAACGTTTGCTCATTTTAACTATCGCGTTCGTCGACACTTGTTGAATGAGTAAAATCGATCAATGAAGACCTATTTATACTGTGTATTGTTTAGTATTTTACTGACAGGTACTTATAAATGGGTGTATATTTTTTTACGGTGGCTACATACCTGTTTCACCATGTGTGAGTCTTAAATTTTCCGAATAATGACCACCCTTAAATGTGGGTTGCATTTCTGTAAAAAAATCATACAGGTAGCCAACGGAAAACCCAAATAATTAAAAAAGTCCCCTTTCCTTTTTTCCTTTTAATTGTTCACGCACATTTATTAGCGTTTATTACTTTGCTTACGCAATCATAAAAATTAAATAACCCTTTGTTTATTCCGTTTTGTTAATTCTGAGAATCAAAAAAAAGAAAAAACCTTACCATAGACAAAGTTGTGCATATGTCGAGCAAATTTTTGAAATTCATAACTTTACTCAATTGCGAATAAAAGCGAAACGCGTGCATCGATTTTCATGATCTTTGTCTCATTTTGCTCATAGGTTATGTGACTTTACGTAAAAGTAATAAGATTTGACATTTTTTTTCATTTTGGATTTTTTATGGATTTTTAAAAAAAAAAAATTTAAATTTTTAGGCAAAAAATAAGTTTTTTCCTTTATATATTCATTTTTAACTTGGAAACTGTTGCTTGTATAGGAAAACAATATATGAACAGATTAAGGGAATTGTAATTTTAAATTTTTTAAAATTTAATTCAATTAAATCGGGCTAGTGGTTCCCGAGTTATGCCGGACGAAACAAATTAACCAAAAAAAAATTTTTTAAATTTTTGAAATTCATACTTTTACTCAATTGCGAATAAAAGCGAAACGCGTGCATCGATTTTCATGATCTTTGTCTCATTTTGCTCATAGGTTATGTGACTTTACGTAAAAGTAATAAGATTTGACATTTTTTTTCATTTTGGATTTTTTATGGATTTAAAAAAAAAAAAATTTAAATTTTTAGGCAAAAAATAAGTTTTTTCCTTTATATATTCATTTTTAACTTGGAAACTGTTGCTTGTATAGGAAAACAATATATGAACAGATTAAGGGAATTGTAATTTTAAATTTTTTAAAATTTAATTCAATTAAATCGGGCTAGTGGTTCCCGAGTTATGCCGGACGAAACAAATTAACCAAAAAAAAATTTTTTAAATTTAAAAAAAAAATAATAAAAAAAAAACCAAACGAAAAAAAAATTTTTTATTGCGTTTTTCGAGCTCATGTCAAGGTTATCTACACAGAAAAAATTATCGCATCCCGAGTACATTTTGACTGTTGACTAGTGATATCAAACATTTTTATACCCTACACCACTTCGTGGTCTAGGGTATTATAAGTTAGTTTTCCGCCAAATGTTTGTAACACCAAGAAATAATTGAGCTAGACCCACCTTTAAGTATACGGATCGGCTTAGAATAGCCAGCTGAGTCGATTTAACGATGTCTGTCTGTCCGTCCGTCCGTCTGCTGTCCATCTAAGCTTGTTCGCACTCTACAGGTCGCAATTGTTGTCCGATTGTCATGAACTTTGGCAGAAGTTATTTTTTCTGGCCAAGGACCATCGGTATTGAAGTTGGAGGAAATCGGTTCAGATTTAGATATAGCCCCCATACAAATGTCGCTCCCGATTTGACATTTTCCGCTCTAGAAACGACATATTGTACCCGATTTTCTTTAAATTTTGCAGAATATCTTATAATCCAACTAGAAACACCTATGCAAAAGTTGGGTAAGATCGGTTCAGATTTAGATATAGCCCCCATACAAATGTCGCTCCCGATTTGACATTTTCCGCTCTAGAAACGACATATTGTACCCGATTTTCTTTAAATTTTGCAGAACATCTTTTAATCCAACTAGAAACACGTATGCAAAAATTGGGTAAGATCGGTTCAGATTTAGATATAGCCCCCATACAAATGTCGCTCCCGATTTGACATTTTCCGCTCTAGAAACGACATATTGTACCCGATTTTCTTTAAATTTTGCAGAATAGCTTATAATCCAACTAGAAACACCTATGCAAAAGTTGGGTAAGATCGGTTCAGATTTAGATATAGCCCCCATACAAATGTCGCTCCCGATTTGACATTTTCCGCTCTAGAAACGACATATTGTACCCGATTTTCTTTAAATTTGGCAGAATATCTTATAATCCAACTAGAAACACCTATGCAAAAGTTGGGTAAGATCGGTTCAGATTTAGATATAGCCCCCATACAAATGTCGCTCCCGATTTGACATTTTCCGCTCTAGAAACGACATATTGTACCCGATTTTCTTTAAATTTTGCAGAATATCTTATAATCAAACTAGAAAGACCTATGCAAAAGTTGGGTAAGATCGGTTCAGATTTAGATATAGCCCCCATACAAATGTCGCTCCCGATTTGACATTTTCCGCTCTAGAAACGACATATTGTACCCGATTTTCTTTAAATTTTGCAGAACATCTTTTAATCCAACTAGAAACACGTATGCAAAAATTGGGTAAGATCGGTTCAGATTTAGATATAGCCCCCATACAAATGTCGCTCCCGATTTGACATTTTCCGCTCTAGAAACGACATATTGTACCCGATTATCTTTAAATTTTGCATAACATCTTTTAATCCAGCTAGAAACACGTATGCAAAAATTGGGTAAGATCGGTTCAGATTTAGATATAGCCCCCATACAAATGTCGCTCCCGATTTGACATTTTCCGCTCTAGAAACGACATATTGTAACCGATTTTCTTTAAATTTTGCAGAACATCTTATAATCCAACTAGAAACACCTATGCAAAAATTGGGTAAGATCGCTTCAGATTTAGATATAGCCCCCATACAAATGTCGCTCCCGATTTCGCTTTCTCATCTTATAACATCTTATAATTCAACTAAAAAACCTATGGTGAAAGTGGGTAAGATCGGTTCAGATTTAGATATAGCCCTCATATATTTCAACTAAGAAGACATATTATGAAAGTCAAATATATGGGTCCATATTTTGGTATAACCCCCATACAAATTGGGCCCCATTCCACTCTATTACATCTCTAGAACCCACATCGTGCATTAAATCTCGATATAATTGTTTATATCATGTCAAATTTCAACTAAGAATACCTACTTTGAAAGTGATCTATATGGAACCTCTTTTAATGTAGAGCACTTGCAAATGGCCCCATTTTAATTTTTACCCCTCAAGAACGCAAATTTTACATCGGATTTTTTTTCAAATTTTGCAGATTATATTATATTTCAGAATACAAAGTCAAATATATGTGTCCACATTTTGGAATAACCCAATAACCCATTCTACTCTAATACAGCTCTACAAACTACGTCTTACATCGCATCATGATATATTTCAACTATGAATACCTACAGTAAATGAGAAAAATATAGGCCCATGTTTTGAGCCGGTGTTGTTATAGGCCTCCTTTCAAATATCGGTCCGATTTATCCTATTACTACTGTATAATTTGTATTTGTCTGCCGGAAAATTGGACCAATTATTTACCATATTCGTTAAATATGACTAAAGATGAATTTATACTGTATAATTTATATGAACTACATAAAATTGCTCCTATGAAACACCTGGATTTAGTAATAAAAGCGATGTATATACGCAGGGAGTGGTGTAGGGTATTATATAGTCGGCCCCGCCCGACTTTAGCCTTTCCTTACTTGTTTTCAAATGTTGAACTTTATTTTAAAAAGTCAGAAAAAAGTCCAGATACCCTTCAACAAGTGTTGCGAAAATATTCAAATTATTGTTGTTTTTGAAACTGTTCATTTATTTTCTGTTTGTTCGACAAAGTTCGGTTCTCTAAAGTCCAGAACTTTCCCTGTATATATGCCTACACATTCGTTGGTTCGTTAAACCGTATTTCGTATTTTTTAAAGAACAACATTTTCGAGTGACAACGGGTGGATCGTTTTTCCAGATGACACAATGTCAATATTTCTTGTTTACTGCAAATTTAATTGCTTTTTTATTCAAATGTATACACCTTTGACAGTCATTCCTGTTGACCTTTTGTGACCAGCCGTAATGTAGACAAGAGATCTTTCTATTATCATTTCAAACACACAGTGACCAAACAGTACACATATTTCATAGGTACTCATTCAAACACCGTTTGTATGTACACATACATACATACATTCTACGATACATCATATGTATGGACGTATCACTGTTCGGCAGCTGTACAAACGTTGAAGATGCAGATGAAGAAAGTGTCAAAATTATCATTAATAATCACATTAACAAACTCATACATGGCAAATGTCAAACAGACGCCCAAGACTATCCATAGGATGAGCAACGATATAAGAGTAGAAGATGCTTAAAGCAAACAACGTCAGCAAAGATGGATGAATTGATGGAAATGGCAAAAAAAACCAACCAACCAAACATTTACACGCAACACCAACTGGACACTGCAAAATCACTGTTACCAGGAAGGATGGCATCTCGGAGGAACACTGTGACAATATTGGTCCCCAATGACGAAAATACATCGGATGCTAAATTGAAAAATTATGATAAATAGCCAAAGGACAAAGACAACACAAAGGCTTACTTTGTCTTAGCGTAATGACGGACGGGCACTCAATAAAATTACGCATACAGCCTTATACTCAGCATTATCCATAGGTGTGTGATGCCGAAAAGGATATTTAATATGCTTATGAAGACACAGCGGAATATCTCAGTGATAATAATGATGATAATCACAAACAGCAGACCACCGTACGTATGTGTGTGTGTGTGTGTACATATAAATGTGCTTAGCACTCGCATAAGCATCCTTTGAAAGGGTTGTTATGCGAAACAACTCAAGCAAAATCCACTACGCTATTGAGTGAGCGTGGAAAATATTGTACCGTGGACGGAATCCTTTCGCTACGGGATATCATTTACGATTTGTACACAAAGGCATTTGTTAGTGTGTTGTTGTATCTAAATCAACATACATGATCGAAGGTACAGTGCGCTACCAAAATATTGGAGCCCAACATTTAATTTACTCCACGGAAGGAGAGGATAGTACATAAAAGTGGTTATTCTGTCATATGTATATACGTCGATGATTTCTGATATTCAATATTGTGGGCGTTTTTGCTAACGACCGTTATATTGCTGGTATATAACTACGTGGGCGTGGACATCAGTAGCAAAGGATTACAGCATAACAAGTATTGAAATGCATGTACTTATATTCATATCTTGTGAATTTTTCCAGTATTTTTCATGTTAGTTATAATCAATTTCTACTACAAATACAATGAAAGAACTGGGATATTGTCCTGGCTCAAGACCATTTTGCTTCTATATTTATTTTATAGAGGCCGGGTTTGATGTTGAAAAGTCGCTGCGAAGCCACTTGAAAAGACTTTTGACATGGTCGAAATCATGATCGTGGTAGTCTGCAGCCAAGTAATAAATGTCACCATGCCATTTGTAAATAAATTTGCATTCTATTAAATATAGAAGCAAAATGGTCTTGAGCCAGGACAATATCCCAGTTCAAATCAAATATTGATTACCTACCAAAAAAATGCAAACAAAAAAACTAAGACAAATGAGCGTTGGCACGGCAGAAGTATTGCTGGGTAACTATACCTGCATATACACATACTTACATACGCAACTCAATGAGATGCTTGTAAGATGGCATGTGTGCTTTATTACTTGGTGCGATTTTTTAAACGCAAATTCGGCAAGTAAGTTGTGATTCTCGTTCGTTTGTGAGAATCATCTCCTTATAGAGGCCGGGTTTGATGTTGAAAAGTCGCTGCGAAGCCACTTGAAAAGACTTTTGACATGGTCGAAATCATGATCGTGGTAGTCTGCAACCAAGTAATAAATGTCACCATGCCATTTGTAAATAAATTTGCATTCTATTAAATATAGAAGCAAAATGGTCTTGAGCCAGGACAATATCCCAGTTCAAATCAAATATTGATTACAGACCAAAAAAATGCAAACGAAAAAACCAAAAAAAAAACATTATTTTTAAAAATTCTTTTTCTTCTACAAAGAGGGACATAACTTCCATTCCATTGACATATGTACGAATACGTGTGGGGACAATAGTATAGAGCATCTATTAAGTGCTGCCATCAGATGACTGATTACTGACTGACTGCCTTATCATTGACCAGCCCCCAGACCAAACGGCTGAAGCCAGGATCATGCAATTTTCAGGGTAATTCCCAAATATGACGTAGACGACGACTAAGAAAGGGTTTTACGAAATTTGTACTTGTAGGGCGTAAAATGGGACAAAAAGGGATAAACATCAAACTTTCGTCCTGACTAAACGGCAGTAGCTAGAAATATGAAATTCGGTGTGTTCCATGCAATGGCCATGCAGACGAGCTACAAATAGGAATTTTTCAAAATGTGAACTTTTAAGAGAGGAAAGAGACAAAAAGGGATACAAATGATACCAATTTAAGGTATTGCAGCTATATTCGTGAAAATCGGTATGAACATTTCTCTGACAACGTATACTTGCAACATAAATGGATTTTTCGAAATTTGTACTAATAAGGGGTGAGTGGAACAAAAAAAGGATAAAAAATGTACCAACTAAAGTATTACAGCTATAATCTTGAAATTTGGTATGTAAATTCCTCTGACCATGTATAAGCGTACCAACTAAAGTATTACATCTATAGTCTTGAAATTTGGTATGTAAATTCCTCTGACAACGTTAAAGCGAAAATTTAAATTGATTTTGCGAAATTATAAGGGGTGAGCGGGATAAAAATGGTACCAACTAAGGTATTGCATCTACAGTCGCGAAATATTTACAACGTAGAAATCTGACAACGTAGAAGCGCAAAACTGAATGGATTTTTTCGAAATTTGTACTTATAAAGGGTGAGCGCGATAAAAATAGTACCAACACAAGTATTGCAGCTATAGTCGTGAAATTTGGCGTGTAAATTCCTCTGACAACGTAGACTTGTAACATATATGGATTTTTCGAAATTTGTACTTTTAAGGGGTGAGCGCGACAAAACGGGATAAAAATGGTACCAGCTTAAGTATTACAGCTAGAATCGTGAAATTCGGTATGTAAATTCCTCTGACCATGTAGAAGCGCATTAAAACTGGATCTTTCAAAATTTGTACTTTTAAGGGTTGCGAGTGATAAAAATGGTACCAACTAAAGTATTGCATCTATAGTCGTGAAATTCGGAGTGCAAATTCCTCTGACAACGTAAAAACGCAATCTAAATGATTTTTTTTTTGAAATTTGTACTTATAAGGGGTGAGCGGGACAAAATGCGATAAAAATGGTACCAACTAAAGTATTGCAGCTATAGTTGTGAAATTGGATATGTAAATACCTCTGACCATGTAGAAGCGCAGTAAAATTGGAATTTTCGAAATTTGTACCTTTAAGGGGTGCGTAAACGCGGAACATAAAAGGATATTACAAAATTTGTACTTATAAGTAGGATGCGGGACGACAAGGGATAAACGTGGTACCAAATAAAGTACATTTTTTTAGGGAAAGCAAGAACACATCGTGATTTTTCAAAATGTGTATTCTTTGGGAAAGAGGTGCACAAAGTTATAAAGTTGTCTTCTACATCTAGATATATGAGATCGAGTATATAAAAGGCTCTGCGGTTGTAAGTTTTTGTTCGAAACTGGGTAGAAAATGATAAAAATGATACATACGGAGGGATTCAGCTAAAATAGTCCTCATCGACAAGCACATTCCTTTGACTGTATATGAGTGCTATCCAAAAGGAGGTTTCCAAATTACTATTTTAGATTTATCTATATCCAACAAAAGAAAATAAAATAAATACTATCCAAAAACAGAGACGGGTAAAACTAATAACAAATAGCTGGCTCTTTCGCGTGCGAAGCAGCGGGTACTGCTAGTATTGTTTACTTTTGCACAAACATTTATTTGGTAACTTACAGGCAGAGCGACTTAAAGATTTTTAAACCTTCATATCTAACATGATCCCTACTCAAATTATAAAATAAATATATTTTACTATTTAGTAGATATCTGGTTTTAATTCAAATATATTGTTTCACTACATCTAGCAAAATAAATACATCATTAGATGCTCGTTGCTCCCTTTCAATTTTATTTTTATACCCTCTGGTGGGGTATTATGTCATTGTGCATTTGTATGTAAGAGGAAAAAAAACGAGTTCGTTTATTATATAGGTCGTCGTAGAGCAAATCGGTTCAGATGTAGATATAGCCCCATTGCAAATGTCGCTACCGATTTGACTTTGTGTGGAGGGTATCGTATAGTCGGTCCTTGAAAAAAAAAATCTGGAAACCACACACCCTAGTTAGGGGTGCAAATAGTTACATTCAGTTCCGGAGAAATTAATTTTTCATTCGAAAATTTAACCCCCCTCTGAAATGGTTTGTGCATAACAAGTTTAGTCTTATTGAATACTAAAGTCGTGAGAATCATATGGTGAAACAAAAAAAATCTGTACTAATATTTTGGCACGATACTGTATGCATGTATTTATACTAGAAACTATAGTCCCAGTTTGATAATCGCTTATGTGTGCACGAAAGTATGCACATACATCCCATGCAAAATGGACTTTCTCATACTGTTTTGTTGACCATTAAAAGGATTCACAAGGATTTCTACGAACGCGTGCTTCTCCAATGCCTTCTTGTTTATTTTTGCTTCATGGCAGCGCTTCTAGGATATGCTTCTGCAACCCATCTGCTTTTATTTCAGGCGTTATCTTTTGTGCAATAGTTCACATAAGCTCATTTCAACTATTTGCAAATAACTCTTTACTTTGTCCATATTCGCAAAGTCCATCACCATGCGAATGTTTGTCTATGGCTATGTAAAATATCCTCTTTATATCAAAGTTTATGTTTACAAAACTACCAATTTTCCGTATATGTTGGTTTTCTTTCTGGTTGGCTAATGTCTACTGTATGTACATGTGTTATCAGCGTTGTGGTGCCGAAGGGTTTTGGGTGTTGACAAATGTCTTTAAAGGATTTTCTTGGTCGGAATAATTTAAGTCGGTGGTTCTTTTTTCAGGAAAAACGTTTGTGGTTTATGTGACAATGTAATCACGGGCTTATGTGTATAATACTACACAGTATTTGGTAGGATTTATGGATAACTACCTTTTATATCAAATGTTGCATATAACATGTATTAGGAAGAAGCGATACAATATTAGACTGGGCACTACGACAGAGAGAAAGAGGAAAGGCGAAAGTGTGTGATATTGATATGGTTTCACTAATTTTAAAATCTGTTAAAATTGGTTAACAACCGATTTCACACTTCCTCATCGGATGGAAAAAGAAGAAACCTAGAGATTTGCATAGATATATAGTTGATAACCAACTAATTTACAGACTTACAAGTGTGTAAAGGGTACGAAAAAAACTGTTTTTACCCGTAACTCAAGATTTTTGAGGTGACAAATAAAGAATCTTGTTCTACTCGACAATATCTACAAGAAAAATAATATCACTTCAGAGAGATTTCTGCTCCAGTATTTTTTATAGCACAGTGTTATGTTATAAAAAACAAGTAAAAACGGCTTTAAGTTCGGCCGGGCCGAACTTTATATACCCTCCACCATTGATTGCATTCCACAGAGGATGTCCATTTTCGTAGAACTGCAGTAATATTACAGGAAAATAATTTTTTTATATAGCCAAATCAAAACAAATACAAATATAAATATTAAAAAAAATATTAATAAATATAATATTTTAATTATTTCAAACCACGCCTATAAGGCAAGGCTACCAATACGTAAATTCAAAAAATAAATATTCTTCTATATATATTTTCAAAAAGCTTAAATACCATAAATATTGGTAGATAGTGGGTGCTACAGTTGGTTGTATTTCCATTCTATTTTAATTCCAAAAGTCTAAATTTTGAAAATCCATTATCAAACGTACATAGTGCAAAATAACTTAACTTCATGATTCAACCAATTTTTGCCGTAAAAGAAAAAGCAAAAATTTGAAAAAAAAAACTTTTTATTTTGCGTGTCTATGCAGTCAGAGGAATATATACACCGAATTCCATGATTCCAGCTGCGGCCATATGGTTGGTACCATTTTTACCCCCTTAAGAGTACGACTATCTAAAATCTCTTTATCTGACGTTTCTACCCAATTAGAATTTCATCATTCTAGCTGTAATCATTTAGTTAGTACTATTTTTATCCCTCTGTACCATTGTATCCCTGGAAAGTTCGAATTTCGAAAAATCCGTTTATTTTCCGTGTCTACGTAGCCAAAGGAATGTATGCACCGAATTTCATGACTCTAGCTGCGGTCATTAGGTTGGTACTATTTTTATCCCCTTTTTCCATTTTTTCCCCAAAAAGTACCAATTTCGAAAAATCCATTTATTTTCCGTGTCTACGCAATCAGAGGAATGTATACACCGAATTTCTTTATTCTAGGTGTAGCCGTTTGGTTGGTACCATTTTTATCCCTCTGTACCCATTGTATCCCTTGAAAGTACGAATTTCGAAAAATCCGTTTATTTTCCGTGTCTACGTAGCCAAAGGAATGTATACACCGAATTTCATGACGCTAGCTGCGGTCATTAGGTTGGTACTATTTTTATACCCTTTTTCCATTTTGACCCCAAAAAGTACCAATTTCGAAAAATTCCTTTATTTTCCGCGTTTACACACTCAGATGTATGTATACTCCAAATTTCATGACTCTAGCTGCTGTCATTTGATTGGTACTATTTTTATCGCTTTGTTTCATTTTAACCCCAAAAAGTACGAATTTTGAAAAATCCGTTTATTTTACGTGTCTATGCAATCAGGGGAATGTATACACCGAATTTGATTATTCTAGGGGCAGCCGTTTGGTTGATACCATTTTTATCCCTCTATTCCCATTTTACCCCTTAAAAGTACTAATTTGGAAAAAATACTTTTATAATATGTATCTACTCCATTAGAGGAATATACACACTGAATTTCGTTTATCCCTTTTTGCCCCATTTCACCCCCTACAAATAAGAATCACTTTATGTTACCGGGGCAATGCGCATACCCATTATCAAGCAAGTACAAGCAGACATATTGAAAATATATGCTTAAATACTCTAATATATTAGGGATTATTATGGGTATTTTTAGTCCTTGTGAGGGAAAAATTTTTCCCTTTGTGCCGATTTCGCCCCATTTCAATCCCAACCGATCTACCACTATAAGACGCATTTATGGAAAATTTGAACGTTCTACCTCCTTTCGTTTAGATGCTAGCGTGCTTTCAACAGACGGACGGACGGACGAACGGACATTGCTAGATCGTCTTAGAATTTTATGACGATCAAGAATATATATACTTTATAGGGTCTCAGGTCGATATTTCAAGGTGTTACAAACGGAATGACAAAGTTAGTATACCCCCATCCTGGAGGTGGAGGGTATAACAAGTACGGAAATGCTAAAGTAGGGCGCGTCGTCTGTCTGATATACTCTACTCTTTACTCCATTTCAAGATTTTTATTAACAAACATTAATGTTTTAACATATAATAGTTAAATGCCGGAAATAGTCAAATTGTGGATGACATATGTGTTGGACTCTATCTAAATCTTATACCGAAAAATTTCCTTGTGCAAAGTTTAATTTATCTTCGGGAACAATTTGATCACAAGAATAGATGAACAGATAGACGGGCATTGAAGTTGACCCAGAACGTTATTCTAAATCGATCGATGCAATAGGAAATACGTAAAACTTCTTTTTTCTGCCATCAGAAGAGTTGTGGGGCAAAGAGTAGAGTTATCAAACCCGAGACCGAAAACCGGGTCAACCGGGTTTTTCATCTGAGACCGACCGTTGGATTTCTAAAAATCGCGGTTTTTGGGAAACCCGGGTTTTTTATGTCGGTCTCAACCGGTTTTTAATAGCGCATCTTTTTCGATGTTTATAATATGCCACTTTTTATATTATCACAAGCCTCACAGAAATTTTTAGTAGGGGTAGCAAATTAACTACAAAACTTTACGAACACAGCAAAACTGTGAGTCTAAAATGACGAAATTCGTCCTAGGTTTCACATAGATTTCTTACGGGCAGAAGAAAAATTATCGCCGTTGACCATTTTCTGCTGATGTGAGCGAGCGTCACCAGCGTATTTGGAAGGAAATTGACGAAGTGATTATTTTTAGGTATGTTTTTAACAGCGATTAGCTCATTGATCCAAGGAATTAATATTCTGTAAATCATCATTAAAGAATCCAGTATTCATTTCTGAGTGTGACCCAGCTTTATACGTATATTATACTCCTCCTGGAAGGTAATATGGCGTTTACCTTATGTGAACGTTCTACGCGGTTCTATTTTATACTGGTCCAAAGTTGGTACTTTTGTGGCGTTTTGCGAGGAGATAGCTTCGTTATTGGTATAATAACGCATTGATATCATTGGAATCGTCTGAAAGGTTGATGAACTCCCCTTTGCGAATATAAGAGAAAAGTGAAATGTCTTGTATTTCGAGATGTCTAAAAATACGCATAATCCTTTAATTTCATTTCAAATATATGATTTATTTTCCTATTTTTATGTATTTTAGCTTATTTTATTCTCTACAAGATATAAGAATCTCAGAATGGGGTAATAAAGGGTGTTTTTTATTGAGGTATAAAACTTCGAATTGAAATAAAACACAAGAAAATCGTTTAATGTCCATCAATTTGGCTTTATTGGAAGGATAATTTTATGCCATTAATGTTTAAATATGATTTCGGGCATGTGGCCGCCGCGGCTGGCTCGAATATAGCCAATTCTACAGGTCCAATTTTCAACCACTCCAATTGCTGTGCACGGTGGCGAATCGATTCATTCGGGTCCTCTTCAACACTTTGCTCTACAGCGGCAATTGTTTCTTCGGTGCGCACTGTTCGACGTCTCTGCGGATGCGTATTATCACATAGAGTAAACGTAGTGCGAAAACGATCCATGGCTAACCGAATTAATTGCTCTGATGGACGATTATGTCGACCATATGGACGGAGCTTGCGGTGAACTTCGCGAACTGAACCATTACTTTCGAAATAAATTTGCACGATTTGCAAGCGTTGTTCTTTTGTCAACCTGTTCATGATGAAATGGCAAACCAAACTAAATATTAATCACTTGACAGCTGACAAAATGGCCGTCAGTTAAAAAAGTTATGCCAACTTAAAGTTCTATATCCCAATAAAAAACACCCTATAGGTTAAAAAATTATTGCTGTTTTTCAAACTGATTATCTATTTCAGCAAGATATAATTTGTAGTTTTTACGGTGTTAAAACCTGCTCTAAACTGATATTTCGGGAAAAATAGTTGCTGGGCGAAAAGTAATGATGGTGATTTATGATTTTTTTTGGCAATGGGCCAAAATATTCCTCAAGCTAATTCAGACAGGATATTTGGAGTGGATTTCAGTGCGCTGACTCTGATTATGACAACAGAATTGTCCTATCCCCAAGAACGAGTATATACAATGGGTGAACATTTTGTGGAATTACCCTATAATGAATAATTACACAATTTCTTACTGTTTCTAGAAAAACCGGTCCGACCGGGTTTTTCATAAAAAAAACAACCGGGTTTTTTTGAAATCACGGTTTTCGAAAAACTCTAAAACCCGGCATTGCAGATCACTCTAGCAAAGAGGTAGACGTTTTTAAAATAATTGATTAGAACTAGAATATTCTTCTGGCTCAAGACCCGGTTCTATGTACAATTTATACAATACAAAATAATTTACAAATGACATGGTGGCATTTATTATTTGGCTGCTCACCGCCTATATCCTGACGATCGACTTCAGAAGGTTTTGCAGCGATTTTTCAACAAAACTCTCGAATTTATGAACAAATATAAATTATGTATAATAATAAAGTTATTTTACGAAACTTTTAAAAGTTGTTTTTAACAAAAGCATTGTAATACATTGTAAATGAAAACGTTTGCAATTATTTTGAAGAAATAACCATATATCATAGTATGTACGATTTGTTTTCGTGAATTCTATGACACTTTTCTTTGATATTTTATGTTACATATTTTGGGCTTTGCCGACATTATAATTAAATTTGTCACGCATTTTATGGCAAAATCTTATATTTAAGAAGATATTCTTTCCGTGAATTGCGTGCTAAAGAGAGCTTTCATTTAGTTCGAACCCATTTACATTTTATTTTATAATTTGTACACCGTTTACAATTATGTATGGACTGTTATGGCGTTTTTGTTAGAGGGCACATTTTTAACCCTTAACGTAAAATTATCTCCATGATCCTATAAGTGGGCGTGTTAGTTGGAATTTATATACAGATATAACAAGTCCTTTAAGAAAATAATGTAAATTTTCTCATACGGGACAGCACTCATACATAATGTCGAACCCTCTAATCTACCGGTAATAATCTGAAAATCATCAATGACAAAAGTTATATAAGTTTCGACCCGGCTTTTTTCAAACAACATACCAATAATATAATCTATACATATACCACGTACACACTATATCAGACATTACCAATTCTTCCCAAGACGCCTTCCACATCGTTTCCGAAATACGATCAATTACTTAAAATTTACAACATTAGGGAAACCCATAAAGTTCACCCCTTACGAAGAGTAAATAATACTCCTGTACAAATGCTCTCGGCGAGAGACGATCAAACTGAACTAAATAAGAAAAATGTTTATTTTAAAGCACATACAAATTAAACACGTAATTTAAAACGTTTTTGATGTCATTTAAAGAAAATCTGTAGCGGTAAACAACCATTGAAAGTGCTAATTTTACGTTATGATACCGATCAAAAGATCATATTTCTATATAGCCCAACACTCACAAACGAGTACACTCACACAGAGAACCCAAACCAAAACAGAAATCCCCTCTGACAAAATATAACTCACCGAGCAACAAATCGTCCGCTGAAGAAAGGGGGAAATGTTTTGTTTGACATTCACTGAATGAATGAATGAATGAATGTGTATATTGGAAATGTCGAAGATTTAGTCATGAAGAGTTTTTACTTAAAGACTTTTGTTTTGGAGAAAATTTATGTTGTGTCAACAGCGATTAAAAGATACAATTTTAAAACTTATGCGCCATACTTTCGGCGTTGCAGGGCGGTGTCTGCTACAAGTGTTGATTTTCGATCAATGATGTTTGGAGGAAATTCAATGTGATCTGTGGTCTCACGGAAGGATTGAAAGCAAGATGAAATGGGCAATAAGAACGTGCAATGTCATATGAAATAAAAATTAATTCATTCGATATAAAATCTGCGTGGCAAATGGTCTACTTACAAGTTATCGTTTGCCACCCAGAATTATGAATTAGTGGCATACATACACATAAACATGTGTACTTTAAAATGGGTCTCGTTCAAAACGAAAACTGAAGAATGTTTCTTCAATGATGATACTATGTATATTAGGATGGGTCACGAACATAAATTGCAGCGGTCACCCCCCAGTAATGAAGATAGGATTGTTTAACGATGATCTACCAAATAATTTCTCACTGGGTCAAGCCATCTGCAAGCTAAACGCTCCTGAAAACACCTCTAAAAATCATGTTTTTCCCGTTCAATTTTTTTATGTTGCATTTTTGTCCAATTTGTTTTTCTGAATTAATAGACCCTTAGTAGCACTTTAAATACAAGTTTGTATTCTTAGAATAACTCATTGGTCGTATTATTGGACGTTTATATCAATTTTTTGTGGTTTTTCTAGGTGACAGCTAAAAACGCATTTCTTGGACACATTTTGTAAGAGTTGTAATGAAAAATTAATAGAAGGAATCAATACCTTTCGAATGATGCCTAAATGATGAATATTGGACCAAAAATTACGTCACAGACTCCATTTTTGTGAAATAATTTAATGCAGGAGATGGTTTTCATAGCCAAATTGTTCAAACTCTTTTTACATAAATGAGCGCTGCGGCGTCAATTTCTTTCCGATTTTCATCGATTAAGCATCATTCGCAAGGTATTGACTGCAGCTTTTTTTTAATTTCTACCACCAAATACGAAAAAGTTTTCAGTAGTCACTGTGAAAATCCACAAAAATTACTATAAATGTTCTATTATTCGACCAATAATTTACTCTAAGACAAGAATCAACATTTTTATGTAAAGTGCTTTCAAGGGTCTATTATTTCAGAAAAAATGGGAAAAATGTAATACAAAAAAATACAACGAAAAAAATGATTTTTAGGGCTATTTTCAGCAGCGTTTAGCTCACAGATGGCTTGATCTAGGAACGAAATATTTTACAAATCATCATTAAACAATACAAACTTTATTTTCGTGGGGTGACTGGAACGTGTTTTTCCATTTGTATGGACTGCGACCCAGCCTAATGTATATATTTATATTTCGTTTCTTTCTAATCGGCATTTTTAAATAAAAACAAGTAAAAACGGCGTTAAGTTCGGCCGGGCCGAACTTTATATACCCTCCACCATGGATTGCATTCCACAGAGGTTGTCGGTTTTCGTAGAAGTGCAGTTTAGTAGTCGAAAAATCCGTTTATTTTCCGTGTCTACGAAGTCAGAGGAATGTATACTCCGAATTGCATGACTCTAGCTGCGGTCATTTGGTTGGTACTATTTGTATCCCCTTTTTCCATTTTAACCCCAAAAAGTACGACTTTCGAAAAATTCGTCTATTTTCCGTGTCTACGCAGTCAGAGGAATGTATACTCCGACTTTCATGACTCTAACTGCGGTCATTTGATTGGTACTATTTTTATCCCCATTTTTCATTTTAACTCCAAACAGTACGAATTTTGAAAAATCCGTGTATTTTACTTGTCTATGCAATCAGGGAATGTATACAACGAATTTCATTATTCTAGGTACAGCCGTTTGGTTGGTACCATTTTTATCCCTCCGTACCCATTGTATCCCTTGAAAGTACGAATTTGGAAAAAAACTTTTATTTTTCATGTCTACGTAATCAAAGGAATGTATACTCTGAATTTCATGACTCTAGCTGCGGTCATTTGGCTGGTACTATTTTTATCCCCTTTTTCTATTTTGACCCCAAAAGGTACGAATTTCGAAAAATCAGTTTACTTTCCGTGTCTACACAGTCAGAGGAATGTATACTCCGAATTTCATGAAATTCATTCTAGCTGTTGTCGTTTAATATGTACTATTTTTATCCCTTTTTTGCCCCATTTCACCCCCAACAAAAAAGAGTCACATTATGGTGCATGTTTTTGCTATGAGGGGAATGCGCATACCAAATATCAAGCAAATATAAACAGACATATTCTAAAAACATGCTTAAATACGCTAAAATATTAGGGATTATTATGGGTATTTTTAGTCCTTGTGAGGGAAAAAAATTTCCCTTTGGGCCGATTTCGCCCCGTTTCAATCCCAACCGATCTACGACTATAAGACGCATTTATGGAAAATTAGCGTGCTTTCAACAGACGGACAGACGGACGGACGGACATGGCTAGATCGTCTTAGAATTTTATGACGATCAAGAATATATATACTTTATAGGGTCTCATGTCGATATTTCAAGATGTTACAAACGGAATGACAAAGTTAGTATACACCCATCCTGGAGGTGGAGGGTACAATAAAAACTAATTTTTAATTTATCCTATCAAATAATAGAAAACATTTTATATGAAAATATATTAAAGAATTTACTTCTCTTAATTTTGTATCTTTATTACACGGTTTTCAATTTGAGTTGTAAATTGTAATAAAATTAAATTAGGCAAGGACCTAAGTATTATTCTGGGATATTGTTATATTTGCCTTTTACATTCATAGAACTATATTTAAACAAATTGGTTTAACAAATTCTCATTACTCCTTATAATATCAGCAGCATCTGCTGCAGATTTTCTACTGCTCTAAACGAATAACAACCTGTTCATTTCAAGAGGATATCTTACACAAATCAACTTGAACCTGTTCATTTCTCCTTCGATACCGGATATTAGAAACCTTTAAAACTGTCAAATTTTACATAAACCTGCAGTAAAATCAAAATATGTATTCACTGCAACAAAAGACAAGAACATAGTTGAAAACATTTATTTGATGTTGATGTTCTTAACCGCATCTAAACCAAAACACACACACACTCACTGAAGAAATAACAAAACGTTTCGAATGCAAGAAAAAATTTTCCCAAGGATATAAAAATAAATAATGAGTAGATGTGTGTGCGGTTGTCCTTAAAAACAATTACGCCTGCGCACATACGTGCCTAAAAGGTGGCACACAATTAAGCAACACAGACAATTTACGGTCCTCGCACAGCACCATTTAGGGAATAGTGCTTCACGAAATTTGATTACCGCGAGAACTATTTTCCTCAAGACATTCTGTTCGTCTGCTCCGCTCCAATTGTGTGGTGTTGTTTTAAGATCCACACGGGGGAAATACTCTGCGTCATATCGTAACATTATTCATAATAAAAGTAAACATGATGTACGACTAATTTGAATTTGAAACACACACTTTTTCATGCCACAAGAAGCACACATAGTTTCTTGTCGTGATTTTCATGTTGTGTATGTGGTTCCCACACTACTCGTCCGTTCCGAAATGAACAAATTTGTAACACATCCGACTTCGTAAAGATTGCGTGGAAGGAGATTATTTTTAGTTACAATGTTTCTAAAATAATTTCAAACTACACTCAGAAAACGTGAAGGCAGATATCGATAACACAAACTGAGGAAAATCTATACTCATATATACTAAGAAAATAATCGCTTGAGCCACATCGGATTATATTTATATTCGAGTGCAATTGTTTCTATTATAATGATTTATAAAATACATACACATTTGCAGGCAAATATAAAAACCCATATTTTTATCTAAAAATAGCCCCTTTACATTACACTGTCCAACACAATTATTCGCACAGAGTAGCGACCCTACAATTTTTAAAGGGCGTGTTGAATAGATATTTTTTTGTAGAATAAACTTATAGTCCAGCTGGTCTGAGTGTCTTTTTGAAGCGGTGCAGAGTTTTCATTTTTGGGTCGAAGGGAGCATTATGCGAAAAAGTGTCGTAAGGTAATGTCTGAGAGAATTCTTAGTGTCAGAACTATATTGCTCCTCTCTTTATGGGTCAATTTGACCCCTTTTACGAGAAAATCAAAAAAGTCCTTTCAAAAAGGACAGTTAAGAATTAAGAGATTCTACGAAAAAAAAACTGACGCAAAATTTCAGTGGGGTCAAATATTAACTGTTATGTAACTTAACAAATATATAATTCACGAAATTTTATTCCAGATCATTTTAATGGTAGACTTTATTTATTTTTGCTTAATTATTGTCTTACCCTAATTAATTACAATAGTGTCTGCCCATTTCCATTTTAGTCCAAACATTTTCCAGTTTTAGAGTTGTATGGAGATTTTAGCTGGTAGAAAGATATTTTATTCAAATTTAGTAACACAATTTCTCTGACTGCATGGCCATGATTTGTTTGGGTGTGCGTTCTCGTACACTTTGACGGTGTGAGGGGGAGAAACCTTATGAAGAATTATACTATTTATACTTAATTAGTATTTTTCGAAAAGAGACCGAATCCAAACCGATCATATTTCAGTACAAGTTCCCTACAATCACGTAAAGAAATCTTTAGATGTTTAATCCCTAAGACATGTTATTGATATTTTGGAATTCCATAAAATGCGTCTAAATAGCGTATGTATATTTCACGTAGGATTTCCTTTCTTGGCAAAGGATATATCCTGTATTTTGACATTTAAGTTCATAACACTGCACCTTGCGCTTTGTGGTTTTCCTGGGAAATGTAAAATTGTGATTTCTTTCAATATAAAATCGTATTTATAAAATACGTTACTTAATACCAACTCATACGAAGGCAAGTACTATGCATTCATACGAGTATGTACATGTAGCTACAAATAAACTCGACTGTGTGAAGGCACAAGTGTCGGCCGGCTCTTTAAACAACAACATATCCTTTAAACCACCACCGCCAGCTAACAAACAAACAACCACACATAAACCAGCCGTAAGGTCAATAGTCACTCGGTTGAAAGGTAATTTCGCTCCTTTTTCCCTTCGTTTTCAATTCAATTGTTTTGTGCGCAGTCGCGACGGTTGACTGCTCAAGTGTTGCATTACACAAGTGTTTTGTTCGAGCTGGATTTCTTCGTGTACAAGCACTTGAGCTGCATATCCTTGTTGTTGCTGATAAATGTGGTTCAAAGTGTGTTCACTGTTTGCCAGACATCAGGTCTGACTCGGTTTTTGACATGTGTTTTCTTGTGGTTTTTGCTGGACTACCAGAGCAAAGAGCGTCTAAGGCAAAATTAAATACATGCATCCTTCGATGGCAAACCGCAAAATCATAAATAGGGTATGCGCCTGATTTTGTTAATACATAGTTAATTGAGGAATATTGCGATGTCAGAGCACTTTTTTCAATTATTTTGGAAATATTTAAGACATTTCTGAAATGCATATACGCTTTTATTCGTCTCCAAAAATCAGATTAATATTTCTGTACATACTAAAGATCAGAAGGTCCGTCTTTATACATGAATTTTCTTCAAAACTGAATTGTTTTATTGGGGGTTTGGCCTGGGATAATGATGATAACTAATTTAATTCACTTTCGCTCAACGTTCATTGACTTTCCATCTTCATGTGCAGTTATTATTTATTGAATATCAAGTAGTTTCTTCCGTATAGCATAAGCTATATGTTTATGATGCTGCCTGCAGCCAGTACCAATTTTATCCCTTTCCCATGTTGACATAAAGTACGAATATTAAAAAATCACTTTATTCTTCGCTCCTGCGTTCCCTGAGTGATGTATACTTCAATCAGTTCATGAATTTCATGATTTTAGATAGATTGATTGGTATAATTGTATCCCATTTCTCCCCGATTTCACCATAAAAGTATAGATTTCAGAAAAATACCTTTAATTTCCACATGTGCACAGTTAGAGAAAAATACACACCGAATTTTATGATTCTTGGTGCACCGCACCCATTTTATATTGATCACACAAATCATATGCAGGCGGATAGGCTTAGATCATCATTGAATTTCCTCTAGAAAAGATGTCTATATCCGTATAGTGAAAAAAAATTACATCTCATAACGATGCACATTGTTCAAACAAATAAAAGTGTCTCTTTAGTATACCCTCACTCTACAGATTAGGAGGGTATATATCATTTGGGACAGAAAAAAAGTGTAACGCATTGAAGGAGTGACTTAAGACCCTATGTATGTTTGGATCACACTTATAACTTCCGTATATATGTTCTCTGAGAGTGAGGGTATATAAAGGGTGATTTTTTAAGAGCTTGATAACTTTTTTTTAAAAAAAAAACGCATAAAATTTGCAAAATCTCATCGGATCTTTATTTGAAACGTTAGATTGGTCCATGACATTTACTTTTTGAAGATAATTTCATTTAAATGTTGACCGCGGCTGCGTCTTAGGTGGTCCATCCGCTTAGTCCAATTTTGGCATTTCCACGTTTTTGAGTAACAGAGACCCAATTGGTGCGAACGGCGACGAATCGAAAATTGGTGGTCATCATTAACACTGGCCGATACAGCTGCGATATTTTCTTCAGTTCGCACTCTACGTAAGCGTGTTGGTGGTTTAATGTCCAACAATGTAAATTTGGTGCGAAATTTAGTCACAATAGCCCGAATAGCCGCTTCAGTGGGTCGATTAAACTGACCATAAAATGGAAGCGCGCAATGAACTTTCTTAACAGAGCACGCATTTTGATAATAAAATTCAATAATTTGCAAGCGTTGTTCGTTTGTAAGACGATTCATGATGAAATGTCAAAGCATACTGAGCATCTTTCTCTTTGACACCATGTCTGAAATCCCACGTGATCTGTCAAATACTAATGCATGAAAATCCTAACCTCAAAAAAATCACTCTTTATAAGTCGTTTTAGCCGACTGAAGCTTACTTACTTGTCTTTGGTTCTTTTTATCCCTATGACTTTGTATAGACCCGTTCTAGCTGCATCTTATTCATACATCACATAACCTCATCCCAAAAGTTTAAATTTGTGAAGTACTGACAAGAAGGTATAATTTTTAAATATTGAACTGGGATATTGTCCTGGCTCAAGACCATTTTGCATCTATATTTAATAGAATGCAAATTTATTTACAAATGGCATGGTGACATTTATTACTTGGCTGCAGACTACCACTATCATGATTTCCACCCTGTCTAAAGGTATCATTCAGGTGGCTTCGCAGCGACTTTTCAACATCAAACCCGGCCTCTATAAGGAGATGATTTTCACAAACGAACGAGAATCACAACTCACTTGCCGAATTTGCGTTTAAAAAATCGCACCAAGTAATAAAGTACGCATGCCATCTTACAAGCATCTCATTGAGTTGCATATGTAAGTATGTGTATGTGCAGGTATAGTTACCCAGCAATACTTCTGCCGTGCCAACGCTCATTTGTTTTAGTTTTTTCGTTTGTATTTTTTTGGTCTGTAATCAATATTTGATTTGAACTGGGATATTGTCCTGGCTCAAGACCATTTTGCATCTATATTTAATAGAATGCAAATTTATTTACAAATGGCATGGTGACATTTATTACTTGGCTGCAGACTACCACTATCATGATTTCCACCCTGTCTAAAGGTTTCATTCAGGTGGCTTCGCAGCGACTTTTCAACATCAAACCCGGCCTCTATAAGGAGATGATTTTCACAAACGAACGAGAATCACAACTCACTTGCCGAATTTGCGTTTAAAAAATCGCACCAAGTAATAAAGTACGCATGCCATCTTACAAGCATCTCATTGAGTTGCATATGTAAGTATGTGTATGTGCAGGTATAGTTGCCCAGCAATACTTCTGCCGTGCCAACGCTCATTTGTTTTAGTTTTTTCGTTTGTATTTTTTTGGTCTGTAATCAATATTTGATTTGAACTGGGATATTGTCCTGGCTCAAGACCATTTTGCATCTATATTTAATAGAATGCAAATTTATTTACAAATGGCATGGTGACATTTATTACTTGGCTGCAGACTACCACTATCATGATTTCCACCCTGTCTAAAGGTTTCATTCAGGTGGCTTCGCAGCGACTTTTCAACATCAAACCCGGCCTCTATAAGGAGATGATTTTCACAAACGAACGAGAATCACAACTCACTTGCCGAATTTGCGTTTAAATTTCATATGCAACTCAATGAGATGCTTGTAAGATGGCATGCGTACTTTATTACTTGGTGCGATTTTTTAAACGCAAATTCGGCAAGTGAGTTGTGATTCTCGTTCGTTTGTGAAAATCATCTCCTTATAGAGGCCGGGTTTGATGTTGAAAAGTCGCTGCGAAGCCACCTGAATGAAACCTTTAGACAGGGTGGAAATCATGATAGTGGTAGTCTGCAGCCAAGTAATAAATGTCACCATGCCATTTGTAAATAAATTTGCATTCTATTAAATATAGATGCAAAATGGTCTTGAGCCAGGACAATATCCCAGTTCAAATCAAATATTGATTACAGACTAAAAAAATACAAACGAAAAAACTAAAACAAATTTTTAAATATTTTCAATTCATTAAGATGAAATAGAAAACAGAAGTATTGTATCACCCTCACTTATTTCAATAATGACATGAACAGCAGATTTTCCACTTATTCCAATTTATGACAAACACGGAAAGAAAGAAAAATCCGTCTGTTAAAAAACTCCCCTCCTCAAAATGTGTATGTATATATCTATAAGTATGTCTGCCGTTCCGCATTCACTTTCAATTTTGTGTCCGTAGGATGTCGTGTTTAGTTTTTATTGCAGGTGGTTTTAGTCAAATATTTGTTCCGCTGCAACGTATCGTACATAACATGCAACACAGTGATTTCCAGTCGATTCCTTTTTCCCCTCTTGACAGCAAACTTCAACTTTAACGTGCCGAGCTGTAATGTGTGTGATTGTGTGTTTATGTCCTTATTTGAATGTGGACACAACATGCCTGTAATTTCAATGTTTCCGGATCAAAGGATCATTTCCTGACAGGATATAACAGGAACTGTTTTATTAAAAACGTACAAATGTTTAGATTTCTGTGGGAAAATACAAGAATTTTAAAAGGAACAACAAACACTTCTGTTCGCAGAGCAAACAATCGAGGATGTAAGAGAAAAGTAAACATTTCTAACGGTCATTTAAAATAAGTCTTATAATTATCAGGTTCTTTAATGAACGCTTCGAAATTAAATGTCAAATAACCCCCGAAAATGGGTTATAATGTCAAAGATTCATTAGAAAAATTGTCACTCTTTGTTGTGACAAAATGAGCTAGCTAACCCAATTTCCCTGAACTCCGAGACATCACGTCACCCGAGAGATCAACCCCTTGCAAGCAAAGATCGCACACACAAATGGTGGTGATGCTGCGTGGCATCATCTCGTTTGATTTGGCAAAGTCTTAGCATCGCTAAGATCACCACTCTTTAACCCTTTTTGTTAGTTAGGAAACAATTAATGCACATCGTAAACCAGCTTTTGAAAGTACCATCCGCTTCGGCGTAAACAATTCACCCGTCGTCTGATGTCTTTTCATTTTGTTTCTGCTTAGCCAACAATCATATTAAAATGTTAAGTTCATGTTTTGTGACATTTCTTTGAACTTAAATGTCAATTTGTTTCTGTCTAAGTACTTCTCACCGCTATTGTACTACATGTACTTGTATTGTTTGCTGCCAAAGAAATTGCCATGGGCCAGGGCTGGCAAATCATAGCAGAAAGTGTTTTCGTTTGGCGATGTTAAAACTCAAGTAAATGGATGAATGTATGTAATTACAGTTACAGAAATGGTGGTCATTCAAAATTTTTGTTGTTGGTCCGAATGCCTGGAAATTTTGCTTATAGTTTAAATGTCTTGAAATATTGCACAGAATTTGTTCAGCGATTGGTGGATTTTGTTTTGGGCAAATTTAAAGAATAGACTCTAGCACATTTTTGTTAGACGTAGCTAATTTATTTTTTTTTTTTAAGAAAAACTGAAACGTTGGATTTTAGTTACGCCAAAAACAAGAAAGAAACAGACCTGTATTATAAGTATTCTAATGCTCTGTAATATTTCTACATTTTAGAAATGAAAAGGATAAATTTTGTTCGTAGGTTTGCGAAATATGAGAATTATCTCGGACGCGGAAATTTTTTCCAAGGGTAATAAAGAACATTAAAAATAACACTTCAACTTTTCTTGAAAATAAACAAATTATAGAAAAAAAAATAGCGTTCGAATGTTAGCAGTGAAAGTATCATACATGCAGAAACTTTTACATTCAAATATAGTTGCGGCTGGTGTCAAACAACTGCACAAAAGTGATAGTTAAAAATTTGTTTAGAATTGAAAGGAAGATAAGCGCAAATAAGTATGGAGACCAAAGTCAGGCAGGTCGACTATTGGATATCCTACACCACTCCCTGCGCCTACATATGGTTCTGATTATTAAACGCAGGTGTTTTTACCATCATGTCAAAACTTGGAGATGTTTTATCCAATATAGTATGAGTTAACAGTTAACAAAATTTAACGTAATAAGGAAAATTTGGCAAATATCTTTAGGAATATGTAATTAACATACACAGGTCTTTTACTGTTTGTGTTTCTATCTGAAATACAATCTCCAAAACTAAAACAGATATAATGTGCTGGTTCTAGAGCGTTAATAGGGCAAATCGAATGGTTATTTTAGTGAGGCTTTATCAAAACACGGATCGTCATTTGAAAATTTTGAATAATACTTGGTTTCTGTAGGGGTAGGTAATGAAGAAAATCAAAACTGTAGTCCACTTTCCTAGTTGGTATTTCCATGTGAACTACATTATGATCTGCAAATTTTTATCAAAATCCGATGTAAGAGTGGGTTCTAGAGCGGTAGTAGTGTAGATGTAGGAGGGACATTTGTCTGTGTGCTATGTCAAAACATGGTCCCATACATTCCACTTTCACTGTATCTGCATCTAGTTTAAATATTTATTCCTGCTCTGAAAAACTTTACTAGGATTCAATATAATATATGGATTCTAGAGCAGTAACGGACAACTCGGGTCATATTTGTGTGCAGGCCATAACAAAACCTGGATTCCTAGATGAAACATAACATGGTCTGGGAAATTAAATCAAGATCCGATTGGAGCAGTAATTGTTTAAGTCGGAGGGTTATTTATATCTATATACCGGTAGTTCCAAAAAATACAAATATTTCATGACGTAACTTAATGTTAATATTTTTTATAGCCTCCACCTTAGGATGGGGTATATTCACTTTGTCATTCCGTTTGTAACACCTTGAAATATTATGTATCCTGTATCTAAGACGATTTACCCAAGTCCGTCTGTCTGCTTGTCGAAAGCACGCTAGCTGTCCAACGAAATGAGTTAGGAGGTTCAAATTTTCCCTAAATGTGTGTTATGGTAGTAGATCGGTTGGGATTGAAAGTGGGCGAAATCGGCCCACAGGGGAAAGATTTTCCCTTACAAGGACTAAAAATACCCCTAATATTTATAGTATTTAAGCCTTTGTTTTGAATATGTTTGCAAATATTTACTCGACATTTGGAATGCGCATTCCGCTTATAGCAATAAAGCGCAGCATAAAGTGATTGTTATTTGTAGGGGGTGAGATAAAAAGGTATAAAAATTGTTCCCATCAAACGAAAACAGCTAGAAACCGGAATTCGGTGTGAGTATATATATATAAAAGTATTTTTCCAAATTCGTACTTTTAAGGGGTTAAATAGTAATAGAGGGATAATAATAGTACTAACCAAACGGATGCACCAATAATAATGAAACTCGGTGTATACATTCATCTGATTGCGTGGACACATAAAAAAAGATTTTTCGAAATTCGTACTGTTAGGGGATAAAATGGGAAAAGGGGATACAAATTGTACCACTCAAATGGCCGCAGCTATAATCATCAAAATCAGTGTATACATTCATCTGACTGCGTAGACGCGAAGCAAAAATTAACTTTTTGAAATTTGTACTTTTAGGCGGAAAATGGAGAGAATAGGGATAACAATGGTATCATGATGCAGCTATAATAATGAAATTCGGTGTACACATTCCACTGACTACGTAACTTTAAAGGGTTAATAGGAACAGAGCGATAAAAATTATCCATACTTTTAACGGGCAAAAAGGGATAAAAATGGTACCAATAACACCAAAACAGCTAGAAACATCCAATTTAAAAAATCCATCCCTCTAATTGCATAGATACGTAAAATAGAGGGATTTTTCTAATTCGTACTTTTGGGACGAAAAACGGATAATAATAGTACCAACGATACGACAAAAGTTACAATCATGAAATTCGGTGTGTACATCCCTCTAATTGCATAGACAAGTAAAATAGAAGGATTTTTCGAAATTCATAATTTTAAGGTTTATAATTGAAAACAAGTAAGGAAAGGCTAAAGTCGGGCGGGGCCGACTATATAATACCCTACACCACTCCCTGCGTATGTACCACGCTTTGATTACTAAACCCAGCTATTTCATGGGAGCAATTTTATGTAGTTCATACAAAATATATAATTTATATGAATATAATTTATATGCTATAAATTCATCTTTAGTCAAATTTAACGAATATGGTAAATAATATGGTAATTGATCCAATTGTCCGACAGACAAATACAAATTATACAGTAGTATACCAAAGTCATACCAAAGTATGGACATATGGGCATCACCCAAACAATTCTCATTGCAATTCAATTCGGTAAAAAATTGAAATCGGGAAGGATTTTTGCATCCTGTAAATGTATATGTTTGACAAAAAATGTTAAATCGGAAAGGACATTTGTATGGGGCTATATGGAAACCAGGAACGATGTGACGCGCTTTCACCATGTATTTTATTGGTGAAATATAATATGTAAAATTTGGCCAAAATCGGTTAAACATTCGGGAGCAACATTTGTATGGGGGCTATATCTAAATCTGAACCGATCATACCCACTTTCAGCATAGGTGTTTCTAGTTCGATTATAAACTTTTGTGCCAATTTTAAAGCAAATCGGGTACAATATGTGGTTTCTAAAGCGGAAAAAGTGAATTCGGGAGCGACATTTGTATGGGGGCTATATCTAAATTTGAACCGATCTTACCCAATGTTTGCATACGTGTTTCTAGTTGCATTATAAGATGTTCTGCTAAGTTTAAAGAAAATCGGGTACAATATGTCGTTTCTAGAGCGGAAAATGTCAAATCGGCAGCAACATGTGTATGGGGGCTATATCTAAATCTGAACCGATCTTACCCAATGTTTGCATACGTGTTTCTAGTTGCATTATAAGATGTTCTGCCTAATTTAAAGAAAATCGGGTACAATATGTCGTTTCTAGAGCAGAAAATGTCAAATCGGGAGCGACATTTGTATGGGGGCTATATCTAAATCTGAACCGATCTTACCCAATTTTTGCATAGGTGTTTTTAGTTGGATTATAAGATGTTGTACCAAATTTAAAGAAAATCGGGTACAATATGTGGTTTCTAGAGCGGAAAATGTCAAATCGGGACCGACATTTGTATGGAGGCTATATCTAAATCTGAACCGATTTCCTCCAAATTCAATACCGATGGTCCTTGGGCAGAAAAAATAACTTCTGCCAAGTTTGATGACAATCGGACAACAATTGCGACCTGTAGAGTGCGAACAAGCTTAGATGGACAGCAGACGGACGGACGGACGGACGGACAGACAGACATCGTTAAATCGACTCAGCTGGTGATTCTAAGCCGATCGGTATACTTAAAGGTGGGTCTAGCTCGATTATTTCTTGGTGTTACAAACATTTGGCGCGAAACTAACTTATAATACCCTAGACCACGAAGTGGTGTAGGGTATAAAGAGGGATAGAAATAGTACCAACTAAAGCGTTGACGTTGAAATTCGGTTTATACATGTATCTGACTGTATAGACGCGAAACATAAAAGAAATTTGTAACAAAAATGGTACCAACCAAACGGCTGCAGCTAAAATAGTGTGCATTGCTCCGACTGCATAGACGCGAAAAGTAAATAGTGCTTCCGATATTCGTGCCTTCGGGATCTAAATGTGATTAAATTCGGCTCCAATCAATAATGAAATACGTCTGACTGCGTAGACGCAAAAAATTAGAGAAATTTTACCAAAACCGTATTTTTAGGGTCAAAATGAAAAAGAGTATAAAACTGGTATCAAGCAAACGGCTGAAACTAAAATCGTGAAAGGACTGAAAATATCCATTAATATTCAGACTATCTTTTGGGTACACTTGAATTTCTCTTTTCTAAATTCGTACTTTTAGGGGTCAAAATGAAAAAAGGAGTGAAAATGGTACCAAGCAATCGGTGGTATCTAAAATCAGGTGAGATGTGTATATTCCCCTGTGAAACATATTGGATCTTCAATACTAGAACTATCAAAATGTTACAAAATGTAGTTGGAATCAAGAAATTGCAAATGAAGGAAATCGACCCTGAGGTCTTTTACAATTTATGTAAAAGAGGGTGCATAAATATGCCTTATAGCTTTGAATAGTAAACAAATATCGTATTGTGCA
The DNA here is from genome assembly GCA_947397865.1 of Polietes domitor. Lineage (NCBI taxonomy): Eukaryota > Metazoa > Arthropoda > Insecta > Diptera > Muscidae > Polietes > Polietes domitor. The sequence continues at coordinate 31,223,090 of OX377618.1, forward strand.
TAAAAAATATCAAAGTTTTTCTAGTATGGTACCGCACTTCTAAGTAAAGTCGACAGCCTATAACCTGCCGGTAATACTGTGGAATGCAGTCCGAGGTGGAGGGTATTTAAGTTTCGGCCCGGCCGAACTTAACGTCGAACTTAATTGTTCTTGTTAAGCACAATTTTATGCCCATAATTTATTTCATAAATAAGGCATATGTGTCACATGTAGGAGCTCAATTTCGATATAACTACATAGTTTTCAAAGCTGAAATTGGTTCAGGACAATAGGAAACCGGTTGTTGACTGTAAAAAGACTTCAAGTCTTGTTTTTGAAAAGAGGAAGACCTATAAAATTGCATTCAAATGACCGCGCTAAAAATAATCGTAGATATTATGTTTGTACTAAGATAACATCCAGCTCTGTAGGAAGTTATGCAACTTCGTTTGCAAGATTCAAGTAGGAACTAATTTTTGCCAATTTCAATATTAGGCCCGTTCGAATGGGATTACTAGCTTAATTTTTGTATGGAATTTACTCGCTTAACAAGAAAGTAGCTTACTACTCTCTTAGCGTTGTTGCCAGACTTTTCTTGTTGATCCATTTGAGATAAACCAATGGGCAACAATGATGCCACCTTATAAGTCTCTTAATCGTAAGCTAGTAAGCCCAATCGAACAGGCCTATTATTATACTCGTACAATATTCAAGTTTCTAAATGTTTGCATGGTTGACATTTCTTACTACAATTTCATGTTACCGCTTCGATCCAAGCGGAACTGACCTTTTTCATCTTCGTTGGCAGTGTTTTCTGTTTTTCGTTTTATTGTTTCCCCCGTTTGCCATGTTCAATTAGCATTTAATTAAATTCATTATTGTACTTATTGGGTGGTCTCCTCCGACTCTCGTCTGCATTGTTTGCGGTTTCAGATGTTTGCCGATATTAGCCGAGTGCGGTAATTACCATTCAAATATTGATGACGGACGAGGTTTTACTAAAGCTCCATTCTGTGCCACAACGAAAAGAAAGATAAAATTATGAATGAAAATTGTAATTCATTCAGTACAAAAATAAAACAAAATGTAATAAGGAATCCCTATGGTGTTTTTGATTTGTCGGCAATTGAAGAAGCACAAGCAACCGTTTCATTCATAAAATCCAGATAGTGTGGGGCTGGTGAATGCTGCTTCGCCTCTGTTCAATATAAATGGAGCAATTGAACTATGATTGATTTCCAAGGCGAATGATTAATTAATAATCATTTAATTAAGTTATCTGTGAAGATTAAAGTGGAAACCTAATTTACATACATGTATAACAATTGTTGTAGCCGTTGGCGGAAGTAATAATCGTAACCCCAACATGTGATATAAAAACTTTCATATGTTTGGAATAGGGTAGAGGAATTCACTGATATGAATTGAAAAGAGATTTTGTGAGTGCATTATTGGACTTAAAGTGAAAATTTTGAAAGTGATAACCTTTAGGTAGCTCCGTGGAAAAAGTCCAGAAAGCAAGTAATGAAGTATTATTGTGTTGTAACCCCAGTGAATTTTGAAATAGGCCATACAAAGTGTATTATGATTATGGATGTAATCAAATTTAATTTTTGTTATTGAATATGGATAATTGTTTAAATTGAGAGTCTAAATTGGGTAATATACTATCAAATATCGCAACAAATTTATAAAAAATATTTTTTAAAACTCTCAATTGATGTCAGTAGTATAAATTTCGAAATATGTGTGTGGTTTGTGGATATGGAATTTTTAGGTTATAGTGGGCGACGTGAAATGACTTCACGGCCAGTACAATCAGTTACAATCTATTAAACAATTTCATTACAAAAACTATGAAAACTTTCTTACATTTTATTAACCAACTTAATAAAATAACAAGTAAGGAAATTGGATCTTGGGTAATATGCTATCAAATATTGCAACAAATTTATAAAAAATATTTTTTAAAACTCTCAATTGATGTCAGTAGTATAAATTTCGAAATATGTGTGTGGTTGTGGATATGGAATTCACGGCCAGTACAATCAGTAACAATCTATTAAACAATTTCATTACAAAAACTATGAAAACTTTGCCGACTATATGATACACTCCACTTTCTTTCCGAATACAATTCAATTCGGTAAAAAAGTGAAATAGGCTAATATGACCTGGCCCAATTTGTCAAATCGAGAAGAATATTTGTATTGGGGCTATATCCAAAAGTGACTCACTTTCACAATAAGTTCTTTCATTTCAAGTAAACGTCTTATGCTCATTTTGAAGAAATTCGGTGAAAATTCGTGGTTTCTGGGGCGGAAAAAGTCAATCCGGGAGCGAAATTTGTATAAGAGCTATATGTAAATCTTTTTTTTTCACTGAACCAACACTCAGGGGATGTCCCCTATAAATGCAGTGCATTGCGTTGGTAGAAGGAAGATAAGGTATTGGAAGGAGGAAAGAGGGAGTAGTGTCTGTTGACATCTGTTTTGAAACTCTGAATGTCGTAATTGGAGGGAAATATATTTGCCGGAAGTCGGTTCCACATACGGATAGTACGGGCGAAGAACGAATTTATTCTGTAATGTGTAGTGCGGTCGGTTGTCCAATCGACAACAAATGGCTGAGCGTTCCTGGAGAGTCGCGTATCTCTACCGAACGTTCTCACGGGCGGTATAAGATCACGAATTTCCGAAGAACAAACACCATGAAAGTATCGATAGAACAATGACACACAACCAACATTACGACGGTGTTCAAGGGAGACAATAGAATTGGATATCCTACCATCAACTATCAACACCATCGCCCTCCTCTGGACACGGTCAAGTAGCTCCAGTGATGAAGCTGGAGCACCCGACCATATATGGGAGTTGTATTCCATCTTTGGTCTGATGTAGGTAGTGTAGATATTGAGAAGATCAGAGGGTGTGAAATATTTCTTATATCTTTTTAAAAAGCCTAAACATTTGAAGGCATCTTTCGACACATCAAATACATGTTTTGTCCAACGAACATCACATTGTATTTTTATGCCAAGAACAACTAGATCATCTGATTGCTCAATATCTACACCGTTCATTAAAATCGACGACACCGTTGGATCAGTGAATAGCTTGTGAGACAACAAGGAGCACTGGGTCTTAGTGCATTAAAATCTACTCTATTTTCTCGACCCCATTCAGAAATGGCTATCAAATCCTGGCTAAGTGACTCATCCATCAATCGCCTTTTATCCTCAATTTCTTGACGACTTGGTCTATGATCGAATGAGTATGAATGACAGAAGTTGCTGTCATCCGCGAATGAGTATATTGGATTCACAGTCCGATCCAAGAGGTCGTCGATGAAAATAAGAAAAAGGGAGGGGAAAGGACAGAGCCCTGTGGTACTCCTGCGGTTAACCTATGCTCGTCGGATGAGAACCCATCTACAACAACACGTATAGTGCGATCAATCTGATCCGATCTGATGTTTCTACTTGAAATATAAGATATTATGCAAGATTTGAAGAAGACCTTTTAAAATATGTGGTTTATAGTGTGGAACAAGTGAAATGTGAAGTGAAATTTGTGAGGGAGCTATATATAAATCTGAACCGATCTGACCCATTTTCACCATGGGTATTTCTAGTAGATATATAAGATATTTTGCCAAATTTGAAGAAGATCTGTAAAAATATGTGGTTTATAGACCGGAAAAAGTCAAATCGAGAGCGAAATTTGAATGGGAGCTATATACAAATCTGAACCGATCTGACCTATTTTCATCATAGGTATTTCTAGTTTACATTTAAGATATTTTGCCAAATCTGAAGACAATCTTATACAATATGTGGTTTCTAGAGCGGAAAAAGTCAAATCGGGAGCGAAATTTGTATGGGAGCTATATATAAATCTGAACCAACATTTTCACCACAGGTGTTGGTAGTTAAAATATAAGATGTTTTGCCAATTTTGAAGAACATCTGTTAAAAATGTGGTATCTACAGTGAAAAGAGTCAAATCGGGTGTGAAATTCGTATGGGGGCTATATCTAAATCTGAACGGATTTTCTTCAAATTAAATAGCGTTCGTCCTTGTCCCGAAAAACTTCGTTGTGCAAAGTTTCATATGGTTCTGGCTACAATTGCGACCTGTATCGTGACTACAAGAATAGATAGACAGACGGACGTTGCTAAATCGATTCAAAAAGTGATTCTAAGTCGATCGGTGTAATTAACAATGGGTCTATCTCCTTTCCTTTTGGGTGTTACAAAGAAATGAAACTCTCGTGGAGTGTATAATAAGATGAATAAAGGTTCGTATTTTTATGAAAAATATACAAATATAAGAAAGGTTTTACTGTCCCTAGTCGCCTACTGGATACTGCAATTAACCGGTATGGAAAATCACGCAAATATTGCGCAGAAGTTCACATGGTGATACTATCGATGTGATACTTTCGATCACTTCCAACTCAATTACCTTCCTGGAGATAGTTTATACATTCTTGCAGCCTGTACATTATTGTTCAAATCTAGAAAATACCGTTAAGTTCAAAGGTCAGAACAAACGAAATCCAGTTTTCAAACGCGCATTCACAATTTTGTCCATATTCATGCTTTTTTTAAAGAATTACGTGTCCGAAAAAAGCCTGAGAAGTTTTGGCCAAATTTGACCTTTGACACCGCAAACACAAACGTAAAAAGCCACCCCAAAATAGAGCAATGTCATGCTATGTTGTGTGCAAACCGAATGACCTCATCGGAAAGTGAAGAAAACTGGTTTATTTTGGGATGAAATTCAGCGATTTCAATTATGAACTAGAAAAAAATAGTTGAACTCTTTTCATAAATATTGCCCCAAAGAAGAGTTTTTCTTAACCTTTGGTGACCGTCTACGAATAGAGGAAGCTCATCGGACATACATATGGTTGCATGTACAATATGAATCAACAAAAACGCATATTTCACTACGGCCATGTCTAAAGTGAATTCCTATTTACGAGTACGTACTCATACAATTTGCCAGTGTCGTAAAACATGACATTTTTACTGTCGTTGTCATTTCCAACCAACTGGTCAATATTACGTACAACCACGTATCGTGTAGTAAAAGTGTTGTAAGTTGAGTTGGTACTCATGGCTCCTGGAATTTATTGCTTTGTCATGATGCAGATGATCCACTTTGACTACCACTCAAAAGTGAAGAGGAGGCGCTTTGTGTGCGCTAAAAGCGTTTAAGGGCCTCATAAATTACAAACATGAAACATTGGCTTAAAACATCTGGTTATGTGTGTATGTTTATGGATAAGACTTCCTCGGTTTTAAACGTTTTATGCAAATTCTGAAATATTCATGATCCGGGCAATTGTAATTTATTGACAAAATGTTATGATTGTCTGTTCTGATTTATAATATTAAGTAAAGCTAAGTCATTTTTAAAGCCCTTGTACTACTGGAATAATATTTATAACGGAGTTGTAGAGGAGGGGTTAGCTGTTATTGGCCACAATGATACGAACAGCTAGAAACATGAAATTCAATGTGTAGATCCCTATAATTGTGCAGAAATGTAAAATAGAGAGATTTTTCAAAATTCGTACGTTTGTGGGATACAATTGAAAAATGATGATAACAAGTAAAAAGGCGTTAAGTTCTTATACACCCTCCACCACGGAGTGCATGGCACAGTATTACCGGCATATTGCGGCGGTTTTCCTATTGTATCCCTTAAAATTACGAATCCCTCTATTTTACGTATCTACGCAATTAGAGGGATGTACATTCAAAATTTCTTGTTCTAAAACCTACCAATGATACGACACATCGGTGCCATTTTTATCCTTTTTTGTCACATTTTGCCCGCTAAAACGTTTATTTATTGTTTTTGTGCTTTTAGACTACAAGAAGACTGTGTGCAATAATAAATCAGAAATTTAAAAAATTTTTAAATTTCTGCTTTATATGCACTTGCCATTTATTGTTGCGCACAGTCTTCTTGTAGTCTAAAAGCACAAATCTTCTAATCTTCTCAGTCCTTAGGAAAAAATTTTCTCTCTGGGCCGATTTCGCCCACTTTCAATCCCAACCGATCTGCTACCATAAGGCACATTTAGGGAGATTTGAATGATTTGAAACTCCTAGCTCATTTCATTCGGCGGCTAGCGTAATTTCAACAAAAAAAGCCGTTCGGCGTCTTAGATTTTTTCCACGACTCAGAATATATATATTTTATGAAGTCTCCTTACTGAAGTTGAAATCATGAAATTGTGTAGACGCGAAATTTGTAGTTTTAGACAGAAAATGGGGCAAAAGGGGATAAAAATGGTACCCACCAAACAGATGCAGTTAAAATACTGCGTACTAGGGATGTATAGTTGGAGCAAAAAGTCGATTTTTCGACTTTTGGAAATATATGAATAGTCGATTTTTCGACTTTTGAAAATTCGACTTTTCGACTGTTGCAAATAAATAAAAAGACGACATTGCAAAGGAATAAAAAGACGAAAAGACCAAATCAAAACCAAATGGAGAGACATTTATATTGGATATATAAATCTGAAACGATCTTTCCCACTTTCTGCATAGATGTTTCTAGTTGTTGTGCCAAATTCGAAGAAAATCGGATAAAGGATGTGTTTTCTAGAGCGAAAAAAGTATTCAATAACTTAAATTCATTGATGCAAAAAGTCGAAAACAAAAGTCGACTTTTCGTGACATACATACATATGTTACAAGATTTGTCTAAATTCAATTTTATTGAAGGAAAGTCTATTAGAAATGGAAAAATGTACGCACAAACTGTGCTTTATGGATATTTTTTTTTTTTCAAAATAATCAAAGAAATTGCAGTTGCATATATCCCATTTTCTTTTTATTGAATTACTTTAAGTTCTCCAAATTCCTGATGCATAAAACCGAGAAATGCATATAAACGAATGCTTATAAGAAAAAAATGATCTTGCATTTTAAATGACAAAGTAATGTCGACAGCCTGTAATCTTCTGGCCATACTGTGTAATACTACTACGTGGTGGAGGGTATATAAGATTCGGCCCGACCGAACTTAACGCCTTTTTACTTGATTTAGCTCAGTTTTTTTCGGTTTCTTGCTTGGTCTCAGTTAAGAAGCCAAACCAACAATTCCCATGCGATACCTTAATTTACAAACGGAAGTTATTGTCATAAAATCGATACGTTTGCATTAATTATTCAATTAATGTCCACACGATTTCGCGCAATTTTACCCTCGTGATGAAAACGGTTAGGAGACCCAACATAAATGTAAATGTTCGTCAGTGTAAATGCAAATTTGATAGGATACTTTAAATAACACTTCGTCGTGTACGTGTATATTGTATGTATGGATGGATATTTTACACGTAACACAATACAAATGCTTGCATGCATGTAAGTAGCTATGTTGTTGGCATTTTTATGTAAATTATACACTCAACAGTTTGCTGTGACCGATATCATGCGGAAATGTGATACAATATTCAACCCTTTCATTTGAAAGTTTTGTTGAAAACATAAATGTCACCACTCAAGTCAAATGTGAATTTAATGACTTCTTCACTTTAGAAGTTGTACTTGGTGCCTCATAGAAGGCATTTGCATGTCTTTTTTAACAAAGACTGTTAGTTAGACTAAGCGTGAATCACATACGCTCATAGGCGTAGGACGGGTGGTCCTGGGGGGCTAAACCACCCAGTTGGTTCATCGGTTCTTATAATTTTGCAAATAAGGGCTACATCCACTGCCAAGATAATTTCGCACTGTTGTTTATTTACCAAAATTTTATTAAATTATCAAACATTTAGCTGTGTATGAATAAATAAATACAAACCATATTCATGTGTAAAATCCCCTAATGTTTCAAATCGTTGTAGGAATATTCATTAATGGTAATGATTTCTTTAACGGTAATGATTTCAGTATACGAACAGAGCAGTGGTACCGTGCTATATTAGAGCTGTTTTTATTTAAGCCAGTATAACAAGCTGCGATAATAAAAATTTAATTTTTTGTTCAAGATAAGAATTATTTTTTCACATTGTCGCCAAAACAAATTTTCAAAAAAAATTATTGATTTGAACTGGGATATTGTCCTGGCTCAAGACCATTTTGCATCTATATTTAATAGAATGCAAATTTATTTACAAATGGCATGGTGACATTTATTACTTGGCTGCAGACTACCACTATCATGATTTCCACCCTGTCTAAAGGTTTCATTCAGGTGGCTTCGCAGCGACTTTTCAACATCAAACCCGGCCTCTATAAGAAGATGATTTTCACAAACGAACGAGAATCACAACTCACTTGCCGAATTTGCGTTTAAAAAATCGCACCAAGTAATAAAGTACACATGCCATCTTACAAGCATCTCATTGAGTTGCATATGTAAGTATGTGTATATGCAGGTATAGTTACCCAGCAATACTTCTGCCGTGCCAACGGTAAAAAAAAATTATTTTCATTAAATTATTTTTGGACTTAGACTCGATAACCATAAATTTGACTTATACTGGGAAAGTATCCAGGCTAAATCCGAATTTTATAACATAAAATTATTTTTTTCAATTTGTTTTCATGCAATCATTTATATTACTCTTGGCGGAAATTAAAAAAAAAAATATTTTTTTTTATTTTGAGTGAAATTTTAACATTTTATTTAGATTTTTGTTATCGCAGCTTAGTTATCCAGTCTTAAATAAATACAGCTCTTTTCTCCTTGCGGCTATAAATATATAAATAGGAAAGGCTAAAGTCGGACGGGACCGACTATATATATAACAACACTTGGTGCCTGGTTCAAAACATGGCCCATATATATTTCTCATTCACGGTAGGTATTCGTAGTTGAAATATATCATGATCCGATGTAAGACGTAGTTTCTAGAGCTGTAATAGAGCAGATTGGGGGGCCATTTGGGTTAGTTATGGACACATACATTTGACTTTCATAGTATGTATTCTTTGTTGAAATATAACATAAACTGCAAAATTTGAAAAAAAAAATCTGATGTAAAATTTGCGTCTTAGAGGGGTACAAATTAAAATGGGGCCATCTGTAATGGCGCTACATTAAAAGTGGTTCCATATAGATCTCTTTCAAAGTAGGTATTCTTAGTTGAAATATGACATGAAATGCAAAATTGAGATCCAAAGTACGATATGGGTTCTAGAGCTGTAGAGTTGAATGGGGGCCCAATTTGTATGGGAGTTATACCAAAATATAGACCCATATATTTGTCTTTCATAGTATGTATTCTTAGCTGAAATATAATATAATCTGCAAAACTTGAAAAACTTCCGATGTAAAATGTGGGTCCTAGAGAGATAATAATTAAAATAGGTGCCCATTTGTAAGGGCGCTACATTAAAAAGTGGGCCTTTATAAATCACTTTCAAATAATAAATAAGGAATACCTACTCCTTATTGAAATATAACATGATCTGCAAAATTTTATCAAGATCAAATGTAAGATGTGGGTTCTAGAGCGATAATAGTGTAAACTGGGGACTCATTTGTATGGGGGCTATACCAAAACATTGACCTATATAGCTGGCTTTCCAAATACGTGTTTATAGTATAAATGTTACATATATACCTATACCTATGTAACCTAGGACCTATGTATCTGTCTTTCAAAATACGTGTATAGAGTATAAATGTGTGGAAAATTTGATCAAGATCCGATGTAAAATGTGCATTTTAGAGCAGTAATATTGTAAATCGGAAGTACATTTGTATGGAGGCTATATCAAAACATAGACACATTTGGTGTCCTTTCCCGTGAGTTGTTTCTAGTTCAAATATAACACAATCCTGAAAATTTGGTCATGTTCCCATGTAAAATGTGTATTCTAGAGCAGTAAAAGTGTAAATTATAGGGATATTTGTATGGAGGCTATATCTAAATCTGAACCGATTTCCTCCAAAATCAATACCAATCGTCCTTGGCCAAAAAAGTAACTTCTGCCAAATTTCATGACAATCGGACCACAATTGCGACCTGTAGAGTGCGAACAAGCTTCGATGGACAGTAGACGGACGGACGTACAGACAGACATCGTTAAATCGATTCAGCTGGTGATTCATAGCCGATCCGTATACTTAAAGGTGGGCCTAGCTCAATTATTTCTTGGTGTTACAAACATTTGGCGGAAAATATAATACCCTAATCCACGAAGTGGTGTAGGGTATAAAAAATGGGGGGCTATATATATCCCTCCTACGTCAATGCATACGCTTCGAAACGATTTTCAAATGAATTATTTTCTATATGTAGAATTTTATCGGTCCACGTTTTGAGAGTAGATTGTATCATGCTTTTGATTTAACTTACTTTTTAGTTTTGTAGGCCAAATTACCGCTACAGTTTCTATACTAGGCATGCTTCAGTATTCCACCCACATACAGTACCATCTGTATAATGACGCGTTATGAGTTTATTCATGCATAACGTTTTTTTTCTCATATTGATATACTGCGAAATATTCAAATGTATATATTATAACAGGGCGTGGATTATATTTTACGGAAGTTCTGGCGACTATATCCTCCTTTGCATCTTCATTACATGCTGGTGAACATTTTCTTTTGTTTTTACGGTTGTTATGACAGATCTTGGGCATTATCGGCTTCTTATTCAGTCCAGTACTGTATATTGACGTACCCAATAAGCCGGAAATGGGTCTCATGATTGAATAAAATTGGTCTAATATGGAGAATCTTCTTCAATCAATGTACGAAAGACTGAAACGGAGACGGTCAAGTCTTTCCATTTCAAACGATAGTGAACAAAAAGCCACGCCATTGTAACAAGTTGATCTCTCATGAAGAACATATTTCAGAAAATACTGTACAACTCCTTAACGATCTATGCTTAACCTTCACACATATTAAACAACTAAACTAACGGCAACTCAATCGTATGTGATCATCTCATCCCAATCATTTCAATCCCTTATTTTTATATAAGACTTGTACAAGTACTTTCCCCAATAGCGGCATAAAGTACTGAGCCATAGATTTCTTCCAAGACATCTGACCCCATTGTAGCGCTTCTGTTTTTCTCCGTCTTCTTCAGTTTCTGTATAAACATTTGGATTCCAAATCTCCAGTTTTGTCAGAATAAAGGCAACATGTTGTCATTATTTACAAACATTTTTACCGTATTACGCATAGTATCACATTGGATTTTTTATAAATGATTTCATTCATAAAAATACATTATTATGTGAGAATTTAAGCATTTGAAAAAATCTTTATTTCTTCTTTGTTTTCATGATTAGATTTTATCTAATATAAATATTTTAGTTAAAAAAAGACAAAAAAATTATCTCAAAACACAATACTGCCGCTGTATATAAACAAAGTGTATTGTTACACTTATCACGATAAGCTACTCCTAGTTGAAGATAAGAGAACACATTTAAAATCATCAAAGGTCATTGTGATTACAATGTACGAGTTCAACGTAGGAAGTCATAATATGCTTAGGGTTTCTTTTTTCATAGAATTCCCAGGAATCCGGGAATTATGACATTATTTCCTGGGAATTCCCGGTGAATATAAAAATAAAGAATAAGTATATATGTATGTATGTTCTGACATAAATAATTGATTTATGTCAGAATTCAGAAAATTGAAAACTTTCTAAATCTCTACATATGGATTTTTTCGACATTGGACAAGAACATGTATTGTACATAACTTCATTCGAATGCAACTAAAGTAAGTTTCAACTGTCTAATGGCAGCTGAGTTTGAAAACGATGATAAACTTTAAATTATGAAATATGTGTATAAACTTTTAAACCTTAAATAGCTTATTTGTGGAATAAAGTATTTATGGAATTAAAGTTTTAAAAATTCTAAAGTCTTTCTCTCTCTTTTAACTGAGCGAGCTTATTCTTAACGACTGTAATTCAATAAATCAGTAGCTTTCTATTAAAATTATGAACTACATATATTTTATATATTTTCAAAGGCTATAGAAGACCAAAATCAACAAGATTTTATTAAATTTTATTTAATACTCCAGAGTCAAGCCTCACGTGCAAAAATATTTGAGTTTTTTACCGATAACATACAGCTGAATAAAACTAATCAATCGTTACTGTATTCCCCTAATTTATTGAAATTGTAGAAATTGTTGAAATTTCTTCATGTAGTATGATATGACTATTAGTGTGAGTTCTTTTTAGACGTTTTTCTTATGTTAAATTTTTAAATAAATTCCGCTTTGAGATTTATACAAAGTTTACGACTTTCGTAAAAAGAGAAACAAATTCACAGTTGACATATTATCAGACTTAGGTGTCGTTCAGAGAGAATTTTTGATTTTGAAATACGAAGTTTTCGACTTTCGTAAAAAGAGAAACAAATTTACAGTTGACATATTATCAGACTTAGGTGTCGTTCAGGGAGTATTTTTGATCAAATAACTGTCGATTTTTTTTAATATAACCTAAAATTACAAAAATCAAACGTTAGCTTATATATTTAGATATTTATAATTTTGATAACATTTTCACATTTTTAACCCATAAAAATAGAATTTAATGCTAAATGCGTATATTTTTTAACAAAACAAATAAGTAAAATTAGATTTTTAAAGTGCGAAAAAATAAGTATGTTTACTTGGCCGCTGTCACGGGAGCAATTAATGTCTTAAGGCAGCGCTTTGAATGAGAAAAAATTAAGTCTAAATCGTTTTATGTGTCAGAATTTATAGAAATGCAACTGTATGAGCAAGTGAAGTTGACATTGAATTTTTGAAACCATGTAGTAAATTCAAAGATCAAAGATCATATTTATAAAATACATAAAGGTAACATCATTGGCTATCACGTAAAAGGTGAGTAAAAAAACACCCGCCAAAAACTCAATTTAATGATCAAACGTATCACGGGAAACTAAACTAAATTATGCAAAAAATCCACATATGTCATATTAGAAAAATTCAAAAATTTACGAAAAAAATTCCCGATAACTCGGGAATGAAAAATGACCGGGAAACCCATGAAATCGTTCCCGAGAATTCCCGGGAGGGAAACTCTAAATATCTTACATGTGTCGAGAGTAGAAAATAATAATAAGTAAACGGAAAGCGTATTACATTCATCGCCTGAAAATTTTACTGTAGCTAACCTGTGGACAGAAGGCGATTCTGACTGTACTAGGTCAAGAGGGGTGGCATGGCACCGCCCACACAAACTATACAAACAAACTTTAAAACTATCACGAAAAACGTACCGATACGCGGATTCTCTTGAAAATTTTACTCTTGTTGACTTCTGAGTATACTACTTCTGGATATACTAGGTCATAATTCCACAAAGGGGCTATATATTCAAGAATATCACAAAACATGTACCGAAAGGTGCATTCGCTTTAGAATTTCACTGTAGCCTTCTCCAAACCTCTTTTTAAACTATAATCGCTTTTATAAATTAATAATCGCTCAAAAGCGTTCTGTGTTATTTCCACAAAAGTTTATTTCCCCGGGAAATACAGGCATGCACTTCTCGGGAATCCCACACATTTTTCTGTCACAGAATCCCGGGAATTGGCCAGTGATTTGTCCAAGCTACATATATAAAGCAATTATAACATTGAAAATAAAAAGAAGACCATTTGAATTTTATTTTCCGTAAAATTAATGAATATAACGTAGTTATATTCAATGTAAAACATACGAGCTTACGGATGTATTAACAAATTTGGTCATCCCATATACCCCAGGGCCAATCAATGTTCGATGCTTTAACAAATCGTATTGCGGAAAGAAGAAGGCGCTTACACCGATTCGGAATATAACTAAAATGAATGTATAATTTGTCAGGAACATTCTTTTCGGGAGATGTTTTAGATGCATATTGTACATCAGCACAACTTATAAAACAATCTCAATAAAGAAGTATATAACATTTTTTGGATGAAGTGCCAACAGAACTGATAACCTTCAATTTTTGTGTAATGGTCATCACTAGAAGTAAACTTTCCAATAAGACTCTTGATGCTGAATACTCATTTTCAGCATGTCTGGCTAACTTTCAGGTTGTGTGGAGTTCGACATCTATAACTGTTGCTTACCAGGTTTTTGAACAACAGTTTTCATTGGGCGTTGTTTTAATTTATTCTTTATTCGTATTTTTACAAGATAAAATAAGGTGTTCTAACTTTCATTTAGATCAATATGGGGATCACAAGACGATGTCTATTTCATTATTTGCTAAGTACCTTCATGTAATCCTTTTTCGAACAATTTCTTAGAAAAATGTTTCCGTTAGTTACTTACTTAAAAGTAGAATGCTTTTCATACATATACCTGTGCAAAGGTATATGGGCATCTCCCAGTGGCCCGGACGCGACATTCGCACGCCTTAAACTACACCAAAAACAAGAAAGAAACTGAAAAAATCGATCAGCCTTTTTAGTGTTCTAAAGCGCTTAAAGAGTACTACATTTTAAAAATATATCGTCAGGATTTAGTACAAAATTATAAACAATTTTACATCGAAACGGACGCGACAAAAAACAGAAGTGATTTTGAAGGTCTTTTAGAAATATACAAAGTTCAGCGACTTTTTGAGAACTTTGTTTTTCCTTATATACATGTAAATGAAGGTCAGAAGATATATTATGTGCGTGGATTTATGAAATATGAGAATTATCTCTTAAATTTTTATAGTTTTTTAGTTTTCCGCCAAATGTTTGTAACACCAAGAAATAATTGAGCTAGACCCACCTTTAAGTATACGGATCGGTTTAGAATCATCAGCTGAAACGATTTAATGATGTCTGTCTGTCCGTCTGCTGTCCATCTAAGCTTGTTCGCACTCTACAGGTCGCAATTGTGGTCCGATTGTCATGGAATTTAGCAGAAATTACTTTTTTTGGCCAAGGACGATTGGTATTGAATTTGGAGAAAATCGGTTCAGATTTTTACAAATATCCCTATAATTTACAATTTTACTGCTCTAGAATACACTTTTTACATGGAATCATGACAAAATTTTCAGGATCGTGTTATATTTGAATTAGAAACAGCTCACGGGAAAGTAAACCACATGGGTCTATGTTTTGATATAGCCCCCATACAAATGTACCTCCGATTTACAATATTACTGCTCTAAAATGCACATTTTACATTGGATCTTGATCAAATTCCCCACACAATGTTACATTTATACACGTATTTTTAAAGCCAGCTATGTAGGTCAATGTTTTGGTATAGCCCCCATACAAATGGGCTCCCAATTTACACCATTTTCACTCAAGAACCCACATCTTACATTGGATCTTGATAAAATTTTGCAGATCATGTTATATTTCAATAAAGAATACCTACTTTGAAAGTGATCTATAAAGCCCCACTTTTTAATGTAGCGTCCTTGCAAATGGGCCCCCATTTTAATTATTACCTCGCTAGGACCCACATTTTACCTCGGAAGTTTTTCAAATTTTTAAGATTATATATATTTCAACTAAGAATACATGCTATGAAAGTCAAATATATGGGTCCATATTTTTGTATAACCCCCATACAAATGGGGCCCCATTCTACTCTATTACAGCTCTAGAAACTACGTCTTACATCGAATCATGATATATATGATAAACATATATATAGGCCCATGTTTTGGACCAGGCCCCAAGTGTTGTTATAGGCCCCCTTTCAAATATCGGTCCGATTCATCCTAGTACTACCGTATAATTTGAATTTGTCTGTCGGAAAATTGGATCAATTATCATATTATTTACCATATTCGTTAAATATGACTAAATATGAATTTATAATATACTGTATAATTTATAGGAACTACATAAAATTAAATAAACACAGGTAGTGGTGTAGGGTATTATACAGTTGGCCCCGTCCGACTTTAGCCTTTCCTTACTTATTTTTTTATTAAGTACAGCAGAAATACGGACGGACGGGACAAAAAATTCCACTCGTCTCCACTCATTTCAACTTTTAATAAAAATAAAAGAGAACAAGTTAACTTCAAGATTCATAATAAAAAAAATTGTCGAAATAAGGATAACATAAAGTTAAAAGCTATTAGTGTGGTTTGATTTCTTTTTTTTGTAGACCTTTTTTTGGGAGATGCCCATATGTATTTGTTTCCCTTTTATAATTTCCTGCAATTAAAGTACGGGATGCAAGTGATCCACTTGTTATGTCGAAAAAGTTTATTTGGATTTAGCTTCAATTATAAAGAACTCGAGCTTGAATTTTTCAATATTTAAATAATAAATTAAAAATATAGGCCGAACATAAAAAAACACATTTAAACTTCAATTTTAAAGTTTTTATTCCTTGGCTTTCATAGCATGTTTAGTTAAAATCGCTCGTAAATCATTAGTATTAGTTGAACATATATTGATGGATTCAATCTTCTTTGAAAAGACGACGAGGCAATCAGTGTACCGTCAAAATAAATTTATAAGAAATATAAGTACAAAAAACATCTTATATACACCCTCAACACCATCGATCTATTTATAGTCTGCTTCGTGTTTCACACCAAACCACACAAAACCCTTAACATCATAAATCATCTGTGTTTCCCTTACATTTCCATCGATATGCCATTTAAATATCAATGACCGGAAAATAGTTTTCAAAAATGAACCATAATCCTGACAAGTTTGCTTCCAAACTGCATAGAAGAGAGGAAAAAACACGAACAAAGAAGAACGCAGGAAAATTCAATACCTTATGTATTGAAAAACACAAATTAGCTAAGTGTCTACAACTAGCGCGTGAGAAAATCTGTACAGAGTACCATTTCTCTGGTACGGTAGATTTTTTACAGTCAAACATTAACGCTTAACATCTGGTTTTTGAATTCCTTCGACGCTTAAAGGATGTATGTGACATTTTTTACTGTGAGGAATTTCGTTCGTCGGTGTTTTTTTCTCTCCTCTTGCCATACTATTAGTCATGTGGGGAAAATGAAAATGATGATAAACATTGGAAGTTGTTTTTATGCCGTAATTGACATATTGTTTTATGATAATTTAATTCTGGCTTGGAAATTTAACAGAAGTAGCTTGTGAGGGAATATACATACATACATCATGGTTGTTAAGGCAAAAATAAGAAGGAATCAGTATAAGGGAAAATTTTCTTATGCTCCAGACTGTAATAAAATAAAAATAAGAAGCGAAATTTTAAGACGAAAACTAAAGTTTGGACTAAACATGTTTCTAGAAATATTAAGAATACGAACAATTTAGCTTGTGATTGTTAGGGGTCGATTATTTTTCAATATATACAATATCTAGAATGTTAAAATTAGAAATCAGAAGGAACATTAGTATGTTGCACAATTGAAATTCCTAGATGACATATAATGTAATACTGCAGAATCCTTTTTAAAAGTCAATAGTTCTAAAGCATCTTACTCGCGCTCATAAAGATTTCACCCATATAAATATTTTCCCACAAATTATAAAGAAAAATTTCAACCCTTCCATGTTCTCCCAAATAAAAATACAACCATATTTCACACAAAATTAATTTTCAAAAAAAAAAAATCGGAACTTGTCAATACACAAATATCAATTACCACTATCGACACCCATAATTATCCCAATCGATGGGGAAACAATCAATATTACACATATGAAATGATTATAAATGTTACACGGTCAACAATTTCATATGTCGCAAGGCAAAAACAAACAGCAGACCAACCCTTCGCCGCGGCAAAGAAACCCTTCAACTCGAACGGAAGTTGAAATGTTGATATTTTTCCTTTCATATACCCCTCCGAATGTGTCGATTACTTTGTGTTTTGATACCGTGCTGTAGATGTAACATTTTATTAATATCGTATTACGCTGAGGGGTCACAGCACGGTTACTTTTAGAAAAAGGATATACTACCGGGGAAATCAATCACGCTATATACATATTGTTGTTGTTTTTTTAGTGCTGTTAACCGCAAAGTAATTGCGTAGAGAAAAGTGTTATCGATTAGGTGGGATATACTCGTACATAAATATTCAATTTTTATAATTTTAATGGCCACAAACAATAAATAAAACAAGTAAAAATTGTCACTCGACTTACATAATAATCAACAAACAGAGTAATTCTTTAAAGAGGAAAATTTCATCTTGCATGTGATATAGAATTCGAAGCATCGATACAGAAATAAAAAAGAGAAAAGTTTTCGTGGTAGGGTATACGTGTGCGGGAGTTAATGAATGGGGCGTGGCAAAATGATAAATATCTTGTGTGTTTATTTATGGCATAAAAAAGAAAAATAAACATACAGTCTTGTAATTTTGCACATTTGCTAGACATATCATACGCAAAAAATAAAAATAAAATTGGGCCGATCGGACCACGCCCACTACCACTTCCCATATAAACTCAATATATAACCAATATAATTATCACCCTGTATTGCTACAGGGTGACCAAAAACAACATTTTATGAAAGCTTAAAAGAATGAAGAGTTGTTTATTTTGACGAAATGTGTTTTTCTAAACATTATTACAAAAGCAAAATATAGCATACAAATAGTATACTTTAAACTGCAATTTAAATATTTATTTCAAGAAATAAAGTAAAATGTATACATGTGTACAAAAAGGTGAATGATGTTGTATACCATTTTATAGGTACTTTCAATACCTTTTAAATAAAATATTAATGGGTCTCGTACACAAAACTAATTCAGAGATATAATCATATATATGTCTATGGCTAATCAAAAACTGTGCTAAAATAAAATGACAATTTTTGGAGTTTGCCGAAAAATGCTGACGAGATATAATTTTCAACCATAAACTACAACCTCAGACGAACACTTTCACATTTACACTTTGAGTCAAGTTGAGTCATACATATAACTTTTGGTCCACGACATTTATAGATTATGTTCTCTACAAATCACAAAATTACCTATGAATACTTACAAGACCACAATAATCATAAAATCTTTTATATAATTTTTCAACTACTAACACTTGCCGTCAATTTTCATAATTATTATTTTATTATTATTTTATTATTTATTTATTTTCTTTTTAAGTCTTGATTTTAATTAATTTGTAAAACTGATTTATATCAAAATTAATCCCACTTTTTTTGAATCGCAAAGTTTAAGTACCATTCAGGCTTGTGGTGTTGCCACCTAATTTTCTCCAGTATATTTTCTTGATTGCTTGGAGTGTTGTCATAAAGAAAATATATACACATTTACCACTTTCCAATTTTATTTTTTTTTTGCATTTCTGCCAAAAAAATGGATTTGGGACCATAGTGCATTGTACATTATGGGTAACTTTGTCGATGTTTTTGGATTCATATAAATTTAATGTACTTGTAAAATTAAACTCCCTGCGTGTTTTATTTGAAAAGATTAAAACGCAATTAGCTGCTAAGATGGTTTCATGATAACGTTGTGACATTGATATACTTATTATACCCTACACCACTTCGTGGTCTATTATAAGTTAGTTTCGCGCCAAATGTTTGTAACGCCAAGAAATAATCGAGCTAGACCCACCTTTAAGATTGGCACAACATCTTATAATCCAACCTATGGTGAAAGTGGGTAAGATCGGATTTAGATATCGCACTCATACAAATGTTGCTCCCGAATGTTTAACCGATTTTGGCCAAACTTTATATATTATATTTCACCAATAAACATACATGGTGAAAGCGGGTCACATCGTTCCAGGTTTCAATATACCACCATACAAATGTCCTTTCCGATTTAACATTTTTTGTCAAACACATACATTTACAGGATGCAAAAATCCTTCCCGATTTCACTTTTTTACCAAATTGAAGTGTAATGAGATAGAAAGTCCGTCCGTCTTTAGCCTTTCCTTACTTGTTTTTTTACATTAAATATTTAAATGATGGCGATAGTCAAGTAACAAAATCAAGAAATGTGGACATTAGGGCTGGTTGATTTTTATTTAATTTTATATTTAAATCGTATAGCAAAAACGTAAACTACATAAAATTCTAAGAAAATTCTCCGAAGAAACCATGGGTCTAAAATAAAATCCTAACCAGCGCCTATCGACTTGAAAATGTATATAACCGCCTTTGCAAAAAAATAAATGTTAGAAAAAAATATATTTTTCCAAAAAGAAATCGAATTTCCTGAATAAAATTGTTTACAAAGGTAGTGCTTTTGCACTTTATATTTTTTCTACCATCAAAATCTTTTTTCGTTAAAAAAAATATTCATCCAAGTAAAAATTTTCAAGTCGACAGGCGCGGATTAGGGTTTGATTTTAGACCCATGGTTTCTTTGGAGAAGTTTCTTAGAATTTAATGTAGATTACGTTTTTGCTATTTTTTTATTTTTTTTTTTTTTTCATCCATACAAATCAACCCGCCCTAGTGGACATAGTTTCTACTTTAAATAAATCACTTTCTGAAAAATTTACAATTTTTCCGATTCAAAATTCCAAAATTGTTGGCAGTGAAATATGGTCTGTTCGAATTTTTAATCGGATCAAATAATAAATGATTTGAAAAGAATTTTGGTATTTACAACAACAATGAACACATAAACCAATTATCCCATTAGCAACGAAAAGTCACATACAAACATCTGGTCAGTGTGACATAATACTTAACAACAACACCAGCTACGGGGGTGATGCCCACAGTATGAAAACAATGCCACATGTAAGTATACAAGGTCTGGTCAAATAGTAGCAACAACAACGGAGACATCACCACAAACTAATGGCACATGCTAAAAAGGAACTATTATTATAGGCATCAGTCCTCCAAGAAGAAGGTGAATGTAATGAAGGTGTTTGAAGACAGTACAAGAAAAGGAATCCTTTGTGCCATCCATACACAACAGAAATACGTCCTAGTTTCGAATACAATTTAGTTGCATGAATGAAAAGCAATTATGTCCTACTGCTACCACTGAAACCAAAACGCTTTGTCGGCAAATATCGAGGAACGAGCAGAAAATCCCAGAGATTAGGAGGAGACACGGGAGGAAGACTACTGGCATTGTTTTACATCAGATGTTCTGATGGAACGTTTTGTCTTTGGTTTTGAAGAAGGTGTCATACATGGACATTACAAGTTACCGGTTGGTCGGTTGGCGAGTGTTACACAGCAGGACTTTCATTTCACTTCTACGCCTACTAATCAGATAATGTGATGCCTTGTTGTTGCCCGTCTGCTACTGCTACTAATTCTTATTCAGTGATTTGTGGGCTGTTGAAAGGACATCTTTACGCAGAGTCATAGAATCCTTGTCTGTTCTTTTGCCCGAACATATGGCTAATGGCCACTGCCAAGCATTAAAGTTCCTGTTTAGAACATGACATTTTGTCGGTCTGTTTCTTCACACTGCTATTGTGGATATTTAATAGAAATAATTGACCATATTTATGGTTATTTTAGCCTTTATATTGTTTTTGTGTTCAGGCCTTAGATGGGGTAGTTGATATAGTTCTTAGCTGTGGTCACTTCTTGTTAGTTTTTGTGGGAAATAGTTCCTCCTATCTGCCACTTGGTGTTCATAACATCTGAACTTCCGAAAATAATTTTACGGTCATCTCTAATGGTTTCTACAGTGGCGGTGCCATTCCAAAGAAAAAAATGATTTTGTACTTGGAAATCAGGCAGTTGTTAAATAATAATAAATTGCTTCATTACACTACTGATTATACCCAATTCATGTCTGCATCCAATGTTGGCTTGGGGCAGACAAACATTTACTTTCCACACTGAAAGAAAAAACCGCTTATTGCAAGAATGAACAAGAGTTGGTCAATGTACTTGCGTTGATATTGTTTTAAATAAATCATTCTTTCTGGGGAAAGGTAAGCGTTTATGCATCAAGACTACAATTTTGATAATACTGAATATGTACACTTGTCGTATGTGGGTATGTGATTTGGGAGCTATACGGTATTTATGGTTTTAGTACGAAATCTTCGTTGATAATAGCCATCGCGGTACAAATTCGTGACTATTTCTTAAAAAAAAAGATTTGCTCGAGGCAACATTACGTTCGAATAATAGAACTCATTATATTAGAGGAATTCCATAAATTTTCGAAGGTTGAACATAGTGACAATCCTGTAACGCCGATGTTTCTCATAATTATTAAATGGATATTAAGACAAATGGAAATTAAAAATATTCTTATGATAGTACTTTTTTAAAAAATTGAAGTTTATTTTTTAAAGGGGATTAAATTAAAAAAACAAAAAATTTTCAAAAAGTAAAGTTCAAGGATGAGAATTTTTGAATGAGAAATTGTACGTTATTATACCCTCCACTAGTGTATTATGTCGTTGTGCATTAGTTTGTAACACCCAGAAGGAAACGAGAAGAATATTATACAGATCGTCTTAGAATCACTTTCTGAGTCGATTTATCAATGTCTGTCCATCCGTCTTTCATTCTGTTTCTTTCTCTGTCCGTCCGTCCATCTATTCTTGCAATCAAAGTACAGGTTGCAACTATTTTTTATCCCATCCTAACAAAATTGACACAAGTATGTTTTGCGAGCTTAGAACAAACGCTGTTTAATTTGAAATCGGTTCAGATTTGTATATAGCTCCAATACAAATTTCGCTCCAGATTTGACTTTTTCCGCTCTAGAAACCAGATAATTTAACCTATTTTCATAAAATTTGCCATAGCATCTTATATTTCAACTAGAAATATCAATGGTGAAAGTGAGTCAGATCGGTTCAGATTTACATATAGCTCCCATGCTAAATTTAGTCTAGATTTTATTTTCCCGCTCTAGAGACCACGTATTACAACCGATCTTCTTCAAATTTGGCACAACACCTTATACTGTGGTGAAAGTGAGTCAGATCGGTTCACATTATTATATATTTTTATACAAATTTCGCTTTAGATTTTACTTTTTCCGCTCTAGAAACCAGATAATTTAACCGATTTTCATCAAATTTGCCACAGCATCTCAAATAGAAACATCTATTTTATGCGAAAGGAAATAAAAATTGAGATTCTAATGGCTGCAGTTAGAATGGAGAGATTTGGTGTGTACATTGCTCAGACTGTGTAGACATCATGAAATTTAGTATTTAAGATTGTTTTTCCAAATTCATACCTTTAGGGTTAAAATAAAAAAGAATAAAACTAGTACCAAGCAAACGGCTGTATATAGAATCATGAAATTATCTGGGTACATTCCAATATGGACGCGAAACATTATCAAAATTAGTACTTTCTTATCCAAATGGCACAGAAAAAAAATTCTCCCTAACGACGACTGACAATACATCTAATATTTGGAGGAATATTAATATTATAATAATTTAAAGCAGTGCGCATAAATGTACATTATATTTTGAAATAGTAAACAAATATCGTAATATGAATAAAAAATATCATAATTTTCATAATATGGTACTGCACTTTTATATAAAGTCGACAACCCCAACCTGCGGGAAATACTGTGAAATGTACTCCGTGGTGGATAATATACAAGATCCGGCCCGGCCTAACTTAACACCCTTTTACTTGTTGTTTTTAATCAGATGTTTTATTTGGAGTAATTTCAATGAAAATTTACTTACAACTTTTTTTATAAAATATGTAGTATTACTTAACTTTTATTTGCAACTATTCCCAGATTACAGTTTCATAACAAATCCTGAGTAAATCAAAAAGTTTAACATCTAACGCTTGTTATTTCCATTCTTAGCTTTGCATTATTACATGAGTACAAGACCGGAAAGAATATTCTCTAATTTCGAAATCCATAGAATGTATGATTTTGTTGTTGTTACCAGATAAAATGCGCTAATGTTTGCATAAGTATTTCACAATCCTTTTTACATTTATAGACAATTAATTTTCTTTAATAAAATTTTATGCTTTCGGCAATAAAATTTTAAGTTTACATTTTCTTTCTGTTGCCAATAAAAAGTATCCTTCTGCGGCACTCATTTGTGACTAATTAACATAACGCCGGTGTGCTTTATGACCCAAATATGTTAAACCGCAAAAAAGAAATCTGCTCTTAATTATACCGCAACAAAGTAATTTAAGAATAACAAATTGTTTTATAATGTTACATTTAAATCATAATAAGGACACAAAACACAAACAGAATCCTCAAACGGGATAGAACTCGAAACAAAATTAAAAAAGAAGAAAATTAAAATCAAGGAAAGATGCTGCTGAAATTTAAACCTTTTCCACTGCGGCCACAAACAATGATGCTCGACAAAGAGTGTTTCGTATCGCAAGACGAAGGGGTGCCAGCCAAAGGATTCTAAACACGAATATGAAACTGTAACAGTTTTGTTATCACAATGTGCCGTGAGTATGTATGAGTGTACGTAGGTAACTGATGGGACTCATGGGCATGTATCACTTTCAACATAATGTTGACAATTATTTTACATTTGTTACGTAGTGAGGCACTCCGAGGTCTCTTTCAAGTGCGTCCAAGTATCAGATTACTCCCAACAAAACATTTGAGATTGCAATCTTATCCTGTCGTATTGAAAATGTGGTTCACCGCGTTGTCGGCTCTGACAAATGTCAAAAAGTTGAGACTTTCCTTGATTATGGTTAATAATAAAACTTCAATTATGATTCGAAAAGGGTCACATTCGAAATTGTGCTAATGATGCTGTAAGGGTTGCATACTTTTTATTTTGAAAGGAAAAATCGCGTGCCACTGATCGAAGATAAAATTTTTTTTTTCAATAGCAAATAGATTTGAAAATGTAATGATATTTCACTGACAAAGTATCAAATAACACTTTTTACTTCACGTACTTTAAAACTACTCAAAAATGTTTCCAAAAACTTGCCTAATGTTCCTGGAGTTTTCTGTTTATGCATTATGAGTTGAGATACATTCATAGTTACAGTTACTATATGATGCGTTCTTATCATACATTTTGTGTGAGAGAGAGCAACACATTTTACTATCAGTGAATACCAAGAGAAACATTCTTGGTTAGTTCAAATTTGATGATTAATTTACGGCTTTTTGGGGGTTTCTTCATAAAAAGTACACATTAAAAAGGCTTCGAAGCTGATAACACAACGAAATAGTGTATGCATCCCAATAAAAATCGTATCTTTCTCTCACCAAAGATGATGTAAATGAATCAGTACAAAACATTTATGACAAAGTTTCCATAAATACAAAACTATGTATTTGGCATCTACACAAATGTGAACCACTGATTAAAATTAAAGAAAATTGTACTCAAAATTTTAAATAGAAAACACTAACAAATATTAATATTTAAACATAAATTTGTTGACAAGACAAGTCCCAAGTTCGATATTAAATGTTTAGTTGTAATTTCATCTGAATTAATGTTCATTTCATTATGAATAATTGTCTAAAATATATGAAAAAACACAATTTCATATATTATTCATAATGAAATATATTTTAAGATTTTTCTTTTAGAGCTACTCGCGACATTTATGTGTGAAAATCCAAGTACATATTCTTAGTAATAATAGTCCTGCTCTAAAATGCAAGTTCCTTTCAGTATAAACAAAATTCGAAAAATTATTAGAGATTTGAACACAAATCACCAAAACTTGTATTTAAAAAAAAAAAATATTTTAGTGAACTCTTCAATCAAACGGATTTAACTAAATTCACAAATGATACGATTACAATACCAACTAATTTATTAACAAATTTATGACCCATTTTTACTATAGATGCTTCTAGTTAAAATATAAGGTGTCGCGCCAAATTTGATCAAAATCGATTAAATTATATGGTTTCTAAAGCGGAAATAAATCAAATTGGAATCGAAATTTGTATATATAAATCTGATATATTTATATAAATCTGAATGTGTGAAATCTAGATCTAGATAAAGTTTTGTGCCAAATTTGAAGACAATGTGTCAAAATATATGGTTTCGAGAGCGGAAAACGTCAAATCGGGACCGAAATTTATATGGGAGCTGTATGTAAATCTGAACAGAGCTGAACCACTTTCATCACAGTTTTCTCTAGTTGAAATATGAGTTGTTGTGAAAAGTTTTAAGAAAATCGGATAAAAGAAATGGCTTCTAGAGCAGAAAAAGTCAAATCGGCAGCGACATTTGTATGGGAGGTATATATAAATCTGAACCGATTTGAATCATTTTCACCAGAGATGTTTGTATTTGTATTTTGCCAAATTTAAAGACAATCTGTTAAAATATGTGGTTTCTAGAGCGGAAAACGTCAAATCTGGAGTGAAATTTGTATGGTGGCTATATGTAAATTTGAACCGATTTACTTCAAATTAAATAGTGTCCGTCCTCGGCCCATAAAACGTATTTGTGCCAATTTTTTTAACGATTGGACCATAATTGCGACATGTAATTTGATTACAAGAATAGATGAACGGACAAACGGACATGGCTAAATGGATTCAGAAATGATTCAAAGTCGATCGGTATACTTAACAATGGGTCTATCTCGCTTTCTTTTGGGTGTTACAAACAAATGTACAAAGACATAATAATAGTATAATAGTGATGGTTATCAATATGAATTTAGAAGTTCAGAAGTTAGTAAAATAAAAAATAAAGAAAATATTTTTAAAAGAGTTTCTATAGAGAAAATATTAAAAATTGATAAATTTATTTCAAATATTGTTCGGAAATTTGTTTATAAAACATTTGTCTCTAACTTGTTTCCCACTGTACGTTAACTAGTACATGTTCAAAGCATTTGCTGCTCAAATAGATTTCTTGTTAAATAAAATAACAAAACTAAAATAAAATATTATTTTTTTTTTTTGATTTAGAAACCATAATAAAAAACAAAAAATATATTCACAAGACGTTGCGATATGTAGCTTTGAGAGAAGAAACAATTAAAATCGAGTGAGGGTCTATACAAAATCATGGACTCACGAAGTTCTCTTTTACTGTCGAAGTTCATAAGTTAAATATAATGTATCGATTATAAAATGTTACCAATTCAAATCGGTACTGACACTTATATAAAGGGTGGTTAAATTGTAAGGGCCGATGTTGAATGTGAACCACACCTAAACGTCAAGTTTTTTCGGCATTTCATTTGAAATTTCCCAATTTCAGACTAACTCAATTTGAACCGTGGAAAGATACACAATCGAGCAACGCGTTAAAGTTATTCCGGCTTATTATGAAAATGGGCATTCAAATGAAAATGGCACATTTCACCTCAGTGGATTCGTCAATAAGCCGAATTGCCGCATTTGTGTCGAATGATAATCCAAGAATGATTGTCGAAAAACCAATGCACCCACATAGAGTGACTGTTTGGTGCGGTTTATGGGCTGGCGGCATCATCGGGTCGTATTTTTATCCAAAATGAGGCCGGTTAGGCAGCTACTGTGAATGGTCTTCACTATGGTGAGATGATAACGAACTTTTTATGGCCCGCATTGGAAGATATGGATGTGGACGATGTGTGGTTTCAACAGGACGGTGCCACTTGCCACACAGCTAACGAAACAATAGCTCTTTTGCGCGACAAATTCAATGGCCGTGTTATCTCACGTGGTGGCGATGTCAATTGGCTGCCAAGATCTTTGGGGTTATTTGAAAGAGAAGGTGTAGGGTCGATAAGCCAGTAACAATTCAAGAGCTAAAGGATGAGATAATTCGGCGCATTAACGTCATAGAACCTCAATTATGCCTCAGCGTCATCGAAAATTCGGACCATCGGATGGAGGTGTGCCGCCAAGGTCGCGGCGGCCATTTGGCCGATATTTTGTTCCATACATAATTGAACCATACCAATATTATCATAATAAAAAGAAATGACAACAATTTCCTAAATAATTTGTGCTTTATTCAAAATCAACATCGGTCCTTAAAATTTAACCTTTATAATTATACCCCCCACTAGGGTATTATGTCTTTTGGCATTTGTTTGTAACAACCAAAGTTATACGCATAGTTTATTATACAGATCGGCTTAGAATCACTTTCTGAGTCGATTTAGCAATGTCCGCATGTCTGTCTATCCGTCTGTCCATATATTGTTGTAATCAAAGTACAGGTCGCAATTATAGTCCGATCTTAACAAAAATTGGCACATGTTTGTGGATCAATGACGAACGCTATATAATTTTAAACAAATCGGTTCAGATTTAGATAAGCCTCCTACAAATTTTGTTCCCGATTTGTGTTTTTCCAATATGGAAACCACATATTGTACCCAATTTTCTTTAAATCCAACTAAAGAGTGATTTTTTTGAGGTTAGGATTTTCATGCATTAGTATTTGACAGATCACGTGGGATTTCAGACATGGTGTCAAAGAGAAAGATGCTCAGTATGCTTTGACATTTCATCATGAATCGTCTTACAAACGAACAACGCTTGCAAATTATTGAATTTTATTATCAAAATGCGTGCTCTGTTAAGAAAGTTCATTGCGCGCTTCCATTTTATGGTCAGTTTAATCGACCCACTGAAGCGGCTATTCGGGCTATTGTGACTAAATTTCGCACCAAATTTACATTGTTGGACATTAAACCACCAACACGCTTACGTAGAGTGCGAACTGAAGAAAATATCGCAGCTGTATCGGCCAGTGTTAATGATGACCACCAATTTTCGATTCGTCGCCGTTCGCACCAATTGGGTCTCTGTTACTCAAAAACGTGGAAATGCCAAAATTGGACTAAGCGGATGGACCACCTAAGACGCAGCCGCGGTCAACATTTAAATGAAATTATCTTCAAAAAGTAAATGTCATGGACCAATCTAACGTTTTAAATAAAGAACCGATGAGATTTTGCGAATTTTATGCGTTTTTTTTTAAAAAAAAGTTATCAAGCTCTTAAAAAATCACCCGTTATAAACACATGTGGTAAAAGTGGGTAAGATCGGATCAGATTTAGATATAGCCCCCTTACAAATAACGCTCCCGACATTATTTTTTTCGAGTAACTACATATTTTTCTAGATTTTCCTCAAATGTGGCACAACACATTATATACAGCTAGCGGTTCATATTTAAATATAGCCCCCCATACCAATAAACATACTTATATAAAATAAACTTTGAACACATCTCCTGCAAAAACTCACTGTTTAGACTTAGGATACTATGGAATCCAGCCATCTATATATAATGAGCTATTCTATTTGTTTAAAATGAAGTTGTGGCTGCGGAGCCGGACCATTATTGTTTCTTCAGCAATTAAAATCATGATATATTAAGAACATTCTGGGATCCCGCGATTTTTGTTAAATAAAATGAAAATCGATATATTGCGGATATACTTATTGTACATGCGATGCGGAATTTTTCAAACACACGTTTTTCAACAGGTCGTACAAATCAAATTAATATAAATGACTTTTACTGACTGATTGTATTCAGTCAGAATCACATCTCAGTGTTCCTCTCCGCAAAAGATCATAGTTTATGACACGAACACTGAGAGTGAACCTCATCACAAAGACATGACAATTAAATGCGGAAATCTTATCAACCCTTTCAACCACCTCTGACTCCGCGTGGTAGCAGTGGTCAAACAGCATCCAGAACTGGTCAACGAAACACAAACTACAAATACAAAACAATTTTATGTGAACTTTAACCGAAAATATGATCTTCTAAAAAAACATCGAGGGGTTAATACTAGTGAACGCTCAGGCAAAAAATAACGACTTTTCTGTGCGCCTTCAGCAGCATCCATCCGTGCAGCAGAGAGCAGCAGCGTATATGATGATGAAACTACCCCCGAAGGTTAAAGTTTGTCCAAACAATTAACGCAGTTTAATTGTTACATTATTAAGAATTTGATTGATATGATGGCATTGGAGGCATTAAGAAACAAACTGATACCAAAAGTAAAATGTCAATCATATTTGTGTGGATGTGACAATGTTCTTTAGGAAAATTTGGAATGAAAAATATCAAAGATTAAATAATTGAAAATCAATTGGTTCACTTGGGGAGCGGAGGTATTGATTGCTTTGGATTTTATATGAGAGCGAAAATTAGAGCCAAAATGCTCAGGATAATACCTACCCTTCCAAAGAAGACTTGAGAAAAAGTATCAATTCGGTTGTGGCTTTAATTAACAACAGCACATTTTTTGAGGGAAATTGGAAAATCTAACGGAAATTTTCAAAATACTTCCGAAGCCTGTTCTCATAACAGTTTGTTACGCTGAAATGCCCAAACCAGTTTGCCGTTCGAAATTGTAATTAATTTTTGTTAGTTTTTACCCAAAAATGTTCACATTATTTTGCCCTAATTTTTAATGAATTAAAGCAACCTTTTCTGCTTTCTTTCTTTTTCATAGTGAAAAATAGAAGATTGTTATTCAAATCGGCATTTATCAAATACACGATTTCATCCTTAAAAGCAGACATCTGCATACATTCTCACATCTTGGGCATGTTGTATGCAAATGCTAAGAAATACGACATCTTAAGGTCATCTAAGGTCACTACTGGTCATTTTCAAACAAGCCATGGCTACATAAATGCAAACGTGTACGTGGACATGAATCTTGTCTTCCTTTTTGGGTGCCTTTCTCTTGCTGCCATTGAAAAGGGGTGTTTTTGCCTTTATGTATGTGTGCAATTCAAACCAAATCTCCCAAATCCTTGATGTCCGTTCAACAATGACCAGGTGTGTGGTTTGTCCATTTGTTCCTCATCGCAATCTTGCGTAAGAATCATCAGATTGCGTGTCTGAATGTTTGTCTTTTGAAAATTCTATTAGAAAATCATAAAATATCTTTGGAATGGCAAACAGCAAAAATATCATGATTTCTAACGTATGATATCGAATTTTTGAAGTAAATCTCAAAATTGTTTGCTGTTAATGCGTGACAGCTATAAAAACACACACGCACACTCATTCATTCTCACTGAACAACATTTTCACTTAGATATGAACTTGAAAATAATCAAGTTTGATATTGTCTGGATCTGTTGATGAAAACGATTTCATGACTTGAAGATTGCCTTTTCTGATATCATCATTGATATGTTGCAGATGTTGGCTGCCTTTGTATTTCTTTCCACAAGAACTCTTAACATCTTCATACACACTCCTGTTTGTGTGATCTGACCATAGTTGGTTTTGTATCTTTGGGTAGCCTATGTAATTAACACCTGATATTTCACTCACACTGTCTCGCACTATCGATTTTTATATTGCATAGCGAATCTTTGGTTTTATTGCCATTACTGTAGGCTATTTTTGATGCTTCTGCAGGAACTCATTTCTTGTTGGCAGTCTTATTCCGTTTAGTTTGTCACTAAGGTCTGTCTGCTCATAAAAATCATTCAAGTTTTACGATGTGTAACAAAACGATTGGTTATATTTGAGACAAAGAAAGTTAAATTCTAGTACGAATTAAATTTCTTTCATTGAGAAATTTTTGAAATGTGCGTTTTTCATTAATTTTTCACAAAAGATCTGAAATTGCCGCTATTTGTGGGAAAAAGTGTTGTCAAATAGGCAAAAAATACGAATGGAATATAAAACCAATGGAAACAAAATGAATAAGAAGTTTTCAAAAAAAAAATTGAAATATAATTCGCGAACATAAATACTCTGTTGATACAACGAGAGAACTGAAAATATCTCCAAACATTCAACATATTGTATAATTGGGAAAGGTTATGCCAAATTTGACCCATTTTTAAGGGTCTAATAATTAACAAATTTCATAATTATGGGTATAGCGGATTTGTCTTTGGAGAACTAATGTCGATTACGAGACAAGTTATCTCGCTTTTTCACAGAATATCAATATATCGGTCAGTATTTTTGCAACCTTTTTATACCCTACACCACTTCGTGGACTAGGGTATTATAAGTTAGTTTCGCGCCAAATGTTTGTAACACCAAGAAATAAGTATACCGATCGGCTTAGAATCACCAGCTGAGTCGATTTAACGATGTCTGTCTGTCCGTCCGTCTGCTGTCCATCTAAGCTTGTTCGCACTCTACAGGTCGCAATTGTTGTCCGATTGTCATGAAACTTGGCAGAAGTTATTTTTTCTGGCCAAGGACCATCAATATTTGGAGGAAATCGGTTCAGTTTTAGATATAGCCCCCATACAAATGTCGCTCCCGATTTGACTTTTTCCGCCCTATAAAGCACATATAGTACCCGATTTTCTTTAAATTTGGCACAACATCTAACAATCTAACCAGAAACACCTATGCAGAATTTGGGTAAGATCGGTTCAGATTTAGATATAGCCCCTATACAAATGTCGCTCCCTATTTCACTTTTTCCGCTCTAGAAGCCACATATTGTACCTTATTTTCTTTAAAATTGGCACAACAATTTATTATTGAACTAGAAACACCTATGGCGAAAGTGGGTAAGAACGGTTCAGATTTAGATATAGCCCTCATACAAATGTTGCTCCCGAATGTTTATCCGATTTTGGTCAAACTTTACATATTATATTTCACCAATAAACATACATGGTGAAAGCGGGTCACATCGTTCCAGGTTTCAATATTCCCCCATACAAATGTCCTTTCCGATTTAATTTTTTTTGTCAAACACATACATTTACAGGATGCAAAAATCCTTCCCGATTTCACTTTTTTACCGAATTGAATTGTAATGAGATAGAAAGTCCGTCCGTCTTTAGTCTTTCCTTACTTGTTTGGGAGATGCCCATATGTCCATACTTTGGTATCAGCCTAATGGGGCCCCATTCTGTTCTATTACAGCTATAGAAACTACATCTTACATCGTATCTTCATCAAATTTTGCAGATCATGATATTTTTCAACTAGGAATACCTACAGTGAATGAGAAATATATAGGCCCATATTTTGGACCAGACCCAAAATGTTGTTATAGGCCCCCTTTTGAAATCTCGGTCCGATTCATCCTATTACTACTGTATAATTTGTATTTGTCTGTCGGATAATTGGATCAATTACCATATTATTAACCATATACGTTAAATATGTCTAAAGATGAATTTATAGTAACTGTATAATTTATATGAAGTACATAAAATTGCTCCCATGAAATACCTGGGTTTAGTAATCAAATATATAGTCGGCCCCGCCCAACTTTAGCCTTTCCTTACTTGTTTATTAGTAATTTATAATCCGATTTTGGCGAGTACAACTTACATGTTTTTCTCTCAGCCTTTCATATGACCATCCTGACATGTTATTTATTTCTTTTTCTTTACTTTTGAACACTAAAAATATATCTAATACACTCGAAATTCAATGTTTAGCATCGGGGAAAATTATCCTAGAAAAATGAACGAATGAAAAACCATTCCCCATCGTTTGAGGCAGTCTGCATTGAAATTCTACAAAAAAAAAACGTTTTTCTATACCGTGTATTATATTATTATACCCTAATGTGCCTACAAATGTGTATTCATTTGCTTTATAGTAATAGTAACGGATATTTTATTATTATTTGAATTTGCGCCAAAAACTCAACAGAATAATAAGATCCTTTCTACGATTGTCGCAGAAAATAGAAGTGAAAAACATAACATTTCACACTTCAAAGAAAATGGATCTTAATTAATTTTTTCACATAACAATAACAATATTTTGAAAAAAATGTTTAACAATCCAAAAAAGGATCTTATCCCCATACACAAATCAAATATACTGTGACAAAGAGAACTAAAAACTCAGCACAAATCTCAAGACACTATACGAGTACTTATATGCAAAAGGAAAGGAAATTAAAAATGCGAACAATGAGAATTCATCAAAGGAAATTCAATCGTTTCCTAAGAAAGTGCTGACTTGTTTCTATATGCAAACATGCAAACCCAAACCTATTTGAATAGAATAGAAGAAAGGCCGGGCTGGTTTTCACATAACAACAGGTCAAAGGTGAATATCGAACAGGGATGGGTGGGGTGTCATGCAGGCACTATTGACTATTGGTTGAAATGGTGAGCGAACATACGTTCTATCAACTTTATATGCGGCACAGTCATTAACACCCCGCCACTAAGGGTACCATTCATCTGACGCCGAACAGGATAGGGCGGTGATGCCGATTTCATTGGTGATATGCAACAATTTGCTATGCCATTTTATTGCGGAGGGACGAACTGTGTATGCAAAATGTTTGAACATTTTTTTAATGTTTTTGTGCAAATTTTATGGACTCTGTTTCATGACATATTTAATTGTTACACTTAACGCTTTGCGATTTGAGAAAAATCGTCATTATTTTTGGGTGGTTTTTGTGTTATTTTGCAGTTTTTCGTGGTCGCATGTGGGATTTGAGTTTTGTAACGACTATTTTTTTCTTTCGTTGGCATTATTGATGATCGATATTAGGGTGTATTTTGTGAATGGCCCAATGATTTTCCCTTAGAAAATCTGTCAGTGTTTTGAAAAACCGGCAGTTAGTTTGCAATCGAAAGTGTGACAAATTGAGATTTTATGACTTTGAAAAATTACAGCATTTCAGTGTATATTTGTAATTTTTAAATTTCAGTGACAGAATCTAACGGTCATTTCGCGATTAACATCAGCTTTAAAGCTATATATTGAAAATGATTCTGTCAATTAATAGAATAAATACTAGTGATCAGTTTTCGAGTCCGAGATTATATCTTATATTAGATTTTAATCAGCGAAAACACATGTAATATCAATGAAAAACGTATATTTTCAGTGTTTTAGCTAAATGAGGTATTTAAATAACAACGCAAAAATTTGACATTTGCATAGATCCTCCAAATCGGTGTTCTGTGTGAGAGATAAATATTTTTTATAAATTTTGAAATCAAAGGCGAAAAATAGATTCTAAGAACTTCTACGCTGAACTCAAAAATTTTGAGAATATTATTTTATTATAATGACAAAAGCTATAGGTCCCTTTTTGTAGATTTATAAAATATACAGAACTTTGCAAAACTAAGTATGAAACATTTTGAGTTACAAAACAAAAACAGTAACTGTCAGTAGCCAAAACTTTGAAAATAGTCAATATATGCTGCTGAATTTAAAGAACGGATTAAATCGAATAAGAACTGAATATAATTGCATGAAATCAAGCTATTTGTAATTAATTTTCAATTTTCATATGATCTAACTATTCAGTTTGTATGCTTGTAAGGATAACTGAGAAATTGCTGATCTCGAATGGTTAAAATGTTTAGAACAAATATGATACTTATTGAACTGTCTTAGTTCAGTAAGTAGCCAATTTCAATTTAAATATCCTCTATTCTTAGGCTATATTAAAATTGCCGGTTTAGTCCCTTTTTGTAGATTTATAAACCCTTTGCAAAACTAAGTATGAAACATTTTGAGTTACAAAACAAAAACAGTAACTGTCAGTTGCCAAAACTTTGAAAATATTCAATATATGCTGCTGAATTTAAAGAACGAGTTAAATCGAATAAGAACTGAATATAAATGCATGAAATTAAGCTATTTCTAATTAATTTTCATATGATGTAACTATTCAGTTTGTATGCTTGTAAGGATAACTGAGAAATTGCTAATCTCGAATGGTTAAAATGCATAAAATAAGTATGATACTTGTTGAACTTTCTTAGTTCAATAAGTAGCCAATTTCAATTTAAATACCCTCTATTCTTAGGTTATATTCAAATTGCCGGTTTAGTCGGAAGGGACTCAATTTCTTTTCAAAATTATTTGGGTCGGAAAGGACTTACATTTTCTTTTCCAAATAACTAATAAAAACAAATATCGCGCGGTTATTAAGCATGATTACTCAGCTCCATCGATAATATGTGAGGTTTATTGATTTGCAGTGGTCGATTAAAAACCCAACAAAAAAATTTAAAATATCGTTTTGAGTACTGTGTTCGTTGACAACAACAATAAGAAACTAAAATTGATTGAATTGTTCTACAAATTGATTACGTATCCATCAAATTTCCCTGGCAAGTCCCCTTCATTTTCCCAGAAAAAGATTTACTTAAAATCACGTTATGTCAGTCTTGAAGTAAATGAAAGAATTGGTTATATGAATTAAAGCAAAAAACATTCGATGATTTAACAATTTTGATTTCGTCACATATAAAGATTGATTTAGCTTAACCACTTTTAATGAGCTTAAGATAAGATGCCACCTTACAGTTTTCATTGTTTCCGTACAATGAAAGTAGTCTCTATATTCTACAGACTACATTTCACCCAAAAAATGTGCGAATTTAAACCCAACCAACTCTTTAAGGTCAAAGATCATCTTTTGAAAGAAAAATACACAAACTCACAATTTGCTGCGCCAATGAAAACAAATAATAAAAAATACAAAAATATCCCTTAAAAACAAACTCTTTTTTGCACTAAACCCTTAAACAAGAAGTAGATCTTACCATTCAACTCTTGATCTTTAGCCAGCATCTTCTACCCCCTTTGTTTTCCACAAACTCCTGAAAATGTTATTAGGCAATAATTGGTGATATATCATCCCTTTCGCTCTTCTTTAGGGTTAGATCTGGTTAAAGATCACAAGGATTAATTGATATTTTGATTAAAGTAAACATAAATAAGGGATTTTGGACCAAAAAATGTATTTTAAGATTAAGGGTTAATTGAGTTTTCTTAAGAATCAAGAAAAGTAATAAGAGTTAATTTTCATCGATTTATTGGCTAATAATGATGCTGGCAAGGAGAAAAAGGGTGGCATGTTTTGATGTGTGTTACAGTAGAAGGGTCATTTGTATTTGACCTTGCAAAATGATTTTGCGATACAATATGGAATTCATGTGGTAATAATAAACTAACTAATTAACTAATCGGGTTAGATTTTCTTTAGGGTTAGAATTGGTTAAGGATCAAATGAATTAATTGATAATTTGACTAAAGAAAACAAAAATACGGTACAATTGAACCAAACATATATTTTAAGATTGCTGTGTGTTTTCTTAAGAATAAAAGTAAGAGTTACGTTTTATCATTTTATTGAGTAATAATAATACCTGTATAATACAGGATTAAATGAACAAAGTCCATTTGAAATCGATCTTGTTGAAAAAAAATGAGATTTAAGATTAATTAATCACTGCAAAATATTTTATTGTTAATTCTGCACGAAAAAAAAATTAAAAATGGAAAATGGACAAACCTCATTCAATATTTGATATTTTATTTACCACAAGTAAGTTTTCCACTAACTGTATTTGTTCGATAAATATTCAGGACTTTAGAATTTCAAATAGTTTTTCTTGTTGCAAATAAGAGATAACTAATTACACCAGAAACTATTAGTTTTAAATATATAACATTATAATAAAAAATATTATTCTAATAAAGCCTGTCAGATTAGTATTTTAGCACATTTGTTCTAAATGTGATAACATAACAAATGTAGGTGCTTCTGGTGTAATTTTAAAATTATGTATTACATTTTATCTAAAAATACTGTTAAGTGGAAAATCGTCTTGTTTTCAATACGTAGATTATCAGTAATTACGCAAGGATTTTAGAAAATTTTCGCTAAGATATGGGATCATTTGCAATCATTTTCTATTCACGTTTAAAACAATGTTTACTTGGGAAGAAAAGTTTCCTTTTCAGAAAGTTTGTAGTTGGCAGCTTGTCTTCTCTCCGTATGTGATCGGGGTAGCCCATAATTTATTGTTGTAATTAAAATCGATCAACTATGCAACTATTCTTTTTAGGGACCAAGTGTTTGGAAGTTTGTGTTTATGATTTTTTAGTAATTTTGCTAAAACTTCCAAAGTATATTCTATCCCAAAAAAATTATGCATTATTATTAAAAAATGTTAATACGTTCGACAGCAGAAAGATGTGTCCGAAAAACCATAACAATTTTTACCAAATTTCAATTTGTTACATTGTAATGTTTTATCAGCATTTCGTTGTTTTACTGAATTGTAAAATTCTGACCCAGTTTTAATCACTTTATTAAAATGTTTGTATATAATTAATTATACATTCCGAAAAAAACATTAAGTAGGAGACTTAATTACATACACATTACATTTTAAATAAATACTAACAATTACTCTGTGTGTTTCCAAAGAACGTATAATTATTTCACTATTTCTAATTTGTTGTGTATTTTGTAAGATAGACATAAACACTTTTAAAAGCCATTTTTTGATAAATGAAACACCTTTCCATATTTAGTACGCGAAGGATTTTTCTAAATAATTGCCTTATGTTAAAATTGTTCTCTTCATAAATCTGTTATTTATCGGGATTCATCAACTCGATTAAATCCTCATCAGATTGCTTCGCATGCTCCTCCATTCAATTTCCTAAAAAATCAGATTCTTTCCTAAAATTAAAATCCCTAATCTTAAATTTCCGTTCTAGCACAACAAAAAACAAGCAACTTTCGTTTGCATTGAACAAAAAAGGAATGGGGGAAAACTCTGAAGTCGCTTTGCGCTGCGAAAAGCCACACAAACACACCGAATTTAATGTGTCACTAAATGCCATACTAAAAGTACACAATCTCCCCTTCTTATTTTTACAGTGTGTGTGAGTATCTGTGTTGGAGTGTGTGCCCACTCAAGACCCCATATTTATTAGAGCGAGACAGCATATACATTTAACAATAACCCCACAATACAAACATCGATACATACACATAAACATTCATACATATATATGTAAGCACATATAGACGAAAAACTCACTGTGTTAGCTGCTTCTCTTATGACAATTCCACTCAAGCATTACACTCATCGGACACAAAAGGGCGGAGTTATCTCAAATATGGATTTTTACTACCACCGAACATGCATTGAGTGCAAGACTTTCGGTGGGTTTCGTTAAGTTCAAAGTCTGACTAGAGGACTGCTTCCAAGTGGAATTTCTGATTTGGAAACTAACAGACACTCAAACAACATTTTGTTGTTGCAATAACAGCAAGTCTGTTAACAACAGCCACTCCAGCTGTAGTGGTGGAATTTAAAAGTGAAAATTTTCTATGGGAATTCCAAAGTCGGGGATGTCGGTATGCCAGGCAATTGCTAGCATACGCTTGCTTCTTTGTATCAGCATTTCTAAAAAAATCCAATTAGAAAATCTATTACAAACGATTCTTTGAACTATATGTTATCGCCACAGTATGGGAATCTTGCAGCAACAGTCCACTCTTGAAACAGCGGAAGTTTATTGGATTCAATAATGGCCAATTGATGATATCTAACAAAATATTTCGGCTATATCTTTAACATTCGCGTAGCTGGAGCAATTTTAGATAACATATAAAAATCATATTTTTCTCAAAATTGTCGGTTGTTTCAAAGAGTAGTGTAATAAATTATACGCTCTACCTAAGTTAGTTAAAAGATTTAGCTGAAATATTTTAGGAAACAGTAACTTTTTTCTACTACACAAACCGACCCGGTTCAATATATACATTAGGCTGGGTCACGGTCCATACAAATGAAAAAAACAATTTCCAGTCACTCCACGAAAAAAAAATTGGATTGTTTAATACTGATTTGCAAAATATTTCGTTCCTAGATCAAGCCGTCTGTGAGC
The DNA here is from genome assembly GCA_947397865.1 of Polietes domitor. NCBI lineage: Eukaryota > Metazoa > Arthropoda > Insecta > Diptera > Muscidae > Polietes > Polietes domitor. Next base: position 31,262,532 of record OX377618.1, read on the forward strand.
TAAACGTTCCTGAAAATAACCCTAATTTTTTCTGAATTAATAGACCCTTGAAAACACTTTAAATATAAATTTTGATTCTTGTGTTAGAGTAACTTATTGGTCGAATTATTGAACCTTAATAGTAATTTGTTGTGTTTTTTCGTAGTGACAACTAAACAATATTTCGTATTTGGTGTCAATACCTTTCGAATGATGCCTAAATGATGAACATCACTAGGAAATTGACGCCGCAGCGCTCATTTTTATAAAGAACATTGTTTGCACATTTTGCCTCTGAAGTCCGTGACTTCGTTTTCCGTCCGATATTCAGCATTTAGACATCATTCAAAAGGTTTTTATTTCGTCTATTTATTTTTCATAACACATCTTTCAATATGATTCCAAGAAATATGAGTTTTTAGCTGTCACTCTGAAACACCTCAAAAAATCAATATAAACGTCCAATAATACGACCAATGAGTTATTCTAAGACAAGAATAAAAAAAATTATTTAAAGTGCCTTCAAGGCTCTATTAATACTGAAAAAATTGGGCAAAAATGCAACAACAAAAATTACACGGAAAAACAAGTTTTTTTCAGGAGCGTTTAGCTTACAGATGGCTTGGCCCGTTGACGAAATATTTTGCAGTCTCCATTGGTGAAGATCCCAATTTTCACTACTTCAGAATCACAAGATGGACATATTTTTCACTTCTTTGGGTGATCTCTTTATGCTGGGTATGTATATTGTTTTTCTAATGGCAACCAAATGTAAAGAAAACATGTAAGGAAAGGCTAAAGTCGGGTGGGGCCGACTATATAATAACCTACAGCACTCCCTGAATATATACATGGCTTTGATTACTAAACCCAGGTTTTTCATGGGAGCAATTTTATGTAGTTCAAATAAATTATACAGGAATATGGTAAACAATATGGTAATTGATGTAATTTTCCGGCAGATATTCCGAGTAAAGTAAATATAACACGATCTCGAAAAATTGATCAAGATCCAATGACAAATACAGGCTATATAGCGGTAATAGGATGAATCGGTCTGTGGGGTCTGTGACAAAACATGGACCTATATAGTTCTCATTCACGGTAGGTATTCATAGTTGAAATATATCATGATCTGCAAAATTAGTAAGATGTACTTTGTATAACATTTGGGTTATGGACACATATTTTTGACTTTCCTGGTATGTATTCTTAGTTTAAATGTAATATAATGAGCAAAATTTGAAAAACTGACGATGTAAAATGTGGGTCCTAGAGGGGTAATAATAAAAATGGGGGCCATTAAAAAGTGGCCCCATATAGATCACTTTCTAAGTAGGTATTCTTAGTTGAAGTATAACATGATCTGCTAAATTGTATCGTTATCCAATTACGATATGTGGGTTATAGATCCCAATTTGTACGGGGGTTATACCAAAATATGAACCCATATATTTGATTTCCATTGTATGTATTCGTAGTTGAAATATAATAAAATCTGCAAATTTTGATAAACTTACGATGTAAAATGTGGGTTCTAAAGGCGTATAGTAAAAATGGGGCCCATATGTAAGGGGACTACATTAAAAAGTGGGCCCTTATAGATCATTTAAAGTAGGAATTCTTTATTTAAATATAACATGATCTGCAAAATTTGATCAAGATCCAATGTAAGATGTGGGTTCTAGAGCGATAATAGTGTAAACCGAGGGCCCTTTTGTATGGGGGGCTATACCAAAACATTGACCAATATAACAGGCTTTCAAAATAGGTGTTTCTAGTCTAAATATAACATTGTGAGGGAAATTTGATCAAGATCCGTTGTAAAAAGTGCATTTGAGAGCAGTAATATTGTAAATCGGAGGTACATATGTGTGGGGGCTATATCAAAACAAGGACCCACGTTGTCCACTTTCCCATTATCTGTTTCTAGTTCAAATATAACACCATCCTGAAAATTTTGTCATGATTACATGCAAAATTCTACAGCAGTAATAGTGTAAATTATAGGGATATTTGTATGGAGACTATATCTAAATCTGAACCGATTTCCTCCAAATCCAATACCGAACGTCCTTGGCCAAAAAAGAAACTTTCGCCAAATTTCTTGACAATCGGACAACAATTGCGACCTTTAGAGTGCGAACAAGCTTAGATGGACAGCAGACGGACGGACGGATGGTAATAACATTTGGCGGAAAACTAACTTATAATACCCTAGTCCACGAAGTGGTGTAGGGTATAATAACCATGCTTTGTGTTTTACAAAAGACTACACTCAGAAAATAGCATTTCTAAGTCTGAGTAATATCCATAATCCAATGTAGAGTCAGTTTCTGTAACTTATTTTCGTTCGTCTGAGGCGGACGATCCAAAATTACTCAATTATTAGGAGAAACATATAAGTCACAGGAGTCTTAATTTGTTGTGTCTATAGAAAAAGCACAAAAAGATGCTAAAATATTTATTATCTACATTTTATAGACTCCATGTAATAACTGAGTGATTTCTCGTTCGCCTCGGACGAACGAAAATTTTTTACAGAAAATGGTCCTTAGTTCAACAAATTGGAGTAAAATTTAGTAAACAATATCCTTAAAAGTAGGAAAATTAACTTAGTATGAGTAAATTTTCATAGTAAATATTTCATTTACTAGAAATGAGGTAGGAAATTTACTTAAAATATTTTAATGAAATTAATGGCGAATATTCATGAACTTATAAAAATTCTTCTTATAGTAATCTAAGAAGCATTTCTCGTTCGTATGGCGAGACTTATTTTTCAATACTTCAAGGCTATATTGTAATCGCAACAATCATGGAGTGCTAGCTCGGCTCTTAATTGCAGAGTTATCATGAAACTTCTAAAAAATATTTCCTTTTATCATTTTTATACCCTGCACCTCAGATTGGGTTTATTTGTCATGCCGTTTGCAACACCTTGTAATATTCATCGTAGACCCCATAAGGTACATATATTTTTGAGTCGTGGTAAAATTCTAAGACGATTTAGCAATGTCCGTCTGTTGCCGTATGGTAGCAGATCATTATGTGTATAATGGTAGCAGATCGTTGAAGATTGAAAGTGGTCGAAATCGGCACAGAGGGAAAAATTTTCCCTAACAAGGACTGAAAGGACTCCCTAATATTTAAGCAAATAATGAAAATACCATCAATATTCTCTAACATTTAAGCATGCATTTTTGAAGATAAGTGCATTTTTATATGCACTTGAAATATCATTTTGATATATAGTCAAGGACTATCACGCCATAAAAATACTTTTTGGAAAAGTTGAACTAGAATAAAGTGCAAAGTAATTTCATGGAAAAAGTATCATGAGTTCAGGTTCTTATCTATCACGAATTCTCTCTTCGAACCTTACATTAAGAATGTTAGTAATGTTGAATTCCAAACATGAATTTTCTGATCATCAAAATGTAACAGTTTTCGCAGTGAAACCTTTTGAATAATTTCAGCTGATTAAACAAAAAATCAAAAACGGTATCGATATCATCCATCATCCATTAGATATCATTAACAAAACCAAACGCACATACTGAATACCATTGCAAATGTATATTTTGACAAATTGTTTTCCATTGTCCGTACAGATACCAGTGGCAATATTTTGTGCAAAAAGCAAAAGTGAAATCAATGCAGATTACATGAAAACACTAAACGATCTGACAGTTGAAAGGTGTTTTTAATTACCCCCGAAATGGTTAAACGTCAATTAAAATCAAGACGCACATACAAATACACGCACAAACACCAACCAGTCATGATCCTTCAGTCAAAGACATTTAACAAATGGTCTTTTCGTCTGTTTAATGGATGAAATGTAAGGAAGAAGACGAATCTCAGCGTGTATGGAAGTTGTCAACAGTCAAAAGGAGGCATCATTAGCGCCGTTTAAGAATACAAATGATTGCGAGGGTTGTCACATGTTAACAGGAATTGACGAAGAAGTGAAAACTGAAACCGCTTTGGAATTGCGTACCAGTTCACTCTTTCACAAATATATCATAGCATTTTGGCTAAAGCCATAATGTAAATACAACTAAAGAGTGATTTTTTTGAGGTTAGGATTTTCATGCATTAGTATTTGACAGATCACGTGGGATTTCAGACATGGTGTCAAAGAGAAAGATGCTCAGTATGCTTTGACATTTCATCATGAATAGACTTACTAACGAGCAACGCTTGCAAATCATTGAATTTTATTATCAAAATGCGTGCTCTGTTAAGAAAGTTCAGAAAGAAAGAAATTGTGTTCAGCGACGAAGCTCATTTTTGGCTCAATGGGTACGTAAATAGGCAGAATTGTCGATTTTGGAGTGAATATCAGCCAGAAGCATTGCAAGAGCTACCAATGCATCCAGAAAAAGTCACAGTTTGGTGCGGTTTATGGGCTGGTGGCATCATTGGACCGTACTTCTTCAAAGATGATGCGAATCGTAACGTAACTGTGAATGGTGAGCGCTACCGTGAGATGATATCCAACTTTTTTTTGCCCAAAATGGAAGAACTGAACTTGGTTGACATGTGGTTTCAACAAGATGGCGCTACATGCCACACAGCTCGCGATTCTATGGCCATTTTGAGGGAAAACTTCGGAGAACAATTCATCTCAAGAAATGGACCGGTAAGTTGGCCACCAAGATCATGCGATTTGACGCCTTTAGACTATTTTTTGTGGAGCTACGTCAAGTCTAAAGTCTACAGAAATAAGCCAGCAACTATTCCAGCTTTGGAAGACAACATTTCCGAAGAAATTCGGGCTATTCCGGCCGAAATGCTCGAAAAAGTTGCCCAAAATTGGACTTTCCGAATGGACCACCTAAGACGCAGCCGCGGTCAACATTTAAATGAAATTATCTTCAAAAAGTAAATGTCATGGACCAATCTAACGTTTCAAATAAAGAACCGATGAGATTTTGCAAATTTTATGCGTTTTTTTAAAAAAAAAAGTTATCAAGCTCTTAAAAAATCACCCTTTACATTGTGTTAGTCTCAGTCTCAACTATGAATAAATATAATTCCAAACAAGTAAGGAAAGGCTAAAGTCGGGCGGGGCCGACTATATAATACCCTACACCACTCCCTGCGTATGTACCTCGCTTTGATTACTAAACCCAGATATTTCATGGGAGCAATTTTATGTAGTTCATATAAATTATACAGTTACTATCAATTCATCTTTAGTCAAATTTAATTTCCAGCTGATATTCCGAGTAAAGTGAATATAACATGATATAGAAAAAACAGGTATTCCATGGGAGCAATTTTATGTAGTTCATATAAATTATACAGTTACTATCAATTCATCTTTAGTCAAATTTAATGAATATGGAAAATAATAAAGTAATTGATCCAATTTTCCAGCAGATATTCCGAGTAAAGTAAATATAACATGATATGAAAAAATTTATCAAGATCCATAGGTTTTTTAGTTGGATTTTTAGGTGTTGTGCCAAATTTAAAGAAAATCGGGTACAATATGTGGTTTCTAATGCGGAAAAAGTGAAATCGGGAGCGACATTTGTATGGGGGCTATATCTAAATCTGAACTGATCTTACCCACGTTCAGCATAGTAGTTTCTAGTTCGATTATAAAATGTTGTGGCAATTTTAAAGAAAATCGAGTACAATATGTGGTTTCTAAAGCGGGAAAAGTGAAATCGGAAGCGACATTTGTATGGGGGCTATATCTAAATCTGAACCGATTTCCTCCAAATTCAATACCGATGGTCCTTGGCCAGAAAAAATAACTTCTGCCAAGTTTCATGATAATCGGACAGCAATTGCGACCTGTAGAGTGCGAACAAGCTTAGATGGACAGCAGACGGACAGACGGACGGACAGACAAACATCATTAAATCGACTCAGCTGGTGATTCTAAGCCGATCGGTATACTTAAAGGTGGGTCTCGATTATTTCTTGGTGTTACAAACATTTGGCGCGAAACTAACATATAATACCCTAGCCCACGAAGTGGTGTAGGGTATAAAAAGCAAACGATGGAAGGATCGACGCCGACGAATAAGTAAGTGTTTGCTTGTCTATTGTCTAAACATTCTTATAAACATCCGCTGTATTTACTAGCATAATTTATGTTGAGTACCTAACGCCACACAAAATACAACGTAAAAACTACATAATAATGTAGCCAATACACTATACGAGCAAAATAACCAAAATACCAAACCATTAAAAAAGTTAAAAATAAATTTTACAGAGATAATATTTAAACTCATGAAATTTCATTTCCTCAAGGGAAAGCTCATAAATAAGTTTCGACAATACAAACTTAAGAAAAGGCAAATTAAAAATGAAGACCATTTAAAGATTTCATACAGCAGAGCTGGTCAACTGTGTATGATACATGTAAAAAATGACACTTATATTACCCGTGAATTTAATCTAATGAGAACACATACTTGTAAATTGAAATAAGCATCATTTAGGTTGTTTTTAAACGTATACATATTAAATTCAAATAATACAATTTAAAATTGAAAATTTACTTGATTAGAAATATAATTTAGTGAACATCGATTCTCATCATTTTTCTCCATGGACGGACGTCACGTCGTTCCAAAAAGCTTGGTCTACTCTGTCACCATCTCTGCGGTCACACAGCCTTTTATCTTCTTTGCTAAACCAACACGAAATGATGCCACAACATCGCCACAAGAAAATAAAACCAACTTTTACCACCAAGCATTCGACGGGCAGACCACTGCGCCATCCTAACTGCATCAACTGACCGCACACTGAGTAGGTGTGTGAAATAGGGCTAGTATGCTGAATGTGGCTCCTCGGAAGGCAAGTGAAGAGGCTATAGTGGCGAACCAAACTTAATACTATTTGGCGGTGATAGAAATTGGATAATCTGCAAGTGCGTGTTGCTATTTTTTTCTCGCCTTTGTTGGGGGAATCAAACAGTAAAACACTGAACTTCTACTGTAAAAGTTTACAATTTCAATTTTATGTAGACATGTACTCGCAATCGTGGCGTTGCACGGTGGGGTATTAAGTATCAAAACTGTGGATTAATTAAAAAATGAAATTTTTAGTAATACTCGAATACTTAACACCCATTGTAACTATACATAACTCTGTGTCCATAACCGAAAAATAAAGGTTTTAAGTTTGAAAAGTGTAGTAGCAGTGTGATATCATTTTATTGTCAGTTTGCTTTCTCTCGCTGTGACATTGATATACAGAGTGTTTTTTCCTGAAAAGAAACGTAAAGTGAAATTTCTTCAGTTATTTACTTTATTTCTGATGAAAGTGTTATAATTATTATTATATTTATAATGATTTTTGGCGAAGTCCACTAATTTGCGTATTTGTACGGCTGTTTAGTTCTTGGTATCGTTAACAAATTTCATGCAAAATATTGAGATGCCCTTTTGTGCCTTTTTTGATTAATTCCACTTTTTGTTCATAAACTAAGTGCATTGACAAAATTAAAGAAATGAAAATTGAAATTCTAGATTTTTATTATGTCCTCACTTTACAGAGTAGGAGGGTATATATCATTTTGGACAGAACAAAAGTGTAACACATTGAAGGAGTGACTTAAACCCCAAGTATGTTTGGACCAAATCCGTTTCACGACTTTTTAAGCTGTTCGAGCCATGTCCGTCTGTCTGGCTGGCTGGTGTACACGATAACTCTCGAGAGGAGTTAAGTAATCAATTCGAACTTTGCACATGGTAATATATTTCCCAAACTTAGTTTAAGTTCGAAGATGGCTGAAATTGCCACGCCCCTTCTGGTACCTCCCGCACAAATGACCCATATTCCTAAGTTAAACAAAAACCAATTTCTATATACTTTTGTATTTGATAAAGTTTTTGTAATCACTTTAAGCGTACATATGGCGGGTATTGTAATGCCCCTTCTAGTACCTCCCACACAAATCACTCTAACATACGTAAAATTAAGGAACGGATCGGAATACTCTGAAATTTGACATTTGGCAATACTTTTATAGAAGATGCATTCATGTAGAATATGGGCGATATTGTCACACCCCTTCTGGTACCTCCCACACAAAGTGACATAAGCTTTGTTTAAAATAAACCCGGTGTAACATTCTTACGGATAGTCAAAATCATTTGTAATTTGAAAATGTTTTTATAATCACTTTAAACAAAAAATATTTACGCTTTTGCCACGACCCTTCTTGTACCTTCCACACAATTTTCTATATCCTAGGTAAAATAAAATCCTTCATAAATTCTATACTGGTGCATGAAATCCAATATGACATCATGTTTTTGCAATTGTGGAAGCTACCCAGCAAAAACTCGGTAATACCACCACATTATTATTTGCATTACCTAGTAATGACTGGTCATTACTCCCTGCATTATTTTGAAGTATGAAATAATGACAACTTTATAATGGCTTACAAAAGAAGTTATTGAAATTCCATGTTTTGCTTCACATTGAGTTGTGTGTAACTTTGTCTTCCATCCATTTCGATGTTGGCGCGACCGTCGCTCGCAGATTAAAACGATTTGATATTTTCGATTGATGAACCAAATTTAGTTGCTTCTTGTCAATTGAAGTGTGTACAAGTTACGCAGAATGCGAGTTATTTCTTTGCAGAATCATAAAGTTAACTGGTAGAACAATATTGGAATTAAAAAAATGTTTTATTTTATTTTAGTTTTTTTCGTTTGTATTTTTTGGTCTATAATCAATATTTGATTTGAACTGGGATATTGTCCTGGCTCAAGATCATTTTGCATCTGTATTTAATAGACTACAAATTTATTTACAAATGGCATGGTGACATTTATTACTTGGCTGCAGACGACCACTATCATGATTTCGACCATGTCAAAAGTCTTTTCAAGTGGCTTCGCAGCGACTTTTCAACATCAAACCCGGCCTCTATAAGGAGATGATTCTCACAAACGAACGAGAATCACAACTCACTTGCCGAATTTCCGTTTAAAAAATAGCACCAAGTAATAAAGCACACATGCCATCTTACAAGCATCTCATTGAGTTGCATATGTAAGTATGTGTATATGCAGGTAGAGCATGGCATGTTTACTTTATTACTTGGTGCGATTTTTTAAACGCAAATTCGGCAAGTGAGTTGTGCTTCTCGTTCGTTTGTGAGAATCATCTCCTTATAGAGGCCGGGTTTGATGTTGAAAAGTCGCTGCGAAGCCACTTGAAAAGACTTTTGACATGGTCGAAATCATGATAGTGGTAGTCTGCAGCCAAGTAATAAATGTCACCATGCCATTTGTAAATAAATTTGTATTCTATTAAATACAGATGCAAAATGGTCTTGAGTCAGGCAAATATCCCAGTTCAAATAAAAGTTTTATTTTATTGCTAAAATAGTATTATAATACTATCTTAACAACATAATAAGAAGAATGGGAAATGTAACTTTTGTTACGACAACAAAACTGTATTTTTTTGCCGAGATGTGGTTGTTCATCATACTAATTTTGAAATATAATGAAGATGCAATAACTTGAAGTTGCGAGAAATGTTTTGCTGTGTTTGTCCAAACCACCAACCACAACATACCATAACTTCAACCAACATAATTACCAACGAGTACTTATATATTAAATTTTTGTAAGCGTGCGTGGAAGTACTTATTTCTCAGCTTTTTGTAAGCATGAGTGGAAGTACTTATTTATAAAAATAATTAGAAACGGAGCCGAAAAATAAGTAGTGAAGGCTTTTGGTTTTGCCTTATTCCCCACATTACTTGGTAAAGAGAGTTTTTGCTGGGTAGGACCATATGCCATGAACCTTCTAGTACCTTTCACATAAATCATTCGGCCTACGAAAAATATAATTTAATTCTTATAATTTCCATAGATATGTTCTCTGAGAGTGAGTCGGTTTAGCTGACTGACGTCGTCGTACTTGTTGTTTGATAATTTGAAATGATGTGAAAAATTTACAATAAAAAGTTAATAAATTAATTTTTTTTCGTAAAAATTTTGAACCAAAAACTTTTCACATTTTTCGATTGTACCCATGTATATTTTTGCAAATTTCTAATTAAATGGTATTTTTTTCTTAACACATTGTAAGGCTTGCCTTAACTAATCCATCGTTTTGATACCAAATATCCCACTGTGCGTTGGTTGGCGTCGCCTTTATGGTTATAGGAATTTCTAAAGATTTTTTATTTGGATACTTTAATGATTATTATCATCATTATTTTGTATGGTAGGAAAGTATTAAATGATGACTAAGTTATTTACCGTTTTAATTTTAGTAATACACCCTACTGTAGGTGGACATACACATATATGTAAGTATTTGGAATTTTCTGCAAAACGGAGGAAAAAACTCTCCTTTTAAATAATTTTTTGGTTGATCTTAAAGTGAAAGAAACTGTTTAGAAGTGAAGGTTGTTTGTCGTTGTGGTTTCTGCACTGTATAAGAGGAGATAATGATAACTAATTTAAGAAAATAACAGAGCGATATTTCATAGTGATGGTTTCAAAAGTTAATTTCTTAAGCATTTACAAAAAAATATTAATGAAAATACAACAGAAGTGAAAAAATATTTTTTTTAAAATGTCGCCAATTCCGATTAGATCGGAGCAAATTAAACTTATATCTACGCATATTTGGGGCGCTGAATTCAAATCCGTTCTTTAAATCAAATTATTTTTTTTTTAATAAATACAAAATATATATATTCCAATTTTACAACGGTTATATAATTAAAAAAAAAAACAAGTAAGGAAGGTTACAGTCGGGCGTGGCCGACTATATGATGCCCTACACTTAGTCATTATACCCTGTGGTGTAGGGTATAAAAAGATCGTTACATTTGAACCGGCTCATACAGCTATAAGAGGAGAATATACTACAAATTTCATACTTATAAACTTTGAATGGGAGCTATATATAAACACAAACTTTGACAAATCTGAACCGATCTGACCCATTTTTAACATTGTTTTCTAGTTGAAATATTGACACTTTCCCAAATTTGATGAAAATCTGTTAAATATGTGGAAAGAATCGAATCGGCTATATATAAATCTGAACCGATCTGACCCACTTTCGCCATAAATGTTTCTATTGGAAATATTAGCTGATGTGCCGAATTATAAGAAAATATATTCAAATACGCTATTTAGAGTGCAAATAATCAATTCGGTGGCGAAATTTGTATTGGATTTGTATTGATGTCCCGGAATTTGACCCGTAGGGTCAAAAGAACGGAACGACACGTTCAATTCCTAGCTAGCGTTTCCTTTGACCCTACGGGTCAAATTCTAGGACATCAGAATTCGTTTTATAGATATGATACGATTTTCCTTGTACGTTGAGCGATTTTTAAATCGACCCGCCCTAATATATATATATGTATATATATTAGAGTGGCTTCTTTTGTGAGGAAGGAAAAAATGTTGTTGATGTTCCCGACTAAAATGAAAGATTGCTTTGTTTTGTGTGTTCTCCCAAAATATTTCGTTTTTATCATTGTCCGTTCGTGAGCTGGACGCATTCAAAATAACTTCTATAAATCAGGTTTTTCTTGAATAAAATTCACGCTGAGAATGGTATTTAGAAAAAAAAAACTGCTAGAAATTAAAATCTGGTCCGAGCATTTTCAAAACATATCAAAAATTATAGGGTAGATTTTTAACATTTTTGTGCAAATTTTGTTGCATTTTTTATAAAAACCGCAATAACTTCCATATTTTTAGTCGGGAACATCCCCAACTTTTATTTTGGAGCCACTCTAATACATATATATATATATATATCTAAACCGATCTGGCCCATTTTCACCAGAGCTATTTTTAGTTGAAATATAGGTTGTTGTGCCAAATTTAGAGAAAATCTGATAAAATATGTGGTTTCTAGAGCGGAGAGAGTAAAATCGGAGGAGACATTTGCATGGAAGCTATATATAAATCTGAACCTATCCAGCCGATTTTTACCAGAGCTGTTACTAGTTGATATATAAGTTGTTTTGCTAAATTGGAAGAACATCTATTCAAATATGTTGTTTCAAGAGCGTAAAGAGTAAAATCGGGAGCAAATTTTTTATGTGAGCTATATATAAATGTGAACCGATTTCTCTAAATGAAATATGGTTCGTCCTTATCCCATATAACTTCGTTGTGCAAAGTTTCATTTCATTCTAGTCACAATTGCGACCTGTACTTAGATTACAAGAATAGATGAACAGACGGACATTGTTAAATCGCCAAAAAGTGGTTCTAAGTCGATCGGTATAATAAACGATGGGTCTATCTCGTTTCCTTTTGGGTGTTACAAACAAATGCATAAAGTCATTATACCCTATGGTGTAGGGTATAACAATATTATAGTATAGTATCCCATTAGTATTGTAGGATAAACATTTTAAGTTTGATGTAGATTTGCAAAATGGATATATATCCAGCACAGTTTTTATTGAACGTTCTGCACAAATTTTACTTCTTTGCAAATTTTTGATTAATGAATCGTGTTGTATCCAATGTTTAAGAAAGCATTTCTTGGAAGTTTGCAATCTTGCCAGTGACTGGTTTAAAATTTGAAAGCTATCTTCGCGAAATAAACTCACAAATTTTATTGTTTTATAATGAAAATTTTGAAAAATATGCAAGTGGAAAAACAATTTCCAGTCACCCGTTGAAAATAAAGTTTGGGTTGTTTAATTATGATTAGCAAAATGTTTCGTTCCTATATGAAGATGTCTGTGAGCTAAACGCTCCTGAGAAAACCCATAAAATCATATTTTTCCCGTGTAATTTGTTTTGTGTTGCATTTCTGTCATTATTTTTTCTAAAATAATAGACCCTTGAAAGCACTTTAAATATAAATTTTGATTCTTGTATTATTATTGTAACTTCTTATAATATTGTAGCTTATTGGTCGAATTATTGGACGTTTATAGTGATTTTTTGTGTTTTTTCATATGACACCTCAAAAATTGTTCGTATTTAGTGGTAATCTATATATATGAGTGACTGACTGATCTCCCCAGACCAAACGGCTAGAGCTAGAATCATGAAATTTGGTGTGTACACTACACTGTAAGAGAAATGTACACTGTACATTTCTCTTACAGTGTAGAGGGTTTTTCGAAATTCGTACTTTTAAGGGGCAAAAAGGGATAACAATGTTACCACAGCAATGACCAAACGGCTGGGCCTAGAATCTTGAAATTTGGTATGGACATTCCTCATGCAGCATGAAGGCATCCCAAGAATTGGATTTTGAAAAATTCGTACTTTTGGGGGGTAAAATGGTACAAAAAGGGACAAAAATGGTACAAACAACACGACTGAAGATATTTGGTGTGTAGAATCATGAAATTTGGTGTGTACATTTCTTTTACAGCGTAGAAATCAGATATGAAGTGAGTTTTTCGAAATTCGTACTTTTAAGGGATAAAATGGGGGTAAAAAGGGACAAGAATAGTACCACCGCAATGACCAAACGGCTGGGTCCAGAATCTTGAAATTTGGTATGGATATTCCTCCAGCGGCATGAAGACATCCCACATTGACATTTTAAAAATTCGTACTTTTGGGGGGTTAAATGGGACAAAAAGGGACAAAAAATTTACCAACAACATGGCTGAAGCTAGAATCATGAAATTTGGTATGTAAATTTCTCTTACAGCGAAGAGATCAGACTTGAAGGGAGTTTTTCGTAATTCGTACTTTTAAGGGTTAAAATGGATTAAAGAGGGATATAAATTGTACCACCGCAATGACCAAACGGCTGGGACTAGAATTTTGAAACTTGGTAAAAGAATTCCTCTTATAGCTTCAACGCGCACAAGAAAATATTTTTCAAAATTCGTACTTTTTGGGGGTGAAATCGATTAAAAAGGATAAAAATAGTACCAATAAAATGGATGGAGCTGAAACCATAAAATGTTTAGAATCGCAAAATGAAGGTATTTTGCGAAATTTGTACTTTTAAAGGGAAAAGGGGATAAAAAAGTTACCAACAACACGGGTGACTCTACAATAATGAAATTCGTTTTACAGCGCAGATCACTAATAAGAATGAATTATGAATCTTCAAATTTGGAACGGTCATTACTTTTATAGCACGAATGCGACTAAGAAAACATTTTTCAAAATTCTTACTTTTTCTGAGTGAAATTGGGTAGAAAGAGATACAGAATGGTACCAACAACATGGATGACGCTACAATAACAAAATTCGGTAAAATTCTTACAGTGTAGATGAGTAATAACAAGGAATTTTCCGATATTTGTACTTTTAAGGGATTAAATGGGTTACAAATTGTACCACTAAAATTGTACCAAAAGACTGGGCCTAGAATCTTGAAATTTGGAACGCATATTACTCTTATAACGCGAATACGACCACGAAAATATTCTTCATAAATTTAAACTTTTATGTGTGAAATTGTGTAAAAACGGATAATCAATCATGAAATTCAGTTTAACATGCATAGAAACACAAAATAAATATATTTTTCGAAATTCGCACCTTTTTATATCCCAATGGTACCAACAACACGGCTGAAACTGGAATCGTGAAATTCAGTGTGTATATTCCTCTGATAGTGTAGACGCGAAACATTAACTGATTTTCAATATTTATACTTTTAAGTTGAACTTGAAAAAAAAAACGATTAAAATGGAAACTGCAATACAATTGGATTGTAACAAAACAGAAAGAGTTATGTGTGAACACTATAGTCATTATCCCCGGCAAAATTAAAGATAGATACAAAATGTTTGTTCCATTTATAAGTTAAGATTTTAAGTCACGCACCTGTATAGAAGTTATGGTTTTAATTTTCACTTGGATAGGGACTACAAAGGACGCGGAAAAGCATACATATTTTGTAGGTTTAAAATGATTATAAAAACATTTTAAAATCTCGAATTGCAACTAATTTCAACCATACGTATGGAATATCAGTTTTATTTTGACCAAAGCTTATGTCAATTTGCGTGGAAAGTATAGAAGTTATATTAGGTTTAATTTTACGTACGGGTCGTTTGTTTTGGAACCGGTCGTTTGTTTGGGTACCATAAGGTATATATAAATTTCCCCATTTCCGAATTTAAACTAAGTTTGGGAAAATAGTACTATGTGCAGAGTTTGAGTAAATTATTTAAGTCCCTTCCAGAGTTATCGTGTATACCAGCGAGTACGACGGACGTGAAAGGGACTTGGGACATACTTATGGTTTTATATCTCTCCTTCAATGCGTTACATTTTTTTTCTATCCCTAATGATATATACGCTCCTACTCTGTAGTGAGGGTATAATTTTCACAGCTTAAGAAAGAAACGTGCAAATAATTTTCTACTTTATATGATATTTTGTAGAAAAGTTGTTTCTATAAATTAAACTATTGACTACGTATAAATGGATTTTTTAATTTGTACAAGGTGTTTAAATCGTAGGGAAAAGTTAGTGTAAATATACCTCTGAATACGTAGCGATTCTTGAAAAGTTGTGAGCGTTTACAAACAATTTACGCTGAAAGTGATATCCTTACACTAAGGCAATTTCCAAATAAATAAATAAACAGTTTGAATACCGATACAAAATACTGTCAATACCATACCATTTTTCCGCGTACGAAGTAGCGGGTATTGCTAGTATAACTTTTTCGACAGCTAAATGATGAATATCGGAAGCTGCAGCGCTCATTTTTGTATAACTAGTTTCAAAATGTTGGCTCTATTATTAAATTTGTTCACAAAAATGTAGTCAGAAACGTCATTTTTTGTTCGATAATCATCATTTAGGCATCATTCACAACACATTTTACAAGATTTTCCCAAGAAATAATAATTTTTAGCTATCACTTCGGAAAACCCGAAAAACAATTTTACCCCCTAAAAGTACGAATTTCGAAAAACCTTTTTATAGTTCACATCTCCGCCATATTTGGGAAGTACCCTCCAAATTTCATGAACATTGCAACCGCCGTCTGGGCTGATCAATGAGTCAGTCGGTAATGCAACATCTATATAAATATATATAAATAAGTAAAGTAAAGATGTTCAAAATGTTGCAAACTAAATGACGAATTTAATAGACAAACACTCCCCAGATGGAGGATATTAAAAAGTATGTTTGTTTTATATTTTTTACCATGGCTTCCTCGTCTCTTTCCGTGTTGTATGTGCAAGGTGGTCACAGTTCATCTGCGATTGCATCTCTTTGATTTAAAAAAATCTAAAGAATACTCTATTCTTTTGTGATCAAGTAAACCTTTTGTTGCATACCACACAACTGTGCGGCTTGCAAACACACGAAAACTTTACAAATCTTCAATGAATTTCTTTGCGTTTTCAGGTCAATTGTTTAGTTTTTTAGCAAGAAAACGCCAAGTGTCTGCATCTGAGCTTGCGTTCTAAACATTGTTATTTGAAGTGCGTTTCATCTGCGGTTTTATTTTTTTGCCTTTCTATTTACACAAATCAAACGAAGACTATGGTTAAAACCAGACTTTTTACACTGTTCAACATAGAAAAAAATCAATGAAGAACTAAAATAGATTTAAATCTGTTTCAATCAGCTAAAAACCACTCGAAAGCAGTCAATCTATGAAAAAGAGATCCCTTTTTTAAAATTGCACATATACCGCCAAACACTATATTTGCTGTCGGAGATATTTAGGAGATTTCAAATCTTGTTTTAGTTTTTCTGTATCTGTGGATGTTCTTGAAATATAGCGAATTCCCAAAAAAGTTATATAACCGATCTGACCTACGTTCACCATAGATGTCTCTAGTTGCATTATGTGGTTTCTAGAGCAGAAAAAGTAAAATCGGGAGCGAAATTTGTATGGAAGCCATATATAAATCTGAACCGATATAACCCACTTTCACCACAGATGATTTTAGTTGTAATATAAGGTGTTTGACAATTTTTATCAAAATCGGTTTAATTAGCAGATAAAGTCAAATAGGTGGCACAATTTGTATAGCGGCTATGTCTAAATCTAAACCGATCTGACCCACTTTCACCATAGGTGTTTCTAGGTAGATTATAAGATGTTGTGCCTAATTTAAAGTAAATCGGGTACAATATGTGGTTTCTAGAGCGGAAAATGTCAAATCTGGAGCGACATTTGTATGGGGGCTGTATAAAAATCTGAACCGATTTGCACCAAATTAAATAGCGTTCGTCATTGATCTACAAAACTTACGTGTGCCAATTTTTGTTAAGATCGGACAATAATTGCGACCTGTACTTAAATCGACCCAAAAAAGCCGATCTGTATAATAAACGATCTATCTCGTTTCCTTTTGTAGAAAAGAACAAGCCATATTAAGAAATTCGCCATAGATGTTTCTAGTTGAAATTTATGTTAAAGTAGTAAATTTTTATGAAATATGTTTAATTATGTGGCTTCTAGAGCGAAAAAGTCAAATCGGGAGTGACATCACGTTAAAGGTATGAACTAGTTTTCGATCAAATAAAAGTAGTTACACGAACACAAACACAAATATTATCCAGTTGTGTATTATTTGGAACTGTCCGCATGATATGATACAACCGGTCCAGTTGAAAAATATGAAATTGAATCAATGGAGCAGGATACTCGGAAATATATGAATTGGAGATATTTGGTCCGGGAACTACACAAAATTGTGTGGAATCGGTTAGAATAGATGCCACAATAACGTTAGAATGTTGCTGTTGGAGAGGGAAATAACAGAGCTCTGTAGGACGCCTGCATCCATTCGACGATCGTCGGATGAGAGCTCACCTTCAGCAAATGTATAGTGCGATCTTTGAGGAAGATCGATATAAATCGAGAAGAGTCACTGCCGACTCCAAAAGCGATGAGACTCCTTAGAGATATTCAAGGC
Organism: Polietes domitor; assembly: GCA_947397865.1. NCBI lineage: Eukaryota > Metazoa > Arthropoda > Insecta > Diptera > Muscidae > Polietes > Polietes domitor. The sequence goes on from OX377618.1 coordinate 31,280,368, forward strand.
CTGTACATTACTCTCACCAAAATGGTGGATGGATCTATACAAACACTCTGACATTAACATCATTAGGTCCCTCATACATCGTGTCGTACGGAACCCATACTGTCATTACAACCATTGGACTCAAGACAGCTTTAAAGATGGTGATTTGTAACACTTTACATAGCGTAAGAGCAGAGTAAATTGCAATCGGGTTGGTCTCAACCTTTTTTGAGATTTTCTGAAAGTCTGTGAAAAATCGCATTCCTGGCTTTCGATGATCCCAAACAGAATTGTCGACCAGTGTTATTGAATACAATTCGTGACATCAATTCAATATTTGTAGTTTCATTCATTCAGTTTTTTAGAAATTGTATGTAGGCGACGTTAACAGTATAATTGGGCCGTTTTTTGTCTGCTTCGCGTAAGCCATTTTTCATTTTTTCTATAATTTTTGCACTTTATCGTGCTGTTCATTCAATAGCATTTCTTCGCACTTTATTGATTGTGCTTTATTGATTGTGCAAAGGAAAAAGTGGCACGCTTCATGCAATTATTTTATAAAAACTATTTTATTTTTATAACTTTTAAATTGACCTTTGTGTGATCAATGATCGGGATTGTGGTTGCGAATTAAAAGCAGCGAATAATAGATAATTAGAGAAGACGTTGAAAGTTAATTGTTATAATTGTAACATCGCAACAGACATCAATCGATAACATAGAGAGTTAATGACCCTCATAAACCTAGGTGAGTTGAAGCAACGCGAAAGCGCAATAATGGTATTATTTAAATCATAAAATATATTTTTTGTAAAATTGTTTCAAATGATGCATCTATGTATATTGTAGTTAGCGGTGTGAAAAAAAAATATTTTTAAGTACAAAATTAACTCTTATCGACGTATTTTATCGCAACATATAATCCCTGTTAATGAAAAACAGCCCTAATATTGTGATAAAGCTGTATGGGATGATTCTGAAGTATTTGAAATATGATTCATCGTAACTTTAAAGCATTTTAAAGCGCATAAAACTAAAATTTTGTCGGGGATTTTTTGGGGATGATAAATAACTTTTGGGGATTGCGGTTATTTTATTTTCGGTATCTGGGTGCAATGGACTTGATGAAGAGAATTTTACTCTTTCCACTTTTGCAATCGGGTTGGTCTCAACCTTTTTTGAGATTTTCTAAAAGTCTGTGAAAAATCGCTTCCTGGCTTTCGATGATCCCAAAGAGAATTGTCGACCAGTGTTGAATACAATTCGTGACTTCAATTCAATTTTTTGTAGTATCATTCATTCAGTTTTCTAGAAATTGTGTGTAGGCGACGTTAACAGTATAATTGGGCCGTTTTTTGTTTGCTTCGCATAATCCATTTTTCTTTTTTCTATAATTTTTGCACTTTATCGTGCTGTTCATTCAATAGCATTTCTTCGCACTTTATTGATTTGTGCTTTATTGATTGTGCAAAGGAAAAAGTGGCACGCTTCATGCAATTATTTTATAAAAACTATTTTATTTTTATAACTTTTAAATTGACCTTTGTGTGATCAATGATCGGGATTGTGGTTGCGAATTAAAAGCAGCGAATAATAGATAATTAGAGAAGACGTTGAAAGTTAATTGTTATAATTGTAACATCGCAACAGACATCAATCGATAACATAGAGAGTTAATGACCGTCATAAACCTAGGCGAGTTGAAGCAACGCGAAAGCGCAATAATGGTATTATTTAAATCATAAAATATATTTTTTGTAAATTTGTTTCAAATGATGCATCTATGTATATTGTAGTTAGCGGTGTGAAAAAAAATATTTTTAAGTACAAAATTAACTCTTATCGACGTATTTTATCGCAACATATAATCCCTGTTAATGAAAAACAGCCCTAATATTGTGATAAAGCTGTATGGGATGATTCTGAAGTATTTGAAATATGATTCATCGTAACTTTAAAGCATTTTAAAGCGAATAAAACTAAAATTTTGTCGGGGATTTTTTGGGGATGATAAATAACTTTTGGGGATTGCGGTTATTTTATTTTCGGTATCTGGGTGCAATGGACTTGATGAAGAGAATTTTACTCTTTCCACTACTTTCTGAAGCCGCCTTATACCATAGGAAGCTATGGTATTATACTGATCACCACTGGTACCATTTTTATCCCCATTCGCCCCATTTTCCGCCTATAAGTACAAATTTCGAATAATTCTTCTTTGTTTCGCGTATTCACAGACAGATGAATGTATACACAGGGTACGCAATTAGAGGGATGTACATTCCAAATTTCATGCTTCTACCTGTTGTCGTATCATTGGTACCATTTTTATCCCTTTTTTCACATTTCGCCCGCTTAAACTTTTATTTACTCTTTGTGCCTTCGCGCTACAAAAGGAAAGTACGCAAATTTCAAATTCATATAAGCAGACATTTTCAAACTATTTTGCTTAAATAGTCTATATATTAGGGATATTTTCATTACTTGTTAGGGAAACAAATTTCCTCTGTGTTGACTTTCAATCTCAACCGACCTACAAGACACATTTAGAAATAGACCTAAGTACACTACTTTAAAATTTTCAACAAAGTGGATTGGATTTCGAAAATCAAAATAAAAGAATTAAAATTTCAAAATCTTAAAAAAATCTAACCATGCCATAACACACCACATCAATATTTTAAAAGTAATTGGAATTACTTTCAAAACGAGGTATAACACATTAAAAACGGTAAAGTATTTCAGGAATTACAGGCGATTGAGTGAACACACCTTTTGAAAAAAGTAGTATGTTTTTCACTGTTAAATTGGTCAAAACTCGTGAAAAGAATTCAATTTTTTCCAAAATATTTTTATGAGAAGAATACATACAGAAACTTTCAAAACAATACCAGCTATCGAGGTCAAAAACCGGAATGAATGGAATGACTCATATACTTTATGGAGCCTCTGATGAATATTTTAAGGTGTTACAAACGGAATAACAAAGTGAATATACCCCCATCCTTAGGTGTAGGATATAACAAAGCGAATATACCCCCCTCCTAAGGTGGAGAGTATAAAAACATTAGAAGCCTTGTGCAATAAAGTAGTGAATATTAATTTACTTATTGAAAAGATTAATAAGAAATACTGGATTAACTCCTTGTATATATATATATATATATATATATATATATATATATATATATATATATATATACTATATATACCCGATTACTATACTATGTAATGAATTTAGGAAGCTCATTCCGTTTGTAACACCTTGAAATACCACATGTATGCTGGTAAAATTCTAAGACGATTTAGTCATGTCCGTCTGTCTGTCTGTTGAAAGCACGCTAGCTGTCAAACTAAATGAGCTAGGAGGTTTTTCCCTAAATGTGTCTTATGGTTGTAGATCGGTTGGGATTGAAAGTGGGCGAAATCGGCTGAGAGGGAAAAAATTTTCCCTCACAAGGACTAAAAATGAATGCGAAAATGAACTTTTTGAAATTTGTACATTTAGGCGGAAAATGGGACGGATGCAGCTATAATAATAAAATTCCGTGTGTACATTCCTCTGACATTCAAAATAAAAAGTTTCTTCCAAATTCGTAACTTTAAGGGGTTAATAGGAACCGAGGTATAAAAAGTGTACCAACCTGACCGCTACTGATGGAAGAATGATTTCTCCGTGTATTTCCTTGATATTTGGTAAGTTCAAAACTTTTATTGTGTGATCGCGCACCATAAAGTGATCCATACTTTTAAGGGGTGAAATGGGGCAAAAAGGGATAAAAATGGTACCAATAACAGCATAACAGCTAGAAACATGAAATTTAGAATATACATTCTCTAATAGCGTAGATACGTAAAATAGAGGGATTTTTAATTCGTACTTTTGGGACGAAACAACAGTTACAATTATAAAATTCTGTGTGTACTTCCCTCTAATTGCGTAGACACGTAAAATAGAAGGATTTTTTGAAATTCGTACTTTTAAGGTATTCGATTGAAAAATACGATAGAAATAGTACCAACCAAACAGTTGAAGTTGAAATCAAGAAATTCTGTGTATACATGTATCTGACTATAAGACCAGGTACCAACCAAACGGCTGCAGCTAAACTAGTGTGCATTATTCCGACTGCATAGACGCGAAAAGTAAAGAGAGCTTTCGATATTCGCGCCTTCGCGATCTAAATGGGATTAATGGGAGTTCGGAGCCAATCAATAATGAAAGTCTGACTGCGTAGACGCAGAAAATAAGAGGACTTTTACCAAATCCGTCTTTTAAGGGTCAAAATAAAAAAGAGAATAAAACTGGTATCAATCAAACGGCTGAAACTAAAATCGTGTAATTGTGAAAGGACTGAAAATAACCCTTAATATTCAGACTATTTTTTTGCGTACTACTTCCTCTTTTCGAAATTCCTACTTTAAGGGATCAAAATGAAACAAGTAAGGAAAGGCTAAAGTCGGACAGGGCTGACTATATGATACACTCCACTTTCTATCCGTATACAATTCAACTCGGTAAAAAAGAGAAAACGGGAAGAATTTTTGTATGTTTCCTAATCATAGGCTAATATGACCTGGTCCAATTTGTCAAATCGAAAAGAATATTTGTATCGGGGCTACATCCAAACATGGAATAAAGAGACTAACTTTAAAAATAAGTTTTTCCAGTTCAAATATAATGTGTTATGCGCACTTCAAAGAAATTCGCTGAAAATTCGTCGTTTCTGGGGCGGAAAAAGTCTATCTGGGAGCGAAATTTGTATTGGAACTATATGTAAATCTGAACCGATCTGACCCATTTTCATCATGGGTGTTTCTAGTTGAAATATAAGATATTTTGAAAGATTTGAAAAAGATCTGTTAAAATATGTGGTTTATAGAGTGGAGAAAGTGAAATTTGTGTGGCAGCTATATATAAATCTGAACCGATCTGACTCATTTTTACCACAGTTGTTTCTAGTTGAACTATATGATGTTTTGCCAATTTTGAAGAAAATCTGTTAAAATATGTGGTATCTAGAGCGGAAAAAGTCAAATTATGAACGACATTTGTATGGGAACTATATATAAATCTGAACCGATCTGACCCATTTTCATCATGGGCGTTTCTAGTTGAAATAAAAGATAGTTTGCCAAATTTGAAGACAAACCGATACAACTTGTGGTTTCTAGAGCGGAAAAAGTCAAATTGGGAGCCAAATTTTTTTTATATATAAATCTGAACCGATCTGACCCATTTTCATCATGGGTGTTTCTAAAGATGTTAAATAAGATGTTTTGCCAAATCTGAAGACAATCTGATAAAATATGTGGTTTCTAAAGCGGAAAAAGGGAAATTGGGAGCGAAATTTGCATGGGAGCTATATATAAATTCACCACAGTTGTTTCTAATTGAACTATATGATGTTTTGCTAATTTTGAAGAAAATCTGTTAAAATATGTGGTATCTAGTGCGGAAAAAGTCAAATTGGGAGCGAAATTTGTATGGGAACTATATATAAATCTGAACCGATATAAGACATTTTTACCACAGGTGTTTCTAGTTGAAAAATAAGATGTTTTGCCAAATCTGAAGACAATCTGATACAAGTTGTGGTTTCTAGAGCAGAAAAAATCTAATCTGGAGCGAAATTTGTATGGTAGCTATATATAAATCTGAACCGATCTGACCAATTTTTACCACAGGTGTTTTTTGTTGAAATATAATATGTTTTGCCAATTTTGAAGAAAATCTGTTGTAATATGTGGTATCTAGAGTGAAAAGAGTCAAATCGGGAGTGAAATTCGTATGGGGGCTATATCTAAATCTGAACCGATTTTCTTCAAATTAAATAGCGTTTGTTCTTATCCCGAAAAACTTCGTTGTGAAAAGTTTCATTTGGTTCTGTCTACAATTGCGACCTGTATCGTGATTACAAGAATAGATGGACGGACGGACAGAAAGACAGACGGACGGACATGCTAAATCGATTCAAAAAGTGATTCTAAGTCGATCGGTATAATTAACAATGGGTCTATCTCTCTTCCTTTTGGGTGTTTCAAACAAATGCACAAAGACATAATACATACTCTCGTGGAGTGTATAAAAAGAGTGAAACTGGTACCAAGCCATCGGCTGCAGCTAAAATCAGGTGAGATGTGTATATTACCTCTGAAACATATTGGATCTTCAATATTAAAACTATCAAAATGTTACAACATGTAGCTGGAATCAAGGAATTGTAAATGTGGGAAATCGACCCTGAGGGAATGAACGAATATTAAAGCATCAAAATTTATGTAAAAGAGCGTGCATGAATATGCCTTATAGTTTTGAATTGTAAACAAATTTCGTATTGGGCATAAAAAATATCACAGTTTCGGCCCGGCCGAACTTAACGCCTTTGTACATGTTCAAAGTTGCGTGAATTTTGATTTTAAATCATTACCAAATCAAATGATCGATTTGAATACGGACAATATAAATATGAAATATAATATGTACTCCACATAAACAAGTTTGTTAAAAGTTTTATGAATATCGAATTTGTGGTTATTATGGATATATTCTCGTTTATACCTTTGATCCCGTACGTTCCATGAGGATTTTAGGTATTACTAAAATATTTCCAGCGATGAATTATAGAGTAATTCAACGGGGAAAATTTTTCAAGCGAAGGCTGGAGTTTTAGTAAAATGTGAAAATTTAACATAAAGGAGTGGCAACTTATTGTCAGATTACTTCACTAAAGTAGTGGTTAAATCTAGCACAACACACAAAGTATTAGAATATAAATTACAGTAGAATTCAGATAAATATAAAAGATATACTAAATTTTTTTAACTACAAATGTGAAATTAAATAAAATTTAATGATTAATTCAAACTAATGAAATGAATAAATTCAATTATTTTACAAAAACAAATGAAAAGGCTAAACTGATTTTTACAGAACGACAAATGCAATAAATTCGAATGCTTTCGATTTTTTAAACTATTAGCCGACATGAAATCAGCGGTTTCCACGGTTTGTCAACATTGGCATTAGTCGTGAAAACCCCATAACACCTGACGTCAAAACTTCAATTTCAATCCCGTTCCACGGAAGCCTTAAAACCAATGCTACTAATACAGTCAGTTTTGTAAAAGTCTCTAACTACAAAAATGAAAGTCGTAGAAACATATTTGAAATGCAAACTTAATGATGAACGGACAAATGTGTGTCTGGAAGACTGCTTGTGATCCATGTACTAAAATACCCGTTAATGCCAGGCAATACCCACAAGTGTTTGTTTTACTTTTTCTCCTTTCAGCAAAAAAAAAAAAAAAAAACAATTGTTAACGTACGAATTTTCACCAAAAAGTCACAATCCTATTTACGTGAAGTTCATACGATGACACTAACGTACTCAGGCCATTACTCTTGTGATCATAATCATCATCTTCACCATCAACCACATGGACAACCAACCAAATGCATCACCGTTGGCTATCATTTGTGTCAATAGTAAATTTGCACATGATCTTCAGATAACTCCGGCAATAACACCATCAATTTCTCAAAGCTCCCAAAAGTATCTTCCGATGATTTGTTACGAATATTCATACCGAGGATGAACATCGATCGCCTGCATATGTATATGAATATCTGTAATATGTGGCTTTAAAATTAAGCTACTGAAGGCTACTAAAGGGGCATAAATAACATGCTCTGCACATGCCTGCATGGCTTAATGCAGTTTGGGCCAATGTTGATGCAGATGATGCTGATTCGGCTGATGATGGCTCACAAAAAACGTAGCACGTTTTTAAACTATGAACTTTGACAAAATATGGACGTTGTTTTTTAGTTGTTCTTCATCTGCTGTATCTTTGTACTTGTTTTGTTCATTGTTTTACTAATTTTTAAACTTATTGCATACGTACATATACATATGTATGTGTGTACAGTGGAGTAAGTTTTTATCGAACACCGGTTATGCCGAAATTTCGTTTATACAGAATTTGTTATACTGTCTCAAATTTTTTATTTTATTATTTATACATCGTTCCCCTTAGTACTTAAACGCTTCTGTTCATCGCATACATTCGTACTGCTTTGAAGTGAAAAATAAAGAAATCCTAATTTTTATTGTGTCCATTTTTCAATAGCATCTAAGTAGCATTATTTGTTGTTTCCAATATATTGACAATAAACTTGAGATCATGAACTCGACAAAAAATAGAACTCGTTTTCATTTTTGTAATGTTTAGTTCAAGTTATTTTAAATACTAATTTTAATATATATGTATAATTTAGAGTAAAATGTTATATTATGCTTCATTAAAACACCGTTTTTCGATTATGGTTGACGTTTCTGTGGAAATAACCGTATACATATTTATACCAACTTAAAGTGTGGTGTATAGTAAAAGATTTAATGTATATACCATATGATTTTAACACCAAAAGAATATTATTTCGACAAAATAAATAATTGAATAATATAGAAGTTTCCTTTCTCAAAATTTTTTTTTAAGTTTTACCTTACAGATTTTGTAGCGTTTTATATTGGAATTACTGTGCAATTTCTACTATCGGCTTTAATTTTATTTGCTCGAAAATTTTACAAAATGATTCCCACGGAACGTTGGAATGATCCATATATATTTTAGTTTTAATAGATTTTGTTATTTTCTGAATAATTGAAAGTTCAAAATGTTTCATAAGTCCTATGAAAAGCTCGATATTACTGAAAGTTTTTACCTATTTTTAAATAATTTGAGTATATTAGTTGGCTATATAATAAATACACTCAAATTTTAATTTATTTTATATTTTCATAGTATTTATACACTCCACGAGAGTATTATGTATTTGTGCATTTGTTTGTAACACCCAAAAGGAAGCGAGATAGACCCATTGTTAATTATATCGATCGACTTAGAACCAATTTTTGAATCGATTTAGCAATGTCCGTCTGTCTGTCTATACTTTTAATCACGATACAGGTCGCAATTGTAGCCAGAACCAAACGAAACATTGCACAACGAAGTTTTTCGGGACAAGGACGAACGCTATTTAATTTGAAGAAAATCGGTTTAGATTTTGGTATAGCCCCCATACGAATTTTACTCCCGATTTTACTCTTTTCACTCTAGATACCACATATTTTAACAGATTTTCGTCCAAATTGGCAGAACATCTTATAATTGAATTAGAAATTTATTAGGTCAGATCGGTTCACATTTATATATAGCTCCTATTTAACAGATTTTCTTCAGAATTGGCAAAACATCTTATAATTCAATTAGAAACACCTGTGGTAAAAATGTAAATGGTGTTAGATCGGTTCAGATTTATATATAGCTCCCATACAAATTTCGCTCCCAATTTGACTTTTTCCGCTCCAGAAACCACATATTTCAAGAGATGTTATTAAAATCTTGCAAAATATCTTATATTTTACCTAGAAAAATGGATCAGATCGGTTCATATCCCGGATTGACTTTTTTCGCCCCAGAAACCGAGTATTTTCAGCGAATTTGTTCAAATTGAGCATAACACGTTATACTTGAACTGGAAGAACTTATTGTGAAAGTTAGTCACTTCATTACAAGTTTGGATATAGCCCCAATTCAAATATTCTTCTCGATTTGACAAATTGGACCAAGTTATATTTGCCTATGATTAGGAAACATACAAAAATTCTTCCTGTTTTCACTTTTTTACAAAATTGAATTACTTCTTTTTAAATTATATTTAAAACTTCACTCAGTCTTGCTAATCCAAGAATAATTCTTGTTTCAATTTAGTTTAGCAAATATATTCCACAAATTTACTGTATGGAATTTAAGAAAATTGAACAAAAAATGTGCCGGTTCCGAAAATTAAGTTAACGCATATAGTAATTTTTTGACAAGTTTTTCATACATTCAAGTAAAAATGTATACTTCAAAATATATGAATAGCAATCTAAGAATCAATTTTCATCCGTTTTACGAAACTTATTTCATAAATACTTCGAATATTTTTCTAACCAAACTTGGAGTAATAAGTCAAGTCTCTTTAAATTTAATTTTTAATAATAATAATATGAAAGCAAGTTATATTCCTTGACAGTTTATTGTTGGTCTGTGTTTGACTCCTTCGTACTTGTAGTAAAATAGTTTTTAATGAACCTGTATTGCAGTTTTTACTTAAGAAAATAATATATGTGAGAACCATGTAATTGGAAGTAATTTGTATGAAAATCGAAGCAAAACCATTAGGACACAGAAAGTTGTGTTCCACTGTATTTATGTATAAATGCTTGAATTATTTGACACTTTTTTTTTTGATATTAAGGTTTCATCAACTTTTTTACATAGCTTATGAAATAAAAATATATTAATTAATTTATTTAAAAAAATTACATGAGACAAAAAAAGTCACAAAACAAATATTGACTTCCTACAATGAGTTTTAAATTTATAATATAAATTTCTGGAATCTGTAGCCAAAATAGAATGATTTTGAAAAATTATTGAATTCAAATTCTAAAGTTTCCGATATTGAAATAAATAAAGTCAGATTTCCACGGATCTGGAATTTATATAATAGTAATGTTAGGAAAATCTAAAGCCTCGTCCTACGAGCATGACGCTTCTTTGCTATTTAATATATATTTATTTTAGTCCAGGACACCCTTTTATACATACATACAAATAATGTTGATGTGTATGAACACATACGTTCACATGTTGACTTTGATTTTTCTTTGCAAGATGCATAGACTTAGGTACCTTTCAATTCTTATTCCAGACGTGCAGCTTTTATAATTTTTAAATTCGAAATTGTAACTAATTTTTAATGTATTTTTGATTTTCTCTCTCCAGAAAGGAACAGCTGCAAGCAATTTTCTGGATTTATGTGTCCAATTGTGTGTCTCCATGTGAATGTTATACTGAAGCATATTAAGGATTTTAAAATTATTTGGAACACCTGCATTATTTATTAACCTCTTTCCAAATCACAATGTACAAATATGTAGTTAATATAGCTCAAATTATTAAAATGTTCTTGGCATTTTCCTTTGCAGTATTTGCAAATTGTATAAAATGTAGTTCCTTATTTTAGGAGTGTGAATGTTATTGTGGGTGTAAGACTCTGATTTGAGAATTAAAAAAATATGGAAATTAGAGGAATTCCATGTAAAACAACGAGAAATTTTCGATGAAATTTCGAGAATGCTTTCGGTATTGCATGATATTATGTTAGACTATGTTTTGAAAAATATTGAAAACTGGTGCATCGCTGTAACGTTGAAATTTTGCATATTTTACAAAATAGGGTTTACAAGAGACAATTTTTTAGCAGAATTGTTGGTTTGTAGCAAAGAAATACAAAGGGAAATTAAAAGAAATATATTTTTTGATAACTTTTTTAAAATAATATTGAAATCTACTTTTATCATATCCCATCCGAAATATTGTAACAAATATTAATTTTCAGTTTTTTAAATACTCGACCTGTGTCAGCATATACATAAATAAATTCACCAATTCGAGTCAGAACTATTATGTCCCATAGTCAGTACTATGAAATATGAATATCTATATCTTGTTTTCTTATACAATAAAGAAGCCCCAATAAGAAACACTGTTTCTAAAATAAAAGTTTTAAATTTGTTATTTATTTATAAAGTGCATGGGTAATCAAGTCCACTTAATCATATTGGTTAAATAGACTTTGATGGCATATACATACCTTGTAGTGACCGTATGTGTTGATGCATTTCATTGATACAAGGCGTAAATGGTCCTTAGATTTAAATTACTCCGAATAACAAAAGTGAAAAGGTATCAAAAAATTCTCAATCAGTAAATAAGTTTTTTCGGGTTGCATGGAATGTAATTAGCCTTGGAGTGGATGTGTCTCGTGATAAGTAATATATAAGGGGACTTCCACAAATCGTGAATTTTGCCGTGAGGGCTTTAATCAAGGTGTTGTAGCACCAGGTTGGTACGCAAATCCATGTCAAGCCAATATTTTGTCAGTGATTTTGGTCTAAAACATAGTCCCCATCATACACCCCGATATAACCGTTCCCAGGTCGTCAGGCACAGCGTGTATCGGAATAAGGTCATTGTGTTAACTAAACACATGCTTTACCCAGATGTGGAACTACCAACATACGAAAACCTCGTCAAGTTGCCTAAAATATCGTCGGAAAGAGAAAGAAATGTTTATATTTTTGTCAAACATTTTATTCAAATATTGTCATTTTATGTTTTTTTTTAATGTTGCATGTCTCAATCGCATTTGCTTGTCGAGAGTTTTATTGACCGGTTATAACTTTTTTTACTCATCTATCATCTTTGCCAAAAAGGCGTAAGTCAGAAGGTTTTTATAAACTCTACGAGAGTATTATGTGTTTGTGCATTTGTTTGTAACACCCAAATGGAAGCGAGATAGGCCCATCGTTTATTATACAGATCGACTTAGAATCACTTTTTGAATCGATTCAGCAATGTCCGTCTGTCTGTCTGCCCGTCCGCCCGTCTGCCTGTCCATATATTCTTGTAATCAAAGTACAGGTCGCAATTGTAGCCAGAACCAATTGTAACTTTGCACAACGAAGTTTTTCGGGATAAGTACGAACGCTATTTAATTTGATTAATCGGTTCAGATTTAGTTATAGCCCTCATACGAATTTCACTTCCGATTTGAATCTTTTCACTCCAGATACCACCTATTTTAACATATTTTCTTCAAAATGGACAAAACACCTTATATTTAACTATTTAACATCTTTGGTGAGAAGGTGTTAAATCGGTTCAGATTTATATATAGCTTCCATGCAAATTTCGCTCCCAATTTCACTTTTTCCGCTTTAGAAACCACATATTTTATCAGATTGTCTTTAAATTTGGCAATATATCTTATATTTCCACTAGAAAAACCCATGGTGAAGATGGGTCAGATCGGTTGAGATTTATATATAGCTCCCACATAAATTTCGCTCCCGATTTGACTTTGTCCACATATTTTAACACATCTTCTCCAAATCTTGCAAAATTTCTTATTATACACTCCACGAGAATATTATGGCTTTGTGCATTTGTTTGTAACACCCAAAAGGAAGCGGGATAGACCCATTGTTAAGTATACCGATCGACTTAGAATCATTTTCTGAGTCGATTTAGCAATGTCCGTCTGTCCGTCTGTCTGTCTGTCTGTCTGTCCGTCTGTCTGTCTGTCCATCTATTGTTGTAATCAAACTACAGGTCGCAATTATAGTCCGATCTTAACAAAAAATGCCACAAGTAAGTTTTGTGGATCAAGGACGAACGCTATTTAATTTGAGGGAAATCGGTTCAGATTTAGATATAGCCCCCATACAAATGTCGCTCCCGATTTGACATTTTCCGCTCTAGAAACCACATATTATACCCAATTTTCTTTAAATTTGGCACAACATCTTATAATCCAACTAGAGACACCTATGCAAAAATTGGATAAGATCGGTTCAGATTTAGATATAGCCCCCATACAAATGTCGCTCTTGATTTGACATTTTCTGTTCTAGAAACGACATATTGTACCCGATTTTCTTTAAATTTGACACAACATCTTACAATCCAACTAAAAACACCTATGCAGAAATTCGGTAAGATCGGTTAAGATTTAGATATAGCCCCCATACAAATGTCGCTCCCGATTTGACATTTTCCGCTCTAGAAACCACATATTATACTCGATTTTCTTTAAATTTGGCACAACATCCTATAAACCAATAAGAAACACATATGCAGAAATTAGGTAAGATCGGTTCAGATTTAGATATAGCCCCCATACAACTGTCGCTCCCGATTTGACATTTTCCGCTGTAAAAACTACATATTGTACCCGATTTTCTTTAAATTTGGCACAACAGCTTATAATCCAAGTAAAAAACCTATCGTGAAAGTGGCTAAGATCGGTTCAGATTTAGATATAGCGCAAATACAAATGTTGCTCCCAAATGTTTAACCGATTTTGGCCAAACTATACATATTATATTTCACCTATTTCGTTCCAGATTTCAATATACACTATACAAATGTCCTTTCCGATTTAACATTTTTTGTCAAACACACACATTTACAGGATGTAAAAATCCTGCCCGTTTCCACTTTTTCAGCGAATTAAATTGTAGTCGGATTGAAAGTGGAGTGTATTATAGAGTCGGCCCCGCCCGACTTTAGCCTTTCCTTACTTGTATTTTAACTAGAAACACCCCTGATGAAAATGGGTCAAATCGGTTCAGATTTATATATAGCTCCCATACAAATTACGCTCCCGGCTTAACTTTTTCCACCCCAGAAACCACGTATTTTCACCGATTTTTTTCAAATTGAGCATAACACGTTATACTTGAACTGAAAGAAACTATTGTAAAAGTGGGTCACTTCATTCCATGATTGGATATACCCCCAATACAAATATTCTTCTCGATTTGACAGATTGGGTCAGGTCAATTTACCCTATGATTAGGAAACATACAAAAATGATTCCCGTTTTCATTTTTTACCGAATCGAATTTCTATTCGAATACAATTCAGTGGAGTGTATCATATAGTCGATCCCGCCCGGCTTTAGCCTTTCCTTACTTGTTATTAAATACCTTTGATTTATGAGTATGAGCTACTATGAAATTAGGTATATAAACATAGCATATAATTTGAAATGGCGGTGTTTACGTCTCTTTGGAAAATAGGGCTAGACATTTTTCGTTAAAATATTCAGTCTGTTTTGTGAACCATATCGAAATTGTACATAGAAATTATAAGAGGATATATGTTTCAATTTTTGTATCTATACTATTGTATCATAGTTATAAGAATCGGTGTTGATCGTTTTATGACGTTGTCATTGAGATTTACATTCGAAGGATATATGGCAATCAAATCATCCAAAGTGTCACACCAAGTGCTTTTACTACATGAATATGATGATAGCACTGTAGCATCATGTTATATCCCTGATTAGCATTTCTTTCCTACCCCACATACCCACACTGAAACGGATGTTATTCACATATCTTTTCTATTACCGGAAACAATTATGGCGAAAGTTTATGATTATAACGGTTGCTTTATGTATCCACTCAACAGCGTGCTAGTGTAACATGTGAAAGAAAGGCGCGATGTGTCATGTATGTACGAGTACACATCCTTATGAAAATTCAAAAGGATAAAAGGCGGATGTTAACTTAGAAGTGAAGTAATAATAAAATAAAAACTCACGCCACACCACGATGGAAGTGAGCGCGTGTAGCCAACAAACATAAATGGCTTTTGTCGTATGTATGTGCTGGAGGGGTTGATGTAATGGGCTGAGGTGTAGGAGGATGTAAAAAACACCTCCAACCCTTTTGACAATCTCTCAAATAGTGTTGTATTGTCCTTAACAACATTGACGGCATATGTGTGTAAATAAACTTTCATATGTGTGTACGTAGATATCAGTGTATGTGTCTGCAGAAGTTTAGATAGAAAAGAACAACAACCGCAACGAAACACTTAAGAAACATTTTAGTTATTAAAGTACTTTTTTATTGTTTTTTCTTCATGTCTGCTGTTGTCGTAGAAAGTTTGCATACGCTATTTAACATAATACTCATATTTCCGTTGAGACAAAGATTTGAAGATTTGTTGAAGACTATTGGAATTCATTACTTGTCGCGTTTTTCATGGGACATGTAAACAATCATACGAATATATGTATAAGAGTGTGTACAGGCAGCAGTCATGTAACGCGTTACAGAAGTCGAAATATAAAAATTTCAGAGAAAAAATAAATTCATTTAAAAAATGAATTAAAAAACTTTTTAATAAACAGCAATTTGTAAATTGTTGTTTTTTACATAAACACTCGATAAAGAAATGTCCATAAATCGAGTCGGTTTGAGGACATGGTTATCCCACGCAGAAACACCGCGATCGTGAAAATTTGGCCTCGTTGAATTTTTTATTCAATGATTCCTTAAGTCTCACCGACCGGTTCTTTCTTATCTTTAGCAAAATCATCGAAAAGTCCATCTCTCAGATGAGCGACACCGCGAGGATATTCTTAATAACCGTACTATGCGAGTGCTACCCGGTTTTATAGCAGCTTTCTTATGCAGTATGAATGTTTGAAATGTTAATTTGTTTTATATTCATGGATACGTTTAATTTGAATGTCTTTGTATTTACTTAACAAAGCAAGTAAATATGGAAATTATAACGCTATTTCTTTTGCTTGTTTAACATATGCCGAAGGAACAGGATGTTAACAAATAATTGGAATATTTTAACTCTTCCTTGACGGAGTGATAAATTCAAAAATAATTACCATACACAGAGAGATATGAGCTATACAAAACGGAATTAATCATTAATTTGTTTCTAAGGAACTGGAAACACTGTTTAACTTTGACTGTTTTGGTGGCCAAATATACAAATATAAAATTCGTACAAAAAAGTGCAATTCGATTTCAATCAACATATGAGTCATTCCATGTGAAGCGGTGAGGGACCTCGATAGCTTGGATTGTTTCAAAAGTTTCTGTATGTATTCTTCCCATAAAAAACTTTTATACATCTTCTTCATCTATATAATAAAAGTGAAATGATGTTCGTTGGTAATCGCATCACGTAAGCACGGCTGAACCGATTTGGCTGATATTTGTTACAAACTGTTCGTAGTAGTCCGAACTAGGTTTTAAGATGAAAAAACTTTTGGATAGTTACCCGCGAAGTTGGGAAATTTGTTAAAACTTGAAAGTGTCTTTTTCTTTAGGATTTTTGAGTGATCTCAAGACTATATCCCACGATTCAGACAATGAATATGCGAAATTCTTCTGTGTTTTGTTTTATATGACTCAGCGAAGTTCGTAAGGTTTTATGCACTTTTTTCATACCTGGCGATAGGAACGACATATTTGAACACGGAAATGCAGAATAAATGAACAAAATTGCCAAATTATATTCATAAATAAATATGGAAAATATGCAAAAATCTAAGATCTAATAATTATCTCTGAATGTTTCGATTCCAAACAAGTAAGGAAAGGCTAAAGTCGGGCGGGGCCGACTCTATGATACACTCCACTTTCTATCCGAATACAATTTAATTCGGTGAAAATGTGAAAACGGGAAGGATTTTTGTATCCTGTAAATGTATGTGTTTGACAAAAAATGTTAAATCGGAAAGGACATTTGTATGGGGGTATATTGAAATCTGGAACGAAATAGGTGAAATATAATATGAATAGTTTGGCCAAAATCGGTTAAACATTTGGGAGCAACATTTGAACCGATCTTAGCCACTTTCACCATAGGTTTTGCCACATTTAAAGAAAATCGAGTACAATATGTGCTTTCTAAAGCGGCAAAAGTCAAATCGGGAGCCACATTTGTTTGGGGGCTATATCTAAATCTGAACCGATCTAAATTTTGCATAGGTGTTTCTAGTTGGATTATAAGATGTTGTGTCAAATTTAAAGAAAATCGGGTACAATATGTCGTTTCTAGAGCGGGAAATGTCAAATCGGGAGCGACATTTGTATGGGAGCTATATCCAAATCTGAACCGATCTTACCCAATTTTTGCATCTGTGTTTATTGGATTATAAGATGTTGTGCCAAATTTAAAGAAAATCGGGTACAATATGTGGTTTCTAGAGCGGAAAATGTCAAATCGGGAGCGACATTTGTATGGGGGCTATATCTAAATCTGGACCGATCTTACCCACTTTCAGCATAAATGTTTCTAGTTGGATTATAAAATGTTGTGTCAAATTTAAAGAAAATCGGGTACAATATGTCGTTTCTAGAGCGGAAAATGTCAAATCGGGAGCGACATTTGTATGGGAGCTATATCCAAATCTGAACCGATCTTACCCAATTTTTGCATATGTATTTATAGTTGGATTATAAGATGTCGTGCCAAATTTAAAGAAAATTGGATACAATATGTGGTTTCTAGAGCGGAAAATGTCAAATCGGGAGCGACATTTGTATGGGGGCTATATCTAAATCTGAACCGATTTGCCTCAAATTAAATAGCGTTCTTCCTTGATCCACGAAACTTACTTGTACCAAGTTTTGTTAAGATCGGACTATAATTGCGACCTGTAGTTTGATTACAACAATAGATGGACAGACAGACAGACGGACAGACGGACATTGCTAAATCGACTCAGAAAGTGATTCTAAGTCGATCGGTATACTTAACAATGGGTCTATCCCGCTTCCTTTTGGGTGTTACAAACAAATGCACAAAGACATAATACTCTCGTGGAGTGTATAATTATATTGCTTCTTGCTACATCAGGAATTGCAGCAGTGTCGCTTGAAGACTGTCGAAAAGTACTCAGGTTTCGATGAATGTGTATATTTACGAAACTCCAACCAATCTGGAATATTATTTTCCAAGTAATTTTTGAGGCATTTAGGTTTTTGTCTATTCACCGATCGTTAATAGAGGTGATGCTGAAAAATTTTCAAAAAAAAATTGAAGAAGATAACTTTAAGTTCAAAAAACATACACCGCATTTTTATTATAACAAACATGTTATTTATGTAATTATACACTAAAATGGTATAGCATCACTCTCAATTCTACCACAAGAGTTTCATTACCAAACTTGGATAATTCAAAATGTACTCAAATTGCAAATATTAAAACATAAACGGATGTCATCATTCGCCTTTACTGCAGATGTTTCTACGTGAAATATAACTCTAAGACCAAAATTGGTTTAAAAATAAAGTTTCTACAGAGAGAAAGTCAAGCCGGGAATGACAAGTGACATGCAGCAATCATTAGTTGAAATCTGATCTTTTTGCAATGACACTAGGGTTTGGGGTTTCCCGGACTTTTTTCATTTCCCGGGAAAACGGGAATGGAAAGTTTCATTCCCGGGAATTCCCGGGAAAAAATAATTTATTTTAGGTATGTCCAATATAATTTAAAATGTCAACATTTAGTAACTGGTGTGTTATTTTAACCTATTAACGCCCACCACACTCGTCCGTGTACACTATTTCAAAGTTTTCGTGCTTTTTTGATAACTTTTAATATGAATGTAATTCCTGATTACACTACTCAACAAATTGAAAAAAATTTCATGTACTCCGGATGCGATAATTTTTTCTGTGTAGATAACCTTGACATGAGCTCGAAAAACGCAATAAAATTTTTTTTTTCGTTTGGTTTTTTTTATTATTTTTTTTTTAAATTTAAAAAATTTTTTTTTGGTTAATTTGTTTCGTCCGGCATAACTCGGGAACCACTAGCCCGATTTAATTGAATTAAATTTTAAAAAATTTAAAATTACAATTCCCTTAATCTGTTCATATATTGTTTTCCTATACAAGCAACAGTTTCCAAGTTAAAAATGAATATATAAAGGAAAAAACTTATTTTTTGCCTAAAGACTTAATTTTTTTTTTTAAAAATCCATAAAAAATCCAAAATGAAAAAAAATGTCAAATCTTATTACTTTTACGTAAAGTCACATAACCTATGAGCAAAATGAGACAAAGATCATGAAAATCGATGCACGCGTTTCGCTTTTATTCGCAATTGAGTAAAGGTATGAATTTCAAAAATTTAAAAATTTTTTTTTGGTTAATTTGTTTCGCCCGGCATAACTCGGGAACCACTAGCCCGATTTAATTGAATTAAATTTTAAAAAAATTTAAAATTACAATTCCCTTAATCTGTTCATATATTGTTTTCCTATACAAGCAACAGTTTCCAAGTTAAAAATGAATATATAAAGGAAAAAACTTATTTTTTGCCTAAAGATTTAATTTTTTTTTTTTAAATCCATAAAAAATCCAAAATGAAAAAAAAAATGTCAAATCTTATTACTTTTACGTAAAGTCACATAACCTATGAGCAAAATGAGACAAAGATCATGAAAATCGATGCACGCGTTTCGCTTTTATTCGCAATTGAGTAAAGGTATGAATTTCAAAAATTTGCTCGACATATGCACAACTTTGTCTATGGTAAGGTTTTTTCTTTTTTTTGATTCTCAGAATTAACAAAACGGAATAAACAAAGGGTTATTTAATTTTTATGATTGCGTAAGCAAAGTAATAAACGCTAATAAATGTGCGTGAACAATTAAAAGGAAAGGGGACTTTTTTAATTATTTGGGTTTTCCGTTGGCTACCTGTATGATTTTTTTACAGAAATGCAACCCACATTTAAGGGTGGTCATTATTCGGAAAATTTAAGACTCACACATGGTGAAACAGGTATGTAGCCACCGTAAAATACTAAACAATACACAGTATAAATAGGTCTTCATTGATCGATTTTACTCATTCAACAAGTGTCGACGAACGCGATAGTTAAAATGAGCAAACGTTCGCGAGGATTTGAATGCAATACCAATCCAAGTAATTTTTGTTACATGTGCGCCATGCTCGTCACTCACATCGCCCAGGTTGTCCGGAAAGAAGTCCAAGTGCGAGGTCAGAAAATGTATCTTAAGCGACATATTTGCTCTAATTTTTTATAATTTTGGAGTAGTTGTTCGACGATCTCTCTGTAATTTGAGCTTTTGTTGTTTCCAAGAAATCCGGAAACAATTTGCCGAAATGAGTTCCAAGCTGCAGCTTCATTTGGTGATAAAATGTGCTCAAACTGTTGGTCTTGCAACAACTTTTTAATTTGCGGACCGTCGAAAACGCCTTCCTTAATCTTTGCCGATGAAAGGTGAGGAAAAATGGTTTTTAAATAGGCGAACGCTTCGCCATCTTTGTTGATAGCTTTCACGAAGTTTTTTATGAGTCCGAGCTTTATGTGAAGAGGTGGGAGAAAAACATTTTCCTTTTTTATGAGTGGTGTATATTTCACGTTGTCGCTGCCGGGGATGAAGTTAACTCTTTCTGTCCAACTCCTCCTGGTGTAATGATGTTGACGATCGCGGCTGTCCCAAAGGCAGAGAAAACAACAGTATTTTGTGAATCGACCTTGTAATCCACAAAGGATACCGATAACCTTAAGGTCGGCACAAACTTTCCAATCGTGCCTCTCATAGGTAAGGCACTTTAGTAGATTGTCCATGACTTCGTATGTTTCCTTGGTTTCAACGGCATGAGCAATTGGAATCGAAGGTTTCTCGTTGCCGTTGTGCAGTAAAATTGCTTTAAGGCTCTGCTTGTTGCTGTCGATGAAAAGACGCCACTCTCCTGGATCGTAAGAGTACCTTTTTTTCCTTTTAATTGTTCACGCACATTTATTAGCGTTTATTACTTTGCTTACGCAATCATAAAAATTAAATAACCCTTTGTTTATTCCGTTTTGTTAATTCTGAGAATCAAAAAAAAAAGAAAAAACCTTACCATAGACAAAGTTGTGCATATGTCGAGCAAATTTTTGAAATTCATACCTTTACTCAATTGCGAATAAAAGCGAAACGCGTGCATCGATTTTCATGATCTTTGTCTCATTTTGCTCATAGGTTATGTGACTTTACGTAAAAGTAATAAGATTTGACATTTTTTTCATTTTGGATTTTTTATGGATTTTTAAAAAAAAAAAAAATTTAAATCTTTAGGCAAAAAATAAGTTTTTTCCTTTATATATTCATTTTTAACTTGGAAACTGTTGCTTGTATAGGAAAACAATATATGAACAGATTAAGGGAATTGTAATTTTAAATTTTTTAAAATTTAATTCAATTAAATCGGGCTAGTGGTTCCCGAGTTATGCCGGACGAAACAAATTAACCAAAAAAAATTTTTTAAATTTTTGAAATTCATATCTTTACTCAATTGCGAATAAAAGCGAAACGCGTGCATCGATTTTCATGATCTTTGTCTCATTTTGCTCATAGGTTATGTGACTTTACGTAAAAGTAATAAGATTTGACATTTTTTTTCATTTTGGATTTTTTATGGATTTAAAAAAAAAAAAAATTAAATCTTTAGGCAAAAAATAAGTTTTTTCCTTTATATATTCATTTTTAACTTGGAAACTGTTGCTTGTATAGGAAAACAATATGTGAACAGATTAAGGGAATTGTAATTTTAAATTTTTTAAAATTTAATTCAATTAAATCGGGCTAGTGGTTCCCGAGTTATGCCGGACGAAACAAATTAACCAAAAAAAAATTTTTTAAATTTAAAAAAAAAATAATAAAAAAAAACCAAACGAAAAAAAAAATTTATTGCGTTTTTCGAGCTCATGTCAAGGTTATCTACACAGAAAAAATTATCGCATCCCGAGTACATTTTGACTGTTGACTAGTGTTATTAAACTATAGGCCTGTTCGGTTGGGCTTACTACCTTATTTTTTGTATGGAATTTACTACTCTCATAATGTTGCTGCCAGAATTTTTTTGTTGATTGATTTAAGAAAAAACAATGGATAAAAATGTTTCCACCTTAACAAGTCTCTTAATTGTAAGTGATCGAGAAGGGCAACATAATATAATAATAATCTAAAAATATTTTTTTTTTATTATTGTAGTAATAAATAAAAAATAGGTTAAAATACTGACATATTACAAATTAGACGAATGTTTTTGTCAACATATTTTACAGATTATTTTTCATTTCACAAATATTTTACTCTGGACTAAGCGTCAGAATTAAAGGCGTCATAAAATTGCGATTTAAATCGCAGTCACAAGTGACTACACTACACTAGATTCAAAACTAAAAAATGATTAAGGAAACTAATAACTCGGAGAATGTTGTTACGTAATTAATTTAGAATATTCATATAAAAAATGTACAGAAACAAAGTAAAATATTCTAAAATGTATAAGTAATATAAAAAAATTAATATTAAATATTAAATAAATAATTAATTATAAATAAATAATTAGTTCTTACAAAGGGATATTTAAAAATACTGTAGGATATATTTCTCTTCATATTTGATTTCTCTTCAAAGTTTCCAGGTGAAAAATTTTAAATATATCCAAATTTTTAACAATTTCTTACTGGTTTTATATGTAAAGTAAATTGTTATTTAAGAATATTTTCACCCTTTATTTTGTCGATTCTTCTAGGAAAACAAGAAATTTAAAGTATAACCAGCACGAGGGTTTAAGTATTGACATTATGTCAGCCATATCATAGTTGTCGGTATGCTATTTTTGTTTCACAATAAAGATCATGCAAATATTCTCACAAATAGTTTGTATTCCCCTAACTGGGTCTCGCAAAAAATGGGTACTTAGCGAATTTAAAATGTTCTGTTTGTAGTAATAAACAAATACCCATTATTATTGCCAGTAATGTAAATATATGAATTTGAAATATATCTAAAATTTCTAATTTATATAGTAAATGTAAATGAATGTTCAAAATAACCAATAAAATATTTATTTAATATTTCCCGTATTCCCGGGAAATCAAAAATTTTTTCCCGGGAATTCCCGTTCAAAATTTTCCGGGAATTCCCGGGAAAAACGATTCGGGAATTCCCGAACCCCAAACCCTAAATGACACATACTTCTTTGATCGCATACATTTTGATTTTGACAACGAATCTCTCACAGAGTTTAATTACATTTGCACTTCCTTCATCAGGAATTGCAGCTAAGTTGTTGAAAGAGAGGTCGAGCAGTTCATTCAGCATGCAATTTGCCCTTGAATATTCAAATTAACGAAGTTCCAAAGTGCAAGCTTTCGAAGAAATTTGCGAGGACTAAGGTACTGCAGCAGTGAAAATGCATCTATAGAATGAATATACAATAGCTCACGAAAAGTCGTAGAAGGCATTAGATCGAGCGTTTTAACAATCAAAGCCGGCTCCTGATTCCACGGACGGCTCCATCCGGTAAACTAAAGAGTAGCTTGATGTTGTCTTATTATTATTTTCTTTTTGAAACGGACATGGCTAAATCGATTCAGAAAGTGATTCTGAGTCGATCGGTATACAAAACAAGGTGAAGGGTATGTATTTTATATTTTATTTACCAGAAAAAGTGTGGCAATTTCAATCAAACTCGTGAACTTTAACATTCACGCTTCCTTAAAATCCAGAGATACAAGCCGACCGATTTTAAGCCGACAAGCCGCCGCCGCTGCATAGATCTGCACGAGCCGCGCCGCCGCCGATTTCGTCGGCTCAAATCGACTTCAACACGCCGCCGATTTCATCGACTCACATCGACTTCAATCACGCCGCCGAGATTTGACGGAGCTCTAACTCAGTCAAATCTTACTACCAAAATAGACAACCCACTTAAAATTACAAAAGAAAATATAACTGTCGACTTAGACAACCTACTACTGTGAAATATATTGACCTTTCTTTGAATTTAGTATCCCACATATGATGACGTCTATAGAAAGTTGAATGATTGTATTTTGATTTGAAAGTCGGATTTATATAAGTCAATTCCAGTACGCGTGGCCATGTGTTCCTATAAATAACAATAAGGCTGTTTTTCTTTAAGACTGGATAACTATGCTGTGATAAGAAAAAAACCAAATAAAAAGTTAAAATTTAACTCAAAATATTTTTTTTAACTTATCACCAACAGCAATACCAATGTGTGTATACACATTTTAACAAAAATATTTTATGTTAAAAACTTAGCATGGATAATTATCTAGTGTATCGACCATAAGTCCGAAAAAGTCAACAGAAAATATTTTTTTAAAAATTTATTTTGATACAAATATTTATATTGTTGTTGCCGACAATTAATTTTTTATTTTGGGTAAAAAATTCAATTTTTATTAACGTTTTTGTTATCGCAGCTTCTTATCCCGGCTTCTTTAGTGTGTCAAAGTGGGTATAGTAGTATCATTCATTGGAAAGATTATGATATTCAAGATGTCTGGTCAAATATGCCTCACACGAAAAGCTGTAATTGCAAAAATATTTATTAAATTCATCCATATTATAAATTTTGAGAATGGATTCCCACTTCCAAAAAATAATTGTATGGGATAATAATATTAAATTATGGGAACATTGGCTAATATTAACGAATATTGAACTATAATATATTTATATATTGAAAAAAAAGAAAAGGTGTTAAAAACCAATACAAATTATTCCTTCCATTTTCCCAAAATTGTCAAATAAATAGGGGTGATCGAATGACAGAACGAGCCGACAAATCAGCCGAAAGCCGCCGCCGCCGACCCATTTTTGAACAGCGCCGCCGCCGCCGATAATTATGGTTCGGCTTGTAACTCTGTTAAAATCTACATATCGAGTGCTTATATTCATAAGTGGCTATGAACAAAAACACAACTTTTCAGGAGAGCGAAAAAAACTGATTTACTCCTTAATTTTAGGAGTAATTGAATATTTTTGGAAAATTGTAATTTTCGCGTTAAATATGGCTAAAATGATTTTCACTCATGACATTTTTGTTTTATGATTTTTTCGCGATCTAGCCAACGTATCCGACTCAATATTTGTTTGTGTATTAATGGCGCTTGTAATATATATGTAGCCAGTCGCGAAAATCGCTGCAATTGTTGAAAAAACTCAAAATTCACGGTCGCAATTGTTTATATAGGGTCCGCCAAATAACTTTTTTTTGGAAAATGCTATAAAAAAAACTACTGAATATTTTCTCAAATTTCTTTTTTATTTGAAAGTACAATCCTTCCGGTTAATAATGGAAAATAATTTCATTCAAATGGCTGCCTCGGGCACCCCACAAATATTAGTCCAACGGTTGAATAGTTGAAAAAAAACGTTAGATGGCGGACCCCATACCAATGTCTGCTATGATTTACTTTTTCCGCTCTAGAAACCACATATTTCAACAAATAACTTTTTTTGAAAATTTTTGAATAAAAAAAACTACTGAATATTTTCTCAAATTTCTTTTTTATTTGAAAGTCAAATGGCAGATGGGGGCACCCCACAAATAATAGTCCAATGGTTGAATAGTTAAAAAAACGTTCCGAATGAAGTCAGCAATCATATGCTGTAAAAATATTTTTGTATTCTCAATATGATAAAAAGTTACGCGGGTTTTTCTAAAGATACTTTTCACAATTTTTTACTTTACAGTCATTATTTATCCTATTTTAGCCTGATAACTTGGGAACCAAAATGCTATTAACTGCGTAATGATGGACAAAACAACAAAAATCGTTGTAGCGAATTACAACCTTCGGTTATATGCTGCTCCATTTTTTAGCTATATCTTTTATATTATTTTTATGTTCATAGCCACTTTTGCAGTCACAAATTAACGTGTAAGTAGATAGCCAAATCAGAAAAAGTTGAAAAAATGGCTTTAGAAAAAAATTCTTCTCCAAATTTTAATGGCAGATGCCATCCATATCTGAGAATAGTTTGGCATCAAAAACTCATTTTCGAGAAAATGGTTCATAGCCACTTGTAAATTTAAACTCTCTATATGATTTTCACTGCTTGACTGATAAGTCTCTAATCCAATATCAATTTCTCAAATATCCCAAAAATACAACTGAATGCCAGTTGACGCTTCAGACATTTTCCAGTTATCAGTAAACTTTCAATTGATATATGTATTCAAGTATATGAAAGAACAATAAGCTTCGTAATACATACTCATATGATTACAACATCCGGCCAAAAATCAACAAAAATATTTGGAGGCAAACCGATACAGGGTCACCGGCTCAAGGGTCAGAAATGCCGAAGAAAACGACAAACATTATTGAAATCATTTCAATTAAGACATACACTGTCGTACACCACAGAGCAGATAACAAAACCTTAAGCAATTCATTAAAATGAATATAAATGTGCAGTTATAAGATATGATTTAATTGACAATGACATATAGAATGGAACCATTCCTGGGATCTTATTCACCATGTCATGTATGCGAATGTATGTATGTACATTGGGTTGAGCTTATTACGGGTATTCAGGATCAGCTACTACGCGATAGTCAATGAAGAACTCATATGAGCAATTTTTTGTGTCGTTTATGATAAAAAACACATCAAAGGCATTTCCTAAATGAATTAAAATGTTGCAATTCAATTAACAGTAACCTTCTGGATCGTTTTATCTGCCAGAAAACTATTTTTAGATAGGAGATGAGTTAATCAGAAGGTTGTTTCTGTGCCCCACCACTCTCCACTTGCACTTTGACTTTTAGCAACCCAAAGAGATATATCAAATGAACGTGTATTTTCTTCTATTTGCATCAAAATAGGAAAAGAAATCGCGTTCGTTATGATCACTACTGGTTTAAAATATTTTAAAAGTAGCAAACAATTTTTGGGTTTAGGCATGGGCCTACGATTTCATTGAAAATTCCTTTCATAACATATAAATACAAAAAAAAAAACTGGTCATAAATAGTAAAACATAAAGAATTCATCGCCTTTGAAACAATTTAAACCCCGGATACAATATCATCAAAAGCGAAATACGTTATATGTAGTAGGAAGTAAAATTTAATTAGAGTAGAGTTTTCTGCGTCGCTTTTTAAAATTTGGTTCAATCTGTTTTGCGCCGTTTTGATTCCGATTTTCATCGCTTTTAAATTTGATTCCATCTGCTTTGCGATATATCCCACCGATCTGGGTAACATATGTATAATAATTTTAGGTATCAATTTAGCTCTCCAAATATTCGCATTTAAGAACATCCACAGTAAAAATGTACCACTTGGTGGTAAGAACATTGAAATTACGTAATGTGAAAACGGGTATGCAGAATGAAGACTTAATCTAAATTATTCTAATTGTTCGTGTCCTGATGTTGACTTTGATCGCAACTGAGTACATATATATTTTTCATCTTCTTTTAAGTTGTTCACTATGAAAAAAACCAGAATAAAATATCAAAAAACAAGTAAGGAAAGGCAAAAGTCGGACGGGGCCGACTATATAATACCCTACACCACTCCCTGCATATATACATTGCGTTGATTACTAAACCCAGGTGCAATTCCATGGGAGCAATTTTATGTAGTTACTATCAATTCATCTTTAGTCGAATTTAATGAATATGGTAAATAATAAAATAATTGATCTAATTTTCCAGCAGATATTCCGAGTGAAGTAAATATAACATGATATGGAAAATTTGATCAAGATCCATAGGTTTTTTTAGTAGGATTTTTAGATGTTGTGCCAATTTTAAAGAAAATCGGGTACAATATGAGCTTTCTAAAGCGGAAAAGGTGAAATCGGGAGCGACATTTGTATGGGGGCTATATCTAAATATGCTCCGACCTTACCCACTTTCAGCATAGGTGTTTCTAGTTCGATTATAAAATGTTGTGTCAATTTTAAAGAAAATCGAGTACAATATGTGGTTTATAAAGCGGAAAAAGTGAAATCGGGAGCGACATTTGTATGGGGGCTATATCTAAACCTGAACCGATCTTACCCACTTTCAGCATAGATGTTTCTAGTTCGATTATAAAATTTTGTGCCAATTTTAAAGAAAATCGGGTACAATACGTGGTTTCTAAAGCGGAAAAAGTGAAATCGGTAGCAACATTTGTATGGGGACTATATCCAAATCTGAACCGATCTTACCCACTTTCAGCATAGGTGTTTCGACTATAAAATGTTGTGTCAAATTTAAAGAAAATCGGGTACAATATGTGGTTTCTAAAGCGGGAAAAGTGAAATAGGGAGCGACATTTGTATGGGGGCTATATCTAAATCTGAACCGATCTTACCCACTTTCAGCATAGATGTTTCTAGTTCGATTATAAAATGTTGTGCCAATTTGAAAGAAAATCGGGTACAATATGTGGTGTTTAAAGCGGAAAAAGTGAAATCGGTAGAGACATTTGTATGGGGGCTATATCTAAATCTGAACCGATCTTACCCACTTTCAGCATAGGTGTTTCTAGTTCGATTATAAAATGTTGTGTCAATTTTAAAGAAAATCGGGTACAATATGTGGTTTTTAAAGCGGAAAAAGTGAAATCGGGAGCGACATTTGTATGGGGGCTATATCTAAATCTGAACCGATCTTACCCACTTTCAGCATAGGTGTTTCTAGTTCGACTATAAAATGTTGCGCCAAATTTAAAGAAAATCGGGTGCAATATGTGGTTTCTAAAGCGGAAAAAGTGAAATCGGGATCGACATTTGTATGGGGCTATATCTAAATCTGAACCGATCTTACCCACTTTCAGCATAGATGTTTCTAGTTCGATTATAAAATGTTGTGCCAATTTTAAAGAAAATCGGGTACAATATGTGGTTTCTAAAGCGGGGAAAGTGAAATCGGGATGGTCCTTGGCCAGAAAAAATAACTTCTGCCAAGTTTCATGACAATCGGAAAACAATTGCGACCTGTAGAGTGCGAACAAGCTTAGATGGACAGCAGACGGACGGACAGACAGACATCGTTAAATCGACTCAGCTGGTGATTCTAAGCCGATCGGTATACTTAAAGGTGGGTCTAGCTCGATTATTTCTTGGTGTTACAAACATTTGGCGCGAAACTAACTTATAATACCCTAGCCCACGAAGTGGTGTGGGTATAAAAATAGGCATATTCCCACATCGATTCTACACAACCCCAGAGAGGAGAAGTATTGGGTTACATTTAAAAATGCACTATTGCTACGCCCCCTTTGTTCACAAACCAAAATTTTGGCATCATATTTATCATTCCCGTGGTCAGTAATATATACATTCAAATTTTCAGCCCTCTATCTCAAAGAACACTATTGCCACGCTCAATCCATCCACTAAACGAAAATCCAAATTTCGGCATCATATTTATCATTCCCGTGGTCAGTACCAATTTTCAGCCGTCCTGCTCAAAAAACACTATTGCCACGCCCCCTCCGCCCACAAAATTAAAATCCAAATTTTAGCATAATATTTATCATTCTCGTGGTCAGTAATATATATGTACCAATTTTCAGATTTCTATCTCTCAAAAACACTATTTCCACGTCTCCTCCGTCCACAGAACAAATTTTTAAAAATTCTATAGCCTATAGTTCCTTCCAGACCTGCATCTATATGTACTGAACAACATCGGTTCAGTCGTTTACGCGAGATTGCGGAACAAACAAACAGACAGACTTACACTAAGGTTTTATAATATTAATAGGGATGGGCTGTGAGAGAAGATATTATTAAGGGAAACTCGTTACGAGAAATTTCTGAAATTATGACAAAAACTTGTGAAAGTGGAAGGATCGTTTTGTTTTTTAAAAATGTAACGCCCCTGTGGATGATCGACGAAGTCGTTCGAAATATCGGGAACAAAATTGAAATTTAAAATAATAAACAAACAACATCTTGTTTTTATTTACTTGAGACCTTAAGCCGGACAATAATACAAAACATTAAAATCAAACAGGTCAACTATACACATCATACCCGAAGTCCATCATAAACAATTATAAAAGTATCGAAATCCTTTCTAATAAACCAAGGAGCAGACGTCCACCAAAACGTAAAGATTCTGCAACTGGTCGAAGTGTATTGAGAAACAGTGATATCAGAGCCGGGTTAATTGAAAAAATCATTCATAAAACGACTGGATTTTTGAATGCATATTAACAATTATTGAACTATCGACTAAAAGTAATATTATTGGGCAGATCGATGCAAACAAATGAACAAAGATACGCAATGCGTATATTTTTCCAAAAATTTCCAACATCATTAATGCGCATTTAATAAATCCAGTCCTTTGCATTTATTAACATCATTTATCAATGATTATTTGACAGTTGACAGACATGGTGTGGAATGAAAAAAATAGACATCAATGGAGTAGGACACTCGTAAACACCATATAACAGTTATACCATAAAACGCTATGATATATGATTAGCAGGAAATTAGCCCACAAACTACGCAAAAGTTACGATATTGAGGATATTTCTGGCATATAGGACATTCACACTAACTATCAAAATAAATAAATTTGCCAACTATATTCAATAGTATAAATCGAAATGGGATATCATTGCATCCCCAACAAAACTGCTTTATTCTTTGTCGTTATTTTGTAGTTATGACAAATTCAATATTAAATCCAGCAGTGTATGAAATAAGGTGTCAACCACTATAAATATATCGCCTATACATTACTATATAGAAAAACGAATTAACAAAATCAATTAAACAGTTAATTACTACTATTATTGAATATGGTCAGTTCTATGACACCTACAGTACTGAAATTTTGTGTAAGTGCATCTATCATGAATGTGTTTTTTTCTTTGTCGTTATATGTTTAGTTTTGTAGCAATCACAAATTCAATATTAAATTCAGCAGTGTATGAAATAAGGTGTGAGTTACTACATATCGCCTATACATTACTATACAGAAAAACGAACTAATCAAATCAATTAACTGTTAATTACTTAAATTAAAAATTAATTGATTTTGAGTCTGCAAAAGCTCAACTAATATATTACTTAGTTCAATTGATATTTTCATTTATTCCTTAATTTTAATTTTTATTGAATTAAAAAAAATGTCGATTGACACGAATATTGAATCTAAAATAAAACCCAATTCATAAAGAAACTTTGACAATGACAGTAATATCAATATATATATTTTTTTTAATTTTCCATTTCACTATAATGTTTTGTAATTATTTACAAACTTGAAAAAATCCACCCTACTGTACACACATCTTATAAGTTTACAAACAATAACTGTTCACCAAAACATAAATTTCTACGATATTGAATTGTTCACACACATACGCATGTATACACCATTGCACTTGTTCATGTTGGAACTGATTCACAAGAATTCTTTAACATAAAACCGAACGTAATATCTCCTACCCTGCATTAATTGTTATGTTATTGGCGATATTTTATTTTGTACTTTTGCCATATCGGTTTAAATAACGATGGAACCTAAACGAGAAAAGCTAAATGGTTATGAATTTCCCACTGCTAGCTCAGTTAAGAGATAAATCGGAGGAGGTGAACCAATTTTTTATACAATGTTTGAATCTGGGTAAACTGCCATTTATCGTTTTTTAAAATTATAATATTGCTTGAACATTTTAATATCAAATGTGTGCCAATAATTTTTCAAAAATAAGGAAATCGGCTGACCGTTTGCTGAAACCACGCGTGTAATAATGTATTTACGTCTTGGACCCTTTTAAACATTTAAATAAATAAATTAAACAATAATCTAGAGGTGTTAAATCGCACGGTGGCCAATTGAATGGCCCATTTCGAAAAATAATATGTTTCCTTCAATGAGTCCATTGTTTGAGGAGCCGTTCTGTTGGAAAATATGTCTTCAGTCAAAATTGCATTCAATTTGAGCTCAAAATAATCGACTAGTCCTTGACCAAATCGATTTTTGAAAATAATTGTAAATCGCAAATCTTATGGAATATCTTGATGGAATTTTATAAGTTTAGTTGGTATTGGGGCTACTGGGCAACCCTCCATAGCTGGTCACTTTGGCCATGTGAAATTTGAAGTGATTATCAAAAGTGTAATTATGATGGTGTTCGTGGACACCTATAAACAATTATTATTTATTTTTTTGATAAGATTGATATATATATAAGATGTGAAAAATGGAAATGATTATTAAAAGTACAATTATGACGGTCTTCTGAACATCTATAAACAAATGTATTACATGCGTATGTATCTGAATTAGTTTAAGGGATTAACCAACCTCGCCAAAAATATGATTTTCCGGTAACTTAATTAATTGTTTTAACACAATGGAAGAATTTCTAAAGGGTGATTTTTTAAAAGCTATAGGAATGTTTTTCAAAAAAAAAAAGAAAAAAACACATAAAATTCAGAAAAATGCATGAAATCTTTATTTGAAGCGATAGTACAGTTCATATAATTTAATGCTTGAAGATTATTTCATGCTAATGTTGACCTTGACTGCGCCTCAATGGTCCATCCGCTTAGTCCAATTTTGGCATTTCCACGTTTTTGAGTAACACAGGCCCAATTGCTGCGAACGGCGACGAATCGATAATTGATGGTCATCATTAACACTGGCCGATACAGCTGCGATATTTTCTTCAGTTCTCTCTCTACGTAAACGTGTTGGTGGTTTAATGTCCAACAATGTAAATTTGATGCGAAATTTAGTCCGAATAGCCGCTTCAGTGGGTCGATTAAACTGACCATAAAATGGAAGCGCGCGATGAACTTTCTTAACAGAGCACGCATTTTGATAGTAAAATACAATAACTTGCAAGCATTGTTCGTTTGTAAGACGATTCATGGTTAAATTATAGACCAAACTGAAGATGTTTGACAGTGAAACAAAACACGAAACGTGCGTTAGCTGTTTAAACCAGTGTTGCCAAAAAGATAATAGCTAAAAAATCACCATTTAATAGTGTTACTTTATTCATACAAAAATCCCACATGAACAATTTTGTTTTTGTGATGTAAGAATATTGGACTATATTACTATATGCCGGTTTTGTATAGGGTGCACTTGTGAAACCACAGCATGCTAATAGTAGCTCTCCACCATCACCGATTGATTCACAAATGCATTTAACCGCCAGCTGAATCGTAAATCGCTGTTACCCTTTTGTGAGAAAAACAAAGGGAAATCAATTTTAATTGTTTCTGATGATCACTTTTGATTGCAATGCAACTCATTCACACAGAAAGAATGGTCACAGTATATGTATGTAAACAAATTACCCTAATATAAAAAAGACCTAACTCATATTTTTTACAAATTATTTTTTTGGTTATTTTAACGAAACACTTCAAGTTCATAAACTCTAATTTTTGCATATTTTCCATTTTTCATCCCATTGGAAATCAACTTTGCACTTAGAAGTTTTGTCATTCAAATATAAAATATTTGAGAGCATGTCGAAAATAAGAAAAAAATTAAAAAATTGTGCAAAAAAATAAGCCAAATTTATGCAAAAACATTTTGCATTTACAAAGTCATAATTAACAAAAAAATTAATTTCTCAAAAATTATGAGTTGCGTCTTTTTTATATTAGGGTATCGGTATACACACATAATATACGAGAACAAATATGTACGTTAGCCCGGAGAGACCAAATCTCCTCAGCTATCATGAACTGTTTGTCCTTGATTTGCAACAACTCAAAAATAAATGGAGGAGCACCATCAGAAAATCCATTCAGATAAAATCGATTTGATTCGTGTAAGAATCCATGATTTTGTTTTTATTTTAAATGAAAAAATATGAATAGTGAATTTTTCGTGTGAAATAGAATTTGGATAAAAACAATAGTTATAATGAATTTTGTTTTGATTTCTTCGAATTTCTTTATTCCAAGGTTTCACTGATGCATACAAAAAACGAATCAGTATCTATAACGAAGTATTTTTAGATCTCATTCAGATTTGTTATATCACTGTATATATACGATAATTGACTATATACGTATTTCATAGTCCTGTGTAAGGACAAATCGTCAGTGATCCTGCTGTATGGAATACTTGAGTTAGCATGCTGTTGTCAGTTGTATATATTTATAAATTTACATTATTAATTTAGTAAGTTTGTTATCTTCACAAACTTTTTCAATATATTTCATAAAGCGGACTCTGTTTTATTACCCCTTCTTCCACCGTTGTGTTCCGTTCAGTGAAAAAGTATGTAAACACAGTTTGTAATACTAAAATATTGCTGCTATTTCTGCACGAGGGCAAGATAATAGATTTTGAAAATCAAAAGTTAAATAAGAATTACATCACATTTTTCTTTAATTTTTTCGTTCACATGCTATTTTTTCATCCACCGTAAAAGTTTCTCACTTATCATTTCGATCAGATTTAGAAAACAATTACAAGAACCGAACATAAGCTTGCGGCGAATAGGGAAGAAATGTCAAAAATTAAATTGAATATAATTACAGTTTTCTTGATTTAAAACGGCATTTGACTAATGGATATTTCTTTATTGTAAATTTTCTTTACTATTGTACCAAGAAATAAAAAAAATGTAATTTTAAAACTTAATTCAAATTTCCCCCCCATATGCAAACTAAAGTTCTGTTCTTGAGATTGATAACGACCCCGTTTTTCAAAGATCGAAAACGAACTTCAGGATATGCGCACAAAAATAATTTATCAGACATGAGCTTTTCATGAAATATTCTTATTTTCGAATACTGTGATGAGTCATAACAAAGACATGTTCATCAATATAAGGCCCGAGAATGGTAAAGGATAAAAAATCGAAGTCGCTCCGGTCCAATTTAAAAGAATGATCATTTATTTGTTTATAACTATTCCATGTCGAGTGTTTATTTGCCTACAAAAAGTTGTCGTTATTGATGACTCCAAGTGTATGAATGGCACAATGGCATAACCATGTACAAATGGGTCGTCAAGGAAATTCGTTTAAATGATTAAATACGGGAGGGAGAGACCGAAAGAACATTCGCACACGCACACACCCCATAAACATCCATTCGTTCTTGCTTAAGAATTTATTGACAAACAAATTGAATTGATTGATTTAAATTAATTTATGGTTGCAGCTCTATGTGTACAATACGTCCAGATAAAGTTATGTATTCGAATATATAAAAATGTTCGAATTATTGTAAATTCTACATGCATATAATAATAAGGCATGGAATAGTAATTTAGAAATGGATAGAAATATCATTTGCCTTTTTAAAGTTGTATGTTCCGTTCGGTCATGTAGAAAGTGACAGTCGTGGTGTTTTGGTGAGAATTTAAGCAGAGAAACTTTCGTTTCAACAGCAAAATGGGACATTTTCATCAAAATTTTGTGTGTGTGTTTTTTAATAAATAATATTGAATTAAAAATTATTAAAATTGAACTGGGATATTGTCCTGGCTCAAGACCATTTTGCTACTATATTTAATAGAATGCAAATTTATTTACAAATGGCATGGTGACATTTATTACTTGGCTGCAGACTACCACGATCATGATTTCGACCATGTCAAAAGTCTTTTCAAGTGGCTTCGCAGCGACTTTTCAACATCAAACCCGGCCTCTATAAGGAGATGATTCTCACAAACGAACGAGAAGCACAACTCACTTGCCGAATTTGCGTTTAAAAAATCGCACCAAGTAATAAAGCACACATGCCATCTTACAAGCATCTCATTGAGTTGCATATGTAATGTAATGTATATGCGTATGTAAGTATGTGTATATGCAGGTATAGTTACCCAGCAATACTTCTGCCGTGCCAACGCTCATTTGTTTTAGTTTTTTCGTTTGCATTTTTTTTGGTCTGTAATCAATATTTGATTTTGAACTGGGATATTGTAAATAAATTTGCATTCTATTAAATATAGAAGCAAAATGGTCTAGAGCCAGGACAATATCCCAGTTCAAATCAAATATTGATTGCAGACCAAAAAAAAATGCAAACGAAAAAACTAAAACAAATTATTAAAATTATTATTTAAAATAGAAACACAACATAACTATAACTTGGAATATCGCTGTGGATTATTTCCAAAATCATCATATTTTCTTGCTAGTTACAAATTCTTCGACCAACAATTTTAAGCGTTTGGCTCTAAGCAGCAGATACTTTTCATTGAGTACAAAATCATATCGCACTCAATTCATTGATTGTACCTCCTTGGATGTTTGTGGAACTATTTGTATTTTGCATAACAAATTTATTTTATTTATTTATTGAAATTTCATTATTTTTATTTTAGCTATGTTTGGTGAAAGAGATTTTATGAAACTAGGAGTTCGATAGACATGAAGGTATAAACATTGCATCAATATGGCTGTTTTTCTTTAAGACTGGATAACTAAGCTGCGATAACAAAAATCTAAATAAAATGTTAAAATTTCACTCAAAATAAAAATTCTTCTTTAAAATTGTCGCCAAAAGCAATATTAATGTGTGTGTGAAAACAAATTTTGAAAAAATAATTTTGTGTTAAAATTGTTTGACTTAGCCTGGATAATTATCCAGTGTAAGTCAAAATAATGAATATCGAGGCTAAGTCCAATAAAGTCGACACAATTTTTTTTAAATTTCTTTTGATATTTAAATTGTAGTTGGCGACGACGTGAAAAAAGAATTTTTTATTTTGAGCAAAAACTTTTTTATTAACGTTTTTGTTATCGCAGCTTGTTATCCCGGCTTAAAGAGAAACATCCCTAATAATATCTTTAATTAGTACATCTTTGATAAAGGGTGATTTTTTAAGAGCTTGATAACTTTTTTTTTTAAAAAAAACGCATAAAATTTGCAAAATCTCATCGGTTCTTTATTTGAAACGTTAGATTGGTCCATGACATTTACTTTTTGAAGATAATTTCATTTAAATGTTGACCGCGGCTGCGTCTTAGGTGGTCCATCCGCTTAGTCCAATTTTGGCATTTCCACGTTTTTGAGTAACAGAGACCCAATTGGTGCGAACGGCGACGAATCGAAAATTGGTGGTCATCATTAACACTGGCCGATACAGCTGCGATATTTTCTTCAGTTCGCACTCTACGTAAGCGTGTTGGTGGTTTAATGTCCAACAATGTAAATTTGGTGCGAAATTTAGTCACAATAGCCCGAATAGCCGCTTCAGTGGGTCGATTAAACTGACCATAAAATGGAAGCGCGCAATGAACTTTCTTAACAGAGCACGCATTTTGATAATAAAATTCAATAATTTGCAAGCGTTGTTCGTTTGTAAGACGATTCATGATGAAATGTCAAAGCATACTGAGCATCTTTCTCTTTGACACCATGTCTGAAATCCCACGTGATCTGTCAAATACTAATGCATGAAAATCCTAACCTCAAAAAAATCACTCTTTATAATACTCATGAGTTTTAGCGTTTTAAGATGATGCTGGAATATAAGTAACTTTAAATAGACAAATATAGTAGACTAATTTAAAAATGGTCAGTTCCACACCACTGTGTGGAACAGGGTATTATAAGTTAGTTTCACGCGAAATGTTTGTAACACTAAAAAATAATCAAGTCAGAGTCGATTTAAAGATGACTGTCTGTCTGTCTGCAGTCCATCTAAAGCTTGTGATCAACGTACAGATCACAATTTGATTGCGAGAGACGCCGGTATTGAAAGTAAAAAATCGCATCAGATTTAGAAATTATTAGAACAATGTTGGACATGGAGTAAATTTTTCCATTGTTATAGAAAAAAATTATTTTCTCGATTATATTTGAACATATTACTTTCAATTACCTTTAAATAATGGAACAGTTTAACAGTTATTGAAACAAAATCTTTACATCATAAAGTCGGTCATGGCCGACATTACGATTTTTTGCAGTTTTTACGAATTTTCTTTAAAATAACCTACATTTTCCACTAAAAACTTCGATGAGTCATATCAAACTAAACACAGAAAAATTTCGCATATTCATTGTCTGTATCGTGAAATATAGTCTTGAGTACACTCAAAAATCTTAAAGAAAAAGGCACTTTCAGTTTTTTACAATTTTTCCAACTTCGCGGGTAACTATCCAAAAGTTTTTTCATCTTAAAACCTAGTTCGGACTACGACGAACAGTTTGTAACAAATATCAGTCAAATCGGTTCAGCCGTTCTTACGCGATGCGATTACCAACGAACATCATTTCATTTTTATACCCTCCACCTCCAGGATGGGGGTATATTCATTTTGTCATTCCGTTTGTAACACCTTGAAATATTCATCGGAGACCCCATAAAGTATATATATTCTGGGTCGTGGTAAAATTCTAAGACGATATAGTCATGTCCGTCTGTCCGTCTGTCTGTCTGTTGAAAGCACGATAGCGGCCGAACGAAATGAGCTAGGAGGTTCAAATTTTTCCTAAATGTGTCTTATGGTTGTAGATCGGTTGGGATTGAAAGTGGACGAAATCGGCCCAGAGGGAAAAATTTTTCCCTCACAAGGACTGAAAAAACCCCTAATATTTAGAGTATTTCAGCATGTTTTTTGAACATATTAGCTTGTATTTAGTTGATATTTGCAATGCGCATTCCCTCTATAGCATAAAAGGGTATAGGGTAAAGGGTGTAGGGTAAAAGGGTGATTTTTATTTGTAGGGGGCGAAATTGGACAAAAAGGGATAAAAATGGTACCTATCAAACGACAACAGATAGAAACACGAAATTTGGCGTGTACATTCCTCTAATAGAGTAGATTCATAATATAAAAGTATTTTTTCTAAATTCGTACTTTTAAGGGGTTAAATGGGGATAGAGGGATAAAAATAGTACCAACCTAACGTCTGCACCTAGAATAATTAAATTCGATATATACATTCCTCTGATTGCGTAGACACGTAAAATAAAAGAACTTTCCAAAATTCGTACTTTTAGGGGTTCAAATGGAAAAAGGGGATAAAAATAGTACCTACCAAATGACCTACCTACTTTTAAGGGATATAATTAAAAAGAGGGATAAAAATGGAACCTACCAAACCGCTGAAGTTGAAATCATGAAATTCGGTGTACACATTCTGACTATTAGGACTCGAAAAAGGTTTTTCTTTCGAAATTTGTACATTTGGGCGGAGAATGGGGCGTATGGGGATATCTTTAAAATTTATACATTTCTTATCACTTTGTCTGTATCTGGAAATGCTTCTTTCTAATGGCGACTGACAATCGCCTAATATTTAGGCATGTTCACTTTCACAATTACAGCATTGTATTTATTTATAGTAGTAAATTTTAACCAGTGCGCATAAGTATACATTATAGTTGAAATAGTAAACAAATATAGTAATGTTCGCAAAAATATCACAATTTTCGTAATATGGTACTGTGCTCCTATGTAAAGTCGACATCCTTTATTCTACTGGTAATACTGTGGAATGCACTTCGTGGTGGAGGGTATATAAGATTCGGCCCGGCCGAACTTAACGCCTTCTTACTTGTTATTATATAGAGAAGAGAATGTAAGTTGTTACAATTAAAAAAATTTTCCAAGTAGTGTCCTAAACACATATCCGAATAATCTAGAACTCCATGAAATAAAAACAGATTATCCTTTTCGGCACAATTTTGAGCAAATAGTTCTCAATGACGTATGGACCAAAATAGTATTTAGCCGACGAATATGTATGCCCCAAAGAGAATAATAGACAAACTGTGGAGTGTATAAAAACCCCTAAAAGTATGCAACACATTTCGAACATTTGAAAGTATTTCGCGCAGATTAATAAGGTTTTTGTATAAACAATAAGATGGTCAATTATATGGTAAGTACTGTAAGAGCCATGACATGATATATCAAATCTTTGATTCCGAGTGTTCATATAGAATGTTCTAAATCACGCTCAATTTGAATTTGCCGTCATATGTGCGGTAAGTGTTGCCAACCAAAAAAATTACAGCTACTGATCTTTAGAAAGAACCGCGTGCTTCGGCCGCGAGCAATATATATTTTTAAGATAATGAACAATTTTCGAACAAAATCATTTTCAGCGATGTAGGTAATTTGGTGGGTTCGTTAATGTTGGCGCATTTGGGAACCCCAGAACCTACATGTGAATGTAGAAAAACAAAACATTAAACCATACCACTTTGAATAATATAAAGCATCGATATTGCGACATAATAGCCGAATTATTTCTGCAAAAATTGGATGACATTGGTGTGGACGACATGTGGTTTCAATAAGATGGTGCGATATGCCATAGAACTAGTGAAACAATTTTATTGCTGCAATTCTCATGCCGTGTACCATATCATATATATATAGATCATGTGATTTAACATCCTTGAGTTGTGATTTAACATCCTCCAGTTTGGTATTGAATACGAAGAAAATCGGATCAGATTTATATATTGCCCAATACAAATATCTTCCGATTTACCTTATTACTACTTTAGAATCCTCATTGAATCATTATCAAAATTTCCATCAGAATTTTTGATATTTTGTAGCGAATAAAATAAGCTAAAATAACAAACAAAATAAAGAAAATAAAAGTCATGTTTTTCAGGATATTCAAGAATTAAAAAATATTTTTAATTTTTGGAGTCCTTGAACCACAGGGAAATTCATTTCATAGAGATTCGGAAAGAGGAGTTGTAAATCTTTCAGATGATATCATTATCGTCACAATCTGATGACGAGATCCAAAGTTATGATATCGATAAGGAAGCCATCTCTTCAAAAAAAACATCGATATAACGAATTTTGGTCCACTGTAGATCTTAAACCATGCACTGCTTTGGGCTATGGTAAATTGTATATTACCCGCAACTAGCAGAATGTATGTGTTAAATTTCATCAATATCGGAGAGGATGAAAATCCAAACCTATGGTTTTTGGGTCGTTTTCTGTTGGAATTGCCCTATAGCTTATATATATTTTCAATATAACCGCTCAGAACCTATATCTTAAATCGGATATCAACAAATTTATCAGATCATGTTATATGAAAACTTGGAATACCTAGCGCGAGAATGAACTATAGGGCGATTCATCGTGAGGTTGGATTTATAAAGTAAAATAAAACACATAAATTGGAAGGTGAACTTCAAATTTTTATTATCGGCTAAAAACAATTTATTGCATTTATAGTTTGAAAATGATATCATGCAAATGTAGGTCACCACTACACTGAAAGAATTATCTTCTTACTATTTATGATTTTTCATTAAAATATCTCTAAAGAAACACTTCATAAAATGTATGTCATAGAATATTAAATAAAACATGTCATAGAATTTATGAAACATTTCTTAGAAACTATGAAATGCAGTTCTTCATTCGATTAACTTTTGTCATACAAGTTTATTGTTTTTCATAATATGATTTATGAAAATTTTCATAGATTTTATGAAGAAACTTCATTAATTTTATGAAAATGTTAAATAAATATTAATAAATTATACTGAAGTTTCCAATATAAACCAAAAAGCAAAAAAATGTTTGACTTGTTGACTAACCAATCAACACACACCATCATTGCGATAGTCTTTGCAATGAGTATGTCTTTGACCAAAATCAGGGTAAATACTATGAAATCTTTCTTTGAGCTTATGAAACTAAGTTTCACTAATTAATTTTTTTATGAAATATGTAATGATTACGAAAAAAATTGTATGAAAAATTTCATTTTATTTATGAATTTTTCATACATATTAAGAAAAAATTCACTAAATTTATGAAAAACCCTTTATGAAATGGCTTCATAAATATTATGAAAGAAAATTCTTTCTTTTTCTTTTTGAGCTGGAACATTCGGAAGATCCAATCTTGGACGACTCGTTTGAGCATAGCGAGAGTCCGTTCTATGAAAATGACATGCAAATGTAAGTCGCCCGGTATCAATTCCTGCACAAGTAGAATTTTGTACGCTTTAAATCCGATAACCTTACGTAAAATAAACCAAGTTGTCGCATACAACAAGCCAAGCTGCTGACAACGACGACGAATCGGTTCGCCACAGCCTTCTTTCCCACAGAACGCTGTTTTTCGTACTACGTCTGAACAATTTGGAGTGGTGTGAGTCTTTCCATAATGACTTGCTAAAAGACACTGAACGAAAATGGCAAAGCAGATTGGGACCAAGTATTGGTCAACTGTTTTCCCTATTTTCAATATTATCTCCCTATAATCCACAGCTTACATAGGATATTGATCAAATCTTGCAAATCATATTGTATTTCATATAGGAATACCAAAATTGAAAGAGGTCTTCGTCTCCGTACAGCTTCCAAACAAATGCAACTCTGAATTATTCTCGATTTGCCCGCACTAGAATCATCGCTACTTAGTCAAATTTGAGCTAGGAAGACCTACCATGAAAATATTGTCAAAAACCAAATATTAAATCTGATCTTATTCAAAATTGCGAAATGGTGGAAAAGACAGACTGCATTGATGTAACCCCCATATAGTTGTTGCCGTATATATTATTGCGGGTATTTATTAGAGTTGGACCGTAGACGGTTTTTTCGGCCGAAGCCGAACTTCGGCCGAAGCCGAATGTTGTATATACATATAATATACGAATATAAATATAATGTTTTAGTTAGAGCAAAAAATCCTGATAGATGTGAGTATGAATGAGATTTGACATCTACGATACTTGTTGGCCAGCTATAACTTTATTTTACTTTATATTAATTATATTATTATATTATGTTAACAAAATTGTAAATTTCTTATTTGAATAAAATAAGAAAATGTTCGAACAATTGGAATTAGTTTTTCTGAATTGGCTTTATTAAAAACTCAGAAATTAAGCAAATAAAGTAAATTCTCTTGATCAAATGCAACACTTTACTTACCTTTTAATTCGATAATTTTTTTTTTACAAAAAAACAAAACACTTATTTAATTTTGCAGAATTATTCTTCTTCTGGTTCTTAGGCATTCACCATAGTTGTATCAAAACAAATAAAAATAATAGTGTTGCGTTTCTTCACAGGGCTACCACATTAACTTCGGTTGTATGGATTCGTTTTACACCTCCGCTTTTTATACACTCCACGAGAGTATTATAT
Organism: Polietes domitor; assembly: GCA_947397865.1. NCBI lineage: Eukaryota > Metazoa > Arthropoda > Insecta > Diptera > Muscidae > Polietes > Polietes domitor. The sequence continues at coordinate 31,323,695 of OX377618.1, forward strand.
CTTTGTGCATTTGTTTGTAACACCCAAAAGGAAGCGAGATAGACCCATTGTTAAGTATACCGATCGACTTGGAATCACATTTTGAGTCGATTTAGCAATGTCAGTCTGTCCATCTATTATTGTAATCAAATTACAAGTCGCAATTATAGTCCGATCTTAACAAAAATTGGCACAAATACGTTTTGTGGATCAAGGACTATTTAATTTGCGGCAAATCGGTTCAGAATTAGATATAGCCCCCATACAAATGTCGCTCCCGATTTGACATTTTCCGCTCTAGAAACCACATATTGTACCCGATTTTCTTTAAATTTGGCACAACATCTTATAATCCAACTAGAAACACATACGCAGAAATTAGGTAAGATCGGTTCAGATTTAGATATAGCACCCATACAAATGTCGCTCCTGATTTGACATTTTCCGCTCTATAAACGACATATTGTTCCCGATGTTCTTTAAATTTGACACAACATCATATCATCCAACTAGAAACACCTATGCAAAAATTGGGTAAGATCGGTTCAGATTTAGATATAGCTCCCATTCAAATGTCGCTCCCGATTTGACATTTTCCGCTCTAGAAACGACATATTGTACCCGATTTTCTTTAAATTTGGCACAACAGCTTATAATGCAACTAGAAACACATATGCAGAAATTGGGTAAGATCGGTTCAGATTTAGATATAGCCCAAATACAAATGTTACTCCCAAATGTTTAACCGATTTTGGCCAAACTATACATATTATATTTCACCTATTTCGTTCCAGATTTCAATATACCCCCATACAAATGTCCTTTCCGATTTAACATTTTTTGTCAAACACATACATTTAAAGGATACAAAAATCCTTCCCGTTTTCAATTTTTTACCGAATTGATTTGTATTCGGATAGAAAGTGGAGTGTATCGGCCCGCCCGACTTTAGCCTTTCCTTACTTGTTTTTTTTTTCTTTCAAATTAAAAAAACGAAATTTACGGAACATGAGTTCATTGTCACTCTCTGAACGACAAAAACGTTTTAGACGATTTATACAGCTTTTTTTTATAATCTAACAAAAATAATCGGATTTTTTGCCGAAGGCCGATTATGGCCGAAGACCGAAGCCGATTAATCGGTCGAACTCTAGTATTTACATTCGTTGTTACTGAAGATTTTGTTCCTTCGGGCCATTTGTATCTAAAAAGTACGAATTTCGAAACTCCATTTTCTTTCACGTTCGCAATGGAATTGTATCGCTAAAAGTACGAATTTGGACAAAGAGTGTGTACGACGTCAGAGAAATGTATAAATAGAATATCATGTTTCTAGCTGCAGCCGTTTGATTGGAACCATTTCCATCATCCTCCGTTTTCACTAAATGTACAAATTTCAAAAAAATCGTTTATGTTGCGTGTACGCGGAATGTACACTCCAATTTTTTTGATTCCAGCTGCAGCCATTTGGTCGGCACCAAAATTGTATCCCTTTGACCATAAAAGTACAAGTATTGATATACATATGTATGTATGTATATCGCATGAATGAATATGAATATCGCATTCTATTTCGCGTCTACACAACCAGAGGGAAATATACACCGATTTTCATTATACAGAGTTAGAGGAATGTACATATGGAATTTCGAGTTTCTAGCTGTCTTTTTTCTCCCACTTTCAGTTCCAATCGATCTAAAACTATTGGACGTATTCTTAGAAAATTTGGACGTCCTAGCTCCTTTTGTTTACATGCCAGCTTGCTTTCACAGACGTACGGACGGGCAGAGGGACATGACTAGATAGTTTTAGAAATTTATGACAATGGGGTCTCAAGTCGATATTTCATGGCGTTACAAACGGAATGGCATCCTTTGGTAGAGGAAATAAAATACTTGGATTAATAACCCAATTATCAGGTAATACTTATACGACCAATCGAAGTTTGCCGGGTCACTCACAACACCAGCAATACATTATCGCGTAATGCCAATTTCGTTACGTATCTCTCTAAAATATCGCAAGCATAAATTTAATATAGTATTTAAAATATAAAGTCAAATGTATAAGAATACAATGAACCCTGAACATTCACATTTAGATCATGAGAGGTTCAATGTATTCCACTTACAGATGTTCATTGTGTAAAGTAATTTCATATCGGCGTAAACCATAATTTCGTTCTACTTCAATTCTAATTTAACGCACATCTAAGAAAAATGCAATTTAATGCTTTGGCTTAGAACAGTGATTCATCTTAACGTTTGAAATAATTTCATGCATTAATTTTATGTTTAGACATTTGCATTTAACTTTGTAAAATGTTGCATTTATTGTTCAGCATTCACATAACACACACACACGGACATGAGGACGAGACATACATGTAGATCAGTTTTTATGACGTTATGGTATTTCGCTGGAGATGACTTTGTTAATGTATGGCACAAAACTGGAGACTCTCGTGTAAACATCAGGTGTACCCTGTGCACATTTAGCGGTGCCGTAGGATACGATTCCTACAAGATATGCGGGACTTTGTGCTGTAACCAATGGACCACCAGAATCGCCCTGCAAAAGATAAAGAAACAACGATTAAAATAAGATGATTTGTCAGACGGTGCATAATACTAATACTTGTTTGTGCATCACACACAATCTTTATAATTGTGATTTTACTTATCACGGTCAACTTAAAATCAACACCCAGCTAGGCGAAGTTTATAGTTAATTTAATTTAATCTAAACGCAGGCATCATACATATGAATTCGAATCCAATTTCGAACGACTGCACCGAAAAAATGTTGTAATTGTTGTTCGCAAGCAAAAATACAAGCTTTAATCACAAAAAATAAATTTAATCTAATCTCCCGCATCATACATATGAATTGGAACTCAATTCCGAACGACTGTACGGAAAACAATGCAAAAATGTTATATTTGGCACCAGCATTTTATATTAAAAATAATTGTAACCAAATATACAAATTCGCATTGGCGAACTAAATATATTTCCAGGTAAGTATGAGATGTGTTTCCAGCAATTATTTTTCAGGGTGTACATTGAAAATATTTACCAGACAGGCTCCACGCCCTCTGCCATCTAGAGCACATATCTCATTGCTGGTCACTTTGAACCCCTTGCGAGAGCATTCTTCATTCGATATAGTTTCATAGTTCAGTTGTTGTAAATTATCGGGTAGTCCACCGGCTGCTGTCGGTGTTGTTGCACCCCAACCGGTTATTTGTACTTTCACCTTCTCACCAACACGATTTGCAGCACCCAAACTAATTGTTCCCACCGAAGATTTGTGTAAATTAAATGGTGGCGACACTTTAAGAATGGCAACATCGTTGATAATTTTCGGACTCATTGAAAATTGTGGATGCTGACGTTTGGACAGCGTGCGATGACGGTCGCCCCCAGTGCTCCATGACAAAGTACCAGCAACAACGTGAATGTCTTCAGCTTTCATTTTGTCGACACAATGGGCAGCGGTAAGAACATGGTGGGGACTTATTATGGAACCGCCACAGAAATGACGCCATCGATTGCGACGATAGGCTTGCAATGAAATCTGGTAGGGTACAATTTTTTTGACGGTCACACCACCATTAATGCGTGAATCGTTGCCATTATTCAAGCGTTCACTAATTTGTATTACAAAGTCTTGGTCTAGCTCCTCAGGAGTTTTCGTGGTCTCCAAATATTCCGATGTATTTTCCGAATCATTTTGAATATCTGTGGCTTTAATTGACACAATAATAATAAGTATAAATGGAATAACTTTATACATTTTCGGCGAAATTTAGTAAATGCTACTGCATGCCTTTGAGTTTATTAACATGGCTTTTATAGTCATTAAAGTAGGTCGATTATGGTTGGTAGAGCTTTTCTGATAAGAGAAATTAAACATCATCATATTTAACAAATATAATATTACCTAATTGGAGTATTTAAATCTCGACACAATTTATTTGTTGATCGACATACCCAGTAAAAGAAGTAGGTTTTTGATGTAGTATATCTCTTGTAAAGCTACTCAGAGTGTAAAGTAAATATTGCTGAAACGCATGCTTTATTAGTTGCAATAAAATAAGCAAAAACAAGTAAAATTGGGTTAAGTTCGGCCGGGCCAATCTTATATACTCTCCACCACGGAGTGCATTCCACAGTATTACCGGCAGATTAGAGGCAGTCAACTTTACATAGAAGTGCGCTACCATATTAGGACAATTGTAATGCTTCATGATTTTAATATTAATAGTCCTCTACTATATATAAATATAAAACTTCAAGTGGAACCAAAAAGAAAACATTAGGTAGCAATCAAGCCCGATTTTCTCCGTTTGCAATTTCTTGATTCCAGGTACAGTCTAAATGTCTGTACCATTTTGATAGCAAAAGTTCTCTCTTTTTTCCGCGACTACGTAGACCGACGAGTAAAAATACTGATTTTCATGATTCTAGCTACAGCCGATTGATTGTTGCTAAATGTGTTCCCATTTAGATTCTGATGGTACGAATATCGAAAGATCTTTATACTTTTCGCGTCACCACAGTGAGAGAAGTGTACACACTGAATTTCATTATTATAGCTGCAGCCGTTTGGTTGGTACCATTTTTATCCTCATTCGCCCCATTTTCCGCCTAAAAGTACAAATTTCGAAAAAATCCTTTTTATTTCGAATCTTCACAGTCTGATGAATGTACACACCGAATTTCATGATATCAACTTCGGTTTGGTAGGTACTATTGTTATCCCTCTTCTCCAATTGTATCTCTTAAGCGTACAAATTTTCAAAAAAAATTCTCTATTTTACGTATCTACGCAATTAGAGGTATGTACATTCTAAATTCCATGTTTCTAGCTATTGTCGTATCATTGGTACCATACCTAATACGTGCTTTTACGCTACAAGAGGAATGTACGCAACAAATTTCAAGCAGAAATTAAAAAAATACCTTAATAGTCTCAATATTATGGATTTTTTTCAGTCCTTGATAGGGAAAAATGTTTCCCTCTGGTTCGATTTCGCTCACTTTCAATCCCAACCGATCTGCAACAATCAGACAGACAGACGGACGGACATGGCTAGATCGTCTTTTTTTTCACTGAACCAACACTCAGGGGATGTCCCCTATAAATGCAGTGCATTGCGTTGGTGGAAGGAAGATCAGGTATTGGAAGGAGGAAAGAGGGAGTAGTATCTGTTGACATCTGTTTTGAATCTCTGAATGTCGTAATTGGAGGGAAAGATATTTGCCGGAAGTCGATTCCACATACGGATAGTACGGGCGAAGAACGAATTTATTCTGTAATGTGTAGTGTGGCCGGTTGTCCAATCGACAACAAACCGGTGAGCGTTCCTGGAGAGTCGCGTATCTCTACCGAACGTTCTCACGGGCGGTATAAGATCACGAATTTCCGAAGAACAAACACCATGAAAGTATCGATAGAACAATGACACACAGCCAACATTACGACAGTGTTCAAGGGAGACAATAGAATTGGATATCCTACCGTCACCTATCAATACCATAGCCATCCTCTGGATACGGTCAAGTAGCTCCAGTAATAAAGCTGGAGCACCCGACCATATATGGGAGTTGTATTCCATCTTTGGTCTGATGTAGGTAGTGTTGATATTGGGAAGATCATCTTTTTAAAAAGCCTAAACATTTGAAGGCATCTTTCGACACATCAAATACATGTTTTGTCACCGTTGGATCAGTGAATCGCTTGTGAGTCAACAAGGAGCACTGGGCCTTACGTGCATTAAAATCTACTCTATTCTCTCGACCCCATTCAGAAATAGCCATCAAATCCTGGCTAAGTGACTCATCCATCAATCGCCTTTTATCCTCAATTTCTTGACGACTTGGTCTATGATCGAATGAGTATGAATGACAGAGGTTGCTGTCATCCGCGAATGAGTATATTGGATTCACAGTCCGATCCAAGAGGTCGTCGATGAAAACAAGAAAAAGGGAGGGGGAAAGGACATTTGCTTTAATGTATTGGGTAGATAGAATCCCATGTTTTAATCTCAAACATTTTATTTTTGAAATATGTGTGTCCTTATTTAACCAGGTGTCTATATGACCAGACAGGACATCAGAATCCTCCTTTGCCAGATTCTAAGACTTTCATTTGGTGAGATGAAATCCCACTAGGATACATACATTACATCCGATTTTGGTTAGATTTCGTATAGAAACTCCTGTAGTGAAAGTGGATCACATCGGCTCCCATTCTGTGCATTCATATCTGTACATCGACGAAATTGTATGACACAGATTTTACGCATATATTTGTTTTGGTATCAAGAAATCCCACAAATATCATGCTAAAGGAACAGCACTCAAAATTCAATTTAAACATTTCCTCAAATAATCCTCCAACTTTAATTTATTTTTCACATTAGCTTACCTTTATTTTCATGTTTTTATTATTTTTAAACATTAACAAAACGTGACATCCTTTCCAAGACAATGCATCGCAATAAGCTTCGAGCAAACATCCTTTATGCCTTTGACTCATTACGAGCGTTGTGAACTAATCTCTTCAGCAAACATATTAACGCCGTTTTCTGTAATAAGCCACATGTGAGACATTTTTTGTTGTTTACTTGGCTTTATATCCTTTGATATGTTAAGCCTTTCTACATAGATTGACAAAACAAAGATATGCGGTTTGTTAATAAACTTTTCATACACACACAAAACGCTAATGGCTTTTGACATACATACAAAGGATATAGCACAGGTTAGAGATTCAAAATTAACATGGCGATGTACATACACATGTACATATTCCTATGTTGTTGGTTTTACGGGGTACAAGGAAATATCCTTCTGATTCCAGTGTCACTTGATGTCTGCTAGCCATGGCCAGACAGGGATAGAGAGATGTTCCCTCTCAATCGATGCCCAGAATCTGAGCGTTGGTGTCTGTAAGATAGATTTTAGTCATTTAGATAATTGACGTCTTTCATGTGAACGGAGTTAGCTCGGCCTATTCATATAATATTTTGGCCAGACCGTTTTGTTACTCTGCATGTGTCTGGGTCTGTCCCTCGTTAGCAGCGGCATTCCAAGTCCATGAACTATCCACCAGTTTTATCACAAATACGCCCGGGTGAGTCCGAACTGAAGCTCGTTTTACAATGATGGAATATTTGTTATTTTCTTCATATTCCCCCTACAGTACAGGATATAAAATTGTACAATTAGCTCTATAACTCTTTTAATCAAACTATATCTTAAGCTATTTTTACAGCTGGTGATAATTGTTTGTTTTGTTGGCTACTCATCCTATTTACAACATCTCGAAACTATAAGAACTATGTCGCAAAGAAGCTTCATATTTATAACTCAGGTAAAGATTTTTTAAGGAAAAGTAGAATTTGTATCACTTCAGTTGTATTAATGTACCTCCCATTGACGCAAAGAAGGATTTTTTTTTCAAAATTCATTTTATTCTCTGAGCTTCACATTTATAACTCAGATAAAGATTTTGTAAAGAAAAGTCGAATTTTTAGCACTTCAGTTGTATTAATGTACCTCCCAATGACGCAAATCTTTCTGGTATGAATTATTTCATCGCAAAGTGCTCATTGACGAAAATTCTGAAAGAAAATTTTAACTAGAGTCCTAAAAACATAATATTCCTGACAGTTATGGCATACGATACTACAACATTTTGAAAAACGCACCCAAAATCGTACCATTTCCAACAAAGCTCAGCTCAACGACCCCATTATCACACCCCCATCTATGAATAACCCCATTATACTAAGTATAGGGTAAACCAATTTAGTTCAATAATTATAAAATATTAATAAAGATTTTGTTTTTCTCAGGGGTACCAATAGGGTAAATGTTGCCTGTAGTCAAAAATTGTGAAAAGTGTCATGCATACAAAATCAGTTTAGTCATATCTCCCGCGAAATGAACATTTTGTAAAAATATTCAATTTGTATTTTTTGTCGAAAAAGAACCCATAATTTTGTCAAGTTCGATATTCCAAAAAAACATGGACTAGTTTTTAACCCTAGTAATATTGTTGTATAAGCTGGCGTGTAACTTTGCTATTTAGGCGGGAAGAGCATTAGTTACAATTTTGGTGTCTTCGGTAACCCCCAATGAAATTTTCCGACAATTTTTTTCGCAGAACATTTGAATCCTTAAATGTCCTTTTTGAAAGGACTTTTTTTTGCGGGAAGAGCATTAGTTACAATTTTGGTGTCTTCGGTAACCCCCAATGAAATTTTCCGACAAATTTTTTCGCAGAACATTTGAATCCTTAAATGTCCTTTTTTAAAGGACTTTTTTTGATTTTCTCGAAAAAGTGTCAAATTGGCCCATAAAGCAAGGAGCTATAGAGTTACAATGTACCACAAAACACTTTTTTTGCTTATTATAATTCTCCCTTCGACCAAAAAATATGGTCTACTCAACATGCCCTTCCAGAATTTTAGGGTCGCTACTAGGGTTTGCATCCCGGGATTTACCGCGGGAAAATTCGCGGGAATTCGCATATTTTTCATTTCCCGTATCCCGGGAAATTCGTACGGGAATCCCGCGGGAATTTACATACATATTGGCAGATATTTTCCATCATTCATAAAAATGTTGTACAATAATTTAGCTATTATCGATTTTAATTAGGTATGTCATATAGCAGTTGGATGACAAAGTGTTTTTAAGCTGCGTTAGGATATACACCCAAAATCCACTTTTTCGGGGATTGCCTGTCAAACTCCACATGAAAAAAATTAAAATTCGGAAAAAATAAATTTTGTATCCGAACACCCAAGATATTTTAAACAATGCTATAGAAAATGCAAGTAAAAATATTGTATTGCAAATATTGGATACAGGACAAATATTGTATTGCACTAATGACTATTAAGCGTCCACATTTTCCAATAAAATATGAAATATGCGATGAGACCATAAATGTATTGTCTGCTCTTAATTCAAATATACACTTGCATATTTTGATTGCATACAGTTAATTAATTTTGAAACTTGAAAACATGTTTGAATTGACTTCTGTAACAAGTTCGTTGTGAAATAAATATTTATTTTACTGAACTGACTCAGGACTATTTTGCATCTCGTCAAGACTATTTTGTTTTCGTCCGGTAGCTTCGCAGCGACTTTTCAACAACATACCCGACTTTTTTATGTAAATGATTTTAACAAATGAATGAGAAGAGCAACTTATTTGCCGACTATCCGTTCAAAAAATTTCACCAAGTAATAAAGCACACATACCACCACTATAAAATGTGAATGTTTCATTGGAAAAAATAAGCTTAACTCAAGGTAAACGATATGTTGACGATTTCACGTGCTGTCCCGAAATCCCGGGAAATTAAAAAATTAATTCCCGTTTCCCGGGAAATAAAAGGGACGGGAAAATGCAAACCCTAGTCGCTATTCTGTTCCAAAAGTGCTGTTGGGCAGTAGGGGTGGGATAGTGTTGTATGGGAATTTTAGTAGTTCGTTTTGGATATAATTTTGTCAAGTTCGGAAAAAATTCATGAGTCATAAAATGGGGGTGGGTGGGGTGAGTGTAAGAGGGCGCTCATGGGGGTCAAAGGTGAGGGGAAAAATACACAAAAAGTCGGCGTCGCGAGAGGAGATAAATGTAAGATTAATTTGAAACCCCCAATTTTTTTATGGAACACACATACCCCCTATCTCCACTCGTTAGTGGGTTCCCATACAAAAATTATAAAAAAATAGGCAAATGTATAGGGGCCACCATAAGCGTTATAGTTGGAGGGTAGGTACGTTCTCAGAAAATATTGGGGCTGAAAAAATATTTAGGGTTAATTATGCATTTGACTCCACCAGGGTCCTAATTGGGGCAGTTAGAGTGGTGGGAGCAAATTTTATAAAAAATGTAGTTTTTGTATGGGGGCTACAATATGTAGTGGAGATAAGGGGCAGGTACGTTTGGGGATAATGTTGGGGCCAGTCTTACATGTCTTCCCTCTAGGGGTGACTAGGGGCAGTTTTGAGCTTTTCCTTCATTAAAAACAAAAAAATCTGAGGGTAGGTACGTTCTGAGAAAATATTGGGCCTGAAAAAATATTGGGGATTGGTCATACATTTGACTCCATTAGTGGCCTCCTTGGGCAGTTAGAGTGGCGGGAGCAAATTTAAAAAGTTTTTGTATGGGAGTCCCATTAATGAGTGGGGATATGGGGTAAGTTTGTTCGGAAAAAATGTTGGGAAAAATTATTGGAGGTCGGTCTGACATTTAACCCATCTCGGGACGACTCCGAGGCAGTTTTTGAGTTTTTTGTGTATTTTTACACCTTTTCCTACACATGTGGCCCCTATGAGCGCCCTCTTGCAATCACCCCACTACCCGCCTTTTTTGGCTCATTATTTTTTTCCCGAACCTCACAAAATTAGGGGTTATTGTTATTATTATTATTATGTTATTAATGAAAATTGAATGAATATTGTCAGTGCCACGCTTAACGCCCTCAAATATTAATTTTTTTAAGATTTTTGAAATTTCTGATATTCGGAAATTGAGTTATGAGGTGAATCGTTTACTTAAAGAGTCAGGGTATTGTGTTGAATGACCTTCATGGACTGGAAATCATGATAATGGTAGTGGACAGCCAAGTAATAAATGTCACCATGACATTTGTAAATGATTTGCATATTAACTCAGTTTCGTTTGTATCCTAAGTATATACTTTTTTGTTCTCACACTCTCAAATGAAATATCTTCTAAATTGACTGACATTGGCATTGAGGTAACTTGAAATTTTACATACACATATAAATTGAATCAAAAAATTCTATACTTACAAATATAGAAAGATGAATTACTACACGATCGTATTGATGTCATTTATTTTGCTTTATGGGAAATCTGAAGATCTGGATCATGGCGCATACCTCGGCAATTCCCTACTTACAACATCATTTCAAGTATCTATACAACTTAGGAAGTCAACGATGCAATACAAACATCTTTGTCTTGGTACTATCATACAGGAACAAATCATTGTAACTGCAGCCCACTGTTTTCACAAGAACAAGGACCCTAAGTATATTACAGTGGTTACAGGGTATGATGTTTTAAAAGACAACTCTACGGAAAATCGTTACAAGGTTACGACGATTGTTCAACATAAACATTTTTATCCTTTACGAGGACACGATATAGCATTATTGAAAGTTGAGAATCCTTTAATACTAAATGGCAAAACTATTGCTACCATCAACTATAATTGCACCGAATATTTAGAAGATGGAAGTCGTGGGTATGTAATCGGTCGTAATCATATAGACGCTCAGAATGACCATAATTATTCTACATGGAAGCTAATACCATTTCGTACTATAGACAACGAGATATGTCGCCAGAGTAAATTTGTGTATGTTACAAAAAATGAATTGTGTGCTGTGGCTCACAAATCAGCCGGACCTTGTGATGTAAGTTATGTTTTTACATCGATCATTACATAGCAACCAATATGCGTATTTATGGTGTTTCCGCTTTAGGGTGATTCCGGAGGTGCTTTGGTTAATTCTAAATTGAACTTACAATGGGGCTTATTGTCTTATAGCAGATCTATGTGTAAACCTCATAGGATTTATGTATTTACTCGTCTGCAGCCATATGTTGTATGGATTCATTACACTATGCAAAGTATTCTTAGCTAAAATCCAAGATATAAAAATTTGTCATTCACTAAAATTTAAATATACAAACAATGTTTAACTGTTTCTTTTTTGAATCGTATGTATATTCATTCTATACATGAATTTTCACTGCCGCAGAACCTTAGCCCTCGTAAATTTCTTCGAAAGGTAGCACGTTGGATCTTCGTTAATTTGGATATTCAAGGGCAAATTGGATGCTGAATGAACTGCTCGACCTCTCTTTCAGCAACCTAGCTGCAATTCCCGATGAAGGAAGTGCAAGTGTAATTTAACTCTGTGAGAGAAAGAGTCGTTGTCAAAATCAAAATCTATGCGATCAAATAAGTTTGTGTCATTGCAAAATTATCAGATTTCAACTAATGATTGCGTGTTGCCAGAAGAAGATGTAAAAGAATAGTCAGAACATAATGTCCAGTATTATGAATGCATGCATAATGCATGCCATTTGTCATTCCCGGCTTGCCTTTCTCTCCGTAGAAACTTTATTTTTAAACCAATTTTGGTCATAGAGTTATATTTCACATAGAAACATCTGCAGTAATGGCGAATGATCACATCCGTACATATTTTTATATTGAAAATTTTAAGTACATTTCGAATTATCCAAGTTTCGTAATGAAACCCTTGTGATACAATTGAGAGTGATATATAGCCTTTTAGTATATAATTACATAAAGAATATGTTATAATAAAAATGCGATGTATGTTTTTATACACTCCACGAGAGTATTATGTCTTTGTGAATTTGTTTGTAACACCCAAAAGGAAACGAGATAGACCCATTGTTAATTATACCGATCGTCTTAGAATCACTTTCTGAGTCGATTTAGCAATGTCCGTCTGTCTGTCCGTCCGTCCGTCCATCTATTCTTGTAATCACGATACAGGTCGCAATTGTAGACAGAACCAAATGAAACTTTGCACAACGATGTTTTTCGGGATAATGAAGAACGCTATTTAATTTGAAGAAAATCGGTTCAGATTTAGATATAGCCCCCATACGAATTTCACTCCCGATTTGAATCTTTTCACTCTAGATACCACATATTACAACAGATTTTCTTTAAAATTGGCAAAACATCTTATATTGTAACTAGAAACATCTGTGGTAAAAATGTGTTAGATCGGTTCAGATTTATATATAGCTCCCATACAAATTTCTCTCCCGATTTGACTTTTTCCGCTCTAGAGACCACATAATGTATCAGATTGTCTTCAGATTTCAGGTAAAACATATTATATTTCCACTAGAAACACCCATGGTGAATATCGGTTCAGATTTATATATAGCTCCCATACAAATTTCGCTCCCGATTTGACTTTTTCCGCTCTAGAAACCACATATTGTATCAGATTTTCTTCAGATTTGGTAAAACATCTTATATTCCCACTAGAAACTCCCATGGTGAATATCGGACAGATCGGTTCAGATTTATATATAGCTCCCATACAAATTTCGCTCCCGATTTGACTTTTTCCGCTCTAGAAACCACATAATGTATCAGATTGTCTTCAGATTTGGCAAAACATCTTATATTTAAACTAAGAACATCTATGGTGAAAATAGGTCAAATCGGTTCAGATTTAGATATAGCCCCCATACAAATGTCGTTCCCGATTTGACATTTTCCTCTGTAGAAACCACATATTGTACTCGATTTTCTTTAAATTTGGGACAACGTCTTATAATCCAACTAGAAACACCTATGCAGAAATTGGGTAAGATCGGTTCAGATTTAGATATAGCCCCCATATAAATGTAGCTCCCGATTTGACTTTTGCCGCTTTAAAAGCAACATATTGTGCTCAATTTTCTTTAAATTTCGCACAACATCTTATAATCTGACTAAATAAAACTATGATGAAAGTGGGTAAGATCGGTTCAGATTTAAATATAGCCCAAATTCAAATGTTGTTCCCATAAGTTTAACCGATTTTGGCCAAACTATACATTTTATATTTCACCTATTTCGTTCCAGGTTTCAATATATCCTCATACAAATGTCCTTTCCGATATAAAATTTTTTTGTCAAACACATACATTTACAGGATACCAAAAACCTTCCCGTTTTCACTTTTTCACCGAATTGAATTGTATTCGGATTGAAAGTGGAGTGTATCATAGAGTCGGCCCCGCCCGACTTTAGCCTTTCCTTACTGGTTTTAACTTAAAGTTATTTTCTTTAATTTTTTTGAAAAATTTTCAGCATCATCTCGTCTATTAACGATCGGTTGGTCTTTCTGCAAATCGGACCTAATTTCAGTGTCTTGGCGTTTTTTCACAAAATATACTTCAGTTCGTCGGCTGCGTATCATCAATCTTTGCATATCCACCAAAGACTTATTATACGCCATATTCCGAACCTATCATAACTAAGACCATATTTGAAATCACATCACATTCATCGAAACCTGACTACTTTTCGACAGTCTTCAAGCGGCACAGCTGCATGTAGCAAGAAGCAATGTAATTTGGAATCGAAACATTCTGATATAATTACTGGATCTTAGATTTTTTTTATTCCGCATGTTTTCAATATGTCAGCGAATGGTTTATATTGGAACGCTAAAACGTCGATATAAAGTTTGGTTCCAATCGGATGAAAAATATGCAAAAATCCGAAAGCAATATTCGCATTTGACGGAATCAAAACATTTGGGATGGAGTAATCCCAATGAACGTTGACCTAATGCATTTCCCTGTTCAAATATGTCCATATTACACTTGAACGGGATGGTATACGTATAGGCGAAATATAGTTAATTGGCGTTTTTAGTTTTTCATTTCATCATCATCTTTTTGTCCCTTACAAGGACAAATATGAATAAACTAAACTAAACTGGGGGGGAAACTAATACAGATAGAAGCATGTAATGAAAAGTATTTTAGCAGACATTCTTATCTTTAATTAAATATATAGGTAACATAGGGTGCGAATAAGTATCTAAAAACGCCAATTAACTGCATTTTGCGTATAGTTTTAGACGTATATCATCTGGTTCAAGTGTAACGCCTTCTTTTAAAAATTGTCGTACTGTAATATCATGTGATTTAATGTCTGTAGAGTTTTTCTTCTTAAAAACGAAACTAATTTATTTCAATTAACTTTTATAAAAATATCATTCATTTCCTTTTATCGATGTTATCTATTCGTCTTACCCCAATTTTCATCAATAGTTATAAATACCAAGGACCCCTCTTGAATTGACAGCTGCAACTGTTGGTTAGCCCTAACTTTACATTAGCCAGTCGTGGTGAAAATGGGGGTTAATCTCTTAGTTCTCCAGTTAATGTGGTAAATCACAATTTTTTCGGAAATTGTTTAGAACGACATTACGATGCTCAAATCAAAATACTCACACTAAATTCCAACACTCCTTAAACATTTCACTGAAGTGTGGACAACTGTTTCGATAAAAATCCAAATCGCTCTAATCCGTTTTCTTAACTGAATATGAATTTTTCTCACAAAAGAAGCTTTATTCTTAAGAAACGCCAAACCATACCTAACCACAGGAACAAACAAACCATAAACTAAGAAATTCTAACTTTATCACAATCTGCGAATACGGTCTTTTGTTTTCTTTGCTGAACCAAAAATGAAAAAAAAACAAAGTGATCATCTTGTGTTCTGTGGTTCTTTTTCACCAACAAATTCAAAAGAAAACTAAACGATAACTTTATTACTGTGAAATTTTCATGCTGATTTAAAATGCGAATGAAAAAAGTCTGTTGTCTTCGTACCACTTTTGGCTCCAACGAAAAATGCAAAAGAACATACAAAGATCTACAGCGAAATGGTCAGGAGGGTAAACAAAATAAATACATTTAAATAAGAAAGAACTTGTAATTTGGCGTGATAGAATACACTAGAAGGCGAGTTAAAATTTAGTTAAGGTACCAAGGAGCGTGACCAAATGTTCCAAATAACATTAATGAATCCGTTGTAATAATATCCATAATATTTAAAGTGTTAAAGAATATTACATTACAAAATTATAGTATAGAAATTTTGAATACGTATAAACGTTTAGTTTTTTATACCCTCCACCAAGGCATTATGTCTTTGTGCATTTGTTTGTAACACCCAAAAGGAAACGAGTTGGACCCATCCAAGGCATAATGTCTTTGTGCATTTGTTTGTAACACCCAAAAGGAAACGAGTTGGACCCATCGTTTATTATACAGATCGGTTTAGAATCACTTTCGGAGTCGATTGTTTCGTTTGTAAGACGATTCATGGTTAAATTATAGACCAAACTGAAGATGTTTGACAGTGAAACAAAACACGAAATATGCGTCAGCTGTTTAAACCAGTGTTGCCAAAAAGATAATAGCTAAAAAATCACCCTTTAGATATAGTCGGTTCAGATATTCTAATTGGATTATAAGGTGTTGTGCCGAATTTGAAGAAAATCCGGTAAATTATGTGGTTTCTAGAGCGGAAAAAGTCAAATCGGGAGTGAAATTTGTATGGGAGCTATATATAAATTTGAACCGATCTAACACATTTTCACCACAGGTGTTTCTACTTGAAATATAAGATGTTTTTTCAATTTTAAAGAAAATCTGTTGCAATATGTGGTATCTAGAGTGAAAAGAGTCAAATCGGGAGTGAAATTCGTATGGGGCTATATCTAAATCTGAACCGATTTAAATTAAATAGCGTTCGTCGTTGTCCCGAAAAACTTCGTTGTGCAAAGTTTCATTTGGTTCTGGCAACAATTGCGACCTGTATCGTGATTACAAGAATAGATGGACAGACAGATAGACGGACATTGCTAAATCGATCGGTATACTTAACAATGGGTCTATCTCGCGTCCTTTTGAGTGTTACAAACAAATGCACAAAGACATAATACTCTCGTGGAGTGTATAATGATAAAGACATTTTTACCCACGGCAACTACTGTAAAGTTATTGCGACTTCTACGTAAAGCATTTTAATTTCCATATCAAGCGTGCTGAGCATAGATTTATCTGATTTGTGCAGCTTTTTGAAGTGATGGCTTGATTTAAGTTTTTTATCACGTGTGAATTGTAGCTTTCCAATAAGTGATCACTTATTTAATCTGAGTGCAAATCCTTGCGTTAGGAGATCTTAAAATTGTCCTTTCGAGAAAAGAGTACTCAAGTGGCGAAATGTGTCAGGGTGATTCGGGTTAAGCTAAATATGGGAAACATTTTAACAATTCCCGGTGAATGTAAATATCATTATACCTGTAGCAATTATTCCTGTCAGAATTCAGAAAAATGAATGAACGGGTGGGCAAGGCTCCCCAACAACTTCCTAAAACTCTAAATATTTTATATTATTAAAACAAAATAAAAACATATATTGATTTTTTAGACAATGGATAAAATCATTCTGCCTGACTATTTTATAACGCAACAAACTTCGAATACGATAACTTTATAACATTAAATAGCTTATTTATAGAATAGAATATATATTAAATTATTCCAAATAGAAATTTATTATGAACTAGCATATCGGCGCCTCCAAACAATAGAATGCTAAGTCCGCTTATCATGTCTCTTTGCGTTTTTAGATTAACTTAAATTCCCTCAAATTTTAAAATTCCTAAATTTTAATAGGCCAATGAAAACATATTCTAACTTTAATAACTAACTTGATCATGGTCTACTTTCCCGTTAACTTAAATAAGCTTTTTACATAAACATTATTGATACTCATCTAATTTCACATTAATTTTAGTAAGCTCTGACCTAAACTAAATTATTTAAGAAATCCACATTATGATATAGATCATAATGGGATAATTTAATTAATAGTATTTCCCGGGTGGGAATGCTGGGAGAACCTTCCGTTATGTAACATATACAACTTCCATAATTGATGCTCATATAAGCCTAAGTGTCTACTCAAAATTCTTTCATACTAAACACATCCCTTTTCATTCCAGCAATCGTCTAAGTCTGGCTTAAAATTGTTATGGTTTTTTATGTGTTCATGCCTTTTGGTTATGAAAGGCCTTTTGTTCTGACCATTGTCTGTGTATGAGTGAGTGTGTGTACATAAAATGCATTTTAATCATTTTGATCAACAGCGTCAAAATCCTGCGTCAACAGTTTTATTGTTCACTTGATGTTATGCCGCCACATTTGGACATTTTAACAAGTTTATTATCAGCTTTAATGTATCTGGCAGCAGTTTTATTCAAGCCTTTCCACGTTGACCATTTCTTTGCCGTGTATAGCCCGACAGACAGCTATGCGCCATCATTTAGATTACATTCAAAGAGATTTTGAAGCGATTTTTTTTCTGAAATTCATGAGAAATCCAAAAAGTGTGTGTGGTCACTTATTTTTAGGAACTTGATTTTTATGGCGATATTTATGGTGATTTATGTCATGCATTTTCTGGGGGTAGACAGAGTGGACGACCATGGACAAGAACTTTAGTGATCATGGCTCGTTAAACAATTTGATTGTTTATGGCCTTAAACGGTAGCCAACATTAATGATATCGTGCTTACGATTGACATCAGGGTTAAGCCCCTTCACTCCTTTTTGGTCGTTTTGCTTTGGCATAGTTTAAACGGAAATGTATGCAAAATCAGTTTGTCTTTTGTGTGTTATTAGAAATTTGCCACCTAAGATATGTTATCAATAATAAATGCATACTCATTGTCGTATTGGCAAACAAGGAGCATTTCTGTTTCTATCCCAATGGTGAAAATTCTTTATGTCATTGGGTTATATCCTGATATGATTATTGCAAGTTTTTTCCCTATAATATTTTTGACATAACATTAGCACCATCAATTATTGTCCAAGTATTGAATGGATATTTGAATTTTGTATGAAACTGAAACAACAAAAGCTATGCTCAAATGACGTTCCGAAATGGAAGGAAGGAAATGGATGGAAGTTTAAAACTTCGTCAATATACCAAAAGTACACGCAGAGGATAAAATCGATACGCAGAAGGAATATTTTAGGCAAATGAACTTCGTTTATGAGTTCCTTTTGTGCATAACAATTTTTTGTTTGCAGTAAACATGTCATAACTTGTTGTGAGTGAACATATTTTTATACACTCCACGAGAGTATTATGTCTTTGTGCATTTGTTTGTAACACCCAATTGTTTGTAACACCCAAAAGAAAGCGAGATAGACCCATTGTTAATTATATCGATCGACTTAGAAATACTTTTTGAATCGATTTAGCAATGCCCGTCTGTCTGTTTGTCCGTCCATCTATTCTTGTAATCAAAGTACAAGTCGCAATTGTAGCCAGAAGCAAATGATTTATTTCATTTGAAGAAAATCGGTTCAGATTTAGATATATCCCCCATAATTTAGATATATCCATTTATAGTCTTGTCACACTGCATGCGAAATCTAGCTGAAATGACAAAAGTTCGATTTTCAATGCCAAATTTGTATGGGATCTGACATTTGTAAAACGACCTTATGCCATTTCAGCTCGATTTCGCATGCAGTGTGACAAGGCGATTAGCCAGGCCCCATCGTTTCGAGAGCAAAGTTGCAAGTGCTATCTAACCTTAATAGGTTGTACACAAGGTCGGCATTGCCAAAACTAAAAGGCGATGCAGTAGGGCATACGTAAAGGAACTTCTGTAGCCTAACGAGGCACAACAACACTCCATTCCACTACCAACAACTGTGCCAATGTCAGAAGGTTGTCGACGACATACTGCGTCCTATCATGGATATCGTTTGCTTAACTTCAATGTTTGGCGTTTGTGTGTATACGGTCTCTTTTCGCGCTATTTCAGTATTTTTTGACTGATTAAAAGTTGCTGATTTGATTAAAGCGAAAAGTAATATGTATGTATGTATGTAATATGCAGTATATATAACAACAAAGGCCATATCAAAATCTACTGATGGTGGTGGTAGTGTTGAAGACATTGTTAAGTGTTATGAACTTTAAACTTTATTTTTGTTTGTTTTTTTTTTACTTATTTCAATGAAGGCCTGAGCAAATGCAAAACCCATGCTGAGCTCGAAAGGAGAGTGAGTAGGAACTTGTGTCATTTTTATACAACTCATGCAACTTAAAAATAATATGTGTGTATGAGTATGGGGAATTTTGGCCAACTCAAAGATACGTTATTGATACCAATATTGGGTGGGCCAATTAAATAACATTTTCAAGATATGCTCTTTACGCTGTTCTTGCGATTTCCACTTCAAAAATAAAACAAGGCGCCAATTCAACTTATATTCACAGCTCAAAACATCACGACAGGAAATGACATGCAACCGCACTCCACTCCAGTCTACGCCAAGAAACAGAAGTAAGGATCTGGGTGTTCTGTGTGATTTAAATAAAGCCATTTGATGTTCATGAAAGTCATACCCACAGAAAAGTCGTATCAACAATTAAGACAGTAGTCCAAAGGTGAAGACCTTCTTTAAGGTAAAACACAGCTCAGAAGGTGTGCATAATTAATTCGCCAAACTTCAGGACCACTGATCGATGCACACCACGTACTACACGTAGATTAGGCTGGGTCGTTGTCCATACAAATGGAAAAACAATTTCCAGTCACCCCACGAAAGTAAAGCTTGATGTTTTGCAAAATATTTCGTTCCTATATCAAGCCGTATGTGAGCTAAACGTTCCTGAAAATACCCCTAAAAATTATGTTTTTCCCGTGTAATTTTCCAAATTTTTTCTGAATTAATAGACCCTCGGAAGCATTTTAAATATAAATTTTGATTCTCATTTTTGTAAAAAGGGTTTGAATTTTGGCTCCGAAAATCCATCTCCTATATTACAATATTTTACAAACATGGAGTCAGTGACGTCATTTTTCGTTCGATGTTCATCATTTTGGTATAATTCATTACGACCAATGAATTATTCAAAGGCAAGAATAAAAATGTTATTTATTAAATTACATCCAAGGTTCTATTATTTCAGAAAAAAATTGGACAAAAATGCAATGTAAAACATTACAGGAGCTTTAGCTCACAGTTGACTTGACCCAGCGATGAAATATTAAACAATCCAATCTTCATTTATGGGGGTGACCGCTGCAATTTATTTTCGTGACCCATCCTAATGTACATATATATGTATAGCCGAGCGAAATACCGACAGACAGGCACACAGACAAACAGACAGATATACCGGTATTGATAAACAAAACATACATATCATGCCATCGAAATCCATAGAATTCACTTTTTTCTTTTACTCGTTTTTTGCCACGCTCTGAAGTGTGTGCCCTCCACCTAATATTCATTTTGGCTAGCCGTTTGTAACATATTGCAATTAAAGAATAAATTTAAGGAATAAAGAAAACATTGTTTTTAGAGAAACAATAGGCCTGTTCGATTGGGCTTACTAGCTTAATTTTTGTATGGAATTTACTTGCTTAACAAAAAAGTAGCTTACTACT
This sequence comes from Polietes domitor, assembly GCA_947397865.1. Taxonomy (NCBI): domain Eukaryota; kingdom Metazoa; phylum Arthropoda; class Insecta; order Diptera; family Muscidae; genus Polietes; species Polietes domitor. The sequence continues at coordinate 31,344,784 of OX377618.1, forward strand.
CTCTTAGATGTGTTGCCAGATTTTTCTTGTTAATCCATTTAAGAAAAACCAATCAAGTCTCTTAATTATAAGATAGTAAGCCCAATCAAACAGGCCTAATGTATAAGTAAAATATTGAAGCCTCTTGAATTAGCTTTAAAAGACCTTTCAAATGACTCTGCAGCATTCTAAACTTTATCAACACACAAGCCAAATATTAAAAAAAAAAACTTGCAATAAAACTTTTAGCTGCAGCCGTTTGGTTTTACAGATTTTAATCGTCCGGACTTCCCACTAAAATTACAAATTACGAAAAATCCATTTATGTTATCTAATACAGTCTGAGGAATGTACACTCTGAATTTCATAACTTCACCTTGGGTTAGCATTATCAGTTACCGAACACTAGGCAAAGAAGAAGGTTAGAATACAAATTATTCATTTTGTTGTTTGATTTATATTGCAGAATATTCTTATTGCGGATAATGATACTGGACTACGTTGGTCGAAAGTTGATTTCTGAAAACGGTAATAACATCCTTAAATACGCTGTCTGTCCGTCCATCTATTCTTGTAATCAAAGTACAGATCGCAATTATTGTCCGATCCTAACAAAAATTGTAAGATTTAGAGACAAGAACGAATGCTATTTAATTGGAGGCAATTCGATTGAGACTTAGTTATAACTCCCATACAAATTTCGCTCTCTATTTAACTTTTTCCGCTCTAGAGATCACTTATTTGAACCGATTTTCTTAAAATTAGGCACATCACCTAATATTCTAATTAGAAACATCTGTGGTAAAATGAGTCAGATCGGTTCAGATCAGATCCCATACAAATTTCCTACCAGATTTGACTTTTCCGCTCTAGAAACCACATACTTTAAACGATTTTCTTAAATTTTGTCATCAGATCTTATACTTCAACTAGAATCATCAATGGTGAATGTCGGTCATATCGTTTCAGATTTATATATAGCTCTCATACAAAAGTTTTTCCTGATTTGACTTTTTATACACTCCACGAGAGTATTATGGCTTTGTGCATTTGTTTGTAACACCCAAAAGGAAGCGAGATTGACCCATTGTTAAGTATACCGATCGACTTACAATCGACTCAGAGATTTAGCAATGTCCGTCTGTCTGTCCATCTATTGTTGTAATCAAATTACAGGTCGCAATTATAGTCCGATCTTAACAAAAATTGGCAAAAATAAGTTTTGTGGTTTAAGGACGAACGCTATTTAATTTGAGGCAAATCGGTTCAGATTTAGATATAGCCCCCATACAAATGTCGCTCCCGATTTGACATTTTCCGCAGTAGAAACAACATATTGTACCCGATTTTCTTTAAATTTGGCACAACATCTTATAATCCAACTAGAAACACCTATACAGAAATTAGGTAAGATCGGTTCCGATTTAGATATAGCCCCCATACAAATGTCGCTCCTGATTTGACATTTTCCGCTCTAGAAACGACATATTGTACCCGATTTTCTTTAAATTTGGCACAACATCTTATAATCCAACTAGAAACTCCTATGCAAAAATTGGGTAAGATCGGTTCAGATTTAGATATAGCCCCCATACATGATTTGACATTTTCCGCTCTAGAAACGACATATTGTACCCTATTTTCTTTAAATTTGGCACAACATCTTATAATCCAACTAGAAACACATATACAGAAATTAGGTAAGATCGGTTCCGATTTAGATATAGCCCCCATACAAATGTAGCTCCCGATTTGACATTTTCCGCTCTAGAAACCACATATTGTACCCGATTTGCTTTACATTTGGCACAACATCTTATAATCCAACTAGAAACACCTATGCAGAAAGTGGGTAAGATCGGTTCAGATTTAAATATAACCCCCATACAAATGTCGCTCCCGATTTGACTATTGCCGCATTAGAAATCATATATTGTACTCGATTTTCTTTAAATTAGGCACAGCAGCTTATAATCCAAGTAAAAAACCTATGGTGAAAGTCGGTAAGATCGGTTCAGATTTACATATAGCCCAAATACAAATGTTGCCCCCAAATGTTTAACCGATTTTGGCCAAACTATACATATTATATTTCACCTATTTCGTTCCAGATTTCAATATACCCCCATACAAATGTCCTTTCCGATTTAACATTTTTTGTCAAACACATACATTTACAGAATACAAAAATCCTTCCCGTTTTCACTTTTTCGCCGAATTAAATTGTATTCGGATAGAAAGTGGAGTGTATCATAGAGTCGGCCCCGCCTGACTTTAGCCTTTCCTTACTTGTTCTCTCTAGAAATCCAATGTTTTATCCGATTTTCTTAAAATTGGTAGAACATGTTATATTTCCACTAGAAGTTAGTCACATCGTTCCATGTTGTGATATAGCCCAGATTTAATGTACTTCCCGATTTGTCATTTTATCGCTCTAAAAACTACAAACAACAAAACAACCTTATATTTTTCACCTATAAACATTGTATATGGTGAAAATGAGCCACATCGTTCAGGGTTTTAATATAGCCGCCATATAAATGTCCCCCGATTTAGCCTTAGCCTTCAATAAGACGAATACCTTTACAGATTTTGATTTAATTTGACAGAACACATTATATAGTACCTGATAAAGGACTAGAAAGTGGAGGGTATCATATAGTCGGCCCCGACTTCCCTTACTTGTTTAAAATAATCATTTCAATGTACCATAATGATTTTATATTCTTTCTTTTTCAAAAATATAATACCATAACAGCATAATATGATTATATTGTTGTGTATTTCCAGTCCTTTTGCAGGGACTTCATCCCCCTCTAAAGGAACCGCGGGCCGATTTCGCTCATTTGCAATCCCAACCGATCTGCATTAGAGGTATATATGTATTAGATTATTTCGTTCGCAAACTAGCGTGCTTTGAACAGACAAAAGGAAGGACTAACAGATGGACTAGAATTTTACCACGACACAGAATATATGTATTTACTATATTGTGTATCCGATGAATATGTTAAGGTGTTGCAACGGAACGACAAATGAATAACCTATAGTGCAGGGTACTAAACTTAAATTGAATAAAGGCAATCCATTGTCTATAGTCTATTGTTATATGAATTTATGAGTGTGGTAAGCTACTAATTTTTATTATCGATCTGCATGTATAATAATCACACGACAAGCGATACCTCAGAGGATAATGTTTTATGGTGGAGGGTATATTCGATTCGAACCTGCTTATCATAACTCTGTACAAACTGTTGTAAAGTCGACGTATCCTACCAACAACAAACAAAATAAAATGATTCATTAGTTAAAGGTTGAAATCAGATTTAACACACAACACTGCTAAAGAAACCAACCTGACATATGATGCCTGAAACACATCTAGTCGTCCCGACTGGCCTGGCCAGACAAGACACTTCACTGCGGCTACTCAACCAGTCAAGCAGCCATGTATGTATGAACAGCTCAAGGAGTCAATGGATGTTGGACTGATTTGCATTGTACATGCGAACGAGCCAAGGTGTTGATTGGTTCGAATTCACAATGTGGTCGAATGCAGCTGATACGAGTGGAGTTTAATGCCTTGTAGAGTTTCATATAAACTTTGTAGCCAGAGTTGCCATTCTGTTTAGTAAATTATTGTGTAGAATCTAATATACCATGAAGATCATTATACAGTGTCATCGGTACTCACACGAGTTTTGTAACTCATGTTTGTGAATACTTCATTTAACACATGAACGTCTGGAGGACAGACACCTGTGTGATGGGCCATGAAAAAGTCCATAAATCGTATCTCTTACACAATTTAATAACGTGTCATATGGCCACTCTTTTCTTGCCGTTGAAGAATGCATTATATAAGCGGTAATTATTCATCAAGTTCGATCTAACATTATACATATAAATAAAACCCTCCCTGTGGGCCTTCGTCGTGTCTAAACAACACAACATATTTTATTCATAATTTACTGTAGTTTGTAGACTTTCGTGGCATATTGTATTTGATAAGATTTTTCTCTAACTTTTTGCCCTCTGTAGTTGTCCCATCCGATATCGGATAATTTGTAGTATTTTTTGTAATGTTTTATAATTTATTTATAAAATAAAAGTAAAGCAATATTTTTGGTGAAATAAAATTTGATTATTAATAGTGAAAGTTATTTGGTGATGAGTTTGTTTGTTGAACTTGTTACATCTTTTCTCTCATGTGTCCTTGTATTCACCATCAAGTTATGATCACGCTGTGGTGCGGAGTACAGGACGTCCGCCCAGCAAAATGTGCAACCCAGGTTCGAAACCGGGTCGGGCCAAAGACAAAAATGTGTCCAAGAAGATGAATTTTTTGTTTCAACTATTTGTGGTCTGACCCAATTTTATTATGAAATCAATTAATCGATCACTAATCAAACAACACAAAACATTTTTATAACATGCACCTCCAAGACTAACTTTTTCATTCCGTTTCTTTGTTACACCTTGAAATATCGACCTGAGACCCTATAAAGTATATATATTCTTGATCGTCATAAAATTCTAAGACGATCTAGCAATGTCTGCCCGTCCGTCTGTTGAAAACACGCTAGCATCTAAACTAAAGGAGTAGGCGTCCAAATTTTCCATAAATGCGTCTTATAGTCGTAGATCGTTTGGGATTGTAACTGGACGAAATCGGTCCGGAGGGAAAAAATTTTCCCTTACAAGGACTGAAAATACCTATAATATTTAGAGTAGTTAAGCGTGTTTTTTGAATATTTCTGCTTATATTTGCTTGATATGCTCATTCTGTTTATATCAAATGCTCATTCTGTATGCTCATTCTGTTTATATCAAAAACGTGCACCATAAAGTTATTCTAATTCGTATGGACTGAAATGGGGCAAAAAGGGATAAAAATGGTACATATCAAACGAAAACAGCTAGATACACAAACTTCTGTGTGTACATTCCTCTAATCGAGTAGATAAATAATATAGAAGTATTTTCCCAAATTCGTACTTTTAAAGGGTAAAGGGAATAGAGGGATTAAAATGGTACCAACCAAACGGCTGCACCTAGAATAATGAAATTCGGTGTGTGCATTCTTCTGATTGCATGGACATGTAAAATAAAGGGATTTTAGAAATTCGTACTCTTAAGGGGTAAAATAGAGAAAAGGGATAAAAATGGTACCATCCAAAATTACCGCTGCTAGAATCGTGAAATTCGGAGTGCACATTCCACTGACTGCATAGACACGCAAAATAAAAAGATTTCTCCAAACTCGTACCTTTTTCCATGCTTTATAAAGAGTGATTTTTTTGAGGTTAGGATTTTCATGCATTAGTATTTGACAGATCACGTGGGATTTCAGACATGGTGTCAAAGAGAAAGATGCTCAGTATGCTTTGACATTTCATCATGAATAGACTTACTAACGAGCAACGCTTGCAAATCATTGAATTTTATTATCAAAATGCGTGCTCTGTTAAGAAAGTTCATCGCACGCTTCCATTTTATGGTCAGTTTAATCGACCCACTGAAGCGGCTATTCGGGCTATTGTGACTAAATTTCGCACCAAATTTACATTGTTGGACATTAAACCACCAAGACGCTTACGTAGAGTACGAACTGAAGAAAATATCGCAGCTGTATCGGCCAATGTTAATGATGACCATCAATTATTGATTCGTCGCCGTTCGCAGCAATTGGGCCTCTGTTACTCAAAAACGTGGAAATGCCAAAATTGGACTAAGCGGATGGACCACTTGAGGCGCAGCCGCGGTCAACATTTAAATGAAATTATCTTCAAAAAGTAAATGTCATGGACCAATCTACCGTTTCAAATAAAGAACCGATGAGATTTTGCAAATTTTATGCGTTTTTTTTAAAAAAAAAGTTATCAAGTCTTAAAAAATCACCCTTTATAAGGTTACTTTCTATATATGTTTGTGTGCCACAAAATTTGAAATCAATTTTTGAAAGCTTTTTTCTCAACCAATTTTGCTCAAATTTTGCACACTTAATCATTTTCGATGACAATACAAGGAAATGGAAAAATTTGACCAATTGGACAAAGGGGCGTGGTACCTCCCATACAAACCACAAATTAAAAATCTATTATTTCTGCTCCTGATAACGGTATTTAAACAAAATTTGGTACGTCGGTTTGGTGTGCATGTTGTAAGTGCTGCTGCAAATATGGGCGGGATTGTACAAAGGGGCGTGGTACCTCCCATACAAACCACAAATTAAAAATCTATTATTTCTGCTCCTGATAACGGTATTTGAACAAAATTTGGTACGTGTGCATTTTTTAAGTGCTGCTGCAAATATGAGCGGGAATGGACAAAGGGGCGTGGTACCTCCCATACAAACCACAAATTAAAAATCTATTATTTCTGCTCCTGATAACGCAGTAATTTTTCCTTCTACAAAAGATAACTAAAAAAGAATTTCTAGGCCCAATAGAATTCTGCTTGCATAAAGCATGGATTTGAAAAAATTTTTTTTTTGATTTACTAGTTAACTTTCATGGCAAAATAAAATGTTTTTTTTTTTTTTCAATTTCGTACCTTCAAGGGATACAATGGGAACAGAGGGATAAAAATTGTACCAACTAAACGGTTACAGCTAGAATGATGAAATTCGATGTGTACATCCCTCTAATTGAGCGGACACGTAAAATAAAGAGATTTTAGAAAATTCGTACTTTTTACTTTCATGACAAAATTTGGTTGAATCATGAAGTTAGGTTATCTTGCCCTGTGTACGTCAGATAATGGATTTTCAAAATTTGGAATAAAATAGGATGGAAATACAACCAACAGTAGTACCCACTATCTACCAATAGTTATGGTATTTAAGCTTTTTTGAAGATTTCTGCCTTATATTTACTTTTTGAATTGACTTGAAGTATTATTTCGATATATAGTATAAACGAGTTGCTAGCCTTGCCTTATAAGCGCGGTTTAAAATTATAAAAAATATTATATTTATTTATAAATTTATTTTTCCAATATTTTTATTTGTTTTGGTTTGGCTATATTTAAAAAATTAACATTTTCCTGTAATGTTACTGCACTTCTACGAAAATCGACAGCCTTTGTGGAATGCAATCCATGTTAGAGGGTATAAAATGTTCGGCCCGGCCGAACTTAGTGCCATTTTTACTTGTTTAATTTGAAGTAATTAAAAACAAACAACAAATGAAATGTGCTAATGTCTTAGTTTCAACGATATATCTTGATAACAATATTCTTATCAATTTATTTTACTTTTTAATTTTATTTGTAAAAATGTCGTTAAATGGTTGATGCCTTGAAATATTTGAAGCGAAATTGAATTTGTGTGTAATTATGAATCTACACCAACAATCTGTTTACACATTAAATATGTTTTAAATGTAATTATTAGAGCTATCAAAATTGTGAACTTCACTTTCACCTAAGAAAAGTTTAGGAAAATGTGAAAAATGGTTTGCTTCTTTATTCATAAATAATAGAAAAAACAATTTTGCTTATTTGAAAATCCCAAAAATATAGTCAAATAATAAAGGTATTTTAGTTTATGGCACCAGAAAATATTGTAGTACAAACCATCGACAAAATGGTTGTAAACTAGTGTATTTAAAGTCATATGCCATCATACATCTACTCTTAAAATGATGGCAACCCTCACGAGTTGTTGGATATATTGAATTAAAAGAAATGTAGACGTTTGTTAAGTTGCACAACACAGTTTAATCGGGAAATATTTAAATTATTTCGCTGATTAAATTTACTTCAAGAAACGTAAACAAAAAACAAACGGCGTAAACTGCAGGCAAAGACAAAAAAGTTGTTGGAGGTGGCGGTAGTGATGGTAGGTATAACTGATAAACCCAACCAGGTTTAGCAGTCGGTGTGGTCTGGTTGCCCAAAAGTCGATATAGTCGTTGTAATTGAATAGAAGTCAATTGTTGATTTTGATTGGTGTCGTTATAAGCTACAACAACGGTGAGCGGAGGTGTCAATACCACGAAATTATCAAGTGAACTGAAATGCCACCCAATGTGAGGCAAGAACACGCACACAAACACATCCCTCTCACACAACGTAGTTATATTAGAGGGGGTCACGGCAAGACATTTTTGAATTTATAAGGTTTACTTTATATCTGAGTACATATTTAAATATCGACCTAAATGCGGTTTGGTCGTAAAACGTTTCCATATGATGGTAGACCCTGAAAATTGCTGTATTATTATATATTATATTAGGGTATTAAAGGGTGATTTTTTAAAAGTTATAGGAAAGTTTTTTCAAAAAAAAACACATAAAATTCAGAAAAATGCATGATATCTTTATTTGAATCGATAGTACGGTCTATATAATTTAATGTTTGAAGATTATTTCATGCAAATGTTGACCTTGACTGCGCCTCAAATGGTCCATCCAATTTTGACATTTCCACGTTTTTGAGTAACAGAGGCCCAATTGCTGCGAACGGCGACGAATCGATAATTGATGGTCATCATTAACACTGACCGATACAGCTGCGATATTTTCTTCAGTTCGCACTCTACGTAAGCGTGTTGGTGGTTTAATGTCCAACAATGTAAATTTGGTGCGAAATTTAGTCACAATAGCCCGAATAGCCGCTTCAGTGGGTCGATTAAACTGACCATAAAATGGAAGCGCGCGATCAACTTTCTTAACAGAGCACGCATTTTGATAATAAAATTCAATAATTTGCAAGCGTTGTTCGTTTGTAAGACGATTAATGGTTAAATTATAAACTGAAGATGTTTGATAGTGAAGCAAAACACGAAACGTGCGTCAGCTGTTTAAACCAGTGTTGCCAAAAGATAATAGCTAAAAAATCACCCTTTACAAGTAAGTTTCAATATTTGTAACAGCAACACATATTCGATTTTCATGAACTTTATATTTTATATTTGAGAAATATTTTTCTTATGCCCAAGTCGGTTAAAATATTTTGTTTCTAGAGAGAGAAAACTGTAAAAATATGTAAATCTCAACCTATCTGAAGGCCTTTCACCCTAGCTATTTTCTGGTTGAAATGTACTGTGTTGCGCCAAATTTGAAGAAAATCGGTTAAAATATGTGGTTTGTAGCCGAGTAGTCAAGTCGCGAGCGAAATTTCTATGTAAGCTGTATATAAATCTGAACTAGTGCCAATTTTTTGTTAGAATCGTACAATAATTGCGACCTGTACTTTGATTACAAGAATAGATGGACGGACGGATAGACGGACATGGGTAAATCGATTCAAAAAGTGATTCTAATTCGATTGGTATACTAAACCAATCTCTATCTCGCTTCCTTTTGGATGTTACAAAAAATGCACAAGGACGCAATACCCTAGCGGAGGGTATAAAGTATATGTGTTGCAAAGTCAAACAATCTTTCATTTATAATGTTGCTTCCAGTATGCATGATATTTGTTCGCAATGTCCAACTTAGATGCGATAGGTAAGGCTACTAAGATGCGCATTTTGAGCAGCGTAAAGTAAATAGTAGTGAAATCAGTATTTTTATGAAGATAATTTAGCGCTTCTTTCACTGCATTTACAATGTGACACCTTTCGTATTAATTTTTGTTTTACATTTTTCATGCAAGAACTAATGCGTTTTTATAAACGCCTTTATATCGCTTCGGTTTTATACAATACCAAGTTTTCTCTTGATTAGAAATTAAAATTTATTGCTTATTGCATTAAATTGATCTTTTATTTATGAATATTTATTTTTGTAATAATTGAATACTATTCCCAACTACATTACTAGCAGCCGCGCCCATTTATTTAATTAACAATTCCGGGGTGTGATTAATGGCTGAAATAGTGGCTAAAAATAATGACTATTTAAATACATTAAATATGAGAGTTAGCAATTTTCCCTCTGTATATGTGGGAATTTTAAGATTCTATCTCCTTTGTTTTAAATACTAACGTGCCTTAAAAAGCCGGACATGGTTAGATCGTCATTTTGTGACGAAATCGATATTTTAGGTGTTATAGATGAATAGAAGTCGGGGGGAGCCGCCATATGAAACCTCCACATAGCATTAAAATATTTAAGTAACATTTTTGTGCAAAATATTTTCAATTACAAACATATATTATGTCATATATGAAAAATTATAATTACAAAGTCTTAGTAGGAATATCTCACCCATGGTAAGTATACTTGAGTCTCCGTTGGATTTAGGATCTGCTGTGTATATATCTACGTTTTATGAAAATCACATATGCGTATTATATGCATACACTACGGTTTGCATTTTCCCGCACTTTTTATTTCCCGGGAAACGGGAATTATTTTTTAAATTTCCCGTGATCCCGGGACAGCAAGGGAAATCGTCAACATATCGTTTACCTTGAGTTAAGCTTATTTTTTCCATTGAAACATTCACATTTTATTAAGGTGGCATGTGTGCTTTATTACTTGGTGCGATTTTTGGAGCGGATATTCGGCAAATATGTTGTGCTTCTCATTCATTTGTGAGGTCGGGTAACCTTTCACAGAGTAGAAATCGTGGTAGTGTGCACCCAAATAATAAATATCCCCTTGTCATTTGTAAATAAATTTGCATTCTATAAAATATAGATGCAAAATAGTCTTGAGTCAGGAGAGTTTCCTAGTTCACTAAAATATTTATTTATTTCACAACGAACTTGTTACAGAATTCAATTCAAACATCTTTTCAAGTTTCAAAATTAATTAAATGTATGTAATCAAAATATGCAAGTGTATATTTGAATTAAGAGCAGACAATGCATTTATGGCCTCATCAGATATTTCTTATTTTATTGGAAAATGTGGACGCTTAATAGTCATTAGTGCATTAAATAAAATGTTTATGTTGTTCTTTGTTCTGTCGCTTCGAAAACTATAAATTCTTTTTTAGTCAGCTATCTTGACCTTTGCAATACAATATTGTTACTTGCGTTTTCTATAGCATTGTTTAAAATAATTTGGGCGTTCGGATACAAAATTTACTTCTTCCGAATTTTAATTTTTTTTCATATGGAGTTTGAAAGGCAATACCCGAAAAAGTGGATTTTGGGTGTATATCTGAACGCAACTGCATTTGACATACCTAATTAAAACCGATATGAGCTAAATTATTGTACAACATTTTTATTGTGGAAATGATGAAAAAAATATGCGAATAAATTTGTAAAAGTTTCTATAGAATTCCCGTACGAATTTCCCGGGATACGGGAAATGAAAAATATGCGAATTTCCGGGAATTTTCCCGTGGGATATCCCGGGATGCAAACCCTAGTATACACCCGAAAACCTCACCGCAAAGCGTTTTGAAGAACGTTACCTGAAACCTTTCTCATTATCAGTTGCTGTAGGCTGATGTGTTTTCAACACGATACAGCTTTTTCCCGACGAACTTTTTAGACAACCACCCAAAACAACAATAAGTGCTGAAAATTCTTTGGAGATAAAAAAAGTAATAATTTGAAGTATTTTCAACAGATATTCTTCTATTTCATTCAATATCCATATCGCCATTTTATAAACTCCCAAATGTCGCGAAATTAAAAAGTTGCGTGAGTTATGAGCATCCAATATCTTCGAATATAAGAAAGAGAGATTATGTATTTTCACTTTGCTATTGAGTTTGTAACACATAGAAAGCCACATCCACAATCCATTGCAATCGTGAAATTTAAGGGCTATCCAGCAATGTTCGTTCCTATAAACAGATGGAGTCTAAATGATATCAGCAAGGGTACTGCATTTCTGCAGGAGTGAGTTTGCATTTTTTTGTAATTTAATGTTTTTAAATCACTTTATGTAATTTTTTCGTCGTGAGTTGAACATCACACTTACATCTTCACAGTGTTTATTGTACGTAGATCGATGCACATGATCTTTAATACCTGCAAATCGTTGTTGGTTTACTACGGGCTGCTATCTTATCAGATCTTATTATTTCGAAAAAATCTTTACATTTAATCTTGTTTAAATATCGAAAGCCACTGGCGGCGTTGGTGACTTTATTTCAGCACCAAGTATAAATCTCTACAAAAAGCCAGATCATAATTTATCATTAAGTTGCGGTTGTAGCCAAAAACAGCAAGAGACAACGTGCTTTGGTCAAAATGTAACGAATCAAGTTAAAGGCAAAACTTGTATCTGTAGCATGGACATTTTGTTGGTTGCCAATATAAGTACCTGCAGACAGAACAAATTTGTAAATTGAAATTAACAAGCCATTAATTTAAAATAGAAAAAACATATGTTTTGTTAAGCGTCGTAGATAGAGAGAGATGTGTACATACATTAGACTGGGTCGGTTGATATACAACTAAATTAAATTTGAAGTCTTTTGCTATGATTTCCAAAATATAATGATTTGGACTTAAACGAATCTCGGACTATGAGAGCCGTGAGACTTTTAGAATCATCATAAATCACTTCAAATTTTATATTGGTTGTCAACTATAACCACTTTAATATACATATACATATACGTTTTACAAAGCTAAAAACTAGGCAAGTAAAACCTTAAATTGAAATAAAATAATAAATTTGCATGAATTCAAACTGAAAATTGTATTTGAATATAATTTGTGACATGTGGGCGCCGCGGCAGACCCGGATGTAGTGCATTCTTGGCAATGTTGTCTTTCAAGTTTCCCCTCAATATAACATTAGACTTCTTCAGTAACGATTTTTTGTCAAAGCGTTGAATGAAACAAAAACGTTATAAAGTAACATCATTTTTATTATTAAATGTTTCCCTATAAACAATTTCGAACATGGCATAGCCTGGGTTTTAACATAAACATTATCTTTTAGATATTTCCTTGGTTAATGTAGTTATTTTCTAATTGCAGGCGACTCTTCGAGTCATTATTGAGGTGAACACTCCACAGAAAAGTGCAACAAGAACATTATTATTCAACAGCAGCAAATTTAGTGAAAAGTGTCGACAATTTCACCAAACGACGACGCGAAGAGTAACCTGAAACTACAAAATAAGGACTTAAAATTGTTCAATGAATTTTACTTTCGATCGTAAGACGATTTTCAAATCATTTTGTTCGAGTCTGTCAAGTTCATCTTTGAGAAAATACCTCATACAGTTTTTGGGTATTTTGAGATAATCGTGGATTTCAAGCGACATATTTGTAATTCTTAAAATATTAACCTAAGAAAATTATATGTTTCTGATGTAATCAAAAGTCATGTCTTTCTAGTTTGTAGGCGAGCAACACACCCAATACGCAGATAAATTGAAAAATTAAAATTACGATTTGCTATTAAAGATTTGGACTCGATTTATGTGCACCTTATTGGAAAATTTTCGCTGCGATTATGTCATAACAGGACTGGGTATATGAAAAGTGGCACCATCTTACTGAAACCATACAGTGATGAAAGAGATTCACTTTATGTGCAGTTCTGTGAAGAAAAACACTTTCAACTGTAGCATTCATCATAAAAAAATAAATTCACAGAGACTGGAGAAATCTGAAACAGGGTACATTGTATGGACATTTATCCAGAAAGGTGCACTATGCTCGAAAAGTAAAAAGTTGTAAAAATACAATTAAATTAAAGAGCCCTTAGCGTAGCTTACCTACAATGATAATCATACGGCCTGCAAAGTTGCATTCATGTTAAAAAATTTGCTTCATTGAACTCTCTTATGACAAGATATTTGTTACAACAGTAATCAACACCAATAATATGAAAGAATAGATAATAAAGATAACTTTAGGGCAAAATTTTAATTAGCTTTCATTGGCCGTTCTAGTCACATCACGTAGAAACACGTATAATTGATTTATTTAAACACCGTAGTCAATTCAGCTCTACACTGTACATTATACCGGGCCGCAATAAAGTTGACGTTTTCCACACCTGACATGAAACTTTGGTTCGTGTTATGAATACGCCGAAAATATTTGGGCTATATTTAATCTTTTAGTTAATTTGACCAAATAAAATAGAAATAAAGATATGAAAATAAAGTATTGGTGATTCAGTACCAAAATGTAATATTGCGATACAGGCCGGTGCGCAGTATTTTCCCCTGGGGGGGGGGGTTTCATCTACACTCATAGAAAAGTTAACCCTATAATGAGTTAAAATTAACTAAAATTTAGAAAACCAAATAAATTTTTATTAAATATAAGTAGAGTTTTGCTAAAACTTTCCTAAATCTAGGTAAATTTTTCCTAAAACCAAGTAATTTTTTACCAAATTTAACCAAAATTTTCATAAAACTAAGTAAATTTTTACTCAATCTTAGTAAAATTTTGCTGAAAATTTCCTAAAACTAAGTAAATGTTTACTCAAATCAAGTAAATATTTACTCAAACTGAGGACAATTTTGCTGATTTTTTTCCTCAAAACGAGTAAATTTTTACTTAAACTGAGGAAAATTTTATTTTATACAAGGAAAAAAGGTGAAATTAAAATAAGTTCAATTTGTGGTTGTTTAGAATAATACTTGAAGTATTTAAGAAATAAGTCTCTGCAAACGAACGAAAATTGCTTCTTAGATTAATATTCAAGAATTTTTTAACAATTTCAAATGTTTTTATAAGTTCATTAATACTTAAATGTGTGAAGAAATCGGCATTAATTTTAGTAAACTTTTTACTTCATTTTAGGAAAAAACACATTTTAAGTTAAAATTTCCTAAATGGAATTTTTTCCATACAAAAAATTTCAGATTTTTTTATCACTTAATACCTTGAAAATATTCTTCCACATTAGTTTGAATTTACTCAATTGTAAGAATTTTTTATTAGATCCAAAGAAATGTTTTTAAGTAAATCTACTACCCTTTATCTAGTAAATGAACTATTTACAATGGCTTTGAAAGAAGGAAACTTTACTCATACTTAGTTAATTTTCCAACATTTTTGGAATTTTCCATAATTCGCCTTTGCAATTCCTTATATTTTAACTTTCTTCATTCATAATTCTGAAACTTTTCATACACAAATATTCCAAATAAACTCAGCCGGTTTTTCTAAATATACTTTTCACAATTTTTTACTTTACAGCCACCATTTTTCCTATTTTAGCCTGATAACTGGGGAATCAAAATGCTATTAACGCGAAATGATGGAATTTGATAGTACGATATGCCCTAATTCTAGAAAAATGTTTTAAACAAAATCTTTGTAGCGAATTATAACCTTCGGTTTTATGCTGCTCCATTGTTGAACTACTTTATTTCTATTATTTTTATGTTCATAGCCACTTATGGGGATAGCCAAATCAGAAAATTAAAAAAAAAAATGGCTTTATAAAAAAATTCTTTTCCAAATATATATGACAGATGACATCCAAATCTGAGAATAGTTTGGCAACAACAAAAACTCATTTTCGGGGAAATGGTTCACATCCACTTTTGAATATAAGCCCTCGATATATATTTTGAAGAAATATTACACAAAAAACTATCAAATTCATCGGCGATAAATCCTTCAGTCCCGCATTTTTTCTATGATAAATGCAGAAAATTTGATATGCTTTTTGACAAAGTATGTGTCT
Organism: Polietes domitor; assembly: GCA_947397865.1. NCBI lineage: Eukaryota > Metazoa > Arthropoda > Insecta > Diptera > Muscidae > Polietes > Polietes domitor. Next base: position 31,360,288 of record OX377618.1, read on the forward strand.
AAATAGGATGTCTAACGAGTTTTGGGTTTTTTAATTTATATAGGACATGAGTAACAAGATGTTTACTCAAAATCTTTATACGCATATTCCGATTAAATAAAAATTATTTGGAAATGTTTCTTCATTTTTATAATCTATTTATAATGTATAAATTCGAATAACAAATACAGTTTTTTGTATTCGATGAAATGAAAGAAGAAACAACTAGAAATTTAATTCCAAAAAAAAAACAAATAATTGGTATTTTAGAGTTTCGTTTTCCTACGTAGATCCAAGTTACTGAATTTGTTGTTTCTCTTTTGAACAATACTTGTTACATATGTACAAAAAATACTAACTCTGAAAAATATTTGACATAAGTGATAAATATAACAAAAATTTTAGTAAGTTAAAACTCATTTACTTACTGTTTCGCAACTTTAAAGTAGATTTTAAAATAGAGACCTACACGCAAAGAAAAAATGCATTTCGTAGAAACGAAATTTTAAACACGTGAACATCGTTTTTGAGTTTCTTTTGTGGGAAAAATTAGTTTGTTTGCGGTAAACATGTAATTAGTTGTTGTAAATGAACAATGAGAAATAAGTTTATGTATATCATACAGTTTTCTTCGTTTGTCGAAATGGATTTGTATTATAATTGCAAACTTCCAAAACATTGGAAGTAACAGAAACCGTTGTTGTTGCATCTGTGATGGAAATAGGACACATCGGTTCAGATTTAGATACGGCTCCATAAAAATGTCCAATCGTAAATGTTACATCTTAGCGCTCTACAAGCATCAAGCAAATTATTTGCTTTTTTAAAGAATATTTTAGATTACATTATGATATCATAGTGATTCTTATCTACACTTTTTTTAAATTACTAAAATATTTTGTTATTAAATTTCCAAACTTTTATTATTAGTACACAATTAAAAGTTCATAAGATATAGCTCTAGTCGAATGTCAAGAAGTGGTATCGGTTAATAAAAATGAAAATGTTCCGAACAATTTGGTGTCCATTAGCGAATTTAGCACTACACAATCTTGAAATTGGCACAATTCGTTTAGTTTGTTTGTATTTTTCATAACCTTTGTCCGAAATTCAAGAAAGTGTCCAAGATTTTTTATGTAATTTTCGTGTTTTCATGATTTTACTGCAAAATTACTATTTCAGACGAGTTATTTTAAAAAGACCTTAAAAATTCTATATTTTATTGCTTCAGAAAGTCTAGAAGGTTTTAAAAAGTATATGTTTGAAACCTCTTTGGGGGGGGTTTGAACCCCCAAACCCCCCCTGCACACGGCCCTGTTGCGATATCTATATAATAAAAATGAAATGATGCTCGTTGTTAATCGCATCACTTGAGAACGGCTGAACAGATTTGGCTGATCTTTGTTACAAACTGTTCGTGGTAGTCCGAACTGGGTTTTAAGATGAAAACACTTTTGGATAATTGACCGCAAAATAGGAATATTTTTAAAAAACTGAAAGTGCCTTTTTCTATAGAATTTTTGATTGAACTCATAAGCTATAAGTCTCAATTTAAGCAATGCGAAATTCTTTTATGTTATGTTCGTTATGATTCTGCGAAAGTTTTCGGAAGACCAAACTGCTGATAATTATAAAGAAAAGTCCGAAAATTCGGACAAAATGCAAAAAATCTTTATATTTTATGCACTTTTCGTCAGAGCTGACGACAGGAACGGCATATTTTGTGGATTAATTTTTATTTGGTTCATAATTCCAGTTCGTAATCAGTCATAAAAATAAATAATGGAAATTAACGAAACTTCATCGTGCAACCTTTCAAAGAACTGAGATGGCCAATGTTTTGATTTTGGAGTGTACTATAGCGCACTGTTGGTTCAATGATTCTGTTGGAAGGTGAAATTCGATTTATATTACTGGCGATTCCACGGCAATCTCAGCTGACGAACAGAAGCATATATTGTGGAATGGCCAATCTGAAGTTTTTTCAAAACTTTTGCTAGACATTCGCTATAGGAAAAATGCTGTTGATATTGCGAATGTTGATATTTAGATTTTTTCAGTTTGTGTTCTCATACGTTGCTCCAAATCGTGTGTCGTTGAGCGAACAAGCTATATTGGCCGCGAAAAACATTGAATTGGAGGATTCTGTTTCTAGAGAAAATTATGTTGACAACCTCAGACTATCACATCTTCGAATCTTCAGTAAATATAAGACTATTTTTTGCAATGACACTCGCAAGTGGGGTAATTAACGAATAACATATTGAAGAAACGCTTCTTAAAGGAAAGCACGAAGACGAAGACATTTTGAGAGCACGTTCCGTTGGAGATTTTTACCAGACACTGCTAGAATGCTCGAAATGTCTTTTTTGTGGAAAACATCCCGACATTTAAATTAAGTACTATCAAGCGTTTCGAGTTGCAGAACGACGAATCTGGACAATTATATTCAAAACACTTGCTTGAAAGTCAATGGTAAAATCGTCGTTGAAATTCCTACCTTCTGCATTATATTCCCCGTCGATTTTTCCAGTTCAATTAAATCAAACTCATGCGAAAGGTGTTCCTATTTTTATACCCTACACCACTTCGTGGTCTAGGGTATTATAAGTTAGTTTCGCGCCAAATGTTTGTAACACCAAGAAATAATCGAGCTAGACCCACATTTAAGTATACCGATCGGCTTAGAATCACCAGCTGAGTCGATTTAACGATGTCTGTCTGTCCGTCCGTCCGTCCGTCTGCTGTCCATCTAAGCTTGTTCGCACTCTACAGGTCGCAATTGTTGTCCGATTGTCATGAAACTTGGCAGAAGTTATTTTTTCTGGCCAAGGACCATCGGTATTGAATTTGGAGGAAATCGGTTCAGATTTAGATATAGCTCCCATACAAATGTCGCTCCCGATTTGACATTTTCCACTTTAGAAACCACATATTGTACCCGATTTTCTTTAAAATTGGCACAACATCTTATAATCCAACTAGAAACACCTATGCAGAAATTGGGTAAGATCGGTTCAGATTTAGATATAGCCCCCATACAAATCTCGCTCCCGATTTGACATTTTCCGCTCTAGAAAAGACATATTGTACCCGATTTTCTTTAAATTTGGCACAACATCTTATAATCCAACTAGAAACACCTATGCAAAAATTGAGTAAGATCGGTTCAGATTTAGATATAGCCCCCATACAAATGTCGCTCCCGACTTGACATTTTTCGCTCTGAAATCCACACATTGTAACCGATATTCTATCGATTTGGCACAACATCTTATAATACAACTAGAAACACTTATGCAGAAAGTGGGCAAGATCGGTTTAGATTCAGATATAGCCCCCATACAAATGTCGCTCCCGATTTGACATTTTCCGCTCTAGAAACGACATATTCTACCCCATTTTCTTTAAATTTGGCACAACATCTTATAATCCAACTAGAAATACGTATGCAAAAATTGGGTAAGATCGGTTCAGATTTAGATATAGCCCCCATACAAATGTCGCTCCCGATTTGACGTTTTCCGCTCTAGAAAAGACATATTCTACCCGATTTTCTTTAAATTTGGCAAAACATCTTATAATCCAACTAGAAACACCTATGCTGAAAGTGGGTATGATCGGTTCAGATTTAGATATAGCCCCCATACAAATGTCGCTCCCGATTTGACATTTTCCGGTCTAGAAACGACATATTGTACCCGATTTTCTTTAAATTTGGCAGAACATCTTATAATCCAACTAAAAAACCTATGGTGAAAGTGGGTAAAATCGGTTCAGATTTAGATATAGCCCTCATACAAATGTTGCTCCCCAATGTTTAACCGATTTTGGCCAAATTTTACATATTATATTTCACCAATAAACAGACATGGTGTATTTGTATTTGTCTGTCGGACAATTGGATCAATTACCATATTATTTACCATATTCGTTAAATTTGACTAAAGATGAATTTATAGCATATAAATTATATGAATATAATTTATATAATTTATATGAACTACATAAAATTTCTCCCATGAAATATCTGGGTTTAGTAATCAAAGCGAGGTACATACGCAGGGAGTGGTGTAGGGTACTATATAGTCGGCCCCGCCCGACTTTAGCCTTTCCTTACTTGTTTTTTTTAAATCCACTTAAGGGAACGTGCACTTCATTGACGTAATCTGAATTAGATCGTGTCATTAAATTGAATGTCTACGGCATTGGACTTATATTGCAAACTTTGGTACCGTTGGATAAAGAGTCACTCATACTTTATTTTCACGCGTCATTTTTAAGAAAATATGATTTTTAGAGATTATGCAAATCGATCTAACTGTACGATGATAAGAGATATAGATATACATTTACCAAAGCTTTATCATAAATGCGGAAAACCACTAATTTTCTTTTCTCTCATACAAACAACTCGGTTTAGTGTATACATTTGAATATATGAGAGCATAAATGAACGTGTTATATGTATGAACTTGTTTCGAGGAACAATGAACATTATTGAATTAAATAAAATATAACAAAATATTTATCATTTTAAAATTAATACCATTAAGAAAATTGCTGGAATGTAAACTGGTCTTCGATAAGATTTTACTTTCTGTTAAAAAAATGAACTTAACTTGAGTAAGTGATTGTCAAAGCACTTTTCAGATCTATCGTAACTGGGCGTGGCAATTGGAAATATTATACGCATCTATATAGATGATACTATAGGTAAAAGTAATATCGAAACTCTTCTACTGTGTCGGCAATGCTGTGGAATGGCGTGTTTTTTCTGATCTTTATTATTAGCCAAATTATTGGTTGGCTCGCTTTGTAACATTTAAAATAAATTTTACATAGTTATTCAGAATTTTATACTGATTCCAGTTCCGAAATAATCACGTCTCTGATCCATTGCGTTCTCTAATCCAGTCAGTAAACTTGCTGACTCTTGTATAGACGTCAAGACCATCTGAACCACACGTGCGTCTACCATATGACACAATGCCCACCTGTAACATTTCTCCATTTACCTCCATTACCAAGGGTCCTCCTGAATCGCCCTTTAACAAAAATAAATAAGAACATGTAAGATTTAATTCTAATTAATGCTTAAATTCATAAATGCCATACAGCACAGGCTCCTTTTCCTCGAGGCGCTTTACCACAAATTTCAGTTTCCGTCAAGTTTCTCATTTTCCTTTTGCATTCGCTATTACTAATGGTTTGGTATTTCAATATTTGTAAGATTTTTGGATAAGCGGGAGAGTTTCGCGATCGTCGGGTTGAACCCCAGCCGGTTAAAATGGTCGTCTCTCCGCTTTTTATCTCGTCAGAATCATAAACATTGATTTTGTCCATACGTATACCATCCAAAGTGAGCGAAGGTTTAATGCTCAATATGGCAATATCATTTCTTTTCAGTAGTTCGTAGTTTTCATGTACATCAATCGTTTCCACTTGAGATCTCGTGCCATCGGTTGATTCCAAATTGTTTACACCCGCTAAAATGGAAAACCGTTGCGGATCCTGACCATCAACACAATGTGCAGCAGTTAGGATTCGATTGGGTGATATAATAGAACCGCCACAAAAATGGTGGTATTTCTCATTTCTAAAGTATTGAATGGAAACCTGATACGTAATGTAATTTCCTTCGGCTACATTGTCACCACCCACTACACGTTCTTGAGAGTTAGTAGCATTGTCCAAAGCATCGAAGTAGGCATCCACTGGAATCCAATGAATACATTCATGGGTTTAATGTGGAAACATATATTCAACTTACAATCCCAACGATCTTCTGATACAGATGATGTGCAACTTCGGTGCAGTACAAGGACTATAAAAATTATCGATGGCTTCACCAACATGTTGTCGTATATTCCCAAATACTGAGTAACGTTGGTGGTTCCGAATACTTCTTTTTATATCATTCTGTAAATTAAGTTACAGTTTTGGTATCTAAAGTAAAACGTCAAGTTCCAATAAATTTAAATATTTGCGATAGGTATAATCTGTCTGAACAACTTCTTTAGTTTGAAATTGGAAATTACTGGCATTGGGTACTAATGTACATATCAGTCAATGTTTCTACAGTCGATTTTTATGAATTCCGTAGGAAAGAATCAATTTTCGGAGTGCAGTAATACCTTGCGGTGTATGGGCCTCAATGGAACCAATCGGAGCTAAATATCATTAAGAGTCTTTCTTGGACAAATAACTCTGAATGTTACACATCAGGAAACAATCTACTTTTCAAAACATTTTATATGAACATTTCAAATTCGAAATATATTGAAATTCCTTCTAATCTAAATTAAAAAAATATTTTCGGTCAACATAAGAAATAAAGTTTGGACTGTTTAATTATGATTTGCAAAGACGTATTTTGTCCATAGGTCTGCCGTCTGAGAAACAGTGTTTTCTCATGTAATTTTTATGTTGTAGACCCCAGAATGTTATTGGACGTTTATAAAATTTTAATGGTTTTTCAAAGTGACAACTGAAAAATTAGTCTATTAGAATTTTGAGAGACATTTTAATGGAGGGTATATGTAAATCTGAATCTGTGGCCTACTTTCACCATAAATGTTTCTAGTTTAAATATAAAGTATTGTACCAAAATTGAGTTTCTAGATCGCAAAAATGCGTATTAGAAGCTTAACTTGTATGGGAGATATATCAAAACTTTATATTTGAACTTGAAACGTCTATGGTGAAAGTGGGTGAGATCTGTTCAGATTTAGATATAGCTCCCATACGAATTTTGGTTAAAATGGGTCGATATAGGGCTCATAGAAATGTTATTTCCGATTTGACTTTTTCCGCACTAGAAACCATATATTTTAACCGATGTTGTAAAAATTTGGCAAAATAAATTATATTTCAATTAGAAAAACCTATAGTGAAACTGTGCCATATATTTTCAGGTTTCAATACAACCCTCATGCAAATGTCCTTCCCGATTTAACTTTTTTCTCTCAAGGTATTTTGATCTACTTTAGCAGAAAACGTTATATCGAGGGCTTATATTCAAAAGTGGGTATGAACTAGAGATGTGCGCGTGAGTGAGTATTGAGATTTTATTGAACTAACACTAAGGGTGTTTCCCATATAAGTGCAGTGCCTAGTGTTGGTGCAGGGAATACTTGCTTAAATAATAGAAAAATGGAAATTATATCTGCATTGAAGCACTTTGTTTTAGAAAAAAAAATATACACATATTATGTATTTTGAATGGAAAACTTCACATTTTTAAACGAAATAAAATGAAAATAAAAGAATTAATAAATATGTGCGACTCACGAAAAAATCACGTGATTCACGCAGAAATTAGACTCACGCACATTCACGCACGAACATTTTTTCGTTCCTCACGTTCACGCACGCTCACGTGAGTAAAATAAATTTTGCTCACGATCACGCGTGATTCACGCGTGAATCACGTGATTCACGCAATTCACGTGAGTCGCGCCCATCTCTAGTATGAACCATTTGATCGAAAATGAGTTTTTGATGGCAAACTATTCTCAGATTTGGATGTCATCTGTCATATAAATTTGGTGAAGAAATTTTTTTCTAAAGCCATTTTTTTTAAATTATTCTGGCTATATAAAAATAATTTTAATAAAATAGTTCAAAATGGTGCAGCATATAACCGAAAGTTGTAATTCGATGCAACGATTTTGTTTAAAACATTTCTCTAGACTTAGGGCATATTGTACTGTCACAATCCATCATTTTGCCGTTAATAGTATTTTGCTTCCCAAGTTATCAGGCTAAAATAGGATAAATAGTGTAGTGTATACTGTAAAGTCAAAAATTGGCATGTGATTGCTGACTTCATGGGGAATATTTGTTTCAGGAAAGTTTCAGAATCCTGGATGAAGGAAGTTAAAATAAAAGCAATTGCAATTGTGAATATAAGCCCTCGATATAAAGTATGTAAAACAAAATAAAAACAAAATAAAATTATTTTTTTTTTCTTTTCACTAAATTCAAATCCTAACCCTAAAATTAATGTCAAGTTTTGACTTATTTCTGGTATTTAAGTTGAGTTTTTGTGTAATCCGACTCGAAAACCATACAAACCATTCTCTGTCAAAGTTATTCTTCTGTTTTAATCAATCGCTTTTAACATATATGGGCATCTCCCAGTGGTCCGCACGTGACATTCATACGCTTTAAACTACGCCAAAACAAGAAAGAAACTGAAAACGTCGATCAGCCTTTTTAGTGTTCTAAAGCGCTTAAAGAATACTATATTTTAAAAATAAATCGTCAGAAAATAGTACAAATTAGTACAAAATTTTAAACAATTTTACATTGAAACGGACGCCACAAAAAACAGAAGTACTTTTGAAGGTCTTATAGAAATATACAAAGTTCAGCGATTTTTTGAGAACTTTGTTTTTTCATATTATCTCTTAGATTTTTTAATTAGGTACAGCAGAAATACGGACGCTACAAATATTTCCACGTTATAACATATTCCATATATAAATGTAAATGAAGGTCAGAGGATATATTTTGTTCGTAGATTTATGAAATATGAAAGTTATCTCTTAAATTTTTTAATTAGGTACAGCAGAAATACGTAGTAAAAAAAATTAGTAATTTTCGTTATAACACTTCAACTTTTAATAAAATTAAAAGAGAACAAGTTAACTTCAAGTTTAATAATAAAAAAAGTTGTCGAAATAAGGAAAAAATAAAGTTTAAAACTATTAGTGTGGTCTGATTTAATTTTTTTGTAGACCTTTTTTTGGGAGATGCCCATATGTAATCAGTCGCGAAAATCGTTGCAATTGTTGGTTACAATTGCTTATATTTTAACTTTCTTCATCCAGGATTCTGAAACAAATATTCCCCATGAAGTCAGCATTCACATGCTAAAGAAACATGTTGGTATTCTCAATATAATCAAAAGTTACGCGGGTTTTTCTAAATATACTTTTCACAATTTTTGACTTTACATCCACTAATTATCTTATTTTAGCTTGATAAATTGGGAATCAATATGCTATTAACGCGAAATGAATGATTTTGATATAACGATATGCCCTAAATCTAGAAAAATGTTTTAAACAAAATTGTTGTAGCGAATTATTACCTTTGGTTATATGTTGAACTATTATATCTATATTATTTTTATGTTCATAGCCACATATGCAGTCACAAACTAACGTTTGAGTGAATAGCCAAATCAGAAAGATTTGAAAAAACAAATATTTTCCAAATTTATATGACATATGACATCCAAATCTGCGAATAGCATAAACAACTCATTTTCGAGAAAATGATTCATAGCCATTTTTGAATATAAGCCCTCGATATAATATAATGTTCAGAAAGAAATTATTTTTTTTTGTATTACAGGTTTTTTCTCACACATTTGCACTCATTATTAGCAATTGTTGTTTCTTAGCTCTATTATGGCGCCAAACTGTATTTGTGCCAAAAAAAGTTTCTTTTTGTAATAAATATTTTAAAAATACCCTTTTTGAAAAAAATCTATGTCCAACGTTACTAGGCAACTAAGTAAAAACTACTGTATTGGAGAAAAACACGTCTAAAGATTGAGAGCTATTTTCACAACCTCGTGTAATCTTTTTTCCATTCCATTGATTTCAGTCGTTTGTGTAGTTTAATTAAATTTTTACAATTGGCTTATTACTTAGTCTGTAAGAGTGGCCAGGCTTTGAAAACTTTTGAAGTAGTATTCTTGGATGAGAAGAATGAAAGTATTGGCATACTGTATATTCAGTTTCGACTTTGCAACAAGCATTCCATGTAATAATAATATTTAGTGGGAAATCAATGATTAATTTCGATAGTAATTAGACAAAATCGCTGGCACTGTCGTTTTCAGATCCTCCACTATACAATTCATTTCATATTTCAGTTTTCTGTTATCTTAAAATATACACGTTTACCTTTCTACTGTAGTATAATGCCGATACACTTCCTATTATCAATCGCAACGTATTTATGAATATTAAATCACAATTTATTTATGACTGTTAAAAGATACAGCAAAGGAGACCTTGTTTACATTCTGCTTTTTCTCGATCAGTTCTACATAATTCCCATAATTTTTCGTGTAATCTTGTTCGTTTTTTCTGCACAAGATGACGACTGAACCAGGAAAGGTACTATGGAAACACTCTTGTACCTCTGGATTCACTCAATCGTTTCTGCTTCAATCGAATTATTCGAGTATATAATCTTACAATAAGAATTTAAGAGATATTTTCTCATTGAGTAACATTTTAGTACAGAGAGCTGTACATCACATTTATTGCTTGTAGATCTTATATAATTTTTCTGAATCTGATTGTAAATTCTATTTGGGGAGTCTACATTTAATTTTATGTACATTGCAAAATGCAAAGACTATGGAATTTATTATAGACTCAGTAGGTCGTGTGTATGGGACAATTTTTGTGAGTGCGACAATTTGCTAACGCCATGTACATAAAGCCTTCCAATTACTGTGGTAACAGACAGATTTACGTTGTCTATATACAATTCTATAGTTTTTGTAAAATGACAATTGAAAATGACAGAATTGCCATATGAAAACAGAAAATTACAGAAAAATATTTCTTAGTCAATACACATTTATTGTGCGTTTCGAAATACCATGATATTATACAAAACACTCTAATAACTATTTTAAACTTGAAAGCTTAAATAAATTGAGAAACTTTGATTGACATCGTCAGTCTATACGTTCTTTAATCCATTCATAAAACTTGCTAACTCTGGTATATACATCCGGTCTGTTTAATGCGCAGAGTGTTGTACCATACGACACAACTCCAACTTGTGTTAATCGATCATCTTCTCGATATACTAAAGAGCCACTTGAGTCACCCTATAAATCAAACAAAAAATTACTATCAAAATGACAGAATTGCCATATGAAAACAGAAAATTACAGAAAAATATTTCTTAGTCAATACACATTTATTGTGCGTTTCGAAATACCATGATATTATACAAAACACTCTAATAACTATTTTAAACTTGAAAGCTTAAATAAATTGAGAAACTTTGATTGACATCGTCAGTCTATACGTTCTTTAATCCATTCATAAAACTTGCTAACTCTGGTATATACATCCGGTCTGTTTAATGCGCAGAGTGTTGTACCATACGACACAACTCCAACTTGTGTTAATCGATCATCTTGTCGATATACTAAAGGGCCACCTGAGTCACCCTATAAATCAAACAAAAAATTACTATCCAATGCCACGACATTTTCATCAATAACTCACCTTGCAGGCGCCTTTACCAAAAGTTGCCAAGGCACACATTTGCATATCCGATACATAATTCATTGTTGCTTTACACTCGTCGTTGGTAATGGTTTCATAGTTTAAAAGCTGTAATCTTTTCGGATGTCTAGAGAAGAAACCGCTGCCGAAATGATGTACAGAACCCCAGCCGGATAATTGGACTTGCTGTTTTTCACCAATCATTTCAGCACTGATATCAATTTTTGCAATGCGTTCACCATTCAATTCTAGTGGAGGATGAATGCTCAATATAGCAATGTCATTGTTCAATGGTTTGTACTTAGGATGTACATCAATGGATGTAACTTGCGCTCTTGAACCATCTTTTGCATCCAAATCATTTATACCCGCCAAAACGGATACATTTTTGGCGTCTTGGCCTACAACACAATGTGCTGCTGTTAAAATGCGACTGGGTGACACTATAGATCCGCCGCAAAAATGACGATACACCCCATTTTTGATATATTGTAGAGATATTTGATAGTTTATATATTCCTCATTGCCAACACTGAAACCACCCACCACGCGTTGCTGGAAATCAGTGGCATTGTCCAAAGCGTCGAAATAAGCATCCACTAAAACGTTTAATTTCAAATAATAGCAATTATCATCAAAAAGATTTTAAAGAAAACAAACTTACAATCCAAACCACCTTCAAACGATGCATCAGAATAGCACTGTCCGACTACAAAAATGACGACAACTTGTATCGCTGGTCTTAGAAACATGCTCTTGTCTACTTTCAAAACCTGAATGACGTTTATATCTTCAAAACGAAATATATATAGGGGAACTATAGATTAAAACTATGAAAAGAACACCAAAAAGAAATTGCGGTTGTCGTTATTTAAATGAGCCAACAACGTAGGTTAAACTACGTATTTCAATCGTTTATTTGGCACAAGGAACGCCGGTAAATATGAGACATTGAGTTACAGTTCATCTTTTTTCCAGTAAACACACGTTTCAAGAGTTATATATTAGAATCATATGAATTCGATCAAGATGGATGCATAGGTACGCCAGCATTAGCTTAAAAAATTCATATTATTTAGATATCACATTCGGATCTACAAGTGAATGATTTGAAAATCGAAATCAGATATCAGATACGAACAACTATTGCCTTACTACACATATTTCATTACTTCTAATATGACCGATCATGTCATTATCTGTAAACTGCAAGGGAAGTTTGCTCACTTTTTATACCCTCCACCTCCAGGATGGGGGTATACTAACTTTGTCATTCCGTTTGTAACACCTTGAAATATCGACCTAAGACCCTATAAAGTATATATATTCTTGATCGTCATAAAATTCTAAGACGATCTAGCCATGTCCGTCCGTCCGTCCGTCCGTCTGTTGAAAGCACGCTAGCATCTAAACGAAACGAGCTAGAACGTTAAAATTTTCCATAAATGCGTCTTATAGTCGTAGATCGGTTATGATTGAAATGGGGCGAAATCGGGCCAAAGGGAAAAAATTTTCCCTCACAAGGACTAAAAATATCCATAATAATCCCTAATATTTTAGCGTATTTAAGCATGTTTTTGAATAGGTCTGTTTATATTTGCTTGATATTTGGTATGCGCATTCCCCCTACAGCAAAAACGTGCACCATAAAGTGATGCTTTTTTGTAGGGGGTGAAATGGGGCAAAAAAGGGATAAAAATGGTACATATTAAACGACAACAGCTAGAAACACGAAATTCGGTGTGTACATTCCTCTAACTGAGTAGAGACATAATATAAAAATATTTTTTCTAAATTCGTACTTTTAGGGGTAAAATGGGAATAGAGGGATAAAAATGGTACCAACCAAATGGCTGTACCTAGAATAATGAAATTCGGTGTATACATTCCTCTGATTGCATACACAAGTAAAATAAACGGATTTTTTAAAATTCGTACTTTTTGGGGTTAAACTGAAAAAAGGGGATAAAAATAGTACCAATCAAATGACCGTAGCTAGAGTCATGAAATTCGGAGTATACATTCCTCTGAGTGTGTAGACGGGGAAAATAAACTGATTTTTCGAAATTCGTACTTTTTGGGGTTAAAATGAAAAAGGGATAAAAATAGTACCAATCAAATGACCGCAGCTAGAGTCATGAAATTCGGGTTATACATTCCTCTGACTGCGTAGACACGGAAAATAGACGAATTTTTCGAAACTAGTACTTTCAAGGGATACAATGGTACAGAGGGATAGAAATAGTACCAACTAAACGACTACAGCTAGATGATAAAATTCTAATTGCGTATAAACGTCAAGGGGGTAAAAATGGTACCAACTAAATGGACGCAGCTGGAATCATGGAATTCGGTGTATACATTCCTCTGATTGCATAGACACACAAAATAAAAAGGTTTTTCCAAATTCGGCAAAAATTGGGGGAATCATGAAGTTAGGTTATTTTGCACTATGTACGTCTGATAATGGATTTTCAAAATTTATACTTTTGGAATTCAAATAGAATGGAAATACAACCAACTGTAGCACCCACTATCTACCAATATTTATGGCTTTGAAAATATAAATATAAGAATATTTATTTTTTGAATTGACGTATTGATAGCATTACCTTATAAGCGTGGTTTGAAATAATTAAAATATTATATTATTTATAAAATTAATTTTTCAATATTTGTATTTGCTTTGGTTTGGCTATATTAAAAAAATTATATTTTCCTGTAATATTACTGCACTTCTACGAAAACCGACAACCTCTGTGGAATGCAATCCATGGTGGAGGGTATATAAAGTTCGGCCCGGCCGAACTTAACTCCGTTTTTACTTGTTTACAACTCCCCTAGTGTGGAATCTTCTGCAGTGAATTATCTTATAATGACATCCAAATGTGTGCATCTCATGTGATTAACCCTCGGGTATTGTATACATTTAAAAGTTGTAAATTCATTACATATATTATTTGTATTAGTAAGGGTATTTATTGTTTTTTTTTTAATAAAGTTCTTTTGTGGCTGTGAATTAAAGAAAATATAAAATATAATCATAGTTTTAGTCGATACGTTCCTTAATCCATTGATCAAACATGCTAACTCTGGTATAAACATCCGGACTGTTTGAGGCGCAGAATGCTGTACCATATGATACAATTCCAACTTGTGTTACTCGGTCATCTTGACGCATTACCAAAGGCCCACCAGAGTCACCCTATAAATCAAACCAAAAAATATATATAAAGAAATTATGATATTTCCATCAAAAACTTACGTTACAGGCACCTTTGCCAAATGATTCCAAAGCACAAATCTCCGTATCCGATAAATTAGTCATTACTCTTTTACATTCGTCGTTGGTAATGGTGTTATAGTTTAAACGTTGCAATCTTTTCGGATATCTAGCGAAGATACCATTTCCGAAATGATGTACAGAGCCCCACCCGGACAAAAGGACTGGCTGTTTTCCACCAACCATTTCAGATCCGCTGACGTCAATTTTTTCAATACGTTTGCCATCCAGTTCGAGCGGAGGATCAATGCTCAATATGGCAATGTCACTGCTTTTCAATGGTTGATACTTATCATGTACATCAATCGATGTCACTTGCGCCCTTGGACCCTCTTTCGATCTCAAATCATTTATACCCGCCCTGACAGATAACTTCTTGGCGTCCTGACCCACAACGCAATGTGCAGCTGTTAAAATGCGACTGGGTGACACAATAGAGCCACCACAAAAATGACGATACTCCCCATCTTTGTTATATTGTAGGGATATCTGATAGTTTACATATTCCTCATTACCAACGTTGTAACCACCTACCACGCGTTCCTGGGAATCGGAAGCATTGTCTAAAGCCTCAAAATATGCATCCACTAAAGAGTTCAAATTCAAATATTTCATTCTCTACAATTACTAAGAAGGATTCAAGAAAGTAACTTACAATCCAAACCACCTTCAGAGGATGGTGCCGTGTAACACTGTCCCACGACCAAAGCGAGGACAAACAGTAACGATGGTCTTATAAACATGTTCTTGTCTACTTCCAAAACCTAAGTAATGTTTGAGGTTACAAACCCAACTATTTATAGTGTAATTTAAAATTGAAAAAACAACAGGGGTTATCCGTATTTAAATTGATTTAACAAATATTTTCGTTATGTGTCACTTATCATTGAGAACACCACAGGAAACAACAACAATCTATTTGAAACTACATGTTTGAATTTTATTTAACTGACGCATGTAACTCCGGCAACTCTTAAGTGACAGTGAAAGGGAGCTCCACTTTTATGTTAGTGGAGAATTGAACGGACGATGCAGTAAAATATATTCTAAGATTCGAGCATAAATAAGAAACGTAAAAGTTGTTTCCTTGAACGAATGTATTTGCAAACTTGGGTTCAATTTGTACAATGAACAAACATATATTAACATATGTATTACTATCTATATATATATATAAATCAATGTGTGTCTGTGGACCGATTCGCCGGAAAATGTTACTGTAGCTAACCAGTGGACAGAGGGTGGTTTCTGGATATACTAAGTCATGATAGGACAAAGGGCCCACACAAACTATACTTTAAAACTATCAATTATCACTCATTTAATTTTCAAAAGCATACGAAGTAGTAAAGGGTTGTAAGATATGGCGATTTCTCACCAAACGTGGCGAATTTTAAATATGTTTGGCTACTTTATTTTCGATTTGGCGACATGGCGATTTTTTGACGATTTATAAAAAAATAGTTGGTGATTTTCTTGGCTAATTTTAGAAAATTTTTAAATCTGTCCTCCGATTTTATTATATTGGCCCTGCTTTGTAGAGAAATATATTACAATTTGTATGCAAGTCATAGATATGCGTTCATATCAAACCGAACACTTTTTAAATTACCATTTCCGATTTAGTTGGATAACTGCACTCTATAAAATATTTGATTTATAGAGGACGGATAAAAGAAATTTTGTAAAATAGATGACCAATTGAGAATTAATAAAATCAAGATAAAAGTTTCGAGGTAGAAACATTGAAAATGGTATTGTATGAAAAGGCGTAGGTACAATTCAAGGAATGAAGGTCATTGAATTTTGTGAATTTCTTAAAAAAACAAAAAATAGGCGTATTCCCGTCGATTTTTGTTTATAATCATGTACACCATGTACATTTTAGAATTGAGAAATAATAAAAATTAAAAAAACAATAATAATTAGAACGAATTTTATATAATTTTTTATTATAATTTTTGAACGAATGCATGCATTGACTTTTCTACTAAAACAGATTTGTCAAAATGCATCTATGTATATGCTTTTATTGAGATTTTTTTCTTGTTGGTTCCATTAAAATTAAAATACCTGAGACATTAGTTCATGAAAACGGGAGAAAGACGCCAACTCAATATTAGAAACTGCTTCATAAAGGAGAAAAAGTATATATTTTAATGGTATTTGTTTTTAACCAGTAATTCCGGCGTTGAAAGTGTATTCTGCATTATGAATTGCCTAAACTAGGCCACGGTATAAGACAAATTTTAACTTTTATTAAGTATAATAAATACCAATAAAGTATGTTTCAATTCTTTATCATGAAATGTTGAAAATATTCAATTCAAATATAATATATGAATTCCATAAATTTGTTTACAAGAACTAAATATAAAATGAAATTTGTCGATATTTTACCAAAAACTGAAGTTTTTTACATTTGGCGGTTTTTGGCGATTTCTGACAATTGATTTGGCGATATAGGTACAAAATAATCTGAAACCCCTGAGTAAAGCTAGTAAATTTATAAAACACATCAACTTTATTTAATATTCTATAGTAGAATAGTATAATAGTAAAATAAAGAAGAACAATTTTTTACCAATTATGCTAAGCGTACAAAAAACTAAGGTTGAAATAAAATAACTTTGACAGAACGTACATTCTGGCTCTCTCATGGTACAATAATTCCAACCTACCTATGATAATACAACCCTGCGAATGAGTTTGACAAACGAAATATAATCTATGGTACAAAATGCATAATTTTAATTAGCTGTTAGAACGATTCTACCTGGAATTATTGTACCATAGTCGTACGTACGTTCATCGATGTTAGAAGTATTTCTACATATAATAAGCATTTCTACCAAGTCTAACTATGGATTACGCAGAATTCTATTCAGTATCGGTATCTCGCTCTTAGCACATTAACCAATTTGAAGCAAGTTTTGATTGTTAACAGTCGTTGTCATTAAAACGTGAAATTTTATTTATTATTTCAATGTTTTCATTCAGTTTACTACATTAATCATCGCCAAATATGTGGTTTTTATGTATGTAATTGATCTTTCTAAATTAATCACACCAGACTAAAACCAAATACGTATAATACTCTAAAAGCTAAATTTTGAATCACAATACTCTCTGGAACTACGCCACAAAATTCTGCATTGCTGTGATACAACATAATTATGGCAGAGAGTAAAAATTACCAAAAGTTCATCATCACTATGGGTCAAATGACACTGGTCAAAAGTCATAAAACTTAAAATCTGATGCTAACCTAGCAAAAAAGTATAGAGATAACTTGGAAAATGTAAACATTATCAGTGCTCTCGATAGAACTATCTAATGCTGAGCTTCATAAATTTTATATACTTTATACTTTATATACCAACAACGCGAGTTTGTGCGTATACGGTGTCAGATTAGTTTTTTCTACATCAAGATATTGGAGTATAATCTTAAAATTTTGTTGTAAGGTGGGAAAAAATCTAAAAATCTACAACAAAATACCTACCGATCAAACAAAAACTGTTTTGTCACATGGTCTCTGAAAGTTTTCTAAAATATACATACATATATTTTTTAATTTTCTTTGCTCGATATCTACCAACCATAAAACAACACTTTGGATTTTGACTCGAGAAAAGTAAATGAGTTGAAGATTTCGGACACTAGTTATATAAAATTGGCTTCTGTGAAATTTATTTCAAATTATCTTTCAATATCTGCTTATCATTAAGGACATGACAAAGTTTATAAAAGTAGTTTGAACATAAACCCTATATTTTTTTAATTTTATAATAAAGTTTAGGATAGAATCTATTTATGTCTTTTGCACTTTTAACAATAATAACTACACTATTTGCGTTTCGGACACGCGCGAAAAAAAACTTAAAAATATATTAATATAATTGCTGTTACACAACTTATGTTGGATATTGCAGCTCATAGGAATGTTTGATTGCATGTCATAATTCGGTTTGCAGTCTAAATTGGGATTTTATTCTTAGAAATAGTGAAAAAAATTGGCAATATGAATAAAGTATGTCATAAAAGTGTTAGTTCCCACATTTTGCAATATATAAATTCGTTAAACTGACTTCTTATCTGTTAAAAGAAATATCAAAAATGTTGAAACTTTGAAAACTTCCTCAGGAACTGCCCATATACTTTTTGGGATCTCCGATGAATATTTCAAGATGTTGCAAATGGAATGACAAAAAGAATGGTAGAAGGTATAAAAACAAAAACGTATTCATAAATACAAATTCGTTTATATGTAAATACGTAACCCACAACGGGTTTAAATTTCGCACCTCAATAAATTTCGCGAGATAATTAAGAGGTCATTGATTAAAATGTCGTTGTTTGTTCTTAAAAGAGCAATAGTGTTAGGCCTTTCATTATCTAATCTATGATACTGGATGTTGTTGTTTATGTATTTACATAAGAATGTATATTTATAAAAACGTAGAGAAATATTTTATAAAAAGCGAATATTTTATAAATACGAATCTAGCATGATTTTTGATAAGTGATAGTAGTCAATTTAAGGCATTCAATGGAGAAAATAGCGAACATGTATCCAAAAGAATCGAATCCAGTGCCCTATAATACTTATAATTTTCTATCATTTCATTTTGAAGATTCTTCAATCTCCGGCGAAAGCGTCTTCAGGAAACTGAACGCTTGTTTGTCACATTGTAACACGTCGAAACATCCATAATAATATTTTCATTTAAATTAAAAAAAATACAAAATATGTGGCTATCCTCTGTGAATATTTATTACCAACCATCTTTTGTTTCGTCCGTGTTCATCATTCAGTCTCAATATATTGCGTATTTTCTGCTTGTTCGATTCATGATAAAAATTAATTATCTCCATGGGTGTTTAGAATAATAGTTTATTAATCTTCCCGATGTTGTTGTCTTATGGTACTAATCTAATTTAAGTTTGTTTAATTCTTTGATTATTAATGCGTCAAATATGGTATTCTGTTATTAAGTTCCTCTTCCATCGTGAATGGAATTTATCTGTTATAAGAATTAAGTATAAATAACAGATCAAAAGATCCAAACAGATCAATCACATACTTGTTCAATAATTTCGTCTTTTGATTCATACTATTAGGTTAAGCGTCCAGTAATTCCTCCTCTGCTATCGCAGGGGAAGCGGAGATCCCATAGACAATTTGGATTTAGGAAGGGTCATTCGACAGTGCATCCACTGATAAAATTTCATGGTGATGTTATTAAGAGTTTAAGAAGTAAGGAATGTACAGTTGCCATATATTTGGACGTAGAAAAGGCGTTTGACAGGATTTACCATAATGGACTGGTAATTAATTAGTAATTTGATCCTCATATAGTTAACTTTTTTAAAAGTTACTTTACAAATAGAAAATTCTGCATTAAAGTAGGAAATGAATACTCATAATTAAGCACAGTGTCTTGCGGCGTTCCTCAAAGTTCAATCTTGGCTCATTTATTTAGTATATATGTATATGTACGGCTTTCCTCATCAGAAATACGATTCTTTGGGTGTGTTACATATATGCGGACGATTGCCTTTTGTATGCTCATGGGAGAACGCCAAAGGAAGCTTTGAAAAAAGTTTTGGCCCATTTGAACGTAGTGGACAAATTTTACACTGATTGGGAATTCAGAATAAATACGAAAAATAGTGAGGCGATCTGTTTGAAGAACTCGTCTGGCAAATGTGAAGGTTGTGCCAGAGAGTAAAATGCGGAAATACCTTTCAGAGACAGTTTCAAATAATTTACTTTCAATAAATTAGTAAAACTTAATTACCATGCCCGGTTGGGACTGAAAAAGGACTACCAGATTAAGGGTTACTTTGAAAGACTTTTCTACAATAATAGATTAACCGAAGACACAAAATTATTATTATATAAATTCAGTATACGCTCTGCGTTACTTTATGCTTTCCCGATATTGTTCCAAATTTAACCATCTGTGATGAGCGATTTCGGAGTAATGGAAACGAAAATCCTCAGATCTTGCTTTGGAAAGAACTTCCAGAGTTATAATAAGCATTTTCAAACAAGTTTATTTATGGTAATGCCTCAGTCACGCCAATCCCTGTGTACGTGATGAAACTGTTAATAGATTTTGTAAAAATGGTCTCGAATCATGAGAACCCTTTAATTCAGAACCAGCTGGCATAATACAAATTATCTGTCACCAATTGGTATCAATATGTCAATGGACTTGCCCTCGACTTTGTGTCCTCAATTTTACGTCAAATCTAACACTGGATCTCATAGGGATTTAGTTTTTTGTTTGTTTTTGTATATGTATTTAGATTAAGTATTTTGATCTATTATTAGTCTTAAGCACACTCTTTTGATCGGGAGCAAACACAAAGATGTACTAAACCTCTTGAAATATTTGTATATGTCTTAACGATTTAAGATAAAGCAAGATGCTGAAATTTGTTAACTGTAATTAAATCAATACATTATATTTTTAAGTAAATCCATTATATGGAAACATAATATAAATGATTTCAAAAAAGCCTCGATAAATTTAAATTAAAATTAAATTCTATTCAGAATCTGCAAATTAACACCAAAATAATTTGCAGGTAGTGCTGTTGTATATTGGCTCTAAATCACAAGGTATTTTTCTGAACGATTTTTACATATCTGATTATATTTGAAGAAGAATATAGTTTTTCAGAACAATTAGAAAGCATAATTTTATGATTAGTGATTTCAGGATAAGTTGAAATCACAGTTTTATGAATAGTAAATTTTCAAATTTGTTTAGATTTATGATTTAGTCGATGGAAATAACTCATCAAATTTAAGATTATAGTTTGAAAATCACAGTTAATAAGAATCCAAGCGTATACTTTCTTTGTGTATTCCGGATTTCCTTCCAATTTATGATTTAATGCACCTAAGCTAGATTCGCTTGCTATTAGTATTTAAGAAGAATAAATATTTTTAACTTAATGGTCAGTTTCTTTAAATAATACAGTTAAGCGGATTTTCCGCTTAACTGTGTAGAGCCAAAATATTGTTATTTATATATGCATATACAATTGTGTTTTTTTGTGTTTCTCCAAATCCCCCAATGAATCTCAAGGAGAGGAGAGTGTAAATTGGCCTTTCGGGAACACCATTGGCAGAATAGAGTTTTGGCCACTAACAGGAGGTGGCATTCAAAATTAACCTGGTTGACAAAGATAATTTACAACTAGATTCACCAAATCTCTCAGTAATTTTTAAGTAGCTGTAAGCAATAGATGTCAACTGTTCTCTCCACACAAATCTTACTCAATGAGTAAATTGACTTAAATAACTTAAATTCTTATTGTAAACTTATATGAATTAAGAAAGGTGGGTTTTGAATATAATAAATAAATTAGTCTGTATGCTCACATATTTTACGAAAATCCGAATGAAACAGAAACGATTAAGTGAAACCATAGGTAATTTTTTTATTATTTAATTTCATAAATTACAATTGATAAAAAGTGCCTCAGCGCCTCTAGGGCATTATTGAGGCAATCAGGCAACACAAATCCAAGAATAATCTTTACAATAAATAATATTATACATTATAAATTCTAAAAAAATCATATACATAGGAAGTCATATCAAACAAGAAGCATTTCAATGTTTTGATAAAGATAGTCTTTTAATTGATTTTTAAAAACAGAAACAGTTTTATATTCAACGATACCCATGTATTCAATTATTTGTTTAGTAACTTCTAATCTGCATCTTGCAATATATAAGTTTGAGCTGTTCCTTGTGTTAAAGTTGTGTTGAATGAATTCTGCCATAGTATTACATACTTTAAGGAACAGAAATTGCTATTTTTCATTTTTATTTCAAATTATTTGTCGAAGGAAAAACAAAATTTAATTTTCGGAAGAAAAATTGAAAAAGAAAAAAATTGGTTTTCCTTCGAACGATTAAGAGAAAATTTTGTAAAAGAAACATTGAAGAACTGTAATTGCCACAGAAGAAAACGTGAAATATGTTGCACTAAATTTTGGTTAAGTTTTATTAACCGCAGAAGAGGTGATACAAAGAAAGCTAGATTCAAGAGCCTTTGTTATATATCACGATTATGAACTCATGTTGGAAGTTGGAGGAAGTCGTGTCAGGCAGTTCATTTGTAAATGATACGCCATCAATTAATAAAAAAGGCTTAATGTTACAAGTGGAAAGAGACAAAGCACAGAAAAGTCCAGCCTCCAAGAAATTATATATAATATCATCAGGCGACAGGAATCAACAAATCAAGAGCCTAAGTTGCAGTCATTGTTGTATTTGGTGAAAGTGTTTCATTTATATATAATTCAAATTACTTTAACTTTAATCTCTTGTTGGAAATTTCTTAATTCTAAAATATGTTTAGATTTTAATTTCATTGGTTTGAGAGGGGAAAATCCTCGTATCTTTCGTTAATGTTCGCTTTTCAAACTAACGTAACTCACTTTATCTGAATTCACTTAAATTTCACTTTTGTAATCTAATTTCATCATCCCTATATAACACAAACCCGCACATGAACTAAACCAAATTGCTACAATAGAGTTCCTGACTATCATGCAGCGATCGCTTCATTAGATCAAGGTTTTTGAGTAAGTTTCCTTATATCTATTTATTATCCCAACACTACAATTTAACCTTCATTTATGTATATCCTAATTTCAAAATCCCAATCTGTTAACAACTATAATTTTACTTTGTTTTAGAAAGCCTAATCTCTCAGTTTTAAATATATGTTAATACACTTTTTTAAAATGAAAGATTAGACTCATTAATTTGGACGAAACATGAGGAATGTAGGGTAAATTGATGTCACAACAGGTACTATTCTCTTAAATTTCTACTATCTATTCTCTATAAAACAAATTATGTAATCGGCTATGTTTTCAGGACTGCGTTTTCGTATCACTTTGAACACATACATTGCATTTTGTAACCTCCATACACAGGTACAATTTTGTGTGCTATATATCGGTATAGCGATAAAGTCGAATGTAATCTCGGGAGATTGAAGCTTGAGTGTTTCTATAGCACCTTCCCACATTCTGTCGCCATCTTGTGCAAAGTAGCCGAACATAAGTTTGTGTATCTAATACCATCAACCAAAGATGAAATAGTTGTAGTTGGCCCCAAGACCACTAGGTGGTGAATGTGGAAAAGTACATTCTATTTCACTCAAAGTACGTTCTAATTCACTCAATTTTGTTCACTCTTTCGCTTGTAAATCTGAAACGAAAACGAATGAAGTCAAAGTTAATTCCAATGATTTTTTAGTTATAAAAGTTGGAACATTTTTGAGCTTAACTGGAGAAAATTTACGTTAAAACGTATTGTTTGGAGGCATCGATATGTTGTGTTACGGTGCTATTTGTATTATTTTCAGTTTTCCTTAATATGAAAACTTAAAACAATTAATTATTTTCATTATTAAAATAAAATAGGGATATAAAAATATGTCTAGGATATCTGAAATTAAAGTTATCCAATAAGATATGTAATCAATGTGAGGATAATCAATGGTGACATGACATAATGTCCATGGACATTATGAGTGGCATAATGATTCTAAAGAACGAATTATTAGTATTTTATGGAAAACAGCAAGAATGTGTCAATATTTTTGTGAAATATTTATTTCGATTGGGACTATAGTGCGAACATTTGGTTTTACGAAATAAAAGGAGAGGAGTCGTGATAAATATAAGAAAGTAAAGGTAATAAGAAATCGGCCGCCAATCGATGTTCGTACTATAGTTCGATATTTGTGTTTAAAACTGAATATTTTATTTCTGTTTGCCATGCAGAAAAACAGACGATAACATTAAAATCAGGTTTCATATTGTTTTTTCTTGTAATATATGTACCACTTATAATAGGTGCTTCCGTGATATACTAAATAAATGGATATGTTCCATGGAGAATATTGAAGATCATAACTTTAGTTGACGGCGAATAAAGAAAGAAATGTCAAAAATCAAATTGATTTTAGGTTGAGTGTGATTCTCCTCCTTTCCATTACCAAAACAACAAACTTCCTATGTAAGAAGAACTTACATAATGGAAAGAAAATCCAAAGAAAACGTGTATTTTTACAAAATTCAAATCAAATATTCCCCATCATTCAAATCCCGCCCATTTGTATATTGCCTAAGCAGGTTAAAAATAAATTAACTCACACAACAATATAGGAATCTCGGTGTCGAATATACTCTAAAACATGTTTTATTTTCGTATGGGAATGGTCACGCCCACTTTTCCAATACCGCCCATTTTTGGCACTTACCCAAAATTACAGCACTCTAGGTGTCATAGAACTGACAATATTCAATAATAGGGTTTAACTTCGTATGGGAGGTGCCACGTCCACTTTTCTAGATGCACTTACACAAAATTTCAGCACTCTAAGTGTCATAGAACTGACAATATTCAACAATAGGTTTTAACTTCGTGTGTGTGAGAGGTGCCACGCCCACTGAAAATATTAAAAATTTATATAGCCTTTTTTTCACCACCGGTTCAACATGAACATACTGTGAAAATGTTGTAATACTGTATCTAGGAAATACTTGCAGAATAACTATGTATAGATTTAAGAATGCTTTGATTTTAATACTTGTATTTTTCATAAATATTTCCTGGATATTGACAGTTTGTGAAAAACCTTTAAACTGAATACATATTAAATAAACTTATCTCTTATACCAAAAACCAAATCGGCCTCAAATTACATTAGGTTATGGGTCCCTCGGATAAAAATGGTATTGTGCAATTTTGTGGAACCAATTTTGAGAATTGGAAATTCCGTGTTGAAAAACATTTGGCTGCAGCAGGATGTCTTGAAGCTGTAAAAACGACAACTCAAGAAGGTGCTGGTGCAGAAATGTTCCGGAAACAAGATACGAAAGCACAAGATATCATCACAAGTTTAATCCATGATGATTTTTTGGAGTACATAAGAGATAAAGCAACAGCCAAGCAAATGTGGGATGGTTTAAACGAGTCTTTTTCATGTAAGTCAGCGCAAAATCAAACCATTATACGCAAGGAACTAGCCAACTTAAGATTGAGGGAAGGCGAATGTCTCAGCCAGAATTTTTTGAAATTTGATTCCCTCGTAAGACAACTTAAAAGTTCCGGTGCAAAGCCAGAAGAGGCTGATCTTGTATCTCAATTGACGTTGCCGGAGTCGTTCGATCCAATTGTTACGGCATTGGAAAACCTTAGTATTGGCGATCTAACATTGGCAGTGGTGAAACCGAAATTATTGGCTGAAGAATCGAAGAAAAAGAATCGAAATGAGGATGAATGTGCTCAAAAGGTAACAGCTTTCCAGTCCAAAAATAAAACAAAATTCAGATTTAATGGAAAATGTCATCGATGTGGAAAGTATGGCCACATGAAAAAGGACTGCAGAAGTAAGGAAGCGAAGATTGCCACTAATAATGAGAACGGGGTGAGTTTTATGGCAGATGCAAACACATTGGCATCGGCATACATCGCTGAAAACGTACTTGTTTTTGCGTTGGACTCTGGTGCGACGGACCATTTTGTCAACAATAAAAATGTCTTCAAAACCTTAAAGAAGTTGTCAATCGCTAAATACATAAAAATTGCTAAAGACAAGGAGGAAATTTGTGTTTCAATGGTTGGCGAAATTGATTTGGTCAGCGATACTGGGATTGATGTGCAGTTGAAAAACGTGCTTTATAGCCCAGAATTCCGGGAGAATTTATTGTCTGTAAGCAAAATCGTGGAAGCGGGTTTAAAGGTCGAATTCCAAAGACGAGATGCTGTTATTAATGAAGTTGTTGCAAGAGCTAAACGTTGTGGGAATTTATTTGAAGTTAGGATGAGGTGTGACCTTGCGTCAGCGGCAAATTTGAGCAAAGCTGAAGAAAGTAAACTTTGGCATAAACGTTTGGGTCACATCAGCAGTCAAAGTCACAATGAATTAGTCTGCAAAGATATGGTTTCTGGATTACCAAAGGCAATTAAAAATGACTTTTGTGAAATTTGCGTTCAAAGTAAGCACTGTCGAGAATCATTCAATGGAACGCGAAACAAGTCAACTAGACCTCTTGAACATATTCATTCCGATGTATGTGGTCCCATAAGTCCTACTGCTTGGGATGGTTCCAGATACTTTCTAACATTCATTGACGATTGCACACATTTCGTAATGGTGTATCTAATAAAGAAGAAATCAGAAGTATTCGAGAAATTCAAGGAGTATGAAGCTGTTGCCACATCAAAGTTTAATACTAAAATAAGTCAACTTACTATTGATCAAGGAAGAGAATACAAGTCAGAAGGTATGTTATCATTTTGTAGAAAGAAAGGAATTCAGATTTGTGAAACTATTGCTTACACTCCGCAACAAAATGGAGTTGCTGAAAGGCTTAATCGTACGATTGTTGAACGTGTTAGAGCTTTGTTAATGGAAGCTGGTGATCCAAAATTCCTGTGGTGTGAAGCGGTATATACTAGTGTTTATCTTATTAATAGAAGTCCGTCTAGAGCAATAGCTACTATGAAAACACCTGCGGTATTGTGGTTCAATCAAAAACCAGATTTATCGAAATTGAGAATTTTTGGATGTCATGCATATGCTTGGGTGCCTGATCAAAAACGTTATAAGTTAGACGCTAAAAGCAAGTCCTATATGATGATTGGTTATTGTCCTAATGGTTATCGTTTATGGGACACAGAAAAACGTAAAGTGGTCTTAGCTAGAGATGTAAAGTTTGACGAAACTTCATTTCCGTTTAAAAATAAACCGCATTCTAATAATGATAACTTGGTTGTAGTAAGAAACAATCAAGAGGGGGAAGAATATGATGATGTTTCAAATACTGAACAACGTGATGATTACGATGTTGTATCGGTTTCCACAGAAAATGAACAGCAAGATAGAACAGAAATAAATGAAAATACAAATGACGTGCAAGTTTTTCATTATCAAGAGCCTAGTGATGTGAATGAAGTGTCTCAAGTGGAAGAGCAAGTCGCCGAAAAACCTAGAAGAAGTGAAAGAATTCGGAAACCAAGTTCCAAGTTTTCCGAATACTACTTATCTCTGTTCGAGGCTGTAACTACAGAATCAAGAATACGAACAACGTATTCTGAAATTGAGAAATGTCATGATCGGTTACAGTGGCTATCTGCTGTTGAAGAGGAACTTAAATCGATGGACAGAAACAAAGTGTGGAGGTCAGTCAAATGTCCACCTAATTTAACACCCCTAAAATCCAAATGGGTGTTTACAATAAAGAAAGATGCGGATGGAAATCCAATACGGTACAAGGCTAAACTTGTAGCTAAAGGCTACTCACAAAGATTTTGTGTGATTACGAGGATATCTACTCTCCAGTAGCAAAATTGTCAACAATAAGAATTGCTTTGGCGGTTGGTGTAAAGTATAATTTATACTTTCACCAATTGGATATAAAAACGGCGTTCCTACATGGTGAACTTAAGGAAGATATTTATATAAATGTTCCAGAAGGAATGAAAAACGAACCTGGCACAATTTTAAAATTGGAGAAATCACTATATGGTTTGAAACAAGCACCAAGGTGCTGGAATGAAAAAATCCATATCCACCTGGAAAATTTGGGATTCAAACGTTCTCAACATGATTACTGTTTATACACACGTCACACATGTAATGGCATGTTGTTTCTATTGCTATATGTGGATGATCTGTTAATGATCGGAAGTAGTGAAGAAGAAATCGAAGAATTGAAAACTAAATTGTCTGTAAATTTCGAGATATCCGATTGTGGGAAATTAAATCATTATCTCGGCATCAAATTTGATTATAACCAGAAAGATGGTATAATGATGTTGTCCCAAGGATCCATAATAAACAACGTACTGGAAAAATTTGGAATGACACAATGCAATGCAGCTCGAACTCCAATGGAGAAAGGTCTTCATTTGCCAATTATAGTTGATGAGGAATGTAATCAACCCTATCGTGAGTTATTGGGCAATCTTATGTATATTATGCTAAGTGTTCGCCCCGACATTTGTTATTCAGTTGGCTATATGGAAAGATTTCAACAAAATCCTGATGAAATACATTGGACAACATTAAAAAGAATTTTACGGTATATTAAAGGAACTAAAGAAGCTAAATTAGTCTATCAAAGGAATCAAAATGATGAAGCTTTAATCGGGTTCGCAGATGCTGATTGGGCATCAGATTTGCAAGACCGAAAATATACAAGTGGATTTGTATTTTATATTTTCGGTAATCCAGTATCGTGGTCAAGCAAGAAACAAGCAACTGTGGCTACGTCATCAAGTGAGGCAGAGTATGTGTATGTGCGGTCAAAACACCACTTTATAAGGGATCATATTATGAAAGGAAATTTGGTCATAAAGCCTGTATCGACGAAAAATCAAATAGCTGACATTTTTACAAAATCATTGGATGCAACTAGTTTTATTACAATTAGAAATTTGCTTAAATTGTCGAATTGAGAAGGGGTGTTGTAATACTGTATCTAGGAAATACTTGCAGAATAGCTATGTATAGATTTAAGAATGCTTTGATTTTAATACTTGTATTTTTCATAAATATTTCCTGGATATTGACAGTTTGTGAAAAACCTTTAAACTGAATACATATTAAATAAACTTATCTCTTATACCAAAAACCAAATCGGCCTCAAATTACATTAGAAAATGTCAAGAAGATCGGTCCAGTAGTTTAGGCTGCTATAAAGAACAACACACAAACATATATGGGTGGACCATTTAACATTTTAAATTTGAACTACCAATTACTTTGACTTTGAAAGGTAGAATAACATTCCTTTTTGTTTTTATTTTCAGGTTCATGTTTGACGCTATACGCTCGAACAAAATTGGAAAATGTTAAAAACTTACTTCCAAAATAGTGAGCCTTACGCAAACTGTAAGAAATTTACGTTGAAAATTATAGCGTTTTCAGATGAAGGTCATTTTCATCTCGGTGGATATGTCAATAAGCAAAATTGTTGCATATGGGGTTCAGAGTAGATATGGGCGCGACTCACGTGAAATGCATGAATAACGTGATTCACGCGTGATGTTTTCGTGAGTCGAACAATAAATACATACATATGTTATTTTATTTTCATTCTATTTCGTTTAAAAATGTAAAATTTTCCATTCAAAATAAAAGTTATATATATATATATACATACAGGTATGTGATGGCTTTCGCCGTGTTTTGGTTTCGCTTTACAATTTGAAAGCACAGGAGTAAAAAGCAGGAGTGATGACTTCCACGTGGAAACGAATAATAAACACTTTATCTTTTGCATAGAAAAAATATGTTTTCTTGCACAATCATGTTCAAAATACGTTCTAATAGCCATTTCAATAATAAATGCACAATTTTTAACCTATAATATGCCATTTTCCATAACAAAAACATTTCAATGTGACAACAAATTGGAACTGAAATTTGACAACAAAATAAAGCGTTTTCTTAAAATCATATTATTTTTGATAAATTGTGTGCAATTACAGGTTTTACATGAGGAATTCATGTAAAACATATCAAATATTGACCTGTAGTGGTTTTTTCATATTTGTAATAGATTTTTGGTACAGAAAATCCACATTACTTTTGCTTTCCTTTGGGCATAAGCAGGCAAAATTGACGTGAAAGTCAATTTCGTGATATTCTTCCACTTTCGTCCAAAAGCATCACATACCCGATATATTTATTTATAAAATAAAGTGCTGCAATGCACGTATAATTTCTATTGTTTAAGCAGCCCCATAGTATTAGTTCAATTAAAACAAGTAAGGAAAGTCTAAAGTCGGACGGTGCCGACTATATGATACACTCCACTTGCTATCCTATTATAATTCAATTCTGTACAAAAGTGAAATCGGAAAGGATTTTTGTATCCTGTAAGTGTATGTGTTTGACAAAAAATTTTAAATCGGAAAGGACATCTGCATGGGGGTATATTGAAACATGGAACGATGTGACCCGCATTCACTATGTATGTTTATAGATGAAATATAATATATCGGTTAAACATTTGGGAGCAAGATTTGTATATATAAAGGGTGATTTTTTAAGAGCTTGATAACTTTTTTAAAAAAAAAAACGCATAAAATTTGCAAAATCTCATCGGTTCTTTATTTGAAACGTTAGATTGGTCCATGACATTTACTTTTTGAAGATAATTTCATTTAAATGTTGACCGCGGCTGCGTCTTAGGTGGTCCATCCGCTTAGTCCAATTTTGGCATTTCCACGTTTTTGAGTAACAGAGACCCAATTGGTGCGAACGGCGACGAATCGAAAATTGGTGGTCATCATTAACACTGGCCGATACAGCTGCGATATTTTCTTCAGTTCGCACTCTACGTAAGCGTGTTGGTGGTTTAATGTCCAACAATGTAAATTTGGTGCGAAATTTAGTCACAATAGCCCGAATAGCCGCTTCAGTGGGTCGATTAAACTGACCATAAAATGGAAGCGCGCAATGAACTTTCTTAACAGAACACGCATTTTGATAATAAAATTCAATAATTTGCAAGCGTTGTTCGTTTGTAAGACGATTCATGATGAAATGTCAAAGCATACTGAGCATCTTTCTCTTTGACACCATGTCTGAAATCCCACGTGATCTGTCAAATACTAATGCATGAAAATCCTAACCTCAAAAAAATCACTCTTTATAAAAAAATTATATCTAAATCTGATCCGATCTTACTCATGTTGTGCCAAATTTAAAGAAAATCGAGTGAAATATGTGGTTTCTAGAGCGGAAAAAGTCAAATCGGGAGCGACGTTTGTATGGGGGCTATATCCAAATCTGAACCGATCCAACCCGCTTTCGCCACATGTATTTCTAGTTAGATTTTAAGGTATTAAGCCAAATTTGAAGAAAATCGAGTACTATATGAGCTTTATAGAGCGGAAAAGTCAAATCGGGAGCGACATTTGTATGGGGGCTATATCGAAATCTGAAATCTGACCGATTTTCACCATAGCTATTTCCACTTTAATTATAGGGTACTGTGCCAAATTTGACGCAAATCTAGTTTAATATGTGGTTTCTAGAGCGGAAAAAGTCAAATCGGGAGCGACATTTGTATGGGGGCTATATCTAAATCTGAATCAATTTGCTTCAAATTAAATAGCGTTCGTCCTTGATGCACAAAACTTACTTGTGCCAATTTTTGTTAAGATCGGGCTATAATAGCGACCTGTAATTTGATTACAAAAATAGATGGACAGACGGACATTGCTAAATCGACTCAGAAAGTGATTCTAAGCCGATATGTATAATAAACGATGGGTCTAACTCGTTTCCTTTTGGGTGTTACAAACAAATGCACAAAGACATAATACTCTCGTGGAGTGTATAAAAATCGCATAAGTGATATCGGGTATATGATTTGTTTTCTACTTGGATTTTTTCAACTTATTTTGCGTTAAACTATACGATATATCATACTACAATTTTGTATACTACTTAAAAAAAATAATTTAAGACAGACATCGTAAATGTAGAGTGATTTAAATAATATAATTTTCGGATTTGCGGGGCGTTACTCTTTGGGAGTACAAAAAATAAAGGATACGAAACTATACGACTGCAATTATCTGTAACTTTTTTACAGAGATTTTTATACGATTTAAATAAAAAAATATTTCTTTGTGACCTTGGTACTTCATTAAAGTTGTTCACGTGCGACATCTTAAGTGTGAAAATTAAAAATTTTAATTCCAAAAGTACAAATTTTGAAAATCCATTATCTGAAGTACACAGGGCAACATAACCTAACTTCATGATTCAACCAATTTTTGCCGTAAAAATGAAAAAAGTACGTATTTGAAAAAAAAAATAGTTTGCGTGTCTATGCAGCCAGAGGAATGTATACACCGAATTCCATGATTCTAGCTGCGGTCATTTGATTAGTCAGAGGATATATACACCGAATTTCATCATTCTAGCTGTAGCCGTTTAGTTGGTACCATTTTTATCCCCTTTTTACATTTTAACCCCAAAAAGTACGAATTTCCAAAAATCCATTTATTTTACGTGTATATGCAATCAAATGAATGAATACATCGAATTTCATTATTCTAGGTGCAGTTTGGTCGGTACCATTTTTATCCCTCTAATCGTATTTTACCCCTTAAAAGTACAAATTCGGCAAAAATACTTTTATATTATGTATTTACTCAATTAGAGAAATATACACACCGAATTTTGTGTTTCTAGCTGTTTTCGTTTGATATGTACTATTTTTATCCCTGTTTGCTACATTTCACCCCCTACGAATGGTGCACATATCCAATATCAGGTATGTTATACTTTATAGGGTCTCAGGTCGATATTTCAAGATGTTACAAACGGAATGAGAAAGTTAGTATAACCCCATCCTGGAGGTGGAGGGTATAATAAGATTTTTGAAAATTCTGGGGGCTAAAACTTTTCTGGAGATGACTTAGCCCCCCAGGTCCACCCGTCCTACGCCTTTGTACACGCACTCGAGTTGTAATGAAGTTGAAAGATAAGCGTACCATCCGACTTTGTTATTTCCATTTTTATTTTTGCAATTTCAATTTTCTCAATTTCTACTTACATTTCTGAATTTTAATGTTTTTGTTTCTGAATTGGAAGTGGTGTAGATCTGAACTGATATACTTCAAATTAAATAGCGTTCGACCTTGGAGTAAAAAACTCCATTGTGCAAAGAAAATTCGTAATATCACTATATTATGTCAAAAACTACTCACTATATGACTCTAAATCTCCATTAGATACGCTCCACAAACGGTTAAGGTTAAACCAGCATAGCAGTTATAATTTATTGCCTGATATTGACCCATATTTACAACAGATATTTAAGTATGCTTTTTGTGTTTAAGCGATTATACTATGGTATATAAATAAACGTACGTTATAGAGAAAACAGCATTATTCATTCACCACAAAGAATATGCATTTAATGGTCGGAAAGCTTCGTATCGCATTTGGATTACTAATAATCGTGGCAAAGGGATTTGCAAAAAGTACACTTTGTGTAGAACTCAACTTTGTACAATAAAATACAACTAAATATTTGTTTGCCTTTCAGTCGACTCAACCCAATGGCCGGTTCGTATAGTTGGTGGCACAGACGTAGCCCCAGGTCACCATGTACCTTACCAAGTTTCCTTGCAATATTCATTGGACAGTTCGGATAAACCAGATCAAAAAATAGTGTATAAACATTATTGTGGTGGTTCAATAATATCCCGATATCATATCTTAACAGCGGCTCATTGTTGCAATGGCTTTGATCCTGGGCGTATGTCGATAGTGGCAGGTGTGCGTGACTTAAATGATCCTCTGGCGGTACGACACGTAATAGACGACTATGCAATACATCCCAATTATGTTGAGCTCTCAAGCAGTGACATTGCAATTATAAAACTGTCCTCACCTCTAGAGCTTGACAACATAACTATGGCTGCCATAGACGTCGTAAGCAGTAAGGAGCGTGTGTCGGCAGGTGCTAATGTTATCTTAACAGGCTGGGGCTTACGCATACCCTTTCTTATAGAGATTCCAATTTCTTGGCCATTTCTACAAGAACAGTTGAATGCACTGAGTATTCCCACAATTCTACAAATTATGAGCTTTACAACCATCTCCGATTTCGAGTGCAAGCTCACTATTGAACAGTTATCTGAGACGGAACTATGCGCTAAAGGATATTTCATTGCGGGAGCATGTCCGGTAAGTGTGTGATGTAATACAGGTTTGAAATAAATAATTTAAATGTTGATAACAAAACAGGGCGACTCTGGAGGTCCACTGGTGATGCCCACTGAAAATGGTCTGCGTCAGGTTGGTCTTGTTTCCTACGGTTTATTTGTATGTGGTATTTTTAATGCACTGGTACCCGATGTTTATACAAGAATATCCGAATTTACGGATTGGATAAAACAACAAATGAATTCTTAATAAATTTAATTCGGTTTTTTAAGTCTTGGATTTTTTATGAAACACGTATAATTACAAACTCAAGAAATTATACAAATTGGAAAACGTTGAATGGGCTTTCCTTAAAAAGCTTACAGACACATAACCTTACAAGCAAACCCCCGTACATTTTTTATTTAGTTAGCATAAAGCTGAGAAGTGCTGATCCAGAAAAGGAGCCAGTTTATTATGTTGAATCATTTGGAATGTTGTAAATGATTTTTTTATTTTGAGAGTGGTAACAGTACTAGTCGATAAGATGTTTTGGACGTCCAAAAATCCGTTTTTTAATAATGAAAATGAAATTGTTAAATATGATGATTTCCAGAAAATAAGGTTCGCAGAGAAATATCAGAGATAAATAATTGATATTTGTATATAATATATCGTACCGTAAGGGCGGAACATCACAGCCTTCCAACTATGCAACTGCAATTCCTGACGAAGCAATTTAAATTTTTCATTGGGGGCGTCCAAAACTAAAATCGCTCTAGTTCAATGGTTCATTACTGTGCCGTTGGTGCATTTTCGTTGTCGAATCAATATCGGAGCGTTTGTTAGTACTCGTTCCAACTCTTGATTAAATGTGTCTAGTATCGAATAGTTGGACGTTGTCATTTCTAGTTGAGATAATACACTAAGAAAATATGTATGTTATTAACAGCAAAGATTGTTTGCTACCATTAGTAAGCACTTTTTCTGCTAATTAAAACAGTTTTCCGACCATAACAGCAGTTTATCTAAAATAAAATATAGAATGAGCGTTCTGAAGTTAAAAGCCATTCGGCTGACGGAACTTCAATTTCTATTAGCTCGTGACGATATGCATATAATAATAAAATAGTATTGTTAATACATTCAATTGGCTTGGAGTGGGTTAATGTGTACGAATGGTCCCGTTTAATACTTTATGTATATCGAGAATCTTTCCGAAGATAACCATATTGATACGATACGTTAGAAAACATAAGATATATGGTAGATTATTGTATAAAACTTATTTTTATAGAAAAATTTTATAATTTTTTTAGTTTTCGCGATAATGTATATTATATGTACGATAAATCTGAAAGTGTTAACTCTCTTAAGAGTTATTTGTATGTGTCTTTTTGTTAAATACTATGATGCTTAAGGGGACGAATTGGAATTTTTAATTAAAAAATAACAATTCAAAAAAGATTTGCTCTTCGTTTCATTATATTTATGTCATACTATGGACTTAATAATGCAGAAGTGTACCAAAAGTCGTACTCTCCTGTAAAAAATTGCATGCATTTTAAGTAGTTATTGTATCAAAGCAATTCATGTCGATTTAGCCATGTCTGTCTGTCCGTTGACAGGACGCTAGCTTCCGAACGAAATGTTGTCTTATGGTTGTAGATCGGATGGGATTGAAAGTGGGCGAAATCGGCCAAGAGGGAAAAAATTTTCCCTAACAAGGACGGAAAATACCCCATAATATTTAGATTATTTAAGCATTTTTTTTAATTTCTGCCTTATATGCACTTGAAATTTGTTACGTACATTCCTCTTGTAGCCTGAAAGCACCAAAAAGTAAATTAAATTTTTAGTGGACCAAATGGTACAAAAAGGCATAAAAATGGTACCAATGATACGATAGCAGCTAGAAACATGAAATTTGGAATTTACATTAGAGCGTACCAGGTTACAAGTAAAAAAAAAAGTTTGCCGTACACCTTCGAATATGAAGTATTATTGAAAGGTAGTTTCAAAATTTTTTTTTTTATTTTTTTATGCCGAACGTAGGGGTCGCGCTTTTACATTTTTCTATATAACTTCTGCATTTATAAACGGATTTTAAAGTGTGATACATCGATGTTTTTGTCTTCCTTAGGAAGAGTTTCATGATTTTATGCGAGCTTTAATTTTCTGATATTAGAGTGGTACATTAGGGTAGTAGCAACTGAGATATGATGGGTAAGTACCAGAAGGGGGTGCTTGAGCTCAATGACTTCAAAGACAAAAAAATCGGCCTCGTCGAGACAAAAACATCGATGTATCACACTTTAAAATCCGTTTATAAATGCAGAAGTTATATAGAAAAATGTAAAAGCGCGACCCCTACGTTCGGCATAAAAGAATAAAAAAAAATTTTGAAACTACCTTTCAATAATACTTCATATTCGAAGGTGTACGGCGAACTTTTTTTTGAGGTACGCCCTAATGTACATCCCACTAATTGTGTAGATACGTAAAATAGAGAAATTTTTCAAAATTCGTACTTTTAAGGGATACAATTGGAAAAGAGGGATAAAAATGGTACCAACCAAACCGCTGAAGTTGAAATTCTGAAATTCAGTGTGCACATTCATCTGACTGTGAAGATGCGAAATAAAAAGAATTTTTAATAATATCACTCGTCTGTCTACGTGACTTGAAAAAGGTACGAAAAGGTGAAACTGGTACCAATCAAACGGCTGTAGCTAAAATCATAAAATTATGTGTGTATATTCCACTCTGAAACATATTGGATATTCAATATTAGAACTTTTCCTATCAAAGTGGTACAGACATTTAAGCACTTGAAGTTTTATATTTATATATAGTAGTATATATATTGCCCTAATATACCTAATACTGTGGAATGCACTCCGTGGTGGAGGGTATATAAGATTCGGCCCGGACGAACTTAACGCCTTTTTACTTGTTAGTTATCACTATAATCTTCTTTCATATGGTACAATACATATATAAGCTATTTCAAAAAGTAAGGATACAAAATTATAATTAATTGCTTTGCTGATATCACCTTATATAAATACGCCTTGGGCATAAGTAAAGACGTCAGTTAAGAAAAAAGGTCAAAAATAATTTAAAGAAACCGCAATCTTAATCTTTGTTTTCTTTCTCCTGAAAAGTATAATTTTATTACGTATAGCCTTGTCACACTGTATGCGAAATCTAATAACATTAAACAATCCAGAATTCATTTTTGGGGTGACCGTTGCATTTTTTAGCGATCCAGCCTTATATTTACATACCTAAGGTCATAGTTATACGTGGTTCTAGTTTTACACTGACTCAAAGTTGGTACTCATGGACGTTTTTGTGAGGAGAGAGCTTCGTTAATGATGTAGCGATCCAGCCTTTTATTTACATACCTAAGGTCATAGTTATACGTGGTTCTAGTTTTACACTGACTCAAAGTTGGTACTCATGGACGTTTTTGTGAGGAGAGAGCTTCGTTAATGATGTACGCGCATTGAGATATTAACGATATTGGTATCGTCTGAAAGGTTGATGAATTCCCCTTTGCGAATATATGATTTATTTTATTCTACAAATTGATTACCTATTTCAGCAAGTCATAATTTGTAGTTTTTACGCTGTCCACACCTGAACTAAAGTGATATTTTGGGAATATTAGATGCAGGACGAAAATTAAGGTTGGGGTTTCCTATTACTTAAATTTAAAATATCTATATATAAATTTGAAATATATAATAATTTGAATTCTTGAAATTTTCACAATATGTATAAAATATAATATAATAACAATATGATGAAAATAGGCTATATAATTTTTTGATATTTTCTGAGGGTGTGGCACCTCCCACATAAATTGGGATTTATTCGTTTTTTATAAATTAGCATATTCACAGTACTGTCGCAGCCACAGTCTTGAATTTTTGTGAAAGTTCACTAATTGTTAGTCTGCAGATTTCTGAAAATATGGGCGCTATTGGAAAATGGGACGTGGCATCTCCCATACAAAGTTAAAACCTATTATCGTATATATTCAGTTATATTACATCTAGAGTGATGAAATTTTGTGTAAGTTCATCTAGCATGAACGTGCGTAGTTGTGCCGAAAATGGACGGTATTCGAAAAGTGGGTGTGGCTCCTCCCATACGAAGTTATCGAGTATATTCAGTTCTATGACACCGAGAGCGCTGAAATTTTGTGTAAATGCACTTAATGCAAAGATGGGCGTGACCCACCTCATACGAAGTTAAGACCTGTTATAGAGTGTATTCCCTTAGATGACACCGAGACTCCTAAATTATTAACGGTCAGGATTTGAAAGATGTGGAAATTTTGATTTCAATATTGTAAAATTAAACTTATTATTTAAAATTTCTTAGCACAATAGTAAAAAAAAGGTTACAAAAAAAGAAATATAAATATATAATATATAAATAAAGAAAGAGCCTCTATTCGCCGTAAACTAACGTTCTGTTCTTCAATATTCTCTTTGGAACATCTCCATTTCTTTAGTATCTCAGGGACGTACCCTGCTTATAATTGGTACATATATTACTGATCACGTATATGTATACATGTATACATAATTAAAAAATCGGCCAAAATAATAAACGAGTCGTCCTGGCCCAACTTTAAACCCTTTTTATTGATTAATTTAACGTTTTAATTTTCAATTATGTTACAAAATATTTTTATTTATAAAATTAAAATTAATTCTTCCTCGTGACGACTGTCTTCATGATGATCATCATGCTCGCCATGCTAATCAACTTGATGTTCCTCACGAAGCTCTTATATTTGATCTTCACGACTTTCCTCGGTTTCTTGTACGATATTTACTTCAGCAACGCCCACTTGTTCAAGGGTGTACTCCTCAAGAGTCGATTGTCCACGATCATCAAGTCCCGGGGTATGAGCGGTGAAAGAAACTTTTGATTCTGGAGTACATATATCCTGAAATTCGAAAGCATGCACTGAAACCATTTCCTTCAAAAAGACCAGACAGAGTGAAAAAGAGAAGTGATATAAAAAAGAGGATAACAAATTACAGATTGTTTGTTCACGAAACTCATATGACGACGAAAGAATCGCTGAATCTTACGGGCAGCCACTTCTTGTTCCAATAAATTCTCGCTATTTTCAGATGGTTCCTTACAAATAAAAACGATTACATTGCATAGGTGAAATCCGATATAAGATCGTACTAACCACTTTTTCATTTTCTTTGCTCAAGAACAGCGAACGTCTCACTAAGAATCCTCGAAAATTTGCCTGAAGGAATAAAAATATTATTACACAGCTGTGTTATTTCTTGTATGGATATGACATGTTTCTTACCTGTATTTTAAGAGCTGACTCATGCCGTATGCGCTCCTCAATTCTTTTCATTTCACGATCTCGGAAATATTGATACAAAGCGTCAATGCCCTCGGGATGCTAACAAACAACCATTACATTTAAAACTACGACTAACTGAAGTATGATGTCCCAGTACCTCATGTGTCGTCATGTAGGCGTCAACAAATTTTTGATAAGCGGCTTCAATAATTGGCCTCGATATTTTTAAGTCATCTTCCGAAAACTTACATTTTTGCATTAGTTCATCCATAATATCGATTTCGTTAAATTTAACAAATTCAGTTTCTTTACCCATCTTACATCTTTTCTGAGCCAAAAACTTCTTAAAACATTTCTCCATAGTTTCGCACACCTTATCGGCTTTAGACTTGTGAATGTCGCATACGCACATATCGGCTATAATTTCATCGACAATATACAATGCTCGATCGATGACCTTCTTGACCACTAGAAAAATAAAAATGAAAAGTTACTAGACTGGATCAAAGATAAAAATCAAATGGGATCTTTTAGTGCAACATACTTCGAGCGTTTTCACGTGCTACTATAACCGAATGTAAATAGTCGATTATGAACTGACACAGGCATTCGGTGGTGGGTTGACATCTTAGCACCTCACGCGATATGTCGGATAGTATTTCGGGCAGACCTTCGGGTACATTAATCACTTGAGATCTTATTTTACCTTGTTGTATAAGATAATTCATTTTTGTGTATTTTTATAAGAAAAAAATTGAAAATTTGAAATTAGTTTTGGCAACTATGTATGTATGTATATACCAAAGCGTATTTAAATATATATACCCAGTGAACAATTGTTTTCGATTTGTCTGACGTAAATTCTCTTAAATTTGTTTTATCGTAGATTGCCTTATTAAATATGGATAGAAAATTTCGCCGGGAAACTTTTTTAACATATAGTTTGAGATGCTATTAAAGTGATCAAAAACGCGGTGTTTGTAATGTCGGGATTTAAGGTTTTTCGAACATCTTGATTTCAAAAAAACAGTAGGCCGGTTTTTATATATATTTATGTATATTCCATATGAGTACTTTAAGCCCCATTTTTTACCCTCCAAGTGTACGGGAACCACCACCACAAAAAATAACTGTTCTCGAAAATTTACCGAAATAGGATAAGTGTCCCCAAGTTCGGTACCAGTAGTCGGCATTTTAGAATTCGGCCGTAAATTAATAAGAATAACGACTGTTAATATTTAAATAAAATGAAGTATGTGTTGACCTTTATCTAATGATTCAAGGGGGTTAGATGAGTATTTTGGCGCTATTTTAACAACATTCTGCAACAACACGTACGGGAGGGAGTGTTTTTAAGAGATTTTTAATGAATAGACGAATTTAAGAAGGCCATAAAATCATAGTAATTTATGTTATATTTAAAACATAAAGGTTTCTGATGGTAGATATTACCTAAAATATTGTTTTAAATGTGACAGACATAGTAAAAAATAATTCTTTTTCATAATTTAATGGTTACCGGCATTAGGAACAATTTGTTCACAATTTCCAATAGTCGGAATTGGGGTGCCGAGTACTGGCCGTAATAGTGGCACCTGTAGTCGGCATTAGTATATTTCGAGTAATTTAAGACCTGCCGAGTAGGTACACCGTACGATATACTTATGAAACTATAGGAAAATGGAGTTAATTGGCGTTTTTAGTTTTTTATTTGCTCATCCTGTTGCCCCTTCACAGGACTACAAAGTTCCAAAGAACATAATTTTCCAAAAATCATTTTAAATACTTATTTGCACCCTATGATAACGGTATAAATGTCAAATCAAAGGGGGAATTTAAATAGAGTTGTTGAAAAGTCGCTGCCAAGCCACCTGACAAAGGCTTTTACGGGCCAGAAATCATGATAGTGGTAGTGTGCAGCCCAGTAATACATATGTATATATTTATTTATTTAGCAAATAAATTTGAATTCTATTAAATAGGAAACAGGAAAATAACCCATTTCAAATCATATATTGATTACAGACCGAAATAAAACAAACGAAACAAGTAAGAAGGAATGCATTCCACAGTATTACCGGCAGACTAGAGGCTGTCGACTTTACATAGATAGAAGTGCATGATTTTAATATAGGGTTGTCATTGGGAGGAATCGGTTCATTTACAGAAGTGACGGGGCTTTAAAATGAATGCTTAGAAGCATTGTATGCTGGCCGTAGCAATAGATTTCTGCTGTGGAGGCCTATAGCCTCCCATAGCTTTTGTATTCGAAAGAACAAAAAAATGAGAAGTAAAAAGTCGAATCGAAAATGCGTTGAAATAGTAATTATTACAATTTGAAAATCTGTTAAAATATGTGGTATCTAGAGTGAAAAGAGTCAAATCGGGAGTGAAATTCGTATGGGGGATATATCTAAATCTAAACCGATTTTCTTCAAATTAAATAGCGTTCGTCCTTGTCTCGAAAAACTTCGTTGTGGCTACAATTGCGACCTGTATCGTGATTACGAGAATAGATGGACAGACATACGGACA
The DNA here is from genome assembly GCA_947397865.1 of Polietes domitor. Taxonomy (NCBI): domain Eukaryota; kingdom Metazoa; phylum Arthropoda; class Insecta; order Diptera; family Muscidae; genus Polietes; species Polietes domitor. The sequence continues at coordinate 31,402,441 of OX377618.1, forward strand.
TTGCTAAATCGATTCAAAAAGTTATTCTAAATCGGTCGGTATAATTAACAATTGGTCTATCTCCCTTCCTTTTGGGTGTTACAAACAAATTCACAAAGACATAATACTCTCGTGGAGTGTATAAAAATTTGCTGAAATATCTGGGCGGGGGGCTAAAAAAGTTGTGGGTGGTATTAGACCACCCCATTCCTACGCCTATGACTGTATGTTCGATGCTGACATTTTTCATAGGTGAATGCCATTCATATTTGGATACATTGTGGAAGTTCTTGTGAATACTTTCTAAATGAATGAAAATACAGTGGAACAAATACGCTCATAAATCCTTCTTAAACCAGTTTTTGCATTACTTTGGTTTACTGTTACCCAGCAAAAAATAACATGAGGGAGAAGTGGTTAAATATGGGTCCCATTAACCCTTCTTCTAGTGATGGGGTCCCTAGGGACCTTTTTGGTGTTTACATGATAACAAATATTTTTCATACAAGATAAAAATGTTTTCAACCGATTAAAGAGGGTGCTGAATTTATACCAATTCATTTTCGAATTTTACACGTGTTTGAAGAGGTTTAGTGTGGATTTTAGTAACGGGGTTCTGAGGGACCGAGCAGTGATATTAAGAGAAAATGTTAATGGTTTTGTTTTATTGCATATCATACCTAAGGAGATATATAAGATTTGACAAGGGAAATTCTAGACATGATAGAATGCAAACCAGCAAGTCAGAGCTATCGACGACATATGGACGATGATGTAGCACAAATACGCTGCTGCGTATATTCCTCACGAATCTCTCACCATGGACGAACAAATGTTTGCGTATAGAGGTCGTACGAGATTTACCCAATATATTCAATCCAAACCCGCCAAATATGAAATCACAGTATGGTGGTTATGTGACGCGAAATGTTTTTATCCAGTTAAAGGGGTGATTTATACCGGAAATTAGCCGATCAGCGAGAGATCAATCAATGCCAAAATGTTTTGCTTCAATTGGCGGAGAAATACTTCCATACAGGTCGCACAAGTTATGCCGACAATTCGTCGTTGGATGTTGCAAAAACTTGGAAAACTGGATTTGTCGGAACGGTTCGACAAGGGTTTTTGAAAAAGTCTACTCGTCCTGTTTGTAGCTCAATATGGCTGTTTTTCTTTAAGACTGGATTACTAAGCTGCGATAACAAAAATTTAAATAAAATGTTAAAATTTTACTCAAAATATTTTTTTTTAAATAATTTTGTGTTAACAATTTTTGACTTAGCCTGGATAATTATCCAGAGGCTAAATCCAACAAAGTCGACACAAAAATTGGTTTTGAAAATTTCTTTTGATACATATATTTATATTGTAATTGGCGACAATGTGAAAAAATAATTTTTTATTTTGAGCAAAAAATTAATTTTTTATTAACGTTTTCGTTATCGCAGCTTGTTATCCCGGCTTAAAGAAAAAACAGCCCTATTATTTGGCTTTTACGAAGGGCATCTCTCTTTGTGTTAATATGTGCCGAAAAAAACAAAGCTTCTTTTGTTTACTGTACACTATATATGTGAGGTAGACAACGCATCTGAAAAGCGAAAACCAGAGGCAATTTTAGACTATAATGCCAATAAATCAGGGGTCGATACTATGGACCAGATGCTGGGAACATATCGTCCATGACGTCCATCGTGTCAGTTATGCCTTGAAAAATGTAAACGTAAAACCAGATCCTATTATATTGGATGTATGATTCAGAAGCAATGAATGTGTCATTCATTTGGAAATACTTCTATTTTTTGCTGGGAATAAGTTTTAAACTATATTTTTGGAAGTGCTTTTGAAAGACTTCTTTAGATGACAAATATATTTGCAGTTATTTATCGCAGCTTGTTATCCCGGCTTAATTTATTTATAATTATTATCTGCTTATGAATTCATTAAATCTGTTTTCTAAACTACAGGATTTCCAGAAGTAAATAAATGCTACCCCACCTAATATACATTTTGCTTCGTTTATATTTCTGATCAAATGATGTCTTTTGAAAAATAGTGTGTTTTGAAATACAAAAGGAAAATCGGGAACGAAATTTGTATTGGAGCTTTATCTAAATTTGAACTAATATAACCCAAATTCACCGTAAATGTGTATCGTTGGAATGTAACGTCTTGCATTACATTTGAAGAAAATCTGTTAAAAAATGTGGTTTCTACAGCGAAATGTCAAACCGAGGGCGACATTTTTTATATGAGCTATATCTAAATCTGAGCCGATTCGCTCCAAATTAAATAGTGTCCCTACTTAACTCACAAAACCTTTTATGACAATTTTTGTTATGATCGAATCATAACTTGTACCGATTGAAATTTTTACAGTAGATGCAGATGGGGTTAGTGATGAGTAGACAGACAGTAGACAAAATCACGTCTTCATGCAAATGATTTTACTTATAAAACAATTTAAAAAGTCGATATAACCAATTTTACGTAAGCATATTTTGCATAGCGATATGCATATTTTAGGCAATTGTGAATTTAAAATGGAATTTGCATAAAAATCCGCTGCCTAGTGATGAGTTTGGCATAAAAACATTTTGGTTTTTCGTCAAAATTATTGAATATATACCCTCGATATATTCTTGATTGTCATAAAATTCAGTAATATGAAAGGTCTCCAGAGATGGCGTTAGTAAGCCGACGCACTCGCATTAAAACGACTGAGAATTTACATCATCTTTTGGAAAAGTTTCCAAAAACTTACGTTGTCTGGAAAAATATGTGCTTATGCATAGTGTAGACAATTGGGACCTGTTTCTGTAACAATTATTACTTGATTTCTATAAAAAAAAGATAAGAAATATTTTAGTTCCGACCTCTTTACGAGGAAAATAAGTTATGGAACCAGGCCCTAAATTTTAAGAAACTTGCTTATTTGTTTGTTATGCACCTTTAGAAATTCAAGTATCGATTTCAATATAATCGATATATGTCATATTGACCCCGACTGATTGCCTACACATCACAGTCTAAAAATAAATTCATTAAATATATAATAATAGCACATTATATACAAAACGTTATTTTATATTCTTACAACTATAGATTACATGATTAAAATGCTTAAATAACTATTAAACTTAATTAAATGCACATGTAGTACCTAAATTCAATGGAAGTTGATTGCGGCCGTATTCAAACGATAATTATATCAACAAAATCTGTTTTTGTTTTAGGCATACGAACACTTTTGATAAAACTATGTCTAACGACAATCCAGACAAACAAACAGATAAGAAGTCTAAATATTGTTGACATGAATGTAATGTAGAAATGTGTCCAATAACTAAACATAAAATGTATGGTTCGTTCAAATACGGCAGTTGCAGTAAAAAGAGTTATTATTAATTGCGGTCGATAAATTAATATTTTTTTGTCATATACATTATATGATTTCTACCACACGCGATTTCGCCATTTTCGTGTCCACAATTACAGCTTCTTGACGTGGTTTGCGGGGCTTAAATGTATCTTTCACTGGCTCCTGATCATGTTGAGCCATGTGCCTTTTAAGACGTGTTGAGTTGTTAAATCCCTTTTCGCACAAATCACATTGAAACGGCAAAACATCTAAATGAAGACGTTTGTGAGCCACCAAATTGCTGGAGATCCTAAATGGACGGCCACATATATCACAGCTATAAGGATATTCGTTAGTGTGTAATAGCATATGCCGTTTGTATCCTGACATCTGTGTTAGCCCCTTGCCGCACACTTCACATTGAAAGGGTTTTTTGTCGCCGTGCGTTAAAAGATGTTGCTTGAGGGAATGACTTTCTCGATATGATTTGCCACATAGATCACAACTGAAAGGGCGTTCACCAGTATGAATCATAATGTGAAGTTTTTTTTGCTCTGATGTATGGAACGTCTTGTCACAAATTGTACAGGCATATGGTCGAATATCCGAATGTTTTCGCTCATGAACTCTTAAACTTGTTGAAGTACGATAATGTTGTCCGCATATAGAGCACCGGTATCGTTTCTCTTCGCTGTGTGTCAGCATGTGAACATTGTAATGAGTTTTAGTACGGGAACGTTTTCCGCATATTTTACACACGTGTGGTTTTTCGCCCGTGTGCACGTATGTATGTTCTCGCAGACGGCACATTTTATCGAATTGTTTTCCACAATATTGACATTTGAGATCTTCCTCGGTCAAACCACCAATCTGAAAAAAACAACAAGTATTAATTTTTAACTAATACACTAAGACTAAGTTTTGTTGCATCCTATTGCACCATTGAACTCAAATGGACAGGATTATGTAAGAAATAACATTGGAATTAAATAAAACAATTAACTAGAGGGCAAAACCTTACATTATCAATAAAGATAGTCAAGGTTGACATCTAACATTGCAGGTCATAATTATAGTTCATTTGTAATATTGGGCGTTAAGATATTGATATGTTTCACTTTTAGCAGATCAGACAATGTATATTGTAGGTGTGCTGCAAGTCCATTTTTTGTCAAATGGTCTTAATGATGCGAAAGGGTCCAAAAAGTCATAGTCTATGCCACTGTCTATTAAAACCATTCATTCATTCACCGAACTGTGGAGCAGTAAACTTAAAATCTTCAATAACTCACTCTTTAAATAAGTTGTTTTCATAGAATAGAGTATTCATGATTTTTTCCTACCGCAAAATTAAAGAAAAATTGGACAAGTGTTTTTGCCATTATTGGATTAATTAATATAAAGTTTCAAGTGTACATAATTATGATAATACTAATATATTTTCCATCCTATCCGTTGAGAGATGAATCGTACTCTATTTTTACCTCGTCTCTGGGCGAACGAGTTTTCTAAAATGAACATGTTATAAAATTGAACTTTTTAAGCCACAGGGACTATTCCTTGAAACAAACGTCCGAAAAACTAATAAGGAACCCAAATGTAAATAAAGATAAATTAATATTTTATCTGTAATATCAGTAAAATTCTTGTTGTCGCTTGCGATAGATCGCTTTGTTTATAGTGTGCTTCTGAGGTGGGATTTAGACAATATTCAGCTGCAGTTTTAGCTTATAAATGCATTTACAGACATTTACCGCACAACTGATTCTCTTCAATGAGGAAACAACTATTAGGAGAAGGCAAATCCATAAATATGTATAGTAATGCACTTTCATGTATACCTTTGTGACCTTTTTTCTTCTTGACACCTTTCTTGCGTTGTCCTTTTCTTTATCACCGTCATCCTTCTCGTTTTCCTTTTCGAAACCTTTTAATTCGTCCATGGAGTCGCTTTGATAAACTTGGTCCGCTATTATGTATTCTTCGTCATCCTCTTCTATTTCACATTCTTCGATCTTGATGAATTGCTGCTCATCGTTCAGTTCTTGAGATATTTCGGACGCATTGATAGCCGTTATTGTATCGTCTACCTCTAACCATTCCTCCATTTCGTATTCCTCCTCTTCTTTGGACGATGGTACAGTGTCGTCTATTTCTTTCACCGGCAAAAAATCTTCTGGATTTTCTTCCTCAGTCCCACCTACATCTATTTCCTGTTCAACATATGTACACTCTTCAACTTCTTGACCAATTTCCAAGTTAGATTCTGATACTTCAACTTCTTGCTTCAAGTGTTCTCGTAAAGATCGATCATTTTGGAGGACCATTTCTTTGAAAAGGTACGACTGTAGCAAATGCTCCACACAACTATTACATATGTGTTCCGGTAAGGAGAAATCATCATTGTTAACTAAACAGTCCAATGTGGTGCAATAGTTAAGTAGGGCTGCGAGTGTCGTGGATTCTTCGTCAATAACAGTTTCATCCATCAAATGTTTGTAGTCACCACATTCTCGATTACATGCTCGACAATTCACTTTTAAAACTAAGGTCATTTTGAAGATGTCTGTGAAGACTTTTTATGGAAATTATAGTTATTTTCTTATGATTTATAAAGTTAGTAATACGCTTGTTTTTGTAAACAGCTGTTGAGTTATTGCTGTAGAATGAACATTCACAATAACAATATTTCCAGCGATGTATTTTAATACGGTATGACCTAATCAAAAGTCTTTCGTAGCATACACGCAAAGAAAACAAGTAAGGAAAGGCTAAAGTCGGGCGGGGCCGACTCTATGATACACTTCACTTTCTATCCGAATAAAATTTAATTCGGTGAAAAAGTGAAAACGGTGTTTGACAAAAAAAGTTAAATCGGAAAGGACTGTATGGGGGTATATTGAAATCTGGAACGAAATAGGTGAAATATAATATGTATAGTTTGGCCAAAATCGGTTAAACTTTTGGGAGCAACATTTGTATTTGGGCTATATCAAAATCTGAACCGATCTTACCCACTTTCACCATAGGTTATTTACTTGGATTATAAGCTGCTGTGCCAAATTTAAAGAAAATCGGGTACAATATGTCGTTTCTACAGCGGAAAATGTAAAATCGGGGGCGACATTTGTATGGGGAATATATCTAAATCTGAACCGATCTAACCTAATTTCTGCATATGTGTTTCTAGTTGGATTATAAGATGCTGTGCCAAATTTAAAGAAAATCGAGTATAATATGTGGTTTCTAGAGCGGAAAATGTCAAATTGGGAGCGAGATTTGTATGGGGGCTATATCTAAATCTGAACCGATCTTACCCAATTTTTGCATAGGTGTTTCTAGCTGCATTATAAGATGTTTGCCAAATTTAAAGAAAATTGGGTACAATATGTGGTTTCTAGAGCGGAAAATGTCAAATCGGGATCGACATATGTATGGGGGCTATATCTAAATCTGAACCGATCTTACCTAATTTCTGCATATGTGTTTCTAGTTGTATTATAAGACGTTGTGCCAAATTTAAAGAAAATCGAGTACAATATGTCGTTTCTACAGTGGAAAATGTCAAATCGGGAGCGAGATTTGTATGGGGGCTATATCTAAATCTGAACCGATCTTACCCAATTTTTGCATAGGTGTTTCTAGTTGCATTATAAGATGTTTTCCAAATTTAAAGAAAATCGGGTACAATATGTGGTTTCAAGAGCGGAAAATGTCAAATCGGAACGACATTTGTATGGGGGCTATATCTAAATCTGAACCGATCTTACCTAATTTATGCATATGTGTTAATAGTTGGATTATTAGACGTTGTGCCAAATTTAAAGAAAATCGGGTACAATATGTGGTTTCTAGAGCGGAAAATGTCAAATCGGGAGCGACATTTGTATGAGGGCTATATCTAAATCTGAACCGATTTGCATTAAATTAAATAGCGTTCGTCCTTGAACCACAAAACTTATTTATGCCAATTTTTATTAAGATCGGACTATAATTGCGACCTCTAATTTGATTACAACAATAGATGACGGACATTGCTAAATCGACTCAGAAAGTGATTCTAAGTCGATCGGTATACTTAACAATGGGTCTATCTCGCTTCCTTTTGGGTGTTACAAACAAATGCACAATGCCATAATACTCTCGTGGAGTGTATAAAAATGTGAGAAATAATACAAGAAAAGCGTACAATTTACTTAAGTTTCTTAGGTGAAATACAACTTTAAAAGTTCTTTGACAACTCATACAGAACACTTGGGTAATTTGGTTCCAAAAAAACTACTGCCAGTTATACAATAAAACTTGTGTAAAATTACCTTATATGTTATGCCTGTATTTCAAAGCACTTTGTTCTCTTCAACAATTTGTATTTATCAGTATTTAAAAATAAAGAAATAAATGTACAAATTGATAGAACATAAGTCCCCTTTTCCACAGGCAAATTTTTATTTGGCGAATTTTTTGTTTTCTCTTTTGAAATTTTCGCTTGCTTTTCCACTAGCAAATTTTTCTTTGACAAATTTGCGAATCAAAATACAAAAGAAAGAAAGAAACGTCAAAAGTGTTTACATTTTAAAGAATTTTTCGAAGAAGTGTATACATAATTTAATTGAAAGACATTTTATTTTATTATATAAATTGCAAAAATTAAAAATTAAATTTCACTTGCACAAATTAAAGCAACAGGTTTGTAAACAAAAGCCGGCTGTGTGTCAGTAAATGAATAGGTTAAAAAGGAAATGTCAACAAAATTGTTTTCAACGAACAGAGCAAAGCTGAATTTGCGTGTACCGCAAATTCTGAACAGGCAAAGTTTTGTTTCTCTTCCTCGCACCCCTCTCGCCTACAAACTCAGAATTTGCCTGTGGAAAAGGGGACTTATTAGGCGTGTTCGATTGGGCTTACAGCTTATTATTAAGATACTTGATAAGGTGGCAACATTGTTACCCATTGGGTTTTCTTAGATGAATTAACAAGAAACATCTGACAGCAATGCGAAGAGAGTAGTAAGCTACTTTCAAAAATTTCAAAAATTAAGTAACTCCAATCGAACAGGCCTATTGTTGCTGCCAGATTATTCTTGTTAATTCATTTAAGAAAAACCAATGGATAAAAATGTTGCCGTCTTATTAACATATTCTATACCACATCTTTCTAGTAAGCTTCTATCATTGTTTCTCCTTTTTTAATAATTTTTCTTTTTTATTTTCAATTTTACGCAACATTCCCATTTACACTTTGTAAAATTTTTGCGTTTATTATCTTTTGCGCACTTTCACCACCTCGAGTTATGTCGCCAACTACAATAGGCAACGTTGCTACCCATTGGTTTTTCTTAAATAGATTAACAGAAAAAATCTGGCAACACAACTAAGAGAGTAACAAGTACAGGTGATAGCACTAGAACAACAACAAATTCGGCAACAACAAAATACAAGTAATTTTTTGAATGGTGAGCCATACCAAAAATAATAAATCTATTAAGATGTTCCCTCCGACTCTTTGATTTCTGACAGTTACGTTAGATTAAAATGTAAATATAAGAGCGACACTCATTTTCCCACTCTTAGGTGAAGAATGGGTGTTTCAAAATGAATATTTTTCGTGTTTTTTGTTTAATTGTGAATCAACTAAAGAAAACAGCACAAAGCAACGACAAACAACATTAAAATACTAAGAAACTGTGTCGTATTTTACTCGAATTTTGTCACCATTTTACTTATTTTATTTTTTTTAACTAATTGCAAAAAAAATTATTGAAAAATAAGGCAAAAATTATCGTATTCTTCTTTGTTCCCGGCGTTCTTAATTTTGAAATTTTTATGTTATTTTGAATGATTTCTGTCAAAACCGACGACAGCTCGCTCTTAAATTTTATTTTTCACATTTTAATCTAACGTAACTCGATCGATATTTTAAATGAGTACGACGGAGCTTCTTGTTCGTCCACCTTCTTTGAGCCATACTGTCAAAGCAAAATATATGGGATTTGACAGTTTCGGTTACTTTTGAATGAAAAAAATTTCAATCAGCTGGGCTCCTGCTATCACCTTTATAAATACGCCTTGGTAACAAGCTATTTTCTTGTTAGGAGAGTAAATCGCATACAAAAATCTAGCAAGCCCGATCGAACAGGCCTAATATAAATATTTTCATTAAAACAAATTTTCAAAAAAATATTTTGTGTTGACTCGTTAACCATAAATTTGACTTACGCTGAATAATAAGGCTAAGTACAAGTTTTTAAAATAAAATATTTTTTTAAATTTATTTTCCTACACACATTGATATTGTTGTTGGCGACAAAAAAAGTCGCTATCCACAGCGTTCAGCCGTTGTATGTTATTTCATTCTCCTCATAAGTTCCTGGTTTCTTTACACTTTGCCACCCTTCTCCAATTCTTCTTGGCGGACTAAGGACATTTAATTTTTTTTATTCGATCTTTCTGCTTTTTTACAATTACTGGGAACGGTGTCCCTTAGAAGTTGTCTTGCAAACTCGAAGTTTAACAAAATAAATAAAAAATTGAATTGTTTCGTGTTTTTTATTTTAAGTTCGAAAATTCAAAATGTTCAAGTCATCACCAAAAACGGCGACGACAAAATCAGAGTGGTGTCAACAAATATAAACGTCACATTAACTTAAAGAATACCAAATATACGTCGACGATTGTCGATAAATCTCAATATTGGCAACGGGAATACCAATTTACAATCGTCGACGGAAGATGACGTAATTCTGTGTCGACGACGGCAACCGGAATAATGGTGAATGTAATTTTTATTCAAAGCAATAGGACTTTGGGTTTTCGAATTTCAAAAAAATATGAGTTGGGTCTTCTTATGTAAGTATGTAAAACGTTCGTTCGCGGTTTACCTCACATGTGATATCGTGAGCGAGTACTCGGTAACATACTCATTAGCCAACTTTAAAGCCAACATTTAAAATTTCGATAGCTCTTACTCGTTATAGAAAGTTGTAATTCGGCTCCAGGTTATAATAGTTGGGAGATTTTTGCATCTTTCGCCGTAGACGAACGAAAGTAAGTTACAGAAATAGGCCCTAAAATAAATGACGATATATCGAATATGTATATATTTTAAATAAAATGTGTATTTTTTTCTTGATAGTTAGAATACTGTTTTTAATGTTCGTTTAACAACTGTTGTCACTTTATACTTTTTGAAAATGATAACATTTCTACAAAATGGAACGTCAAGTTTTTAATAAAAAATATAAGATGGGTTACATTTCGAATTTTAAAAATAATTACAGCACATCCGTTTTTAAAACAGTTATTGGAAATTTTTGGTTTTTATATTTTTGTCTTACTACTAATTTGTGAATGTAGTTTGATACTGTTTTTTTATTGTTTTGTCAGGCCTTTTTTAATCAAAATTTTACATATATATTATTTATATACATACACACATGTATTTATATGTATATAAAATGTCTTTACAGTATGTAAAATCTTAGAGCATCATAGCGCCCTTCATTATGATTCATATATAATTTCATTGGTATAATTATAGTTTTTTTAGGTAATGTTTACATTTTTTGTTACTTTTATTTTATACATCTAAAATGTTTTCAATATTGTCATGTTGGTTTTAGCTTAATAAAATAAAAAATGAATTGGAATGAATAGATCTACTGAAATACTTAAACCGGGATTTAGTCATCATCAGCACTTTGATAAAATGCCTTGCGGAACGACATAAGCTTTTGCTGCTCTGCTTGTAAAGAGTGCTCCAATTGCAAAACTTTGATTTGCATCTCCATTTCCATTGTCTTCTTTTGCGATGGAGTCAACTTTGATACATCGATTTCGTTTTTGTACTCCAACTTACTGTTTCCATCTCTAACGGTTGCTACTACCTGACCAGTGGCTAACGACACATCTCGAGATGCTTTAGTAAGGTTGACGAGTTTTGCGCTGTCGTTTTTAGCTTTTACTTTACTAGCTATAACCAGCTGTGCTGTGCTAGCTGCTATATCTTGAGCAGCTACTATAAGTTCGAAGCATTCAGCGGATTCAGATACAATTGTTTTATTTGCGGCGTCTACAAGAAATTTAGCTCCTTTGGCGATGCTTTTAGATGCTGATATCAGACCTTCCGTCCACTGGCTATTACGTTTGTAGAATTCCTTGGCACTGAATGAACCTTTTTCATTCGATACTATTTCGTTTTGAAGTTCTCGAGCGCGTTGAATTAACAAAACTATACATTGCATTAGGTTGGTGCAAGAATCAAGAATTTTTTCGTTGACTTCCAATTTAATGCCGTCGTGTTGTGATTTTGTATTTAGCAGTAAGTCCAAGATTTGTTTCGTAGCTTCATCAATAATGCTGTCCATTTCCTTCAGTTCTTGCTGTAGCATATCTCCAACATTGAGACTTTCGCTAAAGGAGCTTTGCAGTGATCTTATCAAATTTTGGATGGTGTTCAACTTTAAGGTAATCTCATTCTGACAAATGCCGTCAATAATATCCGGTTCATGATTTTCCCCAATCACTTGATAAAGAGTGATAGTGGATTGACGAAGTTCATTACACATTCCGCGCAGCTCTTCGGCTTTTCCCATATCAGTAGTATTGCTGAAAATTAACATTATATGTTCATGGAATATGCCCAACGTGTGAGTAAGTTCAATGCAAGAGCTCATAAAACCAGCCATGTTGTTGCTGTCTTGCTTCAAAACTTTATATTTATTTTGAATCCTCTGTAAAGTTGTCTGGATATTGTGTATATTATTTTCAGATATGTCAGGGATTGACATTAGTTCAAAGTAGTCGAATTTAAAATCGTTTTCCATATTATTTTCTAATATCTTGTTTACAGATGACACTAAATCGTCAAATGTTGTCTTTGAACGAATTTCACAATTTTTTAAGGAAATAATTTCACGACTTGCTCCTTGAAGCTGTTCGTTTATTTGTGACATTTCCTGAGTCATTTCAGTTACGTTACTTGTTAAGTTTTTATTATTTTTGGTAGCATTTTCCAATTTATGTTCCAAATCTTGAATTGTAGATTGATTATCCATTTTTGCTTGCAAAAGTCCTTCCACTTCATCCTGTTTGGTTTTCATTTTCATTTCATACGTTTGTTTTAGCTCCAATATTTGTTGTTCCATTTCGATTACTTTAAGCCGTAAAGTATCTTTATCAGTACTGACAGATTCGATCTTATGCTTCATATCCTGTAGGCAAGATTCGCTGCTCAATTTTTCTTGTAATAGCTCATGCATTTCGTGTTGTTTGGTTTTTACTTCAATGTCATAGTTATCCTTCAGCTTTTTTAATTCCATTTTTTGTTCCAATAACTGGTTTTCGTATTCACTTATCATTGCACTTTTGTCCAGATCGTGCTTTTCAAACAGAGTCTTCGACTTAACTAGCTCGGTCTCCAGTTCTTCTACACGTGCATCTTTTTTAGCAACGACGTCTTCATACTCATTTATTTTTGACCTCAAAGATGAGTTTTGATCTTCGATTTTTGCATAATCCTCTACTGTATGTTTTAGATTGTTAATTTCTGTTTGAAAGCTTTCAGATTTCTTTCTTTCCGCTATTAACTGCTTGGAGTCATCATTACGCATTCTAAGGAGTTGAATGTGCTCTTCCCGTAGTTTACCGTACATGGTTTTAATTTTTTCGAACTTTTCTTCTACTTGTTTATATTTTTCGTCACCTTCTTTGACCTCTCCTTCTAGCTCCTCCATTTCTTTCAGCTTCATTTCCAAATTGTCCTTTATAACAGATGTATTTTTTAACATCTCTTTTGTTATGCCAATTTCAGATTCGAGAGCTTCATTTCGTACTTTCATATTTGACATTTCCCTCGTAATATTGGCTAGATGTTCTATATGCATTTGTCTCAACCGCAATTCTTCTTGTAGGTTTGAAATTATAATTTTAGATTCGTCCACTTCATCTTCCGGCTGATCGATAGGTTGATTATTTTCAGTTGAATTGGATAAATCTAATAAACTTTCTTCCATTGGAGGTAACTCCTCTTCTTGGTAAACATGTATGACTGGTGCAGTATAGTTTCCGACATCGTTTACGGAAGAAAAATTTGGAGCGTTGTCAGGTAGATGTGGCAGCTGTATAATATCCGAGAAATACTGAAGAGGACGAACAGTCTCATAAAATATTTTCAACTTAGAAAACAATTCATTAAATCGACTGCGATGGCCTGACAGAATATCGTGCGACACACCATCATGTAGTCGAAAGAGCACACGAACACACAAATCATAGAGAGGATTTGAATCCTGGATAATGGTAATAAGTGGAGCCAGGCGACACTGGCCTTGCGGGGTCATCGATGACATTCGATATGTATTGATAGATGTAAATATGACTGCTTGTAGGGCAATAATATAGTCCAAATAATCAAAAATTTCCACACACAGCTGGAAATAGTTATTTAGATCATCCCCTGTAACTTTTCTAATCTCATTGAAGTCCATTGTGATAGCTCCAGGAATTCCCATATTCTTCTGATGAAAATCTAATTTATTAACCAGCAATTGCGTATAGCTTTCAATGCACTTTCCAACGCCATCTTGCAAGTGACCCCAAAGTTTCCCCACTTCAAGTATCAGGGTTTTATGCACTTGAGAATGCCGAATAGTGTTTTCGTGACCCTCTCTCAGAACTTTGTGGAGTACATGACAAAATTTCCATGCTGTAAATCGATGTTCCATTAATGGCTGCCTTGTTGTTATGGCCCAAAAGAATTTAGCACCCTTTAAGCGATGTGTTGCAATGATAACCGATCTAGCATGTTTCATTTTAAGAGGAGCTTCTGATGGACTCAGAGCCTTGCTGATGCTAACACCCAGTTGGAAGTCGTGATCCATGGTGTCTAATTCTTTGTAATTATTTGGACGTCAGATTATCAAACAAAAAGTTTGACTATTGTTTATGAAACCAAAGGTCTATAACAAGTTTACTCGAATTTCATACTTAATAATTCTTTATCTTATCACTAAACAAAACATTAATATTTATCTTCTTCTTTTCACACAATATGAACACCTTTCACATACGAAACAACACGGAATGATGCATCATTCGATCGATTTTTGTCAGATGTAGTAAATCCTCGTAAATTGCAGTACAACTCTGTGCGACTTTCAAAACAAATGTTTATTGTGAATGGAAAAACATATGTTTTTGTTTTTATACCCTCCACCTAAGAATGGTGGTATATTTTAATTGTATTTCCGTTTTGTAACACCTTGAAATCTTTATCGGAGACTATAAAGTATCTATATTCTGTGTCGTGGTAAAATTCTAAGACGATCTAGCCATGTCCGTCTGTTGGAAGCAAGATAGTCGCCGAACGAAATGGAGGTTCAAATTTTCCCTAAATGTGTCTTATAGCCTTGTCACACTGCATGCAATCAAGTTGATTTCTTGTGAAATCGAGTTGCTGAAATCGACCCTGTCACACTGCAATTTTTTGACATTTGGTCGATTTAGTTTGTCAAACGATTGTTTGTAAACAAAACAAAATGTCAACAAAATTCCACAAACAGGACAAGTGATAACATCAAGTGACAATCCTTCGTTGGAGGTCCTATTGGGTGGTAGTTTGCCCATTGGCTCAATATGTCTGATCGAAGAAGACAAATTTGTGGTCACCTACTCCAAAGTGCTGACCAATATTTTATGGCCGAGGGCAAACGATGTTTAAGCAGTTTAGATGACAGCCCCAAGGATGTCGTCGAGAAATTGCAGAAACTAAGTACGGCTGACGCATTGCATGGCGCTACAATGATCAGTTCAGAGAAGACCAACACGCAGATTGGACATCATTTTAACCTATTAGAGCAGATAAATGTGAACATGCTGAAGTATTCCAATGCCCGTCCATAATTGATTGAAAGTCTATTTTCTATGAAATTTAAATTGTATTTATTATAATCAATACCAATAAACAACCACTATTTGTACAAGGTCGATTTGACTCGAAATCTAATTAAACTAGATTTTCCCTGCAGTGTAACAAGGCTATTATGATTGCAGATCGGTTGGGATTGAAAGTGGCGAAATCGACCCTCTTGTGAAAACGCTAAAAAAGTAAAAAAACATTTAGCGGGAGAAATGGGCTAGAAACATGAAATTCGATGTGCACATCCTTGTGTAAAAATACCTAATTCAACTTTGTAAATCTTTTTTATATAGAGTTTACAGAAGTCATATAAGTAAATGCTAAATTTCCCTCGTACCTGTGTAAATTACACATGTGCTTCTTTTGTATAATTATCTAAGTTTACTTGGTAGGTGCTCAGAGTTTATGTACTTTGCTTATGTATATTCCACAATGTTGATTTTCCCAATTAGAAATTTGTAGCTTTTACACAAATTTCTTTGTTAAAATTAATTAGTTAATAGGCCTGTTCGATTGGGCTTACTAGCTTAATTTTTGTATGGAATTTACTCGCTTAACAGGAAAGTAGCTTACTACTCTCTTAGTTGTGTTGCCAGATTTTTCTTGTTAATCAATTTAAGAAAAACCGGTGGGTAGCAACGTTACCACCTTATCAAGTCTCTTATTTGCGCAAAGGTTTCTATAAATTTGTCAAAATTAATTTCGACGATTAGAATTACAAGAAAACCAATAGCAACAGAACAGAAGAAATAACAGACGAATAAGTAAGTATGGTGAAATTAAAATTTATTTATTTTTCCACTCGCAAAATGAAGATTGATTAATCTTTTAATTTATTAATATCAATTTTAGTTACATTTTGGAATTCTGGAATATTAAAAGATGTTCTCCTTCAATTAATGCCAATGAAGTTCATTTCGGAATTTTTGGATCAACATTATGCAGCCTCTACAAGTGGTGCCGTAAATGGATTCGGCAGCAGTGGTATTTACGCACTACGTATTTTTTCTTTGCATGTAGACACGTAAAATAGAGTAATTTTTCGAAATTTGTACTTATAGAGGATACAGTTGGAAAAGAGGGATAAAAATGGTACCAATCTAATCGCTGAAAATGATATCATGAAATGCGGTGTTTAGATTCACCTGGCTGTGTAGACGCGAAACAAAAGGAATTTTTTGATATTTGTACGTTTAAGCGGAAAACGGGGCAAAAGTGGATAAAAATGGTACCAACAAAACGGCTGCAGCTATGTACATTGCTCTGACTGCGTAGATGCGAAAAATAAAGATATCTTTTGATATTCGTAACTTTAGGATAAAAACGGGATTAAATTTGTTCCATGCAAACGGAAGTACCTAGAATATGAGTATTTCTCAAAATTCGTACTTTTAGGGTAAAAATGACAGAAGAATAAAAGTGGTACTAAGCGGATGTACATTCCAATGTGGAAACATAACGAATCTTTGAAATTTGTTATTTTTTGATCAAAATGATAGTCACTTTGACTGTAGCTGAATCAAGAAATTGCAAATGGGGAAATCGACCTGAGGGAAAATGTTTTTCCCTAATGACGCCTGACAATACACCTAATATTTAGATCACATTTTTTGAAATTTCACTCTTTGTTTGCAATTGTAGTATCATATTTATGTATGGACTATTAATATTACGAAGCAATGCAAATTATTAAAAACAGTGTGCATAAGTATGAATTATTGTTGGAAACCGTAAACAAAAATCGTAATGTACATAGAAAATATCACAATTTTCCTAAAATGGTATTGCAATATTATGTGAAGTCGACAGCCTCTAATCTGCCGGAAATACTGTAGAATGCACTCCTTGGTGGAGGGTAAATACGATTCGGCCCGGCAGAACTTAACGCCTTTTTACTTGTTTTCATTCAAAAAGTTCCAACTGCATATGTTCGTGCAAAGAAAATATGTTTTTCTTTAAGCCGGGATAACAAGCTGCGATAACAAAAACGTTAATGAAATGTAATTTTTTGCTCAAAATAAAAAATCTTTTTTCAAATTTTTAAGTGTTTGAGTATTTTGAGTTAAATTGTAATTTTTTAATTAGGTTTTTGTTATCGCAGCTTAGTTATCTAGTCTTAAAGAAAAACAGCCCTATAATAAACTTGTTTGCTTGTAACCACCAAGGTATATAAATAGCCTTGTTACACTGCATGCGAAATCTAGTCTAAATAACATAAGGTCGATTTTCAAATGTCAAATTTGTATGGGATCTGACTTTTTTTATTTCATTTCAGCTAGATTTCGCATGCAGTGTGACACGGCTATAACAAGGCTATTAGCAACATTGTTATTATTGTGAATGGTCTCAAAAGCAGCTGTTATGAAAAGTACGTGTCAGAAATCAACAAATTTGTAAAAATACAAATATAATTTATAAATTCCAATATCAACAATGGCTACTCTAAATTTATTGAACATAAATGTCGATACACTTTTTGAACAACACAGTGTTGGCGAAATTGATGCAGTACACAAGAAAATTCAAGAGGTAGTCGAAAACAAGCGAGAAGAATTAAGGACCATGGTCGGGTAAGATTATTGGTTAATATAGATTGATAGTGGACTAATAACAATTTGATTTCCATTTAAAGCGAACGTTACCGGGATCTGCTAAAAGCAGCCGATACCATAACATCAATGCAGGAATCGACGAAAGCTTTGATAGATCAAGTTGATGGCATTAATCTGAATTGCAAAAATCTGAATGAGCAGCAATTGCTGGGTTTCAAAACAGATACCGACAGTGCTGGTGAATTAAAAACCCGAAATGCTACAAAGCAATTGAATAATTATTTCAGTACAATGATACAAATAAAGCTTCTGACATCCTTGCCGGAGATGATATGGTCTCAACTGGATCGTGAGCACTATTACGCTGCCACTGAATTGTTCGTCTTTAGTCGGCACATCAGTACGGGTCTGCAATTGGATTCCAGTAATCCGTTAATGCAAAAATTGCCAGTTGCTAAGAAGCAGTGGGAAATTTTGAAACCATTTCATATGACCATTAAGCAGCAAATCCTATCTGCTTTGGAAAGAGAAACCATTGGTCCCGAACTAACATCCGACTGTCTCTTGGCATTGTTACAATTGGATCGATGCACTTTGGAAATAGCTTTAAAAATATTTCTAAATTTACGGTGTTCAGCATTTTTAAACTGCCTAACTACAGAGGGAGGAAGAGTGAAAGAAAGAATCCTCATCAGCTTAAGGGTACTTAATGAAAGTTTAGATATGGTGTCAAAATGTTTTATGGGTAAGTGACACAATTATGATTAGTAGTTCTATTGATAATAAGTATTCCTATGGGAATGTGTAGATATGGACGAGGGCTATTGCACTGGCGTGACGGTCGCAATCATATACCGAAATGCAAGTGGTTTCCCACACAATTATTACCTGATTTTATAACATTAATTACATGTGTAGAAAAATTTTTGTTTCTAAAATTTGCTACTGTTTGGAATGATACGAAAACTTACAGGCCGGTACTTTTTTAGTTATTTTTTAAAACATGCATTGTGGAATACTCTTTTTTTCGACGTGTATCCAAGTTACCGTGTATCCCAGACCATTATCTGAGAAAATATAAAATTTTAAATCCCGAATAAGATTTGAATTAATTTTTGAAAGTGATATTGAAAGAAATTTATAATGAAAACTGAATGCATGGTATATGAGCAATGTAACTGATAATATTTTTTCTTTTTATGGCATTTTTTACTTCTTAAATAGATGAAGGACTCTTATTTAGGAAATTGAATGATCAAACCGATCCAAGCGCTCCTCCTACCATAGCCCGCATGGACAGTGATGATGTCCAATTTTGTCATTTATTGCCCGATATTATTACAAACTTCAAGCCAAAATTTGATGCAGTTGCGCTGAAGAATGAGTCTGTGGCAACATCATTAGAATTATTTCTCACAGATACCCAACGTATAGCTGATAATCAGTTGAAACTCCTTTTCGATTTTGTATCAAATATGAATACCATTCAGGAAATTAAGACAGAAGCTAATAATCTAAGGATGCAATTGAATTTATCAGCCTTAGCTACGCAATATAATCTTACACAGTCTCTGGACTTTTATGAATTACGATATGTTCCATTGATCAATCAACGAATTCGCAATATTGTATATGATAGTTGGTCGAAAAGCATAAACGAAACCTTTTCTGCTGTTGAAAGTACTATTAGAGAAGGTGAATTATCGATAAGGACAAATTATTCACTATGGCAAGAGTTCGCCGCAGACTTACCTACAAGCTTAGATCAGGCCCTGAGTGATGATATGAAACTTAAAAAATTACTCATGAAATCGAAGGGTTATGATGACTTTATAATAAAAATTGTATTTCAACTCGATACAAATTTAGCGACCATCATAAAGGAAATGAATGTTTTGTTGGAAGAACCGTCATCGAAACTGGAGGATAGGCAAGCTTTGGCCGAATTTCTCAAAAACACCGCACAGCTACACATTACTGAGTTTATTACTAAAGTTAAAAATTTACAACTACAAGCTTCACACCGGTCGGCTTTATTATTTATCATACGCTGCTGTTGCGCATTAGTTGAACTTTGTCCACATTTAAAAATTTGTTTCTGCCAGTCGACCTCATGGCGCCAATTACTAGGGACATCCGCGTCGAGTGTTTCACAAGAGCATTGGCAACGAATTTGTGGTTTATTGGAAGATGAAGTATTTCAATTTTGGCTATGTCTTGTTAATGGTCTATTAGAGGAATTTAATTGTGATCACTATTTAGCTAACATCGGCACAAACAATGTCATTTTGGAAGATTTCGCGGTAAGCTCAATCACATACAATTTTATATGTTTCAATTTCTAATAAAAATGTAGTTTGTATTAATACTTGCTTTAAATCAAATACACATATAATTTGGCCTTTCAGCACTGGGAAGTCATAACGTTGGAACAGAAAGATGAACAAGACATGCCAGTTCAATCATCGTTCCGTATACCCACACAACCACGTATTTCTTTGCAGTCATATCTCCACTTGTTGATCACATCATTAAAAGAAATCGTGCCTGAAACGCTACCCAATAAAGTATTGATTACATTCAACCAGATGTTACTAGAAGCATTTCTACGGCACTATAGAAACCTTATTCAAAACGAAAAAGGCAATAATTCACCATTGGGACAAAATATTGCTCTACAGTTGTATTTTGATTTGAAATTTTTACAAAATTCTTTCGACATCAATCGAGAACAAAAGGAACAGTTTACTACATTGCAGTCAGTATATAAGGAGTTTATAGATCCCTTCGATTTCGAATTATTTTCAACACAATTAATGTTAAATATCAAAAAAGCAGTAACTCGGTACAATTTTATCTTGGGTGTATTGACACCAACGACAATTTTAAGTAATCAAACCAGTAATACAGTGGTTCCAGAAAAAGATCCCAATGTACTCAGTTTGTGCTCCAGCGGATCGACATCATTATGGTTCCCCTTGTTACCAGTAGTAACGAATACAACCCCTGCAGCACCTGTGGAAAACAAGAAGGTATTGGGCTCAGAAAGTGAAAAGGTAAGCGTTCGTCATTCATTATACTCATATCTATATTTCATTCTTATTTTAAATCTATTGAAGGATTTGTTTTATGAATTATAATTGTTTTATATTTTCAACACGTATTGTGGATTGCTTTGGAAGAAAGTAATTATAAAAACTTTGTTATTGTGCATGGCCTAGTTTGTTGGCATATGCAAAACCTTAAAAGACAATCTTAATATTGAGACCTTAACAGACAAAACCTAATTGATTCCAAACTAATAAAACCGGCACGCGCAAACATAACCATACTCAATTTCGAACGAACTAATTTCGTTTCTTGAATAAACCTCTTTCCAAATATTCGTTTTAAAAGAAAACAGTTACTTCTGGCATCAATCTATATACAGTCCTCGTTAAATGTTTTTACACAATGCTAAATGTTCCGCTTTTGGAAAGACGGTTTCATTTGTTGCTGTCAATATAAAGCAAATTTGTGGCAGAATTCAAACGTTGCTTGGAAATAGGCTATTGGCTGAAGGAAATGAATGATAATGAGTGGCCTTCATAGCTTAGTGGAAGCGTGCGCGTCTAGCAATCTGAAGGTGCTGGGTTCGATTCCCGGCCGGCGCACTTGTAAAATCCAACATCAAAAAATTTTCACTTTTTTTTCATTATAAAATAAGAGTTTCTGCAGCCAATTTTCTTATCCAAACACACTTTCACATAAAAATTATCATTTCGATTGCTCCAAGGTCCAGGGAAGAAACTAATAGCCATTAGCGATACATAACATGGCTTTTAAAATAAAATGCACCGCCCCTAATGGAGGATAGTGGTACAACACGATTAACTCGGTGTTGGAAATGCCTTTAGTTTTAAGAAAATGAATTAAATAAATTAAGTAAATTTTTTAAATAACTTTTTATAATTTTATTCAGACTTTGTTCCATATATCGAGGGCTTATATTCAAAAGTGGCTATGAACAAAAACACAACTTTTCAGGAGAGCGATAAAACTGATTTTCTCCTTAAGAGCAATTATTAATCATTCTTACACAGCACATAGCTATTAATGTCCAAGTATATAAATAAGATTTATTGTAAACTCGTTAACGTTTTTAATGAAATGTTGGCAATGTTGTGTAGAAAATCCCTGGGATGTACATCGAATTTAATGATTTTAGCTTCATCCGTTAAATTGGTTCCATGTCTATCTCTTTTTCCAAAATGTTAATATTGGCACGGATATTGAATATTTTTGGAAAATATTAATTTTCGCAGCAAATATGATTTTCACACATGATATTTTTGTTTTATGATTTTCTAGCAATCTAAAAAAATCTTCTCCAAATTTATATGACAGATGACGGCCAAATCAGAGAATAGTTTGGCATCAAAAACTCATTTTCGAGAAAATGGTTCATAGCCACTTTTGAATATAAGTCCTCGCTATGTTACCATAACTCGAAAACGAAAAAGATAAATTGTTAAGTTTTATTGAAGACAAAAATATATGACCAGAACAGCTTCAGAGGAGAGCACAATAAGTGTCAGCCGCTTTTGAAAATAAAAAAATTTCATAGTAATTTTAAAGAGTTGCTATCCACCGGAATAGTTCCGTTTTATATAAAAACCGCAATCGATTCAGTGTGGCACAATGACATAATTTTTTTCAAGATAGGGATCGAAATATGAATTAATATATAAAAAACTGACTCTCTGGTGGTTTGATCACACCAGTACACGGCCATACATATATTGTATACAATGAATTTGTCAACCAAAATTCTGAAGTGAAAAGCGACACTACTTGGGACTGTTGTACCGTTGACCAAAACTGTTGTACCATTCACATAACACCTGTATTATTCTGCAATGTAACAGAATGTTTGGCAATGTACAAATTAATTTAGTGTTAAAGAGCAGAGTACATTCCATTATAGATTTTCCGTTTCTTCTTGATTAACATATAGATTATTTATTGATATTTACATTGCTTTGTATTTAAACTAATCAGTTAATTGTGTTTAGTGCCCAAATCATACACCTCATCTAAATGTTCCTTTTTAATGTTTTTTTTTCATTTTCCAACTATAGTCAACACCTACGCGGAAAGCTGCCAGCTCATCATCGTCATCATCTATACGAAAGAGTGATTCCAAGAGTAAATCCGGTGCAGCGTCATTTTTCGGAGCTATGTCACAGGAATGGTTCCGATAGTGATGTGGTTGAATCACTACTACATTTGGATAGAAAACCAAACTTTCCCAAAAGTTTATTTATAATTTTACATATACTAAAAGTATTTAAACAATAAATGTATATTAAGTCGTCTTTTGTTAAGTTTGGTCAATCTGCTGCTGAGCTACTAGAGAGAGATTTGCAAGGTCATATGACAATGATTTTGTTGTTGGAAGAGCCTTAAATTGAATTGAGGCTAGATATGACTACATTAAAGTGCCGATTTTCAACGTGCTTGGGTTTTCATCTAAAAAATATCTGAAAAAGACTTCATAGACAATTGGACCATAAAAGTCGACCCATCAACTCAAACTAAAAAAATATCGTCAAAAATTTAAAATTCAAATTCACTCAGGCACTGAAGTAATTGCTTGACATGTTGTATATGATCACCAATGTTGTCGGATGCGATAAGGATATCGTCAATGTACGTACATTGAAATCCAATCCACGTATTACATCGTTAATAAAACGTTGAAAAGACGGTATACATAATAAGAAACCCATCCGTGGGAACTCAAATAGCCCAATTGGAGTTATTATCACAGTCTTTTGAATGTTGGTTTCCTCGACGGGGATCTGATGTTATGCTTTGATTATGTAAATTTTGCTGATATATGAGGAACTGGATACCGATCGGGAGTGGTAATTTAAGCGGTGCACAGTGGTTCAGAAGCCAATTCCAACGGCGAAAATCCAATAACATTGGTCTTGTAAACATTTTTGAGTTTGAACAATTATTTTAAAATCGGGCAATCGGATATATCTTAGAAATTAGCCCAAAGATGACTAATTTTCGTATTTTCCGATTGTAAAGAAAAGTTATTTTTTATGTTTTTAAAATTATTTTACATATTTGTTCATAACACGGAGATTTTTTTGATTTTTTTCCTACTGTAGATTTTCACCTTCTTTAGATTTTGAAAATTAAAAACACCTAATTTCTTTTTTTTTTTGAATTTGTTGAACTGTATTTTTCTGCGAATTATGAAAAAATACGTAAACTAATGTTAAAAAATACTTTTCTTTAATACGAGAAGTTGTCAACTTTGGGCTAATTTCAAAAATATAACTGATTGGATTCTTTTCTTATTTCATTTATTTACAAAACAGATGTTATTGAATTTTCGCCGATGGCCACGGTGCGGCGGTAATCACCACATTGACGCCACTCCCCGTTTGGTTTTGGAATTAAGTGTATACGCAAAGAAAAAATATGGTTGAACATGATCACGGCATCCATTATATGTTCTCTACAATCACATTTGTTGTCGTAATCACAATATTTTGTTTTTAAATAAATTTTAACAATAACATGGTTTGGGCATAGTCTCAGTCCAGTTCTAAGTGTGGAAAAAGCAAGTTAGTATTAAACAAGTAAGGAAAGGCTAAAGTCGGGCGGGGCCGACTATATAATACCCTACACCACTCCCTGCGTATGTACCTCGCTTTGATTACTAAACCCAGGTATTTCATGGGAGCAATTTTATGCAGTTCATATAAATTATAATTATACCGACATTTCAAAAGGGGGCCTAAAACAACATTTTGGGGCTGGTCCAAAACATGGACCTATATATTTCTCATTCACGATAGGTATTCATAGTTGAAAAATATCATGATCTGCAAAATTTGATGAAGATACGATGTAAGATGTAGTTTCCACAGCTGTAATAGATCAGAATGGGCCCCAGTTGGGTTATACCAAAGTATGGACATATGGGCATCTCCCAAACATGTAAGGAAAGACTAAAAACGGACGGACTTTCTATCTCATTACAATTCAATTCGGTAAAAAAGTGAAATTGGGAAGGATTTTTGCATCCTGTAAATGTATGTATTTGACGAAAAATTTTAAATTGGAAAGGACATTTATATGGAATTATATGGAAACCTGGAACGATGTGACCCGCTTTCACCATGTATGTTTATTGGTGAAATATAATATGTAAAGTTTGGCCAAAATTGGATAAACATTCGGGAGCAACATTTGTATGAGGGCTATATCTAAATCTGAACCGATCTAACCCACTTTCACCATAGGTGTTTCTAGTTCGATTATAAAATGTTGTGCCAATTTTAAAGAAAATCAGGTACAATATATGGTTTCTAAAGCGGAAAAAGTCAAATAGGGAGCGACATTTGTATGGGGGCTATATCTAAATCTGAACCGATCTTACCCACTTTCAACATAGGTGTTTCTAGTTCGATTATAAAATGTTGTGCCGATTTTAAAGTAAATCAGGTACAATATGTGGTTTCTAAAGCGGAAAAAGTCAAATCGGGAGCGACATTTGTATGGGGGCTATATCTAAATCTGAACCGATCTTACCCAAGTTCTGCATAGGTGTTTCTAGTTGGATTATAAGATGTTGTAACAAATTTAAAGAAAATCGGGTAAAATATGTGGTTTCTAAAGCGGAAAAAGTTAAATCGGGAGCGACATTTGTATGGGGGCTATATCTAAATCAGAACCGATCTTACCCAAATTCTGCATAGCTGTTTCTAGTTGGATTATAAGAGGTTGTGGCAAATTTAAAGAAAATCGGGTAAAATATGTGGTTTCTGAAGCGGAAAAAGTCAAATCGGGCCCGACATTTGTATGGAGGCTATATCTAAATCTGAACCGATCTTACCAAAATTCTGCATAGGTGTTTCTAGTTGGATTGTAAGATGTTGTGTCAAATTTAAAGAAAATCTGGTACAAGATATGGATTTTAGAGCGGAAAAAGTCAAATCGGGAGCGAAATTTGTATGGGGGCTATATCTAAATCTGAACCGATCTTACCCACTTTTATCATAGGTGTTTCTAGTTAGATTATAAGGTGTTAAGCCAAATTTGAAGAAAATCGGGTACTATACGTGCTTTATAGGGCGGAAAAAGTCAAATCGGGAGCGACATTTGTATGGGAGCTATATCTAAATCTGAACCGATTTCCTCCAAATTCAATACCGATGGTCATTGGCCAGAAAAAATAACTTCTGCCAAGTTTCATGACAATCGGACAACAATTGCGACCTGTAGAGTGCGAACAAGCTTAGATGGACAGCAGACGGACGGACGGACAGACAGACATCGTTAAATCGACTCAGGTGGTGATTCTAAGCCGATCGGTATACTCTAGGGGTCTAGCTCGATTATTTCTTGGTGTTACAAACATTTGGCGCGAAATTAACTTATAATACCCTAGTCCACGAAGTGGTGTAGGGTATAAAAAGAAAGGAATTCAGTGAATGTATAAATTGGAACAGATGGGTAAGTAATATTTGAAAACCTCTAATGTGTTTTATAATGGAAAATATATTTTTTTGCGTGCAGAGAATGTTTCAGGAAGCAGAAACGTGAGGCAAACATTAAATAAAAAAGAAAATTGCGTGTTACGTACAAATTTTCAAGAAGAGCTAATAAAGATAATTTTTGTTCTCCTCAATAGGAAAAACATATAAAACTAAGAAATACTTTAGGCCTGTTCGATTGGGCTTACTATCTTACAATCAAGAGACTTGATAAGGTGGCAACATTTTTATCCACTGGTTTTATTTAAATAAATCACAAATTTACATCTGACACCACCTTAGTCGGTAACTAAGAGAGTAGTAAGCTACTTTCTTGTTAAGCGAGTAAATTTCGTACAAATATTAAGCTATACATTCCTCTGATTGAGTATAAAAGTATTTTTCCAAATTCATACTTTTAAGGGGTAAAATGCGAATAGAGGGATAAAAATGGTAACAACCAAACGGGTGCACATAAAATAATGAAATTCGGTGTATGCTTTCTTATGATTGCGTAGACACGTAGACAGAGTGATAAAAAATGTACCAACTAAACAGCTACAGCTAGAATGATGAAATTCGGTGTGTACATATCTCTAAACGTGTAGACACTGAAATAAAGAGATTTTAGAAAGTCGTACTTTTAAAGGGGTAAAATGGTACCGACAAAATGGCGGCAGCTAGGACGGTCCCTCTAAATGCGTAGACTCGTAAAATAAAAAGAATTTTTTCCAAATTCGTACTTTCAAGATTTACAATAGGGAATAATAATGATAAAATTCGGTGTGTATGTCACTCTAATTGAGTAGACACGTAAAATAAAGGGATTTTCGAAAGTCGTACTTTTAAGGGGTACAATGGGAAAAGGGGATAAAATAATAAAAGGATAAAAATAATAAAAAGAATACAAATTTTTATTCTTGTCTTAGAATAACTCAATGGTCGTATTATTGGACGTTTATATTGTTTATTTTATTTTAACAGCAAAAATTCATATTTCTTGGAAACACTTGGTAAGATGTGTTATGAAAAATTAATAGAAGCAATCAATATTGGACGAAAAATGACATCACAGACTCCACGGTTGTAAAATAATTTAATACAGGAGACGGATTTTTGTATACACTCCACGAGAGTATTATGTCTTTGTGCATTTGTTTGTAACACCCAAAAGGAAGCGAGATAGACCCATCGTTAATTATACCGATCGACATAGAATCACTTTTTGAATCGATTTAGCAATGTCCGTCTGTCTGTCTGTCCATCTATTGTTGTAATCAAATTACAGGTCGCAATTATAGACCGATCTTAACAAAATTGTCACAAATATGTCTTGCGGATCAAGGACGAACGGTATTTAATTTGAAGAAAATCGGTTCAGATTTAGATATAGCCCCCATACAAATGTCGCTCCCGATTTGACTTTTTCCGCTCTAGAAACCATATATTTTACACGAATTTGTTCAAATTTGGCACAAGATCTTATAATCTAATTAGAGACATCTATAATGAAAGCGGGTAAGATCGGTTTAGATTTAGATATAGACCTAGGGTTTGGGGTTTCCCGGACTTTTTTCATTTCCCGGGAAAACGGGAATGAAAAATTTCATTCCCGGGAATCCCGGGAATTCCCGGGAAAAAGTAATTTATTTCTAGGTATGTTCAATATGGTTTAAAATATCAACATTTAATAACTGGTGTGTTTTTTTTTCAATACTGTCATATTACAAATTAAAAACGAATGTTATTGTCAAAATATTTTACAAATTATTTTTCATTTTACAAATATTTTACTTTACACCTTTTCAAGATTATATTCGGAACATACAAATTTATATTGAGAAATGTAAACTCATATTAGGGACATATTAACTCATAATGGTTAATGTAAATTTATAATAGGAACATGTTAATTCATAATGAGATATATAAATCATAATTCATTGAGAACAATTATTCATAATAGGAACATACCAATTCATAATGAAATATACAAGTTTGTAATCAGAAAATCCAAATTCATAATCAGAAAATACGTTTGCATATTCAGAAAATATGAATTCATAATGAGAAAATATAAAATCATATGGAGAAAATGTAAATTTATAATGAGAACATTGATAAAATATGTGTTTCTAAGAAAATAACCATAGAAAAACGTACATACATAGCTTCGATTATAAATTTTAGAGTTCCTGATTATGAATTTATATTTTATGAATATATATTCCTGAATAAGAATTTATATTTTCTCATTATCTATTTGGATTTTCTCATTTTGTATTTATATATCTCATTATCAATTATGAATTTATATTTTTCAATATGAATTTACATTTCGCATTACGAATTTACAGTGCTGATTATGAATTATCATGATCCTATTATGAATTTACATTTCTCATCGTGAACTTACATATTCCGATTATAAATTACATTTTCTCATTATAAACTTGAAAAGTTGTAGACTAATCGTCAGAATTGGAGATTTATATCGCAGGTAGAAGTGACTGACACCTACACTACAATCAAAATTGAAAATGATTAAGGAAACAAATAACTAATTTACGGAGAATGTTATGACGCATTTAATTTAGAATATTCATTCGTCTGGAGACAAAAATATTTTATAGAAACAGGGGGGAGTATTCTAAACTGTAAAAACAATAGAAACATAAAAAAATTAATATTAATTTAATAAATTCATAAAAAATAAAAATATTGAAATAGTCCAGTCATTAATTCTTACAAAGGGTCATTTAAATACACCGTAGCATATATTTATATTCCTATTAGATTTTTCTTGAAAGTTTCCATGCGAACTATTTTTATTATTTTTTAGACCATTTCTTTCTGGCTACATATGTATTCTTCTAGGAAAACAAGAAAATTTACATTATGTAAGCCATAGTATTGTCGGCATGATATTTTTATTTCACAATAAATATCCTGCAAATAGCCTCACAAAAAGTTTTTATTCCCCTAGCTGGGTTTCGCATAAAATGACTATTTAGTGAATTTAAAAAGTTTTGTTTGTAGTAATATAATATAAACAAATACTCAATAAATAATCATTATGGTCAGTAATGTAAATACATATATGAATTTGAAATACATCTAAAAATTACAATTTATATAGTAACATTAAATTATTGATCAACAAAATAAATAAATTATTTTTTTAATATTTCCCGTATTCCCGGGAAATTGAAAATTTTTTCCCGGGAATTCCCGTCCAAATTTTTCCGGGAATTCCCGGGAAAAACGATTCGGGAATTCCCGGACCCCAAACTCTATATAGACCCCATACAAATGTCGCTCCCGATTTGACATTTTCCGCTCTAGAAACCACATATTGCACCCGATTTTCTTTAAATTCTGCACAACATCTTATAACCTAACTAGAATCACTTATAATTGAAGCGGGCAAGATCGGTTCAGATTTAGATATAGCCCCCATACAAATCCGCTCCATAGATACAAAAATCCTTCCCGATTTCATTTTATTACCGAATTGAATTGTAATGGGATAGAAAGTGGAGTGTATCATATAGTCGGCCCCGCCCGACTTTAGCCTTTCCTTACTTGTTACAAATATGAGCGGTGCGGCGTCAATTTCCTTCCGATGTTTATCGGTGCGTAAAATAAAACACAGCCTATGAAAATTAATTAATATACAAATCTATTAATGTTAATTTATATTATCCGTATTTATATAATACTAGCTGAACCCCCACCCGCTTCGCCAGGCAGAAGAACAGACGGTAAATATTTAACACTTATAATCCAGGTACTTCCCTGAGATACTAAAGAAATGGATATGTTCCATGGAGAATATTGAAGAACAGAACTTTAGTTTACGGCGAATAAAGGAAGAAATGTAAAACAATCAAATTGATTTTAGGTTGAGTGTGATCTCCTCCTTTCCATTACCAAAACAAAAAAACTTCCTACGTAAGAAGAACTTACTTAATCGAATAGCTGGAATTCGAATGTACTTCATTCAGAACACATAGAAAAACAATAAAATTGTTCACTAATCAAACAACACAAAAACTAAAAAATTAATATAATTTCCGTTTTCTTGACTTAAGTCGGCTTTTGACGAATGAATATTTCTTTTTTTTTTGTAACATTTCTTTACTATTGTGCTAACAAAATCCAAATGTGTAATTTTATAAAATTCAAATCAAAAATTCCCATCTTTCAAATCCCGCCCATTTGTATATTGTCTAAACAGGTTACAGATAAATTAACTCACACAACAATATAGGTAGCGGTTACTTTCCTTCCTCTCGGTGTCGAATATACTCAAAAACCGGTTTTAATTTCATATGGGAAGGGTCACGCCCATCGTTGCACAACTATTTACACTGGATCTGCTCACACAAAATTTCAGCACTATGGGTGTCATAGAACTGTCAATATTCAATAAAAGGTTTTAACTTCGTATGGGATAAGCCACGACTACTTTACCAATACCGCCACTTTTTTTAAAACCGCCCTTTTTTGGCACTACTACGCACAGTGATGCTAGATGCATTTACAAAAATTGTCAGCACCATAGGTGTCATAGAACTGGCAATATTCAATAATAGGTTTTAACTTCGTGTGGGAGGTGCCACGCCCACTTTTCCAATACCGCCCATTTTTGGCACAATAACCGGTTCAGCATAAACACATTTTAGGCAGCTATAAAGAATAAACAAACAAACTTACAAACACAGACTCATTTTTATATACATATATAGATTATTAATTTTATATTCATAGCAAATAAATTAAATAAAAAACATATCTATCGAACATAAAAAACTTTATTAATTTTATGTAGAAAATAAAGAAACGACATCAATTTTTCGTGCTACTCCAATGTCGTGCTATTTCTTGCCACCTTTTTTGCCGCCGCCACCACCACCGCCGCCTTTTTGGTCTTGACCTTTTTTGCCACCACCTTTATCGGCTCCACTGCCAGCTTTATTTTTATTGCCTCCTTTATCAGCCCCTCCGCCACCACCACCAGCTTTTTTCTGCAAATACGTAATTTAAAAACGTTAATTACCTTCTTTTCGTATTTATATGTTTCATTATATGTCTTCCTTGCAACCGATAAAAGAGCCAGCAACTGTTTGTCTATGGATAATTTAGTTTAGAGAGGTGAAAAATTCAAAGTTTTCAGCTTGTTTAAATTTGTACAAGACAAATAGTAGTGTTGCAAAGTAGTTGAAGGGTTCTCTTTGGAGATTAGTTAATTACACGCTGTTTTAATTTGCAAAACGAAATGAAAAGAATTCGTAACTAAATAATGAAGAGCTATTTTTTAGACAGGAAAATGCATGACAGGCAAGCGGTCAAGCGAAAAGGGGTCGGGGTCAGACAAAATTATTTGGGGAGAAATATTTAGTGTAGGTATTGCATGGACAATTTAAAGAATTTGTAGACAAAGTAAAGTTCATTGAATACGTTTTCGAATACGCAATGATAATAATTTTTATACCAGGGTATATATTCTTTGTTACAAGCAAAAAAAGTTACGCATTGAATGAGTAACTTTAAGCGCTAGTATGTATGAACCAAATCAAAGTACAGGTCGCAATTGTTGTAAGATCTAAATGAAACTTTGTACAACGAAGTTTTATGAGATAAGGGCGAACATTATTTAATTTGAAGAAAATCGGTTCAGATTTAGATATAGCTCACATACAAATTTTGCTCCCGATTGTATTCTTTCCGCTCTAAAAACCACAGATTTTTTCCGTATAAAGGGTGGTTAAATTTTAAGGGCCGATGTTGATTTTGAATAAAACACAAATTATTTAGGAAATTATTGTCATTTCTTTTTATTATGATAATATTGGTATGGTTCCATACATAATTGAATTGAATTGAATTGAACAAAATATCGGTCAAATGACAGCCGCGATCTCTGCGGCACACCTCCATCCGATGGTCAAAATTTTGATGACGCTGAGGCATAAGGCCGTTAATGTGCCGAATTAGCTCATCTTTTAGCACTTGAATTGTTACCGACTTATCGACGGACACCTTTTCTTTCTAATACCCCCAAAGAAATAAGTGCAACGGTTTCAAAACACATGATCTTGGCGGCCAATTGACATCGCCACCACGTGAGATAACACGGTCACTGAATTTGTCGCGCAAAAGCGCCATTGTTTCGTTAGCTGTATTGCAAGTGGCACCGTCCTGTTGAAACCACATATCGTCCACATCCATATCTTCCAATTCGGGCCATAAAAAGTTCATTATCATCTCACGATAGCGAAGACCATTCATAGTAATTGCCTGACCGGCCTCATTTTGGAAACCGCACCACAGGGCCGTGCGCAGGGGGGGGGGTTTTGGGGGTTCAAACCCCCCCCAGGGAGATTTTCAGGCTTAATTTTTTAAAATCTTGTGAAACGTCAATGCTGTAAAATATATATTTTTAAATATTTCGATTTTTATTCTCTTGATATTATCAATCAAGAAAATTACATTAAAAGTTTTTGGGATTTGAAATTTTCCTTGTGAAACGTCAATGCTGCAAAATATATATTTTTAAATATTTCGATTTTTATTCTCTTGATATTATCAATCAAGAAAATTACATTAAAAGTTTTTGGGATTTGAAATTTTCCTTATATTCAACCCCCCCCAGAGAGATTTTCAGGCTTAATTTTTTAAAATCTTGTGAAACGTCAATGCTGTAAAATATATATTTTTAAATATTTCGATTTTTATTCTCTTGTAAGATCCGATGGGAAATCTTTGGTGTTCTGATATCGTTTTTCATTAAATTAGATATCAGTTTAAGAGGATCTGCACAAGATATGATATATCGGCAAACAAAATGTATAATAAAATAATAATTACGCTTCACAAAATTAATTATTAAAGATATTGATTAAAGAACAGAATACATGTATGTGAAGACACAGTTTCCGCGTTTAGTCATATCATTTTGTCTTTTATTGTAACCTAAAATATCCATAAGTAAATAAATGGTAAAATTACTTAAATAAAAATTAATTCAATTTTTGTTTATAAAAAATGCGTACACATCACACCGGTAGACAGTTTTGTCTCAGTCTCAGTATGTGCATATTAATTCTTCAATGACGCTTGACATCAGTATTATTCTAATTGGAGTCCAGAGTTGCACGGAGTTATATCTGATATGACCGACCGGGTTTTTATAGAATCCGAAAGAATCGGTGGATTTTGCATAATAAGAGGATTTTTCTGCTTGTTTATATAAAAAGTTAGACTTCGCTTAAACAAATAAATAAACTCCTTTTAATATTAATTGAAAAATGTCTAATTTTAAAATACTCAATTGGTTATCATAATCCTATCAATATGGTATGGTGTGTAGTGAAAGTATTCCTATTTAAAAGGTGTAAACATTTTGTTGCGTAAATAATTATATTCAGACAAATTTCACTCTTCATACGTTCTTTTTATTAATTATGTATTTGCAGAGAGATAATCTGCAGTCAATAGAAATTCCTGAGGATCTTCATGTTGAAAATCCAACTTCCTCAAATGTTGCACCTTCAATTGTAGCAAACGTGGTAAACCAATATGACATAGGACTATTCTTGAATAAGCCTGCAATTAAAAGTATTGATTTTGCTAGTAAACTTCAAGAGAAAATTTGGGATCCACCTGCAGATTATCAATTTCCAGCATCAGGGCCGAGAAGTTTGAATTTCCAAAGATCTTGGATAGAAAAATATATTGATTTGTGATTTTTTAAGAGCTTGATAACTTTTTTTTTAAAAAAAACGCATAAAATTTGCAAAATCTCATCGGTTCTTTATTTGAAACGTTAGATTGGTCCATGACATTTACTTTTTGAAGATAATTTCATTTAAATGTTGACCGCGGCTGCGTCTTAGGTGGTCCATTCGGAAAGTCCAATTTTGGGCAACTTTTTCGAGTATTTCGGCCGGAATAGCCCGAATTTCTTCGGAAATGTTGTCTTCCAAAGCTGGAATAGTTGCTGGCTTATTTCTGTAGACTTTAGACTTGACGTAGCCCCACAAAAAATAGTCTAAAGGCGTCAAATCGCATGATCTTGGTGGCCAACTTACCGGTCCATTTCTTGAGATGAATTGTTCTCCGAAGTTTTCCCTCAAAATGGCCATAGAATCGCGAGCTGTGTGGCATGTAGCGCCATCTTGTTGAAACCACATGTCAACCAAGTTCAGTTCTTCCATTTTGGGCAAAAAAAAGTTGGATATCATCTCACGGTAGCGCTCACCATTCACAGTTACGTTACGATTCGCATCATCTTTGAAGAAGTACGGTCCAATGATGCCACCAGCCCATAAACCGCACCAAACTGTGACTTTTTCTGGATGCATTGGTAGCTCTTGCAATGCTTCTGGCTGATATTCACTCCAAAATCGACAATTCTGCCTATTTACGTACCCATTGAGCCAAAAATGAGCTTCGTCGCTGAACACAATTTCTTTCTTTCTGAACTTTCTTAACAGAGCACGCATTTTGATAATAAAATTCAATGATTTGCAAGCGTTGCTCGTTAGTAAGTCTATTCATGATGAAATGTCAAAGCATACTGAGCATCTTTCTCTTTGAAACCATGTCTGAAATCCCACGTGATCTGTCAAATACTAATGCATGAAAATCCTAACCTCAAAAAAATCACTCTTTATAAATGGTTAGCTTACTCTGCGAAAATGGGAGGCGCTTTCTGCAAATCCTGTGTCTTATTTGGTATTAAAGAGTCAACAGTAAACAATGAAAAGTTAGGAAACTTAGTCACAAAACCTTTTACAAATTGGAAGAAAGCACTAGAGAAATTTGCTAACCATTCAATTTGGAATACCATAGAACGTCTGTAATAAAATCAGAATTGAGAGCTGACATTGAAAAGGAAGCTACGGTATCCATCGACTTACAATTATCGAAGCAAAGGTTAGATTTTATTAATGAAAGCAGGAAACATATGGAAGCAATTGTACAAACAGTGATTCTTTGCGGTCGACAAGGGTTATCACTCCGCGGAAGTAATGATGCTGGTAGAATCATTTCTGAAGAACCTGTTCATAACGACGAAAATTTTCGAGCTCTTCTAAGGTATAGAGCGCTAAATGATGAGGATCTCAAGAATCACTTGGATAATTCCCCCAGAAACGCAATGTACATCAGCAATCGCGTACAGAATGAACTTGTGTTAATATGCCACAATTTAATTCAAAAGGAACTCGTCGATAGGATCAACAACTCCAAGGCTTTCACCGTATTGGCGGATGAGCTAGCGGACATTTCAGGAGTAGAACAAATATCAATTTGCATCCGGTATATTCATAAAAAATGAGACATTTAGAATTTGTGAAGATTTTCTTAGTTTTGTTCCAACCACACAATTTAATGGAAAAGGATTGGCAACAGCTATATTAAATTATCTGGAATCTTCAGGCATAGATTGTACGTACTTTTTCGGCCAATGTTACGACGGTGCAAGATCTATGAATGGAGAGTTTCACGGAGCTCAAGCGTACATTCAGGCAAAGTACAACTTAGCTCTGTATTCACATTGTGCAGCTCACAGTTTTAATTTGGTCGTCAGTTACGCGTGCAAAGTTGTCCCCATAAGAAATTGT
Source organism: Polietes domitor (assembly GCA_947397865.1). Classification (NCBI taxonomy): domain Eukaryota; kingdom Metazoa; phylum Arthropoda; class Insecta; order Diptera; family Muscidae; genus Polietes; species Polietes domitor. The sequence goes on from OX377618.1 coordinate 31,438,415, forward strand.
CTAGGAACTATACAGAGTGTCTATAATTTTTTCAACTATGCCAAACGTCTGCTCGCCCTTCAAGATGCAATTGCAAAAAATCCCAATCTGCGGGATGAAAATAAGATGAAATTGAAACAATCATGCGCAACTAGATGGGTGGAACAACATGAGTCAGTTAGTATTTACCTCCACTTACAACCAGCAGTAATGGACGCTTTGGAATTTATCTCCAGTACTTGGACAGATTCCAAAACTTCGACCAATGCATTCCAGCTGCTAACAGCTGTAAAAACGTTAGCTTTTCAGGTGTCATTACATGTTCTTCACTCAATTCATGCACTGGCTTTGTCGTTGAGTCGGGTTCTTCAAACTGAAAATCAAGATTTAGTGGAAGCCATAAAGTTAGCAGATATGGCGAAAGAAGAACTAATGGACAGAAGACAAAATGCAGAAGAAAATTTCAATAAAATTTTCAAAACAATAAAAAAATTGCGAAGAATACGACATAGAAATGAAAAAACCTCGGCTCACTTCTTCTCAAACTCATCGATGCAATATTATGACTACAGATATTGAAGAATACTATCGAGTTTCAACGTACATACCGTATCTTGATTTATTCGTTACTCATCTCGAAGACCGTTTTCTTAAACACCATGCAATTCTATCAAATTTTGTATGTCTATTTCCTTCCAAAACTTCAACTCTAAATGAAGATGCATGCAAACAATTATTTGAAAAATACGCTTTAATTTTGCATGACGATTCTCCCGAAGTGTGGATTAGTGAAGTAAAGCTTTGGCGAAGACGAATTTCGGATATACGTGTCAACAATTCGCTCGAAGCTCTTGATGTCTGCAATGCAAATGTATTTCCAAATGTTCATAAAATCTTGCTTGTTATGGCTGTATTACCAGTAACAACATCAACTAATGAACGGTCATTTTCAACATTGCGTCGCCTGAAAAATTACTTACTTTCTACTATGAGTGAAAATCGACTGAACGGGTTGGCTTCGTTGAATATTCACCGAGACATTGAAGTTGATGTTAAAGTTGTATTAGATGAATTTTTTAATGTACCCCGACGCATTAATTTATTAAAACAATAAGTCGCTTCGAAGTTGATTTTTTTCATTTAAAATACTATATAAAAAGTATGTTTGATTAATAAATAATATTCCATATACATATAAGCATCCATATCTGCATAGTTTTTTTATTTTTATAAGACCACACCGAAAAAAATGTTTGATACTGAAGCATACTAAAATTGAGTCTGAGAAATGTACTAAATCTAAGCACATTTGTAGTTAAAATGAGTAAATAAAACTCATTTTAAATAAATTTTACTTGAGTACGAACGTACTACATTCAAGTAAAAAATAAACTTATATTGAGTAAAGGCATACTGGGTGCCAAACAGATACCAATTTCCTTGATTTAAGTACATTTTTACTGGAATTTAGTAAATTTTTTTCAGAGTGTATATAAAACCCCCTCCAGGGCCAAATCCTGCGCACGGGCCTGCCGCACCAAACAGTCACTCTTTGTGGGTGCATTGGTTTTTCGACAATCACTCTTGGATTATTATTCGCCCAAATGAGGCAATTCTTCTTATTGACGAATCCACTGAGCTGAAAATGTGCCTCATCACTGAAGATGATTTTCTTCGAAGTTCACGATATGCATTTTGATTTGAACGCCCATTTTCATAATAAGCCTGAATAACTTTAACGCGTGGCTCGCTTGTGTATCTTTCCATGGTTGAAATTGAGTTAGTCTGAAATTGAGAAATGTTAAATGAAATGCAGAAAAAACTTAACGTTTAGGTGTGGTTCACATTCAACATCGGCCCTTACAATTTAACCACCATTTATTTCAACAAGAAACAGCTCTGGTAAAAATAGGTTAAATCGGTTCAGATTTATATATAGCTCCCATACAATGTCTCCTCCGATTTGACTCTTTCCGTTCTAGAAACCACATATTTTAACAGATTTTCTTCACATTTGATAAAACAACTCATATTTCAACTAGAAACAGGCCTGGTGAAAATGGGCCAGATCGATTCAGATATATTTAGCATGGCCATGGAACTTCAGAACAATGCCATAGAACAGTCAAGACTATCAGGGAGTGTTTTGAAAATAAACAGTCAATGCTCGTCAATTTTCTTAGATGTCAAACAAGCTTTCGACAGAGTTTGGCACCCTGGATTGTTATATAAACTGAAATCACTCTTACCCACACCTTTTTACCTGCTGATGAGATCATATTTAGATGAAAGAAGATTTTACGTGAACATAAATGACGAAGATTCGGAAATTGGTATCATAAAATCCGGAGTTCCACAAGGCAGTGTGTTGGGCCCAGTTTTATATACAATATTTACATCTGACTTTCCTACCAATCACAATGTAACAGTAGCAACGTATGCTGATGATACTACCATACTAGCCGTTAACAAGTCACCTGTGGAAGCTTTCAATATAATACAAAAACAACTTGACTTGACTCAATATTGGTTGAAGATGTGGAACATTAAACGTCACATAAAAGTTGAAGATGTGGAACATTAAACGTCACATAAAAGCAAAAAAGAAAACAGCTAGAGATGAAGACAAAGCGAATGTTTTGGCTTTTAGGCCCAAAATCCCAATTATGTTTGGAAAACAAAGTTGTTCTATATAAGACAATATTAAAACCGATCTGGACATACGGAATCGAGCTTTGGGGAACAGCAAGCAATTCAAATGTTGAAATTCTGCAAACATATCAATCTAAAACACTGAGGCTAATCACTAATTCACCCTGGTTTGTAAGAAACGAAAACATTCATAAAGATCTGTATATCTCCAAAGTTAAAAACGAGATTAGTAGATATAGCAGTAATTATCTCAATAGATTGAGTATACATCCTAATTTATTGGCTTTAACACTTTTAGATGATAGCAATGAATCTAGAAGACTAAAACGACGTCATGTCCTTGATTTGCCCTTTATTACCTAATGCCATAAATTAATATTTAAACCTATAGCCAAAATTGAAAAATAGGATAAGTGTTAGAATTCAAATAATTTCTATTAATTTTTGGTGTTATTTACCAACGGAATAATGTAAACTTTTGATAAGTTCGCTGGAGCTTATCAAAAACTGTTATTTGTAAGTTTTTATACAATTTGCTTAATATTTTCTCTGTATATAGATTGCAAATAAAGATACTTAAAAAATATATATATATTTAGCTCCATTACAAATTTCGCCACCGAAGTGCTTATTTCCTTCCGCTCAAGAAATAGCATATTTGAACAGATTTCTTCTAATTCGGCAAATAAGCATGTAACGACCTTTTAATACCCTACACCACAGGGTATAATGACTAGGTGTAGGGTATTATATAGACGGGCGTGGCTGTCTATATGATACCACTTTTTATCCGAATACAATACAATTCGGTAATAACGTGAAAACGGAAATTTTAACTAAAATTTTTTTCTTAAAATTAAGCTAATGTGTTTACTGAGATTTATGCCGTGTTCTTCATACTTATAAGCAATGAGCTTATAAAAATCACTTCAAATTTTTTAGAATATTAATCTCAGAGGCAAGAAACTTATTTCTGGAATGCTTCAAGCATTATTCTAAACAGCCACTGCATGTTGTAATTTCTTGTATTAGTTTGGCATACTCTGAAGCAAAATCATTTGTTTGAATTATTTTTAGTTAAATTGAATTTATTTTAAGTTTCCTTGTATCAAGTAAAATTTTCCTCAGTTTAAGTAAAAATTTAATTGATTTGAGTAAAAATTTACTTTGTTTTGGGAAAATTTCAGCAAAATTTTACTAGATTTAATAAAAATTACTTGGTTTGAGAAAAAATTAGCTTAGTTTTGGGAAAATGTACTTGGTTTAAGGAAAAACTTGCTGCAATTTTCCTCAGTTTGAGTAAATATTTACTTGGTTTCAGGTAAATTGAACTATAATCAAGTTCGAAGCATGCACTACTTTCAGGAAAAATTTGAACTTGATATGAGAAAATAATGCTTTAGCACTTTACGAAGTTTTAAATTTTAGTTCATTTCAACTTGGAAAATCTGTGGAAAATGCGGATAAAATCATTCCATGTTTTGATATAGCTCCCACAAATGTAATAGTAGACCCAGAGAGCGTTGCACCGTCACCACACACAAGTTCGCCTTAAAACAGTTTCTATTCGTTTATATGTACAGTTATTGGTAACCCCGCGATTTTGCTAAAAGTTATATGTTAACAAGTAAGGAAAGGCTAAAGTCTTGCGGGGTCGATTATATGATACCCTTCACATTTTACGCCATTGTAATTCAATTCGGTGTAGATTTTGGAAAGTGCCCTCTATCACGGACCGATGATACCCTCTTTCACAATGTATGTTTCCAGCTGAAATATAACCTGTTCTGATCAAAATCTTCAAAAGAATTATATATTTATATGTGTTTTCTAGAGCAGAAAAAGTAAAATCGGCGACGAAGACAGGCAGAAAGATGGACAGACAGACAATTTTCCCTTTTGCTCCTTCTACCGTTCTAGAAATTGATATTTCAGTCGATTTCGGACAGATTATCCATAACACGTTACATTTAACATTACCTTACGTTTCAGCTAGGAAAATTTAACGACAACCTATATACGAATGGCTTGGAATTCTTCACAAGGAACCTATTTCAAGATAATTCGGTGAAATTTGACACAGTGCGTTGGATATTACCAATGACAAAAACAAGTAAGGAAAGGCTAAAGTCGGAATACAATTCAATTTTCAATTTTGTATCCTGTAAATGTATGTGTTTGACAAAAAATGTTAAATCGGAAAGGACATTTGTATGAGGATATATTGAAACTTGGAACGAAACAGGTGAAATATAAAATCTATAGTTTGGCCAAAATCGGTTAAACTTTTGGGACCAACATTTATATTTGGGATATATAAAAGAGAATGCCGTCCGTGTGAACACGCAAAACTTTATAACGGATCGTCTGATTTTCACGATTTTGGGCTTGATGAATTCGTGTTGGCCCAAGGAAGGACATAGGATGTAAAATTGGTACATAAATATTACTGACCACGAGAATGATAAATATGATGCCGAAATTTGGATTTTCATTTTATGTGTGTGGCAATAGTGTTTTTTTGAGCCAGAAGGCTGCAAGTTGGAACGTATATATTACTGACCACAAGAAAGATAAATATGATGCTGGAGTTTGAATTTTCGTTTGGTGGGTAGTTGGGGCGTGGCAAAAGTGTCTTTTAGCTAGAAGGCTGAAAATTGGAACGTATATATTACTGACCACGATAATATCAATATGATAAGATCAATATGAAACCTGATTTTAATTTTACCATTTGTGTTTTTGCCTGGCGAAGCGGGCGGGGTTCAGCTAGTTTGGGATATATACTTACACCATAGTTTTGTTTAGTTAGATTATAAGATGCTGTACCAAATTTAAAGAAAATCGAGTACAATATGTGCATTTAAAGCGGAAAATGTCAAATCGGGAGCGACATTTATATGGGGGCTATATCTAAATCTGAACCGATTTGACCTATTTTCACCATAGATGTTTCTAGTTGAAATATAAGATGTTTTGCCAATTTTAAAGAAAATCTGTTGTAATATGTGGTATCTAGAGTGAAAAGAGTCAAATCGGGAGTGAAATTCGTATGGGGGCTATATCTAAATCTGAACCGATTTTCTTCAAATTAAGTAGCGTTCGTCCTTGTCCCGAAAAACTTCATTGTGCAAAGTTTCATTTAGTTATGTCTGCAATTGCGACCTGTATCGTGATTACAAGAATAGATGGACAGACGGACGGACGGACATTGCTAAATCGACTCAAAAAGTGATTCTAAGTCGATCGGTATAATTAACAATGGGTCTATCTCGTTTCCTTTTGGGTGTTACAAACAAATGCACAAAGAACAAATTGAACATAGGTAGGTTAGAGTAGTTTCGGCATTCAAATTTCTCTGATACACAAAATACAAGGTTTGGTAATAAAATAGAGTACAGAGTGGATCAAATGTATATTCCACTGCGCTTGATGTTGGGACATTAATTGTAAAAATTTTGTCGGTCAATGTTACAACTATGTAAATAGAAATTCATTACTGTTTTATTTTGGCTATACCAAACGATATGCAAATTTGAAACAATTTCGCGCAATAACAAAGGAAAAACTAACACTAGCTATTATAGGAACCCTGCTTGAATATATTTGAAAACATCCTATAGTTTTTATCAACAGCTAACAGTTTTGGTTTCCAGCTTTCATTATAGTTCATTATTGAATATCTTTCTTGGATTTTTCTTTGATTCTATTTAGATCAGTTGTGTGTTGTTAAACTATTGTTTGCAAAGTTTACTCGTCTTCATCGATTATTTTCGTCTCAAGATAATCAAACCTCCAACGAAATACAAAGATTTTTAAATTTAATGTAAATTATCCGTTACTATATACAAAAATATTTATACTTTCGAGATTTCGAGCTTAGTTGAACTCGGTGTGTGACATTTCATCCTGCGGTTTTATCATCACTTTGCTGGATATGGTTGCCGCTTTGGTGAAGTTAATATACCATTCAATGACGATGTTATGGATCTTATAGGAACCGTCCGCAGTTATTATCAGGAAAATAATATAACACCATATCCGATAACAAAGCGAGTAACAAGCAACTTTCGTTCTTTCAAGTAAATTCTGTACAAACATTAAGCTAGTATGCTCATACGAACAGGGCTACTATGAGCTCAATGAACATTTTTTGATATAAATATTCTGTGTTAGACAACTAATAGAATTCAGTCCATTTGTTTTCTTAGATGGATCAGGAAAATAACTATTTTATAATATTTTTTATCATTAATTACGATAAATTACATCACTCTGATCCGAACATTTCACAATGCCATGCAGTAACTTTTATCTTTGAAATTTGCATGATTATGTAATTCTCCAATGCAACTTACATAGAGAACGATTCTCAATATATAGCAATATATTTCCTTATAGTTATATTTACTGTAAAACACGAGTATTGCTTACATTGCCACCGCCACCACTGGAAGCACCGCCACCGGCACCTCCTTTATTTTTACCCATTCTTAAACTGTTTTATTTAACGATGAACCGAATATAATTGTTTCTATTAAATTTGATTAATCGGTATGATTGTTTGTATACATTCAGTATGGTTTGTCTTCAACCCGACACTTCCATTTCAAGAAGACCACTAAAAAGTAAAAAGTATATAATTAAGGAAAAGAAATCGTATGCGTTTCCTCTATTTGTTTGTTTGTATTTCATAAATAACACATTATTTTCAAGAGCAAGAACTAGAGAACAACGATAATGAGATAAATGCACAAAAGTGCAAGAAATATGTATTTATGTATTAGGATCTCCATTCGATTACTTTGTATTCGAATAAAAATGGTATAATGTTTTCTCGAATAATTTAAAAATCAAGCGTTTGGATTCACCTGCCAGCTATCAGCTTCAAACTGATGACCTTCGTATATATGCATATCACAGAAGATTGTGCTTTTTGTACTTTTTTCCAAAAAAAAATTGCTGGATATTATTAAGGTAAAAAATTTTTCGAATATCAGTTAATCGAGTAACGTCCGAATTATTGGACACCCTAATAAATTCATAAACAAAGAGGAAATTCTTCAAATAGGGAAAGTGAAAATCAAATACAATATTCAGTATGTAAGAATGTACATACGTATGTATGTACCATTTCATGTCCGAGTATATTTATATTTGAACAAATAAGATGGTATTCGAATGTACGTCATTTCGTGTTCATTGTAAGTCATTTCGTGTTCATTGTTGTGCATTATGGTGTAAGCCAAAAGCAAACAGCAGGGAAGAATGCCAACATCTACAGACGATGCAGGGTGCAATATAAAGTAATACTGGGAATCGGATGTAGTATGCGAGTATTAGTGGCTTCTACAGTGAAAAAAATGAAATCGGAAAGGGGGTTATATCATAATACGGACCGAATTATTCAATTTCATTATAGATGTAACGGGCTGTAAAAAAATTTTGCGAGATCTGAAAAGAGACCTTTAATAACACTTCTACACCCTCACAAATATTAGCAAATTCCCTCACTAAATATCATATATTAAAACATAAATATAACCTACCCACACAACCATCTGCGTATATATCTGGTTTTGTGTTTTATGGGAGCGATGCCATAAATACATCTTTAGTCAAGTTTAATGAATATAGCAAAATTTATGAAAATCTTTTACATTATGTTACTCATTCATGTGATGGACCCAGACCTTTGATTTTTGGCCCAAACCCGATAATACTAATACTGGTCTGATTTTCTGTTAACTTGCATAAGCCCTTTGTCGAAAGGAGTATTATGACATGATACTACGGAAAATAAAAATAAATTATAAAGAATTATAATGAATTAGAGTGATATTCAAAGTAGCATATGGGCATCTCCCAAAAAGGTCCACCAAAAAAATTAAATCAAACAAGTAAGGAAAGGCTAAAGTCGCGCGGGGCCGACTATATGATACCCTCCACTTTCTATCCGAATACAATACAATTCAGTAAAAAAAGCGAAAACGAGAAGACTTGGTCCAATTTGTCATATCGAAAAAAATATTTGTATCGGGGCTTTATCCAAACATGAAATAAAGTGACTAAATTTCTAAAAGTCTATCCGGGAGCGAACTTTGTTTGGGAGCTATATGTAAATCTGAATCCGATCTGACCCATTTTCACCATGGATGCTTCTAGTTAAAGTATAGGATATTTTGAAAGATTTGAAGAAGATCTGTTAAAATATGTGGTTTATAGAGTGGAAAAAGTGAAATCGGGAGTGGAATTTGTGTGGGAGCTACATATAAAAATGTGAACCGATCTGACCCATTTGCACCATGACTGAAGAGGATCTGTTAAAATATGTGGGTTCTAGAGCAGACAAAGTCAAATCGGGAGTGAATTTTAATGGGAGCTATATATAAATCGGAACCGATCTGTCCTATTTTCACCATAGGTGTTCCTAGTTTAAATATAAGATGTTTTGCCAAATCTGAAGACAATCTGATATAATATGTGGTTTCTAGAGCGGAAAAAGTCAAATCTGTATAATCTGGTATCTAGAGTGAAAAGAGTCAAACCGGGAGTGAAATTCGTATGGGGCTATATCTAAATCTAGGGGTGAAATGGGACAAAAAGGGACAGCTAGAAACTCGAAATTCGGTATGTACATTCCTCTAATTAATCTGATTAGATGCGTTCTTTTAAGTGGAAAAATGGGAATAGAGGGATAAAAATGGTACCAACTATACGTCTTCACCTAAAATAATGAAATTTGGTGTATACATTCCTCTGATTGCGTAGATACGTAAAATAAAGATATTTTGCTAAATTCGCCTTTTTTGGGATTAAAATGGAAAGGGGGATACAAATATTTCCAACCAAATGAACGCAGCTAGAGTCATGAAATTTGGAGTATACATTCCTCTGACTGCATAGACACGAAAACAAGTTTTTTTTTTCAAATTCGTACTTTTTACTTTTACGGCAAAAAAATGTTGAATCAAGATAACCTAACTTTATCTTGCTCTGTGTACGTAATATAGGATTTTCAAAATTTGTGTGGTTTGAAATAATAAAAATATTATATTTATTTATAAAATTATTTTTTCAATATTTTCATTTGTTTTGATTTGGCTATATAAAAAATTGACATTTTCCTGTAACGTTACTGCACATCTACGATAATCGACAGCCTCGACAGCAATCCATGGGGGAGGCCATATAAAGTTCCGCCCTGCCGAACTTTACGCCTTTTTACTTGTTCTGTTTCTTCTTGTTTTTGGTGTAGTTTAAAGCGTTCGAATGTAGCGTCCGGGCCAATGGGAGATACCCATATGTATCATACATCGATATGTAGAACGCGAGGTAATACAGCGTCCGACAAAATTGAACTGCATTGTATGAAAATTCAACCCATTCTCGAATCTTTGTAAAAATGTTCGCATATATGAACTACTACATACAAAGGCTATTTTTATAATGGTCATGAACTTTAGTTTTCACAACAATCGTTTTCATGACGACAACTGTCTTTTCTACAAGATTGGATACTTTCAACAAACTATCATTTGGCATTCATCCCATGGCAGACCATGTCAACCGTGGGGTAAGTACAAGGGGGAAAATTGCCACATCGTATTAGAGTGTAAATTAAACTAAATGCTCTCGTGGTTGTTTGTAGTTGGTACATCTTTGTCTCTGAGTACGCGCTCGTGGCAGTTTAAAAATATGTGCATTCATATGTAAGTACGTGCAAGTGATTGTCAGTCAGACCAAATCTGAAAGTGCAGTAAATAATTTTTAATTTTTAGCTTAAAGCTCCTGAGTGAATACAATCACACTAATGGGTAAAAAGTCATACGCAGATGTCAAAATGGTTTGTGCGGAAAACATGCTAGGTATAAGCTTTTATGGGATATGACAGGTTGTTCATATATTCATACTAAATGTAATTTTTGCTAAACAGAGGTTTTTACATAAAAATTTCAAATTTAGTATTGATTCATAAAGTACATACATAGTATAAGGTTATGATCGGAAACGAAAATTCTCGAACCGACTTTTCCAGGTATTCTCGGAAAAAAATGGACTGGAAATTTTTCAAAGATCCCGGGAAAACGGGATATATTAAACATATTTTATTATTTTTTGGGCACTAACTGAGTTTGCTTTATAAATAGAAAACTATAGATCTATTATATAAAATCATATACTTACATAATGAAGATTTAATTTTATATTTTTATTACAAGCTAAACTAGTTAAATTCACTGAGTCGCTGATATCATGGATTATTTCACAAAGGAACATCTATCGCTAAGTTGGACCATATAGGTTCATGCTTTTATATTACCCAATAAACATGTGTCCATGTTTTGATACAGACCATTTCTCGTATCAGCAACATTGCTATTAGTATACCCTCCACCACAGAATGGGGGTATACTAAGATTGTAATTCCATTTGTAACACTTTGAAATATCGACCTGAGACCCTATAAAGAATATATATTCTTGATCGTCATAAAATTATATCTAGCTATGTCCGTCCTTTAGTTGAAAAACATCTAGTCTAGTCGTAGATCGGTTCGGATTGCAACTGGGCGAAATCGGTCCAAAGGGAAATTTTTTTCTTTCACAAGGACTAAAAATACCCCTAATATTTAAGGGGGGTTTCCGGATGACGATTGAAATTCCACACGAACGAATGATCCCTAACGAACGACTCATATATTGTGGTTTTGTAATACGTTTAAAAGTTTTCGTGTTATGATTAGAAATTATAAAAGCTTTCGTTCATTTGTCAGTCAACAATATTGCCATCACGATTTTTCCATTCTTTTTGAATTTTATTCATAGAAAAACATAGTTTTCTGTGTAAAAGATGGTATCCCTGCTAACCTGCTGAACAAATATTTGCTTACAAAATAATAATTTCAAAATGGTTTGTGTGAAAATGTGTAAGTGACGAATTTTTGTGTATGGGTCAATGTTTTATTTTCATAATTTCCATCCGAATAAACGTGCTAACGACTGTTAACTGATTATTTAAAAAAAAATAAATTTTCCATTTTAAAAAATATACAGTTGAACATTCTTTTCATTCCTGAGCGTACACGAATGGGTTTTTCTAATCGTACAGATTTAACATTTGTGACGATAGGTTTCGTGTTCTGGAAACCAAAAAATACAGAAAATCAATCGTTTGCTTTTGTGTTTTACTCAAAAACTGGCATTCGTTTTGCAGAAACGTAATTGAACTTTCGTTAGTAGTTTTGGGGAATACAATGAGTGAATCATCATCCGGAAATCCCCGTCATTTTTGTATTTTTTTATACAAACAGCTGACCAAACTAACGAAAAGTTCCATTAAGTTGCTTAAGTTGGCTTAAGTCAGTCCATGCACATTATGGAGAGCCCTTTAGTCTTCGAGTGACGGTCGAGGCAACATGGCAATGGTTGGAAGAAATGGTTGTATGGGAGCTATATATAAATCTGAACCGATCTGACTCACTTTCACCACAGCTGTTTTCAGTTAAAATATAAGGTGTTGTTCCAAATTTGAAGAATATCGGATGAAATATGTGGATTCTAGAGCGGAAAATGTCATATCAGTAGCGAAATTTGTATGAGAGTTATAATAAATCTGAACCGATCTGATCCACTTTCACCATTGCTTTTTCTGGTTTAAATGATCGGTGTTGCGCCAAATTTGAAGAAAATCGGTTAAAATATGTGATTTCTAGAGCGAAGCAAGTAAAAACGGTGTTAAGTTCGGCCGGGTCGAACTTTTTATACCCTCCACCATGGATTGCATTCCACTGAGGCTGTCGATTTTCGTAGAAGCCGAACAACAACAAATAAAACTGTAATATTTTTACATTTATAAGACAAGACTACCTACCAATACGTTTAACTAAAGAGTGATTTTTTGAGGTTAGGATTTTCATGCATTAGTATTTGACAGATCACGTGGGATTTCAGACATGGTGTCAAAGAGAAAGATGCTCAGTATGCTTTGGCATTTCATCATGAATAGACTTACTAACGAGCAACGCTTGCAAATCATTGAATTTTATTATCAAAATGCGTGCTCTGTTAAGAAAGTTCAGAAGGAAAGAAATTGTGTTCAGCGACGAAGCTCATTTTTGGCTCAATGGGTACGTAAATAGGCAGAATTGTCGATTTTGGAGTGAATATCAGCCAGAAGCATTGCAAGAGCTATCAATGCATCCAGAAAAAGTCACAGTTTGGTGCGGTTTATGGGCTGGTGGCATCATTGGACCGTACTTCTTCAAAGATGATGCGAATCGTAACGTAACTGTGAATGGTGAGCGCTACCGTGAGATGATATCCAACTTTTTTTTGCCCAAAATGGAAGAACTGAACTTGGTTGACATGTGGTTCCAACAAGATGGCGCTACATGCCACACAGCTCGCGATTCTATGGCCATTTTGAGGGAAAACTTCGGAGAACAATTCATCTCAAGAAATGGACCGGTAAGTTGGCCACCAAGATCATGCGATTTGACGCCTTTAGACTATTTTTTGTGGGGCTACGTCAAGTCTAAAGTCTACAGAAATAAGCCAGCAACTATTCCAGCTTTGGAAGACAACATTTCCGAAGAAATTCGGGCTATTCCGGCCGAAATGCTCGAAAAAGTTGCCCAAAATTGGACTTTCCGAATGGACCACCTAAGACGCAGCCGCGGTCAACATTTAAATGAAATTATCTTCAAAAAGTAAATGTCATGGACCAATCTAACGTTTCAAATAAAGAACCGATGAGATTTTGCAAATTTTATGCGTTTTTTTTAAAAAAAAAGTTATCAAGCTCTTAAAAAATCACCCTTTATATACATCGAAATAATACTTCAAGACAATTCAAAAAGTAAATATAAGACAACAATCATCAAAAAAACTTAAATACCATAAATATTGGTAGATAGTGGGTGCTACAGTTGGTTGTATTTCCATCCTATTTTAATTCCAAAAGTACAATTTTTGAAAATTTATTATCTCACGTTAGAATAATGTATACACCGAATTCCATGATTCTAGCTTCGACCATTTGGTTGGTTTTTGGTTTTATCCCCTTTTTCATATTTTACCCCCTTAAGAGTAAGACTTTCTAATATCTCTTTATTTTACGTGTCTACGCAATTAGAGGGATGTACAGACCGATTTTCATCATTCCAGCTATAGTCGTTTAGTTGGTACTATTTTTATCCCTCTGTACCCATTGTATCCCTTGAAAGTACGAATTTGGAAAAAACCTTTTATTTTTCGTGTCTACGCAGTCAGAGGAATGTTTACTCCGAATTTAATGACTCTAGCTGCGGTCATTTGTTTGGTACTATTTTATCCCCTTTTCAATCTCAACCCCAAAAAGTACGAATTTAGAAAAATCCGTCTATTTTACGCGTCTACGCAATCAGAGGAATGTATACACCGAATTTCATTACCTCTATTCCCATTTTACCCCTTAAAAGTACGAATTTGAAAAGAAATACTTTTATATTATGTATCCACTCAATTAGAGGAATGTACACACTGAATTTCGTGTTTCTAGCTGTTGTCGTTTAATATGTACCATTTTTATCCCTTTTTGCCCCATTTCACCCTCTACGAATAAAAATCACTTTATGGTGCACGTTTTTGTTACAGGGGGAATGCGTACAGCCAATATCAAGTAAGTACAAGCAGACATATTGAAGAAATATGCTTAAATAATGTGAAATATTAGTGTTTATTATTATGAGGGAAAGAATTTTCCCTTTGGGCCGATTTCGCCCAGATTCAATCCCAACCGATCTACGACTATTAGACGCATTTATGGAAAATTTGAACGTCCTAGCTCCTTTCGTTTAGATGCTAGCGTTCTTTCAACAGACTGACGGACACGGCTAGATCGTCTTAGAATTTTATGACGGTCAAGAATATATATATTTTATAGGGTCTCAGGTCGATATTTTAAGGTGCTAGAAACGGAATGACAAAGTTACTAGTTTCACCATAGTTATTTCTAGTTAAAATGTAAGATGTTGTGCCAAATTTGGAGAAAATCGGTTAAATATGTGGTCTATAGAGCGAAAAAGGACAAATCGGGAGCAAAATTTGTATCTAAATCTTGCTTCAAGAAACTCACTTGAGTCAATTTACGTTAGGGTCGGTCAATAATTGCAACCCGTACTTTGATTACAAGAATAGATGGACGGACGGACAGACAGACGGACATGGCTAAATCGATTCAAAAAGTGATACTAAGTCGATCGGTGTACTAAACAAAGGGTCTATCTCGATTCCATTGGGATGTTACAAACAAATGCATAAAGACATAATACCCTAATGGAGGGTAAACAAAATATTTCAGTACAAAAGAAATTACTTGTTGAGGAGTGACAAAAACAACTTTTCTTTTCGAAACCCTGCAACACTTTTTGTACAGCCATGCCAAAATGTTAGTCACATTTGGTTAGTCGCGAAATCTGGTGAACAAACATATCATATATCTTACCAATGGTTTTAAGTTACTCCTACGATGCGTCACACCTTACGACCGGGCAAAATACAAAACATTCAATCCTGTAGGGTTAAAGTATACAATTTTCTGTTTGTTAACACATTTCATAGAGTATTACCAGCCATGCCTGTGGAGCTTGTTAATTTACGTACAATGAAATGTGCCAAAATTAGTTTGCTCTGTTAACAAATGGCCACAGAAACGTATAAGCATAGTGAGTCTCTGTTATTCATATAGTCAGATACCGTTGTTAACAACACTACCTACCTATGGCTATGTAAATTAAGATGGGTTGAAACGAATTTATTTTATTTTAGTACTAATATTGATGACATTTTCATATTTTTTAATGAAATTAATTAGACTGATTATATTACAATACGGACGTTATTGTCCTGCATTATGTTTGATCAAAAAGTGCATAAAAGATTTTAAGAAAAAATGATCATCTAAGAATTATTAGATAGGTAGAATAGCTCTTGCTCTGTTAAAAGATTTCATTGTCAAAAGATTTAGCTGTACTACTTTGAAGATATTCATGTAGCAAAGCAATGTTTGTTCTTACATACTAACCGACCCTTCTTAATATATAATACCAATATTGTGCACAATGGATAGAATAGGAAATTTTGACGCTTAATTTCTACACTCATTTTCATGCTGCTGTAATATGCAATTACCTACCCGTGCCTACTGAATGCACCGACTTTACCTTCCATCTTTGACCAATCAGTACAGATACTAAAATGGTCATCGGCATGAACATGTCACTCAAGCTACAAGGCGCTAAAAACGGTGTTCCAAAACTCACGCAATGTTTGACCTTTGCGAAATATTTTTTGTTGCCCTTTAAAAGGACAACAAAGTTCCAAAGGATACATTTTTTCAAAAAATATTTTTAATACTTATTCGCTCCCTGTGATAATGGTATAAATCAAAGAAGAGAATATGTGCTAAAAATACTTTAAATTTCTATCTATATTAGTTTAGTATGAACAAAGATAAATCAAAGAAGAGAATATATGCTAAAAATACTTTAAGTTTCTATCTATATTAGTTTAGTATGAACAACCATTTAAAGATTTTGTCTCTTAAAAAGTAGGATATGAATAAACTAGAAAAACTGGGGGTAAACTTGAAATATATATTAATGCTGAACTAATACAGTTAGAAGCATGATATTTTAAGTATATTTAATAGATATTCTCCTCTTTAATTTGACCCTGACTCCGTTATCATAGCGTGAGAACAAGCTTATAAAATAAATTTTTGAATAAGTGTATTCTTTGGAACTTTGTATTGTTGTGAAGGGGTAATGGGATGAGGAAATGAAGAACTCAATACGTCAAGTAACTCGATTTTGCTTATACAGTGCGACCTCGTTTACCACAACTAATTGAAATTTTGACAGTTGCAAAAACCGCGGTTGTTGCGATGACCGAATCAACACATTTTAAAGCTAAAGTTTCAAATTTCAAATGGAAATGCTTATTTTTTCTACTTATAAATAAAAATTAAGCAATAAACTGAACTACAGTTGAACTTCGATTAACCGTGACTCTATTAACCGTGATTATCTACACAGTGCGACAAATTGCAGTTTAATCTCTGCAATTCAAGCACCACTATGACGGTTCGTTAGTGTATCCAAAATGATGACGATTACCTAAAGGATTTTTTTCCTGAGGTACCCGTTTTCGCGGGACGCCCTGGCGCGCTCCCCCCACCCACTTTTGTTATCTTATGGTCTTTTGTTTGTCATAACTCGAGAACGGCTGTCCCGATTTAGGTGAAATAAATGTTGAAAAATTAAGAATTATAATTCCTTTAATCTATTCCTATGCTCTTTCTCGATATTTTAAACAGTTTCGCAGATATAAATAAATTTATGAAAACAAATTGCGGGACTGTTTCTGTTAATGTTCAGTCTGACTACATTGCGTATGAGTGATATTACCCTCAATAACCAGTAAGTATACGTTACCTACACACACTACATTATTTTTCTGTCTCTAGAAAGAGTATCATAACTAGGGTATCCAATTATTCCGACTTCTAAGATATTCGATTAATTGTTTATTCGAAAGCTAAGAATTTCCAATTAATCGAATAAACTCCTGAAGAGTTAATCATCAAATAATTGCTCAACTCATTAAAACATAATTAATATAGGTTAAATAGCTAGAACATTTTATTTTAATGTTAGTCACTACTTTTCCATATTTATGTGTAAATACATTTCGAAATAAAACAAGAGTTTGCGGGCATTCCTTTTCTATATGGTAATAAGCCTTGACATATTTTTCCGTTTTGAATTTTTTATGATTTTTAAAAACAAAAAATTTAAATTTTTTAGGGAATTTTTTTTTTTCATAAATTTATTTATATCTGCGAAACTGTTTAAAATATCGAGAAAGAGCATAGGAATAGATTAAAGGAATTATAATTCTTAATTTTTCAACATTTATTTCACCTAAATCGGGACAGCCGTTCTCGAGTTATGACAAACAAAAGACCATAAGATAACAAAAGTGGGTGGGGGGAGCGCGCCAGGGCGTCCCGCGAAAACGGGTACCTCAGGAAAAAAATCCTTTAGGCAATCGTCATCATTTTGGATACACTAACGAACCGTTATAGTGGTTCGTTATTAAAATTCGGTGATTCCCCTTTTTCATGAAAGTGTAATTTTCATATCAAATTTCATATTCATTCATCAGTGTGAAATTTGATCTGTCAAGACGTGTTTTCCTTACATCATGCCACCGTCAAAAACTAAATCCGCGAAAAGAGCAAGAAAGGTTCTTTCAATTAAAGAAAAAATGGAGCTGATTAATGAATACTCAAAACGTAAAGTATGTACCTTTTAAAATGTTGTCTGAAAAATATGGAGTTGGCATTCAAACTGTATCCGATTTAATAAACTAGTAAATCAAAAAAAAAAATTTTTCAAATCCATGCTTTATGCAAGCAGAATTCTATTGGGCCTAGAAATTCTTTTTTAGTTATCTTTTGTAGAAGGAAAAATTACTGCGTTATCAGGAGCAGAAATAATAGATTTTTAATTTGTGGTTTGTATGGGAGGTACCACGCCCCTTTGTCCATTCCCGCTCATATTTGCAGCAGCACTTAAAAAATGCACACCAAACCGACGTACCAAATTTTGTTCAAATACCGTTATCGGGAGCAGAAATAATAGATTTTTAATTTGTGGTTTGTATGGGAGGTACCACGCCACTTTGTACAATCCCGCCCATATTTGCAGCAGCACTTAAAAAATCCACACCAAACCGACGTACCAAATTTTGTTCAAATACCGTTATCAGGAGCAGAAATAATAGATTTTTAATTTGTGGTTTGTATGGGAGGTACCACGCCCCTTTGTACAATCCCGCCCATATTTGCAGCAGCACTTAAAAAATCCACACCAAACCGACGTACCAAATTTTGTTCAAATACCGTTATCAGGAGCAGAAATAATAGATTTTTAATTTGTGGTTTGTATGGGAGGTACCACGCCCCTTTGTACAATCCCGCCCATATTTGCAGCAGCACTTACAACATGCACACCAAACCGACGTACCAAATTTTGTTTAAATACCGTTATCAGGAGCAGAAATAATAGAATTTTAATTTGTGGTTTGTATGGGAGGTACCACGCCCCTTTGTCCAATACCGCCCAGTTTTGGCACAACTATGCACATTGATGCTAGATGCACTTACACAAAATTACAGCACTCTAGGTGTCATAGAACTGACTATATTCAATAATAGGTTTCAACTTCGTATGGGAGGTGCCACGCCCACTTTTCCAATACCGCCCATTTTTGGCACAACTATGCGAATTGATGCTAGATGCACTTACACAAAATTTCAGCACTCTAGGTGTCATAGAACTGACAATATTCAATAATAGGTTTTAACTTCGTATGGGAGGTTCCACGCCCACTTTTCCAATACCGCCCATTTTTGGCACAACTATGCACATTGATGCTAGATGCACTTACACAAAATTACAGCACTCTAGGTGTCATAGAACTGACAATATTCGATAATAGGTTTTAACTTCGTATGGGAGGTGCCACGCCCACTTTTCCAATACCGCCCCTTTTTGGCACAACTATGCACATTGATGGTATATGCACTTACACAAAATTTCAGCACTCTAGGTGTCATAGAACTGACAATATTCAATAATAGGTTTTAACTTCGTATGGGAGATGCCACGCCCACTTTTCCAATACCGCCCATTTTTGGCACAACTATGCGAATTGATGCTAGATGCACTTACACAAAATTTCAGCACTCTAGGTGTCATAGAACTGACAATATTCAATAATAGGTTTTAACTTCGTATGGGAGGTGCCACGCCCACTTTTCCAATACCGCCCCTTTTTGGCACAGCTATGCGAATTGATGCTAGATGCACTTACACAAAATTTCAGCACCCTAGGTGTCATAGAACTGACAATATTCGATAATAGGTTTTAACTTCGTATGGCAGGTGCCACGCCCACTTTTCCAATACCGCCCCTTTTTGACACAACTATGCACATTGATGGTATATGCACTTACACAAAATTTCAGCACTCTAGGTGTCATAGAACTGACAATATTCAATAATAGGTTTTAACTTCGTATGGGAGATGCCACGCCCACTTTTCCAATACCGCCCATTTTTGGCACAACTATGCGAATTGATGCTAGATGCACTTACACAAAATTTCAGCATTCTAGGTGTCATAGAACTGACAATATTCAATAATAGGTTTTAACTTCGTATGGGAGGTGCCACGCCCCTTTGTCCAATTGGTCAAATTTTTCCATTTCGTTGTATTGTCATCGAAAATGATTAAGTGTGCAAAATTTGAGCAAAATTGGTTGAGAAAAAAGCTTTCAAAAATTGATTTCAAATTTTGTGGCACACAAAATATATAGAAAGTAACCTTATATAAAGCATGGAAAAACAAAGATCGGATTTTAAAATTTTGCTCCGGAAAATCCAAAAGTTGATTTCGCAACATATGAATGGTTTCGGCAAGAAAGATTTAAGGGAACTCCAATTTCAGGTAAGTTAACTGAAATCGAGATATTGTATGAACTTAAACTGAAATTTGCTTCTAAACTTCAGGCGAAATGATTGTCGAAAAGGCAAAAATGTTCCATTTGAAGTTAAACATGAATTCAGAGTGCACTTATTCATTTGGTTGGTTGGATAAATTCAAAAAACGTCATGGAATCCGTCGACTGAAATCTACGGGAAAAAAGGAGTGTGCTGATTATGAGTCTGCTACGATGTTTGTGTGCGACTCTGATGTCGCTCCGTTTGCTATTATATCTGAAGACGAAATCGTAGACATGGTTACCCAAAGCCAAGAAGATGAGCTTGATTCAAATTCCGAGGAATCAGATGGAGGAAATGCGGACGAAACGCCTACATTGGCTCAGGCAATAGAGGCTAGTAGTATTATGTTAGGTTTTTTAGAAAACTTTAATTGTCCAAGTATTTCAGAACCAGATAAAATGCAAATATATCGAATACAAACTCATTTGTTGGAAGAACAATCAAAAGCTAAAAGCATAAGACAGACTTCCATAAAAGATTTTTTTAAATAAATGTATGTATTCCTAAAGATATGATAAGTTATTTATAGACACAGATATACATGTTTTTGTCAAAAATAAATAAAAATAATAAAATTTATACATGTAAAATTTTACTTCTTTTAACCGTGATTTTCGGTTATACGTGATTAGCCCGGTCCCGAGCATCACGGTTAATCGAAGTTCAACTGTATAATGAAAGCCTCACATGTTCGAGGTCAAATTAGCATGTCCATTTTCAAATTACAGCACCTAATACCCAAGATTTCCAAAGAAAAAATCATATATGTTAAATTGAGGTGTTGCAGTAATCGAGGGTTGCGAAAAACGATGTCGCACTGTAGTTTCATACGTATATCATCCGGTTAAAGTGTAACGACTTTTTTTAAATTGTCGTACGGTGTTAAATGTGAAGGGTTTTAGAGCTATTTGAACAATAATTAAAAAGTCACGAATTTAAAAAAAAAATCGTCAACAAAGACTGTCATAACTTATGAGTTTGTCCATAGACCTTCTAAATATTGACTTTGATTTCTTCTTATTTTTGACCACATTTTTTGAAAACATTTTTTCCAATTCTTTGGAGAATGTTCCTAAACCACTGTTTCTGTGTGAACGTGATATTTGCAACATTTGTCCCTTTGATTTATATATTATGACTAACGAAAATCTATTTTTAACAAGAAAACATTTTTGGAAATTGATTCCTACGTCACAGTTTATACTCTAAGTCATATCATGTTCACGTCTTAAAGCTTTCAGAATTTGTTCACGATTTAGAATAGTCTGTGAAAAAATAAACCTGTTCACCTTTCTGAGACGTTCATATTTCACGTTTTTGCGAGTGCACTACATGAATAACGATACAATAAATACTTACCTGCGACTATTGATGACATATACATTAGGGCTGTTCGATTGGGCTTAATAGCTTAAAATTAAGAGAGAGGTTTTATTTAAGTAAATCAGAGATAACAATTTAGGAAAGGCTAAAGTCGGGCGGTGCCGACTATATGATACACTCCACTTTCTATCTTAATACAATTCAATTCGGTAAAAAAAGTGAAAACAGGAAGAATTTTTGTATGATTTCTAATCATAGGCTAATATAACCTGGTCCAATTTGTCAAATAGGGAAGAATATTTGTATCGGTGACCCACTTTCACAATAGGTTCTTCCAGTTCAAGTATAACGTGTTATGTTCAATATGAAGCAATTCGGTGGAAATACGTGGTTTCTGGGGCGGAAAAAGTCAAGCCGGGAGCGAAATTTGTATGGGAGCTATATATAAATCTGGACCGATCTGACCCATTTATACCATGGGTGTTTCTAGTGGAAATATGTGATATTTTGCCAATTTCTAAGAAGATCTGTTTAAATAAGTGGTTTTTAGAGTAGAAAAAGTCGAATCGGGAGTGAAATTTGTGAGGGAGCTATATACAAATCTGAACCGATCTGACATATTTTCACCATAGGTGTATCTAGTTTAAATATAAGATGTTTTGCCAAATCTGAAGACAATCTGATGCAATATGTGGTTTCTAGATCGGAAAAAGACAAATCGGGAGCGAAATTTGTATGGGAGCTATATATAAATATGAACCGATTTAACTCATTTTCGCCACAGGCGTTTCTAGTTGAAATATAAGATGTTTTGCCAAATCTGAAAACAATCTGATACAATATGTGGTTTCTAGATCGGAAAAAGACAAATCGGGAGCGACATTTGTATGGGAGCTATATAAATATGAACCGATTTAACTCATTTTCGCCACAGGCGTTTCTAGTTGAAATATAAGATGTTTTGCCAATTTTGAAGCAAATGTGTGAAAGGAGTCAAATCGGGAGTGAAATTCGTATGGGGGCTATATCTAAATCTGAACCAATTTTCTTCAAATTAAATAGCGTTCTTATCCCGAAAAACTTCGTTGGTTTTGTGTACAATTGCGACCTGTATCGTGATTACAAGAATAGATTGACAAACGAACATTGCTAAATCGATTCAAAAAGTGATTCTAAGTCAATCGGAATAATTAACAATGGGCCTATCTCCCTTCCTTTTGGGTGTTACAAATAAATGCACAAGGACATAATACTCTCGTGGAGTGTACAAAAATGTGGCACCTCCTTACTAGGTAACTAAGAGAGTAGTTACCTAGTAAGGTAGCTTTCACTAGTGAAAATCTCGAAAACTGGTCATATCAATATTTTCCACGGTTGGTGGTTTCGTGGAAGAAGTGAATCCATTTGTGTTATTCTTCGCTCTAAAAAGTGAGTTTAGAATTACTATGGAAAAGTGTGTAATTTTAAGTGTAAATATATTATACACTCCACGAGAGTATCATGTCTTTGTGCATTTGTTTGTAACACCCAAAAGGAAACGAGATAGACCCATTGTTAATTATACCGATCGTCTTAGAATCACTTTCTGAGTCGATGTAGCAATGTCCATCTGTCTGTCTGTCCGTCCGTCCGTCCGTCCGTCCATCTATTCTTGTAATCACGATACAGGTCGCAATTGTAGACAGAACCAAATGAAACTTTGCACAACGATGTTTTTCAGGATAAGGACGAACGCTATTTAATTTGAAGAAAATCGGTTCAGATTTAGATATAGCCCCCATACGAATTTCACTCCCGATTTGACTCTTTTCACTCTAGATACCACATATTACAACAGATTTTCTTTAAAAATGACAAAACATCTTATACTTAAACTAAGAACATCTATGGTAAAAATAGGTCAAATCGGTTCAGATTTAGATATAGCACCATACAAATGTCGTTCCCGATTTGACATTTTCCTCTGTAGAAACCACATATTGTACTCGATTTTCTTTAAATTTGGCACAACATCTTATAATCTTACTAGAAACACCTATGCAGAAATTGGGTAAGATCGGTTCAGATTTTGATATAGCCCTCATACAAATGTCGCTCCCGATTTGACTTTTTCCGCTTTATATGCCACATATTCTAATCGATTTTCTTTAAATTTCGCACAACATCTTATAATCTAACTAGAAACACCTGTGGCTAAAGCGGGCTAGATCGGTTCAGATTTATATATAGGCCCCATACAAATGTCGCTCCCGATTTGAATTTTGCGCTCTAAAAACCATATATTGTACCCGATTTTCTTTAAATTTGCGACAACATCTTATAATCCAACTAGAAACACTATGCAGAAATTGGGTAAGATCGGTTCAGATTTAGATATAGCCCTCATACAAATGTCGCTCCCGATTTGACTTTTGCCGCTTTAAAAACCACATATTGTGTTCGATTTTCTTTAAAGTTCGCACAACATCTTATAATCTAACTAAACAAAACTATGGTGAAAGTGGGTAAGATCGGTTCAGATTTAATTATAGCCCAAATTCAAATGTTGCTCCCATAAGTTTAACCGATTTTTGCCAAACTATACATTTTATATTTCACCTATTTCGTTCCAGGTTTCAATATATCCTCATACAAATGTCCTTTCCGATATAAAATTTTGTGTCAAACACATACATTTACAGGATACAAAAAACCTTCCCGTTTTCACTTTTTCACCGAATTGAATTGTATTCGGATTGAAAGTGGAGTGTATCATAGAGTCGGCCCCGCCCGACTTTAGCCTTTCCTTACTGGTTTTTTTTGATATATACACATTGAGTGTATAAAAAGTGATTTAGACCATTATTGTTTAAAATTACATTCATATGTACAACTAGCTGACCCGACAAAAATTTTCCTGTCCATATTTCAATTAGTTTGGTTGTGATCGTCGTGTGAATTTTTGAAAAGCTATTTCAAATGTTTAAGCTTACCTGGAATAAGAAATATTTTGTTCTCAGTGATTATTGTATATTTATATTATTGTAACGTTTGCTGACATATAGATATAAAACTTAAGAATCGATTTAATTCAGATTACTCCACTTACGTTCGCTTAAGTGGATTTTGAACAACTGGAAATGCTTGATAGCACTTAATTTAAATGTCGTGATGTTTTCCACAAAAATGACGTATTCGAATTCATTTAGTTTATTGAGTGAAGTAGGCCGTGGAATCACTGTTGTGTTTGGTAAAAATCATCACAAAATCAATTATATACAGCGGATTTTTATGCAAATTATATTTTTATCTTTGCATTTTTAATCTATGCAACATATGCAATATTGGTTATATTTTTTTAATATTGAGCTCATGGGCACTTTGGAATTTCTTTAATATGCGTATTCAACGGCAATTTGACCTGTTTCAACAACTTAGCTGCAATTTGAGATGAAGCCGATAAAATTAAATTCTGCGAGAGAATCGTGGCCAAAATATAGCCTTGTGGTTCCAACGTTATCGTCCGGAGGATAAACACTCCAATTCCATCGTTCAAAACTTTCATAGGTGTTGTACGTTAATTGCCGATTTAACAGAAGCTTTAAGAAGCGTTTCTTCAATATGCTATTCGTTAATTTCCAAATCAAAAGAAATTCAGTTAATACTGAATATTCTGAGGCGATAGTCTACGGTTGCCAACATAATTTTCTCTAGAAACAGAAACCTCCAATTCAACGTATTTCGCAGACAATGTAGCATGTTCGATCAACGACACACGACTTGGAGCAAAGTTTTGCAACATGAACTGAAAAAATCTAAATATCAATCTAAAATCAACATATCAACAGAATTTTTCTAGTGCAAATGTCCAGCAATTGTTTTGTAAATACTACAGATTGGCTGTTCCAAAACACATGATTCGTCAGCTGGAGATTGCCATGGAATCGCCAGTAATGTAAATCGAAAACCACCTTCCAACCGAATCATTGAACCAACAGTGCGCCATAGTACACTTCTCAGAACGGACCAAAACGTTGGCCACCTCCGATCTTTGAAAGGTTGCACGATGAATTTTCGTTAATTTCCTATTCATCGCAACCTGAGTACCTTTCGGCAGTCTTCAAAGAACGCAGCTGAAATTGCTGATGAAGCAAGCATCGCTTAAATTTTGCGAGCGATTTTTTGCCAAAATTGGTACTATCTAAAATCCGGTTTCGCCGAGAGCGTCCAAGAAGAAAATCACTATAGTTCAATCGTTCATAAGTCTCGTGTTCCGTAAGCATCTTATCATCTCGCAATGCATCGTATTCACATTGGTTTTGCATTGCATTCCAACTCTTGATTAAATGCTTAGTGCATCGAATGGTGTGGCGCTGTCATTCCTAGTTGGGCTAATATTAATTGCATGTCTTCATTCAATGCCTCATTGTGAATTTTCAGAAATGTCCTCTTTGTATTTAGTTCACGAATCGGTGAAAAAACATGAAATACGTGTAATTGGATTTCCTTGTTTATTTGTTGACTAATTACGAACTGAAATTATGGACCAAATAAAAATGATTCAACAAAATATGTCGTTCCTAGCGTCCGTTCTGAAAAAAGTGCATAAAATATAAAGATTTTTTTGCATTTTGATCGAATTTTCTGACTTTTCGTAATAATTATCTTAATTTTTGTACTCCGTAAACTTTTGCAGAATCATTACGAACATAACAGAAAAGAATTTCGCATATCCATTGCTTGAACTGAGACTTATATATATATGAGTCCATATTCTATAGAAAAAGGTACTTTCAGTTTTTTTTAAATATTCCTATTTTGCGGTCAACTATCCAAAAGTTTTTTGATCTTAAAACACAGTTCGGACTACCACGAACAGTTCAGCCAAAATCTGTTCAGCCGTTCTCAAGTGATGCGATTACCAACGAACATCATTTCATTTTTATTATATAGATATGCTTAAAATGAAACACATCATTTGCTGAATAGTACACAAACATTGTTGAATTTTAAACATATCATATTGAAAATTGCGACAAATTGTGATTAATCTTGCAGACACCAGTTCTCAATAAACCAGCATGCATATGCAGTGAAGTAATACAGTTCTCAGTAAAACAGCGCGCAGTGAAATAACTATTACAAACACCAATCAGTGAACAAAAAGAAGTAAAGAAACCTCTACAATGTACCGGCAAATTCATCAAACTAATAACAACAAACACCCCGTTCGTGGTATTTTTCAGTAAGTATATTCTTAGATACCACACTAGAAGAGTTCGTAAATTAAAAAGTTACTGCTCCCACCCTATATATTTTTTCAATCTCCACAAATCACGACTGTGCAAATTGCAGCACGATCGGGAAATTAAAAAATTCTCCAAATTCGATCTCTTATATCTTATATATCCTATAAAGGCACCGATTTACTAATTTTCCCAGTAGCTTTATTTAATCAAATGGGTTCATCTTGCTCTTGGAAAAAAATAAAAATTATCAAAATATTTCACAATAAAGCTATTGGCAAAATTATAAATAAATCTAATGCATGAAAGGTAGATATTACAAAATTTGCAAAATACACACGCAAATACAACAATTTGTATATATAAAAACCTTTTTTATTTCAGAGCGTGATATTGGACAGGAAAAGGAAATAAGATATATTTTCATCGAAAAAGTTTTTGTGGCTCATTTTGATGAAAACTACAATTATTTAAATTCCCTAATTGACACAATAAATTTTTATTACGTTTTTAATAAAATGATTCATAATAAAATAAACTTTTTTTGATAATATAACATTTTTCTTAATTTTTAGGCGGTGGGCGGTGTAATTTACACATTCAATGATGCATTAGTAATCATTCTATATTTAAACTTACATGTTAAATTTCGAATTTTCAACAGCAAAATTAATGTGTGTTTACATAAATGTAGACATAAAAGGTTTAATTTTACTTGCGTGCTTAATTTTAATATTTGTGTTATGAAATGTCTTCATAAATACAATGAAGGATTTCATAGTCTGTGTTGAAAAGGCAAGGCCCACTAGTGACTTCCACGGGGATTTTGAATAAAGTACACTACGTTTCAAAATAATTGATTTACTCCACAGCTGTACTTATATTAAAATTCCTAAAAAACAAAAACAATTAGGAATTAAGAAAAATAAAGAAATATATACTCTAGATTAAACGTACTTTTTGGTATGGAAACCACTAGGTTCTTTTAAAAATAATTCAATAAATTATTCCTTGAGCACTGTGTATGAGCCAACTTGTAAGTAATTCAGAATAAAATGGCGAAGGCTCAGGGAAGTTACTTGGCATTTTATAATTTTCGTTAAATTTTAATAATAAATTGACAATCAGAAAAAATATTATTTCACTTAAAATACTGAAGTGTTGCCAGATGGTAAGGAAATCAAGGTGATTTTGGGAGTGGCTTTAACAGTTTCTATGAAATATTTCATAACATACAACTACATTTTTAGTGTGTCGTCTTTATTCGACACACTAACGACACAATTCTCATTTGTCCTCTTATAACTCTGGCATAAGCATTTGACCCTGATTTAGGTCAAAGACATCGAATGAAGAACTGCATTTCATAGGTTCTAAAAATGTTTCATAAATTCTATGACACTTTTCATAGATTTGTGCTTTATGAAACATGTTTCGTACATTTTATGAAGTGCTTCTTTCAACAACAGTCAACAAGTTGTCTATCTTTATGGTAGTGAAATTACACTAAAATTTATTATTGTGGACTTATGGAAATGGGCGTTTCCAAACACTGTGTGGCGACGATCATAACGGTATTTACGCGTTGTTGCGTGGTGGTTTGTTTGAGCATACGGTTTGTGGCCATTGCCATGCTTAAACGAGTGAATATGCTGGTGTAATTAGTTCGCTTTTAGCGGAGGTGAAAATTGTGCAATTTCTATGCAGTCCACGCAGTCGGACGAGGGTATATGCATATTGTACTGAACTTTTTTTGTTTCTGTTGCATAACACACCAAGCTATGTATCCTTTTTGGGATGCAGAATGCAACGAGGATAATGGTGATGATGGCGAAATATAATTAGCACTCACAATTACAAAATGTGAACAGAAAGTTAGTTTGTGTGTATGAGGGTATTTAATACTTCAAACTTTAATGTTTATTAAATGGCATGGCTATTGTTATAAAAGTGCGAGTAATTGAAGTTTGTTGGAACTAGTCTTTTGGAATTGATATAAATGACAAAAGTTTGAATTTGCACGTACCAGCTTTTGTATAAAGCGGACGCTGTTATCGATATTGGAATTGAAACAGCACAAGTATGACTGAGAGACAGTCTTGCTACTTCACTTGTAATTTTACAGTCAGGCTAATATTAAATATTTAAATTTTTGTGAACATTTTATTGAAAAAATTACAAAAAATATCCTATTCTTCTTTGTTCCCGGCATTGCTAATTTCTAAATGTCAATGTTATTATGAATGATTTCTCTTAATCATTAGTCGGTACAAGGAGAATGAATTTGCCAAGAGAAAATGAATTTGGTGTGTTTGATGTTGTAGTTGTTTTGCCCTGAACTGATTGATTTGATTTGTCGATCTCAATTTTTTAGATGAGTTCGACGTATCTTTGTTTCTTATTTTCTTTGCTTCTTGAAGCAAAAAAATGATTCCTAAAAATCAACACTTCTCTATCAGTCATTGGACATTGTCTACAAAAATTAAAGCTTTTTCCTTTAAAGTTTTTTTAACAAACTAAATAAATTAATTTTAATCAATCTACTATAGTGACAACATGTAAATCAAATTCAGTCATCGGGTTTCAAGCAAATAATTTCATGTTTGCCCTTAGGGGGTTTATTAATTGGAGTGAATAAGTCTTACAAAAATACCAGGGAAATTCAATAAGTAGCCGACATTGTTGAGATGGATTCTCATACAAACGAATATTAATGATTATTGGCAAATAAAATTTCTTAATCAGCCTTTAGATTATACGATTGTGTCAAACAATTTCCGGTGAGATAAATCGTCTGAATTCTCTCCCATTTGCAAAAAATCGCTTTCAAAATCTTTCCCTGCGTTTACACTTATCACACAAAATCAGTGCAAATATTTTACGTGTTCTCTTACTTTGATAGTGAAGTATTTAAAAAAGAGAGTCATTTTTAATTTAAACATTTTCCTATTGAAATCGATCTTATGCCGATTTCAAATATTTTCTTCGAAACAATACCGTTTTTTTGTCCCTCTTAAACCATTTCTACTAAAACGGAAATTTTCCCACATAAGCGCTGCTCGCACATAACGATTTATTGTATAACTTGGAATTCAAGTCTAGTTCTGTGGAGTCTTTTCAGATATAAATATTGTATCATTTAGGAGATCTAAGACGTAAGTTATAGATATATTTATTTTCAATCTAAAAATGCCGTATTTGTTAAGTGTTCTTCTATTTTCTTTCTATTATAATAAATAAACACCATGTTTTCCAAAAATCCGGTCGGAACAGATAAGAACACCAAAAAGTTGCATTATACGGTCAAATTTAAAATATCAATATGCACTATTACTTCGCTTCATATATTTCAAAAAATTAATAATTTTACGTACTTGAACAAAACTACTGTTTTTCCTTTAATTTGAAATACAACCCGCAAAAGATGTGGAGTTTTTTTAAATTCTCAAAAAATTTCGGATTTCGAATTTTTCGTGCGATCCACTCTCTGCTTTAGTAGACTGCAATAAAATTGTCCTTTCGATATATAATTTTGTTTGACAGCCGAAAAAAGCGAATGAATGGACAGAAACTAATTCTGATGTTGTATGATTAAACGTTATTTTGTGTGTGAAAGTCGCAAATAGACTTCATAAATATTATTTCTTTGGTTTACGTATATGCATCAAACAATTTAAATCACTTAAGTTCCCGTTTACATCAATTAATCCATCAATATTCACTGATTTTAATGCAAATTGGGCTCATTGGAACCATAACTTGAATAAATATTTCGAAAACATGCGTTATCTTAGAAAATTGGTTTATTTAACCATCATATAAATCTTATGAAAACGAATTATTTCACTTTATCAAAATCGTAAAGATTAGCTTTTTTCAGTTTTCAGTCAGAATTTTTAGGTTTACGTTTTTGAGAAGCTAAATAAGCTGCTTTTCTTGTTAGTATTTTATCAAATATCATATGTGAGATATGCCAATTTTTCCCTTTACTTTGATCAGATCTCTAATTTAAGAACTTTTATTTTTGACATTTATAAAAAATGTACCGTTACAATGACATTTCTCATTTTATGCACACCAAAATTATCTTTAGTGTTAGTTTGAAAGTGGTCTAAGTCACACTATATCCACTGGAAAAGTAAATAATGATTTCAATATAAAATTTATAGACGAACAACGTATAAATATTTATATATTTTTCATACTTTATTTAAATAAAATATTTTGCGTTTTCTTTCATTTTAAGGTAAGGAAATATTACTTTTGTGAATAAATTTTTTTTTGTTTAATTTTTTCAATTTTGAGAAGAAGTAAGTACGTCATCAGGATATAGTGGTTCCCTTAGAGGTACCAACGTTGTCGATTTTCGTAAAAAAGTTCGATATAGTAGGAGGATATTCTAAGAAAAAATGTTGTGCTTCGGTGGAAAAATATTTTTCAATTGACTCAACATAAACCATTGCATTTCTCAGAACGAATAAAGTGTGACTTAGACCACTATCATTCTAACTGTGTACGGGGCCTACATAAAAGATCTAATGTACCTAATACAGATCATTACTTACGTTTCTCTAACATCAATCAAATGGTAAAATGGAACAAAATGAACTTGTATGACCAGTCGAGTCGTTTTGCTAAATAAAGTATTTCTCTCTCACTCCTATAGAGTGCTACCCTATTGACGAAGGTTTTATCTATTGATAAAGCATCCTGCATGTTAAACACATTGTAATTCAATTAATTCTATAGTACCTTTTGAATGTTGTAAACTTTCTTTGACTTCAATGATATTCATTCAAATATATCTTGTCCCTCGAATTGCTTTGTGCAACCGTGTCGTATTCGTTTTTCATTTAAATTGGATGTCAATTACCCTGGAATTTCCACCACTGCCACCATTACTTTCGAGAATCTCGTAGTCTGTTCGAATGTTTCATCGGGTGAGCATTGAAATCCGTTTGAGTGTTCTTTGTATTACAAAATGACTCCATTTCTTTCCTTGCATATCTAGTAATGTAATCCAGCAACATTGTCCCAACGGAATCTTGGAAACTTTTGTGATTTTCGTTTAATATCGATTGACATCTTCTGTTCCTTAACTACTCGCTTTCGATGCCGATGTTATGGTATGTGTGTGTGGTTAGAGTGGATGAGGTAAATGATACTCCCATATAGATCTATGAAGATACGTGGGTAGAGTCCAGAGTAGCTTTCGTTATGCAGTCCCAATACCGCAAATCCCCACACAATGAAGAATGCAGTGGTTTAAATACATGATTCTCAAAATGTAATATCTCCTGTGGGTGTATTTGAGATTTGTATATGATGTTCATTTCGTTGTGTTGCAAATGTCAAAACGAGATCAAATTCATTTAACTCCATTCTATGGGTAGAGAGTAGAAAAATCTGTTAATTTTTAAAGGATACAATTATTCATTTTTTGTATTTTTTCTGATAGTCATACAAACGCGATATTTGAACCAAATGAAAGAGGACGCTTTGGGTAATCTAAATAAATTTTGTGGTTTTAACAAGTGAAACCAAAAAGTCTTCAAAGCAAACAGTAGACTCTTTGGAAACAAGTAAGAAAAGGCTAAAGTCAGTCTGGGCTGAATATATGACACCCTACACCACTCCCTACGCCTATACCTGATTTTGATTACCGGATATCAAGCAACATATTACCGGGGGCTGTGTCTTTGCGTTATGCTCACCTTTTACTGTAAGAGTTCCTAACTGAAATTTAACGTGTTGTGGATAATACGTCTAAAATCGTATCTTAGCCTAGTTGTGTGGGATCTACAAGGACCTCTGTTTATTGGAAAACCATATGGTCCACCTTAAGAGTCGGTGTTCCTATGCGAAATAATCCAGGATCTGCAAATAATCCAGCATCTTGTTCAAGATCCGATGGTTCGAGGCGGTAATAAAGACAAGTTAATGGACTGTGGGGGCTATTTGAGATCATGGGCCCATATGATAGGTATTCCGATATTGAATATAATATAATCTGGAAAATTCGATCTAGATCCGATGAAAATGCAGATTTTACAGCGGTTATAAGATCAATCCGATTGACATTTGTAGATGGCCTATAACAATACTTTCACTGTAGGTATTACTAGTTCAAATATAACATGATCTAAAAAATTGATCAAGATCGGATGAATATGTGGGTTCCAGAGCGGTAGTAGTATGAACTGGGGGTTCATTTGTAAGGGGCCACATGTACACTTTCACTGTAGGTATTACTAGTTAACATATAACATAATCTAAAAATTGATCAAGATCCGGTGTAGGATATAGGTTCCAGAGCGGTAGTATTGTAAACTGAGGGGGTTGCTTTTACCCGTAACTTTTATTTCCCGGTAAACGGGAACTATTTTTTGATTTTCCGGGATCCCTGGACAGGACGGGAAATCGTGAATATGTTGTTTGTTATATAAAAACCTGTTTCTCTTTTTCGAATAAAACATTCGAACTTTAATAAAATTAAATTAATTTAAATTAAATTTTTAAAGGACCCTCATCCGAATTGTAGAGAAATCCTCCTGGTTCAAAAGAATCAATGGGAATACAGACTAAATATGAGATAACACCACCTTTCCCTTCACCACCATTCATTTATTCACCGTACCCTCTACCTCATGAACCCTTTTTTCCTATACTACTTACGAGAATCACAATGGGCCGAATTTAGTTGGACTCGAGTGACCTCGTTGGTTGTGCCCACAACTGACGGAATCCCTTGCAAAATGAAACCAACTTTTTCCAGCCTTATTTTTAAATTTAGGAGTTTTTTTGAAATATTAAACAGACAACGCATTTATAGACTCATCAGATTGTCTATTTCTAATTTAATTGGAGAAAGTGAGCGCGATAGATATTGTACACTCGAGAGATGTATTTTAAGTGGCAGCAATACTGGCAGTTTTTCAATACATAGTTTACTTTAGATAGATACGGAAAGCAGAAAATATTTTCCCGCGGGAAAAATCCCGGGATGCAAGTCCTAGCCCAAACAAATTACTTCTGCCTAATTTCATGGAAATGAACAACAATGGCGACAGTAGACGGACGGACAGACGGACATAAATCGACTTAAAGGTGGGTCGATCTCGATCTCGGTTAATTTTTGGTGTTTCAAACATTTGGCGTGAAGTGGTGTAGGGCATAAAAATATATTTTATGGGCCTTGCAATACACAGCGATAGTTCACCCGATAAGACTTAATTGCCTTTCCCTTTGGACCAATAGGGACATTGGTCACGTTAGAATAAGTTCTGGTTGACAATAGGGCTGTTTTACTTTTAGCTGCGATAGAAATTTGTATGGAGAATTTTAGCCATCGCGGCTGGATAATTATGTTTTTGATGCCACCTGCAACAATTATAGTGGGAAAAAACAATATTCTGCCATACAAATAAGAAGACGGAGTAAACATTGAAAATATGACAAAAATAATTTAAATGATGTTAAGGGTCCGCCAAATAACTTTTTTTTTGAAAATGCTATAAAAAAAAACTACTTAATATTTTCTCAAATTTCTTTTTTTATTTGGAAGTACAATCCTTCCGGTTAATAATGGAAAATAATTTCATTCAAATGGCTGCCTCGGCTAGCCATGCAGTAGCCTACACGATCGGTCCAATTTTTAAGCACATTATCGATTGTGTGCAGCTGTCTCCGAAATGTTCAATTGTTGAGAACGACGGTGAATTGATGTTGATGGCGCTTCACGCACACTTTCTGCCACAGCAGCAATATTCTGGGTTAGCTCAGACATGAGCTAAGTGTTCACGAAATAAGCACTAGATGAAAAAAAACGTTAGACGTTTCTTAATTAGATGAAATTTTAATGAAATAAATGAAGAAATTAAATAAATAAATTATAAAACAGATGCACAAGCATTGCCGACATCAAACAAGATTCAGAGAATGATAAAAGAGTTATGAATATAAAGCCAGAAATTCAATAAATTAAGTGAAAGGTGTTTATTTAACTAATTTTATCTATAGATTCTTTAATTCAACATTTATTAATGATGACTTTTACATTAATATTTGTTAAGCCGGGAAGAAAAGAAGACTCCAATCGAAACAGACGCTGAATTGTAATGCTGACGAGCTTGCCAGATTTGGAACGACCTTCTCTTTTATTTTTATAAAAAGTTGAAGTGTTATAATGAAAATTACTATTTTTTTTAGTGGAAATTTGTGTCCCTTCCGTTTTGTCGCGTCCTTATTTCTGCTGTACCTAATTAAAAAAATAAGAGATTTAGAACACTAAAAAGGCCGATCGACTTTTTCAGTTTCTTTCTTGTTTAAGGCGTGCGAATGACGCGTCCGGGCCACTGAGAGATGGCCATATGACAACCGATGAAAAATACAAAACATACATGGAATTACCATACGATTTGTTCCCGAATGCATCATATTCTGCATATCTAGCAACATGAAGACTTACTGCTTCCAAACTTGAAAAACGCTGTCAAAAGTGTACCAATTTAGAAGTAGAATATGTTGAGAAATAAAATGAAATTTTGGAAGAAAAATTTGTTTTTGTATTCTTATCGACTACTTATTGCACTGCCCTCGTATGTTCCAAATTGCAATCTCTCCTTGCACACACGGACTTTACAACAAAGAGTTCATGTATACTTTTCTATGCTGTAACATTTTTTCTATTTTCCTTCTCGTATGCTGGTTTGTTTTTTAGCTGCACAAATCGTCAAGCAACAGTTAACATTTCTTTGCTGTAGCCAAAGATTTTTTGTTCTCGAACAGTGGAAAGCCATATTCAGAAATTTTCAATTTATGCTTATATTCTTAAAGCGAAGTATTAACCAAATCAATAGCGGTGTGTTTTTGTCTCTTCCAGAGGAAAGAAGACACTAACTGGGAGACGCCAGTGATTCTAGATTGAAATGTGTCACAAAATTCCTTCCAAATGTTAAACACCAGTTGTAGGTCGTAGGTTCTCACATTCTCTAGGGCATCCTCTAGGGATTATGTTGGAAATCTGGTAATACATACTTCTGAGGATTTGGAGATAACATTTAACAGTTGATAGCAATCGCAATCAATTACACTAGTCAACAGTCAAAATGTACTCGGGATGCGATAATTTTTTCTGTGTAGATAACCTTGACATGAGCTCGAAAAACGCAATAAAAATTTTTTTTTTCGTTTGGTTTTTGTTTTATTTTTTTTTTTTAAATTTTAAAAATTTTTTTTTGGTTAATTTGTTTCGTCCGGCATAACTCGGGAACCACTAGCCCGATTTAATTGAATTAAATTTTAAAAAAATTAAAATTACAATTCCCTTAATCTGTTTATATATTGTTTTCCCATACAAGCAACAGTTTCCAAGTTAAAAATGAATATATAAAGGAAAAAACTTATTTTTTGCCTAAAGATTTAATTTTTTTTTTGAAATCCATAAAAAATCCAAAATGAAAAAAATGTCAAATCTTATTACTTTTACGTAAAGTCACATAACCTATGAGCAAAATGAGACAAAGATCATGAAAATCGATGCACGCGTTTCGCTTTTATTCGCAATTGAGTAAAGGTATGAATTTCAAAAATTTGCTCGACATATGCACAACTTTGTCTATGGTAAGGTTTTTTCTTTTTTTTTGATTCTCAGAATTAACAAAACGGAATAAACAAAGGGTTATTTAATTTTTATCATTGCGTAAGCAAAGTAATAAACGCTAATAAATGTGCGTGAACAATTAAAAGGAAAGGGGACTTTTTAATTATTTGGGTTTTCCGTTGGCTACCTGTATGATTTTTTTACAGAAATGCAACCCACATTTAAGGGTGGTCATTATTCGGAAAATTTAAGACTCACACATGGTGAAACAGGTATGTAGCCACCGTGAAAAAATATACACCCATTTATAAGTACCTGTCAGTAAAATACTAAACAATACACAGTATAAATAGGTCTTCATTGATCGATTTTACTCATTCAACAAGTGTCGACGAACGCGATAGTTAAAATGAGCAAACGTTCGCGAGGATTTGAATGCAATACCAATCCAAGTAATTTTTGTTACATGTGCGGAGAATACGTTTCTGAAAAAAACAAGCGTTGTTTTTCACCTAAATTGAGAGATTCATTTGAAGAGAGCTTCAATTTAAAGGTCTCAAACATAGATGAGCGGTGGACACCAAGTGCTCTATGTCCAAGGTGCTACGTACAGCTAGCTGACTCAAGGTAAGTGTAGATTACGAAATTCAAGAACATATATAACTTATTATTGAAATTCTTTCAGACGACAGCCGAGAATCATCATGCCAATGCTTTGGAAAGCTCCGCTTGCCATGTAACAGATTGCTACTTCTGTCTTAGCAAAAAAACAGGCGTGGGAAAAAATATACGATGGACTTACGCTGCTGTTTCAACAGTGAATTTTCCAGTGCCATTTTGCGAAGAACCAGTGGACCCGCAACCGTCCGTTTCAAGATGGGCATCTAATAATGAGGCGATACATCCAACATCAGATCCGGAGACAGTAGAAACCACATCAGAATGCGAGTCAACATATACATTGCATGGAGGTCAACGCTTATGTTCCCAAGCAGAACTGAACGATTGGGTTAGAGAATTGAAACTCTCCAAGGAAGATGCAGAGTTGCATGCATCGCGCATGCAACAGTTCGGTTTCTTGGCTCCTGGTGTGGTGACAACAATCTACAGGAAGCGTCATGAACCATACGCAAGGTACTACACAAAAAAAGACAACATCTGTTTTTGTAAGGACATTCCCGGATTATTTGGTGAACTCGGGTACTCTTACGATCCAGGAGAGTGGCGTCTTTTCATCGACAGCAACAAGCAGAGCCTTAAAGCAATTTTACTGCACAACGGCAACGAGAAACCTTCGATTCCAATTGCTCATGCCGTTGACACCAAGGAAACATACGAAGTCATGGACAATCTACTAAAGTGCCTTAACTATGAGAGGCACGATTGGAAAGTTTGTGCCGACCTTAAGGTTATCGGTATCCTTTGTGGATTACAAGGTGGATTCACAAAGTACTGTTGTTTTCTCTGCCTTTGGGACAGCCGCGATCGTCAACATCATTACACCAGGAGGAGTTGGACAGAAAGAGTTAACTTCATCCCCGGCAGCGACGACGTGAAATATACACCACTCATAAAAAAGGAAAATGTTTTTCTCCCACCTCTTCACATAAAGCTCGGACTCATAAAAAACTTCGTGAAAGCTATCAACAAAGATGGCGAAGCGTTCGCATATTTAAAAACCATTTTTCCTCACCTTTCATCGGCAAAGATTAAGGAAGGCGTTTTCGACGGTCCGCAAATTAAAAAGTTGTTGCAAGACCAACAGTTTGAGCACATTTTATCACCAAATGAAGCTGCAGCTTGGAACTCATTTCGGCAAATTGTTTCCGAATTTCTTGGAAACAACAAAAGCTCAAATTACAGAGAGATCGTCGAACAACTACTCCAAAATTATAAAAAAATTAGAGCAAATATGTCGCTTAAGATACATTTTCTACACTCGCACTTGGACTTCTTTCCGGACAACCTGGGCGATGTGAGTGACGAGCATGGTGAGCGTTTTCATCAGCAAATGAAAGAAATTGAGCACCGATGCCAAGGATTTTGGAACGAAGCTATGATGGGGGACTATATCTGGTTCCTGATAAGAGAAACAGACCCACAACAATATAAAAGAAAGACAAAAGCACATAATTATTTTTAATTTGAAGGTTTTTATTTTTGTGTTTAGATATTTTTTTTTAAACTTGTTTATAATTAATTAATGTTGATATCCTTAGGATAATTTCTTGTACATATATCGAATTGTTTTTTAATTTAAAGTCATATATTTTTGTCACCCAACAAATTTTAATTTTATTTGTAATAAAAAAGAAAAAACCTTACCATAGACAAAGTTGTGCATATGTCGAGCAAATTTTTGAAATTCATACCTTTACTCAATTGCGAATAAAAGCGAAACGCGTGCATCGATTTTCATGATCTTTGTCTCATTTTGCTCATAGGTTAT
Source organism: Polietes domitor (assembly GCA_947397865.1). Lineage (NCBI taxonomy): Eukaryota > Metazoa > Arthropoda > Insecta > Diptera > Muscidae > Polietes > Polietes domitor. The sequence goes on from OX377618.1 coordinate 31,477,258, forward strand.
GTGACTTTACGTAAAAGTAATAAGATTTGACATTTTTTTTCATTTTGGATTTTTTATGGATTTCAAAAAAAAAAAATTAAATCTTTAGGCAAAAAATAAGTTTTTTCCTTTATATATTCATTTTTAACTTGGAAACTGTTGCTTGTATAGGAAAACAATATATGAACAGATTAAGGGAATTGTAATTTTAACTTTTTTAAAATTTAATTCAATTAAATCGGGCTAGTGGTTCCCGAGTTATGCCGGACGAAACAAATTAACCAAAAAAAAATTTTTAAAATTTAAAAAAAAAAATAAAACAAAAACCAAACGAAAAAAAAAATTTTATTGCGTTTTTCGAGCTCATGTCAAGGTTATCTACACAGAAAAAATTAGCGCATCCGGAGTACATGAAATTTTTTTCATTTTGTTGAGTAGTGTTATAATGCTGAATCATGTCCTTAAAAATCATATGTGTGGCGGATTTGAAGAACAATTTTTCTCGGAAATTGAATTTTGTAAATAGCTTCAAATGTTCCCTTTCAGCTTGAATTGAGTATATAGTCGATTTTTCTTCATATTGTTACAATTAAACCTTTTTAAATTTTAATATGTTTGCTCCAAAATAAACGACAATAGGAAATTTAACAAAATATTTATTTAGTATGAATTAATACACAACGCAAATTAATATTAAATTAAAATAGCATTAAATAAATTAATAGTACTTAAATGTAAAAATTAATAAAAAAATGAAATATTTTAAATACATTAATAACAACTTAATTATTCATTTTTTTATTTTCTTATCCAAAATACGAAAACAAAGGCAGACACAAACAAATTAACTTTGTTTAAATCCTTAAGCAAAAAGTTGAAGACAACAACGACACTGATGTATCATCTACAGTTTAATCCTCTTCTTCTTCGGAAACACCGCCATCATCCTTGTTCTTTTTGATCAGAGATACAAGCCGACCGATTTTAAGCCGACAAGCCGCCGCCGCATGTTTCTGCACGAGCCGCGCCGCCGCCGATTTCATCGGCTCAAATCGACTCAACCACGCCGCCGACTTCATCGACTCATATCGACTTCAACCACGCCGCCGAGATTTGACGGAGTTCTAATTCAGTCAAATCTTACTAGCAAAATAGACAACCCACTTAAAATTACAAAAGAAAATATAAATGTCGACTTAGACAACCTACTGCTGTGAAATATATTGATCTTTCTTTGAATTTGCTTTCCCACTATATGATGACGGCTATAGAAAATTGAATGATTGATTTATATAAGTCAATTCCAGTACGTGTGACCATGTGTTTCTATAAATAACAATGAACAACAGCTCCTCTATTGTGCTTCTTTAGTGTGTCAAAATAGGTACAGTATTATTATTCTTTGCAAGGATTATGATATTCAAGCTCACATGAAAATCTGTAATTGCAAAAATATTTATTAAATTCATCCATATTATAAATTTTGGGAATGCATACCCACTCCCAAAAAATTATTGTATGGGATAACAATTAATTTGTCCAACCGCGATTAATCGAATAATTTTTGTCAAATATTTTTTTGAATAATAAAAAATCATGATTTTCGAATAACGAAGAATTCGAACAAATAATCGATTAATCGATATTATAAGTTTTGCCTTAAAAAATAATGAAATCGTCGTATGCTTTGTGTGATAAATTGATTTTGAATAGCCAGTTCATTTAAAAATAGCAAAAACTGGCCAATAGCTTCGGAATTATTTTAAATTTAAAGAATAGTAATTTCATAGAATAGTAAATTCATAGAAAAAATGAGGTTAACACCGCAATGAGGTTAACATCATATGATCCATATTCGAAAAAAGTCAATGGATAACTTCTGATATTATGCTCATTTAAGGAAGGTTCTTTATTTTGATAAGATATTAAAATTTTTGTCAACTTCTAATGAATTTCGAATTTGATATTACAATTTTTAAATAAAATCAGATACGTAATAAACGTTCAATATATAGTTTAACTACCCGTAAACTGGCGTGTCGTGTCTATATAACTCTTATTAATTATATTTTATTTAAGTGGACAATTGTTCGATTAATCGGTTAATCGAATAACTCTCGACTTCATTATTCGATTAATTGGATTTTTTTTTTTCAAATAAACGATAAATCGAATGACATAAAAGTCAGAATAATTGAATACCCTAATAACAATAATTGGAACATTGGCTAATATTAACGAATATTGAACTACTTGCCAAAAATAAAAGAAAATTATTCCTTCCGTTTTCCCAAAATTGTCAAATAAATAGGGGTAATCGAATTACAGAACGAGCCGGCAAATCAGCCGAAAGCCGCCGCCGCCGACCCATTTTGAACAGCGCCGCCGCCGATAATTATGGTTCGGTTTGTAACTCTGTTTTTGATGTGCTTCCTCTTGACGTGGCCAGGGCAGCCACCACCGAAGGGAAACTGCAATGAGAAGCCAATGTGTTTCTGGGATTCCAAACATATCACAAATGAGGGAATGTTCACTACCTGTCTGCGGGCGCGAATATGACGTTGCCAGATCAAGACACGGGCATGATGGATGGATTTGGACAATCCCAATTTGAAGACTTGGAGGAAGACTGCAGACGTCGTTCCAAGAAATCTTCGATTTTCAAGCCCAACACGTAATCGAGCATTATGCGGGATTCATGAAAGACACCGATACGAACCAAACGACGCCACAAAGCGTTGCCTTGGAACAATCTCTTTTCGTCCTTCTAGTCCAAAGTCAAGAATTCAGGGGCAGCTTTACGGATTTTAGCCAAAGCATACTTGATACGTCAGACCTCATGTTTGTTGCGGAGACCATATTCAGGGATGATCTTCAATTCTTGCTCCAAGCGTGCCTTTTCATAAGGACGACGCGGAGTGACATAAGTCTTGGAAAAGATTGAGGTCCATTCTCCATGTTGTGACCAGCTCAAGTCGATGATTCGGTTTGACGATTCAACAAAGAAACAATAACCCAATAAATTTGTATTTTTAAGCAAAAATTTTTTAATTCTTAAAATTATACAATATTAACATTGTTTATTTATAAAAGAAATAAAAAACAAAACAAAAAAGTTTAAAAAACAATTCGAACCCAAGACCTTCTGAGTGCAAAGCGGACAACTTACCTCTGTGACCCCATATTAAAAATTTGTTTTCAATCACTTGCAGAAATGCTATTCGTAAAATGTTACTGGATAATAACATATTATTGACCTTTTTGGAAGTATTTTAAAAGAACTACCTCAAAAGATGGAAAAAAAGCACATTTGGATTTTGAGATGCGATTAAAATGTGCTTCCTACGGAAGTACTTCCAATTTTTTTTGCTGGGATGGTGATTGAAGAAATTTCAACTTGCAATCCGTCGAAGAACTGTGCGACGATCCAGATTTTGGTAGATTCTTTTAAAATCCAAGGCACTTTCACTTTTTTTACAAAATTTCCAATTTTCGTGCAGTTCCAAAATCAGTGCAGCCATTTTCAAGTGATGCGATTACCAGCGAACATCATTTCATTATACACTCCAGGAGAGTATTATGTCTTTGTGCATTTGTTTGTAACACCTAAAAGGAAGCGAGATAGACCCATTGTTAATTATACCGATCGACTTAGAATCACTTTTTGAATCGATTTAGCAAAGTCCATCTGTCTGTCCATCTATTCTTGTAATTAAAGTTCAGGTCGCAATTGTAGCCAGAACCAAACGAAACTTTGCACAACGAAGTTTTTCGGGATAAGGACGACCGCTATTTAATTTGAAGAAAATCGGTTCAGATTTAGATATAGCCCCCATACGAATTTCACTCCCGATTTGACTCTTTTTACTCTAGATACCACATATTTTAACAGATTTTCTTCAAAATTGGCAAAACATCTTATATTTCAATTAGAAACACCCTTGGCGAAAATATGTCAGATCGTACAGATTTATATATAGCTCCCATTAGGGTTTGGGGTCCGGGAATTCCCGGGAAAAAATTTTCAATTTCCCGGGAATACGGGAAATATTAAAAAAATAATTTATTTATTATGTTGATCAATAATTTATGTTACTATATAAATTGGAATTTGTAGATGTATTTCAAATTCATATATTTATTTACATTACTGACAATTTGACTTGTTGAGTATTTGTTTATATTATATTACGACAAACAAAACTTTTTAAATTCGCTAAATAGCCATTTTATGCGAAACCCAGCTAGGGGAATAAAATCTTTTTGTGAAGTTATTTGCAGGATCTTTATTGTGAAATAAAAATATCATGCCGACAGTACTATGACTTACATAATGTACATTTTCTTGTTTTTCTAGAAGAATCGAGGTGAACATATTCTTCAAGAACAATTTACTTTACATATGTAGCCAGAAAGAAATGGTATAAAAATAGGAATACAATAAAAATTGTTCGCCTGGAAATTTTCAAGAGAAATCTAATAGGAATATATATATATATATGCTACGGTATATTTCAATGGCCATTTGTAAGAATTAATGACAGGACTATTTCAATATTTTTATTTTTTATGAATTTATTAAATTAATATTAATTTTTTATGTTTCTATTGTTTTTACAGTTTAGAATATTCCTCCTGTTTCTATAAAATATTTTTGTCTCCAGACAGAATGAATATTCTAAATTAAATGTGTCATAACATTCTCCCTCATATGAGTTATTTGTTTCCTTAATCGTTTTCAATTTTGAATCTAGTGGTAGATGTGACTGACACCTCACTTCTATCTGCGATATAAATGTCCAATTCTGACGATTAGTCTACATCTTTTCAAGTTTATAATGAGAAAATTTAATTTATAAACAGAATATGTAAGTTCATGATGAGAAATGTAAATTCATAATAGGAGCATGATAATTCACAATCAGCACTGTAAATTCGTAATGTGAAATGTAAATTCATATTGAGAAATATAAAATCATAATAAGAACATACAAATTGATAATGAAAAAATATAAATTCTTATACATATATATTCATAAAATATAAATTCATAATCAGGAACTGTAAAATTTATAATCGAAGCTATGTATGTACGTTTTTCTATGGATATTTTCGTAGAAACACATATTTTATAAATGTTCTCATTATAAATTTACATTTTCTCAATATGATTTTATATTTTCTCATTATGAATTCATATTTTCTGAATATGAAAACGTATTTTCTGATTACGAATTTGGATTTTCTGATTACAAACTTGGATATTTAATAATGAAATGGTATGTTCCTATTATGAATTAATTGTTCTCAATATAAATTAACAATTCTCATTATGAATTTATATTTCTCATTGTGAATTAACATGTTCCTATTATAAATTTACATTACCCATTATGAATTTAAATGTTCCTAATATGAATTTACATTTCTCAATATAAGTTTGTATGTTCCGAATATAACCTTGAAAAAGTGTAGAGTAAAATATTTGTAAAATGAAAAATAATTTGTAAAATATTTTGACAATAACATTAGTTTTTAATTTGTAATATGACAGTATTGAAAAAACACACTAGTTATTAAATGTTGATATTTTAAACCATATTGGACATACCTATAAATAAATTTCATTCCCAGGATTCCCGGGAATGAAATTTTTCATTCCCGTTTTCCCGGGAAATGAAAAAAGTCCGGGAAACCCCAAACCCTAGCTCCCATACAAATTTCGCTCTCAATTTGAGTGTTTTCGCTCTAGAAACCACATATTTTATCAGATTGTCTTCAAATTTGGCAAAACATCTTATATTTAATCTAGGAACACGTATGGTGACAAAATGTCCGATCGGTTCAGATTTATATATAGCTCCCATTCAAATTTCGTTCCCGATTTGACTTTTTCTGTTGTAGAAACCAATTATTTCAACAGATATTCTTCAATATTGTCAAAACATCTTATATTTCAACTAGAAACACTCAATGCGAAAATGAGTCAGATCGGTTCAGATTTATATATAGCTCCCGGCTTGATTTTTACGCCCCAGAAACCACGTATTTTCACCGAATTTCTTCAAATTGAGCATAACACGATATACTTGGAAGAACTTATTGTGTAAGTGGGTCACTTCATGCCATGTTTGGTTATAGCCCCGATACAAATATTCTTCTCGATTTGACCAATTAGGTCAGGTCATAATGGCCTATGATTGGGAAACATACAAAAATTCTTCCAGTTTTCACTTTTTTACCTAATTGTATTGTATTCGGATAGAAAGTGGAGTGTATCATATAGTCGGCCGCGCCCGACTTTAGCCTTTCCTTACTAGTTTTTATTATATAAATAAATGTTACACATCAAACATTCTAGCATTTAGGAAATTTCATATTAGTGCCATAGTATGAAATATCGGCAGAATTTTCAAAGAATTAGGCCACGACCGCCATAGGGTTGGACCTATGAAGTTATATCATTTTAATATTCTTAAGGCCAAACGTAAAACCAGTAACATCAAAGCTTTTTTGAAGATTTCTTTATTATATTTACTTTTTGAATTGACTTGAAGTATTATTTCGATATACATATATAGTATAAACGTATTGGTAGCCTTGCCATATAAGCATGGTTTGAAATAATGAAAATATTTAATTTATTTATAAAATTAGTTTTTTAAATATTTTTATTTGTTTGGTTTGGCTATATATAAAAAATAAATTTTCCTGTAATATTACTGCTCTTCTACGAAAATCGACAGCCTCTGTGGAATGCAATCCATGGTGGAGGGTATATAAAGTTCGGACCTTGTTTAATTTCAGAGCGTGATATTGAAAAGGAAAAAACGTATATTTTCATCGAAAAAAATGATGGCTCATTTCGATGAAGAAAACTACAATTATTGAAATTTCCTAACTGACGCAATAAAATATTATCATAGGTTTAATATAATGTTTCCCCGTCAGCTGTCACAGTTCATGGAGTTTTTAGTTTTTCTACAAATAAAAAAACTGACACATATAAAAATATGTAATTTTATTTGCATGTTTGAATCAGAGCTGTTAAATTTCGATTACGATTAGTAATCAATTACATTACTTTTTAAAAAGAATCGTAATGATTATATAATCCACTATTCAACAATTTCTGATTACTAATTGATTACGATTACAAATAATCAAAAAATAATCAGGATTACTTGCGATTACCGTTACCTTTCGGTTTTAGCTGGCAAAAGAACGAGAACAGAAAAAATCAAAACTGACATATATTGAAAAGTCAAAAGTTTTGACAAACAGACTACTATGACTCTCATACCGATTTCGCGAGAATCAAAAGTAATCACAAAAAATCAAAAGTAATCAAAAGTAATCTAAAATAGTCAAAAGTAATCAAAAGTAATCTTTTAAAGTAGTCGAACTCAATGTCGATTACTTTTGATTATTTTTCAGTAATCGCAAGTAATCCTGATTATTTTTTGATTACTTGTAATCGTAATCAATTACTAATCGTATAAGACTGAATGTAATCGTATTGTAATCATTACTTCTACTTTAAAAAAAAGGTAATCTAATTACTAATGATTACGATTACTAATCATTACTTAACAGCTCTGGTTTGAATTATTATTTTTATTACATATTGAATTATTATTTAATATACAGATTATTATTTATTTTCAAAATCATAATAAAATATTATTTTTATACTATAACAGTCTTCTTCATTTGTAAAAAGTGACTGTATTCTTGGTGCTAAATTTAAGTTTTGAGCATTTACGTACTTACAGTTCAGATTTAAAAGTAAATCCAATTTGTTTGTTATATAACGTATACAGAATTATAATCAAACTATATCGATAAAAATATACATTAAAAAAGTAAATTTACACATTCAATGATTTAGTATTAAACATATTAATAACCGACATATTAAATGCCGAATTTTCAACATCAAGTCTTAAATGAACCTTTTATATCTAAACTTAAACATCAGATGTGTAAAATTAGACATTCTATGTTTAAATGTTTAATTTTACTCATCTGATGTTCAAATTTAGACATAAAAAGGTTTAATTTTACTTTATGGTAGCTAAATTACACTATTTTTTAGTGTGGAGTCATTATACGCATATGTATGTGGAAAATTTGAACAAAAGACAGACAGTGATTGTTTTGAAGGATATTCGGAAAGTGAGTTGTGGTTCTTGTTCGTTTTGGTTCTCATTTTATTGATTTAGAAAGTCAGGATATCTTCTTAAAAATGGCTGCGAAATCAAAAAATAATATTTAAAGCATATAGGATTTGTAGGGAAAATCTATTTATTTCAGAGTGGTTTAACCTCTTAAATTGTATTAAAGATATTTTATATGAACTACATAAAACCGATACTTGAACTAAAACAGTACAATTTAGTAATAGTAATAATAAAGAGAGGGAGAGGTATATGGTATCATATATTCGGCTCCGCACGACGTTAGCCTTTCCTTACTTGTTTTTAATAGCGAATTTCCTCAAAATATTTATTTAATATTTTAGTAACTTATGCTACTTCAAAAACTTTTTATTATATATAAAGAGTTTTGAAGTTGCAAAAGTTTCTTACAAATTCAAAGTGCAATTTACTGCATCTCATGTTATCATCATAGAAAACTGTTAGTGCAGAAAGTATACGTTACATTCTTCATCTAATGGCCACTTAATGTAATATCATTCATTATATTATCACCATTATAATATGGAATGTGTACACACTGTGTATATGGATGTGTCCGGGTTCAGGTCGATGTATGTTTTGTGGACGCAAACGCAATAAATGCAATATTTCTCAGGTTAACAGAAAAGAAAAAAATTAAAAAGGTGGTAAGCCGCACGGAATATTTTATACTACTACTATATACTACAATTCTTTATACTATTTATAAAGAATTGTGATATTAGTTTACTATTGCAAACTATCATGACCACTAACGCCTGTGATTTTGTATCGTTATAACATTGATTTTTTAATAATAATAGCGCGAGATTACTAAAATACCAAATATAGCGTAACATGTATCGGGTGATTCATCGTGAGGTTTGATTTTCAATAAGGTTTTGACTCAATTTGATGCATTGTCACACAAAAGGGATTGTCATAAAGGGATTTTTCGTACTTTAGGGGGGTAAAATGGAAAATGGGGATACAATTTGTACCAACCAAATGGTCAAAGCTAGAATCCCAAAGTATAGCAGGCAGAATCGTGAAATTTGGTGTTTAATTTCCGCTGACCACGTAGAAGCGCAATATAAATGTAGTTTCGAAGCGGGACAAAAAAAGTACCAACTAAAGTATTACAGCTTCCTCTGTCCACGTAGAAGCGCAATATATACTTTTAAGGAATATATATAGGGTCCGCCATCTAACGTTTTTTTTTCAACTATTCAACCGTTGGACTATTATTTGTGGGGAGCCCGAGGCAGCCATTTGAATGAAATTATTTTCCATTATTAACCGGAAGGATTGTACTTTCAAATAAAAAACGAAATTTGACAAAATATTCAGTAGTTTTTTTATAGCATTTAAAAAAAAAGTTATTTGTCGGACCCTATACATTCATGCTCCCGTGAGAGAGGTCATGTAAATCACAGAGAAGCGGGTCATAAAAGGATACAAATTTTAGATTTATATAAATATATCCATAGAAATAAAATTGAATAAATATAAAGACAGAGATACATAAAACTGATAACTGGCTTTTCTGAGTGCGATATGCGCGCTACACTGCTAGTGTTCATATGTAATTGTATTTACAATTTTCACAAAAAAAAAAAAAATAAAAAATAAAATGTTAATAAAATATTATTTTATACCATCCATTAGGGTATTATGTCTTTGTGCATTTGTTTGTAACACCCAAAATGAAACGTTTATATATAGATCGGCTTAGAATCTGTCTGTCTGTCCATCTATTGTTGTAATCAAAATAAAGGTCGCGATTATAGTCAGATCTTAACAAAAATTTGCACAAGTAACTTTTGTGGATCAATGACGAACGCTATTTAATTTGAAGCAAATCAGTTCAGATTTAGATATAGCCGGATTTAGATATAGTCGCTCCCTAAACCATATATTGTACCCGATTTTCTTTAAATTTAAATGAAAGCGGTTCAGATTTAGATATAGGCCCCATACAAATGTCGTTCTCGATTTGACTTTTTCCGCTCTAGAAACCACATATAGTATCCGATTTTCTTTAAATTTCGCACAACATCTTACAATCCCACTAGAAGTACCTATAGTGAAAGTGGGTAAGATCGGTTCAGTTTTAGATGTAAACCCCATACAAATGTTTCTCCCGATTTGACTTTTCCCGGTCTAGGAACCACATATTGTACTTTAAATTTGGCACTAGAAAAAAAGCAAGAAAATGTAATAAAGTATTTAATATTGTCATTTATTTTGGTTTAAGACCAAAGGTTGTGCTGTAGTCTTCAGAAGAACCCAAAATTAGCAAAAAGGCAAAGTGAGACCTTTATTGTTGCAGCTAAAAGTTGACTGCGCAGTTTCGATGGGCGCTACCCCATCTCGTCAGAACTTTCGCAACGAATGTATGTCTTTGACTTAAATCAAGGTTCATATTAGTACCAGCGGTCACATATGACAAATGAGAAGCGCTGATAAACAAAATATTCCACCGAACTAAGTCGACACACTAAAAATCTCACTTTGCCAATTCAATGTTATGCATGTGCTCGCAACAATGCAAAGGTTGTTGTTGTACGGTATGTCCCGTCTTCACTGTACCTCGTGTGTATTGTTGTTGTTTGTATGTATAGTTGGTCTGTTATGTTGTATGTGTTGTCATTTATTTTGGTTTAAGACCAACTTTTAGCTGCAACAATAACCTTTATTGTTTGCCTTTTTGCTAATTTTGGGTTCTGCTGAAGACTTCAGCACAACCTTTGGTCTTAAACCAAAATAAATGACAACACATTGATAATATTCAGTAAAAAGTAATATTATAAATTAAGCAACTTTATATAGATTGGCTAAAACAATGACCGATGATCCAAATTCCTATAAACATTCGCTTTCAAGCAACAAGACATCACGATATATTCTTATTTTTTCACAAAATATTTTGTGTTGTTTTTAGGTATTGTTCACATTTCCAATGATTCGAAAATATTGGTTTTAAAAATTACAGTAGTCATAGCCAAACATATACACTCAAAACAATTCCAGTATAAATTGACTAATATTAAGAAAATTGGTATTTATTTTCACCTACGTATGTCTTTATTCAATTTAAGATACTCACATCAAGTAAAAATTACTCAAAATTACTTTTTTACTCATTTATGGCGCAGAATGAACGATTATTATGATAATAGCATAAAATACAGTATATATTGCAACTAGCTTTGAAAAATGATCGCCCATGTGCTGACAACCGCATGATTTCCAAATCGCATTTTGTTTAGCGATTTCGAGATTCTAAATTTTACATTTCTATTTAAAATTGCTATGTTTAACCAAACATCTTCTTCATTTATCCGCCAGTAAAGAAAGAAAACTGAAAACAATTGTTTAAAGTAAAAATGCGAAATTTAGAGACTCGAAATCGCCAAAAAAAATGCGATTTGGAAATCATGCGGTTGTCAGCACATGGGCGGATATCCTGTAAATGATGTCCATTTTCTGGATCGCACACCACTTTCATTTTCAAAAAAATATGGGCCAATTATGCTTTCGGAAGATACACCGCACCAAACAGTACACTTAAGCGGGTGTGATTGTCGCTGATGAACTGCTCTTGGATTTTCCGTAGCCCAAATCCTCCAATTTTGCTTGTTGATAATTAACAAATTGTGAATTGTGACTGTTGGTTGTGTAATGTCGGGTAATGATTCATAATTAATTCTCCCAAGTCTCCTTCACAAAATGCTGAAAAAGAACAAGGAAGAATAATAATTATAAAAGTTATAAAGAGATCAAACCATAATGCTCATTCTGCACCACCCTGTAATACAAAGGTGCTTAAATTGAATAAAAAAGTTCAATTCTAGTATACTCTAGACAACTTGATTGAGTTGCTGTTTAATCCATTTGAAATCATTAAACTGTGTAGAACGAAATGTACTTGTACTACAATTTTACATAAGGAGCTTCACTCGTTGTTGACAAATCAACAAATCATTCATAATTTGTTTCTTTGATAGAATTCTGAGAGAAACTTGAACAACTCTTTCTTTAGAGACAAGGAAAAAATTCGTATGGCAAACCTGTTAAAAGCTATAAGATATGAATATCGCAAAAACAAAATTCAATGTTATTTGGACTTTTTTGACATTTGAAATGTGTACGACGCACAGTGGCGCCATTTGAGTTTTTTCGTTGCAAAAATCATATCTTTTGAACCGAATAAGATAATTGAACAGTTTAAACAGCATATGATAGATAACTTTTCAGCCTATGAAATGTAGGGGCCTAATTATGGGTTATCAAAGTTAAAATTAGTAGAAAAATCAATTTTATGGTAACTAAAAAAAATTATTTTTACATTTTTAGATTGTTTTTATTTTTTTCTTTAGGGTTTTATGTTTTAAATTATTACCCAACAAATTAAAAAAAAATTATTTTTTTTAATTTATTTATTTATTATTATTTATTTTTTTATTTATTTTTTTTGTCCGGATGATCCATCGCAGCCCCATTTGCTGATCAATGTCAACTTCTCAGGAAGAATTTTCACCTCATTTTCAGGAAGACTCTCCAACAACCGTTTTGCTGTATGGCCCATGAGATCCTGCAGATTGGCTTTCGCAGAGACTTCTGTAAACTCCGTATGCAGTGGTCGTGAATTTATTTTGGCTTGCGTAATATGATTGTATCCGGGTAAAACGTCAGCGCCGTGTCGCGTTAAAGATGTCCGTAGTTTCTCATATTTCTCTTTGGAAAGTTCTAAGTCCATAAACAAGGCCAAGGCTTCTTCGGATCCATACTTTTTAATGTGTGCGTTTGTGGGCGTGGGAATGCTTTCCTTAATCCTTTTTAGTCGCAGTGCATCAGCAACAGATTTGGTTATCTGCGACCTAACTCTTTCACTATCCTTTGTAAATTTAATAGACAGCGCGTCCGATAATTGTTTCGTGGTCAAGTCATTGGTGGCATCGGCAAGTTTCCTCTTCCTTGTGAAAATTGAACACTCCTCAATACTTTTTTTTGGCCTTCCAATATATCCAGGATGGTGTCTTCATTAAGCCAGTCCTCGTATTTGGAGTTGAAGTTCTGAATGGTTCGATTAGATTTCACCCATTTTGCCTTAATATTTGCATATATCAGATAAAATTTATTTTTTATAATTTCGCTTCTCTCAATATTTCCGTATAAGCTATCAAGTTCTTCTAAAGCAGCTTCCGTGAAAAAATTTGGTGTGGTTGACTTTCTAAACAGTTCAAATAATTTAAAATTGTTCAACGCCATGTTTTCAGTACTTAAATTGTTTAATGGTTTCAGTAATTGTTGCGCCAACTTTCAGTCGTAGAGTAATCCAGGCATTATCCTTATTTTGCAATATATAGGCTTATGCTACCATGCCTAAAAATAAAAAATAAAAATAGGGACCATAAGTCAATATTGTTCTTCACCATTTACAATATATAGGCTTATGCTACCATGTCGAAAAATTTACCTGTTCCCTGCATACATATGGATTTAGGCTGAATAATGCAATTTTGATATTATGCACGTGTCCAAATAAGATTTGTGCCTACCTGTAGGGACCATAAGTCAATATTGTTCTTGACCATTTGTACGCCAAAGTATTGTTTAAGTGAGGTACGTACCTGCTAATTTCAATGAGTAGTTTTTTTTTCAAACTATTAGATCAAACTACTGTCAGTCAAAACATATAAGGGATGGACGCCATACAATTTCTGCAACCATGTCTTTTTAACCTTTTTACCTCTGGAAGCCAAACGGGCACGTAAGGGCAGCTAAAATTTTCGAATTATGTAAAGAAATAATCAATGAACAGGTTTTGCAAATATGGCAAATATAGAAAAATATAGATTTTTTTATTTTCCGTCAAAGTTGAAAAATAGTGAAAAAAACGGATAGTTTTTAAATAGTGATTTACCAGGAGAAACACAAAGCAAACAGTTAATTTTTTTATCATTATACATTTAATAAATACATCAATCAATACAAACAAAAAATAAGGCGATTCGTTACCTATTTTTCGTGATATTACACCTGAAATCGCAACAAATTCACTAAAAATTGTGTGTTTTTTTGAAAACCGAAAGTCGGTCAACTTTGAACGGCTATATCTTCTAAACTAAAAATGTGATATTATTAAGAGTGGCAGATTTGAAATCGTTGAAAAGTTTCGGCGCTCATGAAAATTTTGATTTTTGCAACCTCGTTTGCTCTACGGGCGCTACTGTGCGACGGTCACGTTCGACATTACGGAAATCCCCTTAAATTAATAAGTGGAAGAAATCCCTTAAGATTTAATAGATAACAATAAAATAAAATATTTTTAAAAATTACAATATACATAATTCAATTAATAGTTAATTTTGTGATTCTGCAAAGAAATAATTTACATCCCGTAAATCATGTACACGCTTCGATAGATATGGGGCAACTGAAAATATCAAATCGTTTTAATCTTCGAGCGATGGTCGCAACTACATATAACTCAATTTATATCAAAACGTGGATGTGTTGTCACCAACAACTATCTAAGCCATTGTAAGGATGTCATGATAAATCAAATAAATAAGAACAAGTAAAAACGGTGTTAGGTTCGGCCGGGCCTAACTTTATATACCCTCCACCATGGATTGCATTCGTAGAAGTCAGTAATATTACAGGAAAATACATTTTTATACACTCCACGAGAGTATTATGTCTTTGTGCATTTGTTTGTAACACCCAAAAGGAAGCGAGATAGATCCATTGTTAATTATACCGATCGACTTAGAATCACTTTTTGTATCGATTTAGCAATGTCCGTCTGTCTGTCTGTCCGTCTGTCCATCTATTGTTGTAATCAAATTACAGGTCGCAATTATAGTCCGATTTTAACAAAAATTGGCACAAGTAAGTTTTGTCGATCAAGGACGAACGCTATTTAATTTGAGGCATATCGGTTCAGATTTAGATATAGCCCCCATACAAAAGTCGCTCCCGATTTGACATTTTCCTCTCTAAAAACCACATATTGAACCCGATATTCTTTAAATTTGGCACAACATCTTATCATCCAACTAGAAACACCTATGCAAAAATTGGGTAAGATCGGTTCAGATTTAGATATAGCCCCCATACAAATGTCGGTCCCGATTTGACATTTTCCGCTGTAGAAACGACATATTGTACCCGATTTTCTTTAAATTTGGCACAACATCTTATAATCCAACTAGAAACACCTGTGCAAAAATTGGGTAAGATCGGTTCAGATTTAGATATAGCCCCATACAAATGTCACTCCCGATTTGACATTTTGCCGCTTTATATGTGGTTTCATATTGTACTCGATTTTCTTTAAATTTGACACAATAGCTTATAATCCAAGTAAAAAATCTATGGTGAAAGTGGCTAAGATCGGTTCAGATTTAGATATAGCGCAAATACAAATGTTGCTCCCAAATGTTTAACCGATTTTGGCCAAACTATACATATTATATTTCACTTATTTCGTTCCAGATTTCAATATACCCCCATGCAAATTTCCTTTCCGATTTAACATTTTTTTGTCAAACACATACATTTACAGGATACTCGACTGCGACACATCTTCCCACTCCGCATCAGACTCGAACTCCGACTGCGTCTCAGAATTCGACTGCGTCTCAGACTCCGACTGCGTCTCAGACTCCGACTGCGTCTCAGACTCCGACTGCGTCTTAGACTCCGACTGCGTCTCAAACTCCGACGGTGTCTCAGACTCTGACTCCGACTGCGTCTCAGATTCAGACTCCGACTGCGTCTCAGCCTCCGACTGCATACTTGTTGTTAGCATAATATAATGCTAACAACAAACCTTACCCCTAGATTGTCGAAAAATTCCCCTAAAATACAAGAGATAACAAATGAAAAACCCCTTAAAAATAAATGTTAATAGGACAATAATATTAAAAGATTTATGTATTATGATATGCCAAATTCGATCAAAAATAATTATCATAGGGTTATTTTCAATAAAAGTAGAATTTTGAAACACATTATTATGAAAAGGCAAGCTACATTGCAGCAATGTCGTATTTGATTCAATTGTTGTTTTTTTGTTAAATTCATTCAGTTTACATAAAAAGAAACAAGTATTCATATTTAGTTTGGTATATTACTGTTTACTGGAAATAAAAGGTGAAAATCTTCTCAAAGACGAATTTACTTTAAATGTGAAACCATTAAGAAATGATCTAAAAATAGGAATAAAAATAAAATTAACACCTGGAACCTTAAAAGAGAAATCTAATATGAATAGAAATATACCATACGATATATTTAAATTAATGACTGCACCATTTCAATGTTTTTATTTTTATGAATTTATTTAATAAAAATTAACATTTTTTAATGTTTCTATTGCATTCACAATTTAGAATATTTCCCCCCTGTTTCTGTAAAACATTTTCTTCTCTAGATTCTAGACGAATGAATTTCCTTAATTGAAGATGCCATAACATTCTTTGTTTCTTTAAATATTTTTTTTTAATTTTGAATCTAGTGTATGTCCAATATTTTGACTCCTTCAATTCTGACTATTTGACTAGAGTAAAATATTTGTAGAATGAAAAATAATTTCTAAAATATTTTACCAAAAACGTTCGTTTTTAATTTGTAATATGTCAGTATTTTAACCCATTAACACTCATTCATTCATTTCTTATATTATTATATTATTTTCGTAATAATAACTACAGTAATAAAAAATATTTAGGTTTAGATTATTATTATTTTGTTGTGTTCTTCTCGATTACTTGTACCATATAGTTTAATAATCAAGAATTGCATTCGTATTGAAAATTATTAAAAAACTACGAAAACCTTGCAATAGTGCGCACGGACTTGTACGGTGGGCGTTAATGGTTTAAAAAATCACATCTGTTACTAAATGTTGATATTTTAAACCCTATTGGACATACCTAAAATAAATTATTTTTTCCCGGGATTCCCGGGAATGAAAATTTTCATTCCCGTTTCCCGGGAAACCCCAAACCCTAATTATGGTTGATCATGCTCAGTCTTTATTGTAAAATAGCCCAGCATCAGTTGGTTTATATTGCAGCTTCATTCTCTTTACAACCCACTATATATGCTGACTTTGACTGCTAGATGGAGACATTTATATGGAATTTTCACTGCGATAGAGAAAC
Source organism: Polietes domitor (assembly GCA_947397865.1). Classification (NCBI taxonomy): domain Eukaryota; kingdom Metazoa; phylum Arthropoda; class Insecta; order Diptera; family Muscidae; genus Polietes; species Polietes domitor. The sequence goes on from OX377618.1 coordinate 31,494,596, forward strand.
TTCATTGACGTCTACACATTAAAAATCCCATTTGATGTGCCTTCGAATATACTTAAGTTATTTATTATACTTAAAATGATTATTGTTTATGAACAGATTTTCCGAATGATTGCATATCTTTGGGAAATGTAATAAATACTTGGTCGACCAAAAAATAAAAAGGAAAAGCCCGTACATCTAGGGGAAAACCACTAAACTGGTAAATTTTTTGGCGTTGTTATCCGAAAATAATTGTAAATATGGAAAAAACACACGCATAAAATAAAGTGTCCGAATTTTAGAGGTAAAAAATAAATTGGCTGTCCGGATTACCGTTTCTATAATGAAAGCAATGTAAGTCCGGACTACCGCGTTGTACGAATTAACATAATTTTAATTGAATAATTGATTGCAAACCATATTTTATTTAAATTTTGGCGAACATATACATACATAATTTCCTCCCTAATTTTACTTCAATGCATAAATATAATAATATAATAAATATATAAATAATATATAAATAAAATAATAATAATAATAAATATATAAATATATAATAAAAATAGTAAATATATAATATTTTATTTAAATTCTGGCAATCATATTCAGTTAAAGACAAACCACAGTTCAGTGACTCCAACTACAACATCAATGTATTATTTCCTACTCCAACATTTTATAATCCGTCTACAACATTTCATAATCCGACCTTGACTAACACTCCGACTGCGGCATATATTTCCACTCGGCATCAGACTCGAACTCCGACTGCGTTTCAGATACCGATTCCTCATTAGACTCGGATGTCAACCTTCAACTCCGATTCGATCCGACTTCAAAATTGTTTGCATCGCCCGCAAATATTTTTCTAAACAGTTAAGTTATATAAATTACGTCTGGAGCCGATATTCTACAAATTTTTCGAGTTTTTTCAACAAACTGCTCAAAATTGCTAGCTTATAACAAACACACGTCTATTATGGTTGTGTTTGCATTTGTTTATAAATAAAAGTCGTGGGACCATAAATGGAAAAATTATGAAATTTTAAAGAAATACTATTTAACCAATTAAACTTTATTTGAATAATGAAATAATTTTGATTGAATAATGATCATTAGCGAAAAATTCAAATAATTTGACACTAATATTCCATTAATCGATATTGTATTTACATATAATAGGTTATATATATATAATCGACATCATAGATTTTATACGAAACTGATGAAATCGACATTTATTTAGAACTAGCTGAACCCCAGCCCACATCGCGGACCCCAGCCCACAAAAGACGGAAGTTGAAATCAGGTTTCATATTATTTTTTCTTGTGCTCGGTAATATATGTACCACTTATAATCAAGGTACTTCCCTGAGATAGGAGAAATGGATATGTTCGATGGAGAATATTGAAGAACAGAACTTTGAAAATTGATTTTAAGTTCAGTGTGATTCTCCTCCTTTCCATTACCAAAACAAAAAACTTCCTACATAAGAAGAACTTACATAATCGAATAGGAATTCGAATGTAATACGTTCAAAACACATAGAAAGCCAATCAAATTGTTCACTAATCAAACAACACAAAAACTAAAAAATTAATATAATTTTTGTTTTCTTGACTTAAGTCGACTTTTGACGAATGAATATTTCTTTTTTTGTATCCTTTGTTTACTATTGAGCTAAGAAAACCCAAAGAAAACATGTAATTTTACAAAATTCAAATCAAAGATTCCCCATTTGTATATTGTCTATGCAGGTTATAAATAAATTAACTCACACAACAATATTGGAATCTCGGTGTCGAATATAGTCTAAAACAGGTTTTAATTTCGTATAGGAAGGGTCACGGCCACTCTCCACCCATCTCGGAGTCGAATATACTCTAAACTACTATTGCACAACTAGTTACACTGGATCTACTCACACAAATTTTCACTACTCTAGGTGTTATAGAACTGACAATATTCGATAATAGGTTTTAACTTCGTCTGTGAGGTACTACGCCCACTATCCCAATACCGCCCATTTTTTGCACAACTACGCAGGTTTGTGCTACATGCACTCACACAAAAATGCAGCATTGTAGCTGTTATAAAACTGAATATATTCAATAAAAGGTTTTAACTTTGTGTGGGAGGTCCCACGCCCACTTTTCCAATACCGCAATTTTTTTTGTTCACACAAAATTTCAGTATTATATCTTGTGAAAATTTCAAGAAGATCGGTCCAGTAGTTTAGGCTGCTACAAATAAACAAACCCACAAACTTACAAACACCGATTAATTTTTATATATAAAGATAATTGTTATTTACACTGTCCAATAGCATTTTTGGAACAGAGTAACGACCTTATAATTCTGAAAGGACATGTTGAGTAGATCATTTCTGTAGAATAATGTTTTACAAGCGACATTGGTTCTTAATACACATGCAAAAAATCAGCCGATTCCGTTGGATAGATCGCATTTTTGCAAACATATTCAATTTGTATTTTTTGTTTGCTCTACCTACCTAGTTTTTGTTTGCTCTACCGAAATAGCCACATTTTTTGTCGAAAAATATCGATCTTCCAAAAAACATGTAATCATTTTTTGAATTTTCTTATATAAGTTGTCGTGTAATTTTGAAATTTAAGAGCTTTATTTGCAACATCGGTGTCTTTAGTGCCAGCCACTGCAATTTTCCGACAATTTTTTTCGTAGAAAATTTTAAGGTCCTTATTGAAAGAACTTTTTTTGATTTTCTCGAAAAAATGATCAAATTGACCCATAAAGAGAGGTTCTTCCACAAAAATTTTCCTCATAAAATTCTACAATTCTGACAATAAGAATTCTCTCAGACATTAACTTACAACACTTTTTATACACTCCACGAGAGTATTATGTCTTTGTGCAATTGTTTGTAACACCCAAAAGGAAGCGAGATAGACCCATTGTTAATTATACCGATCGACTTAGAATCACTTACGAATTACACTCTGACTCTTTTCACTCTAGATACCACATATTTTAACAGATTTTCTTCAAAATTGGCAAAACATCTTATAATTGAATTAGAAACACCTGTGGAAAAAATATGTTAGATCGGTTCAGATTTATATATAGCTCCCATACAAATTTCGCTCCCAGTTTGACTTTTCCCGCTCCTAAACCACATATTGTACCACATTGTCTTCAGATTTGGCAAAACATCTTATATTTAAACTAGGAACACCTGTGATGAAATTGGGCCAGATCGGTTCAGATTTATATATAGTTCCCATACAAATTTCGCTCCCAATTTGACTTTTCCCCCTCTCTAGAATCCACCTATTTTAACAGATTTTCTTCAGAATTGGCAAAACATCTTATAATTGAATTGTATTTGGATTGAAAGTGGAGTGTACCATATAGTCAGCCCGCCCGACTTTAGCCTTTCCTTACTTGTTTCGCTTAGTAAAATGCTCCGCTATAAAAAGAAACTCAGACCAGCTGGACTATAGGGTAGCTATTCTGTGCCATTCAAAATAATAATAAATTAAATAAAATGCTGGCTTATATAAATTATAATAGTTACGTTACTATGAAACAAAAAAACTAAGCTCCATACCAATTTACTTAATACTTAGTTTACGCTCAACCTAATCACTAAAATGGTTGAAAATCTACTAAATTGGGCAAAAAATGTACGTGGAATTTTATTTGTTGATCAGTTCTGCAGAGAATCCCACATATATAAAAACGTGTTACAGCATCAGATCTTGACGATGAGATCTACAGAATCCATATTCACACCATAGGTTCTGTTGGTGCCCGATTAGGTTTATATGCAATAGCCAAGAATTGCAATAACCATATAATACTTTGTCTATTTAATGAAACAATATTTCTCTCTTAATTGAAGACTTTAGACTTAGTTTTGCCTCTCATGTGACCTTTGTAATCTTCTTTTTTGCTCTCAAATATTTTGTGCTCCGACGTCCAAGAATTATTAAATTTTGATGTATTTTGTGTCTATGGGGATTGTGAGACCCGATGTGAAAATATGTTTTTTAATATTTTGAAAAAAAAAACGATTTGGATAGATAGGCCGAACTTAACACCTATAAAATTTAGAGTACACTCAGAAAAAGTGAACTCTATAATGAGTTAAAATAAACTAAAAATTATAAAAAATGAATTTCGATAGCGCTAAAGCAATATTTCCTCATATCAAGTTCAAACTTTTCCTTGAAAGTAGTACAGGCTTTGAACTTCATCCTAGTTCAATTTTCTTCAAACCAAGTAAATATTTACTCAAACTGAGGAAAGTTACAGTTTTTCCTCAAACCAATTACATTTTTACTAAAACTAAGTAAAATTTTGTTGAAATTTTCCTAAAACTAAGCTAATTTTTACAATTTTTTTGATTTTTTCCTCAAAGATTGCTGAGAAGGCAAAAGAGGCGCCTTCGCAGTAGTTGTTTGAAGTATTTAAAAAAATAAGTCTCTGCAAACGAACGAGAATTGCTTCTTAGATTAATATACAATAATTTTCAAAACAATTTGAAGTGATTTTTGTAAGTACATTAATACTTAAATGTATGAAGAACTCGGAATAAATGTCTGTATACATATTAACTTAATTTAAGGAAAAAAAACGAATTTTAGTTAAAATTTCCTATGGAAACCCATACGAAAAATTTCTTAGTTTTTTTCTTACTTAAAATCTTGTAAACTTTCTTCCACACAAGTATGAATTTACTCAGTTGTAAGAATTTTTTATTATATCCAAAGAAATGTTTTCAATTAAATGAATTTTGAAAAGAAGGAAAATTAACTAAGTATGAGGTTAATTTTCTTTCTTTTAAGGATTTTTTACTAAACTGGATTAAAATTGTTGAACTAAAATGGAGCATGGATTTTTCTCAGATTTGGAAATGCTATTTTTCTGAGTGTATCATTTATTAAATTTGTATTAATATATAGTCATCTGAAATGCACAATGACTTTATGAAATAAAATATTTGTAGAGTTTCGCTATTAAATCGTTACGAATTCTATAATGTTGTCATATTGTGTATTTTAGTCAAATAAACTATAATTAGTATAACACTAGATTTAGATTACGTTTCTTAATTTAAAATGACGATATCAATTCGGCTGGACATTAGTATTACGATTTTTCATATCTTGAAGACAAGTAACGATTTTTTGCTTTTTATAAGTCTTTTTACTCACACATGCTTTTTCTTCAATCTCTGTTATTGATTCTGCAGATGAATCTTATTCTACAGATATATATTCTGTATCACTTTCTCTGGAAACTTGGTTGAAAACTGAATATATATGAGTCCTTCCATGCCAAGCGGTACGATTTTTGACCTCGATAGCTGCGATTATTTTGAAAGTTTGTGTGTGCATTCTACTCATAAAAATATCGTACAGATATTTTTGTAAAAAATTAGATTTTTTTCACGAGTTATGACTAATTTAACAGAAAAAAATCTGTTTTTTCAAAAAGGTGTGTTCATTCAATCGCCTGTAATGTGCTGTACCTTGTTTTGAAGGTTATTTCAATTACTTCTAAAATATTAAAGTGGACCCGTTGGTTTTTTAAAGCTTTGACAGTATTATTTTTTATTTTGATTTACGAAATGATTCTTAGATCTATTTTTTAGCGACTGTGTGAGTTTTGGAATATTGAAATGATGGCTTCTATTTTTACGATTTGTTATACCCTCCACCTTGAGGTTGGGGGGTATAATAACTCTGTCATTACGTTTGTAACACCTTGAAATATCGACCTGAGACCCTATAAAGTATATATATTCTTGATCGTCATAAAATTCTAAGACGATCTAGAATAATCAAATTCGGTGTATACATTCCTCTGATTGCGTAGACATGTAAAATAAACGGAATTTTTGAAATTCGTGCTTTTTGGGGTTAAAATGGAAAAAGGGGATACAAATAGTACCAACCAAATGACCGCTGCCAGAGTCATGAAATTCAGATTTCACGAAAAATAAAAGATTTTTTTCCAAATTCGTACTTTCAAGTACCAACTAAACGACAACAGCTAGAATGATGAAATTCGGTATGTACATCCCTTTAATTGCGTAGACACGTAAAATAAGGAGATTTTGGAAAGTCGTACTCTTAAAGGGGTGAAATGGAAAAAGGGATAAAAAAAGATTTTTTTCAAATTTGTACTTTTTACTTTTACGGATGAATCATGATGTTGGTTATCTTGCACTGTGTATGTGAGATAATGGATTTTCAAAATTTATACTTTTGAAATTGAAATAAGATGGAATAAGTTGACTTGAAGTATTATTTCGATATATATAGTATAAACGTATTGGTAGCCTTGCCTTATATGCGTGGTTTGAAATAATACAATTTTATATTTATTTATAATTATACCCTCCACTTCCAGGATGGGGGTATACTAACTTTGTCATTCCGTTTGTAACACCTTGAAATATCGACCTGAGACCCTATAAAGTATATATATTCTTGATCGTAAAATTCTAAAACGATCTAGCCATGTCCGTCCGTCCGTCTGTTGAAAGCACGCTAGCATCTAAAGGAAACGAGCTAGAACGTTCAAATTTTCCATAAATGAGTCTTATAGTCGTAGATCGGTTGGGATTGAAATGGGGCGAAATCGGCCCAAAGGGCCGATATGCGCATTCCCCTTATAGCAAAAACGTGCACCAAAAAGTGATTATTATTTGTAGGGGGTAAAATGGGGAAAAAGGGATAAAAATGGTACATATTAAACGACAACCTCTAATTGAGTAGATACATAATATAAAAGTATTTTTTCCAAATTCGTACTTTTAAGGGGTAAAATAGGAAATAAAAATGGTACCAACCAAACGGCTGTACCTAGAATAATGAAATTTGGTGTATACATTCCTCTGATTGCATAGATAAGTAAAATACACGGATTAAAATTTCGTACTTTTTGGTGTTAAAATGAAAAAATGGGATAAAAATAGTACCAATAAAATGACCGCGGCTAGAGTCATGAAATTCGGAGTATACATTCCTCTGACTGCGTAGACACGGAAAATAGACGAATTTTTCGAAATTAGTACTTTCAAGGGATACAATGGTACAGAGGGATAAAAATAGTACCAACTAAACGACTACATTCTAATTGTGTAGAAACGTCAAGGGGGTTAAAAATGGTACCAACCAAATGGAATCATGGAATTCGCACAGACACGCAAAATAAAAAGTTTTTTTCCAAATTCGTACTTTTTCTTTTACGGCAAAAATTGGTTGAATCATGAAGTTAGGTTATTTTGCACTATGTACGTTTGATAATGGATTTTCAAAATTTGTACTTTTGGAATTCAAATAGAATGAAAATAAAACCAACTGTAGCACCCACTATCTACCAATATTTATGGCTTTGAAAATATTTTTGAAAATATAAATATAAGAATATTTATTTTTTGAATTGACGTATTGGTAACATTACCTTATAAGCGTGGTTTGAAATAATTAAAATATTATATTTATTTATAAAATTAATTTTTCAATATTTGTATTTGTTTTGGTTTGGCTATATTAAAAAGTCATATTTTCCCGTAATATTACTGCACTTCTACGATAACCGACAACCTCTGTGGAATGCAATCCATGGTGGAGGGTATATAAAGTTCGGCCCGGCCTAACTTAACGCCGTTTTTACTTGTTTTTTATATATTTTTATTTGTTTTGGTTTGGTTATATTAAAAAAATTAAATTTTCCTGTAACGTTACTGCACCTCTACGAAAATCGGCAGTCTCTGTGGAATGCTTTTCATGGTGGAGGGTATATAAAGTTCGGCCCGGTCGAACTTAACGCCGTTTTTACTTGTTTATAGCTAAATTTTAGGAAAAAATCTAGAATTAATTAAATTCAACTATTATATAATACTTTATTCTAGTATTGCGATCTCACTCGACAGGTTAAATGCATCTTAATTAATTAAATTAAATACATCTTAAACTTTTTTACCATTCCCTTTACATATTTTCTGCAATTAAAAGAAATATATTACAATTTTCGAGTAAATGTAAGTTCATTCATGTCAATAAAAACTACTTTTACGATAAAAGATTACATTTGAGGAAACTGTTGCAGCTATTCCAATAAACGTTTAGGGTATGAACCAAAAGAAGATTATTTGAATCAAACGGCCTCCAAGCGTTTTTTTCTTTGCGTGTTGTAAAATAAATAAATCTTTAGGCAACAGCAATCGAATGACAATCGGAATACACAACACATGAGGGATTGCCATTACTATTTTATACAATGCCCGCATTCCTTTTTTGCTTACCATTTCACCTCTCAAATGCAATGCCAAAACTTAAATTCCTTGTGTTATGTGTTATAATTGAAATTGTTTTCGAGATATGTAGCAAATCTGTGTGATATCATTAAAAATGTTTGATTCAATTCCCTATATATAAAATGTAGACGTCATGTTTACGAAAACCTTACAAATCTTTATAGATATTATTATTATTTATAGAAATTATAGCTCCAATGATGCACACAACATCCAAGTGTCAAGTTATACCAGCAGTTGTTAATTTAGATTTTTTCGTTTTTGTTACAAGGTTTGTTCCTTTTACATACCCACTTTTACATTAATGCAATTGTCCCTAGACATCGGTCATTGCTTTTTGCTCCACAGCCTTGCTGACGAGTTTATAGGACTTCTTGTATATTTGCTTGCTGCCCATGCGACATAATTACCATTTGTGAACATCTCCTTTCACCTTTCTCCTTTACACCTATATTGAACGTCCCACGCTTCAATGGTGTATTTATTTTATTTATGGAAATCAATTAAGATGCCGCAAAATTTCCTGGGACATCAATTAAATTTAGGAAAATTAGTTAATAAAAAATAAATTTCCTACGATTTTGCTACCTCTTAATTGTTTATATCATATTCTTATTTTATATGTTACTAGCTGAACCCTCGCAGACAAAAAAACAAACGCTAAAATTAAACTCTGGTTTCTTATTAATTGTTGCCTGATCGGTAATAAAGGGTGATTTTTTAAGAGCTTGATAACTTTTTTTTTTTAAAAAACGCATAAAATTTGCAAAATCTCATCGGTTCTTTATTTGAAACGTTAGATTGGTCCATGACATTTACTTTTTGAAGATAATTTCATTTAAATGTTGACCGCGGCTGCGTCTTAGGTGGTCCATCCGCTTAGTCCAATTTTGGCATTTCCACGTTTTTGAGTAACAGAGACCCAATTGGTGCGAACGGCGACGAATCGAAAATTGGTGGTCATCATTAACACTGGCCGATACAGCTGCGATATTTTCTTCAGTTCGCATTCTACGTAAGCGTGTTGGTGGTTTAATGTCCAACAATGTAAATTTGGTGCGAAATTTAGTCACAATAGCCCGAATAGCCGCTTCAGTGGGTCGATTAAACTGACCATAAAATGGAAGCGCGCAATGAACTTTCTTAACAGAGCACGCATTTTGATAATAAAATTCAATAATTTGCAAGCGTTGTTCGTTTGTAAGACGATTCATGATGAAATGTCAAAGCATACTGAGCATCTTTCTCTTTGACACCATGTCTGAAATCCCACGTGATCTGTCAAATACTAATGCATGAAAATCCTAACCTCAAAAAAATCACTCTTTATATGTACCAATTAATTAATCAAGGTTCTTCCCTGAGATAATAAAGAAATGGATATGTTCCATGGAGAACGTTAGTTTACGGCGAATAGTTGAAAAAATGTCAAAATCAAATTGATTTTTTGTTAGGTGTGATTCTCCTCTTTTCTTGACTTAAGTTGGCTGTTGGCGAATGAATATTTTTCTTTTTATAACCTTTCTTTACTATTGTGCTAAGAAAATCCATAGAAAACGTGTAATTTTACAAAATTCAAATCAAAAATGCGCCATCTTTCAAATCCCGTCCATTTGTATATTGTCTAAGCAGGTTACAACTAAATTAACTCACACAACAATATAGAAATATCGTTGTAGAATATACTAAAGAAACTGGTTTTAATTTCGTATGGGAAGGGTCACGGCCACTTTCCGCCCATATCGGTGTCGAAATACTCTAAAACCGGTTTTAATTTCAGATGTGAAGGGTCACGCCCACTTTCCGCCCATCTTTGCACAACTATTTACACTGGATCAACTCACACAAAATGTGAGCACTCTAGGTCTATGACACCTACTGACCATATTCGATAATATGTTTTAACTTCGTATGTGAGGTACCACGCCCACTTTCCCAATACCGTCCATTTTTGGCACAACTACGCAGGTTTATGCTAGATGCACTGACACAAAAGATAAGTATTGTAGCTGTCATTGAACTGAATATATTCGATAATAGGTTTTAACTTCTTATGGAAGGTACCACGCCCTTTTTCCCTATATCGCCCATTTTTTGGGCACAGTTAAGCACATAGATGCACTTACACAAAATTTCAGTTTTTTATCAGCCATAGAACGGCATATATTCGAAAATGGGTTTTAACTTCGTATGGGAGGTGCCACGCCCACTTTTCCAATACCTCCCATTTTTGGCACAACTATGCACATTGATGCTAGATGCACTTACACAAAATTACAGCACTCTAGGTGTCATAGAACTGACAATATTCAATAATAGGTTTTAACTGCGTATGGGAGGTGCCACACCTACTTTTCCAATACCGCCCATTTTTGGCACAACTATGCACATTGATGATATATGCACTTACACAAAATTTCAGCACTCTAGGTGTCATAGAACTGACAATATTTAATAATAGGTTTTAACTTCGTATGGGAGGTGCCACGCCCACTTTTCCAATACCGCCCCTTTTTGACACAACTGTGCTGACTAATAATACAGTATTCCGAATATGCAAATTTATAAAAAAGGAATAAATCCCCAAATTGTGTGGGAGGTGCCACGCCCACTGAAAATATCAAAAATGTATATAGCCTTTTTTCACCACCGGTTCAGCATGAACATACTGTGAAAATTTCAAGAAGATCGGTTCAGTAGTTTAGGCTGCTATAAAGAACAAACAAACAAACATACAAACACAGATTCATTTTTATATATTTAGATTGATATGGAAATTGTAGAATATTAGTGGAGTTATCGATCCGGTGTATTTTTAGTCAATTTTGTATATTTACAAAAAATAATAAAATTACTTTTGAAATAAATGATGAGTCAAAAATTCGATGTTAAAACCAAATTTATCAAGTTTATCATAAACACATCAGATTGTGAACTCCGCTAGTACACGGTTCGATAATTTAAAAAAACATTACTTGATCCGTATGATATACTCCGGAAACTATAAGAAAATTTGAGTTTCTATTACCAATTAAAAAGACTACATAGTTTCAAAGGATAACATTTTTCAAAATAATGTTTAAAATACTTATTCGCACCCTTCGATACCGATATAAGTGTCAAATTAAAATGAGGAATATCTATTAACAATGCGTTATAGTTCATGCTACTTCTTTATTAGTTTAGCTTTAACAACAATTCCTAGTAGTTTATTTAGTTTATTCACATCTTAATTTAAAAGGGGAACATTTTGATGATAATACAGATAGAAGCATAGAATTAGAAGACGAATTGTTGCATATTTATATAAAACAATACGAGTAAATATTTTGTACAATGATTTAGGCCTCTATCTCTGTGATTTTATGTAGCACCATGGAATTACATACACAGCCCAGTAATACTAGCGATTGTACTCTATGGGAGAGAGAGTACTTTTTATGCCTTTTTCAATTCTTGGATTATGTTTTTGTTTTGTGCTCCAATTTATCCCATTCGCATGCCTTGTACGCTAAAGTTCCGATTAGAGCATCTTCATGACGGCTGTAAAAGTAAACTAAAAACACTAGTAAAGTCGACCAAACAAATAATATACATGTATCGCATTTTTCATAGTATACATCAGGATATATCAAAATTGGGACTTCAAGTATTTCCCTTTTTGCACGTTTATTTTTCTTTTTAAGTATATTTTCGAAATATGTGCAAAATTTCATTAAGAACGAACATCAATTACGACCTTTATTTTTAAAATAGATTTTTAACTTTATGTCAATCGACATTGACATCCCTATTCGTACCAGCTGCGTAGTTAAATATATTTAATTTAATAAGAATTCCAGAAAACCGCTCTCACACAAAACTTGTGATAATTTGTTATGTGTAAATATTTAATTACCCTCACCGTATGCATAAATTTGTACTTCCACGAAATGAAAATGAACTGAATATAGGATCAAATGTATAGACACGCCACATGCAATGGTTGTCTTCGCAGGGCAGGAGGTGGAATACTTGATGAGATTTTTGTTCCATTTTGCTGTTGAGTAAACACAAAAGGACCAAGTCCTAAAGCAATTCATTAAAATGCTGCGTGCTACCCAATGGTATTGGGAAACATAAACACCTTATAAACTTGTCATAACAATAGTTTAATTATAATATTTATTACAAACTGTTTATATGTATAATAATAATACCGGCTATAATGAGGGGGGGGGTGTGATTAATAAAATGTGTTTCCAGAAATCATGTCTGAGTAGTCTTTCAATTTGCCCAGAAAATAGAAATAAATAGTAAATAAAATTTAGAATTGAATTATAATGTTATTATTCACCTAGGCACCAGTGAATGTGAACTTTGCAAAGTTTTTTGTATAACTCTCAAACAAATGTCTCTCTCGATTTTAGTATTAAACAAGTAAAAAGGCGTTAAGCTCGGCCGGGTCGAATCTTATAAACCCTCCACCACGGAGTACATTGAACAGTATTATCAGTAGATTAGACGCTGTCGACATTACATAGAAGTGCACTACCATATTAGGAAAATTGAGTAATTATTATTGTAATTATAATATTTAATTATTATAATATTTATTATAATAGTCCTCTACTATATATAATTATAAAACTTCAAGTGTAATCAAAAAGTGAATGGTAGGCAGACATCTACAAAAATACGTCTTAAATATTATTAGGAAGAAACAATTTCCCTCAAGCCCGATTTTCCCAATTTGCAATTCGTTGATTTTAGCTACTGCCTAAATGTCTGCACCATTTTGATAGGAAAAGTTCTACAGCCGTTTTATTATTTTCCCAAATTTTATCCCATTTAGATCCTGATGGTACTAATATCGAAAGATCTCTTTATTTTTCGCGTCAACGTAGTCAGAGAAGTGTACACACCGAATTTCCTTATTATATCTGCCGTTTGGGTGGTATCCATTTTTATCCCCATTCGCTCCATGGTACCACTTTTATCCCCATTCCGTCTAAAAGCACGAATTTCGAAAAATTCCTTTTTGTTTCGCGTATTCACAGTCAGATGAATGTATACACTGAATTTCATGAATTCAACTTCAGCGGTTTGGTTAGTAGCAGTAGATAAAAATCCCTCTTTTCCAATTGTATCCCTTAAAAATACGAATTTTGAAAAATCGCTCTACTTTACGTATCTACATAATTAGAGGGATGTACATTCCAAATTTCATGTTTTTAGCTGCTCTCGTGGAGGGTATTAAAACCAAATAATCTATTGTAATATTTTATTTACACAGTACTGTGGATTTTTTTCTAACTTTACCCTTTATAAAGCGCCTTGGAGACGATCAAATAATTCCATCAATCGGTTGTGTGTGTGCCTCTAATCGGGTTTCGTCGGCTACACGTACACGACGTCGGCAATGATTGACATAAAAAACAAAATTTTTTGATATTTTCGTTGATGGCGTTTTCGTTGATGGTCTCCAGTTACGATTGTCAATCATGACTCATTTAGTAGTAAAAAATTGTGTGAGATGGACATGTGAGCGGGTGAAAAAAATTCATTTTAAAATTTATAGAATGCTATGAGAGCTTACCGGCTCTGTGGAACACCAAAGTGGATGCCTACAGCAACAGGGAGGAAAAAAGGAAGCAGTATGAGCTACTGCTGGATGTTTTTAATGAGGAGTATCCCAATTGGACAGTTAATGATGTTAAAAAAAATTAATTCTCTACGGACAAATTTCCGACGGGAGAAACATCGACTGGCGGAGTGCAGCAAAAGTAGTATGAAAGTTTCAACCGAACACAACGAAGTCAAACACAAAGTGATGATTGCCGTATTTTGTGGTGCGTTTGCGGGCAAAACACGAAGGCACACACTAACACATATGCACGTGATTGATGGAATTATTTGATCGTCTCCAAGGCGCTTAAGAAAGCAAACAAACGAACAAATTATGAAAATATACGCATTTTTGTTTATAGATGGATATATTTCATTGGTTTCCAACTAGACGCGGAAAAATAGTTTTTAGTTTAGTTTTCACGTGCTGAGAAAGGCTACAAAAGCACGAGTGGGATACAATGGGGATTTTGCAGATGTCTAAATGACGCTGACTATATTTGTCTCCTGTCTAGAGTTCGACCGAAGGTGGTTGGTTGCCGTCAAAGTTAAGGTTTGCATTTCCCCGTACTTTTTCCGAATAAAACATTCGGGTTTTAATAAAGTAAATTATTATATTTCGCATAAAAAACATATTGAAATCAAGTTTTATAGGATTTATAAAAATAACCACAAGTTGTGTGGAATGTCAATTTTTATACACTCCACGATAATCTTTGTGCATTTGTTTGTAACACCCAAAAGGAAGCGAGATAGACCCATTGTTAAGTATACCGATCGACTTAGAATCACCTTTTGAATTGATTTAGTTATGTCTGTCTGTCCGTCCGTCTGTCTGTCCATGAAATTTTTGTAATCAAAGTACAGGTCGCAATGGTAGACAGAACCAAATGAAACTTTGCAAAACTAATTTTTTCGGAATAAGGACAAACGCTATTTAATATATAGACTATATAGCAGAGTTACAAGCCGAACCATAATTATCGGCGGCGGCGGCTTTCGACTGATTTACCGGCTCGTTCTGTCATTCGATTACCCCCATTACGAAATTTATTTGCCAATTTTTGGGAAAAGGGAAGGAACAATTTGTATTGGTTTTTAATACTTTTTCTTTTATTTTTTGGCAAGTATTTCAATATTTGTTAATATTAGCCGATATTAGCCAATAATTTCATATTATTATCTCATACAATTATTTTTTGGGAGTGGAAATTCATCCCAAAATTTTTATAATATGGATGAATTTAATAATTTTTTGGAATTACAGCTTTTCATGTGAAGCATATTTGACCAGACATTCTCAATATCACAATCCTTTCAAAGAATGGTAAAGCTCTACCTACTTTAACACATCAAAGAAGCACAATATTAAGGTTCATGTTCCAAAAGTGTCCGAATAGTGCAAATGGTATTGTAGTCGGAGGACAGTGAAACTTCATGTCCTATATATACACGTGTGTGCCGACGAAGATCATCGTCGCGAGATTTGTGGCTTTCTGTCCTACACAAGAAGGGCCAAAGAAATGCGACTTTCAAACAAAATACAATCATTCAACTTACTATAGACGTCATCATATACCAAATTCAAAGAAAGATCCATATATTGCACAGTAGTAGGTTATCTAGGTCGACATTTATATTTTCTTTTGTAATTTTAAGTGGGTTGTATATTTTGGTAGTAAGATATGACGGAGTTAGACCTCCTTCAGATCTGAACAATTATCGGCGGCGTAGTTAAAGTCGATATGAGCCGATGAAATCGGCGGCGGCCGCGGCTTGTCGGCTTAAAATCGGCCGGCTTGTATCTCTGCTATATAGACCCCACACGAATTTCACTACCGATTTGACTTTTTTCACTCTAGATACCACATATTTTAACAGATTTTCTTCAAATTTGGCAAAATATCTTATATTTCTACTAGAAACACCCATGGTGAAATGGGTCAGCTCGGTTCAGATTTATATATAGCTGCCATACAAAATTCGCTCCCAATTTGACTTTTTCCGCTCTAGTAACTAAATACATATTTTATCAGATTGTTGTCAAATTTGACAAAACATCTTATATTTAAACTAGGCACACCTGTAGTGAAAATAGGTCAGATCGGTTCAGATTTTCTTTCGAAACTATTACACCCGGATCTTGTCTCGAGGGTGATAGCTTGCGTCCAATTAGCTTCACCACAGATTAATCGATTTGGTAAAAACTTTATCTCATTCGACACCCCCGATTCCTATCTGTTTGCAGCAATAGAGCATTTTAGGAAAGTTATCAACTGTGTCAACGACAAGAAATACAGCGGTATCTCAAATTTCATATTAAAGAAATTTCCCGACGGGACTTTAATACTGTTGACTTTACTTTTCAACAATTGTCTGAATAATTGTTATTTCGCGAAGGGCTGGATTTCATATCGGAGTTTCAATTAATATTTAAGAGGTCCCATTCAATACAACACGCGGTACTAAAATTTCATAGCAGTATTATCAAAAATTTAAGAAAATTTAAGAGCAAGAACATTCGTCTATTATTAGACGGCAACATCTCTTTTACGCCTAATTTGAAGTACCACTTATTCACATACATAAGCACATCATTCATTTCATATTCAACAAGTAGTTTATCATATGTACCCAATAAGACAATAGTTATAAATATACTCTCTGTAATCATTTAGTGCATTCAAATATAATCGAAAAAATATGACTCCATAAATTTAACGTACTTACTTATGCCTGCGTAGCCGGTTTTGAATATACCCCAGAGGAAAATATCTTTAAAGACGGCAGAAGGCCTGCAAAACTTAAAAACCCTATACTATGCGTAGCCGGCTTTGGACATACAATATTACCAACAATTTAAATCCTGCAACCGAAAAGAAAACTGAGAAGAAAATCTTTACATTTACTCTTCATATTTCATATGACCATATCACTTTTTGTGTCTATTTAACATTGCCCATACGTATGTCTGTCTATCAATTTTTGTAATCAAAGTACAAGTCCCAATTATTGTCCGATCCTAACAAACATTGACACAACTACGTCTTGTGGGCTAAGGACGAACGATATTTTATTTGAAGCAAATCGGCTCATATTTAGATATAGACCCCATACAAATGTCGCTCCCGATTTGACTTTTCTGCTCTAGAAGCCATACATTTTACTCAATTTGCTTCAAAATTGGCACAGTGTCTTACAATTCAACTAGAAACGTCTGTGCTGAAAGTGAGTCAGATCGGTTCAGATTTAGATATAGCTCCTATACAAATTTCGATACCGATTTGACTTGTGAATTTATGTCCCATTCATTATTTTATAGGTTCTGCTATGAATATTTTTATATCGAGCTGAACGTTAAACTTAATATGTATGTATTCGTATTTAAAATTTATTTTAGTTGCCACGAAAACAGCAAATAGTTAATATGGACATTCATCATGCATATAGGAAAGACTAAACACTTGTGTAACGGATAAAACCTTTAGTTTGCGCTGCGCAGTGGAGAAAATCCTTAACCCTTAATAACCTGCTGGTTTCGAACGGAACCAAACAAAAATCTATGAGAGAAGTCCTAGAACACAGAAGTTGTTCAGAATGTCGACTTTCGCAACATACATTTTTCATCTTAAAAAAATATATATATTTAGGGTGGTTAATATAAAAACTCGTATAATAAAAATTTTTCAAAATGTCCATTTGCACGACATCATTTTTATCAACTGAAAAAAATCAGGATATTAAGGGTTAAGACGGGCCGAAGTCTGGCATCTTAAAAATAGAATAAAATATTTAATAAAGAAAAAACTATATCTTCGTTTTTACATAAATTTACCCTACAATAATTATAAATATGATTGCAGTCGAATTTACAACTATTTCATAGAATATTTGTGTTTTAAAGGACAAGGTACTGATCGCTAAATGTAATTTTTTGAATTTCTTAACCCATTAAGGGCCGCAACATTCGTTTTTAATTGTTGGGTTCAATTTGAAGTAAAAACTAAAACAATAATTGCAAAATTTGAGATGCCAAATTCAGGATTGGTTCGAGGTGACCAATCCTGAACTTGCAAAATACCTCTGCTCTATGTGTGTGAATTTTCGTGAGGATATCTCGTTCTCTTCAAAAGAATTAATTCCAAAAAACAAGGATTTTAACCGTAGTAGTTGATAGGCAACATGTTCCGTTTGATGACTTTCGTGAAAAGGAGCAAAAATACCAATTGGAGAGTTAACAGGTTAAACTGTTTAACAAAAATTTCCTCGTAATCTTATATTTATAAAAACGGATCGTGGTTTGTTCGGATCTTTGTATTAGTTTTGCATACTCTGAAGCAAAACCATTTGCTTGAAGTATTTAGTTAAATTGAACTTATTTTAAGTAAGTTTAAATAATAACACTACTCAACAAAATGAAAAAAATTTCATGTACTCCGGATGCGATAATTTTTTCTGTGTAGATAACCTTGACATGAGCTCGAAAAACGCAATAACAAATTTTTTTTCGTTTGGTTTTTGTTTTATTTTTTTTTTAAATTTTAAAAATTTTTTTTGGTTAATTTGTTTCGTCCGGCATAACTCGGGAACCACTAGCCCGATTTAATTGAATTAAATTTTAAAAAATTTAAAATTACAATTCCCTTATCAACAAAGATGGCGAAGCGTTCGCCTATTTAAAAACCATTTTTCCTCACCTTTCATCGGCAAAGATTAAGGAAGGCGTTTTCGACGGTCCGCAAATTAAAAAGTTGTTGCAAGACCAACAGTTTGAGCACATTTTATCACCAAATGAAGCTGCAGCTTGGAACTCATTTCGGCAAATTGTTTCCGGATTTCTTGTTTCACCATGTGTGAGTCTTAAATTTTCCGAATAATGACCACCCTTAAATGTGGGTTGCATTTCTGTAAAAAAATCATACAGGTAGCCAACGGAAAACCAAAATAATTAAAAAAGTCCCCTTTCCTTTTTTCCTTTTAATTGTTCACGCACATTTATTAGCGTTTCTGTAAAAAAATCATACAGGTAGCCAACGGAAAACCAAAATAATTAAAAAAGTCCCCTTTCCTTTTTTCCTTTTAATTGTTCACGCACATTTATTAGCGTTTACCAAACGAAACGATTGCTTACGCAATCATAAAAATTAAATAACCCTTTGTTTATTCCGTTTTGTTAATTCTGAGAATCAAAAAAAAAGAAAAAACCTTACCATAGACAAAGTTGTGCATATGTCGAGCAAATTTTTCAAATTCATACCTTTACTCAATTGCGAATAAAAGCGAAACGCGTGCATCGATTTTCATGATCTTTGTCTCATTTTGCTCATAGGTTATGTGACTTTACGTAAAAGTAATAAGATTTGACATTTTTTTTCATTATGGATTTTTTATGGATTTTTTAAAAAAAAAATTAAATCTTTAGGCAAAAAATAAGTTTTTTCCTTTATATATTCATTTTTAACTTGGAAACTGTTGCTTGTATAGGAAAACAATATATGAACAGATTAAGGGAATTGTAATTTTAAATTTTTTAAAATTTAATTCAATTAAATCGGGCTAGTGGTTCCCGAGTTATGCCGGACGAAACAAATTAACCAAAAAAAAATTTTTTAAAATTAAAAAAAAAAAATAATAAAACAAAAACCAAACGAAAAAAAAATTTTTTTATTGCGTTTTTCGAGCTCATGTCAAGGTTATCTACACAGAAAAAATTATCGCATCCCGAGTACATTTTGACTGTTGACTAGTGTAATTTACTTGTTTTAAGGAAAAAAGCAGCAAAATTGTTCACAGTTTAAGTAATTATTTACTTGATTTGAGTACAAATTACTTAGTTTTAGGAACATTTCAGTAACATTTTACTTAGATGTAGTGAAACATTTCCTACTTTTAGGAAAATTTTACTTAAATTTAGTAGTAATTTACTTGGTTTTAGGAAAAAATTACTTAGATTTAGTAAAAATGTACTTGGTTTGAGGAAAAACTTACTGGAATTTTCCTCAGTTTGAGTAAATATTTACTTGGTTTGAGGAAATATTACTTTAGCGCTGTACGAAGTTCAATTTTTCTAAATTTTAGTTCATTTTAACTCATTATAGGGTTCAGTTTTTTCTGAGTGCAGTAGTGCGAATTGCGTCGGACTTTTTTAAATGATTAGTAATATTTCAAGTTTGTTTTACTATTTTTTACGTTTTTACAACCTATAATGAGGAACGTGACGTGACATAAATTTCTATATGCTACAGGAAATGAAACACTAGAACGGTCATGAAAGCATATCACAATAGTGCACTGAACTGATCTTTAATATTTATTCTTTCATATTATTGGCGTTGGTTATTGTTGTAACAAATATTTTGTCATAACAGAGCCAAATTAAAAAAAAAAACATGAATGCAATGATGATGATACGGACTCATCATCATTGTAACTAAGCTACACTTGGACTTTTTAATATAATTATATTTTCGTTTACTAATACAAGTCAAAAACAATATTTTTTCAACTTTTCGAACATGGTGGAGTTTTCTGGAGAAATGCCTTAAAAAATGTAAGAAACCGCAACTGTTAAAAAAACAAAATCGAATTCAATATCTAAACCAGTAAGGAAAGGCTAAAGTCGGGCGGGGCCGACTCTATGATACACTCCACTTTCAATCCGAATACAATTCAATTCGGTGAAAAAGTGAAAACGGGAAGGTTTTTTTGTATCCTGTAAATGTATGTGTTTGACAAAAAATTTTATATCGGAAAGGACATTTGTATAAGGATATATTGAAACCTGGAACGAAATAGGTGAAATATAAAATGTATAGTTTGGCCAAAATCGGTTAAACTTATGGGAGCAACATTTGAAATTGGGCTATATTTAAATCTGAACCGATCTTACCCACTTTCACCATAGTTTTGTTTAGTTAGATTATAAGATGTTGTGCGAAATTTAAAGAAAATCGAGCACAATATGTGGCTTTTAAAGCGGAAAAAGTCAAATCGGGAGCGATATTTATATGGGGGCTATATCTAAATCTGAACCGATCTTACCCAATTTTTGCATAGGTGTTTCTAGTAAGATGTTGTGCCAAATTTAAAGAAAATCGAGTACAATATGTGGTTTCTAGAGCGGAAAAAGTCAAATCGGGAGCGAAATTTGTATGGGAACTATATAAATCTGAACCGATCTGACCGATATTCACCATGGGTGTTTCTAGTGGAAATATAAGATGTTTTACCAAATCTGAAGACAATCTGATACATTATGTGGTTTCTAGAGCGGAAAAAGTCAAATCGGGAGCGAAATTTGTATGGGAGCTATATATAAATCTTAACCGATCTGACCGATATTCACCATGGGTGTTTCTAGTGGAAATATAAGATGTTTTACCAAATCTGAAGACAATCTGATACATTATGTGGTTTCTAGAGCGGAAAAAGTCAAATCGGGAGCGAAATTTGTATGGGAGCTATATATAAATCTGAACCGATCTGTCCGATATTCACCATGGGAGTTTCTAGTGGGAATATAAGATGTTTTACCAAATCTGAAGACAATCTGATACAATATGTGGTTTCTAGAGCGGAAAAAGTCAAATCGGGAGCGAAATTTGTATGGGGCTATATATAAATCTGAACCGATCTGTCCGATATTCACCATGGGAGTTTCTAGTGGGAATATAAGATGTTTTACCAAATCTGAAGACAATCTGATACAATATGTGGTTTCTAGAGCGGAAAAAGTCAAATCGGGAGCGAAATTTGTATGGGAGCTATATATAAATCTGAACCGATCTGACCGATATTCACCATGGGTGTTTCTAGTGGAAATATAAGATGTTTTACCAAATCTGAAGACAATCTGATACATTATGTGGTTTCTAGAGCGGAAAAAGTCAAATCGGGAGCGAAATTTGTATGGGAGCTATATACAAATCTGAACCGATCTGACCGATATTCACCATGGGTGTTTCTAGTGGAAATATAAGATGTTTTACCAAATCTAAAGACAATCTGATACATTATGTGGTCTCTAGAGCGGAAAAAGTCAAATCGGGAGAGAAATTTGTATGGGAGCTATATGTAAATCTGAACCGATCTAACACATTTTTACCACAGGTGTTTTTAGTTACAATATAAGATGTTTTGCTATTTTTAAAGAAAATCTGTTGTAATATGTGGTATCTAGAGCGAAAAGAGTCAAATCGGGAGTGAAATTCGTATGGGGGCTATATCTAAATCTGAACCGATTTTCTTCAAATTAAATAGCGTTCGTCCTTATCCCGAAAAACATCGTTGTGCAAAGTTTCATTTGGTTCTGTCTACAATTGCGACCTGTATCGTGATTACAAGAATAGATGGACGGACGGACGGACGGACGGACGGACAGACAGACAGACAGACAGACGGACATTGCTAAATCGACTCAGAAAGTGATTCTAAGACGATCGGTATAATTAACAATGGGTCTATCTCGTTTCCTTTTGGGTGTTACAAACAAATGCACAAAGACATAATACTCTCGTGGAGTGTATAAAAAATGTGAGAGAAACACACGACACCACAAAGAAATAACTTGCAAAAGGTGAAAATCTATTATGAACAAATACGTAAAACAATATTTAATGGAAGGATTGTTATTGCATTTTGGCCGGTGGATTTAGATTCTGAACTTTTCACTTTTTTTAAAATAAATAAAACTGAAAATCGGTTTGTAATCAACGTAAGATATACGAGATTTCATAAATTTGTTTGTATTTTTTCATGTTACAAAAATGTCATATTTTCCGCGTGCTTTCAACAGACGGGCGGATAGACAGACGGACATGGCTAGATCGACCCAGAATATATATACTTTATGGAGTCTCCGATGAATATTTCGTGGTGTTACCACATCCTTAGGTGGACAATATAAAAACAGAAGGCTTGTTTTTCTTTAATCCGAGAAAAAACAACATTCGAGATATAACAACAACTTTAATAAAGATGTAATTTTTTACTCAAAATAAAAAAGTAATTTTACACATCCTCGCCTACTAGAATATAAATATTTGTATTATAACAAATTTCCAAAAAATATTTTGTGTTGATTTTTTGGACTTAGCCCCGACAACCATAAATTTGACTTACACTGGATAATTTTTACATAAAATTATTTTTTCAACATTTGTTTTCATAAACACATTGATATTGCTGTAATTGCGATAATTTAAAAAAATATTTTAAGTGAGATTTTAACTTTTCATTTAGTTTTTTGTTATCGCAACTTGGTTATCCAATCTTAAGGAAAAATATACCTAAAACTGAAGTAAACAAAAAAGCAGCAGTTACAACAAAACTTTTAAAAGAAAAAGATCGAATTGAAAAAATCTGCGATATTAAAAATTAAGAATTTTTATCTAGTCATGAAGAAAAACAGCCAGAAGTGACACGTATCTAAATGACAAATTTATTAGGTTAGAGGTTAGGTTAGTTTAGAGGTTCTTATTGAAATGAACATACAAACATTTTCATTCATTCGAAAATGGTTTTCATCCATAGACAAATCATGTTTTCCCAAGTATTTTCTATTTATGTGTTTGTCCAATTGTTTTTCATAGTTAATAGATCTTTGAAAGCACTTTAAATATAAATTTAAAATCGAAATTCACCCACACAAAGCCTATTACATGTTATTTATTTTTGAAATTATATTTGTAAAACAAGTACTTGAAGTTTTCTGTTTGTATCTGGCAGTAGAGTTTACAAAAAATGAATTAAATTCTGTCCTTATAATATTCCAGAAGGAACACTATTCTACCGACATCGTATCAACAGATCGCATTACTTTGTGCATACTTCTGGTATGCATATTTTCTATATTGTTTTCAGTGAACATGCTTGTTTTAAAAGCTTATACTTTATTTTTCCAAATTTGATCAATTTTTCTGAACCACGGAAAAATACTTTTAAATGCGCTGGTTTGAACAAAACATC